>CM077315.1:11257500-13757500 GCA_039655065.1 Glossophaga mutica | reverse complement strand
GCCGTAACCCAGCACACAGATTACAGATGAGATAGTTTCCATCAAAGGCACACTGATGCAGGCTGGGAGGTGTCGGCGACACATGTACTGTCTGATTTAGTCAGATGCAGTCCCTGGGCTAAAGGTCTAAAGAGATGATGGCTGAAAAATTCAACCTGGAGATTATTGCAACGGGTGAGGCTGTTTTCAAAGCAGGGTTTTTAATAACTCAGTTTAAGCTGGCAACCGGAAGGAGATAAGGGCTCAGCCGATGAGGAGGCTGGGTGTGAAGAAGGCGTGTGTTGTGGTTTCAGGAGGGGCTGTGCCGGAACGCAGGAGGCTGCCGGGAAGGCAGAGGCTGTTGGAGGGTGAGTGACATCAGTCGGTGCTCCATTGGAGGATACTTTGAAATAACAAAGAGGGAATGCTTGCTATGTTCCAGGGAAAGAAAAAAAAGATACAGCTAAGGAAGACCGGCTGCTGGACACCAGGGAGAGGGAGGCGAGGGCGGCGGAGGGAGGAGGGTCTGTGTGGGCATCTCCTGCTGGGCTGGGGAATGGGGCCCAGCCCTCTGCTCTGGACACGTCCTCTGAGGTCACTGCTAGGGGGCCGTGCAGAAGGCACAGGCAACCTGAGGGAGGGTGCTGGGTGGCTGCCTCCTAGCACCTTCCGTCTGCCCCAGCCACTCACCCCGGACCCCGGCCAATCCAGGCTTGTCACCATCTCCCAGCCTTCACCCCCAAACCTGAGACTCCTCACGTGTCAGATGGGCTTTTGACAAAATACCTCAAGGGGTTGCCTTGTCTCTTTCTTTCCAACACTCCAACTTCCTAGCTGCTGCCCGGAGTGAGTGGTCTTTCAAAGACATTCATCTGGTCTCTAGTTCTCCACTGAAAAACCTCTGATTGTTCCCCCCCACCACCAGGAAGTCTCTTTGGTGTGGCATTCAACGCCTTCTGCGAGCTGTTCCACAGGCCCTTTCTTTCTCCTCTCCAGTCCCATCACCCCCACATCCTGTCCTGCAGCCCCCCCCCCCTTCCAGGGGGTTTGCTTTCCCCAGATCCATGCGCTTTTGCGTAAGTGATTTCTATCCTCCCGGAATTCCTGGAATTCCCTTCCCCTTTGTCTATGTGGAAAAGGCCCATTCCTCCCTTGAGGACCAATTCAAATGCTCCCTGCTTTGGGAACACTTCCTTACTCCCATTTTAACAAAAACTGAAATAGTTATGTTAAAGGAATGAAGATCTAACTACCCAATGGGATAAAAAGCAGAGAGAACTTTGTTGAAGGCACAGGAAAAAAACAAAGGAAATGGGTGTAGATATTACGTGCCGGGCAGCTCCCGAAGCTGATCGGAGCCTGACGTTTCAGGGACACGAAGACAGGAAACTAAGCCCAGTGGACATCGGGCAGCGTCCTCGGCAGCCCTGAAGTTGTGGTCCGGAGGCCCTGCTGCTCCTTCAGTGCGGGTGGTTCTGTTTCTCTGTGCGTTGGGAGGGAGGAATCTGAGACCCTAAAAGCCCTGAATCACCCTCGATATCGGAGGAAGCATGGTCCAGTTAAGAGACAGAGATATTTTAGCAAAACGTTTCTCCCTTCACTGTTGAAAGATGTGTTTCTTGGTCAAATGCCAGGTACTCAGAAGTTTCTGACAGCTGGTTGCTGAGCGCCCTGGGCGCATGGACTTGCAGCCCAGAGATGGGGTGGCTTGCCCCTCCCTTGGAGGCCATCACACTTCCTGTCCCTCTTTCTGCCTAGGTGGCTCTCACCTCTTTTTCAGGCATCAACTTGGATGTCCATCCCTTCCTTGGGGAAGACTTTCATGGACTTGGACCTCTCCTGCATTCTGTCTGCCTCCTTCATGACACTTAACTGCAGTTACATTTGGAGCAAACTGGGAGAGTGGTTTAATCCCTGCCCCTCCTTCTGACCTGGGAGTACCACGGCGGGAGGAATAGCTTGTCGCTGCCGTTTTTTGTTAGCCCGGTGCTTTTATCTCCAGCCCCTCTGCCGTGCCTGCCATGCGACAGCCAACAAACCTTTGTGGCCTCCGCGAAGGGCACAGCGCCTTCTCCTTGAACAAAAGAATGGCAGAGCGGGTGGTTCTGCTCCATCTCTGCCACTAGGGGGCAGAATCAGGAAAGTGTATTCCCAGGATGCAGGAGCCAAGGGGTGCGGGGACCTGTTTCCTCTTGAGCAGGCCCTATGAAATGGGGGGCAAGAAAAGAAGTGGTGGGGAAAAGAAATCTAGACCTGGGCTCTAGACACCCACATTCACTGGGTCCTTTCCATCTGTCTCCTCATCTGGAAAATGGGCGTTTGGACAAAATGACCCCTAAGGCTCCTTCTTCCTTCTGTCATGGATGGTCAAGTTCACAGGATGCGGGAAGGAATGGCCAAAGTGAGGAACGGGGCTACAGGCTCAGCCCTGACTCTTCCAACTCACTGCCTGTGTGCCCGTCGGAACTCCTGGAGAGCGTCTGTGTGAAACGAAGTGTGCTCCGAGGCAACCAGGGGCCCCGGAAATCCTCCATCTAACCCACCTGGTTTCTGCGCACAACTGGGTGAGATGGCCAGTTATTTCCTTCCTCAGAGTTAGAGTCTTTGACTTTGAAATGTGGGCGGTTGGCTTAGTGTGGACAGGTTGCAGCCCAGGGAGAACTGGAGGGCTTCGGTTTCTGTCCTGAGTGGAGGCTGCGAGGGTGATTCAGGGGTACTGCAGTCTGCTCTGTGTCCATGGGTTCAGTACTTTCTGTCTCTGAGCCTTTCAGGGGCTGAACTTTTCGGCCAACACGAAACATATTCTCTTTGCGTGGAGGTAATGGTGATACCTTGTTTATAGTCTGGGCTGAAGCAGATTCTCCTTTGGGTGGGAGCAAGGACCCCATGACATCTGAGCAACACCCTTTTGCTTCCCCCGGAAACAGTGTTGCGGAACTCGAAGGCTGACCACTTCATGCCCAGTGTTGTGAGGATTACAAACTGAGTTTTCCGAATTAAGTCGTTGATGATCCTTAAATGTCTGGGGGCGGGGGCGAGCCAATGCCTGACGAAACAGCCAATGTGGAAGAACCGAAGCAGGAGACTCTGGCACACGAGTGAGGACTTTCCTCGTCTGCACACCTGGATCCTGAGAGGGGGACACCTCAGATCACAGCAGAAACGTTCATCAGGAGAGGTGGCAGCCGCAGGTGCCAGATATAGGGCTCTCACGTTTGTCAGTGATTCATAAAGTGATTATCAGCATTCGAAACCACTTCACCAATCAACCAGGAGCTGGAAAAAGACTGAACAGTTACAAGCTTATTTCCATAGAAATAGAACCAGACCCACCAGTGGGTCAAACAGTCGCTGTGGCTTAGACTTCGCAGCCTCCTTCCTGCCACCTGCTCATTCCTGACCCCATCGTCATCCTTCACTGCTTTGCGCTCTCACCGGAAGCCGCCCCACCCAGGGACCTCGCCAGTGGTGGGATCAGAGTCCTTCTCTGTTCAGCTCAGAGTTGGGCACCTCTCGGGGCCCCCTCTCCCACACATTGCATAGGTGGAAGTTCTAACCCTTAGACCCCAAAATGTGACTGTATCTGGAGATTTCTTTGGGGTGCGATCCCAGGAAGCACTGTGAGAGAGAGCGGAGGGGAGACAAGGAAGAGAGCAAAGCTAACAAATGGGGTGTCGTTGAGTGACTTACTGCTGTGGGCAGCTGGGTTCATTCTCCCTGGGAACCTCCTGAAGAGCACAGAACACGCACCTTGGATCGTCCCACCAGGGGCCAAGGAAGCTGAGACGCTGATCCACCAACTCCTGCGCCTTCATTCATTGAGGGTCTTGTTTGGGGCAGTAACTGCTCTGTACACGGGCTTACCTTTTTCACAGGCCAGACATGCTCCTGCAGCCCAGGAGATCGCGCACAGCAGAGAGACTCAGGAAGATGTTGGGTGTATAGGAATGTCGGCGAGCGATCCCTGAAACGGGCTGAGGGGCCCTGGGGTGGCATCATAGCGTCCGCTCCTCCAAGCCCCTGTCTCCCCAGACCTCTCCTTCCATGGGCTCCAGCATGCTCCACACCCAGCCCAGTCCAGCTGGAGGCAGACCACTTTTCCTCCCTCTCTCTGGCTGAGTTTCCAGCTTCTTTCCGAGAGGCATTTGCTCCGTGAACACCAGCATCTACGTCAGATGTGCACTTCAGTAGCGGCGCTTCTGTTCCTCTGGACTCCCCGCTCACCCAGATGAAAGGCAGAGCCGTGCAGAAACCGGCATGAAAGGATTCCTCAGCCAGGTTGCCTTTCTGCTGAAAGGAGAGCCTCTTCTTGCAGCTCTCCGCGCCCCATGGCTTCAGACAACCCTGGGCTAGCCAGGCAGCGCAGCCGCGGGGGAGAGAAGTATTTCGGGAGCAAAAGCCATCATTTCTCAAATGGCCACATTTGAAAGTGGCGTCCTTCTGGGTTCTATTCTGCTGTCCCCTTTAAAAGAGATTGTGATGTAATTTCAAGAAGATTGTGCTCTCTGAATGGTTCAATAAGAGTTTTGATACGGCCTTTAAACTTCCAGATTTGGGGGCTGGGGAGATGATTCCAAGTGCCACTCGTGCTAAGTATTAAATCCATTCCGTTTTCCCATCAGAGAAGGGAACATGTCAGGAACAGTGGCCAACATTCTGATGTGGGGTGCGAGCCCCCAGGGCGTTGTTTGGGGCCTGCTAGCAGCTGGGGGAGGCGGAGTGGGGAGTGCTCACATTCCTGTTTCCCAGACAGCTCAGAGGTGTAGGGGAGGCAGAGACGTTTTTACGATTTCAAAGTTCTCAGGACCACCAGCTCCTCTCCTGCGGGGAGGGAATCAGGTCAGGTGAGGTCAGGCTCCAGGACCCTTAAACATCCCTATACGCATTTGGGAAACCGATCTAGATATGGTTAGGAAAAAAATAATCATTAGGGAAAAAATAAAACAAACTCTGACCACAGGAGGTCAGTCAGACCCACCAAGTAGAGACCCTTAACTTGGGTTTCCCCCAAACCAGAGCTGGACAAAAGACCCTGGGTGCAGGTCGTTCGTTTGGGAGGTGACGCTCGCTAGGAAGCGTGCTGAGGGGGCAGAGAAAGCAAGACGGGGTGGGGGGGTGGGGGTGGGGGAGGAGAGCCAGTGAGGCCCGTCAGCGAGCTGGTCCTTGATGCGGGTTGCTGGGTCTAGTCCCCCGGGGATCTCACGAAGAACAATGTCGAACACACTTCAGAAGTGCCCTGCAGTGGAGCGGGAGAGGCCGAGGATTTGTCCATTGACTTCTGTCCCCCAGCAGTTGATGTGTGTCCCTGGGGACATTGGCTCCCTTCCACTTTTCGTTGCCCGTAAGGCACCCGAGTGGCCTTCTCTGGGGCCCGCTTGATGTGGGTGCTGCTGCCCTGCAGAGAACTGCCCACCACGGCTGTGCTGAAGTGGGATGGGGGGCGCAGTGCACCCCAGACCTCTGCTGTAGACTCTCAGTTGGGAGAATTCGGGTTCGCTCATCCCTCTGGTCCATTTCACTCCCATCTGAGCACTGACAGCGTGCCGGCTGCGCTGCACGTTGGGAAGGGGGTGGTGAATTCTCGTAGTTCTCTCTCTAGGGCCGCTCCGAGGGAGAGGGGAAGGCAGAGAAACCTCTGTAATTTCCAGGTACTCGGAACCACAAGCCCCTCTCCTGTGGGGAGGGAATCCGGCCAGGTGATAGCGGCTGCAGAGCCGTTGAATATCCCCACACACACTTGGGAAACTGATCTAGGGATGGGTTCTCTGTTGCCCCGTCTTTGTGTGGGAAGAACGGGGTATGTGTGGGTGGAAGAAGAGGCTGGTCCTTTCAGTCTTCGGAGATCGTTTGCTCATTGGCAATCAGCTCCTCTCCCCCAGCCCCCAGGGAGCTGACTTGCTGCTTATCGAGGAACAAGGCAAGCTCTGAATGGGGGCTTCTGGGAGGTCGGGATGTTCACACTCACAGATGCTCTCAAGGAGGTCCCGAGGGTGTGACTGATGAAGCACAGAAGGGACCGAGGGGGAAAGGGCAACGTGACAAGTCACTTGGTGACTGGGCAGGTGTGGGGTGCCGTCCGTGGGGCTGGAGAGGCTGGGCCGAGGGGCTGGTCTGGGCAAAGGAGGAGGAGCCCAGCTTGGACCTGCCCGGAGTGAGGTGTCAGGGGGAGGCAGGCCAGGCTGCCCCCTTCTTTGTGCCCTGTCTTCCCGTCTCTGCCCGAGCTGCCTTCCCCTGCGTCTTGGCATCGACTCCTTCAGATCCTGGCAGCTTTCTCTTCCCGGTCTGGCATCATCCCCAACCTCCTGCCTTGCCCCGGGCTGATGTCTGGGTCCCAGTGAGGCGGGCTGGTGTTGTGGAATCAGATAAAGGGGGACTCAAAGCCCAGTGCTGTCACGTAAGAGTTCTGCAGCCTGGAGTAGCCCCTCGCCCCCCGTTTCTGCTTCTCCCCAGGGTCTCTTCTCAAAAGTCATCTCAGGGGTCCTCCTTGACGCCTAACTAAAAGAGGACCCACCCCTTCACTCTCTAACCCTCTCCTTGCTTTATTTTTCTCCATCGGACATT
The DNA here is from genome assembly GCA_039655065.1 of Glossophaga mutica. Taxonomy (NCBI): domain Eukaryota; kingdom Metazoa; phylum Chordata; class Mammalia; order Chiroptera; family Phyllostomidae; genus Glossophaga; species Glossophaga mutica. The sequence continues at coordinate 13,750,960 of CM077315.1, read as the reverse complement.
TAAATGTTTGTGTTTACTTGTGTATTGTATGTGTGTGTCCCACCTGGTCGTGGGCCTTCGGACAACAGAAACCTTATAAACTGCCGTTTAATCCTGTACCACTCAGTGCACAGCACAGCGCCCGGCACCGAGTGGACTCTCCATAAATATGTGTCGAATGAATGAAACTAAATGGACTCTCAGGATTGCGGGTGTGAAGAGGTTAAGTGTGACTGCAGTACAGAGTTCCTTGACTCTGGGGCTCCAGGACCCACTTCCCCCAGAAACAGGAAGACCCATCCTCATCCAGGTTTGGTCGGACACAGAAAAGGGCTGCACGAGACACGCAGGAGGCACTCCTGGAATCTGCTGGACTCGCCACGCCGGCCTGTCGCAGGTCATAGTTTGTGGGATTTCACCCTGCATTTGAGAGCAAACCAATTTGTATTCGAAAATCTCATTATCAGCATCTTGCCTCCAAATCCATTAACGGCCTGAGTGTCTCTGGCAGCCTAGGTCGCCGCGGCTTATAGTATGAAATGCAGCTCTGGGGAAAACTGCGCGTTTCAAGGTGTTTGTACCATTCAATTGTCAAATATGCACACGGTTATGATTCTCAAAGAAAGCACACAATGTAGGGAAATTGGTAACAAAATAAAAGCTCTGGGATGCATTGAGAGGAGGCGGCCAAAGGATTCCTCCCTGACATACCTAATCCCGGGGACGGGAAATTAAAAACCACACCGGAATATCAATGCGCACAAAGAGGGAGGCCTGCTGTCCTCGAGCGAGAGTCCAGGCCTCCTCTCGCTTAGCACTTGCAGACTCCTTCACTGGAACTTCGAGTCTCCCTGCGACCACCCGTCCTGCCATCTCCCCACCAAGGGCCTCCTCTTCTCCCCCCCAGACTCTGCACCGGCTAAATCTGGCTGATTCACCAGTCCCCGACCTGCATGGCCCTCCCTGCATTGGTGGCCTTGGCCGGCGTCACAGACCAGTGGAGCTGGCGAGGTTCTGTAAGGTTGAAAATGAAAAAGATGAAAGACGGTTGGGGTTCTGTAGACCCGTGAACTGCAGCATATGTTACCTTCCCCTTGGAGCTTTGTAGCTCAAGTTCAAGGCTCTCAGATATCTCATGGTCGAGACACCTGTGCGTGTTGATTTAACCAAGCTCTGAGTATGGAGCCTTTCATCTGACCGTGTGAACTATCCAAATTCCCTGGAAAACAGTGCAGAGATGGAGACCCCCGAATTCCAGCCCACGAGGAAACGAAGATCCGGGAGGCCGCCCAAAGTACTCGGTCCCTTGGCTGGTCACGGGCAGAGCCAGGAGGGATGGACACCAGGGGCCATGGCACGAAGTTCAGGGCTCCTCCTTCACTTCCCTTCCATTCATTTCGCCTCACCCCAGCCCACCCCACCACACCCCACTTCCATCTCATCCCACCCCACCCCACTGCACCCACTTCCATCCCACCCCACCCCATCCCACCCCATTCTGTCCCCTCCATCACATTTCTTGGGCCCCTGTCACGCCAGGTACCGTTCTCAGTGCTGGGGATACACTGGTGAACCAGACAGACAAACGCTGAGCCGTACAGAACTCGACTTCGCCATCACAGAGTTCAGAGTCCAATTTATAGCTTCTCATCATTTTTTTCTCTTCTTTCTCTCTCTTCTCTCCCCAACTCCCTTCTTTCCCTCCTCGATTCCTCCTTCCAGATCATCCTTCACTTTGAACAAGATAAATGCCCCGCAAACCTCACCTACACGGCATCATTCCCTGGGGGAGGGTCCTAATGGATTCCTTTGTTGCCTCTCAGCAGGTGTAGTCTGTGGGACCATGGGCTCCGCGTCGGCAGGGCATGTGCGGGGCTCATTCGCTCTGCCGAGCGGAACGCCTGGCTCATAGGAGGTGCTCCGTCGATGTCCCGTGGCTCAGTGCTTGCCCGTCCTGCGAGGCAGCCTCCACCCTTGTCATCGTAACTCCTCTGCTCAGCCTGAGACCTCCTCCCCGCCGGGCCAGGCGGCAGCCCCGATGGACTCGCCACACAGCCCCACGTTCCTTTCCTCGTGGTTTTCCTTGGACTGAGTTCCCAGAAAGGGAAGGCGAGCATTCAGTCCCTCCTGTGTTGATTCAGAGTTCACATTGAGCTTAACTTCTCACCTATTTTGAAAAGACTTCAATGAATTCCTTCCTTCTTTCCTGCCTCGGCCTCTCCTTCTTTTTCCCTTCCCCCTTATTATCCCTGCTCTTCACCAGGCATTGGGCTGGGTCCTATGGATACAAATAGGGCTCAAGAGCAACCTCTGTCTTTGAGGATTTCATGGTGTTCCGGAGAAGACAGGAGAGTAAATAATTATAGTACAGTGTAATTTTGCTCCGACGGAGGTGTGCACAAGCTTCCAGAGGTTGATAGGTGGAGAGTGAGCTCACGTGGGGCCCGGAAGGGCCTCTAGAAGTAGGGGATTCGCTAGCTGACCCTTGGTGTGCAGTGTGTAGTAAGACAGGAGGGTGCTTGCTGTGCTTGGTGTGGAGGAAGGGGGTATCAGACGCGGGCAGGAGCTGCAAACAGGGGATATCACGTCTTCCAAATTCCCAGCTCTGGGGGTGGGTGGGTGGGGCACCCTGTCATCGCTAAATGTTATTTGGAGTCAAACCTCAGATCAAGTCCCAGCTTTGTGGTTTACTCTTCTTAGACAAGCTACTGAGCTCCAAAGCATCACTTGTGGAATCTGAGTATTAGGACCGGGAATGGTACTTAGTAGGTGCTCAATAAACATATGTCGCACAAATGAATCTGACAGTGTTTACTGTTGGAAGTATTAAAGTGATGAAGTTGCCCTCTCACCAGTGTGGCTCGGTTGGTTGGGTGTTGTACCCCAAAGCAAGAGGTGACCAGTTTGAATCCCAGTCAGGGCACATGCCTGGGTTGCAGGTTTGGTCCCCAGTGGGGGCCCGTGAGAAAAGCAACTGATTGTTTCTCTCACGCATCATTGTTTCTCTCCGTCTCTTTCTCCCTCCTTTCCCATGTGTCAAATAAATAAGTAAATAAAACCTTAAAAAATAAAGTGAAGTTGCTTTTCATATGTTCATTTTCTATCGTTTTTGAAAAAGAGATGCACAATTTTGGACTGTTTACATCGCTATGGTCGCTTCATTACTACGACTGATCGGAGTGTGATGCTCCGGGGCCGACAGAGAACATGCCTTCATCTCCGCGGTGGGTTTCGTAGTTGGTGACGACACCAGGGTACGCTTCTATTTCAACTTCAGAATGTGAAGGACCGAAGTCTTTAACGCAGTTTGATGTCAGAATCTTGTTTTTGATTATAAAAGGCATTCCTGAAAAGGTTTATAGAAACTGGTGTTTATAAGATTAATTTAATTGTAAATGAACCAATAAATTTCTGTTACAGTTTTGGGAGAAGTTTTCATAAATGAAGAATCTTTGTCCTACGAAAAACCTTTGCCATATGAGTAATCATTCTTTTACTACGTATTATACTTTATTCCATATACCACTAACACACAAGTCTAAACGAGAGAGGGAGATGCAGAGAGAGGACAGGATAGTGGCTAAGACTTGAGAGGAGCGTTGTTCATCTGTCTCCTCCCAAAATGTCCCCTACCTTCCATTCGCTCCTCTTTCTTGCCTTCCAACTTTAGCCTTGCCCTTTCTATATAAATATAGCTAATAAGCTAAATGGAGCCTATTGTTCGCCTCCTCTGCCCCCCAATTTTTCCGAATGAAACGGACTCGTTGCAGCAGCACAGATGCTGGCAGTGACCCTTTAAGAAACTACCAGGTAATCAGACTTTGCTCTTCCTCCATCTCCTGACCTGTTGCCCTGCATTAAAACACAGTCCCTCCGTGCCACGGTCCCCTGTCTGTGCTGGCTGCTCCTCCTTGCTATCAATTTCTCCCCTCATGAGTGGCTCCCACCAGCTCTGCCGACCCTGCTTCCCCCAAAGTGGAACCGTGTGTTAGGCATTCTCTTTGTCTCAGCGGAGAGTAGGAAGGCCTGTGAGTAGTTGTGCCAATCACTGTGTCTGGTGTCTCTTGCCTTTAGTATCACGTTTCATCCTTACAGTGGCCATGGTCATTAGGGAAATTAAAAGTGCAGGCTTCATCCAGGTCAGTGAAATCAGGGGTGGGTTCTAGACCTTGGTATTTTTTTTTAAAATGTGCTCCAGTCTGTTCTAATATGTAGGAAAAGTTTTAAATCACAGGCTTATAGCAGATTATCTCTCAGGAAGCATATTTCAGAGAATTTTAGGAGTTGTCAATATAAATACTTGTTTGAAGATGAAAGGATGGTTGGAGGGGGGGCCTTTGGTTGTGGTCATAAGTTTGTTCTTGGGCAAGAAAAATTTTGTAGCATTCTTTACAATGGCCAAGACATGAAAGTAACCTAGGTGTCCATCGAAAGATAAATGGATAAAGAAGGTGTGAGATATATCTATATCTAATCTCTATATCTAGCTATCTATAATGGAATATTACTCAGCCATGTAAAAGGATGAAATCTTGCCATTTGTGACAACGTGGATGGACCTAGGGGGTATTATACTAAGTGAAATAAGTCAGAGATAGACAAATACCATATGATTTTACTTACATGTGGAATCCAATAAACAAAATAAGTAAACAAACAAAACAGAAACAGACTCATAAATACAGAAGCAAACTGGTGGTTACTGGAGAGGGGAGGGGCTTCAGGGGTAGGTGACGGAGGAGCAGGAGATTAAGAGGTACAAGCTTGCAGTTGTAAACAAGTCATGGGGATGTACAGCATAGAGAATATAGTCAATAATATTGTAGTAACTTTGTATGGTGACGGATGGTAACTAGACTTACTGGGGGGATATCATTTTGTAGTGTATACAGCCTATAAACATTGAATTACTGTGATGTACCTAAAACTAATAGGATATTGCATGTCAATTATACACCAATTAAAAAAAGGACAAATATGTTCTCTAGGGAATAATCTAGACGATCAAAAATACTATCTGAGCCTTTTGTTTAAACATAAGGGGACATGAAATGGTAATAGCTGCAGTACCGAGGGGACACTTCATAAAGTAACACAGGAAGGAAGTGTAGCATGAACACCTTTCCCACATAATAAGGGGAAGTTTTTCATGTAGCACATCCTCAGAGTTGTATTCATGGAGCTAAAAGTCACCGTGGCCTCGTAAGGTCTGCTCTCCACAGCAGAGGCTCCCACACAGAAAGCTCAACCAGGAAGACCCAGTGCACGTGTTGCAGACCCCACACTAAATAAAGTTTAGCAAATCCCTTCACTGAGATTAGCAGGAAGAGCTGCTTCCAAGAAGTAATTGGTCTCTTGCGGCCCCATGAGACACGGACAGTCCTGATATCCTTTCAGCCCTGTGTCCCTACGCTCGTGTCTGAGGGCTCCACGGATTCCTCGGTGGGGGAGGAATTGAATTAATGCCAGAAATGCACGATAGTGATGCTGACTGTTCGTTACCTGTAGTTTGTTGGATGCATATTTGCTTACATAAAGCACCTACTAAAATGTTTGAATGCGTTCCACCTTGTAGATTCGGCCACTTACTGTCATTATTTTATTGGCTGAAGGAATTGCTCCAGGTTTGTAAAGAAGGATGTCTAAGAGTAGTGAGCCCAGCTGAAGGTGTCCCAGTTCTCAGGCCCCTGGTGGGAACATTCGGCAAGTGGTGTCCTTTTACAGAAGAGAGATACGTTGGGGTCCCTTCGGGGAGAACACTTCAAGTAAGCATACCCAACCTTGCACCTTCTAAGGTGGAAAAACCGGTGTGTTAAAGTCGATTATTCAATCACAGGAGAATCGACTGTTCAGATATACAAATTGATCCCAGAAAAATGTTTTTAAAAATCCTGTATTTCTCCTTGGCGTCATTTGAGTCACGTGATGATGTCGTTAAGAGCGTGGACATTGGAGCTGGGCTTCTGGGGCTCGAGGCCCAGCGTTGACTCTCACTGCCTGTGTGACCTCGGGCAAGTCACTTCACTTCTCTGTGCCCCGTAGCCCTCTCCACCGAAATGGAGATGGCAACGGTACCCACAATCCCAAGGTCACTCTGAGGATTAAATCTGTTAATATTTGTAAACCACGTAGAACAGTGCTCAGCATGTAATAAATGCTATATATGTGTTTGTTAAATAAAAACGAGTAAACTCAGGTGTTTTTCAAATTTCAGTGTGCATGTGCATCACACGGGGGTTCTGTAGAAATCCGGACTCTGATTCAGCAGGTCCGAGGAGGGGTCCTGAGGGTGGGTATTTCTGACCAGCTCCCTGGTCATGCTGATGTTGCCGACTCGTGGCTGTGCTTGGGCGGGGAGGGGTCTGCACTCTTCAGCTGGGTGGGGCCGGGAAGGGTTCAGGTGTGACTCGTCCACTCTACTTTACTTGCCTCCGCTCCCCAACAATTGTGGGTGTTTGAAGGTAACTCTTGGGCACCGACCTCTTGTCGATGCTGTGAGAACATCGGGCTGCTACGTTCACTTTGTTCTCTCCTTCAGCCCTTTTCAGTGCCCGCCCTTGTTACTCCAGGTCCCAACCACCTCCAGTCACCAACGACAGCCGGCTGGCTTCACTCCGAACAAGAGACAGGAAGGGTGGAAATTCAGATGCCGCTCACAGAGCATCTCGGAGACCAGTCACTGTCTCCTCCTGGGAAGATGGGGCTCTCCATGATAAGTTTCTGTGGGAGTTACTCTGCAAAAATGGTGTGTTTCACCTCTGGTTTGAGCTCCCGTGTAAATGCTGTGATCCTGTTTTGATAATCTCCAGCCCCAGGGAGGGGAGTCGGGGAGAGATGAGACCACCACTCTCACCACTGAGAGTGAGAGAGATGCTACTCGTCCAATCAATCTCCCACCCTGGTTCTTTCTTTTTCGAATGTAGGTTCTCCAGTTAGCTAACTTTGCCGTCCCCCAGTAAGCTGATGGGAGTTTCTAAATTGCCTCTTGCTACACTGCATTTATTTAAAGCATTTGGAAATGGTTTCTGGAAAACTAGAATCCAAAGCATACAAAAAGACTAAGTTGTTGAGATAAAGAACATGAGGGCTCAGGGCGATACAGAAGATGGTTTGTGCTGTGGCTGTGTTTTTGTTACGTAGGGCGCCTGCCAGCTGGGCATTTAGGTGTTGGCCTGTCTATGCTTGGCTTTCTGGGCCTCCAGTAGGTGACTGTGCCTACTTGGTAGGAGGTGAGGACAGATTATGGCTTTATGGTTTGACAACAAACTGTACATACTTAAGAACAGTGTTGTAAACTTCCTAGAAAATCATCAGGTTTCTACAAAGCAAGCATGCCTAAGGAAGGAGGGAAGGGGAATTACTGAAAGCAATCCTACATAACACTGAAAAATAAATCATTAGCAAAAGCCACATTTTATTTCACTTTGCCTTGGTGCCTTTCATGGGTGCACACCTGCTACTAATCATGCTGAGCCGTGCCCTGATATTTGCCGGGCTCTTGTACAAGCCTTTTCCCATTTCTTTTTCTCCTTTAAAAAAATTGTTAGCTTCTGATTTTTAATTGACATACAATTAATATACAGTGAAACGCACAAACCTTAAGAGTATAGTTTAATGAGTTTTTGCAAATGCAGACAGCTATGAAACCAACTCACACTGTGAAGACAGAACCTTCCCCCCCACCCCCACCCCCACCCCCACCCCCACCCCCACCCGTCCGCCGGCTCCTGCCGTCCGCCCTGCCCTTCCTTGCCCGCTGGCTCTCAGATAAACACTGCTCCGATTTCTTTCCTCAGAGGTTCGTTTTGCCCGTTCTGGAACTCCATATAAATTGAATCGTGTGGGAGGTATGCTTTTGAATCTGTTTTTCTTTTCAGCATAAATGTCTTTGCGGCTCCTTTGTGCTGTTGCCTGTTTTAGTAATTCATTCCCCTTCGTTGCCGAGTAACCTTCTGTGGTATGATTATGATTTAATTGTTCATCGTTCACTTGGTCAAGGACAGCTGGGTCATTTCTGGGTCTGGGTCATCATGAATAAAGCGGGTAAGCATATTCTTGTACAGGTCCTAACGGGCACATACTGTCCTCTCTCCTGGGTAAGGCTGCCCGGAAGTGGAAGTCCCGGGTCATAGGGAAGGTGAGTGTTAAACTTCCCGGAAACCGCCGGGCAGGTTTCCCAAGCGGTCAGACCCATATGCGCTCCTGACCCTCCCGTGTGAGAGGCAGTTCCCGTGGCTCCTCACCTTCGTTAGCGTCTGGCGTGGTCTGTCGTTCCAGCGTCAGCCAGTGTGCGTGTATATAATTACATTCCACTTTTGCTTTAACTTACGTTTTGCTCGATGACTAATGCTGTCGAGCCCGCTTTCCCCGTGCGTGCTGGCCATTCACGTGTACTCACGTGTGGTCCGTGGCCTGCTTGTCTGTTCTGATTGGGGTCTGAGGCGTGCTGTACGTACTTGGGACCCGCAGGATTGTCAGGTACGCCGAGGCTGGGCCTAGCTTCTTCTTTTTCTTAATGATGTCTTTTCATAAAATTTAAAAAAATTTTGATAGTCTAATGTATCCAGTTTCCCCCTTATGATGAATGCTTTGTCATTTCTAAGAAAATGTGTGTTAAAATTGCAAAGATAATTCTCCGGTGGCTTCTTCTGGCGGTTTGATTGTTTTAAGCTCTTGTACTGATACGTATGGTTCGTGCCGAATTAGTTTTTGTGTGTGGCGTGAGGCGTGAGCTGGAGCGCACTGCTTCCCCTTATAGGTAGCGATTTTGTTTCAATACTATTTGCTCTTCTTTCTCCCATCGAATTGCGTGCGTTTCTTGACTGAAATATCAGTTGGTTATATAAATATGCATGGATCTTTCTGGACTCTTTTTTCCATTGATAAATGTGTCTTTTGTTATTAATACCACAGTGTCTTAATTGCCATGGTTTTAAGTGTTGAAATCTGGCAGTATAAGTCTTTATCGCCTTTATTAGGTTCTCTGCATTTCCATTTTTAAACCACCTTATCAGGTTCTACAATTAAAACCTAAAATTTTATCAGACCGAGCTTTAAATACAGTGCCACCCACAGACCTTGCGGATGCAGCTCAGTGAGCAGATCCCTACAAGACCCGCTGTTATCAAGCCGTTTTAATAACTTCAGAAAGTGTCCCCGTGCCCTTCTTTGTCCTTCTGCCCTCCCGGAAATAACTGCCACCCAAGAGAAGTTTTGTCTGTTCTGGAACTTCCAACAAACGGAGGCAGGCAATGCGTTCTTCCGTGGGAAGACTTCTCTCTCAGCCCAGTCCTTGTGCTTTGTTGGTTGGCGGTGGTTCATTTGCGTTGCCGAGTGCTGGTCCCTGCTGCAAGCGCACCCCGGTTTGATCCTCGTTCGTCTCTTCTCAGACACCCAGGCTGCCACCGGGGCTGTCGGTCATAAATGCAGCCACCGGGGCTGAGTGTATAGAGGATGTTTTGCGTTATGTGCTTTCATTTTTCTTAGGTGAACATCTAAGAGTGGAATTGCTGGTTATAGACTACATATAAATAAATAATTTATAGGGAACTTTCAGAACTCTTTCCAGAGCGGTTGTAATATTTTATGACCCCACCAGCAATGTACAGAAGGTCTGGGTGTTTCCACATCTTCACATCAATTTCGGGTCCATTTTAGCCATTTAACGGGTGTGTTGTGGTTTTAATTTGCTATTCCCTGGTGACTAAAGGTAGTGAGTACATTTTAATATTGCATATGTCTTTTGTAAAATGTCTGTTCAAATCTGTTGTCTATTATTTATTAGGCTGTTTTTTAAATTATTTAGTCGTAGATATTATTTATGTATATATTAGATATATATTGATATATTACAGAATATATCTTATATTTGTATCTATTATGTATTTTCATATATATTATATGTGTAAGCTGTTTTGCTTTCACATATTATTTCACATGTTATGAATATTATTTTCCAGTTTGTGGCTTGCATACTCACTTTCTTAAGTCTTTTGACAAGCAGAAGTATTTTAAAAAGCATTTGATAAATCCTAACATTTCCATTTTTAATGATGACTGATTTCTGTATCCTATTTAGGAAATTGTATCTAAGCCAAGTTCACAAGAATAGTTTCCTATTTTTTTCCTAAGTACTTTATAATTTTTTGCTTTTATGTTTGGGTCTAGGTATTCGGTGACACCAATAAATCCACTTGTTAACATATAGTTTTTTCTTTGTTTTTAGATTATTTAGGATTTTCTATATATTCTATTATGCTGTCTGCCAATAAAGGCAGCTTTATTTCTTCTCTTTCAAAAAGATTTTATCCATTTACTTCTTAGAGAGAGGGGAAGGGAGGGAGAAAGCGAGGGAGAGAAATATCAGTGTGCGAGAGACACATTGATTGGCTGCCTCTTGCACGCCCCCAACTGGGGAACCAGGTCCGCAACCCAGGCTTGTGCCCTGACTGGGAGTTGAACCTGTGACCTTTTGGTTCGCAGGCTGGTGCCCAATCCACTGAGCCGCACCCATCAGGACGTACTTCTTCAAGTCCATTCGATATGCCTTTCGTCTATTTTTATTATCATCACACTGCCTAGAGCCGTGACGGCAGTGGCGAACGGAAGTGGTGAGAGTGGGCATCCCGGCCTTTCTCCAGCTCTAAGTGGGAAGGCGTCGGGCGCAATGTTAGTTGTGACCTTCTCATTGATAATATATATTAGGGTCAAGGAGTTTCCCTCTGTTCCCAGTTTGTGAGAGTTGTTTTTGTTCCTCTAAACCATGAATTGTCAAAGGCTTTTGCGGCACCTGTTGGGATAATCGTAGTCCCTTCCCTCCCTTATTCTATTAAGGTGATGTTATTGGCATTTGAATGTGAACCAACTGTGCATTCCTGTGATAAATCCCACTTGGTCACGTTGTGGGATTTTGTTTTGCTATATGTTTTTAGATTTGACTTACCGTTGATACCATTGTGTGAGGGTTATTCATGAGGACTGTTCTTGGATGATACACATTTGGGAGGCGTAGTGGCCTGCAGTTCCTTGTGATGTTTCCATCTGGTGGTGACATCAGGTCTATGTTACCCCTATGCTGTGTCCCCTCCTCCAGTTTTCTGAAAGTTTTTTTTTTTTTTTTTTAAAGGATTGGTACTATACGGAGGGGGCACCCAAAAAAACCCCTGGGATTTATTTATAAAAAATTGTGTATTTATTCTTACATGTTTAAACTTCAGTCACCTTCAAAGTACCCTCCATTTGATGTAGTACACCTATCGAGATGTTTTTTTCCACTGCTTAAAACAGTTTTTGAACTCGTCAATTTTGATGCCTTTTAGTGCTTCTGCTGCTGGTTTTTGTTTCACCTCTTCCACATTGGCACAATATTTTCCTTTGAGGACTTTTTCATCTGGGGGGAACAAAAAGAAGTTGCTTGGGGCATGAATGGGTGAATAGGGAGGGTGGGGTATGGGGGTCATGCCATTTTTGGTCAAAAATTGCTGAATACTCAGCATGGTGTGGGCAGGTACACATAAATCACCCATCATGAAAAGAGCAAATGTGTTGAAAAAAATCTTCAAAAAAAAAAAAAAAATGCACTGAGACCAAACTCAGCCTCTCACAACAATGCCAGCTGGTACACTGATACAGATGGGTTCCTAGAACAGTCACCTAGTGGGAGAAGCCTGTACTACAAGGAACCTGCTGTCCAGAAGATAATTCTGTATTTTTCTCGGGTCCCCTCTAGCATCTTCCTTAGATATCTGAGAAAACTTACCAGGAAAATAATCTAGGCCTAGAGTTTTCTTTGTGAGAAGATATTAATTATGAATTAACTTTCTTTAATAGAGATATGGCTATTTAGATTTTCTATTTCTTGAATTATGGCTGGAATATCCCACTTATTCTTTATGTTTAGGATTTAATTTTCTTCTTCATGATTTTTGTGTTTCACAGTATCTGTCTTAATCTGGTGTCTGAGACAATTGCTTTTTCCCTTTTTCTAGAAGACTGGTCTAATAATATCTTGGTACTTGTAATTCTTTAGCCTAAAAATACGAACTAGCATTTGTTACTCAGCATTACCCAGCACACCCCCAGGGTTCTCTCTGGAATTTCTATCCCTTGTAGTGGAGCAGGAATCAGCACTATGCTATTCTTCTTTAGAGGAATGGGAGTCCGAGATTGGAGAAGTTATTTGCCTAAGACCTCTTGTCTGGGAGACGATGGTTTTCTGACTTCAAAGCTACGCACTCATAGGTTCTGCTGTCGTTCACATGTTTTCAAACCACCTTCTTGGAGCCTCAGACCTCTGAGATTGAGGGAGGGAGGCTGCGTGGATGAAGACCTGTCCCATTTCCACCCCATCCCACCTACCTACCTGCTGTTCGAACTAGAGAAGATTTGCTTTTAAATGTTTGCTGTATTAGCGTGGCCTGCAAAATATCTTAAAAGAACTGCAGCACACAGAATGAATCTGTGGGAAGCTACTGTGCCATGCTAGACTGTAATTCGCCTTTTTAAAATATTGACTTCCTCCTAAAATAGTGAGGAAGAAGCTGCTAAAAATGAGAGAATAAGGAAATCCGCTGCCTAGTTCTGGGCGTCCTGGTGTGCAACGTTGCAGGAAGTGGATGGGCTCTTCAGCTTAAATCTTGGCTCTGCCACAAAGCGTAAGGTTGTCTGTAGTTCACTTAGACACCCATGGCTTCAGCTACAAAGTCTGCACAATTGGGACGAGGCTGTTTCCGTAACGTTTCGTTTGTTTTCAACGGGCGGATGTGAAAACCCTGGCCCCGGGAGGTTGGCAGCCTCTGAGACGGCCCTTCAAATCCCCACCTTCTGCGGTTTGCGCCCTTGCGCGATCCCTTCTTGAATACCGGCCAGACTTAGGGATTTGCTTCTAATGGAAAGACTATGGCAAAGGCAGTGGGATGTCACTTCCAAGATTAGGTTACAAAAAGATTGTGGCTTCTGTCTCAGGCACCCTCTTATACTCTCTGCCTCGCTGGCTGTGAGGAGAGCCAGCTGCCACATTATGAGCTGCCCCGTGAAGAGGCCCATGTGGCAAGAGACTGATGTCTCCAGCAGGCAGCCAGCGAGCACAGGAGGCCCGCGACAGCCTGGGAGTGAGCCTGGAACCCGATCTCTCCCCAGGGGCCCTTGCAGTGGCTGCAGACCCTGCCCAGACCTCAGCTGCAGCCTGTGAGAGACCCAGAGCCAGAGGCACCCAGCGAGGTCAACACCCGGTTGCCAACCTTCGTTCAGAAACTATGAAAAGTAAATGTGATCAGGCTGCTGAATTTTGGGGCAATTTGTTATTAGAGATAGTTAGCAAGTGCACACAGTGTCTGGCACAAAGCCCACGCCGTTACTCAGAGTTTCTCTCTCTCCCTGCTTTCCTCCTTGGGCTTAAGGGTGGTGAGGGGGTGGGGACGGTAGTCCCTGCCGTGGCCTGCCCCTTCTGCAGGGACGGTGCTCCTGGTGGACCCTGACCCAGTCGGAAGCAGAATTCTCCATGGCAAGCTCCCCGTGTTCTCCTTTCTTTTTCCACCAACATTTTCTTTGGGTGTGGCGAGAAGTGAAATTTACACTCCAATTGCTCTCGGAGCCAAGGTTTTCAGGGACGGAATGAGACACCGGAGTTGCACCGTGGCGTACCTTTCACAAGCTCTGAGCTCTACCAGGGCCTTCAAACAGATGCATGAAGGTGCTCCCGCCCACTTCCTGTGGAAGCACACCAGGAATGTGTGTGGCTTTGTGAGCTGGGTTTTTTTTTTTTTTTTAATTTTCCTTCTCTCTTACATCCTCTGGCAGACTGTAAAATGAAACCTCTTCTCATGGGATCCCTTTGAACTTCTATCTCTTCTCAGATATAGGTTCTCAGCTTTCGGGTTTCTCCCTCTCTTTTCCAAGTTATGAATCGACAGATCGCAAACTGAGACGTCTGAAGTCTTCAGGGTATTGTTCGTTTGATAAAGTGTCCATCCCTTGGCGGTGCCGACGCTTGTGGAATTTCTGGGGTCTGCCTGCCAGAATGGGTTTCATTTGATCTCCCTGAGAACTGGAGAAAGCAACATGTCTTAGATCTAAAGCGAGATGACTGAGGACTGGTCCCCTGCTTGCTTTCTTCTTCTTCTTTTTTTTTTAACCTTGAAATTCCTGAGATGCTATTTTATTTTTCCTTGTGAGATCTCAACTGGGGGAATAAAAAATCTCCACCAAGTATTTGCTGACCCCTGGCATCTGTTCCAAGAGCTGAGGAGCAAATTTACTCTTCAAAAAAAAAATTCATTTTATAACATGATCAAGATTCAAGACTACACTGAATTGTGGTAGGGAATTGCTGCCGGAGACGGTCCACCCCTCCACCCGCTAAGTGGTCATTTAGACGCCTGCAGGGGCCAGCGGGCTGGCAAACGTTCCGGGAAGGCTTGGTGAAAGGCGATGGGGGGAGGGGGGGTTTAAATATGTATCATGTTGTATGTGTGTCTGTATCCTAGTAGACAGATGCGGATACATCTTTGTGTACTAGCCCTCTAAAAACTGAGGCTGCAAGTCAGACCAGCCAAGTGAGTTCTCTCCAGCATCTCATACCCAGTGCCATTAGCTCTCTGCAAGCTGCGCATCTGGAGAGTGACATTTACACCCTCTCCCCGCACCCCTGCTACCGCCCAGGCAGTTTGAGTGCTTTCACTGGACCTTTGCTCGGCCGCCATGTGGCTGGACCACCCTCTACCTCACGGGAGCAGGGTCGGTGCCCGTCGTGTTCATCAGTGTGTTTGCGATGCGTGAAACAGCGTCTGGCACACAGTAGGCGCTCAAGAGTTGCTTGTTAAGTGTCAAATAAATATTGCTAAACATGTTGACTAAATAAGGAAGGTCGGGGTGAGAATTTTCAGAGGATTTACTCTAAAATGTAACTGAAGACCATGTTTACTACATACTAGAAAGACTCTTTGGAGAAGATGCTTTCTTGTTTTAGAATGAAGAATAAGTGTGCCTCTCCTGGGGAAGAAAAATCATTTTGCTTCAATTGTGTGGACATAGATTTTTATTTTATCCGGCTGGCTGCTAGGAAGCTCAAACTGAATGCTTACTGGACCTTGTGATGACATAGACCTCACGCAACCTTTGTTTTACCAGTGCCGTGCTGTCTTGCCTTTAGGAGCATACTTTTCTCATTGATTCCTGATTTTTTTTGTGGTCGTGCTATGTTGAGTACACCTTTGCAGGTAGTCTTAAGTTCTGGGGAGATGCTTTGTTAAAACAGAGCCATGGAGAGGGAGGAGGGGTGCAGGATGTTGTTGGAAGAGGAGCAGGGGTGTGGTGAAGCTAACAGGGCGGTTTCCCGGAAAAAGGGGGAGAGGGAGGAAGGTCAGGAGCTTTAGCTGGGGAGACACGGGGCTGGAATCCCCCGCAAGGCCTTTCGGGCAGCTCAGGAGGCGGCCTGTGGTGTCTGCTAGGCCTCGACGACGAGGCGCGCCTCCGGCTGAAGTTGTGCCCCGGAACCCACTGAAAACGGGGAAGGCGGCAGACCCGTGGGAGTGTCCTCCGGGGTCAGGTGTGCATATCACTATCAGCAGCCGCTTGCCTTTGCTGACCCTCAGTTTCCTGTCTGGAAAATGGGGCTAATTGTGCACGTCCTGCTAGGGGTCCTCAAGGTTCAGTGCGGTGATGAGCAGGAAATATCCGATCACATTTCTGGTGTGCAAATGCTAGTCACCGTTATTATTGCACTGAGCCCGTAGGCATTCCTCCAGCATCCGAGGCATCTCAGGGCCGGGTGGGTGTGGCGTGGAAAAGGGAGAAACAGGATTAAGTCTCAGTTTCCCTATATTTACTGTCAGGCCTTTGTTAAAAGTAGTAGTTGTTGTTTTTATTGTTTTAATCCCAAACTGGCCCTCCGTGGGTGGTCTCTACGTTTACCTAGCACCTTTCATCCGGAGGCAAGTCTCACAGAACTTGGCATCAGTAAAAATCACAACTACATTCTGAAAGGGTTGAGAAGTAATGCCGTTCCTTCAAACACCGAAGGCTTCTTTGCAGCGGGGCCGAGGGAACACGCTGAAGGCGCATGACACAGCGAGAGTGTGAAGACCCGTCCGGCACACCTCGGTGGCCCGCGGTTCTCTGCACGGCAGCTGCCACGTCCCCCGCTTCCCCCCTCTCCCCGCCACCTGCCTTTCTTTGCCCTCCCCACTCGGGCTGAGTTCCTCCAGCTCCCTTCTCTTTCCTGGGCTCTTCTGATTTCTGTAGACTTTATTTAAAGAAGGGACCATCCAACTTTTTCTGCAAACGGCCAGAGAGCAAATATTTCAGTTTCAGGCTTTGTGGCCGACGTGTTCTCTTTTACAAGGAGTCAACTCTGCCCTGGGAAGTTGAAAGCAGCCACAGGTGATAAGGAACTGGATGCGCGTGGCCGTGTCCCTATAAGACTCTATTTACGCAAACAGGAAGTGGACCAGATCTGGCCTGTGGGCTGTGATTTGTGGGCTCCAGGTTTCGGGCAATTTAGGAATTTTTTTATCTGTGTCAATTGATAGTTATGTCACCCCACCCAGCGAAACGGAGGTTTCTCTTGTGGATATCTGTCTTCGGAGAACCAGGAAGGTAATGGGGTGTTGTAAACAACCGTTAATATTTTGTCCGTCTCGTGTTGATTAAACAGGTCAAAACGATTCTTTGCCCATGCTGCCTATAAGAACATGTGCTGGGTACCACTGTGCCCTGGAGTTAGTGTGATAGGCTTCCTAGGTTCCAAGGTGAGGGGTGTGCGTACGTGTGTGTGTGTGTGTGTGTGTGTGTGAAGTTTGGGACCACAGTTCTGACTTCCAACAATGGGAAAACTAAGGTTCTATCTTTCCTCCCCTCCCTTCCCCTTTCCTCCCCTCTTCCCTCCCCTCTTTTCTCCCCTTCCCTTCCCTTCCCTTCCCTTCCCTTCCCTTCCCTTCCCTTTCCTTTCCTTTGTTTCCCTTCCCTTCCCTTCCCTTCCCTTCCCTTCCCTTCCCTTCCCTTCCCTTCCCTTCCCTTCCCTTCCCTTCCCTTTCCTTCCCTTCCCTTCCCTTCCCTCTCCCTCTTTCTTTTTGCCTCCTTTGCTTTCTCACTTGATTCTGGGAAGATCTTCACATGAAACTAATGTAAAGTGTGTAGTGGGAAAAGTACTGGACCCAAGCTGGGGGATCTGATTGCTGTGGTTGTGTTACTACTTTTGTGTTTGACCTTGGCAAGTTCATTCATTCCCTGGTTCAGGTTTGTCAGGTACTAGAGTCTTTGGTCACCAAATCTTTCAGCAATTGACTCTTATTCGTATCATATCTTACCTGGAGTTCAGACGTGTATGAAGTGGGGCTGGGGCATCAGGGCCCTGTCCAAGTTTGTCCTGACCCTCAGCCCCACCTCCCCCGAGGGGACCCTGGAGGTGTCTCTGCTGGAATACAGGGGCTCTAGGCAGCACAGATTCAAGATCCCTAAACTTCTGCCCTCACTTAGTATCTAGACATGCTCCTTCAAAGTGGCAGGCACTTTTCATCAATGTGTTCTCATAGGCTCACTGGTCTCTTTTCCTGGTTGTCTAGTCACTATTTCCAACCTTCATGCCTGCCTCCCAGACTCCTCAGTTATCCTCAGTGGTCCTACTCCAGATATCCATTTCTAGAATTCATCCAACTAATTGACTTTTTTATAGAAGCCTCTGGGAAAATCCAGTGATTGCAGAAGACCCTCAAGTCACGGCTTTTAGATGTCTCTGTTTAAATGAACCCTTCCTTTCTACACCTAATCATTTAGGAGAATCCAAATTCTGATCAGCCAAAGTCGATGAGGTTCCAGGGGGATCCCATTGCCCGGCACATGCCTGGCACGTGCATGAATCACTAAACAAACCCCCTGAGGAAGTAGCCCCACAACGTCACCCGGAACATTTTCTTTAGGCGTCCTTTCCTCTATTGACACTCCCCCCCTCCGCCCCACGCCCAGTCACCCCGGGTCGTCGCGGGTAAGGATGGTTCAGGGAAGAAAATTCCGTCCATCAGTGGAAGGGAGTCTGGGGACAGAACAACTTGCAGGTTGAAAGGGTTTCCTGTGAAAAACCAGCGTGGAGAATGTCAGAAAGTCAGCCTTCCCGGCGCTGTGGGTGGAGATCCCTAATCCTGGCCCCAGGAGAACCCCCTTTTGTAGGAGGATTACGTGTCCACGGGAGCTTTTTGGGTCTAGCAGGGTGACAGGTTTCGCAGTCGCAGCTGGGTCCCGATCCCCCTGCTCCGCTGTCCGCCTGGACCCTTCTTGGCCTCAGAACGATGGAGCTGTGACTGGGCCAGACCTGACATACGCGGAGACAGGGATTCAAAGACAAAAAAGAAAATGATTTAGAAAGGAAGCCAAAGGAAATTACAATTAGCCGCAGGTTGCTAAATCTCCATTAGCCTCCCACTGAGCTCTTGTTCTGTAGCCAACTTAGATTATCCAAAGACAGTGTTTAAAAGCCATTTTAACTAAATTAGCAATCATGTAAAACCTTCACCCAGCATCTATCTGTGTCTGCACTTTTCCCTGAACAATTTCTGTCAAAGACTCATGTGAAAAACTGAGGTCAAAAAAGACTGATAAAGAGGGAAGATGTTTCGAGCAAAACATCAGGCGTTTGATCTTTGCTCTATGTGACTGAATGCTTTTCAATTGTTCCCTCTAACTAGGGAGACCGTCTTGGTTTGCCCAAGACAATTCTGGTTTTTATCTGTGGTTGTGGCATAATGATTAGTAACATCCCCCTTGAGTCCTTAAAAGTGTTCAAATCTTGACAATAAATCATACGGTCACTCTCTCCGTGTATACGCAGAGAAAGTGCCGGTCTTTCAGAAGGTGTAGGAGCTGATGGGCAGCCAAATGCCTTTCCCGGAGGAAGGTCCAAACTTAGACCTCAAGACCTTGCACCGTGAAGTATCTCCTCAATGACAGATGCATTTATTACAATTTATACATCTCGATATAATATACTAGATTCTTAAATTCCCTACTACCGTGTTAGGCATACTACAGTATGATCAAGCAATTTTTATTTTCAACAGTTTCACCTGAGATAAAACCTATGTAATTTTATTCACCAGTGTCTCCCCAATAAATTCAATAAAAAACAGCAAAACTGATTTTGGGGGGAAAAAAAACCCAAAAGAAATTACAACTGGGCTGATATATTTGTTGATGACTTTGGTGGTCCCTTTGGTGCTTTGTGCCCCGTTGTGGGGATGGCGGTAGGCTGTGACTCTGGTTCTGTCCCCAGCCCACACCTCAGGGAGGCTGGCAGACGTCTGCCACTTGGGCAGGGGGTGCGTCCCCAGACCTTCAAGATCACCGTGGTGCCCTTGCTTGTGTGAAAACCGGCAGCTGGCTTCACTGTGTATCACAAGGAGCGCCCTGGCCACGTCAGTTCCACCTCTCCTCTCAGACCGAGCTGAGTTTGACCCTGGCTTTGACCATCTCATGCTCCTGTGGCCATAATTGAGTGACTTGAACTTTCTGAGTTTATTTTCCCATCCGTAGAAAGAGCTGGCAGTGCCTGGCTCCTCCTCCAGGGTGCTCAGGTGAGGCTCAGGGCGAGCCATGCCTGGAGGAGGTGTCCTCTGCACGCAGGTGAAAGGCAGTTCTGCCGTCTTGCTGGTGTCCTGGAGGGCAGCGGTTAGCCAGTTCCTGGCAGCGTAACCGTGCTTCAGAGTGGGCCCCCTTCTAGCATTTACCTCCCCTCCTTTGGGTCAGAGAACTCTGATTTCCTTTGGGGGAATTTTCTTTCCCTTGTGAACTTCAGTTTCTTCATCTATAAAACGGGACAATTACAGCCTCTAAGACCCTACTTGGCCAATTGGACTTTTTCTCTCCTAGAACTTTATGTCACCATCAATTTTTACTGGAAAGGAAACACAGATTCTGCTCTTGAGTGATGGAAGTAGGACAATCCAGCCAGGTCCTGTCTGACCTGAGAAGTTCAAATTCATTAATTCCTGCATTGAGCAAATGTTTATTGACATCTTTGTGTCAGGCACTGTATGCCAAGCCTTTCACATACTCCTCTCGTTTAATCCTCAGTACATATTATGTGTTGGGTCTTGCTGCTTGCTTTGCAAATGAAGAAAATGAAGCTCATGGAATTTAAGCAACCCGCCCAAGATTACATAGCATATTGGGAGGCCAATATTTGAACTTGGATCTGTCTGACTCCAAAGCCTACATTTTCTTTGCTGTGGCATTTGGCCTCTCTGCTAAGGAGAGAACAGTTGGAGGACTATTTTATCTAAAATGCTAGGGTGTGACTGTCCCTTTGTTCTTTCCTCAATGTCTGCCGCAGTAACAAAGGATTCTCATGGCAGGGAGGGGAGGGAGGGTGGGTGGGGCACCTATTGGTCTTATCTGTCCAGCTTGGGTACTCCTCTTCCTTCTTCCTCCTGATTCTGATAATGATGGGAAGACTTCTCCCTTCAGGGGGCACACCCATTGGCCCATTCATTCCATGTAATTCCTGTGGGGTTGTGAGTTACAGAACCAGCTCCTCTGACCAAACGGCCTTACTGCTGATCCAAGCCTACCAATCAGAATACTCTTCCTCTGGCCGGCCAATCAGTTTCTTCCCTAGGTCTTATATATACTGGAGAAGGAAGAACTCTTTCCTTCTCCCTCTGGAACATTAAATAAAGATCTTGGATGTAGCCATTGTCGCTTCCAGGCAGGTAGAATCATGAGAAGCCAGAGAGAATGGGACTGACCTGCAGTGGAAGTTGAGGGAGGAAATAGCCTGGAAATATTACTCAACAAATCATGCCCCATCCCCACTTTTTTATTTTTGAGTTTTGTCTGTCATTTGCAATTGACTAATGCAAAATGGTTCCTAGCATGTTTGTGGAAGTCCGAGGTCCGGGAAGTAATTTCCTTTACTTGTGAGTGACTGGGAGGGGAGAGGACAGTGGTGGCAAAGTGGACCATGATTATGGTCACGTGTTGGGCGTTGTGGTTGGTTGGTGTGTTTTGGGGGGTATGTGTATGTTTCCCAAGAATAAGTCTTTTGCTTATTTGTTTGTTCCCTTGGCTGTCGATTCACTCAAATAGCCCCAGAGAATCTGCCATGGTCCAGGGGCTGTGCAGGTGCAGGAGGTCAGGTGGCAGCAGCCATGGTCCCTTCCCTGCTGGGACCCACAGTCTACAGCCCTCTTCCTCGCACCCTCCGCGGTCCTCCTCTTAGCAGGCCGTGCTTGCCTTTAGAATCTGTTACTTGGGGTGCTAAATTATTTACAGGCTCCTTTTACCAGAGCAGCCAAGGGCTTAAAGACAGATTCTGTTTCTGAGGTCTGGGGCCAAAGCTCCTTTCAGAGGGAGGCTTCCCTTATCGCGTTCCTCTCTTCTTTGCCCTCAGCGTACCGTGGACTTGGAACAGATCTCTTGCCAAGTCTTTCCTAGAGGAATGTTGGAGCGGAACTTGAGCCCTTTTGAATACATTCCTATCTGGTCACTTGAATTTAAACTCACCTGTGGGCCCTGCTGGGTCCTGCAAAAGAGATTGCGGCCGCTCACGAGAACGGACGGTTGCAGAGGGCCGTGGTGCCACACAAAGCCTGGTGACAGTGTCTGCTCCCTCCCTGTGCTGCCAGGCCCCCAGCCCCCACGGCGCCCCCTCTGGCCTCTCACCATCAGGTTTGGTTGCAACCGCTTCCTGCTCCGCCGCCCCCTTTGTACCCGCTCACGATGGCACCAGGTGGAGCCTTTCTGTAAGGTCTTTCTTTAACTGAACGTGTTCCTTTGGGTGCTGCCCAGCACCCTCCTGGCCCCCAGGTGCCTGGGACTGTGCTTCAGGGAGGGGACCTGGGGTCAAGAGAAGAAGAATCAGGGGGACCAGTGACACTGAGTCGGGGTGGTTGGCACTTCAGTTCAAGGCAAAGGTGAACAGAATCAAATTAGGGACTGCAGTGGTGGGAGTGGAATAGAGGAAGTAGTAACTGCCTTTGAAAGCTTAACGGGACCCAGCAGAGAGGGGAGAAGGGTGCGCAGAGTCACACCACTGGGCGGCGCGAGACCGAGGCTTGGAGGCTGGTCCTCTGACTCTGCCCAGTGCTCTCATTCAAGTACACCGACCTGTCTGCCGGCTGCAGACCGCCCCTCGGCTGCTACTTCCTTCCCGGGGGGCGACTTCCCTAACTCACCAGGTTCCCTGTAATGTGTTCTCACAACATCACATGACCTGCCTCACACAGATAACCCCAAAGTAAGTGCTTGAGTGGCAGCTTGCCTCACCTCTGCCCTCCTCTGGGGAGACAGGCTGGTCTTGTTCACCGTGGTGCCCCCAGTAAAGCGTGTGGAACATACTAGGTTCTCAGAGAGCGTTTGGGAATGACTGAAGGGATACAGGTTCGGTCTGTAGGTTTCTGACCTTCTCTACAAGCTTTGGGCCGGAGATGTTCACCTACCTCCATCAGGGTTTGCTGTCAGAGAGAGAGACTGACCGTGTAATCACCGTGACCCACGTACAGTTTATCTCAAGCCAGTGTTATTTTACGCAACACAGAAATACAACTGAAAATATTTATGTGAACTTCAAGAAAGATAATGGGAAACGCAGAAGCCAGTGAAAGGCATGCGAGGGACAGGGCATTTGCCATCAGAAGCCAACGGAATCAGCTTGAGTTCTCTGAGGCTCGGGGAAGACAGCCCCTGGAATCTCGGGGGCAAGGCCCCTGTCCCCACAGGCCGCAACCCAGCCGCCCCGCAGCTCCCCCATCACATGGCGGTGTCTCCTGCCACCCTTCCAAGTTACCGATGCTCTGGGTGTTCGGATCCCAGTTGAGCTGGAACACTTCCTCTGATGGCATTGCCTTCTGCACTGCTGGGGGGCCCTGCGACCTCAGAGTAACCGAGGGACCCGAGAACAGATGGCAGTGAGTGAAGGCGGGTCTGCAAAGGCAGGGCTCCTGAGCAGGGGGCGGGGGAAGGCAGCCCCAGCAAGAGAGACAGACAGAGAGTTGGATTCCAAACATAAGTGCTGGCCATTTAAAAAAAAAAATTCCTTTCCCATTCCTGAAGGGCCCCGGAGCTGGGAGAGGGGAGATTGATTAAACTACGCTCACTGAGCGCCCGTGATGCTCCAGGCACTGTGCTGGCCACAGCAGGCGAGGTGCGGGGACAACGCATAGTCCCTCTCTTCATGGCCTCGGGCAGCTCGCTGCCTGGTCGGGGGTTCAGATGATAAATGTGCTGAGACAGGAGTTAGTGAAGGTCACAGGGGTTCTTTACATGAACAACCAGGACACACTCTAGCTGACAGCTGACAGATGAGCTGTGCAGAGAAGGGAAGAACATCTCTGAGAGAAGGAACCGCAGGTGCAAAGGCCCTGGGGCAGAAACAAGCTTTGTGGGCTCAAGGGGCTGGAAGGCAGCAGTGTGGGCGGGGCCCAGTGAGTAGGGTGTGGTTGTCGATGGCCTGCAGGTGGGCAGGGGTGGTCTTGCTGGGTAGGCAGGCATGGCAGAAGGTTGGATAATCAGGGGATAAGGAAGAAGTTTGAACAGAGAAATGATATGGTCCAATTTCAGTTCTCAGAAGGCACCCTGGCAGCTGGGTGGGGAAGGAATCTGCTTGGGAGAAGGAGGGCTGTGGGAGAATTGGGAAGAAGCTGCCAAGGCAGAGACAAAGATGAACTGGAGAAGAATGAGGGCCGTGGAGAGGAAAAGAAGGGACCAATTTGGGAGCTTCTGGGTTGCACCTCGGGTCCTGTTATTGGCTGGTCCTGGGATCTGCTCCTCAGCTTCCTCATCTATAAAATGAGGGCCACTCGCAAATGCCCTCCCAGGTCTGGTGTCCGGCGGGTTTCCCAAGGTCTGTGTCTGTTTGCTTCTTCTCTCAGCACCGAGAATCCCTCTCTGGAAAGAATTGCAGAATTTATGGCTTCAAGATAAATTTTCCGGCTTTCTAAAGTTCTGTTCATATTTTAAGCATGGAACTGTCTTGAGTCCCTTCTCAGTGGGAGGTGGTGGGCGAGGGTGTTACGTTATTAATAAAATATGAATACATTAAAACATTTATTTCCGTGTAACTTGTGTGAGAAACATGATCTTTAATGGAGCTTTTTGGCAAGCGCCGGGACGAGCATGCCGGCCCCAGAGCTTTGAAAGTCCTTGATCAGGCTGGGGGTCTCTGCTTCCAGCAAAGCCCTTGACCCCTTGTGGTTTCAGTTCTGTTTACTCTCCGCAAGCATTTCTGGTTCAAAGGGAGAATCTTTAAAAAGCCGAGTTGGGAAAGTCTATAAAATCTTAACGCATCTTCAACATCAAATAGCTCTTTCAAAGCAGCGATCTGATGAAGTAAATAGGAATTCGGCAGCACAAACCATATGGAACGCATTTGCCGTAACTGCTCTGCACTTGGATAACAAAGGAGAAATGTTCTTGGCATGGGGAGTTTGGGGTTTTAATGGCCCTTAAATATTTGGTGCAGTTGCCAGATGTGTTTTACCAGGCTGCAAGCCCCCAGGATGGGCCCTGCCTTTCTCTGGGGCACAACATAAGCCGACAGGATGTTGCTGTTCGTGAAAAGATGTTTGTGCCTCGAGCACCCCTGCCCCCAAACTGGCGTCACTCCCGACAGGCCTCTGAGCAGCAGTTCGGATGTGCGACGCAAAACCATTCCTGATGATGCCACAGGAACCGCCTCCGTTATTTAAAATGCGGATCAAAGGGTGGAAGGGTTGTTCCGATCGCGTGTCGTTGATGGAACTGGGGCAGGCCAGGGGCCGGTCTCCCCGGCACATGTGGCTCGGCCCTAACCGGCTCCGTGACCTGCACGAGGCACATGACTTCCGAAGCTGAAATGGGACAACACTACGTTCGAGCGGTTCCTGTCGAGTTCTGGGTCTCATTACGAACGGACCTACCTGTACTGAAAACACGGACACGCTGGCTGCCTCTCACTGTCATGCTCTCCAAAATCCTTGCCTGAATTCCTTGGGTGTTGATGTGTTCCTTGAAATATCCGTGTGTAGGTAGGCGGAGTGATTCTCATCTTAAGGTGACCCTCAAAAATGGTTGATCCAACTTTCATGCACTGATAGGTAGATTGTGGGTCCCTAATAACCTTCCCCAATAAGAGACCTACACTTGCAATTTCAGATGGAAGGGGCCCTCAGAGAGATCAAACCAAATGTCTCCACTTCACAGATAAGAACACTGAGGCCCAGAGGGGAAGCGGCTTGCCCAAGGCTGCGTGGTTTGTCAATGCCAGAACCAAGGGCAGAATCTCCCTAATTCATCAGCGCTTTGGACTCCAAAGGATGTGCGCGCAAAAATCAAACACATCCGCAGGATGAGATTTCCCAGCACAGAAGTTCAAAAGCGTCCCCTTTAGGAGAGATGGGCAAATGGAAAGGGAGCAATCCACACACTAAGCTCTGAATTTGGTGCTTCCCTTTGCGGTGTTGCTTAGTCTTCCATTAAAAAAAAAAAAAAAAAACATTTTGTAGAAGAAGAAACTGAAGGTTAGAGAACCTAAATGACTTTGCAATGTCACACAGCCAGGGGCAGGCCAGGCTGCAGCCAGTGGCCATGAGCCTTCACTCTTGTGTGGTGTGAAGTCAGCCCTGAGCTTAGCCACCCTGGGCCTGGAGGCCTGCAGCTGGGAGCAGCCGGGGCTCTGCCTGCCCACCGCGTGGGTCCGTGGGTGGGTCACTGCCCTCCCCAGCGCTGCACGCCCCCCAGCCTGGCAGGAGCCCCAAGAGCGAATCCATGTGTCCGCCCTCGCCAGTGGACAGACATGGACAAAAACCCGCCTCTCTGTGCACAGGCGGAGGTTCAGAGAGCCAGACCAGAGTCACGCAGACACGGGAGTACCTTTTCTCCTCCTTAAAAATTAAGGACCAGAACTGTCGTAAGCTTCCAAATGCCTATGAGACTAGACCTCAGTTGTTTCCACCACCATAAAGAAATGGTGTGGTGTGGCGTGACAGTGGCCATATCGCAATATATAACTGTATCCGGCCAACGCACTGGGCACCTTGACCTTTTACAATGTTACGTGTCAATTATGCTTTTAAAAAATTACATGCCATTTGGCTTTAAAAAATCCCATGAAAAAACAAAGCATCAAACACCGAATTTTAAGTTTTACTGCCTTCTGGTGCACACAGCTGGGGGTGGAGCTGGTGACGGCCACCGGAGGGGACAGACATGCATCTGCCTCGCTGGCGTCCAGCCTGTCTTCCACTTGCTCCCTCCTCCAGCCCCTAACTTGGCTGACTCCTTGAATCCCCTCCTGCCTGGCCATTGACCCCACCCCCATCCTCCACCCGATCCGTCATAACCTTGGGATGGGCAGCAGACAGTGTGACGTTCCCTCGCAGGGCAGGCGTCACCAGGGGGAGAAGGGGTCCAGCCCGAGGGATGGAGAGATAGGGGGCAAGATGAGTGAGAAGAAGAAAGGGTCCAGCAGGCCCAGGACTGGTCTCTAGCCAGGGAGTCGGGGACCCGGTTTCCTCCCCGGCTCCATGTCCTGGTCTCTGGGCGGCCCAGGGGCATCCCTGCATGGAGGGAACTGCGAGACTCCTCAGCTCTGATTCGGGGCTGGGCAGGTTCCTGAACATGGTTCCAGCCTTTGTTCTCCAGAGCGGAGGAGGCGGAGGAGCCCCAGGACTTGGCAGCAGCCCCAACCCAGAGTGGGGGACAGGCTCCGGGGCTCCGAGCAGATGGAGAGATGACGTGGGCTCCCGGGAAACCGAGCCGAAGGCAGGCAGTGCTGCATTGTTTCAGGCATGTTAATTTAATGTAGGGATTGCACACCCCAAACCCTCACAGAAGGCGGGCTTCTTGGACCCCGTTAACAGGCTTTACACACTCCACTTAGGCGAGACTCGTGTTCTGCATCATGAAAGAATGCTGGGTTTTGTGGCCCTACGCCTTCAGATGTAAAGAGAGAAACATTTGGAAATGACAACGGTGAGATGGGAGGTGGCACCGGCAGGTCCCTGGGGAGACGCTGAAGCCAGGCGTAGTTCAGGTGTCCCAGGGCTCTCTGGCTGACCACAGGCACAGGGCTCCGCCTGAGTTCAGGCCGAGTCAGGCTGAGCTTCTGCACTGCTGAGGGCCGTGCGCTCCCCACGCCCCCTGAGGCCCGCCCCCAGGTTCTCACAGCACTGGCCCAGGGGCTTAGCAGGGCGGGGTTTAGACAGAGGCAGGTGCACATCTGTGTGTGCATGAAGGCATGTGCTTATGTAGATAGAAATGTGTGCGTGTAGGTAGGTGGGATTGTGCGTGTAACACTTAAATATGATTTTCCTTGTTATCAAAGGGATAGATCGAAATGTCAAATAGTTACACTAGGATCTTAATGAGAACCAGCAACCCCTGACCAGTTCGTCTCACCTGCTTCCCCTTCCCCAGAGGCGCGAGCTTCCTGCTCCGAGCAGGTCCTTCTGATACTCACCTTCTCATTTCTGAAGATCACAGAGCGGCTGTTAGCGCAAATGCTGCCTGTCTCAGGCATCGTCTGTGGACTTCCTGCTGCGGACGAGGCAGGTTGGCTCGCCTCTGCCGTCTCCCACCCTCCCAGGGGTGTGCCTGCTCCCCCACGCTCCTGGTCCACTCACCCCCACCTCGGTGAAACGAACTGCCGCCATTGCTGTTATGACCATGAACATGTTATTCACCGTGGAGACGTGCCGTATCTCGTGATTATGTATATGTATATATATGTATGTATATGTATGTATAGGAAAAACCATAGTTCAGACAGGGGTCCGAGCTATCTGAAGTTTCAAGCATCCACTGGGGGTCTTGGAACGTGTGCCCCTCGGATAATGGGGGGCTATTGTATATTTTATGCTCACGATTTTGAATTATCTTCTCCTTGATTTTAGGAGTTAAATACAGTGGAACCTCAGTTCTCAAACTTAATTCATTTGGGAAAACTGTTTGAGAGGCTGTTTGAAAACCGAATCTTCTCTCTTTGTCACCTGAGAGACATGTGACAGATTATGCAGGTATCGGCATGAAAGGGTTTCGGGTGGAGAATTGAGACCTGGAGTGTTGTCAGGCAACTGAGACATTTTTTCCATGAACAACTTGGTCAAACAATTCGGTTCTTGACCAACATATTCTGGATCCTAATTATTCAGTCTTTTATATATGTGGCAGATGTCATTTCCAGTGTTTGAGCCATCTTCTCTCTTTCAGGTGCCTCTTGATTAATAGAAGTTGTTAATTTTAGCACAGTTTAAATTAGCAATCTTTTTATACTTTATTTTCCATATGGATAATCAATTCACTGGTCCCCATACCAATTACCAATTATTGATTAGTCCCACTGTCTCCCATGTACCTGAAAAATTAGCTCTGTAAAAAAAAGTATATGTGTGTGTGTGTGTATGTATACACACACACATATCTACACACATATACACATACACACACACACAGACTCTCTACTGCCCCATTCGTCAATCAGTCTATCTCTGCACTAATGTGACATCATCTCCTAAGTTAATAATGCTTGATGAGTGGTGGGGCAGGTTCCCTCATCTTTGGCTTCTGTGGAGTACTGATGCTTTTGTTCCTGTCTATATATTTAAGGACTCTTTAAAAATATGCTTAGCCTTCACCAGGTGGCTCAGTAGATTGGAGCATTGCCCCATACACCAAAAGGTTGTGGGTTCAATTCCCTGCATACCTCGGTTGTAGGTTAGATCCTTGGTCAGGGCTCACGCAGGACACAACTTACTGATGTTTCTCTTTAGCATCAATGTTCTCCCCCTCACTCCCTGAATTCTCCTCTCTCCAAAATCAGTGAACATATTCCTTGACGAGGATTTTTAAAAAATGTATGCATAATACTATTCTCACATCTAAAACTTAATAACCTCACATATCCATTAACAAAGCAAATTTCTCCAACTCTTTCATAACTATAAACTGCTTGAATCCATATTCAAGGAAAGTCCCTCTCAAGAATCTATTATGGTCTGGAATTTTCTGTTGCATCATCATAGTGTTGTTTAATAGGTCCTTCTGTTCTCTGTTTCTTGTGAACAGTTTGAGACTTGATCAGATTGACGTTCACGCTGGGGAGGGGGAGTCCAGACTACCTCAGGTCAGGTGGTGGTAGAGCTTCCATCAAGAGACAGAAGATGTTCGGTCATCTCTCTCTTACGTTAACGGCAGCCGTTGGTCATTAGGGCCTAGACCCACTAATTCACTACGGATTGTAGAGTAGTCGCGTTCTCAGTGTAAGTCCTTCCTACTGGAGTTATTTTATAAAGATGAACGCTCCTTAATTAACTATTAACTACCCTGGGATACACTTTATAAAGGAAAACAGGACAAATAGGATCACACCAGAATCAGCGATTTGCACCGAGCTGGCAGCGATCCTTTTATTTACTAGTTTTCCAAATAATGACTTGGGGAGCATCCTCCAGAGGTAACAAACACAGTGGTTCTTTTCTTTTTTAAGATTTTTTTTTTTTTGACAGAGGGGAAGGAAGGGAGGAAGAGAGGGAAAGAAACTTCAATGTGTGGTTGCCTCTTGTGCACCCCCTACTGGGGACCTGGCCTGCAACCCAGGCATGTGCCCTGACTGGGAAATGAACCGCTGACCCTTTGGTTTGCAGTTGGCATTCAATCCACTGAGCCACACCAGCCAGGGCCAAATATGTTTTTAAAAATTATGAATTCACTGGTTAAATCTACGTGTCTTAATTCATTTAGTCATTGTCTTCACTGATGTCCAATTGCCCCACCTATGGTGACTGGGGGCTTCTTTGAGTTACCCTGAAATCTTTTCACATGACCCAGGAGTTTGTCAGCTTCGTTGAAATCTGAATTTATGAGTTTTTCCAGGCTCATAATGGACATTTTTTACCCCAGACCTGGAATTAGTCGTTTGTCCAAGAAGTCCTGGTTCCTATTAGCGCAAAGTGCTATGAAAACAGACAAACTATCGTCTGGGCATTAGGAGTGCTTGTTGCTGGCTATTGGCTTAGTCATTGTGCCTAGGCCATTTCAGTGGCTAGAGCTCAGGAATACATACAGTCATTCATACATACATACATGCACCCATATGCATTGCAGATATATCAGGGCTTCTTAACTTTGCGATGGCATGGTCTTTAACGTCATCAGCCTTACTTCTCTGAGATTTCCCTTCCATGGCATTAATGTCATTTCGAGTTCTGACCAACAATGTAGAAAAGTACCTTTTTCTCCCAGGTATTTTTAGAAAACTTTTAGATGAAAATTAATATTTCAGCATTGTTTCAATTTATTTTATTTTTTTAAATTTTATTTTAATTGTTGTTCTTGTACAGTTTTCTGTCTTTTAGTCCCTGCTCAGCCCACCACCCTAGCCCTCCCCACCTCCCTCCCATTTCCACCCCCCCAGTTTTTGTCCATGTGTTTCAATTTACATTTGTCTTTTTTCCGAGCAAGCTAAAAGTTATATATTATTATGATTACATGTATAACTATACATATATGTACATATACATATACATAATTATATGTAGAACTGTAATAATATATAATTATATATAAGTTATATATGTGTGTATATCTATCTGGTATGTGTGTATATACACAAATAATACATATATTTACTTATAAATCAACTTGTCAAGATCCCCAAGAAACCTTGTTGGGAATTTTTATTAGAATTGCATAAAATCTATAGAGCAGGGCTTCTCATCTTGAAGTTTTTATGATATTGTATCGTTCTGCCCATGAACTTGGTCTGATTCTTTACTTATTTGGTCTTGTTCAATGTCTTTCAGTGAATCTTTCTGATCTCTTTCACGAAGGTCTGGAACATATTTTGTTAGACTCTCTTCGGCCCTTTATGCATTTGGTTGCTGCCGTAAATGGCATCTTTTAAAACTTTATTTATATGTACTTCATAGTAAAATGAATGTAATTGAGTTTTGTACCTTGCTCTCATGTGCAAGGGTTCTGCTAGCTTTCCTATTAATTTTAATAATTACAGATTGTTTTAGGTTTTCTATGAAGACCATCGTCTAAAAGGACTGATGGTTTTGTTTTTCTATTCCAGTCCATCTACTTTTGATTTCTTTTTTCTGTCTTTGCTGTTGAATGCCTTCGGATGACATTGGATCACATTGCAGTCTTAGGTTGTCTGTGCTGAGCACTATCCGATGTCCCCCGTCTGGCCAGGGAGCAAAACTTATGGGAAAAGATTTAGCTTTTTCTACTTGTGCATGCCCCATCCCTGTTTGGATCTGACTTTTGTGCAGTGAAGACCTCAGCTGAAGTTTTCCCAGTTGACTTGAGCAGTGAAACCTCCTCTATTTAGTCAGTCAGCTTGGGTGGGCAGAGGGAAAAGTGGCTTCTTAGACCTCATGTCATCATGAGCAGGGCGGCTGGCCTAGGACCCCCAGGGAGTTCAGGAAGTTCTGGAATAAGATCCCTGAGTCATCCTGGGTGGTGTGAGCCTGAGAAGCAGGGAGTCTTATGTCCCACAGGTCCTGGGGGTCAGACATCAGAAGCCACTTCACTATCATCAAGACAAAAGGGGCAGTAGAACATAAGGTAAAACCAAAGTATTGGTAGACCAGTAGGCCCTAGACCATGGTGGGGTCATGAACAAGTGTCCGGATCTGGCTGTGTTGCCTGGATGTTATTTCACCAGCCTTAGACCTTACATGCACTGGGGGGTCAGTGTGGTTGGACTCCACTTTAGCACTGTGAGGGCTAACTGTCATTCTACATGGAAAGCCCCTAGCTTGCGCCCTGGCCTGCACCAGGAGCTCAACACACAGCAGTTCTTGGTGGGTGCAGCACCTCTGTCGACATTCAGTGCTGCACCTGCCAGGAGCTGCTGTGTGTTGAGCTCCTATTGCAGGCAAAGACATGAGTCGGCGGCATTGCTGTGTGCGGGCTGTGGGCTCTGCTGCTGACTTGGTCATCCCTCCGCCTTGCCCCTCGCCGTGTGCCATGGCTCCGAGGGGCATGCACTAAGCCCGTCATAGCATCCATTCTGGAAAACAGTCCTTGGAAGCCTACTCTTGTTTCCCTGGTCCGAGGGTTCCCAGTTTGGCACCCTGCCTGCGCTACCTGCCTTGCTGATATGTGCCAGAGCAATCGTTCAGTTTCTGGGCGGAGCTCAGGCTGCGAGCTCCGTCAACAGGCCAGTCTCTGGCCCTCACACGGGATAGGGGATCTGTGTAGCCAGGTCAAGTAGCTTCAGTCACAGGCTTATTTAGCATAGACTAGTTTTGATTTCATCACCCAGAGAAGAAGTGACCAATGCAGATTCCTAGGGCCCACTCCGTCTGGGCCACACGGAGTCATGGGAGCTCCAGACTGGAGCCTGACGTTGGCTCTGTGAACTCGGGCACAGCTCCTTCTGTCACCGTCCCTCAGCTTTCCCAGTTCGGCTCTCCAGGATTCTCTGACTCGACACGGGGTGTCCCATCCCTGGTTTTCCTCCTCTGGGCATGCTCCTGACCCCAGGCGGGGTCTCTCCGCTGTAAAGCTCAGACAGGAAGGCCTGAGAAAATTCATCGTCCTCCTTCCTCGCACTATTATCATGACCAACCTCCTTTCGCACATTTTACCCTTCATTTTATGATGGCTATTAAAGACTGTTAGGAGCCCACTCAGTTCCTTGAGGAATATTTATGCATTTTATAGGACTCTCATGCAGGAGAGAGGCCCTTATTAGGAGCAGGCATGGAGACTCTGCGTTAAAGGGGCCTTAGGAAGCCTCGCCCAGAGGATAATGATGCTGATGCTTCCTGTTCCACTCGCCAGTTTATGTGCCTGTTTGAACTGTTTTCTTTGCGGGGGGAGGTGGATTAAGGGATCTTGGAGGATTTCAAGCAGCACAGAGATGGTGAAATCCTGCTGGGGTTTGCAATATCATCTGTGTGGACAGGAAGGGTGGGGAGAAGGGAGTCTGGACTTCCTGTTCTGACTTTGCAGACTGTACTTCTGCAGTGCTGTACTTGACTTCCCATTCAGAAATCAGCCCCTGGCCGGCAGGCTGGATTTACTCCTGCCACGTCCCCCGTGGCTTTGGTCCCTACCCCGAGTTTCACGACTCTGCCCTCCCAGCACATCCTGTATTTCATGGAACATGGGGAAATCTCTAGCCCGTTTGTTTGTTTGTTTGTTTTTGATAGACTTTATTATTTTTTAGAGAAGTTTTAGGTTCACAGTGAAAATGAGCAGAAGGAGAAGGGAGCTCTCAATACCTCCTGCCCCCACGCATGCACAGCCTTGCCCCATAACCCACTCCCCACCCTCACTAGAGTCGTGTGTTTGTTATCGTCGATGAACCTGTCTCAACACATCCTTATCCCCCCAAATCCATGGCTTACGTTACGGTTCACTCTCGGTGGTGTGTACTCTATGGATTTTGACAAAAGTATAATGACATGTATGTATCCACCATGAGGGTACCGTACAGAACAGTTTCACTGCCCTGAACATCCTCTGTGTTCTGCCTCTTCAATCACAGCCCTACCAACGCCTAGCAACTGCTGATCTTTTCACTGTCTCCATAGCTCTGTCTTTTCCAGAGTGTCATCGAGTTGGAATCACACGGTACCTATGATCTATGGCAATATCCATTTAAGGTTTATCTATGCCATTCCATAGCTTGAGAGCTGGTTTCTTTTTAGCGCTGAATGATAGTCCCTTGTCTGGACGTACCACAGTCTCTTCAATCATTCACCAACCGATGGGCATTCTGGTTGCTTCAGAGTTCTGGAAGCCACAGACAGAGCTACGGTAAGCATCCCCCAATACAGCTTTTTGTGTGGACACATGTTCTCAGCTCCTTGGGGTAAACACAGAGGGGCACAATTGCTGGGGCACCTGATCAGAGTACGTTCAGTTTTGTGAGAAATTGCCAGACTGTCTTTCAAAGTGTTCTGTCACCGACTGGAGTCACATCTAGTCCTCCTGGGAAGTGTGCTCTCCGAGCCAGGAGCCTAAGGGATTTTGAAGACCACCCCCTTTCTCTCTGTCCCACCCCCAAGGCATTCTAGGTTCTGTGATTCCCCCTCCTAAGTGTATCTCTAAAAGGCCCTGTCTGCTCCAGAGGGTCTAATGCCAAGGTCTTTTCACTGTCTGTCTCGGGGCTTCCTGCAGCAGCAGTCCCAGGGATGAGCAGTGCATGTGGGCATTGCTGTTGCCATGGTGACCAGAGGCAGGAAGAGGGGCACACCCTGAACTCTCTAGTCCTTGCTTCTCAGAGTGTGATCCCCGACCACCTGTGCTGGAGACTGGGGCTGGTTAGACAGGCAGCTTGCCAGCCCCTTGCCAGCCCCTTGCCAGCCCCTTGCCAGCCCCTTGCCAGCCCCTTGCCAGCCCTGAGGGATCGGAACCTCGGGGAGTTCCCAGGACTCGACACATGCAGCTCCTCACCTCCACTGCCCCAGAGCTGATGACCCAGGTCCCAGGTCCACTGTTGGCCAGTCCCTCAGGGCCTGGGAAAGGGAATGTCCCGTCCCAGGGTTACCCTCCTGCCCGAGGGGTCTCCTTGGACTGGGTTCCTTCTGCTCCGCTCTCCGGGAAGCCTCCCTTCTCCCCACCCTCCTTGGTTCCAGTGGGGCCCCTCCTCTCGCTCTGGGTGCCTTTTTCTCTATCTCAGTTTAATGGATTCCGAAGTGCTAAGGCATTTAGTGAGTATGAATTTGTGTTTCACTGAAATCAATTTCTTTCTGCAAGCTTGCTTCCCCCTTCTTTGAAGTCAGCTAAATCTTGCCTCCCCAAATTAAATGGCTCGGGGCGGAACCGGTGTGGAGTTGATTACCTAGTGCCGGGGCGGCTCTGGCACTGCTGATCTGGTGTGACCTAGTTTGACCCAGAAGTGCTGTGTCCCTCACAAGCGCAGTCCCCATTGTGCAAGCAGGTATGCCTTACCCTGTCCTCCAGGGGACAGCGGGGAGGAGCGGGGCACTGGAGTGTGATGGGGCATCTGCCCAAATGGGGGTGAGGATGTATCAGGGGAGGGGGTGTTCCTGGCCTCTGGAGTTTGGGGTGGCCCCAAAGAAGATAAGCAAATACTTTTCGTTTTCAATTACTATTTAAAGCTCCTTGTCCTCCCCGTGGGCCCAGAGACCGGTGTTCCTGTACCGTGAGAAGCCAGGGGGGGCCATGGAGACAGGCACGTGTCTCTGTGTGACTGTGTGACTCTGAACCTGTTTCCACACCTGCAAAACGGTGACTATTGTGTTAGGAGCTCACCAAATGATGGATTCGTTACTGTTATCGTTAAAGCTCCAATGGACAGGTGTTAACCTGCTCATTTTACAGGTGCGGAAGCTGGCACTTGGCATCCTCAGGTGGTTTGGCTGAGGCCACGTATCTGTGCCAGCTGCTGGATGACGTCCTGGGGTCTCCACTGACGCCAGGCCTCCGGGTTCAGTGCCCCAACAGAGCCCAGGAGGCAGGCCCCCAGGGGCTTGGTTCTGCACTCTCCGACCTCCCCCTCCCCGTTAGGGGTGGCGTGGCTCATTCCTTAGCTCTTGCCTGCTGAGCGGGTTACACCCTCACATCCTTGGTCTGAGACAGTGGCAGGCGTTCAGACAGGGAAGGAGGCCCTGCCATGCCCACGCC
The DNA here is from genome assembly GCA_039655065.1 of Glossophaga mutica. NCBI lineage: Eukaryota > Metazoa > Chordata > Mammalia > Chiroptera > Phyllostomidae > Glossophaga > Glossophaga mutica. The sequence continues at coordinate 13,715,410 of CM077315.1, read as the reverse complement.
AAGGCCCACTGTTGCCGCGCTGAGGGCAGAGGCTGAGCCGTGCCCTTCACCGACCCCCTGAGGCAGGTCAAAGGGCGAGACCAACGTGCAAGTCATAGCAAGGTCTCGGGGGGTCGCTGACCCCCAGGGGCTGGGTTCGCTCCAGAGTCCAGCTCCCGGGCTGTCTTTCCCCTCAGTTCCCCCCACTGTCAAGTGGGGGAGCGTCACACGGCGTCCACACCCTCTCGGCTCCCCTGGGGTTGTCCTGAAGCGCGGTCCAGTTAATGGGTGAGAGCGTATTTTGCGTGTTCCTTGGCATACAGTAGGCACTCAAAAATAGTTTTTACGTTTGTGCCCATGGAGACAAGTAACGTAATAGAAATCTGTTAACAGATAACTGTTACAGTGTCTACGAGAGCCGGGCGCGTGTCGGCGTGTGCCCACCGGGCAGGCTTCATTCAGCCTGTCTGTCCGCCGAGGGCCTGCCCTCGGCCCTGCAGCCCCAGGGCCAGGATGTGACTCCAGATCGTGGGGATCCCTGCCTTTGTTTAAATATCTATACACACACACACGCATTCGTGCACACACTCGCACAGATGCAGAGGATGATCAGGGAATGTGCTGGTTACAGACACACGGGAAAGTTCAGCCCCTGTCGGATGGATCAGCAGTTCTTCCTCCTGGTTTCACATCACCCCAGGGTGTCTCCAATTATCTCAAGAAGGGTCAGGAACCACTCGAGATGCTATTAATTTTAATTCATACTAATTAAATATATAAATGGGCCATGTACCACTTTGTGGAAGGAGAAAAGGAGAAAATAATCTCTTAAAATCAAATATGCAGTTCTTGAGCCCGGGTGGCCACCTTCTCAGGGGCTGGGAATTGCAGGCTAGTCTACATTCTCTCTTCCTTCTCCTCCTCTTCCTCTCGTTCTGGGTGTGCCCTTCGGGGTGCTCTGATTGATACAGGCAAAGACTGATGCTGGCCAGAGAGCCAGCCGTGTGATGGGAGAAGCGAGGCTGGGCAGGGGTGGGGGCGCCCAGAGGCCTGGGTGCTTGCCCTGCGTTGGCCTCTTGGTGCTGTGCGACTTTGGGCAAACCTGCTGAGGCTCATCACCCTGCCCTCCCTGTCTCACTAGGTCAAGGTGAGCCTCAAGGCAAAAGCGAGGGGCCAGTGCGTAGTGATCAGGGTGTCTACATACATTCCTTCACTACACGCGCTAAGCACTGTCTCGTGTCAGGCACTGGACCCCGTGAGGGAGAACAACCGTGTGCAGAAGGAGAGGACACCCGCTCCTGAGCAGCTCATCACAGACAGGGTTCCAGTGGGACCTGGGTAACGTGTGGCAAATGTGGCCCATGGAGGGGACAGCTGTTGCCACCGCCTTTGCACCAGGACATTCCTGGACCTCCAGACGTTGCTTCCAGGGACAGCGAAGGAATGGTCCCTGTCCACAGCGAGGGCTGATGGGGGAAGGACCTGGTCCCCTGGCTTTGCTGTTCCCTCCAGCTGCTCCGGAAGGAGGTTCTGTGCTCCGCCTCTCTCCTCTCTCAGGTCTCTGTGGGGCGGGTTAGAGAGACAGAGGAAGGTTCTAGCTCAGCATGGATTTGTAGGACACAGGAGATGGAGGACGATGGACGGAACCTGCCGATTGGCGTGGTTTTAAGTGAGAACGGTAGCTGGGGGTGGGAGGAGATCCGTCTCAGGTGGTGAGGGACGGGTTGCTGGGGAGAGAGTTTGTCCTTCACGCTGAGAGGCTACCACGTTAACCCACGAGCTGCTGTGCTGTCCTCGCCCACTGAGGCCTGGGGCGGGCCAGTGTCTATGGGAAGGAGTCTGCCACTGAAGAATTCAAGGGGCTCTGAAGACAGTGGGCCAGGAGAGCCCGGAGCCAGTGGGAAATGGAGCCCAGCAGCTGCCAGCGGACACTGAGCAGGCGGCCCGGGTCAGCAGGCTGGCCGCACTTGCTTTTGTCTTCAGCCCCCTGTGCTCCTGGCACCGCGCGCATGCCGACCCCGCCTCCTTTCTGAGCTTCTGTCTCCCCTCCCTTCTCTCTGCCTCTGGCCAAAGCTGGCTTACCCTTCAGCCTCCCCTCAGATTTCTTTTCCTTCGGGAACTGCCCCCCTCTAACCTCCATGGACAGGGCTGGGTGCTGTCCCAAGGGGCATTCACAGCCCTGTACCCCATATTTTTTGTGTCATGGCTCTCAACCCCCCAAATTGCAATGGACTGTTTTCACATGGTGGCCACACTGGGCTGTCTGCCCTCTGGCTCCAGCCCAGGGCTGGTGTCTAGTAGGTGCTCAGTGAATGTCCGGAATAAACAATGTGCTGAGGTTATTGGCGCACAGCCAGACCACCAGGACGATCAATACCACGTCAGTAGAAGTAGACGTCACCGCGTGCCATCAGGGCTCTGGGCCTGGCGTCACCGCACAGACGGTCCTGGGGGTGCGGGGTTGACCTTCCCGCTCCTTCCCTCCCAGGCTGCACACTCCCGGGGCCGCAGCTGCAGCCACACGCCCAGTTCTTTAAATGTCTTGGGCGATTTTTCAAGCGTTTTACCTCCAACGTGCTTTGCATACTGCCATACGTTTTAAAACCCATACATAATTTAAGGAACATTTAATCAATAGAGTCTTGATTCATTTTTCCCTTAAATCATCAGTATTATTGTTGCGAAGAGCCCATTTGAAGTTCAGGAAGGCTTTTAAGCATCTTTAATAACCATTTCTTCCCTTGCGTCCTATTTTTTTAAACTATCTTTTTGAAAGATACTTTTTTTCCAGTGGTTGAACGAGCTCAAAATGCCAGGTTCCCAATTGTTTAAATTGTGTCCAATATGCAATTCTAGAAGGCAAATAGACTTTTTCCAGAATTCTTTCCTGTGTCTATATGTTTAACCAAAGCAGTTTTGGCCCGTGGTGGTCTGAGAGTTACCTGAGAAGGACTCTTGGCTCCCAGGTGTGACCTGGGACTGGATGGGGCGGGCAAGTCAGGCCCGCTCCGAGAACACCTCGCTTCCTGCATTTGGAGGTCTTGCATCTTTTAAGCACCAAATACATACATGGCAGGCAATTAGCCCCACTGCCTTGGGTCCGACGCCATTTTCAGCCCACGCTGTGGCTCCCCTGTTGTATCTTACGTTTCCTGAGTGCTTAGTGTCTACCTGGTGTCATGCTGAAGCTGTCTTGCGCGTCCCCCCATAGGTGAGCATCATCATCCCACTTTGCAGACAAGAGAATTGAAGCAGAAGGCCTGTGGATTAGCTTCCCGGGGCTGTTGTGACAAATGACCTTAAACCTGGTGGGTGTGTTGTCGCACGGTTCTGGAGGCCAGTGGCCCGAAACCAAGGTGTGGGTAGCACGGCACTCCCGAGGCTCCCGGGGTGGGGTTGGGGGAGGTCTGTGCCTTGCCTCGTCAAGCGCTAGGCTTCCTCGGTTTGCAGCCACATCACCCCGTCTCTGCCTCTGTGGGCACACCACCTCCTCCCCTTCCTATGTGGTGTCTTCTCTCTGTGTCTGTCTCCCATCAGGACACTTGTTGTGGGATTTAGGGCCCTTCTGGGTAATCCAGGGTAAATCCCTCCTTTCAGGATCCTTAATCCAGCTTTTGCCACATAAGGTATGATACTCACTTTTCTACCGTATTATTCACCAGTTCTGGGAGTTAAGACATGGGCGTATCTTTTGGGGGGCACCATTAGCCCACCGCAGCTTGGAAGGCGCACCACCAGGACTCAAGCCCCAGCAGTGGGGTGGCGGAGCTGGGCCCCGTGGTCCCCGCTCCATTGCTGATGGTGCCAGAACGTGGCGGCGGCAGCTGTGAAAGTTGTCGGGCTCAGCGAACTTGGCTACGGTTTTAATTGCTCTGTCCCCCTTAGGGTACCAGTTTCCTGTCCTGGCCTGTGTGGGCTGCTGTAATATAATGTCACTGTCTGGGTGACATGTGAACAGCAGACATCTATTGTTCACAGTTCTAGGGGCTCGGAAGTCCAAGATCAAGGTGCCGGCGTGGCTGACTCCTGGTGAGGGCCCCTTCCTGGTTCATGGCCAGCACCTTCTCACTCCGTCCTCACGCGGTGGAAGGGGCTTGGCATCTCTCTGGATCTTCTCTCTTGAGGGCCCCAGTCCCATTTGTGGGGGCTTCATCCTCATGCCCAGAGTGCATCTCAAAGGCCCACTTGCTAATGCTATCGTCTTTGGGGGTTAGGATTTCAGCATACGGTTTGAGGGGACACAGACACTCTGACCACGGCATATCCTTTCTGTCTTTTTATTTCTGTGGGTTTTTTTCCCCCCGACTTGTCAAAAATACTTAGGTCTTTTCACTTCAGCACATCAGCCTCACAGTTAACGTGTGGCCTGTGCTCTGTACTGGGGACCATGGCCTTGCGTTGTGGACAGTGATGTGAGTGCTCGCTGGGGGTGTGGCCATGATATGACATTAATAGATATTAATCTGTCTCTATTATTGTCAGATCAACATGAAACAACAACAGGTTGTTCCGGTCAACAACCCTCACATGTCAGCATTTTCATAGGGTTCGGTCTCACGAATAGTTACAATATACTGCCCCTCAGCATTCTCGTCTCTCCCCTCCACTGGCCTTCATCCTCTGCGTCCTCCGAAGGCCAACCGAATACTCCCGTTGTCGGCGTGCGCCTTTGATTCCAGCCCGTGGCTAATCGGACCCGCCGCCCCTCTTTAGTCACAGAGGCACATCTTTAGCAGATTTGGTGTTTTTGTCCTGCACCCCGTCCCTTCCTAATTTTGACTGTCTCCGAAGAAGCCACAAAGCAGCCAGCCCATCTTGAAGTCATCAGCTTCCATTTAGGGTCCGGGAAGCATCTGTTTGGAACCAACACGCTATTTTCCTGCCCGGCAAGTCAGTGGCAGGACTGCGCTCGGTGCCCACTACTGACACAGAGTGCTGATGGACAGTGTCGGGGGGGGCGGGGGGTCCCAGTCTAAAAACGCCCCTTCTCCCTCAGCATCTCCTCTCTTCTGCGGAACGACCTGGCTCAGGACCGGAACTGCACCTCACTCCGAACACTTACGCATTTAATGCATCCTGAAAGATTAACCTATATTATGCACGGGCACCAGTGTAAATGTTTCCTTTCCTGGCAAGAACTGTGTTATCGGAAATCATTTATTGAGATTTATGTCTTCACAGAGCTGAGGGTTGTTTTGTGTTGTTAAGGGTCCCCAAAGCCAAGCCAGGAATTCTGGGATGGGGTTTACGTGGAGAACAGGGGTGACTAGGAACACCCCTCCCAGGAACAGAGCTGTCTGTCACCCCACTGACACTGACCCCGGGTGCACCCTCTGTGTGTGCCTTCAAGAATACCGTCATGACTCACGGGGTGTGTGACCTTGGGCAAACCGATTCATCTCCCTGTATCCTAGTTTCCTGTCTGCAGGATGGGCTGATCACAATGGCCTGTGTTCTGTAGAGCTGCCAGTAGGACTCATGGACTTGGCCCGGAGCCAAACCCACCTCTTTGTAATCCCACATATAAAAGAGCACTTTGTGAGAAGCGAGTGCTCTGTTGCTGAGAGTGGCTTGGCAGAGATGGAGAAATCGATCAACAAATGTGCTAAGGGGATTCCACTACAGGAAGAGAGAAGGAGATTTGCCCATTCAGCTTGAGAGCCTAGGCTCATGTGCCGTCTTGATCTGGGAAGACAGTAAAAGTGTGTATCCTGGCAGGTGAAAGGCAGCAGGGATCATCAGAGACCTAACATGGGCTGAACGATGTGGTTAGAGCTTAATTATTGTATAATTTTGTTTTCTTAAAGTTCTGGAGGTGCGATATTCAACATCAAGGCACTCAATAGTACGTACTTACTCAGTACTTGTTGAGATGCCAGCCCCGGACCAGGTACCAGGGACACATAGCTGGGTGTTTCTGTACATTGTCCCAGAGGACCTGTGCTTCCAAATGTCTAATCTCATTGTGAAGGATTGGGTGTGTGTGGGGGACAGTGCAGAGAAAAGAAAGAGCGGATATTTGCCCAAGACCTCTATGTACCAAGCATGGTATATAGTTAGTATCCCCCCAAAACTTTGTTAGATACCGTTATCCCCATTTTATAAGTACAGAAACGAAGTCTGAAGGAGGCTGTGATTTGATCTGTGTCTCTATTATCAGTCAGGATGAGCAAGGTTACGCTGAAGCAACAACCATCCCCGGAGTCTTTGTGGCTGAAAAGAAAGGTTCATTTCTTGCTCTCTCTATACCCATTGTGGGCAGCTGCGGGCTCTGCCCCTGCTGATTTCCTCCCTTGGGAACCTTGATGTTTGCCGTGCTGGAGGGAAGCGAACATGGTGCAGCAAGCATTGGCCCTCAGAGTTCTCGTTCACTGGCCAAAGCAAGTCACCAGCCCATCCCCAGCTTCCAGGAGGCGGGACTGTCCCTCCCCCCATCTGCCTGAAGAGCCAGCGCCGAAACGCCCGTGAATAACCCCACTGAGCGCCCCATTGGGTACCGGCCAACATTCACACCCGGGCCAGGCTCTCCAGTCCACACCATTTCCACTTCATCACGTGGCCTGGGAGGGGGAGGGAGGCCCAGGGGTCCGGAGCCTGGCAACTCCCTGACTTCTGCAGTGGAAAACGGTGCCACCTTGGTGACAGTGACAGTACACTCCGTGACCAGCCTCCCTTTAACCGCTCTGGCCCCGAGTACTGTTGGTCCCATGTAATGTCCGTGCTCTTCGTGAGGAATTTGCCCAGGGCAGCTGCAGGCAGCCAGGCGTGGCAGAGGCTTCAGGTGGCCTCCCTTCCGCGGCTCCCGGAGCAGAAGGCTCTCCTGGCCCCTGGACCGGATGAGGGAAGGGCCTCCTCAGTGAGACGGTGATCTGAGGAAGGCTAGAGCGTGTGAGGGATGGGAAGGGACCCAGCAGGGCGAAGGAAGGTCCTCCGAGAAAGCCGCCGTGTCGCTCAGGCCGCTCTGGCGGGACCCACAGGATGGGGGCCCCCACGACCGGAGCTCGTCTCCTCCCAGGTCTGGAGGTTGGCTGTTCGACACCAGGTGCCAGCGGGGCCGCTGCCTGGCAGGGCCTCTCTCCCTGGCTTGCTGATGGCCACCTCCTCTCTGTGTCCCTGCATGGCCTTTTTCTTGGTACGCGAATGGAGAGAATGAGCTCTGGTGTCTCTTCCTCTTCACATAAGGATACAATTGTGTAGGTTAAGAACCTGCCCTTAAAACCTTGAAAACTTTCCCAGGCCCCATCTCCAAATACTGCCACATTGGGGGTTAGGGCTTTGGTGTATGAATTTGGGGAGAGGAGGGCACGCTTCAGCCTCTAACAATAGCAGATTTTCCCGGTTGAGTGATGGTGGAGGAGGCAGGGAACGCGGCTTTGAGGCTGCAGCAGTAATGGTGTCTGTCATCCACGTCGCCTCGAGGGCTCAGTTGTCCAATGTGCATAATACATGAGTGTGAGTTCCTCGCACAGGGATGGGCCTGTGCAAAGCACGCTTTGGTTCCTTCTCCCCTCTGAGCCTGTTCCTCCACTGGCCGTTCTCACCTCGCAGAATTGCTCAGATAATCAGAGTGGGGAAGGTTCACGTTAGAGAGCTGAAGAGGCCTCAGGGGTTTTCACCATCACTCCTCCCCGAAGTCATGCCCGTACTGTACAGAGGCTGGGACACAGTAGGACGTAGGTGTTACCTCAGATGAATGAGGGGGTGGCAGAGTAACAACTGGACAATGAACAACGTGTTTGGTGAATTGGAGGTCCTGCCCCCAGCCTGAGCCAGAACAGCTTAGCCTGGACCTTGGGGAGAAGCATGGCTAGAAAAAGCACCTGGTGTGGGGTGGAGGAAAATAGTAAGCCCTGGGGACAGATACATGGGTTCAAATCCCAGCCCCCCAAATGCCCTAAATGTGCGATGTAGGGCAAGTCCTTAGCCAGCCTGTGCCCTGCTGTCTTGGTCTCTCTAAAGTGGGAGTAGCAGCCCCTTCCATGTATGAAGATGGGGACCAGGGTCTGAAATGTTTACCTTGGGGAAGGATGCAGCAGCTCGTGCTTTCAAGATAGGGATTGCGACCTTGCCCCGGCCTTCCCTCCGGGGCTGGCTCTTAAGCTGTGGATGATGTAGAATAGCTGTCTTTTGTCCTCAACCAGGCTACTGGTGGGAGGTGTTTCCGTTTGACTGATGACTTACTATTTTGCCCTCTAGAGGAGGCCACCTCCCTGAGGCCCCTCCAGCTGTGCGCCATTGGACAGCCCGCCTGGAAGTCCTGGGGAGAAAAGCAGTCCCTTCTTCCAACCTTGGACTGCTCTGCTGTGTCACCCCCCCCCCCCCCACAACCCCTGTTTCTGACAAGCCCTTCTGATGTCTGCAGGGGCTTTGCTCCAGGCCTGGCCTGAGGCACGGGGGGCTCCCCAAGGCCTCCGGGGTGGCCTGACAGCATCGGTTATTCTATCCTCTTCTCTTGACTGCTCTTCCTCCCTCATCATTATTCTTGCAGGACCATGGGTCATGGGTGCAGGACCCACTCTGGGCGGAGGCCCAGAGACTCTGCTGGAATAATAAACATGCTTAATGGTGTTTGCAGTCCAGGGGCTCGGGGGCACCCTCAGGATGCCCTCAGCCATCTGGGGGGCCCAGCTGGCTGTTTAGTCGTATTCAAACTAAGTTTCATTGAACACCCATTGTTGACTGAAGCTATTCTTGGCTGTGTGTCTGAACACCACAACTCACCAAATCTACTCTTGATCATACGCATGATGAGCGTTTCCTGTTCATTCACACAACATGTTTATTGAGCACCTACTGTATAACTTGGAGCACACAAAGCCAATTTGCTTTCTAGTGTTAATAAAACATAAACTGGTCCCTGCCTCTTACAGGCTTATGGGGGTGAAGAAACAGATGCATTATCTCATTCAATGAATGAGAAAGGAAGGCATTTTGGAAGCCCAAAGGAGAGACATTTAGTTGAGCAGGGAGGAGTTGGGAGGGCAGTGGGGACATTCCTGCCTAAGCTGGGTCTTGAGGACCCACAGGACTTAGACAAGCAAAGGATGGCTTCGTGGGGAAGGGTGAGCAGGCCGAGGTGACAGCGTGGCCGAAGCACAGAGGCATGCACAGTCGATGGCAGGACAGGGCAGGCTGTCTGGTTTTCCTGAGGACGACAGATCGGCTCAGGGGTGTCAATAGAAGACAATACACTGGCCTCCTCTGGCAGGGGCTGCTTCTCTTCTCTGACTATAAGAATGCATTGCTGGCCTTGGCCAGGTAGCTCAGTTGGTTAGAGTGTTGTCCCGATATGCCAAGGTTGTGGGTTCGATCCCCAGTCAGGGCACATGCAAGAATCAACCAATGAATGTATAAATAAGTAGAACAACAAATTGATGTTTCTCTCTCTTTCTCTATTTCTCTCCCCCTCCTTCCTCTCTCTATAAAATAAAAACAAACATATTACTTTTCAGAAAACTGGGGTGGTTTTTTGGGCACGAAACCTAGAGCCTGTCTGAGGGATCGGGTGGCCTTTTCATCCAAAGAACTGAGCAGGGCAGTCAGTTGGCAATGGCCAGTACAGTGGAGTGTCTCCTCTCCAGCCCTGGTCCTGGGCCTCTGGTCCAGGCCTTGGGCTCCAGAGGGAGCGACCTTGGCAGCCCTTTCCTGTTCTGCCCTGTCTCCTGACAGAACACAAAGCAGGAAGGCCATCCATACTTGCACTTGGCCTGGCGGGGTGGGCGCCACTGGCCTGAGGATCAGGGCCTGGGTTCCGGAGTTGCCTCAGCTTCTGTCTTCGGATGAGATTTTGAGCAAATCGCGCTCCCAGTTCCTGGGGTGGGGCTGAAACTAGATGGACTGTTTTCTGGGTCTGCCCCCACAGGATGTTACATTTGTAAACAGATAACTAGATCTCCACCACGGATACAGTTTTGTACACTGTTAACGGTTCCCAGCAACCTGATTTTCGCCAAGTAACAGTTCATAAACCAATAAAATATTTGACAGCTTCAAAAAAAAAAGATGGGCAAGAGCGATCACAACCATGTTATCCTGTCTTCTAAGATCGCAAACTCTAGAGACTTGCATGCTATTAATTCTGTATAATTAAGCAAGTTACTTGCTTTCTCTAATCTTCGTTTCTTTTTCCATCTGTTAACTGATGCTACAAGGAGTACCCACCACAGAAGGGTGAGGCGGGGCAGGGCGGGGCAGGGCTGGGCAGGGCTGTGCGCTGCCCGAGAGAGAGCACCTGGCTAGAGAGCAAACGGGCTGAAATCCAGCCCGTGCCCCACTCCCCAAGCCATGCGCCCTGCCCCAGGTGCCTGGCCCTGGTCCCTTTTGCTTATTTTTATGAAGGTACAGTAGGGGCTGGCAGCTGCCCTGGTCCTTAGCACAGTGTCTGGCCCGGAAGTCCTCATTGTATCTCCTCCTGTTCTGAGGAGGAAAACTAACGTTTGAGGACTTATTTGAACCACCGGCCTCCGTTTCCCCATCTGTGAAGTTACGGGAGTGAACTTGTTTGTCTCTGATATTCTCATGAGACTGGACCATCTGTGTGGTTTTTGCAATCCAGGGTAGGAGACCTGAGCTCAGCTTTGAAGTCTATTGGGCGTTTTCTTCCCGGACATGTGCTCAAGGTGGTTTGGCTACTGAAGCTTGGGGTTGGTGGACTTCCTGGCTGCGTGGGCCAGTCTAACAGGGAGAAGCATGTTTCTCTACCGGGGTTGGCTGGGTTTGCTGCCTCAGTCCAAAGGGAGGCATACGAATGTGTCTTCGCTGCTGATGGAGATATAATCCTCTTTTTATTGGTCAGGGACACTAAGGAAGCCAGTAAAGAGAAAGGGTTGGTGGGTGAACAGAGAGGAGGGTGGTCTCTCTGTCTAGCCCACGCCTACCAAGAATTCCGCCCCCTTCAACTACCCATCTGTAGATTTGTAATAATTCCTTTCCAGCCCCCATCTTTCTTTCCCTCCTTTCTCTTGATGCACAGTTTTTCTCAAATAACGCCCGAGGCTTGAAGTGGGTTACAGAAGAGCTGTCAGCCTCAGGGACTCAGGGTACATCCTGGCAGAGTCTGGTCTGGCTGGCTGCCCAAGCGCTCGGCCCGCCGCTGAGCCCTGACTGAGGGCGGAGGGACCCTCGCTGGGCTGGGGCTCCAGGCCTGTTTGGTGAGTCATGGCCAAAGCGGGCCAATTAGTGGGATCTGCCTCTGGTGGAGTGGCGAGGCCTGCCGACTGGGACCCGTTTCTCAAGCTTCCTCCTCATTAGCCTTGACTTGTTCTTCAGGAGTGAGAGGCACCGCGCTTTGATCTCTGACGCTTGCCTCTGTCCACAGGTCCCCTGACCACCGAGCCCGGCTATTCTCCCTCTTTTCCAAAGACCGAGGCGTGCAATCCGCTCCACTCTCTCCAGTGCTTCTCCCACTGTGGCTTCAGAGTCCCTCTTTAGCTCTGAGCATGCGTGTTCTGGCTTTGTGCAGAGACAGACTCCAATCCACCCCATTGCTTCTCCAGCCTCCTTTCCCACAGGGCCCAGCAGAGTGGCAAACCGATGACTTAAAAGACTGATCCATTACGGGTGGAGTAGTTAGATTCTTCCCGAGTCTCCACTCCCTCCTTGTAATAGGATTATGCATCTTCATTGTTTGACTTTGCTGTGTCTTTCTCCAGGAAAGGTGGAGTATTTACTTCTGCCCCTGCGACTATGGGTGTGGCCACAGGACTTACTGGAGCCGGTGAAATGCTGGTAGATGTGACAAAAGCCCAAGCTTTCATCGTACCTGTGTGGTTTTGCCCAGAGTCTTGCCATTTGCTGTGAAAAGAGAAAGCTCAGATCAGCTGTTTGCTGGTCCTGGGGAGAGAGGGAGGATGACCCTGACTTTCCCTTCTCCCCCGAAATCAGAAATAGAGCTTCCCCAGGACATCTACAGACCAAAGAGCCAAAGGTCTTTACGGTGGCACTGAGAGTTCGGAGTTGTTTGTTACACAGTTCTTTGGAGAATATGATTGGCAGCAACCCAAACTGAAACAGGACAGCCCTCCATTTCCACGGAAGGATTCTGTCTGATTGGCTCCTCTTAGACCAATCACTTCAGCTGGGGGGCGAAGACCCAAGCTTGGCTGAGCTGCCTGTAGGCCTATATTCCTGCAGCGTGTGTGCGTGAGGTGCCCAGTCCCAGGCGTCTCCTCCAGAAGCCCACGGCAAGGGGAGGGTCTCTCCGAAGGAGATGAGCTGGGCTGCCCACACATACTCCGCCTATCCTGTCCAGGCCATTGTGCAACAGCCCCAAGGCGCTTTTCTTGGTTCTTCACAGATTTCATGTGACGATGTGGGGTGGGAAGGAAATGCCAGGAGGGTACTTTGTGGGAGGAATGTCTGATATATTCTCCAAGGGAAAGGGGAACCAGCTGGATTCACTGCACCAGTGGCATCTGGGATAATGAAAGAATTATACATGGATTTGCATAAGAGCAGAATCGTCTGTTGCACGTATAAAAAGCAGAGGCTGGATGTCGTATAACACAATAGGCCTACCTGTATTTAGAATGCGGGGGGAAGGGGCCCTGCTTCTAACTGGGAGCTGGTCAGCCAGCAGCACGTCCCTTGCCTCCGGTCTGTCTCCCCACTTCATTCCCTCCATGACTCCCTTTGTTTCAGCCTCATCTTCGCCCATCTGGACTCAGCTCTTCTCTTTGACCTCCCCCTCCTGCCAGCTCCCCCTGTCCGTGCCCCACAGAGCTGCAGGTGTGGGTCTCACGCTGTCCCTGCTTACAGCCCTCTGCCCGTTCTCATTACCCCAGTGAGGTCGCAGCAGCTGTTTTTGGTGGTTATACACGGCTTCCTAAGCTCCGGTTTGCCTCCGATCCTGCCGGAGAAAGCACAGGTTGGAGTACGATGGGCCTGCGTTTGAGTCTTGGTGCTGCATTCTATGAGCCATGTGATTTTTGAACTAGACTTTCATCCTCTGGGGGGCTCGGCCTTCCGTAAAATAGAGTTAAAATCTTTCTCTTTCTCCTTCCTTCCTGCTTTGTCTTTTTTCTTTCTCCTTCCCTCCCTTCTGCTCTCTCTCTTTCCTCTGTCTTCTTCTCTCTTCCTCCCCTTTCCTATCCGCATCTCTCCCTCCCTTACACACACACTGTGCAGTGATGTCCGTGAGGGCTAAGTGGTGGGCAGTGCAGGTCAGAGCTCCCAGAGCAGCCCCGGCATGGAGAGGCCACTTAGCATATACCCATTGCCCTGCGTTCTCCCCTGCCTGCACCCTCGTTGTAGAGTAAAGAATTTGTCTGGTCTTCTTGTAGGTGCTGACACAGAGCTTCTAAAACCCTGGAATTTCCCAAGCGATAGGAGCATCTTTGTAATTTATGAGCCCCTTGGTTTAAGCCTAAGTTTACTCCAACAAGTTGAAATGACTCAGGATGGGGGCTGATCACTAGAAAGGTCGACTCTGATCAAAGGATTGGCGCTTTGAATCAGCCTGACTTCTGGAAAAGAAGGCAGGGTGGAGAGTGGAGGACCGGTCATCCCTGTGTGGGAAAACCCCAGTGGCTGGTGAGCACCTCAGTGTGCGGGGAGGGTGGAGGGGCTGACACACCCTGATTCTGCAGGGAGGGGACGGGGAAGCTGTGCGTTGGGCACCCTCCCTTCCCAGACCTTGCTCTACATGTCTCATCATTTGGCTTGTCTTCATCTGTATCCTTTATGATAAAATGTAGTGATACGGAGAGTGCTTCCCTGCATTCTAGAAGTGTGCCATTCTAGTGAATTATCAGAAAGGCACAGGGTCATGGGAACCTCAAACTTTCAGCCAGCAGAAGGGCAGGTGGCCTGGGGGCCCTACTTGCCACTGGTGTCTGAATTGAGGGCGTGTCTTGTCACGAGGGCTGATGCCTTCATTTGGGCAGGGGTCGGGGGGTGGGGGTGGGGGTGGGTAGTGCCAGAATCGAGTTGCAGTTCACCAGGTTTCGTTGAGACAGAATAACCCTATGCCAGACTGCACATGGCTGGCTCTTCTCCTGTGACATCTCTTTCTGTTTGGATTGTTCTGGGCTCCTTATTGGATCAGAAATTCTTATCGATGCTGCAAAACCCACACCGCAGAGGTCTAGCTTTCTCCCTCCGCTTCTTATGGAAAATTCCAGGCCCTTGCCGTTGGAGAGAATAACACAACCAACTCTCACGATCAGCTTCCCATTATTCTCGCTTCTTCTTTTACTGCCCTTGCCTCTCAGCTTTCAGAGGCTCTTCATGGTCTCTGCAGAGGACGAACATGCCTGCTTGGGTCAAGGGACTAAGTACTAGGCCAAGGTCATCCTCCGGGGAGCACGGCATACCTGGGGTTTTGCTGCCTTGCCTCAGTGACTTGTGTAGAGAGGAAAATGGAATGACAAATGCACTTACATAAAAGCTGAACTGGCACGACAAGCAGGTTTACAGAGAGAACTGCGTGCCATTTGAAATAATAAGATGGGTATTGTTTGGGAGGCAGCAGATGGGAAAGAGCCCGCATCTCCTCAGCCAGCACTGGGGTTCGTCCGATGACCTTGGGTTTGGTTCTCCAGGGACAGTGGGGTGGGCTGGAGTCCACACCGACTTGGAGGTCTGGATGTGAGCAAGGAAGTGGTCCTGAGTCGGGAACCGGGGGCAGGGTGGGAAGGAAAGTGGTTTCAGGTTTTTTTTTTTTTTTTGACATATCCTCTCTTCTTTTAAAGGTTTTTGCTCCATGCTTTCTTCCTTCCTTCCTTCTTTCCTTCTCTCTCTCTTTCCTTCCTTCCTTCCCTCCATCCTTCCTTCTCTGTCTGTGGAGCTCTATTTCTGTGCCAAAGGCTGGTCTTGATGATGGTGGTGGCGGTGGTGGCGATGATTGTAATAAAGGGAATAACAGTAAGTAACAGGAAGCACTTCCATAGGGTTTACCCTGTGGCAGGCACACTTGCAAGTGTTTCACATGCACCCGCTCAATTTTATGCTAACCCATGGGGGTCGATTATTATATTATCTGTTTTACAGATAAGGAAAATGAGAAACAGAGAGGTTAGGTCACTTGTCTGAAGTCACACAGCCACTAGACATGCAGGGCCTCCTTCCGGGTAGTTTCTAACCATCGAATGGTTCGTATGGAAAAATAATACACTATTAAGGAATAATTGTACAAGAATAAATTCTGTGTTTCGCATGCTCACAACTGCAAATGTACTTTTGCCCCCACCCTCGGCATGTGTGTGTGTGAGCGCGCATGTGCGTGCACTAGTAGTGCATGTGTTTCAGGACAGTGCTTTTCAAGCTTTAACAGACACGCAAACTGCCTGGGGATCCTGTCAAAGTTCAAATTCTGATTCCCAAGGGCAGGGGTGGGGCCCGAGACTCTGCATTTCTAACAGTACTGAAGTGCCACGGAGGCTGCTGGTCTGAGGACCACAGCTTGAGTGACGGAAGTCTAGGTTAGCAGAGCTTTGAGAGCATGACCAGCAAATGCGACTCCTGGGTCTCAGACTCGGAGAAGTGAACAGAACTACGAAGGGCAGTGTGCAGTGCTCCAAAAGGAATGATGGGAGAAATTTGAGCATGGGCTTTATTAGGTGAAACTCAAAAGATGTTAATTTTCTTACGTGACTCTATAAGAAGATGCCCTTATTCTTAGCAGGTGTAGGCTGAGAGAGTTACTTTCCAGTGGTTTACACACCACACACACATACACACACAGGGAACATGTGTGAAACAATAACTGGCGATCAGATGAATGGGTGCGGGAGCTCACGGTGCTTCTCTTCAGTTTTCCCACAGGATGGAACATTTTCAGAGGAAAGTCTTGGGGGAAATGAGGCTGGAAGTGAGGGATGGACTTTCGGGGTGCTGGGGGGCCAGAGCAGGTATGTCTTAGGGGTTCCAGTGGTGAACCTCAGTGGGGGCGGGTGGGGTGGTGTTCCAAACGCAGCCCTTCTGCCCCCTCGGCCCCCCTGCCCCCGAGTTCTGCTTTATTCCACAGGCCCTGGGGGCCTTGTGAGGGGCTCCAGAGCTCCCTGGTGCTGAGCATTCAGGGGCCCCATGGTGGAAGGGTGTTTAATTCTCAGGTCCCTGCAGGCTTAGGGGTCTGTGTCTTAGGATCCCGAGTCGGCGGCTTGTCGTCTACTTGCTTTTCTGCTTCCAGTGGTTGGTTGCTCTTGCCTCCTCGCCCAGTCGCTTCGTGTTTGTTGGTTTATTTATTTATTTTTAGAGAGAGGGGAAAGGAGGGAAGAAGAGAAGGAGAGAAACATCCGTGCGTGGTTGCCTCTCATGCTCCCCCTACTGGGGACCTGGCCCGCAACTCAGGCCTGCGCCCTGACTGGGAACCCACCCTACCACCCTTTGGTTCGAGGGCTGGCACTCAATCCACTGAGCCACAGCAGCTGGAACTGTTTTTTAATTTTTATGAAATCTTTATCTTTTAGAGCAGTTTAGGTTCACAGCAAAACCAGGAGGAAGGAACAGAGAGTTCCCGCCCCGCCCAGCCCCCCACTCAGGCACGGCCTCCCCCGTGTGAACGTCCCCTGCCAGCGCGGTCCCCGGTTCCAACCGATGAGTCCGCTTGGGCGCATCCTCACGCCGAGGCTGCGGTTTCCGTCAGGATTCAGGCTCGGTGCTGTCCTTTGGTTTTAAACACCCTTTTACTGTCACTTCAGTGGGATTTGGGGAGGGAGGGAGAGTAAATGAGACGTAAAACTCACCTTCTGCCCAGAAACCACTTCCTTTCCTAATTAATTTTTTTCTCTCTCTCGCCGGCCCTGTCGTGGTCTCATTTGGTACAGGGAGGTCCTGCCTGTGCAGGGCATTTGGAAGCTCAGGGGGGGTGCAAGCATGCTGCCTGGCTCACTCGGGGTCCCAGGAACAGGGCTCCTCCCCCAGGTGCAGAGTGAGAGCAAGCAGCCTCACACCCCCCTGCCCCTCAAGCCCCCGTTTCCTGTTAGTCTCCATCCTCTCTGCTCTGAACGCAGCTCTTCCCTCCCCGCTTGAGCATGCATCAGGGTTCCTTTGTCCCACTTAAATGGATTGGACATCCGTGAGGTGTGTTTCGGTTCTGAAGTTAATTGGCCCTAGACCAGAGGGAGAAACCAGACACGCGTGGAAAGCTGAGGCCGTGGCGGGCTGTTCACTCTGGGATGGGGGCGCCTCTGGCTGGTCTCTCACTGGCTACAAAGGCATTCCTGTTCGGAAGCAGGCTTTGTGAAATGTGTAATGAAGGCTCGTTGCAGGCAGGACTGGAGAAGGCCTCTGAACCTATTTGCCTCCCTTCCAAAGGGCCCTGCCCCCGGTTCTGTAACAAAGAGCCCAGGTGTGCTGGGAGCACCGGCTGTGGCTTCGGAGGCCCCCCGTGGGGCATGTTCTGTACTCCGGGTCAGGTGGGCCCGACCCTTCCAGAACCCACCGCCGCCGCCCTGCTGACCCTGCCTGCGGGCATCGAGTTGTCTCTGCCAAAGCTGCCTCTGGCTTTGTGATCCCCCGAATGAAACACTCCTTCCCGCTGTCTGCTCCGGACTGGCCGGCTTTGCACTTGAGTGGCTTTGTTCCCTGGCTCTTCCAGGGCAGAACAGAGACGCTCTCTGGGATGTGGTCTCCCCGTTCACCCGTGAGCGCCGTTCCATCCCATTTAATTGCTTCTCACCCATTTTGGTTCCGAGGCACATAAAGCTACCTTGACTCCTTTTTTAAAAATTATTTTTCCACAAGCCCCTTCATGTTGTTTCGTAACTTCTTTCTTTTAGGAAGGGCACACTTCACCATCTCCCGAGGCTTCGCTCTTGCCTGAGGACCCGGCGCCCGCCCTCATCCATCCTTTCATAACACAGAAAAAGCATCCTTTTTCTCCAGCAGAAATTCAGCACATCACTTCCTAGCTCATTGTCTCTTACTGGTTCTACCTGGGCAAATAGAATAAAGTCCAACTTAACCTATGCTGGGCGCTCCCAAAACGTGGGTTCTCCCCATGGATCTGTGTGGTGTTCACTGCCTGCCTCTCCGGACTGGCAGCCGACAGCTCTCGGGGTAGGCTGAGCATTTGAAAATGCCAGGCTCAGCTCTGTTCCCCACGGATCACACGCTATGTCACCTCTCAGTTTGCTCAGAGGGTATGTACTGGGGGTCTGCTGGGCACCAAGAATTCTTCTCGGTCAGCACTGCCAAGTAGAAGTATGATGCAGGCCCCTGTATAATTTTAAATGCGCTGGTAGCCATGTTAGGAAAGGTGCAAAGAAAAAGGTGAAATAATTTTCATGTTATCTAATGGAACCTGATATGTCTAAAATATTATTTCAACCTGTCATCAATACAAACATATTAATATGACATTTTACATTCATTTTCTCACCATAAATCTTCAAAATCTGTATGTGTGTTGTACATTTCGGTCAGGACCGGCCACCTTCCCGTGCTCGTGCTCATGTGACTTCCGCATCAGACGGTGTGACGCAGGTGAGGAGGTCCAGCAGCGAGCAGGGCATCAGAATCCCTCCCTCCCTGGGGCCTACAGTCTAGTTAGGCAGAGAGACAAACAACAAATCAGCACGGACGCTGTTTTCGGGTGGGCATGCCCTCCGTGTTGCTCCGCCCACCTCCACTAAGCTACTCGCCCCTTGAGCGCTGCTTCTAACGTTGTGGTTAAGACCATGGGTGGAAGGGTGTTACCTCATCTGCCCCTTGCTACCTCTGATGGGCGGAATCATGGACCCCAGGGATGTCCACATTCTAATCCCTGTGACTATGTCATGTTACATGGCAAACGGGACTTTGCTGATGTGATGAGGGCGCAGGACCTCGAGGTGGGGGAGACTGCCCTGCATTACCCAGGAGGTCCGAGCCAATCCCGCAAGTACTTAAAAGCGGAACGCTTGTCCTGGCTGCAGAGAACCAGAGAGATGGCGCTGCGAGCAGGGTCTGTGTTGCTAGCTTTTCACGCTGGAGGAAGGTGGCCATGAGCAAAGGCCGGTGGCATCCTCTAGAAACTGGAGAAGGCAAGGAAACAGTCTCCCTTTGGGGGTCAGCCCTGACGATAACCTTGATCTTAGCTCAGTGAGATCCAGGTTGGACTTCTGACCTCCAGAATCATAAGGTAATAAATGGGCCACTAAATTTGTGATAATTAGTTATGGCATCGATAGAAGATGAATACACTAGCTTTAGGATTAAGTGATCAGTAATTCACCTTTCTGAGAGGCAGAAGTTAGTTACCTCTACCTCATGGGGTCTCAGTGGATAAAAATGAGATCGTGGCTATAAAGCAGCTAGTCCAGTGCCCCCAGCCCATCACGAACGCTTGCTCGCTGTCAGCCGAAAGGACACGCGTTGCTGTGATTTCCCAGTGGTCGGCCTGGCGCAGGGACTCTGGAAACGTCTGCTGAGTGAACCGAGCGGGCTGGCCTTCTATCACCACCTTCCATGATGCAGTCATCGGCGCCTTAGAAATGATCTGCTCTGCTGATTTCCAGAGTGTGGGGCCCAAGGGGACTCGAGTGGTTCACAGTCAAACGTGCTTTATTTGCGTAGCCATGCACTCTAGTGGGTATTGAGAAAGTATGGCTGGCACATCAAATCCGTTGTTCACAGAAAAAGGACAACAAAGGGAACCCATCTAAAAAAATGTTGTATGAACGCTGGTGCCCATAGTGAAGATGGTAGTAAGAGGCTGAAACCCTGATCTAGTCAGCTGTCTCTGTAGGAAACGGGGAGTCTGAGGCTGAGGAAGGAAGGTGAGGGGCAGACTGGTTGTGCCTGCATAACAGCGGCATCTCTCCGCTCCCTGCTCGGGGCTCGTGCTCCTTACTGAGCTGTTTTGAGTCGGGACCAGCCCTTTAGATTCCCTGGAAATCAATACTCGCTCTTTAGGCATGGGAAGCTTTCCAAGTGAACCCTCCTCACGATGTAGAACGAAGGGATGTCCTTTGCTTCGTTGGATCCCCGCTCACCTAGTTTCCAACCGAGGATGAGGAAATGTGCGCCCAGGACCTTCACATCAGTTGAGCTCTTTCTTGGTTGTTGAAGACTGAAGTATGACTGAAGCCAGCTTAGGCAGAGGGATTTTTATTGGCTCACGGACAAGGTAGGATTGGATAACCAAACCACAGAAAGGACGAAGATGCACCTGGGCTGTGGGCACTGGCTACCTCAGGGGCTCTGCCATCTCTTGACTCCACTCTCATCTCTCCTTTTCCCCTGTGGATGCCCGCCCAGTGCTCCCGGCCTGTCTCGCTGTCACTTCTTCTGTTGCCATATATCGGAGAAGGTCTGGTTTTGATTTCCTGTTTCAACGTGAAAAATCCCAGAGAAGGACTCTGATTGGTTAGGCTTGGGTTGAATGTTCAACCCTGGACCAATCAGATTGATTGGGTTTGAGTTCAACTCTGTACCAGTCAGATTGGTTGGATTTGAGCTGAATGTTCAACCCAGGACCAATCAGCTCTGTTTAGTGGAGATGGGGAGGGACCAGGCTAAGGAAGAACAGGCTGCCTTCTCTCAAGCCGTGGGATGCTGTAAGGTGGTGGTGGTCAGACCCTTCCAGAGGCAACTTCTGGACCAGCTTGCAGACCTGCAAGGCTTGCTTGCATACTTCAACCTCTGCTTCCTCACTTACTAGCCTTTTTACCTTGGAAATACTTCCAATTTCTCTGTCTCAGTTCCCCCATCTGTAAAAGTAGAAATTTTGATACTTATTTTGTATGGTGTGATGAGGATTATGGGAAATAATAGGTGAAAATATCTAGTGCACAATAGTGGATCAAGAACTTTTTACTTCCTTTTTTCCCAAATGGCCAATTTTTCTCTCCTGAATTTTTGCTTATGCAGCCGATTTCGCAGCTCACGATTGAAATCTTTCTCTTATTATTTCCTCTTGTTGATTGGAGAGAAGCAAAACTAATTCCCTGCTACAAAGTTACTTCCAAGACCAGTTTTAAAACATACTGGACTAATGATAATTGAGGAACACCTAGTACATCAAAAAAAAAAAAAAATGTAGGTCACACTAATAGCAACTGCTGGAATTCCCAAAATAAACATGATAGAACAGTCTAGGGAAATGAAATGCTAATTTAGAAAAATGCTAAAATGAATGGGGAGGAGATGGTGAAGGGAGGAATCTGTATCCTGGGGAAAGTGCCTCAGGAGGGTGGCATCACACCATGGGTCACAAACCCTGAGGTTCTCACACACAGCTAAGAGTAGACTCCAGCCTTTGGAGGGATCTCGGGTCTGCTCTCTTACAGTATGTCTAGGCGATGGCCTTCAGCATGTTATGGGTTTCTGCAGACTGGTCCAGCTGGGTAATAAGAATATAAAGAAAGGCCTTTCATAGTGAAAGAAACTCATCTCTCCAGGAGATGCAGAGAGTCTGGGAAACCTCTGGGTCATGGAGACACTCTGCCTGCTGGGGAAAGTAATCAGATCCTGTCTTTAGAGGAGGCTTGGAAGAAGGCAAAGAATAATGCGTTTGGTCATGAAGGAGTTGGGCAGGAAAGGGAAGTACTGAGGAGAGACTCCACCCCTTCACCCAACCACCCACACCTCCATCCATTCATCTGTCAATCATCCATCCATCCATCCTCATTTTCATCTGCCTTGATGCATACATAATTTAGTTCTTCTATTGGGAAACGGGTTGACTAGTCAATACTGGTGAAATGGCAATGAATTAGACACAGTCTTTCCTAACTCACCAAGTTCACAAGTGGTACAATACGCAGTGCGGAAAGGACTGTACATACAGAAATAGGAAAAGGAGGAGAATATTTAGAATACATAGCACATACTAGGAAACCTGATCCATCAACTCAATTACCCTTGCTTATTTTTTTTCCCTGAGCTTTGTTCTACGAGTAGCCACCTGATTCCTCTGGGGAAATTTGCCAGATTCAACTTGAATTGGGGTGTTCAGAGCAATTATTCTCTCCGAAGTACTGCTTCCCTGCTACTTCCTTATCCTTCAAAAAATATTGCATTCTGACCTGTTAGAAAAGGCCGAGGCCCCAGCCAGCCTGGCTCCGACTCACCATTTGTGAGAGGTGATGTGAGTAATTGGAAAGAGCGCTTGCCTGGGAGTCTGGAGCCTGTGCTTCCAGACCCTTTGAGCAAGTCACTCCCTCTCTCTTGGCTGGGCTGTGTAATTCTCAGTTGCTCCCAACGCTACCATTCCAAGGCCCTCGATTCTTCCACTTAGTGCCCCTGTGTGCCTTGGCCTGTATGTTTTCTATCCACAAATCATCATATCCCTTCCCCTCCCTCCTGGAGAGTGAACTCTTCATGGTGGATAAGCCAGCAAATGTTTGACTAAGTCACTTCATGCCACTTCCTTAAGAATCTTGTCCCTTGGTTGCCCACATGAAAGACCAGCAATACCCAGGACTCAGAAGAGGACAGCAAACCTAGCTGAGAACAGAGGGAAGAGCCAGATGGCCCTTTAAAAGTGTCTAAGTGCTGAGCTCTACATTTAGAAGCCCTGGACTCCACTGTCAGTAAGACCAGGCCCCGCCCTGGAGGCGCACTCCCTCTGCTGGGGAGCTGGGCAAGGGCACTGTGAACAGGGCCCCGTGGACATGCACCGGGGGCCGAGGCTGAACAGGGGAGGGTGTGCCCAGTGGAGGGGTTATTAAGCCAGGGTCTTGAGGCAGGAGTAGTAACGAGGTAGGTACAAGGAAATAGGGAAGGGAGAATGCTGCGTGAGGGAGGACGTGCAGTTGTCCAAGGGGCTGACGGGTTAACGGCAGGTAGGTCAGGCCGTCAACATTTGGGATTCAAATGAGGAGTAACAGTTCGGAGTTGATTCTTAAAGGCCATGAACATTGAGTTAAGAAGCTTCAGTTTCGTCCTGAACCCAAAGAGATTTTGAGGGGTTTTAAGAGGGGAATGATGTGGTGTTTTAGTTTGTGTTCCCCTGAAAGCAGAATCTGAGAGGAGGACTTGGGTGCACGTGGTTTATTTGGAAGGTGACCCCCGGGAAAAAAGGGGGTGTGGAAAAGTGATACAGGGAAGGAGGAACAGAAACTGTGTGGGTTACTGAGCTGGCACCCACCATGGGCGGGCAGACCTCACAGTCTTGCTGGGGATCCTTTAATGCATGCGAGTTGTCCCACAGAGGAATGGGACCTGGGCCTTTATCCAGTGACCCCATCTTCTGCTGGGGGAAGGTTGCCCTAAGAGGCAATGATTCCTTGCCCCTCTGGGCTGCTTCCATGTAAATAACGCCTGCCTGCACTTGCAGCCCTGCCCTCCCTGTCTCCGTCAGAGCACAGCACCTGTGCGGGCGTGTCAAACAGATTACCGTAGACGCCAAAGCCCTCTGCCCGACCTTTTCCCCTCAGCCTGATCTCTCCCTTTTGGGATGGTCATCTCTAGAGCCCAATGAGTCTTCATCAGTCAGTGGCTCAGCTGGCTTTGGGAACTTCAGAGAAAGCCCAGAGGTGGAGAAGTGGAGCTGTATCTCAGTGTGCCCTTGAGATGGGGTGCTGGGTGGGTGTGTGGACTGTACGTCATAGCTGCTGTGAACTCAGGGGGGCTCTGGGGCTGTGGGGCGTCTACTGTACACATGGTCAGATTTACTTTTGAGAATACTGCTTTGGTCTTAGCAGGGAGTACAGATTGCAGGTGGCAAGCCTGGCAGCAGCAGACCTAGTTTGTGGGAGAAATTCCCTAGTCGTGATCTCAGGTCCAATCGAAAGGATGTGGTTTGAAATTTCTCGGTGTCACATTGGGTGCTTCTCTACAAAAAGCCCAGGGAATTGGAGAGCCCAGGGAACGGCTCTCTCCAAGGGGAAGGCTGAGGTGAGACGGCCAAGTGCTCCTGGTCTCTTTGAAAGGGCATTTTTCTCTCATCTCCCTGGGTCTTGAGACTTTTCTCCTTGGAGATATTCAACAGCAAGACACGTAGGGTCAGACACCATGGAGGCAGCTGGATTTTTGGTCATTTCCTCCTTTCCAGAACCTTTAAAATGCAGGTAAATATTTATGGACTTAGCACAACTCTTGGCTACAGAGTTGAAACTTTATCTTACGGCAGTGGTTCGTGTCAGGCTCTCACCTTGTTGGAGAGAAATTAAAGATCGAATCAGAGCTTTCAAATATCCTGTGGGATGTATTGCTATAAATGCAGAGCATCCCTATCAGATGGCTTTGGTCCAGGGAAAGAAAGGTTACATTATTATTATTTTTTTCTTGTGGAGAAATGCCATTTAGATCCTGCTGAACTTTGTCCTTTGCATTTCCAGTGTCTACATGTAACTGGGGTTTTTCTTTTCTTTCTTTTCCCTTTTCTACCCACTACTTGGAGGAAGGAGATCTTCATTGCTTTACAATGCCCCTTTCCCTCGACTTCAGGGCAAAGAGATCTCTTGCCACGCCCTGGCCAGAGAAATGCTGGGAAACCCAGCACCGAGCAGGGTCTGCAGAGCAGTTACTAAAAGTTAACCTTTTTTCAGAAGTGCTCAGGCCATGGCTATGGAATTGGCCAGTGTAGGACCTGGATAGAATCTAATGCTGTTTCCTGCAGCTCGGTTGTAAAAGTGTTTGCCATGACAGGTGTGTGGTCTGGGCCGTCATTGACATGTAAACAGCACCTGTCCGCACCTCCAGCTCTGCCCTGATGGTCCCCATCAGGGCACTGCACACTCGAGGACACACAGAGCGCATTATCATAGACGCCGAAGGACCATACCTGACCCTCTTCCCGCTTGGCCCGACCTTTCATTTTGCTCTTTTGTTTTGTAGTCAAGTGAGTGTTTGTCAGTCTTTTCCCCATGGAGAGCCAGCCCAATCTCCCTAGAGCAACAGCTCCAGCTCACTAGTCTGTGTTCACGGAATAAAGCACTCAAGGAAGACATCCTTTCGATGATACGTTCACAGGATTCTGTGATTTGCCTGTAGCAGGTGCTCAATAAACATTTGTGGAATGAACAAATGAATGAACGAGCGAATGGATGGGAGGAAAGCAAGATGCAAGGCATTGGAAAGGAAGGCAATAAAATATTAATGGTGATTAGGACCAGCTACATAATTAGCGAGGCCCAGTGCAAAAATAAAAATCCATGGATCCTTATTTGAAAATGACTAAGAAATTCCAGACGGCAACAGTGGAGAATTAAACCAAACACAGGAGCTTGTGAGTGTGAAGTCCTCTGCGACTGCATAGCTTGACTGCCCTTGCAACCAGTCTCGATGGTGATCAGGTTTGAGGACTTGAGATTATGGAGTAAATATTTAGAAAATTCTCTGTTGTGAACACAAACACTTTTAATCACCAGGAAGGAAGTTTATTAAAAAACAAAGCCCATAGAATGGGAGCAGTTATATGCACTCTGAACCATGAATCACGAAGATCTGGACTCTGCTCTTGGTTGTTTTGCCACGTGACACTTCATGAGTCCTGTCCACCTTGGTTGATTTCCTCTTCCTACAATTACCGGGCTGGCCAGGGAGCGGTCGGAGGCCTCTCTCCTGCCCCGCGATGCTTGGATGCTGAGATCATCACGGAGAAAACGTGCTCCGAGAGCTTCTTCAACACAAAGGACAGAAAGCTCCGTGAGAGCAAGATCTGCCAAGGCTCCCTCTGAATTGCCCACGGAAGCATTCCTGACCAGGTGGTCAGGGCCATAGTCCCTCCACGAAAATATCTTTTGGCCAGAAGCTGCTGGTCTCTAGGGGGATGGGCACTTTGTGTGGTTCTGAGTCAGGGGAGCAGCAGAGGAGGAGCCCAGGGAGCCGCTGTCTGCCTTTCCAACTCAGGGCGGGGCGGGCCACCTGTGGCCCCGGTCTCCTGTTTTCCCACAGCAGTTGCATGAAGACCACAAATGTTCGAGCTGATTGTACTCGCTTACATGCAGCTATGAATCATCTCATGATGAGAGGCCTGAAATGCGCTGGGATGAATTAACGTCAATTGAAACAGAAAGCGCATTCTCGCTCCCACACAATGAGCTTCAGCAGACGGCCCAGGGAAGCGCCAGCCGTCGGCGGCTATTCTTAGTGGCAAAAATGCCTGTGCCACCGATATTGCTTTTTCTATTTATAGTTTCTTAAAGAGCTCCGTCTTAGCTCCTTCTATTGGGGCACCTCCTAAGCAGACTGTCTGGTTTAGGTTCCTTCTTGACTTAGATCTTTGAGAAAAAAAAAGACAACAGAAAGGAAATTAGTACAAACCATTAGAATCCAAAGTAGAGGAAAAGGAAGAAGTCTATCAAAAAAACAAACAAAAAAAAACTTGAAGTTTGTGCTTTTCCCAAATGGTGGATGACGCAGCATTTAACAACTGAGGTCATATATTTTGGGGGTGGAAGGGCAGGGTGATACAATTTTTGGAGCATTAACCAGTGTTTCTCACCTTTCATTTCCTTTCCTTTCCATCATCAGTTTCCTTCCTGGGTTTTGCACTGCAAAGATGGGGTCCTGCAGGAAACAGAAGGAACTCATGCCCGGAGCTAGAGTTGGGGGAATCCCTCGGCAATCTGAGCGAGGCTGTCTGCTCTAGAGTCAAAAGAGGATTCCCTGGGCCAAGGAGAGCAGACCTGGGTCGGGGGGCATGTGCAAGTGTAGGTGCTGGCGGGTGTCTGAGAAAGTCTTGGAACTTATCGGACCCTCCCAACCCCTTAGGCAACCCGGAGGGCTCTCACCCCTGCTTGCTCAAGGCCCTGCTCCCCACGTCCTTCCGTGGCTGATGGCTGGCCACCAACCACCACTGGCTGGAGAGTCCTGTCCACATGCCCCAGACACCCAACAGAGCACCTTGGGTGACTGGAGTCAGACCAGAGTCACCCGAATTCTCCACGTTAGAATCTGAGCTTCAGAAATCAGAGAGACCCAGGGGATTCCAGGCAACTCTAGCCCTTAGCGTATCTGAGCTTCAGCTTCCTCGGATGTGCAAAGGGAAGAATGCCACGCGCTCAGCAGGGATGGGGGACTGCGCTCAGTCATAGAACAGAGACACCCCCCGGCTCTGTGCGCGCGCGTGGCTGCCAGCTGGTGGATGGCAGCCCACCATCTGAGGCTCCACTGTGCCTCCCAGTCCATCTCCCTGGCTCTGGCCTGGGTGCTGGGCTGAGGCTCAGCCTCACACGGACCCCGCTCTGACTCCATCCAGGCTGCTGCAGGCCCCAGCATCGCTTGGGACTGAGTCTGCTTAAGAAACAAAGAGGTCCAGAGCCAGAAGCATTTGGAGACCATCGCAGCATTGGCTTTTCTTGATACCCATGTTCTGGAAACCCAGCCTCTGTGGGAAGCTGGTGCTGCAGTGAGTGCACTATCGAACGGTCTGGTGCGGGGGTAAACCGTCTGGGTTCCAGCCTGCACCTGACACTTAATAGCTGCGGCAAGGCACTCGCCTTAACCGCTTCGGGATTCAGTTTCCTCACCGGTAAGCTGGTGGTGATGCTAGCACTTACCTTACAGGGCTGTCATGGGGATTGCACGAGCCCGCACGCCCACAGCGCTGGGAGAAAGGCGGGCGCTCAGCAAGTGTTCAGGAACCGCCATGGTTACTGCTGTTCTGATTAGATCATCGCACCCCCTCCCTCCTTTCGTTTGCCTGGCCTCCTTAGGCTTCTGGGCACCAGGGTCAGGCTTTTTCTCTAGACTCTCTAAGGAAGATGGCTTTCTACAAGGACACTTGGGAGAGCCATGTGGAGCTGAGCCAGAGCTGGGGACCCTCCGGCTTCTTCCCCGCTCTGTGTCCTTGGCTTCCTCATCCCCTCCTCTGTCTGCTTCCGACCCTCCTGCTTCCTTCCCCATGACCTCTTCATCTTACTGAGCTCCTGTCAGAAGCAGATCCTGAAATGAAAATGCGCACAGGAGTGTTTTTTCGGGAGGTGATTCCAGGAAATGCCAGAAAGTGGGGGAGGATGTGAGGGAGGCGAGAGCAAGGCAGCCAATAAAGAAGGTGTTAATCAGCAAGTTGCCACTTGGGGCAACTGGATCCTAATCCCTTTGGGGAACTTGGTGCAGCGGTGCTGAGTCTGCCTCCCAGGCCGTCTTCGTCTTCGTGAGAGGCAGGAGAGCTGGGGTGTGTCTACGCCAAATCTCATTAGTCATTTTTCAGGGCTGCTTGTGAGGCATTAGCTCTTCAGCACTTTCCCGACTTCCTCCCAGGATGGCCAAGCTGCTCCTGCAGGGAGAGCTGTGGGTGTTTGCAGGGAGCAGCTTTCTGCATTTGGGTGTGGAGGGGAGGGGCATCCAGCATCTGCTTAGCCCTCACTGCTCCCCACAACTTCCCTCTGTTTCCAGGTTCCAGACATGAGGTGGGGGAGGGGAGAAAGTCTCCCCTTTTGTTAGGGAACAAAAGAGGGAGAGCGGGAAGGAGCAGAGGGGGAGGGAGGGAGAGTAAGAACAGAATGCATGTGTGAATCTGGGAGACCCTTGTCATCTCTTTGCTCCATCCTTGGTCCCATCAGCAACCCCAGGGGGAGGGGTCATAGGTTCTACCCTGGGCTGGGGAACGAGCATGTTCCCCTGAAGAGCCTCTTAGCCGTCTTTTCCCGAGTTTCCCGAGGGCTAGCGTGATGGTAGTGGGTTTGTTCTGACAACTCTTGGAGGAGAGAGGTGAAATCAGAGGGTCTCAGCCTTGTACCTACTTCCCCCAGCATCGTCATCGGCAGGCCACACCGAATTCCTCCTCGCTCCACAGCCGAGGTGATGAAAAGTCACATAAACCCAGATGTAGCCCTGGGGCACCGGCCAGCCCAGAGCTGTGGCTTCCCTTTAAAACAAGCCTCCTCTTGGCTGTGTCCTCACCGTTAAAGAAGTCACACATGGCTATGCTGTTTTCTGTCTCTTTGGCAAAGACACAGAAGACAAGTACCAGCTTCCACTTCCCGACCTTACCCTCACTCCTGGGTAAATCACAACGAGGAATGGGAGGGCATCTTGGCTAAACTCTACCAGAAGAAAAATGAATCACAATGTCATACTCTGGAAGCAGGGTGTTCTGCAGGATGCTTGGAGAGGGCTCTTCTGGAACAATGACACGAAAAGTTAAATGAACACATGCGTCACCTGGTGATCTTATACGAGGCAGATTCCGACTCAGCAGGTCTTGGATGGAGCCAGGGTGTCTGCGTTTTCTAAGAAGCTCCAAGGCAGTGCCCACGCCAGCAGTTCAAGGACTTTGAGTTTCAAGGGTATTGCCTTCAGATTTAGACGCACCTGGATTCACAGTCCAGCTCTGCTGCTTCCCAGCTGTGGGAAGCTGGGCCAGCTCCCTCACTTGTCTGAGCCTCCGTTCTTCGATATTGAGAATGTGGGACAGAATTCTCATCCCTCGGGGTGTTGTGAGAATGTCATCAGACATCACATCTGATGTCTGATGCACACGGAACCTTCTGCCCTATGATTTACGTTGTCATCCACTCACCTAACGTTCTTTCTCTTCTTCCTCTGAACCTCTCCCTGCCCTGGGCAGTGGCATCCTTCAGTGACCATCAGGGAGGATCACTGATTGAAGACCAGCCTGGGGCAGAGGTCATCTTGTACCTCTTGTAAAAAAGCAGGATTGTGCCGGGCTGTTGGGTAGCTTCGGGCCGGTCACTGCAGGCAAGAAGAGTGGCTGTCTCTAAGAGGAAGTGAATCCAGGCAGCAGGTTGGGGGCGGGCACGCAGCCTGTCCTGGGCTGCCTGGCTGGGGTCTGGTCATCCCACCCTTGCCCTGCTCGGGGCGAGTTCCCCTAGAGCCCACTTCCTGACCTTCAGCTCCTCTCTGCGTCAGCACCTGATCTGTCTACTGCTTTGCTCAGGTTACAAGCATTCCTGGGCTGGAGCTGTAAGGGCCGCCTGTCCGCAGATGGTCTCACCCCAGCAACAGCCTTCTTCCTGTCGGTCCCCTCATCTCCTGGGCAGTGAGCAATTCCCTCTCTGAGGCTCAGTTTCCCCATCGGTGCAATGCCGAGTCTACTTCAGGCAAGACCTACTTCCTGACTCGGCAGTGGCAGTTTCAATACCGTTTTTGTTTTTCCCTGAACTTCTTTCATGAACCTTCCTTTTCTTCATCACTGACCACTTGCTCCAGGTTCTATCGATGCAGGCCCACCAGATGCACATAAATGGTGCCCCCTGGAGTTGTGTGGTGCACAGCCCGCTCAGATGCAAGTGGAGACTTGTGTGGACCTACTGCTTTAACACAGTATCCCAGGCTCTGGGTTCTAAGTTCATCCCATACTTCCTTCCAGATCCTAAAACCTTAGTGTGGACCGACCTCCCGGCTTCCCCTCCACCTAGGGAGTTGAACAGCAGAGTGAAGTTGGGAGAGGTGGGGTGCAGGAGGCGGGGTGCAAGCTGTATGTGCATTAAGCCAGGTGACGAAACCAGCGCTCGCTACTGCAGTTCTTGGGGCTCTACACGTCAGGTTTAATGTCGTGACTTGGTATTTTAGTAAATATTAGGATTTGATCCGTCTCAGAAAGCTGTCATCCTTGGCCTAGAAATGCCATCTTGAATCAATTAATTTTGGTCCTGAGATAACAAGCTCTAGTTGTTTAATAGGCATTTGTCTGTATTGTCGCCATAGCAAGAAGGCAAATATCAATTAAGCCTCCTTGAGCCGCAACGATGTCAGCTCCTCCGATGGAATTTGCTTTAATAGCTTCGTTTCAATGTCACCGTTCACGTTTCCATGTTCATGTTGCAGCATTCATGTTTTGAGGTCATGGTTCCTGCCAGCAAGCAGTCCACGAGGTCCCCCATTTAATTTCATGCTGGAGTTACACAAAATAGTTGATAAAGCAACCATATATGATAGGAGCAATGTATGGCCCTTTTCTGGCCAGAGGAATGTCCTTTGGGACACGTGAGCCAGGGGCAGAAGACGTGTGACCTGTGCATGGAGGACCGAGCTGCACACAAGCCGAGGCTCCTGCTGCCCGGAAGCAGAACAGCGGGCGCACAGCGGGCGCGCTGCGGTGCGCGAGCTGCCGCGTGCAGGTGGTGACGGCCTACTGTGTGTCCTTCTTCCCGGCTCCGCTTCGGTGTCGGCGGGTTGAGGCTCGAAACTGGCTCCGGTGGGAGCATTTTTAATATGGAATTTGGCCAGAACTACAAATCAGGCCTCTTTTCCTTTTTCGAGAACGGTTGTTAAATATGACTGCGCACCACTGTGAATGGGTCATCGCTTCCTCTCATCCGTAGCGGGCCTTACTAATAGGCTCTAGAACACAGACGTGACTCAAAATACTTTCCAATGAATACATTTCCCCGGTGGCAACGGCCAAGGAGTTGATGTCAGGTCAGGGAATAAAACTCACTCAACAAAACCTAACTGTGTTTTGCCTTGTCTAATGCGCACTTTCCTGCCCAAAGTTTGGGGGGAAAATAAGGATGCACATTATACATGGATAGTACTAATTCTGTATGTATATAAAGATTTTTAATTCTTTTGTTTATGCTTATGTATTAAAAAGTGTAACTCTAGAAAGCAATAATGATATCTATACGCAAAATAATACTCTGCAATATGATAATCAGTTTTATTTCTAAACATAAATACATAAATAACTGAATTAAAATGAAAGATTTTTTCCTCCTCCAAGTTTGGGCCAAAAACGTGGGTGTGCATGGTACACGGCAAAATACGGTACTTCCCTTGGTCCGGTGTGCTCTGCGCAGGTCCTCTACGTGGAGTGGAACAGAGACCTCGAGCTCTCAGATATTACACACCTTTAAAATGTGCAAAAATATTTTTTGAGTGCATGATATTTACCAGCTTCTTATTTGGCTAAGGACATAAAGCAAAACAATAACAGCAAATATCTTCCACCTTCTACCATCAATAACCGTTTCACTAAAGAAGGACCTTTTTAACACCACCCTCCAAATATCCCGTGTGTAATCTCAGAATAAAGGCGACACCATTAAAGTGAATAAATACTTCATTTCTCTCATTTGCTGCATCGCAATGTAAACACTCTCTTGGATCAGCCAAAGGGTCCACGGACATGGGTTTGGGAAGCAAGCTTTCAGAGTCCCGGGGACATTGCTGGACACCAGCAACTGTGTTGTCCGTGCTTCCTTCCCAAGGCTGCGGGGCGATGAACAAGCCGGTGCGGATGAGAAGCACTTTCCGCAAGGGGAAGCCTTTTCCCAAGTTTGACAGCCTTGCCATTTGGGAGCCACTCTTCCTCACTGTTGCCGTCTCTCTTCTCCAGCCAGACCAGTCAGAGGAGAGAGTGCTGCTGCCCGTTAGTAGCAGTTTGGAATGTGACTGAACCCTGACGTTTTCACAGCGTGCTGCTGAGACCTGGAGCTATGCAGTGGGTCTGCTTATACCACTGAACGATTGAAGATATTAGGAGGGAAGTCGGTGAA
The DNA here is from genome assembly GCA_039655065.1 of Glossophaga mutica. Classification (NCBI taxonomy): domain Eukaryota; kingdom Metazoa; phylum Chordata; class Mammalia; order Chiroptera; family Phyllostomidae; genus Glossophaga; species Glossophaga mutica. The sequence continues at coordinate 13,683,158 of CM077315.1, read as the reverse complement.
TTCAGGAAAAGGGGTGACTGAATTATGGATTCACTTGTTTGTTTAACTAACGTTTCTAAGACACACGACAGGGACCTTTCTGCAGCAGCAGTGTCCTCTTCTCAAGTCTGGCTCCTGCCAGGGGACAGACAGCTCAGCGTGGCAAACCAAGACGCAAATCGGCCCAGGTTATGCCCCGGCGTAAAGCCACCGGGAGCTCCGTCTTGCCTTCTGGGGAATTCCAAATTTCACGCAAGACGTGTGCGCCCCTTCCCGACTCAGCCCTCACCGCGCCTTCGTGCCCAGTCCGCCCTGCTCCCCCGACGGCACCTGTCCCTCGATGTGGCCGGTTCACCTTTCCGCCCAGCACTCACCTTCTCTCCCCTCTTTTCCTTGGTGAGACGACGCTCTTCACCCAGATTACCCACGTCTTTGAATGGCTCATTCCTACTTATTTTTTAATGTTCAGGTCAGGATGGCCTTCTTTGGAAAGCCTTCTGAGCATTTCCTGGGTCTGTACCCCCGTGATAGCACACATCTTGCTGTACCCTAAACTGTCCGTTTTCTTGTGTCTCTAACTCACCTCAGAGCTCCTTGAGAACAACGTCACTGAATAGCCACTACCTGCCGGAGATCAAATCCACGCCAAAGAGCGGAGGCTCAGACAAGCGAAGTAACTTGCCTGACTCTGCACAGCTAGGAAGCGGCAGAGCTGGCACACGAATCCAGGTGTGTCGAAGTCAAAGGCGATGTCCTGGCTGCTCAGAGTCCTTGGGCCGGCAGCACAGGCGCTGGCTGGGAGCTTCTTCAAAAATGCAGATTCTGCCCAAGACCTGCTGAGTCGGAATCCGCCTCGTCGCAAGGTCACCAGGCGACTTGTGTTCATGTGTGTTTTCGTATCGTCGTTCCAGAAGGGCCCTGCCCTGGCATCGTCAGAACGATCCTGCTTCCAGGTGCAACATCTTGATTCCTTTTTCTTCTGCTAGAGTTTGGCCAAGGTACTCTGCCACTGCTGGCCAGGTGGTAGGCGCTCAGACATTTGCTGAATGAGTGAGCAGGTGTTCATTGAGCAGAGCATGAGAGGGAACATTTTGGAGGAAGGGAATGACAGGAGTGAAAATAAGCCAGTGTGGAGGAGGAGGTCGTTCGTGTTGGGAGAAGAGGGGAACAGCCCGCGCGTGCGTCTCTGGGAACGAGGGCTCACCTGCTGAGCCGGGCAGGTCAGGCCTGGAGTCACTTCCTGGAAAACCTGGGGTGAGATCTCTGGGAGCTCGGCCAGCATCCTGAGCAGCAGAGGGGTTTGGTGGAGCAAGTGGGGAGGGAGGAAGGCCAGGCGCGCCTGTCACACAGAACATCCTGGAAGATGGCACAGACCGTGGAGCGGTAGGGTAGGGGCAACTGGAGTCAGGTGGACGGTTCCTCTGCTGTTGCCATGGTCCGTGAGATGGATGAGGAGGATCCAATCCAAAGGAGCCCATTGGCAGCAAGAGCAGAGCGGGTGCGTCTGAATCTGCGGCTCTGGGCACAGAGTACAAGCAGATTCCTGGAAGCAGTTTTGAGACGTTAACAGCAGATGTCCCTTTGCAGGAGGTGGTGGAGGCGGCAGTCAGGTGTGCTGCCCTGGGGAGGCCTGAGGTACAAAGTGGAACCTCTCGGAAAGACCACCCGGGAGTCCGACCTCGCGGGTTAACGTGGAGCGCCTTTTACTGGGAGCAAGCGGCCGGGTTGTGGGGTGTGCATTCTTGGGCTCTGCAGATTGGGAGCATATTTTGATGTTTCCCTTCGCCGGCTTCTCATTAGGAAAATGTAACTCTTATAAAAGCGTTGGTGTTGCTTGGAATATGTTTCATTAGAGCAAATTTGTTTCAAAATTGACTGTAAATTATATTGCATTTTGTTCAAAAGAACTTTCTGAATTAAAACAGGGAGTCGAGTAGGCAATACTCAGTGCGAAGCAGAAGTTCAATTACCTGCAATTAGGCACATATTCTTCTCCGCGTGTGTGGAGACGGCGTCACACATGTAAAGAGTTTCAGCGCTGCGAGTTGCTGTGCAGATTGCCTAGTGCGGCAGTCCCAAAATAGCCGTGAAAGCCCAGAGAGGGAAAGGAAACCGCCCGAGGTCACATAGCAAGTTAATGGCAATATCTGAATTGGTTTAGGTGTCCTGATGGAGCTTTTTGATGAGATTAGAGGAAGAAAATGAATTTCTGGGTTTCCGTTTCACAGGATATTCGGTAGCCCTTTCTCTGCAGAGCAACGTTAGAATAACTTTGCATCAGACAGAGTCCAGAGCAGATCCAAAGAGCAAACGCGGGCTGAAGAGGTGGAGCACACAGCGTCCCCGCTCACGACGCTGAAAGTGACAGAAAGGGCAGCCTGGCCGCTGCGTGCGTGTCCCAGTGCCATCCAAGTGAGCGGCCTGCCGTGGTTCTGCATTTGGATCTGATCTCGTTTCACGAAGCCTGTTTTGTTAGGCTTTGCATTACCCTGCACAGGTGAGCTTTTAGATAAATTGTAAGGCCAAACCTGATGCTTCATTCTTTCTCACCCACCCTAGCCAGGTAATTCATTGCCAAGGTCTGCTGATTTTACTTCCTAGATCTCTCTGGGCTATGTCCTCCCTACTTCCTCTCCCTTGCAGCTAACCTGTCCAAGTTCAAGTTCATCGCCCTTGTGGGGACCATAGTCCTCTATGTAATATACCTCCCCCTACTCTTGGCAAAACCTAGTGCAGTCCCCACACAGCAAACGTTTAATTCCCTTCCTTGCAAACTCAACTCTAATCATGTCAGCCTGTTACTCCAACTGAAATCCTCACCACGGCCCATGCTAATCCCAGCCTTCTGGCCCTCTGGTCCCCATCCCATTCTCCATCCCAGCCCACAGGCTGCCTGCCCTGTGTTAGCTTCAGCCACATTGTTAGCTGGCTTCCCTCCTGCGATCGAGCTTTTGCACATACTGGCTGCCCTGCCTCCAGCCCTCCAGCCCTCCAGCCCTCCAGCCCTCCAGCCCTCCAGCCCCTCCAGCCTCCCTTTGGCTATTTCATGCCAGTTTGTTCTTTAGACCTCAAACATTTGCTTCCTCGTGCAAATCTTTTACTGATCTTCAGATTAGATTGGTTTCCATGCGATTCCCTGGCACAGGAACCTGCGTCCATTCTGCCAGTAGGTGAGACTGGAGGAATATCTCATTCAGAGCTTGAACAGTGGGGTGGACAGTGCTGCATCTGGAAGGGTCAAGATATTAACTGACCTGATGGTTTTAATGTTGGAGCTTCAGGCCACTGGGTATCCAGTGTATTTTTCACCCCTGGGCAACTGTAAAAAGGCAGAATCTGTCTCAGATGATTATGTCAGGTTTTTAAGACATTCCTATAATACCGGCAGATGTGGTGTTTTTTTTTTTTTTTTTTTTTTCTGCCTCCAATTCTGGGGGGCATAGAGATTTTATCCCAGCAGTAAAAGTAGAAACCAGGGTGTGGCAGGGGATGAAGGGGACAGTCCCCGTTTCGTTCACCTTTTAATCCATGTACTCCCGTCCTTGATGAAGAAGAGGAGGAGGCCTCCCGGGGTCCTTATCGTTCGCTCTCCATGTTTTGACCTCCGAACGCTGCAAGCTGAGTTGCCTCCACCTCCCCCATCCTCCGCAAACCACCGCATGTCAGCAGCACGGGCTCACTCCAGCTTTCCGGGGAACAGGGACAAGGACGCATCAGGACTCAGTCAGTGTCTTCCTTGTGCTGTGGCCGGCGCTCCCTGCCGGGGGCTGCGACTGTCTTCGCAGTTGAAAGAGCGAAACGAAATGGTGTAAATGAGTGATGTGCCACTGCCAATGTCCGCTCCTTTAATTTACGATTTGGGATCACATTTCAGTCAATTCCGCCAAGTCACAGAATGATTTGTGATAACACGTTCTGGTGATAATTTAGCAGAACGAAAATGACATTTGAAAGGAGCTGCAGAAACTCCGGCTCTGAAGAGTCCCCGGAAGACTGTTTGCAGCAACTGCTTATTTACTGGTCCCTTTGGGAAGGTGGGCCTGCCCTCACCTTTGCTCTGCCCCTTTGGGGTTGGCCTGCCGGCTGCTCTTTAATCTCCTGTTCTCCATCGCCTCCGGCCTCCCCAAAGCTGTCCTGCTCGGAAGTAACCACAATGATGATGACAGGAGTTAGCATTTACCGAGCGCTTACATGGAGCAGGCAATGTACTGAGATGCTTCATCTCAATTCATACAACAGCTCTCCAATAGGTTGCGGTTATTACTTTTACTTTACAAAAGATGAAACTGAAGTTCTCAGAGGTTAATTGGCTTCCCGGAGGTTAGCTCTGGTGGTGGAGCTGGGATTTAACCGCATCTGTCACAACCCCAGAGGTTACAGGAAGAGCTGTTGTGACGACAAGGCAGAGAGAACGCATGCCTGATGGAGACTGGGTGGAAGATGGGGGACTTCTGTCTTGGAGAAGAGGCCGTGTGAGGGCTGGTCCCAGAGTGCGGGCACATCTGTGTGGCCCCATGGGACCGAAAGGCAGATTTTGGTTCAGTCTAATGAGGGGGTTTCCTGATGGAATGAGTGGGCACCTCTCATCACTGGGCACATCACTGGGGCTGCAGGGAGGATGGATAACACAGAAGCTAGGATTCCTTCTCAGTCTTCAGTTGTGATTCCCTTACATGCATGGTTCCAGCCTCAGTGCCATTGTACTGTCACGTGGAAATTGATTTTTTTTCATGTCTTATACATCATTTCCATCAACAGGAGACTGTGGTCCTGCTCTCACTGCCGATGTTGTTACTGGGCACCACTAATGGAGTTTGCGATGGAAGCTGAGGGGATTGGGTGATGGATTTAAAATCTATAGGACCTTCCTCTGGAATCCTGCTAACTAACCATAGTGTCTTCTCAAACTTGAGCCCCGTTTTCTCCTTTTCTTTTAGCATAACATCAAGGTTAAGGCCTAGACCATCAGAAACTGATAGGACTGGGTTAAATCCTGTCCCCGCCTCTTAATGAACTTGGGCAAGTCATTTTTTTTCTCTGAGCCTGTCTCCTTACCTATGAAATGCAGTCTGCAATGCTTTTCTCATGGGGCGCTTTGCAGAGAAAGTGACAGAACGCAGACGAGCATTCAGCATGGCGTTCGGCTCATGGTGCGTCACCGATAAAACGGTGCCTGTTGGCATGGTCGTGCTTCCCTCCATGTCAGCCGCCGTGCAACACACCTGCTGTTCCTGGTGCTCACAGTGACGTGATTACCATCTTCCTTTACAGAAATGGCTTGCAGGCTCAGAGAGGTTAAGTCACTAACCCAAGGTCGCTCCCTCAAAGAACGGTCTTTAATTTTTATTTCCTCGGGTTCGGCGCTCTTGCTGTGCCCCACAGAGTGAGCCTTTCACAGTGACGCTGCGCATTTGAGCCTGGTGACCCCCTGCGCATGCTGCACCTGGAGACAAGGCCCACCCAATGGTTTAACTCAATGGACGCGGGACCAGAACCTTGTCACATCCATCTTTCTTTCTCCTGTAGCTGGCTGAGCCTGTTTCTTCCTCTTCTCTGGGCCCCAGCCCCCTGGCATGCAACATAGGAGGGTTTGGATCGAATAAATTCTGTAGTCCCTTTGTCATTGTTCACAGGTTCTCCAGCACCACCAAGCACACAGTAGGTACCCTGTGACTCTTCACAGTAGGGCTGGGACTACTGTAGGCAAGCAAGGCACCTAGGTCACAAAATTTAAGGAGGCACACATTTCGAAGGCCATGCAAGAATGGAGTGAACACCTGGGCGTGCGTGCCTCCTTAAATTTTGTGCCTGGTGCCTCTCCTCTCCCCAGTCCTGCTTCACAGGGCCTGCGCGAGAGCGAAAGATGAAGGGGCCCAAACAGGCTTTCCCTTCTCTTTTTAAACACAAGTGGTGCGCACAAAGATATTTTTAATAAGAGTTGGCTGGTACTGTGAATAGCTCCGCTCAGAAAGACATTCTTGAGAAAGGCTATTATTCAGCTAGTTCTGTGTTTGAGGCTTCTGGGGAAAACAGTAGGGGCATGAAATTGTAAGGAATAAAAGGATGTAAAAGGGGAAAGATGAAATTACTGTAACAACCATTAGACTAGCCAAGGAAATAATTCCCAGTGATACAGTTATTATTTTTATAAGCACTCTCCCTCCTCCCCCTCCCCACCCCCGCCAAGAAAAAAGAAGACCAACGGAATTTTCGCACTTGCTTCTTTGGTTTAATTGTCTATTTGTTTCAAAACGAAAGCTAATTAAAAGATTATTTTCATATGCTTTAATCACACTACAGCTAACTGTTGGAAAATTTGCAATTAATTGATGCAACAGTTGACATAAGAATGCATTTTTTAAAAATAACATCACTATTTGAATACACAGACCGAAGCAATTAGTTCTTCATTAGTTCGGAGTTATTTCCAATGCTTTGAAATGCTTGTGTGTTTAACGTTTAATCGTCAAGGAAATATCTCTGGCAATGGTGCTGGCTCCAGCATCAGGAACTAAATGTCGCCCCTTGGAAGCGGGAAGAGTTTGGGAAGAAAAATGGCGCCCTCCCCAGGCCTGGCCATGGGCAAAGTCCTTCCTTCTCTGGGCACCAGCACAGCGAAGGTTTTTGTCAATGGGTCAGGGATTTTTCCGTGCTCGTTGCTTTCCATGCCTGGCTACGCATGTTGTGCAGTTGGTTGGTTGCCTTGGAGCGTAGCTCCAGAGGATGGGAGGGACAGCCTCTGAGTCTAGCGCCCTCTGCTGGAGTGGGGTGTTCGCAGGGATGTCAGCAGCCTCGTGGGAAGGCGAGGGAGGGACTCCAGGTTGTCAGGATGGGGACGGTATGTAGAGTGTGGTGACCAGCACTCTGGGCAAAAAGGTATCATTGGAGCCTTAGCTGGGGACACAGAGGATGCCCTCAACAGCAGCAGAGCTTGGCAAGGTGTGCTACCTGGCAAGAAAGCTTGGAGGTACACAGGTGTCAAGAAACTTCAGTGTGTAGGTAGGAACCAAAGGGATCTGGGCCAGCTGGCGGAGGTTCCATCCCAGGAACACCCTATGGCCATCAGGTATTGGGTTGGCCAAAAGAGTTCATTTGTTTTTTTCCATAGGGTGGCTCTGGTAACGCTTAGTTATCTTTAATTTCATTCGAAACAATTTTGTTAGATTGTATTGTGACAGCTGTCATTCAGCCTGCATTTAAAACAATTATATCAAGATTGGTGAATTTTTATGTAGTGATTTTAATATCGAAGGTGGAAGAAAATATATAACATTTTCAGCATACTATGCTTTATTATTTCAAGAAAGGTAAAAACACAACTGAAATGCAAAAAAAAAAAAAAAAAAGATTTGTGCAGTGTATGGAGAAGGTGCTGTGACTGATCAAATGTGTCAAAAGTGGTTTGTGAAGCTTCGTGCTGGAGATTTCTCACTGGATGATTCTCCGTGGTTGGGTTGACCAGTTGAAGTGGAGAGTCATCAAATTGTGACATTAATTTGGAGCAATCAATGGTATATCACGCGGGAGATAGCTGACATACTCAAAATATCCAAATCAATAAAGTTATGGGTGAACATGAAAAATGTGTCTTTTATTTTACAGAAAAAAACTAAATGAATTTTTTGGTCAACCCAATATAGCACACATCAGAGCTATAGGTCAAGTTTACCCTGGATCAGTAGAAAATACATCAAAAGGCTGAAAATTCTCATATTCTGGAGACACGGTTATATACAATAAATAAGTGTTCACCTCTAGGCTTTGTACTGAGTTCTACACGTACGTTTTCTATTTAATTCTCAGAGCTGCCCAGTATAGTAGGATGTGCGTGATCGCTAGTCTGTAGGTAAGGAAACTGTAAGTGACTTATTAAACTGGGGCTCTTCCTTATGTCTACGTCATCGGTTTGCGGGGGAATAAAGTGACACGTGATATTCCCCGTTGGACGAAGGAAGATGCGGCTGGTGCAGGGTAGAGCACCTGCCCGAGGCCACACCCACACTCGGTCAGTAGCTAAACCGCTGTCTGAACTCCAGTCTTCCTGATGCCATGTCTACTAAAGTCTCAGCGCTTGGGTGTGTGGATTTGTGAGTGTGTCGTGGGCGTGCCGACACAAAGGGACAGCTCCATGGGTGTGCCGTGCTGTCACGGGAGGCTCACTCTGCTGCCAGTCAGGATAGGAGCAAGTCAGCTTCCAAGGAGCCCCAGGCCTTGTCCAAGGTTGTTAGCAAAATCAGTAAGGATGGGTTCACTCAGAAATTAAAAATACCAGGAACCCAAGAGAGGACCAATGACTGCAAAACAAATCCCAGCTTTTGCCCCTGCAGGTGTATGTGAGGTCGGACACAATCTCAGCGAGGGCAGGGTTGGGGGGTGGGACTGGGGGAGCCAAGCGTGCCCAAGGCCATCCCCGTTGCTGAAACTGCTGTGACTCTGAGCGATGGAGCGGTGCTTGGAGTCTGTTCCAGGGGTGTCCAACCTTTCCGCGTCTCTGTACCACGCTGAGAGAAGAGTTGTCTTGGGCCACACAGTAAATACACTGCAACGTATAATCACACCCACAAAATCTCATAATGTTTTAAGTAAATTTACAACTTTGTGTTGGGCCACATTCACAGCCATCCTGGGCTGCCTGTGGCCTGCTTAGGGACCACATGTGCCAAAGCCAGGGATGGAAGAGGGTGACGTGGTTTGGAGACTGGCAAGCACTTTCATATGATGGGGTGTAGGCAGCTGGGGCAGGATGGGGTGAGCGGGTGGATCAGGATTGTGGAGCCCGGAACTCTGTCCACGCAAGGAAGCCTGGATGTCCTCCTGCGGCCGGCAGGCTGGGGGCCAATACAGCGGTGATTTTCAGCCTTTTTCATCTCATGCCACACATAAACTAATTACCAAAATTCTGTGGCACACCAAAAAATGCATTCTATTTTTTGCTGATCTGACAAAAAATTTAGGTATAATTTTGATTCATTCATGCCAGACGGCTATTGTTGTGAGGAATTCTTTCTCTTTCTCCTTCCTTCCTTCCTTCCTTCCTTCCTCCCTCCCTTCCTTCCTCTCTTTCTCTTCTCTTTCTTCTCTTCTTCCTTCCTTCCTTCCTTCCTTCCTTCCTTCCTTCCTTCCTTCCTTCCTTTCTTTCTTTCTTTCTTTCTTTCTTTCTCTTTCTTATCTTCCCTCCCTTTCCTTTCCTTTCCTTTCCTTTCCTTTCCTTTCCTTTCCTTTCCTTTCCTTTCCTTTCCTTTCCTTTCCTTTCCTTTCCTTTCCTTTCCTTTCCTTTCCTTTCCTTTCTCTTCCCTTCTTTCCTTTCTTTCTTTTTCTTTTTTGACAATCTGAGGGAAAAGAGGTCAGTGCCCCGACTAACTAGTCAGGTATTGCCCATTTTTAAAGTTCTTGCAGGCACACAGGTTGAAAACCACTGCAACAGAGAGCTGTAAACCGGGCTGGGAAAGCCGGTGCGTTTCACGGGAGGTCAGAATAGGCTGTGTTTGCTGCATGACGAAACCCAGCCAAACGAACCGAGTTGCTTCCTCTTTTTTGATGGGCCACTTACTTTTATTTATTTACTTACATCCCTCTTTTTTTCCACAGAGGAGGGAGGATACACACATTCTGTATGGTTGCTGACAGACAGGTGCAGTCCAACATGGTAAGTAGCCGAGGGAGCCGGGGCAGAGATGAGAATCTGTAGGAGCCCACGTTCTGTGTGGTGGGCAGGGGCCTCGGGGACTGCGCTGGGTTTCCTAGGGGCTGAGGCCGAGGTGGAGGCAGGGCCAAGCTCCCCGTCCATAGTGGCTGCCTGACATCCTCAAATCGGACTCAACAGCTCCCGAGACCGAGGAGGAAAGGCTGCCAGGGAGTCACGAAAGGAGTCCTTCAAGAGACACTTAGGACTTTCCATCGGCTCTTTGTGTAGGCCTCCACCACGTGGGCTGACGGTTCCACAGAAGCTCAGTTCAGCCCCAGACATTCTCAGGGCAGCAGAGCAGAGGAACAGACCCAGGCTCGGGGGTTTCTCCCCATCTGGCTTGGTCACAGAACAAAATTTAGGCCAGAGTGATGCCTTTTATTCATTTAAGGCATCACATCCTTTTTTTTTTTAGATTTCTGACATGCAGCCCCAGTTTCCCGTATGTAACAGATAAGGCCTGACATTCTCTCGGTTGGGGTCCAGGCAAGGGACAGGTGTCTGGGGAGCCTCAGGGAACACCCCCGGGAGTTCCAGGCCTCGGGGGAAGATGATCTGAAAAACGGCCGATGTTAAGGAGTGATGGACAGCATGTCCTTCAGGCAGTGCTCTGTAAATGTTATTCCCTCCAGATGGGGTTTGGACAAGGATGGGAAGGTGGTGTGCTTGGGCCGAGATCGCCAGGCGGATGTTCTGTGCTGCTGATGGCAGGTGATTTCTCCACACTGCCAGCCAGCAAATGGTCCGATTCTCCAGGATCCCTCAGCCTTCAGCCCCAGGTCTCAGGGGACCCCACCTTTGAGAATTCAGGGCTTTGATTGTGGGCTTGTGGGCCATGTCATCCCTAAATCATCCCTGACAGGAAGCAGCCTCACTCTGACGAAAGTCTCCCTGGACCAGGTTCCTGTAGATCTTTTCAATTGTTTTTTTTTTTTTTTTGACATGCCATTTAAGCTGTCACACTGAAATGTGATTCCCTTCTCTGTTTATCTAATGTCATCGGGGCCGGGGCAGGGCTGGGGGGATTCGCTCGGAGAATTGTCATGACTAGACATCAAGCCACACACTGTCGCTGTCCCTCTCCACCTTCTGAAATTTCTGTAGCTGCTGACCAACGGCAAGGTTTTTGGCAGCAATGAGAAAATGACTGATCTTGGAGAGACCAAGCAGCTGGCTGGTGCTCCGTGAGGCCTGCTGGCCCTAGAGACCCCGTTATGCTTACCGTACACCTGCTGTGTGCCAGGCACTGGGATGGTCGGGGAGATGCCCACAGAAGGAGAGGGCCGTGTGCTCTTAGGGGGCTCACGGTAAAGTGTGTGAGGCCAGCACACCCGCATGTATCATTTTCTGATCTAAATGAGAGCCCAGTGAGTGCGATGCAGGGGACATACACTTTGTGCCGGAGGGACAGCGAGGAGGTCCGCCCTCCACTCTTCTCCAACCTGCTGTTGGCCCTGAAGCTGGACTGCATGGATGTCATCAGTGGGTTCCTCTGCTTCTGTTTCCTACTGGGTCCAGCCAATGGGGAGCCCCCGAAAAGAGTTTGTGGGAGAACAGAGAATGCAAACCATAAACAATGCTGGCAAGCTGGTGCAAACTAGCCCCAAATGCCTTGGACCCATAGTTACAAAGTAACACTATTACACAGTACAGTTCATGAATGCATGAAATGGATATAGTAGCAAAAGAGCCCAGGCCAATACTGTGTTTCTGGAATCAGCTCTCACAGCCTGGAGTGAGGTCAGAGTGTTTATCCCCTAACTGCCTCCTTGCCAGGTCACCTCTTGGCTGGCTGTGTCTTTTGACGGAAGCTCATTGATTCTCCCAAGGAAGCTGACCCTCCTCTACTCCCTCTCTGATTCCTAGTAAATAATCTCTCTTTCAGCCTTTTGGTCGTGTGTGGGGTTGGTAAAGTTCTGCTGCTGCTGAGACTCAGGTTATGGTCCTATCACCTTAGTATCCTGTGCAAACCTCTCTGTGTAGCCCTTCAGACATAACACCCCTCCTAACCCCTCACCTTGAATCACCATGTATTCAGTATGCAGTCTCTTTCTTGTCGGGGCCCAGAATGATTCAAGGGGGAATGCATCAATTTCAAGACCAGAGAGCAGCTTTTTAAGGGTCAGGTCTTCAAGGAGAGTGGGCTGCGAGTAGGGGGAGGGCAGGGCCATTGCGCAGTGGCATGCCAGCAGCTGTGCCCGGCACTTAATCTGCACAGTGCCGCCCAACTTCCCCAGTAGCCTCAGAGGCAGGAGTGCTCTGGGCGTGGACAGCCAGGTGTGGGGAGGTCATCGGAGAGCACACGCTCCTGCCTGGCAGAGACAGGATCCTCTTCTGCTCAGTTCACCTCGAAGGTCTCCGACCATCCATTGCCCAGCGCGGCCCTGCCCCTTCCCCAGTCAAACACCTGAGCAAAACCCAAGCTGGTGGGGCAGGAAGACCTGACAACACAGAGGGAGGAGCCTCAGAGACCCCAGGGGAGGTAAGGGGTGACTGTGGCAAGTTCTGTATCTCAGAAGCCTAGGTCATAATTGTTGCGAAGCAAGACAGTGATGAGCTGTGGGTTCCTCAGCTGCCAACTAGGGGTAACAACAGCATCTGCTTCAGAGGGTTGGGGAGAGAATTAAATAAGATAAGGCATTTGGCACAGCCTGACCCATAGTTTGCTTTCAACAAATATTGGTTATTATTATTGTTGACAGGCAAGAGGTTGCAGGTGTGGTTGTTAGGGCAGCCCAGAAAGGGGGGATAAGAACAGCAAGATTTTGTGACATGGTGCGTCTTGGAATGGAGTGTGACCAAGTCCCAGAGCTGGGAGGACATTCAGTTAATCATTTTGTCTAAATACCCCCATTCTCAGGTGAGTGCAATGAGGCCAGCACCAAGAGGAGGCTTATTGAAGGTCACCCTGATCTTGATGGCAGGACTAGGACTTGAACTTGAACCTCTTGTTTTTCTGTCTTACGCCTCTTTCTCCAGAGCCTCCCCGGTAAATATCTCCTTTGATATCCTCACCTCAAGGGTCATGATGACTCTCGACTTGTTGATGTCACTGGGAGGGATATTGAAGGTAACAGTGTTCATAGAACATACCAAATTCATTCTTGGAAGGGCCAGAACAATGGTTGATTTTGCACTGATTTAGTCACGTGCCCAGAGTCGGTTGAGCAGCCCATAGGAGGTGGCAGGGGGAGGTAGGATTAATGAAGACGCTGCCTTTCCTGACCTCCTCCGAATTCATATTTTCTTGTCTATAGCATACTCCTTCAACTATTTCTTAGCCGAAATTAAGACTGTGGCTTCAGAGGGACCTGCTAGCTTCACACACTTGGACTTCCTTGCTCCAAGACAGCCTGTTTTGGGGGCTAACTCATACAGTGTCTGCTGGTTTTTTGTTGTTGTTTTTTTTTTTTAAATGCCAAGGGACAAGAAAGAGCCTGAAATATTTCATCTGGAAAAACAAACTCACACACAGATAAACAAGGGGACAATTAGTTTTTGTTTGGGCTGAAGCCGGCAGGATATTTGTGGTTGAAGTGGAAGTCTGTAGAATTTAATAGGATGACCGTAGGGTAAGGAAGTCTGTTTGCAGAGGAGAGAAAAACTAGAGGATCAAAACATGCCTGTACATATTTTTATGGACTTCAAAAAACATCGAACCCAGAAGTAACTCACCTGATCGTTGAAATACCATCACCACCACCGACAGCGACTGTGATGTTAATAAGCTACCATTAACTCGGCACCAGGTCTTACCTTCAGCACTGCACATTCGTGATCTCATTTAATCCCTGCAGGGCTACCAGGCGCATGTTGTTATGTCTGCTTTGGCGGTTGAGGATAACAGGGACAAGAGGGGCTGGTAACTTACACAAAGCTACCAACGAGGTAGATGGCGGAGGTGGCATTTGAACTTGATTCCAGGTCTGCTTCCTCCTTTCTGCCTCCTAGGAAATGCCAAGGGAGCAGCTGAAGTATAGGGAGTGACGTTGCCCATGTGCACACCTGAGCAGGCCGACGGTGTAGGTCCAAGTCTGTGGATTAAGCCAGGGTCCAAAATCAAACGCATCCGTAAGACAAGACAGGTGAGAAGGTGGTACGTGCTGATCCAGTGTGATTCTCCCGGAAATAGGTTTTCTGTTGCTTTAAAAGTCAGAATCAATGCCTTCTGAAGCATGGCTTCCTTCATCTAGCCTCTAGACAGGGCGTATTTCCTAATTCTTTTCCCTCCCCGGATGCCCAGTGGCAGTTAGCCCTTGATATGGACTTGTTGATCTACTGACCGCCTGACTAATTGATTAATTGATGTATATGTGGCTCTATGGTTTGGGGCTTCCAACTCTAGTTGGGAATTGATTTTTATCTTCATAGGTTAAAGACAAAAGCTAGCCAATCCCTTACAGGAGATGGTGATGAGACACAATCTTATTAATGAGAAACTGACAAGTATCATCTCCCAGCAGCTTGAGGCTGTGTGTGTGTGTGTGTGTATTCTTGCCAGGATTTCAGGATTTTGTTCAATATCTAATTTAGTTGGAGTTTTATTGAGGGCGGAGCATCTTCTGCAATTCTTGCCTCCGGTTTCTAGAAAGTTAAGCAGCAAAAGTTGCTCACCAGGAAGGACTTGGTGTCCATGGAGGGTTTGTTTTGCCCATAGAAGGGGTCACTTACCTGTTCTCTCTGTTTCCCTTGTGCTACAGAGGTTTTCTCCTGAACCTCATTTCTTAAGGTCTTTTTTTCTGCACTACGTAATTATTTTTAATGTCTAGAGTTTATGATACGAGGGCCAGAGCTTTCTCCCAGACTCAAGTTTATAAATTTTCAATTGGCTTATGAGGCCAATATACATTTTCTTGTGTAATTTGGTTTCTGGGGAGACTTCATTCAAATCCTCAATGGCCATCACAGGAAGAGTGTGTTTAAGAACTAAGAAGGGGGACTTCCAGCCAAGATGGAGGCATAGGTAGACACACTGTGCCTCCTCACACAACCAAAATAAGGACAACAATGATTTAGAAACAAAATAATAACGAAAAACTGACAGAAAAATTGAACTGTATGGAAGTCCGACAACCAAGGAGTTAAAATAGACACATTCATCGAGACTGGTAGAAGCAGCAGAGCTGGGTGGCCAGGTGGAGAGGGGTCACGGCAAAAAAAGCGGTGGCACCGGGTATGCAAGGCAGCAGCTGACAAACTCTGGGTGCACAAGACAGCAGCGGGCAGACCCTGGCCCAGAGTGGCAATGAGCAGACCCAGCGAGGTGGCAATTGGGAAGCCCAGCACAGCACGCAAGGCGGCTGGCTGACCAGGCAGTCCCACATTCGAGTGCAGATAAACCAGGCGAAACTGGGGAGCGAGACAGACCGCACAACCCAGGGTCCCAGGGTCCCAGGGTCCCAGGGTCCCAGCGTGGGGAAATAAAGCCTCAAACAATGATTGCAAACACCTGTGGGGGTTGAGGTGCTGGGAGAGACTCCCAGCCTCACAGGAGAATTCACTGGAGAGACCCACAGGGTCCTAGAACGTACACAAGCCCACCCACCTGGGAATCAATGACAGAAAGGCCCAGTTTGCTTGGGGGAAGTGGTGGCAGGGACTGGAATCTGACAGAGAGCGGAGCAAGCACCATTGTTTCCTCTCCGACCCCTCCCCCACATACAGCGTCACAACCCAGCGACCCGGGTTGCCCCACCCCGGTGAACACCTAAGGCTCAGTCCCTCATATGTAACAGGTGTGATCACACACACACACACACACACACACAAATGGCCCAAATGGAAGAACAGATCAAACCTCCAGAGCAAATACAACTAAGCAACAAAGAGATAGCCAACCTATCAGATGCACAGTTCAAAGCCCTGGTGATTAGGGCGCTCACAGAATTGGTTGATTTTGGTTACAAATTAGATGAACAAATGAAGGCTACAATAAGTGAAATGAAGGAAAATGCATAGGGAACCAATAATGATGGGAAGAAAACTGGGACTCAAATCAATGGAGTGGACCAGAAGGAAGAATCAAACAAACAAACAGAAAAGAAGGAAGAAACAAGAATTCAAAAAAAATGAGAGGATTAGGAAACTCCAGGACATCTTTAGATGTTCCAACATCCTAATTATAGGGGTACCAGAAGGGGAAGAGGAAGGGAATAAGTGGAAAACTTATCTGAACAAATAATAAAGGAGAACTTCCCCAATCTGGCAAAGGAAATAGACTACCAGGAAGTCCAGGAAGCTCAGAGTCCCACAGAAGTTGGACCCAAGGAGGAACATACCAAGGCACATCATAATTATATTAGCCAAGATGAAAATGAAGGAGAGAATTCTAGAAGCAGCAAGGGATAAGGGGACAGTCACCTACAAAGGAGTTCCCATCAGACTGTCAACTGATTTCTCAAAAGTGACCTTATAGGCAAGAAGGGGCTGGAAAGAAGTATTCCAAGTCATGAAAGGCAAAGACCTACACCCAAGATTGCTCTATCCAGCAAAGCTTTCATTTAGAATGGAAGGGCAGATAAAGTGCTTCTCAGATAAGGTCAAGTGAAAGGAGTTCATCATCACCAAGCCCTTATTCTATGAAATGTTAAAGGGACTTATCTAAGAAAAAGAAGATAAAACTGTACAAGAACAACAATTAAAATAAAAAAATTAAAAAAAGAAAAAAGATAAAAAACATGTATAGTAAAATGACAGCAAACTCACAATTATTAACAACCATACCTAAAACAAAACAAAAGCAAACTGAGCAAACAACTAGAACAGGAACAGAACCACAGAAATGGAGATCATATGGAGGGTTAGCAACAGGGGAGTGGGAGGAGGAGGAAAGGGGGGAAAAGGTACAGAGAATAAGTAGCATAGACCGTGAGTAGAAAATAGACAGGGGGAGGGCAAGAACAGTGTGGGAAATGTAGAAGCTGAAGAACTTATGACACATGGACATGAACTAAAGGCGGGGAATGTGGGTGGGGGGGTGTGCAGGGTCGGGGGAATGATAGGGGAGAAATGGGACAACTGTAATAGCATAATCAATAAAATATATATTTTTTAAAAAAAAGAGCTAAGAAGGGGGGCAGGCAGAGCTCACAGATGGAATGAGAGCCGTGGCTGCAGTGAGGTTCTGTGGTTCCTCACTGATGCGACCCAGTGAACCCCCTCTGCCCTTCTGAGCTAGCGTGAGTTACACCTCAGCCGCTTGGAATCAAGAGTCTTGGCCAACACAGGAAGGTTATTTTCTCTCTTTTACAAAGAGCTAAACTGAGGCTCCCACGAATGGTAACCGGCAAAGCAGGTCTGCCTGTCCCAGAAGGAGCGGAGCCAGTGTCACCTGGTGTCGGGTCACGGCCCTCCTCCTTGCTTCAATCACGTGCATTTGTGTCTTCAAGATTCAGAGCCAGTTCCAAATAGTCAGGCACCTCCCTCACCCTCCCAATGTGAGTAGAAGGCCTTCCTCTGTCTCCAGAATCACACTTCTTTATCTTCTGTCTTCTAAATATAAAATTAATGCATGCACCTTGTAGAAGTTACAGAGAAGCACAAAGAAGACAATAAATTTATTCCTAATCTTGCCACCTAGAAGAGACCTGTGTTAAGGTGGTTCTATTTTCTCTCTGTGTAAGAAACCAAAATATTCGCTGCAGATACCTCCTTAATGCATTGGTAATGTTGGCTCAAATCACCATTCCGTGGTTTGTGTGAGGCTCACGTCCTGGACCTGAGTCCAAGCTCTGTCCTGTACTGTGTCCTGCACTGTGATCTTGGCCAGTTTGCCCACGCTCCCTGAGCCTTTCTCTGACCTGTCCCCTAGAGTTAATAATCTCCTTCTAGCCTGATGGATTTATGGGAGAACCGAATGGAAAAAATAGTTTAAAACCAGACAGTGTGGTACAAATAACATGATGATAGTTTTTATAAATGTCTTTCTAGTCACAAAAACCTTTCATAAAAATTCCTGTCTGGAACCCCAGTATATAAAACGGATAAAGAGGGGCCCCTTTGTTAAATGCACAGCCACCTCCAACCCCAAATGGCCTACTGTGTGCCTTCAAGCAACCCCCAAGGCACAAGCAGCTATAAAGAACCTGGCCTATTATTAGATAATTTCCAAAGTGCTTTCATCAAAGAAACTCAAGGGAGAATGGCCCAGGAAATGTTACAGGGCTGGAAACAGACGGGGTGGGGTAGGTGCCAAAGACAAACA
This sequence comes from Glossophaga mutica, assembly GCA_039655065.1. Classification (NCBI taxonomy): domain Eukaryota; kingdom Metazoa; phylum Chordata; class Mammalia; order Chiroptera; family Phyllostomidae; genus Glossophaga; species Glossophaga mutica. Next base: position 13,665,291 of record CM077315.1, on the reverse strand, counting down.
TAACCCATTCTCCCCTGTGGAAACTAAACTGATGAGAACTCTGCCTGGTGCCTGTCCTTGGAAGATGGCACTGAGGAAGCTGAAGTGCTCATTCTGGACTTTCTTTGGCCATTGCCAAGTGCAGTCAAGTCCTTCTTAAGATACTTGTCTTTCTCCAACTTCCTATTGAGAGGGGGTGGGACAAAACAAAGTACTGAGACCACCAACCCTCTGCACACAGCCACCCCAAGGCACTCCCCTGGGCTCTGGGTATCATCCGAACATCTCCACTGAGCCCTCACTCTCTTCCAGGTGCTTTGGTAGATGCTGGGGAAATAGTGGTGGGCGAAACCAGCTGTATAACCCTTTTCCCCAAGGACTTACTGAGTCGCTGGGGAGTTAGACGTAAGTCATACAGTCCTAAAAATTAATGCAAAATTGTATTTGTTATATGTGCTGAATGGACCCAGTCTGGAAGATCAGAAAGAATATCATGAGGACAGAACATTTAAGCTGTTGTCTGAATTAACAAGCATCCCTAGCAAAGGAAGAAGGTTGTACAAAGGCCCTGTGGTAGATAAGAGATTAGTACCTTGCAGGAACTGAAAGAAGGCCAGTGTGTCCCTGAAGTGCAAGATAAGCCTGGGAAGGAAGGCAGAGATCAGGACAAGGAGGGTTACGAGGGCCTTGGGGAGCCGGAGGCTGTGGCACCTGCCCGCAGGCTGAGCGAGGGTGGAGGGCTGTGCAGGGAAAGGGCTGTGAAAGTAGATGCACCTGGGAGTTTTTTAGAGTGCAAAATAAAGATGACTTGAGCATATACGTAATAGTAGGGTGTATTCGTTTCCTATTGCCGCTATAACAAACACTACCAACTTATGGCTTGAAACAACAGCACTTTGTTCTCTTTCGGTCCTGGAGGCCAGAGTCAGAAATGAATCTTAAAGGGCTGAAAACCAGAGTATTGGCCCGGCTGGTTCCTTCTGGAAGCTCCAGGGGGAGAATTTGTTTCTTGCTTCTGCCACAGTCTGCTGGCTGCTGGCCTTTGCCGGCGTGTGGCTGCCTCCCTGCATCCCCTGCTGCCGTTATCACATGGTGTCTCTTCTGTTGTCGCAGCCGCCTCTGCCTCCCCCTCGTAAACTTGGCGATCAGTTGGGGCCCAGCCTGATAATCCAGCATCACATCTCGATTTTGAGATTTAAGATGTTAACGGTTCCTTAATTTAGTCACATCCTTAATGTCCCTTTTCCCAATAAGGCAACATTCTTAGGTTCTGGGGACAAGGACCTGGACATCTACGGGAGGAATTTTTCAGGCTGTCCCATAAAGCAAGGAGGGGCAGAGACCGTGGGTCTTGCCTGGGGTTCTGGTTTGCAGAGCGTATAAATGGTGTCAAGGTGGAGTCAGGGTCATAAGACACACTCAGTTTTGGTCACATTGAGGTTGAGGTGTCTTTGATGCAGCCAAGAGCGGCCGTCCATCGGGTGGTTTAGAAATACAGGCCTGGCTGTCTTCCTCCCTGGCAGCTTGAAGGTCAGCCACCATCATGAACTACACAAACTCCCCGGACCAGGAAGTTCATGACCAGCCGACGACTTCAGTGGAAACAAGTGGTCACTGACGTCTTTCACCCCGGGAAGGCAAAGGTACCCAAGACAGACACTCAAGGAAAAGAAGCCAAAATGTATGAGACCACACCAGACGTCATCTTTGTGTCTGGATTCCAGAGCTCATGGTGGTGGAAAAAGACCTGGCTTTGGCGTGATTTATGATGCCTTGGATCACACAAAGGAAAATGAACCCAAATGCAGACTTGCCAGACATGGCCTGTATGAGACAAAGACCGCAAGAAAACAGAAAGGAACACAAGGACAGGATGAAGAAGGTCAGGGGGACTGCAAACGCCAGCTGAGTTGGTGCTGGCAAAAGCGAGCTGGAAATGGGGCGACGGAGGAAGTCAAGATTCTTCAGTGGCCTCACGTGTGGTGACTGTGCAGAGTTTTCATGAGAGGATTCATAAACTAAGGGCTTAAAGAAAGAAATAGAGATCTGGAGTCTAAAAGACAGTTCTGGGCTGGAGGGACAAGGGCGAGGATCACTACTCTGCAGCGTAGGTAGTGCCGTCGGAAGGAACCCGACTGTCCAGGGAAAGAACAGAGAGAAAGAGGGGGCAGTGCCCAAGACCCAGCCTCGAGGCCCGGGCAGGGCAGCGATGAGCAATGGCCACTTCCAGGCAGGGTCCAGAGAGGCAGGCGGAAAACAGAGCCTTTGAGGCTTTGGCTCAGAAGTTGAGGAGGAAGTGATTTCAAGGACAAGGGAGTGATCGGTCAGCTGTGTCCAAAGTGTCCAAGTAAATTGAGGACGGAACATGTGCGTGAAGTTTATCGCACGGACTCCTACGGCAGGCGATGGGAGCAGAGGGCTCCTGAGGGTGGGGCAGGCTGAGGAGTGGACGGATGGGAAGAGAACAGAACGAGTCTAGAAAACTCTACTCGCCCATGTTATTCTCGTTCTATGTGTTACATACACTCATCTTTGCGATCGCCGCACTTCAGCCATTCATCACGCCTTCGGGGGGGCTTTTCCTGACCGATCGCCCTTCACTTTTCCACGTCCTCATGGCCCCACTTCTCTTCCTGTGAAGCCCTGATCAAAGGCTATCGAAATACAGTGATTTGGGTGATTGTTTTATCCACGTCATTCTCTCCTACTGCCCTTGGGAGTTCCTTGAAAGGGCGTTCTGTGTCAGGTTTTGCTCATCATTGTATCCCAGAACATAGTTCAATGCAGGCAGATAGTAGGTACACAACTGATATTCCTAAATGAAAAACATGATCAAATGAATGCTCTAGCTGTACACTGACGAAGTGGAAGCGTTTTTATTTCCAGAAAGAAGCTTGCTGTAATTAAAAGGTCATAGACTTCAAACTCAGACACCCAGAGTTCTGCATCCAGAACCTTGTTTTCCCGTTGCGGGGCTTTGGCAAGTCAGAATCGCTGACCCCTGGTGCCTCGGTGTTCATGGCCATGGAATGGGATGATCTCCCTTGTAGATGATACCATGTCGATGATACTGGCTGAGTCTGACATGCATTTTGTTCCCTTAGCAGTTCTGCCTTGTCAACAGCTGACAGTCACACGTGCAAAGCAAGCGATATACATACAATTTGCGAGCATTACTCTGGGAAACCGGAAACCAAAACAAGTGGAGGGAGAGAGACACAGAATGACACAGAGTGACAGACTGTCTGGCATATAGTGGCGACTTAACAACTCCCACCCCTGGGCTGTATGGTGTTTTGGTTTGTCCTTAGCACGTAGTGGTTGGGCCTGTGTAGCTACATGAAGGATGATTTCCTAATTAGAGAAGATGATATGGTAGACATCACACCTGCTGATGTCCAACGAGGGCTCAACGTGTCTGCAGGGCGTGGGGGCTGAGAGGACTTCCCTCCTTCCTGATGTGGTCCCAGCTGGGCACCTGGCAAAGGAGAGCTTGGCGCCCCCCACCCCTGCGCCCACACCTCTGCAATTACATGCAGAGAGGGGCAGCCTGTTGGAAATTGGGAGTAATTCCTGTTTATTAATTTGTACCCCTGCAATTAAACAGTCATATTAATTAGCATTTCTGGTATGTGCCTTCCCTGTTTGCATTAGAGTTGAAGCTCAGAATAATTATTTATATGATTTCTCAATTGGTTTTGGTTCTGTTTTCCCAAAGTGATACATTTACAGAACTCATATACAACACTTGTTTTGCGAGTCTGATACTCAGCTCTCGACAAGGCTGGATTGCTGGGGGAGCAGACTCATCGGACGGCACCTGGGCGGCAGGTGATGCAGAGCACCCGTTCTTTCTGATGCATTTGCAAGAACGCTTGGAGCCTCCATACACATGGCTGGCGGCTCTTGTTATTATTTGAGTGTGTGTGCTATTTTGTTGTGCATTTGGGAACACGCACAGTTTCTTTTAGACAGTGTTTCAGCTAGTCCGGTGCTATCCTCACGATGAGCCACCATCTTGTTTTCCTAGGGCTGGGTTCGAATAGTGGGTGTAACCTACGGAGCAGGGAGGGACCTCGAGAGTTTCTGGCTTGCTTTGGGCCTTTCTTCTTGCCAGATGTCCCCTTGCTTGGTTGATGGGAATGACTCTTTCCAGGGGCCTTTGTGGGACATGTCTAAGCAGATGCTGTTGCTCAAGGCAAGGCAGGCTGTGGTCCCCATCTCTGATGACCTCCCTCCATCCAGGAGAGGCAAAGTCAAATGATTAATAGGTCAACACACAAGAGCAGGCCGCCAGTGGAATGCAGTGCTCTATTGCTGATATTCTTAACAAAGGGTGCAGATACAAAGAAGCCACTGAGCAAGGATTTAGGAGAGGAATGAAGACAAAGGAGAAGAAAAAGTCGAAGTGAGAAGTGAAAAGTTGAAGCGAGGGGAGAAGGAAGTGAGCATTTACAGTTTCCTTGGTATGTGCCGGACACTTTGGAGACAGACTGTCTTTCCATCTACAGGGACCCAGCAGCTTCGGCATCTAGCCCAGCCCCCCCTCCCCATTTTACAGATGTGCAAGCAGAGGCTCAGAGTGTATTGAGTGACTTGTCAGGACCACCCACTAGAAGGCGTCACAGGCAGAAAACAAACTCAGCCTGTTTGATTCCAGAGCACATATACCTTCCACTCTCCCGTGCAGCTGCACCCAATGCTAATTAGCACATACTTTGGAGAACATAAAAGAATTTACCAGCGATTCACAATTTGCTGACTGTCTACTACATGCCAAACTGTCTGCTATGGGGAAGCTTGGTGTTCGCTCGGTGCCCGGCGGGGAGAGCGTGGTTTTGGATTCAGAGTGAAGTAGGCAGAAACTTTTAAGATAATAAATAGCAACAGTGGCTGCTGCTGTTGCTCTCTGACCACATCTGCTTGCTCAAAACATCTGCATTCATGGTTTCGGTTGATCTTCAGAGCTGCTGCCTGGGATAGCGCCACTGCTTACTCCCGTTTCATAGACGACGAAGCTGAGGCACGAAATGGTGCGTGGAGAGGCAGGAGGAATGGGTGTGAGTCACTGTTGTGATCCTGGGCCTGGGCTGAGGGGGCCTGCGGGAGCCGGGGGTGCCATGAGTGACGGGGGCTGATCTAGCTAGCATCCAGGCACGTGGAGCTGCCATGTCCGTGACAAGCTCTGGGCCCAGGCACCCTGAGAGTTCCGTGCATGAAGCTGAGTGATGCTCTGAGTGTAAAGGCCCATTCCCAGCAGAACCCAGGTGTGCTCAAGGGGACAAGTGACACCGGTAGGGAGCATTGAGCTGTGGGTACAGCCGCAGCAAGGTCAGTGGAAGAGGAAGAAGGTGGAGGGATGAGCCGAAGAACAGATATGCAGAACCCACAGACACAGACAACCGTATGGTGATGGCCAGAGGGAAGGGGGCGGGGGCTGGGTGGAGGTGGGCAGAGCAAGGAGCTGGGGGAGTGGGGACATCTGTAACAGTGTCAACAATAAAAACAAAGGAGAAGAGAAGGAAGGAAAGAGTGTGGGCTTTGGAATCAGGCCAAACCCGGTTCAGATCTTGACCTTGTCACTTACTCAGTGTGTGACTCGGGCAAGACCCTGATTGTCCCTAAGCCTGATTTCCTCTTCTGTAAAATATGGTGATAGGACTTGCCTTGCAGGGTTGCAACGAAGATTACACAAGATTGTACCTGAAAAGATGCCAGACCAGCGCCATCTTGGCATGGCATGGACACTCCCTAAATACGTGAGAAAGGAAAAGGATAAAAGGAAAGAAAGAATCCACATGAGGAAATCATGGAATGTTTCAAGAAGATGGCATTTGAACTGAGCCTTAAAAATGGACAGGGTCTGTCTGGCTTTTGTGGGAACAAAGGCCAGAGATAAGGGAAGGTGGGCCTGCTACAGGTGCCCCCTGGGACTAGCAGAACCGCCCAGGATGCTCTGAGGCTCTAGGCCTTGATGAGATGAGCAGCAGCGTGCCGCACGGAGTCTGTGCCACAAGCATCAGTTTGGTTATTTTTTTTTTCCCTTTTATTGATTCCAGAGAGGAGGGAAGGGAGAGAGAAAGAGAGGGAGAGAAACATCAATTGGTTGCCTCTTGCACACCCCCAGCTGGGGACCAAACCTGCCTTGATGGGGAATGGAACCGGAGACCTTCCTGCTGGGGGATGATGCCCAACCGACTGAGTCATACCGGTCAGAGCGAGAAATACACCAACATCTTAACTGTGGAAAAAACACAGAGCGCTTCTTCTTTTTTAAACTTCTGTAATTCGTACTGACTGAGAACCTACCGTATGGGCCAGACTCCGCACATGTTATTCCCTGCCCTTCTGTCCTTCCCGGTTTTCAAGGGTCGGGTGTCCTGCCTCGGGCCATGCCGAGGCTGAATGGCGACGCCGGTTTGGACTCCAAGCCCTTGCATTACATCACCCCCTTCACCTTGCAGCTTGGACATGTAAAGATGAGCGCCCAGGGCTTGTCTCCAGGGCTGGCCATCGCCCTGCTCCACGGAGAGGACAGCGGGCGACTTGCATGTGGCACCGAGCTTCTCGATGAAGACGTCCCCACCGCTTCCAGAGGCAGCCCTGCTGATGCCTCTGGAACAAACATTTCAGATTCTAATGGTGGAGATAATGTGGGAGAAGGAGATGAAGGTCATTATTTATTTAGGGGCTTTATCAACAGAGGCCGTGTCGGGCTTTAATAAGTGGAATGCGTGCACAGAACGGGGAGCACTGAGGCACGGGAGACTGTGTCTGCCCATGAAGGGCTTTGAATAATTTACATCCTCCAGTGATACTTTATGACAGGGCTTATAATCTTCTTATTGGTTCGAAAGTCAACATTTACAGCAGGTGTCTCGGAACCGATGCCGCTGATAAGCTCGCCTCCTCCTTACGTGACAGGCATGAAGCCTGCTCCGGGGAGGGAGGCGCGTGGATGTCGATTCCTCCTTGGATCCCACTATTTTATTTCCCCCAAACAGCCAATAAATAATCCAGGTCAGCTATTCATATGTCATTTTTGTTAATCTATTGGTAAAGGGAACTCTTGTCATTTGACTGGGCCCCGGGAGGGGAGGCTTCGGGGTTTCAGGAAGGTGCTTGATCTGGAGCCTCCATCTCCGCTGAGAGCCCGCCCTGCCCGGTCCCAAGGCCCAGGGATGAGTGATCGGAGAGGGCTGCCGCTTTCCATCGGGAGCCTCTTCCAGGGGCTTGGCTGAGACTGGTCAGTTCAGACAAGAAAACCTGGGGTCCCAGTCCCTGGGGAAAGCTGGAGAGAATGGTGTGCTCTTACAGTTGTGAAGTGTGGGGGGGCCTGCGGAGGAAGGTGCATGGAAGGGAACGAATTTTGGCCCCTAGACATCCCAAAGACTGCCTGCCTGCCTGTCTGTCTGTCCGAGCGTGCACGTCAAACACCCACTGTGTGATGGTGGCCCGTTGGGCAAGGGACGGGGCCCCGGCTTCAGAGTTTTGTACCAGTGCTCGAACATTCCCTGCGGTCCGTTGGGAAAGGCAGCCGCCGCTCCGTGCTCTCGTCTGCAGACGGGGCGTTCCCCGCACAGGCCTCTCTGCACGGTGTGCGCTGTCCCCAGCGGGTTACCCTGACGATTCTGAATGGACAGGAAGCCCCAGGGCGCATGGGAGGAAGTGCCCCACCAGGGAACACTGGCATGGGCTTTATGGAATTGGAAGCCAAAACACCTCCTGCACTTTTTGGGCTCTTTGCACTACTAAGGCAAAAAGGGGGGTCCCAGGGGCCCCAGGGAAATGACTTCCCCTGGGTTGCTGCCCCACCACAGAGAGGGGAGCAGAAGGTTGTGCTTGAAACCCAGGGCGGGGGTGCTGGAGCACCTCTTAGTACTCCCTTCCCCAAAGTTCTGGCCAATCCCACTGCGGCAACTCAGTTAAAAACAAGACTGCCAAGGACTCAGACCTCCAAGACATGGGGGAAGAGCCCCCCCCACCCCGGCAGGGGGTCAGGGATGTGGAGTGGGCAGTGGAAGAAGAAACTATGCTCACAACCTGGAACCGTTGATCAGAGGACCCGAGAGAGAGGACGGTCAAATTGAGTTTACGCATCCCCAAGTCCTGGGGACACGAACTTTTCACCTGGGCAGTAGTGGGTGGCCCTGGCTTTTTGACTTGGGAGGCTGATCTTTCTGAAACACCAATTGGCCCCCTTGCCCTCTGGTTTCCTATTGGTTTTGGTCAGTTGTGGACCTGAAGGAGATCAGAGGGAAGACAGGTGGCTGGGGGAGAGTGAGCGCCCTTCCTGTGTGAGCCCAAGAACTGGGGCAACTATGACAAAGTCACGGAGCCCGGGCCACACAGCCCTTCCTGCCCAGTTCTGTTTCTGGGTTCTGGCAATTGTCCCCTCCCTTCCCCCTTTCCCTTCCTTCCCTTAGATCACCTTCCTCCTCCTCCCCTCATCTTCTCTTTTTCTCCCCTCTGCACCTCTCCCCTTGGTGGTTGGGGCTGCCTCCCAGTGGTCACATGCCCTGGGGGCCTGCTCCGAACCCTCTCTAGTGGCTTTTCCTACATCCTGCCCGCACCTATGTGAACAGGTGCTGTATGGAACTCTCCCTATATAGCCCGTTCGAATGTGCCATCAGTAGTCACCCCGCCCCCAGGCCCTGACTAATGCAGGTGGCAGCTTCACAGACATGGGGTGTGATCTGGTTGGGCAATGAGTGGGCTGGAGGGTATAGTGGCAAGTGGGGAGACCAGGTGAGCGCCGAGTGTGCCTTGTCTACGGGCCCTCTGGCCAGTCGTCTCGCCTCCCTCAGCCTCTGTGACGTCCACTGTACAATGGGAATAGTAATACCTACACAGGACGGAAGGAGATTCAGGATACAAGGAGACTAAACAAAGACCTGGCATGTGATAGGTGCACAAGAAGCTGTTAGTTCCCTTCCCCTGGCACGTAGTAGGCATTCAGCTGATGTCAGATAAATATAGATGGGAGAGAGGGGGAAGTGTGTGTGTGTGTGTGTGTGTGTGTGCAAGCGCACGCGCACACACACACACACGCGCACACACACACACACACACGAGCGTCCAGAGAATAGACAAGAGTCCATTGTGCCAGAAAAGAGACAGATTTGCCTGCAGGTCACCTTGAATCTACACAGAGATTTCAGTATGGAGACCATAGCTGTTGTGGGGTGGGGGAGCGAGATTGGGGAAGGCCTCTGATACCCAGGTCAGCTCACAAGCAAAGGTGACGCATGTGTGTGTATGTGTGTGTGTGTGTGTGTGTGTGTGTGTGTGTGGGAGGGGGTGTGCTTGGCAAAGGCTCATCTGTGGAAGGGAGGTTGTCTGGGCTGGAGACAGGGAGTCCAGGGGAGAAAGAGGGACTGGCTCGTGGACGCAAAGGAAGAGTTGCTGGTGCGCGGTGCGCCTGTGTGGTGATCTCGGGCCCCGGGCCTCTACCTGTTGGGCCTCCCTTTTGAGATCAGTGGCTGCTTGGGCTCGAAGCACCCCTGCACTTGGCTGGGGGTGCACTGGGGAGGTCTGGCCCCTTGTGAGCTGATCGCTAATTCAGAGGCCCAGGGGGATTTCAAGGTGAACAGTATCAGATCTCCATGGGGAATCTGGGAACCTGAGTGCACATTAGGAATTGATGCTGCAGAATTACACATAGCCCCACTGTCCCGAGCAGGAGCATGTGCGGGTCCTTTTGTGTACTCACTCAGCAGGCGTGGCTGTTGTCGGTCTGCGCGGGTCAGCAGGCAGGTTAGCAGGGCTGGGGAGCCAAGATCCAAACAGGCTTCCATGGCTGTATGTGAGGAGGTGTTTGCTTCATGTAATTAAGGGTGAGCGAAGAAAATCGCCAAGAGCTCTTTCTTCACTTTCCAATAAAAAATATTAGATTAATTATGCTGCCGCTGAAATCCTTCACCAGCCCATTGGCTAGCTGGCCCAAGAATGTGCGCTGGCTGGAGCGATGGAGAAGATTCCAGCTGCAGATTCCAACGTGGCTTGTTTAGATGGGAGGGCAGCTCTGTTCCCTGTGGGTATCCCAAGTGGGAATTTGGGCAAAGACAGAAATGTCCAGAGGGCGTGGCTCATGGGCGCAGTGATCGGACAGTGACCTGAAACACCAGTGCAAGGAAAACACCAGTATGGGCTCCCATTTGATTGAGCACTTACTCTGGGCCAGGTCCTACTACTTCCTGGAGATTCAAAGATGCTTAGGACATGGCTTGGAGGCTCCGTCAAGCTGGGAGAACAAGATGGACTCAGACCGTCGGAGTCCCCCACGACAGCATCCCATCACGACGTGGTGGGAGGTACCAGGTGCACTGGGGACGGTAGGCCTTGAGCTCCATGGGGGCTCGGACAGTGTCTGTTCGCTCCTCACTATGTGCTCACTCTACACTGGGCTAAATAGATTCACTGGGTATCCTCGGGATGGGTGAATGAGTTAATGAATGAAAATGCAGAAGAGGTGCCGGAGAAGGCTCCTGCCAAGGGTTCATGGGTTGAGAACTGAGTCCTGAAGGTCCCGCAGACTTGGCTGGGGCCGGGGGTGGCGGTGATCGTTCCAGAGAGAGGGGGCAGCAGAGGCAGCGGAGGGCGCTGCGTCTCAGCTTTTAGTTTCAGGTTGCCACCGTGGGGCGTAATCAGATCAGATCCAAGACTCACCGGATGCTGCGTGAACTTTCCCGATGCTGATGACTGCGTACGATGGCGATGGTGTTTGGTGTCCACCAAACCCCTGGAATTTCTTATTGCAGGAACCATGACGGGGCCCACCCTGTTGTTTCGGAGGCTCGGCGCACTTGGGGGTGGGGAAGTGGGCTGACAAGGTAGCGGGGTCCTGTGTAGTCACTCGGTCATCTTCTTTCAGCGGCACTTAAGGAAGGGGTCTTCACTCTGCTCACTGGCTGGTGTTCTGCCTGGGTTTCATCTTTCACTCGGTGACATGTGACAGTTCACCGAACATCTCTCAACATCAGCTTCCTCAACTCCAGAGTGGAGCAGAGCGATTCCCCTGCTGTACCGGGAGAATCCTGTCCAATGCCATTTCCAAGAAGTCCCCGAGAATCTGGGAGGGCCACTCAGACCTCCAGGAATCCGATGGTGTCTCGTACACCACAAAGCGCAAAATGATTTGGAAGGCTGTTGTTTTATTCTAAAAATCACAGGGCTTTGTATTCCACTCCCCAGTAGACCTGGGTGCTTTGTTTTTGCATGTTTTAGTGACTTACAGTGAGCAAGGTTGGGACGAAGTTGAGGAGAGTGAGACACAGTTGACTGAGGCCCCAAATTTAAGGGGATGCACGCGCGCAAAACCCCTCAGTCATCAAAATAAATAACATGTTAGTGCAATTATTTTAAAAACTTCAACTGGCAAACTGGCCACCCCTTTTTGTAAATAAGGTTTTATCAGCACCAGTGGTGGGATTCGGGTGAGGTGAGTGAGGCAGGGTTAGGCAAATACAGGATTGGGTCCTACATTTACAATTGTGATTTCTTTTTGTCACAGGTCTTTTGGCATTAGGTTTTTTTTTTTTTTTTTTGATTTTATTTATTTATTTTTAGACAGAGGGGAAGGGAAGGAGAGAGGGAGAGAAACATCCATGTGTGGTTGCCCCTCATGGGCCCCCCACTGGGGACCCGGCCCACCACCCAGGCATGTGCCCTGACTGGAAATTGAATCAGCAACCCTTTGGTTCGCAAGCCGAGCTCAATCCACTGAGCCACACCAGCCAGGGCCATTAGTTTCGATTTTTAAAAGCAATGGCTAAGATGTCATTTATCTTACGTACTCAGTGTTTGCTGCCCTCTTCAATTCTGTGCCTGGGGAGACTGCCTCGCTTGCCGCACCCTAGTCCCAGCCCTGAGTGTAGTAACCTTCTTCTTCTCTTCCCTCCCTCGAAACTTGGAAGGCAACAGACTCTCCAGGAAGATGCACCGCCTTATTCCTCTGGTGTCATGAAACCCTGGGGCACATTTCCTATGTGTCTGGGCATCTTCACTGGAGAAACACCAAGAGCCATGAGGATCTTGATACAAGGCCGGGCACCCCGGGGCCCCCTGCAGGCAGTGGGCTGGATGACCTTCATCCCGTCACAAACTCTCCCCTGGGTTTTGGGCCATCCCTTCAGCATCCTGGTCTCCACTTCCCCATCAGCAAAGCAAGGGCACGGGGACGGGTGACTTCATTAAGGCTCTGTAGCCCCTGGTCCTCCGAAGGCATCTCCCTGTGGACAGCGGGAACAGAGACCGTGGCAGGCACACCCTCCCGCAGACCTTCCCGAGTCGTGGACTGGGAAAAGGTCAGTGTGAAACATCATCGCTGTTTAAAACAGAAGCTCTGAAGTGATGTTCCTCAGCTGTGAGTGGGGGAGGCGATGTTTACTGGTCTCTTAAAACTCTTCAGAGAACATAGGGCTTGTCTAGGCGTTTCGGGAAGTGCAGAAGGGGCTAGGGGACGTCTGCGTCTCCTCTCGGCTGCTGGGCAGGGTCACCGCATGGGGTGAGGTCTGGCGAGGTGAGGCGGAGGACAACTCAGCGTAGATGATGGGTGGAAAGTCTGCCCAGAGATTTACTTCAAGGCTGATATGGGGAGATTTCTTGGAAAAGATGCGTCTTGCAGGATGCGCTGCAAATGATGGTGAACATTATGAACCCAATTGGTTCTGGGCTATTGTTCAGGGTCCCGAAAGGAGACAGATGGTGCTCTCAGATGGGGGAATCGAGGAGAAGTCAGTAAATGGAATATGTAGGGGAGCTCGGGGAGGGTTAAGGGAAGAGCAGGAAGGGATGGGGGAGGTGCTTTGTGGTAGCCACACTGGGAGCCTTTGCTACCCCAGGCCAGAGGGGGAGGGGGAAGGAGCCTCGCTGGAGCTTAGAGGGAGCCGTCGCTGTGGACAAAGCCTGGGACAGGAGCTTCAGCTTTCAGGACCACAGTGCAGCTGGAAGGGCGATCCCGAGGGTCAGAAGCCTCCTCCTGCTTTTGGTCCACCCGCTGATCTCTTGGCGCCCCCTGTGGAATGGACCCGAGTGAGCATGGTCATACGGGTCAGCATCCAGGGCCCAGGAGTGAGCATGGTCATACGGGTCAGCATCCAGGGCCCAGAGAAGGGTGGAGAGCGGGTCTGGAGGGCAAAGGAGCAGAGGCGGCTCACACTGGTCAGCGGGGCGTGGGGACAGTGAGCTGCATCTGTGCGTATGATTGTGGGTGAAAGAAGGAGGGGGGATGGAGAAGCCTCCATTTACAGGCCTTTCGTGCATCTGACCTCTTCCTACACCTCACAACACCCACCGTGTTTCCATAATTACCTCAGGTCTCTCCTGCCCATCATCTTGGCCAGTTGCAGAGTCTGCCTGGTGCTTCTAGAGGGGAGAGGGGTCTGACCCTCCCCTGGGGGGTCCCTGCAGGGTGACTCCACCTCAGTGCCGTGAGCTCCTGAGCTCGAGGCTCCAGGTGTAGTAAGAAGCAGCTCCCTGATGACTCCTGATTGAGAGGTGAACGTTTCCCCGAGGGCAGAGCCCTGGGAAGGGGCAAGGCCTGAGGGGGAGGACTCAGAAGAGATGAGAGCACTCACACTGTCCTGCGGCTGCAGGGGGGCTGCAGGGGTGGGAAGCCAGGCTCTGAGGCTGGCAGACCGTGGTGGAACTGGAAGGCTGGAGCTGACTCATGGCTGGGCAGACCTTCGGACCTGCCTTCCTGCAGTCACGCCTTCAGCCAAGCAAGCATGCTTTCTGAATGCCAACGAGGTGCAGGTCTGGCTGGAGGCTGAGGATCATAGGTGAACCGAAACATCCCAACGCCGCCGCCTCATCTCCCTTCTCATCACAACCGTCGTTAGGTTTCAGGCTTTGCGTTGAGTTCTACAGGTCAATTGATGCAGCTAATCCTTGCTACAGCACGAGGCGGGTGGGCTCTCACTCACCCACGTATAGGGACATGGGCACCGAGGGGCTCGGTGGTAGTGAGAACAGGTAAGCACAGCCCGGCGTGGGAGCAGGGCCACCGTCACGAAGTCGCACGTGGACATTTCTGCGCGGCATGTGTCCTAGGTCAAGTTGCTTTGAGCCTTGGTTCCCAGCACGGGAAGCCGCCGCATTAGGCTGTCCGTGGACTGAATGAGACAGTCCGCAGGAGGCCTCTAGCAGAGGGGGCAGCCCGTGGCCGCTCTGGACAAACGTCAGCTGCTCCCTTGTGGTTGCTTAATTGCCCGTGTCACATGATCTTTTCCACCTTTTTCTCACCCTTCCTCTCTCTGTCTTCCTGTTACCCTTTCCCAGCCCAAGGGTCTCCATCACTGGCATGGGGGTTCCCCCAGGCACGGTGTCCTGAAAAGGCCCCGCAGCTGCACTAGGGGTGTTAGGTGTGTTCAGGGTGGTGGTCTTGCTGACTGGCCCGAGCTGGGCTTTGAATGAGATCCCAGGGGGTGGTGGAGAAATGTGTGTGCTTTTTCATTGACCCCGGGGGGTGGTCTCCCTCCCTCTCTCCCTCCCTCTCTGTCTCCTTCCTTCCTGGACTAGCATTGCCGAGCCCTGGGAAAACCGTGGCAGGAGAGCACTCGTTTCCAGGGTTCACTGAGCACTTCCCAGTGGGCTGATGGGACTTTTCTCCAGTTGTGTGGGTGTGCAGACTGCATCTCGGTTCCGAAGGGGATTAGGCCGTCCGGCTCATCAGACGGGAGCCGTGTGGGCAGCAGGTCTGCCTGGGGCCGCAAGGCAACTTCCTCCTTTCACCAGACTGGTGAGTCACTACCTCTCCTCTCCTCAGCTCTGCTTTCCCATTTGGTCTTTCTGAATTGGAGGGTGTCTCTCCCCATTGTTCCAGGGCCTCTCTGCCTGAGGCCTGGCAGGCAGGATTTCTACTCTTTATGGGGGCTGGCCTTGGGAAAATTCCAAGTAGAGGCTGCAGGAGCCCGAGACTGGGGGGCGGTGGGGAGGGGAGACGGTTACCGAAGTGATCGAGTGTAGTAGGCGGGGCCCCAAGATGAAGGCAGACCCCAGAGAGAGCCCTAGGAAGGGGCAGAGGTTGCACGGGGCCATTCTGATTGGCTCACAGCGGGAGGCGGGCAGAGCTGAGTGGCTGTCTGCCCCGGTGAGCCTGCCGTAGAGCTGCTGAGAGACAGAGGGGAGGAATCGGGATGCATGGCAGTGCCTAATAAAGCTCTCAACCCTGTGGCGAAGACTTTTCATTAGCGCGTGCATGTACAGATGTAGCAATTTTTAGAACAGGAGAACAGTGACATACGCCCTGGAGCTGCGGCAGCTCCTGCAGTCTCAGCTCTAGATTCTGGATCTCAGACTCTGCGCGAAGGAAGGTCTCTTACCCCATCTCCCCCACGCTCGGCCCCGAGCCGAGGGCACGGGCATGCGGCCTCCACTGCTGCAGTTCGGAGCTTCTCCCGTGCTGGTGCACCGGACTCACTTGCCAGGAAAGAAAACAAAACAGCCCCAGGTGTTTGCTCTTCAGTAAACTTGGAAGGGGGCTCACAGACCCACCCGGAAGTGCCCAGGTGATGCTGGGGCTGCTCTGGGGACCACACTTTGAGAACCACTGTGATGGGGTTCCCACCCCTCTCCTGCCTGCGTGGAAGGATCACTGAGAAGGCTTTAGAACATACCGAAGCCCGTTCCTACACCAACCCGAAGTGGAGCGCCAGGCGTCAGTGTGTTTGCAGAGCCACCAGCAGTGATTCCGCTGTGTCACTGCACATGCCCAGCTCCGCCTCCCGGTCTTCAAACAACCTTAGGATTGTGATTTTGATCCCAGAATTGAGAATGGTGGTCTTAGTCCATGGGGGGACTGGCAAAATAATAATAATAATAATAAAAATCCAGCAACATAAGCCTACATGTTTGGAGATATAACTCGCCCAGTTCTTCTGTTTGAATCATGGAGTCAGCCAGCACCACTTATTGAACACACTAGAAGCCAGGAACCGGCCTGGGCAGCAGGGCTGGGGGGGTGGGGGTGCGGGGCAAGTCAACTATGGTGGTGAACAGCATACAACAGAAGCCTGCCACAGTGAGCCCGGGGCGGGGGAGGGCCTTTTGAATTGCAGGACACGTGTTCAGAATTAAGTTAAAAGTCTAATAGGCAGATTACCACATCCCGTGAGTTCACTCATTCCCAGCTAACCCTCCTGCTCTGTGCTCATTGTCCGAGGTGTGTGTGTCTTTCCGGCTCTGGCTAAGTCCAGGTGCACAGTGAGCTCTAGGTCTGCAGGCAGGCAGGGCGTCAAGGCTCCAAGAAGGCTGGTCAAGTAAATACTGTTTCTTGAAGGCAGGGAAACCCACCTCTTCTCTTGTACAGACAGGAAGCTTGACTATCAGTGGCACGTCCACCGTCCCTACTGTAAGTGCTTCGCTAAGGCCTTCTAGAAAGGAGAAGAGGACAGTTTGGGATTTGTCAGACATGGAAATTCAGCAAAGTCAGATTAGCAGTGTTTCTTCTTTCCTAGGTGATTTTGTCAACAGGAGGCCAAAATCACTAGGTATCTACAAAATTGAACTTTAAGTTTCAACGTGGCTTAAATGATATGTCTCATATGCAAGTCATTTGGAAGCTGGAGCCCTGGTGTCCAGTGTTTGTGACGTTTAGTGTGATAACTGCACAGAAGGTGATGGTTCTGTGAACACAGTCTCGGTGGAACGACTCTAATACAGTCAGTGTGCATCCACGTAAGTCGTAGGTGGTGGAGTGACTCTTCTGCAGGACTTCTGGGAGGACCAAATACGGGTAAACATCTGACACTCTTTGTGGTGTGAAATACTCTCAGTATGGGTCAGCAGCCCTTTCTTCCCACCCCCAACTCACTGATAGATGTTGCTGACTATCCCTGAGAAGTCAGCCATGTTGATAAAAATTTTGCTTTCTTGAGGGGAACCCTTGGCAAAGGGAAAAGGATAAACCAGAGACAGATGATGTGATGTGAGCTGGGGGCGGGGGGAGCAGGAAAGGCTGTATCAAGGTGTGGGTATGTGTATGCCTGGCTTGCGGTTTTCTCAGTGCTCACAGATGGGGGAGGGACTCTGCTGGCTGTCACCTGGCATATGGTTCCTGTAGATCAGTCACTTGAACAAACATGTTGGCTTTCAGAGTTTCCTTGGGTGCAGATACCTCTACCCACACAGCACTATGAATATAGCCTAATTGCGAGCAAACTCTAAAAATGTGTGATTATGTGGCAGCTGATTTACAGCATTTTTCTTTACCCCTTTCTCTGTCTGGGGCCAGGGAATGAAAGAGCCAGACTTCCTCTGTTAGACTTCAGTGAGCCCTGGGAGAGCTGCAATTCCTGTGACCTGGACGACATGTTCCAGAGTTTCCCCCCGGCCCTGTCCTCAAAGCAGGGAGCGTGCTCAGCCCCCAAGCTGGAGGGGAAAACAGTGTCCCTCCTTCTCTGGTGGGTCTTTTCCAGCAATAAAACAGAACTGTGACAAACGACATTACTCGAGGTGTTTAGGTATATCTATAGGTCTGTGTTTAAAATGGAAAGACCGGAGCATCAGGAGGCCTGGGCTCCAGGTCCCTGTTCTGTTACTGTTCGGCTGTGTGGTCTCAGGTACTTCCCTTCTCCTCTTTGGGTCCCACGTGACAGGATTGGACGAATTGGCTTTAATATCCAATGGGCCATGAACATGTCTCTCTTTACTTTGTGCCATCTTACTTTAAAGCCATCTTTACTTTGTGGGTTTGATCCAACTAGAAGCATAGATGGAGACAGAGGGGACCCCAGGGTTTATTTCATCAAATCATTTTTTTACTGATGGGAATCCCAGGGTTAGAAAGAGGAGAGTGGCTTGCCTCCCACCCCCGGGGTGTGTGTGTGTGTGTGTGTGTGTGTGTGTGTGTGTGTGTGGCATTAGCATTGCCATTTAAGATACAGTGTCCTGGCTCTAACCCCAGTTCCGCTAGTGTAATCATCAAGGTAGCTTTCTCCTCCAGCCTTGGCTTTCCTGTCTGTGAAATGGGGGAAGGTAGCTTTGCCCACTTAATAGTGTTATTGTGGTGATTACGTAAGATCAGTGATCTCCAGCAGTCTAGTCCGTAAACCCCTTGAGGGCTGGGCAGAGCACCCCCTGATTATTCATCTTTGTTCCTCAGTTTTCAGCGCAACGCTTGACACCCGATGGCCACTTATTAATTACTGAATGCCAACAATACGTGAAAATGGGAAGCGGCTCTGCCCATGCCTGGAAGGCACAGGCTAAGTCCCGCCTTCCCAGGGCACCTGATCGGTTCACGCTGGAGCCAGGGCTGTACTCACGGTTCATTGAAACGTGCGTGCCTGCCGTCTGCACTCGTTGTCAAAGCCGGTCTGTGCCCTTTCAGTCCAGAAACTCGAAGGCGGAGAGCTTTTGGGCTTTTGGTGGTTTCCTTATGCTCGAAAGTTAATTTCTTTAGGTGGAGTTCTTTTACTTTTGTATAGTTTTTAAAACTAAAGTCTCCCTTGGTTTTATTCCCCTTGGCCACTCTGCGATCAGTGTTCTTGGGTGTAAAGGTCGTGTGAACAGCGGGCTGGAGAAAGCTCACTGACGTTCTGACTCTCCCATCTCAGGGGGCTGGCGGCACGGGCCCTGGGCCCGGACGGGGAACAGACGGACCAGGGAGGACCAGGGAGCGGGTGCCCTCACCTCTCCTGGGCGGTAGCTACCTCTTCTTCTCAGGGCTGTAGGCATGGACTCAAGGAGAACCCAGGTTAAAGTGGGTTGTGCGGGCGAGCCTGGGAACTCAATGACTAGGTACAGGGAGGATTCCAAGACTGAACACTCTTCGCCTTTGCTTTCCTCACAGAAAGGGCCACTTCCTCCCTTGTCATTTAGTGACATATTCGCCTCTCCGGTTCCCTCAATGGTTCAGCAAGGACAGCGAGTTTGGGCCATGCTTCCTCATCGGACACTAATCGCAGCCACCATGTTCCGCCAACACTCCCTCCAGCTCTGTGCTCGCTGCTTGTGTAAGGTCACAACACCCTCAACTCAGACAGGAGCCTGAACTCCAGAGAACAGAAGAGCCTTGCTCACGGACTCGTGGTTAGTAGTGCCACACAGCCAGGTCCTCCGGGGTCTCCAAGGACAGAACGCTGGTTACCTGCTTTGCTTGCGCGCACTTGCGTCGCTGCGCCTGCGGCGTTCGGTGAGGATCAAGGGGCCCACCTGCGCCCTGCACCCTCGGAGGTGCCTTGTCCTCCCCAGCGAAATGGCTGCTGTCCCCATCCCTTCCTCTCTTAGAAAAACGGGTGACTCGCCATCCCCGAGTCTGCCATCAGGGCAGACCCAGTGACTCCCAGCCTCGTCCCCACCCCTCGCTTCACACATCAGCTGTTCTAAGGGAGCTGCGCTCCTCCCTTTCCCGCAACCCCTCAACTTCCAGCACAATTGATTACCCACCACCACCCTTGCGGGCAATGCGTCATTATTCTCGGATAGGCTCTAACTTCAGTTTCATGTTTCTAAGTAAATGTTTCCATCCATTTTTCAATTTCTCTCTTCTAGGAGTCCTCAAGGGTAGCGCACGTCAGGACCCTCTAGGGTTCTCAGGGGCGTGGTCACACTCAGACCGCTGGGTCCCACCCCCAGTGTCTCTGAATCTGAACATCCGCGGTGGGGACTGGGAGAGTTTTCACTCCTAACAGGTTTCCAGGGGCCGCTGACGATGCTGGTCGGAGTGGGCGGGGCGGGTGGGGTGTTTGTGAAGCTCCGTTCTAGTCTTCCACTCAGCACGTGTTTCCCCGAGAGTCTCCGAGGGCCTTGCTGCTGGAAGAGGAGCGGTTCGTGCGCTCGCTGCCATTTGAGAAGCACTGTTCTAGACAGGGGACCGTCTGCCAGTCTAGGCAACAGCTCTCAAGCTCAGCTACACTTGAGAGTTACCTGGGGAGCTTTAAAAACATTCTCTGCCTGGACTCCACCCCAGAACAGTTGAATCACAGTCTCTGAAGTGGGGCCTGCTGTTGCTATAGTTTGTTAGGTCCCCAGAGGATTCTAAAGCGTAGCCAACCAGGATGGAGCCACTGGTCCAGGGAGGCGAAGTCTTGTAAAAGGAAAATCACTCTGCAGGAAATCAGCCACATATTTCAAACACCTGCCTCAGGGAAACTGGGCTGAGTTGGAGGGAAGGGCTTAAGCTGGTTGTCCCCAACCTTGGGTTTTTGGTTCACCTCTGCTCTGTGGCTTCAGGCAAGCGTCTCATCCTGTCTGATCTCAGATTCCTCCAGGGCCCAACGCTGTGGTGAGTCTGGTGGAGCTCTGAGTGCCTTTCTCCCTCATATGTTAATGATTCTATAAGAAGCCCAAGGACACAAGGATGAATCGCTGTCTCACTATGGATGCTAAACTCAAGGGCTGGCATAGCACCACATGTAACAACAAAGAAGGAATTCTAAAAACATTTATGAAAGTATCTAATTTTAAACATCCATCTTGCCTTACTTTGCTTAGAGCTGTGGTTCTCAAACTGTGGCCCTGGACCAGCAACATCAGCATTCCCTGGGAACTTGCTAGAAATGCAAAATTGTGAGCCCTGCCCCGCCCCCCCATCCCAGGTGCTGAATCAGAAACTCCATGGAGGCGGGGAGGGGTCTCAGTCAGCCATCTGTGGTTTAATGGGCCCTCCAGGTGGCAGGGACACAAGCTGTGGTTCAGAGCCACTGAGCCGCCACTTGCAATTCCTTCCTTGCCCCAGTCCCAACT
This sequence comes from Glossophaga mutica, assembly GCA_039655065.1. Taxonomy (NCBI): domain Eukaryota; kingdom Metazoa; phylum Chordata; class Mammalia; order Chiroptera; family Phyllostomidae; genus Glossophaga; species Glossophaga mutica. The sequence continues at coordinate 13,644,624 of CM077315.1, read as the reverse complement.
GAGCATGAGGAGTCACAAGCTCCGTGTGTCCTGCAGAACACCCGGTCTGCCAGGTTTTTATGTATGCATGTGTGCATGTATGTATTTAAGAGAAGAAGTGGAAGAGAGCTTGGTAGCATGTGCTGGCTTCATTCGTTGGCAGTGTTTGCCTGGCACAAATAAATCATGGACATTTTTCTCTACTTGTTTTTCGGTTTGGAATTGAATATCCTTTGCTTAACGTATAAAAGTGAGGAGCCGTGGCTACCTTGCGGGATGACTAAGATGGTTATTCTTCTCTAAATGTATCGGTATTCGGGTTTACTCCTGTGGTTGTCCTGTGCCGCAGTTCCAGTGATGTCATCAGTTGACGACAGGAAACGGGTATTTAGATGTGCGTTCTGTGCAAAGAAAGTGTGAGAACATTCTGCAGGCATGTCAGTCAGCAGCTGGACCTGATTCTGGCTGGCAGAAGGTGGACTTGAAAGGCTTTCGAGAATGGCCTCATGGTGTCACAGCAGTTAAAAGGGAAGGTCTCCTTTACTTTCTTCACAAGAGGGCTGCCCACAAGGATTCCGAGTCCGCTTTTATGAATACGCAGCTCTAAGAAGTGTGGCATTTGTGAGCCGTGGGGGACAATGTCACCTTGATCCACCAATTTACTGCCGCCAGCAGTCAAAAGAGCTAAACATCTTCATAGGCTTCTCTGTCCACTATTATTTGATCACTCAAAGAGGTGCCTGGGACAATAGTGGTGCGGTGTGACATTGATGTGATATATATTTGCTTCAGCGGAAAGGAGCAAGGGCCTTTGAAGAGCCTGGACGTGGAAGAGAATTCCGATTCCCCTCCAGCTCTCCGGCACGCTCGAGAAGTGAAAATGGGTTTCTGCACGAGTCAGACGCTTGTCTGACTGAAGTTTCCCTTAATGCCAGTCGGCCATGGCCCCCCCCACACCACTTGCCGCCCCCGGCGCCATCATGCCATCTGCCTGCTCTCTGGCAGACCCCAGATACCCTCTGTCTTGCATCCTGCCCCGTGCTGGCTCACTCGCAGAGGTTTCTTTGAATTTTATCTCCAGACAGCGGCACGAAACCCAAACATCGGGGATCGGTGTTCTGCTCCCTTTAATTGATGTCTAGCTGCTTTCTCCTTCCCCCGACCCTCCTCCAATTTAGCTCTGGAAACTTCTGTCTTTTTATCCACCAATAGAGTCTCAAAAGGGTAGCAAACCTGTTAGATAAAATACCAGCGTTATGAATTCCGATTTAATAAATGTGCATTCAGGAGTTGATTCATAGCCTGTGTGATGGCATTCAATTGCTTTCTCGAAGAGTTCATGCTTCATTTCATTAAGGGCTTCAGTCAATGCCAACTGATTCATTATCACGGTACTAGCGGTCTTGTGTTTAGTAAACATGGGCGCGTGACCTGTCTGGGCTTGGCCCTGTAGACCTTTATGTTAAATGCAAATAAAAATAGATATTATTAAATGTATCTGTACTTAAAAGTATCAGTTTAAACGAATAAACTGAAGTTTATTTTAAAGTAGATACTTTCACAGATGTTTTTAGAATTCCAGGAAAGTGATGTTGGCAATCATTTTTTTTTTTTCTTGAAACATGTCTGTCGGGTACCTACGAGTGCCATCGGTAGGCTGAGGATGCGCAGGGCCTGGCATCAGTGAGCTCGCAGGCCAGTGGCTGCAAACCCTTCTGGTCTGAGCCGTCCAAGTCCTGATGGTTCGGGGCTTGTGGCTTGGGGTGTGGTTTTGTTATCAATTCAGCCTCCATGTGTCTTGATTGGAACACTTCATCCATTCGCACTTAAAGTCATTGTTGATAGGTGTGTATTTATTGCCATTTTATTATTCATATCTTTGCTCTTTTTTTCTTCTTAAAGAAGTTCCTGTAACATGTCTTATAGTCCTGGTTTGATGGTGACGCACTGACTCCTGTAGCTTTTTCTCGTCTGGGAAGCTTTTACGTGTCCCTCTCAATGATAGCTTTGCTGGGTGGAGTAAACTTTGCTGTGGTTTCTTGCTTTTTATCACTTCGAATATTTCTTGCTGATTCCTTCTGGACTACAAATCAGGTTGAGAAATCAGCTGACAGTCTTATTGGAGCTTCCTTGTAGATAACTAATTATCTTTCTCTTGCTGCTTTTAAGATGAATCCTCTCTTTGTCTTTAACCTTTGGTGTTTTAATTACAATGTGTCTTGGAGTGAGTGGGCTTCTTTGGCTTCGTCTTGTTTGGGACTCTGTGCTTTCTGGACTCATGTGCTATTTTTGTCACCAGGTTACGGGAGTTTTCCATCATTTTTTTCTACACGGGTTTTCAATTTCTTGTTCTCTCTTTCCCTTCCTGGCACCCTCATGATGGGAATGTCGGTACGCCTGAAGTTGTCCCAGAGACTCCTTATATTTTCTCATTTTTTTTTTGGATTTTTTTTTCTTTTTGCTGTTCTGATTGGGAGCTATCTGCCTCCTTATCTGCCAGATCTCTACTTTGATTTTCTGCTTCATTTATTCCACTGTTGATTCGCTATAATGTATTCTTCATCATTTGAAACTTTATAAAATTCACAAATTGTGAACATTTTTACCTCGTTTGTCCCATCACTCACCCTTTCTTTTTCTCTGTCTCATGGTCCCCTGTACGTGTGTGTGTGTGTGTGTGTGTGTGTGTGTGTGTGTACATACAGATTATCATGGCTCACAGCCTGGATCATTCAGGAACAAGTACTGTACACAATGCTCTGTCCCCCTGAAAACTCCAGGATACTGTCAGACGTACCCAAGAAACAACCATCTGCACCAGGAAATCGACCCTGGTACCCTACCCTATTCAAATGTCCCCAACCTCCCTGACAGTGTATCCACCCACTTTCCGGTCCAGGATCCAACCCGCCATTGTGAACTGGACACGCCACCTTGGTCTCCTCCAATCTGGAGTCATTCTTTAGTCCCCTGTTTTTAATGACTTGGCATTTCTAAATAGGGCAGGACTTTTCCTCCGCAGGATGTTGCTCACCAGGGTCTCTCCAGTGTTTCCGCACGATCAGAATTTAGCTGTCCCTTTGGGGAGAACTACCACAGAAATGAGGCTGTGCTCTTCCCAGTGGACCACGCCGGGCTAACCTATCACACTTCGTAGTCCCAATGTTGGCCACCTGGTTAAGTCGGTGTCTGCCAGCTTTCTCTACAATGTAATTGCCAGTGTTCATTTATAATTTAAAGGTACTTTGTGGGGAGATTCTCTGAAGTGACATCAATACCCTGCATTAGCCCTGGCATGCGTCGATGCTTCCTGCTGAATTAACCACCTCTGTGATGGCTGTCGATGGCGATTTTCTATTTTCATAATTTTTCTACATCGATCAGTGGGTATTCCACTGTAAGGGCTTCCCCCGTCCCTTTCTTGTTTGTTAGTTTATTGTTTGTTTATATCAGTATGGAAGCATGGATTCATAATTTATTCAATGGGTTAAAGGTGATCCTATTATTATTTATTTGGGTGTTCAAATTGTCTCAGACTTGGCCAGTGGGAGCTCCTTCAAGCTGGCTCCTCGCGCCCTTCTGAACACTTCGTCATCATTCCGTGCAAGCTTCTTTACTTCCTGGCATAGACAGGTATTCCAAGGTCATCTTGTCCTTTTCCTGCCCCAGCTCTGGAATCGGTTATTTCTCCTGGGAAACTGGGTTCTGAGTAGAGAACGGTGTTCAGAAACCAAGATCCGGGCAATGTATCCATTCACAGCTACTGGTGCGTCATTGCTTCTAGGTCCACTCAGCTAACGGAGCTGGGAAATCTATGTATTATTATGTGTAGACACACATCTAACTATCTGCTCACCTCCACGCACCTCTGCCTGGGTCATGGTTTCTGAACTGGGGCACTACTGACCTTTTTGGGTTGGATAATTCTTTGCTCTGGGGCTGTCTTGCACATTATAGGTTATTTAGCTGCATCACATGCCTGAACCCACACTACGTGCTAGTAGAAACACCCCCCGTTGTTACAATTGTTTACAATATCTCTAGACTTTGCAATTATCCCATAAGGGACAAAATCACTCCTGCTCAAAAGTCATTGATCTATATAGATGTCCATATCTATTCATGTATATATTTTAAAGGAGGAATTCATATCAGTACCTTTATTTCCAGTCCAGTACCTCAGCCCCTCCCATTCTAGTCTCCCTTTCTGTGTTTGTAAGTCCCTTCTCTAACCATCCTCACTGTAGTTATTTTCCTGCTTAGTTCCACTGCGTGTGGCCAGTGTCCCTACCATGCCAGTCACTGCCCCTCCACTGCCATCCCCATAGCCCCTACCACCCCCTGCCCCTTGGCCTCACAGGCACACCGGGCCACCACCCTGTTATAACTGCATTCTTCCATGATTGTTTTCCGTGCTGTCATTTAAATTCCACAAAGACAGGGAGCAAGCCTGTCCCATTTATAGCTGAGGCCCCAGGGCCTGGCGTCATGCTGGAATATAGCTGGTCCTCAGTACTTGTCTGATAGATGAACAGACTTATCTCTGCTTTTCAATTTCATGGCAGCAAGGAAACATCCCCTGTCAACACCGGGTCTCCGCTCTACGCCCATTTTCCAGGGTGGAAACACTGAGGCCGAGCTCCAAGCCACAGCTGAGTGGCTCTTGGCCTGAACCTGTGCCATCTCACCTCATCAGACCATGTACCGTTTTGGACCCTACCCAGTTTTTCCCATTTTGCAGGCTGTAAGAGCTGAATTTCTGGCTGCCGGTGACTGTTTATTTGTGACTTTGCTGGCAACAGGGAGGCTCTTCCTTGCTGTCCTTTCTTGCCTGACCTTGGACTTCATAATCCCACCGCTACCCTGCTCCCTGCTCCCACCCCTCCGCAGCAGCCAGGGATACGTGCTCTTCATCGCCGAGCCTGCCTTGGGTGGTCTGCTGGCATGGAAAAAGCCTGGTTCTCTGGCACCTGAAGAGCTTTCAAATGTGCTCCTCTCAGTTCAAAGACACCTGGCCATCTAGGACAAAGGTATCACTTAACTGACGAGAGAGGAGCAGGGACGCTGGGGTGCTGTTCTGCTTCACCCTGCGAGCTGAGCCGGAGGAGGTGGTTTCCCTTGTGGGTTGTGCAAATATTTCTGCGTGTTTAAGTGCACGGAGACCCTCACCTTCCAGTTGCCTCCCCCAGTGCATGGCACACGGTGGGCTGCGGGCTTCCGACAGAGCCGGGCTGGTGGGATAACATGCATTGTCCCAGGACACCCATGGGCCCTGACCTGAAATTCTACCAGCCTCATTTCAAGGTCACAGCTCCTTTCCCCACATGCCATGTGGCCTTGGGAAACACAACCTCATCTGCAAAACAAGCTGGAGACTGGAGAAATTTGAAGGTCACTGTGAACTTGGCCTTCTCTAAGGAGTGATTCTCCAAGGAGTCCTTCCTACTGAGGGAAGTGTCAGGGGACACAGAAGGATCCAGCCCTTGATGGCAGGAGATCTTGATTCTAGTCTGGGCTTTGCCATAAGCCTGACCTTGGAGCAGCATCTGTGTGGCTCAGCATCTGTGTAGCCACCTGCTGTGGCTACAAGGTCCCAGCAGCATGTGAGGGACCTTGTAGCCAGGTCCCTCAGAGGGCGCCCAGGGCAGAGTCAACCTGCAAAAAACTCATCTTCAGTGTTTGCTCCTGTTGGATGAACTGACCTCTTGACATATCCCAGGCTTCTCCAGGAGTCGTACCGGCGAGATGGGTGTGAGGAAGGAGCGAGATGACGTGTGCCAAACGCTGGCTCCAGTATCTGGCAAGTGGCTGGTACTTAAGGCCACGTTGCCGTTTTCCATGCTTGGCTCCAGGCTGTGTGGGAGCTCTCTAGGAGAGAGCTCTTCCTGCTGTCTCGGTTCTGGGACTCAGCGCTGGACTGTGAGTGCAACTGAGGGCCAGCGGGGGCCTGCTCTGTGCCCTGCATGTGGCTCGCGCTGTCACATTTCATCCTCGCAGCAGCCCTGTGAGACAGAATTATGGTTGTCCTCAGGTTACACTTGAAGCAGCTGGCCCCGGGCAGGTAGGAGATTTCCCTGAGGTGACTTCATTAACGAATCGCAGAGCCAGGCTTCAAACTCCAGGACTGACGAACTCCAAAGTGGGCGCTCTCTTCACTGCACCCGCTGCCTCCCAGAATGGGGGCTGTTCCGTATGCCTGCCCACGCCCACCTGCTCCCCTCTGACCCTGAGCCATCCGTGGTGTGGCCAGGCCTTGCCGCAGGGAGAGTGGACACGCCAAGAGCCTTGGGCTCCCTCCTCTGAGGCAGGGGGTCTTTGCTGCTCTCTTTGCCATCTCTCTCTCGCTCTCTCTTTTAAATCCTCACCCAAGGATATGATTTTATTGAATTTCAGAGAAAGAGAAAGGATGAGAGAGAGAGAAACATTGATCAGTTGCTGCCCATATTCTCCGGCTGTGGATAGATACGCAACCTCGATTTGTGCCCTGACTGGCAACGGAACCCACAGCCTGTTGGCACACGGGACAATGCTCTAACCAGCTGTGCCACCCGGCCAGAGCTTTCCATCTCTTGGTCGGCAACGTGGTACCGGCCGAGAAATAACCACAGAATCATCATATCCCCTAATCGTGTTTGATTCAATGGCTAATGGGGTCATTAGCAAAGGAGAGTAATTGTAGGTGTGCCTGCCCCCAGTGGTAGCCAGCGGATCAATGGCCATTTATCATCTTCTGCCTTCCCCGCCTGGGGTGCAGGCGATGGCATCGGATTGGTATGGGCGTCAATTCTGGGAAGGTAAACACACTTCACAACCATCTCTGGTGCCGGTCGATGCCCTCCAGGGTCTTCCCGTGCTGGGAGCTGGCCGCTGCCCTGGGCCTCTGCCCAGAAATGAGGCCTCACGTCTCCGGATTCTCAGCAGGTGACATGCCAGGCCCTGGGTGCCTCTGGGAGATGGCACGTTTGGTCCCGAAGGCGCCCAGCAAGCCTCCTCCTTGAAAAAGCACCAGCTAGACAGAATCAATTTCCCATTGACTTTCAGCACCATCTCAGACACAGTGTAATTCTTGTCTGAAGGTTTATAAAGGCCATTGACTGTCTTATAAAAAGATTTAAACACTTACCTTGTGGCATACAAGAGCGCTATATATCATGAGGCCTTTTTGACAATGGGTGGGGGTGGTGATGAGTTGGGGGAGGGGAGTTGGCGGTCCCACAATAGGCGTGGCTCCGATGCTCAGAGCCTGCCAGACCTGGCTGGACAGAGTGTGAATGGGTTGGTCCAAGGACCTCCTGAGTCATCACCCAGGGGGCTATTTTCCATGGGGACTCAGGCTGCCCTTGCTCCATTCTGTGAACAAATTGCTCATGATGCCCTGTAATTCCTGCCCCGGCACTGCCTCTGTGGGACCTGAGGTCACATCGCTGGGACATGACCGGAAGCAGAGGTGTCTCCTTACCCAGCACGAAGGGTTTTCGAGTTGACAAAAATGGGGACAGTGAACTCCACTCCATGACTCATGTCCACATCTGTTCTCTTCTTTTGGCCCACAGAATGACTCTGGAAAGATAATCAATATTGCCATATTCATGTCACAGACAGGGAAACTGAGATTCAAAGAAGTGGTGTGTGTATTTGGCCAAGATAAACTCAATTTTCGGGTAAAGGAGTATTTTCCGTTTACCTCTCTCCTACCTTTCTCTTGCCTCTTTTGCTCCATTTGCATTTATTCAGCTGCCGTGCAATGACGGGGCAGGTGGTCGGTGTGGCCCATGGTTGGGAACTATGGGAGGGGGAACCTAGAAAAAGGACCCAGAAAACTGAAGAAAGAAACAGGGTGCCGCAGTGGATGAAGAGAAGGAGTAAGACGGGGGTGATGTGCTTAGAGAACAACTCAAGGAACGGGACATCTTGCTGAGGTCAAAGGCGCGAGGGGGTTAAGGGAGCTGAGAAGAGCTAGGCGGTGGTCAGGTAGTAGGTTTCAAAACCTTCTGGGGGACCACACGAAGCAGGTGTGGCAACTGATGCGGAGGTGAAAATGGTCACTAACTTTTTGCTAAAGCACAATGCCAAGTGCTTTAGATGGACTTTGTCACTAGATCTCATAATAATCCTTGTTTTTCAGACGAGAACCTGACACGTAGAGGGAAGAACAGCTCGCTGTCCTTGTCCGAGGCTGGGATGCGAAGGTAGGCGGTCTCTTTCACTCTCAGCCACTACTCATGACACCTCGTCTGGTAGCTCACCGTGTGGGCTGAGTCTGCGCAGTAACGTCCCTGAGGACGATGGCAGTGCGCAGGGTGGAGGGGAAGCTGATAGAAACGGTCGCGTCTTCCACGAAATGCCGATCTGAACCCAAATGGTAGTTGCAGTGTCCGTCTGGCCTCCTCAGCTCCACCACCATCCGTGTCGGCCAAGTCAGCTCTGCGCTTCAAAGGGCTGTGTTCCACTGGGCATATTAGTCACCTTTGTGGTGGCTGCTCAGCCCCCAGACGCAGTGGCTCCGTGTCTGGTCGCTGGAGGCCGACCCTGGCACCAGACTCAAGTCACAGTCCTCAGCGGTGAGGAGCGGAGTGCGGGAGGGGCCCGTGTCTCTGCTGCTGTTGCTGCTGCTGTCCTAGGAGGGAGCGTCCCTGCAGTAAAGGGCTCTTGAGCAGGGCTGTGTGTTGACCTGGGACCGTGGGTGGCTCTGTGCTGTCCCCCACGCTGTCTCACGGGCCACCATGCGGAGTCTCCCTGGGGCCAAGTTTTCCAAGAGGTGTCCTCGCCTGAGACACATTTCAAATTGTGTGGTCGCTTTCCTCGGAATAATCCTCGTGGTACAAGTGACATTGTGGAGACTCTCGTTGTTCGCCAAATTTGTCCAATTACCCAGCTCAGTTTTATTGTTTTTTACTCATTTTAGTTGACATCTTTTTTCCCCTCTATGGATCGCATCCTTAAGAGAACTGCATGGTGTGGTAGAGATAATCTGTATTATTTGTTTATTTGGCAACAAACACTGGAACATGGGTTTTGGAGAGAGGTGGACCTGGGTTTGACCCCAGCTGTGTGCGACACAGGTAGGCAGGGGCCACATCATAGCCCACGTTGGATGTCACAAGTGAGCTGTGAACGATAGGGACACTCTGGGACCTTGGGGGAATTCATTACACTCCTGGATCCTCAGTTTCCTTTTCTGTGCAGTGGGGCTTTTGTGTTAACTGGGCACCGTGTTCAAGGGGAATCAGTAAGAAAACATCGCTAAGAGCCCCTTGCGATGCCTGGCGTGTGGCTGTATCCAAACCTGTCGATTCCTTCTGCCTCCCATCCCCTCTGTTTCGTAACTGACGGTGAACGGCCTTGCAGGTTGCACAGCAGTTGCCAGCAGGGACCCATCTTTGGTGTCTGTGTGGTGCGCACTGTATTCGTGCTCGCAGTGAAGGTTATTGCGGCCATGGGTGGCTGAGAGGCCAATGAACCCAGCTGAGAGATGGAGGCATTTTGATTGAAACAGAAGAGGCTGATGTACAGAGCTCATGTCAGAGCTCTCTCCTTGGGTTCCTATCTGCAAAGCCTCGCTCCGTCCCCGGTTTCGCTGGTCTGGACTAGGCCTGCTCAGTTGGGGTGCGGCGAGACCCGCTTGGCCCTGTGTTTGCACAATGAAGTCCAATGCCGGGACTGAACCAGGTGTGAAATAGCCTGTCATGCTTTACCATTCAGACACTGAAATTGCATTCTTCACACTGGATGCATTTTCCAGAGGATCCCGGCCTAGTCTCTGCCGGTCGCTTCCATTTCAGCACTTCTGGACCCACAATAAAGTCACCGGGTCTGAATGGTGTGTACGTTTTCCATCCTCGCTTGGGCTTTTTGGGAGTCCGAGCTCTGCCTCCGCCTGGCTGGGGGTTTCAGCTGGGATGTTATATCATCTGACTCCACGTCGTGGTTTTTTTCCTCACGCACGCCGTGCCGCTTGTTCAGACATGAGAAGGACCGCGATGCTGGGGGAAGAGCAAAGGGTTTTAAACGATGCCTCCCGGCGTGGACTCCTGCCTTTCAGTCCCTCTGAAGCCCAAGGACGTAACGCGCATGCAAATGCCATGAAAAATGCAAAGAGCTCTCTAGACATTACAGCTTTATTTATTCTTATTCTTCAGTTAAAGACCCAATACCCACATTTTGAGGACAGGCTGCAGGAAAGTCACAGGTTATTTGTTAAAACATCATTAACCTTTCGGTCAATTAATCAGGGACAGAAGTAAAAATGTTTGTGCACTCATTATTTACCTGTAAAAGCAGTATTTGGCTAGTCTGAGCTGATGGGCTACGGGGTGATAGGGAAGTTTCGAGAATCAATTTTCAGGGATTTTTCTTTTGCGGGGGCAGGGGGTGTCTGTGAAAAAAGCTCTAATGCATCATCCTAAGTGACTTTAATGGAGATTAAGTGAACGAAGTTCACAATATTGTCAGTGTTAATTTAAAAATGACACCCGATCTGTCATACTCAGTGCATGGGAAGTGGTAGGAAAGCCAATGAACTGGCTTCGGAGTGAAACAGATACTCGCCCAAGGCCCCGCTTGTCCGTCGTCTCCGCACCCTCCTCTCCTCAAGAACCTGCCATGGCTCCCCATTGCCCAATGACTTCTCCAGAATCTGGGTCTGCTGTCTCTCTGGGACTTTATGCCCTGCTTTCTCCAGCTCGTGATCTGTATTCTGGTGTTGCTGTAGTGCGTTCTCCTCGAGATTTACTGTAACTTGCAGGCTGGTTTTCCCAAGCCTTGGACCTCCGCGGTGCATGTCTGGTGGAGGGCTGCCCTCATCCTGCTCTGGGCCAGGCCTCCTACAAGAACGGTCTGCCTTCTCAGCTTGACTCAGTGCCAGCCCTGCTGTCTGCAGAGATCGGTCCCCGGCAGACTGGAGAGGAGGTCCGGGTCCTCAGGTAATGCATCGCACCGGCTCATCACCATGTGCCAACTCCTCATACGTAGACCGGGTCCTTTAGAAGATGATGAGATCTTTGTGACTGACTGGGTCCTAGCAGACCCCTGCTAGGGACAGCTGCCCCTCTTATGAAGCTGCTTTGGTCATGACACACGCACCTCATCGATTTTATATGCTGTGCACAAGCTGGAACATACTCGACTCTGTATAATCACATAGCTCCTGTCACAGTGTCCACACAGAATGTGCCTTCAATGAAATTCACCAAGTGCATTGATATTCTGGGTTCTCATGGATCTTCAGGGGCCAGATCACTGAGTCAGGAAAATTCCCAAATGTTGGTAACCTAGGCTGGCCCTCTCTGGTCCCTATGGAGCAGGCCAGAGCATGCGGGCGGGGATTGGAAGAGGTCTGTTTAGAATATAAGTTTTCTAATGAACAAACAAAATGGAAATGGACTCCTAGATACAGAGGGAGAACTGCTGATTGCCCAGGATGGGGGCGGGGAGGGGTGTCACTGGATAAAAGAGGTGAAGGGGCTATGAAGCCCAGATGGGTAGTTCAAAAAGTGTCACAGGGAGGCAAGTACAGCATAGGAAGTATGGTCAATAATACAGGCAAGGCGAAGGTGGTAGACGCCTGGCTGTCCATGGTGATTCTTCCCCTGGATTTTCTCCTGGAGTCTCTACCCATCAGGAAGCTCAAAGCTATTTTGCTACAAGGAATACCTTGTCCTGGCTTGACTGGCATTTACTGCTTGCTTGGAGCCTTGAAAGAAGCTCATGTGGTCCATTTTCCAGGATGTGAGAACCATTTAAAACCACAGGTGCACACACCATGGGTGAATGATGATGGCTTATTGTTCTAGTACATGCTCAGAGACTTACAGGATAAAACATGCAGCTTCTCCTTACCCCCTGCAAGCATCTCATGAGCTTAATCTAATTGGATAAAGTTCTCAGACACTAGCCCTGACTACCTGGGGCTCTTCCCTCACCTCACGCCGTGATTAGCCCCTGAACATGTGCTAATGCAGTTGCCTCTGGACTATATTCCTTCTGCTCCATGACCTTTATTTACCGTATTCATCACTTGAGTCTCTTTTTTGCATTTACTGCTTCCAAGAAAGCTTTACTGATGGCTCCCTCAGGCTGGGTTAGGTATATTTTTACAAGACCGTATTTCTTCCCTGCAAACACTAGGCCATAAACTCCAGGACTGTAGAAACACTGTCTTCTTAGGGATTTGGGGCCAAAAGAAGCACTGCACTTTTCTTGTCTTCAAGGTTTGAGCAGTAAAGTGTATACACAAAGGACCAGTTACTGGATGGAGAGCCCTCTGCAATAATGGCTGTGCCACGCTCCTAGACTAGACACTGTAGAGGCCTAGAGTCCAGGTACGTTCTCTAGGTCTGTACCTACAGAACGCATCGAGCCCACTAGGTTTGCAATACAATCAAACCTCTCCCTCTGCTACCCACCTCTGTTCCCTTTGCTTCCCTTCCGTTCCCTTCCCCAGGGTTTGAGCTGAAGGGCACTCTTAATAAGCACCCAGCACGCTCCACATCACAGTGTTTGCTTCCTGGGCAGCCCCACCTGTGCGTCCCCCCTTCGCGCTGTGTATTCTAATCTGGTCTGGGAAGAGCTAGGAGTGAATTTAGGTTGAGCACAAAAGGGAAAGCCAAGGAGTAGTAGAAGAAGGGGCCGGGCTTGTCCAAGACGGGATTTAGAGGAACATTCCCCGCTCAGCAGTTTCTCGGGGCCTGGTTGATGGTGCGAGGACATCTTATTCCAGTGGTGCCCATGAGGGTTGCTGGAATGTGGAAACGCATGCTGGTGGTCACCCAGAGGCAGATGGCTGATGTTATCTGGACAAAGGGGTCTGTTGAACACTGTGCCTACTTTCAGTAAAATTCTCGCAGACAATCGGATGGTCCATCAGTCAACAAGTATTTGCCATGCACTGCTTTGATAAAGTTTGGAAAGTTATACAACTGATTCTGAAAATTACAAATGCAATATAATTATCATGGTTGTACCATCAGTGCAGCCTAGAAAGTGCAAGTATGGGTCTGAGTCCCATCCCATCTGGAGAGGAGGGAAGCAAAGTGGGGGGACTGTTACGAGGCCTGGGTGGAGGCCCTTTGCCGGGCTCTGTCTTGGATTTATTCCCTTCCTCTGAGTCCATGGGTCTGCATCATGGAGTGTAAGCACCCTCTTTCTAAGATTTGCTATGGAAACCTAAAAAAACATCTTCCTTTGTCCTACCTCCATTCTACATAGCCTCTGGGGAGTTGCACTCCTCATGTGTTAATTTCTTAGACATAAATCATTCTCTGAGCACCTTCTATATACCAGATGTGTGCTGAAAACTGAAAAAGCAGGAAACGGAAAAACACGGACCCACCCTTGGATAGCTCCCCACTCCCTGTGGGAGGCAGACACAAGAAATGGTTCATGAGCAGGGAGAATGTCTGTGGATGGCTCAGGCTCCCCGCCCCACAGAAGTCCCAGGAAGGCGTATGCGTGGCACTCCCATGAGGGAAGGAAGCGAATGACCACAGAGTGACCCAATTCAGTTAGCTGGATGGAGAAGACCCAGGAAGCCAGACTGAGCCCTGCGGAGCTCCCCTAGTTCCTAACACACTAAGGATGCACAGGAAAGCAAGTCTTGGAGTCCGTTTGTCCCAGCATCTCCCATTCCCAAAGCCAAGGCTCAGATTTCTCCCTTTCTGGACACAAGGCACACACAAGGAATTGCAAGCCATTTAGTGCTCCTGGAATTTAAAGGCAGCAGAGCATCAGAGATGAGATTTGACCTCCAGGCGGGTCCAAGGTCACCAAGGGTGGCAGTGATATCTGTAGGTGTCTCATTGTCCTTAGAACTGGTATGTTTGTTAGAATCTCCTGGGGAGCTTTAAAAGCGGTGGCTTCCTGGGCTTGTGCCTAAGGAGTGGTGCTCCGTTGGGTAGGGGGCGGTGAGAGGTGGTTGGCAGGACCCCAGGAGAGTCAGAGCTCTAGGTCCCGCAGCTCTTGCATGTGGACTCAGGAGACTGATGGGGTTTAGACGTCACAGACCACCCAGTTGGGTCCACTACAATCAGGTAGACTAGGTTGCCAGTGGTGGAGATTCTTTGAAGCCACTTAGAAATAAGAGCTTTTCATGAGAAGCCAGCATCTTTCCCAAATCCTTCCAGGACTTTGGCATTAGGGGTATTAGGACAAACTAGGAAAACACGCAAATGTTCAAATGGACCCAGTCATAAGGCATTGCTGCTTCTTGAGATCGCTGATCCTATCCTGGGATCATTTGACCATTAGAAAGCTGCTCACCGCACCCCGCCCCCCCGCCCGCCCAACTCCTGCCACCACACCTTCCACCCTTTGGTGCCTATTCTGTCCCTCAACATGGGTGGAGTGAGCCAGAATCTGTGATGCTCGAGGCCTGTTTGAGCTGAAATTAGTAATCAATACAATCTACGGTCGATAGGCACAGGGCAAAACAAATAGTCACATGAAGGTGACCAACCGTAATGTAATGAGAGTGATTCATCACTTTTAGCAAAGTGCTATTGGCCCCAGATATTGCAGTCAGATCCTGGGGAGGGGGAGAGTGGGAGGATATTCGGGACCCCAGGTGCCTGACTTCCGCTGATGCCCCTGCACACAAGGAGATGGGTCCTTAGCAGCAAATCTGCCACTGAGCAACATCTATACTTTACATTGGGATGAAAAATGATTAGCATAAATGCATTTAATGTTCACGAGCATGAGCGTGGAAACACAGTGAAGAAAGTACCAGGGAACTCATTAAGAAATATGTTTCTGTCCTGGCATTGGCCTAAGCATCGTGATTAGCATCCACACCCACACAAAATGCATATGAAGTTGTAAAATGAATTTTGAAAACCGAGTCCCTCAAGCTTTCCAGTTCCCATGCCAACTGTGTGCATTGATGTTACTTGGATCTTGATTGCTATGAAAAATAATTCATGTTCTAGCACTTCTATAACTTCCTAAAACACGTGATTGACACTCCATGGTTTGTGCGTGAAAAATAAGGCTCTGTTGTTTAAGCCACTTTTGTGGGACAGTTTGTTACTTGCAGCTGAAATCGTCTGTGCTCTTCTTCCAGACAATTCTGCCTTTGGTGGGATCTCCCTCTGAGCGGGTCTTCCTCTGTTGCCTGTTCAAGGTCCCAGTCTGAAAGCCCACTTAACCTCTTTCTCATCCCATCTCTTCCGAATCCACGACCTCTCTTCTTTTCACCCTGAATTTGACGTGCACACTTGCACCTTCTAATCCCTTCTTCCTTCTCCTCTTGTACCGTCACCCCCGTCCCTCTACTGGAATTTCTCTTGAAATTCCAGCAGCGTGGGGCTCTTGGATGGTTGATTTCTGTCTGGTTGAGATTTCCTGTTTCAGTCCTTTGGTCCCGGGACATCACTGAGGTAGAAACCAGTGATGAAATGAACAGGAGGCCGTGGCTTGGCCAGTGAAGAAGCTTCCAAAGGGCCTTTGGTCAGATAATATTGCTAAACAAAAATGAAAACAAAAAACAAAACCCCTAAAAATACACATGTGAAGTATGAAATCCTGCAGCGAGCATCAGGAACTTTGCTTATATAGCCGAGCTTATTTATTTATTTTTGTATCAAGTAAAGGTGAGAAACGCAACCCATAGAGAGACAGGACCAGGGTCTTGCAAAGGGTGGCGCGTCCTTGCCACCCTTAGGCCCCTCCTAACTTGTCTTCCCTCGTCTAACCCTCATTTGCGTCCGTGTTGGAGAAGATGGTTTCTGTGGGAAAAGTGTAAGTCCAGTGACCTAGGCGTTGCTCACCCTTGGGGCTGAGGACACAGGCTGGCAGCTGAGAAGGCATCAGCTGGCCTCTTAAGGAGCCCACCCATCATGAAGTGCTGCCCCAGATGGCGGTGAGTCCCTGGGGACTGGGGTTTTAGGGAACTCTGGGGGGTGCTCTCCTTTTCTCCCAACTCACCCAGACTCTCCATGGAGCCAGCTCGGCTTGGTGCAGTATCATACTCCTCGAAGGTTCTCCTTCACTTCGTGACACCACAGGGACCGGCTGAGGCTGTCCACTTCCCCACCAAGGCATGCTCTCGGTAGGGGGTTTCTGTTTCCCTCTAAGCCCACAGGGACCGGTGACCTGCGAGTAGTTCTGACCTGCCTTCCGGCCCTTCTGCACAGGGCATGCGGCAGACCCCTCAGGCAGCGGTGGTTCTGGGGAACATCTCTTCTCTGGACTGGCCGGGCCTTCTCCTGCTGTTGTTCCAGACTCTCCTCCTTCCCCGACTCTCTCCTTCCCCGAGCCTCGTGCAGGGTCACTTCCTTGTCTCGGGTGAGCCCCAGACTTTCTGTCTGCAAATACGTGTATCTACATACGAGCTCTCCCTTTATTGAACTAACTGGGTCAGATAAACAATTTCAAGGGCATGGAGGGAAATGCAAATCTGTTTTATGGGAAGGACGACTTATTCCATGAACTAAGTTTATTACAGTGTCACAAGGTTCATATTTCATGTTCTTCGTTTGGTCTGCTTGGTGTCTTGCCCGCCTTCCCACACTTACCATTCCTCTCTCTCTCTCTTGCCTCCACTCACTCGATCTTTTTCTCTCCTGGGCAGGCACCCCAAACCGCAGTGTGTACCCAGCCCCATTTACATCTGCCTCATCGATGAAGGAGAGTTACTGTCTCACTGCAGCCTTGCCAGCTTTGAGTATTATTAGTTTTTATTAGTCTTTGCCAAATTAAAAGACAACCATTACCGGTTCAGTTTTATGTCTTTAATTACCCAAGAGATTGAGCAATTTTTCATAAGTTGACTGGTCATTTGCATTTCTTCTTTTGAAATGTATCTTTAATTCCTGTGAATTAATGTTTTTTTGTTTACCCTGGATGAGCACATGAATCAAACAGCCAACAGTCAAGCCACATGAGTATACTCGAGCTGCATTTGGCTGCATATGGTTCTTTGCTCGTGCAGATCCGTCTCTTCCGGTTCACCAGGTGCCGAATTCAGCCTGGACCCAAACCCAATAGGAGTTTGCAGATGGTACACTTACTATGATTCTATTCATATATATAAATACATGTATTCAAATAGACGTGTATGTATACATATATATCCCATGTGTATCTATATTCAACTTAAAGTGCGTGTCAGACTTCCATGAGGAAGATTAGGAGCTGTAGCTTTAGTAAGAGCATTCTCAAGCTGAGCCAATCGGTGAGGTTGTGAGTCAGGAAATATTTTTAGTTGCTTTATAACCCCCTGAAAATTAGCCTCTGGATTCAGCATAATAGAAAATGGACCAGTCTGTAATGGTAGCCCACAGCGTGCTTCTAATTATATGTTGGAAAGCCCTTCGGGTCTCCAGCCCTCCGCCAGCCACTTCCCCTGGCAGATGAAAGGGTAGGAGCTGGTACTTTGGTGTTGAAGTGAGGTGCTCCTGCCTGCTTCTTCAGAATCCATAATGCTGTATTTATGCCACTTCCCGAAGCGGTGGGTTTTCTCAGCTAATAAGCGAACATGTGACGAGCACCTGTTTCTCCCCAGATGTTTGCATCTATTTCTAAGGTTTGCACCGAGGGCCTGTTCTGGGCAGGGCAGGGTCCTCCAGATGCAGCCAGAGCTCAGACACAGGTATTCTGGGAGGTGCTAGTTGGGCGTCTCAGGAGGGCGGCGGGACCTGGCGATGTATGAGGGCACATCGTGGTGGTAATGCTGCTGTGTTTATCGGGCCACAGAGCCAGGAGACGAGGGTGGCAGGAAAGGCAAGTCTGTTTTATGGGAAAGATGACTGAGTCAATAAACCCAGTTTATTAAAGTGCTCACAAGGTTGATGTTTACTGTTCTTCTTCTAGCTCTTGCCCCCATTCTTTCTTTCGCTAGAAAGAATATTTTCTCTCTCTCTCTCTTTCTTTCCCTTCCTTCCTTCCCTCCCTCCCTCCCTCCCTTCCTTCCTCCCTCCCTCTCTCGCCTCCTTTTTCTCTTTTGATTCCCTATTTGTTCCAGGAAGCACAGGTGGCAGCCACAGACCATGGTCATGCGCCTCTGGCCTTTGCACCCACTCTGGCCACACAGGGAACACATATATCTGTCAGAAGTTGTGTCCCTGCCCCGGTTGTTGATTTAACATTTCCCTCCAACCTGCACATGTGACTTTCACCCTGTGCTTTCCCTGTCTTAGCTCTTCGACCTTGTCCCCAACTCATAGTATGAGCCCCACTGTCCCTGCCTCACTGCACCGTGGAATCCTGGCATCAGCTTTCTTGCTAGGGGCCGATAGGGAACTGTCTTAACCTGACCTTCTGGGGGCAGACACCTATTGGACTGCTGTCTCCTCTCTGGCTTGCACTCTTGTAGCCTGGCTTTGCATAATCCCAGTTTCCGCTTATTCTCTGGTCCAGGGTAGAGATGTCCAATCTTGGCTCCTGTCCTGTGGGGTCCATGCTAGGTCAGTTGCCCCCTTGGACATCCTCGCAAGACAAGGGCATTAGTAATCACATGACTTTAGAAGGAGGAAGATGATATCCATTCAGGGAATGTTTACTCAACCTACCATCCTGGATATTTACTACATGTTTGGGCTTGGCGAGGGCCTGGGGTATCTCTCTGAAGAGGTCGGCCTGTGCCTGGAGCTGGGGCTCAGCTCCAGGACTTGTTCTTGGGGAGGGGAACCCAGAGTGGAGCAGCTGAGAGGGTGGCCAAGCCATTAAAGACTTGGAAGCAGGGTCACTGGCCTTTTCCACCCCTGTGCTCCGAGGTGCCAGCGCCGGCCTGTTCAGTCGCACGCACCATCAGTGCTTGCTGAGGTGCTACGTGAACCAACCATGCCACGAGCCCCGCAGCGGCAGGATTGGTGTTGTCTACCCAGGGACAGAGGCGCCCGAGGGAGTCTAATGGGATGCTTGAAGCATGTCACATCAAAGCGTTTCATGTGTTTCCAAAGGCCCAAGCTGGGATTAAAAGGGTAGCAGTTATAGAGGTGTAGATTTCAGCGGCACATCAGGAAGTTACAGCTGTTTCACGAGGAAATGGGCTGAAGCTCAGGATGATGAACTAACTCCTTGGTGCTAGAGATATTCAAGTAGGTGACGTCACCTGACCTCCTAACTGTTATACCGTGAGAGGGAATTTTTACGAGGCCCCTAATGATGCAATAATTGTTCATTGGATACCTTTTGTGTGCAAGGGACATTTCTGGCCCTGCGAATGGAGAGACAATGGAGTCCCTTGTTCTCAGGAAGTGCTCTGGCAGGCTCCTTAATTTGGTGGTCACGAGTTGGAAAGGTCTCCCTGATTCCCACTGCGTAGATGGGGAAACTGAGGTCAGGAAAGTAAAGAGTCTTTCTCAAGGCCTGGAGCATCTGTGACGGGCCAGGCCTGTGTGAAGGGCTTACTTGCATCTCCTCATTTAGCCTTCCCATCAGCCCTGGGATGAAGATGTGAGTCTTAGGGCTTTGATCCAGCCTCCAGCTCCACTCACCGGACTGCCGTTCTAGTGCCCTTCCCATATAACAAGTTACAGAGACAAATTCAAGGCACACGGTCATGGAATGCCACAGACTCAGAAGCTCAGGGCAGGGATTAAGCAAGAAATTCTCAATAGGTAGAGGCTGGCAGGGAAGGAGACAAATGCTTTCTGCGCTGGCTCTGGGCCAGGCAGAGCTCAGCTACAGTATCTGATGTTATTTGCACAAGATCCATGAGAATCAGATGCTTTGACTGCTCGTGTACGGGCGATGGGCCTGTGGCCCGGAGACGTTAAATGACTTGGTTAACATCACACAGGTAATAAGAACTGAATATTCCTATTACCACCATTACCACCACTGCGAACTCTTGTTGCCACCACCGATACTAGTATTACCGCTGTTACTACTAGTGGTACCACTTGCTACGCCGATGGTATCTACTCAGACGATGACTCATGGTACTGCCCGGGTTACGAGTCCTGCTTCTGTGATTGCCGTCGGGACCACTAGCATCGTGACTGCTGTTGCCCTCGCTCCTCCTCCTGGCAGTGCTAACATCGCGAGTTCCTGCCTGCACACCGTGTGTGAGATCCCGGACTATGTCCTTTTGAATCTGCCTCGTTTCATCTTCGGAACTATTCAGGGAGGGTCACGACTTATGATACGGTCCTTAGCCCAAAACTGATGGTTTGCCTGGCATCTCGGGGGAACATAGGTGGTCTACATAGGAAAGGGCAGGAGGTAGAAACCGATGAATGAGAAGCTAGTTTCTATGGGTCATATAGCACACTCATGAGCTTATCTTAAGTTTAGGATTAGAAATAATTCAGCCCTGGGTGGTATGGCTCAGTGGATTGAGTGCCGGTCTGTGAACCAAAGCGGGGGTCACCGGTTCGATTCCCAGTCCAGGGCACATGCCTGGGTTATGGGCCAGGTCCCCAGTAGGGGGTGCATGAGAGGCAGCCACACATTGATGTTTTTCTCCCTCTATTTCTCCCTCCCCTTCACTCTCTAAAAGTGTATAAATAAAATCTTTAAAAAATTCAGCCTATTTTCATTGGCTTTTTTGTTGTCGTTGCTTAGATTGGTCTGTCCAGAATTCAAATTAGATAAGGTCTCAACATGAAGAAGAAAACAGTTCTACCATCTGGGAAAGAACAGTGCTGATTTTTGTGCGCTCCTCCTTAGCCAGGTTTTATCAGGAGCTGTCTCTTTAATTCTCGTACTGCTCTGGGAGGAAGGCCCTATCATCCCCATTTGACAGATCTGGAAGCCGAGGTTCAGCCAAAGGTAGAGAGCTTGTCCAAGGTGGTTTCTCCAGCTGGACCTGACTTGGACCTGAGAAGGAACCAGGTCCTTCTGGGTCTCCATCTTCTGCCCCTCCCACTCCAGCATGGAGCCTAGGAAACAGAATTAAAATGTAAATCAAAACATAATTGGCTTTGTGTGCACAGTTTAGATAAGATTTACTTTTGAAGAATGGCTTCGTGTTCTCACCCAGCAGGCCCGGCTTCCTATGGCCCACTTGCACTTAATAACAGCCAGGGAGCAGGGCTATAAATACTGCAAACGATGCAGCTTGAACGGAACGCCCTATGAACCGTAATAAAACCCCCTGTGATTAATTCCAGGACGCACTCTGTTCATATTAGACCTGCGGTGGATTCCCTGATGGGATCAATACAGCGTGGCGCAGTGATCCTAATAGAAGTGTTATCTTTTAATCTTTGGGAAAATGCCAGCTTCTCGAATCCGTCACCGGGCCTCCTGCTTTATTTTCTTGGTGCAACCTTGAAGGCAGTTGAAATGAAGATGCATTAGAGTCTTTTCAAGGATTTATCAATAATAGGACCTGGTCCTTCTTTGCAGGGGCCCACAGCTAAAAGGCACATTTGTATGCGGGGAGTCAGAACTGGTCACAGTGACCTTTGCTGTCCCCTGCTATTTTCCCGGCAGACAAATGCCTCTGGAGAGTGAGTGGTAAAGACAGGTATTCACCGGAGGGAGATAGAGGAGGGGGAGGGGGAGAGAAATAACTCCAAGTAACCTTGGGGTGGGGGGTGGTTTCGGCAGCCAGGCGTGTTTCTGGTTTAGGAAAACCAGGGGCAGGGCTGGCCTTCGTGGCCCCTGTTGCCTTTTCTGCTGCTTCTGCAGGGCTCTGGGGGCGGAGCATTGTGGAGCTGGGTGTGCGTCTCAGTGGAAAATGAGATGTCACTGCCTGTCGTGAGTGCCCAGGCAGGGGTGCTGGCTGGCGGGGCCCCCTGGAAGTGGGGGCCTATGGATGGGGTTTGCCGTCACTGCGGTTTTTGCTCCCCAGGGAGGTGGTCGTAAGGGCCATGCATGTTGGAGGGGAGCATGAGCCACCGCTCAGGGACGGTGCAGAGCTTAGGGGAAGGAGGAGGAGTTTTCATAGCCTTTCTTCTTCCCATCTGCTTAAAGGAGCTCAGGCATCTCTGAAAGGCAGCCTTGGAGGAACATCGGCCATCATCCGGTCCCAGCCTGGTGCAGAAGCAGAACGTGGGTCAAGGGAGTGGCTGAGCGGTGGGGCCCGCAGCAGGTGGTGTGGAGGGTCGTGTGTCCTGGGCTTCTGCAGGGAGCCCTGTCTCTAGCAACTTGCTCCGTGCCGTCACTCAGGGACCCAGGCTTCCATTCGTTGGGGCTCCTGAGTCCTGTATTTTATCATCTGTGCGCAGCCATGAAACAAATGGAAAGGGGGAGCATTCTCATGTGGAAATAGGAGGATCAAGAAGTACGTATGAGACCCATGTGCCTTTGCCCAATTCCATTGGCCAGAACTCGGCCATGTAGCTCCGCCTGAAAGCCAGGTGCTGGGAAGCGTCATCCACCAAAAAGATGTGCCACGAAAAAGATGTGAGCTTGCGAGCAACTAGCTTGTCACAGCTGCAGCATCGTTGTGTGTAAAACAGGGCTACAGGCTACCCCTTACTGGGCCACAGCAGAGACTGGAAGCAAATGAAAGGCATGAGAGCTTCTAACAAACAGTAGGTTCTCAGTTAATGTTAATCCTACTCCCTTGGTTTTGCCCGTCCTTCCTCTCCTGGAACCCAAGCCTGAGCCTCCCCTCCAACTCCACGGGGCTACACTCCAGGTGGCCAGGCTTTGCCCTTCAGTGCGACAGAGACAGGGTGCTGTCCACATTCCGGTGGGGCACTGGAAATGGCCTTGCCTTCTTTGCCCAGTTCACTGAAGGCTGAGACTGCCCACCCGCCCACGCGCATTCCCTCCTTCCTGCCCCTGCCTCCTTCCCTTCAACTCCCCCGCTACCCCGAGAGGGGCCTGTGATCTGGGCCCACCAGGTAACACAGGGCCCTTTCGGTTCAGCTTTGCCACCAGCGGCACGTTCCAGGAGCCACCCCGCGCTGCCCGGTGTCCTACGCCCCTAAACAAAACATACCGAGAGGAGTTTCAAGGGTGTTGTTACCTTTGGGTTTCTTCACATATGACTTCGTGACTTTTGGGCAAGTGTTGCCTCTTTGGAACTCCCTCAGATTATATGAATCCTGTAAAAGAGAAACCAGCACCCGGAGACTGATCGGAGGAGAACGCCAGGCATGGTGCAGTCATGGCTGTGAAGTCGCAGAACAGCCTGGAGGGAGAGTGCGCCTCAGGAGGCGGCAGGACACGCTGACATTCCTCACCGTCCCCACCATGGACGTCAGGGTGCTCTGTGAGAGCGGTCACTGCAGGGAAATTGCTCAGGTGTGTGTGTGTGTGGGGGGGTGTACCTGTAGTCAGCGCTGAGGGACGTGAGGCCCCAGCACTCTCTCCTGTCCGGTCCCCTAGAGCTCAGCTGGACCGTGCACCCCTTTGCCACTAGGTCCAGACTTGGGGTGCCGCAGCAGCCTGGGCTCGGGAAACTCGTGTTCAGGGCTGAGCACAGAACCGAGGGGCGCTTTTAATTTTCCAGGACGTTACTTTTCCAGACCAACCCTCTGTACCCTGCAGAGCTTTCAGCACCAGGCAGATGGGCTCAGAGCAGACTCATCAGAGATAAAGGCAACAAGGCCAGGTGAGAACAAGGCCAGTGGAGGGCCAGAAGGGCCGAGTATAGAGCCTGGCCTTGTGGGATGGCTCCGTTCGGCTGCATCGTGAGGCACCTGCTCTCCCTTTGCTGAGGCACATTTGTGCTTACAGCACCGAGAGTCTTGGAGGGCTCTCTGAAAGGAGGCCAGCGCAGGGCAGCGGGGGGTCCCAGCACGTTTGTCCTTCCCTGCCGTGTAAGCACTTACCTGGCTCAGTGCCTGGGCTCTGCTGTTCGCCAAGCCAGGGCTGCTCATCCCTCCCCAGGCCACGTTTTTCAAGGTCCTAAGGAAATGTCACACTTCTCAGGAAGCCTCTGGTGGTCCTTGGGTCAGGGGAGACTGCTCCTTTCTGCAGATGCACACGTATCTTCCTGTCGTCCACCTCGTGGTAGTTCTTACATATTCTCTGGGAAGTGTGCTAGGGCACACCTTCCCCCTCCACCTGACCACATAATCACTGTGAACCAACGTTAGCAACAGCCAACTCTACCGACTGATCTCCAGGGCCTCGGAGATGTGCTGGCGTGATCACGGTTCATCCTCATAATGACCCTTGGGAGGAGGAAATCACCAAGTTACTGATGAGGAAACTGAGTCACACAGAGGGTACGGAACCTCTTGAAGGCCTTCCAGCCAGTGAATAGTGGTTCCAAGATATACTCCAAACCCTTACGACCTCCAAGTCCATGTTCTTGCCACTGTGATTTGTCTGCGGTTGGACTACAAAGGTAGATCCTGTCGTTAGCCAACTTGGTCACGGCACCCCAGGCAGAACACGGAGAAGGGAGGATGGGCTTTGCAGTCAGAAAGATGCATTTGGAATTGCCCTCTGGGCTTGAGGGTCTTGGACAATCTACTTGAACTCTTTGTTTCTCCTTTTTTTCTTCTATAAATTAGAGAGACCTACATGTACCACAGGGTGGAACATGGTAAGGCTTAACAGAGATCAGCACGCAAGGCTGCCCCTGTGGGTGCCGCGGGTAACCACCTTAGCTACTGCTTACCGAGCACTCGCCCTGAGCCACCTGCTTTTCTGTGTGATTCACATGGATCGACTCATTTAGCCCCTCCTACACACCCAGTGACTGGAGAGGCCATGCTAATACCCGAGGAAGTAGCCTTTAACACACACACACACACACACACACACACACACACACACACACACATATGCCACTAGAGAAAGAGGAATATTTAATAATGATATAAAGATCAATCCATCGGAAAGCCACAAGTTTAAACATGTACCCCCTAACAACAGAGCGCTCAAAATACATGAAGCCAAGGCTGATAGGAATAGACCATTCAACAGGAAAAGTTAGAGATGTCAGTACCCCACTAAGGAAAAAATAGAGAAGACTCACATTACTAAAATCGGATGTAAAAGAGGGGTATCATTGCTGCCTTTACAAAAATTGAGAAAAACAGTACATAAAATACAAACAACTGCATGTCAACAAACCAAGAAATAGAAGATTTGTCCAACGTGCACAAGTTAGACCTAAAAGACATTTGTAGATCACTCATTCCATCACAGAACACATTTTTCTCAAGCGCGCACGGGTCTACAGCATGTACCATGCTTTAAGCCATAAAACAGGCTTCAGTAAATGTAAAGAGAATTGAAATTGTACAAAGTATGGCCTTTGGTCCCAATGGAATGAGCTTGAAAATTAATAACAAAGCACTTTGGGAAATTCACACATATGTGGAAATTAAATAACATACTACTAAATACCAGTAGGTCACAGGAAAAAAGTCACAAGAAAAATTAAAAGAAATACTCTGAAGTAAATTGAAATAAAGAGACAGCACACCACCCTGGCTGGTGTGGCTCAGTGGATTAAGCGCTGGCCTTTGAACTGAAAGGTCACCGGTTTGATTCCTGGTCAGGGCACATACCTGGGTTGTGGGCCAGGTCCCCCGTTGGGGGCCTGCATGAGGTAACGGGTCAATGTTTCTCCCACACATCAGCGTTTCTCTCACAAAAAAGAGACAACACACCTAAACTTATGAGATGCAGCTAAATTTACATAGAGGGGAATTTATATCTATAAATGCCTGTATTTTTAGAAAGAGAAGATCAGAACGACCTAATCTTTAACCTTAAGACACCAAAGATAGAGGAGAAAAGAAACCCAAAGAAAGCAAAAGCAAGGAATTTAAAAGGATTAAAGTGGAAATTAATTCAATGGAGAAGAGAAAAACAGTAGGGAAAATCAATGAAACCAAATGTTGGTTCTTAAAAAATGTCTACAAAATCAACCAACCTTTGACTAGTCTAACAAAGAAAAAATAGAAAAGACTCAAAATAGTAAAATAAAAAATGAATGAGGGACCGTTACCACTGACCTTACAGAAATATAGAAATAAAGTATAAGCAAGTACTACGAACATCTGTATGCCAACAAAGTAGATACCTTGTCTTAAATGGAAAAGTTCCTGCAAACTACTAAAAGTGACTCAAGGAGAAAAAGAAAGATCTGAGTAGATTTTAACAAGTAACAAGATTGAATTTGTAAAGGCTACCAGGCATTTAAAAGAGGAATTAATACCAATTTCTTGCAAACTTTTTCAAAAGTTAGAAGAGGCCACACTTCCCACCTCATTGTACGAGGCCATTGTTACCCAGCCACTGAAACCCCACAAAGCTATTACGAGAAGAGAAAAGTATGGACCAGTATCTGTTATGGATATAGATGCAAATATCTTCAACAAAATACTATCAAATCAAATCCAACAATATATAAAAGGATTATACATCTTGACCAAATTGGACTTATCCTGGAAATTCAAGGTCAGTTTAACATCCAAAACTTAATTAATTGAATATACCGACTCAGTAGGATGAAGAACAATCACAAATCATTTTAAAACATACGGAAAACACTTTTGACAAAATTCAATGGTCCTTTGTGATAAAACACTCAACAAATTAGGAATAGAAGGTAATGTCCTCAACCTGATAAAGGGCATCTATGAAAAAACCCACAGCTGCCCTGGCTGGTGTAGCTCAGTGGATCGAGCACCAGCCTGCGAACTAAAGGGTCACCAGTTCAATTCCTGATCAAGGCAGATGCCTGGGTTGCAGGCTGGGTCCCCAGTAGGGGGCACGCAAGAGGCAACCACATATTGATGTTTCTCTCCATCTCTTTCTTCCTCCTTTTCCCTCTCTCTAAAAATAAATAAAATATCTTTTAAAAAAAAGAGAAAAAAAAACCCAACCAGCTAACATTATACCTGATGGTAAAGTCTGAATGCTTTCCCCCTAAGAGCAAGAGTAAGACATGGCTGCCTCCCACCGCTTTTATAAACATTGCACTTAACCAACAGATGCTATTTCAAATAGTATCAAAAAGAATAAAATAAGGAATACGTTTAACAAAAGAAGTGCTGAACGGGTACTCTGAAAACCAGAAGACATGGTGGAAAGAGATCACAGATCTAATAAATGGAAAGATATCCTGTGTTCACAGTGCAGAAGACTTAATATTTTTAAGATGGCAATGCTACCAAAAATATCTGCAGATTTAATGCAATTCCTATCAAAATCCCAGCTGACTTCTCTGCAGAAAGTGACAAATGGATCCTAAAATTCATGTGGAAATTCCAGGTACCTGGAGTAGCCAAAGAATCTTGAGAAAGAGCAAAGTTGGAGGACTCCCACTTCCCAAGGTCAAATCCCACTGCAGAGCTGTGGTAACCCAGACAGTGTGGAACAGGCACGAGAATGGCAGGGTAGGTCAATGGACTAGAAGTGAAACTCGAGACTAAATTCCCATATGTATGGTCAATTCGTTTTTAAAAGGGATTTCTTTGAAAGAGTAGATCTTTTTTTTCTTTAAGTCCATTTCATGGGGAAAAGAAGGATGTTTTAAATAAATGATTTCAGAATAACTGGACATCCACATGCAAAACAATGGAGTTAGGTACCCCTGCTTCACACCACACCCCCAAAACAACTGAAAGCACTTAAGTTCTAAATGTAACAACTAAAGCTATAAACCTGTTTGAAGAAAACATAGGTGTAAATCTTCATGCGCTTGGCTTAGGCAGCGTTTTCTTAGATATGGCAGACAAAACACACGCAACAGCAAAGTTATATAAACTGGACATCATCAAAACTCAAAAGGACTTTTATCTAGAATACATGAAGAACTATTTGCAACTCAGTAATGAAGGGATAGCCCAGTAAAAAAATGGGCAAAGGATCTAAATAGACATTTTTCCAAAGCAAATATAAAAGTGGCTAGGAAGTACATGAAAAATTGCCAATATTCATCAACCAATGAATGGGTAAAATGTGGTATATCCATATGATGGAATACAGTCAGTAGAAAAGTGAGTGAAGGACGGATGCTTGAAACAATTTGGATTAAGAAGTCACAGAGGACAAAATATTGCGTGACTCCACTTACGTGAAATGTCCAGAATAGGTCAATCTACAGAGGAAAACCGGATTAATGATTGCTTAGGGCTGGGGTGGGGGTAAGAGGAGGGTCGGAGAAATGACAGCTACTGCGTGCGGGATTTTGGGGAGGTAATGAAAATATTCTAGAATTGATTACAGTGATGGTTGTACAATTCCATGAATATACTAAAAGCCACTGAACCATACACAGGGGTGGGCAAAAGTAGGTTTGTAGTTGTGGGTACCTGAAACACAGAGTTTGTCCTCGTATTGTTATTTATTTATTAATTATTGTATTATGTATTATTACAGGTTTATTTTTGCCCACCCCTGTATTTTAAATGGGTGAATCGTATGGTATGTAAATCCCAAAAAGCTGTTTTAAAAACCCTGAATAGGGTTTTTCTGCCCACGGTACAGTCTTACCCCAGGAAGCATCTGTGTTTGTTGCTGTAGATTTCATTAACACATACTTACTGAGCACCAGCTCTGTAAAAGTGTGCTTAGACTTCATCTCTGAGATTTGGATTCAACAAAGCAGGGTTGGCCTACAGGCATCCACCCCTATGTGCCTCCTAGCTGGCTCTGCGGCTCAGCCACGTGCGGGACCATGGTTGTGTCAGGGGGTTAATAAGTGTGTGTGTGCTAACTTCAAGGGTGAGCAGTGCACAGGTGAGCGTTTTTAGGGGATGCACGGTGAGCCTTACAGACCTTGCCTTGGGTCGTGAATCATCCCGTCCGGTGGAGTTGGTCTTTGTTGGCAGGCTGATGTGCGGTGGTGGAGAAGGCTTGCTTGTGAGCCATTCGTAAGGAGCCCGTGCTTCTAGGACCAAGCCTTTTGATCAGTGGGTGTTTGACTTTTGAAAGCCATGTCTGGAGAGACGTGCCGATATTAGTTGCTGCTCAGTGGTGAGAGGTGTTGATGAAAATGTTCCAGAGGTAGCTGAATTACTTAACAGCAGTTGACCTAAGCGGAACACCCAGCATTAATCAGAGATTGGTTGCCTTGGTGTGACATCCTTCTCCTGCCCTCTACTCTGTGATACTTAAGAGAAAACAGAAACTAAAGTAAGACTTGCAGCCCCTAACATCAGGGATGCTACAAAATTACTGTTGTAAAAGGCAGATCCAACCCCCTCAGGGTTCCCCAGACTCAGAAACTGGTCCAGGTCAGTGGAGGCAGTATGGAGTAGGGTTAGGAACACAGGCTCCAGAGTCCCAAGGGCTGGATCCAAATTTTGTCTTGATCATTTAAGACGTGGCGTGACCACGGGAAGCCAGTTAAAATTCCTGAGCTTTAATCACATTGTCAAGTGTGAGGTAATAAGAATAGCTTCGTCATTTCTTCGGAGGGCTAAATGAAATAATGCATGGTAAGCCCCCAAGCTTGGTAGATCTAGGTCACAGGTGGCAAACACAAGGCCCGTGGGCCGAATCTGGCCCTCCACCTTGTTTTATCTGGTCTGGCACCTTGTTTCTACCCGGTGGCAGCACTGAGCTCCTTGCCCCTAGTTAAGGAGTACCGTATTTTTGGACCATAAGATGCACCTAGGTTTTAGAGGAGGAAAATAGGAAAAAGAAATTTTGAAGCAAAATATATGGTAAAATATTTAATAACATAAATAACATAATATTTCACCAATGTAAATAACTCAACAGCAGCATTAACAACCATTATTCCTCCCAAATTTGGGGTGGGGTGGGGTGGGGGGAGTGTGTCTTATAGTCTGAAAAATATGGTAGTTACATTTACACAGTCCTAAAATTACATTCTGCCCTTTGAAGGCAACCGTGAGGCTGATGTGGCCCCCGGCAGAAATCAGTTTGACACCCCTGATCTAGTGTTTAAAACACGTGAGCTGTTTCTCTGGGCCTGATGGTAAAGCTTCATCTCGGTCACTGTCCCTGGTGATGGCCAGCATTCCTCATGAAGGACACTGAGATCCTCTCCAGCCACTCCACACCTATGTAGTCCCTTCAATTAGTATCATGCTGGTTGGGTAGAGGGGACACATGGAGCTCAGGGAGACTAGATCGCTTCCAGGGCCCTGCGGTGGAAGAGTGTTTGAGCGTGGTGGTTCTGCCCTCTTCCTGCCCTGCTTCTCTCTTGTGCTAGAGAGGGGTAAGGCCCCAGGGTGAGAGCGCAGCCCGGTACTGGGGAAAGGCTTAATTAGCCAGCCTTTCATCGCAATTAACTGTTCTTCTTCCCAGGTGCCTGCAATGTGCCGGGTCGGACTTTTTGTCTGAGGATGAGCCAGGAGGTGTGTTGGCCAAGTTGCTGGGTAATGGAACTCAGAATTGCTTGTGGCTTACAGTGTGGGCGGGTAATTCTTCATCAGTCAGCATCATCCACTGTAATGGGAAGAAGGTGAGCTGGGAAGGCTAGCAGCCAGCACTGTCCTGGATGCCAGCTTCTTTGTGTGCCACCTGGCGGTCTTGGCTTCCTTCTGGCTTCCTGTCCAGCTTGTGCAGGCCAGGGGGCTTGGACAGTCCACGTCCCCAGGGGTGACACTCTTGCTGCACTTACTGGTTTGCATCCTGAGACTTGAGAGAGAACAATTTTTACTTGTTGCCCTGCAGCTCAGACTTGGGCAGCAGATATGTACCCTGGAAATACCAAGTCATCATTATGTGCTTCTGTGAATGAACGACCTGCAGCTCCAGGAAGTAACTTGTGCAAGGTCCCCGCGTGAGTGGGAGGCAGGGCTTGGGGGCAGTCCGTGCTCCTAGTTACAGTGGCCTTGCGGGTGAGGACTGACAGGGGCTTGTTTGACAAACCACTGGTACCTCTCTCCTCGGGACTGGCTCTTGGCAGTCCGCGGGAAGCCGTTCCAGCATGCTTTTTCCAGCCAGCTGGTGATCTGATGCCCACTTTGCATGATGGCCCTGTGCTGGGACCTCAGAGACAGAGCCCTGTCCCTGTTCCAGAAGGTCTCAGAGTCCTGACTCCCCTTCCTCCACCGTCCCTGCCTTTGGTGTTGCTGTGTTGCTATCCATCCCATGAATCTCAGCTCCTCTAATCTTTCTTGCTCTTAAAAGGACCCACGAAGAGCTTGTGTTGAGGGACAAGAGAGTCTTGACAGCAGTGAGCAGGAAGGCAGAAAGGTGGGTGCTGACAGGACCTGGAAGCATCCGGGAGAAGGGGGTGCATGCCAGAGGCCCTATACAGCTGTAGGTGGGGCCTGATTCTGACTGACAGCTGCTGATGGGCTTCTGATGTGAGGAGTGGCAGTTTCCAGACCACAACAGGACAGAGAGGGGCTTAATGAATACTAGGGGGATGAATTAATCACACACATAAAGGGAACAGCAAGGAAAGGACTTTGTGAATGAATGCAAACCTCAAGTAATGATAATAACGCTCACTGAGAGCTCTTTGCTTCCGTTATGCCATTCATCTCCCCATCCACCCACCATGCAGGGGGGGATTTTTTTATAGCTGAAGAAAGTGAAGACAGGGGTTGAGACCACCCCGAGCTCAAACAGCCAGGAGATGAGAGACCCAGGACTTAGTCCTTCAGCCCAGCTCCAAAAGCCCAGTTCCTTTACGGTAGCAAGTTTTCTTTCCTCTCCACCGTGACTCAGCAGAAAAGTCAGTTTCAGTGGTCATGATTGTTTGCTGAAAGGAGCAATTCCCTTTCCTCCTTCTCTAATTTTCCTCCAACTAATTGCAAATTAGTGGTAATTTTCAAATGAAAAGAAGGATCTTGCGTGCCATACATTTGTGCTTACCCAGCCAGGAGCTGGACCTGTGACAGCTCTGTCGCCATGGCAACCCGGCAGCAGGCCCTCCCTGGGTCCTTGGTAGCCTTGCCCTGGATGCCGGAGGTGGGGCTGCGTACCCTGTGGGTTAGCCTACTTCTCTGCTCAGATGTCCCCAGCACAGGCCCAGAATTTCCATGTTTAACAAGGCTCCGCTCTTCCTACCACTGGCTTTGATCCCCTCTGTTTTAGGAGTTCAGGATTAATCCTAATAGTAATAAGGAAAGAAGGAAAGAAGAAAAAAGTCCTGCAAAAAATTTTGCCGGAAAAACAGCAAACTAAAGAAAAACTTGCTTCTCCCCCCGAAACATGGGGGAATCATTGTCCCTTTCAATCCACCTGCTGCGTGGCACAAGGCTCGCCTGCTCCAGGACACCGCGGCTGCAGAGGGTCCTGCCATCGGTGATGTGGCAAGGCCTGGTGGATGCCCACCCACCCCCGCCCCAGCCCCGGTGTCCCCAGCGTCCCCAGCAGGTGGCCCCCGGACCCAAAAAGCAGACCTTTGCAGAGTACTGTGTATTTATGCGTGTGGGGTGTGTGTGCACGTGTGTGCGTGTGTGCTCAGCCTGTGACACTTGCGGATCACTCACTAGGTACCGGGCTCTGAGGATAGCACAGTGGAGGAGGACTCCTGTCTCCTGTTTAGTGGCTGTTGGCTAGTGAGGGAGACCAAGGGCCAACGGGGTGCTGCGAATGCTGTGACAACAGGGGTGGGAGAGGCTGAGCACCTCCACAGAAGATGGGACGAGAGCCGGCCGAATCTGGAGGGGGCGGCAAATTGGTGGACAGATAAGTAGGAAGAAACAGAGCTGGGGCAGAGGGACTAGCCGATGTAGAAGGACGGAGGTGAACTTCCAGGGCTCCTTTCTAGAATTTTCTTTGGGATTCATTGTGCCTGAGCTGAGCATAGCGATACAAGCATGCCATATGTCTAAGGTTTTCTCTTACATCAGCATCCTGCCTGACTCAGGTCTTGGGGGGCCGGGGATGGGGGAAGGGAGGGGGCGGTTCAGGGGCTCCAGGAAGCAGCAACTCGGAGGCTGGACGGCTCAGGCTCTGGACCTACCTGTCACCTCTCGTTGCCTCCCGCAAGTAATGGGCGCCGTGTATTTATCAGTGCGCCCTTCCGGGAGCTCTAGTGAAATAATTCTTTTTTTTTTTTAATTTTTTTTTTTAAGATTTCTTTTAGATTTTATTTATTTATCTTTAGAGGGGGAGGGAAGGAGAGAGGGAGAGAAACATCAATGTGTGGTTGCCTCTTGTATGTCCCCTGCCGGGAACTGGCCTGGCAACCCAGGCATGTGCCCTGACTGGGAATCGAACCGCGATCCTTCGGTTCGCAGGCCCGCGCTCAATCCACTGAGCTACACCAGCCAGGGCTCTAGTGAGATAATTCTTATGAAATCCATGGCAGGGCACCCGGACTTGGGAAGTGCTCAGCCTTTGTTTTAATAGAACATGTTGAGAGAACATGCAGACGGGTTCTGGAGACTCAGGAGGAGATGCTAACACACTTCACAGGAGACCACTTCCTGAGCTGCCCCCACCCCGCCCCGTTCTGCCAGGCCTGTGATCATTCCAGCTGACATTCGCTGGGGACTGAATATGTGTCAGGTGCTGTTTTAAGTGCTCCGTGTGAATATTTACTTAAAGTCCTCACAATTCTGATGATATATGTGTGACAAGCACAGAGAGTTTAGCGACTTGTCAACGATCACACATGGAACCAGTGACCTGGCTGGGGTTCTGTCCTCAGAGGTCTGCCTCGTGAACTTGACCTCGGGCCTATACTAGGGACATTTCCTTTAAAGCACCCCCAGATCTGGGTAGCTTGAAATAGGATAGAGGTTTCCCAGGACATGGATTAAACTGACTGGAGCGTAGATTTTCTATCCCAAAATACTATGAAAAATCAGAGGTCTGAACTCAGTTCTTTTAAGTAACAAGGAAGGCAAGAAAAAAATGAAGGCTGGGATTTGTAGCCAAGCAATCAGCTGGAACAAATCTTTCTTCACAAATCAGGTTTATAGTCAAGGAAAAGAAAAGTACACATAGTGAATAGTGTCATTTAGGATTAATCAGAGACAAAGTGTTCCTTGAGTGTGTGGCATTCTGGGTACTTGAATTTGCATTTAAAAAAAGGATCAGGTTTTGCTAAGAGCAGACAACAGTTGCAGCTATGAAGTGCTAGACAAGTCGGTCCCCTTCCTGAGTGTCCCCGGTTGCCATTGAAGATGATGATCTGAGAGCATTCCTAGAGGAAGAAATGGGTGGGGGGATGGGGTGCAGTTTTCAGGTCTCTGCCCCATTTCAGGAGCCTCCTGTGGGGGGTGGACAGGGACGGCCCTTGCTCTGAATGGGATGCTCTTACCCCAGCATCTTCTCCGCAGACCTGGGGGCTGGAGAGCCTTCGATTTTAGCCCCAATCCCTTGGGCTTCCCACGAGATTTTGCATCCTTTGTCCTCACAGGTTCCCTCCAAATTCATTAGCATATAACAGCAATTTTCAACCTTTTTCATCTCACGGCACACATAAACTAATTACCAAAATTCTGCAGCGCACACAAAAATATATTTTTTGCTGACCTGACCAAAAAATATAGGTATAATTTTGATTCATTTACACTGGACAGCTATTGTTGTGTTGGCTATTGTTTTTATTTTATTTTATTTTATTTGACAATCTAAGGGAAAAGAGATCAGTGCCCCTGACTAGTCATGTACTGCACATTTTAAAAGTTCTTGTGGCACACTGATTGAAAATCCCTGCTCTATAACAAGAGGGCTTTTTATCCCCACCTAGTTCTGTTTCTTTGGGTTTAATGTCTTAGAACCTCAGTTACATCTTGATGCAGTGGTGATAATAATAGTGAGCTCAACAGAATCACTGGGGTTCAAGTGCGTCCTAGCGAAAGGCCTGGTGTGGGAGAAACTCTCAGGTCACAGTAGTCTCTTCCCCCTTAACAGTTCTGTCCATGAGAAGCAAGAGAGGTTTTCTTCATTGTTCTCTTTGCTTAACCTCCGACCCCAGTCTCTGGGTGCTCAGGAGCGGTACTAGAGCATCCTACCTTCCCCAGCATCATATTTTTTTCCAGTCCTCTAACCTCCTAAGGAATAAACCAGCCACAGTCATGACAGAATCCGTAAGTAATACATTTCCAACAATGGCAATAACGCTAGTTGTTACTGTTAATGATACCTCAAGTATACCGTTGTTAATAAGTACTTATTAACTGAATAAATGATTGTTCATATTCACAGCTACTGTGCCAAGAAGTCCCACCCCCACCCACCCATTTTACAGGTGAGAAAATGGAGGTTTATAGAGGTTAAGTGACTTCCAAGTGAAGTGTCGCAGAGCTAGCATTCAAAACCTGGCACACACACGTCCTGATCCTTCAAGGGAGTCAGAACACCGCCCCCCCCAACCTGCTGTCCCCTGGGAAAGGTCTGCTCTTGAAAGTGTTGCCTTGACTTGTAATTTATGTGCGGATCCCAGCTGGTGGGGTTGATTCTAAATTTATGATGCACACTCAGGTCTTTCCTGACTAGTGCTCCTGGACTTTCATCAGGCCGACCTGTAATTGTTGTGGTAAATGTTTACACATCGATAAATTATTATTAGGCGAGTGGAGCAAGGTCAGCCTTTATCTTTGAAGGCGCTGGGCACAGACTCCAGAGATTTCCCAGCAGATGGAGGGCTGGGATCTGGTTAAACATGGGCGATGATGGTGTCATATTGAAAACACTGTTTCTTGCTGTTGCTTTTGAGATCCCAGATGGGCCATCTCTTTTTTCACCCTTTTACTGATTGTTTTGCAAGAGATGCCATTTTAAATCACTAATGACTATTGTGAACTCTGGACTGAGGAAGCAAAGCCCAAGATGCTTTTAGGGTTTCAGGCTGAACCTTATTTTGACTATATACATTTTTGCTATTTGTTTAGGCTGACACCTCCATTTCTACCTTACTTATACTTTTGGTATCATAGTCTAGTTGTTAAAAATTTCCATAATAAATTAAAGAAATTATTATGGAGAAGCAGAAAGGAGCTAATGAACAGGGCTGAACACCCGCTGTGTCTCAGGCAGTTCTATAGGTTTGTCATCTAATATGACAACTGCACGAGGCTGGTATTGCCGCTGTGTTTTTTGAGTTGTGGACACTCAAACTCAGAGTTCAAGTTTCTCTGTCGCGGTCCCATGGCTAGGACAACGCGAAGTAGGTCTGTGTGGCTACAAACCTAGTTCTTTCCCATCTGCACTGTGAGGCTTAGTCCCCAGAGGGTACAACTTTTGACTCCCCAGCATTTCACTACTAACAGCCTACAGCTGACCTGAAGCCTTCCTGATAACATAAGCAGCCGATTAACACATATTTTTGTATGTTCGTGTATTATATGTTGTACCCTTACAATAAAGTAAGCCAAAGAAGAGAAAATATTGAGAAAATCGCAAGGAAGAAGAACTATATTTACAGTATTGAAAAAATATCCATACATAAGTTCAAAACCTCGTTGTTCAAGGGTGAAGTGTACAGCCGTGGCCAGACTGTAATATCACGTGTGTGTGTGTGTGTCTGTGTCCCGTGTTTCCAAATCCTCTTTATTTCACCATGATAGGAGGGGGTGGGTATAAGACTTGCTCTGCCATACAGAAAACTAAATTGGAAACCAGTATTTTCTGAAGCCACAAGAAGAGTTAAATAGAATCCCTGATGACTATGGCTTCAAAGTCTGTAACTCAAAACCAAAGTGTCCCCTCTGTACTTAGGGAGAGTCTGGGGTATGCTCCCCTGGGGCCCTTAGACTGGAGACATTCAGCCTGTGGAGGGTAATTATTGGCATTTAAGCTTTTCTTTCCCCAATCACTAAGGCAAACCCTTTCTACTGCTCTGCCTGCCTCCTGGGGTCTCTGCCTTATTAGTGAGAGAACTGCAAGGTTGGGCTCATTATTGTGGCCTCCTCTCTCCTTTTCTGGCCCACCCTTTCTTTATTCAGCTTACCCCTTCAAGTATAAATGCCTTTTGTAACTGAAAATGCAAGGATTCCATCAGCAAATGAACGCTCAGGTTCAACGCCAGTCACTGACTACCCACTGTGTGCCAGGACCTTTCACATTTAATCACCCAGCAAAGAAATTTGACTCAATCCAGCTCCTACTGTGTGTCTGTTCCTTTGTCCAGCGCTGTGGGAGTTTGTAAGGAATGAGTGGTCTGGAATTAGCTCTCGGGGCCACGTGGTCTGATGGGAATGGCGGTAGGTAGGATCTAGAAACGGTGAAGGCCAAGGACATGGGGCCAGACCATAGAATATGTAATACGCCCTTATATCACTTCCAGAGCGAGCCAGGATCTCACCTTTCAGAAAGGCGAAACCTCTCTGTGTTTGTAAGAACTAACAACACGAAGTGGTTTCTAGAGACTTCTCTTGGCTCTTCTCCTGTTTGCTGGAGAGACAGAAAGGCAGCCCAGGGCCAAGGAAAGACCCTGCAATGGTCCCCACAGGTGTCCCCACAGCTTCAGTTACCCACAGCCAACTGTGGCCCGAAAACATTAAGTGGAAAATTCTGGAAATAATTCCTAACTTTCAAGTTGTGCTCACTGTTCTGAGCATGATGACATCTCTTGCCACCTCGCTTCGTTCCACCCAGGACACGGATCCTGCCCTTGACCCACATCTCCCCAGTGCGGGCTCCCACCTGTTAGGCACCGAGTAGCCGTCTCATTATCATATTGACTGTCCCAGTGTCCATGTCACAGCGCTTGTGGTCAGCATCCCTTGTTGTACTCAATAGTTCCCCCACGGCCATTCACGTGAGTTTCGTTACTGTATATTGTTATGATTGTGCTACATTATTATTGTTGGTACTCTCTTACGGTGCCTAATTTATAAATTAAATGCATCCTCGGCATGCATAGGGAGGAGAAAACATAGTACGTATAGGGTTTGGTACTATCCTCGGTTTCAGGCATCCACTGGGGGACTTGCAACAAGGATGGGGGGGCCAACTGTGTGTAGAACCCCTCAGAAATACCTTGCTCGGCCTGCAAACCTGGTCACAGGTACATTGACTGCAGACGTTCGAGCTGTCTACCTGCCTCTAGAGAGGCATTCGGTCCTTGGAATCTTCTAAGAGAAACACAATTATTAGTTGAGTGGATTCAACTCACTTTACGAAATTTACCCCAAATTAACTTAAACATAGCTACCGGTCTCTCGGGTCAGTTTATTACAAACGACTTGAGTATAGGTCTAGTTTCGTGATCAAGTCCTTCTCTCTGGACCTCAGGGCCACCTTTATGAGGAATGACAATGAGAATGTCCAGGTCCCGAGCCGATCCACAGCCTTATCCCGTCACATGGTTCTTCGTTGTCTGTTGGCTCCTGACATAGTCGTACAACTAATGTTAAGAAAGTGGGTGGAAAGGTTAAAACAAAGGGCTAAGGCAGCTTTTGCATTTTATCCATGAGCTTCAGGTATCCAGGTTCTCCTTAGTACCGTGAATGATCGAAAAGCCAAGTGTGCCGTCATCTACGGGCAAGCTGTGCTCTTCCCTTGGCCTCGGTATCCCCAACTGTCCCATAGCAAGTGCCATTCCTTAACTCCTTCCTCATCTCTAAAGTGTAGGGGCAGAGGTCCCTAACCGTTCTCCAAGCTCTTAAATGCCGTGG
Source organism: Glossophaga mutica (assembly GCA_039655065.1). Lineage (NCBI taxonomy): Eukaryota > Metazoa > Chordata > Mammalia > Chiroptera > Phyllostomidae > Glossophaga > Glossophaga mutica. The sequence goes on along the minus strand of CM077315.1, from coordinate 13,606,333 downwards.
CATTCCGGGAGATTCTGCTCTCCACTCAGAGACGGTTGACTCCCTTGAGAGGCATCTAGAACAGCTCCCTTCCGGAGGTTTTAAAACATGCATGTGGATTCTTTGACATCCCTCCCATGTAGAGATGGGCTCTATGCCCTGAATCCTTGAGTCTGGATGAACTCTCGATGACTTTAACCCATACGACAGGGCAGAAGTGACATTCTCAGACACTGGAAAGTAGATCATAATGGCTCTGTAGCTTCCATCTTGGTTGCTAGAATTCGGTATCTGGGGGCTCTGGGGCTGCCACGCTGGAAAAGGCCATCTGTTCCGGTTGACCATCTGAGCGGAGCCCAGCCTTCCAATCGTCCCCATCATGTCATGGGGATAAAAGAAGCCTTCAGGTGACTCCAAGTCACTCCTGGCCATTTGAGTCTCTCCAGCTGAAGACTCAGCCGTTGCTGAGCAGACAAGCCATCTCCTCCGGGCCCCATCCGAATTCCTTACTGCAGGATCTATGAGAAGGTTAAGTAGTTGTTGGTTATGCTACTAAGTTTCGGGTGGTTTGTCACACAGCAGTACTTAGGCAGACACCCTTAGAGGGGCACCTGGCGGGCCTTTTGAGGCGAAGCTTTCAAGGGTCGCTGGGAGAGCGCTGGCCTCCCCTTTGCGTGTGTGTCCGCATCGGAGTGTGCAGGGAGCCTTTGCCTTTTCTTCCCCGGGAGGGCGTGTGTGTGAAGAGGCCTAACAAGCCCGCTTTTCAAGAGGGTCTCTTTTCTCTTTCGCTGGCACCTGCTCCTGTCTGCTGTATTCCTCCCTGTGCAGAAGTTCCCTCGGGCCCCTGTGCCAGTGCTGCTTGGGAGCAGACCCCACCATCGCTGCACAGGGAGGGCCTCAGAGCTGGGACCCTGGTTGCCCAGCCTGTCAAAACTGTCCATCAGGAAGGAACGCTGGGCTTTCTAGCAGAGAGTCTGCCTGGGGCCTGGAAGTGGTAACAGGTCACACGTACCATGTTTTTGCTACACTTGAGACAGTGTAGGAAGTGCGTCACACCCTTCTACCCATCGACTCGTCCCAGCCCCCCTGGGACAGGTACTATTGTACTCCCACTTTATAGATGTGTACTGGGGGGCTTAGAGGAGCTGAGTCAGCACCCGCATGGTGTCCGCTACTGAGGTCCTGTCTGGACATTTAGTTGTGAACAAGTGAGGAATGGTTAAGTGTGGAAGAAGAACCCCTCAGATCAGGCTCTCAGGAGGGGAGCAAAGGGGTCAACCTCTCTTTAGCTCCAACCTGGAGAACACAGGCCAGACACACAGGTGCCAGAGCCCAGGAGGCCTGACCTCGGACCCACACAGGTCTCATGCAGTCGACTCCTCCTCTATCCTGCTGCTCAGAAAGACTGGAGGTCTCTCTGCAGTGGTGACGAGTGAGGTCTTGAGTCGCCCATGCCATCTGTACCTCAGTGTCCCCATCTGTCACTCGGGAATAGAATTTTTTCTCCTGCAAGCACTGAAAGGCTTTTGACAGACCTCAGGTGTCCTATTTGGGCTAAAGTGTTTGCAGCCTCTTGGTCTTCGCGCACTTTGAGGAATTGGCCTGAACTTCTTTCCTCAGCAGCCATTGTATTTTGAGATGCATAGTTTTCATGTTCACAAAAGAAGCCTGAGCAAACTTTGGTTAAACACTAAGCATGCACCTTTCTCTTGCCTTTGGCAGAAACCCAGCGCCCTCAGGCTGTGTGAATGTCAACCTCAGAGTATCTCTGCCCCTCATTTGCAGGGACAGTATCTTGCATCCTAGAGGTCAGGCCTGTCAGAGCAGCGAGCCTGGGGTGTGAGGACTGCAGCGTGGTGGCAACCATTTCTTTTTCTTTTCAGTAGATTCAAATGAGCTGTTAAGGGTTTGCATTTGCAGAGGGCCAGTGCTCTGCCTATAATTCAGCTCGCCTCCTACGCCCCAGACCCAAAGCTGAGTGTAGCTATGAAGCCCATCACGACCACAGATGACCACCGGCTCTTGCTGTGCCCTCCCCTACCCCACCCCCAGCAACCCAGTCACCAAGCGCCGTTCGCTCTTCATATGACCGTAACACGTCCTGCTCCACTGTCCCCATCTGTCCTTGCTGTGCCTCCCTTTGTTGGGTCCTTCACCTGCCTCTGCCTGCCACGTTCTTACAGCAAATCAGGCTGGCCTGGTCACCTGACACTTCCCGTGTCCCCTCTAATCACGGCCATCAAGATTCTTTGAAAATGCAAATGTCCCCCCTTGTCCATGGGAAGGGGCAGGGGTTCCTTGAAGTGGGGGAAGTGGTCAGAGCCCATGGCCCTGTGGCCATTTCTCCCTGTCTCTTCCTTCCCATGGAATACACGCTCATTGTACCTCCACGTTCCCAGCAACCCACGCAGTTTGTGTCGTCTGGGCCTTTTGTCGTGCACAAATGAGGAGCAGTTAGTGCGCAAGGCTAAGGAGAGGAACCCATCAGACTGAGATCAGAGGAGGAAGACAAAAGATGTCACCAGCTCTTGGGTCTGAACCTGGGAAACAGGCTGGGCACGTGGCTGTGGGAGCTAGGCGGTCAAGGATCCAGGCCGGTGAGATGAATGGTGAGGGCAGTGGGACGGCAGGGACCCACCAGACTGGGCAGTGGGACGGGACACGGGCGGCAGGGCAGGAGGGAGCCGTGAGCCGGGGGCTCCCCGAGGCCTGGCACGGAGGTCTGGGTCGGTGGGCACCCTCTAACCCAAGTCCCGATCACTTCTCTACTCTTCCTTGCCCAGCTGTGCTTGCTAGAGCCCTGGGAAGCTTGCCTAATCTTTCCAAGCCTCAGTTTCTCAGTCTGTGGAAAGAGGGTTGAACCACACCCAAGAGTGAGGGTACTTCCTCCTCCGACAGTGTAGAACTCTCCAGGGAGGAGTGGTATGGAGAGAAGGTGTGGTGCCTGGAGTCAGATCCATGTTCGAATCCCAGCTCTACCCTATGCTCTCCGTGGGAACTTGGGCGTGGTATTTAACATCTGTGAGCTTCAGTTCCATGATCTGTAAAATGGGTCATATCAGCCTCATGTGGGTTTCGAGAAGAGTAAATGGGGTGTGTAGAAAAAAGGTAGCACCTACTGGTGCTTTCTGAAAAAATTGGTGCTGGGTACGTGAAGACTAGTCTCGTGGCTAGCCCCGTGGCAGCCGCGTCCCCTGCCCTCTCCCCTGGGCTCTGTCCTCATCGTACTTCTGCTCCCCAACCCACCCTTCTCGCTCCAGTCTTTGCCTGGAGTCCTTGCCTCCTGTCTCTCCCCGGCTCATGAACTGCCCTTGCGCTCCCCAATCCAGAAGAACAATTTTACATCCTTGCCTTTGTGTGAGCTCTTGACATATGTTAATGTTTGGCAAATCAGCCTGGAACAGAGCAGGGAGCCCTTCCAAACACAAGCCTGAAGGCAACAAATAAATTACTTTGCAGCAAGGGTTCTGTCTGTTACAAGTTAAAACTTAACAAAGAAAACAATTCCCTTCTGTTCTGGACGCCCTGGAAGCTGTGGGCATCCTGGCCTCTGGGTCGGACTGCACTTGTGCTACAGCGAGGGAGGGACCATCATCAAAGGCACCGCGCACCCTGCCTGGTGCAAGACCCTTAACACATGTGTTACAGACGAGAAACAGCGGCTTAGCAAGGTTAATCACTTGTCCAAACTCACCCGTAAAGTAAATAGCTGAGGCCAGATTTGAAATCAGGCAGGCCTGTTGGATTCCAAAACCTGTGTGTTAACCCCTCAACTTCGTGTCTCCTAGTATGTAACAAGTGGAGAGGATCACTTTTTTTTTTTTAAGAGGAAGGAGAACATTTTAGATTTCCTCTGACTACAGCATGGACCGAGGAGAGGAGGGAGTGAGAATAGAGACAGGGGGACCAGGTACGAAGTTGAGTGATTGGCAGGTGGACAGGGAGGCTGAATGAGAGCCAGGAAGGTTGAGCATGACCAGGCATCCAGATGCCCAGGGCTTCCTCCAGGCGCATGAGCAGTGTAGCCATGGAAGTGGAGGGCCTGTCCGTACCCACCATGGCTTCTGCCTTGGTCATTTGGGGGGCGGGTCTCTGTGCTTTGTCGTCTCTTGGTCCAGCACAGTGTGGTAGACTGTTTCCAAAGATGACCACAAAAACTCTTCCCGGGCCTTTATCCAGCCTGCTCTGCAGCCTAACTCTGCATTTCCTCCCACTACACAGCAGAGTCTTCCTCTCCACTCCTCTGCATCTGAATGCAGCGTGGTCAGTGGGACACAAGGAACCGTGATGTAAACAGAGACTTGCGAGGTGCTCTCGCACTGGGGCTAACTCTCTCTAGATGCTCTTCGGAACCCTGGGAGCACCAAGCAAGGATGCCCGAGCTAGCCTGCTGGAGCACGAGAGGCCACATGCAGCTGTGGTGCGCAGACCCAGCTTCCAGCCAGACTGCCAACTTCCCGCAATGCGAGCTGGGCCCAGAGACCACGCAGCACAGGCGAGCCGCTAGCTGACCACGGAGATCGACTGAGTCTGTCCAGACCAGGGGGCCTGCCCCACTGACCCGCAGAATCAAGAAACAATACACGTTTGTTGTTTTAAGCCAATAAGGTTTGGAGTGGTTTGTTTTTCAGCAAAATAACAGAGAATATCAGAGTCAATAGGAAGAAGCTTGGAGGGGGCATCTTTCTTGTTTCTGAGCTTCCACTGCCTTAGGGCCTGAGGTACCTCTAGTGCAGCCCATAGAGAGTCTGCCCCCCTTAAACTAAAAAAAAAAAAAAAAAAAAAAAGCTATCCAGCTTCAGAGTTGAAGCTGACAGTCACCTCATCCCACCTCTTTTATCTCCCAACTAGACTCTAGGCTCTCGGGGGCAGAGGTCCTGGCAAAGAGCCCAGACTACCTCCTGAAGGTGTTTAGAAGCCTTGAAAGTTTCTGCTTGTTCATTTTCTTTAAAATAGGAATTGAAACTATTCTGTATCGTGATCATGTTGATGGTTATACAAGTGTATGCATTTGTCAAAACTCACAGAACTATACACTGAAATGCGTCAACTTTATTGTATTTGTATTGTGCCATAACAAAATATTGAAAAATTAGAAAATGATTTCTGTATAAGAAAGAATGAGTATTTCAATGAACACTACGGACCCTCAAGGCCTGCCATGAAAGCCGCCACGTGACTGGGACTGCATTTTGCTGCACAGATGTCAGTGACAGAAGATCTTTGTAATTCTAATTTCAGTGAATATTTTAGCTAGAAAAATGACTTCATGATAGAATGACCAAAAAAAAACCTAGAAAAAATTTGTATTTATTGTTAACATAATCTAGTTATGTTCCACCGGTGGGAAGATGGAGTAGATATACTTTACCCTATTCCTCTCACTAAGTACAACTAGCAACTCTGGATACTATAAATAAAACACAGTTAGACACTGAAAGGTGGAAGGAAGAAGCCAGGCCAGCTAGGGATATTGGGACCAAGGAATGACACAATCATATATCCTTAGATTTTCTTTCTTTTTTTAAAAATAACTTTATTTATTTATGTTTAGAGAGAGGGGAAGGGAAGGAGAAAGAGAGGAAGAGAAACATCAACGTGTGGTTGCCTCTCATGTAGTCCCAACTGGGAACTGGCCCGCAACCCAGGCATATGCCCTGACTGGGAATTGAACTGGTGACCCTTTGGTTTGCAGGCCCACACTCAATTCACTGAGCTACACCAGCCAGGGCTTTAGATTTTCTTTTTTACTTCATTTATCCCAGACTTGTAGCTAAAGAATCTAGCAACTCAGAAACACAGTTACAGACCAAAAAAAAAATCCCTAACAAAAGCCTATTCTCTGTAATCAAAGGACCAGGAAGAGGCAGCCTAAGGAGACAGCGCATTTTAACACAATTACCAGTCTGCTCTAGCCAAATGCCTCAGAAACAGCAGGGGCTCCATCCGCATCTGTTCCAGCAAAGGCCAAGTACCGAGGCTTCCAGTTTGCCAGGCTGTCATGAAGCTGCAGAGAACAGCTCACCTGGCAATGCCAGAGAAGTTCAAGTGGGGACTTGTATCCCTGCTGGGTGGTAATGAAGAGCTTCCTCTCCAAAGTGGAGACCCTGTGGGGAACCTGGACGTCTGTCCTTAATGGGATGGTGAATTGCCTCCCCCTACCCCTGCTGGGGTGTCAGAGGGGGCCCACCCAAGAGTTTGGACTTCGACCACTGCCCATCTGAAACTGTGTGGGGTCAGCGCAGGTTCGCATGGGGAGCCGTGATGAGCCACTTCTACCTCTCCCAGACTGAGTGGTATCAGCTGGGGGTGTACTGGGGAGAGGGAACTCCCCCCCACCCAACAGGAATGAGGTTGTCAACAAATGTCAAGGGGGGAACCTGGGCTTCTACCCCGACCTGGAAGCAACGATACAGTGCCCACTCCCCTACCAGAGGGGCGTCAGAAAAAGCAGGAGGTTAAAATGAGCTCCGGAGCGTCGTAACGCAATACCCAACACACGTCCAGGTTTCAACGGAAACCGAGATCCTACCTATAACCATAAGGATCCCAAACCACAGGCAAAGAAGGAACCAGGAGACGCCAACACTGAGGCACAGGTCAAAACCATCTCACAAGGATTTCAAAGATGCTTTCAAAAAATGCTTTAATGAACAGTTAGAAAAACACTTGAACTAAGTGAAAAAAGAAAAAGTCTCAGCTAAGAAATAAAGTTTCATTAAAAAGAGGAGGTGCAAAGAAGAACCAAACGGAAAGTTTATAACTGAAAAATAAAATCATTTAAATACAAAGATCACTGACAGGTTTAATGGAAGAATGGAGGTAACTGGAATGAAGAATCAATGGACTTAAATACAGAGATTATCCAATACGAACAACAGAGAGAAAACAGGCTGGAAGCAAAATAACAGAGCATCAGAGACCTGTTCAATTATTTTTTTAAAAAGATCAGATATTTGTGAATTGAAGTTTTAAAAGGAGAGGAGAAAGAAGGTAAGCCTAAAAAAATCTTGAAGAAAATAATATTTAAAAACTTACCAAATGGACCATAACGCGCCCCCCATAAAACTAGAGAGTCAAAAAGCCGAGTTTTATCAAAACAGGATAAAACCAAAGACATCTTTATTGATATTTATCATACTCAAACTTTTGAAAAAAATTAAGACGAAGATAAAATCTTGGAAGCAGGAAGAGAGAAATGATGTCTATGGGAGGAGGGGAGGGGACAAGTTGAATGACAGAAACCAGGACAGAGGCCAGAGACAGTGGCACAATGTGTTTCAAGGGCTGAAAGAATAGGATTGCCAACATGCAATTTCATATCCGGCAAAAATATCTTTTAGGAAAGATATTCAAGGGGGAAATCAAGTCATTCTCATACGAAGGGAAACTGAGAGAATTTGCCACTGGCAGACCTACCCTAAAAGAATGGATGAAGAGAGTCCTATAAACAGGAAGGAAATGATAAGGGAAAGCATCTGAGAACATCAGGAAGAAAGGAAAAAGAAGCAAAAATATGAGTAAATCAATAGATTTTGCTTCTCCTCTGTAGTTCTTTAGATTATGTTTGAAGCTTGAAGCAGAAATTACAACATTGTCTAATGTGGTTCTATAGGTATTTAAAGAAATATTTAAGACAACTATGTTATAAATGAGTAGGGTAAAGAATATAAAAGGAGGTAATGATGATAGCTTATTTGTATATAGTGTAATACCTAGAGTGACCACCACAAAAATCTATACAAAGAGATACACTTAAAAACACTATAGATAAATTAAGATGGAATTCTAAAAACAATGTTCAAGTAATCCACAGGAAGGCAGGAAAAGGAAACTGAGAAATATAAACAGAAAAGCGACTATTAGTAAATACAACTTAGAATAGCACGTTTAAGCCCTGAATATCAATGATTATGTTACATGTAAATGGACTTAATGCACCAGCTAAAAGACAGAGATTGGTAAAGTGGATTAAAAATCATGTCCCAATTGCATGTTGTCCACCAGAGACCCACTCCAATTATAATGTTAGATGCAGCCTGAAAGTAAAATATGGAAAAAGATGTATACATAATTTGAAAAAATCAGGAGTGGCTATATTATTATGAGCTAAAGTAGACCAGATCGAAGAAAGTTACCAGAGACATGACGTATGCTCCGTTGAAGGGTTTTAAATAGAAGAATGATGTTGGATATTGGCATTGGCAAGAACTGTCTGCTTCCAAGGGAGGTCCTGAGGTGCATTCAACACCAGAGTCTAAGAGAACACGAGAGGCGCTGCGTGGCTGCGTGATCCTGGTTTTGTCTCTCGAGGCATCAAATCTCTGGGCCCTTAAATCTCTGTTGTAATGGGTGGTATCTTGCATTATGCTTGTTTCTTTGTGTATCAGCCTCCCCTGCCCTCCCGCTCCCCCTGCTGCAGCTGAGAATCCGGGATGCACTGAGTCTGGTTCTCTTCCTCGTCCCCTGGTGGGTAGGCTGTGGAACGGAATGGAGGAGCAGATGGTGTTGGCCTCTCAGGTCTCAGGAAGGAGCGGCTGCGTTAGGGCTTTGAAAGCTGTGCGAGGGGAGAGGAAGATGGGGATGGAGGTTCTGGTGACCTCAGTAGCTGGCAGTGTCCCTGCCTCATGTGTGAGTTCTCCGCCTGGGAGAGCACTAGACCTCATCTCCATAAAAACGTGTGAATCTTCCAGCCTCCTCCTCCTCCGGGCAGCAGGGCCCCGTGTCCACACTTCTTTAGTCAAGGCAGTTAATTCCTTTCTTGGACATGCTGCATTTCTCAGCTCAGGCACCTCTCTTATCTGCTTGGGGGTGCCCAGAACCCCAGACCAGCATACCAATCCCATTGGGGGGCTGTTCCCACGCAATTTACCCAGCCTCAGAGGTTGGATCCAAAAACTGTGCTGGGAATCAGGAAGTCTTGTTCTTCCCATCAGCATCTTGCTGTGCAACCTTAAATGAGTATCTTGTCCTTTCCATATCTTAGTTTCAAAATGTGTGGAAAAAGAGAATGATTTCAAATGAGCCATGGAAGGGTTTCTTCAGAGGAAATCCTAGAAACTCTTGCATGTTACACGAAAAACTTAGCGCTAGAGGAATCTTACCCCTTGCCCTGTAGGGGCCTGCAGGGAACACGTAATTGGACCACAGTCCTCCTAGATGGACTTCTTTCCAGCTCTGGCATTTTCCACCATCGCTTCTCAATGCAAAGGTCCAGGGTGCTTGTCAGGGATTTCCTCCTCTGTTACCACCCCCTCCCCATGTTGGCCAAGGCACACCGAGAAACTCCAAGGAGGGACTTTCTCCTGTTCCGGTGCCTCCTACCGTCATGGAATAAGTAAGGTGTTACTTCCCAGGGCTGTGCCAGAATGCGCCCTCCTTTTCCCTGAGAGGTGGAGGTGGAATTCTCATGACACCATCTTGTCCTGGGCCTGATGGTTGTCCTGGCTAGTCTGATGCTTTCTGGGAGCTGGTGACCATGGCTGATGATGGCTCGAAGGTCACACTCTTAGAGTTTAGCAGGTGGGGATCCAGGAGCCCATGCAGGGAGGGATAGCTGGCCAGGAGAACAAGCTCATCTTCACTGTGGGGCATTCCTGACCGCCTCCCCACCCCCAGGGGTAGAGCACTGTTCTCTGCTTTATTCCCACAGGGGCCAGGCTCTTCCCATCAGAGCACGTGCCAGGCTCTGCTATTACCAGTCACCTTCCCACAAGACCATGAGTCTGGTGGAGCCCGGAACGGTGTTTTACACCTCTTGCTATCCCTTCTGCCCAGCACAGGGTCTGGCTCTGAGCAGCAGACCTACAGGGACTTGCAAATTGAAATGCACAGGCTCTGTCTGTGGCTTCTTCCCAGCTGCAGTTCCAGATGGTAAATTCCTCTCCAGGTGGGCGTTGACCTAACAGGTGCACACACGGAAGGCCTTCCCCTTTGCAGAGTATTTGCATGTCTGATTTATTATTAGTAGGAAGTGGTGGGTCTGGAGCAGATCCAGAAAACAGTCAGACATGTGAGTAAAGAGGCAACAGCTCCTAGGAAGAAAGTTTAAAGCAAATACAGTCCCTCAGTCACAGGCAGGAAAAACGGGACTTAATGCAGGAGGTACCAGACCTGTGTGGAGTCTTTGGGAAAAAGCCGTCCCCTCTTCTCTACTCTCCTTTCTCCCTCCCACCCGCCGGCCTGGGGCGGACATCAATTGGGGTCTTAGCACGAGCTTGGCACTGTTAGGGGGTGGGGAGGATAAAGAGGTTTACTATGCATATTCTATACCTTCAGGACACTCACCATATGGTCAGAGACAGAGCATGAACAGCTGTATTAAGAAATTCAAGATTAGGTTGTGTGAGAGGTTGGGGGAGGAAGCAGAAATCACTTCTGGCTTGGGTGTTTGAAGAAAACTACATGAAGGAAGGGGTGAACTTTGACTTGAATTCGTGGCAGCTTTGAATCAAATAGGGGAAATCAGTAAGAATGCAGACTTTATCCAGGTAGACCCGCTCCAAATCCTGATACGCAGCCGAGTGGCTGTGTGGCCTTAATGAAATCACTGCACTTCTCTGAACCTTGGCTTCCTCCACGGCTGACTCGGTTAAAACTTTCTCCTGTAATCGTCATTCCTCCTGCAATGAGTTGGTCTCTCTCTACTTCGTTGTTCCTATTAACACACACACACAGTAATAACTACAATTAAAACTAAACCAAAGCCTTTCCTCAAAACCACATCCTCTTTCCGCTCCCACCCATTTCACTGCCCTTAGAACCAACTCCTCGCACGAGGTGTGCCCTTGTCTCTCTGTCCTCTGCTCGCGCTCTTACTTTCCCAGCTCCACCCAGGCTGGTGCCCCTGTTGTCGCACAGACACCGATAACCTACGTGACGGAAAGCCCAAACACCGGTCCTTTCTCCCCGAACCTCGCTTGACTTAGCAGCATCGTTGACCCAAGTGACCAATCTCGCCTCCTCCACGTGGCTTCCAGGATGCCCACCACCGTGTGTGTCCTCCATGTTCCCAGGCTGTGCCTCCTTTGAGCTGAGTCTCTCTTCCGTTTCCTCTGCATCTCCCTGACCTTCATTTAAACGCTGGGCCAGCCCGGAGCCCAGTTCCAGGACCTCTTGTCTGTCTACTCACACTCCTTTCGTGATCCCATCCGATACTGCTCTGACGTTCTCCCAGCGACGTCCTCGCTCCAGACTCTGTTCTGAGCTCCCGACGCACATGTACGGCTGCCTACTGAGCGTCTTCTCTTAGAAGTCTCATTCGCCTCTGAGTACGCTCATGGTGGTGTTGTCAGTATTATTTAACATATATTCTAACTATCTATTTATTGGTCATTTCAAGGGAGAATTTGAAGCATGAGGAACTAACTCTTTGGAAACACTTGCCATCCTTGGATGAGATAGGGTTTCTCTATTCTTTCTGTTTTCATCAGCATGATTGCACAAAGCTTGGAATACAGCGGAGGAAGCCTATCTCCCCCAAATTGACCCAATGACTGTTTTCATGTCGGCACGGTCCCCTTGGTCTCTGTGCAGAGTCTTCGTCACCATGAGCAGCGTCGGTGCTGGGGGTGCGCCCTTTGGTGTGATGTGCAGTTGGACAGAAGAGGCCGGGACCGCACGCTGCTCCCAGCCCCCTCCTCCTCGGGGGCCACCGCCACCAGACCACAGACAAGAGAGCCTCCTGTAAGAGACCCACTGACAAGAGTCCCTCCCCAGGCCTCCCAGAAATCCGGCACAGGGGCAGGTGCAGAATAACGCCCAGGGCCAGACCCCCGGCCTACCGAGGACGCCGGCACCCCGGAGCTGGTGCGCTTTCCCACTCGGCCTGTGTTTGTGGTCACCCCCGCTGCACCAGTGGGTGAACAGGCCACCGCCGCTGCCCTGGGACTCCCAGGCTGTGAGGGGAGACGGACACGTACACAGCAGTGACCACAGAGGGAAATATGTGTCACTCTGGAGAGTGGTGCAAAGCGGGGCCCTGGAGGAGGAAGTGTGGCTACTGACTGGCCCGGCCAGAGGAGGGAGATGATGAAGGAAGGCCTTCATCAGTGAGGAGGGCGTCTGTGAGCACGCTGCTCTGAGCTACATTTCCGAACAGCTGATAGGAGTGCGGGCTGGGTGCAGGTGTGGACCCATTTGGGGGCCTAGCAGCCTCTGTTCTTTCCCCAGACATGTTCCCAGTGGAGCTGAGGGACTTTATAAAAATAAAATACTGGCACTCTGATGTGTGCGAGACATTGTTATGTCAGGCAGTGTCGCCACTCTGCCGGGAAAGGCGTGGCTTCCCTCCATCGCACTGTCTTGCTGTTGGAACTCTGGGATAGTCAACGCGCGCAGAAATTGACAGAAAGTGATGAAACAGATTACATGTGTATACCAGACCGATTTAAGCAAAAATGTTATTTTGCCACATTTGATTCACATTTTCTTCAAGGGAAGGAAAGCATTGTACGTCGAAGCCATCTTTGTAATCCTTCTGGATTGGATTTCCCTTCCTCTCTCCTTTCCAAGAGGTAAACACTATTTTGAAATTGATACATGTTTATCCTGTACTATGTATTTTTCCTTTCACTACCTAAGTTTGTGGCTTTTTCCTCCCTCCCTCCCTCCCTCTCTCTTTTCCCCGCTTTCCTATCCACCTATCTATTGTATGATACATGTATTTTGTAACTTACATTTTTCCATCTCTTGATATTAAATTTTTGAGATTTAACCATATGGATCACATGGAATCTGGCTCTTTCATTTTAACTGCCATAGAGTATATTCCTTTGTTTTAAAATACTATGATTTATTTGTCCAGTCTCTGAATAGACACTTGAGTTGAAGAAAACATTGTTCCCTTTATCTCCTTACACATACGTGAAAGACTTTCTCTGTCCTGTTTCACAGGCACACTACCTGGGTGTTTGGAATTGTGCATTTTAAGTTTCACTACCTATTTCCAAATTGCTCTCTGAAGAGTTTGCACACATGTTCACTCCTATCAACAGTGTAACAGATTCCATTTTCCCGCATCGGTATTATCACACATCTCGGATTTCAACTATTTTGTGAGAGTGGAATGCATCTCATTGAGGTTTTTATTTATGTCTCTGATGAACAGAGATTATGTTCTCACATGTTAGTATGTAGAAGTTCTTTAGTGGACACACTAAGCCTTTGTTGCTTTTATGTATTGGAAGTATTTTCACCCAATCTCTGGTTTATCTTTTTAATGCTATTTTTTAGCAACTTCTCTCTCATAGATCTTTGTAAATCTTCTCTGTGGTGCAGGTGTACGCTTCACGTTTTGTTTAAGAAATCCTCTTTGTCCCAGGACCATAAACATATTCTCCAGAACTTTCCTCCCAAAGATAAAAGCTTCTGTTTCTACGTTTAAACCCCTAACTCAAGCGGATGAAGAAAACAAAACTTTTTAACTATACAAAGTTCATTAAATTAAAATGTACAGCATAATTATTATAAAGCAACGTAAGAATATAACCATGCCATAAGTCAAAAATAATATGCCAGGGCCAGAGAAGTGTCCTCTGTCCATTCTAACGCCTCCTCCTGTCCTAACTGCGGTACTTTTCATTATAGTTTTACTAAGTGAGCATTCACTAAATGCCATTGTTTAGCTCCACTTGAGGTTTAACAGCTGCACGGAAATGGAATAATACAGCATGTCATCTTTCGTGACCGGCTCCTTTTCCTCAGTATCCAGTCGGAAGTGAGTCCGCATGTGGTGTGGCTGTGGTTTGTTCGTTTTCATGGTGGCATGTGACGTCCTTGGGTGAGTACCCCTCAGAGTGCTTGTCCATTACCGTTGTCGGACACCGGATGGCTTCCAGTCTGGGACGTGGTGAGACACAGGGATCAGTTGTATTTCCTTCCCTGTGGGTTTCCTGGTGCAGCTCGTACTGTAAACCAGTGTCCTTGCTGTGGTCATTTTGGTGCCATATTTTTGCATTTTTATGCTTTTTGGGTGATTTTACTGTTTAAAACAGCCCCCAAGCCTAGTGCTGATGAGCTGTCTAGTATTCATAGGGCAAGAAAGCTACGATGTCACTTATGAAGAAATTACTTGTGTTGGACAAGCTACCTTCAGGGACGAAATTACAGAGCTCCAGGACAGAAGTCCAGCGTTAATGAATCAACAACACATACGTTAACTAAGGTGTCTTTAAACAGACACAGACCAAGGGTATGTGTTTATCTGTTGATGAGGATGTTACGACCGGAGGCTCGCCAGAACCTAACTCTGACTCCTACCGAGGGGCAGCGGTTCAGGACGCACCAGTTCAGTGTCCCACGGTGACTTTATAAAACACAAGCACAGTTATTAAACAAAACTACCGACATGATTTGAATTGGCTGTATTTGATTGGCATGTCTTTTTCTATCCGTTTACTTTCAGACTTTCTGGTTGGATTTTTTCCAAACCAATCTGAGCACGTCTGCCTTTTCTTAAAAATAAGTAAATTCGTTCGTGAACACTGATATATATATATTTATTTCCACCATTTTGTTTTATAGTTTACATCTACCCTGCTTTTTGGGGTTTGCATTCCTCCCCCTTTTTCCTGCTCTATACTCAATTACTTTAATTCTACTCACTTATGTTTCACCTTCAGGTTTATAAGTTATAAATTCTGTTTTATTCCTTTGGTGGGTATATCAACCTGAAATGTTTAATAAAGAAAGATTAAGGCTAAATTGTATTTCTTTCCTTTCCCCCCAAATACGAGGATCTCAGAGTGTTTTCCCTTTAAAAGGTTTAAATTATATTATACCTGGGATGCTTTACCTTGGTCCCGCAGATCGCGTGGTCTTCCTGAGCTGTGAACAAGGTCTCAGTTACTGGCTCTGAAGATTGGGAACTGGGGTTGGGTTGGAGCTGGGGTTTGGTCTGGCCCACGGGTCTCCCAGGCTGAAAACGGGGCCAGAGCTCACCGCAGAGTCCTTTGCGATATCTGATTGGGTAGATAGAGGCTCCGATTTCATCATGCTGCCAAGGGCTTGCTGGTTTTCCTTTGGTTTGCACAACAGATAATGGCCTTGTTGTATAGGGACTTCAAACCTAGAACATTTTAAGCATTTATTTGAATGTGAAACAGGGAAGAGAAGGTTATGACAGTCCTACCTGGGGGTCACGGTGGCCCTTTTTTCAGACCAATGCACTGCTAAGTAATGATTGATCACTGCTACCAAATGTGGGTCTTTTCTTTCTTTGTTTTTACTTGTTTTGTCCCTGTGGAATATGTATTGAATTGGCCTTCGAAGCCCTGCCAGGTCCTGCCTAGAGATTTAGGTCAGGGGTGGCTCAGATCGGCTGGATGTCTGTTTAGGGCCGGGCCCAGGGCTCATGGATTTCACATCTGCCAACTCACGTAAGTGCGTGCATGTGGTAGCCCTTGCAGTAAATTCACTGTCTGCAGTTGGTAGCTTAGGAGACAGAAGCCCAGTGGAGTCCAAGGCCAGGAACTAGACAGACATTGGCATGTTTTTAAGCCCAGGGGGCCAATTCCCAGTTCTGTGCAATTCATGCTGTAGAATAAGGTCTTGCCATGTAGGGTCTCTCAGAATCACTAGGGAGCTCATAAAACAGTGTTTTCTTGGACCGCACCCTGCGTGCACGTATTCAGTGCTCTAACATGGTGCCCGGAAATACGCATGCTTATTAAGCTCCCTGAACAGTGTGGAAATAGTGGTCTTAGGGAACAAAGACCCTAAAAAAAAAAAACCTCCCCTAAAGGGTTGAGCCAAGAGAGGGTCAAAAGTCACTCCAGGCAGAAAGTGACCAGCTAAATAGCCACCCCAGACTGTCATACCACTGCCACTCTCCCTGCCCCAGACTCCCCATCTCGGGATGCCATCTCTGCCCTGGACCTCCCAGGGTCTCCATGCCTCAGTTCTGTTTTGGGGCCTCATGACTACCCGAAACCAGACCCTTCCTGGAGGACACTGAGCTTGGGCTTGAAGGGTGAGCAGGTCTGGCAGAAAAGTGTTCAGACCTAGGGAATGAGGGAGCAAGAGGGTCAGCCAGTGCGAGGTTGGGGACCGTGCTCTTGCATCTAAGAAGCTGGAGGAAAGAGCGTTTGCACAAAGTGCATGAAATGGAGCCAGGGCAGTCTTGTCCTTCCCTCTTTCCTGGCCCATTTCCCTCCCACTGAACAGACACAGAAGCTTCTGCCTATAAAGCTTTAGATGGAAGGAGATGGAGAGGGCAAGAAAAATGCACCAAACGCACAGAAACAGACGGGCTTGCCGAGAGCAGATGCTTTGCTCCGAAATCACTCCCTTCTGACTCAAAACAGCTGGTGCAGGCGGAGCCACCCGGTCCCCTCTCCCCACCAGCCTCTGTAGTCCTTTCTCTCTCGCTCTTCACTGGCCTCTTTCCACCTTCGCAGGCAGTGTCCTGGTGGCCCATTCTGCATGCCAGATGATGCCACCCAGAGGGGTTGGGCGTTTCGTTCCAGTCCTGGTTGTTCCGTGAGATCGAGAGGCTCAGGCTGTGTACAGCGCTGGTTCTTGCAGGGCACTGGGACCTGGGGCTGGAGGCCCAGAACCCTGGCTGCTGCCCTGCCCTGCCTCTGGGTCATGTTCACGGGGACCCAAGACTCACTGGTCCCGAAGTCTGTCTTTGCCGTGGGAGAAAAGTGGGGAGGTGCAGTCAGAATGGGCCGCACCTTGGGGAGGAACTCTTGCCGTGATTCGGAGTGGAACCCTCAGTGGTGAAACAAGCCCCAGGCCAGGCCTTTTCCAGGTACTGGGAATCCCGGTGCCAGCTGGCTTTCCAAGGCAGACGGGGATGGTATCGTGTCTCCTTGGCTTTAGAACTCACTGTTTCGGAGAAATTTAAAACCCATTAGGGAATGACTTAAGAAGTTAATAACCTGTTACCATTCCGGAGAATTACATTTGATGTTGTTTATAGCTATTTGGCTTATGAAAATAAATACATTAAGATTGGGAGCCAATTCTTATTCATGCCATTTATTGAAGGCACATCATCCAATAATAAACAAACATCATTAATCTTAAGCCCACGTGGGGAGAATTTCATTTTTTAAAAAACTAATTGTACTTGTGGGATTGTTTTTTAAAACTAGAACCTAAAAAAAAAGTGCACTAATACAATAAACTTTGCATCTCTGGTACAGAATTCGATTTGTGTGGAAAAAACAAATTAACAGTGAGATGTAACCAGGAAAAGTGATGTTGATTACAGGAAGGGCACAGTCAGGGCGGCTCTGGTGGGCACCGGGGTCCTCTCCGCTCCCACGAAGCCCCAGCACGAGGGAATAGGTGTTCGATTTGGTTTTAATTATCATGTTAGTGTCAGTCGTAATTTCCACAAATGACTCTTAAGCTGCAAGAATAGATCCTACTAGGGTTGGGAGACAATTTTTCTCCCCTTTGAAGTATTTGTGCATTTATTTCCCAAATATCAGGGCAGTCCGTCCCAAGGAGAAAAAGATCACACAAAGATGGCCATTTCTCAGTGTAATTCCGGTCCTTTCAAAGCCAGGTCATTTGCTTCATTTTGGTGGCTACAGTTTATTCATTCATTGTTAATTAGGGACACTTTCTTAAACATAAGTACACTTGGAGCTTGAGAATTTAAAGTCTTTGTCCTTGCATTAAAATTCAGTAATGAAGATATACACGAAAACTATTTCTTAAGCAATGAAGCTGCCCTGAGATGTATTACAAACGCACATCTGAAGGTCAGTATGATGGTGTATAAGGTGACAGAACATGGAAGAGGGAGTGTGAACCCTTCCAAGGTGAGGACCCGGGAAAGGGACATTTGTGTTGGGTGTTGATGGTTAAATAGGAGTTTACTCGATGGGGAAGGGAGAAATGGCTGGAATCAAGAAAGGGCAGAAAGCATTCAGAGGCCAGAGGGAAGCTCAGGAGGCTGGAGAGCAAGGTTAGCGGGAGAGTCGGCCCAGAGAGGCTGACTTCCCGCCAGCTCACTGACCGGTCTCCGTCCCCTCCTTCCTCCCAGTTTTCACCTCCCGCCGTAACGAACGCTGCAGCCGCAGCCTCAGCATGCGTCTCCCATTTCCACCCTTACCCTTTTCTAACCTGTCTTCCAGATCACAGCCAAAGGCACCTTTCTAAAACCCGGCTCTTTGTCTGTCATTCGTTCTCCTTGGCCTGTGGGATAAAATCCACAAAGAAGCTGCCAGAGCTGACCTCTGCCAACCCCGCCCACCTCACGTCCTCCCTAGCGCCCTCTGTCTCCCGAAGCTCCCACCACGCTGGCCTCCTCTTCGCTCTGAAACCTGCCAGCCTCAACCTGTCCTCTGAGCCTCTGCACATGCTCTTCCACACGGCCTGGCAAACTCCCCATTTGCTAAAATAAACCTCTCTCCCTCCCTGTCCCATCCTTTCCCCACCTATACCTAGTCCTTTCATTTTCATAACCTGTACTATGCAGTCTGCATTATTTCTTTCATCAGGATCTGTATGTTTTTGCCTGTCCTCCTTGTTAGAATGCAAACTGCATGGGGGGGGGGCGGGGTGAGGCTTGTCACAGCTGTCAGTCACAGCTGGACTGGCCCTGTTCCTGGCCCTGGGACAGGCACCTCCGAGTTCTGAGAAATCGCTTCTTGAGAACATAGATGAAAAGGCCAGATTGCAGAGGGCTCTGCGTGCCAGGCTATCCGAGTTCGACCTTCTCCTGTAGACAATAGGAAGCCACGGGAGAGATTTAACCAGGCTCCCCGCAGTGAGCCTGGTGTGGGTTGTCCTGACACAGAAAATTAAGTTTAAAATACTTTCGGTAATTTCACTCAGACCATGCCTTCGCTGGCATCCTCTCCATGGAGATGTGACGAGGGGAGCAGAAAGCGATTTCCATTTCTTGAGTAAAATGTGAAGGCAGTTCCTGCAAGGCCTTACGCACTCAGGATGAAAACGGAACCGCTGTCCCATCTGGACAGGCCGGAGGGCTGGTTAGTGGCAGAGCTGGCAGGTCACTGACACAGAGGGGCCTCTGCTTTGCCGTTTTGAGGGGACATAAAATGCTGGCTAGCTTTCCCAGTGCACCGGGCTGAGCTACAGAAAACTGTAAAATCTCCCTGTTGTAATATAAATATGGGATGAGAGTTGATTAACCAATTTTACGTTGTTATCAGAGCCTTCAGTGCATTGGCACTTGAATTAAAAAGACAAAATTGAGTTTGGCCTGGACAGGCATATTCCAACAGGCATTGAGCGTAGGTAAAGGAAAAGAGGGTTAAACTCCTTTCTCACCTGAAATCTTTATCTGGCGGAGGATTTTCTGTAATGTCCCTCCGCTTGCTGTCTGTGGAATAACCACAGGGGTCTCACGTGGGGGCCCCGGGGTAGCCAGACTGCAAAGAGAACGGGCATCTCCTGAATGTCCTTCTAGGGCGTTCTTGCTGCCACGGACACTGGTTTTCTACTCGGTTACTGCAGCAGCCTCCTTGCTGGCATCCGTGCAGCTCTGGGGGCGACTTCTGGTCCATCTCTGCCCAAACCCTGTGACTTCTCACCAAACAGCCACAGGAAGGTGCTTCCAGGGCACACCTGGCCTTGCCGAACACCTCTCCACCGACTCCAGGACGCACGCAATTTGATTCTGCTGTGCATCTGTCCCCATCTGCCTACCTCTCTAAACTGGCCCCCTGTCCGCCCCGTCATCTTCCACACTGACACGCCCCGTCACCCCTCTTCTCCAGCCCCGCCTGTGAGGTCACTTGTGCCAGGAACCAGCAGGGGCTTTCCCGCCGCCCTGCTTTGCTCCAGCCCGTTCCCAGACTTTCAGTGGTCCCACTCCCACCGCCACCACTTCCTGTTCAAATTTCCCTGCGCCCTTCAACGCCCCGTCCGGAGGCCTGGGCGGCCCATTTTCTAGGAAGCACAGGGAGGGTGCAGCCTTCGCCGGGCTGCCTGGCGGGAAGATTCACTGGGCCAGGCACCAGGTCAGGAAGAGCTACATTTTCCGGGTGAGAAAAGAGAAATTTCACCCGGAGAGAGATGTGCTCGTCCAAGGGCTCATGGGCGTGGTTCTGACTGACACCAGCGCCCACTCAAGTTTGTGTCCTCTGGTCTGGAGTGCCATGCCATAGCAAGGTCCGACCTGGGGCCACCCCTGGTTCAACATTGTCCAATCAATGTTTATAGATTTTTTTTTTTTTTTTTTTTTTTTTTTTTTTTTAGAGTGGAAGGGGTGGGACAGGGAGAGAGAGAGGGAAACATGGATTGGTTGCCTCCCCTACACGCCCTGACCAGGTATCGAACCCACGACCCGGGAATGTGCCCTAACCAGGAATCGAACCTGCAGACTTTTTGAGTGTGGGGTGATGGTCCAAACGACTGTGCTACCCAGCCAGGGCCCAGACGGAATCTTTATCCCCATTTGTCCACACTGTTTCCCCGTCCATAGCCCATGACCACTTGAATTCTTCAGGAAAATCCCATAAACATCAGAGAAGCCACCCTTGGCTCTGTCCGTCCAGTCCATTCTGGGACTCTTGACCATTCACCAGGCTCCATAACCTGCTGCCCACAGCCAGCAAAAAGGGGCTGGTGACACCCTTGGCTCATTGACAGCCAACGTCCTGGGCTGGCATCTCAGCTCCCCTTTGCACTCCATTCCCGCAGGTCCCTGCCCGCCCACTCTCTGATCTCTAGTCTTGTCTCCTGTCTGTGGGCTGGTGTCTGGCCTTCTGCCCCAAATCTGGATTTGGGCCTCTGGTTCTAGGCTTTTGGCTTTGACCTGTGAGACTGAGGATTCCCCAGAAGAGCTCTCTATGCTCAGCTTGCCCTGCCCCCTCTTGAGTGACAGGCGTAGGCCCTGTGTTCGCCTCAGCTCAGGGTGGGCCCCATCCCATGTCAGCGTGTGACTCCCTCTTACTTGCTGAACCAACACAAAACCTGTTGGTTTGGCCTTCAAGGCTCTTCACACCCTGAGTTTCCACTAACCCGGCCACCCTCCCCACCATGCCCCACAGCGCCCCTTACGCTCCAGCCCTTCTCCGTCACATACAGTGCTTGAGTGCACCTTGACCTCCACATCTCTTTGCCTTACTGTGGCATTCGGTGCTGTTCGGTGAGGGCCTCCATGGGGCTGTGAGAATCCTTCCTAGTCAGATGCCACACTCAGATCTGGGTTCAAAGCCCAGCTCTCCTGGCCTGCGTGTGACCTTGGGCATACCATTTAACCCAACCAAGCCTCTACTGGCTCATTTGAAAATGAGAACAGGAGCCCCACTTCATGGGGCTGGGGTGGGATTCTGGATGACAGGGTGACCCTCGCCTGGCCCTCTCCCCCAGGTGCAGGGTAACGTGAGTGCTCCTTCTCTGCCCTGCCACAGGCTCCGCTTGTGGTCAGGACAGCAGCCAGGGCCTTGATTGACATGTCAGAGTGTGTGCCCTGGAGAGTCAGTGAGCCCCAGGCTCAGAGGGGAGGGCTGCTTCTTGACTGAGTCCCACCACCCTAGAGATCTCACTGGGGCTGCTGTGTGAGGTGGTAATTCAGAGCTGAATTTTGATGGTCCTGGAGCTCCCGCTGCATCCAGTCTTGTGAGGAGTCGCTGTTCCAACTTGAGAATTCCTAACAACGCTACCCAGAGAGCTGTCACTTCGCAAACCCCTGAGCAGAGATACCTCCACAGCACTGGGGGAAGGGGGCCGGGATCTCCTGAGAGCCCATGAGCAGTGTTCTCACGTCCTTCCAAGGACGCAGCTTCTGGGCCAGGAGGCCGTGCTGACCTCAGTGCACAGAGACCTCCGCTGGCAGTTGTCAAGACACCAGCTTCTAGTTCCTCTGCTGATTTCCTCCTCATGCCTCAGTTTCCTTCACTGAAAAGTCAGAGCCCTGGACCAGGGGCTCCGTACGGTCTCTTGGTGTGATGCTTGTTGGTGGGTGGACACATTCTCCCCGTGCCCACACTTGTTATGCTGAAGTCAGATGCAGTCGACAGAGAGCTGACCATGGCCAATGCACACGGCCAATGCGCACAAGCAGGTGCACAGGAGTTGTCACGCCCACAGATATTTGTTCATAGAAAAGCAGACAACATATTTGATTATACCCTTTTTTCGGTGCCTCCCCTGTACCGGGGGGTTTGCTGGAATTGCAGCATGAATCCTGCCCTGCCGTAGTTTAGATTTTCCCCAAAGCAGACTCCGAGACAAGAGCTAGGGTGCAGGCAGTTTATCGTGGGAACGCTGAGTGAGTGGGGAAGGGAGAGGGGGAAGGTGGAAACCCATTCAGAGTGTGTAAGTTAGCGGGGTGACTGCTGCAGGCACCTGGGGCACAGTTCCCATGGGGGTCTCTGAGAAACTGAGGAACACCTCAAGTCAGTACCCCTGTGGCAGGGAGCTGGGTGTTTATTCACTGCTCCTCGTCCCTGGAGGGTGGAGAGACCCTTCCGGGCATTAACCTCTGGCTCTGTGATGCAGGTCCGGTGCGGACCAACCACGCTGCCTTCGCCGGGGACCGCCTTTCCACACAGAGGACTCTTGAAATGCCGGGAACTACGTGCCTGTGACCTCTGGGCCAGGCTGGAGTCAGTGATGGGCTGGCGTCAGCTCACGCAAGTGCCCAGGAGTCCATGGCCAAGGTTTTACGAATTTTTGCTGGCCTGTCATGAAACACGGCCATTATTACAAATTACGTTTCACACACTTATAATTAATTTGGAAGACAAAGATAACAAATACATCTCTTCTAATTATCTTACTACCCCTTACTATTCCCTGTGCTTTTGAGGTTATTTATGACTTCCATAGTTCCATGGTGGAAATACGGCGTGATGACTTGTATGTACACAGCCACTTGGGGAGTACAGGGGTGGGCACAAGTGGGTTTATAGTTGTTCCTATGAAAGTAATATGACAACTAATAAATAATAATACAATAAAAACTCTGTGTGGGCAAAGGTAGGTTTATCGTTGTTCCTATGACAATAATATAAGAACTAATAAATAATAATACAATAAAAACTCTGTGTTTCGCGTACTCCCAACTATAAACTTCTTTTGCCCACCCAGTACTTGTACCGTGGAGACCGGTAAATGCATCAGGACTTCGTTCCCTTCAAACATCAGGTGGTTCAGCATTTCCCAGCAGCACCTGGGCGGGTGGTACTGGAGGACACCAACCACCTCTGCTATGTCACCCACTGCAGTTCTTCATGTGGCTTATCCGGGCAGGTGACAAGTGAGGCACAGATCACTGAGGGGGTCTGAAGAAACAGATGACAGGTGGGCTTCCAGGGGCGACTCCCAAGGTTGCTGTCACCTCTGCCAGTCAGGGGACTGCAGACGTGGGGAGCTGCCTGTGGAATCAGGTTGTCGCCCTGCTGGTGGAGGGCTGGCAGCCACCTTTGTCCCGCCCCGCACCCGCAGAATGCCTGTTGCCCTGCAGCCCGCCTCTCCCTGGTGTGACTTGATTCCAGGGCCATGCGTGTGATAAGCAGAAACACATCATATCTGCATCTCCAGCTGCAGTGGAGGCCGGGAAAGATTTTAGATTTCTGGCTCCAGCATGACAGAAAGGGGTTACAGTGCATGCTGGGAAAGCTCTTCGCATTCCGTCACAATGCTCACCTTCCTCGGGAGCCTGAGAACCGAGAGCGGTGGCTGCCTTCTGTAGGCCTCCGGGATCCCCAAAGCCCAGCACAGGGCCTGGGGTGTGGTGGGAGTTCAGTAAGTGAACACTAAATCAATCCGTGACTCCAGAAAAGGACACTTTATATTTCTTGGTTGCTTCTCCTCTTGGTCAGGAAGTAAACTCTGAAAGGGGATTTGAGCTCAGAAAGAAATATGTGGCCTGAAAACTTCTCTTTCCTTCCCTCCCCCTCCTCTCCTCCTCTCCCCTTCTCCCTTTTCCTGCCTCCTCCTCCTCCTCCTGTGCTTCCTCCTCTCTCTTTCTCCCTGTCCCTCAGCTTCCACCACCAGGAGACCTGCTTCTCATGCAGACACACAGGGGACCCTTCCAACCCGTCCCACAGCCTTACACATTCCATACGCTGCTTCTTTTAATTAAACACCCGTCTTTAAGGCAGTCCCTCGGTGCTGCAGCGTTACCAGGTCTGCGGGAACACCTCATCAACACTCGGGCCCAGCATTACCAGGAAACATGGTCCGGGCAGCGGCCCTCCCTTGGGGAGCCCCGGCTCCTGTCCTTGGGAACTCCGTGTTCTCCTTGCCGGGAGCACGCATGCGCGTGTGTGCTCCGGGCAGCGCGCTCTCGGGCATGCCAGCTGGAAAAGTTCACATGCCCTTTTTGAAAGGTGAAATACATGCCTAATTTGCAACATCACCATGTCCCATTTCCCCTAATGACACCTTAATAGGGCCTTTTAATTCCATGCTCTATGGGAAGAGACACTGGTGTTTCTATTGGCTCAGGCTGTCGCACTGGGGGCCTGGCCGTGGGCCCTTGGAAAAACCCCGTTACCTCTCTGTCCCGGACTGTTTGTGTTCAAAATGGTGTTCAGTAAGTGCTTTCGGTTCTACCCAGAAACCCTCTCTGGTGAGTGCGAAGGGCCGACCCTGCTGGGTCTGGAGAGAGGCCGCCGATCTCGGTGTGGGTTGGGGTGGGAGCTGCAGGTGCTGGGCTGCGGAGGGTGGAGCCCAGGGGCTCCAGGTCAGGCAGGGCTCCTGTGTTGGGGAAGGAGCACATGTGCCCCTGTTTCTGTGCCAAGCCCACTCCATCCTGACTGCCAGGACAGGCCAGGCTCCTGTGCTTGAGCGGCAGGAACGTGGCTATCTCCCCCCGCCCCCTCCCCCCCCCCCCCCCCCCCCCGCCGTGCCCCTGGGTGAGCAGAGGCAGGACATGCTCTCCAGAGTACCCGCCAGGCCATGCTCTTCCTTTCCCTGCTGAGGAAGTGACAAAGGGCAGGCAGGCTCTTCAGTAGACAAGGTCACGTCACCCTCTCTCTTAACCTGCAGACATTCCTGAGTTTTTAACACCGACAGTAGGTTCAATGTCAAATCCAAACCCATTAAAAACAAGTCAGATGCATGAAAACCCAATGAAAAAGCAAAAGCAAAAAACCAGAAGCCAGAATCAGCGTCGCTGAGCAGTAGCTAAGATAACAGTAGCACGGAAGGACATTCCCAGCCTACCACCGCCCGTTCTGCAGAGAGCTGCCCCAAAGCCCAGGCAGGGCAGGGGGCGTGTGCAGGCAGTGTGGGCCCTTGCAGGGTTCTCAGTCCAACGCTGTCCCCAAGGCACCCAAACCTCACTTCTGGCAGTGCAGACTAGGGGGGAGAAGGTGGGGACTTCTTAGGTGTGTAACTGTGCGGGACGTCTCCACATCAGGCCAGCTGCAGTGGTGGCAGAAACATTGATTCTAGCCCCTGGAACTGATAGAAAACATTCCTCACAGAGAATGTTGGGAATACCACTGGGTTGGGGGGCGGGGAACTGACTGTTAGGTTACTTTAGTGGAAAGTAATAGAGAATAAGTCAGATCTATGGAGTGTCGAGCACCTGAAATTATTTTGCATGCTGGGGGCACAGCGGTTATCAAAACTGATGGGAATCCCTATTGTTGTGAACTCAGCATCTGGAGGCCCTTAACTAACCAGACCCTGGGAAGGGCAGCTGCTGTGGCCCGCTTTGGGGCCATTCAGAACTGGAGACTTGACTTTCAGCAAGATTTCTGTGATTCGGTTTCTTGCTGTGTTTTGGAGTCACTCCCTCTGCACTCCCTTCTTCCTGTCTCTCCTCCACCTGGAGAGGGACAAAATAGCCCTCATCCACATTCCTGTTCTCATCTGAGGGCCTCAGACTGGTGAAGAAGGGGCTAAACAAGGAAACTTCAATTGGTCAGGAAATGGGTGTCCAGTAAGAGACAGGCTGTGTTTGATATGAGACCCACTGGTCAAAAACGTCCTAGGTTGGGTAGATGGAGTCCCGAGAAGGGGGAAAGGTGACCCTCCTTTGGAACAAGGGTATGCAGGCTACCCAGTGGCATGCTTCCTGGGACTGCCATTAGAACCTGCCGCATAGCACAGCTCAAGAAGGGTGAACTAATGTAACCGATCTAAACTGAAGCCAGGAAGGTGAAGGTTGCCTTGTGTGCCACCAGGCAAACGGCATTCTTGCTCTGGGCTTGGCTGCTTGGAGGTGCTGCCCGCACATAGGAAAACGTCCACCTGTGGCGCCCACAGGATGTCTCCCTGCAGCCGTGTTAGGAGGAAGCTCAAGCTCCCCAGGGAGAGGCCACGTCATAGAGAACCGAGGCATCCCAGACAGGAGCGCCAGAGGAACTCCCAGCTCAGAGCCGCCCCACCTGCCAGCTACACGGAGAGGCCCTTACGGCTGATCCCACTCCCTCTGCCCCCAGGGGACAGTGGCCCTTGTGGACACCATGCGGAGAGAAGAGCCACCCAGTGAGCCCAGCCAACCCATGGCATCATGAGAATCTTTGTTGTTTTAGGCCACCAAGCTATCAAGCAATAGATGGCTGGTATGCTGCACATGACAATTTCAAAGTGCCAGTCATCACACAGTAGGTGCTTAATTAAAATGTGCATGAGGAGGAAGGGGTAAATTCTGTAGCTTGGCACTCAGAGTCCCTTCCGATTGACCACCGCAGCCTCCCACTTTGACAAGGCAGCCTCTCTGTTGAACCGGATCGATCTGTAAACCAGGCCAGCCATTCTGGCTCGGGGTAGTCCTCCCCAGGGGGCCGACTGTGACGTTCCATCGCAAAGGGGCATTGTCCTATTTGAAAAGCCAGATCCTTTAGAAGCTGGAGAGTTACAGTCATTACTTGGTGATTGCCCTGCCCCCTGCTAGTGCTGCTGTCCTTGGCTCCCTTAATAAAGGCCAGCCTTGCGCCCATTTTTTTTTAATCTTCCTAAATGGAGCCCGCCACGGCATAGCCATTTGTGTCAGGATCTTAGGCAACCACGACTTCCCAGCCACAGCACCCTGCCACTGCCTCTGTTGGGGTCCCTGTCGCCTCTCCCTCAGATACTGACAGCAGCCCCTAACAAGTCTCCCAGCGTCTTGGCTTACACTCCTCCATCCCATTCTCTGCAGCAGAGAGTGGGCCATTTCTAGACCTGGAATTGAGTCATTTCACTCTG
Source organism: Glossophaga mutica (assembly GCA_039655065.1). Lineage (NCBI taxonomy): Eukaryota > Metazoa > Chordata > Mammalia > Chiroptera > Phyllostomidae > Glossophaga > Glossophaga mutica. The sequence goes on along the minus strand of CM077315.1, from coordinate 13,579,276 downwards.
CTTCTTAAAACCCTCTGATAGGCTCCCCATTGCCTCAAAGCAGCATCTCTCACAGTGGATTAGTGAGTGCCCCACAGGGTAGGGACTAGGAATGCTCTTCACAGTTGAATATGTGTGGGAAATCCTGGGTTAAACAAGGCGAGCCAGGTATTTTTGTGTGTATTGCAGGACTTCTCAGAGCCTCCGATACGCTGATGTGAATTGTGTGTCTCCCAAAGGGTGATATGAAATGCAACACTTATAAACTCACTTTCTAGGCAGGCCGTCTTTGGTTCTGCCGAGTTAAGGTTTAGAACTATCGAAGCATTTCCAAGTTCCTTAGTTGGGTGCACAAGCTTCTTCAGAACCGGACCTGGACCTGTCTCTCCAGCTCACATCCCCGCGCTTCTCTGAAATTCTTACTTTCTGACAACTTGGATGCCTCTGTGTCTGCGTACATTTTGTCCATGGACAAACTCTGCTCTCTCGGAGCCTGGTTAATTCTTCCTTATCTCCCAAGTCTCAGGCCGGGCTTTCTGCCTCTGGGAACTCTCCTAACCAACCTGCGCTCCACTCCACTCACTTCCTCCTTCCCTCTTGCTCTGAATTGTATGTTTGCCCCGCAACACCCCACGACTTCGGTGGGTTGTTGTTTTCGTGTTAACGTCCACGCAGCCACATCGCTGTCCACTGGGCTTTCTTTCCAGATTGCATGTTCCTTTGAGTCGGGCTGATTGGTTGGCCCTTTGTGGGCATTCAGTTAGTGTTTGTCGAATAAATGAGTAACGAGAACTAGAATTCTGAGGAAGTCATCGTTGACTGAGGTTTTCACATTATGGCAGATGTCTTTCAGGTGCGGATCCACCCAGGTCCCGACACCTTTCACGTTGGCCTTCTCCTGCAGATGACCTCCAGGATGTAACCTCCTGGGCCTCCTCAATGCATTGGCTGAATGTTTGGACTTAGTAGTGTGAGCAGATGGAGCGATGGGAGCTGTTCTGGAGAGAAAGAGAGAGAGAGCTAGAGAGAGAGAGTCTAGACATTATTTAGGAAGAAGCAAAGATGGGGGGCCCTGTGGCCTGTGTTCCCAACTGGTTGCGTACTTCTCCTTCCAGCAAGCTGGGGCCTAATTGTGTCTGAGTGTCTGAGCTACGAGTGCATCATCCCAGTGAATTTCCTTTTTCCCACATAAACTTGCTCAAAGGTTTTTCGTGTTTTTGTGATCTGTTACCAACAGGGTCTTTAGTAATAATCCACATCCAATTTCTTCCCCCCCTTGAAAAAGTCCAAGACTGGTTGGCGTTGTCAACATACTTCTGTTCATTATGGCCACACTGCGAATATTCCTGACAGTTCTTAAGCAGGCCGATTGTGCATTGAGGATATGAAATACGTGTGTCACTTAAAAACAAGTGATTGCCCATGTAGAGCCTGGGCTGAGTGAGTCTCACCCAGGTCGTCACCGCCAGCTCACCCGGGCGGTGCCGCCTTTGTGCCACGCTTTGGGCCCCAAGGTCAGGCCCCTGATGTGTAGGTTCAGGAAGGTGCTTTCTTACTCATGACTTGGTTTGCTGGACTAATTCTGTCTTGGTGTTTCCAGGAGATGTTGCAGTTATGGGTTTCTAAGAGCCTGCAGGGTGGTGACGTAGTTTACTGTTGACAAGATGGCAGACAGATAGGCCTGGATTGAAGTGCTGTGTCCCTTACTGATGGTCTGACTGTGGCTTAATTACTCCTCAGAGTCTCAGTCTTCTCATCTGTCAAATGGACATGACAGTACTACTTTCCCTATAGCGTTCTTTGGGGATTAAATTGAATAATGTGTGTTAAAAACTGGCATCCAATAATTGGTAGTTATTATTTTATCTTAAGCTATCTTCTGATTGTTCCTATTAGAGCAAAGAGGAGATTTGCCATCCACACAAATAGTTACAAATTTAATTGTGGTCCTACAAATGTGGGATTTGGGCGAGACATGGTTGAAGGGAAGGATGGGTGTGGCAGTTGGCCCCCGCCGCACCTGTTATAGGTTGTGTCCAGGTGTCCAGGAGGGCCAATAGTGGACACATACGGACTACATTCAAAGCAAAGCTGTCCCAGACTTCAACTTCGTGACAGCAAAGTCCATGTTTGGAGTGCACGAGCCCCCGGGGGTGGATGTGGCCCCTCTGAGGGCACCTTACACTCAGTGATTGGCTGGCTGACCTGGGATTTGAAGCGTTTGTATTTTTCGAGTGTTCGCTAGGATTCTAATCCCCTTTCTGAAAGTATCTGACAAGCAGCCATTTTTTAAGGCAGCATGCATGACGAGACTTACATGGAATTTGAAGTAAAACCTGAATTCTAGTTATTTTGAATGTTTTTCTATATTCTTTTGCCTTTGGGCTCATCATTTCACCATTTCCATATCATTTCTGTCTATAAGATGAAGATAATGACACTGCATGAAGCAAATATGTTTTCATTCATTTATTCATTCCATAAATGAAATGCTAAGGGCCAGGGACTCAGCAGTAAACCAATCAAACAAAAGTTCTACCCTCATACAGCTTACATTCCACTGGGGGAAGAGAGGAGGCAGACATTTCAAGGAAGCAAAGCACAGGGTTTGTCAGGTAGTGACAGCTGACTGCCAGGGAGTAAAACAATTCAGGGAAGAAGGAGTCGAAGCGCCAGTATGGAGGGGGAGCTCATCAATTTAGAACAGAGTGGCCAGGCCAGGACTTCCCGAGAAGGAGGTGGCATTTGAATACAGACCTGGAGGAAGTGAGCGAGCAGCTCCAGGTGACACTGAGTCGGAGGTGGGAGCATCCAGGCAGGAGGGACAGGCAGGGCAGAGAGCTTGAGGCGAGGGTAGGTTGGGAGAGGCTGAGAAACTGAGAACAGACTGGGTGGCTTGAGTGCAGTCAGTGAGGAGGGGAGAAGCCAGACGTGAGGATGGATGGGTAGGCAGGTCAGGCGTGGAAGGTCTTGTGGACCGTTGTCAGGACTTTGACCTTGACCCTGAGTGTGGTGGGGAACCTCTGGAGAATCACGAGCTCCGTAACAACACAACTGGGCGCAGGCTTAACATCTGGACCTCCGCTGCCCCAGCCATGAAGGACTGTGAACCCCCGGAAGGGCGGCCGACGAGACCAAGCGACTAAATATTCCTTTTTATTTCATTAGAATTAATTTAAATTTAAATCAAAAGATCATTCCTTGATTCAGTGATTGGAAAACTTTTAAATGTGTTTGGAACAACTTGGGTATGCAAATCCACATTTTCAACTGTACATTTATGAGATCTAAATATAGATGAGGTATTTCAATAAAATTAACCACCTGATTTGAGGCGTGCTATCATTATAAGAGGTGCTCGGGCTTTAAAATACAGGATGAAAAAAATTAAGGTTAAAAACGCTCAAGGATATTTTGTATATTCATTATACGTTGAAATAATGTTTTGAGTACATTAGGTTAAATAGAATAACATTCGTTTCACCCGCTTCTTCGTACATTTTTTTAAATGTCGCTACTGGAAAATTCAAAATGACAAGCGAGGCTTACGTTCTATTTCTTTTAGACAGTGCCGGTTTAGAGAAAGCCTTGCGCTGAGCTTGACGCACGTTCATGAGCCCGTTCATCCGTTCATCGCAAACGTGCTGGGTGCTTGCTGTGGGTGGGGCGCAGTGCTCGCCGAGAGAGGTGCGGGTGCCCCCGGTCCTCGCAGGGCTTCCGTGCTAGTGGGGGAGACAAACACAGCAAAGCAAAACAAAACAAGGCAAAATCGTGGCCAGCTCTATGGAAGAAAAAAACGAGTGTCTGAGAAAGAGCACATTGGGGAAGGGATGGTAGCGGGTGGTCAAGGTTACGCCTCGGAGGAGGCGAGGAGTTACAGCTGCCTGAGGATCATTATCACACCGCCACACAGAAGTGCTTTTTGAACCTTCGAGTGCCATCAGAGTGAGTTGCTGTTAATATCTGTGTTCTTAGGGGCAAGGCATTTGGCTGGAATACGGTCCCCTTGGGGACAGAGACTGAGTCTCAGACACCTTTGCACGTGGGGGTGCCTGCCCCATCGGGTGGGCGCGAGGTGCCGGCGAGCATGTGAGACAGCACGGCCCCTTGGGAGATGGAGGGCAGCCCTGAACGGGCTCCAGTCCCGGCCGCTGCAGGTGGGAGGGGAAGGCCGCGGTGCGAGCAGGAGACAGGGCGTTCTCTGGGCTGCGGGAGGGACGCGTGCAGGAGCGTGGTAAGCGTCCTAGAAGACCAGGAAGGGCGTGGGGGTGGGGAGGCCTTAAAGGAGGAAGATGATACATGGAGCGTCTGGGAGCCTCGAGTAGGTGAAAGGCGCCTTGCTCACTAGGGCAGCTCAGATGGAAACCGAGACCCAGAGAGAGACGGGCTTGTTGAGTGGAGGGAAAGACAGTTTACGTCCTCTGGGGCCAGGGAAGAATGGGCCCCCCTTCTCCCGGCCCACCGCTGGGGAGCAGTGGAGCCCAGATGTACTGAACACCTGCCTCAAGCGGGAGAAGTGCTGTGTCGAGGTGATGGTGGCCTGGATGGGAGGGAGCTTCTCACTCCTACATCCATCGCCTGCCCCGCTCTTGTCCCTCCCGATCAACACCGACTTCTGGAAGCCAGAGCTGCAGGTCTGGCTCTCTTCTCACCCGGGAGACTGGCAGCTGCAGGCTTCCGCAGGCTGGTACAAGTGCAAGCTGGGTGGGGACATCGCTGGCTCTGCGTGACACACGGAAGCAAGGGCCACTGCTGAGCTCACCCAGGATTCAGGGCGGAGAGCCAGGCAGGAGGAGATACGGCTTGCCCTGGTGACAGGACCTCCCACGTGCTGTTTAGAAGCGCAGCTCCCTGCCATCTGGGCTCTGTCCGCACACCTGGCCTCCATCCTGGGGAGCAGAGCCATGCCACACACCCTTCACTTTGATACATCCTAGGCCAGGGCATGCAGGTGCAAATGTGAGCCCTGTGGCAGGGTCTGAGGAGGCAGAGTCCCAGCGGGGCACCGGGCCCAAGCTTCTCCACGCCCACGGCCTCTCGGAGCCCTGGGCTTGCAAGAAGGTGCGGGGCTCCCAGCTCGGCCACCTCCAGCCCAGGGGGCAGGACGGTTCTCAGTGTGATAGCCGTTCAGGGTGGCTGTGCCTGGTCACCCCGGTGCCCCGGTGTCATAGCTCTCTGTTGATTGGCAGCATTTCACATCCCTAAAAATTTCATTCTCTATCTGAAAAGAAACACCCCGAAATGTTAGCTGAGAGTCAATGCCCTTGGGTGCTGGGCCTGGGCAGGATTTTTCTATCTCCAATTTCCTTTACTCTGGACGTTTTCTTCACTGAGCCTATATTGCTGTACGACAGTAATATTTGAACCAAGGGTGTATACGTATTTTTTCCTGTCTGGAAGGCAAGCTATGGCTTCCAAGGAGCCGACTGTCTCCTCAGAACGGAGGTGACCATTTCTGAATCCGCCCGGCCCACCCACATCCCCAAACGCTTCACTTCCTTTCTGCTCCCGCCTCCTTCATCTATCCCTGTTTTCTCTTTCTCAGGAAAAAAAAAATAACGTGTCCTTTTGAAGCCGGAGGCTTTAATACTTTATTTCATTGAGTCATCAAAAATAAAACAAGAAACAAGAAGACCGGGTGGGGAGGCGGAGAGCTCTTTGATGCCAGGTCTCTGCCCCCACCGGCAGCTCTCAGATCCTGCCCATGGCCGTATGGCTTTCATGTCACACTGCGCGCCCCCGCCATCCCGCCACACCCTCCGAGCCTGTGCCACCTTTCCACGAGCGCCGTCTGTCCTCCCCTCTTCCGTGGTGCGTTTGTCAGAATTCTCCTGTGGCCCTTGTGCTGGGAATTTGAATCTCTGAGCTCATCTTTTTCTTTCTCCACTTTGTCCGGTGACATTAGGAGCAATTAGCTAATCTCATTATATTCGTTAGTTTGCCAAAAATGTTCGAAAGTCTCACATACGTGATCATCGAGCCCCATGCTGCTTCTCAGCGGTTGGTCAGAAGTAAGCGGTGCTGCTGTTCTGTGTCCCTCCGCTGCCCATCACACCACGGGCTGTCCATGCTCTCTCTGCTGCTGGAAATAGAGTCGTTAGTGCCTCTCATCGGCTTAGAGAGTGCATTCCCAAAACTCCAGAGCCAATTCAGAAAACTCATTCCTAAAATTCGGTTCTGCCAGGACCGCTCTCGGTACCAAAAACTGGATTCCTCAGGGCTCTCCAGAGTAATGGGACAAATAGGATCTATCTATCTATCCATCCATCTATCCATCCATCTATCTATCTATCCATTCATCCATCCATCTATCCATCCATCCATCCATCCATCCATCCATTTACCCACCCACTAATCCATCCATCTACCCACCCACCCATCCATCCACCCACCCACCCATCCATCCACAATCCATCCATCTATCCAGCCATTTCTCTAGCTACAGCCAGTCCTTGAATAACATTATTTCATTCAAAATTGTTTTGTTCTGTTATTGATGAGATGCTGTAGGAACTTACATACATGAGTGAGCCTATGGTCAAGCTGGTTTTGTACATCATTGTCTCAAGTTGAAGAACCTATCAACAGCATTAAGTGAGGACTGTGTCTGCCTGTCTGTCAATCAAAAGAGTTATTTTAAGGAATTGACTCTTGTGCTTACGGAGGCTGAGAAATCTGAAGATCTTAGTCAGCAAGCAGGAAAGCTGGTGATTAGTTCTAGTCCAAGTACAAAGGCCTCAGAGCCAGGAGAGCTGATGGTACAAGTTCCTGTCCAAGGACAGAAAACAGATGTGGACAGATGTCCACTCGAGTGGACAGGCAGAATTCCCTTTTACTCAGCCTTGTTGCTCTATTCAGGTCTTCGGTTGTATCTTCAAGTGATTGGGTGAGGCCTGTCCACCCAAGGCAGGACAGTCTGCTTTGCTCAGTCTACAGATTGCCCTTACTTTTTAGTGAGGTAGTCTATTTGTTGAAAATCACCTGTGTTCTAGGTGTTGGGTGATAAGAGGGTTTCTCAGAATATCTATTTGCCAAATTGTCTGGGGCAGAGGCCACTTGTGTATTGTGTGTGTATGTGTGTGTATATATGCACAAATACATTTATAAATTAGTAAATTTTATATACTAAAAATATGTCCTTGTAGGATAACTATCATATTCAGGAGAGAGAGTTTACCTTTTTGCAGAAAAGAAAATGGGATTAGAGAGTGATACATAGAAACTCGACATTTATCTGTAATATTTTATTTCTTAAGGAAATGCTAAGATTTTATCAAGCTGGGCAATTATGAATGGGGTGTATTTTATATTACGTCATTACTTCATCCTGTGTTGAAAATATTTTCCCAGTGGAACAGGGGAGGAAGGAATGGAGGGAGGGAGAGAGGAAAGGAGAAAAGAAGGACCAGGAAGGGACAGGAAGAGAGGAGGCCTGGTGACATCCAGGGTGATGGCCCAAAGCAGGCCACAGCACTGGTTGGAAGGACCCCCTGTCACCACCAGACTTTGGGCCCTAGGTTCCCCCTCCGCCACCTCCGCTCTCGAGAGTTCAGTGCTCGCCCCGATACTGGGGCCCCACTACCGGGAAGGGGTCTCTCCCGTTCCAGACCTGAGTGTCCCTGCCTCGCAGTTTCATTCGGGCGTCGCCCAGGTGCCACATCTCACTCTCGGGGAATGGGGGGATTCTTGCGTTTTCACCTTTTATATTGAGATTCACATATGATTGATAAAGTGAGGAGTTTCTCCAGTGCCAGAAAGGGGTGGAGTTTTCATTGACAGCCAGCCAACAGTGAATAGACCAAGGTCAAGGGTGCCTAGAAAGACTGAGGTCTCTCTACAAGGCCCCGGGCCAGGTGCTGGGCTGCGTCCTGTACCTCCCATCCTGGCCTCGCCCCCACCTCCTGGTTCCCAGAGTGGGGAACATCCTCACCCCAGCTTCACAGGCGACCAAGAACCAGACTTGCTCCATGTCACGAGGTGACTCGGAAGCAAAGCAAAGATCGCAATTCAGATCATCTCCTGAACTCCAAGTTTTTGTTTCTGACACTTTTCAGACAAAACCAAAGAGTGGTCCCTCCCTCCCTCATAAGCTCCCTTCCCCTCCCTGTCACCTCACCACCGTCGACAGATGAGACACGTTTCCTCCTGGGCGCACTTCGTCCTCACCGGGAGGGAGCCGTCACCCGCAAGATCTTTTTCTTTATTATACTGTAGCCAAATAATCGGATGAGTGTTTGACTTTAATAAAGCCAACGTGGGACCAGGCAACCGCAGATGCTGCACCGAACAGAGACCTCTGCGGGAGGGGCATTTTCCGAAGGCAGCTGTAGCCGGGCTAGAGGCGAAACGTCTTATTCGAGGCCATGGGGCTCTTCAAATCATTCTGGGGAGGCCTGCACCTCAGCAGTCGGGGCACACGTAAGAACGGCTAACAGTCTTGAGTATTAAAACGAAAAAGGGTGGGGCCGGGGTGCAGAGGGGCTGGAACAGGCCGTGTTTTGGTGCCACGGACATGGGTTGTACATGGAGCCCTGAGCCTTCCTCAAACCCCACGGCGGACAGTGTGTGTGAGGCCCAGAAATGGGTCACATTTTCTAAAATTAAAATTCAATAAGAGGCATCTTTTATTTCAATCTCCTGCCTTTGCACGGCAGACACAATACTCCGGTGACAAATGCGGGTGAATTGAATTTTGTTTTTCCCATAATGGTTGCATCTAGCAGCAAACGAATATATTTGTTATCGCAGATGAAAATAAGCCTAATGCCTGATCCTGAACTTGAAATTGCGTAACTGCAGCCAAATGCCTTTCAATCGAATTGTGCATTTGCTTTCCTTTCCTTTTTCCCCTTCCTCCTCTTTTTGTTAAATCTCCATTTCTCTTTTATCATCATAGCTTATTAGAGGGTGACTTCAGTCCTCACTTAATGCATCGCTGCTCTCACCCTCAGGCTCTCAGACATTCACCCTCGAGCCTTTGGCATTTGTCTCCTTCACACCTGGATGCTAGGACTTCTCTTCTTCCAATCTGCTTTTCTGTGCAAACCTAAGTGTCTATTCAGAGGACGGGGCTTTGGTTCAGTGACTGGGGGGCACAGTACTGAAAATGGATGCTTATTTGAGCACTTTCTATGGGCCTGGCGTTTTACAAACATTATATCTAATCCTTACATCACCTGAGGAAGGGAGATGTCATCCCCATGTGACTGATTATGAAACAGCGTCTCACAGAGGATGGCGGATTGGGTGGAAGGACGAGAGAGAGAGAGCATGATCAGAGATAAACTCTGCAATTGGCCTGAGGTCAAGGTGGCTGGTGTGGCCCCCGAGAACTGGAAGCCTGGGGCACACCGGAGTTTACTGTGGGGTGAAGACACCAGTCTTGCTTTAGGAATCACTTAATTTGGGAGGCTATTGGAAGGCCAGGTGGAAATGTCAGTGATGGAGTGGGGTTCAGGGGAAAAGAGGGAGATGGACACTTTGGGCCGGCCTCTGAGTCGGCACACTTTCATAACTCATTCAATATTGGCTTTCTGGCCTTTGTGACTGCAAAGGCCTGCCTTCGTCCCCTGTCCCTCATGCAATCAGAGTCAGTCACCCATGCTGGGGCCTGCGGGCTGGGAAATGACTATGGATTTTGCCATTTAGTCATTCATCAGAGCAACACACACATGTCTCCGCCTCATTTTGTTGCCACCTAAATGCAGTGGGAAGTTGAAGTGGGAACTCCCCCATTGCATCGCCCAGCACTCGCTGCTGCTTCTCGGGGTTCCCGCGTGTGTTTGTGCTCTTCTGCGCACAGACTGGGGCTCTGGCATTTGGGGTTCAGGACTCTATGTCCCCTCCCTTCCTTGGACTTCTGTCCAGACCAGCTCCGGTCAGGAAACATTTATTGAAAAGGCATGCGTGTCCAGCCTGAGAGAGAAACATGGGAGCGTTTGCATCATTTCCTAAAATGAAGATCGAGATGCATGATCTGTCTAAGAAACTAATTCAGGGGCGCGATTTTAATTACACGAGGAGTCAAAGAGGGCTGCATTAAATCACTTGCCGCTAGACATTAAATAAACCACCTTTCAGGACACCAGCTACATCACGGGCCTGTCGCTGCCTGGCCGTGGAGGTGGATTTGGGTCATATCTGTAGTTTCTGGCTTTCAGGGGTGCAGGTCGTGGCCCGTCACAGTCAGGACAACTTCCTCTTTGGGGAGAGGCAGGCTGTCCAACGGTGACACTGTAGGAGAGGAGAATGGGGGAGGCTAGTGTGAGATCAAAGCCTGAGTGTGCCACACTCAAAGAAGACCCAGTTATTACAGGTCTTGTATGTAAAAAGCTCCGCAGATGAAGCAGGAACGGTAAGGCTGGCTTATTGTCCTCTAGCGATTCTCAGGCTAGTAGTAGTGGACTGATAGAGAACCTGGTCGTGAGCAATTTTACCACAATGCAGTGATTTTAGGAACCAAGTGTGATGGGGGAGGGGGAGGTTAGAGAGGTGGGCGACCACTGATTGGGGAAATTGGGACAGAAATTGGAGGGGTGTCACTTCAGCTGGGCCGAGGGTGCTAGAATTCGGGTGTGAGAAGCTTGGTAACAGAGCCTCCTCGAAGGCAGAGGGAACAGCGAAGGAAAAGGCTTGCAGATCCCAGGCCAGGGCCAGGGCCCAGGGAGAGTGGAGAGCACACTGTGACCACATGGGGCAGAGGTGTGTGAACAGGGTTCGTGGTCACCCAGATTGTAAAGGAAGTGTGGAAAAAGGCAAGGGGGCTCGTGGGTGTTCAGTGGTGACAGAGACAGGAATTTGTTCTTCAGGCGATGGAAAACTACAGAGGTTCCTTGGGCAGAGGGGGAGAGAGAGAGAGAGAGAGAGAGAGAGAGAGAGAGAGAGAGAGAGAGAGAGAGAGAGATGGTCTGGTCAGAGCTGTGCGTCACAGAGCCTAATCTGATAGCTGCCTGTGTGTGCCTAGACAGCAAGGCGGGGCATTTTCGGCCACTGTCCAGCCCAGGAACATTTGTCCACCTAAAGGTACAGGGTATCACAAGCAGAGGTGCCTATGGATGTGTAAAAAACTCAGGGATTTGAGCTTCGTGGAAAAGAAACACTGGTCCCTCCAACACCTTCTCTGAAATTCCTGCCTTCTCACCAAAACAAACGACCTGGCCTATTGTGAACAGAATCTGGTCACGCCCACCTTGGGTCTCAGATCCCTCAGTGGCGATCCTTTGTTTTTAGAACAAGATCCAAGCTCCACGCGGATCACGAGAGTATCCCAGACTTCTGGCTTTTCTCAGGCTCCCTGCTCAACTGGGCAGGGTCTGGGCTGCGCGTCAGGGCTTTTCAGCTGAGTCTCTAGGAATAGGAGAAATCCCAAGGAAACTACCTTTGCAGGACCGAGACGACAGACAGTTCCTGGCCCGTTCCAGTGGAGAATTGCACCATCGTCCTCTGTCTCCCAGGTCTTCAGGGTAGGGTTTCATGAGCTCAGAACATCTGGGTACTTGGCGCACACGGCTATGTAGATAGAGGAAGCTGGCCAAGGGCGGCGAGGGCATCCAACAAAATTCTAATGAGGCTACAACCTCGGTTCCAGATCCTTCACTAAAAAGTCTCAGTAAAGGGACACAGAACAGCCCAGCCACCTGTGCCCTCAGAAACACAGCCTCACGCTAATCCTCAGTTTATTTTATTTTATTTTTATACCATTTGTGTCACACATTTTGTAGGTGCTGTACCTTTGTCTCCTCCTCACATCCACACAACACACCAGTGAGTGCTGAATCCCCTCCTGTCACAAGGTCGCCACCCGAGGACTTGAAATCCTACTCCCTCTCCATCCTGTAGAGAAAAGGAATGGTGTCCGCTGGTGCTGGTGGTGCCCAGGAAGGGAAGTCCAAGATCAAGGTGTCAGCAGGGTTGGTTCCTTCTGCGGGATGGGAGGGAAGGATCTGTTCCAGGCGGCTCTCCTTGTCTTGTAGATGGCCGTCTTCTCTCTGTGTGTCTTATCATCATCTTCCCTCTGTACCAACAATTTTCAATTGGCGTGCTGCAAGAATTTTTAAAACATGCAGTATGTGACTGTTCAGTGGGGCCACTGACCTCTTTTCCCTTAGAGTGTCAAGTAAAAAAACCAAGAGACAACAGCCAACACAACAAGAGCTGTCCTGTATGAATGAGTTGAAATCATACGCATTTCTTTTGTCAGATTGCCAAAATAGACACTGTATTTATCGGTGTGCCATAGAATTTAGTGATTAGTTTATATGTGCCACGAGATGAAAAAGGATGAAAGTAGCTTCTCTATACTTGTGTCTATATTTCCCCTTTGTAGGAGGATACTCTCCTACGGGGTGAGGGCCCATCCTGATGACCTCACTTGAACTTGGTCACCTCTGTCCAAAGCTTTTCTCCAGATAAGCTCTCATGCTGGGGTACTAGCGCTTAGGACTTCGGCATCGGGATTGTCAAAGGACACAGTTCAACCCATAATGACCTCCCAGCCAGGCCTGGAAGGAGTGTGTGGGCACAGCAATCTGCCCCTCTCTCCCTGATCCTGGTCTAGTGAGTGACATCTAAAAGCAAATTTCCTGACAGCCCTCTCTCTCCGGGACCCTTTGGGAGGCCCCATCGGTCTCTGTGTTAGTTAACGCTTTGGAAACCTCCTCCTGCTTTCCCTGCTCCATCTCTTTCTTGCCGGAGTCTAAGAGTCTCCCCTTCCCTCTCTTAACCTCTAATCCGTGCTGACGCCTCCCTCTAGCCCCTCGCTGTCACTCACTCCTGCTCAGGCACGCTGCACAACCAGGATGCAGTTTTGAACTCCCTGACACTCTCCTGCAACAGTTTCCTCACCTTTGAAATGAGTCATAGCAAACACTGCATGTTCCATTTGACCCAAACACATTTACTCTTTTGTTAAAAAGTCAAATCAGTACTTTCGGCCAAGATGGAGGTGTAGGTGGACACACTACGCCTCCTCACACAACCAAAATTAAGGACAACAAAGATTTAGAATCAAGAAAATAATCAGAACTTATAGAAAATTGAACTGTATGGAAGTCCAACAACCATTCATCCAGACCGGTAAGAGGGGCAGAGTTGCGGCAGGAAGAAGTGGAGGTTGGCGTATCCGGGCACACAGGCGGCAGCAGTTGGCAGAACCCAGGCGCACAGGCAGTGGCTAGTAGACCCTGGGCAACGGTGCAGACTGAGTGAGGCCCCACAAGGCGGCTGGCTGACCAGGTGGTCCCACATTCGCATGCAGATAATCCAGGTGAAGGGGAGGCTGCCGAAGGGACTGGAAGCCAGGATATTGGAGCAGGCACCATTGTTCCCTCCCAGATCCCACCCCCACATACAGCATCACAACCCAGTGACTGGGCTGCCCCGCCCTGGGGAACACCTAAGGCTCCACCCCTCACTACACAACAGCCACGACCAGACCCCCCCCCCAAAAAAAAAGCCACACACACACACAAAAAAAAAAACCCATAAAATGGCTCAAACGGGAGAACAAATCAAAGCCCCAGAGCCAATTCATCTAAGTGACCAAGAGATAGCCAACCTATCAGATGCACAGTTCAAAGCACTGGTGATCAGGATGCTCACAGAATTGGTTGATTTTGCTCACAAATTAGATGAACAAATGCAGGCTACAATACGTGACATGAAGGAAGACACATGGGGAACCAATAGAGATGGGAGGAAAACTGGGACTCCAATCAATGGAGTGGACCAGAAGGAAGAAACAAACAACCAAATAGAAAACAAGGAAGAAACAAGAATGCAAAAAAATGAGAGGCTTAGGAACCTCCAGGACATCTTTAAACGTCCCAACATCCGAATTATAGGGGTCCCAGAAGGGGAAGAAGAAGAGCAACAAGTGGAAAACTTATTTGAACAAATAATAAAGGAGAACTTCCCCAATCTGGCAAAGGAAATAGACGTCCAGGAAGCTCATAGAGTCCCAAAGAAGTTGAACCCAAGGAGGAACACACCAAGGCACATCATAATTACATTAGCCAAGATTAAAATGAAGGGGAGAATTCTAGAAGCAGCAAGGGATGAGGGGACAGTCACCTACAGAGGAGTTCCCATCAGACTGTCAGCTGATTTCTCAAAAGAGACCTTCCAGGCAAGAAGGGGATGGAAAGAAGTATTCCAAGTCATGAAAGGCAAGGACCTACATCCAAGATTTCTCTATCCGGCAAAGCTTTCATTTAGAATGGAAGGGCAGATAAAGCACTTCTCACATAAGGTCGAGTTCAAGGAGTTCATCATCACCAAGCCCTTATTCTATGAAATGTTAAAGGGACTTACCTAAGAAAAAGAAGATAAAAATATGACAGTGAAAAGACAGCAAACTCACAGATACTAACAACTATACCTAAAACAAAAGCAAACTAAGCAAACAGCTAGAACAGGAACAGAACCACAGAAATGGAGATCACATGGAGGGTTAGCAACAGGGGATTGGGAGGAGGAGAGAGAGGGAAAAGGTACAGAGAACAAGTAGTATAGACGATAGGTAGAAAATAGATGGGGAGGGCAAGAATAGTGTGGGAAATGTAGAAGCTAAAGAACTTATGACACATGGACATGAACTAAAGGGGGAAATGTGGGTGGGAGGGGGTGTGCAGGATGGAGGTGAATGATGGGGGAGAAATGGGACAACTGTAATAGCATAATCAATAAAATAGATTAAAAAAAAGTCAAATCATTGTTACTGAACTATATGCCAGGCACTTTACTATTTTACCTGTGGCTTTTAGGAATTGGAAGTGGTTTGCACTTGTCTACTTATCTGATTGCTTTATTTGTTTATGTGAACCCCAAATGTACTCAGATATTGTCCCACCTTTCTGCAGGGTTACATTATGGTGTCTGCAACAGGAAGAGCTTGGCCCAAGTTCAAGTTATGCCATTCGTTCCCTGTGTAACTTTGGGCAAGATGCATAAACTGTCTTTATTTTATTCTTCAGAGGTAACATGATAATAATAATAATCAGGGATCCTCTAGAAAATGAGTAAAATAATGAAATAATGCTTGTGAAATTGACTAGCCAATGCTGGACACTAGGTAGGTACTCAGTAAATATTTGTTTAAAAAAAAAAAAAACAACGTTGTTTTTCATCAACGTTCACCCAGTTTTCTGTGACCTCAGGCCCAGGGTGACTGATGAGCCAGCTTCCAGACCCTGTGGCTCCCGAGGGGCGGTTGAGCTCCTGTGGTGGGTGATAGAGCCACACGGAAGAGGTTCCGAATGGCAGAGGCCTGCACGCACAGCTGTTATCGGAAGCGCTTGCTGCATAGATGACATTCCATCAGTTGGAACAAAATTGCTTGACTTTTTCTAACCGGAAAGAACTTCAGATGCGATCAGCTCCACCCTGCTCCTTCTCCACGTGTGTTAGTTTCCAATTGCTGCTGTGACAACTGATCCCAGACTTAGTGGCTTAGAACAAGACAGGTTCATTATCTCACAGCCCTACAGGTAAGAAGTTCGGTACGGATCTCACCAGGCTAAAACCAAGGTGTTGGCAGAGCAGTGCGCCTTCTAGAGGCTCCAGGGAAGAATACACTTCCTGGCCTTCTCCAGCTTCAGAGGCCGCCTGTCATACTTTTGCTCATGGCTGCCTTCCTCCATCTTAAAAGCCAGTAACTTTGGGCTAAGTCCTTAAGCTGCCACCGTCTACCTGTGTCTCTTCCCTGCTCTGTTGTGGTTATTGTGCATTGAAGTCACCCAGACAATCCAGGATGATCTCTCAATTTCAAAAATACGTAATCGCATCTACAAGGTTTCTGTTGATGTGTAGGGTGACATGGTCAGAGGTTTCCAGGATGAGGATGTGGATATCTTTGGGAGATGTTGTTATTATTATTCTGCCAACAAGAGTGGGCACGGGATCAGAGAGGGCAAGGGTGTGACCGAGACCACACAGCAGATGGCAGACCTGTTGAGGCTTGATGCTTGGCTCCAATCTGGGGTATGAGGTAGGAGAGGCATGGAGGAAGGAATCAGAGATGTACCAGGAGATTGGTATCAGCCTAGTGTCCAGCATTGTGTTCGGCAATTTCACAAGCATTGTTTTATTATTTTACTCATTTCCTAGGGGACACCTAATTATTATTATTCTCGTGTTACATCTGAAGACAATGCTGAAGAACTCAGCATACTTTCCCCTGCCTGCACCTCACTCATGTCCAGAATAGAAGGTTCTGTCTCTGATGGCCCCTACATCAGAGACAGCAGAGGGAGAAGGAGAAGAAAAGAAAGTGACGAAGTCAAGGACAATAAACCCATTACTTCCAGCTGCTCTATGGGTGGTGAGAGCTCAGCTTCTTTGGTGTTACATCCGTGGACATAATCAGTTACCTGGTAGCTCAAGCTGAGCCCCAGGGACCCACTGGATGTCCCAGAGACGCCCAGCCAGGGCTTGTCAAACCCATGGGCTTCACAGGCTCCGCCTACACCTGAGTGCATCTGGTCTGCTCACACGCAGTCAGTGGGCGGGCAGACAGCCTGGTGCTGTGGTTTGAGTTCTGGCTTTTCCACTGCAGAGCCCCACCTTCTGCACCGTGCATTTTCTCTTCTCAAGCCCTTCACTCCTGGTCTCTCCCTGACACGGGTTGAAGCATCCACCTGCATGTGGCATATGTGATCCAAATCCCAGCGTTTCCTTTTACAACTGCGGGACTTTGGGCAGCATTCCTACCCTGCCGGGCCTGCCTTGGATTCCTCTGTTATAAAATGTCACAGACGGTAACGTATACTGTGAATGTCAGAATGAATACAACGAGAATTAAATTAAATAGGGAATCATATCTGTTCTCCAGGTGTATCCAAGCAGCTAGGAACAGATCAATGAGGAGGCAGACTGGAGGTAGCTCAGGCTTGTGCTGCTACCTGAGCACAGGTGTGCACTCCTGCCCGGGGTGGCCCCTGTGCACGAGGGGGCCAGGTTCCTTTATAGGACAGTCTCAGTCCTTTGTAAAGTGCCCCTCGGAGTCCCAGGGCAGCAGAGCTGTTCGGAGGGCCTCTCAGAGAGAAAAACAGGGCATGGGCCCTGTGGTATGTGAGCTCCGGGGGCACGCTGTCCTCTGCAGGGGCTCGATGTGGATCAGCGTCTCCACCTCTGAAGTCCCACCACCACAGAGAAAGCCTTTGTCAAAGACTTTCACCCTCAGAAGCATTTCACTGGACCATCTGGCAGGGTGCTGGTGTCCTGAGGATCTCCTGGCACAGCTTGGGAACACCGGGCCAACCGTGCCACTGATCACAGCCTCCTCGCTGGGCAACAGGTGCCTTTTCCTGCAAAGGGACAGCCAGCCGTTTTATGCAAAACCTGAGGCAACTTATCTTAGGAAATACGGAACAATGCCAAGCCATATAAAACACATTCTCCATACCCCTGGAGTTTTCCTTTCCGTAAGCAGATGGAAACTGCTGCAGTTGCATGGGAAAAGAAGGCCTCTGTCTCGAACCTTCTGGCCAGCTCTGTCCTTGTGGGTGTTTCCTGGCTGGGAGCTGGTAAAGATCCTCTTTGTCCCAGCCATGCTCATTGCCTCAGCAGCTCGCTGGCCCCCTGAGCCTCCTTGTCCTGGCCCTCTCCGCCTAGAGATTTCAGGGTGCCCCCTACCCATGGCTGGTTGCAGAAGTCTCGAACCTAAGAGCTCCTCAGTTCCAAGCTGCCCTTGCAGATGACATCCCCTTCAGCCCTTCTCCTCCGGCAGCTGCAGCCCTTCATCCCTGTGGGGAGTGAACGCACCCCAACTTGCTTGCTCCATCCCATCTGCACAGCCTCCCCATTCGTGGCTGAAACCTGAGGGTGTGTGCAGTGATCAGTCCATGCACATGGCTGCTCCATGGCATGGCTTTTGCTCCCCCAACTTGACTAGTGCCACCCTCCCACTTCGCCCTCCAGGCCACGATCAGACACCTCCTTCGCCCTGAAGCCTTCCCTCCTTCCAGGCTGTGTTCTGCCGACCTTCCCAACTGTCCTCGTGGCTTACTCCCTGTGGTCGTAATCTACGAGCGTGGTTTCTCCTTCCTACCAGGCTGCAGACTTCTCAGGGCAGACACAGCCTTATTCTAAGTGTTTATTGAAGACCAACCATGTCCCGGGTGCTTTATATAATAAGGATTTTATCCTCCAACGACACTGGGGTGTATCATTATCCTCATTTTATTAATGAAGACTTTGGGGTTGGGTGTATGAAGGGACTTGCCCAAGACAGTGATATTTCAGAGATGCCAGAGTCTGACTTTGAACCTCAACCTAACTGTGAGCTTTGTATCACTAGTTCATCTTTTTCTTTTTTTTTTGCAACTAGAACTTTGCCAAAAATTTTATCACCAGGTTTCCACATTCCATTCCTTTGCAGTAAGGAAAATTCAGCTCCATCTCCCATTTAAATAACATTATCAGTTTTGTTGAAATTACCATAGATGCAGGAGTTCAATAGTGATAACTCGTGTGGACTGAGAGACATTCTGGCAAACTTCCTAGACTGTGAGCATATCATGGTGCGTTTTCGTTATGCTGATTAGTGCCTGTGCCACCGACCTGCTCAGCTGTGATTTTTCTGATGAGAGGAAATTTCCAGTCACAAGCCTTTGTGGCCCTGGAGATATGACATGTCTTTTACTAAATGAGGGAGGATGCCAACAACACTAAGGCGACCCTGCAGATAAACCAGGCTTTGCAGAGCCGCCCTCTGCGTAAGAGGGATGGATGCGCCGAGACACAGTGGCCCGAAGCACCAGTCCTTGGGCCGCACAGTCCTGGTCCCACTTTAACAGACCCGGAGTTCCACTCAGCCCCAGCGAGGCAGACACCTCGGGGAGGGCTGGGACAGCACTCTGCACCGAACTCTGCGGGCTATCAAGGCGGCTGGAGCTGGGCATCACTGGAGCCTGGTAGGGAGGGCCTTGCTCTGTCCACCTCGTCCTGCGTGGGCAGTGGAAGCTTGTGGGACACCCATCCTGGGGTCCTTGGGTGGGCCCAGGAAAGCGGGACTAAACTAAGTTCAGGGATGCTCCGGGGAGGACGGGGTTCTCAGAGAGGCCCCTCTGAGACTCCAAAGTTCTGGGGCTGTCACAGCATGGCCTGGTTTTCCATCCAATGTGGAAAGGAGACTTCAGAAGAGTGCAGGTGACCTTTGCAAGTTAGTTTAAGCATCTGCTCTTGACCAGGCCCTGGTACAAGGCCTGTGGCATCATGAGGTCATGTAACAAACTGCTGCGTCTGGTGCTGAATCTGACCAAAACAAAGCGCTGAGCGCTCGCAGGGATGGCGAAAGGAAGGGGCAACAGCCCTTCCGGATTCAGAACACTGTGCGAGCCTGTTCCTCCCACCACCCTGGGGCTTTGGGCCAGATCATCTCACTAATCGTGGTCTTGCCTAATCCTGCTCCCTCCCTCTTTCCTCGTCCTCCTGTGGGCCAGGGCTTCCGCAGATCGCTCGTCTCTGGTTCCCTTTCAGAAGCTGCGGACAGATCATAGAGGTATGCGACTTGTATTCCAATGTCCAGGATTTCAATTCCTGTTCTACCACCTGTAACCTGTGTGTCCTTGGGCCAAGTACTTAACCTCTCTGAATCCCAGCTTTTCTTTCTACAAAATGGTCACAAGGATGCCCAGGTCATAGGGCTTTGGTAAGAAGATGAGCTGATGCAGAAGTCGGCAAAATTTTTTCTGTAAGAGCCTGGATAGGAAGGATGTATTTTAGGCCTTGTGGGTCATGCCATCTCAGTCACTCGCTAACAGCCGTAGGAAATACACAAAAGAGTAGGCATGCTGTTCCAAGCAAACCTCATTTACATAAACAGGTGGTGGTGGGGGGGTGTGGATTCAGGCCATTTTCTAACCCCTGATGTAAGGCACGTAAAGAAAGCCCTTGGCACAGAGCCTGGCACAAGATAAGCCATGAATAAATAGTGACCGTTGTTGTTATGATTAGTATTTGTACTCCTAGTCACATTCAGGCTGAGCTGAGCGCACGTCCCGGTCCCAGCTGGAAAGGTGAGCGTGAGGACAGCAGGAATCCAGGGGACTCTGGTGGGCGATACAGAGACCATGTCACAACCACCACGTGACATCATAGAGCACTCCAAGGTTCTGGAATTCCTGGGATGACAGAAGGGGAGTTAGCTCGATGCACAGCAGGATGAACATGTGTGTGCGTGTGTGCACATTCTTGTGGGCGTGTGGGTGTGGGGCTTGTGGGTGTGCGGGCAGGGCAGGGCAGGAGAGGAGCATACGGATATTCTAATGCTATGCTAATAACATCCTACACTAACAGGAATAAAGAAACTCCCCAGCAGCATTTCCCACCTGACTGCTGGCCAGCAGCTGGCAGGGAAAGCCCGTCACCATAACAGGGGCCCTAAGCAGAAGCACTGCCCTGAGACAGTGACTGTCCCCTTTGTTGGAGCGTGGCTGTGGTCCTCTCGGTGACCTCTCAGAGGTACCCTTGGAGGGGAGGGTGTGGAGGGTCTCTCTCACTGGCTTTCTGGCTCCCTCTTCTCCAAGTTCTAGAACATGCCATAGAGCCTTTTCCCCTTGGCTTTCAGATGTACTGTCTGTCTGTGTTTGCTGGAACCCAGAGCTGGGGGCTTCCAGGCAGAGAAACTCAGAGAGTTCCCACCAGAACCTGCATGCTGGTGGCACTAGCGGATGATTAAGACACTGGTGCTATGCGCCAGAACACACTTGGGTTCCAGCAGAAGGCCCTAGAAAAGCAAAAGTAGAGACCTTTTCTGACAGCCGCAGGTGCTGATCTGTATGATAAAGCCTTGGCAAAGAATGTTGTCACCCGCCAGCGGGGCTGGAAAATTGCCCAGGGAGCAGTTCCTGAGCGAGTCACCACAGCTTCTGAGAGTGTGATGGAGCGAGCTTCTTAAAGACCCTAGTGCACTTGGCTTATTGTCAAGCGGGTCTCAACTGTGTCCCTTTGCACTGAGGAGGCTGATGGCCAGCCGTGCAGGGTGTGCCTGGCTTCCTGTCTTGCAGGCAGGCAGTGAGCATGCTGGGCCCAGAACCAGAAGCCCCCTACTAGCCCTGTGCTGTGACGGTGGCTTCTCCCTGCCACAGGGAGACCCAGCTGTATCCTTCTCACAGCTGGGTCCCCAGTCCTTAGACCAGGCCTTCGCTCATGGGGGCTCTTGCTAAATATTTGCTGGATGAATAAGCAGCCATGAAGGCCAGTCTTCCCAAGCTACGCTACCAGTGGGATACATGGGCCCTTCATCCTTGGAGAAGGTCCAGCCCCCTGCGGCCCCTGTGGGTTGGGACTACAGTGTAGCTGAGAGAGGAAGGGGCAGAGCATTTGAATACAACTCTCCACACCTTTCTAAGGAGCACGTCTGAGGCTGGGTTCTCCCAGCATGAGATTGTTCTTTTCCCCCCTTCAATATTTGACATACAATATTATATTAGTTTCGGGTGTCCAACTGTGATTCTACATTTATGTACCTTATAGTGTGATCACCACGATAAGACCAGGAACCATCTATCACTGTACAAAGTTATTACGATATTATTGACTGTACGCTCTGTGCTGTACATTTCATCCATGTGGTTTGTTTAAATCTAGCCGGAGATTTTGACTGTGAGTGGTTGATCAGCGGAGCACCAGGAGGGGAGTGGGGAGGTGAGGGAGGTGGGAAGAGGGACAATTCAATGTGCCCGAAGGAGCAGGCTCTGCACATCAGGGGCCCGACCCCACGGGGCCTCTGGGACACTTTGGAGCTGTCCCACCCAAGCATGAGGGCCTTGGGTGTTGATCCACCAACTCGCGCTCATCATGGGAAGAGAGCTTTCTCAGGGGTGTCGACCGACCCCTCAGCAGACCCCTCTGCTCCTGAGCAGAGCCAGTCCTGCAGCTCAGGAAAGCCCCATGTGGGCGTCCGAAGGGGTGAGTGCTGAGAAGCATCGCGGGTGGGCACTGCCAGAGGTAGCTGCCATCCTCCTCCTTCTAAGACATTGGGAAACTGAGGCTTAGAGCAGTTATGGGACTTACTGATAAGCAGGAAGCTGGGATGGAGTTTGGCCGATTTGTGGCTGAGCTAGGGTTCAAGTCCAATGCTGTCTGACTCAGCACGCTGCTCTCCCTGCAGAACTTGTGGTTCCCACCACTTTCCCCAAGCAGAGCACGGGCCAGCGGGTCCTGTCACCTCTGCGTTTTTCTAGGTCATCACTGCTCTGGCGTGTCCCATTATAATGTTCTTTCTTCCTCTTCTGTTCAGAGCAGTTAACTTTGCTTCATTATCATTTCATTGGGCTGAGCGTTAGTGAAACACATCCTGCAATTTGTTTATTTAACATAGCCGGTGTGCACTTGCTGATAGGCTATCACCAATTGATTAATTAGTTAATTGTCGCCTGCCACGGCTCGTGCTGGGTCATGGCAGCATTGGAGGTTCTGAAGGATGCTCTGGCGGGTGAGGGTGGAGATGGGTCATGGTGCCCTGGCCAGACCACCAGGCAGGGGCGGGGGCTGGCTGGCCTCCCCCAGCCATACCCTGCTGAGTTGCAAGGCCAGCAAGCCCCAGCCTCAGCCTCGGCCCCCCAGAGTCCAGACCTACTGTGAATCTGTGCACAGCACTTTGGGTTGTATGTCTGAGTCACGGGGTGGGCTTCAGGATCATTGTCTTTCTGCCATGTTGGCCTGGAAGTCCCAGGGACAAGGTACCAAACAAGGGGCATGTCTGAAATGGTCCTCGTTATGATGGGTTTGGCTGGGACAAGCAGAAGTGCCATCTACACCTCTCAGCAGCCCGTCCTGCCAAATCAAGTGCCCCATAGCTACAAACAAGGCACGTCCCTCCTGTCTGAGGCTGTGGCTCTGCTTTCCACCAGGATTTGTATCTAAAAGGCTGATGGCCTCTCTCTCACCCTACAGTCATGAACTGACACTAGACTCGTGGCCCCAGGATCCAGATTTTGCCCACCAGGTGGTCCACCATGGGTTTCTTCTTGTACCAGCCTGACAGCAACCTAGTTCATTCATTACTAAGTTTTTAAATGTTTATTAAAATGCCTGTGGTCTGCCAGACTGTGTTCCCGGCACTGGGACAGAGATGTGGTCCCTGCCTTCCTGGGGCTTGCTGTCTCCACCTGGGCACACTGCTTTGCTTGAGCTCCCTTCGCAACTTCCTCCATCTTCTGGCCAGCTCTGGTGCATCTTCTCTCTCGTGTTTGTTTGAAGTGTCTCCTAAGTCCCAGATATGTCATCTCCTTTGATTTCTACCATAAAGCTGCAGGGAAGGAGTTGCTACTGAATGTCATGGAAGGTGGAAGCTCCAGCAGGTGACACGGCACCTGCAAACCCAGGAGGTGTTGGGGGTAGTGCTTGAACCCAGGAATTACACTCGAAGCCAGGGCCCAGTCTGCCCAGCTTGGCCAACTGAGTTCTAGCCAACCCTGCTTTGAGCTGTTCTGCTGATGGTGCAATGGCTGTGAACTAGCATTTCTCCCAGGCTTCGGAGATGTTAAATCTTTTATGAAATTGTACTTAGTGAGCCTCTAATTACTTTTGCCCCAGGAAGGAGGGTAATGCCAAATGAGACAGATTTTTCCAGGGCATGGGCTCCTTCTTGGACCTGGCCCCACCTACTCAGCATGTCCTATCTGGTTACCGGGCCAGTTTCAGATCAAAGCCCAGCCCTGTGGGGACTCGGGCTTCTCCCAGTGGCTTGGCTTCTTTATGGACACAGTGCCCATAACTCTGTAATAAATACTTGTTGAAGAACGAAGCAAAATGAATAAGCTGTATTCAGATTTTGGTTTTGTCTCTTGCTACCTGGGGGACCCTGGGCAAGTCACATTACTTTTCTGAATCTGAGATGTGTCAGGTATAACATGGGATTTACAATGTGCAGGGTTGTTACAGAGATTAGGTGCAATAATGCGACAGTGTCCAGCTCACTTCCTGGTGGCCAGCGAGTGCTAAGTGCCACTTGCCAAAGTTAGGTTCAGATAGGGCTGGATAAAGTCTTTCGGATTAATTTTGTGCTCGCCAGTCCACACACATGACTTCTTCTCTTTATGTAACTCTCCTGGCCACGATGAAATGCAGCTGCAGACAGATGTTGCTGCCGCCCCAGATACTCTGGAAACGTGCCTTGTTTATGCTCAGCGCCCTCATCTGCAAATGGCGATGCAGTGCTTTCACCCAGAGAGCTCCGAAGGCGGCGCGGAACCCCCGCTCCCCTCTCCAGACCCTGGGAAAGAACGAGCAGGGTTTTGTTTCCAGTGTGCTGGGCAGAAGAGGACGGCAGGGGGGATGAATTGTAACTGCCTGTTTGTCTCTGCGAGTTGACCTAGGAAAACACTGCGCTGTTCGAACACCAGTGTTTAGCAACGCTCAGCTAGGCATAAAACCTCCATCTGCTCCTTGGCTTTTGGTGGACAGAGCCTGGGGATGGAGGTTGGGGGGGGGGAACAGGGGCCGGGGTGGGGGGGCATCCTCTCAGCCTCACAAATGTGCCTTGTTTTGTTGTTACCTTGACTAGTTCACCTCCCGGAAACATCAGTGATGGCTCAAGGACCAACTAATTTGTCTTCTGCTTTTGTGACTGATGAGTGGGGAGGCATTTATTAGAAGATATTCCTGGACAGGGGCTTGAGGAAAGACATAGTAGTTCCTAAGAAAATGTCAAGGATTATTTTATCATGGAAATATTGGGGAAAAGGTAGCTGATTTGCTTTGAGGTTGTTGTGCTAAGTTGAAATATTGAAAGAAAAAGCCCCAGCTGATGTAGCTCAGTGTACTGAGTGCCAGCCTGCAAACTACAGCGTTGCTGGATTGATTCCCAGTCAGGGCACATTCCAGGGTTGTAGGCCAGGTCCCCAGTAGGGGGTGCTCGACAGGCAACCACAGATTGATGTTTCTCTCCCTCCCTTCCCCTCTCTCTAAAAATATAATAAAATCTTTAAAAAAAAATTGTTGACTAGAGACAACTCAAAGCTTCAGTTGTCTTTTAAGCAGCACAGATTTAGAGACAGTGGCGGGAAAGATATTATGCTGGGAGCAGCGGGGGTGGGGGGTGGGGGGTGGGAACTAAAGGAACTCATGGCCAAGTGGGAGACACCCATCCTGGGCATACAGAGAGACGGGTTGACGTGGAATGGCTGACCTGGACAAAGTGAGGGCAGGAGCCGAAGTGGGCTACTTGGGTGGGCGAGTGGGAGGTCGCCTTCTGAGACAGGACGAATTCTGACAGAAAGAGAAGCATGTGCGAGAGCTTGAAGAGTGCGTTTGAGGTCAAAGGCCTGAAGAGCGGTCCAGCCTTGAGAACCGGAGGGCTCACAGTCAGAGCTGTTCAAGGACAGGCTGGGGAGAAGACCCTGAGTCCCGTTTCTGCGGTGTCACCTAGTGGCTGGGCCACCTGAGTCTAGCTGCCCGCCCTCTCGGGCAGGCAGTGTCCCACTGTCAAACTGGAATCTCACATCAGATGACAGACACGAGTGTGAAAAGTATATAAAGAGACTGACCCTGGCTCAACAAATACAATTCCCCTTCTTCTCTTCTTCCCCATTTCCTCCAAATCAACTCCATATGGCCTGTGGCCACTGGATATAAGATGAATAAAGCCCTGTGACCTACAGGGACTCCTTGCGTGTCACCGGCCAGTGTTACCTTTGTCCTTACCCAGAGAACTGACTGGCAGTCTGTATCAGAAGGTGGTATGTCGCATGAGACTCTGTGACCGCAGCTGTATCCCAGCCACCCTGCCAGGAAAATGAGCCAAATAGGTCTTGTCTTCCTGTAACCTTTAACTTGAGAGCTGGAATCCTGCCACAGAGTGAGGTACATGGCGAAGCTGCTCCTGTTGCAAAAACGCTCCTGTAAATGATGAGGAATCTTCCGTAGAGAGCTGCTGCGAGAGGCAGAATAACGGTCCCCGAAGCGGTCCATGTCCTCATCCTTGGAAGCTGTCAGCCTGCTCCCTCATCTGACGTAGAAAGGGATTTTGGAGTTGCAGCTGTCCTTAAAACAGGGAGATTCTCTTGGATCGTCTCGGCGGGCCCAGTGTAGTCACGAGCGTCCTTAGCAGCGGAGGACCGATGAAGACGGCAGTGTGGCGGCATGACCAGGACTTGGCCCAGCACTGCTGGCTTGGAGGGTGGAGGATGGGGGCTGTGAGCCGCGGAATGCGGGGGGCCTCTGGAAGCTGGAGAAGATGAGAAAACAGGCTCTCCCCTCGAGCTCCCAGAAAGGAACACAGCTCTGCTGACATCTTGGTTTGAGCCTCGTGAGACCCATGTCAGGTGTCTAATCTATAGAAATGTATGATGACAAATTGACATGGTTTGAAGCTACCAGATTTGCGACAGTTGGTAGAAGAGCAATAGCAAAACTACATCTGCCCTCGGCTCTAATTCTCCTTGACTTCCAACGGGCTTTGTCATTCATGTCTCCACTCATTCATTCATGCACTCATGCCCACACATATTTACTCATGTGTCCTTATAGTTCAGTTTGCTAACTGTAAATAGAAGTCATGGTAGAAGATGTTGAATAGGGTCTTCCTGAAGATTAAATTCAATAAAGCAAGTACAGGGCACACGAACAGGCACACTGCAAACACTCATAAATGATAGCTGTCTTATTATTATTTTTCCTGGTGTTCGGTCAGAAAACATTTCTTGGGCACCAGGCTTGTGCCAGCTCTGCCTGAGCTCAGGCCGTGGTTGCTGGATGGGAAAAGGGTTGGGTAAGTCCTCAGGGGGCTTTGGGGACAGCCCCACTTGGTGACTTGTGCCTGCGTCCCATCGACCCCCTCTACCTGCAAGGCAGGCTAGTAGCTTCAGTCTTTGAGTTGGGCTCACGGCTGCCCTTGAAAAAAGTCAAGGGTCTGTTATTAGGGAGCAGGGAGCTTGGATTTTACTAGGAAACTACCCAAAGTTGGCCAAGGATTTGGGAACAAAGGAAGGGAGAGAGAAAAGAATAATCACTTAGGGAGTACTGTATGTTTCACATTTTTTATATGTGTAAGTCCATTTAATTGCACGACTGCTCCAAAAAGTCGCTAGTCTTAATCCCATTTCGGTCCAATGAACTAGACGCCCAAGACCATGTTACTAATAGGAGGCAGGGGCAAAATGGAACCCCTGGACACCGGAAACACTGGTCCACACCCCATCCATTCTCTACTGCCTCATCTTCAATGTGGGGGCTGCCGACACACTCAGCAGGTTGGACACCCCACTCTTCCTGGTGCTTTTACTCTCTGGCTGGACCACAAAACGAAGCGTTTCACCCAGCAGGACACAGACTGCTTTCCTCCGGCCTTTGCAGCTGCTCCCAGTCAGTGCCATGGGAACAACGTTGCCTCCAAGCCCCCAGCACCGTCCAGGTCCCGGGGCAAGAGCTGCCACCAGGAAGCAGCAGAGGCAGAGCTAATGCAACTGTAGAAGTCACCAGTGGAGCCAATCTTCCACAAACAAAACAAAAAAGTCATCTCTGGCAGAACCCACATGTCCTGCTCACCTGTCCTTTGTAGCTTCTCTGAGCTGCAGGGGGCTGTCCCCCGCACTGCTTGACCTATTTGCTCACGCCAGGCGTTTCTGGCCTCCTTGATGCCCGTTGAGCTTTTCTGTTCACACTTCAAGATAACACTTTGCTTCCTGGGTAACCACCAGACAGCTGACCCCACCTTGCGTGAGCAAACTGTCATGCAAAACCCTTCAGGTGGCTGAGACTCAGGCAAGAGGGCCCTCCCTGGAGACTCTCTGTCTGAGCCGAGACCTGTCATCAACTTTCCTAATTGAAATTCGGGCCCATTAATAATGAGGCGAACAACAAATGGCCAGCAGATAAAAGGGAGCCTGTAGCTACCATTTGGAAATGGTACTTAGCCAAACAAAAACTGGTTCAATGATTAGGCTCCCTATCAGAGACAAAGTGTCTTAGGAACAGTTGTGCGTAAAGATGCCCCAGGGTGACAGGGCAGAGAAAAGCCACCGCGTGTCTCTGGGACACAGAAGGAGGGATGGGCAGGAGCTCCGTAGTGCTGTCTCCACACTCAGTGCAGGAGGCCTTTGGGCTGGGCTGCAGCACTTTAACCAAAGCACCGGTGACACACCCGTGATCACGCAACGGCAGATGCTCATCCAAACAGCAGGTTTCCAGGCAGGGGCCAGGGAAATCTGACTCATCAGGTAGGCTGGCATTCGGAATGCACCGTTCTGGTCGGCCTGTGTTCGCCACCACAGGGTGGCCCTGGTGACTGGATGAGGTGTGCTGTGCTGTGGGCGCTGCAAGAAGACCATTCGTCTTCCCGAGCCCCACCCCTCCATCACCTGCTTCGCCCACGGCTCCTCCGTGAGGACGGTTTGGCATCCCACAGCTTTCCTGGCTCTTTCAGAGCACGTTCCTTTTTCCTGCAGCTGAAGGAGAACCCAAAAGAAGAGAAAGGGCAAAATAAAGTTGACTTGGCCACGAACTTACTATGAACCAGGCCTTGTGTGAAGGGCTTTGTAATTATTATCGGACCATTTCATTGAGATGATGCCATTATATTGAGTTTACAGATTAATAATCTAAGGCTCGTAGAGATTATCCTGCCCAAGTAGGTCTAGGGCCAGGACTCAGCCCAAACAGTTAACTATAAAGGAAGTCTGTGCCATTTCACTGTATAAATGAGAAACCTCCAATAATCCGTACGTTTACCCGGATAAGTTTTAGAAAAAGGGTGTTTCTTTTTAGTCCCTGGAGGCAATATAAAACCCTCCCGCACCTTACAAGCTCTCAGATAAATGTTAATCATGTTCGATTAAAACTTTGTTCAAAAAACTCGTTGCCATGTTTCAGCACTGAAAATTGCAATTCTGTGCCTGGGATACCCGGTGCCTTCCTGTTCACGTGCAGCTACCCAGAACAGTAAGGGTCTGAGCATTCCAGATGCAAGAGTTTTCTCCCTCAGAAGTGTAACGAGCACCACGTGGAGAAGAGCTCGCAGACTGTGTGGCTAGACCAATGATGGATGATAACCGACTTCTGGTCTTCATTCTGTTCTTTCTTTCACCCCATTTTCATTGCCTGCCTGGTGAGATGGGGGAGGGACATTATTCCTGCTCTGTCTTTGCCCTTTGGGTGTCCATTCCCTTTAGGGGTGGTAGAGGCGGTAGCAGAGGATCCACGAGTCGTGGTGACGGCAACTGTTAAGCAGCTTTTCTCTGTGCCCAAATCCACTGGTCGCTTCCTCTCCCACACTGGCTTGCCTGCCTGAGCGAGAGAAGACTCAAGTCAATCTGCACGTGCGTCCAGAAGATCTTCTCTTGGTCGCGTCTGTTGCACCTCCGACAGTTCCCTCCTCTCTCAGGAAGGGACAGTGAAGGGACCCTATGTGCAGATATCACTTTGTTTTCTCAACACATGTGTCCCACAGGGTAGGGATTATTTCACCCAATTTACAGATAAAGAAATGGAAGCGCCGGAAATTTACATGACTTGTTGAAAGCCAGGTAGCCAGTGAGTGGTGATGCTGAGCCTTCAGTCTAGGCGTTTGATACCCTGGCAGAAGCTGGGGTCTTAGAAGAGGCTGCAGTTCCCAGTGGGAGCATTGGAGCAGATCACCCTTGAAGGAACCCTTCCCTCCTGGGTCGGGCCTCCAGTGGGTTGTCTTACAGCCCCTGACCCTGCATCTTTAAGAGAAGGAGGCTATTGTGTGCATCACTTAGACCAGAATTTTACTTAGTAAAAAAAGAGTGTTTTTTCCCCTCCAACTTTATAAACAAGGCAAAGAGGATTGAGTGATTGAATGTCAACAAAATAAAGCCCTCAGAAATAAATGAACATTTCATATTGTGCTTCATTTTAGTTTCATGAGCTCTGAAACAGCACTCCAAGTGATTAATGTTTTCTTCATTAACCGTAACTAAACCCCAGTAAAGCCTTTCTCTTTTCTCTGCTGTGCTTGTTTTTTTTTTGTTTAGGAGATCACGGGTAGTTCATTACTAAAAGTAACCCTTTGGTACCTGCTGTGGGCAGACCAAGGTTGTGGAGAAAGTATGGGCTTTGCCGTCAGGGAGGCCTGGGCTCACATCACAGTGCTGGGGCCTTCTGACGGTGTGGCTTTGAAAGAATGAGCCTTCGTTTCGCATTACATGATGCGGATGTTCATCTTAACCTGAGAGAACCAGGTAGGCTCTTGCATTGGTGGCCCCCAATGACCCATGTCTCCTGGTATTTGTCACTTTGAATCTGGGCTGTGTTTATGGCTTATTTTAACCAGTAGAACGTGGTTGAGCTTCCAAGGGTATTCAAGTGTAAGCTGCTAGTCTTTCTACAGCAGTGATTCTCAATGGAAGCTTACTTTGCTCCCCGTGGGCGCTTGGCAGTGTCTAGAGACATTGTTCATCATCCCAACTGAGAAAGTGCTACTGGTACCTAGTGAGTGGAGGCCAGGGATGTTGCTGCACATTCCACAACACACAGGACAGGTAGCTGGCACCCTGCCACCAACAAAGAAATATCCATCCCCAAAAGTCAATGGTCTGAAGATCAGAAACCCTGCTCTTAGGACTTGGACTTGGCCCTGCATCTCCACATAAGAAAACCAGTTACCTTGCTGGAGAGACCAGGTGAAGAAGCTGCCTGGAGGTGATGAGGCTACATGGAGGTGACAAGGCCACACTGGGAAGAGGCCCAGAGGTTCCCCAAAAGAGGAAGAGAAGCACAGGCACCCCATCATCCCCGCTGAGCTCTGCCCACAGCTTCCTCGCTAGTGGAATGCCACCAATGAGCAATCACCAGCAAGACCAGCAGAAGAACTGCCCAGCTGAGCCCAGCCCAGTTCAAGCAAAATTAAAACGTTTTTGTTTATTTCAGGCTACTAACTTGGGAGTGGGTCATCACACATCAGTAGGTAACTAAAACAGTAGCATACATTAAGGAAACCCTAGTATCTCAACTAACGTCAGATTCCTTCTGCCACGGATGCTGCAGGGTATCCCCCTCATTCCCTCTTCTGGACACAGGCTCTCGTGCCCCCACCTGCTGGTAGTACCGGTGGCTGGCAATTCCCCCAACGCTTTCTCCGGGGCAGCCTGCCTCATGCGAGCGGTCCGTGTGCAGGGAGAAAGTCCCGGCACCCTTGCCCTTGTGAAGCAGGACAACACAGAAGGGCCGTCTCGACACGTGAGTTCCCCAGGGCCACCGCTGAGGCTGCGGCTGCTAAGCACCTTTCTCTGCCAGATCCAGCTTCCTTCACCGCCTCCAGGTCTTAATCTTGAGGAAACCTCTCCCAAGGATCTGCTGCATGGGGCACTCCAGCAGAAACCCTGCTCTGAAGACAGATCGAGAGTCTGTTTCCCATGGAACCAACCTGACTTGAAATACCTTTCATTTCCCATCTGGAAGTTTTTTGCTGTAAGACCTTCGGGACACAAGGTAGTATGACCAAGGGTGCCAGCCTTGGGTGCGGAAGCAAGGCGTAGTCCCTGCTCCTTTCCTGGCTTTCAGTCTCCAGGTTTTTGTTGCCTGGACAATAAATAAGCAATAAGCCTTGCCTTGAACCCAGAGAGAAATTCCAAAGCTTAACTGTAACTCTGGGGAACTTACACAGAGCAAAAAAGAAAAGAAAAGAAGAAAACCACCGGGAAACATATTAATCTTCAGCAGATATGCAAGAAGTGCAAATCAAACCCACCGTGAGATACCATTTTACACAGACTGAATTAGCAGAAGAAAGTAAAAATAAAATCAAACGCACATTTCTGGTGACATCATGGTGAATGTTGGGCCTTCTTAATCTGCCTACTTAAATATAACACTCAGAGAAAGCAATATAGCCACACACTGGAAGCTGTAAATAGGCCCTTGCCCTCCGGCCCATTAATAAAGATGGATCTGAATAAATTTGTTTCAGAGAAGATTTGGGAATCAAATTCCGGTCTCTTAAATTTCACCAGGCTGCAAACATATATGTGATGTAAGTAAATATGTAGTGGAGAACAAGAAGCCAGAACATAGCGTTGGGAGACTGCAGGAGGGGCTGTATTGTGTAAGACAAAGGACTAGTCCTGAACAGTTTGCCGTGTTTGCCAAAGCTTGGCCTTCTGGCTCCCAGCATCTCGATTGCCGGGGGCTTCATGAAAAGGTGCGGTCCGGAGCCCAACCCCCACCGGGAGAAAGAGTTTATGTGAGGTGGGCCTGCATTTTAAGTAAGTCCTCCAGGTGTCCTTGGGCCTCTCCGGTCTGACAGCACTATACTGAAACTGTTCCTTTATACCCTTTTGGGGCACAGAATTTATGCCATTTGGGGATAGCATTAGAAGGCATATTATCTTCCTCAAGTTGCTGTAGTTTTTTTTTATGTTTTCAGAGTCGTCAAGAGAAAAAAAATTGTAATTTTCCTGGAGCACGTCAGAGAATAGTCATTTGAATGATAGGTGTCTTAATAGTCCCCCATTAAGGTGCGTAGCTTCTCTTGTCTGGAGGGGTAGGTTAAGTATCGAGAGAGAAGAGTCTTGCGCTAAGAAAAGGGCATTCTTCTCATCACTAATCTTCCCGGTAATGGATATTTATGATGTATCTAAGAATCTACGGTTACCAACCATTCCAAAATCCCCTTGGGTTCTGCGCCATGCACACTTCTGGCTCCAGCCTTGGGAGGCTGGCGTGACTCATACGTGGCCGGAATTCTGTCACTTGGCTTAGGGAAAGCTGTTCTGAGGGCTCAGAGACGTTGCCTCCCTGAGCTTAAAAATATCGTGCCCTTAATCTGCAGAGAGGAGCACACCAGTGAGGCATGAACCCTTCTGAGAAAAATTGGGGAGACAGGCGGAAACATTAGATGGTGACCCTGTCCCCCTGCCTTGCCTTGTGCGGTCATTAGCACATCTAAAATAGCTCTTGCACAGCTAATAGATATTTCTGTCTCAAGACATTTCAATGACAATTTAACTAACCAGGTGCTAGCCTAGCAGACTTTCTGGTCTTTGAATCATTTTTTTTTTCTGGCTCACAAATGTCTTCAACACCAAGTTCTTTATCAGGGAGATATTGGTCAGGGGGATTTTTTTCAAAGGTGAGCCTTCAACACCAGTTTATGTTTACCTATATCCAGCCCGGTTATCTATTGGAAGGTGTGAGAGAGAGAATACAGGCACATGTACGCAAGCACACCCATACACACTCACAGACCCATGTACGAGCCTCAAAAGGGAAAATTCTGAATACAGTGAAGAAATATTGCAAGGGCATCGGAGGCCAATATTGATGCTGATGGTGTCACATGAGAAAGGCAGGAACCTCCCTTTTTGTCCTGGTCAAGCCTAAGGAAGACGAGCCCAGCATCTGTCCTTAGTGTCACGGGCACCGGGCCAGGTCAGCTCTGGGACTTCGAGCTCAGATGAAGGGGTGCAAACCTGAGGGTCAGGAGACGTCTCGAAGGCCTGGCTTTTCCTAACAAAAGACCCGATGGTTATAAAAGGACATTTTGGTTGAGGTTGATTCCTAAGACTGGGGTTTCACCAAAGAGATAAGGGCTAAAAATGGATGGACACGGGGACTCAACTCAATCTCAGGCTGCAGGTTTTTGAAATCTTGCCCTATTTCCGTTAGCATTTAAGTGGTGTAAGTACAGCTAGTAAACCATGGTTAGATGTCATAACCAAAATCACAACTTTACTTTTATAGTAAAGTATGGATTTGAATGAAAAAACTCCCAATTATTTTCCGAATCTCTGATAAAGCATGTTTTGTGATTTAGCCCATGGATCTTATAAACAAGACCCTGCTACTCATTTGAAGAAGGAAGAAAAAATTCTAATTTTTGGCTGGACGCTTGCGGTCATTCAGCTCTGCGTTCAGGTATGCAGCTATGTCTTTTCCTCCTCCTTCTAAGAGAATTTAAGGTGCCCGACAAAATACAGCTTACTATGATACAGTGTTCTGAACACATAACATTTAATTGAATAATTTACATCTGTTAAAACTAGGAGGATCATTAACTGATTCTGTTTCTGTGTTGAGTTACATGTTTGAAATATTTTCCCACTAAAAGCAAACACGCAAGCAGAACGATGATCCGGACCAGGGCGTATGTAAATACATGCTGGTGTGTGTGCGTATCTCACAGGGGGTGCTGTTTCATAGGAATCAGCACCTTTCTCAGTAAAAGGCCAGAGAGCAAATATTTTCGGCCTGGTGGGACGTACAGCGGTCTCTGTCGCATCCACTCAGCGCTGTCGTTGCAGCTTCGGAGTGCGCCTGGACAGCGCAACGCAGCGCACTGATGGCCGAGCATGGCTGTGCCCAGTGCAGCTTTGCAGACGGGTCCCCAGTGATGGTTTGATTTATGATTTCCTGACTTTACCATGGTGCGAAAGCGATGTGCATTCAGTAGAAACTGTACTTAAAATGTTGTAGTTTGATCTTGTCCTGGGCCAGCAATCTGCGGTATGAGATGCTCTGGTGGAGCCCGCAGTGGCTGCTCCCACCAGCCCCGGGATCCTGAGGGCACCGTGAACAACCGGCGCTCCGCGGTGTGCCCTGCCGCCAGCAGTTCTGGGTACCGTGTGCTCTGAGCGCATCTAAGGTAGGCTAGGCTAAGCTCTGACGTTGGGTGGTTATGTGTATTAAATGCATTTTCAACTTAACAATATTTTCAACTTACGATGGGCTGATCGGGTTGCGGATCATCCATATTTACAAGAAGCAGGCAGCAGGTAGCGGGCCAGAACTGGCTGTCATCTGCCAGTCTCTGATTTGGAGAGCAGACCAGGCACTGTATGGTTAGAATTGTTTTTTCACACACATCACTTTACTGAAGGAGAAGCTGAGACTCAGAGAGGTCAAGTGACTTACCTCAAGACACACAGCAAAGCCAGAGAAGCCAGATTTCCATGGGGTTCCCTGGACCCCTGCAGCACAGAGCGGAAGCCCTCTCGAAGAGTGGAAGGGGTCGGGGGGTGGGGCAGAGGAGAGTGACAGCGCCTAGAGTGACGTCTGCTCCGCTCCCCTCCCTTCTTCCGGACCATGATCAGGGCTTGCCTGTGTTTTGCACACGTTTTCTTGTTCGGCTGGCTTTTAATGGTGGATGAAGTTTGGCCCTGCCATCCACTTAGCTCTGCGGCCTTGACGGGAGTCACTGCCCCTCTCTGGGCTTCATTGGCTGGGTGATTTAGAACAGTGGTCCCCAACCTTTTTGGCACTAGAACTGGTTTTGGGGGGTGGGGGAGGAATTAGTTTCAGGATGATTCAAGCTCACCTCCTGCTGGGCAGCCCAGGTCCTACCAGACCCGGACTGGTACCCGTCTGCGTGGCCTGGGGGTTGGGGACCCCTGATTTAGAATCCTTATTCCATTCTCCAATTTTGATTCCTTCTAGGTTATCATTTTCCCTGTCAATCTACAATAATTCACAATTTGGCTACTGTCTGCTCAAGCCTTGGGTGCAGAGAGGCCCTGAATTGGTAGCTCCACCTAGGTGTCCCTAGTGACATATTTCTATGCTCCCTTGAGCCCAGTCGCTTCCTTCAGAGCATCCTAGGAACCCTGATGACCTCATTGCTCCCTGGGCCCAGAGCTGATGAGCATAGTAAAGGTGCCCGCCTGCTCAGGAAGCTTTCTGTTCTGGCTCTGAACTGCTGAGTTGGGTGTTTTACCAACTCAGTAGTCTGTATGTTTATCTGTCCCTCTTGAATGGCCACCGTCCACTGAACTCCTTTCTAGTAAGTCAGCAGTTTTCTAATGAACCATGCCCTGGTTTTGGCATTCGCAAGGCAAGTCAAGATGAGGCCCTTCTGTGGACTCATTGTAGGTGAGCGTGTTATTGCCACTTACTTGTATACTTTTGCCAAGGGCTCAAACTGTCTTTTCTCCACTCCAGGACTTCCATCCATCTTAGTTAAATTTTCTTCATAGAAAATATGGTATAGTTCACAGAGCTCTGAGCCTAGAGACCGGGGTTCAAATCCCAGTGGTATCACAACTTACATGTATGACCTTGGGCAAGTTCCGGAACCTCTCTCCTGGCTTCCTAACTAAGCAGTAGAGATGGTAGTCTCTGTCTTATTCTCCCAGACCATTGTCATGGTTCTGAACGCTGGTTCTACATTGGAGTCACCTGGGAAGTAAAAACAAAAACAAAAAAAAAACCCCAGCCCTCCAAAGTTACCCCCTGCTGTCGAATCAGATTCCCTGGGGGCGGAGCGTAGCATTGGGCAGAATTAAATTCTCTCCAGGTGATTGTAATGAGCAGCCACGCTCGGGAGCCACAGGTTTTAATTATCTAAATAATATCCTCAATATGAATGCACTTTTCAAAAGGGCCTTATCATGTGTTGTACTGTTAGTTTTGCTGTTACTTCTATTTAAAAGAGAGATACCAAAACTCTATGCTCGCAAATCCTCCGTGAAATAAAATGAAGATGGGAATAAAATGAGGCAGTGGGATAGTGCTATTTATAGTGAACACATACTCGGTCTTTGTCCTGTTTCTGGCTCATGGTTCCCCAGACCCTTGGCATTTCCTGAGCCACAGTCGTATGGGAGCATCTTTTGTTACAATATTTGGTATCTTGTCTTTTGCTCCTGAAATCACCTGGGAATCATAACTGTGAAATGGGTATATTGTTATTCATAACAATCTCCTTTCAACCTCACCTGAGTTGTGTTAATGAGGTGACTTTTGGAAATCCCCTAGAGTTGGGGGTGGGGCCTTAGGGGAGGGAGGGAGATGATTGGCCAACCCCAAGCTGGTCGCCAGGGGAGCCAACCCTGTGATTAGAGGATTGGACCTTTCAGTCCCACCCCCTCCCTCCCTTCCTGGGAAGGGAGAGAGGCTTGAGGTTAAGTTCAATCACCAGTGGCCAATGATTAAATCAATCATGCTTGTGTAAGGACGCCTGTATAAAAACCCAGGAAGGCAGCCTGGAGAGTTTCTGGCTGGTGAACTCATGGAGGTTCGGGGAGGATGGTGTGCTGGGAGGGAGAGGCCCTGGAAGCTCTGTGGCCTTTCCCCACACCTGGCTGTGTACATCTCTTCCATCTGGCTGCAGTCTCGTAAGTAAAATATGAGTCTGCGTTGTGTGAGCTGCTCTAGCAAATTAATCAAACCCTAGGAGTGGGTGGGAGGAACCTCCAGTCCCCAGTTGGTTTGTCAGAAATACAGGCGACAGCCCAGACCTGTGACTGGTGTCTGAATGGGGAAGCCAGTCTGGTGGGACTGAGCCCTTAACCTGCTGGATTTGATGCTGTCTCCAGGTAAACAGTGTCAGTATTAAGTTGAATTGTCGGGCTGCCAGCTGGTGTCAAAGAATTGCTTGGCATGGCCACCCCCCACCCCCTCCATGCACACATATCCCGCCTGACACTGAAATTGGTGTCACAATTTTAGGCATCTTATTCTGCAACATATTTTGGTTCTTTGAGATTTCCCTTAAGATACATAACCTTTCTAGATTAAAATTAAGATCAAGTGTTTTAACCACCCCATAGCCCATGGGGATGGATTCAATGTGTGACCAATTTGTTTAACCCTGTGGAAAGGCAAAGGATGAGGTTGGTGACCCCATTTTTTTTAAGTGGAGCAATTAGAACTTGGGGAGGCAAATCTCTTCCGGGAAGTTTCCATACCTGGGAGGAGGGCGTGATGGGACCAAACATCAAGGGCTCTTTGCTTTAGATCTTAGCTGCTCCCGATCCTACCATATAGAGCTTAATGCTCCATCATTTCAAATTGCAGATGACAAGCCTATCACGTCAAGATGGCAGTAATATCACATCATCTTATGTGCTGTCAACTCTTTAAGATGCTTTCATGTCTTCTGTATTTTAGGGACTTGCCATATGGAAATTGCAACTACAAGGCTGCCCTGGTTTTCAAGGTAGGTGGAGTTTCAGAGTTCTGGGGGCATCTCCCAGGGACGGAATGCTATAACCACATAGTGTGTGAGCTCGCAGGCCATTCATTCCATTACTGCCCTGCACGATGCTGAGGAGGCCGGGTCCATGGCTGCTCAAGACCCCTCCAGGGGAAACATCAGTGTACAAAGGGAAAATGAAGGGAGAATGCTAGAAATATTCCAATGCCATGCCCACTTTGGGAAGAGACATCTGCTGGTCCAGTTACTAGTAGAGGGAGAGTTGGCAGGAAGCAGCTTACTCCTGCCACTGCCTCGTGGGATCGTACACGATGACTAGGAAAGAACTCGGTCACCAGTGTGCTCCAGAAACCCGGACGCCGCTGCCTGAGACAGTGGGCTGTTGTCGGGTGGGCCACCCTGACATAGCGCATCGATTCTGTCCGCCCTTGAACTACAGGGACTCAGACTGGGAGGCTTGACACTGGCGGGGTGGTCTGCCTGTTTCCAGAATGGTTAGTCAGTTTGCTCTGGCTGCTCCTGGGGAAGGGTCTGCCAGTGGGGTTGCCCCCCCAGCTCCAGCCCTTGTCCCAACCCTCAGTGGGTCCACAGCTCTAACATTACCCCAGCCTTGGGCTTGAATGAACCCCAATCTTAAATGTGATAAAAACACAAAACACGTAGCATGACGGCCGGCACATTTTCATTACTACACTCATTTTGTCACCTTTAGCAACATCCACTATTTCATCCCAACCCTAAGGTCATTAATCCTATCTTCTGATTTAATTAAAAATATCGCTTCCATTTGCTGAAGGCCTAGAGTATCCCGTGTCAGACTGTCTCCCCATCTATCAATTAATCTATCTATAGATTTATAGATAATTCATAAATCTCAAAAAAAATCAATTTCTCCATTAGCTTCTTGTCTAGCTTTTATCATCTGCCTGACTATAATCTAATCCAGGGTTTTCGGTGTCAGCACTGTTGACATTTGGGGCTGAGATCTTCTCGGGGCTGTGTCCTGGGCGTTGTAGAGTGTACAGCAGAATCCTGGGCCTCTGTGCATTAGGTTTTGGTAGCAGGCCCAACCCAGGTTGTGGCCATCAAAAATGTCTCCAGACAATGCCAACTGTCTCCCCTGGGGGGTGGGGGGATGACAAAAATCAATCTAATCTGTCATCTGCTTACTTACCTTTACTGCTGCTCTCAGGAAGGCGCAGCGTAAGCATTATTATTCCCATCTCACGAAGGAAGAAATTGAGGGTGAGAAATCAGGTGACTGATGCAAGGCTGCGAGAGTATGAAGTGATGGAGCTGGGTTACAAAACTACATTTGCCTTATTTAAAAACAAACAAGCAAACAAAAAACCATGTTCTTTCTATGAGACCAAGTTATTTTAAATTAAATGTAATGCCACACATTTTATCCTTATTAATGCCATTATTCTCAACTTAAAATTAATTCCGACTCTGAAGCCAGCACATGTCTTTCAGCCAAAACATGTGTGTCTCTACAGCCCAAACCTCTGTTCTACTCCTGTCCTCGGCTCAGGATGTAACCCTGTTTCCAGCGCCATTACTTAATCATCTAATTGCTTTGTAAATCCTGCTTTGTGTCACCCCAGGCGATGAGGGCGTGACCCGGGGGAGATCCCTCCGCAGCCAGTTCCCCCGGCAGGAGAGGTGCGTAAGGTCCCCGCAGCCAGGGGCCTGCTCGTTGTTCCGTTCTAAAGAGAACGAAATGATTCCTCCGCTGATCGCTGAGTGTGCACGTGCAAGCCCTGGTCTGCCAGAACCCCCTGGAACTGGGAGATTTAGAGATTCCAATAATAGAAATCTTCTATTTGCACTTTTCAGGGCCAGGCTAGGGCATCTGAATGCAACTTCTGAAAAACTGAGCAGGTAGAAAAAGGGGTTTTCAAAGCACTCGTTTGGCTTCAGAGCCTGACATTTGGGTTCGGCTTTTCCTCGGCACTTTTCGCCTCTGCCCCAGTACTCCAGCGCCCGCTGGAGGGCTGACAGCCCCCACCTCCACGTTCAGCGTGCAAACAGGGAGAGACGTTGCTTCGTAGCAATTAACAGTGACGCTTGGAAGAGATGGCAACACACTGAAAAAAAAATTAATTGAAAATTTAACCTTCAAATAAAAATACTCAGGCCTCTATCTGTAAGCCGCTTACGCTGTCCGCACAGCCTGCTGCATTATTTAAGTGTTTTCTACCCCATTTCTGACTACTACAGCAGTGTTATTTTCCAGTCCAGTCTCCTTAATAAATATATGTGTCAAGTGTCCGCTCCCTCCCCTGAATGCAAAGATGGTGAATTCCCCTTGTCTGCATGTGCTAACTGGTTATGTAACGAGATTAACAGCTCTGTCTTTTTTCCTTTGCAGCTTTTAGAAGAAAAGCCAGCAGGCTCCCAGACAAAGTTAAAAAGGTACCTTCTTTAATTTTGCATATCGGGAGCTGCGACGGGTTGCTAATGTTTGTTTTATTTTCATCTGTCAAAAGCGATGCCAAAATACGTCGTGTTTGCCTTGAGTTGGTTCAATTAATCCTCCGCTGGAAACAGTTCTGTCATTTCGCGTTTGGTTAAGGTCCCGATTCCGATTCTGTCGCTCGCTCGCAAATGCGGGGCTGGTCTCTGCCAAAGGTGGCCTGGGCGCATGTCGTGTGACAAAGACAAAGGGGAAAGGTGGGGCTGTGCCCTTCTAGGAATGTGGGTTTGGAGCCAGCCCTGTGCCTGCCTTGGGGACGACTAGGGATGTCCTGGGCTCGATCCTGCTGGCTTGTTTGTCCCCACAGAGCTAAAAGAACCCGCTAAAGAACCACTGGGACAGTGGCTTCGTGGGGTCCCAGCATGGGGCCTACCCCCCAAAGTCTGGCCTCCATGTAAGGCAAATGATGGTGTGTTAGTTTGCTAGGGTTGCCTTCTCAAAATACCGTAGATGGGGAGGCTTAAACAACAGAAATGTATTTTTTCACGGTTCTGGAGGCTGGGAAGCCCAAGTCGTGGTGTCAGGGGGCTGGTTTCTTTGGGGGCCTCTCTCCTTGGCTTGTAGATGGTCCCCCTCTGTCTGCGTCCTCCCAGAGTCTTCCTTCGGAGTCTGGGTCTCGTCTGCATCACTTTTTACGAGGACACCTGGTATGCTGGCTGAGGGCCCACCTTGATGACCTCATTTTAACTCAGTGACTTTCTAAAGACCCTGTGCCCAAATATAGTCACATTCCTAGGTACTTGGAGTTAGCATTTCAATATGTGAGTTTTAGAGGGGCACAATTCAGCCCATAGCAGAAGGTAACCAGAAAGGAAATACAATAAAAGTATGATGAGGTAAGGAGGAGAGATCTTGGACCAAAAACTCTAAGTAGCCTCCCTCTCCCTCTCCCTCTCCCTCTCCCTCTCCCTCTCCCTCTCCCTCTCCCTCTCCCTCTCCCTCTCCCTCTCCCTCTCCCTCTCCCTCTCTCCCTCTCTCTCTCTCTCTCTCTCTCTCTCTCCCCCCCCTTTCTCTCTCCCTCCCTTCTCTGTCTCTCCTTTCCTTCCTCTCCTCTCCTTTATTCTTTTTGCTTCTTCTCTTTCTTTGTGAATAAAATCTCTCCACCATTTCTATCAAGTCAGCATATTTTACGGAATGCATGCTTTTGAATCGCTGTGTCCTGAGTTCAAATCCTAAACCTGACTTCTTAGCTGCATGACCAAGGGTAAGTTGTTTGAGTTTTTCGAGTCTTTGGTTTTTCGTCCTTAAGATGGGGTTAGCAGCAACTACCCCAGCTGACTTCGTTGATAAGGACAATAATGTCCTGTGTGTAAAAGCCTGTGGTTTTATGTTTCCCCCTGAGTGCAAGGAATAGGGGGCGGTTGTCAATAGAGAATTTAAAAATAATAACACTGACTTTTTAAACAATATCAGTACCAATGGCTCCCGCAGCCAGCCCACCAACCCTTGTATGGCCTTGTATGCGACAGGAGAGCACCGTCTCTTTTTTCCTCTGTCGCATATTAAAGGCATCTCTCTGTCTCTCTCTCTTTCTCTCCCCCTCCCCTCCCCCCGCCCCGCCCCTCTCTCCCCTCTGCTTCCCCTCGCCCTCCCTCCCTCCCCCTCTCCCCCCACACTCTCTCTCTCTCTCTCTCTCACACACACACACTCTCTCTCTCTCTCTCTCTCTCTCTCTCTCATATTATCACTTCGGTATCTTGAATTCACAGGACAGCTTAACCAAAGGTATTTCACATGACTGCACATCTTATTTTGTATTCATTTTACTTAGAAACTGCCAAACCTCACTGCTAAATTATATATGACAGAGGAGAGCCATCATTTACCGATGTTTTGAGAAGAGGAGGCCTAGTGGTCTCCGGTTAGAGCCTTCCTCTTCTTTCCCAAGTACCCTCAACTTCTCCAGTGAGCTTCCAGGACTGGGCCGTGGCGGAGAAATCAAAATATACAACTGACCACAGGAGATGTGTGTGTGGCCGGGCCCGTAGTGTTTGTTATTCCATACTCCTTTCTGAAGTGGTACCCATCCCCCCACCCCGGGCGTCTGTATATAAAGTAGCTTCTTCTATTATAGTTATTCTATGTAAGTGACTATTTCATATAAACAGAAGAACAGGGGGTTGGTGAATTGTGCTAAAAACACAACAGAAGCAGAAATGAAAAGCAACTCTGGATGGTACATTTCCTTTTGCAATGGGAGATATCTGTCTTCATACAGCATCCAAAAGTTTAAACCCTTGCCATGAAACATCGAACTTTTCAGGGAATATTTCACATTGGGATTTTACTTCTTCAGTGGAAATCTCCAACAATGGGAGAAATGGATGGGATTGCGTACATTGCATGGTGCAGATATTAAAATGATGTCTGTGATGGCCATACAATGAAGTGGAGATGTCTAATCATACCATGTTAAGTGAACAAAAAGAAGCAAAATGTTATGCTGTAGAATATCGATTAAAATGTTTAACAACACCAAAAAGAAAACACCTCTAATTATGTCTAATAATACTTAGCACAGGGCAGGGACATGCATTTGGAAAGAGCCCTTTCCTGTGAGGTGGGGGGGCGGGTCTTTCCTCTGCTCGGTGTGTGTTGGTATCAGAATCTTAGACTCATATCCCGTTAGTCTGGCCCAAGTTGGTTCTCTGTAATTCACTGGACAGGCTCCATGGAGCCTGAGGATGAAGGGTGCGATCAAGTTTAGAATTTATCAATGG
Organism: Glossophaga mutica; assembly: GCA_039655065.1. Classification (NCBI taxonomy): domain Eukaryota; kingdom Metazoa; phylum Chordata; class Mammalia; order Chiroptera; family Phyllostomidae; genus Glossophaga; species Glossophaga mutica. Next base: position 13,536,267 of record CM077315.1, on the reverse strand, counting down.
CAATCAAAAGGTGGGTGCGCCTGGTTTGACTCAATCGGAAATGAAAACTTTACAGAAATATTTAGACAGTTGGCCTCCCCCTAGTTCATGTAACTTTTGAATACTACAAAGCAGAGCCTTAAAAAAAATGTTCCGATTTCTTCTTCTGAGAGCTGGTGAAATGCCTAGCTGCACTCACCAAGCGCATTGTCTGTTTTTGCTCAGACGGCTCCCTTTCGCCATCCTAATTCTCTCCCACGCTCTCCCAGGCAGGTGGGTTTGCCCTGCGTTAACATGTCCACGGGTCAGCCCCATGATCGTGAGTTAGAGAATCTTCCAGGTTTCTGTTACTAGAAATTGCTCGGTTTGTAGACGTGAATAACAAGAATATTCACTATAAAGGCATGCTTACGGGCTTTCTGTGTTCCTCCAACAAGCTTCACCAGAGGCGGTCGCTTCTCTGGTTTGCTCTGACTTCTGTCCCCCACCCCCCGGCCAGAATTTCTGTTTGATTGCCATGGGGTGTAGTGTGTGGAGCGGTTTTGGGGGGCAGCAAATAGTTTTCAAAATGGGAATCTACAAATGGTAAAAGGAACGTCTCAGCTGCAGGACCATAGACTGCACGCCTCTTCCTAAATTCCGCTATTCGACCCTCCCGCTGCAGTCGGGCTGGCGAGCCAGTTCACGCCCATGCTCACCGAGGCTCCACGCCGAGTGGAGGGGCCTGGCGGGACATGTAGCGAGACATCGCTAGTGATTGCGTTCCAGTCTGGGATTGCGGGGATATTTCTTCCCTTTCCAAATGTCCTTTAATGACATCGATAAGAAAAGAAAGCTGTTTTTTCTTTCCTTTTTTTAAAAAAAAAACATAATGATGCTACTTTTTATTTTTATTTTATTATTTTCTTTTTGCATCAGACGATGGACAGCAATCATTTTTGTCAGACTTTGGTCGCCAAACAGTGTCGTCATCATCTGCACGATGATGCTACTTTTTAATATGCATACCGAACCTCTTGACATGTATGAGCTGATTCTGTTAATTTCAACATTGTTATCATCACACGTGAGAAATTGAAATATTGACATTTATAAAGAGGATTAACAAAAAACTTCCATTAAAATCATTACCATATTCTAGATGCTGGTAGAAATAACTTTCTAACTTAACTCAAAAACCGTATTTGTAAACCAGTATAAATCGAATAAATAAAAAGTCATTATGGAGGACATTGCCCATGACACGAAAACCTATGAGTCCAGTTAAATCCATCCCAACCTCTATTTAATCACTCACTTGGTTGCCCTTATAAATGGGCCAGGTCAGGGCATTCGCCGGGGAGCCAAGTACATAGTACCTGTCCTTAGAGAGCCCGTAGTTTAGGTTACATTCCTGTCTGAATAAGCATAGCCTCGGATTAACAGATTCTAAATTACAAGTGAGTGGAGAAAAAGAAAAACAGTGCAGTATGTGTCAGAACTATATTTTGTGTGCATGAAAGAAAGTAGGATGAAAAAGTATTCTCTACTTGGTCCAATGCGCACACACACACACACAGGCATACACTGTCTCACTGTCTCTGCCCAGCTCAGAGCCCCAAGGTTGATTCCAGTGGTAAAAGTAGTCATTCATTTAAAACATTCGGCCTTGAAAGACACAGTCGACTCTCCTACATCGTGCTTTGTCCCTCTGATGTTTACTTAAAGGAAATCTGAACACGCAATGAGGGTGGACAGGGCTACTGTAGAGACAGGAGACTCCCCAGCAGCAGCGTGTACAACAAAGGCACTTCCCATGATTGATGGAGTTAATGGTTCGAAGTGTCAGAGAACCGACTCCATGGATGAGGAGATGATGCCGCCTTGGTCCCTTCGGGACCTAAAGGAAGAAGACTTGTTGCAAGCTATCAGTCTGTGTGCTATCACTCAAGAACTTTTATAAAAAAAATAATGGTCAGTATGGGTGGGTGGGAAATGCTGCAGAACAAAGGAAAAAATAACATCAGCCTGAACATGATTTTATATATAAGTTGGGTGTAGAGTGTTTGCTAAAATACAGGAAGTTGGGACCCTGAGTGCTATTTGGAAGCCATTTAGAAAATAACAGCATCGCAGGCTGATATGTTGAACGTATGCAGCTGAGTGAAACAGAGCAGGCTGCAAGGAAGCCAACACTCGACCGTAGGAGGTGAGTGGCTGGCTACCCACAGCTGAGACTGAAATGATCAGAGAGTCACATCAAAGCCGAATGAGATAAACTTGAGAACCTGGTCCCCAAGCGGGTCCCTCCTCCCCTCTCTCCCTCCCTTCCTTTTCTTTTTCCTATTTTCCACCCTTCTTTCCTTCCTCCCCTCCTTTCTTCCTCCCTACATTTATCCAGCATCCAGTATGTGTCAGAGGAATACAAAGAAAAAGATGAGAAAAGAGAAAGAATGGATATAATACACATAAATTTTACATATCTGAAGATTAAAAGAGAGCAATTAAATGAAACAATCATCAAGGGTATAATTACATACAGTTTTCTAAAGCTGAAAGGATCTAAATATGGAGACCAAAAATCCCTACTGTATTATAAGAAGAGATAATGAAGAAAACCCAGATTTGCACCTAGAAGAGCATAATAAATGCCAGAAAATGGAGCAACTTGTATAGTGTTTTCGGGGGAAAGTGACCCAAGGACGTTATAAGCAGCCAAATGGTTGTTCATGGGTAAAGGCAACAAATAAACAACACCCCCCGCCCCGCACACACAAGGCTAAAAATATACACAAACACAAAACAAAAATACATGTCGAAAACTCAAAATATGTTACCCATAAACTCTGATTTGAGGGGGAAAACCTTGAGTATGATCTGTAAACAACTGAGAATTGACTTGAAATCAGGGACTCAAGAATGAGGAACCAAGGTATTAAAAGAGTGATTATGAGATAACAATATAAAGTAAAAAATGGAATATCCTTCCAATTTGAATGCAAATTCTGATGTAATTCTCAAAAGAGGTGGTTCTCAATTATACAGTACTAATCTAATAGACAATGGATTTCCAAAGGGGACGTGGAAAACATAAATACGCTAAATTGCTCATCTTTCAAGGGTGAGCATTGACACTGTATCTTGCAGATCAGATGAAAAGTGATTCACGTATGTAAAAGTACATCAAAGCAAAATTTTAAAAAGAACGGCTTTTCTGGGGGAAAAATAAGCAAAACGAAAATGTAGACCCCCCCCCAAAAAAAAAAAAAAACAACAACAAAGAAAAATAGGAGAGGAAATGGTAAAACAGTATGAAAAGCTGATATAAAACAAGATGGCCGAGTCAGTCAGCGATCGAGTTAACTAACTTCCGTCTTTCGGGTGCTGCATGCCAAGAGAGCCGTCTGCACTCTACGTGCACGTCATCCCCGCATTGAATTCTGTTTTACAGACTAGTAAACTGAGGTAGAGATGTTCTAACTGCACAGAGCAGATGTCTTGGCACACAGAAACTGATCACAGGGGAGTCGTATGCTGACTTGGCTCCTACCTGTCCCATGGCTTTGCAGACGGCCCTTGTCTAAACCTGCCTTGTACAGAGAGGATGCTCTCTCGCGTCTGTGCTGTGAGCTCCCCCGCTGTTCTGCAGTTTTATCCCCTACTGATACGACCCTGCCGCGGCCTCACTGTCCAGCTGCAAGCACTGGAGAAGATGACGGTGGGACAAAACATACACGAAGTCTTCGACTGGCAACATTGTTGTTGTGAACACTGAGATTTTACCTAGAAGTGAAATCTTATTTACCTCTCTCGTTTCACCTATGTTCTCAGAGTGTGGAATTGGCTCCCTGGCCTAGAGGGGAGACTTTCAACCTGTGTGCCCCAAGAAGTTTTAAAACGTGCAATACCTGACTATTTAGTCAGGGACAATGACCTCTTTTCCCTTAGACTGTCCAAAAAAACAACAACGAACACAACAATAGCCGTCTGGTGTGAATGAATCTAAATTATAGTTGTTTTTCTTTGTCAGATTGGCAAAAAATACATTTTTGGTGTGCTGCCAAATTTTAGTAATTAGCTTATACGTGCCATGAGCTGTAAGAGGTTGAAATTGCTGGCGAGTGCTTGCTTGACGTAGGCACCCCGACCCATGGCCAGGAGGGCAAGGGAGCAAAGGGCTGGCAACTCACAGAGCCGCCTCCCAAGGGTCACCCCCGGAGAGGGGTGCTCGGGCTGCCAAGGCAAGGTTTCTGCTGGTATGTTTTAAAGTTCGTTTTAAAAGATTCTGTATAATTAACAAGATTTTCCAACAGTTGGGAAGGCCAAACTTCTCGTGGTGTGTCCAACAGTGGATTTTCGGCGGTGCTACATAACACTAAAAGACAAAGGGAGCGAACATTTTGGTTAAAAATATCATCAAGGAAAAAGCAAAGAAAGCAGGGCCGATAGCATTAGTTTCCAGCAAACTTTATCCCAGGCCACGTAATATTAAAGGGCACAGAGGGTGTCGTTTTGCTGTCCCCGGTACAGACACAGTGGTCGTGAAAAGTTATTTGACAATAGCATAGTGTCAGAACACGTAAGCTAAAAATGTAGGAATAAAACGGGGAATTTACACAAACATGTTCGCTTGGGGAAACAGTACTCACCTCTCTTACCCTTGGCAGAAAACACAGACAAGTACACAGACAAGTTTAAGTAAAATCATTAATAAAATGATATGTTAAAATAAATAGGTTTCTAAAGGTTCTGTGGAAGATCTTAACATTTTTTTAATTCTAAGTCACAACAATAAGCATAATAAATTTCTTGAAGCAAATATTTTGTTGGATATAAGTTCAGCTCCCCAAATTTAATGTCAGATAAATACAAATTAAGAATAAAAGTAAGAACAAATCATGAAAATAAAAATTTCTCTCTCAATAATTTTGAGGAATAATGGGATCTCAGTCACTCATTATTTAGAAATAAAATTAAGGTGAAAATATTTATTTTAAAAGCATGTTATACTGCCAAAGCTTTAAGGTAAATTCATAATGGTAAATCAATTCCTTATTAAATAAGAGGTTGTAAAGTAAACCAATCAGTCTCTTTAAGATGTTAGATTTAGAACTCAAAACTAGCCTAGGGGAACTAGGTAAATGCAAATCATGAAGGTAAGAAGAGAAATAAATTGAAATAAAAAATCATTAGAAAATAGACAAAGAAATAAATTATTCCAGAAAATGGTGTCTAGCTTTTCAATAGTTCTCTGTCTTGCTCCCCCATCCTGCCTCCCCCATCTATCAAAAGTAAATAAAATACATCAACTAGATTAACTTCTGATGATCTCATTAAAGAAAAAAACTAAGAATCACCCTTCACCTTTAAGGAAAACAGACTGGAGAATTTCCAATGTGGAGGTTTAAAAATAAGAAAGTACAATTACAAGGTACAACTCTTGGTTAATGCTTTGGTAAAATTGTTTATTTAGGAGGGAAATAAGAGTAACTGAAACTGGCTCAAAGAATAAAAAAAAAAAACCCACTAATTAATTGCTCAAAGAAGTAACTAGAGAAGAAAATGCGAGGGCGCCGTTGAACGGGAGAGGCAGAATCATCCACGGGTCTCCTCGCACCGCGGAAGGTCAGAGAGTTCCTGGGGTTCCCGGATCCCTCCGCAGCACAGGCGAAATATGAGTGTGGGTGCACCTACGTTGCCCGCACCACAGACGATACATATATTCAAAATATGAAACTATATACATCTACGTTATTAATACCACAGACTGTGTATATATGTATAGACATGTGTTAGTAAAAGATGTTTGATGATGCGAAAAGACAAATAGCACAACAGTGTACCTTTAAAAATGGTGGGACCACATATTGCTAAATTTATGGAATAGATTGAGAAGCCCTTTCTCGAAAAAACCAAACAGCTCAAAGAACCCGAATCTCTCAAGTCGTCTTGCCCCATCTTCTTTTCTCTTTCCCGCACGCATATTTCTATACATGCACACACACACACACACACACACACACACACACACTGTATTTGGCGTTCTATAATGTTCACCTTTTTGCCCAAATTTTTCAGGGAAAAATAAGGATGCACATTATATATATGGGCAGTACTTATTCCGTATTTATATACATTTTTAAAATTCTTTTATTTATGCTTATGCATTAAAAGCATAACTCTAGAAAGTACTGATGGTATCTGTATGCAGAGTAATACCCTGAAAAATGATAATAGGTTTTCTTTCTAAATATAAGTAATAATTGAATGAAAAATTAAAATGAAAGAATTTTTTTGCTAGAAATTTGGGCCAAAAACATAGGGGTGCATTATACACAGCAAAATACAGTACATTTTCTAATCTTCTATGCACTAGAAAAGCAACTAAGCAATTTTATTAGACGTATGAGAAAAATAACTGCCAATAGATGGTACATTTTAAAAAGAGGCTTACAGGAGGCTGTGAAGAATTCTTTGGGTCGATCAAGACACATGATCATTATTTTAACTCCTCAGGTTTCTTTCCTGGTTTTTCTACCATGGCAGTTGTCCCCCTGACCTGTGGTTTCACTTCCCATGGTTTCAGTTACCCGTGGTCAACCGCTGTCCAAAACTACGAAATGGAAAATTCCAGAAATGAACAACTCCTAAGTTTCGGATTGTGCGCCGTTTTGATTGGCTGATGGAATCTCCTGCCATTCCCCATGGGGTGTGAATCATCTCTTTGCCTAGTGCATCCACGTTGTGTGTGTTTTCTGTTCCCGTTAGTTACTCAGTAGCCTTCCTGGTCATCAGATCAACCGTCCAGTGTCCTGGCGCTCGGGTTCCAGTAACCCTTGTTTTACTTAATCATGGCCCCAAAGCACAAGAATAGTGATGCTGGCTGTTCAGATATGCCAAAGAGAAGCAAAGTATACATGTATATAGGAAAAGACAGAATATCTATATATTCTTGTTATTCTCTGGTTTCAAGCATCCACTGGGAGACTTGGAAACCCATGATAAGGGGAAACTACTGTGTTCATTCTCACTCTACGTGTGAGATTGTTACAGTTTTCTAGGTGTTTCTGTATGTAGTCATCTCAATGAGCATTGATGGAGACACATTTGCATGCAGCCGTGGCGGTATCTGTAGAATGCCAACATGCTAAGTTCCTTGGGGTCCTTATGGCACACTTCCCAAGGATGGGGTGACTTGTTTTCACAGACCTAGTAACTATTGTCTCGGTTGTAGGAATAGCTGGAAGGCCAAGCACTGAGGATGCCCAAAGGATGCTTCTTTAAGATTCTTGGGAGCTGGGGTGACCCCTGCCACCCCCGGCCCTATTTGTTCTTGAATTCCAGGGAAAAGTGGGCACGTATCTTCTTCCAGGCTTCCCTTCCTAAAGTCAAAAGCCGCTTCAGGGGTGCTGATGGCGAGATCTCTCTCTTCGGTTGTTTCTGTGCCTTGAAATTTTGTTCATCTGGTCACAGTGCAGGGAGGGGTGGGACGGCCCCTGCCTGGAAGTATGTGTCCCTACAGGGGAACCACCGCCTCCAGCCAGGTTGCTCAACTCTGTGTACGTGGGGGCTTCCCGACTTCATGCTTCCGTTGTTTTGCTCTGTCAAGTTGCACAAGCAGGCTGCGAATCTGCTTGTTGGGCCATCAGTCACCTCGCCCTCTGACAACTGAAGGACTGGGAGATTCCTCTGTGGGCATTTTTTTTGTAGTTTCCATCGAGATATGGACGGGTTCCAAAATTTAAACAAAATCAGCTGAACAGTTGGATTGCAGGAGGGGCTGAATTTGTTGTGGGAGACACGTAGTTTAGCTTTTTTTAAAAACATGTTCCTTTAAAAAAAAATGTTTTATTTATTTATTTTTAGATGGTGGGCGGGGAGGAAGGGAGGGAGAAAGAGAGGGAGGAGACAGCGTGCTCCCGGAAACTCTGCCGGGAGGGAGTCTGAGGCTTCCATGCCTTGACCTCCCTCTCTCGAGTTGCCTGCAGGGGCTTGCCCTGGCCGGGTGCAAAGAGAAGCCAGAAGGCAAGTGAGTGCCTTCATGCAGTCCGAACAGGTCAGCCCTCCAGGACGAAGGCAGGACGGAGGAGGGCGAGGGTGGACTTGAGGGTGCACAGCTCAAAAGTGGAGGTGCGTAGAAGTCTGCAGAAGTCCTACCTGCCAGCATCGTCACACCTATCCATCCCAGGGACCATCGGTATGAAAGGCAAGAGGAGAGAACTGAGTTCCCTCTGCCGCGCTGCCCATCAGACACATGAGGAGGAACAAGAGTTAGCCTCAACAGCGTGCTGCCTCCGGTGGGAGAAGAAAGACACTGATTTCCAGCAGAAAGCTCTCTCCGGATGCACACCATTCCGTGGACTAACCGGTGGCTCAGACTCAGGAACGCGCAGAAGCACATTTTGCAGAGCCATCGATAGCACGTGCCCCTGGCTGGGCTAAACGAGTAACAACGACTTCTGAAACCCCAACTGGTCGTGGCGCACGCACCAGCACGTGCGAGGCTCTCCTCCATCATCTGGGTTTAGTGGAAACTGTTTCCGAAAGGAAGCGATCTGTCTTTCTCGTGTCTGGAAGGGTGGTTATTAACTAGGGGAAACTGTCTCCAACAGTAGGTCAGTTAATTACCGCGTTTTAAAGCAGCTTCTTGAAAAACAGCAATTAATTTCACTGCATTGCTGGGTATTTCTTCTCTAAACCCTATCCATTTGAAATCACTGTTATTATGGGCAGATACGGAGACTTGATTATTTCTGAGAGCTTTACAGGAGATCATATTCCGTTTTCTTTTTTGTAATGAATGCAAGGATAGAATTAGGTTTTAATTATTGCTGGCACCTTTTCACTATTGAAAATAGACTTAAAAAGACAGCAAATGGGAAGAATTCACGCTGAAAGGGGATATGATAACTACTCAGAAAGACTATTTATCCAAACATGCGAAGTGAAAATACTATCTGATAAGAAAAAAAAGAAAATTACGCTCCACACACAGCATGGGGTATTTCTGTTTACTTATTAATATTCTTTGCACTTTCCTGGTCTAATGGCTTAGGACTTTTGCGAGCTTTTTCACTGAGTAAGAATAATCAGAGGGACTGTTTTCCGCCATTCCTTAACCTTTTATCTCAGCTTCAGCTGCATTATCTTTCACTAGGTTGGACCCCGCTGCCCTCCTATTTGGTTTCCCAAGAAGCTGTAGAGAACTCGACTGGCTTTTGTCCAAAGGGCAGTGAGCAATAATTTTTCTTTGCCGTATATCATCTGGCTGTAGGAACGGGCCGACTCCGGGTTTAGAGACTAAACGTAAGTTGGACATTGCCCACGGACCTTGCCAGACCTCCCTGAGGATGTCTGGCTTCGAGCAGTTCTCATAGATGCCTCAGCACTTTCTCAACCTCAGCACTTCTAACATTCGGGTCTGGGTAATTCTGTACCGCGAGGGGCTGTCCTGGGCGTCTGGTGGCCTGGCCACCCACTGGATGCCACTAGCACCCCTCTCGCCTCAGTTGTGGCAATCAGTAATTGTGACTGGACAATGGTGACTGTCCCCTGGGGGCCAAAATCATCCCAAATTGAGAACCACGGGTATAGACATATCTAGTTATGATTATAGAGATGGATGATTGATAGACTATAGATAAGTATACATGGACACACGCATATGTATACATAGTTTAATAACATGGAGGTTGTAGTGTTTGGAAAGACTTTGGGTATTAGAGTTTTCCAGAAAAACCAAACCAATAGGAGATATATGTTGAGAGAAAGAGAGATTGATTGATTACAGAAATTGATCACATGATTATAGAGGCCGAGAAGCCCAATACCTGACATCTGCAAGCTGGGGAAACGGGGAAGCCAGCGGTGCGATTCGGTCTGAAGGCCTGAGAGCCGGAGGCACTGATGTCTGAGGGAGGGAGAAGGTGGACAACCCAGCTCAAGTGAAAAGGGCCATTTCACCCCTTCTCCACCTTTTTGTTGCATTCATGTCCTCCCTGGATTGGAGGAGGCACTCCACACCTGGGAGCATGGTCTTCTTCACTCAGACTCGAATGCTAATCTCTTTCGGAAACGCCACGCAGACACACCCAGAAGTAATGTTTTCCCAGCTATCTGGGCATCCCTTGGTCCAGTCCAGTTGACACATGGAATCAACCGTCACACCCTAGTGACATGTCTGCTGGCACACCTGGATTTCAGTCCAGGCTTCGTCAAAAACAACCCCTGGGGTACTTCCTCAGCTCTTGAGCCTAGCAGTGTTTTGGTGAAGAATAGGTGAGCCAACGCTCGCAAAGTGCTTGCCACTGAACGCAGTATACAGTAGGCGCTCCCGGAAGGCTATGTCCTCCGCACATGCAGAAGCAGCGCTAAATAGGCAGACGGGTGGCTGCCTTGGAAACAGAAGTCGTTCTATTTATTCGTTGGCACATTTCTGGCCTCTTTGCTCCATGTCAGCTGAAGACGTGTCTCCCCTCGTTTCATGCCGTACGCTAGTGTGTCATTGCACCTAAGGGTGCTTTTCCTTACAAAGCCAGCGCGTAAGCAACGTGCAAACGCACTCCCATTGCGCAACCTCCAGCACCACCAGGGACACTACAGTGTTCCTGACCTTCACCCCCAAACTTCGCCCATTCCAGAGGCAACAGCTGACGTAAGATCGAGGTGTGCTTTCTTCCAGACCTTTTCTCCGTTTTCTGTCACTGTCATTTTCGGTGTGTAAACATGTCTGTGTTTGTCTTGCACATAACGACGTGTTGCATTCTCTCCGCATGTACTGCCAGAACACACAGACCTGGCCCATTTGCGTTAACTGCTATTGGGCAGTCCATAGTCTGGGACCTTGGTTCTTTCTTCACATGGGGGGCTGTCGTGACAGTGCTGTGGTGGACAGACTTACAGTTCACTGTGCTTTTCTGTGCTGTGGATGCTAACTAGTGAAATTCTTGAGACAGAAAATACGCCCATTTTAAATGTTCATAAAAATGCCATGTTGCCCTCCAAAGTGGCTGGACCATTTTACATTACCAGCATACAGTAACATCAAATCTATTTCTTTGCCAATATTATGAAAACAGCAGAAAACAGATATATTGTTTTAATTTGGGTTCTACCAATTACTGTCAAGATGAGTATATTTTCTTATGATTGTTGGCCTTTCTTTCCCTTCTGAGATTGGCTTCTTCCTTTCATGTGCCTGCTTCTGTATGGGGTTGTTTATCTTCTTATTGACCTGTATGATTGGTTTTATATGGGCTGCATATGAATTCTTTGTCAATTGCGCAAGTCGCACAAGAAGGGACTTTAAGAGGCTGCGCAGTAAGCCTTTCAAAGGGCATCAGGTTAAAAAGCTGCTGTCTGAGATAATTAGTGAGAGTTTCTAGCTGTGATGTGTCCCCGTCTCCTTGTCCCAGCTTCCCCCATGGAGATCTGAATGTCCACTCCTAATTACACTTCCAATACTGTCAGCTGAAGTGTCCCCCCGAACTTCTGTATCTTCTGCATTCCGAGCAGAGGCCATGGCCAATGCCTGCCGATGACAAGTACCACAGTGCCCTTTGCAAGCTTTGCCTTCCTCCGAGTAGCATTCCCAGGTGCGCGATACAAAACGCTGTTTGTGGAATATTAATACTTGTTGTGAGCAAACAAGATCCGTGACATAAGCTTGCAAACCACTCGGCTGAACCCAATTAAACCCCTTTTCTCACTGCAGGCCATTTGTTCTCTCAGTCTTCGCCACCATGCATGGTGACCTTCCAAGAGCAGTCGAGTGAACAGCGTTTCCTAAAATGCATTTGACATGACAAGACTTCCTTGCTAGTGCCTCTCTGAAGACCGCGTCACCATGGAAGATGCTTCAGGGCATTTTCTGTGGTGCGTGCAGCAAGAATGCCATTTGACGGCTGTCACATGCTGGTCTCCGAACGGAGGCTTTTGTTTGTTTGATTTTGGGGTTTTCGTGTGTGTGCAGGCTACTCTGCGCCTTATTTCCTTTCTGCTCTGCGTGTATCTCCCCCATGCAAGGCATCGAATGCAATACAGGTTCCCTGGTAGCAGCTGTGTGAGGGATGCTCTCAGGGCCAAGGTGTGAAATCGGGCTGGGGCACCCCAGGAGCATGGTGCTTGCATGTGTTTGAGGTTTGATGAGCCGTGTGACTCTGGAGAATGTTCTCGGCCTCTCTGGGTGGTAGTCAGCTCACTCTACAGTGGGAATGATAATAGCCGATGTTCAGTAACTTTGAGGAAAATCGAATGAGATAACGGATGCATCAGCACAGAGCAGGTGCTCAGATGTGTCAAAACAATGATGTGTGTTTTCGCTGTGAACCTTGGCACAGTGTGAAGCATCTGGGCAAACCCAGATCTCAAGCGTGCTCTGATGCCCCCAATCCATTCATTTTTCAGAGATGATGGAGGTAGCACCTCACATGAAAACACCTTTGGGAGAGAGAATGTGCGGCTTGCGTCCTTTCTTGCAGTTCTCCCTGTGGGCATCCCATCCGTTTCCTGGTCCCACGGTGGCGCCCCAGCCTGGCTGTGTTATCCTAGCAGGAGCAGTGCCTTCCTGGAGCAGTTGCTGATCACTTTTGGCAGCTTTTTCAACCTTACAGTCCCCACAGCGCCCACTGAGATACCTGCTCCAGGGCCGCTCCCCCCACCCTCAGAGCTTCCTAATTCCAGCCTCTTCTCTTTGTTTTCCCAGCCCCCAGCAGTGGTTGGTAGCTAATTCCTGCAGTCAGCTGAGCTGTGATGTCCTAGGGTTCTCATTTGACTATTTCGGTTACCTAGTTATCATCTTTATTCCTAGCTAGCAATCTTTCTATGAAATTCCCTCTGCTCACACGACTGGGCTGGGTTCTGCCTTCTGATGGGCCCCTCCCTCATGAAGGAGAAAGCGAAGACTGGAAATAAGGAAGGAAGGGATGGATTAGCAGGAAGGATGGGAGTCGTCCATCCTCTATGTCCCTGTCTTGTGTTCCTCTTGGAACTCTCAGCTGCCAGCCAGGGGAGGACTTAGCTGATGTGCACCCTGCCTTCTGCTACATATCCGCACATTCTGTGGGTGGTGCTACCCCCCACCCCCGCCCCCTACACAGTAACCCACTTACCACAGATCAGCTGGTTAATCATGATATGTCTCTTGTTCTCTTGTGGGATTGGTGGCTCAAATCTGTTTTTCTTTAGGGCAATGGAAAGTCCTCAGAAATTCATTAAAGTGCCCTGATGATATTGATTGCTGTTATAATGATTATTACATGGTTGTATTAGGTTATAGGCATTAACATTGTCTCCTGTATGGGGAACCCTTAGCGAGCCACACGCACTTGCAGGAGAAACGGAGCCCATGAGCCCATGTTTGGGGCCCGCATGTTGCATGAGGTCAGATGGAGACTGTGGACTTTTCCAGTGTCAGACTCAAGAGTGCATGCTTTGCAACTGGACATGGGGCTCTACTTGCACTCACTGTGGGGCGCTGGATGAGTCACTTAACTTTCCTGCTCTCAGTGTCCCCAACACCCAGCTTGCTGTTGTGGTTCCCCAATGAGGATCCCTGGGAAGCTTGTTCAATAAGAGACCACAGCCCCAGGCCTGTCCCCACAGATGCTGAGTCAGCGGGCATGGGTTGGACCCTGATGCTCACATTCCAAGGAGCTCCTGGGGAGACTGGGGTGCCATGTGCGAGCCCTGAGGACCACATTCCACTGCACTGCGAGGTCCTGGTGAGGCCTCAGGGCAGCTGCACATGCAGTGCTCCAGGCTGGCGTGCAGTCACATTTAAGCCCCTCCCCTGCAGCGATGGGGAGGGGCTGGATTTCATGTCAAGACATTGGGTTCGAAAGTTAGACCCACCAAAAAAAAAAAAAAAAAACAGCTGCCAGGGATTCGGCAAGTTGCTTAACTTTTCTGGGCGTCACTTTTCTCCTTGCCTGTGCGTAGGATTTGAAGGGATCTTTTCAAGAGCATCACATGAAATACTGTACGAGAAAAACGCTTTGTAAACCATAACGTGCCTTTCAAATGTTATGTTTTCGAATGTATGGGTTTATTTTCTTTTTGTGATGTGCCTCTAAATCCATACCCTTAATCCTAAACAAGAAATGATTTTTTTTTTTTCAAATAAAGGTTCGTTTTTAAGGTGAACTGGAATTAAGTGGGCTTAGGGGACCGCTCGAGTCCACCAGCCGGTGCTGAAAGAGGTGTCAGTGTTGATGGCCAGCCTGGTCCCCTCAGGTTCAGGGCTTGAGGACAGGGCAGCGTGACTTGCCTGAGTCCCTAGAGCCGGCTGGAGCATATTGAGGTGTGGCCTTGTGACACTGCCCAGTGCTCCCTCTCCTGCCCCTGCAGACCGTCCAGTCTGGTCCACGTCCTGCTGTCCCCACACTCACTCTCCCCCGCACGTCCCGCCTTTCCTCAGCTCTGCCTGCCACACCTGTCCGGTCGCCACCTCGCTTTTCTCATGGGAAGAGTCCATGCTTCTGGAACTCAGATTCTGGTAACTGTCTGTCACTTTAAAGAGCTGATGACGGGGGCCCTGGCTGCGTGGCTCAGTTGGTTGGAGCGTCCTCACGTACACCAAAAGGTTGCGGGTTTGATCCCCGCTCACTGTGAGAATGAGAGCTAACCGATCGATGAATCTCTCTCACAGCCCTGTCTCTCTTTCCTCTCTCTCTAAAATCAATAAAAATATCCTCGGAGAAGGATTTTTTTTAAAAATTACAAAGAGCTGATGACAGAGAATGCTAACCCGTTTCTGAGTCCAAGAGACTTAAGTGCAAATCTGTGCCCTGAACGTAAAATTCCTGCCCTTGAAACATCCGTACAGCCTCTGTCCCCCACTTTCTTCCTTACCGAAAACGATGGTACTGAGGTTCCTGTCTCAAGTGACATGACAAATAAATGGGAGCAAGGACTGGAAGAAGTAGGTGTTGATTAAGCACCCACTATGCGCCTGCCCTTTTGGCTGTGTTATCCCCTGTGTTTGGCTATGTCGTCCTCACCCAGGGCTGTGCTGCTTGATCATCACTGTCATCCTCCCACTAGAGCCAAGTGGCATGGAGGCAGGAGCATGCGGCCCTGCCTGTCACTAGGGTAGCCCCCACACCTAGACCGTGGCAGACGGGCGGCCAGGCCCCCTCCCTTTGGAAGGGCGTGGGTTCTGCCGGAAACGAGCATATCAGCCGTCGTCTGCCAGCGTCCGCATGACCTGGAAGTGGCGGAGCAGGAGCCCAACCCCGGCCCACCTGGTTCCAAAGCCCTGACTCTTTCGTGCTCATACGCGTGGGTGGCTCAGCTCGCGTGTTGGTGACAGGCTCTGGGTGCCACCGTGATGCGCTGGACCTGTGTGCTCGGGGGCGGCTCCTGTTTCCCTTGGCTCTTCTCCGTCCCTGTCACTCTCGCCCAGACTTCACAGTCACTTCATTAGAATGCAGTTGCATGATTCATCACCAGTGTGGGTGGGAGCGGTTAGATAAAATACAGGGGAATAAATGAGGATTTGCAAAGACAGGTAGTACTGTACTGGGCTTTCCTCCTCATCCAGGGGCTCAATGGACCCATGTCAGCTGGGTCCCCCTGACTACCACAGTCCCCTGAGTGTGGTTTTCTTTCTCTCCAGTCTCCTAGGATCCATGATCTTTACACTTTGCCCACAGCCGTGAAAGCTAATGGTGTCATTTTCATGCATGGACACGGGTCTGCCAGCTGACAGTGGTTAGCGATTCTCATTACAAATATAGCTTCCGATTCCCGAGCTGGAATTGTAAAGCTTTTCTGTAGTGACACCGAACCAAAATATCAAAATGGCTCAAGCCTCTAAAGAAAGCAGCAGCAACAGGTTGCAGGGCGTCTTTGAAGTGTCGCTGCAGCTAGCCCTCTGGAATGCAGATCGGGTCCCTGTCACCTCACATCACCTAGGAGCTCAGACTCCACGCTCCCGATGCCTTTGAGCAGGGAGGGAGGGGGGGAAGAGAGACAGCGGGAGAGAGGTGTTTTTGAAAAGTCACTTCTGTGCAATTTTGATCATTGCCTCTACCTGAGCTTGGAGACACCTGTTTGTGGTTTGGAATGGAAATGATAAAACGGATGTGAATGTCAATACAACCTGGAGGCCTGTTACCTAAAGGCATTCTCCTCCCTGTTCCCTGGCCACAGCCACTGTGACTCTTTCTGCAAGACACACTTCACTATTTACAGCACATTCCTAATGAGGACACCCCTTTGCTTCTTCCCTGCAGCCCCAGCTGGTCATGGCTGTCTCCTGTGGGCTCCCACTCCCCCTAGACTTCTCTTGATCACACAACAGCAAGTCTGGAGAAGTGGGAAATGTTCTGGCTTTGAACTTGGTCTGGATTCCATCTTGGGAATATGACTTATAATTTAGGGCAAGACATTTAACTTCTCAAAGCCTTAATTATTTCACCAGTCACAGGGGCTTACTGATATTAGCTTCATGGAATTGTTTTGCGGGTTGAAGGAGATGATCTCGGCCTCGGTGTAAGAGACGGATGTTTGTTTATTTCTGTAGTTTTTATCACATGTGAGTTGGGGTGGCTCTCTTCCTTAGAAGGTGGGGCCACTTGAGAACCAGCTGGAGGCACAGCTCTCAGGATGCCACCAGGACTCCGGTCTCTTGGCTGTGCTGACCTCCGTGTGCCAGCTTCCTTCGGCAGGCAGGCTTTAGGTTAGGATGATGGAAGATGAGGACCGTATTAGAGTACCTGTCCCCAGCCTTTTTGGCGCCAGGGACAGGTTTTGTGGAAGACAATTTTTCCATAGATGGTGGGGGTGGGGGACGGAAGGTAGAGTTCAGGCGGTGACAGATGTTAATATGAGCAAAACTTCGCTTGCCTGCCCACTGCTCACCTCCTGCTGTGCAGCCTGGTCCCTAACAGGCCAGGGACCAGTACCAGTCCATGGCCCCAGGGTTGGGGACCCCAGTATGGAGGAATCGTTTCCTCCGGGTTTAGCATTCCATGGGGGCAGGCTGGGATGGAGCAGAGGAATCCTTCTCTCCCGAAATCCATACATTGCTCTCAAGGAAGCCTGGCGGGCATGTTCGGGTCACATTCCTACCCACCTCAGATCACGTGCGGGAGATGGGATAGTGATGCCAGTCCTCTGGAGTGGAGGCAGGCAGTGGGGGCCTGTTCCCCAGGACCAGATGAAACAGGGCAGGGACAGTCATCCAACAGAAACAGACTGCTGGCACCAGGAGAAGGCAAGGACCCTTGGGAATCGCAACCGATAGAATGCATTGCAAGGCCAAGCAGTGCTTGGTAAAGGGGTTCATTAAAAAAACAGTGGCCGTGTGTTTTTATGCAAATGTGTTTTTATGCCTGGTTTGGGCAAAGTGACCTCCGACTTCCCAAGGCCTCTGTTAACTTGGGGGACTTTGCATGTTTAACCCTTGCCTGTGTGGGCTGGGTGTCCTGGGCTACAGAATTTTCTGGTTGAATTGGTAGATCTCCAAGGCCTCTTCCAACTTGACATGTCTATTATCTCATGCTGCTGCTGCTGCTCGTTAAGAAAGAATTGTAAGTTAATTGAAACAGCGCTCTTCCGGCGGGCTCTGGAGAACACCGTATAGATATCTATAGGCTACTGAAAGCAGGGGTAACGGCAGACTTTCTGTGGCTGAGGGGAAGAGTAATTCAGAGCACGAAATATAAGTAAGACTAGCTGCCCTATTTAGGACAGTGCTGTGTTCTCTTCAGGGAAGACACCAGATGGGAACAGAAGCGGAAACTGACCATGGGCAGGTCAGCGTGTCCAGTAGGGAGGGATGCGCTGGGACCGTGGGGTCAAGGATAGCACAAGGAAGACCCATGTGTTAACATTCTTAGGATTAAACCCAGTCTGGATAGGTGAGGAAGCAGAGGCTCAGAAAAGGGAAGAACTCGGCTTTGCGACCCAGCCAGGACAGAGAGCCCTGGGTTCTCCACCCCTGGGGCCCCATGGAAAAATCTGGGCGAGTCACGCCGCCTGCCGCCTTGGGTCAGGAGGGGTGGGGCCGACCGTAACAGGGAGAGCAAGTGTCAGGGGCCTCACAGTTCAAAGCCAGGGAGATAAGAGTGCGCAGAGGGCGGGGCAGCCCACTCTCACCAGTCGTCTGAGGGGGCTGTTGTCTGAAGTCCAGAGCCCTGGGTTCGTACCTCTTCTTCCCGCATCCCTTCATCTGCCCACCTTTCTCCCCCTAGCGCACCTGCTGCAGGACTGGGAACGCCACAGGAGAGCCGCGCTGTTTAAGGATTTGAGTGGGACTCAGTCCAGTAGGCAGGCAGCTGTTCGTGGCCCAGACTGGAGCAGGAGGGCTGACGGTCAGGGCCCAGGGGGTGGGGCCTTTACGGTCAGCCTTAGTGACTGCTGGTCACTCTTCCGCCCCACCGTTTTTTCTCCCCGAATCTCTGTGTGCCCCTCGGACACTTTTTTTCTTCGATTCATTTGTCCCCGTGATTCCATTTGCTCTTGAGTTTTTCTTTCTTTTACCACCTTTTTATTTGTTTCTCTTCCCATCTCTCCCACCCCCATTTTTCCTCGCTTGCCCTGTTTTTCTCTGCCTGGGCATTCTCTCTGTCTATCTGAGCATCCGTCCGTCTGTCTGTCTCTCTCTCCCTCACTCCCCATGCCTCTCTTACTCTCACTGGCTCCCGCCCTCAGTTTCATAGCTCGGCTGGCTCCACATCGCCCACCACCCTTCCTCGCTCAGGCCTGGGTCTCGAAGCAGTGGGCTGGCCTCTGCCTGATGGCCTACGCCTGGCCCCCAACAGACGACCACCCCCTCTGGTCCTGGCCCTTCGCCTCAGCTCCTCTCTGAGATCCTCTCAGCCTGGAAGGGTTGGTGAAGTGCCTTCTTCCCCCTGAGATGGGGGCCTGGCTCTCTGGAGAGTAGATGAGGCTGCTGCGACAGGAAGCCAAGTCATGAGGGCTTAGCCCTGGCCCTGCCAGCCACCTGGGCCAGCATAGCTCCCTTCTGTCTGCAGGCCTCCCCTTCCAGAGGCTTCTCCCTGCCCTCGCCCCCCATCTCGCCATGTATGCGAGGGGCCCTGGGAACCAGCTATCTGCATAGGAGGCATCTCAACAGATGCCAGTCTCTGTGTCCCCAGCCACTTTCCAGGGCGGCCTGTTCACATCTGGTTTTGTTCATTCATTCGCTCCACCTGCAATAAGCATTTCTTGAGCACCTCCCCTGGGCCTGGTATTGTGCTAGGTGCCGTCCTAACACCTCGTAGTGGGGAACATGCCAAGCACAGCCCCTGTCCTGTTCCATGAGCAACGTCACACAGGCAAAGGAGAACTGATGACGCCGCAGAGCCTGTGGGCTCCGGTGGGAAGGACAGCCGCTGTGCGTCCTGGGGCGGGGCGGGGCCCACGGCCACACTGGAAGAGTTCAGGGAGGCTTGCCCTGAGCAGAGGCTCTCTTGAGCTGAGACGGAAGGATGTATTGCGTTTTCCTGGTAGAGAGGTGGGGGTGTGTGTGGTGGGGGTGTGTGTGGCGGGGCCGGGGGAGGTTGGAAATTACCCAGTCTAGAAGGAACTGCCACTGCGAAGACTTGGAAGTCAAGGAGAACATTTCTTTCCTCACCTCACCCCTTAGGAGATCATCATTTCATCCTCTAAGATTCAGCCCAGCCTAAACCTTCCTTCTCTGAGTTCCTGTAATCCATCTCCCCACCTTTCCAGGAGAGCTGTAACCTTCTGACAGTGAGCCTGGTCCCCTCAATGGAGAGGGGCCATCTCTCTCATCCCAGAACCTGGTCCCGGACCTGGAATACACCCACCTCTCCGTTGGTGCTGTTGGGTTTTGATACAGGAATGGATGAAAGTGTAGAAGAACAACAACAACAAAAAAAAATGAAATAACATAGAAAGGCGCTCCAGGCATAGCTGAACTCAGAGGTGGCTAAAGCTTACTCCATCTGCGTAGGAAACTCCCTCAAGAAACACCACTTCCTTCCAGGGTCCTGGGAATTGTGTCAATTCTGATCCATCATTTCCAGAGCTGCCAAGGGGTCCTTTTCCTCCAAGAAGTCAAGTTAAGCCCCCAAACGTTGGGTGTATCTGTGTGTGTGTGTTTCCTGCAAGCCGAGGTCTGGCTTTCAAGAAGCAATCAATTCCAATTGATTGGCAAAATCTGAACTTGTGTTCTTTCGGCCCGCTTTGGATGGTAAAGTTCATTAAAAGCGGGCCTCTGGCAAGCTGACACCCCTCGGTGCTACGGTAATAAGGGTTTGTTATGCCAAGCAGCGGGATCTGCCCTGAAGAGTCCCTGGCATGGTTTCGTGGAGACTTGTCCATTTGCAGCCGTGGTTTTGTAACGAGTAATTGGATCATGATAAAAATCCATGAGAGGTTTTGCGGAGCGTGGCTGTGAAGGCTGAGAGAGGACTTGGAGTGGGAGTTCTGTGCTTGTCACGGTGCGGAGGCCCTGGCCAGCCCTCCTTCCCCTTCCTGCTCCTGCCTGACTCCCCCTGACGGATTTCTCTGGGCACCGCTGTCAGGAGAGCGGTGTGGCCCCCGCCAGGCAAGACGCTGCTGCGGGGCTCTGTGGCCCCTCAGCCAGGACATGTCTCTCCTGCAGTTGTTTGCTCTCGGAGGCTCCAGTGGGCTGGAACCAGGATGGTATAAATTTCTATCTGGATTCACACAGGGCAGCGGCTTCTGGAAGTCGTCATCTCTGAAAGCAACCAGACCAGGCCCCCGTGTGTGAGCGAGCCCTGAGCAGCATCCCAGTTCCAGAGCTGGAGCTGGCCTTTAACTAACATTGATGGGGTGCCCATCAGGTGCCCAGCTCTGCGCTGGGCTCACCCACATGCACAGCCACTTTCACAGCCTGACAGCAGCCACCAGGGCTGGGGGTCACTGACACTCTGATTGGAAAGCAAAGCCAACTTCTGTTTTCTATGTTACAATGCTCGTGAAGAAGTTCTAAAAGGTTATGCAAAATAAGTGTTACTTTTTTTTTTTTTTTTTTTTTTTTTGAGCAATGGGCTAGAGAGTTGGAAAAGGCTTTAAAGTTTCACTTTACACCCTAAACATGTTACTCATAGTTTAAGAAGTATTTATTGAAATGCTTATTATTGAGCCCTGGCTGGTGTGGCTCCGTGGACTGAGTGCCAGACTGTGCCAGACAGAGACCCCCAAAGGGTCTCTGGTTAATTCCCAGTCAGGGCATAGGCTTGGGTTGTGGGCCAGGTCCCCAGTAGGGGGCACTCAAGAGGCAACCACACATTTAACGTTTCTCTCCCTCTCTTTCTCCCTCCCTTTCCCTGTTTCTAAAAACAAATAAATAAAAAAATTAAAAATGCTTACTGTTGAAAATTTGGAAAATATAGAAAATAGGGAAAGAAAAAAATTGCCACCTCTTAGATATAATTAACATTTTTATTTTCATCTGAGTCAGCTAAGCTTCAATGTATCCAAGTTCATCTAGATAAATGATGAGCCAGGATTTGGCTCAGATCTGCTAGTGATTTCCTCCCGACTGGGGTTTCCAGAAGTGTCTTTTACGTAACCCTTGGTCCCGGGAGAGTTGCCGTTAGAGGAAATACAAGGATTCAAGCTCAGATGAGACTGGAATGTGGGGGGTTCTGTGTCTTATAACTGACGGTTCACAGTCAGTTTGCTCGTGAAAGGCTCTGAGCAGTCCCGCAAACTTGAACGAAGGGCCCTCCTCGTTCTTGTAAACCTCCCGTGGAGCCTCTAATCTTGGAAGACGCGTGCAGCCTCTGGTCCTTGCACATCTAATCGTCTCCTTCCACTCACGTCTCTGGAATCTGTGTAGGCAGGCGGGGACCCCATGGTGGAGACAAGGGAGAAGGGACCTCAGGAAGTCACTGCTGGGAGCAACAGTGGGAATCTTTCTGGCTTACCCATTTAAAAAAAAAAAAAAAAAAAAAAGATGAGGAAACAGAGAAATGAGAGTGTCTCGCCCAGAGTGAGAGAGGAAGTCAGCGGCAGGATTGGGATTTGAACCTAGGCCTCGTGAGCAGGACGTGGGCTCCTGGCGGATATGACTCCCTTTGGGGGCCTGCAGCTCAGCTGGGTTCTGATGTGAGGCAGGGTGGCGCTGGTCTCCAGTGAACCTGACCGTAAACCCTAGCATTTAGCATCAGAAATGCACCAAGCTTCCTGGCTGTTTGTTTTTGCTTTTGCCACATAGTTGGAGTCAGTTTCTGGACCTTGGGGATGGGGGTTGCCACTTTGCCAGTTTTCTTCACAGTCTCCACTTACCCCAGGTCATGTCAAGATGGCGCATAGCAGAGGCTGAGCTTGTCCCGGGGCCTCCTGGGGGCCGGGCTCTGTGCCTGGTGCTTTATCCAGCTCCCTCTCTCAGTCCACCTGACAACCCCTTGGGGTGCCCAATCCCACCTCTTTCTGCAGCCTTTTCACAGCAGGGAGCCCAGGCTCCAGAACCCACTCCCCATCTTCCACGAAACTGTCACTGATCAATAGCTTTGAAATCCTAACATTTTCAGCTGCCTGCAGGGCTTAGAGATCCCCAGACCACACATTCACTGATTTGTTTTTCATCTTTCACTGCACATAAACCAGACGCCAGGAACCATCCAGACATAGCAATCCAAAGGTAGCAAGACATCTGGTTGGGGACAGACATATAAACAGCTCCCCGAGGCGGGGGTGGCGGCGGAGGGGTGCGGGGACTAACAGTGCTAAGTTCCTGGTGCTGGAAGCTCTGGAGGGCCTTGCCTGGAAGGGACAGCTGAGACAGATACTGAGGACAGGGCAGGGTTAACACAAAGGTGGTGAGAGGCTCAGCTTTCTTGGCGGTGGGAACAGCTTCGCTAAAGGGGTGGGTGGAGGTGTGAAACGGCACATCTGGAGCCCAGCTGTGCAGTAACCCAGGATCAGAGTGGGTGTGGGGGGAAGCGGGTAGTTGTAGCCTGGTGGGGAGCGGGGGTGAGATTGCAGAAGATCACTGCAAGGCCTGAGTAAATGCACGTTCAGTAAAGCTGTCCTCTGCAGGGGACTGGAGGGCCCCTGGGGAACCAGGGGGAACCAGGCAGAAGGCAGCTGCCCTGGCCAGGTGACGCCTGAGCTGAGCCTGTCCTGAGAGGGTGATGCGCCTGAGGGCAAAAGCCAGGGAAGGTCCTCGCAGGTGAGGGGCTGAGGAGGGAGGGTCCAGGTCCACGTCCAGTCCATGTCTCCAGCCAGCCTGGCTGCAGAGCGCCGAGTACGGTCTCAACGCCCCATGATTTTATTCTGTCCCTTTAGAACGAGCCATTCAGTACATAATTAAATATGATCCGTTAGCTCCCCTTTGCACGTCTTTTCCCCCACGTTAACCCCCCAAGCATTTGTTGTGTTAGGCCAGGTCTCAGAGCAGCAGGCCAAGGGCCGGTGGGGGGACAGTGGGGACGGCCCCACTGGGCGCGGGCAGCCGGGGAGTGCCTCGTTGGCAGAGGAGTCCGTAAAAATCAGATGACTTTGTGTTACTACCTTGTGCTGGCAATCCTAAAAAACAACAAGGGTGAAACACCCCTCACTCGCAAGCGGACCTCTCCCACCGCTGGCTGGCCTTCGTCTTGGGGTTTGAAAATGCGGCCACCAAGCCTGCTGGCTGTCTTCAGCTAATGTCGCAGAGGGCCTTAGGCTTTGCTCATGGGAGCCCAGGCAGTGGCCCCATTTGGCAGGCTGCTCAGTCTGGATTAGAGGGCTTTTGAGCTCCTTCCTCAAGAATATTTCTAAGGTCCTCACTTTCCCCTTACACCCACGCACAAAAACACGCCTACACACCAAGTCTTTAGACTCCAGGAAGCACTGGCTTGCAGGGCGGGGCAGCCGAGCAGCTTCTGGCCAGCAGATCTCCCGCCTGTTAGCAGCCAGGGCCTCTGGCTGAGGGGAGGCCGAGCCCCACCCGCCTCTGCGAACACACTCCCAGGCCCTCCGTAAACCCTGTGAGGCCTGCAAACGCTCCCCAAAGCAGCCTGAAATCTTGGGCCCCTCTCTGGGGACAGCAGTCATGGTTCACAAGGAACATACGAAATACACCATGGTGGTGCTGGGTCAGGGCCTGTCAGCTCCAAAAAAACAGCTTCCTGGTCAATGGGGTTGGGGGGCATCGGAGGCGGGCCCTTCCAGACAGGGCCTTTGGGCTGCCGTCAGAGAGGGCAGGGGTCAGGCGTTTCTCAGACAGGGCCCCAAGGCCTGCTCGCAAATTGTCCACCCTCGGGTCAGGCTGAGGGAGCAGCCAGCAGCGTCTCTTGTCTTTCTGCCTTAAGTTTTTCACGAGCAGCTTTGGGGTGGAGATGGTGGTGGGGTGAGGATGGACACAGGGACACAGAACCCCCTGGGAAAAATATTTGGTGTGTTCCCTTCAGACCAAACTTGCTGCCCCGGAGAAAGGTCAAGCTCCTACCTTGACTTGAGGCTGCAGTTCTGGGTCACGCCCATCTCTCAGGTGTGCCACTCCCGTCCTGGCCACCTAGGCCCAGGTGAGGAGCTGCGCAGGCAACAGGTGTGATCCACAGATGGGGGACTTGCGTTTGGTGGCTACCGACAAAACCCTTGGGGAAGGCTGCCCTTCCTGCTGTCCCCAGTTCTCTTTGTGCCCACCACACTCAGTGCCGATGCCCGTTTGCTTGGCCCCAGGTGAACCCTTCGGGTGAAACGGCGTCTCGTTGTTGCTTCGATTTAGGCTTCTGAGTTACTCGTGAGGGCAGGTCGTCTTGGATGGGCTCTGGTGTTCACCCTGCTGTTTCTGGGAATGGTCCCTTCAAATACTTAGGTCGTTTTCTGTTGGATGGTTTAATCTTTTACCTATTGTTTTGTAGACCTTTTGTATGTTCTCATCATTAATTTCTTCATTATCAATATTTTCTCTGTTATATATCTTGAAGCTATTTCTCTTCCAACTTTGTAATTCAGTGTTTCGTTCTTTCCTTTCTCAGCATCTGTGGTTAGAAGGCCCATTGCACCCTATTATCGTAAGGACATTTCTCTGTGTTTCCTTCCAATTATTTGATATTTTTACTTGTTCAGTGTTTGGCACTTTAGTAATTCTGGAACTTATTGTCAATTTCTTTTTCAATTTTAGTTTGTATCCAGTATTATTTTGTACTTGTTGCAGGTACGCAGCACAGTGGTTAGATAATCACGTACTGTGCAAAGTGTTCCCCGATACTTCCGGTACCCACCTGGCACCGTGCACAGTTATTACCATGTTACTGAGTGTATTTCCTATGCTGTACTTCACATCCCCCGACTGTGTGGTAACCGCCCATCTGTACTTCTCAACACCTTCACCTTTTCCACCCAGTCCCCCAATCTCACTCCCCTCCGACAGCTGTCGGTTTGCTCTCTGTGTCTATGAGTCTGTTTTGTTTTTATTGTTCTTTAGATTCCACATATAAGTGAAAATATATGTTATTTGTCTTTCTCTGACTGATTTATTTCACTTAGCATAGTATGCTCTAGGTCTGTCCATGTTGTTGCAAATGGTTAGATTTCATTCTGTTTTGTGGCCAAGTGGCTAATACTCCATTGTAAATATGTACCACTGCCTTTTTTATCCACTCATTTATTGATGGGCACTTGGGCTGCTTCCAGATCTTGGCTACTGTAAGTAATGCTGCAGTGAACATAGGGGTGCTTGTATTTTCTCGAATTAGTGTTTTGGATTTCTTTGGTTATATTTCTAGAAATGGAATCCCTGGATCATGAGGCAGTTCCATCTTTAATTTTTTAAGACCCCCCCCCCCCCGCCCCAGCCCATACTGTTTTCTATGTCGGCTGCATCGCCACCATCAGTGCGTGAGGGTTCCCCTTTCTCCACATCCTCATCAACACTTGTTTGTCGAGTTACTGACCATGGCCTTTCTGACAGGGGTCAGGTGATCCTCACTGTGGCTTTAATTGGCATTTCTCTGATGATTTGTGATGTTGAGTATCCTTTCATATGTCTACTGGCCATCATTTGTCCTTTTCGGAGAAGTGTCTGTTCAGGTCCTTTGCCTATTTTTTAATTAGATGCTTTATTTTTTGGTGTTGGGTGGAACTTACTTTTGTGAATGATGTTAGGTAAGGAGTAGGTAGGAATCGCCATCGTTACTTATGTCACGTGAATGGTTCGTTGTTCTCACACCATTGATTGAAATGTCGACATTTCTGAACTGATATGGAATGTGTTCTTTGTCATGGAGCACGTTCCTATAATACAGGGGTGGGTGTACAGTTCATATGGAAAGTAATACGATAATTAAAAAATGATAATACAAGAACAAACTGTTCCATGTACTCACAACTTTAAATCCACTTTTGCCTGCCCTGTGTGTTTTATGTACATATGTGGGTATACATTACATACATACACACAGACATATTTGTATATCTGGATTCTCTACACTCACCCTTTTAATGAAAAGATGGGGGAGAGTAAAGGAGGCATTGTGGTTCTGTCCCATTTTGGGGGTCTTTGCATTGATAACAGCAGTGTAACGAATCTTAGCTATATTGCTTAGTACACATTTAGCAGCTGTGTATGTTGAGGCTAACGCGAAGAACTATGTTTCCCGGGGTCCTTGCCCCCTGGGAACCCTCATGACCTAGTGATTGGACAAACATTGGACATGCTTTCAAGGTTGAGAGACTTAGCAGTAATTACATTGACATGTAAAATCTGGATTGGATCCTGGAACAGGAAAAGACATTAGTAAAAACTGTTGATTTCCAAATGAGGCCTGCAGTTCAGTTCATCATATGTAACACTGTCAATTTCTCAGCGTTGACAGGTCTTTCCTGATCATGGAAGATGTCAACATCGGGGGGAGCCGGATAAAGGGCATCTGGGAATTCCCTGTATTACCTTGGGAACTCTTTGGGACACCTAAAATTACTTGTGTTTAAAAAGTATAAGCATTTAAAGAAATTAGCACACAAAATTAACGCAACAACGAACATGCAACCCCAAGCTTTCCTTGGGCAGCCAGTGAGTGGGTCCCAGAAGGGGAAGCCTTTGGTGTACGTGGCTTTCAGAAGACTCCTCACCCGTTTTGGGTTCGGCTCTTATCCTTCCCATCCATAAAACGGGAGGAAGGTGGGAGGCAGTCTCTGAAGCTCCTTCCACATTTTGCGGGGAGGGTATTTGCCCTATTAGAAAGTCCCTCAACTTAACATTCTTCTCATTTCACACTCAGTAGATGTCTAATGAGTTTTGCCTCCAGCAGGCACAGGTCATCAGGTTGTAATGCTGAAGGGGCAGGAATCTCAGTTCAGAAGAAGAGAGTTGAATTGCAGGTCATCAGGCTGATCAGTTCTTGCCCTTTGGCATAGCAATGAAAAGCTGAGAGCCTCGGTTTGCTCATCTGCAAAATGGGGATTGAGCAGAACTGCCACCTCCAGGGCTGCGGTGGTGGTTGAACGTGGCGCCGTGTGTGGAAACCTGTCTTTCAGGGCCTCGTGTATCGTCAGTGCCCAGTGACCACAGTTCCCTCCCCTCCTCTCCTCCCTCCCTCTCCCCTGCAGCATCTTAACTCCTGCTCAGATGAACACAGCCTCGGAAAAACCCCAGTGAACAGCCAAAATCTCATTTAGAGTTCTTTACTGTCTTCTTCCAAACTGTCATATCACTCAGTGGTTGTGTTTCTTTCCAGGTGCTGGGGACAATCAAACAGGCGAGATGCTTCCTCAGTAATGCAAAATGTGATTTTTTTCCAGGGTGATATTGCATGGGGAGAGCATCTCAGTTGAAAGGAATTTTTAGCAGGCTCGCTGCCACAAATCGGGTAACAGGAAATAAAACAAGACTCGGGCAGTACTCTGGCGGTGTCAAATTTCTTAAAAAGCAGGCACGTAGACCTGCAGAGGTTTGAATATCAGCCTCATTCCGGGCACGAAACTAAGAGGTAAAAGTGTAAGAGCTTTGGTAGGGGCTCTGAAACATACAGCCAGGGAGTGGGGCTCCACTCCCACCCCTGCCAGAAAATGATGCTCTGTGGAGTTGTGCAATGTGCTGCCTCCAGGGGGCGCTAGGAAGCCTCAGGGCCACATTCTGGTTTTCTGGGGCATCAACTGAGACTAAATTACTTCAGCCCTTTAGATTTGATACCTGTCTGTAAAATGGGGACAGGCTTAAATGAGTGAATAGGATCTATAGTACCCATTGTAACACAATTTTTATTTTCGTGAATGCTCATTAAAATTCGTGATGATTCCATCAACTAATTGCTAGGTAAATCATGCCCCCCCTTTTGGGCATTACTGAGGCTATTTGAAAAAGAGGGCATAATGCTGCTGTTTTGTGCAGTACCTAAACACACGAAACTAAACAATATACCACCAAGGAATACATTTGTTTGTATATGGTGTATATATATTATATGTAGACAAGCATCGGGAGAGCTATGAATGTGCAATTCAGGAGAAGACTCAGTTCTAGTGGGGAGGAGGCAGAGGTGGAACTCGAGAGGAGCGCTCCGAAGGCCTCGGCGTCTTAGTAACACGGCTTCTCATGCCCAGCGGTCTGGCTGTGGGACTGGGTTTTATGGTTTTGCTTTCTACCTTGCCTATACCTAATGCGTATTTCATTATGTGTGAGATATTACAAAATTTAAAGAAACCCAAGGCAAACACCCCGAAAGCAAGTTTATGTGAAAAGGTTTACTATATGTATAAAAAAGTCCAAAACACGTGATCGACCATCAGATGCAGAGACAGCAGCAAAAAGACACCAAAACTCCATGGGACGTTAAGCTTCCGAACCCATCCTGTTCCCCCTCAGCAGGTGCGGCTTTCCTCCTTTCCTCCCGGGCACCGCAGGCCGTGGGCTGGAACTGCAGCCCCCACCCCTCTCCCCGCCACTGCTCCCCCGTTTGAACAGGCTTTCGCTCTACTTTCTGCTCAGTAACCCTGGTCCAGGGACCGGGGTGGAGGGTGTTTATTTCACAGGCGGTTTATCGTCTGCTTTTCTTCCCTCTCCCTTTTTCCATCCAAGGAGGAGGAGCAACACAGCATGGCCCTGAGCGTCTTTCCGTTTGTGAAACTCCTGTGCTGCCCGTGCCGCCCCTCCCTCTATTGCCTGTCCCTACTTTAATGGCCTTGTTACCTGTATAACACCCCCAGCAGTAGGCCCTCAGCAAATACCCATTTCCTTTCCCCCTTCCTTGACCTGCTCACTCTCAGTTTCTCCATCTCTAAAATGGGGGCAACAATGCCCACTTTAGATGGACATTGTGACAATCCTAGCAGAAAGCCATTGTGGTCACCCCCAGCATGGGAACTGAAATAGAGAGGACGGTCCAGAAAGAGATTCTTTTCTCAGGCTACCTCGGCTCTCTTTGCCTTCTGGGGCCTCAGTCGTCCGTTTTTCAAGTGGGGACGTCCATTTCTGCCTGCGTGTGTGGCTCCTGGGCAGTGGTGGAAGGAGAAAGTGCTTGGACCGTTTGGAAGCACCCTCAGGAAGTCCCAGTAGAGGACTGTGTCTCCAGAGATTTGGAGCATCTCTCCATGCAGCTGCCTGATGGCCCACCTGTCCCTTGTCAGAAACGGGGACATTGATCAGAATGGCAGTGGCCTCCACGCAGCTCCCTTGCAGCTCGGCTAACTTCATTTGCCTTCTCTTCTGCTTGGTCACTTGGCTTCAGGGAGAAGGCCAAGTTCACAGGCATGGAATCATACCGGTGAAGGTGCTCTGCAGGAATCTGTCATCCGAGGGCCATGGGTCCCAGGGAGGTTATGATCTCTTTCTCCTGTTTCCCCTCGGTGCCAAGGGTGCTTCTCTGACTCCCATCACCTCTCCCTGCTTGGCCTCTGCTAGGGAGTTCTCTTTGCGCCACCGCTGCTGCGTCACTTAGCAAGATTTGCACTACGTGGAGCTCAGGCTCCATCCTCCTGTGGAGCAGTGCTCAGCTTGCAGGCTCTGGAAGGTGGCGGGAGGCAGACAGGTCTCCCTCCTGCCCCACAGAGCAGACTGTGTTCGCAAAATAGCTTTTGAGTAACTTGTTGAAACTGTGGAGGGGAGGACGGCATGAAGCTACACGGGGGCTCTTGGCCTCAGAATTCTGGGACCCACGGTGGGCCACAGCCCGCAGGGTGAGAGGGTCACGGTCTCTTTCAGCCCCGCCGTCCCATTACTGCACGCAGGACACCTCACTAATTAGACTGCGCTCCCTGTGGCCCGTCATGTTCCTCTTATCTTTGCATTCCACCTTGGCCAAGTTTTAGCTGCATGACCTTGGACGAGTGACCTAACCACCTGGAACCGCAGTGTCATCATCTGTAAAAAGCAGAAATGAGGCCTTGCTGAGTTATTTCGGAGATCAGAGCTAATGCATGTGGAGTTCCCAGCAGCCTGCTGGGGGCCCAGAACATTCCAGGGACTCCAGAGATGCCTGTTCTGTGACGTTGTTGGGTCACCAGCACCTAACGCCTGCCTCTGGGGGCACAATCTGGGTGTTCGATGAGCGCTGGATTACTGTTTGGACAAATTCTAAAATCTTAAAATGGGAAGTTGGAGCAGAAATTTCGAGCCGATATCTCTTTGTTCTTTTTCGCTTTGAGAAACATGTTTCTCGTATTTAAGACTCATGGCATTGAATGAATTTATCTCTTCCCTCTCTTGGAGGTAAAGCCACACGTGTTCGCTGGGTGGGCTCTGGAAGGCTGCACATCCTTCCTTTGTTCTCTCCTGGTTTGGGGCTCGTTGCGGGCTCACCCACCTGCTCCTCGGACCCCGGATCTGAGGTCTGAGGACGAGCTACAGCAGAAAGCCTAATCACCAGTCCGGGCTGTGTTCTTGCCTCTGAGAGATGAGGTCAGGCCACACTTGGCATTTTTAAAATGTGTTTTTCCTAACTTGCTACCTCATAACAAAGGAAGAGCCAGATCACACTCTCGTTAGCTTCAAAGAGAAATACTGATGTTTGTTCTTTTTCCTTTTTCTTGCATTGGCAAGAGATTTAGTTCTGCTTAAAGGAAACACAGATGACGCTAATGAGACCACAGTGTCTTAATTTGCATATTAGATGAGATAAATATTGAGCTAATTAGCACCTAGGATGAATTTTCATTGCCTGGGACAATTGTTCTGTGGTGAAAGTGTTCTCTGCTACTTAGCCTGGAGCGGAACAATTTGAAAGCAGACTTGCTTCCCCACAAGTAGTCCAGGCCGACCAGAAATCCTCCTGTTATAGGAGCCCACCTATGCTGTTTCGGAGCAGCTGCTGCCAAGAAGCATGACTCCCAATGCAAGAATTTGGTGAAAAAGGAAAGGGGTTGTTTATTTATGGGTTGTTTATTTATAGGTTATACAGATTCAGAATAATGGCAGATTTCTGCTGTTAAGTCCCACTCCCTTGAAAACATTAAAAAAACACACAATCCTGCCCGCCTTTGCCAAACCAGGCCAGTTTCAGAATACACCAGTCGGAGGTACCATCTTTCAGAAAAGCGGAAGTCTGCGGCTCAGCATTCCCGGCCACAGTCCAGCGTTCCAGGCAGCTTCCACTAGCTCATGCCGGCCGGGCAGGTCCCTGCACAGATCCATCCGCTCAGCCGCAGTGTTCTCAGGCAGGTTTCCCCGCGGCTCTCCTCTTTCTCACTCCAGCTCTTAACCCAAAACTGTGTGGCATCTTCTTACTCCAAACCCCGTGGTACCTCCTTACACACCAGGCCTCGTGGCCGAATCCCCCGCTTCATGGCTCCTTCCGAGTGGCTGCCTCCCTCATCACTGCTGGGGCTGCCCTTCTATACCCTTTCAAACCGCTTGGCTGCTACCCTTCTTCTCTCTCCGCCCAGCCTTATTTTAAATGCTGACCCAGAGCGTCCTGCATGACCTCATATCCAGCCCCTCCTGCAAGGTGCTACTTTTGCCAGTCTCCCCGTATCTTTTACCTTCTTTCAGCCACCTTCATTAGTCAGGGCAAGAGTGCCCTGTGACACGGGAGCCTCCAGCTCCTGCCTCTCACACAGGCACTGTGTAAGCTCCCCTGGCTGTGTCACGAGTCACTCTGCAGTCCGAAAGCCACGCAGACCTTTCACCAGGGAGGCAAGCTGTCAACGTGCCATTGTTATGAAAGTATCTTAACCACCGTATCATCTCTTTCCCCTTTCCCCTTCCCCCATCTCCCATCCGTGGGCTGTGGGGAATATTTTGGGGGCCCCCTGCTCTGCACCCTATCTCACTCCCAGGAAATGCCATCAGGATTCTTTATAATAAATCCCGGATCCTCTTTCAAGTGAACCCTGATGCCATTGGGAAGTTGGTCTGTTCCACCCAGGATTCTGGAAAAGGGTTTGCAAAGGACAGCCTGGGCTGGACAATCATTTATTCTCATGGCAGGATGGGCTACATAATTTGGCAGGCCCAGTGCAAAATGAAAATGCAGGGTCCCTGGTTCAGAGATTAATACGTTCAAGACGGCAGCAGTAGAACCTGAAAGCAAGCGTGGCCCTTGCAGGTGGACAGGATCTACCCCACAGTACGGTCCGCACCTCAGGAAGCCCGTCCTGTCATTGGGTGTGAGCTTGCAGAGCAGCCCGCAAGGGGGGACAGTTTGAAAGGAAGCTTTATATGCAGCTTATTCCATTGAATCAGGTAACTGTGAACGAATGTGCGTGAAATTTCAGCGGTCTCCCTTTATCTGTGGAGGGCGCGTTCCAAGACCCCACGGTGGATGCCCGAACCACGGGCAGCGTGGAGCCCTGTGGGCGCTGTGCGTTTCCCTGCACATGCGCATCCACGATAAAGTCTAATGCCTACGCTAGGCACAGTGAGAGGGTAGCAACAAGAACTGTTGGACGAAATGTGGGCAAATAGGGGCCACATACTGACCTGACAAGCTCAGGGGAAGCCTGCGTGGAGGGCCCTGTGAACTCAGAGACTGAAAGTAACCGCATGGGACGGTCTGAAACGAAAACTTCCTAACTCCAAGTGCGTCACCGCGGGCAGTCGTGTCCTAGGCCGGTCTCTTCCCCGACAAAGGTCAGCCTTCACCTTAACGGATCCTCTCTCTTGTCTCTTTGCCTCTCCAGTAACATAGCTTTAGAATGTCAGGGTAACCCCCTTTCCCCAGACAATGCAGGACATAGTCTCCCACCAGGATAGGACACCACAGAACCCTTCTTTGTTGTCTTGCTCCCCTTATACCATCTCTGGGGGCTGTGAATGTCTGTTGTTAACTGCCCTGTACCCACCAATGTAAAAAAAGTGTGCATCTACCCATTTTACTTTTTTACTCCATCTCAGAGATTCACCCCCTTTGCTTTCTCCCCACCTCCCCAATCCATCACCAGTGAATTTCACGTAACTCCTTACGTCTTCTCCTCTGACTCCGATGCATAAAATAAGTGGACTGCATTGAGATTTTGCTTCCCAGCAATTGTCATCAGTTTGGCTCAAATAAGCTCATAAAGATGCGTATGGGTTTGGGCGTTCCTTACATTGACACTAATAATGAAATAGAACGATTATAACAACATACTGTGATAGAAGTTACAGCGATGACCTTGGGGCCATTATTGAGTAAAATAAAGGTGCCTTGAACACAAACACCGTGGCGCTGTGACAGCCGGGCCAATAACCGAGGTGGCTGCTACGTGACGAATGGGCAGGCAGCATGTACAGCACACAGCTACGCTGGACAAAGGGATGGTCCATGTCCTGGGCTGGACAGCATGGGACGGTACGGGGTGGCGCAAGATTTCATCAGGCTACTAAGAACAGCATGCAATTCAGAACTTATCAATCGTTTGTTTCTGGAAGTTTCCATTCAATATTATCAGACCTCGGTTGACTGTGGGTAACTGAGACCATGGAGAGTGAAACCGCGGATGAGGGGCAGCTGCCGGATGAGGGGCAGCTGCCGTCAATGGAAAAAAAAAAAGTGATGCTCAGCACCAGCCTGACCAGGGCTCGGCCGCCTGCGGTCCCTCCCCTTCGCACCTGTTTGCCTCTGTGGGTTCGCTGATCACTGACTGGAGCCCTTGAATCCCTCCTCCCACATTTTCCAGAAATGCTTCCCCTCCTTCCACAATGCTTGCTCAAGTTTCTACTCCCAAGTGTTAAGCTTTGCTCTGCCTTTTGTATTTTAATTGCTTTCTCTTTTGCTCTTAATGAGCAATCAGGGCCGTTTCTTCAGGAGGACCTGCTGGAGAATTTTAAGCAGAGTGTGTGCATATGAAAGGAGCCGTTGAAACGGGCATTGTCTTGTGTGATTCGCTGTGAGGAGGCCTGGGATAGCCATCTATCTAAGGGAAAACGTCCACTTAGCTCGCAGCCTTAATCCGTGGGAAATGTCAAGGGCTCAGCAACATGCTTTGTGGCAGCTGAAGAGAAGGTTGGAAGGAGGGCTGGAGAGGCTACAGCCACCGTGGGGGTTGGAGAGGGGCAGAACATGAGCCCAGAGAGTTGTCTGTGTGCTCTGGGGTGGTGGTGTGCACCTGTGCGTAGTGCCCAGCTTCGCCCGTCAGAGTGCACAGCTCCCTAACAGCAAGTAGGTCAGGTACGAAGGCTAGAGGAGTGCGTGCCAAATGAGGAGAAGCCATAAACTGGTCATTACGGGGTAAGGAGCAGTATTTGTGCGGGACACACTGCATTTTAGGATTGCCTGAAAGAAATGGTCCTTTTATCCCCCCCCCCAGACTTTCTCTTCCTTTGGAGAGTCCTAACGTTGTCAGCGGGTGTTTATTTCTTTGCGTTTCTGTATTTTTCTACAGCCACCCTGGCGCCCCGCACTCAGTCAGCTGCCGATGCCTGCCGCGGGTTGAGTGGCAGAGAGGTGGGAAGCCATCACACGAGTCTCCTCCCTGAAGGAGGGGAAACCGTGTGCTTTCAATTAGCGCCTTTCCTCCTGCCTGGAAGGCTTCAGTGTGACAAAGGCATCAGGTTACAAAGGGATGTGGGGGATTGTCCTAGCGGTACCACAGATGTCACACATGTCCCAAGCTCTCAGAGACAGCTGAGCTCAATGATAGGAAACTATCATTGACACGTGATGATAGGACACGTGGCTACATGGCTACGTGTCTGTCATTTTTAAAAAAACCCTCACCCAGGATATGTTTATTGATGTTAGAGAAAGAGGAAGGGAGAGAGAGAGCCGTCAGCTGCCTCTCACACGTGCCCCCACCGAGGGTCGAACCCCCAACCTAGGAATGTGTCCTGACTGAGGATCAAATCCACAGCCTTTTGGTGTATGGAATGATGCTCACCCAGCTGACTCCCCTGGGTAGAGTGTGTCTGTGTCATTTTTATGGGGCTCCTTGGTGCCCTGAAGGGCCAACTTTCCAGCTTAGAGCTATAACAGCCATTGTCCCAAATGGGGACAGGACCTTCAAGCCTTAGACTACTTAGGTCAAATTGAGCAAGTATAATGCCAAATTGTAACAGTGTGTAAAGGCAAGCTCCCTGCTCTCACCACCCCAAAGCTACAGAAATAGTGATTTGCTTCTTTCAAAAGGGAAGGGCTGGACATTTGATAGGTCTGAGTATTATTCCCTGATGTCCCCCGGAGATGCGGTTGCGTGACCACATTGTGTGTCTTTGCATGTGCGCACGTATGCTTTGGTGGACTTGGCGGCGTTCAGCTTGGCCTGTTCCTTGACAATATGAGCATGTCATGCTCTCAGACATAACTGTGGGCCATTGTACTAGTCTTCTGGGGCTGGCATCACAGACTATCACAGACTGAGTGGCTTAACAATGGGAATTAATTTTCTCACACTTCCGGCGGCTGCAGGTATGAGGTCAAGCTGTCAACAGGACTGGGTTCTTCTGAGGCCTTGTTCCATGGCTTGTAGGTGACCACCTTCTCACTTTGTCCTCACGTGGCCCTTTTTTCTGGGCTTGTGCATCCCTGGTGTCCCTTCCATGTCCGATCTTCTCTTCTTATAGGGCCCACCCAAGTGACCACATTCTGACTTACCTCTCTGAAAGCCCTATCTAGAGATTGGGGCTTCAACACGTGAATTTTTGGGGACACAATTCAGCCTGTAACAATTGCAGGCGTACCTCAGGGATATTCTGGGCTCTCTTCCAGACCACCACAGGCAAGCGAGTGGTAATCTTTTGCTGGTGGAGGGTCTTGCCTTCAGTTTGTAAAAAGTGCAATTTCTATGAAGCACAAGAAAACAAGATATGCCTTTATCAAGTCCCTTCCCTCCACATTCCCAAGTGCAGATTGTTCAAGCTCAGAGATGAACTGAAGGCTTTTGAAGAGACTGGGGGGAGAGAAGGGTGGAGATGTGTCTCTTCCTTTATCACACGCCCCTGCTGCTTGTCCTGTGGGTGCAGTCCCCACGGGGCCTGGTATTCTAGGGTGCAGCCTGCACAAACCTGGGCTTTTTCTGCTCCCCTCTTGCTGGGGCAGATGCTCACAAGACCCTCTTTTGCTAAATTTTACTCTTTGGTTAAATACTGTTATCCAAGTTTTATTAGTGATGGCAGATGGATATAAGGGGGTGGAAGTGAAACTATAGAGACTCTGGGGGAGGCTAGGGCTCGTCAATGTTCTGTTTTGAAATTTTGGTCCTCGATCCATCACCCCTTCTGCCTGTCTCCCACCCCCTCTCTCAAGAGCGCACTTTCTGAAAGGCCTCTGACAAGTAGAGGAATGTAGATCGCAGTAGGACGCTGGCCTGTGCCCAGGTCCCTTGCTTCGCCCAGCTCAGCACTGCTCACTGGCTCTTGCTGGGCAGTTTGGAGCTCATGGTTTGTGGTCGTGGTGAAGAAGGGAGGGCCAGGAAGTGCTGCCTCATCCCCCGCCAGCTCTGGGTCCATGCCAGGACTTGTCATAGCTTCTCGCTGCTGGGGAAGGTTTGGGGGTGGCCACTTTCCCCTGGAGCTCGCTCCCCCAGTGTCCCCAGACCAGTGCGTTGGGCATCTGTGTTCTGTCCAGCTTCCGAAGGCCACTCAGAATGTCACTCCTCACCCGTGGAGGCCCCAAATAGCTGTTCTCAGCGATGACTTTCCCCTTTGCTTCTATTCTCCCAAAGAGGTAATAGTTCATGCTTGAAGAAGTCAGAGCCACGAGAAAAACACCAGAGGAGGAAAAGCAGGCTCCTGTTCCCTCTGTGATAAAGCTCTTCCATTAAGATCTCCCTACGCCCCTTCCAAGAAGCCTGTATTGCTATCCAGGCACACTGACCTCTGAGCACCCCAGAGCTCCCCAGCAGCCCCTGTGGGACAGACCTGCTTCCCCTGTGCAGACACTGTTTGGAGCAGAGCCTCTGGTCTTGAACCTGACCTTCAGAACCCAGCATGGAGCAGGGCATACACAGTCACTCAGTGAGTATGTGTCTAATGAGCAGGGTGAAATAACATCTAGTGACAAAGCTCTTCCTCCTTCCACATCAGGTGTGACTACTTTGGGAAAGCCATCTCTAACGAGAGAGTTCACTCCTGCCTCTGCATAGCCCTTCATGTTTGTGTAACTTTTACATGTTTACTATGTGGTATTCATGTTTAGTTGTTTACAGCTCACTCTCCCTCCACCCTAGCAGACCGTGACCCATTCTTGGTGTTCCCCAAGACTAGAACTAAGTGTGGCCACGTGAAGTACGACACAGCGTGACTGTTGAACTGAACTGTACTTAACTGGGAAGAGAAATGATCATGTTGTCTCAAGTAGGCTGGATCTGGCTTTGGATCATAGGGAAGCAATTATTAAATTTATTCCCTCATTATTTGTGGGGCAAGTGTTACGCTGAGGTGTGGTCCTGAGCATTACAAATGAAATCAATGTGTATTTGTGGAGTTCCTTCTGTGGACGGGCAACTTCCGAAGAGGTTGCCTCTCTGCACCCTGCCTGAGTAGGATCAGGGGTCTTACCTGGTGTGCTCGCTGCTCGGTTC
Organism: Glossophaga mutica; assembly: GCA_039655065.1. Lineage (NCBI taxonomy): Eukaryota > Metazoa > Chordata > Mammalia > Chiroptera > Phyllostomidae > Glossophaga > Glossophaga mutica. The sequence goes on along the minus strand of CM077315.1, from coordinate 13,498,506 downwards.
CCAGGGCCCAGACTAGTGACCAGCCAACAAGGCGCTCTCTCGTAGAATGGATGCGTGAACCCCCTGTGAGAAAGGTAGCGCTGTGCCCTGTTATGGAGAAGTTAGTCACCTGTCGAGGGCCACTCGGCCGTTGGCCGGCAGAGCCATGGCTCCACTCCGGTCTCTTTGTGTCTCTGCGTCTCCGCGTCTCCCTGTTGTCTCTTACTTTTCAAAGATGCCACTCTCCCCATTGCTATCAACTGAGGGTGCAGATGCTGTCATAGGAAATGGGCCGTGAAAATGACCCAGAAAAAGTTCTAGGTGGGACTGGAGGAAGAGTGGGTTGTTATTAATATTATTCTAATTAGTTCTATATTTTTTTTCTGCGGAATAGCAGAGGAGGACCCAAAGGGAAGATGGTAGTTCACTGGGTCTAGTAGAATTAGAGATCTGTAAGCTTCACATGATGGTCAGCTGGTCAGCAAAGGCACCTGAGTGATGGGCACTGAAGGACAGGCAGAGTTGGGCTTGACCACCTCTTATACGCCTGAGGAGTGAAGCAAAGTTAAACCGAGCACCTAGTCTGGGCCTGGATCCTGGAATGGACAAGCTTGTGCTGTACTCGCGTTCCACACAGGGAAACAGAACCAGCCTCACAACTTGGCCTTGTGGTGGGATGATGATCACTGAACACGCCAGTTGCTTGGGGTCATTTACCAGGGTTGTGGTGGTGTTTATTACCTGGATATTTCTCTGGGAGAGCATCCCAGGTTTGAGGGTGCTTGTTGGCTGAGGTCTGATGAATGGAGCCTTTGTTTTCCACCAAAATAATCATCTCTGGATGAGTGGGAACTTAGCTCCTGCTGTTAACCCAGAACTAGGAGAAATTAAAACTCTTGATCTGCAATTGATCAGCTATTAAAGTCACAGCGTGGGGTGTCTCCGTGCTTGGTCTGGTTTTGTTTTGTTCAGTACTTGCCGAATTGGCTGAAATGGCACTCCTTCATTGAAGACACCTGGGAAATGCATCTTGATGATTTATGGCACAGAGGGTCCAATTTGTGGGGTAAATAACAGGTATTCTCTTGGGAGCATTAAAATGACATTGCTGTGGAATAGTTTCGCTCATGAATAGCTCAAGCGGTTGCTCCTGTGCTGATGGCTCAGGAATGGCTGTCACAGCTTGAGGAGCAGGTCTCTGGCATGTTGATGTTCCCTGACCTTTTGTGGAAAAGCAAGAGGGAGGACAGCTTCTCACTTATTTGCCCCCAGTGATGCACCTGCTGTTGTAGACACTGGCACACATCTATTTAATTCCACTGCAAGGGGCTGTGATTAACCCCATTCTACAGAAGAGAGCTCCAGTGAGTTGTCCGATCACGTGGCTTGTCAATGGTGTAGCTGATTGTCCTGGTTGGTGTCTCTTTTCCCTGTCAAACATCTTCCCGCTAGGCTTCACTGGTCTCCTCGCTGGTTTTTCAAGATGGCTTGTTCTTGTGCATTTTTTGATGTCAGTTGGAAAGAGAAAGGATTGAGAAAGAGTTGGGTCTGATCTGGTGTATCTGTGCTCTTGTAAGGCTCTCATCGCCCCCTCTCTGCAGGGCTGATGTAGAAAGACCCCCAGGAAGCCAAGTAACAGGGCATAGTGGGGGTGGGGCAGCAACTGTCACTAACCATCAGCCTCTGCGCCTTATACGGGCTCACTCTTGTAACGTGCAGAACAACCCCGTGTGGTGTATACTATTACTTCCATTGCACAGAGGATGGAATGGAGACATAACAATGATAAACGAGTTACCCAATATCACTTGATAACCGAGAGACGGGGCAGGGACTTGAACCACTAGCATCTGACTCTAAAATCCACACTTTTCCTATCAGGTCACCATGTCTCTCCGTTGGGAGCAAGTGGGAAAGTGAAGAGACAGCCTGAGGGAATGTGGACAGGTGGGGGTGACAGTAAATGAGCGGCTGTGTCCGGAGGGGGCCGCATGTGGAGGAGGCCGCAGGGCGTGGAGGGAGTCGAGGCACAGGGCCTTCGGGGCCGTGCCAGTCTGTGGCGAGCACACTCGCGTGGTTGGCTGACGTGCTGGGAGGCCAAACTGCAGGTTTGCACGGGGCATTGGCAAAGATGGAGCTGAAGGTAACAGGTGGGTGTCCTCTCTTTGAGATTTCCATGCACCTTATCCATGAAATTAAAAAGGCGAAACAATCATCCTATTTGCCCTGAATATTCTCTTCACAATCTCTGCCTTCCTTCCAATATCTTGAGATAGGTGGGAGTTGTTTGTTTTGTTCTGTTTTACGAGGCCGGCAATAAAACCAAGGTTGGCTAGAATGAGACAACATCCACTCCGCTTTGAAAAGTGTCACCAAGGAAGCAGGAAAGTCTGTTTTGTGTCCCGCTGTCACTGACATCTGGGACAAAGTGGCCACCATCAAGATTGTAGTTAACGGGGGAAGGGGGGCGTGTCATAGTGTCACACAAGGTGTGTCCTGTCTCCGCAGTATGAGCTTTTGTTAGCAAATGGGAGGGAAGTGATTCCTGCCAGTGACAGGGGTTTAAACATGCACAGGGTTGAGGTCAGAGCTGAGGTTTGCCCCAGAGGTCTTGTTGGGGCTGTCATTCCTGAGGTCAGCCTACAAGCCCTAGGACCTTCCAGGCTGGGTTTAGAATAAGACAGTAATGAATAATCAAACTTTAAGGGTTAGGAATATGGTTCCTGAAGCCAGCAGTGGACAGCCCAGTTACTATTGACCACAAGGAATAAGAGTCTCAGAGGCATCTATTCGTTCACTCAAGGCCTATTTATTGAGGGCCTGCTTGAGAGGGGCTGAAGATGAACTCGCTGCCCTCTTAGAGCTCACGTTCTTGGAGCTGGCGATTGGGACCAGAAACGAACTGCAACCTCCAGAGATTATCAGACCTTCTCTAGAGCAGTGCTTTTCGTGTGTGTGTGTGTGTGTGGTGCGGGGGTGGGCGGTACTTTACTAAGATGCAGATTCTGGTTCACTGAGTCTGAAGTGGCGTCCAACGTTCTGCATTTCTATCAAGTCCCAGGTACCCCTGAGCGGTCCTGGCCCTCACTGCAGCTCAGGCTCCAAGCTTCTGGTTTTCCGTGATCTGTTTGGTTCCGTAGTCTGTTTGGTTTGGTGTGTGAAAGAGTGTGAATCGAGTCCTCCCTTCCCGAGCGTGAACTTGAACATATGCAGTAAATCCATTCATCATCTTGAGGAAGATGCTAGAGAGGAAGATCCCCTCTTAGTGTCGGCAGAGACCTCGAGAGGCCCAGCCCCTGCATCTCAGAGTCAGGGTTCTCTGGGCGGGAGCAGGACGCGTTGCGGGAATAGGCCTTATCGCAGCTGGATATGCTGCTTTGGCTGGAGTTCCAGGGCTGCCCCCAACTGGGTGGAACTTGAACGTGGTCCAAATTCGTGACACTTTTTTTATCACTTTGATTGGTTGCGAGCAGCCCCACAATCCACAATTTGTTCTTTGTGTTTCCATGAAAACGCATTTGTCTGCGGGCCATGATTGTCTCTGTGATGGTAGGCACATGGACATCCTCCATCATGTCTGGAACGTTTGCAGATCCGTCCCCATCTCAGCGACACATGCCTGCCTCTCAGTCCTCAAACTACCAGTGAGGTGCTGGGGTTTAAGCAGCTCCCAAACATCCGGCTTGGGGAACCTTGGCTTCAAACATGAGCTTCATCGTTTCTTCACCGTAACCCAGGGGTCCCCAGCCTCCGGGCCTTGGACTGGTACCAGCCGGGGCCTACTAGGAAGTGGGCAGCACAGCAGGAGGTGAGCTTGAATATAATGCACTTGAATCATCCCGCCTCACCCTGGCCCATAGAAAAATTGCCTTCCACAAAACCAGTCCCTGCTCCCAAAAAGGCTGAGGACCACTGCTGTAAGTAACCAGTAACGCAGAAGCTGTGAGGGCAAGGACATCAGAGTGGGGAGCTGAAGAATGGCCTCCAAGAGTTGGAACTGCACTTCAGTGGCGGCATCTCGTCGGCCCCCCAGTAAACGTCGCAAAGCGGAGAGTCAGGTGGGACCTCTGAAGGAGGGTGGGGAGAGAAGCCATGGCGCGTGGCAGGCTATCAGGAAGGGATTTCGAGTTTGGAAATTAGGCCTTGATGCAGGACAAGGAGCGGACACGCAGGCCTTTCGCATCTGGCCCGAGATCAGCAGCCTCTGCTGGCGCAGGAGGTCCTAGAGGGATGAAGTTTCATTGGGGAGAAAGTGGACTGACCCAGACCCCGCTGGCGGAGGCAGACGCATTTCCACGTCCAAAAGATGCAGTCTCGGGTAAATGCGATGTACTCTAAAATGTGAGCTACAAAGAGAGGGATTGTTTACTCACCTGGGGCCTTTAGACATCCACTCTGCTGTTTCTTCGCCCTAGCGCCCTTACTTCTGGGCTGCCCACCTGTTCCTCTGCCAAGTGGGCAAGTAACCAATGAACGGTGCCATTCCCTGGCCCCCTGCCAAAAGAGGGGAACCTGAACCTGGGACATGGAGAGAAAAGAAATACCGTTTGGTGAACTTTCTTCGTTCACAAAGTTTGGAGAAGATGGAGTTGGCCCTTTTGGAGCACAGCACGAAGCACCACTGACTGCCTTTCTCCAACGAACACAGTGACCGCAGTGCAAACTTGGGGTCAAAGGGCCGTAGATCCTTAGCTTTCCACAGAGTGAAGCACTAATAATTGCCATGCAATGTGATACCCGCTCAAAGTATCGACAGCATTTCGCTTTCTGTACTCACTTTTCTTTTGAAACTCACCCAACAGTGCCGGTTTCAAGCTTTTGCTTCTTGCGGTTGCTGGAAACTCTACACGAAAAGCCCATTTTCTTTGTCTTCTCTCCCCTTATTAGGTCTGCTTAAAGCAAACCTAGTTAAATTGCTAAATGTTTCGGGAAGTCTGCACCATATTTTAAAGGTGTTTGCAGCTAAGGGAAGATTTTGAATCCCCGCCCCACCTCGGTTAAACACCAGCCACCTTCGTGAACCTGCTGAATTTCAGGCGGAGATCATGGTCTCCAAGGGAAGCATGCCGTTGGCTCTTGCGCCGGAGGATGCTGTCGGGGTGACCTATTGACAGTGACTGGGGGCAGCTTCTGCAGTTTCGTGTCGAACACCGTGGAGCGTGGGCTCACTCCGTGAGTGGCTCGGGCATCTGCCTGGGAAGGTGTGTGAGAACGGGAACACTAGCAGTCCCGAAGAAGACACAGCTCCTGCTGGCTTGGCACTTACTGTCTAGGGTGTAGGACAGACACTGACGAAAGGATCGAACAGAGAAATGGAAGATAGCGACCATGGTAACCGCTGCTTGGAGGGCGAATGGTGAGGACTGACCCCGTTAGGGAGGACCAGGGAAACTTCTGGGAAAAGTGGGACTACAACTTGCATCTGCAAAGGAAAATTCCTCGTTCCCTCAGTGTTGGAGGGTTTCTCACACCTTTTCTGAACCTTCCTCTGTTCCGATCCTCACCGTAGATAAACCAGGCAGAGATGACGGTCCCCGGGGCACAGAGGGGCACCCGGGGCACGGAGGGCACAGCAGCGGACTGCCCGTCGAGCCCAGTCTCTGCCGCGCCCCTGGGGTTTGGCATCACGCCCGCTGACAGCCAGGTGATGCTGAAGATGCGGTCTGAGTGCGTGTGCTTGTTTCTGGGATGTGTTTCACATATTAAGTCTGATCGGACTTAGTTGTGACTGGCCTCTCCGAAGCGGTCAAACTCTGAATCTCTGAAATAAAATAGTCCTCAGCTGCTCCAGTCAGCTGGCCGCCTCCGAAAGCCATTCCCACGTCTGCGGATTAGTTGCTCTACCGCCCTCTGCTTCCTCCTCCTAAACTGTTAGCTCCCCTCCGCTCGAGGCTCGCAGAGGTGGGACCTGGCTGCCTCCTGAGGGGTCCCCTGCCTTTGGAGAGCTGCACACAGTAGCGAGATCTTCTTTAGAGTGAGCTAAGAGGTTCTGGCCGTATCTTCTGCTTGGTCACCGGTCCTCTGGGGGAAGACAGATGGAGGTAAGATTCGCCTCTGCTGGGCAGGGGCGGAGGGAAAGGATTTGGGCCTCCCGAACCCCACTGTTGTGATAGAACAGGACACGTGCATTCTGCCGGAAAACATGCATTCACTGTTAGTTGGTTTGCTCAGGGATGAGAAATCATCCTCCCCCACTCTCCATTCAAACTAGAACCGGAAACCGAGAGGACTGCCGTGCCCTCCGAGCGGCCTCCCAGCCAAGGAGATGGGTGAACCCCTCGCCCACCCCCAGCATTGTTTTCTCACTCCATGCTTCTGCGTCCGCATCATAAAGCAGTGGCTGTGAATTAGACGCAGGAGGCACCGAAGGGTCCCGGGCTGGCCGGGATCTATGCCCCTGACTCTGCCGGACTCACCGCAGAGGCTGGAGGTGAGTTGTTTCCTGCCCACTCCTCTGAGCCACCAGCCCCCTTCGACATTCTGCTTCTAGAATCACCGACTCTCCAGGAAATTACAACTGGGAGTCTGGAGAGCTAGGCGCCCCTCGTTTTATTTATTTTTTTAAGGTTATTACTGCAGATGCGCCCGGCTCTCAGAAACACTGGTTCGAGCGGCCGCAGGCGGAGCGCAGACCTGGCCATGGCAGGTTCCCAGGTAGCCCCGTGTTTGTCACAGGTGGCAGGCAGGCTCCTCCTCGGGAGGGAGGACCGATCAGCAGAGCTGGGGAATTCACGCTGCCAAACCTGCTACTAGCAGAAGAACCCCTTTGGCTTTGCATAGGGAGTGGGATGAAATAGATCTCTCAGGAAGAAAATGTTCTCTTCCAAATATATACCTTAACGCCTGATGCGCCTCTGCCCCATCTGGAAATAGCCTCGGCTCTCAAGGAATTGGAAAACAACACCCCTGCTCCGTGCAAGAGACTTCAATGCTGCATGCAGCTTATCAGGTCTTTACTAAGCTCTGCACATGAAATAACGGCGTTTTATTGCCTACTCTGTGCCACGTGTCACCTCCAGTGTCTCGGGCGCTCATGGAGAGCCTGGCGCGGGGATTTGATCGTGCGCATTCTGCAGATGGGAGAGGCCATACAATTAGGAAGAAGCGTACAATTAGGGCTCTGGATTTGCCTGCCTGGGAAGCCATCTCCTTGGAAGGCCATGCTTTGCGCTGAGGCCTACGGGATGGCTGGCGGGAGGGACAGTGTGGAAGGAGAAAGTCTCCGTGGCAGCCTGTGATTTGTGCTGCTAGGGATGTTCAGTGCAGTAGGACGAACCAGACGAGCAGTCAAGAGAACAGGTGAAGGTGTCCAGGTGGTGAGATTTGAATTCAGATGTGAAAGAAGGACCTTAACAACTTTTGGAAGACAGGTGCTAGAGACTGAATGTTTATATCCCCCGAAAATGCATGTCCTGAAACCTAATCCCCAGTGGCTTTGGGGAGGTGATGAGATCATGGTAGTGCTTTTGTGATGGGGTTTAGAGACCTCGCAGAGAGGTCCCCCTTGTCTTCCTTCCACTGCGTGAGCACACAGTGCGAACAAAGATGGCTGGCTGTGTACCAGGGAGTTAGTTCTGGCCAGACACCAAATCTGCTGGCACCTTGATCTTCAACTTCCCTGCTACCAAAATTGTGAGAAGTAAGTGTTTGTTGGTTAAGCCGCCCAGTCTGCTGTATTGAGCCCAAACAGACGAAGACAGCACGCATTCCCGGCGAAACTCTCCCATGAGCAAAGGCCTGACCGAGGAATGAAGCCCAGGGAGTGTTCAGACCAGGTGGGTGGGCCGGCCACGGAGAAGGGGACGCTGCCCGTGCAGCTGCCATAGCACCGACCCAGAGTTTCGACACCGTCGGGTAATTCTTTGTTTGGGGAGCGGAGGGCTGTCCTGTGCATCGTGGGAGGTTTAACAGCATCCCTAGCCTCTACCCCAACTGTGACAACAGGAAATGTCTTCAGACATGGGCCGCGTGTTCCCTGGGGGCCAAATTGGCCCTGGTTCAACACTGCCCTAACTTAATCTTCCCAGCAACGCAGCAGACGACTCCAATCTCCCGTATGCTTATGGAGAAAACCTCGAGCTAATGGTTTCTAAACTTGTACCTGGAAGTAAGGGTTTTGAAACCACGTTTGTTCCTATCCCTTACAGGCCTTTGCTGACTGCCAGGGGGGCGGGAGGAGGAGGGCAACCTCTTGGACTCGGTTGCGATGAGCTTTTATCTGTTTTCTGATGGTTCGGAGCTTGCCCCTGGCCTGGCTTGCTTTTTCAAATAGGAGGAAGCGCCCTGTGCTGCATGAGGGCAGCGTGTTGGGTTTTAATCCCTTCAGGTGCGCCTGATTGATGCTCCAGCGTAGCACGCCGTGACCCGAGTCATTTGTTCTCACACATTTACTGAGCTCTGACCATGTCCTGGGCATGATGCTCCTTGCTGGGGATGGAAGGGTGAGCCCATCACAGCCTGATCTCTGTGACCGCTGGCTTTCCATGACGTCCGGAGACGGACAGCAAGACAACGGCAACTGCAACGCAGCAGCCAACCCAGACTGCGTGCTCTCGAGGGAGACGCTGAGGCGCGGGAACCGACTAGGTGACGGGGGTCGGGTGTTCCAGGCGGAAGGAACAGCCAGCGAGAAGAGCCTCAGTCGAGAAAGAGCTTGGTCTGTTTCAGCAACAGGCAGAGAGGTTTGCGGGGCTGGATTTACCGCGCGGCCTACCACCCCAAACACGAGCATTCAGCACCAGGAGTTCCAGCTAATCACTCCGTGGACAGATTTCTGAAACCACGAGGACTACAGCACGGAAAAGAAACTGGACCCGCATGTGTCTGGAGACCCTCAGGAACTGCTAGCCTTGCGGACACTCAGGGGACACGTCATTGCCTTTGTGTGTGTCTGTTTGTCCTTCCCAAGGCTTTCCCACCCATTTGGGTTGTTTCCACAAGCAGGGGGGGGGGGTGCTCAGTGGTAGCTTTGGGGACTTCCTGTTTCTGGGGTCCCTCCAGGGGGAAACCGAGTCTTTCTCTCTGCTGCTTGGGCTCCCAGGCTCTGCCTCCGTCCTGGCCTGTGTAAGGACCCGAGGTGCCCATGGCTCTTTTATTCCCTGTTCCACTCTCTGCTTGCCCTCGACTAGCCATCACCAGCTGCGGATACGCCTGAGCCTTGGGAGATCCCGCGGGCCTATGCCCACCCTCACCTTTCTGCAGGGGGGCCGTCCCCTCTCCCTTCCTATGCTTTGTTCCCCTAACTGTCCAGAATGGATTCTTCTCCAGTCTCTCCTCTCGGAATTTGCCTGGAGCTGGGCCTCTCTGTCACACTGAATCCATACGAAGCATGTGTGGCAGCCTGCGCTCTGAGCGTGCCTGGAGCTCTGCAGGCCCTGGGGAGCCAGGGAAAATGAAGCCACAATTCCTGCCTGCAGGAACTCATGGCCTTCGGGCCGCGGGGCTTGCAGGGGCCGGCGTTTCCTGGGCTAGGGCAGCCCAGTGGCGCAGAGACAAGGCTGCGATCTGTGGTCCAGAAAACCTGAGCTAGAACGCTGGGACCAGGAGGCAGGAGCTGTGGAGTCTCAGTAAGTTCCTCAGCCTCCTGGAGACGTGGTGTGCTTATCGGGACACAGCACCGAGGCCTGACAGCTAGATCAGTGACAGAGGTCCCAGCCCTCTTCCCAGGGGTGGGATCCTCAGCTTTTTTTCACCCCCTGAGACCCAGTGGCAGCTTGTGCCCCCTCCCCCCACACCTGTGCGTCTCACTAGCATCTCTTGGTTGGACTGCAGGTGGAGAATGCTTCTCCTTGGCTTTAGTTCTCTGGGTAGCCTGGTGCTGGAGAAGAATGCAAGGCTGGGCATGTCTGCATGGATTCAAACCCAATCTTCACCACTGTCGTCCATGTGATTTCAGGCTAGGGGCTCAGGCTTGCTGGAGATACTGCCTCCTTCCCGGGAGTGAGGGAGGAGCAGGAGGGAGGCCCTAGCCCAAGGCGGCAGTCGGGGGGCATACGCCTCAGTTTCTCCCTCCCTTCCTCCATCTCTCTCCTCCTCCTGGATGAATGGATTCAGGACAAGATCACTTGAGGACATACATCCTTTGTCTCCCTGCCAGAGACCCCCCTCCGCCGGCCCCCATGTGATTGTCAGCTACAGAGTCGGAAAATAAGGACGTTTGCAGCGGCTCTCAGCACCGCAACATCTGCACCAGACAGAACTCGAAGAGCCCTCAATCCCCAGTCATGAATGCACTATAAAAACAATGTGGCAGAAATGAAAATTGTTCCATCATAATATTTCACAGTTCTTTCCGACAAAAGCCAAGCCGCCCTCATGAATACACATTTCCCAGCGTCTTATGCATTATGCATCAGCCTATAGCAGGGGACCTGGGAATTGCCAGTCCCTAGTAAAGGGCCTTTGAAAGTGCCTGTTTTGTAAACAAATGGAGCCCAGGCCCAGCACTCGGGCTCTTTAGGTAATTTAAGACCGACTGGCTGCCGGAGTGGGGACCAGAGCTTCTCAGGGCCATAAGGGTCGGAGAGTCTCCACTGTTCCCTGGATAGGGAGGAGGAGCTTCAGCGTTGGGTGTTCTGATCTTTAATTTCATGGTGTCCAAGGCGGGCCATTCAGAGGGCCAGGGGCAATTCCTGCTGGAGCCAGAGCCAAATGTCACTGGAATGCCAAAGAAGTCCACCAAAGCTGGCTTGCTGGCTGGGCTGTCGGGCAAATTAGTCAGGATTTAGGACTTCCACGAGCCTCAGACAGGATTGAGCCTTGTGAGGAGGATGTTGATGGGGGAGGGGACGAGGAGGCCCAGGCCCAGAGAGGTTGATTTGCCTCAATGGCCTTGCGGGAGGCATTTTCGTTTGCCCAAGGTAGGCAGATTGGATGTGCGGGTTACATGTGTGTTACGGTTGTTCGGAGTTTCGGAGGGCTCTTGACAATCGTTCCCTAGGCCCTCTGTTTCTAGGGTGGGGAGACTGAGGCCAGGCATGGTAAGTGACACGTTCAAGGTCACACTGGTTCGTAAGCAGGGGGTCTGGGACTGCTGGAAGCCCATCATCTTTTCCCGTCCCTCCCACGGCCTCAATCATGAATTGGCAGCAATTGAAAGGACCAGGGCAAAATTGTTACTGATTGCTACGATTTGAGCAAAGGGCAGCCTGGGATCCTTACAACAGCCCCGGAAAAGAGCGTAACGCGGGACTGTTCTGTGTAATTTGCAATCTGCCCTCTAAGGTAGCCTTAATTTAAATGGTGACCAATGCATGATAGATATCTACTCGCGTGCATTACATTTGTTGTCGTAACAGGTGGTGATTGATTCCTTGCTACATGTATTTATTTCATAGCAATAGCTCACCATCGAGTGCACTGCAAATAGACTTGAACTGAGGAGCAGAAATTCTCAATTCCACTGTTGGGGATGCCCGATTCTTGCCTTCTTTGCACCTCAAATTCTTACCTGTAAAGTGAGTGGAGGGAGGATCTCTGCGTTGTGTCCCCGCTGAAACCCCGTCTGCCAGTGGGTGGGTCCAGGCACCACAGTGAGGTCACGGAGGAGACAGGGTGGAGAGGGGCTGTGTCCCTCCGTCCAGCATCTGCAGGGCTGGGCATCCTGGTGGAGGTGGGGGAGCCAGAGTCGACCCCAGCCGGGGAAGTCCAGGGACATTGGTCTTAGTGCTGCTGGTTGGTGCCTGGCGTTCTTCAGCTGCCGGGCCTGCTTGCGGATGGCTGCAGTTTGACCAATGAAAGCAGCCACAGCTGAAGGCTGGTTAAGGCAGTGAGGCAACTTGTTACGCCTCGGACACCTGAAGAATCTACTTAGGCGCTGGCTGCTTCCCTATCCTCCGCTGACAGGCGGAGCTGGCTGGGAGGGGCGGTCAGGATCACCGAGTCACCTCTAATACTGGGAGTCCTCCCATGACTCTCCAAGTCTGGAACAAGTGGTGCTCAAACGGCCATCTGGCTTTTGCTAAAACACTCCCCACACCCGGAGTTTTTGATTCAGGAGAGGGGTGTGTGTATGGGGTGGGGAGGATTTTGTGGCATTTCCAAATTCCCAGGTGATGCTGCTGGTCCGGGAACCCCATTTTGAGAACCACTGATAATTCATATCTCAGCATCTTCAAGCTGCTTAAAAATACTCCCAAATATTTGTAAAAATAAACAGTTTCAACGTCTACAGCTGGCACAACAGTAAGTAGTGTCCCTGAGGACCGTCAATAGTTATTTAGTTTCAAATCAAGAAATAATTTCCCCTGAATTATGGAAGTAAAATATTCAATGTAGATATTCAGAAAACTGGAAAAATGAAATCAAATTCAACAGACAGGCACCCCCCGAGAGAGAGCCGCTACTAACGTGCCAGCCCCCCGGCATGCTTGCCCGGTGAATACGCGTGCCCAGGTCTTCATGCTGGTCGTGGTTTCCGAAACTGGGGTCCTTGGGGTGTCAAGTAGGGTTATGAGCAAAATGACAAAACCAAAAACAATAAAACCGGAACCAACAGCTGACAAGGTGTCTCCTTCAAGGTCAGCCTCTTTGGAAGATGCTCTGGTCACCAAAAGTAAGAACTCGAACCATTTCAGCTGGAGGAATGAGACCCACCTGGGCACACAATAGACCAGAGGGGCCCAGGGTGCGAGTGGCTCCCACGTAGACTTCCCGGGGGAACGCCACCTCGTCTCGCAGTCTCATCATCCCAAACTTTTGAAGGGGTGGCGGTTCTCAGCCCTCTTAGGAGAAATGCGTGTAGAGGGGTAAGAAATTCACTCCAGGTATAAAGTATAGAGTTTCACCCTCATCTCACCTGGCTCTCTATCATTGGTCATCTTGGGTTTTCCAAAAGGAGCAGCCTTATTTTGTTGAAAATTCCATAAATAAGCAAGAAATGGTCATTTTCCCTTAATTGTCACTCTCGAGACAGCAGGGGTCAGGATTCAAAGCCCATACTCTCCAGGCTGCGGCCTGAGCTTGCTGCAGGCCATCTTCCTCTTCGTGAGTGGGCACTAACTCCATCCTGGGGGTCCCACCCCCATGGCTTTATCGAGACATAATTACCTCCCAAAGGTCCCACCTAAAAGTACTGTCCCATTGGAGGGTTAGGGCTTCAATGTGGGAACCTGGAAGGTCACAAACAGGGAGCCCAGAGCAGCAGTTTTACTTCTTGGCAAGCCAACTAACCCCACCGAGACTGCTCACGTTCCTAAAAGGGGGGCGCCGATGCCCACATGACCTACAAGCGCGCCTCTGTGCTGGCCACTGTGAGATGGGCACCGCCTGGCTCCCTGAGCCAGCACAGACCATTCCCTCTGCCCAGAATAACCTCTCCTCCCACACCCGTTCGTCCATCTAATTTCTGCTAGCCCTTCGAGACTCAGCGGTTTATCCTTCCGCCAGCCTGCCTCCACTAAAGCTCTTTCTACACTGTGTGGGCGCACAGTTCTGTCTCGTCCACTGGGCTGTGCGTGTCTCCTTAGGGACAGAGGCCGTACGTCCCAGCCCAGCCTGCCTGGCACAGCCCGGATGCCCAGTCAATGCCTGGACCAGTGAACACCGTGCCGTACCCTTCACAGAAGCAGAGACAGTGGATACCCGTGTTTTGCCATGTATAACATGCACTTTTTTGCCTATACTTTTGAGGGAAAAATAAGGATGTGTGTCATACATGGATAGTACCTGAAATACCTTGTATCGGTCCTTGTGTTTTGTAATTATTTGTTACGTAAAATTTCTTGTACCATAATTTGTTCAAAATAAATGCCAAAGTTCCTTCATAATACAAAAAAAAGCATCTAAATATAAATACATAAAAATTGAGTTAAAAATTAAAAGATGTTTCTTCCCTGAAAGTTCGGGCCAGGAACGTGGCTGTGCATTAGACGCAGCAAAACGCAGTGTATCGCTCCAGCCGCTGCTGAGAAAGGCAGACGCATAAACACCGCCGGCAGAGAATGTGAGGGAGCACATGGAAACAGCGGCAGGGTCCCCACAAATGTTTAAACAGAACTCCCACCACCGTGGCGTAAAGGCACCCACCCAAGAGGAAAGCCCCCTATTGGGCAGAAGCGCATCATTTTCATGATGCCAAGCGCCACGCCCGGTGCTCACAAACCAGCCAGGCTTCCTGAGAGGGTCTTGTGTCGGCACGAACATTCTGCACACACATCGCTCCCCGGGGGGCAACTGTCTGACATGAACACACTTTCCACCGACAAATCATGGAGCAAAGAGTGAGCTTGAGCAGTTAATGATCATTTTAATTAACCCACAAAACTTTATGCACGGCCAGTCTTCAGCCAACCTTTTGATCCCAGATGGAAATCTATTAGCCGGTTGAGAGAATGAAAAGACAAAAGCTGATGAACATTTTTACCTTGGTCGACATAAAAGTTGGCACGTTGGAGGAGTCTAAGAGTGGTCTATTTGCCAATGGCCATGTTACATTAAATTGGGGAAACGCCATTCCCTTGAATGCAAGTTGAGCGAGTGTCCTGAATAATGGCTTCAAATTAGCTGTGTCTGGGGCTTGCTGAGGCTGGAAAGGGTAGAATTAACATCCCTGTTTTAGGAGGAACGTGTCTTCTCCAGGAGAGAGTGCCTTCCAAGCTCGTTTTGATTCCGGATCTGGTCTGAGAATCTGGTGTCATGAGGCTTCTCCTGGAGTCATCTGTGTACATGCACAGAGAACTTGACGTTTCTTAGGGCTCATGGAGTTCTGAGGCACCCGTCTGTGGAGTCCTGCTCCTAAGAGGCCATACGGTCCAGTGCGCAGGATGCCAAGTGCCGATGTGAGGAGTCTTATCAGAACCATCTTTGAAAGTTTTCATAATACACACATTTCCCAGGTGATACGATGGTGGGTCCCTGCAACCTTCCAGGAAGGGAGAACCGAGATGGCACTAAGACCTGACTGAGTGGCTCACTTGGTTGGAGCGTCATCCTATACGCCAAAATTTGTGGGTTCAACCCCCCAGCAGGGCACATACCTAGGTTGCAGGTTCAACCCCCAGTCAGGGAGCATACGAAATGCAAGCCATCGATGTTTCTCTCTCACATCAATGTCTCTCCCTCTCTTTCTCCCTCCCTTCCTCTTTCTCTAAAATCAACAGAACATATCCTAAAGTGAGGATTTTTTAAAATTAAAAATAAAAAAATACCCCAGTGGTTCTCTTGCCCCCCATCCCTCACCCAGTCCACAAGCAGGAGTGAGTAGATCAGGAGGAGAGAGGGCAATGGGTTCTAGAGCCATCGCTAGAGATACAGCTAATCTGTGTCTACTATTGAGATACATCGAACAGATGGACCTGGGCTCAAATCCAAGCTTCTGTCCTTTCTGGGCTCTGGCCCTGCTCAAGGAACCTTTCCTCTCTCAGCCACCACCTTCCCATCTGTAAATAGGTGTTGGAGAACTAAGCTAAAGGGCAGGGAGTTTATGATGCAACCTTAATTCCCTTTCTTTATTTACGGAAAAATAAAGGTGCAGACTAGGAGATTCATTACAAGGTCTTCTCCAGAAGGAAATCCCCAACACTGGATACGCTGTGTTACATTTCACGTCTGCTACAAAGCACAGTTGATGATGGGAATTCTCCATGGTGTTCCTAAGGCTGTGAGGTGTCAGGAAAGTGTTGCATTTCTCGAAATCTGCTGTAAGGGAATATTGCTTATAAAGATTTCAAGGAGATGTTTCAAGTGAAGGTTATGAGCAAGTGAATATCGCCAGTGTAGATGGCAGTATTTCACCATAGGGTGGCTTCCTCTGGTTTGGCATCCAAGGGCACACTGAGCCATTGGGAAAGCGTTAAAATGTGGGCGATGATGTGAAAAAGCCCTTTTTTAAATTGAAGTTGGGGGATGATCGTTGTGGGCAGGTGCTCCAGGGCGCTGAGGTCTGGTGTGACAGGGGGTGTCCTGTTTGCCCTTAGGTCTGGAAGGGAGTCTCCTGGACACTAAATTCCCCTGAGACTCAAAGTCCCATTTCTACTGTGGGATCATTGTTATCTCACAGAGCAGTTAGGAGGCTTCAGTAGATAAGCTATGCAGGCAGAGTAGTAGGTGTTCAACAAGGGGTAGTTACCTTGGCGTCGCTGGTAGGGGCAGTGCTCTTAGAAGACTCAGATTTCTGCTGGGAAGACCAAGTTCATAGCATATCGTGAAACTCAAACCCTAAAGTGGGAGACCAGAGGCGGGGGGAGGAGTGTGGTGAAAGTGGGAACAAACAGGAGGGCGGGTCGGAGTTGGAGTAGAGCAGAAGGGACAGGCCGGGCTGGAGCTCTGCACTTTCCTCTACCCCCGCTCTGCTCAGCTGCAAAAGATGGTGTGGTCCATCTACAGTGACCAGTCCACCCCACTTTATCCCTGACTTTCCTGGATGAACAGTCCATTGTGCCTGGAAACCCCTCCGTTCCTGGGGAATTCGGGTGGTTGGTCACCCTACTCTCACCTGCATTCTCCAGCCTGTGAACACTGGGCCAGTCCTGTCCGGGTGGCTGTGGGATGATTCTTTCTGCCCCCTCACTCAACACCCACAACCTCAGTCTTTCCTTGCTCCCACCACGGTCTCTGGCAGTGTCCAAAAGGGCCTCAGCTTCAGCTTAATACTTGGGTTCCTGCTGAGAATGAAGGGACACTCTCTAGTTCACTGTGTCAACAGCACACACAAAATTCCTGCCACCGAGTAAGATGCTCAGTGGCATGCACTGAATGCACGCGTGGAGATCTTGCCTGGAGTTCCATTATGCTTGGTTAGGGGTCCTAAGGCATGCTTCCGATCAAATCAGCTTCCCCATCACAAAATCAAGTCACACCGCCCTGTCTTAGCTCCTATCTGAATGGGCAGTTCACAAAAGCATAATTCTCATGCTCATCTTCGTTGTGTCCTTGAAACTCAGGATGCTCAAGACACCCGGCTGGTGGTGCATGGCACACAACGTTGGAAACTTCCTCTGTCCCCCGCAAGGTCAGCCAACCTTGAGTCCGTGTCCATTTCACGTCATAAGAGGAACAGCGGTCAAGGCACCAATGTCATGTTTTTGACTGTTCTCTAGTATCGTTCCCGTACATCTTTATTATTTGAGACATTCCAATATGTCGGCACCCACACTCTGTCTTCCACCCTGACACCCATCCCCGTAAGAGGCGCATTTATTCCTTGTGGGGCCATGGCAGCAAACCGTGACTCATTCTTTGGAATACAGGGTCACCATGCTCTAGTTCCAGACCTATTTATTAGGAGAAGACAGTATGACACCCCATTCGCTCTTATTTCCCATTCTCAGAGTGATCCATCCATTAAGATACGCCCATGCTGAAAGGTGCAGGAAGTGCAGGAATCTAACTGGGCCTGGTTGTGTCTCTGCAGCCACGGATCACGGGCAGACACATCCTCCGTCACGATCTGCGGAGGCTGTTGTCCTCCTGGTGACAGGAGGTGGGTTTTGACTCAGGCACACCTGCATTTAGCTCTCAGGCATACAATTGATGAGACCTGTGATTTTGTTATTGTTGTTTTATTATTGTTATCGTCATCACGGCTGCTGCAACTCAAAGGAGGCCTATTGCGGATGTAGTCAAGACCACTCTTCAGGGAACAGTGGAGGACATTTTGTGTCCTTGGCCTCTACCCGTAAAGGCCACTTGTGTCTTCCAATCGTACTGATGATCCTGGTCTCTATGCACATTTCCAAAGGCCCTATTGACAGTGATTGTCCCCAGTGGAAAACTCCTTAAGGTGATTCAGCAAGGGAAGATGGTGGAAGGTGAAGGTGTAATGGAAACTTGAGGATTCTGAGCTCTGGGAACTCTGAGCCAGGTAAGACAGGATCTTGCTCATCCTCTTTCCCATAAAAACCACACTCCTACTGATACTTAGGACAACCTCCCAGCTCGTGGGTCCGTGTCTGAGCTCTGAAGGACCCAGTCTGTTCTACTCTCTTTCCCATGGGGCCAAACTTGTATTGTCCTTTTGGTAAACCGCCAGCATTTGCTCAAGGTATTCTTCTCTACCTGGAATGGCCATCTGCTCTTCCACATTCAACTCCTCATTCAAGAACTCGCACAAAATCCTCTCTCCCGGGCATCCTTTCGCTGTGTTCTCTGCGTGCCCATCAGGCCTTTTCCTGTATGCTATTCGTCACCTCTCTGCCCAGGCTGGCTGGTCTTTGAGGACAGAGACTACATTACCCTCTCTGCTGCCTCTTGAACACGAAGCCTAGGGTGACGTTTGCCTCTGATCTTGGAGGAACGTCTCCTGGTTTGCCTTTCTACACGGCTTTGTTGAAATTTCCAACACATAATCAGATCCTGAGAAAAGGTACTTGTTTTAACACAGCTGCTGGGCAGAGGTCATTGCTTTAGACAAATTTTCTTTTCTTTCTTTTTTTAATGAGCTTAATCATTTTTAATATCTTTTCCAGAGCAGAATACATGAAATGACCCTGCCTTGGCTGAAAGCCTTCTCTGGAGTGCTTTGGGAGGATTAGAGGAAGTTCTTTTACAGCCTCTTAACATCACTGTCTGCCTTTCCCTTTCTTCAGGTTATCAGAGAGTGAGATTTGATCCTAATTAACAAAGAGGGAGCCTGGAGCCTGGCAGTTTCTGTTTACTGGGAGAGACACAGGGGCTGGAGTCTTTGGAAAAAGGAGGTTGGTATTTTCGATGGTTTCAGCTTTCATCTGAACTCACTGGGAGTGGGAGTGATAAGACAGCTTTGGGAAAACACAGCAGAGCCCCGAGAAAGGGAGAAAGCCTCAGGGCAGGAGGGGGAGCAGTTATCATCACAAGAGAGTCAGGCCTGATGGTAAAGACCTTCTCCAGCACCAACGGAGTCAGGAGTCATGCCGTACAGCACAAATTAAAAGTGACGGCGTTTCTGTAGTGCACAAACATTGTAAAAAGAGATTTAAAAAAGGGGACAAATTAAACCTCAATGTAATGAGAATGGATTCCAATTTTTGGCTTGTTGCTTTCTGGCACTAGGAGAAATTGGTTCACGCTTGGAGAGCGTTGTCTGACAAGAAGGGGCCACATGGGTGGTGTGCCTTGGATCCGACAGAGATTCCCTTTGGCTTCTGTTTGTTTGTTCGCTCGCTGTCCGTGCCCTCGGCCTGTGACTTACTGTCTCCCCAAGGAACAAGGGACAAGGGACAAGAGGAAGGCACCCTCGTTGGTGTTCACTCTCTCCCGGACACTCACCGAGGGCTGGCTGTGTGGTAGTGCTTTAGAATTTCAGAGGGGGGCACACCCATCAGAGACACTCGCCACTGAGCGGCAGAACTAATAGAAGGAGAGGTTGCGGGTGACCGAGATTTGGAGCAGACTCGGGAGCAAGAAGCAGGACCCCCGTCATCCCGTGCGAGGTCTCAGAAATGGACGGCGCACCGTCGAGGGGCCTCAGGGAAGGGGGCAGAGGGAGTTTCTGCGCAACTGTCGTGGGCAGCTGCGCGCTCGAGGACGCCGACGGCATCACTGGCTCAAGCCCACATCCTGCTCAGAACACGGCATGAAAATATTCCGCTCAGCTGCTCTGAGCTCCAGAAACACGATAAGCAGCCGCATTATTTTTAAAGGATCATTGGGCTTCATTAAGCAAAGAGAGGCTTCTCTTTAACGTGGTTTTGAGGACTCACTGTCTAAACAGAGGGCTGGAGTGTTGACACCCCGGCAGGCGCGTGTAGGAATAGGCCTGGCTGTCTCTGGCGCTGCTGAGCCCTTCCCGGGCACTCTTGAGCCCGTTATTGTGATCGCGTGGGTCCCCACTTCCTCATCTCTGCGTGCAGCGAGGACAAAAAAAAAAAAAAAAAATGTCTCCCAGTTTTTTTTTTAAAGATTTTTTTTAAGTACTTTTTTTTTTCCTTTTAGATTTTATTTATTTATCTTTAGAGAGGAAGGGAAGGAGAGAGGGAGAGAAACATCAACGTGCGGTTGCCTCTTGTATGTCCCCTGCCGGGAACTGGTCTGCAATCCAGGCATGTGCCCTGACTGGGAATCGAACCGCGATCCTTCGGTTCGCAGGCCCGCGCTCAAGCCACTGAGCTACACCAGCCAGGGCTGTCTCCCAGGTTTTTTGCGAGGATGGAATGCAGGAAGGCAGCTACCTAACCACTGCAAAGTGCTCACCTGGCCTTCTGTTCATCGATTCGCTGAGAAACGCTTCTGTCGGGGGTGCTTCGGTAGATATTGTTAGTTCAATTTCTTGATTTTTCTTTGTCATTGGGATCCAACGGGATGTAATCATTAAACATCAGGCCGAGGTGAAAGCAGCGCGGTCCCCTTTCACCCAGTGCCGCCACCGGACCCGTCCCTCTTGCTCAGGGCGAGGAAGCAGGTAGAGAGCAGGTAGAGGAGGGGCGGGCCTGGGTCAGGGCACAGTGCTGGCCATCGGCAGACTGGTTCACATTCCAGGTTTGCTGCCGAGGGGCTGCGGGTCGACAAGCCGTCTGTTTGCTGAAAGCCTTGCTTTCGCCACTTGTGAGGACCCGTCTTAGAAGACTCTTGTGAGGCCACGCAAAAGGCGGCCCAGACTGCACCTCGCCTCGCTGTGCCTGGCACAGAGCGGACCCACACACGCAGTGGGTCCCCGCCTGTAGGAAAAGGTGCGCTCAAGGGGGTGGTCTCAGGCCCCCGGCCCGCCTGTCGGTTCTTCTCCCACCCCCCCCCCCCCCCCGTGCTCCCCAGCTGCACTCCCCTCCCCCGACCCCAGACTCGAATGTCCACCATCCAAACGCCGTTTCTGTAGGTGTGTGGACAAGCCCCTCGTCCTTCGTAGTGGGTCGGGCTGCGCGGGCTGCCTCTGCCCAGGTGGGCATGCTTTGCACCTCTTGGTTTCATGGGCTCAAAGACTTAGTGAGAGGAGTTTTATGAACTGCTGGAGCCCTTCCAATATTTTTATTGGAATATACAGAAAAGAGCCTGTCCTGTCAGTGTGCAGCCGGTTGCATTTTTGTGAAGTTAACAGGTCTGTGTCCTTAGCACCCAGATTAACAAGCAGATCATCACCAGCACCCTAGAAGCCCCTCTTCCCCACTGTCCTGTCTAGTCACCCATGCCCTGGGGTAATCTCCCCGGGCCACTTTCGCTGGCACCTGTACTTTATATAAATGGAATCGCCTAGCAGGCAGTCCTGCGTCCGCACCTTTCGACGTGACGGTGCGTGTGTGAGAACGGCCAGCGTGCTGTGCCGCTGTACATGGCTAGTCCCCATTGCTGTGTGGTGTTCCGTTGGGCACAGAGGCCACGGCTGATACGTCAGTTCTACTGTGGTTGGGTGCTGAAACCAGTGGCATTGACTCTGTGATGGTTGTGGCGAAAGTCTCCCTACAGCCCCTGCTGGCCTCAGAGGCTCAGGCGGCCGTTGGGTGGGGCTTCAGGGCGATTGCAGAAGAGAGACATTTTATGAATGTTAACATGTGACCTCAAGCTTCCCCAGTGACAACCCAGTAAAGGAGGTGAGAGTCTCCCAGCGGTGCACATGGTCAAACTGTGTCTGGGAAAGTTTGGATATTTACCTGAGGGAACAGGTCTAATAAATGTCAAGCTGAAGTTCTAATTCCACTTTTAACTTCTGTAAACAGTCCACTACCTCCTTCACCATATCATATCACCTCTTTGCAAGGTTTGGTGAAAGCTCGCTTTAACTAGGGGCTAAGGGAGAATAATTTTTTTTTCCGAAGTAGAAGAGGTCTAGAAGAGGCCTGGCCAGGTCACGGCTCTCCTGGGCTGGCCCCCAGCTCCTCACCTTTTAAAGATAAAGCAGTGGAACTCATTACCACAAGGACTACAGGGGGCTAGACTCAAGCCAGACTGAAAGGTTGGAATCTTGATTCTCTTGCCCACTAGCTGTGTGACTTCGGGCACGTTACTTGCCCTCTCTGTGCCTGTTTACCCATTCATAAAACGAGGGTAATAACACTTGCTACCTCAGAAAGATGCCGTGAGGATTAACTGGAAAATGTATGGGAAGCACTTTGCATAGTGCCAGGCACCGAGTTGCTATTTCTTGGGCACTTACTGTTATAATAAAATTCAAACCCTGTGGCAGGTCTGACATTCTGAGAGCTGGATACTGTCTTTTCAACCAACACTCTGAATCAAAGATCTTCACCAGCTCCTAAATAAATGTTTCATGGCTGCTACCACTGCCTCTCCTTTTTGGAAATGTCTATTAAAATTATGATTCAATTGTCAGAAACAAAATATTCTTAAGATGTCTTCAACCATACCCTCAAATTATATGACAGTGCCTGGCTTTAATATCCATCTAAATAGTTACACTGTTGACAGGTTTCGGGACCAGCGTTTGCTCCGCCGTTCCTCTCATTAACTTATGTAGCAACATCATAACTCTCAGGAAGGATGGGGGAGAAAAAGGATGCTGGCATATTCCATCTGAATTCATTTCATATAGCGTCTGTGACAGAGCGTTTGCATATGAATGAGATGCACTGACGTTCGCTCATTAACAGGCGAGTGCTGCGGTGACACGTTTGAGAGTTCAGGTTCAGGAGTTTGAGGCAAGAGGGGGAAGAGAGCTCAGTCCGTTTGAGATTCTGCCGTAGCCGCCTGGTGTAGACTCTCAGTCTGTGTCTGGGGTCTGGGACCACGTTTTCATCCCGTGCCCACAAGCCCAATGTCCCAGGGAGCCTCTCGATGTGCCTGGTGTCCCTGCCACACTGACATGGTTTGTCATTAGAGTCCTCAAGTCCCTGTTTGTGTGTACGCTGCTCTCTCTACTCGATAGGGCTGTCTGCCCTCTCCGCTTGGCGAGCCTTAAGGGTGCCATTGAACATCAGTGTTTCTCTGAACCCATCTCAGCTCCGCCAGGCAAATTTAGCCACGTCCTCTCCGGGCCGCACACTGGACGGACCCTTACTTACACCCGGAATGTCTTACACAGCACATGTCTCTGTCGTGGAGCCGCCACCTTCACCATCCCAGCCCCGGCGATCAGCGCAGGGTAGCAGGGGCGCAGTGAATGTTTACCAAGTGGGCGAACATGGAAAACTAGAACAAGACGTGGCGAGGCATGTCCCGAGCTCCTCTCTCCAAGGGACCTGCGGTGTTTAAACTGCTCTGCAATGTCTGTAGCAGGCAGCCCGTGACTCTCCACCGGAAAAGGTCTGCTCCAGTGGACGAGACTCAGGCTCGGAGTGGTCTCCCTCGAATTACAAGCTGTGGAAGGGGGCTGAGTATGCCCTCCCAGCCACTTGGCTGCCCATGGCTCGTGAGGTGACCTCACTGTGGAACAGAGAGGCTTGGAAGGAAATGGCATCGGCACCGGACGGTGGCTCCCGCTAGTGTCTCTGGGGTTGGGCAGACGTGGGGCTCGCAAGGAAGCCCGGGGGATGACATAGCACCAACCAAAGGCACACGAGACGGGGGGACGGCCAGCGCTGTCAATTCCAAGGGACCTGTGCTGATTTGGTAGTGATCCTACATGTGCCCTGGCAGGAGGTGGTTAAGGGGACAGACTCGGAAGTCAGACTGCATGGGTTCCAGTTCCGACTTAGCCATCCTTGTGACCTTGGGTAAATTTCCCAATCTTTCTTTCTAAAACTCAGTTTTCTCATCTGTGAAATGGGCACACTAAGAGTACCTATGGCGTAAGTTGTGTTCTTCCTTATAGAGGGACCTTTGCAAGTGTCATAGAGTCTATGACATGTAGCACACTGGACTCAGTAGAGGGTAACTGCTATTAGCTATTAATGCAAATAATTCACGTGAAAAATTCCCTTTGAGTCTCACCCAAACCCTGTAGCGATTATCACCCTTACTTAGAAAATGTGGAAAACCCCATGGTTTGAAACAGGTCCCTATCAGGCTGGCCAGCAAGTCTGTTTCGTTTTTTTCTGTAAAATAAAGGACACATTTTTTATTTTTACCAGTGATATTATTAGTTTGGATATTTTGAATGTGTCAACTTTCTCCTGCTATTGGCTTCTGGTGTGGGGAGGCCAGGGGTGCTACAAAACACCCCAGTACATGAGACAGCCCCACAGCAAAGAAGTATTTGGCCAAAATGTCAACAGTACCGACGTCTTTTGACAACATTCAGTAAGGCACAGCACCTTCTCCACACACTGCACAAATCTTTTTGTTTTTACGTTTTACTTGCATTTTGGCCTTTCTTGAAATAATAAAGCATAATTCGTCAAAAATGTTGCATATTTTCTTCCATCTTCAATATTAAAATGGCTGCACAAAAATTCACCAATTTTGATAAGTTTTCTTTAAAGGCAGGTTGATATGACAGCTTCACAACACAATTAGACAAAACTGTGTCGAATGAAGTTAAAGACAACTAAGCGCTACTCGAGCCAAGTACAGAAAAAGGAAATGGACTTTCTGGCCAACCCAATAAAGTGAACACTCATTCAGATTTTATGATCTGTGCCCACTGATTAAATGTCATGGCCAAGGCCTTAGGGCCGCTGTCTGTCATGCCTTCGTCACTTTCGGGCAGCCCAGTACCCGCTCCACCTGGTCTAGGAGGGGGTGCTGCAGGCGACAGCGCAAGACCCCGCTGCCTTTTGCAGGCCCCGCCCCCATTTCCATCCCTCACCCCATTTACTCTAGGGCTAGGTCCCTCAGCCCTGAGCCTATTTCCAGCCCTTGGGACTTTGTGTCCAAACTACGGCTTCTCCTAGACTTGCTGATTTCTTCTCTCACCCAGGGCTCTTTGTTTTATTCCTTGTGCATTTTCTTTACAGAAACTCTCCTCCTAGCTCCAACCCACAGCCTCGGGGAAGGCAAAGGCCATGGGCTCAGATCACCTCTGGGAGGCAGTCCCTCCCATTCTGCCTGGCGGGGCTGAGTGAGTGGCGCTCCGTTTTGACTCTATTTGTATGATCCAGGGAGTTACAAAGAATCTTGCAGCCTGGACCCCGCCTTCAGAAATTCTCAGAAATTCTGATTCAAGTGATCTGGGCTATAGCTTGAGCCCTGTTTTTTTTTTTTTCTTCCTGTCTGTCAAACATCTCATATACCTCAGATGAAAATAATATATATTCTATATAAACAATTCGATAATATATAAAATACACATGTATCAGTTTCACTGGGCGAAAATCACGGTGTCGTGAGGACCACGCTGCCTCTGGAGGCTCCTGCCCTTTGCTGCCTTGACACCTGTACTCCTTGCCTTCCTCGACTCCTGGGCCCTTCGTCCATTTCCAAACCAGCATCTTCCTCTCTCCTTCACGTCGCCTTCTTCTCTAGTCTCCACGGTCGAATCTCTTCTGCCTTCCTCTTACAAGGACTCCTGTGCTTACATGTAGGAGCCACCGGAAGAGTCCAGGACAGTCTCCCTGTGCAGGGTCTTTAATCACGCCTGCAAAACTCCCTGTGCTGTTCGAGGTCCCAGGGCAGAAGCCTTTGGGACCATCACCCCGGCTGCGCAGCTGGAGCTGGAGGCTGCACTCTGACTCCCACCAGTGTGCTCGGGCCTCTGGGTTGACCTTCAGCCGCTGGGGACTCTCGCCTTGGCCCCTGCTCCACTTTGAGGCTCATTGGGGGGCCTTTTACCTAGCACGTGGTGGGTGGGGACAGAGCAGACAGGTCATGCAGGAGAAAGCACTGGTTCATGTGACAGTTGTGCTTCTGGAGGGAAGTGAATAGGTTGGCACTTTGTCAGCTTCCGTGAGCCTGAAATGTGGGAGCCTGGCTCAGGGGCTGACCAAGCCCCCGTCCCAGACCCCGGAGCCCAGAACCTGAAATGCACTCGGGCGTATTCAGCAGGGCGAGAACCTCCTAGAGAACTGGCTGTGCACATCTCGACACAAGCACATATTTTCTTGGAAACACTATTTATTTTACTAGTGTTTTGAAATGAGATTTGAGCCGGTAGTGCCTTTGCACTAATTTTTACACAGTTCTCACAGGGGCTGGTGTGCCTGCCGCCTGCCCCAGCTTCAGTCCTGGCACAGCAGCCCCTCCTGCTGTCCTCTGAGCAGGCGGGGCCCAGGTCTGCCCTTGGTGCTTTGCTGAGGGTCACGGAGACAGTGAGTCCAGGGGGCAGCCTGTGGGACACGGTGAGCCCCTCACAGAGGCTTTAGTCCCCTGACCTTGGAGGTACCGTATTTTTCAGACTATAAGACACACTATCCCCTCCCCACAATTTGGGAGGAATAACGGTTGTTAATGCTGCTGTTGAGTTCTGTTTACATTTACATTGGTGAAATATTATGTTATTTATGTCATGAAATATTTTACCACATTTTTTGCTTCAATTTTTTTTCCTATTTTCCTCTAAAACCTGGGTGCGTCTTATGGTCTGAAAAACAGATTATCTGGTGTCTGGTCAGTGATTTGATTATTTTGAGACCACGCAGCAGGTGCAGACTTGCTCGCAGGTTCAGACACTTAGCTCAGGGACAGAAGGTGTTCGCAGGTAAAACTCAAGCCAGTGTTCTTCCTTCTCAGGCCTGACGCTCCTCCTGTGAGTGCCCACAAGATGAGGAGCCTCATCATATTTCTTTACTCTTACCTTTCCTGTTACCTTTCCTGTTTACCTGTTTCGCACAGAAGATGTTTGGGAACCCGATTGTTCTGTGGGTGCCAGCCAGCAACTCCTTCCCGAGGGTGTCTTTGAGAATCCCTCAGAAAAAGGAATGGGGCCCTTTCCCCAGCGAAGGTCTTTCCCTCGAAATAGGAGGCCCCCCTGTCAGAAACCCGGGCTCGGCCGGGCTAAGCAGGAGAGCCACGTGCCCCTGCCCCCCACCTCCGGGGTGGGGGCCCAAGGCTTGCCCTCCGCGGTTTTGCTGTGGGGACTTTGGGTGGGAAGGCCTGTGTGTGTCTCACTGAGGTTCAGCCCATCCCTCCCACTGCCAGGCAAAAGCCGAGTTCACAGAAGGCGCCCAGGGAGTTGAGGATGAGTGGCAGGTTAGGCTGGCGTTTAACCTAGCATCCTCACAGAGCTGGCTGTGAGGTTATGTATGGGTTCTATTAGTTAGCAACTCCGAGGAGCAGTTTAGTATGCTCCTCATTGTACAGGGAGGAGACAGGTGAACGGAGGTTAGGCAACTTGTCCATGGTCATCCAGCTGGTAAGTGAGTTCGAAGTAGCCAGAGTCAGCCTTAACCACACCTCCCCCCACTTCTGCACACCATTACTCACTGTGTCTCTGCGACTTATACTAGGGGGGTTGCAGCGGGACATCCATGTTTCCAGCCTGCCCACAGCTTGCTGGGGTGCACAGGAGGGAACAGGAGCAACGACTCTGCTCAGGTGCTCATGGGGTCTCCAGACCCTTGTGGAGAAGCAACTGGAAGAGGAGATCAGAGACTACCCGGCCCTGTATGCCGCCTTGTGAAATCAACTGGGAGCAAACTGTGCAGGGCTGGGGCTCCCGAAGGAGGCCCCCTGAACCAGCAGCGTTGGGGACCTTGTTAGAAATGCAAATTTTCGAGCCCCACCAAGACCTACTGAATCGGAAACGCCGAGCCTGAGGCCCAGCGATCTATATTTTAGCAAGCCCTGCTGGTGGTTCTGGTTCGCGCTAAACAGCTCTCCGGGCTCTGTCGTCCTCAGCAAGCCCTTCCGCCACACTGCACAGACCGAGACTAAACAGCACTTCCCAGGTGCTGGGCAGGAAACAGGACGGGGGCGGAGCTGAGAGCCGGAGAACAACACCGGCGGAGGGCGCCTTTCCTGGAGGAGATGCGCTCTCGCCTGGGCGTGCCGTGCTCTCCAAGAGGCAAAGTGGAGGCCGCTCGGCTCTGGGCCCCAGGTCCTGGCCCCAGGTTCCTCCCTTCACCCGCCCCCACCCACCCAAGCCTTCTGGCTTTGGAACACACCTCCAGACCTGGGTGCGCGTGATTTCCATCATTAGCACCTTGTAGTTGGAATCTTTGTCTTGTAAATCTCTTTGTTCTCACAAAGTTCCGGGGAGGGAGGGGCAGGAAGCCTGGAGGAGTTCTCCGCTCAAAGCCGGGGGAGCGGGAAGGCGCTTTGATCCCGTACTAGGAGAGCTGCTGGATTAAGTGTTTGGAGAGACCAGACAGCTTTGGCATAAAACAGATCAGTTACTTTTCTTTCTTTCTTTCTTTCTTTTTTTTTTTTTAAGACCTAATTCATGTCCTGGAAACGAAACAGTAAAATGTTTTGAAGGATAGCGTTTTGGTAGCTCTGCAAGTCTCGGGCACAAGCTGAGACACCAGCGCCGGGTGGAGGGCCCAGCTCTGGGGCTGGAGGCCGCCCTGAGGACTGGGGACCGCAGGGCCTTCCCGGGGGCTGTGCTCTGCCCGGAGGCCCCGAGTGGCCCCGGGACGGGAAGTGCTGGATCAGGGAGCAACCTGGGGGGAATTTGCTCCTGTCTGCAGCCCTGTTGTCAGGCGAAGGGAACTGGGAGTTTAAAAATAAACATTCCTGCACAGAGCACCTCCTCTGGGCGAAACGCTTAGTGTGTCATACCAACCCAGTGACCGAGCCCCCACGGCTGCCTCTGGGGCCCGCGTTTTCTCGGACGAGTTATGGCAGTGTTAATAATCCTTAGGAGATGGGTGTTCCGGTTGTCCCCATATTCTGGTATTTATAATGATTTAATAATTAAAAAATGCTTTTTCAATGACTGTCGACATGCAGTAGTTACCCTGGTGTTTCGGATGAGAAGAACTGAGGCGCAGAGAGGCTGCTGCATGGCCGGGCCAGGGTGCAGACCCTGGTGGTCTGGCTCCGGGCAGGACCTGCGTCCACCATCGGTACCCGCAGAGATAGACTCAGTGCCCTGCGGCCAGGCCCGAAGGGCGGGGCAGCGTGGGAAAGCAGGAGAGGGAGCCTGTCGGGAAGGGCAGGGCAGCCAGGACAGCCGGGAAGAGCTCAGCCTTTATTCACAGGGCCAGTGAGGGTGGAGCTGATTCTCTGGAACCACCATCCTGCAGAGAGAGGAGCAAGGTGTGACAGGCAGGCAGGTGAGCCTTTTGGGTGCCAGGGCTTGGGATTGAGGCGAGAGTGACACAAATCAGGGGGACCCAAGGACATTTTTGCTTGCCGTGCCCTTGTTAGCCTTCCTACCTGTCTGGAAACCCCTGTATCAAAATCTCATCCACTGTATCAAAATGATGGAGTTAGACACGATCAGAGCCAATGGGACTCAGCAGATGCATTAAGTTAATGACTAAACTTACATCCAAATAGCAGAAGCCGATTACTGTGGTTTGACTGTGTTTGCCTCAGGTCATCCACACACCTAGATCTCCGGCAGCCTGGCCTTGTGTGTCCCCTCGTCTCCCCACAACCTGAGTCTTACACCTTCTTAATTGTGCTGATTAATTACCCTTCCGTGCATGCCCCCTGCCCTCTCCTGTCTCTGGTGGCCAGGTCTCTCCCACAATCAAAGGTTGGTTGAGATGTCACTTCCTCCAGGAAGCATTCCATGCTTCTCTCAGCTGAGAGCACACCCTTCTTCCTTCTGGTTCCCTTGTGGCAGTGATGGTATCCTGCCTCCCATCCTGTGCTCATGTCACCTCCCGCACTGGATGACAAGTGCCTTGCAGCTGAGATCCCTGTTCACTTGTGCGTCCAGTGAAACACAGCTCATGGTGAAACACAGCAAGCAGTTGAAGATATGTATTAACAGGAATTACAGTCGTGCCCCCTTATCCCGGCGGAATACATTCCAAGACCCCCAGTGGATGCCTGAAACTGTGAATAGTACCAAACCTTATACACACCATGTTTTCTCCTATACACACGTACCTATGATAAAGTTTAAATGATCAATTATGCAGTTAGAGATGAACAACAAAGCCTAATAATAAAATAGTAAAAAGATAACTGTACTATCATCAAAGGTATGTGAACGTGGCATTGTAAAGTAAAACGAGTTACTTGAGCACAAACTCTGCGATACTTCGACAGATCTGGTAACTCAACCCGCTACTAAGAGACTAAGGGATGGGATTTGCTGACGAAGACAATCCACCTCTCCAGCCGGAGGAAGCAGGACTGTGTGAGATTCCATCCCTCCACTCAGAATGGCGTGCAATTAAAAACGGATGAATTGCTTATTTCTGGAACTTTCCAAGCAAAACCACGGATAAGGGGGATGATGGTACTTGTGTCCACACTCTTGTTTTTCTGTTGCTTGGGGAAGTTTGATCTAGAGAAATGCCCCCTGGGAGGGCACTCTTGGGGGCAGCTCACAGAAGCTTGAACTCATGGGCAGGAGGGGTCCCCGTCCTAGGGCACCAGCAGTGGGCTCCCTCTGCCTCAGGGGTGATGCACAGAGAAGAGACCTCAGCTGACAGTTCAGAGCGTTCGGTAGCGTGCATTTCTCAGTACATGATGGGGCCAAACGCAGACTCTGGTCCTAGACAGCTAAAACGGGCCCAGATTCAGCTGTGCTCTGGAATGCCGCTGGCCTGCTAGGCCTACGCTTTTTCCTTCCCCGGTTGCCAAATCAGCTCTGCTTATCGACTGTTTTAATGAAACCTCCTGGTACCAGCTCAGGAAGGATATATTTATTAGATACGACTGGGTGGATTTTCATGTTGAAAGCATTTGGTGTAAAACACGAAACACATCCAGTCCTCTGATAGCCTTCCAAATATTTCCTTTGAAATCAGAAAATTACCAAAGAACTTGTGATAAGAAGATGAAAAACAGAATTAAAAAGCAGGGATGAGGTCTCTCCCTGCTGCCCCCCACAGTCTTGCACAGATGGGGCTTTGGGAATTTGCAGATCAAATGCAATTAGAAGATTAGAGGGGGCAGGGCCCGGGGGTTGGGCAATCCCACCCTGGCTCCGCCCCGGAGGCACTCCGTCCTCAGGGAGCTGCTCCGAGTCCTGGTCCTCGGCTTTGTCCTCTCCTCTACCTTCCCCGAGGGAGCTGGGGCCACGCGGAGAACAGCAGAACAGGGCTGACTCTCACGTCGTCGGCTACGAAATGTTGATGCTTCCCTGGCATCATGGCGTCTAAATCTGAGCATCCAGGAGAAGTTTGTGACCGGGGCTTATAGAAATCAGCCCTCCCCTCCTCTGCTGAAAATCTCTTCCAAGGCTGTTCGCCTCCCTAGCTCTGAGTACAGTGTGCGCAGAGCTTACAGCTGGGGTTCTGGAGCCACTGCCTGGATTCCAGGGTCGACCTCGCCGTGTTAGAGCTGGGTGACCTCGGGCAAGCTCCCGTATGCCCATCGCTCAGTTGTCTTCTGTTAAAGTGAGGCTACACCATGGTTCCCATCGCATAAGGTTTTTGTAGGGAGATCATTCATCTAATACATTTAAGCATACCTGACAGATAGTAAATACTCAATACACGTTAGCTCTTAATGCTGTTCCATCAAGGCCCATCTGTCTTGACAAGTGGAGAATGGAGAGGATGGGGCGTCAAATACTCTCCTCCGAGTTCTTCCCGAATAATTATACCTCATGGGGGCAGACAGCAATCACCTTCTGAGACATAGTGAGAAATATGTATTTCTCTTTGCCCCTGGCTCCTGACACACAGCTGCTAAACCTGGTGGTAGGGTTTTAGGGATCAGGATGCCAGGAGCATCTTTTATTCCAATACCTGGTTTTGATCTTGGTTCCTCCATCTCTGACAGTTTTCTGGGTGATAGGAGTGTCTTTTGTTCTCATGAGGTGACTCTTAGTGGGGGAGTCTTAGGGGACTGAGCCCTTACCCTTTTGGGGCCTGTGCTAGCTCTGGGTAGTTGGCGACGTAATTGAGTTGGAGAACACCCAGGGGGAGTCTGGGAAATGGGAGAGGAGCAAGGGTCGGCGTGAGGAAAATCCCCGCCCATGTGGTACCAGAAGTGTTGTCAGTAAAAGGAAATGTTTTTCCCTTTTCCCCGTGAATCTCGAACAATTTCCACACATGTCTGGGCTTTTCTGAACTCCCAACACCAGGTGTCATTTGGGTCTTTCCCTAAGTTCATCAACGTGCCACTGATACGAAACAAGACTGCAGACGCTTTCCTGCCCCACTAGTTACAAATGGAGGCCAGGCGCCCTCACCACGAGGGGGTCCAGAGCATCCGTGAGTGGCCTCATTTTCTCGACAGGGCTGTTTCAGAGCCGGATTTCAGAGATCATGAAACGGGGGCCAATACAACGAGACGAGTTTAAACTCTAGAATTCAGGTTGCTTAACCCGAGAGCCAGGATGGTTCCCCAATTCCTACTGAAATCCCATCTTAAGACCTGCCGCCGAATAAATATCATCCCGCCCTGTAAGTACCACTCCACCCTCTGGTAGAGGAGAAGACTGGCACTCAGAGAAACCGGTCTGGGGGAAGGACTGTGTTTAAGGAGGAGGTGTTGATGGCGTTGTTTAGAAAGGAGAACGTGCAGAGCCTGGGCTCACGCCGGACTCACTCTGCAAGGCGTGAGGGGTCTGTGCTCCCCTCGACACCAGCAGGACGATCAAAGTGCCCTCTACCCCTCAGCTTGGAAGTACAGTTTTTGCCTGTCCCTGGGATGTTCCTGGATATTGGTACAGGATGGAAGGCATTTCTCAGAGATGGAAACTATTTTGGGGCTGCAGCTGTTCCATGAGACCCAGGGGTCCTCACCCTGGGCCAAGAATCCAGTGCTGGCTGGCCCTGCCTGGGGCCCCACCCCCACCCCAGTTTTCTAGACTCACACTTTCCCCTTACTTAAAAACAATTATTTTTTTCTTTTACTGATTCTAGAAGGCGGCGGAGAAGGGATGGTGGGAGAAAGAGAGGGAGGGAAACATTGATCTTACATGGCTTCCTGCACATGCCCTGACCAGGAATCGAACCTGTGACCCTTTGATTTGCAGGACGACTCCCAACCAACTGAGCCACACCGGTCGGGGCTCCCCTTACTTTTGTGATCTGGGAATCTCATGCTGTATCCCCTTCCTGGTCTAAATCCTGCAAGACCTGGGAAATGTTGGCAGTCTCAGGGTTCTGGCCTGGTGCCCCTGCCAGACACGTTCTGGGCTCAGTTTCCTGATTTGGCTCTCTGTCCGCTTCCATTGGTTCTTCCTTGACCTGGCCCACTACCTCGTTCTGTTGCCTCTCTGCCTTGTTCTCAGCTCTTTCCTGGGACATCCACTCCAGCCGTCTGTAATCTGCTCAGGTGGTCTGTCTCTCCGCTGAGCCCAGGCGGACCCCCTCTGGCTTTAGTCTGGGGCAAGTCCCCGGCCCAGCGGCCCTCGGTATTTTCCTCTCCACGCTGGCAGGTGATCGTCCCAGTGCAAGATACTGGGAAGCCCTCCTTTTACTGGAATCCGTGAGGAATGGGGCATTTGTTTAATTTCCCACGCTGACCTCAGTTCCTTAGCCATGTGGGATTCTGGAGTCCCGGCCCGTCCTGTCGTTGACCTGTCTTTCCTGGCCGCAGGGTGGAGTGTGGGGGCCTTGTCCCCCACACATGACCTCCCTGGGGTATACGTGCTCTTCCGTCTAGTCTTTTAGGCACCTGCGTGCAGCGCGCCAGCAGGAGCAGAGTCAGATTCTCTCTCCTTGCTGCTGGACTGGTGGGATCTGGCGCCCCGTCAGAAGATCAGCGACTTCTTGGTACTTCTCCTGGAAAACTGGAATATTGGCGCAAAGAGACGGAGTCTCCAGAGGGAAAGAAAGGGGTGTTTCTTGAGCATCTGCTGTATACCAGCTTGAGATGGTCTCTTGAGGGCCTGTATTTGAGTCCTCTGGATTCCTGACTTCCGGATGAGACAAGTTTGGTTGCCTCTCTCTGCGCCCTGGGCAAGTCCAAAGGCCTCCTCTAGACTTTCAGGATTTTCAAGGGGTCTTGGTCTCATGACAGAATACAAGGATTCTTTTGGGGGGTGGGTGTAAGAGTTGCGGGGAGCAAACACACCCAAAATGCAGCTGGGATTGTAAAGATCTTTTTTCTTTTTTTTACACAGAACACATTTTTTATTCTAATTCTCATTAAAAAACAAACAAACAAACCTGTGCGCTAACATATTTAATCCCACTTTACAGATGAAAAAATTTGAGTGCATATTAGGGATTTTAACTATGTTGTCCTCTCTCCCATAGAAAATAGCTGGCAGATTCATTATTCAAGTTCAGATCTTTGAGACGCCAAACCCATGTTCTCTCCACTAATTTAAAATGGAGTTGGGTTTTCAGGTTCAAAGAGCAGTTTAATTGTGTGACGGGCATGGGTTTTATAATGTCATCTTTATGTCCCTGCTGTAGATGAAGTCGTTTTCTGTGAGGTGGTTTTACTTCGTACAAGACAGGTAGGATTCCCACCTAGTTGGTCTAAATTTTGACCCTGAAAGTGTTCATTGCAGGAGTGATGGGACAAATTATCATGTTAAGACTTTGTGCAAACCTGGAGCGAGTCAGATGCCAGCGTACGACGGCTTCAGCTCCTGCGAGTTAGATGGTCTGGTGTCTTAATTAAAAATCGCTAGATTCCGGAACTTATTAGGAGTCTGCTTGAAATCCTGGACTGTCCCAATTTTATCTTCAGAACTGCGTTAATTAGCCCCCAAACATTTGCATATGTAATTTGTTTTTCCTGCAGATGCACTATGATAACAAGCTATTCTTTTACATCATTAAGATGGAAGCATATTATATTTTCATGCAAAGCAGACTCTGTTATTTTTTGAAGTACCTAATCCCCTTGTTTTGAAGATATTCAAAAACTAAGTGCGTGGCGGACTGGGAGCGCCCTGGGCCTTCGGAGTCACACTTTTAGCGCGTGGGGCTGCGGGGCGTTTCATCATCTGTGTGCGGCACAAGGAAGCCGATCCCGATGAAGAGGTCGAGAGCTACAGCTTCGTTAAGACGCTTGCTGAAGGCCGGTTCCTAATCTGCGACGGCGTTGGGCATAGGATGTGCAGGCAGGAGAGCCGGAACTTGTAATTGGTGTTGGCCTTTACGGTGCCATTCAAAACAAAAATCTGATGGTCGATTTTTGTCTTTTGACCTTGGAGGCTCGAGAATGCATAGCCATTTTTAAAAACAGATCCACCGTGATTAACCTCCTTGTCTATAAAGTTATAGTCCATGAAACTGCCTCTTCTGATGCTTTTTATTAGAGGAGATTATCATAGAAACACATTTTAAAGTTGTTATTAATTTTAAAATGACAATGAGAAGTTTATCTTATTATGAAATATGTATTTCTGCCGTTTGATAAATAAAGGGAAATCCGATTTTTATTGACTATTCCTGAGAAACCGGCGAATTGCTTTCTTAAATTTACAGAGATACACACCACGGGTTTTATTTTAAACATCGGAAACCACCTCAGGAGGTATTTTATAGAAAGATATTCTTCAGTGGGTCAATCGTCTTCAATTGTCTTTTCTTCTGTAACTCTGACTCAATTCTATTTTTTTCTCCTCTATGTTAATGTAACAAAAATAAATAAATAAAATAAAAACAGGCCCATTTATACTTTTCTACTTTTTAACGTCCACCGTGGAGTTAGCATTATGTGGAGAGAGCTCAGATGCGTGGTGATGGGAACTGCACGGGATTTGAAGAAGGGCGTGCCGGGGAATCTGTCTCTTGCCCTCCCGGGGGATGCTCCCACCCTGGGGAGTGCAACTTTCACGCTCTGAGCCTCAGTTTCCTCTCCTATAACGTGGAGGTAGTAATGAAACCCTCTTGGGGATGTAACATACCGAGCTTCCACAGAAGGCATCTCTAAATGGTGGTGTTTGTGTTTAACTTGGCAAGGATACTCGTGAGGGTATCTGCTGACTCTCTCTCTGTGTGTTAAGAAGTTGTCGATGAAGGAGTAGTTGTCTTTGTCCTGACTGTCTCCTGGGGGCGGGCGGAGGCGGGGAAGTAGCATCGAGATTGGTGGGTATAAGTCACGGGGAAATCCGTACTTGTGCTGCCTGGTGCTGTGGGAACCTCATTCCCAGTCACTGGAGGTGATCACAGGGCCTGGCCTCCCCAGTGTGTGGAGAGGTATCAGCGTCAGAGGGAAGATCAGGCCGGATGACTCCCAACTCCCTTCTTTGCCTGATGTTCTGAAATTCTCTGACTAATCAGACCCTCTAACTGGGTGAAGATGCCATCTCAAAGTGGATCCCCCAGGTTGGATGGGTCACTCGCCTGACGACTTGTAGACTTGGCTTCCGTGGTTGGACCTTGG
The DNA here is from genome assembly GCA_039655065.1 of Glossophaga mutica. Classification (NCBI taxonomy): domain Eukaryota; kingdom Metazoa; phylum Chordata; class Mammalia; order Chiroptera; family Phyllostomidae; genus Glossophaga; species Glossophaga mutica. The sequence goes on along the minus strand of CM077315.1, from coordinate 13,462,485 downwards.
TCTCTCTTGGGTCCCCTCCTGGCTCTGACACAGGGGTGTCCAATATTTTGGCGTCTCTGGGCCACACTGGAAGAAGAGTTGCCTTGGGCCACTAAAGACACGAACACACTAAATACACGAGCACTAACAAAAACTGATGAGCGAAAAAAAGGGTTTTAAGTACATTTACAATTTTGTGTTTGGCCACATTCATAGACAGCCTGTGCCACCTGCAGCCTGTGACCCGTGGCCCACGGGTTGGACACCCCAGTGTCTGACTGATCCCCACAGTCTCTGCTCCAGGGAACCTGCACCCAGCCGTTTTTCTCTCGATGTCAGTCCCCCACAAGCCCTTGCTCCTCACGCCTCCACCCGCCCCACCCCCTTTGCCCTCCCTTGCAGACGCGTAACTCCCATCAGGACCAGGGCTATCTGCCGTTGGTCAGCTTCCATCCATTCAAGTGTACTTCACCTCCAAGATAAGCTGACCCTGGGAAAACACTCCCTTTGGGACCAACTCCGAAAGTTTCCCCTTCACCTGCGGGCTTCATTCACGAAGTGGCACCTGGGAATGAGAGTGGGCTTTGCCTACAGGCCCAAGTTCAAATCCTGTCTCTACCACTTGCTACCTGTAAAACCTTGGGTCATTCCCTCCTCATTCTAGGGTCTCCCTTTCCTCATATCGCAAAATCATCTACCTTTTCAGGAGTTGCACAGTTTGGGAGAACTTGATGTGACTCCCAGGCCAGGTCATAGATGAACAGCCACTCCAAACACAGCCGCCTCTGCTTGCCCACCTCAGCATCACCTTTGTGGATGGTTTACGGTCTTCAAAACCATTTTTCTTCTCTTCTCATTTCCTTCCGAAGCTTTTGAGACACTTTTATAACCAGTGACATGAAAAATGGTTATCAAATTCTACCTCTCCCTGGAAGCCTTCTCTAATAAAGGAAGTTATCAAGGATATTAATATCCGTAAGAAATGATATTAAACTAATATTCACTCTGGTTTGCTTACTGTCAAACAGAAAAGGGGACCCACTGTGGGAAGGTAAGGGAGACCCTAAGTCCCTATTCCATCCCTGTGTCGTCTAAGCAGACACATCCTTGCAATTTGCTGCAGGAAGCCTTCCCGTCTGTAAGCAGGTGGACGGGGACCTTCTGGAATGCGCACTCACTGAAGGGCCGCCGGAACTGGTTTGTCCTCCGTACAGTGGACATTGCGAACAGGCACGGTGGTAACACGGAAGACAGAGTGTTTGCAGTCGGACAGGATTGGACGTTTAGTCTGCATAATTGCATACCACCTGTGGCCTGTGTCGTTGGTCTGAACTAGGGTTAGAGAACTTTGCCTATAAAGGGCCAGCTAGTAGATGTGTTAGCCCTTCTGGGCCCCGTGGTCTTGGTAGCAAATACCCAATGCTGCTGTTGTGGCTTAAAAGCAGCTATCGAGGATATATAAGCAAATGAATGAGTGAGTGTGGTGTGTTCCAAGAAAACTTTAGTCACAAAACAGAAGGGACACTCAATTCGGGCCACAGGCAGTCATTTGCAACTCATGGCCCAGTGGTCCAAGGCTTCAGGTCCTCATCCCTCACATTCAGCCTGGGTGATAGGGTTTCAGGAAGGTTAAATAGGGTAACAGAGCGAAGTGTCTGAATGCACAGCCCGACCTGGGAAAGAGTTCAGGAAAGTTACTTCTGTCCGACCTTTTGTCTGCCAAGGGCCCCTGGACAGGGAGGAGTTAGGAAGAAGTGGACACCGAGTTCCTTCTCCGTCCTGCGATTTTTAGGAAATTACCCATTAAAAAAAAAAAAAAAAAAGCAAGAAAGAGAGAGCATGCCAGAGAGAGAATTGTACTCGCATTCTTTTTCTCTGCAAAGTCTGACCATGAGAAGCACTGAATCAATCAGATGACACAACGGATATGAAAAATTGAGTTGCTTTGGTCCCCAGCACGCAGGAAACCTGTGCTATTAAGATCAGAAGCAGGCAAGAATGGGGGAGAAGGGAAATGTTCTCCACACACTATACGCATTGGCTACTCTGTGACTCCCACGTAATTCATCATAGGAAAACGCTGAGTGCAATAATCCCGTCGTTCAGTTACCGCTCTGATCAAGAACAAAGCCATTAGCATAAATGCAGATAAATACAAGGCAAATAATGATATTCCCAATTGCTTCTGTGTCAACCAGTGCAGCCCATCAATCTTGCCTGACTGGTTAAGAAGGAACCAAGAGAATTTCTGACCTGGGAAGTTTTCTTTCTAGAGCATTTCTGCCTCACAGAGGAGGGGAGGGGTGAGTCATCTAGAAAGTTCCAGGAAACCCAATGAGCACCCTTCCTCTTCGAGTTCCCTCTCAGGTGCGCCCTGGGCCACTGCTGCCCCTCTGGGGCTGGGGCTCCTCCCAGGTGGCATTTCTTCAGGCAAAGCTTATGGCCATTTCTGGAGTTCGTGGAGCCCCGTCCGGGCACGCCTTGGGGAAGGGTATGTCCGAGGGGGCTGGTGCTGCACCCATCCTGCCCCGGGGTGGGTTCGGGGAGAGGCCTGGGCAGGGTTTGTCCCCTCTGGGCGCCGACGTCAACGCTTATTTACAGTGGGCGGACAAGTTCAGCTCCGGAATTTCTTAGCGGCTGGCCCTGCTCACCTCTTCCCTATTTACTTTATTGGTGTCACCTTCTTGTCTGTTCTTAAATAGCAGTGCCCCTGGTCTTCTTCCCCCAACACCCTCCCCCCCCGCCCCCCGTCATCTCCTCGACTTTCTGGGTGACAGGGACCACCTGCTCCCACGTCTTGACCTCCTGCCCAGCCTTCTCCCATACAGCACAGAGTTTTATATTTAACTCCAGGAGGCCCATCAGCCACATGGACTTGAACATACCGCTCTAGCTCATAACCCTGCCTCGTTCCCACTGAGTTGTTACAGGTAACGCCGTTGTCCCCGCAGTGGCCTGGTTCAGAAACTGGGCGATGCTGGCTGCTTCCCGTTCTCTCAGCCCTGAGGTCCCCCTCCCTCCTGAGGTCCCCCTCCCCCCTGAGGTCCTCCTCCCCCCTGAGGTCCCCCTCCCGGAGGCGTGAAGAACTTCCTAAAGATCACGCACACGCATTTCCTCCTGGCCTACTGGGTGTCACTCCCTGGGAGGGGCTCCTTGTCTTTGACCTGAGGAACGCCTTATTTTGGTCTCCCTGCCTCTGGTCTCCCCCTCCCTTCCTCCCTGGTTTCCACAGTTAACGATTCAGGGTTCCCTGGGCGCTGTGGCCAAGAACGCGTAAATAGCGTGTCCCCTTGATGCGGATGCGCACAGTCTGCAGGAATGCTGTGGAGACCGAGTCGGAGCTGGGACAGGGGTCTGCAATCGGACGCAGCCACTCGGGCTTGCTGGGGAGAGAGGTCTCAGTTAAAAAAAAAAAAAAAAAAAAAGCAGCTCCTATTTTTAGTGTCTATGCATCTGGCTAGATGATTTAGCTTGCTCAAACCAGCTCTCCTAAAATCCCTTCGAGGAAAAGGCTATTGCCCCCCATTTTACAAGTGAGGAAACACCCCGGCAATCTGTTCTTGTGGAAGGATCTCTCAGTTAGATTGTGACGGATCCAAGATTCAAATCCAAGGCTTCCTGTGTATGGAAGTCCCGCCCTCAGTCCCCACTGCCCACCGCCGTGGGGAGGAGACGACTGGGCTCTTCTGGTAGATGAGTGGGGAGGAGACAGGGTGAGACTGGGCACGGGCAGGATGCGCCTCCCTGGAGTGCAAGTGCAGGGAGATCAGAGACTTTCGTGCCCGTTTTATTCCCTGACCTACCCTCGCACCCACAATGTTCTCTTCCAAGGGAGCCGCTCACTGAATGTTTATCGAGTAAATGAACTAAATCACAAAATCCTACAAACTTGGTCTTGGAAACTATAGTGTTCTGAAGAGCATCATCTTATAACCTTGTCATTGTCTGTCCTCCTTGATTCTGACAGCTGTGTGGACAGGACTTACTGCTGTGGACTTTTGTTGCCATGGGGACGAGGGCAGTGGATGCTATATACTCCCAAGTGTTGGTTGAATGAATCCTGGACCACTGAGTCCCTGGCCTTTTTTTGCCCACTCAGCACAGCATATCCGAGTTTTCCATGCTCTGTACATAACCTACTTTACCTGCCAAGGGATGTTTTAGAGTCTGCCCTGGGACCCTAGTTCTGCCAGAAGCAGTGACCAGCCCTCAGCCTCCCTCTGATCTGCCATGGAATCCAGAGTGGGGTGTACAGGCCCAACGAAGAAGAGACACATCCTTCTCTTCTTGCTGCACCTCAGACCACCATCTTCTCCATCTGCCTCATGAGTTATTTCTCTTGCAGATGCAGAACAGCAATGGCAATATTCCTAGAGAAGTGCTTTTAAATATCCCCCCACCTCTGCCTCTGTGCCTTGGAAGCGATCTCACTTTGCTCACCTCTGTATCTCCTGGTGCCCTCATTAAAGCGTAGTATAGGGGAAAGAATCAGATTTCCATGGCTCAGGACATCGTAGTGTGAGTCTGGTTCTGTTTCTTATCACCTGTGTGGATTTTAAAAGACCACTTACATTCCCTGATCCTTGGGTTCTTTATCTGTAAAATTGGGCTAATGACCCCTACTCAGCCTTTTGCTATTTGACAAGGTGGTGTGGCACCCTTAGTAGAGAGACTGTAGGTGGCCGTTCTACACATTAGTTTCCTTGCCCTGAGTCCCAGCCCTCCATCCACCACATCTACACCAACACATATACGCCCCCCTCCCCCCACTGGTTAAATGAACTGGCCGCAGGCAGTGAATTTCAAATCCCAACTCTGGGTGACGGCCAGGGTCTGGCGGTCACCTCGCCTGTCTCAGTGGCCCCAGCCAGGCTGCAAGGTGCTCTGGCCTTTGGCCAGTGACTGTTGGACCCTGCTGCCGGAATGCCGGTCTTTTCACAAGTGCTGGGCTTGCGGGCGCCAATCACGCCTCGCGGCAGCCGATCAGGGTGCCATAAAGCATGCCTGAGGAGTTCCTCCCCAGATGGGGCGGACTCTGTTGGCCCAACATCATTGGTCTGGCTGGACACTCATTCTTCTTCTCTTGCCTGTCTTTCTCCTGCTCATCGCTTAAGGTGTGTCTCAGGTTGCCTCGCTCTGGTGTGCCCTTTCTACGCACTGCGCCTCCTCAAGGGGACTTGAAGGGTCAGTGCTGGCCTTAAGTTCCATCTCAGTGAAACATTCACTTACTCCATCTGTTTACGCATTGATTCCTGTATTTCTCCCCACTACCCTGCATACACCCCATAATCAATTGTTGAGCGTCTACCATGTGCCTCGCTCTTGGAGATTTTTAGAGACAGTCCTCCATAATGGGTTGCCTTTCCAGCCCACAAAGACGTCAACACAAACAGCGTGTTCAGAGGTTTATTTGTATTGTGATCCCTGTCTGCACCAGTCCAGCTGGGAGGTTATGGCTGCAGGCTTAGGGGGTGGGGGTAGGGATGGGGGTGGGCTTGTCTGTTGCTTTGTATTTGTCCAGACCTGCCACCTGGTTGTGTTTCCAGGTTTCTAACCATCCCTGCATCCTTCCCACGTCTGCTGCAAATCAGATACATTCTTGCTTCTGTGGCTCTTGCGCCTTCTGCAGCCAAGATAAGGCGGTGCTCCGCCAACTCTTGACCCAGGCTTTTGGTGCTCAGCTCTGCAAGTCAGAGCTGCTTTGAGGCCGCCCTGGGAGGCTCCAGCCATTGAAGATAGTACCTGGAGGTCTCCTCTGGCTTTGATGTCACAGCCTTCTCTAGTGACTCCTTCAACCTCGGGCTGAAGCAATGCTTTTCTAGGTAGAATTCAACAGCATCACATTCCAACTGGGGTTTGCTGCGTGCCTTATGCCCTCCACCCACCTCTGAGGCACTTCCTTCCCGGCTGTGCAATAAAGAAACAGTCAACCTTTCTCTCTCCTCCGTGCCTGGTAGCTCTGATTTTGCTCGCAGAATGCTCCGGGGGCTTTCTCCGGATTCTTCTCCTGAGATGTCAGGAGCCTTTTGCCGAAGGGATTCCTGCAGTCCCCCTTGAACATCCCAGGATTCCTGAGATGCTGATGACACTCCCTCTGTGGCCTGAGCTTCTCTCCACTATCAGGGAACTTCTCTGCACAGTAATCAACATCTCGTCTTAATTGCTTTTGTTTATGGTTCAATAAGTGCCTCGTTTTGGCAATGCCAGCTCACAGCAATATCTTAAATTACCCAAGCCTGCCCACTTTCATTTATGTACCCTGGCTGGTGTCTGATGAGTGCTTAGAATTTTAACCATTTATTTCCTCCGCCTGACAGGGAATGAGGAACATAAAGCTGATGGGAACAGTAAAGAGGGGGAACGCTGGAGACTAGGGAACCATAAAAGTGGTGCACAGTGTACGAGGCCAATATAAAAGCAATGAGTTTTTAATATACGGCATGTGTAATACATTCGTATTCCTAATAAAGTCAATTATTGTTGAATCCGTTATTTCTCAATTTTCCACCTCAGCTCAGATAAAAACAAATCTGCAGCTATTCAGAAGAAAAAAAATTATATATAGTAATCGCAAAGGCAGCAGCTGTCAAAAATTTGTTTAGTAAGTGCCTGTTTAACACAGCCACCCTCCCGGGAACTGGGGCGGTGTTGGGAACGGTGCCTGCCAGGAATGTAATCTGAGACTGAACGGAATCTTTGCCCTTGATCTGAGCAATTATCTTGCTCTTTGCTCAATTTTTTTTCCCTTTTGATATTCCAGTCGTCATTCCGTGGGCAGCAATGGGATGGAGCCGGAGAGTCAGTGGGGGTGCTCCTCGGTGACACTGCAGTTTATTAGCGGGTGCACCTGTCCACGATGCGTAACCCCTCTGACCTGTCCGTGGCGCCCTGCCGCTTCTCTGTGCTCCATCTTCCTCATTAATTTAATGAGGGAGCTGTTCCCAGACCTGACTGATCATCAGAATAATTTATCTTAAATTGATTTTTCTTCGTAGCACACCACGCCTACTTGGAAAAAAAAATACCCTTCAAAGTATCATATGTTATTGCTATTTTTAATTGTAGGGGAACATTGGTTGTCTGTTGATGCATGACCATGTTACCACAAGTCTCGTGGCTTAAAATGCCATGCCTTTGTGACGATTATTGTGTCAGTTTCTGTGGGTCCGAGGTCTGTCTACAGCTTGGCCGGCCGAGTCTTCTGCTTCCTGGCCTCCGGAGGCAGCGGGGCGTTGGATGGGGCGGTGGTCTCATCCGGGACTGGACTGGGGAAGGCTGTGTCTGCCAGTAGCCCCAGTAGCTGCTGGCGAATTCAGTTCCTTTCCCTGTTGGACCGAGGGCCTCGGTTTCTTGCTGGCTGTGGGTGAGAGGCCACTGTCAGTTCGCAGATACTTTTTGGCCAGGGATTTGCCTCCGTGCCGTGTGGGCTTCTGCAATGTGACTTAAAGGCAGTGAGGGAGGGGATCTATAAGACGGCGCCATCACGGAGGCAGGATCCTGCCACCTTCGCTGTGCTCCGTGGGTTAGAAGCAAGTCACAGGCCGCACTCACACTGAGGAGGAGGGACTTACACAGCGGTGTGAGCGCCAGGGGGGGGAGTCACGCGGCCGCTTTTGGGTCTTCCCACCACCAAGAATAACACACTGTAGTTTAAAAAAAGTGAAAGATTCTGAAAGCGGTCAAGTGTAAGGTTAAATTCTTCTTTCTTCTACTCATTTTGATCGTTTCTACTTACAATTTTGGTTAGTTGTGATATTAGTCTCCTAAGGCTGCCGTAACAAATGACTATAAACAGGGTGGCATGAAGCCACAGAAATTCACCCTCGTGCTGTTCTGGAGGCTGGACTGGGTGGGGCAGGGGACACATTCAGGTGCTGGCGGGGCCCCGCTTCCGCCCCCCACCCTCCACCCCGAGGCTCCAGGGAGGAACTCTCCCATTCCTCGCCCCTGCTTCGAGGAGGCTGCCGGCACCGCCCTGGCCTTGGTGTGCACAGTCCCTCCCTAATCCCTGCCTCCTTATTCCGAGGCTCCTTCCCTGTGTGTTCTCTTTGACCCTTCTAAATACAACGCCAGTCCTTGAACTTAAGACCTACTCCTATCCAGGGTGACCCCACTTTAACTAATTACAGCTGCAAAGACACTTTGCACATCAAGTCACATTCTGAGGTTCTGGGAGGACATGACATTTTTGTGGGACACTCTTCATTCCACTCCAGGTATTTTTTCCCTCTGGCCTTTGCCCTGCCCCTGACACTAACTCCTTTCTGCAAGCAGCTATGACTTCCTCTCCACTGGGAACAGGAGCTCGGTGGGGGGCAGCAGAAGGCAGTGCTGAAAGGTCAAGGTTCCTTCACTAGCCCTGCGACCAGGGTGGGGGTGGGGAGACTTCGTCTCTCTCTGGCTCCAAGTCCTTGCTTGCAGAATGAGCATCCTCATAATAACTGTGTTTTCCCTCGGGGTTGTTGGAGGGTGGATGAGGCTGCACAGGGTCCGGCAGAAGTAGTGCCTGCCCGAGTGTGGTTGGTAGGGCACGTGAGTGACTCGCACGAGATGGACAGCAAAGAACAGTGCACCTAAAAGGTCGTGTGGTGTGCTTGAGTGTGACATGGTTATGCTTCTAAATCACATGCTTATGATGTTGTAATAAAAACGGGGGGCGTTACTTGTGCCGGACCCTGCGTATATCGCGCTCCTAGGACAGCACCTGGAAAGGTCAGCACTCATTCCTTACCCCGCCCCCCACTGCCTCTCCCACCCACTGCCCGCTTTCTGGGGTTTGTAAACTTTATGTTTATGGTTCATTTTGTTGTTTTATATCACGTTTAGGTTAGTGGAGTAATTATTCATTGTAATTACAATTAATTATTAATATATAAATTAGCAATACACCCAACATCTATAAAAATATCCTTGTGTAATTTAGTTATAATTAATGAGACATTAAAGAACTAATACATGAAAGTGAATTAAATTAGCTTAATAATTATTTTCAATTTTACATTTGTGTGCAAACCTGTTGCTTAATCTATTTTATTCATACAGTATCTGGTCACTTCCTTCTTAGAAGAAGAACTTAACAATCCTCTTCCTCCTCCCGCTTCCCCTGTTTGGTCAGCTATGCTTTTATATTCTATTTATTGATCGTTTTAGTCTCATTATTTGTTTTCTTTATTCTCACTTCCTGTTCTGTATTTGAAGAGGCTAACTTTATAATAGCCGTGGCACTGAGCATCCCCCAGTCCTCACTATTTTCAGATTGTGACAGTGAATGACCACGCGTGCCGTTTGCGCCGTGACCGCAGGCCAGTTCCCATTACGCATGCGCGGCGGACGGTGCTCTCGGCCCAGTGTGTGGCCTCGGCGCTCCCGCCAGAGCTGGTGTGTCGTGTGGCCTCTCTGGGTCCAGGTCACGCACCCTGGCCACGTGGTCTGGCTGGACTCCCAGAGAGCAGGGTGAGGGGCACTGCCCCTGAACTCCCATCACACGGAGGAAAACGGGGAAATCACGAAAACTTTTCTCCCTTGACTTACACACAATGAATTCCTCAAAACTAAGCTGCATTTCAGTTTTTCATAGTCTTTTCATGCCTTTCATGTATATACTTTCTTTTTTTTTGTTTTGTTTTTGGTTCTTATATTTTTCTACTGGACAGAAAAAAATCGGCGTCTTCATTTTCCTTTTAAGAGGTGGCAGCTTCTTCCTCATACAAATAAAATGTGGGCTTCCCCCTTGAAGATGTTATTTCCAGCACCTGTCCACTTCCTGTTTTCATTTGTACTGATTGCTTTTTGCCACAAACTTGTCATCCTGAGGTTTCATTTACTCCCCCACCCCCCAGGTGATGTTCCATTTTTCTTTGGATTTCCTTGACTCCTTATCTCTTTTTCTTGGATTTCTTTTTCATTTGACTGAAGTATACTCTCAATTTGGTTGTTGTTTTGCAGAAAATATTCTTTGCGGAAGCGTCAGTGTCCTTTCCGTGGGTTGCCTGGGTGTGTAATTGAAATGCATTTTCCCGCAGAGGGTGAGAACTCTGTCAGTCTGATCACTACCCCACGGAAGATAACACCTTGCTTCTCTTTAAGCTCTCCGGGTTTCACTTCGTCTTTGCTGTTTGGTTGCTCACCAGGATACGAGGTGAGAGTTTTTGGTTCACGCACCCTCTGTGACACTCCATGTGAGTGAGTTCTTCTTTTATTTCAATGATTACTGCCATGGGAAGCTTTATCTTTTAAATGTAAGTTCCTGCCTTCCCCCCAGGACTAGGGTGAGGCTCAGGAATTTGGATCCTAATAGGGAAGTATGTGAACCCCCTCCTCGGGTGCAGGGGTGGGGGGGCGCCTGAGATCACTTCCTGGCTCTAGCACTTTTCCGCAGTGGAGCGGCCAGGGCGGCATTCCGTGCTGTGGTCGCACGGTGCTGTGCTCCGGCAGGTCTCGTGACCTTCACCAGCCCGGCCGGGGAGCACGTGCGAAGCCGTGCCACCCCTGCCTGACTCACAGCATTCGAGCAAAGCTGGAGCGTAATCTTGCCGGTAGAGAGGCTTTGAAAATGCTCCTGGGCCCCGGGCACGCCGTGCTTTGGCGGGGCGGCAGAGCGCACCTCTTGCAGTGACCTGTTTGTCCTTGGGCTCCATTTCCTCTGAATCTCTCCTTCCTATTACCTGCTTCTTGGTCCCTGAAGGCAGACGTTTGCCCAAGACAGAGCCGTCTGTTCTAATTTGTCCCCTTGCCTTCTCTTCTTCCCATTACATTTTCCGACTTAAGTATCAAATCAGGCTTGGTGTTCCCAGTCTCTAAAATAGCAGAGCCTCCTCAAACGGCTCTATAAATCATTATTATTAATAACATGGATAATAATGCTAATACTAAGTGGCACTCAGGTAAAATCTCTCAATACAAAATGCTTTCAGAAATAGTACCTCTGGGCTGATGGTTTATGTAGGAAACACGACAACTGATTAAAAAAGATGACTGTTCTAGCCAAAATGTGTTTGCTTTGCTGGGCTGAATTCATTTGTCTGATTGAAAGTTCCGTGAGGAAGCTGCGTGCTGGAGAGGCTGGGGACCGGGGAAACAGCGCAGGGCCGAGCCTGAAACAGCCCCTCGGTACCCCAGATGTTTGCTCCACTTTAGGCATCGATGTTGCTGTGTCTGTGTGACCCCGCTTTTCCGGAATAAGCCAGCTCTGGCGACCTTTCTGGAAACACTCTGTGGAGTTGTGAGGCAGGCCAAGGAAGGGCTTCCTGGGTTTCAGTCCCCGTGTGGTCCTGAAGGCTGATGGTGGCTTTGGACCAGTGATCAACATCCCAGCACCTCCATTTTCTCATCTGTACAATAAGAATGGATCCCCCAAGGTCACTGTCGGCACCCACCGGTTTTGAGCATTCCAGAATGGAAGTCGTTGGTGTATTATTATCATTGAAGTTGTTTTAATGTACGCTAGGCAGCTCCAATAAGAATAATTTGGGGGTAAAATTTTCATTTGTATAAATGAAAGTGCATTTGTATAAACGTGCCCACCGATAGTATGTGTACAGCTGGCTGGATTTTCACACGGTAAACACTCCTAATGGAGCTTGGAACTGGAACCCAGAACTCACCCTGGGGGTGAGTTCCCCAAGTATCCCAGCTCACTGCCACCTGCCCCCCACCAAGGGCAACCCGCATTATAACTTCTGACAGCACCGAATTGTTATGCCTGGTTTTGAACTTGTAAGTGGAGCGGTACAGTAGACATTCTTTTGGTTGTTGGTTTGATGGGTGCTGGGAGGGTGCTGGTCTCTCGTCTGCAGCATCATATTTGTGCGGTTCACCCTGCTGATCATCCCACTGGGACCTTTCCTGCTCTAGGCCTGTGGGTGCCCCATGTGTCCTGGACACTATGGTACAAAGAGCGCGTTAGTGAGTGTTCCGGTATGTTCTTGTAGGTGAACTTGAGGGGATAACAGTCTTCGTTCTCATAATTTAGCAGGCCAGGGCGGTTTTTCTCCCCATCTTCTTCCTTACCCACCTGATCTCCAAGGCCGCTCCCTGCCCCTCCTCAGTGTCTGTGGTCTGACGACCGTGCCATCTGTTGCCTGCACTGTTGTACCCACTGTCTTCCTTCCCCTGTCCCCCGCCTCTCCCAGCTGAGCTTCAGCACCGCCAGAATCGCCTTCCGGAAAGGTACATGTGATTGTGCCCCTTGACCGCTCAGAACTTTCATCCTTAGTGCCATGGAAACAAAATAGCACAGTGCAGCTCTGCGCTCCTTGTGCAACCCTACCCACCTGGAGCCAGCTCCTGCCAGCACCTCTCTCAGCATCACCTGCTTCCTCTCTGGGTACCGGCGCCATATTGGTCAGTCCCTTTGGGCTCTGGTGTTGTCTCAGCCTGGTGTGACCTCCGGCCCTTTCTGTCGATGCTGAATTTCTTCTCATGGTGGACGAGCAGCCCAGGGCCACTGTGTTCCAATAGTACTTCTGTAGTCTCCACGAAGCCTAGCCCGCCATCCTGGGACTCCTGTGCCCATCCTTGCCCATCCACCCCCGACCTGTGGCATGCTGGGACCGAGATCTTGGCTGACGGTGTTCCCCATTGCTCAGTCCTCTTGCTCAGTCCTCTTGCATCCTTGTTCTGTTGAGGAGGCTGCTTCCTTGCACTCTCAGAAACTGTCCTCGTCCTCATTCAAGAAGCGCATGTGCTAGAGCAGGCTCTTGTCATACAAATTCCTCGTGATTGGGGAAAATGGACCCAATTTCTTGTGTATGCTGATTACTTGAGCATTACTGATCATAAGTTGAAAGTAACTTTCATTTGTATAATTAGCATCCCCTCTCCTGCAAGGCAATTGAATGAATAAAATTTGCTTTTCTCTCAATAAAAAAACAAGACCCCAGAGCATCACTGGGAGTCTGACAGGTGGAATTTGGTTCATGCAGCAGGGAATCCTCTGGGAGGTGCTGGAGTGAGGAAAAATCAGGGCTCTCCCCCACCGGTCTTTTGGAACTGACCTTTGTTTCTCTTTGAAACCACTATTCCGGCTCCTTACCTTGGAGCGCTACAGCCCTGCACGAGCGCCCCTTTCTACCTCACATGGAACCATTACCTGTACGTACAGGAGTCCCCATCATTTGCCTTCCCTGTCCTCCACACTGCTACCCCCAGTACCTGGCACTCACCCAGCACACAGTAGGTCCTCCATTCATGCTTGCAGGTTGAGTGAATGAATGTTTTGATTTTGTTATTTGAATGGGCAATTAAAAGTCACTTTCACTGGGCAAATTGCTTCAATGTTGACTTTTCTGGTTTGCACATTGAAGGAAGAAATTTTGGTTGATTCTACAAACATATTTATCCACTTCTAATGCATATCTACGGATCTCAAGGACATTACCATCAGCAGCCTGTGGTAAGCTGGTTGGGAGCCATGTCCTGCCCTTTGCATGCAATGGTTTAGGATGGCCACCTCTGTGGCGGGGGTTATGGTGGACGCTCCGCCTTTGCTATCAGCTTTCCTCCTCATTCCTTGTGTGTATAGTTCAAGGAGAAATACCAATTCTCAACAGATAGACACACAAACAAACCCCTCTCCCAAGGCTGGTGAGGAGTTCAGTTCAGTAGGTGGATTTAGAAGAACATGAGGGACAGTTTCATTATTTGAACCAATAGCAACATTAGTGGGGTTTTAACCAGTAGCCCCCTCATAATAAGATGACATTAAACCATCTTATAAAAAAATACTCGTTTGACACCAGGACTGAGCACTGGGAGCGCAGTGGTGCAAACAAGAATCTACTTCTTTATCCACACGGAGCTGCACAAGTCTCCTGGGGAAGCCAGACAAAACAGGAAAAAGGCAAGTAAACAAGCCAATGACTTAGAATGGCTCCAAAATTCATTGATTTTGAAGACACATTTCTTTTCACCTTTTAATATTATTGAAAATGTGATGTCTTAAAATGAGAACGTGTGTTTAATATATTGCCTTTCCCCCCTGAGAAGTTATTAAACTGATGCTTTGACTTCCGATCGATGGTGTCTCAGAATGCAGGAAATACGGTGATAATAAAAGCTCACACTTATTGAACACTAAGTATGAGTCAGGTGCTGGGCGGTACGTGTTGCAGCATCGTCTCCGGTATTGTGGAAAGCAGCCAGGTGACATGCGTGGGAACCCCTCCCCTTTACAGGAGAGGGGAGAGCATGTCAGGGAGGTGAGGCGCCTGGTCTAGGGTGGACCCTGGGCAGGGGCTAGTATTTGAACCCTGGCTTGTTTGACTACTCTCCTAGCCGCTCTTTACTCTGCCTCTCTCCTCCCTCACCCCCTATACCTTCTTGAGCTGGCTGGTGCAAAGTAATCAATGCCATCAGGATTTCCCCAGGTACTCCTAGTGTGGCCATGTGGTTTCCATGTAACCAGAAGGTACTTCCTGGGAGTTAGTTGGCATGCACATGGAAATACTCCACAAAGGCAACACCCACGGAGCCTGTTCCCCAGTGAATCTTGAGCAAGGGTGGGGGAAACCTACCTTGGCCCGTAATGCTAAGTGCCCGTAACGGTGAGTACTTAGAAAAGAGGAGCAAAGCACCCTCTGTGCTACCTAAAGGAGGCCATCCTTTTAGAGGGATGTTCTGGTAACAAAGAGAGGAAACTCTGGATCTTACTGTGGGATAGAGTTTGCCAGTAAGAAGATGCTAGAGATAGCTTCTAAACCACGCCAGCCACAGAGGGGTTCAGGGCCTTGCTCAGGATTCCCAGGGCCAGGGAGAGAATCAGAAGTCGGTTCCTGACCTTCCAGTCCCCACAGGGTTTATCCCTCTCACCTGTATTTCCTTCTTTCTCTTTTCTCTTAACCTCTTCCTTCTCCTTTTCCCTCCTTTTTTCCTCCCCTCCCCCCGCCCACACCACTTTCTGTCTCTTCCTCCCTTTATTCATCTTCCTGTTCTGTTTATTTTATCCCTTTGGCATCTCTGGGCCACACTGGAAGAAGAAGAGTTGTCTTGGGCCACACGTTAAATACACAAACACTAACAAAAACTGATAAGCCAAGAAAAAAAAGGATTTTAAAGTTATTAAATAACTTTGGTCGCAAAAACAGTGAAGAGCAGTAGCTAAAATAGAAAGTTCTAGAACTTGTGAAATGATGATGAACCACTAAGATTAGTTTAGGATTGATGTATGTGGCTGAATAGTTAATATGTTCAAAGGGGCTTTAAAAGATGAGGCTTCTAATTAATATTTATAGAGCTCAGTGATGAGAAATGACCAGAAAAGAAGTCTGTCGGGCTGACTTACAGAGTCGGAAAGCCCGTCAGATGATACGGGCAAGAAGGGGGAAGGCAGCAGAGCTAATGTGTTAGAGGTCGGCGTTGGCTGCTAATGCAGAATCGGGAGACTGCGTGTGCGCCAGAGGCAGGAAGGACTTGGAGGCAATTTCCACGTTCATTGAGTTCACGTCATGCAGGCTGGACCGATTTGGGTTGCACTGAGCTGGTGAGTCGACCAGAGCACAGAAATCCAGCACATGAACTAGTAACCTACTTAGAAAATTGTGAGAGTTGGGAGACAGAAGGCCTTTGAGTCCAGCAAGCCAGGCGGTTGAAAGAAATGCGGAAGGAGGGAAGGGCTCCTGAAAACGAGGGCGCTTCTCGGCCATGTCTAAGCCCAGGGGGCTGTGGCCCCAACCAGGCAGCTCACTCGCTGCCCTGAGAGAAGAGATGCTCGTGGCAACAGATCTGTGCTCTGTAGAGTTTAATGTCCCTGGGGACCTCATCTCCCTTGGGTGTGCCAAGCTGGTGTGCCATATGGGTTAAACTGAACCCTTCTCACCAGAACATAGCGCGCTGTCCAGGAACTTTCTCATTGCTGAGTGAGTGTTTAAGAGCCTGTCGTTAGTTTATAAACATAGATACAGAAGGAAAAGCTAATTTTAAGAAACTCTGGCATTCTGAACTTTAACAAAATAAATTACAAAATGATTAGTCACTTTATGAAATGGTTTCTTCAGTTTTTTAAAAACCATTTACGTGAGTATCTTTTAAAAACAACAAAAATCTAACACAACAAAGACAGAACTTTTCAACTTTATAACTTTAAAACTATATTTCAAATACAAACTTGAGTCTCCTCTGCCTAACATATGCGTAGTGAACTTTAATGAACTTTGAATAGTTTTCGCTTGTTCATTCATTCATTCATTCATTCATTCAACAGTGCAGAAGACATTCAGGCAGATCCCATGAGGAAGAGAAGTAAAACAGCATCTTCGTCTTCAAGTAGAAAAGAAGCCCACTTCCATCTTTTTGTAATCTGTACTACATTTTATGAAAGCAAAGTGCTGCAGAAGATTTAGAAAATACTAAAAACGAATCGCAAGGAAGGAGGAACTATGCCTATAATTTCCCTAACCAGGAAACCTCTCCATAGGCGTATTCATCCGTTTCTTTCCTGCCACTGCAGGCAGCGTGCCTGTGTGCCGGTCCTCAGGTGTGGCTCAGAGCAGGGCGTGGGGCGGGGCCGGGGAGGGGCCGGAGGCAGTGCTCTGCAGTAAGCAAATCCTCAGGTGTTTGGGTTTTTCTCTTTGGTGATGGGGAGCCTGGATGAATTAACAGCTAGTGAGTGGTGTAACTTGAATGCTTGGAATTGTTTTTTTCTTAGCTGGACGGGTATGTCAGCGAGGGTACAAACGACAGGGAAAGGCTATTTATCATTTGTTTCACTAGCCAGGCACTGTGCTAGGTACTTGACGTGCGTTTCATTTAATCCTCTGACAACTCTTTGGGTGGGGAATCCCACTTTTGCTGGTGATCTGGCTATTCATGCTTAAGGAAAATAAATCAATATGCAGGAGGTCACCCAACTACCTAGCAAATGATGGAATTAGTGTTCGAACCCAAACCATCTGGCAATAGAGTCCTTTGCAGTTGTCTACTGTCGCAGAGCAAACACCCCGAAATGCAGCAGCTTACAGCAGACCCTGTTCTGTCACAGTTAGGAATTCAGGCAGGGCTCAGGCGGGCGTTTCTTCCGCCTGCTCACTCAGTGGTATTCAGCAGGTGGCTGGGTTGGTTTGGGGGCAGGGGTCCAAAATGACTTAATTCACTTGCTCAGGATGGCTGGGAGGGTGGGCTTGGCTGGGACTAGTGACCGCAGGACCTTCCTGTGGCCTCTCTAGGGTGGTGGCTGGCTCAGGGCAGGCACGTTATTCACATGGCAGCTCAGGGTTCCCTGTCTCAGCGGCAGCTTGTGGATGGTACCAGTCTCTTCCAGCTTGGAAAGTGGCACGGGCCACTTCCAACATTTTTCTACTAACCCAAGGGCCACAGAATCCACTCCGAATCAGAGGGAGGGACATAGAGCACTCCCGCTGGAGTAATCTGTGTCCACATTCAAGGTACCCTAGGTCCCAATGCTTGATCGCTAAGGAGGCATTAACAGATTATCTTTTAATTCGTTAACTGATTGATTAATCTGTCAATCAAATGCTTATTAAAATACTGTCATGTGTTAGTCAGTGGGATATGACAGCAAGATCAGGTTCTTATGCTCTAACAGGAGGGCAGGAGTAACTGAGTGATGGATAGAGAAGATCATGGGTAGGTCATAGGAAGGACGTGAGCAAGCTGACGAGAGGCCTCCTGGGGAGGTGGGGGCCTCATCAGGGACGCCTTGCTGAGGAAGTGGTGTTTCACCTACCAGCTGGGAGAGGAACAGAGGGGAGCACCCCATCTAGGAAGGAGGAATAGCAAGTCTCAAGCTCAAAGTGAGAAAGGACTTCGTTAATCTATGGAGCAAAGAAGAAAGCGGTATGCCGGGAGGGTGGTGGGAAAGGTGGGGTGTGGTCCCTGCAAGCAGCAGTGGATGGGAGCCAGACCACCCAAGGGCTCCTCGACCCCAGGAACTTCATTTCATCCTCATGACACTCGCAAGCCATTGGGTTTTGGGCAGGGGTGTGGCGTGATCTAAATGTTTACCTCTCCAGTGCTTTAGCACCTAAGTGCTGTGTGACTTTGAGCTGGAAATTAACCTCTCTGGGCCTCTTTTCACACTTGTAATCAAGGCTTTTGAGTGATTTGCACTGATACTTCCAGCTTTGTTTCTGTTTTCACGGGGGGTTGGTCCCGTGCTATTTTGCCAGGACATGAGCTCCTCTCAGCCTCTGCAGCCCTGCCCTCACGAAGGCACCTTCCTGGATCCCGGTGTCAACACCGGCCCCAGCCAAGATGGTTCGTCCACGAGGAGGCTTGTGCAGATCAGAGGAAGAGACCGAGATTAGAAATAACGGGGCCAGCACATTCCAAGGGGTCTTAACTTGACTTAAACTTTTGACCGGTAATGCTTCCCAGCTGTTTCGAAGTCACACATCCCATCTTGATTAGACTGGCTCCCAAAAGTGATCCAAACAGAGGGGGTTGTTTTGGGGAACCATCTCCCTGCCTGGCTCTCTCTCGGGTTGAGTTTGCGGCTCCAGCCTGAAGGTGGTGACGGCCCCCAGGCCTTCGCTCACCGTGGCCCAGCCGAAAAGGTCTGCGCTTTTTCCCCCTCATCCGCTGCCAGCAGAGGCCACCTTTTTAACAGTCTGGTTTTACAATGTGGAGAAAGAGGTGGGAGCAGGGGACGAGCCAGTGTCCCTGCCCCCTCAAAATAACAGACCCCAGGTGGTGGGAGTTAACTGGAAAAGCACAGGGCTCCGATTCCAAAGGACACATCGAAATAAATGAAAACCAACTGGAATTGAGTTGGGCAGAGGCAATGGAAGAAAATTCAGCTGCAAGGGTTTTTTTTTTTTTTTTTTTTTTGTACCAAATGCTAATCATGGGTTGAACTCAGAAGGAATGTGCTTTCTCCAGATGAATTTCCTAACTTGGTAGAAAAGGGACAGAATTCGGGAAGCAGCTCTGCCTGTAGCCAGGGGTCGGGTGCCTGCGTGCTGGCCACGAAGGTGGCCTGTCCGTCCATCACCAGGCCTGGCGTCCAGGCGCCTGTGGCTCGAGTGAGCTGGGGAGAGGGCTGAAAGCCCTCACATCTCCCATGATTCTCTAAGACCCAGAGATTCAGACCCTCGGGTCTCACTTTTATTTTCTCTGAAAATAAGCTTTCAGGTGATTTTCTTTTCTTTCTTCTTCTTCTTCTTTTTTTTTTTTTTTTTTGGGTACAACATGAGAAAATGTCCAGGAACTCACGTTTCTGCTCTACAAGTTTCCTAGCATTTGTTCAACTAAAGTGCATCAACGTATGTATGTAAATTTGTGCAAATCAGTTAACAAAGATTTCCTATTATGCCATGGACTCCATTTATTTGACCGCCCTAGACGTGTACTAAGTAAGTTACGACCGCGCACCTGGCCCTTAGAAGTATTAGGAGACAGCACATGGGGAATGCAGCTTCAAACCAAACCTCCCATCAGAACACACCGCCTTCTCTGCTGGGGGGCACGGGTAGGTGCCCCGTCACCCAGCGTCTCCGACTGCGCTGGCCCCGGAGCGCCTCCGCTCATCCCCAGGCTCGGCCAGCTTTCTCCCCTTGTCTGCCAGCAGCTCTCTTCTCTCAGTGTCCAGGGCAGCCCCTCCGAGTTCCTGGCTGCTCCCCACGTGGGCCTCCGCATCCTCTGTTCCTCTGGCTGGAGGGCTTTTCCCTTGCACCCCCCACTGCCTCACTTGGCCAGTTTTTCAAAGGGCGTGGCCCCTGCAAACCTTCTCTGTTCAGAGCAGAACTGTTTCCATCTCTGCTGGTCCATCACTTATAATACAGGGTGGGGCAAAAGTAGGTTTACATCTGTGAGCCTGTGAGTGTAGTCTTGTGTTATTTATTCATTATTTATTATTTTCCAAATGAGCAACTGTAAACCTACTTGGCCACGCCCTGTATCATATTCAGCTATTGTAAGAGGACTTCACTGTGATAGGCGTGTTTTCCCCACTAGGCTGTGAGCCTGATGAGGGCAGGGACCCTGTCTGGTTCATCTCTATTCCTCCCAAATCTTTAATTTACCCAGTGCCTGTACAAAATGCAAAATAAATGAGTTTTGACTGAAGGGGCGTACTTCAGACATAAGTACAAAATTCTCTACAAAGATCAAGTGCCTAGCCCCGGTCAGTTGGAGTGTCGTCCCATAACCCAAGGGTTGCGGGTTTGATTCCCGGTCAGAGCACATGCCTACGTTGTGGCTTCCGTCCCTGGTCCAGGGGCACACTCTGTGCTCCCCAGTCTGGGCTCGTACAGGAGGCAACTGATGCTTCTCTCTTGCATCGATGTTTCTCTCTCTCTAAAAGCAATGAAAAAATGTCCTCAGGTCAGGATAAAAAAAAATTAAAGAAAAGATCAAGTTTCCAGATAGCAGCACTTTCTAGTGAATTCTACAGACATGCATTGACCACCTGCATGTGCAGGCGCCGTGTGACACTCTTGGGTGTCAGAGCACAGAGCGCGTGGACCTTTTCCGTCGCTGTAGCACAGACACGGACCTGGTCCTGACTGAGACCCGCCCGTTCCTCACTTGTCCCTGACATTTTCTCAGCAGATTCCCGACTCCCAAGTGTGCCCAGGAACCGAGGCAGGGAGAGCACTCAGCCCCAGGGACCGGGAGTGCAGGACCGCCGCCTGCGGTCCCCGAGGCCCAGGCCTGCGTATCTCAGGATCTTGTTCTGGTTTCATTCGGTGCTCCGTGCTATCCCAGAAAGGCTCAAAAGAGGTGAACCCTACTGGATCCTGGATGTGGTGTTGCAAGTTCTGTTTTACAGATGAAGAAACTGAGGCTCAGAGAAATTTTCATTGGCCCGAGCTCGTTCACCGGCTCACTGCGTAACTAGAACTCACCAGCCGCCCAGCCAGGACTCTTCCCTGCAGCCTGTGCGTAGTCCGCTGGGCACTGCCGTCCTGCGTGCATCTCTCTCTCCCCCGCCTCAGGCAGAGCGCCCGACGTGTGTCTCTGTCTCTACATTCAACTGACCGGTCACGCGTGACCGTGCATGCGTTGTCGTTACTGAAACGACATTAGCAGGCGCAGCTCTGTTTTGTACGCCATCCTGCCTTTCTGTCACCTTTCCCTCTGGGACTTGCTGATGCATCCAAAGCTGCCCCAGGGGCTCATTCATAAACCAGACTCTACCGGGGGAGGGGGGATCCGCGGGGCACAGAGTGTCGCATCACACCCGGCGCGCCGAGGAAAGGCTCCCGGGAGAACTGGTACTTGAGGCTGTGGGTGCGTCACTCTCCATCAGGAGGGAAGTGGAAGGTTCAGCTAACACACGCAGGACTCTGGGGACATGACAGCAGCGGCCCACCTCGCTGTTCCACGCGTTGTGTTCCTGCGGTCAGGGGGAAGGGTGTTTGTAGTGTTGTTGTGTATTTGGGCTTTTTGCTTTGTGTTTTTCCTTGGCACTCTGATGCGGCCCATCTCGGCAGCCCATTCTTTGGTGGCAGTTCACACAGATTATTGCTGTGGGTAATTTTGATAGAAAATGTGATGCGTCGGCCAGAGACACTTCAGTAGGGAAATTAAAATGAAAAGGAGTCATTTTAAAAGAGGAGAAAATAAGATGACAGTTTCGATCATTTCAGGCCCCGGGTGTTAGGCAGAGGTGACATCTCAGCGTTCCAACTCATGTCCTCGTTTTAACTCTTTAGTCACACTGCCGTTGCCTTCGGAAGGAGGATGCCTGGCCCGCCTTGGAACGCAGAGAGCTGGAGGAGGCTTCGCTGCCTGGCGCGTTCACTGGAAGGCACGGCCCGGACCGGCTGGGTTGCGTAGAACCAGCCGAATGAAGGAAGTCCTCCCTGGGCGTGTGTCAAATGCCAGCTGTCTTTTTGTTAATTTCGTTTGGGATCAACAGCATGTTCCTGAGATTATGAGAAGTAGGGGGATTCTGAGATTCGAAGCCGGAGTAACTGCCAGCAGGGAAGTGTCTGCCAACCGGATTAGAGGAGATCCCTAGAGCCAGACGGTGTCTGGTGGATCATCCTGTCTGTCCTGTGGTTTGCAGGCTTGTGTATGGAGTGAAGCGCTTTCCTCAG
The DNA here is from genome assembly GCA_039655065.1 of Glossophaga mutica. Lineage (NCBI taxonomy): Eukaryota > Metazoa > Chordata > Mammalia > Chiroptera > Phyllostomidae > Glossophaga > Glossophaga mutica. Next base: position 13,440,508 of record CM077315.1, on the reverse strand, counting down.
CAAAATGCCGCGCAGAACTAACTGCGTAACGCCGGAAACGGCAGAACGGCCGTGGCTGTGCTCTGGAGCCCTTGGGGTTTCAGGAACGTGGGCTCTTTTTTTCCTCCTTTCCTTTCTACCTTCCTCCCTGCCTCCTTATTTCTTTCTCTTTCTTCTTTTGTGCCTTTCAGTTTCCAGAGTTGGAAACTGGGGATGAGAGAGGTCAAGATGACCCTGGCAGATCTTAACCCCAAAGCAGAGCCTGAGTGATCTTTCTGGGAAACCACCGCCTTGTGGATTTGAGTTTCCCAAGTTCCCACGAAGGGGTATCCCAAACAAACGGTCGCACGTCCGCAGGAGCCCCGCTGCACGGGGATGGACACGCACACCGGCTGCATTCACTGAGGGTTTCCGTTTCATCCAGTGTGTGGGCACTGACCGTAAATTCAGACAGGACAGGAGTGACAGTGATGAGTGTGTGGGTCCCGGGGCAGACACTTGCATGCCTTATTTCATTTTTCTTCACAGGAGAAAAACCCGAGGTTTATTTTTCTGTTTCTGCTTCACAGACAGCGGAAACTAGATCCAGAGGTTCAACTTTCTGAACCAACTGCTGTGTGAGGATACGGGTGAGGCTCTTAGAACGAAGAGACCCTAACACACGAGGTCTTGGACACAGTAGAAGTTCACTTCTTCCTGGTGTCGTAGTCCGCAGGAAGGGGGTCCGGGGCTGCTGGGTGTGGCTGGGCTCCTTTCGGCATCTGGCCCCCACCTCTGCAGGTCCTGTGGCTTTTCTCGTGCTAATGATCTCTCAGCCAGCAGAGAAGCCACATAGCCCTGAGTGATGGGGCCCAGGTTTGAAAGTGAAGCTTACGTGATTCGGAAGTCTGATGTTCACCAACCACTGAACGAATTTCTCCCGTCACTCCCACCCTCAATCATTGCAGACCGAGTGTAAATAATAAACTGCCACTGTCTTAGGCACCGCCATTTACCAGGGTAGCCAGCCTCCAGAACAGCTCCAGGTACACACGCCCCTCCCTGTTCCTGCCCCCACTGCATGGGGCTGACCTGTGCAGTCAGTAGGGAACTATGGATGTGAGAGAGACTAACTTTTGAGGAGGTGAGGTGCCAGAAGACATTGTGGTTTCTGCTTAGCTCTTTCTTAGCTCTGTCTTGGGGGGACAGTGCCATGCTGTGAGGACCCTCAAGCAGCCCGATGGAGAGGACCATGTGGGAAGGAGCTGAGTCTCCCACCAGCACCCAGCACCAGATAGCCAGCCCTGTGAGCCATCTGCCTGTAGACTCAGTTCGGCCTTCAGAGAACTGGCCCAGCCCAGTTCTTGACTATTCCTCTGAGTCCCAGAACCAGAATCAGCTGGTAAAACTACCCACCCAAATCCCTGCTTCATGGAAACTATGTGAGATAATAAATGCTTGTTTTTCTTCCATGCCGCTAAATTCCACAGCAATTTGTTAGGTAGCTCTAGGTAGCTAATGCATTAGAGCGGACGCTAGGTTAAGAGCACAGACTTTTTCTAGAGCAAACTCAAGCCGCCTCCTCAGGGAAGCCTTCCCTGATTCCATCAGAGAAGTAGGCACTCCTTCCTCTGTGTCGTGCTTCCTTGACCCCATCGTGCCACCCAGGGCTGAAATGTTTTTACAGATCCGTTTCCTTCTCTGGGTCTTTCATTCCTTGGTGACAGCGTCTTGTGTTCAGATTTGTCCCCTCGTGCTTAACAGTGCCACATTCAGTGCGTACTTAAGTGGACGGCCGGAACCTGCCCCTGCCCTTCCCTTATGTGGTTTATAATACTGTGAACCTGTTTTCTTCACATGCAGCATCCGGAAACATCGAGTTGCCTTTCACACGGCGCCTCTCACGTATGTCTTTGTTAGAGTAACTGACTTTCCCAAGTGCTCTCTGTGTAAATAAAAGATAAGGATCCTAAGGGCCAGAGACCATGCTGTCTTAGAGGCTTTTACACACAGTTGGCACCTCCTTATTCTCGAAAATCAGGCCTGCAATCTCATCAAAACAAATGACCCCTGGAAATCCCTGGAGCTGAAAAAAAATTTTAAATCACCTTTTCTCTTGTCCCCTTTGGAAGAGGACAGAAGGAGGCACGTCCCGAGCCCACTGGGCTCGGGTCTCCCCAGACCCTCTCTCTCGGGTGACCGGCCGCCCTTTGTCAGCGACCCCGTGTGTTTCTGAAGCCGCCTCATTTCCAAACACGCCCCCAGCCTCCTAGGTAACCTTTGCAAATCCCATCTAAAAATCCTTCCAGGCACTGAATTTGGAATCCCTCCGGAGGGTAACTGGGACGCAGGCTGCATCCTTTTAACACCTGTGTACTGTTCTCAGTCTTCAGCCCCCCGCAGGGAACTTGGCGTCAGTTACGTGGAATTGGGTTTGGGTTCAGCCGAGGAGGAAGGTGAGGTGTTCGCTGGGGTGGCGATGGCTTCACGGAGGGAAACGCAGGGTATTTTGTGACGGCTCTTTGCCGAGAGAAGCGTCGACTGGACTCATCCCATGCACCCGCGTCCCCATCTTGGATGAGCCGTGGGCCAGAGACTCGAGTCTGGACTGATCTACTGCATGCACCCTCCCGCCCCCAGGGGTTGCACCTTCGTGTTAAGGGACACGAAGGAGCCGGTTTCCTTTTTCGCTGGCTTTGCCTGGTGACACCGATGGGCTCACGGGGGACAGGGGCTAAGATCGTGTTCACGAATCGGTCATGCCTCCGTGTGTCAGGCGGAGGGGATGGAGATTCCCGCCCCATTCCCCGCCCCATGCCCCGCACCCTCTCCATAATGCCTCCCAAATGGGTGGTATTAATATCTCGATTATAAACATTTTCCACGCTTACTCAGATTTTAAGACCTATCGATCCACATCATTGAGTAACACTATATACTTTTTTTTTAGGAAAAAAATTAACTATATTAAATTTCTATAGCAGTTGTAAGGTGCAGTCAGATTTTTAAAAGCATAATGAAAATGGAAAAGAAATATTTGCCCCGTACTTAAGGATAGTTGGTAAATTTCCCGAGAGGAAAAAGCTCTTGGTTTCCGGAGGCGATCTGGCGGAAACACGAGTGGAAGGTAACGCGTTGGGAAAGGGCTCCGAAGGCCTGTCAGTGTGTCTGTTGCCAACACAAGACTGAGAGATCTTTGTGGAAAGGGACAATGTCATCACGTCCCCTGCTGGGTCCCTCGCACCCAGATCAATGTCTGGCACCCAGAGTCGCTGGGTAACTCTGTTGAATGAAGCAGGATCCCTCTGGTCCCTTCCAAGTTCTGCTCCTGGCCTCATTACCTCTTCCCATCAAAGGGCTGTGGCAGGCACCCAGTGAGATTATGCACCTAACCGTCCTGGTGTGTGCTAATTTCTCGGCAAACAGATGCTACCTCCTTCGGTTCCTCCTCGCACTCCCCCTCCTTCCATACTCTTTGCCTACTCAAGATCCTCCAACAGAAATTAAACTTTGCAGACAAGCTCCCCAGGGCTTTCCTGAAGACATACTCTTTCTGTGAGAAAATGAGTTTATTGACTTTTCTGCCTCAGAAGAGCAGGAGGTACAGCTTGCGGCGCAGGGATGTGAGCCTGGTCGGGCTGGCAGAGGCCCTGCCGCATGGGGCTGGACGGGGACAGCACCAACGCCACAGTGGGCTCCTCGTTGCAGCCTCCTCCCCGTGTGGACCAAGCCTCGCTGTCACAGCGGGGTGACAGTGGGCTTTCCTTTCCGCCGCTGAGCTCACATCCCCGGCCTCCCCGAATGAAGTCCAGGCTCCTGGTGGGGTGCTCAAGGGTCCGATTCTTTGGCTTAAGTTATACTTTCAACTTTATCCTCCTCCTGTATCTGTTACATGCCTGGAACGAGGGGGGAACTTGAAACATTCATCTGGGAGATGCGAAGGAAGAATTTCCCCCTATTAAGGCCTGGGGCACCCAGTTTCTCCTCCATGGACTTGGGAATCACACTTGAAGTCCAGCTCCCGCCTTCTCGGAGCCCCCGCCGTGTGCGCTTCCTCTCTGACTGTGTGATCACCCACCTCCCACGGGAGGGGCTCCCCTTCACATCCTTCATGACCTCTTGCCAGCCTGGCGGGACTCACAACATGCCACTTCCTTCCGGAAGCCAGGTGGATTTTCCTTTTCAGAGTAAAAACGTGAGCAACTTAGGTCTGCCCGAAGTTCATCGAGATGGAGACGAACCTTGTGTGTTGTGCTGGAGGGGAGGGTCATTTCCCCAGAATGCAACAGAGCCAAAGAAGAATTTAGAACAGGGAATGACAATCTCAGGCTTGTGCGTCAGGTCGCTCAGGCTGCATGGTGACGGGCAGAGTCTGCAAGGGAGAGACGAGAGGCAACAAAATGATTCAGGGGTTGCGTCGGGTTTGAATCTACTGGCACTCAGTCTCACCTCTTTCTCCTTATCTCCACTCCCTAACTTCAGCAGGAGGCCAGGATTTCCTCCCTTCCTCTCTCCTTCCTTTCCTCCCTTCCACTGTCTTCCTCTTTCCCCAACCCTGTCTCTCTGCTGACTAGGCCCGCCGTGGTTCCAGCTTCCCGCACATGGTTCCAGACCACAGACCCCAGTAATGTCACTTCATCCCTTCATCCCTTTGCCCCTGAGGAGGGTTGTAGCTTCCCGCTGCTGTGAACCTCTATTGGGTTCTCAGCTCTTTCTTTTCCTTTGTAATCCTCATCTGAGGACATTTTTTTTTATTACTTTTAGAGAGAGAGAGACACACACAGAGACAGAAACATCAATGCAAGAGAGCAACATCGATTAGTTGATCATGTGAACCCTGGCCTAGATCAGGGATCAGGGATCGAACCTGCAACCTAGGTGTGTGTGTTGAGTGGGAATTGAACTGACAACATTTTGGCTAGAGGACAATGCTCCAATCAACTGAGCCACACTGGCCCCCGGCAGTTCTCAGCTCTTCCCTCACTGGTGCAACCAAAATCCTGTATTCAGTTCCTGCTGTTTAAATCTTAGGGCGCTTCCTGGTTTCCCTTGTGGACCATGGCTGAGGCATAGTCTGTTGAAGCTGTACATATAAAATATGTGAAGGTCTAAATAAACGTGTTGTTCCAGGGTTGGAGGAGAGGAGAAGACTCAGAGATATCCTTAATCAAAATCCTGCCTAGGGTTGTAATTCCTTGTCTCCTGATTTGCACCATTTGAAATGCTGTCCAGTGGATCTCAGATATCACTGGTCTTTTAAACCCCTTGTCATGTCACGAGACTGTACGGAATGATGCCTCATCAGCCACGAAAGCTGTAATGCGCCACTGGTTTGTATGTTTCCCTGAAATGAACACACGAGGGGACTCCAAACCCAAACAGAGGTGAGAGGAGAGACAGAACATGAGTTGCAAGTCAATAGACCAGATATTTTTGTTTATAGGATCCTCATGGGCCTTTCAGTCCTGGCTACGATTTATCATCTTCTCCACTGCTCTGAGAGCTTATAATGGGACCCGTGCCACTAACGTGTTGAGTTCTTACACTCCGGTGCCTGATCTGTGATACCAAAGTCTGCACAAATGTTAATAACCTTGCTTCCCGTTGAAAAGCTAGTCGAGTGCAGATGGATTTTCCAGGTCCCATCTGAGCTTTGCACCCAGCAAATCAAATATCACACATTTAAATGTCCTTGGCAGTCGGTATAGACAGAAGCCTTTGCCAGACTTTGCAGGGAAGGTTGGTTCATTCACCATCAAGCAGTTCAAAGTCAGACCCTCTATTTTTGAAACGAACCAACTTGCCTCTCACCGTCTGTGTTCGAGGACCTGGAATGATGCACACTCTTCCTTCTATTTACAGCCTAGTCTGCTCCCAGAAATGTACACTGGAAACCAGGAAAGAAATGTCATGTTTTGGCTGGTTACCTTAAGATGCCACAAACTACCTTCTTTGTATTTTCTTATTTTTTTCCTTTTATTTTAAATTATCATCTTCTAAGAAATACATTTAAACATATTTTTCTCTCTGGGAGAATGGAAGAATGTTTTCAGTCTGGGGTAGTTATTGAGGTCCACACTGGAGATGGTGACCTCTTTTCCCCTTTTTGATTGAGAAAAACCTCACTGGGGCCCTGTGGCACCTTTGCTATGTAAATTTTACTGAGGGTTTTGTTTAGATGTTTAGGGCAACTTACCAACCCGTAAAATAAATGTGTACTCAGTAGCTGACACTTTGCTTATCTTTAGGTTTTTCTGATGTTAAAGATACATGGCTCCTTCCCAGGAGGACCTGAAATCTGATGGGAGAAACAGAACAGTGAACAAGGAATGCTACACTGTTGGTGGGTTTACAATACTGGATTCTTCTGCAACTCTTAGGTCATGCCCTCATTTGCCAAAGCCAAAGAGTGACCACTAGTGGTCAATTCCTGAATTGCAGGTAGAGAATGAACAGCTTTAGAACTAGAATTAGATTTTAACTTCCCAAATCTTGGAGGAGGAGGAGGTGGAGGAGGAGGAGAAAGCAAACTTTTTCACTCATTTTCCAATGTGGAAGTTTATATACCTGCATTTTGATTTTTGAAACATAGGTTTCCAATATTTTCAAAAGTTTGACCTGTCCATTTGAAGGTATGTCTCAAAAGTCATAAAAATGGTACAGAAACTTTGTCCCAGGAGTTTCTCTTTGAGGAATTCACCCTAGGAAGCCATAGATACACTTCACACAAAGGTGTATTATACATATATTTATTACAGTGTTATTAACTCCAATTTTAAGGTATAAATAATGAATCATGGTAGATTGATATCATGGAAGGCCATACAGTGGTGATAATGAAAAAGACTTAATGGCAGGGAAAGAAGTTCATGATATATAATTCGATAACAGCAGGCAATGAAATTCTGTAGGCACTGACACCAAATTCAAATATTTGTGTGTGCGCACTGTACAGGGGTAGACATGGATACAGGTTCACACGTAATAAAAATACAGAAGGACATGCACGATTAACCCTGGGCATTTCCTGGTGGGGCTGTTTCAGGGGTCATTTCTTTTGTGCATGTATTCAGCACTGAATACGCATTGACTTTAAAATCAGAAGATATGTTAACTTAAAAAAATGGAACTGGCTTTGGGATGCACTCTAGGAGTGACAATGGTGAGGGCTGGTTGGCAGAGTCATAAGAGAGTTTGAGGCTACAGACTCGAGGGTCCCTGCGGAATGAACCCTGACTTTGACATCCCTTTGGAAATGGACGTTTCGAGCACGTGTGTGCACGTGAGGCTGAGGGGAGTTGCAATGAAGGACTCCTTGGAGGACATGGGGTAGTTGGTAGGTTCGGACAGACTGACCGCGGACGGTCTTCACTGAACGGAGCTCTCGGACAGAGGCCCACATCTGCGCTTCCATCTGCTTTGTCTCCTTCTCCACCACGGGCGTGTGATTAGAGTAACTCTGAAGCACGATGACGAAGAAGTTGCTCTGACCCAGCCTCAGTCAAGGTCATGAAAGTGGGCCAGCCCTCCACTAGTCTGGTTCGTGATGGAGGTTGTACATCAAAGGCCCGAATGACAGTGGTGTTTACTCCCTGACACTGACCAGTGATCTGCCTGGATGCATCTCAAAACAGGGACCTCAGGGCCACTTTCCAGAGAAAATAATCCTATAGCTCCTCTGCAAAGAACTAAACAACCATATTACTGGTTGTGTGAGCTTCTTTGTGGCTCATAGCATGTGTAGATGGGAGGTAGTCTCCTCAGCTTTCCCCCTCCACACTTACCGCCTCTCCATTTTACTTCCCACTCCCCCTTTTAATTACCAATAAGCAGCAAGGCATTGCTAAATCTGACTGGTTCCAGGAGAGCTGCTGAGAGTGTTTGCTGTTGGGTGTGGTGAGCAACATAAAGCTCATCCTTCTCACATTCCGTCCTTTCTCTTCTTGCCAGGAGCCTGGGCGGGGCCTACCCTCAGGGCATTTCCTCCCTCCCTGAGTGTGCGGCCAGGTGGAAAATGGGGCCGAAGCCCCTGGTTTCCCCCTACCACTAGCTCACAGAGCCACCTGAGCAAGTCTGTTTTCCTCTGTAGCCTGCTGTTTGCTATTTATAACCAGGGGTGCGGCCTGGTAATCCCTATGTTTACTTACACCAAAATTTTCCAACCTCTTGACATTTGGGGCTAGAGCATCCTTTGTTGTGGGGGTGGGGGATGGGCTTCCCATGCATTGTAGGATGTTAAGCCACAGCCCTGGCCAGTAACACTGGCCCTCCCACTTGTGACAACTCAAAGTGCCTCCAAACACTGCACAATGTCCCAACTGAGAACCCCGAGGCTTTTCCCTTAGGGTTTCTAGGTGTACCTCCACCTTCTGTTCTGCAGTGTCGGGTAACGGCGTGTGGTTTCTGGGTGCACGTCAGCAGGTCTCTCTAGAAGAGCCACCTCATGACGAGTTCGGTCTGTAACCCTCCTGCTGACACGCAGCCACGCTCAGAGGTCTGCCTCATCTCTGGTGGACTTCAGACACCCTGCAAGAGTGGATTTTCCTCACAGGCACCTTTACGCAGCCTCGGAGGATCAACGCTGGCAGCTGGCCACTGTCGGGGGGATCGGGGCGCCAGGCCTTGTTCAGCTTCCTGGCCCCAGAGAGCCTGTGGGGATTTTCGGCTTGGACCAGAGCCCACAGAGGGGATCGGCTGCTGTGGAGGCAAGAGCAAGGCAGCAACGAGAGAATGCAGGAGTGGGGTCAGGAATTTCCTTTCTTCATTGGAAACAGATGCCTAGCAGAGGTGGGGGGCTGGGGCTCAGATGCAGGGAGCGTGCTTGGCAGCTTCCTCTCCCCACGTCCCTCAACCTCCCCTCTCTTCTTCCCCAACCCTGCAAGGATTCTGGGTTCTCATTGAAGTGGGGTCGGGGGGCGCTCTGGTTTAAGGGAAGCTGGGGTCGTTGTGACATAGGAACACAATCTGCTTTCATGAGCTTATGTGATATGACTCTATATACATGTGATCGTAGAAAAATTCTTTTTGTGATCTGAGTGAAACACCTTCATGTGAGGTCCAAAGCCAAGAACTGAGTCCAGGAATCCACCTCTTTTAAGATGTCCAGTCACTAAGATACAATTCATCTTACCTACCATCTCCGGCCTGTGCCTGTGGCAGACATCACTAATTGATCACAGAGTCTTTTCCTGCTGGGCCTTGATGCTGCCCAATCACCCTTTATGCATGCAGCACTCAAGGTAGATAGTACCCAGCAGTCTGAGATGTTTGCCACACCTGCCAGTGACTCGCTCTGTCAGTCTTTCCAGAGCTGTATGGAAGCAAAGATCTTGGGGAATGTGTTAACTGGAGATTGTCTTTGGAGAAAGGATCCAAGAAGTAAGTCAGGAGTATATGTTCTCCCAGGGTTTTTCAAACTTTCAAGTGGACACAAATTACCTGGGAGATCTTTCTTTGACACGGCGTGTCTGGGGCAAGACCCGAGATTCTGCGATTCCAGCAAGCCCACCGGTGATGCTGAGGCAGCTGGTCAATGGACCACACAGTGAATAGCAAGGTGCTCACCCAACCAGTTATTTTATCACTTAGGTAATGGTGGTTCTGAGGACGAGGGGGAGAGAGCCAGGGCTGCTTCACCGTCAACCGAAACTGTTCGGCACGAGGGTTGCATTAACCTTTGCTCATCCGTTCACTTCTCTTTCTACTGACTTTTCCCCGTCCATTTACCTCTTTCCCCTGCTTGCATCAACCAGCTGGCCTAGCCTGAGGCATCTCAGAACTGAAGTCCACTTCAAATCTGGTGTGTTCAGACCCTGACCACAAGAAAAAAATGATGATTTGCCTTCAGGTTTCTGATGCTGGAGGTCACACCCTACTGGAAATTAACCCTTAACCAAGGACAATAGGGAGTGTGGGGAGGCACTAGGAGGACTATTTTCTTAGAGCAGAACTTGTATGTTTGTGCAGATCCCGACGTTGGAGGGAAAGTGAGTTGGACTTTACACAGCCTGTCATGGCCTAAGAGAGAGGGCTTGGATCTCTCTCTCTCTCTCTCTCTCTCTCTCTCTCTCTCTCTCTCTCTCTCTCTCTCTCTCTCTCTCGGTGAATGACACCTGAATTGAGAGAAAGTTGTTAAAATCCGACTTGAACAATGGAAAGGGAGTGGTGGCGGCAAGGGGCTTCTTCCTGCGATCCTTGTATCCACTGCCCTTTGCAGCGCGGGACTCCCAGTCCTTTACATGGACCATCTTCTTCTCCTTTTTGTTTTAATGAACACACAGAGAGAAAAAACGTATGCAGGGTCCTCTAGGGCTGCCAAGAAAGACTGCTTATTTGGTATCTGTTAACAAATAAAAACTGGCTTTGAGGAAAGAGAATATTAGGAAGCATGTAACGTGGCTTTGATTGAGTTTATTGCTGCTGTTGCCGTTGGTGGTGGTAGCGGTAGCAGCGGTAGCAGCGGTAGCAGAAGTAGCAGCTATAGTAGAAGTAGCAGCGATGGCAGCAGCAGCAGCAGCAGTATAATTTCTTAGAACTTGGTGGTTCTTTTCTCAGAGTTCATGAACTTGTTTGGGGACAATCTCTTCATCAGACACAGGCAAGCCTTGCAAGTTTCAGCTGACTTTCCAGAGCTTGTAAAGAAGTCTCCTGATGCATTAAGCTCCCCACCCTTGCCAAGAAAAGTAGAGACTCGAATGGGGTCAAATTGGTCCTGGTGTCCCTCAGGGAGGGAATTGGCTTTTGTTCATAAAACACCCTTGACATATGGTGGCACCCAGTGAATGGTGACTCCACAAGTGGGAACCGGTATGTATCTGTGACCTATGAACTTGGGGCAAGGGGCTATTTACTGAGCGCTTGGCCAAGAGCTTCAGTTAGGCCTTCATACGCATGAGCGCATTGAATTCTCCTAGCCTTTCAATGAGAAGAAAACTGAGGCCCAGTGAGGGTGTGTGGCTGGTAAATTTTGAATTGTGGGTTCCAATTTAAATCTGATTGGCTCCGACGTCCTTGGTCTAATTATTACAGTGGAGCGATGGGCATTATCTATTAGGCTCGGCTCTTACCCACAGGGTCGAGGAGACCCCATTCCACCCTCCCCTGCTCTCACTAGATTCCTCTCCACGGCTCCAGAACTCGCCGAAGCTCTTGGATGCCAGTCCCAATGCCGCTTCCTTCTGTTCTCCCACCTCTATCTACACTGATGTCCGCACTCTCTGGGCTGTGGGGCCCTGTGGTAGTGACAAGGAGGTGGGGGGGCTCGATGCAGTGAAAAGACAGAAAACCTTGGAAGCATGTATATTTAGATTTCAGTCTAAGTTTTACTTAACCTGAGGCAAATTAACTTCATCTTCCTGGTTTTCGGCTTTTCAGTTTCTTCAGTGGGAATGAATGTATAGATGGACATGGACAGATCGATGGTTGAAAGAATGGATGGGTGGATGGATCGATGAATCCAAAACAGTAACAAGTAGGGAGGTGATGGGTGAGAGAGAAAGTTGTGTTGACATCATCAGGCATAAATGGGTAAGAACGATATTTTCCTTCATGGCGATGATATACCACACCTTTGGATCGGGATGAGAAGATGGGGGAGTGAAGGGCAGCAGAGACGCAAGGTTGGACCCCAGCAGGGGCCTTTGTAATTGGAATACTCCCAGGTCAGCCATCACCAGGTGTGAGCTGCGGAGCACAGCCCGACTCAGGGCCCCACGGTCGAAGCTCTGAGGGAAATTCAACTTGCATGTAGATTCATACACACAAGAGCATATTGCAGTCTTTGAGAAGTCTTACAGAAACTTGTTTTATTATATTAATACCTATTATTTAAAATCCAGTGACTGAACAATTTGCCCACGGAGCCTCTATTTCATCTAATGCTTACTGAATGCAAAAGGACCCACATCGTGTAGGATTCGCATTTTATATGTGATGGCCCAGATTCCATGGCACCCTCAGTGCCGCATCCATTTATTTGCATGGGTTAGTGGTCACCAAGAATCCCCAGCCGATCATCCTTTCGAACGGTCACGCGGTAGAATTAGAACTGGCTTTTCTTTCTCTACCTGGCAGATGAGTGAACAGGGCCCCAGCGGGTCACTCAGCTCGCATCGGACAAGCTGGACTCCACTCTCGGGTGTCCAGGGCCAAGCTGGTTATCTTAGAATTGTGCATGCTCCAGCCTCAGCCACTGAACCCTTCGGCACCGGCTCGGGTGTGCCTCGATGCCAGGTCCGCTGAGAGAGGTCTGGGCGGCTGCGACTACTTCACTTTGTGTACGTGGAGCTCTGGAGTACCCTTCACAGCCGACAAGCGGGCTCTCCAGCGAAGCAGAAAGGAGCAGGAGAGCATGATCGCACTAACGAAGGCGGTAATTACCCCATCCAGGACTTGCAGAGCGCTCCGCCGTTCTGCGAGTGCTTTCGCACACGGCATCCTTTTTGATCATCACAGCCACCCCATGCGTGAGCTGGGCTGGCAGTTTCATCCTCATCAGATGAGGAAGAAAACCCGCAGCACAGAGATGGGCAAGCAGTCCTCCGATTCCTCCTCCTTGCTCCTATTTCTAATGTTCGGCTTGGCGTTCGGGAGAGAACGTGGTGGAAACAGCTTTCTCTTGCCAGCGCCCGCTCTTTCCTTCCCCCTTCCCGCTGCTGTTCTCCCCCCACCCCCACCCTTCCTTTGAAAGTGAAAATTTCGAAGTACAAAAATAGGTGAAGAGAAGAAAGCAACCACCTATAACCCGCCATCCGGAGATAACCACTGTGTATTTGCTTCTAGTAATTGTTCGGTGCCCATTTGCCTGTTACTCAATTTTCTCAAAATCATAATTTTAAATGTGGGCGAAGAATTACATTTCTTTCCTACTGTACATAACCCATCTGTTGTCGGATGTTTAGAATGTTTTCCTATTGTCTGTAATTTAACACGATGAATATTATTACATATAGATCTTGGTGCACTTTTGAAAACATCCCTGAAATAAATTTCTTGAGTGCAATTTAGAGTCCAAGGGTTTTCAGATATTTGAGACCTTTGACACATACTGTTTGCTGCCATCAGACAAATGGCACCAATTTGACAGATCCTCAAGCAACTGTTTTTTCACACTTAGTATTAGAATGCTTTTCAACCTTCTGAGCGTTCACAGGCATGGATTTAATTTCTGTTTCTTAAATACCAGTTTGGATGATTTTCTTTTTTTGTAATATTCACTTTTGGTTGCTTATTTTTATTTCTTCCTTTAACTTCCTATTCATGTTCTTTTCCTATTTTTTTCTATTAATATTTTATTTGGGCTACGCTTTTCTTATTAATTTCTCAGAAATCTTTATGTATTAAGGAAACGAACACTTAGGTTACAGATAATGTTTTTCCCTAGGTTGAAATGGTAATGAGCTTTGAGTCATGTTTTTAATGGATCAGGAAACCTATAAGGAGAGAGACTGCAGCCCAGGGTTAGGAAGAAATTTCTAGTGTGAATGAGAAGCATGCAAAGAAGGGATGGGCAGCTGGGTGATAACCCTGTCTCACGGAGAGGTAAACCAAGACTCAGAGAGGGGCAGGAACTTGGTGACGGGTCACACAGAAAAAGGCGGCAGAGATGAGATTTGCACCCGGGTCTGTCTGTCTCCAATCTCTGTGTTCTTTCCGCCGCGTGGCATCTTGGTGTCAGAGAGAGGTGATGGTCCAAGCAGTTTTGCAGATATAAATTGGTTGCAGGCACAGAAAACAGACAAGGGAAGAGATAGGAAAATGAGAAAAACACTTGGGTGATTGGGAATTGAAGTCCTCAAATAGATACACTCAGAGAAGTGAAGGCAAAGGTCTTCGTGTCTCAAAGGGAGGAGGCCTTACATGCGCAAGCCACTCCCGTCATCCCCGCCCTGCATTGCCCCCTTCAGGACCCAGCCGCGGTGACTTGAAAGCCACTCCTGGCTTTCTCTGGGCTAAGTGCTCTCCAAGAGTCAGTCTTCTAAGAAGAGAGACACGGAGTAGCCGTTTGGGCAGTACCATTTCCGGTGTTTCCTGTTTCCACTTTTATCTGTCTGTTTCTCGCCCCTCTTCTCTCCTTCCCTCTGTCCTCCCCTCTTTCTTCTCCTCTCTCTCTTTCTCCTTCTCCCCCTGCCTCTCTTCCTCCCTCCTTCTCCCCGTCTGCATTCCCATTTTTATTTATTCTTCTTAAACTGCTGACTCTGATAAATTAGGGCTGTAGAGATACTGTTATTCTGTCCGGGGCTACTATTTCAAGGGCTAAAAACACTCATAAATAGATGGATACTGGGACGGTAACGGGGCACATTGTAGCCACTGAAAAATTCATTTTCTCTAATATACATTGCTGAAGTGTCCTGCTGAAATTCCGCACGCTCACCACGCTCTTCCACTTCGCCCGTCATTGTTACCCGATAGAAGCAGATCCGTCATCGACCCGGTCCCTTTTCTCTGCGCGGTAAATAACAGCTGGGGCGGGGGAGCGCTCCCGAGACACAGTGCTGTCAGATCCTAACCAGTTTTGGAATTTACTGGAAGCCTTCTTGGGATGGGAGCCAAAAGTGCCTGCGTCCCCATCAGTTATCTGATGGACTTCCTAGTTTGGGACAAAGCCACACCCCGTCAGAGCACAGAGAAACTTACATCTTATTTTAGCCTCACTGTCTGGATGGAAGATGGGACGGGGCCTGGGGAGTTATTTATTACACATCCCAGCTCCTCTGGGCAGCAGTCCTACTGTGTGCTTATGGTCCCCGTGAAATCACTGAGTGTGACCTCTCGCACTCTCAAAGGTGTCCTGCTTTCGGTTTGCACGAGTCGCTATAGATGAAGGCTTAAAACAGCGCCTTGTTTCGCGGCTCACTTCCCCTCACGTCCCCATCAGATGCTTATTCTGTGTATTCAAACCTACTTTTTCTTCCATCACAGTCAGGAGACTTACAATCTGAGGTAACACCTCTACATGGCAAAAAAAAAAAAAAAAGAAAAAGAAACAAATATAATTTCATGGAGCGCCTGCCATGTTCAAGGTGCTATATTCGATGCTTTTCAAAACAGTTGTGCTTTTATTCTGAGAAGAGCCCCATGAGGTTCTGTAATTCAGCAATATCAAAGTGCCTGTTGTTTCCCTTACTAATACCTCAAGTTGGGCTGTGCCTTGTAATGGATGTCATCTTACAGTTGCTGCAGCACACGCAGCATCGTGATGTGCTCGTCACTGTCCCTGCTCGGTCCAGCCCAGAAGCTCCCAGGGTGGGTGTCAGCAGCTCGGGAGAAAATCCCGGCAGCAGAGCGTTCTTTTAGTCCCCAGCAATCACATGACGGGAGGAAGGGGGACAGAGCTGGTAAACCAGAGGCGGTGAGCGATGTTCTGGAAGCGGACATCCATGGCAGACCAGTGCGCCACCCTGCAGAGTCGGGTCGGACACTCGGCAGACGTGGCTTTGGTGCTCTGAAGGACGATTTTAAGAACAGCTGCATCACCGTTAATCTGGGTGGTGCAGAGCTGTGTTGTTTGGGAAATTACCGATGTGA
Source organism: Glossophaga mutica (assembly GCA_039655065.1). Lineage (NCBI taxonomy): Eukaryota > Metazoa > Chordata > Mammalia > Chiroptera > Phyllostomidae > Glossophaga > Glossophaga mutica. Next base: position 13,425,022 of record CM077315.1, on the reverse strand, counting down.
TGATTGTGAATCTCAAGACGGCTGAATACGAGCAAGGTTTAGAGCTACTTCATCCCATTTCATTCGTTTGTCATTTCTCCTTTTTCTACGTGTGACATGGGATAAAAACCTATACCAATTAGGTCTAACAGAACTTTGAAAGTAATTGTGAAATAGAAAGTTCCAAGAGATCAAAACCATCGGGTGGAAGACATTCAGAAGCATCCTTCCTTGGGGATACGTAAGAGAACAGGCGTCCTGCCTGCAGTGGTGATTGCAGGGTCTGAGGGTGTTGGATGAGGTGGGCACTAGGGAGCCCATCTTACGGGTGCAGCTGGAAAGACAAGTGGTTTGCTGTTCCTCAGGTCGTGTGCTTAGCTAGCGGTGATGCAGGAGCAGGGATGGACCATCTCAAATGGTGATTTCAGTTGCAGTCATGGCGTGGCTACAGAGTGCCAGACACCCAGCAGTAAAAGAAACTGGTATAGTCATCGCCCTCACAGAGCTTCCTGTCCTGGGAGTACAGGGGACAGGGTGGGACCAAGGGGAGGTGACTGTGATCTGTCCTGGAGGGTCTGACGGTAGCAAGAGAACCAGCCTGGAGCCTGGGGCGACAGGGCAGCATCCGGGAGGAAGGGGCTCGCAAGCCACGGTCCGGCGGGGGTGTCCAGCCCACGGCCAGGGGCCGCACGCCGCTCAGGGTGCCTCCGAATGGGGCCCAGCACGAAATTGTACATTTACTTAGAACATGATGAGATTTTTTTGTGGTTACGTGTCACAATGTATTTAATGTGTGGCCCAAGACGACTCTTCTTCTCCCAGTGTGGTGCAGAGACGCCGAAAGGTTGGACACCCCTGAAAGAGCGAGGAGGATTAGCAGTTAGACAAGAGGAATACGGGCAGGGAGAGCGCTCCACGCAGCGGACAGCGAGTACAACCCCCTGGGTAGCCCGCCCCACTGTTCTTCTAGCTTTATTTCCATAACTGATGACCTGCTAACTAAGATGTGACTGCCGCTAGACAGCCTGCTTGCTTAAGAATTCTAGGAACTAACTTCAAAAGAGGCAGGCTCTGACCTTCAGACATTCCAGCGCTGGTAGATTTCCTGACCTTCAACCAGTTAACTGAACAGACTCTGCTGGCTTGCATGCAGTTCCCTCAACGGAGAACTCTCAACGCCCTCCCTTCGATTTCTTTGTTCTGTTTTTTTTTTTTTTTTTTCTTTTTCTTCCTCCTCCCTCCTCACAGAAACCCCTGCTGGGGTCCAGTGGTTAAGACGGTCTTTGTGATAGAGTCTGCCATCTTCTCAAGCTGCCAGCTGCTTAATAAACCCACCTTCCTTCCACCAGCCCTTGTCTCTCAACTATTGGCTTCTGAGCAGCAGGCGGCCGAACCTGGGTTTGGTATCAAGTGTGTGCAAGGCTCTGCCCTCCTGAGTTGTGGGTAGTGATGGGTGTGGACAGTGCCCTGAGGTGGAGGGCGGCAGCCATCCTGGGGAGAGTCCAGGTGAACTTGCCTGCGTGCCGATGGTTTGGCCCTTTCCCCTCTGATTCTCACAACCTGCTGGGTCCAAGGTCAGAAGTCGTAAAGGATGGAGGTAAGATGTGAACCCCTGCGAACTGAGGTCAGAGAGAGAGCTCTACACCAAACTGCGTCACACGCTTCCCAGATGCCAGGGGAGCTGGGATCCATTTGTTCAGCACCCCCACGCCTCGGCACTTTGAGATGGGAAGAAAAAGCGAGGCCCCACAGGTGAGTGGTGACCTGTCCGGGTGACACCCAGCCAAGGACAAGCCAGGAACTGGGCTATCAAGGAGCAGCCTGCCTTGCACTCACTTGTAGCATCATTACTTTTATCAACACGTATTTAAGGATCGTCCAAGCAGAGCAAACCACAGCTTTAAAGCAATTACTTGGTGATGATCAGGAGAGGCCAAGGGGATTCTGTTTGCTTGTTGGTGTGAACCTGAACGCCTGCTTGCTTAATTAGGCCTTAGCTCTGTGTTTCGCCTCAAGCCTTTTATTTTTTTCCCTCTTTAACGTCTCAGTCTTCCTCCATCACTGCACACCGTGGGCTTGGCCTCTTTGCCTTGTCTCTGAGGTGCACCTGTTCCTGCCCCACCACTGTGGCCACCTCCCTCAGTTAACTCCAGTCCCCAGCCGCTCTTAGTTCCATAATTACCACCCGCCGTAGGCAGTCTACTCTTTCGAGACTCGGGAGCAAAGGGTGCAAGGGTGTCCCTACCTGGGACCCCCTCCTCCCACCCAGCTCCTTTCAGTAACACTCACTGCTCCTGAAAAACTCACATCGAGTCACCTTCGGGGGGCAGCCTTCCCTGGTCAGCACTGAGTCTGTTTGGGGTGCTCCGATCTGGCTCTCCTGGCCCCGTGACCTTGAGCTTTGTGACTTTACATCTGCAGCAGCAGCAGAACCTAGGTCTGGCATTCAGGGGAGCGTGAGTGCCTGCTGGCAGGGTGCTGGGGTGGGGACGTGTCAACCGTCTCATGACATAACAGTGTGGGGAATTGCTTTTCACGTAGGAAGAGGTTCAGTGATGTTAAACAGCGGTGTGGTGACTCCTTGGGTTGGTGCGGGAATACCTGTATACCAGCCTCCTGGGGCTGGGCCCAGCATATGGGCTGCTTCCATCACAGCTGTGGTAGAGTCACGTAACCTTGTTCCCTGGGATTACTTTAAGAAGGTAGGTCTGTCCTTAGCTCATCCCCCACCACTAATGAGGGGCCTCTTAGCTGCCCCAGGTATTGAGTAACTGCTGTGCTCCCTGCTGGAGATCCATTGCTGAGAAAGACAGACAGACAGACAGAGGGGTCCTTGCCTGCAGGGACCTCATAGGGTCACGGGAGAGAAAAGCTAGCAGCTAGGCACACGCCGGTGGAAGAGGTGTGGGTTTCTATGGGAACACAGTGGACAGACACCCAGGACAGACTTGTGTCCTCAGAAGAGGCTTTCCAGAAGTGACGCAGTGACCTCTGACCTCAAGGATGCATGTCCGTTGGTCAGTGAGAGGAGGGGGAGAAAGTTTAGATTTTTTGTTCCTGCATAAGTAAGGCGGCGGCAAAATTTAGTGCTCAAAGCCGCCTCGGTTCTGTTGCACCTCGCAGTTCTGTGAGCCGGCAGTTCGGGCAGGGCTCATTTGGGTGGTGCGCTTCCATGGGGTGTTGTTACTTGAGGTTACTTGATGACATTCAGCTGGGAGACAGTCTGGTGTGCTGGGTCCAAGCAGGCTTTGCTTGAGTGCCTGGTGACTTGGTGGGGGACAGTTGGGAACCAGTGTCTCTCCTCTAATAGCCTCAAGGACTCTCCACCTGTCCCCTCCTGTCTCTCTCTGGCAAGGCAGACAGATTTCTTCCAGGTCAACTCACAGCTCCGACAGACAGGAGGTGGCAGCTTCTAGTCTCTTAGGTCCTGGGGCCACAAGCTGTCAAGGGGTGACTTCCCCTAAACACTGTTGGTCGAGGTATCACAGAGCCTGCTGGGATTGAAGCGGGGGGCGGGGGCAGAGACCCACCACTTGTTGATGAGGAACGTGTGATCTCTAATCTGCTCTTTTGGGGGGTGGGAGGGAGGGAGGGAGGGAGGGCTCTGGGCTGAGGTTAGAGAGAGCCAGTCCCGGTGGGGGGCCCTGAGACCGAAGGGGCCACAGCAACGGATGAGGCTGCAGAATGGGCCGCAGCGAAGCAGAGAGGGCTTGTGGAGACGCGTCATCGAGTCTGGAACTCGTCCTGGGGACCGTGGGAGGGCTCTGGCGGGTTTCGAGCAGGCCTGTGACGGGATCGGATTTGCGGTTGAGGAGAACGACTCTCGGTAGCTGTGCGGGAGGGAGGTGGGGGAGGCTCGCAAAGGGTCAGCTCAGAGCCGCAGACGCTGACGCTGACATGGAGGGAGGCACTGACATAGCTCAGGTGGCAGATGTCGGTGCCGAAGGGAGGGGCGGGCAGGTGGAGGAGCTGGAGAGATGTGGGGGCATTCGGTCTGTGGGTGCACAGGCCCCTGCCCCCATGCTGGCCAGCCGTGCGTCCTGCTTGTCCCACTCCTGTCCCTGTGGGTCAGAGCACCCCACCCTCCGCCACCGCAGGGACAGCTGTCTGGGTGGACATGTGGCGCCTGGCCCTGCACTCACGGTCCCACGAGCAGCTGCGCTTTCATCCCGGCGTTTTCTACAAGCATCAGTCAGCTTCCTGTCTGTGAAAAATGGGGACAGCAATATTAAAAGTGACAAACATTTAACCGTCTCTGAAGCCGTGTTCTCGATAGCGCTGGAGGAAATGATGAAGTGGTGACTAGGATGGAAATCAGATTTCCTGTTGGAGGAGCTGATAAAACATTTCATTTTTCTAAACAAAGAGTTTGGGATGGACCCGATGTATCTCAAGTCCGCAGGGGCTCGTTTTGGAATCTTCGCGTCGGGAACCGGAAGGTCCATGGTTTCCCTGTCCCCGCATCGGTCCCCGGCTGTCATGGGAGGTAATTGCTGAGACCCCCGGAGCATCGAGTTTATGTTGGGGTGCTTGGATTTGCAAAACCCTCGCCTCCCAGCACCAACGGGGCTGCTTACCCATTTGAGCTTCAGTCTCCTTACTTAAAATGAGAAGAACCGATTTCCGCCTCACACGGTTGGTGTGGAGTGTCCACGAAAGCCCCCAGCCGTAGTGACCCTCACAGACTGTCCGAGTGTCCAGTCAGGCCTGCCCCGGTTTGAATGCACGGGGCCAGAGGATCCTGGGGCAAAGCAACTTACCCAAGACCCTCTTTGAGACGAGGTGTGGCATTCTGCGACAGGGACTCGAGTGAAACTTTCTCCGGCTCTGCAGCACAGCCTGGAAGAGTGGGTGGGTGCCATGTGCAAGCAGGTATGAACTCAGTTCAGCGAGTAACTGTCTTACAAATAGAGTCACACAAGAATGTGTGGTGGTGAGCTCTTTGTCATCGGAAGTGTTCAAGCAGAGGCTTGGCGGTACCTGTTCCAAACCTTGGTTGGGAGAACTTGCAGCTCACGTGTGGGTCAGAGCAGAAGGCCTCTAAGGCACAGCCTGGCTCTGAGCGCTACAGAGCCGTGAAACATGTTTCAGGGATACGTACTTAAAGGACCCCAAGGGGCTGTTCCAGCGATGAGCGAACTCTTCATAATGGAGCCTTCGCTTGGGCCCTCAGGTGGCGGGGATGAGTTGTCCCTCTGGGTGGGAGGGGGTTGGCCTGGACACGGCCTGGGCCATCTGGGTGTCCTAGAGCACCTCAGACCACATGTCGCCTGTGCCAGGCCCCTGGGATGGAGGCTGAGTTGGATTCTCCGTGGCTTCCTGGGGTCTGTTGGGTTCCTCCACCACTTTGGGAACCCGCGGAGACCGAATCTGTCGCGCATGCTTTGGAGAAGGACTTCCGCTAGCTCTCCGAAGTGAGTGAGCTGGCCGGGCCCTGGCGCCAAAAACATGTCATGCTGAGCTGTGTTCGCTTTAGGACGTAGCGTATTTCTCTCTGTGTCTCTCCCTGTCTCCCCCGCTCCTCACCCATCAGTCTCACTTTAACTGCTGGGTCATCTGGTTCAGGGTCAGGCGGCTTCTTCCTAAGGAGCCCGATAGCAGACATTTTCAGCTTCGTGGGCCATGCAGTCCTCATCACAACCGCCCAGCCGTGCAGCTATTGCGCGAAGCCAGCCGTAGACGGTATGTAAATAAATGGCCATGTGGTGTTATAAATACAGCCATCGACAGTAAATAAATACCACCATAGACTATTAGCTCGGGGTTTTGCTGGAGCTCTTGCTGAAGATGAGGCCATAAAAACGCCAAGTGACAATACCATTATTCAGGGTGTCCAGAGCCCTTCGTGTCCCTTCCAAAGCTCCCTGGTGTTCTAGGTCATTAAAGTATATTGTTGATTAATATTTGAGCAGCCACATGTAGTGGGCGTCTCTCCAGGTGCCACATCCCTCATCCGTTTCCGCTCCCTGCGACCCCCAGCTCTCCCTGCGGGTTCACGCTTCCCTCCTTCGGCCCTTCGCCATCTGGCCCACAGACCCCGGAGGGGCCTGACCCATGAGCTCCGCGCAGTCCCTGTGCACGTCACGGGAGCCCGTGTGGACGGAGAGGGGACGCTCCCACTGCGTCCCCCCATCCCAACCCTCACCCATCCGTTCACCCCTGCACTCTCCTCCTGAGAAAGTCCCCTCACGCCCTCCCTCCGCTTCCTTGGTTTTCCCTCCGTCAGCCCTGTGGTCTGTGGGGACAGTTCCCTGCTATTTTATAAGGTGACTTGCTTGGCGGGTCATCTGAGAAATGCCATTGCCTGAGCTGGGGACGTCCTTCCCAAACGTCTGTTTAGGTGCAGTTTCACTTAGGTCCCAAGAGGCAGTCGCCTCCGCTCCAGGGTCCCCCGAGTAGCCCAGGCAAGGCCCTCAAGCTCACGGACCCTCCGTGTTTCTGTTGCCGAAAGGAGGGCAGTGGCAGCACCCGCCTCTGGTGGATGGCTGGGTGTTGGATAAGATGTTTTTTAAATACAAAGTGTCCCAAAAGCTGTAGCGCAATTTTAAAATTCAACAACTTCAAGAAGCAGAAATGCTATGAAGTCACTGAATGCATCATTCGAAAGTTTAAGTATTTTGTGAATTTATGCATTTTTAATTTTAATTTTTGTTTCGGTCCATATTTGCTGTGTTCACCTAGGGAGCTAAAAAAACAAATTTAAAGACTTATTTTTAAAAACTTACAAGTGACTAAATGCAAAGAAAGTTCGAGACACTTCCAAGCGAGCTGGGTATTTATAGCATTTGCATCCCCGAAGTTATTGATGCATAAAACGGCCCTCTGGTCCAGTAGGAGCTGCAGCGGTACAGCCTGTCTCTTGCTATTCATATCATAATCGTCATCATCGCCGTCGTCCGGTCAGAGCCGTCACAAGGAAAGTCCTTCTGCGGTGTGAACTACTGGACACCATGTCCCGTTGCTGTCACTGCCTCGGTCCCACGAGGCGCCTCCCGCCTCCATCCCGCGGAGCTCGGTGGCGATGCCCCTCCAGGCTCGCTGCTCCTCACCCCCGCCGGCCCCCGTGCCGGGCGTCAGTGCCACGTGGTGGACCTCGGGCTCCGGCAGGAAACAGGGTCGGGTGGGGGCAGCACGTGGGTGGCTTCCCTGCTGAAAACTTGCTCCCATATTCCACATTGGACCTAGATGTCAGGTTCGCAACCTTTCTCCGAGTCCCACTCTGCCCTTGACCCAACTCGCCACTGCTTCCATTTAAAGGATGTGTCTTCTCGGGCTGAGCGCCCGCCCATGCCTCCTTCCTCGTGGCCTTCACGCTCCCCCACCCTGCTCAGCCCCCACGCAGCCTGTCTCACCTACCGTTTCCACTCTGGCCCTGGGACACCCACGCCACTGCAGAGCCTCCTCCTAGCAGGGTCCCCCCGGTGGACTGTTCCTTCCCCCGAAGACCTCCGCACAGCGGGAACTCGCGCAAGTCCAAGACTGTGGTGTCCAAGAGACTCCTGGGAATGAAAAGATAGATTAAGAAGAAATGATCTGCTCATGGCAGCTGAGTTTGTAGCTACCTGGGACAGGTGTGGAATCGATAAGCGTGTCGTCGATTGGGAGGGAGTTGGGTAGGTGGGTCTGAATCTTCAAAGGGAAGTCAAAAGCAGTGGGGCATTGCCTCCGCGTGTCCTCAGCAGGAGGGGCTGGCGGGGCTGGCTGGGGAGACGGTGGCCTGAGTGGAGGAAGAGGGCGGATCCTGAGAGAAAGACGTGCTGGCCTGCCGACGGCTCTGGAATGACACCATCCGGGGCCGCGGGTACCAGAAGGGGACAGGGATTCAATGGAGTGAGTGGCAAAGAGTGGATGCTGGTGCTGGAGAGATGCCCAGGGAGACATGGACTGAAGGAGGTATCTCCTAGGAGACCACCGCTGACCCTGGAAAGGACAGTGTTGGGGGTGGGGGTGATGGCAGGACAGTGAGGAGATAGGCCGGTGTCTGCAGCCCAACCCATCAGTCAGATGGGCCGCAGCAGTGACGGAGTGGCTGGCGCTGGAAAGGGGGACATTTCAGGCTGGTTGATGCTGAAGGAAGGATTGAGGGTGGTAGCGGCTCGTGGTGTGTTGGGCTCAGAGGCACAGCTGCCCGGCAAACGGGGTCCGCACACAGGTTCCACAGTGTGTGGTGCAGAGTCCATAGGCCCTACTGTGCCCATGCGGGACCCCAGCAGACACTGACGGGTCCGGGCCCAGAGTGGGTGCTGGGGGGTGCCGGACTGGGGGCTTTAGGGCCTTTCCTTGGAGCCCTCTCTCCCTTCTCTGTCTTATTCAGCGCCACTCTTCTATTCCACGAGGACTGTCTCCATTTTACAGGTGGGGAAACTAAGGCATGGGGGCTGGGGTTATGGGATGCTCGGCCTCACTCCCCTCACAGAGGCAGGAAGCCAACACAGGTCTCGTGAGCCGCCTGGTCTAATTGAGTTCTCTCTCCTTCCTCTTAGGTGTCACAGTGATATTAAATTACAGGATTCAAATGTATAATTTCCTAAACTTAAATGTGATTTATCTTAATAGGACTCTGTACCAGGTCACTTTGTCATGCACAGTGTCAGAGAGCAGATCTGTTATTCACAGAGGATTTGGAGAGAGGAGAGACTGCAGCCGCCCCCAGGGCTGGGAGGCCGAGCCCCGCGCCGGCAGCCCGTGGGCGCGCAGCTGGGTTGCACTGTGAATGGAAGCGGAGAGGTCCGACGTCCCCAGACCTCGCATGGTACGTGGGTCTGGCTTCAAGCCTCACTGCTTCGACCCGCCTCCTCAGTTCAGGAGACGAGGAAGGAGCCTTGTGAGAGCCTGATGCCGGTCCTGCCTCAGGGTGCCCGAGTGTTGCTTTGACGAGAACCGAGCCGCACTGTTCTTTAGAGAAATGCTTGAGAGCCATAGTGTCTCATAGCAGGAAGATGGCTGGGATATGCTGTATTTTACGAAGTTATCAGTTTATTTGTTCCATCATTTAATAGTGTGCAGAGGCCCCAACCTGCTGTGCAGACGGCACAGAAGGGGAAATGACAGCTACGGGAGAAGTGACTTGCCCACGGGTAGGAGCCGAGCTTGGATTTAAACCCGAGCCTCCGCAGTCCCTGGCCCAGGTCTCCGGGTCCTAGCACCAGCAGCCAGCCAGCTGACATGCGCTCTTTGAAGGTGGCAGAGGCGGGAGGGGGTCGTTGATGCTTATCTCCGTGATGAATGCGATTCCGGTTGGCAACTTGATCTTCCGCCTTTGCAACTTGGGGAAGACGGAGGGTGATCAAAAGAATATAGTTTTGTGATGAAAGACACCCTTGGAAATGCAATACTCCACTCTGTCAGCCTCGAGAGTCAGGGGAGGCGGGATAAAAAAGATCTGTGTGAGCAAGCCCGCCGCTGACCCGGAGGCCTGAATGTGTGTGAGCTCTGCAGCCTCTTTGCGCACTCGCCTGAGTCCAAAGGGGTGCAGAAAAACCCAAATGCAGAAGTTTGGGAGCAGCGTGGCAGTTCTGAGCTCTAGCTCTGGGCCCAGGCCACTGGAGCTTAAACCTGAAGGGCAGCTCAGCCCCTTGATATCTGTGTGACGGTCCAGGCAGAGATTTAAATACTGTCCTGGCTTCCCATCCGACACGATGTGGGTAGCTGAGTGGAGCTCGTCGGCCAGCGTGAGGGTCAAAGGCAGTAAGGAATGTAAACAACTTGGCGCAGGGCTGGGTCGATACACTGAGGATCCTCCGTGATGCTGACTTTTATAAGACACAGTGAACCGTCTTTTCCCACTTCTGAAGTGGGCAGGGATGGCGGCCCGTGGGCAGAATTCGCCTTGCTATTTGGCGATGCAGACATATGCTCCGAGCAGCGGACAGAGCCTCTGCCTCTTGAGACCAGGTTACTAGCTCATAAAAACAGGGGAGGGAAGCCCCTTCATTTCACTCGTCCCGTTCCCAATTTTGGAGGGAGGTGCATTCCAGCGTGTCAGGAGCACACACACACCAGGGACCTTAAAAGCGGCTTGGCCCCTCCACTCCGGGCTCAGCTGGGATAGATGCTCGCTTTCCATCTTCGACAAGCCTGTGGGCAGACTGCTGCTGGGAGACTGAGCGGTTTAGTCGGTGGAGTGGGGTGGGCACCGGGGGCCAAGGGGCATTCTGTGAAGGGGCAGTTTTGCAGGCTCTGCTCAGGGAAGCTTCAGGGCAGAGGCGCCATGTGAGCTGATCGTAGGAGGATGAGGAGGAGGTTCTACGTTTCTGGTTCAGTTTGACAAAGGCAGGCAAGTCCGTGGGGAAACTGCAGGGGTGGTGGCTCGGATGGGTCCTGGCGGCTCCGGGAAGGGGCACTCAGCAGCATGACAGGGTGTGTATGTGTGTGAGAAGCTTGGTCAGTGCAGCAGGACGGGGAGCCAGCCTGGGCGGCTGCGGCTGCAGAGATAGGTGGCACTGAGCAGTGGCAGGCTCGGCATCTACTGCCTAGAATCAACAAGTCACAGCAGAAGCAGCAGCTGATCCATCCTGTGGTGATGGGGTGGGCAGGGACGCTTCCAGAAGGCGTGATGTTTATTTAAGCTGGTAGCCGAAAGCCTCGCAGAGGGCTGATCCAGGCTGGGGGGCAGAGGGGCAAGTGTAGAAGCCCGGGGCGGGCAGAGGACGGACGGGGAGAGGGATAAACTAAGGGGCAGTTCTGGCTAGAGTAGGGGTGGGGACAGATGGGACGTGGTGGGCGATCCTGTGTGGGGCCTGGCGTGGGCCAAATCACCTGGCACCTTCCAAATCCTGCAGGCTCTGGGATCCAAGGCAGGTCACAGGTGGGGCCTGATGGGAGCAGGATTTTGGCTCAAGGCCTCCCAGACCCCAGCTGACTCGAAGCTGCCTGATCTCAGGGCCTGAGCTCTCCTGCGTGCACTGCCCAGCATTCTGGTTGCTTGGCTCTTCACTGGCCGTCTGTCTGCCTGGGCACAGAGCAGACTAGCTGTCCGCTCAGGGTTTTAAATGCTCTCAGAGGCCCGCTCGCCAGCCTGATGCAGATGTGTGGCTCGTTCCGTGGGATTCGTCCTGCGGGACAGGAGTGTGATATGACCCGATGTTTATGGATGGCTGAGTCTAAAATATCCATTCCGAAGTCCACTGAAGGATGAAATTCCTCGTTACTTTCATAGATTCTCTTGTCTTCCTTTCCCCCCGTGGAGGGACATAAAGCACTGGTATTTTTAGCTCAAAGCCTGGCCATTTTTCTAATCATACCTGAGTAAGAAGGAAGGGCATTTTAGCGGGGAGAACGGCTTGATGAAGACCGTCCCAGGCTGCAAAGGTCCCCCGAAGCAACTCCCTCCCCTAACCAAGGTCTCTCTTTGTCATGGTTTCAACCACGTCTGGAAGCTGAGAGCTGCAGCCCAGCGTGTCTGGGCAACTGTTCGCGGTACCCACCCTCACGAGGACTCAGGACTTAAACGTAGGGCAGAGGCCCCCGGGCTGCCCAGCCCGGCCACCCAGGAAGGAAGTAGGGCCAGCGCTGAGTGTGTCCCCAGCACCCTCTGTTCATGGTCAGCACGCCAGTGTTCCTGGGGACTTTGTAAAATATTCCAACACTCCAGAATTGTGGATGGAGCTGCCTTGAACTCCGCCAAAGGCACCAGGGTCCTGGGTCTGCTGTGATTCCCCGTCGCTCAGCAGGTCGAGCTTTCTTCTCCTTTTACACCAGACGAGCCTTTCCTGCGGGTCCGGGCTAGGGCTCTCCACCCCTGCCTCTACCTCCAGCCCAGCCCTACCTGCCACGCACTGTGGTTCATGCCTTTACACGCCCAGCATTGCCATGGTCTTCCGACTGTTGGATCCTCCGTGTGCAGTATGACCTGGCACCCTAAAGCCATGCTGAATGAATGACCACGCACATGGCCCACCTCGGGGGCGTTTCCGTGAACAGCCCCGAGCCTGCTGCGCTGGGAAGACGGTCGCTGGCCCACGTCCGTGACCCCTTGCCCGCATGTGCGTCAAGTGTAGCGTGCTCGGAATCTCACCTACGTTGCTCGCTTTGTGACGGTATCGTTGGTGATGATGTTGATGAACATGACTCTGTGTGGCAGGGCTTGGAACTGTCTGCATCAGGGGAGGGAAGCAGACGGTCCTTCCTTCTTGGAGTTTACAGTCTGGGCGCAGGGCAGCCAAGGAGACAGCGTGCCGGGGCGGGTGGGGCTCCAGCACAGGCAGAAGGCAGGACGCTGGGGCGGCACAGGCAGAAGGCAGGACGCTGGGGCGGCACAGGCCGAAGGCAGGACGCTGGGGCGGCACAGGCAGAAGGCAGGACGCTGGGGCGGCACAGGCAGAAGGCAGGACGCTGGGGCGGCACAGGCCAGCGGATCTCACCCACCCGGGAGACTCCAGGAGGGCTGCTCGAGGGAGTGCGTTTTACAGAGAGGTCTGGAGTGCAGGCAGGAGCTGGCCAGGCCGAAGGCAGGCAAGAGGGGTCCAGGCTTGGGGACACATGTAGGAAGGACTGGTGACAGGGCGTGGCTCTGGTGGCGATCTCGGTGGCAGGGTCAGCCCCTTTGACCCAGGAGGCTGTGGAAGGCCTGGCCGTGCTGACCTTACCTCTGGGTGCCTTTCCCTCCCCCCATCTGGTGATGATGGGTCAGAGGAAGCCCCTCTGCTCTGGGGACGGGGTGCCAGCCCCAGGCAGCACCCTGCACGCCTGCTCAGGGAGTTTCTGTGTGTGTCCCGAGGGGATGTCCTCCTGCGCTGCGAGTCAGCCCGTTTTCTCAAGTCCTGTCTCCCCCTCTGAACGTTGTCCAGGCAGCGACCCAGCCCACTGTGAACTCCTTACCACACCCCCTCCCGCAGCCCCGGGCATCCTGTGGTTACAGGTTGCTAAGCGGCAGGCACATGGGACTCATCCTTCGCCATTGATGCAGATTTCAACCCATCACTTAATCCCTCTGCAGCTTCCAGCCTTGTCCCTTAGAATGAGAGTCATGTGCCCACTCCCTTGGCTTGTTTTGAGGATGAAACACAAATGTCTCTGCAATAGTAGCATGTAGTAGGTTCTTTATACTGCCACTGCTTCCCCTTCCTTTCAGCTACAGAACACCCCAGAACTCAGGCCCTGCTTGTTCAACTTGAGCTGATTAAAATGCAGACACAGAATGTCTGACCGTGTCCCTCACTCGGCCGTATCGTGTCCTCGGGCCATGTTATAATGCCCGTTGCGTAGATGAGGCAACTGAGGCTCAGAGAGGCCAAGTCTCTTTCCCAAAGTCCCAAACGGGTCAGCTGGGGATCAGGCCCTGGCCTCGTGCTCTCCTGCCGCTCCCTGCAGCCCTGCTTGGTCCTCCCAGGAGGTCCGTGGGCAGGAGCCGGCCACGGCCGGCGGAGGCCCCTGTTCCTGCTCCTTCCGGTTCTTCTCTGGCAGGCAGCAGCTGAGAAGGAGAAACACACAGTGGTGAATAACCGCTGTCACAAACCAGGAGGGCTGTTCCTGACCCCTCATCCTGACGAAGTCTTTCTCTCCCCAGGTTCCCGTTTAATTTGGGAGGACACCTGCAGGCTCCTCGGAGGCAAGCCACTCGTGGATTCTGCGAACAGGTAAGGGCAGTGGTTGACCACATCACACATTCCCAGGCCTGCAGGGGAGGTGCCAAGTCGTGCCCAGGCCCCGAGGTTCCCTTTGGGGACAGGATCCGGCGCTCCCCCAGGGAGCTCTGGAGGAGGCCTGCATCAAAGCCGGGCGGCCCCGCCTGCTTGTTCCGGAGAGAGAGCTCGGCCATGAGCGCAGACTTCCATTCAATGAGTCTGAATAGAGGTGCGTCCCTACTCTTCTCGTTTCATTATCCCACAACCTCCTGGAAGGCTTTCTAGATGAGGGCGCGGAGGCTCCAGGGGGCTCATGACTTTGTTCTACGTCACACGGAGAGTGAGTGCCGGAGTGCAGAGGCAAACTGAGGTCTGTCGGGACTCAGAGCCATGCTCGCCTGCCTGTTTCCAGCGGGGTGATGCCTGAAGGGGGTGCCGTGTATTCTGCTGTGATTGAAGCGGGAGCTGCAGGCTCCTGCTGACAGCAGGCCGGGGATCTGTGGCTCCCTTCACCCCTCTGTGTCACTGAAGCCTCAGCACCCTCCGGAATGTGGGTGCTGTCTTTGTGCCCCTTGTATAAAGGAGGAGGCTGAGGCCAGCGTGGAGTAGGAAAGCTGGGCTGGTGCGAACTTTGTGGTGGCGCTCAGGGGAGCGACAAGCATTGGGGGGTCTCGTCCATGGTGTCCAGCAGGTGGCAGGTTGCAGACAAGTGCGCGAGGTGACCGCTGTGATGTGGTCTGGGGGACCGAGGGAGTTGAACAGGGACTCACGAACAAGGCCAGTGTGCAGGAGGGGAGTGCGTTTCCTTCAGAGGGGACGTGGGAGCTGTATCTCTGGGTGGGCAGCTGTCCGGGGACTTGGTCTGGGGCGTAGGGTGGGGCTGCCTTTGGAATGAGGCAGGAGCTGAGTTCTCAGGAGGAGGCCCAGGTCAGGGCCCCTGTGCAGGGAGCGAGAAGTTCCTGGCTGAGGGTGGACAGGTAGGGAAGTCGGCCCTCTGAGAGGCCAGCTGGGCCCACCAGCCCGGGCTGCGGGGAGGGGAGGAGGGAGGGCAGCAGACAGTGTCACCCACCCTGCATCTTCTGCTGAGAGCTTGATTTCTCTGCCCCTGCTGAACAGCCAGCTGCTGCTTTCTTTATAGACGCCCAGCCCGTGGACTGGACTGGGGCATGACTGGTGCTTCAAGGAAAGTGTCCCCTCAGGGATGGGGACGGAGAACGGATGAGGAGGGTGAGCCAGCCCTTCCCACTGCCTGGCCTAGCACTGCTCAGGTTTCCTGCCACAAAGAACAAAGGCTCTGCCTGGCTTTGCAGAAAGGGTTCTGGGTTTCCCAGAGCATTGTGGAATGACCCAGCGCCTGTCCTCAGGAGGAGAAGTGCTCAAGAACTTTGAGGCTGGGGGTTACCTGGGCAGGAAAGAGGCAAAGGGGGAGAATCCAAGAGAGGGGCAGACATCACGGGGGCCCACACCTGCTGTCCTCACCAGATGGGAGCTGGCTCCGCTCTCAGGCTTCCGGGCAGGCTCTGTTTCTGACGCACGGAGACGTCGTCTCTCTGTCCTTGTAGGCTGCAAATAATTGCTCTGCACCCACTGTGTGTGGGGCCTGGCTGCAGTGAGGAGGGGCATCGGCAGCAGCTGGGGTCTGGACGGAGGGCTCCGGGGAAGCGGGAGTGCAGAGCCAGGCCTGCCTTTCCTTTGTGAGAGGCCTCCCCTCCCCTCCAGGGCACCTCCTCCTCCTGGGTCTGGCTCTCCTGGACCACGACCCAGGACCTTCCTTCCTCTGACCACGCTTCTGCCCTTCACTGAGTCTTTGATCTCCATTTCAGTCCCCGCCTCTCTCTCGGAGTCACTCCCACCGCAATCCACAAAAGTGCTCAATGCCAGCCCACGTCCAAGAGCAACAGACACCACCACTGTGACCCCCAAGCCTTGGGTCCCCTACCGCCCTGGGAGGCCGCTCTCCTAGGCCCCTCACGTCTTGATCAGTCTTCTTAAGAGAACCTTCTGCATGGATTTGCCCCATTGTGCTCCATTCTAGTCCTGTGTCGCTCTAGCACTTTCACCAACCCAACTCTGCAGAAATGCTCTTCTGAAAATACCAGCGGACGTGCTGGGTATCACGACCTAACGATACCACTTTTCTTCCCCCTTGACCGCACCAGAGGCTCTGGACCATTACTTTCTGCTCCAAACCCCTTTCTGCTTTGAATTTGGTGACATCTCTCTCGGGGCCCTTCCAGTTCCCTCTCCACCCCTGGGGTGTGGATGGTCTCCAGGGTTTCTTCCTTGTACCTCTTCTCTCACTATCTGTCTTCTGCTCATGCAATCTCCGGGCAACTCGTGGCTTCACCCACCATCCACCTCCACGCCCCTGACCCCAAAATCTCTTCTTCCTGGGCTCCCCGTGGGCCTTCACATTGAGGTGTGGCTGCAGGGGGCAGCATGGTGCTTTCAGTGAGCCCGGGTTAAGGACCGTTAGGACGGTTGCTTCAGGAAGGTCGGTTGATAGAGGAATTAACTGAGTTGTTGTGAATGTAGGCAAAACGATAGCCTTTTGATTCAGTTTCGATAAGAAGCAGAATTAAATTAGAAACTCATGGCCATACCATTTTATTTTGCCCAATTCCTAGTCTATTGTAGAGGAGCTTAATAAATGTTGGCGGAATCTATTGTTGATTCGCTGTGCATCTGTCCTTTGTTTTGAAAAGGATGGGTGAGCAAAATATTATCTATTGAGTGGCTAGGAGAATCAACGGAGGCGCTAATAAGCAGGAAGGAACTGAGATCTCCCCGCTTCCAGCTGCTCATCTGCGGGCGTCGTGTCCTTGATGCTGTTCATGCCTGGTGCCCTGGTTCTGCTTCCTTCTCACCTGGACGGGCATCCAGCGCGTCATACATGTGAAGCTAATGCTCGGGATGAGGAAGCTTGGTGTATTTGAACCTTAAAGGTCATTGACTGAAAAGAAAGAAAGAAAGAAAGAAAGAAAGAAAGAAAGAAAGAAAGAAAGAAAGAAAAGCCAGTTTAATATAGCGTCTCATTTGTCTCCAACGAGGTCAAGAAGTTAAGTTTATGAGCCCCGTGGGTGACCTCTAAAGATTCCAAGGTCAATGACGGCAGTGGAACCAGGTCAGAAAGGCACATCACTTCTCCAGGGCTGGGGCCGAACCGTGCCTCTGACACGTGGCCGTTTGAAGGAAACGCGTTGCCTCCCAATTTGTCTCTTACGGCGCCTTCTCCTCACCGTGCTGCTGGTCTGCAGAGGAGCAGTGTGGAAATGCTGGGTGCCTTAGGAAGCTTCGGAACGAGACAAACGGAGATTCTGTGAGCCCGTTTGGAAACCAAGATTCTGCCCAAATTTAAATTTATGTTGAAAGCTCCGAAGCTGCTGTTCCCCAGCTCCTGGCAGTCGATCATCCTCGGTCTTCAGTCAGCCTCTCTCTGCCCCTCTCTGCCTTTCTCCTTCTCCCTCAGCAATGTCACGTATGTGTCACATGGGGGGAATGGCTCTTGCCTCTTTTACCCTTGTCCATTGAAAACACGACCTGTGTCTGCTGGCTCTCTGGAGAGCTTTCGGGTCTGAGTCCGCCGCCCCCGTGGGCAGCTGGATGGCCATTTCTCACCGTGACCTCTGCGGGCGGTCGCTGACAAAGCGTCAGGTGCAGGGGCCGGGAAGCCGGCCGAGAGTCAGGCAGAACCCTGAGGATCGCAGCAGGAATGTGAATGGGTATTGTCTTTCCCTAAAAGGAGGATTGTAAAGGTTATCAATTTCCCTTTCAGACAGAAAGCAGAAATACCATTGACTCCAGTTGTCAAAAGAAAGTTGACTAACAGTTTAAAGTCGGTCAGCAGGTTTGAGAGAGGAAGCTATTCTGAGCATACGGAAAGGCCACAGTCTGAACTCAGCCAGAAAAACGAGGTTCTCGGTTCAAATTCCACCTCCTTCCCGGGACTAGTGAACTTGAGCAAAGCAATTGCCCCCTGTCTGGACTGGGGGCGGAGACAGGCTTCATTTGGTTTCAGGGAAACGTGGATTTATGAGGTGCTACCCTCTGTGGCTGTGGAGCCTGGTGGCCTCACCTTAAGGTGGAGATTATAAAGCCCCCTCCTTTGGAGAGGCTCTGTGAGCAAAGCTCGCAGCTCACCGAAGGCAGGTGAAGGCAGGCGTTCCCAGATGGGGCCGAGGATGATGATGATGATGATGATGATGATGATGATGATGATGATAAAAAAATGGCACTTGTTGAAAATCAGAGTGTCCCTCTAATGCATTTGTTGTGTGGGGCTTTGGCCGTTTTCCTTTGGAAAGGAGACTCCTAACAAAACGCAGCTCCATCCACGCATGCTCCAGGCTTTGGACCAGCTCGCTTGGTCGGGGACGTGCAGGTCTGCGCCGGGCTGACGCTGAACAAAACCCCGTCTGCTCTGATCTCCCTGAGAGCGCATCCATTTACACAACATGTATTGTTCGGTTTTCTCCAAGCGTGTGCCCTTCGCCTGCATTTCGAGGCAGAAGAGCTGTTAACAACCGACGAGAGCTCCTTTCCAGTTCACGTGCCACTCAGAATGTTCAAGAGTGTGCTTGAATTTTAACCTTTCAATGCATCTCCGTAATGGTACGCCACCCTTAAAAAATGAGATGTCAGCTTCTTGCTGAAAGGACGAGCCGCTGATGTTCAAGCTGAAAACCAGCACTCGTCCTTTCAGGCGCCTCATCTGGGTTGAGGACGTTATAAAACGCCATGGATGGAAAGGCGGGTCACCGCTGCCCGTGGAACGTCCATTCTGCAGGGACCTGTGTTGTGAACGAGGCGCACACCTCGCGGGGTGACACATTCTCATGGCATTTAAGCCTTGCTCTCGATCCGAGATGCATTGCTGGCGGCTCTATTTTCTTTTTTTTAAAGAGGGTTCAACATCACCTAAGTAAATTAATGTTGCCAAGAAAGGCATTTTAAGAATTGATGCATTAGAAATAATTGCCTTCTAGTTGCTCACACAGCTTGATGGATTCATCCTGCTCCTTCATCCCCGTTGCTAGTGAAGGTAATCCCTCCACGTCTTTTCATTGTCATTCTCCACCAGGGAGCCTTCTCATCCGAATGGAGCTTCTCACTGCTCCCAAACTCTAGGGCTCCTCACCTCAACTGCAAAGCCCTCCTCTTCCCTGAAGACCCTGTTCAGAAGTCGCCTCCTGTCTGAACTGTGCCTGGATGCCCTGACGTGGGGTGCTTGCCCCTCCCTCCTCAGACGCCCTCTGGTACTTCCTTTCTGACTCTACAGAGGAGCGCCACACTCCAGATCCACTTAGCTCTTGTCTTGGACTGTGAGCTCAGTGGTAGCAGCTGGGGGTTGGGGGGCGCATTTAATTTCTCTTCGATCATCAGCACCTAAGAGCACCCAGGATGTATCTGATACTCGTTAGAACTCTGATTTTAAAAATGAATGAAAAAATGAGTGAGAGTTAAGAAATGCCAAAGCTGGTGTAGAATGGGAGGAGCCAGGGGTTGACTAAAATAAAAGATGGGGCGTGAAGGGGCTCCCTCCCTTTTACAGGACAGTAGATCAAGGCCCTGGAAGGGGAAGCTGTTGAGCGTGTTGCCCGTGCCATGCATGGTCCGGGAGCAGAAGGACAGCATATTTAACCTCCCTGGGGCTCGGATGCTTTGGATAATGACAGATTTGTGTTCATTAGACATACCCTCTTCAGCCTTATTCTGTCCTCAAAGGCTAGGTCCTCAAGCGCCATTGTTTTTGTTTGGCCTGATTGTTTTCCCCCCACTGAACCTAAGAGTGTTCTCTTTACCCAGCCTCCAGTAAAGTCAGCCGCGGTGACAGGAATCACGGGTTTTCTGTGTTACTGGGAGGTGGGGCTGCGAGGAACTCTGAGGCTGTGTGCACACACGTGTGGAACGCCCAGGACAGCGAGCTGAAGCATGGTGAGCGGTCAGTCCCCCACTCGCTGGCTGGCCTGGAAGATTCTCGGCAGCTCAGGGTCCCCAGCTGTGCAATCATCACTGAGCTCAGAGGATCGTTAGGAGAATTTGCAAAGGGTGAAACATGCAAAAGGGCACAACTACTTAGAAGAGAGTTTGACATTTTCTTTAAAAAATACAACACAATCTTCGCAATTGCACTCCATGGTATTTATCCAAAGGAGTTGGAAACTTATATCCACACAAAACCCTGCACTCAGATGTTTATGGAAGCTTTCTTTGTAATTGCCAAAACTTAGAAGCAACCAAGATGTCCTTCAGTAGATAAACGAATAAATAAACTAGTACCTCCAGACAATGGAACATTATTCAGTGCTAAAAGAAATGAGCTATGAAGCCATGAAAAGGCGTGGGGAAAACTTAAATGCATGTTATTAAATGAAAGGAGCCAGTGTGAATAGGCTGCATCCTGTGTGATTCCAATTATGTGACATTCCGGAAGAGACAAGACTGTGGGACAGTGAAGATTGGTGGCTGCTGGAGGTGGGGAAGGGGGGAGTATGAATATGCGGAGCCCAGAAGATTTTTAGGGCAGCGAAAATACTGTGTGACTCTAGAAAGATGGATACATGCCGTTTCAAGTTTTTTCAGACCCATAGAATGTGCAACACGAAGGCTGAATCCTAACATAAACTATGGATTTTGGGTGCTTCTGGTGCTTCAGCGTAGGGTCATCGGTTTTAACAAGTGTTCCTCTCCGGTGGGGAGTGCTGATAATGGGGGAAGCGAGGCGTGTGTGGGGCCAGGGAACATCTCTGTCCCTGCCTCTTCATTTTGTCTAAAATTGCAACGAATCTAAACCTGTTTGGAGAGCTAAAGTCCGTTGTAAAAACAGAGGTGACACATGGAGTGATGAGAACAGGGATAGGGCAGAGTGGCTGTTCTCTGAACGGTAACTCGCTCCCACCGTTCGTCGGGGCGGTGGCCCGGCCCGGCCCTGCCCTGGCAAACCCCTCTCTTGACCACTCTCGCCGTGTTGACTTCTCCGGGCCTGCATCAAGCTCGTGGCCATCGTGTTTTGCAGAGAGATGAACTGACTGGGAGCCAGGGAGCCTGGATTTCTCCCCAGCTTCCCACTGCTTACTATACACTACGGATTGGGAAAACGTGAAGTCCAGGGGACGCAGCGACTTAAATGGAATGCCGATGATGAGGACGATGGTGGTGACCAACAGTGGCGTAGTTCTCCTCAGTTCTCAGGGTTCTCAGAGCATTGTGCTGGGTCCAAGGCACGCGGATGTAGGTAGGACTCCGTGTGTGACTCGGGGTCAGGGAGGGCCGATGGCTGGTAAACTCGCAATGGCCACGCCCTACACTGAGAGCAATTGCATATGATAAAGTGAGGCGTAGTGGCAGAGACTCAAATAATGTGAACGAGGCTAGGTGGGAGGAATTCACCGGGCGTCTCACGGGCCTGGCTGCCTACATGGGATCAGACTGTTGTGGAAGGGAGCCAAGCAAATGAGAAGAGGAAAAAGAAGTGGAAATAATTATCTTTAGAGTTTTACTAGGCCCTTCGGAATCTTTTATGTTACTTTAGTGATCTGATCAGACTGCTGATTTGTTAGTAATATTTTGTTAAGTCAAATATAACTGCTCTGAGTCAGCATTGGGGGTCTATGTAGTTACTGAGTCCTTGGGCCACTTCTAACAGATCGATTCACAAATTGGGAGATCTGAAGAGCTTTCTAATTAAGTATGTGGAAGAATTTGAGAAATAGAATAAATTTTGGAATCCTATTTTCATTCAACCCAGAGTCAAAAATTAAGTTTTTAATAATTCAGCATACTTTGATTCGATCTAAAAAGTTCATCAATACAAAATAGAGAAGTGTTAACCACATAAACCACACCAATCAGATTTAAATTCAGGAGCTATCACATGAAATTAAAGTAAAAAGAAACAGAGGACACATTTCTGTAGACCTGTCTCTGTCTCTTGTCTTCAGTGAGAAAGGCGTGTATCAGCCGAGGTGTCCGAACAACCTAGACTCTGCAGAAAGCTTTACCCAAGAATTTCAAGGCAGTTGGAAAGGCTGTGCTACCCTGAAAACCTTCCCAGGCAAGGAAATCGGGGCACTTTAAGGGACCATGTTCAAAGGTGTGAGGACAAATGACAAGACCAGCTCCCATTTCCTGCCTTTAATGAATTAGGTGATTGTCTGTCTGCAAGAGACTCTTTCTCCTTAAAATTACACATATACTTTCTAGA
This sequence comes from Glossophaga mutica, assembly GCA_039655065.1. Lineage (NCBI taxonomy): Eukaryota > Metazoa > Chordata > Mammalia > Chiroptera > Phyllostomidae > Glossophaga > Glossophaga mutica. The sequence goes on along the minus strand of CM077315.1, from coordinate 13,403,275 downwards.
ATAATTTAAGTATTCTGGAATTTTTATCAAGAACAAACCATCCCAAATTGTAATGGCTAAAAAAAAAATCAACCTTTTATTGGTTTCACAGTTCTTTGTGTTGGCTGATCTCTCCTGAGCCCACACATACCTATACCATTAGCTGTCTTGTTGGCTGGTGACTGGTTGAGCTAGGATGGCCTCAGTCGATTGTCTCACACTTGAAAGAACGTCAACTGGGGTGCTTTGGTTTTCTTGTAAGGTCCCCCTCATCCTTCCATTGACTAGGTTGGGCTTTCGAACAGAGTGATAAGCAGATTTGGGTAGGACTGGGGTGTTGGTGTACAACCAGGAGCTTGACTTGGAGCATTTTAAGATTGCGGTGTCTCCTAGACCTCTAAGTAGAAATACAGAATAGGCAGTTGGGTATAGGAGTCCACAGTTCAGGGGCAGGGTCTGGGCTAAGGAGAGATACTTTGTGATGTCATCTGCAATGACTTCAGCGGATATCATTTAAAGCCACGAAACTAGGTAACTCAACATGGGAGTGTGAATAGAAAAGAAACCTAAAGAATGAGTCCTGTGGCTCACTACTATTTAGAGACAAAACAGGTGAAGAGACTGAGAAAGAAGCCAGTGACCTAGAATAACAACCAAGAGAGAGTGTTGGAAGAAGGAGGGAGTCATATGTCCCCAACAGATCAAATAAGAGGACTGGGAGTGACCACTGCACTTAGCAGTGAGACGGTCTTTGCTGACCGTGACAGGGAGGGGGTGACAAAAGTCTCGTTAGAGTGGTTCCGGGAGAGAACAGGGTGAAAGGAGTTGAAAGAAAATAGACAGCTTTTCTCTAATGTTTTACTTTAAAATTTTTCAAATATGCAGAAAGGGTGAAAGATATATACATTGGATACCCCCCACCAAGATTCTGGAGTGAACTTATAACAGATTTGCCTTCTCGTGTCTCTCTGTCTATCCAATCCTATATCCATTTAGCAATCCATCTTTTTTATGTTAAGGGAGTAGAGAAATGGGATGGAACTGGAGCGAGGTGGGGGTGAAGGAAGGCCTCTCTCTCTCTGTATCTGCGTGTGTATGTATGAATGACTTTCCGTAAAGCAGCATGCATTTATGTGCTGATGAGGATGATCAGCAAAGGCATAACTGATGATGCTGGAGGAGTTAATATTTGGAATGATGTCTTTGAATAGAAAAGGGAGTATGGGCTTTGGCATATCAGCCAAGAAATTGGCCTTACGTAGGTTTGTCTAAGAGAGGGGAGAGAATACAGAGACCCATGAGACCCATGAGAATGTGCATTAAGGATGTTGAATGTGCTGCAAAAGGAAAGCATGAAAGCCAGCTCCTCCAGTGCACACTCCGGATGGAAATGTGCGTCCCTCCAACTCTGCAGCTCGGGGAGAGGAGCACAGCCAACCTCTCTGGTCTTCTGGGACCTCAGCAGCAACACGAGCATGATAGGACTATCATACATACACTACAGGGGTCTGTGGAAATCATGTACCGGAGATGTAGGTTTTGCTGGTGTTTTCATTATCCACACTTAGAAAAATGGTCTTGCAGGCTGTCGCAGCTCTGTCCCCAACAGCGGGCAATACCTTCTCTCTGGAGACTTTCCGATCCTGGATGAACAACTTAGGACTTCACAGACTTCGTCCCTTAATGTTTGGCTGGTGGACCAACATTACACCGGAGGACAAGGAGCTTAGGGGTGTCCCAGAGGGCGTGAGTTCATTCCACCTCAGGTGGGCGCCTGGCCCCCCCTGCCGAGGGCAATGGTGTTGGTCAGAGACAGTCTTTCACTCCCTCCGTCTGCCCTGTTCTTCGTCTTGGTCAGCAGAGCAGAGATTATGGCCTATGGTCCACTGTTGTCTGTGTTTTGTCCCCGTGTATCCCAGCAAGTGTGGCATTCTTATACCACAAAGTTCCTTTGTTCTTTCTGCAGCCTTCCACGCCTCCTCCCTTAAGCTGGGAGTTATTTATGTCTGCAAAGAAGACAGGTGGGTGACCTGTCACAAGTAACCATGCACAGCAAAAAAAAGCCTTACTAAAAAAGTACAGTAGATATATTTAACACTGCTTAATTAGAACTAGCTATCTTGAATTCATTTTCCATTCGTTATGGTGAGGTTTTGAATTAAAGCCCAACCATTCCACATTTGTACTCATTGTGGTGGAGAAGTCACAGGGCTTGGAATCGGGGAGTTGGGTTGAAATCTGGATTCTTTTGCCTTGGCCAAGACACTGGACCATTGAGCCCCAGTTTCATCATCCATCGTCTCAGGATGATAGAAGTTTTCTCATAAGGGTGCTGGGAGGATTGAGAGAGGTCATGTATGTGAAAACTCCAATATGGTGCCTGAAAAAATACTAAGTTTCATTAGGTATTAGCATAATGCATTGATGAGCACACTGCCAGCAATAATGAAGGTAATTAAGCGGCCATGGCTGATACGGAGTGTTCTTTGGGCACCAGACGTGGTATTCTGTCATCGTCACGGGCTGAATTAACTTAACAGATGAAAAGGTTGGCGGACTCTGCTTTCTTCTCTGAAAATGAACTCTTCTCAAGAATTTATATATATGATTAACACCCAAACTTAGATCTCCAACCTCTATTTCAGTACAATCTACCATACATTTTATTCTATTTAACTTTAAAATTACTCAATGATTCTCTAACAAGTTTGACAGATAAAATCCAAGACACCTAGTTAATTTTTAGTTTTGGATTTACAGAGAAAAATGTTTTAGTATAAGTCTGTCCCATGTAATATTTGAGAACTACTTATACTTAAAAAATTATTGTTTATCTGAAATTAAAGTTTAACTGGCAATCCTGTATTTCAATTTGCTAAGTCTGGCAACCCTAGACCCTAGGAAAAATGGTGTCTAATGTATGTACGTGTTCCAAAGGCAACAGCATCTTGATCGTAGAGGCTGAGGTGTGTGGGTGTGACAATAGCTTACGATGACCTCCGGAGAGAGAGGATTTCCCTGGCGCTGGTGTCTAACAGGGGGTTAGCCATCACCTTCTCCCCCGCCTGCCCTTCTCCCCCGTCTGAGTTCATCTCCTTCACAATAACTCTTCCCCTTCTTCTTTAGCCCTACTAGGTAATAATATTCTTAGTTATTATCTATCCCATTAGATGGTCCAAAATGATTTCCGTTTCATTCCTTCCTGCATTGCTCTGCCTAGCAGAAGGTCTGGCACATACCCTCAATGCAATTTTATTGACTAATGAAGAACTAGCAATGATATAGGTTATAATAAAGAATGGCAGGCTTTATACACAGGAGGCTGAGTTTCATTGACCACCTACTACGTGACAGACTCTGCTAGACAGAGGGATGCTGGGATGAATAAAACTGATAAAGTACCTGACCATCAAGTGGGAAAAATAATAACAGAGAATACATTATTACCTGGTTGAGGGCTAAGGATAAAGACAGGGATTCCAGGTTTTCATTACTCTGTGCCTCAGTTTGCACATCTGGGGAGGAAATAACCGCACCTAACTCAGAAGATGGTCTTGAGAAAGTGTACGTCCACGTCTGTGTCTGTGTCTATCTCTGCCTCTGTGTCTGTTGGTGTTGACCCGTGAACAACATGGAATTGAGTCGTGCGGGTCCATTTTTATGGGGATCTTTTTCGGCACACACCTTCGCTGCTTTTGACTGTAGTTGAGAGTCCTTGGAGGCGGAGGGCTGACCGTATGCATGGTCTATGCCATTTACATGGGGGGCTTGAGCATCTTTGCATTTTGGTATCCACAGGGGGTTCTGGAACCAATCCCCACAGAGACTGAGGGACAACTTAAGTTTTTGGGGGGTCAGAAATTCCATGTAGATTTTTGACTGTGTGGGGATGGGTGCCCCTAATGTTCACGTTATTCAAAGGTCAATTGTGTATCTGTGTGTGTGTGTGTGCGCGCACGCGCGCGTGCATGAGGGTGAAGCCAACGGATGAACATGAAGTCTCTAAATTAATACCGGCTCCTTTCCCTTTTATGTTAGGAAACTAGGGCTGTCAGAGATGATTTCACTTTCCCCTCTTTTGTCAAAAGAGGGGTAATGCCTTGACCAGAACCGTTAACACATTTTTTTCCAAAGTAAACTTTGTAGAATGCACGTCCTTGATAGCCGAGGGACTCAATCAGAGACTCGGGCAAATATTGGGATGCCCACCTTGCAGAGAGCCCTTGAGGACAGGGTGCTAATGGTCTGGCACAACCTCTCCACCTCGCCTGTGGGGTCCCTAGAGTTCTGGATGATTTAGGGGGAGCAAGGTGATGAGATCTTGCAGATGGCTCTTGTCTTTCCTGGGACATATGATATGCGAGTCTGGACTCAATGAAAACCCTGCAGTTGAAGGTCAAGACCCAGGGAGTTTGTACCCATGTTAGACTCCCTGCTCTTCAAGAGGGTGATTTTGACACCCTGAAGGATGGCTAGGGAGTTAATAACAACATCTCCTGACACATTGCTTTTGTTATTCGGAACTCATTGCATTTTCAAGGAGTTCAAAGTCATTCACCAGCAACATGTCTTCACGGTGAGACCAGGCATGAAACGCAAACCCTGGGGTAATATAACAGTTTAGTGGAGAATGTAAACTCCCCAAGGTCACAGAACACACAGAGGGAAGAGTTATTGACTTATCTGCGCTCTCCCTGGTTCATGTGCATCACGTTTTCCTGGGAGGTGCCCATTCAACTGTTAGGTACATGCCGTGTGTGTGCACTGAAGTCGCCATGGGCACGTTGTTATTGTTGTGAGGGTGCGTCGAAGTCATTCACTTTTCTCAGAGGTTTGTACATGCAGGACCACGGGTGCCTTGGCCTCAAGGGTGTGACTAGGGGGGAGTCTTTGGAAGAGCATCGCAGAAGAACACGGCCAGACATTCATCCAGAGCTGTGACTTCCTTGCCTTTCCTTCGTTCCTCCGGGGATTTAAATCCTGAATTGCCCAGGCCTCCAGAAGCTTCCATAGTGAAAACAAGGTTTATTAAATTGGGCACGTTTGTTTTAAATCTACTCAACCCGGATAACAGCTCAGTTCAGCATAATTTTTCCACGTCAAGAGAACACCGTTGAGAGCTTAGTTTGGTAGCTCTTCAAATTCCCAGACAGAACATCTAGAGATCCGAGATATTAAAAGCTAGACTGTTGAACGCAGATGCGCCGGCACGTGGGTTGAGTAGCAGCCTGAACCCAGCAGTAATTCAAACACACGGTAGACGGCGATTTCGTAGGATTTAAGAATCCAATAAGTTTCTAGATCACAAGGTATTCTTAGATGTCAAGCAGAATAAATAGATGAAAATTAAACCCATACAAGATACTCTATGGTGAAATTGTAGTCATTAAAGGAAATTTTGAAAGCTTGAGGTGCGGTGGGTGGGTGCACTGATTCGCTAGGACGGAACGGGAGTCGGGTTGACACCAGGCTCCTCAGCGGCAGCAATGGAGGCGGCAGGTAATGAAACGATAATTTCTAATCTCAGAAGACGGTTCACTTTGAATCTGATTGCTGCAGCCAATGAAGTTTAATTTGGGTCTGAGGATGAAAATCAATAAATTCTCCGATATGCAAAGATTTGGAAAATTTGCCATGCACAGATCCCTTGGAAAGAATTACAAACAAATAGAAAAATAAATCCAAGGAAGAAGTAGAATAAAATATACCATTATGAGAACACAAACCTCGTTCTTAAATTTAAATGTATTGATTTTTAGAAATTAATTTTCTAACCGAAATATTTCCACCGATTCCAAAGGCAGTGTGCTAGGGATGCATGAAGGAGGCAGACAGAATTTAAGGCATGCTGAGATTCTTGTTATGTGGAGAATATAGGTGCTGATTATTCTAAAATTGTTCAGAATAATCCATATTCAAATATGTTTATCAAAAGCATAAGGTAAGGGTTAGTAAAACAGAGCTAGAGCGCACGCCCCCAGACCACTCTTCATTCACGTCAGGGGAAGCCTCCCTCAGCCCTGCGGGAGTCAGAGGTGGAACAGAGGATGATTAAGGAAATGACCAGAAGGAGCAGCAAATAGAGAATGGATGAACTCCTTCATGATGTTGTAATTACTAATGCACTTGAACATAAGTAAGGCCAAGGGTATTAGTAATTACAATACTTGCACTTGTGAAGATAGTGATTCTCAGACTGAGGCAAATTTGCCAGAGCAAAACTGAGTCAAAATAGTGAAAGAAAGCTGATGATGAAGGTCCACAGATGCTTTCGTAGAGCAGTGAATGGAGTGAGTTTGTGAGGGGGCGGGTGAGAGTCAGACCAGATACGTATCACAGCGGCGCTCCTCAGGGAGCAGCTTGGAATTTTTCCTAAAGGGAAATGAGCAGTTTTGGAAAGAATCTAGTGACTTAACGAGATTTACTTTGGAGAAAGATTACCATGGCACTCAGGCTAGCTTGGGGAGCAGGTCAAGCTTGTGGTGGGAGAATCCTTAGGAGATAGTGAAGGAATTCGTGCACGAGTGATAAGGACGTGCAGCGTGCTGTGGCCGGGGGCGGGGGTGGGGCGGAGAAGAGGTGGCAGGTAGTATTGGTTTTAAGCAGACAGACTCAGTAAGACGTGAAGATGACGGGGAGGACATGAGAGGTGGCGCTCAGGTTTCCGAAGTAAATGACTGGGTGGCATCTCTCACCCATGTGGGAAGACATACTGGGGGAGGGGGGAGATGCAGGGAGGGGAGAGATGACAAGCTTGGGCTTGGTACTCTGGGTTGGTCAGTGACCACCGGATCTCAGGATACAGGCTTTGACCAGATACCTGACTCTCGGAGCCGCCGTCTCACTGGTGGAAGGAGACTTCGTGACTTCACAAACAAGCGCTGGACTTGCCCATGTGAAGTGCTGTTCTTTAGATTCACCTCGAGAGAAGCCGAAATGTGGACATGACTCCTGACTCCATCCTTTCACATTTAGCAGAGAAAACACTGAACGAACATAGTCACGTCTCCTGAAATCCAGTTAGGAATGCTGAAAATGAGACTCAGCAAAGATCAGTGCCTCCCCCACCCCCGCCTCTGAATTCTTGTGCTGTGCAGTCATGGGAAGGGTGTAGGTGAGAAGGGGGTGTTCTTGCTGTCTTCTGGCGTTAAGTGCGCTCTAATAGGAAACATCTCTTGGAAGAAAAGCAGCCCCTCCGGTGAACTGATTGCTAATTATTCTCATATCCAGTCACGAGCTGAATGTAATAATTGACGTCATAGATCACAAGCCAGACACCTTTCCTGAGCTTTACCCTGTGCAGAACCCCACTGCCCACGCCCCGCCCACACACAAAATGGAGAGTCCCACAGTGGAAGTCGGGGTGCATCGCAGGGTGGTCTAGGGTTCTCGTTGTATTTCTTAGGCTGCTGAGGAGTTTCCTAGAGCCCTCCTCTTTCTCAGAGATGGAAAGCACCTATATTTGCTTGGCTCTCCAGATTCCAAAGCTAGGGACTTCCCCGATCAAGCTTCCCAGAATGTCACTGGGATCCGTCCCTAAACCTGGAAGGGGGGATTTGGGGTGAAACCCAGTGGCCCTGCTGTCAGTCTTCAACATTCACTGGACTCGCCTGGAATGTTAACTTGCTCACTGGAAAGCCTCGCCTGAGGAGGTGAGTTTGGAGCCTCAGCTTGAAGGAGGAAGGCATTTTCCAAGGGTAGAATGGCTTCAGGCTCCCTGCATTCCGGAGGAACCGAGCTCACCCTGCTCCGTGCTTCCGAGGTGCCCCGCAGACACTTCTGTTACAATTCTGGGATATGCGTTGGATTTATTTGTACAGATGCCTGCATCCCTGATACCTAGCCAAGTGCCTGGTATATAATATGTCTTTGGTAAATTTTTATCACGTAAGGGAATGCGAAGAATGCAGCTGAAAATATAGAAAAATCAGCTTTCATCCAAAATACCTATTAGTCTTGTAATATAGTATTCTTTATTATGAAGTCTATACTTTAAAAATTAAGATACGGTCTTGAAAGAACTCAGAATTTGGAAGCTCCTTGGTGGAGTTAAGCCATCTATTTAAGTAATCAGTTAATGAGTATGAATAAAAGAATGAATGCAATTCCCAATGGTAATAACTAACTTCCACTGATGAGGTAGGAAGGGCCAAAGGTGTGGTCCGTAGAGCAGTGGCCGGCATTCTGTCTCAGTTTCCTTTGAGAAAAAATATTTTCCCAATGAATTCCATTGTCGGGAGGGCCAGAGAGATGGGTCATCTGTGCATGAGGAGTGCGGATTCCTTGGGAATATTTGAGCCCCAGGGGAAGAGAGTTGGGCCCCTTAGTCTCTTTCAATGTGAATGGCTTTAAATCAGAAGGTAGGGCACTTGAGAGAGCTGCTGATGTTGGGTCCTTTCCTGGGTCCAGACAGGAAGGAAATCACAGCTTCTCATTAATACGTGGAGAACCCAGGGGTACTCTGTTCTGTGTAAGCCCCTCATCCTCCATCAGCCCTTTACCTTCTGCTATAGCAAGAGGTGATGCTTGCTGGTCCTACCCATGCTGGTGACGTGGGACCAGACAGACCAGCTGATGAGGAGGAGGATGGGGATAACGTGTACTGAGCTCTCACTCTGTTGTAGTTACTACTCTATAAGCACTTTCTATGCATAGGGCAGGACCCACATTTTATGTACAGAGCATCACAAGGAGGAAGGTGTGGTTTGTATTCCTTTGACAGATGAGGGAACTGAGACTCACAGAGGCTCTCTAGCATGCTTCAATAGAAGGAAGACGTGTCCCTGAGCTACGGCGTGTAAGTCTCATTTCAGAGTTTTCTTTGAGCAGTAATACTTGTCATTCATAGAATGGAGCTTTCCCCAGTAGCTCATCACACCGAGGGGTCTGAGAGGAGAACTGGGCTCGTGTTGAGGAGCTGAGATGGGAAGGGGGTGGGCAACCAGCAGAGTGCTGTAGCTAAGAGCAAGGACTCTCTGGGTGGAATGGGCAGGTGCTCCGGAGGAACACTGAAACCAGGGACCGACAGCATAACTCTGTTCTCCAAACTCTTTAGCAGTGTATTTCCGATGAGTTGTCAAGGCCACTGAAAGGTCGAGGAATGGAATGGGTGATTGCATGGTGAGGAGAAGTCACGCCCACGCTACATGGAGAATGCTCCTTCCAGGTTTCAGCAAGGCCATCGTGGACTAGAGTAGGGGCCTTGGAGGCAGCAAGGAGGAGCGTGTTGTGTGGTGGGCTGAAAGATAGCTTTAATCAGGAGCACCAAACCTTACATCCCAACTTGACCTTGTACTAGCTCTTTGACCTTGGATAAGTAATTATCCGTGCTGTGCCTCTCTCTGCTCGTTTTTACAATGAGGACCGTAACACTGACAGGGCGTGGTTTAGGGAGGGTTGTGCGGGCTAACCTAGACAGAATGTCCAGAGTATTTTCCTCCCTCTCCAAGCTCTTCTCCTGGACACAACCTCCTTGGCTGACAGTATAAATAAGGGAGCGTAGTGCTTACTCCAGTGGAGCCAAGAGACCTATTTCCAGAGGCACATGATTGACACCCTCAGCTCCTCCCAGGCCTATCTGCGAGGGAAAGGGCAGGATTCCGGGACTTGTGCAATTTTAGCTTAGTGCATGACCAGCAGAAATCCTTTTTAAAGGGCTCCTGTGGATGTATTATCCTGCAGGCTGGCATGACCTGGTATACCCAGGTTCTGTTTGCACTGGAAAATAAACTATAAAGAAACATGTTAAACACAAACTGGTTAAGCACTTAACCCCCTTGCCTGGGAAAGGATGCTGCACACTGGGCCCAGCCCCTGGGTCTAAGGAGGGGATTTCCGTTGGGCCGTTCCTGGGTCCAAGCCTGGCCTTGCCGTGTGCCTCCCCGCTGCTGCCACTGGGAGAAGCAATTTGTCAACTTTACACCTTTCTGCTTTATGGTCTGGCGACTTAATAGGATTCGACCGTCCCTGGATTCCATTTCAGTTGGGTCAGACACTGCACTTCAAATTAAAAACTTGAACTGTGAGACAGGTGATGAGCTGGTGAGGGGTATGGGCACGTGACCATAGGCAGGCTGCAGCTCCTGACGCCCTGGGAGCCAGCGGGATCCATTCCCGTGCTCCTGCTATCACCTCGCCTGAGCTGCGAAGGCCCTGTGTGGGCACGGCCACCCCGCTGACCTCCAGCACTGCGGTGGGCCCCACGGTGCGACGAGCCTGCCCGCTGAGAGCAAGCCTCAGTTTTCCTGCAGCGACGGGATGGAATTCAGAGGTGGGTGGGGACACTGTCACTGCAAAGGGTTCTTGAGATGGCACGGCTCACTTGGCCAATATGTATTTAGTATCGCTGCGTGTCAATCACTGTGGCAGCCAGCGAAGGAAATGAAAGGATTTCAGCCACACTGTCAAGGACTTTGCAGTTCGAATGAGAGAAAGTCCAGGGCATCATGACTGGCTGCAGTGCAGGGCAGAGGGTGATTAGAACGGGGTGGGGGCACTCTGAAACAAGGTGGGAGAGAAAGAGAGAGAGCCTCTGGGGGTGTTGGAGGAGAGGTGAGAGTCTGCCAGGCTTTTTCACAGGGGCACCATCTGAGCTGAGCTTTGGACGGAGAGAAGGATGAGGGCTCGCGGGCATCAGACTGGGGCGAGGTCGGTCTGAGGGCAAGGTGAAGGTGCAGGGGTCTGGCCTTGCGCCGCGGGCAGGGAATGGAGTGTGCCGTCACGTCTCGGGCTGGAGCGCTGCGGGGACCCCAGGCCTGAGGATGGCTCTGTGGCCAATAGCAAAAGCTGAGGCTTCTGGGAGATTTCTGTGGGCCCCTGTTTAAAGCACTTCGTATGTATGCTGCATCTGTATCTGGGCACTAATTTGAAGGGAATAAATTCTACTTATTAAATCTTCACTTCTTTATCAGTTGATACTATTCCTGTTTTATGGATGATGAAACTGAGGCCAAAAGAACGAAATGTGCAGCTTGTCGGAACGTAGGCTTTGAGCCTGGTGGCTTGGGCCCCGGGGCTGTGCTGGCACCCTCTAAGTTTTGCTGATGTCAGTACAAGTTCCACTTGTAGGGTCACTTGCAGCTTGCCCGTCAGGATGGGATTCAAAGAGAAGAGGTGGCGCGGAGGTGGGGATGGAAGGGCGACGTCTCCCAGCACTGACTCTGTGGCCGGGGTCCACCGGGACCAGTCTCTGGGCAGAGTCTGCTAGTGTGGGGGGCTGGAGGGAGAGAGGGAGGGACCCCTCTTCCCGTGTCATCTCTGCTCCCTGCAGAGTCCACATCACGAGCCTTTGGGGTCTCCGCAGTCTCTGAGTCCTTTCTGTGTACCACCTCCCTCCTTCCCCTGCTGCTGTCACGCAGTGACGGCTTCGGCTCTTATCTGAATGAAGGCGTCACTGAGGCCCAGCTCAGCAGGGGAGTGTGAGTAAAGGCAGGAAGGGGACGGCTGGGGACGAGCGCTCATCGTGGGCCTGGAGGCCTCCCCTCTGCCTGCTGTGTCCGGAGAGGCACCTGAAGAGTTGGCTCCAAAGGCGCAGAAGGTCATTTCTTCATGAGTTTAGAATAACGGGCGCCAGCCAGGGTGGGGGGCATCTGCCCTTGACCACCTCAGTAGGTTTTCACCTCACCTGAGAGGTACTGAATGCAAATATTTGAGTTCCTGGTGAAAACTTAGTCAACATTTGGGGTAATATCCTTCAAAGATACAATAGAGAGATTTTGGTTAGAAATGTTTGTAGTAGCATTGCATGCTTCCACCAAACAAAAAAGTAAGAGAGTCCCCCTGGAAATGACTAGAACGCATGCCATCCGCCATCCGCCATCCTCGGGGGTGACTGAATGGACTGTGGGACTCTCGTGTGTCTGCACAGGAGCGCATCGTGGAGCTGCTGAACGCTCTAGAAAGATCGGTGTGCATTCGTCTGGAGACCCATCCAGGAAGACACAGTCAGGCAGTAAAAAGGAGCTGTAGGATAATGTATGTAGTATGTAACTAACATGTGTGAAAAAGAAAAATACATGGAGAGGAAGAAAAGGGAATGTGTGTCTCTAAGCAGAGCAAGAGAGAGCGAGTGAGCGTGATCAACAGGGGTGTGAATGTTGTCTTAAAGCCCTGGTTTGAAGGAAAAGAAATTCTTTATTCTCTCTGAAGATTCTTGTTGAACTTTATAAGAAGTCGAGCATGTATTTTATAGTTGCGTGATTGCTTCTCCATTTATTTGATGGTTAAAAATTCAGTAAACTAGGCTTTGCTCGTGGCTGAGATTGAAGAAGGAAACCCAAGGGCAGCTGAGTCAGGGAGCACATTAAATGCCAGGATATAGCTCTGTGCTCACGTCACAGCCCGGACCTTCACATGTGGTTTTCAGCCGACACGAGTACCAAGGATACTGCTGAAATAGTGTTTGCTCAAATAATTCCTGAGATGCTGCCTTATAGAGGGCACACACAGAGCTTCCGAATACTTCCTCATCACTGTCTTGTCAAAGTCACCGAGAAGGCCTGAGGTCAAAGGAACAAAAACCTCAAGCCCTGGCTGGGTGGCGCGGCTGGTTGGAGAATTATCCCGTGCACCAAAAGGTTGGGGTGCATGTGGGGGGCAACTGATGGAGGTTTCTCACATCGATGTCTGTCTGTCTCTCCCCCCACCACTGTCTCACTCTCTCTCTCTCTCTTAAAAAAATCAATAAACATATCCTTGGTGAAGATTTTGGGGGAAAAAACCACCAAAAAACCAAACATCAAGTGTGTTAATCTAGTTTCCCAGATGTGCTTGTTTCCCCAGTAAACCCTCCTTTTGCATTATACTTCGCCTCTGGGACACTCAGTAAAAGCTCTGGAGAATGGTATCTTTGATTTCATGGCAATGGGAAGCTTCCAGGGGTTTGGAGGGAGAGGAGCAAGACCTGGGCTGGTTTTCAGGGAACTGTGTAGCAAGAGCCAGATGCTCAGAGAGGGAGAGACCCAGAGCAGAAGGGAGGAGCTGAGAAGATGTGCCAGCAGTTTAGGGACAAAGTGACAATGGTGTGGAAGACAAAGCATGGGGCTGGAGAGCAGGGACAGTTGTACATCACCAGGATAAAGTCACCAGGGCTTGGCAAGAGAGGGAGGCAAGTACCAACGGGAGAAAAGGTTGAAAACAGCGTACCTGCTTGGCTGCTCGGTGTCTGGGCTGTTGGTGATGGGGATGCTAGAGGAGGGGCACGTTCGGGGTCCAGGAAGAGGGCGATCATGAATTGAGTTTGAGGAGCTGGGGAAAATGTCCAGTAAGCCATTGGGTGTGCAAAACTGCAAAACACAACTCTTCTGAAACCGCACGAATCTACCCCTGGTCAGGAAGGAGGACGCTGGCCTTACTGGGCTAGGTTTTTATCTGACCGCCTTGATGAGGCTGCTAAGTAGGACTGAGGTCCGTCCTCAAGGAGACAGACTCCCAGAGGGCGCTTCTGTCCCTCAGAGAGGAATCTGGATCTCCCTGAGTGCGCCTTTGGTGGTGCAGGGGAGGGAACTCGTGCATTTCCTGGGACCGAGTCTCCCGTGCTGGGGCATCTGACAGGGCAAACACCCGGCTGTGGGCCCCCGGGTGGTCTGACTTCAAAGGCACCTCATGGAGGCGAACCCAGAGCTGGAATGGAGGTGGCCGGAACCGGTCCAGAGAGCAAGTCCAATTTTCTGAGTCGGCATTTATGGGATCCTCCACGTTTATTTCCCTTTGTTTTTCCCAAGTCTTCAATCTGCGGTGAAGGCTCCAGCTCTACCTAGTTCAGTTGTGCCACAAAAGAATTAAGGGGAGGGTCCTGTGTCCGCATTTGGCCCTGGAGTTTGTGGGGGGAGACAGTATCCCCGAGGCTAGTGTGGCGTTGGCAGCCAGAGTCGGAGAGCAGTCCCTTGGTGGTCGGGTTTCATTCCGTGTGGTCTACCCACTCCTCCCCACGTGGGCATTTCTCTTCTCCCAACCTGGGGAGGGTTTCCACATCCGTTCACCACCTTGAGGTCAGAATCCATTGACCTTTCTGGGTGAGGAGAAAAGACAGTAAGGCGTTCTCGCCTCCTGTTCACAGTATCCACCAAGATGCCCTGGTCTCCACTCCTTCATGAGATAACCGGTACGCCCTGGGGGGTGGACTGGTGAGACTTCACGGTTTTCTTCAGACCCTGTGCATAACTATTCTGTGGCGGGAAGAAACATCATTGTCCCACCATTAATGCAGAAAGGGTCAAAGCGTTACGATGAAGACATGCCTCATGCACCCTCAGCCTCTGCATAAAGGCAAAGACACAGCCACACAGAATGGCAGGAAGCCCCAGCGAACACCTCCGAGCTGTGGTCTGTCGGGAAGTGGCTTTATTACAGAGCAAGATCAATGGGATTGATCTGCAGATGGGCTATCATTGCCAGGGCCTAGGATCAGAAGGAACTGGCTGGGGCTTCGGGAGTTCCTGGTAACGCTGGGTCCAAATCCAGTTAGGATCTGCCCAAGCTTGTAATATTCCCCCCTCTCCTTTGAAAAATATCCTGGGGCTTATATAGTTCTTTTGAAGCACGTTGCTTTACACGGCTCCTGAGGGCCTCTCCGCCCTGGCTCTCAGTCTCAACCAGGAACCTGCCTGGGAACGGGCCCTGGTTTCAGTCTGAGATCATACAGGTGTTTTGTGGCAGATCCAGGCAAGGTGGCTTCCTGACAAGTTGTGACCTGGTCTTCCCCGGTGGAATATAAAGACAATGATGGGATGTCTACCAAGTGCTGGGTGCCATGCTTTGTCCTGGAGAGACAAAGCTGAGACTTGAGGGTTCTTGCTGGAGGCACAAACGGTGCGTTGGAGGAGCCTCACGTGATGGGGCCATTTCTGCACCAGACATCAATCCTGCGAAGGAAGCTGTGAGGTTTCTGGGGTCCATTGCTGTATTCCCATGGCCAGACATGGCACCTGGTACGCAGTAGGAGACACATACGGATTTGCTGAATGACTGAGGATTACAGGCTCGTACAAGGTGCTGTGTTGTCATCGCATGCAAAAGTGATTCGTTAAAGCTCAAGACAGGGTCATTGTGTGATGGATCTTGGAGGGTGAGACGTGCGCAAGGAAACACAGATTGAAGTCAGTTCTAGGTGGAGGAAACGGCACCGCCAGGAATCTGGCATCGCATTCATGCCAACGTCCTGGGACAGGGACATTCTTGGTCCTCTGTGTGACCAGAGCCCACCTGTGGGTGGACTGGAACAGAAGGGGGAAGAGCCCAGGGGCCTGCTCGTGAAGAGTGTCTCAGCCTCGCAAAGGAGACTTTACTGTTTGGCAGCGGGCCACCATCACGAGACTTCTTGCCATAGACAACTGCTTCTGGCCTGCGGAGAGGGCAGAAAGGGAGATCCTGGCTGTGATATTTGCCTTCTCTGAGACGGCAAATGTTCCAGATGAGGTGGTCAAATGAGTGAAGACTCAGCGCACTGGTGGCAGGTGTAGTCCGCTCCAGCTTCTCAGGGCCAATCTGGTCCCTTGGAATCCAAACAGCACTTGCACTCCTGCAGTGTTTGCAGGAGGCTTAGCTAGCGAGTGCCCATGAAACACCAGATTTCAGGGGAGGGCTTGGGGGAGAGGCGTGAGATGCGGGTACAAATGATCTTTGCGGAAAGTGCAGGAGAAGAGTATGCTGCAGATGGGAAAGGGAGGCAGCTTTGTTTGGGCTAGGCTTGAGGAGGTGGGGCACCAGCTTTGAGTCCATTGACTCAAAGCGTTCCTTGGGCTGGGGCTCAAATTCAGACTTTGTCATGTAATACCTAGGTGGTTGGGGTGGGGGGGGGTTGCTTAACCTCAGTTTTTCCATCTGAAAAATGTGGAGGATAGAATCCATCATACCTTGTCCTTATGAAAATGAAGTGAGATGATTGTGAAAATGCTAGTTACGAGGGCTTGCTCCCTGCCCCCTTTCTCTCCTTCGCCCAGTAACGGGGCTTGGTCTCGAGGGCGTTCGGAGAGGAGGGCTGGCATTGCTGGCTCTCAAAGGAGCGGACCTCCATGGCGGGTGTAACAGGCTGTAACACGAGGTGGACGCAGCCGGGGTGTGAGGGTGGTCCAGATGCAGGGCCGTGGGTCCTCAGGGGAGGGGGGCAGTCGGCCTTTCCGCTGGTGCAGGGAAAGGGTAGGGTGGCCCAGGGACCCCAGGGTCGAGCGAGGTGCTGGGGATTTTAACATTTGGGGGCTGGAAACCAAACAAACAAAACAGGGGAGAGAGCTTTCCGAGCAAAGGGCATTTGAGTTTAACAGCAGTGTCAAGTCGTTTCGAGGCGAGGTGCATTGAAGGGGAACCGTAGGCTGCAACACCCTCGGAACCATCGGGGGCAACTTTGGAGACTCCAGCATCCTGAGACAAGGGGTACAGACTTTACTGAGGCTCAGAAAAATCCCAGCCAAAGAGAATAAAATAAAAGGAGGCGGCCCCTCCCCTTTCCTGGTTGTCCTCCCCCAGCCTTACACCAACCACAACTTGCTCGTTGCCTGTGAATTGGGCCCTCACCAGAGAAGATTCCCGTGAGACCTTCTGGGTGGGGTCTTCCGCTTGAAGGGGGCAGACTGTGTGGGAGTGTGGAGCGCATCGTCCTGCTCGCCCCTCCGTCAATTTCTCCCCTACAACCCTGGAAAGACCCCTTCCTGCCCACCGCTGGCCACCCACGTCCCAGCTCCGGCATGCTGGGTGGGAGGGGGCTATGCCGTCAGCCCCTCACATCTCCTGAAGCCAGTTTCTTTTTTGCCCCATCCTGGGGGGGGAGGGGCGGGGGCTGGCCTATGTTGTTGATCAGAACTTGCCTTCCAGAAGCCTGGGGCAGATTCCCAGCGGAGAACCCGTGCTGACATTTAATTTAAAAGCCAAGATGCTCCTTGGTCAAAGTTTGCTCTGTTCTATTTCAGTTCTTCCTATAGACCGAAGCTCCTTCCAAAGAAAACAGGCCTTCTGAGCGTCTGAAATTCCTGTCCGATGACTTTCTTAACGGTGGGGATGTGTAAACAGTGAGGCACCATTCATTCTCCGTGGATGGGGGAGTGTCAGGATAGAGTTCCAGCAGCCCTGTTGCAGATGGGGGAGCGAGAGTCAAAGAAGGGAACAAACTCGCTTATTACTAAGCGTTCATTAAGACCATCGATGCGAGCATAGTGGGTGCCAAGGTGAGAGACTCACAGCAGCAGGTGTGATCTTTCAAACGTACACACCTGACTGGGTCATTCCTCTGGTTTGGACGGCCTCCCGCTTTACCTGAAACAACCCCTTTAATATAGTTGGCAAGGTCCGGTATGAGCTGGCCTCTACCTTTGGCTCCATACTTACGCTTCTCGTCCCTCTTGTCTACACGGTTCCTCTATGAAGTTCGAACATGACGAGCTTTCCGTGGCTCTGGCCCTCCTCGCAGACTGTGCATTCTTACTGAGAACTCCTTTCCTCTGCCCTTCAAACATCTCGCTGCTTCTTATCCTTTAGGTTCTGGTTAAAAATGCTATCTCCCTAAAAGGCCTTCCAGGACCATGCTCCAGCTACCATCCGCCTCCATTATTCTTTGTCAAAGTGTACCTAGTTTCCTCCTTCTGTAGGGCTGATGATGATTTCAAGTCAACTGTTTACTTGTCCAGCACCTTCCTCATCCACTGGGTTCACGCCCTATCGTGGCAGGCGACATCTCTATTTTACGTGTTGGAGTGTGACTCCTGCGCCCACATGTGCTAAACACAGAGGTGCCAAGTACGTATCTGGAATCAATGAACGCAGGCATGTGAGCGTGAATAAACATGTGAATGGGAGCACAGCCCCCCCCCCGACCCCGTTTCTAGGGAACCCAGCAGCGAGACTGTCCCTGATCACACATATGATGCTATCACAGTGGTCCTCCAGCTGAGCAGAGCCCGGAGCACTCTGTCCCTAAGGGGAGAGTGACTATTTCGGAATTATAGAAAGCCATCTACAAGAGGTTCCTTTTGAGCTGGTTTTGGAGGATGAGGAGCTTTTCAAGACTCTGAAGGGCAGGTTTTTTTAGGCCGAGGAGGTCAACAGTGTTCCGTATTAGATAAATGACAAATATTTGTGTAGTGTAAGCATGTCCCACGCAATATTTGGGACATACTTATACCAAAAGTATTTGTTGCTTATCTGAGCAATGCATGCATTTTAACTGGGCATTTGAGTTTATCTGGTACTTCGACACACATCCTAGCCTGGACCGCTAGGAGTACATAGAGCATGTGTGTACATGTGGGGTGTGTGGAACTCAGGCTGCCTTGGGGAGCATGGGATGTCAGGCACAAAAGCTTGAGGGCATCGCTGTGGGGAAGTACCCAAGGTTGGGCAGAAAGAGTGTGGCTTTCATTCTGGGAGCAGTGGTTTGTGAGTAGGAGAGTAGTTGGATCAGAGTTTGTCAAACCTGTGAGCACCAGCCGGGCCTTCTTCCGCTGCAGAGAACCCTCCCACCTGGACTGGAACTGGTGCTATACGAGTACTGTCCTGCCACAGCAGGAATGGGGATGTGTCTTCGGTCTGGGTTCCAGTTCTGTGTGCCCTGGGTCAGCTGCTTGCCCTCACTGGGTGTTGGCCATCCTGCTGCTAGGATGAAGGGGTTGACCAGTTGTCTTTAAAGTCCCACTGAGTTTAAACGGCATGAAGATCTTGCTTTGAGAGCCTATGAAACGTTCCAATAGTAGTGTCCAGGGAAGAGCTGCAAGGCAAAGATTTCGGTGTCCATTCTCAATGACTTTACCTGGGTGATGCCCTCGCTCCTTCCTCAGTGTGTTAGAATAGGTTCCCTGGAAGTGGAGCCTGAGACAGGGACACATTTTGTGCAAGTCACTCACCTATTGGTTTTAGGAAAAGAAGACCAAAGGGAAGTAGGGCAAAAGAAAAGAAGCTCGGGGAAGGGTTTTTTCTCAAATTGAGACTGGTTTTAGCCTGACCACACGGGGAGCTCTGGAAAGTTGTCCCATCAAGATGTAAGGGGTCTGAGCTTTGGGGCCCAGAGAATCAGTCACTCATTGGCTATGCGCCACCACTGTGGGGGGCACAGCGTGGGAATAACCTCTCAGCCCACCGTTTTCATGTGCCCCCATCAGGCAAAGGCACTTCACCAGAGAAGGCTGCAGCTGTGAGCTGTTAGCAACCAGCATTCACAGCAGTTGGGGGATGGTAATTAGTTCTCACAGTGTTTCTGTAAATAATTACAGGGTGCGTCTTTTTGTCTGGGACTCAGTTTCTGTATCTTTGTAACGGGAAACTTGGATTGGGGTTTTTTTCCCTAAGAGTCTACCACTGCTCCAACGTTCTGTAGTTCAACTGCCTTCCTTCAGAGGGGCTTTCGCACTAATGTGTCTGTTTGCCCGAATGAGTGTTCTCTGGTTTGCGGTAGTCACCGATCACCACACTCTACGGCGGGCTGAGCCTCATCTGTGAAATGGGCGCCACGTGAGCACACGCCCTGCCTGGGTAGTGTGACGACAGATAGAACAATGTGCAGAGTGCTGGCCACGCCTTCTCCTCATCCTCTTCCTGATGCGCGTCACGCGCCACTTAGTAACAAATTCGGAGCATGTTGTCTTGGGGACTTTCTTAACAATCTTCATTTGTGTGATTGAGGAATGAGGGCATATTTTCTTATTAAATGAAGGAGAGAGATGTTCAGCCAGGCAGGGTATTTGGGAGCGAGGTTCAAGGTCTGGCCAGGGCTTATGACATCTACCAATTTTCTTCCCCGCGTGTCCTCTGTGCTGCTTCAGACAGTGTCACGGGAGGCTTCAGGGAGCGGGACAGAGCTGGATGGAACCTCTCCTCGGCACATTGCCTTAGGAAAACCACACACAGATGGGCTTGTGCTGATTTGAGGAAACAGAAGGAGAATCATTCATGGCTTCAGAACTTGACATTTCTTAGCTTCCCACCAGATATGTCATGTGTACTATATTTGCTGCACTTCTTGGCCTGACTTGCCAAGCTCAAGATTCGGGAGCTATACTTGACATTTCCTCCCCAGAGTGGCGAGGGAGACAGAGAAGGAAGGTGCTGCGGGGCAGAGGAAGACCGTGGGCCCGGAGGTGCCCCGCTTGAGGTCTGAGCCCCGGCTCCGGGGCTGAGTCCCCGTGCGCTCTTGCCCAGGTCTGTCTCTTCTCTCTGAGCCTGACTCCCCTCCTCTGTGAAATGGGGATCACTCCCCGTTCCCAGGGATGACAGAGACTCAAGGTGGGGGGGCGTCAAGTTTATACGGTGCTCACGTCATGCTGCGTGCACAGTAGGTTATCATGTGTCGTGGTAAGAACTATAACAGCTCTCTTGGCATTGTTTATCATCCCCAAGGAAACTGTTCAGCCTTACACCAATACGTGCGAGAGGCAGACTAAACCAGTACGTGTGTCTCCCTCTGAGTGGGGCCTTCCCCACTCGCCTGCTCTGCCTGCTTCTCCTGTGAGCGCCTCCTCTCCCCCATCGAGCTTTGGGCGGCAGCCGCACAGCCCTGGTCTCCGTGTCTCCCGTGCTGACTCCTACGGAGAGAACTTCCAGTGTGGGGATGGACGTGGTCTCTAAGAGTGGGCTCGGGGAAAGACAGTGTGGCGGGTGTTGGCACTGCCAGATCAGTGGCTCTATCCGTGAGGAGAATGAGGACCCAACGAAGTGCACGGTCCTGTGAGCGACACAGTGCGGGAGGATGACATACCACATGACAGAGGTGGGAGCCAGTGGGAGGCGCACAGATGGGACCACCCACAGCTGTGTGTCACTGTGAGGCCTGCGGACACCTCCACAGAGGCTGGCAGGTTGGGGACAGAGGAAGGCTTATTGGGAGTAGGGTGTGGGGTGCCCAACCATATATCTGGGTGCCAGGCTGGAGTCCCCAGCATGAAGGGCATGGAGGAGGCCACCAGGGTATAAATTTGGCTATCCATGGCGGGGGTGGGGTGGGGTGGGGCGGAGCTTGGCTTCACCTAGAACAGCATCCATATGCAGGGTGGGCTCAGCAGCAGGGGATTTGACTCGGCATCGTTGTGGCTTTGGGAACCCAGGGACAGTATTGCCCCCTCAGGGGTTCCTCTCCCTCAGAGCCTGGGGGATTGTGGTGGGCACGTGCAGCCTGGCTCTCCTGGTAGGTGGGCTTGGCAAGGCTCTGGGTTCCCCAGTGCAGTTGGAGGTTTCAACAGAGAATGCATGAGTGCAGGCCCCTCCTGCCCACCATTAGACAGAGGGGCTCATTCCGGGCACAGTGGGCTGTGATGTTGAGGAAATGACCCGCTAAGTGAGTCGTGGATGGAATCTGCGGGCTCCACAGCTCCTCGCTTGGACGGTGTCTGTTTCCGTGAGAACGGCTCAGGGGACCGGCTGCCACTGTGCCTCCCCTGTCCCCGCGCTCCTTCTCTTCGCCGGGTCTCAGCTTGGAATGTTGCCTCATCTCCTCTGCAACCGGGGCAGGGCTGCCTCCGGCTGCAGACCCGCATCCTGGCTCACTCTTCCAAAGCCTTACCAGTGGGGGCGGGGGGGCGGTGGGGCATGTTCCCTTCTCTCCCACTGCTACCCCTCTGTTCTCGCCCCCAAATCTCAGCCTGATCATCCTGGTGGGGCAACCCCCCCGCTTCCCCAGGCCTTCTCGGGACTCCACTCCTTCCTCCTCAAGTCAGACTGCCTGCATCGACACCCGGGGGTGGGCCTTGACCCCGAATGGTCAGCCTGCTCTTTCACACTCACTGAGAGCCCACTACAGACATGCTGTGCCAAGCACTTACTCCCCTTTATGGAACATGCGGACGTAGCATTTGGTCTGTGAGAACTGAGTGCAGTCCTTGTGTTACGAACCAGGAGAGGCGGCGGTAGGTCTGCCTCAGCCTGGGGTGAGCACCGGGAGGGGCGGGCCCCACCCGTGACTGCTGCAGCCGGCCCCTCCCTCAGGGCTGTTCAGCACCTTCCCCTGGCCATCCACGCCCCGTGCCCACCAGGCCCGCAGGCAGCCCCATGCTGCAGGGAGGGCTCCATCTCTTGGCCCCTGTGCCTCCATGGATGGTTCTTCGTGAGCCCTTCAGCTCCTTCAGAGTTGGAACCATGCCCTGTACCCCACCCACCCTGCTCGTGTTCCTTCTTCCCCACCCTCCCTCTGGCCCCGGTGAACAGCCTGCCCGAGAATCCCGGGCTGCACAGCCGCGCCTCTGTCCGCCTGCGCTCCTCTCTGCCGGGAAGCTGTTCCCCTCCCTTTCCTTGACTAGTCCCTGCTCGCGTTGCATCACTGACCTCAGTATCACCTTCTGAGGAGAGCTTCCTACGCAGACTCTCTGCCCACCTCAGTTTGGGGCCCTCCTCCATGTCCCTGCAATGCAGTGGGGCGTTGCGACGGCCAGAGCGTGGGCCACTGTCTTAGTCTGCGGGGGTGCCCAGCCCCGTACCAACCTGGGCCGCTCCCAGCTGTTGCTTTTAGGGTCTCACACAGAAGAGGTTGGTGTGGCTTGTCTTCCAGAGAAGGGGCTGCTGTTGCTCCTCTCCGTGGCCCCAGCGTCCAGCACGGGGGTTAGTAGAAACTAAGAGCTCAGAGGCGAGGGGATGAGTAGAGGAGGATGTACTAGGGAGCCGTCTAGGGTCTCCACCATCACCACGAGAATTACCGCCATGGGCTGAAAGCGGTGGGGCAGACAGGTCTATCTGTCTGTGAACAGAGGAGTGGTGTGAACAGTAGCTTCAAGAGCTTTCTGTTGTGATCTGCTCCTTAGATGTGCAGGTGTCTGTGAGCAGGTGAGTGTGTATGTGTTGGGCGGAGGTTCCTTGCCCTCCCGGTACCCTTGCGTTGCCACAGGCAACAGACCGAGGGCAGACCCCCAAGGGGTAGGTGTAGCCCTGGGTCAGCTGCTGGGGAGAGCTGGGCATCTGTTGCTGCTTTTGTCCGGTGGCCGTGGCTGAGGAGAAAAGGCCTGAACTGCCGCTGGGGCCCCTGGGTGGCAGAGACCGGGGGTGGATGATGGGTTTTTGTCTGTCTTCTGAGTAATTAAGAGCACCTTCCGTTTGTGGGGATTTGCTTTGAAGGGCTCACAATGCATTGAGTGGTCGAGTAGGCTGCGTGTGTGTGAGTGTAAAAGGTACGAGAGAAACCCACAGCCTCGAAGATCAAGTTTACACCTTAAGTAGCTGTGTCCCATGCATGGCGGCCGTGTCACACCACCATTCACTGAAGACCTGCCTTCTGAGCCCATTTGCACATGCGCACCACCTCACCCCTTCGGCACAGCCTCAGTCCGGGGTGCAGGTGAGCAGACAGGGGTTTGCTGTGCTTCTGGAGGTCAGACATCTTCTCAGGACAGAGTCACTCAGCCCAGGGCCTCTCAGAAAGCAGAGAGGCGACAAGTGCGTTCGTTCTCCCTCTGAGCCGCAACCTTTTGCTTTTCCGTAAGTGGAATTGCAGGTGTGGGGCTTGCCCGTCTTAATGGGGTTGTGGTGACGGTGCGTGTGCTATGAGACTGAGGGCCGGTGTTGCTAGGAGGGCGAGTCCCTCGTCTGCCCTCGTGTGGTCCCAGGCATTTCCTCCCTCCCTTGCAACGTGGTGACTAGCAGTGGTAGGTTTCTGTCTCAGAAGAAAAGGCGGAGTTACAGGAGCAGACCGACTCCAGAAGCCCCCAGGGTGGTTCCTGCGGCCTCCAAAGACTAAGGCAGATGTCTTCCCCTTGCTGAACCCAAATTAAAATGGGGGTGAAAAATCCCAAATGCCACGATATGCAGAATTTACAGGTGAAATTGTGCTGCTAGGCATGTCCCACGGTGGTGGTGGAAACATCACTGATAAGGAACAAAAGGAGGTAAGTACGTAAGGCTAGAAATTCAGATATTTAAAAAACCAACAACAACACAGAAGCTTGTATTGAGGCTTGAGGGCTTTGTAGTGGAATGCCAGCCTGGACCAGTCCTTGACGCCTGTGTGAGTGCTTGCTCACAGAAACACAGGGTGTGTGTGTGTGTGTGTGTAAAGCCGGCCACAGCTTCGGTGAGATATGACCTGCTCAAGACGGGGCTTCGGCGGGGAAGTCCTCGGTGCCCGAGCAGCCATCCCGCGTTTCAGTTCTGGACAGGCAGCAACTTCAGGGTGGACCGGGAGAGCGCAAACAAAACGCGATTCTACTAGGGCTGTCATTTTTTTTCCTTCAAGAACGACATCCTTTGTGTGGCAATAGGAAGCTTTCAGGAAGTTATTGTTGCTGGCACTGCTGGTGTTTAAGCGCCAGAATGAGCCTGCATTCAGTAATGTAAAGCAATTTTGTTTTCCAAGTTAATTAATGGAATGATTCTTGATGTTTGACAACGAGGTACAGCACCAAAACAGCGTGAGGCAGATCGCCCCTTTTATTGGAGAGAGTCGGGTCCGCCGCATTTCAGCTCGGACCCCCACCCTCACCGGAGGGGAGCGTGAGCGGACAGAGGGTCGGTGGGCTTCTCTGGGCCGGACACTTCCCTAAGCTTGAGCTAACCTAGACCCGCACTTACCAGAGTCAGGTGTTCACGCGAATAATCTGAAGATCTTTTAAAACTATAAGAGCCAGCCGGGATGGGACGAGCCCTCAGGTCCCGCATGTGCAACCCTCTCTCACGTGAACCCCACTTTAAGTGCGGTATGAGACAGGAGATGCTAGACACGACGCCCTGTGAGAAACCTTACCAAATGAGGTTTGGAGACTCAAGGAGAGACTGAGTGGTGGGGGAACTAAGTCCCTCGGGCCACTTACCTGCCCATGGAAACGCAGCAACCCGGGTCAGGGACTTCACGGTGATCCGTCGGTAGAGAGCAATCAGCAGAAGACACCAATGAGTGTCCTCCCAAAGATGCGACTCCTAAGGATAAACAGACGTTCCAGCGGCGACTTTACCTGGCCAGGCTGTGTAAAAACGACTCCAATAACTAGATGTGTGCGTTCAGCTGCTGTGGTGCAGATGCTCTGCTTTTAGCACACACAGCCCAAGCCGCGTGGGGCTATACTTTGGGAGGGAGAGACGTAAAAGTGCGTCTTGCTTTGTCTTTGTTCTTCTTAACATGCTCCGAGGGACTTTTTTAAAGAGGGTTGATACTTATTACGATGGTTTAAGAATACTGCCCAAAATAAGCAATGAGGAAATAAATGTAAGTGCCCTTCCTAATACATTAGATTTTGAAAAGGGGAATGTGAAAGAAGGCACCACGAATGTAACGAACGAGAGACAGGAAGTGTGGGCTGTAACCTGGAATCCGTCCCTGGCCTGTGCAGTAGGCTTGGGTGGAGCGTCTGCATCTCGCCATCTCAGGGTGCTGGGAGGCATTGCACAAAATAGCGTTGTTAGGGCACCCTGTGTGATGGGTCCAGGTGGGGACATGACCATACCCCTTTTCTGAGAAGGCTCCCTGAGACCCCCCCACACTAGTCAAGGAGACAGCCAGGCCTGTAGAAGTGGTTCTACGCTCCCTGATCATAGCTGATTGTTCCAGAATGTGGACACAGTCTGAGTGTCCCCTGGAGACAGGCACTCGATCTAGAGCAGTGCTCTGCAACAGGACGCTCCCAGGGGGTGGACTGTTGCACAGGCTGCGCCGTCCATGGTCAGAGACACTACTAGCTACCTGTGGATACCGAGTACCCGGCATGTGGCTGGTGTCTGTTATATTGGACATCACCACGCTACAGTCCGGTGTTATGGCCTCTGGCGTCTACTGAGGAAATCTCCAGAGCCTCTTTTATCTCCTTTGCCAAGTTTTGGCTATTGCGTCAGTTTTATGGGATACCCCAGGAGCTTTTCAATACATCCCTCAATTTATTCCCACTGGCCAAGGGCAACTCAGGATAGCGTATTAAGGGCTTAACTGCTGTTCATTTGTGGAGGGATGTTTGTTCATCATGTTAAAGCCATACAGGTGCTGGGCCTCTTATGGCCCATGGGTGTTGCACCGAAGTAGGGTTTGCAGAAGGTGGATTAACTCTTTAATGCCCCCCTGATACTCTGGGCAGGCTACCTTATCAAGTCACAGGCAGTCCTATTCGAACTAAGGACGAGTTCATGGCATGACGAAGGTGATTGAGTTATGTAACAGTTCCATCAAACTCGGAACATTAGCCTGGGGATCTGGACATTTTGAGATCATGTCCTACCCTTTCCCTGGGTGAGAAGCTACGTCGTCACAGCCTCAGCAGCTGCATGCTTATAGGGAAGCTTTGAAAGAGTAGCACTGAGATCATTTCCACTAGACTGTAATAAGCCATGAACAGTGAGGGTGGTGTCCGCTGGTGGACCCTCCCCCAGCTGGACCACACTGGTGTTGAAGGCGTACATGGTAAAAACCAATGTGCTGTGCCTCGGATCTGGTCTAGAGGGCAGATGGAGCTTCGGGCTAAAGCTGGACCAGATTTGGGCCAGAGGCTAAAGAAGTCCCAAGGGAGTACAGGTGCTCATGCCACTAAAAGGGTCCCCCTTTGACATGTGTGGGTGACTCGGATTGTCGGTGACCTTGAGCACTTCTCCATGCCATGAACTTTGATCTCCCCCAATGAGACTAGTGGGGACTTGCCAGCATAAACACTGTAACCATGGCCACACCACAGCACATACCGCCCTCTGAGGAGCTGGTGCGGCTGATGTCCTTGTTCTTCTTTGCAGATGGCGACAGCAGAAGCCAGCTGATCCAGATCCCACTGTTAGAGGAGGAGGCAGGATTCACAACCAGGTCTTCTGACTCTAAACCCTACACTTAGTAGAGAAGAACATCTGTTATCTGCTTTAAAATGTTATGGAGACAGTTGAAATAATGTATGCTTAATACTTTGGAGGAAAATGTGAAGCAAATTAAAGATTGCACTTTAAGAGAGGAGAAGGGCAAAGGTGTCATTTTTGGAGGGTCTGCATTTTGGGGTCTGTGCTTGGATGATGCTTACAGTATAAAGTAACGATTACCGTGGAATCAGGTGCAGGTCTTCCATGGAAGCAGGATTCCTGTTCTGTGTGATTATAGCCAATTCTTTTGGCACCCACCGTAGTCTGTTCTCACCATGGCCTGGTATGGCCAATACTATTCATTCTTAGTTTTAATATGGACAAGTTTCGATACAGAAAGGTTAAATGACTTGTCTAAAGATCGCAGAACTAAAAGTTGGCCAAAATTCACACTTGAGATCAGCCTGACTGCAGAGCTCAAGTTCTGAGCTCTGATTGCCTTCTTATTAATTAGAAATCTTTAATGAAAATTCACCGTAATGCTCCACCTTTGCTGTACTGGTACCACACGAAGAGAAGGAGCCTGTGCCTATATCGGGTGTAGTGCAGGACTTCAAGGGGTCAAGTGATGGTGGCAAAGGCATAGGCGTCACAAACCCCAGCATGAGGTGGGCCTCAAAGATACCAGCTCCTCCCAGATAGCTCCTGTCTGGTGCTAACACGTACGTGCCACGGCTGTCCTTAAACGGGGGGGGCAGACACCTGCCCCCACACTCTTACTAGATGATATCCGATGGAATGCACCTTGTTTAGCTTTGTACTACGCAGCCAGGCTCAGAGCCAGACACACGGTGGGAGCTGCTGGACGCGTGAATCACTTTGACTGCTAATACTGCTAAAAGGCACACAGACTGTTCCTCCAGCCTCTCTCTCGTTTTAATCTCCTATAAAGCACTATTGAGATGTTACACGTGTAGATGCATGAATAACAAATATTACATTGTCTCATGAAAGGTTACAGTCACCTATTACAGGAACACTGTCACTTGAGCTAGGTGGCTAAAGAAGAACCTATATTTGGACCAAAATGACATTTTCTCCAGAGCATTCTGACCTATCAGGAGCCTCGTGGGGATCTTTAGAAGAGGCTAGGCCAGGTGAATATATGTGAAACTCATGATGAGGATACATGTGGGGGGACTTGGATGTCAAGGTCAAGAACACCTGAAGTTGTACAACTCAGCAACAGACTACCTTGGAGATGGACGGCCACCCAGTATGCAAGTGGACCTTTAGGTTTTCTAGATTGACAATGACTGTGCTGACAGTCCAGTGCTGGGGATTGCTGATGAGGCTCTGGTCCTAACTCAGCGAACCTCGACAATCTATACTAAGGAATTGTTGTACTGGAGACGGTCTAACCATACCAAGGGCCAAGTTCACATGGCTCCTCAGTGATTATAACTCGTGTACTCCCAAGAGGGGGAGGTAGTCAAAAGAGGGGGTGCCCAGGAATGTGGAGGAACTCAGACAACTGCACATTGGCAAGAACTGGGGGGGGGGTTACCGTGATGTTAGCTCACGGGGAAGGAAGGGCTGATTATTCGATGATAATCAGAGCGTTCAGTTTGATACAAGATTTAATGGGAGCGATTGCAGGGCGGGAGGGTTTGCCTAGACTGAAGGTGCCCCGAGGACAAGGGGCCACCTCTGTGCCGTGATCTCCGTGTGTGTGTGGCATCGTGTTACCCACACCAGCCACTGTCAACAGCTGTTTGTTGACATGAACCGAACAAAGCCACTGACCTTACTAGACGAGGGTCGTCACAGGAGTAGAATTGTCTAAAAAGTTTAAGGGCTTCCTGGGTTGGTTATAAGTCCTGTCACTAGATATTTATTTCCAGAGTCAGGGATAGTTACCTGTCAGGTGACCTGTCCATGTGAGAGATGCCCAGGTAGGTGATTTTCTGAGACGCCACAGGGCTATAACTGCTGGTAACTAAAGGACACATCATCGCGTAGATCATTGATTATACGTATCAGTCCCCGGAGCTGGAGGGGGACAACACGGGAGAGGACCCAGGTCCCTGGTTAAACATGCACCTTGTGACTGGTTGGTTCCAGTGCTGCCCGGAGCCTGCATGGCTGCCCTGCCAAGGTCTCAGCGGGCTCTCTCTTGCTGAGTCTGGCAGGACAGAGAGTAACTTCCGCTTCCACCAACCGGACATGTTAGTTGTCATTTCCCTAGCATCAGGTTTTACCCATCCTTAAATCGAGAGTCTGACACGTACCTACTTACAAGGAACACATGTATCCGTCTGTCCATCTCACTCTTCCTTGTTCCTGGAGCCGGTACTGTAGTCAGCTTTGGGGGCGCTGCTGTGAACCTCCGCGTGCCCGTGGCCAAGTCAGGTGCCCTCTGTGAAAGGAGGGATCCCAAGAGTTCCCTCCCGGAGTGCCCTCCTCTTCCCATGTATCATCTACACAGGGCACGCCCCAGGCACAGCACAGGATACATAAAGCTAAAAAGACCCGTTTCCCAATTTAAGGGAACTTTGGATCTGCATTTGCAGGGTTACACAAAGGAGAACTCACAGCAAAACCACACGATGGGGCAGAATATGGCTGTGGGAAAGAAAAGAGGAGGCAGGAAGTTCTGCTAAGGGTTAGGACCGGGGGGAGGGGGGAAATCCAGGCAAGAATCCCTGGAAAAGTGGGGTAGGAAGCTGGGTTTTTATTTTTAAGTGAGAACTAAACTGATGCAAATGAGCAAGGCAGAGGGATTCCCAGAAATGGTGGCGAAGGAGCACTGCGTATAAAATCGTAAGTACCCGAGAAGGTGGAGAGCAAACTAGGCGTTTCGTTTTACCTGGGTGAGTTACGAGGCCAGATACCGGACATCTTTCAACGCCAGGCTACGGGTGTAGGGCCTTCAGATGAATGAACGTAACGGAGCGTTGGAAGGCTGAACAGGCAATGCCTTACAGATAGCTTTTGGGGAGAGATGGCCTGGCAGCCTGGAGGACTGATTGCGTGGGACAGAGTCAGAAGGCAGAGAAACTAGACAGAAATGTCTTATTCCAGGTTGGCTATTTTTCTATCGGGGAAAAAAAAATCCTAAGCTTCCAATGAACTGCCTTTTATTATGACACAAAAGCAATAAAAGTAGTGATGTATATAAAAGCAGCGCAGGGTGTGTTTAGTGGCCTTATGAAATACAAACAGCAGCAGACAGTTAAAATTGGAATGTCCCGCATCAGGGTATAACCATCTGAGTTCGGGAACTTATAGCAGCAATGCAATCATATTTTTATAGCTCGAGCTTGGTCTTTTCACTCAGATAACAGAACTATGAGTGGGTAAGAAGGGGAAAACCAGCAAATCGATGCCATTAAATAGCAAAGGATGAGAGTCTTTGAATTTCAATGGCCACAGCAGTTACCAGCTTGATAAAAGAATCATTATTGCCCCAAATCTGAAGTATTTGCTCTATGACTAAAGCTAAGATTAATACTTGGGAGGTCAGGCTCTGTGACAAAATACTATGATGAGGAAGAAGCCGTCATCCCAGACATAGGCTCTGAGGTGGCCCTTGAAGGATGAGTCAGGGTGGGTGCAGATTAACAGACAGGTGCATTTGGGCAGCATCACTGTGAGAACAGTGTGAACGGTTACCCAGGGCTACTCAGCAAGCATCCGTAGACTCTCAGTCATCGGGCCGTGGCCCACCTGCCTTCCATGATGCTGGTATAAGGTCCAGACAGACCTGCTTCGGGTTCAGCTCTACCACCCATGAGCTTGACTTCTCTACGAGACCTCTACTGAGGTCTGTGAGTCAGTAAATGGGGATATCACCCCCCCCCACCCCACAGCGCCGGCATTCTACTATGTGAGATGCTATAAATAAGGTGCCAACCTGGTCGCTGCCTAGAGTAGGGGTGCAGTAAGTATTGGCTCTCAGGTCAGGTCCTTGCCTGGGCTTCCAAGCAAGACCTCTGAGGGCTCAGAGCGAGAGCTGCTTCGTGAACCTGAGTCCACCCAGCCAAGGTTCTCTGCCCACCACACCTGTCACTGCCAAGTGTGATTTGGAATTCATGCTCGGCCCTCCTTCAGAGTACCTAGACCTAGTTCAGGTTAATCTAGAAAACACACCCTAAGTCAGTTCTGGAGAGTTCCTTTCCCTGCACTGTTTTAGAGGCTCACAGTTTCTAGCACGGAAGAGAGTGCTTACAGTTTCTGAAGGACACGTTTCCCTGCAAACGGCGCTGGCGGCCTCTGGCAAGGCTCTGCTACCCCGCTTCTCAGCTGCTCGTGGGATGTGAGCCCCCAAAGGAGGGTTACTGGGTAACATGCATGATGCCCCAGTTAAGTTCTCATTTAAGACAAGTCAGAAACATTTTTAAGTACAAGTAATATTTGGAATGCACTTACACTAAAAAAAATTGTTTGTCTGAAACGCAAATTTAACTGGGTAGGATAACCCTATGCCTATGGCCCAGGGAGCCCAAGGGGTAGAATATCAGTTTTGAAATCAAATCTGGGGATTCAAATCCTCATTCAGTCACTTACTGATTTGTATAACCGTTCACGTCACTTGTCTGAAGTCGAGTCCTCCCACCAGCCAGGACAATTACAGGGGAGACACTCACAGTTACTGAAGAGGGAAAGTGAAATAACACAGGCCGATACGACCGGTACGCCTCCCGTAGCGCAACACAAGTGCCACATCTGACGAAGCAATTTCTGCGCTGCTTGCTTAAAGCACCTCATAAACAGTGCAACTTGCCGAAACTGCAGACGCACTACTGCTATTTTATTCCCAGGGTCGTCCAACAGGTACGCGGTGCTTTTGAGATTGTAACTCTAGTGGGCAAACTCCCACCCCAAGGTGTTCTCTGCTGTCCTACCCTCTTCTGAAGCCTCTCTGATGTGAGCCAAGAGTTATCTTCAGTCAACTGAAGAAAGATTCAAAATAAAATTTATTCCCGTTTGCAATGTGGCCCATTGCCTGGCTTCCTTTAGAGTAGGGTCCTGGGAAGCAGGGTTCCTCAGGAAAGCATTTGTATCTTCTGTGACTGTTTCCACAGGTGACAGATCGATTTCAGGTAGAAGGATGAGGGGTGTGGTGGGGTTGGAGCCAGAATCGGTCTCACGGAGCACGTATTATCTGTGCCGTCATTCACCGTGAACGATGCGGATGCTCACATGCTCGGTCCTAAGTACGTGAACTCATACGAAATTTTGAAGGTGTGCGCGATGCCCAGTTTACAAAGGAGGAAACTGAGGCTTTGTGATGTCATCTTCCCCTAAATGACACAGCCTGTAAGTGGCAGAGCTGGGTTTCACACCCAAGCCTGATACAACAAAAGCTATTTCTTCTCCATAACCCAAGGCTACCTCTGCCTTTTTTTTTTTTTTTCCGCTTCAGTTTTTCTGAGCAATAATAAACAAAGCATTTGGCTCATGAGCCAAGAACATGGCTCTCCTCCCTCTGCCCACAGTTCCTGAAAAGGGAGAAAGAAACAGCATATTGTAAGCTTCTATATCCCCTGAGGGACTATAGCCAGGCAGGCTTCATGGCTGGACTCGGTGCCTGAAATGCTCAGAGTGTTGCCTTGCACATTTCCTCAGCCATACGAGCTGTGTCTTGCCTTCTTGGCCCCAGTATAGCTGGTCCCTTGTTCTGACCCTGATAAATCCCCGATGGATATTAGTTCACAGACAGAGGGGTTGTGGCAGGTCCTCGAGGATCTGAGACAGGCCTGACTCACCACCACGCCATGGTCTGGAGAGAGAAAGCTGGTCGTGCTGATGGTTAATGACCCAATTGTCCAGCTAATGGCCTCCTGTTGTGACATGACTGACCAACACTCAGAATACAAGGTGTCTTGACCTGGCTACAGCAATAGAAGAAAAAGCACTTCTCTCAAAGTATCAGACTCAAGGTTCTGAGTCTACAGTTGAGTACACCTAGACAACACGGACACTGAGAATGGCTCAAACATGAAGAAAATACAGTCCCGCTCCCTTATCGACACCCCCTCCCCCCCCAAATCTGGTGAGAGACACTGACTCACAGTCAGTATAAGAAGTGCTGAGTGAGAACACAGGGAGAAAGCTGCCTGGGAGAGACAGACCTCAGAGTAGTGTCTTAGAGGAGACAATAGCTAAGTTTTGAGTTTTAGAGAAACAGGATTCCACGTGGAGATTCTGGAGAATAGGTTTTGCAGAAAGAGAATATGAGCAGAAAGTGATGCCATCAAGAGGGTGACAAAGTTGTTCCTAACATCAGTTCCCCTTCAAAGAAAACCAGCTAACGACTCCCCACGGAGAAGACACCACTGTAAAAACCCTAGAAGAGTTGTCTGCAGACTTCCAGTCAAGATGGTGGAGTAGAGAACACCGTGCTCACCTCCTCTGTGAGCACATCACAATCACAACGACAATGTAGAACCACCGTCGTTTAGAACCACCTGAAGAGCAGCTGAACAGAAGTCCTGTAAACAAGGATGTAAAAAAGAAGCCACAAGAAGACTGGTAGGAGGGGCAGAATGGTGTGGTGTGGGGTGACAATTAAGGCCTGGGAGGAATATCTCAGCTAGAGGTCCTTCCTAAGGAGCTGGGGGGTCAGTGAAACTGAGAGCTGGTTCTTTGAAATGATAATCAAAGTTGATAAACTTTTATCTAGACTTCTGAAGAAAAAAAAGGGAGAGGGCCCAGGTGAATAAAATCAGAAATAAAAGAGAAGTGAAACTCACACTTCAGAAATACAAAGGATTATCAGGGAATACTGTGAACATTTATATGCCAACAAACTGGACAACCTGGAAGAAATGGATAAGTTCCTAGAAATATATAATCATCCAAGAATGAATCAGGGAGCAACAGAAAATCTGAACAGATCAATAACTACTAACAAAATCAAATAAGTAACAAAAAATTCCCAACCAACAGAAGTCCTGAACCAGAAGGCTTCACAGATGAATTTTACCAAACATTCAGAGGAATCAATACCTATTGTCCTCAAATTATTCCAAAAAATAAGAAGAGGGAGGGAGGCTCCCAAACCAATTTTATGAGACCAGCATTACCTGATACCCAAACTAGATGAAGACACAACAAAAAAAATTATAGGCTAGTATTACTGATGAACATAGATGCAGAAATCCTCAACAAAATACTGCCAAAACAAATTCAGAAATACAGTAAAAAGATCATGTACCATGATCAAGCGGGATTTAGTCTTGGGATGCAAGGCTGGTTCAATATCCACAAATCAATTAATATAATATACTATGGAAACAGAATGAAGGATAAAAATTATATGATCATATCAACAGATGCCAAAAAAGCATTTGACAAAATCCAGCATCCATTTATAATGAAAACTCTCAGCAAAGTGGAGACAGAGGGAACGTACCTCAACTTAATACAGAACATAACTAACAGTGAAAAGCTGAAAGCTTTTTCTTTAAGATCAGGAACATGACAAAGTTGTCCCTTGTCACCACTTTTATTTAATTAGTATTAGAAGTCTTAACTACACAATCAGACAAGCAATAGAAGGCATCCAAATAGAAAAGGAAGAAGTAAAACTCATTTGCAGATGACAATGATAATATATCTAGAGAACTCTGCAGAGTCCACCACAAAACTATTAGAATAAATGAATGCAGTAAAGTAGTAACATACAAAATTAATATTCAGAAATCCATTGAATTTTTATATACTATAGTGAACTGTCAGAAAGATAAATTAAGAAAACAATCCCATTTTCGATTGCATCAAAACGAATGAAATACCTAGGAATAAATGTAATCAAAGTGGTAAAAGACCTACACTCAGAAAACGAAGACATTGAAGAAGATACAAATAAACGGAAGCATACAGCATGGTCATGGATAGGAAGAATTTACATTGCTACAATGTTCATACTACTCGAACAATCTACAGGTTCTGTGCAATCCCTGTCAAAATACCAATGGCATTTTTCAGAGAATGAGAATAAACAATCCTAAAATTTATATGGAATCACAAAAGACCCCAAATCACCAAAGCAATATCAAGAAAGAAGAACAAAGTTGGAGGTATCACACTACCTGATATCAAACTATACTACAAGACTGTAGTAATCAGAACGGCATGGTACTGGCATAAAAACAGACACATGGATCAATGGAATAGAATAGAGATCCCAGAAATAAACTCACACCTAGACAGTTAATCTATGAAAAAGAAAGCAAGAATATACAATGAAGTAAAGACAGCCTTTCCAATAAATGGTTTTGGGAAAAGTGGACAGACACCTGCAAAAGAAGGAAACTGGATCACTTTCTTACACTATATAAAGGAATAAATTCAAAATGGATTCAATGGAGAAAACAGTCTTTCTGATAAATGTTGCTGGGAAAATTGGATATTCTTGTGTAAAAGAATTAAACTAGATAGGAGTCTCACAAAAATTTACTTCAAATGGATTAAAAACTAAAATGTAAGACCTCAAACCATCAAACTTCTAGGGGAAAACAGGTACAAAGCTTCCTGACATGGGTCTTGACAATCATTTTTTGGATATGATACCTACAGCATAAGCAACAAAATAAAAAATAAACAAGTGAGACTATATCAAATGAAACAGCTCTGCATAGCAAAATGAAAAGGCAACCTATGTAATGGGGAAAATATTTGCAAATAATATATCTGATAAGGGGTTAATATCCAAAATACTGTACAAAGTACTCATAAATGTGTGGAAACAAAGGAAACATCCTTCCTTTGAGATGGAATCAGCAAGCCCTCAAGGGGGCGCTCTCACATGCATACTGCTGGTTGCAGCCTGCATAACCAACCGGAAGAAGGAAGAATTATCTTGATAAGGGAGGGCATTTTACATAGGGGAATTTCATCTCCTGCTTTTAAGAAAAGGAAGGGAGACTCATACCTTCCCCAGCTACAACACACTAATCTCGGCTTGCAGCCAATGAGAAACCACCACAATATCAGACTCTTGTTCTCCTGCAATGAACTTTTGTCCAAAACAGCCCTCCCCAATTCCCTTCTAAAACCTAAGTAAAGCTGACCTTCTCTTTGTCTCTTTGGACTTAACTGTGGTGTGCCATAGCTTGCTTTTCCTGAATTGTAATTCTCTGCTATTGCCAAAGAAACTCATTTTGCTGGTAAAATAACTGGCTATTTTCCTTTTGAGGTTGACAACTCAGGAGCAAATAAACGCCAAATACAATAAAAAATGGGGAAGGGACTTGCTTAGACATTTTTGCAAAGAAGATATTCAAGTGGCCGACAAGTATCTGGGAAAGGTGCTGAACATCACTAATCATTAAGGAAGTGCAAGTCAAAATCACAGTGGGGTATCACCTCCTACCTGTTAGATCAACCATCATCAAAAATGCCCCAGATAAATGGTGCCAGGGGTGTGGAGAAAAGGAGACCCTTGTGCACCATTGGTGGGAATGTGAACTGGCCCAGTCTCTATGGAAAGCAGTAGGAAAGTTCCTCAAAAAGTGAAAAATATAAGTACCCCGTGGCCCAACAATCCCACTACTAGATGTGCGTCCAACGCAGATGAAGTCACGGAGTCACAGAGCTGCCCGCACCCCGTGACCACTGCAGCAGGCCTCACAGGGGCCCGTACTTGGAAGCAGCCTGCGTCCATCAGCAGATGAGTGCATAAAGTGTGCGTGTGTGTGTGCGTGTGTGTGTGAGAGAGAGAGAGAGAGAGTGAGTGAGAGAGAGAGAGAGAGAGAGAGAGAGAGAGAGAGACTGTTCAGCTGTTTTTATAAAAGGAGACCCTGTCAGTTGTGACAACATGGGTACAACATTGAGAGCGTTATGTTAAGTAAAATAAATCAGACGAAGATGAATCCTGTATGCTCTCACTTATATGTGGAATCTTTAAAAAAATCCAAACTCATAGAAAGCAGACGTATGGTTGCTGGAAGCAGGGGCTAGGGGCTAGGGAATCAGGTTAAAGGTGTTCATAACATCATCCTGCGATGTACAATATGATGAATGTAGTTAACAATGCTGTATGGCATCGCTGAGAATTACTAAGAGAGCAAATCCTAAAAGTTCTCATCACAAGGAAAAGACATTTGTTTTGTAGCTATGAGTTGATAGATGTTAACCAAACTTGTTCTGACGATCATTTCACAATATATCCGAATGTCTAATCACTATGCGGTACACCTTAAACTTATGCTCTCTTTTATGGCAATTATATCTCAATAAAACGGGAAAAGAGAGAATACATGCAAAGATCCATGGTTGAGAGAAATTTTAAAACATGTTCACATTCAAGCTTCCCCTGATGACAGAAGCCCTACCTCATTTTGTATCAAATATACATCCGCGCCGCTCACATTACACTTTCATTGTTCAGCTGTGGCAAAATAATATTATATAATTTAATCTATTACATTTATATAGACTTGTATGAACTGAACACAAGCTAACTAGTTATAATATATTGTTTTGTGGATATTTAATTAAGTGCTTATTCATTTTGATTTCTCAGTTTTCTTTTCAAATATACAGTCTGATCCGTCTGCATTTTCCAAACCTCAGATGCGGGCTCCTGACCATGTCATTGAACCTGAGCATCCTGTCCACAGTGCCAAGAGGATGAACAAGCTCAGGCAGGGTGCAGGGCCTTTTAGGGAAGTGGCATGTGGTTCTTTGCCCCCAGAACAGATGTGAATGGGGTAGAGAGGAGGAACAGTTCTTGAAAGATGAAGGATCATAGGCAAGGGACAAGACATTCAGGTTCTCGTATATCACGCTGAGGACTTGAGCCCAGAGGAAGTGGGGAGCCACAGAAGGTTTTTAAGCAGGAGTGATGACCATTGTTGCAGGGGAGTAGAAGCAATACTGGCTGGTGGTTTGGAGCACAGGTGGCAGACACGAGGCCTGCGGGCCGAATCCAGCCCCCCACCTTGTTTTACCTGGCCCGGCACCTTGTTTCTACCCAGAGGCAGCGCCGAGCTCCTCGCCCCTAGTTAAGGAGTAGTTACATTTATACAGTCCTCAAATTACATTCGGCCCTTTGACAGCAACCGCGAGGCTGATGTCACCCCCGGTGAACATGAGTTTGACACCCCTGGTTTGGAGACTGTCCTGGAGGTGCGGGTGGTGAGGAGGCAGCTGCAAATCTCCAAGTCAAGGGGCAGCAGAAACAATGATCAGAACACAAGGGAGGATGGAGAGGAGCTGATGGAGAACAGACCAAGGCACTGAGACCAGGGAGGAGGCGGGTCTGGGGAGCAGGATTTGGGCCGTGCTGAGTAGGGGGCTGCGGGTGGGAGCATGTGTGCGATGCGTGGGAACCTTTGTAGCAACTGGGTTGCTGGGATGCCTCATTCTTCCCAGGCTGCAACTAGAGGCTGAAGATATCCGTTAGCGCCACAGGGCTTTTCCTTTCGGAGGAAGGAAAATGAGAACGCCAGGAATCTGACCTATGGCCCCGGCTGGTCAATGGCTGGCTGAATGTGCTTGTTAAAATGTCAGCAGCCATTTCTTCGGTGGGAAACCTCTTTCCTTCTCAGCCCCTAGCCTGTGCGTACCCCAGGAGGGAGCCAAGGGGTCAAGGGAGATGCCTGAGTCCCAGCTCCCTGCTGCTGTTGCATCTGAAATGTGGAGGCAGGAAACTCCAGGACTGATGGCGGACAGGAGCAGCGCTGAATGAGCCCAGCAGATGCACCATCAGAGCATCTCGTACCCAGGCAAGAGGCCCGTGTGTGGAACGGCAGGACTAACCGTGAGGACGCTATTGCTACCAGTTTATGTTTCCTGCTCACTCACTGTGGACCTGACACTACGCTAAGCACTTTACGTGTGGTTTCTCATTTCATCCTCAGGACTTCATAAGGCAGGGTCAGGGAGGACGGGTAATAGCCCAAAATCACAGAGTTAGGAATAGGCAAAGCCAAGGTTCTTACCCAGCTGCCAACTCAAAGAGCCCATGGCTCTTATCCCTTTGATACATCTAATTCAGTGGTTTTCAACCAGGGACAGTTTTGCCCCTCAACCCCCACACCTGAGACATTTCTGATTGCTGCAACTAGAGGTGGGATGCTGCTACTGGCATCTACTAGGTAGAAGCAGAGATGCTACTGAACAGTCAATGCACGGACCAGCCGCCAAAGCAAATTATTATCCGGCCCCAAATGTCAATACTTGAGATACCCTGATCCACTGACCGGCACGAAGGCGTATATTCCCATCAACGTTAGCCCAGTTTGGGAATAAACACTTTCCTCCACCTCCTTCCCTTCCTTTCTTCTACATTCGGCTTTATTCAGTTGTTTGCAATGTGATCTCCTGTTCTGCCAGTGACTTACAAGGGGACCTTGAGGGACCACTTCTCTGAAAGGAGTGTCATTGAAGAAATTGCACCCCTCTTCTGGAAGGTTGTGGGACCTTCCTTGATAGCAACAGGCAGCTTGACTTGGCTTAGCGGACTTCCTAACCGGAAAGCGAGTCACACCTGTTGCTTCCACCTGGTGGGTAACTGAACGTAGGTGAAGAAGGGGCTCTTTCTGAAAACAGCTGGGAATACGCGGGTACTTTTTTAAAAACAATTCCAATTTGGGGTATTAGCTGGGAAGTCTGGGGACAGTGTGGACCCTGAAGCGCAGCCTGCGTGTGGTGGAACCCTAAAGAAATCAGGCTGATCCCAGAGCAAACAATTAGACTCGTGTGGTTTTTTCATTCACCACTGTTTTCAGAAGCGCTGCCAAAACATTTGAGATGAAGACAAAGGGGTCATTCATGCTGGGCAGCCCACACCGGGGGGAGCTGGGGCCCCTGGACGGACAAAGGCAGGCAGTCTGCCTGCCCCCACCATTAGGGCTCGATTAGCGGGACACACGGAACTTAGAGGCTCTGTGAGGGGCGAACACTGCTGCGGGGCGGACGGCAACCTTCCGAGGCAGCCGCCTCTGGGCCTGGAGAATTTGCCGTACTCGGGCTCGCCACCTAATTAGTGTCCTTCTGAATACGTAAAGGCAGAAACTCACGGGGAATTTGTGTGACTATTTAATTACTGTTGGGTCTCTTTTGTCTTAAATCAGACTAGAGTCTGCTGGTCCAATGCAGTACCATGGGGAAGCTTTCAAAGTCTCCTAATGAGTTGGCCTCCCTCTGCTTCTGTTATGCCCCAAGGGTGAGAGGATTGTCTGTCTGCCTCCAAAAGATCAGTGGAAGTAGCAACCTATTGAACTTCAGGAACCACTCGGAGTAATGAAATTCTTATCAGCAGAGCAATTCAAACCTGGGCAGAGGAGTCTCTTGGCATGGAAACAGAGAGGATTCAGGCATAAAATTCAGAAAGAAGAGAGATTCCACCAGACTTAACAGGCTCCCCAAATCTGAGATTTGCAAGCTTTATAAATGAGTTCTATGTGTAACAAATGTCTGGTTCAGTATAGGAGCTGAATGTTTACTAAATGATTGATTGAATGCACAAATGAAAGAATAGTTTTGTTATTCCAAGGCCCAGGGGATACTTAAAGAATAAGTATTTTAACACAAATTTCCCATACTAATGCAAAAGTCTTCCATGAATTCAAGTTAGGGCTCAGAGCTCCATCTGAAGTTGGTTTTTAGTCATGGAGGGTCCCTAGCTTCACGGGTCCAGTGGCTTTTATTTTCTCTCTTACACACGCTTTAAAATTTATTGGATTGAGGTGACACTGGTTAATAAAATTACATAGGTTTCGGATATAAAAGTCTATAATATATCAGTATGGTACCGTGTGTTCGCCACCCCAAAGAAGTCTCCTTCCATCACCATTTATCCCCCTTTATCCTCTCCTACTTCCCCCACCCCCTTTCCTTCTGGTGATCACCATACTGGTGTCTGTGTCCATGAGTTATTTTTTCCTTTGCTTCATCCCTTCACCTTTTTCACCAGCATCCAGCCCCCCAGCCCCCCTCCCCTCTGACAGCTGCCAGTTACACACTCTTGTTTTATACAGTCTAAACTTCAGGGAAAGCATTCGGGAAACGGTAATTTTGAGATCTCAGGAAAAAAGTATAAGCCCAAGAAAACTATTGTTATTCTTCCCCTTGGAGAAGATTACTAGGTAAGTGCTGAGTTGGAACAACTCGCACAGAAAGCTGAATGCAAACCCCACACAAAGGGCAGTCAGATCTGGGGCAGCATGCAAGGCCAGGAAATTTCCTCTTTATTTAAAGCAAAGTGGCTCAGCAGGGTGTATGGAAAGAGAATTTTAATGATGGGAAATTCAGAGGTTTGCATATGATCTCCTGTTCTGCCAATGACTTGCAAGGTGACCTTGAGGGACCACTTCTCTGAACCTCCACTTTCTCTTCTAGGGAATGGAAAGAGTACTCTCCACCTAGCTTAATGTTCTGAGTAGTTTTGAACATCACAGAGGATATTACTCATGGATGCTATTTACAGACTGTATAGCTCTATAACAAATTATTTTATCATCGTCTTTTCACGGTCATTTTATTTCAACATCCAACCTCGAACATGACGGTTTGAGTTTGTGATACCTCTACAATAACTACTCATGGTAGAGATTCTATCACTTTTACATTGACTATTCTTCTAGAATTTCAACAAAATAATACAGGACTATAATTTTCATTAACTATCAAAATATTTCTGTGGTCACACTTTATTTTACTTACAGCCAAAATAGTCATGACATGCGAGCAAAGGACTTTTGATCCAAAGACAGGGAACATGAGAGCTGGTGTACTCTTTTCTTTTTTTCTCCTTCCTTCCTTCCTTTTTTGATCTTTCTTTCCTTCTCTTTTCCTCCCCTCTCCTCCTCTTCTGTCCTTCCTGTATTTACGTGGCTGGCCTATTACGTCTCATAACACGGAATTAACAAGACTGATACCCTTACCTCAAAGACTTCAGATTTCATGGTGATGGAGGTCAAGTCAAAAGAGAATGAAAACAAAGTATCAGATACGTCCCATACCAGCTGGACTGGGAGGCTTTCTGGAGAAAGAAATGCCTCGTTTGAATTTTGAAGGTAAGTAGTAATTTTGAAGGAAAGAAAGGGGGAGTGAGAATACAGGCCAAGGAAACACAACACATTCCCACAGAACTGAAGGGAAGGTTGTTTCTGAGCACGTTCTCAGTAGGATGACAAGAAAGGCAGAGAGGTGCCTGGTTGGGTCTTTGGCTGTGAAGTGCTTTGGTTTCATCGGACAGTTACGGGGAACCGTGGAAGACCTGAAAATCAGGGGAGTGATGCGCTCTAGTTGTTACTTGGAAAAATCATTCTGTCATCTGTGGGAGAGGGGATTGGAATGGGGAAGCCCGAGGCAGGAAGTCCAGTTTGGGGGCTGTCGCAATGTCCTGAGTGGAAGGGAATGGCCGGTATGCAGACCAAGGACGTGAGGAGAGAGGAAAAGAGGGCATCTGAGTGCCTGAACGGTGGCACATCAGGCAAGAGCAGATGAACGGCTCTCCGCAGGGTCAAGGGCAACCAGAGAGCCTCCTTGCTCTGCCCAGCCTCAAGCCTGGACCAGAAGCAAATCCTGTTGCCTCTCTTACCATTATTTCTCCAATGGATAAAACAATATTTATAGTTTGCTTTTAGACAGCAGTTGTGGTTAGGGACCGTATGTCTCCATGATCTGTTGAAGAATATTCCAGGTAAAGGGATAATTAGTTAGTTTGTTTGTTTTTTAGATGAGAAACATTTTAAGAAGATGAAGAAGTTGAACATCTTCCTTTAGACTTCTTCCTGTTCTTGCTTTCTATGTGCAGAAGTGAGCACTTCCATCACCTCGTGTAGGTCACAGCAGGTCAGGCAAATAAAGCCAGGGTTTTGAGGAACCAGTCATCCCCAAAGCTTATAAACTTACTGCCATAAAAATGTTGTCATTCCTCAATGGGTCTTGCTTTTCCATATTTAATTCACCAGAATTAATTCTTTTGATTCTTGACTTCTATATTTCTTCTGGCTTGTGTTGTACACTTACCTGCATAACCTTATCCACTACTATGATACTGTTTTACCACCTATAATTCAGATACTGGTTCAGACAGGTCAGAAACAGTTGCAGTCTACTGTAATATATTTTCATCTTCCACTGGGACTTGGTTTTCAAGCAGACATTGCTTTGGAATGTATGCAGGCAAGCCTTGGAGAAATGGCAAGTTTGGTTCCAGACCACCACAATGAAGCCAGTATCATAATAGAGACATCACCTTTTTGCTGGTGGAGGGCCTTGCCTTCAATTTGTTAAAAATGAAGCATCTGTGCAGCGCAAAAAGCAAAATGCCATCAAATGAGGTGTGCCTGCAATTTCTCATCATTATTACAAATGAAGTCCCTTCCCAGCCCTCTGCCTCCTCCACAGTCACTCTCATGGGACCTCAGCTGAGAACTTAACCTTGGGGATGTCGTGTGTGGCGCTAGTTCCATATTCTGGTCCTATCTTTCCAAAGATTATGGCTGTTATGGGAAGGGACTATCAAAGCCTTTGCGAAGGTTTCCCTTTGGAGAAACCAGATGACTCTTTCCAGCATCAAACCCAAAGCATTATCTTCCTTAGACACATGGATCACTGTCTCTTTCAACTCTAACTCTCCACAGGATTTAGGGTATGTTAATGACTAAAGTTCAGTTTCCTCACTCATGAAAGGAAACAATATAAATATCACAGAGACATTTTGTAGACATGCTTGTCAGGCATTTGTATTAGTCAGAACAAATTAGGTTCTGCTGCAATAACAACCACATCCTGCTTTTCTGTGTCTTAAAACAACAAAGGTGTATTTTCTGTGCATGCTACCCGGCCAGTTAAGTTTGAGATGGGGCTCTGCTCTCTGTATTCCTACAAGGATCCAATCTGATGGATGCTGTACCGTCTTATGACCTGAATGTCTGAATGTCAGGCTTCAGGGTGACTCAGATAATTCATAGTCACATTTCATTGGATAAAGCATGTCACATGGCATGCGGAATGTTGAAGGGATGCAGAATCCTTCTCCATCCCTGGGTGGATAGGAGAACTAGAAACACTGGGGTGGGAGGAGTGACCGCACTAGGATGGCAACATAGGTCACTGCTGACTTCACTCCCCTCACAAGAACAGCCAACAGCTGTGCCTGGATAAGACACCACTGTGAACAGCCCTGGAAGATGGGGTGAGGCAGAAGCACATCCCCTGCACCACAGACACAGCGACAAAGTACAGTTTCTCCAAGGGGAAAAAGAGAGCCCAGGTTGACATCCAGGTCCCCCAGCATTGTGGGTTCCCTCTCAGAATGCCCGCCTGGGTCCTGCCCATGAGGCTTGTGGGCGAATCTCCAGGACTTGACCACTGGGAATTGGACTGTGATAGAGAAGGGGGAGAGGGGCTTTCAGCAGCCAGCGTTCAGATCTCCACAGACTGAAACTTCTACTTGGGTGTTGGGAGTAGGAACTCAATCAGTGGCTTTGTTCCTTGGCAGAGCCGAGAAGGTGGCACAGTCTGATTGGGAACTAGGTGGGGCTCAGGTTAGTCTGATCTGAGATTCAAACAGAGAGCCTTGCCATCTTTGAAGCCTGATTTGCTTCTCTGCTCATCCACGGGAGCTAAGTCCTAACACTACCCACTGCTGAGTGTAGCTCC
The DNA here is from genome assembly GCA_039655065.1 of Glossophaga mutica. Taxonomy (NCBI): domain Eukaryota; kingdom Metazoa; phylum Chordata; class Mammalia; order Chiroptera; family Phyllostomidae; genus Glossophaga; species Glossophaga mutica. The sequence goes on along the minus strand of CM077315.1, from coordinate 13,359,013 downwards.
TGGCTCCCCTCTCCCCTACCCCCAGGAAGCCTGGTCAGATCAACTGGGAAGCTACACAGCCTAACGACAGTGGAGCTAAGAGCTCGGCCAGTAGCACTGACCATCTGTAGAGCAAAGCCAGTAGCCCTGTTTGGCCAAGGAACTTCTGGGCAGAGCTCAGCTTAAGTCAAGACCCCAGAGTAAGAGCTTTGCTGGACTTGGAGCAGTTCTGCCTTTCTGCCCTATCAGGGGAGTTAATTCACAGCCCTGTCCACTGCTGAGTGCAGCTCTTGACTCACCTCTGACTGAGAAATCTGGCCCAAGATGTTGGCAACTGCTCAGTCCAGCAGTGCTTCAGCCGTGTAGAACTTGGGGCTTGTGCTGCTTCCCCACCAGGGTAAAGAAGCTAATTCATAGCCCTGCCTACTGTTGAGTACAGCACCCAATCCCGCTCATCTCAGAAGCCTGACCAGAGAGGTTAGGTGACCTCAGAGTTCATCCCGCAACTTCGCTTGGCAGGGAACCAAAGCCAGAAGTCCTGTACAACTCTCCTCGGTCAGCAGGACATCTACCCAACCATCTTTGTACCCCCACCTCAGAGCTCAGGCAGTGATGGTGTTCAAAATAGACGCCGATAGCAAGTCCCATTTACCCAAAGCTGTTAACAGCTGACACACTGAGAAACCCAATCTAAGTTGATGAGTAAAGAACCATTTCTGCCAATGTGAACCTATAAAGTTTGGAAGAGGAGACCACCTACTCAAATGTGCAGATACCAATACAAGGAAGGAACCACAGATCATGAAAAATATGGTTAACACAAAACCACTAAAGGAAACTGAGAAAGTTCCAATAATTGACACTGACAAAATGAGATTTATGAGTTGTCAGACAATGAATACTTTGAGAATAATACTCTCAAAAAGGATTAGTGAACTACAAGTCTGTACAGACAACTAAACAAAATTAGAAGAACAATGCATGAGCAAATTGAGAAGTCGAAAGAAACAGAAACCACCAGAAAACCCTCCCACAAATACTAGAGCTGGAGAACACAGTGACTGCACTGAAGAGTCAACAGAGAGTTTCAGCAATAGTCTTGACCCCACAGAGGAGAGAACCAGCCACCCAGAAGCCAGGGCATTTGAAATTATCCAGTCAGAAGAATAACGACAGCACAAAGAATAAAAAAAAAAAAAAAAAAAAAGAGTAAAGAAAGTCTGTGGGATACACGAATACCATCAAAAGAAAAATATCTGTACTGCAGGAATCCTAGAAGGGGAGGAGAAAGGGAAAGGACAGAAGTATATTCAAACCAATAAAGGCTAAAAACTCCCCAAACTATGGCTCTGCATATACAGATCCATGAGACCTAAGGGACTCCAAGTAGTGTGAACCTGAACGGGGCTACGCCAAGACACACCAAAATTAAACTGTCAAAAGTGAAAGACGAAGAGTTTTGAAAGCAAAAAGAGAAAAGAGACAGTTTGTATACAAGGAAACTCAATAAGATTATGGGTACATTTCTCAACAGAAACTTTGCAGGCCAGGAGAGAATGGGATTCTATATTCAAAATGTTGAAATTAAAAAAAAAAGCTGCCAACCGATGATTTCACATCCAGCAAAGCTGTCCCTTCAGCAATAAAGGAGTGATAATGACGTTCCTGAACAAAAAACTCAAGTTCATTATTACTAGACCTGTCATACAAGAAATGCTAAAGGGAATTCTTTCAGTGGAAGGAAAATGCTCTAATTAACATCACAAAAACATATGATGGCTGTATCACATTCACTGTAATGGTAAATATATAATCAAAGTTTGATTCTGCAACATGGTAATGTTAGTGTATAACTGAATTACAACTCTAGCTTAAAAGTAAAAAAATTGAAGTAAAAATAACCATTACTATAATATCTGCTACTGGATACACAATATAAAAATATGTAAACTACTGTAATATCAATAACCTAACATGTGAAGGGGATAAGTGAAAGTGTCCAGTTTAGGAATGCTATTAAGTTACCAGTTTAAAATAGGGTGTTCTGATTTTAAGAAAGCCTAAAGGTAATCACAAGGACGAACGCAGTAGTAACTATGTAAAATTATGACAAACCTGTCAGAGCACATTAATACCAAAATACATCAAATCATCAAAAAACAAGGAAGGATAAAAATAAAGAAACAATAGATCTACAAAACAGAAGACAATGAACAACATGACAATGATTCAGCATATGCAAATTAATAGTGTAATACTCCACATTAATAGAAAGAAAAATATGATCAGTTCAATAGATATGAAGAAGCATTTGACAAAATTCAACATCCATTTATGATGAAAAAACTTTGAATAAATTAAGTATTGAAGGAATATACATCAACATAGAGACCACATATGACAAGCCAACAGCTAATATACCCAATGGTGGAAGGTTGAGAGCTTATATTCTAAGATCATGAACAAGACAAGGGTGTCCACTCTCGCAGCTTCTATTCAACACAGTATTGGAAGTGCTAGCCAGAGCAATCAAGGAAGAAAAGAACTAAGAAGCAAAATTGTCTTTATTTGCAGGTGATATAATTTTGTATATAGAAAATCTGGAAGACGCCACACAAAAACTATTAAATCTAATCTAACTGGTAGATCAAATTCTCAAAATTTGCAAGATACCAAAACAGCATACAAAAATCAGTAGCTTTTCTATACTCAAACAATTATTTGAAAGACAAAGAAAATAACCACATTTCCAAAGCATCAGAAATAATAGGAGTAAATTTAAACAAAGAAGTGAAAATCTCTACATTAATAAAATAAATTGAAGGTGACGCAGATCAAGGGAAAGACAGTCTCTGTTCAGATTAGGATAATTTATTGTTAAGATGTCCATATTACTGAAAGCCATCTGTAGATTCAATGCAGTGCCTTTCGAGATTCCAATGGCATTCTTTTTTGTACAAAAATGGAAAAAACAACTCTAAAATGTATATGAAACCACAAAATACCCTGAATAGCCAAAGCAATCTTGAGAAAGAAGAGGCAAAACTAGAGGCATAGCCCTTCTTGACATCAAACTAATGATGCTAGTAAGTCTTGTATAAAATCGTACGGGGAAAGGAAGGGAATGGAAAAGGGAAAAGCAATGCGTGTGCACGCGAGCACATGTGTGCGTGGTGAGGTCTCTATTTCTGAAGCTGCCCCTGGTTGCTGTGGGTGACCTCCGTCCCCCAGCACTGATTGCACATGACACTGCCCCCGGCCAGAACCTCCACGAATCAGTGTTCTCCGCCGTGGGGGCAACCCAATCTTAGTGATTAGACTGCCTAAATCCTTAGCTGCTTTGCCTTCTATTGTGGTTGCTGCAGCTTTCCATGAATTCTTCGTACCACAGAGGGATATTAAAATTTGCCAAGAGAATCCCGTGAGTTTCTGACCCGTTGTGTAGCAGCGGCTCAATCGCCTCTTGACGATCAGAGCGAACATCTAGTTAGGGTGGTGACTCCTCCCTTCCTGGCTGAGCGGCGTGAGAACCCGGACTCCGGCCGGTGGCCCATGGGATTGCCGGTTCAGTGCGGCGCTGTGTCCCCTGCCAAAAATCACTTCCCCTCTGGGAGCGAAACTTTCCAATCAGAAGAGCTCAGCGTCATGAGCAGAGGGAGCCGATATTCTGTGGAAGGATTTAATGACGGGAGAAGTTCACGCTTTGACCTTTTGATTTCTCTGAACAGTACAGCCTGACTGTGGGAGAAATAGCACCATGTATCAGAAGCACGTTTAGAGCATATACAGCACGTCTTAAGATATAACCCCAAAGTTTCAGAGTGTTCTTTTGCTAATAGGCATTATAATGGACTCATCAGTAGGTCATTCCATCGTTCTGGGATTCCAGGTGCTTTTGGTGGGAATGGAGTATAAATATTATAAGGCTGTTGAATTCCATGAGTTTAAGCCAATTTCTTTTGCTGTAAAATGAATTCCATGGGCAGAAGCAATGTTTTGTGTTCTTCTTTGAGGGCAAATGAAATGTTCTGTTAGTCTGTGGGTGGTGGTTCTGGCAGTACATTGTGGGCAGCAAAAATAAATCTATATCCAGAATACGTATCTACTGCAGTGAAGACAAATTACTACTCCTTCCATGATGAAAGCGTCTCAATGTAATCAACCTGATATGCCTGTTTCCCCAAAGACATGATGCTATTACAATGTTACTATGGGCATATCCATTTATTGCCCTAGGAATCTTAATATGATCATATATCTTAGCCTAGTAAATCCTTTGGTGGGAATTTATTCTAAATAATCAGATATAAAGAAAGTCCTTTATGCCCAAAGATATCAATCATGGAATTACAAGTATTAGCAAAACCTGGAGAACAATCTCAGCATCTTACAATGGGGAGAAGGGGATTAAATTATGGTGTGTAAGCTCAATAGATTATTACACAGCATTTAATAGCAGTATATTAGAACAATGTTAAGTAAAAGGAATCAGGGTATAATAGGCACAGAAGATAACACTATTGCATGTAGGAGAAACCTACATGTGGGGAAGAAAAGTCTGGAACAGATCCCATGTCCAATCAATGACCAAGCCTGTCCATTGGCTCTTTCTAAATACCTCCTGCATCTGTGGACTTCTCTCCTTTGTCACTACCGCCGCCTCCCCCCTCGTCATTGGTGACTCTCACCAGGATGACATCAGCAGCCTCTTCTCCATCTCCGCCCATGCACCCTGGCCCCATTCGGATGCACCTCTACCCTGCAGCCAGAGGGATTCTTAAATGTGAATTTGATTATAGAATTTTCCTTGCATAAAACCCTTCGATGGCTCCATTGGCTGGAGCGTCTTCCCATACACCAAAAGGTCACGGGTTTGGTCCCTGGTCAGGGTGTGTGCGGGAGGCAACGAGTCGATGTTTCTCTCTCACACAGATGTCTCTTTCCTCTCTCTCTCCCCCACTCCCTCCCTCTCTTGTCTTCCTCTTTCTCTCCCTTCTTCCCTCTCTAAAATCAATAATAAAATACCCTCAGGTGAGGATTAAAACAAAGAGTAAGTTCTAAAATCTTTAATGCACCCGAAAAGGCGGTGCAGGACTTGGCCACAGCGCACCGCCCTGGCCTGGCCACGCCCTGCCTCTCTCCCTGGCCAGGGTGGCATCGCCGCCGGCCCTGCTCCATCCAGGGCCGCTGTGACAGGCTTTGCGGGTTTCTGTGTCTTTTCTCCTGCCACTGTAACTTAAAAAGAATACTCTTCGCAGAGTAAGAACCTCTGTTAACTAAAATGTAATTCCTATTAAAGGAATGAATGCCTTCTAAGAGGTACTTTTCACGTTCCCACTAGACCAGGAGGATGTACAAAAGGCAAATTATTTCAAGGGCTGGCTAATCAGAACAGGAATTTCAGGCATAATGTCTACCATGGCACGGAAAGAAAGAAAAAAATGGGGCTGAGTATCTGTGTCACCCACTTATAATTATTTCATTATTATAAAATAAGTTGAGAAAATATTAGTATTACCATAAGGCTGACAGGACTCAGAATAAATCTTCATAAAAGACCATTAAGCAGTTGCAGAGACAAGAGTGAGGAGTGAAAGAGCGTACCCCACCTTCGCTGTGGTGTTGGGGGAGGTGCTCACCTCTGCTCACACGGGAGCCCCCGCCTTCTGTCCTCCCCACTCCCCGCCCCCCACTCCCTTCACCCCCCCTGCCACCGGGCTCCTAACATGGCTCCCGGGTGGTGGATTTCCTGGGCTCCAATGAGGGAACAGAGTCCTGGGTGTCTCCCGGTTCTGTTGCTGCCAATGGAACTTTCAATCTAGAGAAGAATTTTTTTCCCAGTTCTTTTATAAGTCAGAAAAGAAAGCCATTCTCCAGTCCCATCCCTTCCATGTCATTTAAATATATTCACAATTATTCAAATGCACTGGAGCGATGTATCTGGCGGTACCTCCTTTCTCCCTCTTGACTCCAATCCCAGCTTTCATGATCCGTGGCTCTGTCCTCGAGGATGCTGTCCCAGACAGCTGACACCCAGGATGCATTTTTGTGTTACAGTGAACAGCGCATCCTTGGATTCCGCTGCGTGTGCCCTAGCAGTGCAGACTGGTCAACTGATTGGCAGGTGGTGCCCATGGTCTCAGCAGAGGAGACTTGGGTCCTATGACCACGTGACTACTTCCCAGGTGCTGGCAGATGCGCATGATGGCTCCATCACGACTTCCCCAGGGACCTGTTCTTGGAGCTCCCGGATCAGCTCAGATTACACTGTTGCAGGTTCTCGTGACCACGGGCTCATCCTACATTTATTTGTGTCTACCTCTTGTTAGACTCTAAGTTCCAGCAAGATGGGAATGATAGCCTTCTTTTTTACTCTTTCCCTTTCTCCTTTTATGTTTTTATTTCCCCTTTTGTTTTCAATGTGTGGCCCAGGGCAAGGCACACGGTGATGTTTCAGCAAACACTTGTTGGATAAATGAATAGATAAAGATTACTTAAGGAGTTCCAATTTAGGTCATAGTGCAGCTTGCACGGAGCTAATCATTCAGCTGGGAGGGAGAGGGGGCTAGGAACCCACCATAAGGGAAAAAAAAAAAAAAAAAAAAAACGACTGGAAGGATCAAAGAGTGCTCCAGAGTAGGTGTAAGCCTGTAAGGGTTTGATCCTTGAAGAAAGGCGCCAGATGCACATTCACTTCCCCCTTGAAGATATTCTAACAGTGAAGAGCTAGAGCTCAAGCCACAGTCATCCGGCCAGAGAAATCACAAGACAATGTTTCTGAATTTCCAGAGATGCTGGAACATTGAGGAGGAAAATTCTAAGAATAAAATCACAGAGAAGCTCCAAAAACCCACACATGAATTCTTCTCTAATCTTAGTCCAAATCCTTAACTATGCATTTTTGGATGAGACTCTATGCAGCCCAGAGGCAATATTAACAGCTTTAAGGATGAAACAGCCAAGAGGTATAAGAGTATGGAGTTACAATCCCTCTAAGCGAGAGGGGCCTGGCAAATATCCTTTGCTTTTCATCGGGACTCTAGAGAGGCCATAACTTAGAAGTACAGACTTTTTTTTTTTTTTTTTTTTTTTTTTTGAGAACTAGGAGATTTCCCTCCCCCTGGGACTAAGGGCAAAGCCATCACAGGGCTGCCTGAACAAAGCCTAAACCTAAGCTTCTACAAATCAAGATGATCTTTGAATAATACACTTGCCTATTAGGGAAAAAAGCTACATTGTTCCACAGGAGCTAATAAGATTCAGAATCTCTACAACATATTAATTATGATAGCCAACACACCAGTTTGGGGATCTAATAATGTACGTCATGGTGACTGTAGCTAATAAAACTGTATCACATACTGGAATGTTGCCAAGAGAATAGATTTAAATGTTCTCATCACAAAAAAGAAATGGTTACTATTTGACAGGTGGACACGGTAGCTAATACTATGGTGGTAATCATTTCGCAATTTATATATGGATCAAATCAAATGCTGTATACCTTAAATTTATACAGTGTTATCTGTCAATTTTATTTCAATAAAGTAGGAAAAAGCATCTGCAGTTTAATAAAAAAAAACCAATATGAAAATGTTAGAGACAGACACAATAAATTAAAAATGAGTAACTCAAGAAGAGAGATGGAAACTTAAAAAAGAAAGGAATCAAATAGAGATTTTAAATGGCCAAGTATAATAGCTAAAATTTGAAAAGAGTCACTGGATGGGTTAACAGAATATTGGGTCCAACAAAAGAAAGTGTTTATAAACTTAAAGATATTAACAACGTTCATCCAGACTAAGAGCAGAGGAAAGAGAAAGACAGGAAACATGAGAAAGAAAGAAAGAAAACCTGTCATTGTGTCCAAAGGGAGAGGAAAGTGAGAATTAGAAAAAAGTGTATTTGAAGAAATATTGGCCAGACGTGTTCAATGTTTGAGCACAATGATCGACCCACAGGTCCAAGCAGCCCAGCGAACCCCAGGAAGGACAAATACAATGCAAAGAAAGTCACGGGTGAGCACATTTTTCTCAGACTGCTGTCTACCAAGGCAGGAGAAACAGCCTCTGAAGCTGGGCCTGTGGTGGGGGGAGGAAGGTGGGAGACATCCACGGGAGCACCCAGAGGACAACGGCAGTGCGTTTATTATTTAAAAATGAAGAAACACTGGACACTGAAAGATAAAAGGATAACGCCTTACAGCATGGGGGGGAGGAATGTGTGGGGAGTAGCTATTACATCGATTGTTCCACCAAGTTTGAAAATATCTTCTTAAAATAAAAAAAAATATAAAGATCTTTTTAAGAGAAATGAAACCTGGGACCATATTGAATATATCCAGACTCACACTACAAGACGTACTGCAGAAAGTCCTCAGGTTGAATGTACATAATACCAAGTGGACAAAGAAATATCATGGGGGGAAGAAGACCAGTAGGAAGAGTGAACATGAAAAGTGTATTTTCTTTTCCCAATTTTATAAAATTTAATGGACTATTTAGAGCAAAAATAATAACGAAGTTGAGTTGGATCCAAGGTCAGGTACGTGCCCGTAGTGCTGAGACAGGATAGGAGCACACTGTTTCAGCCCCTGAGGTTATAGGCAAAGGGAGATGTAAATTTGAACTTGGTTAAGATAAGCTAAGCGTGCATATTGGTATCATTCAAGTCACCATAAAAAAAAAAAAAAGGTCTAAATAAAAATGGAAAAGCCAATACAGGGGGTATGTTAAAAAGAAAATCCAAAAACGTAAGTAACCCCAAAGAAGACACAAAAATAAAAAAACAAACAAACAAGAAACCCCCAAACAAAACAGAGTATAGTGAAATAAATAGCATTCTGCTATAATTAATCCAAATGTTAGCAATATTCACATCAAATGCAAACGAAGGACACTCTCCAATTTAAAGGCAGGACTGTCACGTGGATAGAATGCAAGAACCAAGCACGTGTTGTTTTTAAGAGACCCTTTAAACGTAAAGACACTGGCGGGTGGGGAGCAGAAGGATCTGAAACTGGTGAGAAGAATTCCCTTAGTGCCCCCGGTGGGTAGAAGTGTGGGCAGGACCACACTGCACGTGGGACAAAGTAGACTGCAAGACACGGAGCCTCTCCACAGATAAAGAGCACTGTTTCATGCACGCAAACGAGCACTCTGACATTTGTGGGACGTGCACCCAGAGATTGTCGGGTACGTGTTCTTTTCAGGAGCATATGGGACAGTCGCAAAGACAGGCCGCACGCTGGCCCGTCGAAGAAGTCTCAATAACTATCAACTGGTTGGAATCATGCAGAATATACTGTCTGACAGGAGTAGAATAACACTTGAAATCAATAAGATATTTGATATGAAGATATATAATATTTGATAATATAATAAGATGTATAACAAAAACAGCCCCAAATATTTGGATGTCAGTAGAAATTACAATGGGGGATGTTTTGAAAGAAATGGTAATAAAAGCAAAACATAGTCAAAATTTATGGGCAGGAACTAAAGAAATACTTATAAACAAATGGTAATAAAAGCAAAACATAGTCAAAATTTATGGGCAGGAACTAAAGAAATACATAAACAAATATATAACTTAGATAATTTTGAATATAGAAAAGTGTGTGTTCTAGAAAAGGGGATAGGCTTATCAGTGAGCTATGCTTCCACCATATGCAGCCAGGCAGGGAAAAAGTTAATCACAAAGGAAAAATCTGGGGAAATAATGAAGATAAGAAATAGGACATAGAAAACAGACCAACAGTGACCGAGGTTGACCCATAGAGAAAGTCAACGAGATCAAAGTTCGTCCTCTAGAAAGAGAACTAGGCCAACTAAGGAAAAAGAGAGGAAACACGAGTCACTGACACCCACGCGGCAGAGGGGAACACGCCACCGCGCCGGTCTTCCCGCGACGACCCGGCCCAACAACGTGCCAGGGCTCCGCAGACTCAGCCAGCAGATAACCTCGTGACTGGCTAATCTCGTACAGCAAAAAGGTGCAAAAACAGGCAAAACAAAGTCAGCAACGGGAAAAGGTTCGTGGGGCGAAACCCGGAGGAAAGACGACGCAAACTTGCAAAACTCGGCTCTTGGCGGAGTCCCAGAAGACGCGCTTCACTCTGGTGCAATCCGTCGGGACAGCGCCTGCGAAGAGCTCCTGAGCACCTGCCTGCCTTCTCGTCCAGGGTTTTAGCAAGGGCTGCCGAGCGCACGGCCTCGTCTCCAGCACACACACCGCACCTCCAGGTTCCCGCAGGAAGGCGGCGTGTAGTGCTCGCCATATCGTGCGCGCAGCTGAGGCTCGGTCGGCCACGCAGATCAGACAGGACAGGGAGACCCGAGTGTCCAGGTACCAGCCGAGGATCGACCTTGAAAGCGGTCCTTTCAAATGACAGCGGTCATACCTGCTGTCATCCCTGCTGTGGTAACTCTCTTCTGCACAGCGGCATGCCCTACAAATAGTACAAAACTGACAACTTTATGCCAATATCAGAATGATAGAGGAGAAATAACTACAGATCCTAAAAATATTACAAAAAAACTAACAAGTTCGTGCCAATATGTTTGTCAACTGAAACAAAGTGGCAAATTTCTTGGAAGTGACAGTATTCCAAAACTAGCACAAAAGAAATCACGAGTAGTAATGTAGCTTTTGAAGAAACCAAACTAGAAAAAAAAAAACTACTGATGCGAAAACTACTAGATCCATGTGACTGCTTTTGGAAATTCCATGAAACATTTAAGGAAGAAATGACACTAATCTTACACAGATGCTTTCAGAAAGTAGAGGACTAGGAAATGCAGATGAGGTCAATATTACTGGTATCAAAATCTGACAAGCATATTATTAGCAAATAAAATTATACTCCAATAACCCTCGTGATTATAAATGCAAAAGTACTTAAAAGTATGTTAGAAAAATTAATCCAGAAATATATGAAAGGGATAATGTATCACTGGGATTTATTCCAGGAATGCAAGATTGATTGATTTGGGCACGCTAAACCAACGTAATTAACGACATTAGCGAAATAAAAGAGAAAAATTATGTGATTACCTTAATAGATGGGGGAGAAGGAATTTGAAGAAATTCAATGCCCATGTGTATTCATGTAGGGGGGAAAAAGAACTCAGCAATCTAGGAATAGAAGGAAGCTAAAAGGCAATAAAGGATATCCACGAAAAACCGATAGCCAACCTAAAGGTAAAATATTGGACATGTTCTTCCTGAGATTGGAGACAAGGCGTAGGTGTCTGCTCTTACCATTTCTACTCAATGCCACATGCATATTTTAGCCAGTGCACTAAAGACAGAAAATTAGAGTGAGATTAGAAAGAATATCTTTATTCACAGATGGCACAACTGTTTACATAGGAAAATCCAAAGGTACCTTAAAAAAAGCCTACCAAAATTAATGTTCATTTATTAAGGACACAGCATACAAATCAACACACAGAAATCAGTTCTCTTTCTATAGGCGAGTCCGTAACTGGTCTAAAATGGTCCCCAGTGACTTGTGCCTCTCACTATTGATTTCCCGAGTATTCCCCCCAGACACTGAATCAGAACGGCCTTAATTGACCCACAGAATAAGGCAAAGGTAATGATGTGGGATTTCCGAGACTAACTCAGAAAAGGCATGGCAGCTTTTGCCTTGGATTTCTGGATCACTTATCGTGGAGGAAGCCAGCGAGGACAGTCAAGCAACCCCACGGGAGGCTCGCATGGACAAGGTGATCGGCACCAAATTCTCAACCATGTGAGCGAGCTGATTTGCGGTGGAGTCGCTAGTCCTGGTCAAGCCTTCAGGTGACTGCAGCCCTGCCGGATTTTCTTACTGCGACCTTAGGGGAGACCCTGAGCTGGAAATTCCCATTTAATTGGCTTCAAATTCCTGATAGAAACCATGAGAGGAAATGAATGGCCACTGTTGTTTTAAGCCACTAAATTGTTGGGTGGTTTATTGTACAGCAATTGATAATGAGTATGGTGACTGGAAAATAATGTTGAAGGTAATATTGACAACATTAACAACATTAACAGAATATTGGAAGATGGGTATATTTTTAAAACTATAAGCCAGACTTCTATAATGAAAATTACAATATGCTGTTGGAAAAAAATTAAAGACCTAAAAAAAAAAAAAAAAAAAAAGAAAGATTTACTATGTTTAGGGATTCGAAGATTCAGTATTAAGATGTCATTCCTCCCCAAATTATCCTATAGATTTGATATCTTTCTAATCCAATCCCAGCAATAAGAGGATTCTAAAATTTATATGCAAATACAAAGGACCTAGAATAGCTAAAACCATCTCGACAAGGACGACAGAGGAGTCACAGTGACTGAGTTTAAGACTGAATGAAAGCTGCACTGATGATGATTGTGTGGTTGTTTTGTGAGGACAGACAATGACCGATTGGGACAGGATGAAGATTCCGTGAATGAACTCGCGTCTATAGGCGCCACGGCAATTCCACGGGAAGAGAAAAGCCTTCGAGAAACAGTGTTGGAAGATGTTTCTAAGACTGGTTTGAAGAAGTGTTGGATCGACCGGATGCCCGTATGGAAAAAGGGGGACGTCAGGCCTTACCCTCGTGCCCTTCACAAAAAGTAATGCGAGAAGGATCATACATTTCAGCAGAAAAGCTAATAGACAACTTATACAAGGAACATAAAAAGCATCTTCATGCCCTGAGGTAGATGAAAATTCTTAGGCAGGACTCAAACAGCACTAATCATAAAAGAAAAATAATAATAAATTAGGCTTTAGCAAAAGTACCAACTTCTACTAAATTGACAAAAACACCATAAAAAATGTCACAGGCTAGCCTTGGCTGGTGTGGCTCAGTGGACTGAGAGCTGGCCTGCAAACCAGAAAGTCATGGGTTTGATCCCCAGTCTGGGTACATGCCTGGGTTGCAGACCAGGTCCCCAGTGGGGGGCGTGTGAGAGGCAACTGATCAATGTTTCACATACGGATGTTTTTCTCCCTATTTTTCCTCCTCCCTGCCCCTCTCTCTAAAAATAAATAAATAAAATCTAAAAAAAAGTTCTAATATGGTCAGCAACTGAAATTTTTTTAAAAAAAGTCACAGGCTGGGAAAAATATTTACAAAGGACTCTGAGCCAGAATATACTAAGCACTTGTACAGATCAATGATAAAACAGCAGATCACCCAATAAGAAAATGGACCAAGACTTGCGAAGGAAAACCGGCACTCAACCAGTAAGCATGTGAGAGGTGCATATCAGTACTGCCCTGTGTGCAGTTCCACCTCGCAGACCATCGAAAGGGCTACAATTAAAAACACTGACCACACAAAGCATCGGGATACGGAGCATTCTGGAACTCCCTCATATGGCTGAGGGGAATGTGGAATGGTTCAATGTTGAGAAGTGATTTGGTAGATTTTTAGAAAGCTAAAAACACACCCACTCTGTAACGCAGAAATCCCATTCTTAGATAGCTATTTGCTCAAGTGAAATGAATGAGTATTTCCACAAGGAAAGGTTGGTATGAGAATGCTCCTAATAGCTGTATGCATAATAGCTGAAACTGTGATTTGTATAGCCCCAATACCCAGCTACAGGTAAATGGATACACACACCGTGTTATGTTCTTGTAATGAAACACCACTCAGCAACACGATGGAACCAACTTCCGCACAACGGCGGAGACAAGTCTTAAAAGCATTCTTCTGGGTGAGAGACGCCGGATGCAAAACAATACCGACTGTTGGATTCCATTTATACGAAGCTCTAGAACGGGCAGAAGTAACCTGTGATGCTAGCGAGCAGAACAGAGACTGCCCCCAGAAAAGTGTGTGTTGGGGGGGGGAGGGGATGGTATTGGCTAAGCGGGGCAAGAGGGAGGATTCTGAGGTGACGGAAATGTTCTGTGTTTTAATTGGGATGCTGGTCACAGGGTAACATGCTTGTGGAAACTCCATCAGCTATACACTTAAAATCTGCAAATGCTGTGGTATATAAATAATAATTCAGTGAGAAAAGCTAAAAACCCAAACCAGTGTTTACCCTCTGGGGTCAGAGAGGCTGAGAGACAAGCTGGGTCAGGTTCTCCGAGCCAGGATTCTCAATTCAAAATCCAGGCTCATTCTTGCCCATACGTGGTCCCCCAAGAAGCCCTCCCCTTGGGAAGGGGCAACTTTGGCTTCATGCAAGGTCTGCTCAGGCCCCTCTCTGGCCACAGGGCTCCTGCCACCCACAGACTGGCACCTAGCACTGAGCATCTTTCTCTCCTTCTGACTCTGCACCAGGTTCTTGGATAAAAGCCTCCCTCCCCACTGGAACCATTTCCTTCCTTCTGCCCACGGGCGCCGCTGGCAAATTTGAGGCTGATTTCTCCCAAGGGAACGATCTCCACTTAAAGTCAAAGCCACCGAGGGGCTGCTCCAGTCTCAAAAGCATTTGTACAGCTGAAATCCGTGGTCTTGTTCCTGGGGTGACTTCCCCACAACTGCCTTGTCACGCTTTCACAGTGAGTGCGGCCACACAGGTGCCACTGCCCCCAAATATCTCTGTACCTGGTAGGTGATCCCAAACCTCGGGAACAGGATGGCTCGTCCTTCTGGGTCCCTGGCTTCCTCCACCCCCGACCGCCACGCTGGAGCACAGGGCTTCGTTCACATCCCGCTCACAGGCCCCACAGGCAGAGAGTCAGCTCCCTTCCCAGCCACTGTCTGCGCATTTCCTCCTTCACAGGCAATCACCAATGATATTTTCTCTCTGGCCTGACACCTGCCTTATTAGGAAGCTGCTCCGCTCATCAGCGGCACCTGAGCAGGGCCCGTGGCCTCCAGCCTGCCCGGGGGCTCGCTGAGCCCCAGAGAGGGGTGGCTCAGAAAGGCCGTTCAGAACATCAGACTTGCGATGGCCGAGGCCTCGGAAAGCTCACGTCCCTGAGGGTTCCGCTATTGTCCCTGCGTATTTTCAGAGTCGCCTGATCTGATCTGATTTCTGGACTTTGCCAGTCTTTATATTACCACGTGCCACGAGCTGGCGGGATTGAGACTGGCCATTTGCATCGGAGAGCTCCCTCCCACGCACAGGCGTTCGCACACGGGGCTGGGGGAGCAGGCAACTCGGAAAACAACCTGGAGAAGTTTCACCTGGGCCCCTTTGTCAGCTCTTTGCAGATGACTGAAGAAGGGCATCCGAGGCAATGGCTTGTGGGCACAGAAAGTGCCACCCGAGTTTGATGGGAAGACCGTCCTGCTGTAATTAGAGGAAGGGCCGGGCAGTCGTGTCCCGGAGGTATTCTGGGAACCTGATGTCCTTGAACTTTCCCGGGCTGGCAGCTCCACGGGCTCTAGCCTCTGTCCACGGGAAGACAGTCATTGTGTGTCTCAGACATAAAGAATACACATTTCCAGTTTGGACCCCAACGTGGGGTTCCAAGTGCTGGCTGATAGGAAGTCCTTGTGCTGTCCCCTAGCACGTGCCCAGATCGGACTGCCTGCCCTCCAGGTGTGGCTCCTGTGGTCCTTGCCTGGAGGCCACAGGATGCCAGCTGAGACTAGAACTTAGTTTTCTGTCTTCAGAAGATGCAGCAAGAGACCACTGGGCAACACAGAGCAGTGGCTGAAACTCAGTGCAGGGTCAGGAGGGAGGCGGCTGTGCATCCGAATCGCAGTTCCACCTCCTGCTAGCTGTGTGGCTTTGGAAAAAGTCACGGACCTCTCTGAGCCCCTGGCTTCTTCCTTTGTGAAGCAGGGGAAATATATTCTACCAGCTGCCGAGAGGATCCAAGTACAGGGATACCTTGCAGATACCGCAGGTTTGGTTCCAAACCGCCGCAGGGAAGCAAGCTGCCATCTTTTTGCTGGTGGAGAGTCTCGTCTTCAATTTGTTAAAAACACATCTGTGAAGCACCAAACAGCGAAGCTCAATAAAATGAGCTGTGCCTGTGGGTAATGGGTGTAACCAGGACTCAGCCCTGGGAGTGGCCCCGAGTAGCTGGGGCTGTGTGGTGTCTCGGTTTAACGAGTTCAGTTTTGAGTCATTACACCTGAGTTTGAGGCCAGCTTCTCTCAGTTAATAGCTCTGCTACCTTGAGCTACTAATGCAGGATCTTCCCAACTTCGTCTTCCTTACTCACAGGACGAAGAAAGTAATGCCCGACTCTGGAAGTGTTACACCTCCAAGAGGCCTTGCTGGGTCCCTGCCTCGGGGAGCACTGCAGCTCAGACCGCGAGGTGCTCCCGCTAGAGCAGACCCTGACGCAACATGTCGGTGACGGGGCCTGCGATTCCGCACCTCTAACGAGCACCCAGATGAGGCCGATGCTGCTAGGCCACGGGCCAGACTCTGAGGAGCATCAGGGGGAGTCACTCCATCTGTTCCCAGAGATGTGCGTGTGCATGTACATGTGTGTTTGCCTGTGTCTTCTATGCACCTGGACACGCCTGTAGGGCAGGGACCATGCCTGGCTACCTTTGCTGCTTCACTTCGCCTCCTTACCTGCACTGACAGTTTCTCTGGCGGGTGGGCTTGTTTCTGCTTTCTTCACCCTTTCCAAATAATCGACAATGGCCATGAATTACCTTTGTAATGAGAAAAAAATACTATGAAATAAACAATGAGTTTATTGAAATCGGTCATCTTTGGGACCCTACTTTCTGGCACTCCTGTTTTACAACAGTGCCTGATTTTGCCACCATAAACACTAAAGAACATACCATACGTGGCCAAATGTAGGTTTTTACACTGAGGAAAGTCATTCTATACAGAAAGAACCTCTGCGTCTCTTTTGGGCTTAGAAGAAACAACCTAAGGTTTGAAATCAATATTTTAGAAACATTTCAAAGATAGGACAACTAATCAGTGAGTGATTGCCACCCACCCAAGCAATCATTTGTCTACTCTCAGCTTCTTTTCTCACAAGAAGGTGATTCATCGGTCACAGGGAAGCATTTAAACAGCCCAACCATGCTCAGTGCAAAACACCAACATCCCGTGGATTCTGCAGGTGACATCGAGGCTGTCAGAGCTGCCTGCACAGGAGGAGCCCTACCTTTGTTCCCGGAGCCACGTTAGGAGAGGGAGGCAAGGTCAATGGCATTTGCGGGCACTTTTTCTTATATCCTTCTTCATGGCGCCATAAAAACAAAATACCCCATCCAGTTCCATCTGCGAGCCGTCACTGTCTATTACATTGTCCCGCAATTAGCGCAACAATGGGTGATCAGGGCGGGTGGAACAATATTGCTGCGAGTGACCTGTTATTATCTGCAGATTACACTTTACATGGAAATTAAATGAATTCTGTCAGAGCTCTGGGGCCAGGGAGAGAGGAAAAAGCCTCATTGTTCAGTCCCCGAGCGCTGGGGAGACTGCACGTGGCGATAAAGAGACCTGTGTTTGTGCAAATAAGGCGTGGGCTTCCAGTTTGAAAGATGCATTTGTTACACCAAAGCTCGAAATAGGAAATGTGTGTGGGCAGAAACAACGGAGATGAAAGGGGAGAAAACTAATTATTACTACCACTGCCTGTGTGTGTGTGTCTGTGTCTGTGTGTGTGTGTGTGTGTGTGTGTGTGTGTGTTGGGGTATTTATATAACGCGTTAAACTTCTTCTTCAGGGAAAATGTTTGTCATATCCGTGCAGATGAAACTTTACCTTGAGAGGGGTACTCTAAGGCTTCAACACTTTTAGCTCAGTGAGGATTTTTTTTTTTTTTTGCTTGAAATTATCCTCTGCAGCCTTCTCTTCTCTCCAGCTGTCCTTCAATGAAAATCATCTTTCTCCTGCCTATTTTTTTTTGGTCAGGTATCTGGCAAGTACAAAATATTAAATAAAGAACGAGAGGAAAAATAACATTGCATGAAGTCAGTAGTTTCGGGAAGCAATATCATGCCTGAGAAATCTATGAAAGGTCAGAAACTCATACCGACCTTTATTTGGGACAACATACTACCAACTGAGCACTCTGAAATATGGAGAGGGCCAGGGGCTGACCTCATCGTGTTGGGGAAAGAAGTTGAGTTCCGACCAGTGATGGCAGTGACCACGTTTTCTCCGGTGTAAATGGAGATGGAGAGGTTTGAATGAAGTTTATTGCAAGTCTCTTCTGATTCTGATACTCACACACAAGTGATTAGTATCTTGACTAATTCATGTGGTAGATATTTATGAAGCAACTCACCATTAACCAGGCATTGTGCTGGGTGTGGGAGAAGATTAAATTTGGAGACAACACATGCAACTATTCAGCTAAACCCTAAACACCTCCTTTCTACCAAGCACCCAGTAAAACCCTTCCCACTCTGAGGGGCCTTGATCTCCACAGTATAGACTACTAACGTCTCTCCTTGCCTGCAGAGACTGTATCTAAGTAGCAGCAAAAGGACTGTGACTGGAAACCCAACTTCAAGCCACGACAAGAGGGTTTAGTAGCTCTGGTACGAGCCTGCAGCCTGGCCACGGGAGTTTTGGGGGAGCAAGGGTCCTCTACAGATGTTTGAATAATGATGGGTAAAAACCCGATTCCTGCTCTCATGTTTTCAGTCAGATGGTGCCACAAGCACACTGGGTAATTTTTTGTTCGTAGTTACTTTTCCCTTTTGGATTTTTTAGTACATAATTCATTGTGAACAGTATTAACACATGGGGATTGAAAAGTATGAGAAAATCTTCCCCTGTCTACGGTGGAAATGATGCTGAAAATGTGCGTTTTGGCCATTGGGGGATTGAATCTTTTTAGGAAATTGCTGAAAGGCTGTACTGAATGACCAAGGAAGACTAGTGCAGTGGTTTTCCAATGTGTGTGTGGCTGAATCACCAAAGGGAACGGTGAAGAACTGAGATTCGGGGAAACGCCCTCCCAACTACCAAATCTGACTCAGTGGGTCTGGGGGGCTGGAGAACCCACGCGTGTAACAGACTCCCCAGGTGATCTTATAGGTGTTCTTGGCCAGGTGACCGAAACACGGGTGCAGGCGTGAAGTACTGCAACCCCTCCCCCCACTTACTAGTTGATTGATTGCGTGCAGGGTCCTAGAAGATTTAAAGCATGTCCCACTGAAATCCCATGGAGAGAGTGGCCACGCAGATTGAAAGTTAATCTATACAGAGAACTTATGTCTGTCTCTGCTTATACTTTGTGCTTAATAATAATTATCCTTACGGCCTCTACTCCAGAGAGAAGGACGGAGGTTCTGGGGCGTAGCTATCACTCACCACACTCACCGACAGTTTCCAGACATAACATTTAACAGCAGAACTATATGGGGTGGGACGCACAGATCGAAATGTTAACTCAAGAGGCCAGGGCATGAAGCTGGAATAGGGCTTCTCACTTAGAAAAGCCGGGGAACGGAATCAGGACAGGCTGGTAGCAAATGCTGTGGAGAAGCCCCAAAAGAGGACACCGGGGTGGGCTTTCACGAAGCATCGCAACCGTGCCCTGGCCTCCTGGGCTCCTTCAAAGGGCCCGGAAGACAGTAGCCACCTGTTCTGTGGTGGCTGCAAAGATACGCATGTTATCACGTTCTCCAGAAAGAGCCTTGTGGTGAGTCAACCCTGATAAATGATGTTGTTTTCTTCTTCAGTGTTAGTCATACTTAATTATTAGTTAACTTTCCAATCCACTTCTAGGAAAAGGTCTATATGCATTAAATTTGAGTCAATAATTTGTCCCCAAGTGAATATTAATGACACCGAATTATCATTTACTTCTGTAACTAGCACATTTCAGAATAAAAGTGTGCTATAAAAAGAAACTAATTAACACCTGAGAGTTACACATGTGCATATAAATGTTCATGTATGTGTATTTATATACAAATTTATTTATATATATATAAAGTGATTATATATATATTATATGATTGATGGTTTTAAATTTTTTCATTGATCCAGTCCTGTTCAAAACATGCTTTTTAACTGTTTCTAGCTATGAATTTTGGGATAGACATGTCTTTACACTGAGATATGTCTTCTGGAGTAGAAGAAATGGTGATTTCTGGTGATTTTCATGTAACATAAATTTCCATAAAAGAATAAAAGGCTTAGTGTTTTTATTATTTCATGTTAAAGTGACCACTGGGACAGGTAAAGAGCCTGGAGTCTTAGAGGTGAAATGAATCAGTGCCGTAACACCTGGTCCCAAATGTGTGCCTGTCTGATTCATCTTGAGTTTTCAATCCATTTTTCCCCTTTTAAACAAATGCCTTATTTAGATATAATTTATATACTATGTAGTTCACCCATTTCAAGTGCACAATTCAACATTTTCTAGTACAGAACTGTGCAACCATCACCATAGTCTAATTCTAGAACACATTTATCACCCCCGAAAAGACACCCCCTACCCACTAGTGGTCTCTTCCCATGATCTCTCCACATTCTCAGACAACCATTGATCTACTTTCTGTTTCCATCCAATTGTTTATTCTGAACATTTCACATAAATGGAATCATGCAACATATTGTCATTTCTGATTTTATACTTAGTAGATTGTTTTCAAGTTTCATCAAGTTTGTCGCATGTGTTAGAAGGTAATTCCTTTTTGTAGTTTTTAAATCACATGAGTGTATGCCATTGTATCCATCCACGGATTTGTTCTTCCAGTTTTTGGCTTCGTCAATAATGCTGCTATGAATGTCCCTGTGCAGTTCTTTTCTGGATGTGTGTACGCCTGTCTCTTAAGTGCATGCCTAGGAGTGGAATTACTGGGTCATATGCTAACTCTGTTTAACAGCGTGAGAAATTGCCAAAATGTTTTCTAAAGTGGCTGTGGCATTTCACATTCCCACTAACACTGTAGAGAAGTTTCAATTTCTCTGCATCTTTGTCAGCACTTGTTATTGTCTTTTCTGTTATAACCATACTACATGAAGTGGTAGCTTACTGTGGTTTTGATTTGCATTTCCCCAATGATTATGATATTGAACATGTTTTCAACATACTTATTGGCCATTTGTTGATCTTCATTGGAGAAATATATGTTGATACCATTTGCTCATATTTAATTGGGTGATTTGTTCTTTTATTATTGACTTAGGAGAGTTCTTTATATAGTCTGGATATAAGTCCTTTATCAAGTACATGAATTGCAAATATTTTCTCTCCTATGGTCTGAACTAGCTCATATAACATTTGAATTGTCTATTTTATAAATGATGTATGAAAGTTAGCTTTAAACTAGTCTATCTTGCCTTTTTCAGTGATAAATTTAAATTGCCTTTCCAATATTATCTAAAGTCATATAGTACCCTAGTTTTTCTCTTCCCGAGTCAATTTTGATAATTTATATTTTTCTAGGAAATCATATATTTCCTCTAAGTTTTCCTTTTGCGTCCATAAAGTCATAGATATGATTCCCTTATCTCCTCTGTTTGCGGTCACGTGTCCTTCCTCCAAATCTTGCATATCTCTCTGCCTCTTTCACTCCCCCTCCCCCTTGACCAGACTCCTGATTTGTCTATTTTATCGATCTTTTCAAGGAAACCGTTTTTAGATTTCACTGCCATTACCACTTTTACAATTTTATTAATTATAGACTTTATTAATTTTTCTTTCCTTTTCTTAAATTTTCTTTTCCTGATTTATTAAGATGAGTATTACATTTTATAATGCTTCCTTATACTTTACCGTATTTTTCAGACTATAAGATGCACTCCCCCCCCCCCAATTTGGGAGGAATAATGGTTGTTAATGCTGCTGTTGAGTTCTGTTTACATTTACATTGGTGAAATATTGTGTTATTTATGTTATTAAATATTTTGCCACATTTTTTGCTTCAAATTTTTTTCCTATTTTCCTTTTCTAAAACTTAGGTGCATCGTAGGGTCTGAAAATATGGTAATTCTGAAGTGAACACATTTTTAAATTTAGAAATTTAGCTCATGGATATACATTTTCTCCTGAGAAAAGTTTTTTGTTAATTTCCATAGCTTTTGGTATGTGCTTATCTCTTCACTACTTCCTGGGCTTATAATTCAATTACTTAGGAGGATGCTTCTTAATATTTAGGTAATTTTTTTCCTGGCCTTTAGTAACTACTTTTAGTCTTACTGTATTATAATTAGGGAGTGTGACCTATATAATCTTTTCCCTTTAATTGTATTAATGTTTTTGAGGTGAAGTACAATATATGATTTTACATATGGACAGTGATCATACACTCTCATTGTGATCTGGGTGAACAATTTGTTAATGTCCAATCATGGCGTCGATGTGCACATTCTAGAACACAGCCATTCCACTCATAGATATATGTGTGTGTGTGCATACATATTATATATCACTATAACTTTAAAAACTGGAACCATCCTAATTAATCCCTTTATAATGGGATTGAGTAAATAAACTATGGTTAACTCACCGTGTGGATTGCTATCCAGTGATTAAAATGAATAAATGTGCATAGAAACATAGATGAGTCTCAAAAATATAATGTGGAGTGCAAACAGAAAGATGGAAGATGATATGCACAGTATAAAAGCATGTATTTAAATTTTAAATTTCATAACAATACCACATATTATTTGTGGAAACATCCATATGTTATCTATATAGAAAAACATGCAGGAAAAAGATGTATATCAACTTACAGATATTGGTCCTACCTCTGGGGAGGGAGAGAGGGGTGAAGGAATGTATAGTAGGGTTTTAGCCATATTGTATTGTTTGTTCCTTAAAATAAAACTGAAGCAAATGTAGCAAAACAATAGCACCAGCTTGTTCTTTGAGGAAAGGGCCTGGGTGCCTGCTTACTGCCTATGCCCTGCTTGCTTTAGTAGACAAGGAGGCCGTCTGGCTAGTGCATCACGGCTTCCACGCTGTGAAGCCCAGAATCGAAGGAGATGCTCAGTTTTAAACAATAAATTAGGGCGTGAAGTTCAAGTGAAGTCATACAAGGTCCAACCAAAAGAAATGACTTTTTGGCCTAGAAAATAGAAGACTTGACAAGGTTAGGGTCACTACCTTTCAGTTATTCCGGGGACTGCTCCCAGATGGAAAGAACTGGGCTTGTTCTGTGTGGCTGGTTAGGGGGCAAACGCAGAATCGATGGTTTGGAACTGAGAAGACGCAGATCCTAGTCCAAATTTTGGCAGATCAGTGCAGCCGTCGGAAGAGTCTAGAATTGGGATAGAGAGCTCCATGAGGAAGTGACCTGGTGACATGTCCCAACAGAGACAACACCATCCTGTATGTGCAGTGTTTAGCAGAGACCTATAATAATAATGAATATCACTTAGTGAATGCTTACTATGCATTCCATATATATTGATTTTTAAATTCCCATGACAATCCTAAGAGGTTATGGCAGTTTGCAAAAATTTCTGCTACGATGCTCGCAAAGCACACACCGCAGTATCTGGCACCGGCTCATCTCTCAGGGAATTAGGTAGCTATCAGTTTTATTAATGAGCCTGGTTAGGACCCCATTTCTTGCAAAAAAAAAAAAATCAAACTTGCTAGTCAACTGAGGGGTTATTACCCAGAGGACAGACACAGGGTCTTAACACATTAGGCCTTAGTCTTTTACTTAATCCAGGTCACTCCTGTATTAGGCAGTTAGAAATAAAATAAGGAAGTGGGGATGGGAGGTAAGTGACGGGACCCAGATCACATGTCCACTGAGCATGAAGGTTAAACTTGGGTGTTAGCGGAAGGGCGCTGCATTCCAAAGCAAGTAAGCTCGTGGTAGAAGTGTCTCTGTCGTGTACCAGTGGCTTTGTGTCTCTGAGCTGGTACCTTTGTGTCATTCAGTCTGTATCTCTCTCTTAAGTCCCCTTTGTCTCTACATTCTAGGCTATTTGGCTTCCCCGTGAGGTCAATGTGAGCGAGTTCTCAGGAAACAGATGACCCAACGTGTGTAGGGGAGAGGGCAGCCCACTCCTTGTTTAACCTACTCAAAGGGCGCTTCGCTGTACGAACTACCAGGGCTGTCTGCAGATTGCATCCTGTGTGGCTGCCTCTTTCCTCTGACAGACATGGTTCTGAGCTTTTCAACTCCTGGGAATGATTTGGGTGGATAATGTCAGCTGATTATGAATTTCTGGTGTGTGGCCCACAGCTACTGGTGATGAATCAGTCTGCTACACAAGGGGACTTTTGATCAAGAGCACATTTCTGCATAATGAGAAGTAAAGTAGTGCAGATTAATGGTGTCAGCATTTTAATGGGTCCTGGGAAAATGGCTGGGTGATGGATTCTTTTTGCACTAAGCAGCCCGATCTTCTTCCTCCCAGACTTGAATCAAGGAGAGCCCAAGGGGAGCCACTGAAAGGTCATTGCACCTCCCTTTGACAGATGTTGGCCCAAGAATCCTAGTTGTGTCCACCTCCTCTTTGTTGCTGACCTTTCCCCCATTGAACGTGACACTCTGAGTAAGAGACATGGAAAACCATTCAAGGTTGGGATGTCCGAAGTGCCATCACTAAACAAGTTATAAAGGAAGCATGTGGGCATCAGATAGTGCCTAGTTCATGAACATGGCCTTTGCTAACCAAGGAAGACTTATGAAAGGCAGTTCATCTTTATGTCTGGGTGAAGGTGTTAAACTTGACCTATTCTCTACATGAGCTTTGCCACCTTAGGTAAATCTGGAGGAGAAATACCTGTCAGTATGCACACATAAACATAGTCTATAAACAGCAGCCAGGGCCAAGGTCAAGGCCAAGATATTCCATAAGGTTTGAGCTATTGCTGTGAATACCAGATAGTATCTATTGAACATCTATAGCATACCCAGAAGATGCAAATACTTTTTATCAACTCAGCTAATAACCCCCCTGCAATGAAGGTATTAGTACTCCCACTTTGTGGATAAGGCACTTGAGGCTGTATTTATTTGCCTCCCTGAAATGACATAGTTAGCAATCATAACAGTAACGATCATGATTATAATAATCATGATCATAGTTGTTAACATGTATGTAGCTCTCACTATGAGCCATGTGCTTTGCCAAGAGCTTTTTGTTTGTGAATTTATTAGAGGATCAAAATAAATGCTGAAAGACTGGGCATTGTATTTTCTCATTTGTAAATTGAGGCACAGTAAGCTTATGTAACTTGCCCAGAGTCACGTAGAAAGCTACAGTGGTATTTGAACCTTAGCATCAGGTATTAACCTCTACGTTTTAGGTGCCAGACTTAAAATGCCATCTTGTTTAGATAGCTGGAGCACTCTCATTCCCACTCCTTCCTCACCTTACCCACTTCTGCCTTTGAATCGCTAGATCACACCCTCATAAATATTCAGTAAAGGTCACAGGCCCCTAAGCTGAGTTCGGTTTCTGCTATGCGTTTGCACATGCCTCTGTTCTTCCTCTGGTTTAAAACTCATCATGCACACCGTGGTTTCTCACATAACATTTGCCTTTCCTTGCCGACTTTAGGCTGCAGGAGGGCAGGTGATATACCTTTCTTGCTTAGGATTACGTGCAAGAATCACCCAAGGTGAAGTACAGTGTCCATATGAATAAAATTGCATTCCTCATTGTTTGTTACCACATTTTACAAACACTTCTGGTAGAATCCTGGCAACTTGGAAGTGTCTAAGGTAAAACATAAACTGTTTGTCAAAGCCAAAATTCCTATTGAGCGACTCCAGGGACACCATAAAAGAAAATAAACAGTATTCCTGAGTGGTTGACACTGAAATGCCACAAGACGTCCCAGGAAGAGAGAATCCCTTCATACTATGTGGTACAAAAACACAGACAGACTGTGATTGCGAACACAAGCTCTCAATCAGAAGACTATCTGCCTTGACTTGCAATTAAAGATTCTCACCTTGGCACCTCTATAAAGCATGTTTAGCGGTGGGTAGCAAATACGGTGTATTATTGATAGTGGGTTTTCTAAGCTAAGTCATGGAATAAACATTTGCTGATGAGGGAAAGAACAAATGGTCAAATAAATGAGTAAATATCATGAAGTCTGGCTACTCCAAGTTCATCAGGAAAAACAGATGCTTTTCTACCACAACGCGATGCCTCTTTCGCTTTCCAATGGCCCTTTGTGTGCACACACTGCAGCTGAAGCCCCTTCCCAGACGACAACCTGTGATCACAGGTGAACATTAAGATCTGCAAAGGGAGAACGGCAGTTCATGGAAGTGAAAAGATTTTTTTATAACGCATCGTTATTGTTGTGGATTTTATTGTGGCTGTTATCATTATTCTCATCTTCCATGTACCATTGCCTTTGAGCATCCGTTGTATGCTGGGGACTGCAAGTCCAAAGGAACACTCGAGTGCAGAAGAGACTGAGGGGCTGGCTGCCTGCCTACTGAGAAAAGAACGCAGGAGCCCTGAGCGCAAGACAGCTGAAGCGGTGCAGACTGGTCTGAGGAACAAGCAGGGAGCAGCCCTCAGTTACCGAGCCTAGGGGACCACCCTGCCTCATTCAGAGCAGCCCTGAGAATGGTCAGGTCTTCAGTACTGACCTAATTTTTGTGATCTCATCTTATTGTGACAGGCTTTCCCACTCACAATATCCGTGACACTCTATGATCTTTATAAACCCAAGGTCTGGTCCACCGCTCATAATTTGTCTTTGATATCTATAAAAAGGTTTCATTAGACATGGCTTTGTTTATTCAAACCTAGTTGCCCCCTCCCATCTTCTTAATAATTTGTAAGTCCAGACTATTGAACTTTCTACCCAAGCCAAACCTTTCTCCCAGTATGCTGCTTCATAGGTATTTCTGAAGGCAGAAGCTGACGTTCCTTGTCCTCTGCAGGCTTTCTTGAGGACAACAATTAGCTGGTACGTCTTGTGCCAGCTGGAAATACTGAAGGAAGTGTCCCACTATTACGTGGACTAGACACTTTCTGAGGTGTTCGCCCTGCGATGGTTGGTGAATAAAACCATTTAGTTCAGTTTATTTTGGGAAAAGCACTGAGTTCCTCTCTCAATAGCTGTTGTGAACATCCGGGAAATATGGCACACTGGGGCCACCGACATGCGGAGGGAGGAGGACACAGTGACAAAACAGACTGCAAACGGATGACCACCACAGCAAAAGTCTGTGTGAAGGGCTGTGGGGCAGACACTCATCCCATCAGGGCAGAGGCTGAACACACTTTCAGAACACAGATTGAGCCAAATATGACTTGAGAAGGGGAACAGCATCCACGGCCAAGGGAACGGCAGGAGTGAGTAAGATGAAGGGGCATGAAGTTTTGTGTCTTTTGTATCCCGAGAACTCGTTCCCTTCGGCCAGCGTTCTGGCTCCTTTCGTTTTCTTGAATACAACATGTTCCTCCTCAGCATTGGGTCTTGTGAACCACCCTTCCTTCTGCCTGTAAAGCACCCCCAGCCCAACTCTGTTCCCTGGGCTAGCTCCCACCCATTCCTTTAATTTTCATCTTCAAGGTTCTGTTCTTACGTTGGCCTATCCTGCCACAATTTAATTCTATCTCATGATTTATGCTCCCATCACACTTTTAAAATCCTCTTTAACTTTCATTACACTCAGCCTGCCTTCCTCAATCTAGTGTGTGGAATTAATTAACCAAGGAGGCCACCAGCCTGATGGGGCTCTAATCATGGCAACCTATGTAAGCAAACCAAAATCGAAGCCTGCAATTGCCTCAATATCGTGAAATCAAAACACGAAGGGCAACTGATTACAAAGAGCCAACAAGGCTATAAGATGTAGTCAGTTTCATAATTTCCTTTCTTTGCTTCTGCACTTCCTCTGTATAAGTTTTTCTCCTGGCTCCTGCTGGTGGAGTATTCCTAAGCACTTCTGATTTGGTGCTGCCGGATCCTGATGGATTTTTGTGCAAATAAAGTCTTACAAATTTGTATACGTCTCCGTTTATGTTTGAACAGATGTCCACTCACTAGGGCTGAGACCATGTCTGTCTGGCTCTCCACGCAGTCTTACCACCTTCCTCCTGACCTGCTGTCTAGTTGCCACGTCTCCGTGTGTATTTCCGTGCACTGGTGGGAACTGGCGTGAGGACGGTAAGTCCACAGAGGGAGATGAAATTGTAGAGGGTTTGGATCAATGCCTTCCACTGACATTGCTCCCAGGCACCTTCACTTTGAAAGACCTAAGTAAATGTGGGAGAATACAAACACTACAGATTTTCTTTAAGCTTCGAAAGGACTCTTTGTGCGGAAGTGGAACATAAAACATGGGTAGTTGACAACCACACATGCAATGATGATGGGTTCCCAGGAATTAATCCCAGGGGGAGTTGAAGTGGTATACAGTGGTCTCCTATATGCAGCAGCCTCTACGTGTGCCTGAACATATGACACGGTTTACCAATGTATGTACTCCAAAAGGAGGAAGGAAGAGGAGGGGGGGGACTAAGACTTTCTCCATGTCTCTGGTAACTGAAAGTAGTCATGGCCATGTGGGTGAAAATACCTGTGCCGTCACACCTGAGGGATATAGCACCTGAACTCCTGATTGGTTGGTTGAGATATTCATGCATTTAATGAGTGTTCATGGTGCTACGGCTTACTCAGTGCTATGTCAATCATCACGCTGGACTCAGATCTTGCCCTTACATAATTCACCATCCAGCAAAGGGGAAAGAGTATCATACAAACCCTTAACCAGCAGTTTATTAACCATGATGACAAGGAGTGCTACAAAGGAGGAGCATGGGCGGGAGGGCGCCTTGGCCAGCAGCCACGCCCATCAGATGCACCTGAGGCACTTCGTGCACTGGCATGGACAGAGAGGGGCGGGACTTTGGACGTACTTATGTGGCCTCAGGGGTCTGCAGTAAGTCACTTCTCTGAGACCTGTGCATGAATATTTGCTGTGACACCAGAAAAATCACGTGACCCTCTCAGCTGGCAAGGGTTCTTAACCTGCCTGCCGCACACACAGCTGAAGTGGTTTTGTTCTTGTCTCACAGTGTATTGCTGGACTCTTACTAAGGATCTAGTGGGGTCACTCCAGTTGTTTAGCTATGTGTTGCCGAATTCTGTGGGGTAAAGTTTGCACTACTGGGGAGATTGTGAATATGAAGATGAATTTTCCAAGGTCTTAGGACATACTCCACCTAAGTCAAGGGCCTAACTGTGACCTTCCACCTGTCGTTATAAATGTGACCCCTTCTCAGGCACATAGAGCAAATGGGGATTCCCAGAACCTGCTCACTAGAGGTCTGAGAAACCCTGGTACAGACCTGTATCTGCAACCCAAGGGGTGGACTGGCCCTCCCCACCCCCCAACATGAGGTGGACTTCAAAATATGAGGAGACCTCATTTTTCGGACTAATATAAAGTACCATTTTAGTTCTTTTTGACTTCTGTTTTGAATTTGTGCCTTCCCAGATCTTTTTTTCCACTTGTACTGTCTCTTGGTTTAAAAAACAACAACAACAAGAAAATGAAGAGTTTCTAGACTCCATACTAATCCCCTGCCAAGGGCTCATGCCAGTCACTAGGACCACAGTCTAGAAGCAGAGTCCTGCCTTCTGTGTATCTTCTCATGATTTACTGATCTGCTTTTCATTTGAGCTCCAGGATGGGTGAGAAGTCTATGGAGTCGGCGTAGATTTTCACTCCCTTGGAAATTCCGAGGTTAAGGGGAGGAACAGATGGGTGGGGGAGCAGGTGGAGTTAGACTCTGTTCAGGGAAGGAAGGACGGAGAGCCCTGAACAGGGCTGTACCCCAGGATCTCATGATATGGACTACCAGCCCATTTTGGACACTGTTGGAGTAATTTCTGTGATGGTTAACTTTATGCATCAACCTGGGTGGGTTATGGCGCCCCCTTGTTTGGTCAAACAACAGCTGAGATGTTGCTGTGAAGGTATTTTTTAGGTGTAATTAACATTTAAATCAGTGGGCTTGAAGTAAATCAGACTCCCCTCCATAAAGGGAGTATGACTTACACGATCAGTGAAGAGGGCACAGACAGAGGCTTCCCAGTGATGAAGAAATCCTCCCCAAGACAGCAACATTAGAAACCATGCTTGAGTCTGTTTCTATTTTGTTTGTTTGTTTGTATTGTTCATTTGGTTCCACACGTAAATGGAATCATATGGTGTCTGTCTTTCTGTTTGACTTACTTCGCTGAGCCTAACATCCTCCAGGTCCAGCCGTGCTGTTGCATGGGGAGATGTCATTCTTTCTTTTATGGCCAAGTAGTATATCACTGTGGAAATGTACCACAATTTTTTCTCCACTCATCTATTGATGGCCATTTGGGCTTCTTCCATATCTTGACTATTATAAATAATGCTGCAGTGAACACAGGGATGCATATATTCTTTTGAATTAGGTGAAGGGATTAAGAACTACAAATTGGTAGTCACGAAATAGGGAATATAGTTAATAATGTTGTAATAATAATGTATGGTGTCAGGTGGGTACTTGAAATATGGGGTGGGGACTACTTTGTAAGGTGTATGATGTTCTAACCACTGTGCTGTACACCTGAAACTAATATACAATAATGAATGTAAACTGTGGTTGAGAACTAAAATTTAAAAGAAGTTACAGAATAAAATCTATTGCCACACAGAAAAATGAATGGATGAATGAATGAATGAATGAATGGATTTTTGACTGATTAAAATACAACAACAACCACACCTGAGTTTTTAGCACGATGCCCTTAGGATTCGTACTCAGGACCTCACCATCCGCTCTGATCTGGACCTCTAGCTGGCTAACCGGTCCTGTAAACTTCAGACTTGCCTGTCCCTATGATCTCATGAGCCAATTCTTCAAAATCAATCTCTCTTTCTCCTTTTCTCTTTACACACACACACACACACACACACACACTTTGTGGAGAGCACTGACGAATCGAATACACCCTCTTGTCAGGGAAGGGGTGTGTCGTGTTGCTTTGACGGGAAATAACGGAGCCTAGGGAAGCTGTGATGGAAGTGGCCTTAACCCATGGGGCCCGTGGAAGCAAAATGGCAGTGACACCCCCGTCTCTGTAACCAGGACACATCTTCCTGCTGAGTGACAGCCAGGGCCTCCTCGAGGAGCCTCGCAGAATGCGCAGCACACTGCTCACACGCCACGCTGGTCCACAGGCCCCCGCTGGAGGCCTGGCCTTCTCTCTGCTCTGTCTGACCTGCCACTCCTTCGACCCAACTGAAAAAATTAGGAATTCAAAGCAGTGGGAGAAGTAAGGTTGCTTTTAGCTTTGCAGTCATAAGACTTTAACTTTGTTAAACATTGTAATTAAAAGGGCAAAACCTCCACCCCCGACCTCTGCAGCCACCCCCAGGACGGGCTGCGGAAGGGAGCCTGGCGAGAGAGAGGTAATGAAGCGCAGATCACTAACAGCTCAAGAGAAAGGCCCGTGTCCAGGAACTCCTTTTGCCAGGGGTCCAGGAGCGTTTGCTGCAGAGACCCGAGTTTGCAAATAAGCACTTTCCTTTGTAAAGGCCCCTTTCCCCAGCCCCATTAGCTCCCAGCCTGGTTTTCAGTGGCTGGCTGAGGGCTGTCTTTTCATCTTGAACTCTACGTATTCTTCCAGTTCAGCCCCGTCACACAGAGCCCTTGGCAAGCGGCTCTCTCTCCCACTGTGAATTGCTGGGTACCGACGCAGAGAATGAAGCTCCCAGTCAGCCAACTTTCCCCCCACAATCCTCTGACTCCGCCTCCCTTTGTGCTTAACACTGGGTTTCAAAAACTTTGGTTTTCTTTGTCATCAGGAAAGATGCTGGAGTCAAACAAAGGGAGAACAAAAATTCCAGACGTGCTGAGAAAATGAAAGTGTGTGTGTGTGTGTGTGTGTGTGTGTGTGAGTGTGTGTGTGTCTAGTCTCACTACCACCCCCAATGCCACTGATTAGCTGTGTAACCCTCAGGAATGTATGTCATTTGGGGTTGAGTTAGCGGTTTGAGCAACAATGTTCCTTCCAACTTCCTGCTGGGAAATTTAACCTCTTTTTAGTCTTTGGCGAGGCGAGGAAGCCGAGCGTTTGTTATTTGCTCTTCCCTGCGACACACCTCCCGGATGGCGTCCCAACCGCTCATTGCCACGGCCACGGCCAGCTTCCTCCTCCTGGGTTATCCACCCTCTCTCTTCTGCTCCCTGCAAAACACCTTCTGACAGCAGCCAGAGCGATTTTTCATCTTGCTCAAGTGCACATCTGACCACCCTGGTGCCCATTTCCTGGAGAACCAAATGTACGCTCCTGGGGGGCTGCCACGGTGCTTCCGGGGGTCCTGGTTGTACGCCGCGCATACCCCTCAAATCTCTGGTTCAGTTAGCTCCTCTCCGGCCTGCCCCTCCTCCCTCCCTCTTACTTTCTTCTTATTTTTTGCAGCTGTGTTCCTTAGTTTTCTGATTTTTTTTGAAGGTGAACTCAGTCTTTCCCTTAAATTCCTCTGGGCCCTGATCTGTTCTCTCCACCTGAGCCAGGGTGAGACGTTTCTGTAGTTTTCACTGCTTTCCTCCCCTCTTGCTGTATCACCTGTGTTTGCCCATCTTTCCGGCCAGCCCGAGAGCCCTCTGGGGTGGAGCCCGTGCAGCAGCAGAGATAGTTCAGCACCACGCCGGGCACACAGGCTGTCCGCAGTTGACGCTTCCGGGTTAATAGGAGGCCGATACAGCATGGCGTAGGAGTTAAGCCCTCTGGTTCTGATTCACGGGGATTTCGATCCCAGCGGCACTCATTGCCTGAGCCCCCATTTCCTCCCTCGTGAAACGGGCAGCATCGTTTCAGCGTCAGAGCCCTCATGGTCAAAATACACTGAGATACCGCCTCCAGCACAGTGCTCCACGCAGGCCTAACATGTAGTATAACCTGTTATTCACCGTCGTTAGGAAGCACTGTTGGCTCTACCCGCAGCCCTTCATCCAGCCGCACCCTCTTTGTTAGCAGACTCCCTCCATCCCGAGTGCCCACTGAAGAAGTCCTCAGCTACAGGGGGAAGAAAGAGTTAAGGCCGACTCTGTTCACCGCAAGTCCACAGGCACTAAATAGGCTCCAGCGTTCAGGCTGTAAGGAAGGGCTGCAGTTAACTATAACCAGCTGTTGCAAGATAATAGCCACCACTGGTAAAATAAGGCCGGCTCCCTCCCTCATAAGGAAACCTTTCTTCCAACGCTCACGCAGGCCCGACAGATAGCTCTCAGTCTGGCAGTAATCAGAATTAAGAGATGGGGGCAGGGGGAGGATTGTCAGGCTTCCCAGATCAAGCTGACATGTATATAGCAATTCTATTTCCGTTTTCAAAAGCCAAAACACCGGGGTGCCTCTTGTCTGCAGTCCATTCCCCCTGTTGTTCTGAGGGGTGGGGGGAAACAAGCCTGGCCCCTAATGCTCCCTTCCTGTGCTGGCATTAACTCTAATCACTGGAAAAAAAGAGCTGACATTAGCCAAGAAGACATATGTGTGGCTCTTTAAACCGAAACCCTTCATTCAGCTAATCTTCTCTTTCCCATTTTAGGAAATTAGGTATGAATCAAAGCTCAGCAAAGTGAGTCCACGTGAAATTCGGGTGCCTTTTGGTCCATTTCAGTATTTAACAAAGTGAAATTCATGTTAGTTACTTCCACTCTGCTGGAGACAGATGCCTGTGCTTGGTTTGGGGAATTGCTTACGGAAAACACCCTTTGTTTCAGAAAATATCCAGGCTTTATTAAATATACATCTGGTGTCAGGCACATGGTAGGCACTTGATATTTCTGGGTTCTTCTGAGCTGAACACCTTGCATGTGTGAAGAGTGATAAAAGCAAATGGATTTGCTTTCCAAGGATGGTTGATGGAGGCATAGAGTCTTTGACATGGAAACTTTGAGTGGTTCGAATAATGTAAACTATCTATCTATCTATCTATCTATCTATCTATCTATCTATCATCTATTGAGTTTGATGAGACCCAGGGAAATCAAGAGGTTTACATAAAGTCAGTCAGCAAGTTAGCAGGAGAAACAGAAGATGTAGCGACCTCTCCGCCCCCCAGGCCAGGGAGCTCAATCCGCTCACATGAAAAATCACAAGACTAAAGTGAAGTTCTCTGACGTCTGCCTCAACGAAATTCAGGAGGGATGTCCAGAAAGAGCAGCACTCAGGAACTGAATTCTGTTTACAGCTGTGGTCTCAGGAGAAGCCGGGTGCCTGTCGATGCCCGTCCCCAGCTCCGTCACACATCTCGCGGATTAACAGGGCGTAGTGAGTGCTGTTGGATTAACGAGTGGCCTAGGGACTTGCCCACTGCTGAGAAGGCATCCTTTGCAAACGTGGCCGTGTGATAACAACTCACCCCCATGGGTAGCTTTATTGAGTATCATGAACCAATAAATAACAGCCCGTGAGGTGGATGCTCCAGTTAGTCTCATTTGAAAGGTAAGGAAACTGGGGTTTGGAAAGACTGACATTTGCTCCTTGTCACCCAGATAGGAAATTTCAAAGCCAGGATTCAAAGCCTTATTTTGTGACCTAGTACTGGATTTCTTGACTACTATGATGCCTTACGAAAATATAATAAATGAATTAAAAAATCATTACCCTCTTGCGCACAATCCAACACATTTTTTGTGTATTTTCTTTGTGTTCTTAGCCTATCAAAACTACCGTCCTGGGGGGTAACTCCATCATTCCCATTTCACACAGGTGAGACCTGAGACTCCACTAAGGCAAATGGCTTGTCCAAGGTCACCCAGTTTCTAAGATACAGATTCCTAAAATCAAGTTAGGTGCTTCTTTGAGGACATTTGTCTCCCTAAATATTTTAAATCCACAAAGCGTTACCGCTACTGTGGCTCTAACAAACTACAAGTTACTGGCATCAAAATGGTCCAACCCAACCAAAGTAGAATAAGAAAGACGATCCAGGTTAGGACAAAGATGGCAAATGTATTCCTACTTCTGGGCCAGTTCCAATCACTATTCTTAGCTACCTGGAGGCTGTGCTAAGAAGGATCACGAGATTGCTTCTGGTCCTAATGGGACAGCATCCTTTGATACTGAGCCAAGTTGATTCCATGTTGGAATATATAAGGTGGGGTGGCTGGAGTGGATATGTTTTATCTGCCTTTTTTTAATATGAGGGAAACACGAAAATGTTTCCCTTTTCACTCTGGTCTGTGCTTGACCTCTATGGCCAACACCACGAGGATCTCTTACCCTTCAACTTCCAGGCAGGTCTGGCCAATGGGGAAGCCATCAGGAGACCAAAAAGAGGGAAAGAGATGAGGTTGTGGTATTATTCCCAACTCCCTCCCTGTGGATCACCACGGCTGATGTGACCCCTTGGGGGGAAGGTCACAGCTCCTGCCAGGGGCTCTCCTCTGGATCCCAATCATTGTCCCCCTCCCTTTGCGCCTTTATTAGCTCTGGGTTCCTGTACGCTGCACATGTCCTGGAGGTTTCTTACATGGTACCATATTTCTGGTAAATGGTCTCTTTATTAAACTCTCCTCAAGTTACCTGACTGGACTGTGCCATACCCCTGACTGGCAGAGTGGCCATGTCACATGGGGCATATTGGAAACCCGGTCCCAGAGGAATGAGGAGTTAGCATCTCTCTCTCTCTCTCTCTCTCTCTCTCTCTCTCTCTCTCTCTCTGTGAAAGAGTAGTTAGCATTTGCCCCCCACCCCCACCTCTCTCTTGGGTAGCATGTTACTGTGGACACTTTTCTGGTTAGCTTGGCCTTCTTTGGTTGAAGGCAGTGCTGTGCGGTGAAGAGTCCCTGGGATTTCACACCAAGTGAGACAAGCCTGGATCCATGTCCAGCCCCATCCAAGATGGGCTGTCCAAGCTCTAACCTGGGGTAGAACGGTTCGACTTGTGAAGACGCAGGTTCCTTCTCCACCAAACTGGGCTGATAGCACCTGCATTGCTAAGTCATTGACAGTTGGAAGGAATGGCATCTGCAAAACTACCCTTTTACTTGTAGCATGTGGCTAAGTTTACATGGGTGCACGGAGTGGGAGTTTAGGGATGAGAGTCTGCTTTTTCCATCTGCCGAAATTCAGCAGGGTTCTCCCTCCCTCCCCACCTCCCTTCCTTCTCTCCCACATGAATCTTGTCACTTCTTCTCAAGCCTTGAGTCCATGATTCAGTGAGTCCCACCTCGAGTCCTGGAAGATTCACAGAGCAAAAAGGATTTAACCATTAGCCTTTTATGCTGTGAAAACCTCCTGAATCCAGACCCCGGGGACAGATTCTCAAATTACATGCTGAGATTCCCGAAGACAGGGATCGATATTATTTATTTTTCTTCCCCCAGTTTCTGATGGACAATTTACACACAGTAAATGTTTACTGAGTTAATGAGTTATACTGGGTAATCTTGCTTTGCTCAGATTTAAGACTTTCCTACTTTAAACATTGACATGTTTACCTCTTTTACCTTAATCATTTTGAATGAAAAAAATATATTTTAAAAGTCACAGTCATTTTCAAGTAGAGCATCCAAGATATTATTTGTATTTTAAAAAATAATGTGGAAACACCATTCTGAGCACTTGTGTTTGAATGGACCAATGCTGTCAGAGGATGCTGAGGTGCTCCGAGACTGTTCATGCTGAACGAAACGTTCCTGCACGGTTTCCTGTTTTCATTCCCGAATGTCCAGCTCTGCTGGGATTCACTGTCTTGCGTCTCTTCCCATTGCTGTTTCCAACATGCAACGGACCTGGACATCAAGTAGTCACAGACATTTGAATTCTGTGTGAAACGGAGTGGGAAAGTTCTGGGAAAGGTGTGCAAATGAAGAGGAGACAGAATGATCATCACCCGCCCCGACTGTCCAGAAGTTTTTATTTATTCCTTCTTAGTTTCTTGGTACATATAAAAGAAATGATGGTAGGCATGAGAAAACATTGACACCTATGAACAGCTTCGGAAGACAAGAGGGAACCCCTGCTGTCCTTGCCAAAGGAGGCTGAGGACCCCTGTGCAGCTCTTTGAAATAACTTCTGGGCCTAATGCACCCACGGGGAGCTTTCAAGTCCACGTTCAATCTCAGTCGCTCTGATGTGGATTCTCACAGGCTTTGGAAATGAGGAAGCCCATAGGTATCACCTTGGGTTCAGATGAACTTATTTGGGGTTCTGTCCCCAAAGTTGTCAAGGCTGATGGAAGTGTCAAGAGTCACTCTGGAGGAACAAGGAGAAAGCTGGATTTTGGGATCAAGTCCTTTGTCCTTACTGTGCGTCACCAGGAAATTGAGCCTTGTCTACCCTCAGCTTGCTAATCTGTAAAACGGGAACAGCCACATGCCTGACGATTTCCCAGGTAGACATGAAAATAAGAACAGGCAGAACACACGGCATTTTCTGTAAACACGAATGTAACGTAAATGCTCAAATGTCCCTCATGGTGATGGACCATGAAGGCTCATTTCCAACACTGGCAGCGAATCTCATGTGCTCAAGGGAACTTCCAGGGAAGGGATTCCTACAGTGACCACAGGGAATCTGAAATGCAGATCTGGACTTGGGGGTTGAATTTGAACATCTTCCTTCTGGGAGTCTCAGTGTAGATGCAAAGGCAATCTGAGCCCATTCCACCCTCTTAGAGAGCCCTCGGAGCTGCCCCTGCATGCTCAGGATCAGAACAGGATCTGTCTGTCCCAGGATGCTGCTGGGCTTCTTTTTTATCAGCATAGCTGCCAGGAGACTCTGAGCTAACTTTTCCTAGGGCACCAGTGGTTTCCTGCTGAGCTCTGATAGTTTCTATTTCATTCCTCTGTAGACTGTTTCACTTTAATGCTGTGTTAGAGACATTTTCTAAATATCAGTTAATTCATCCCTGGCTGGTGCAGCTCAGTGGATTTGGCACCACCCTGCGAACCAAAGCATGGCTGGTTCGATTCCCAGTCAGGGTATATGCCTGGGGTGTGAGCTGGGTCCCCAATAGAGGGCACGTGAGAGGCAACCACACACTGATGTTTCTCTCCCACTCTTTCTCCCTCTATCTCTGTAAAAATAAATAAATAAAGTCTTTAAAAAAATTATTTAGGAAATCAGGAGAGTCCCAGGAAGGAATGTAGACAGTGACTAGAGAACCTCACTGGAGGGGGTGGGAGGAAAGGTGCTGACCTAGGAGACTTTGGAAATGAGCAGAGTCTGTAAGATTAAAGGCAAAAAATGCTACGCACAAGCACTGCTCTTAGGGTGATACAATTGTTTTCCACAGGTTAACCATTCTGATGCTGCCATGCATGTATACCGGAACTAAACAATTAAGTAAATGGACGGCAGATGATGGGAGTCAGGTTTCTCTCTGTTGGAGTGGAAATTTATAGATAAGCAAAGTAAGGAGGGTTGAATGATTCATGTGGTCACGGCTTACAGTTGGAGATATCTGGGTGAACTCATGTTTAGCTTACTACAGATACAGAAGGTTGCCCACAGAAATAGTCATGTGTGGATATACATGAGATATGTGTATGCACTGAGTTACTGTAAACCCACCTATATAGTAGGGATTTTTTTCTCAATGAGCTGAGAAGATTTAAAAAAGCACGACACCCCAGCGGCAGTGAGCACAATGGGTACCTAGCTCTTGCTTTCTAATACCATCCTCCAATGAAAGAGACCAGGGCTTCTTGGAAAAACCAGTGACTCCAGGACTAGGCCTGGAAATATGTAAGATGAGCCGGAAGCAAAAAGTAAGACAGTGCTGAAAATTTTTTTTAAAAACCCTCACTTTTATAGGGGTATTTCAAAGGAGCACAATTGAAAGGGTCTCCAGGGGCCAGAGCTGGACCAATTGAAGCAACAGAATTCAGTAGTGTTGGACTAAAACCCAAAGCACAAAGTAAATATTCATGAGTCCATACTTATGTAAATAAACCATTGAAGAAGTGAATGAGTCGGGGAGGAGAGACAAACTTCCCCCGTGGAAGAAGCCCAAACATTATGCAGACAGTCTGCCTTTAAGGGGGAGGATGTGTAACTCCAGACCCCTTCACTTTGGTCTGCGCAGTCACTTTCCTCCAAAGAGGAAGTGAAGAGGGGGCAAATCAGTAATTTGACAGTGGGGGACCTGACAAACACAACCTCAACCAAGTGATCGGGTCAACGTCCAGTCATAGATCATGTTGGTCTGTGTGCCCGTGCTGCGCTGTAGTGGAAATGGCACTTTACCACTGTCGTCTTCCTCTTAAGAACCAAAGCTGGGGTGGCGGGGGATGAACTCACCAGCACAGACAACAGTTCAGTGTTTACCGGAGAGAAAGGGTGTGGGGGGAGGTGGAGGAGGGTGGGGGCGGTGAGACTTGACTTTGGGTGGCAAACACAAAGTACAACGTAGGGATGATGTGTTACAGAATTGTACACCTGACATCTATATAATTTTATTAACCAATGTCACCCCGATAAATTCCATAAAAAACAACAAACAACCCCAGACTACTTGTGAGTAAAACACCACATTCCAACAGACGGGTCTCCTACAAAATACGTGACCGGTACTGCTCAGAACGGCCAAGGTCATCAAAGACAAAAGAAGTCTGATGAACTGTCACGGCCAAGAGGAGCCTAAGGAGGTACGATGATTAAATGCCAGGTGTCCTAGATGGACTCCTGGAGCAGGAAAAGGGCAACAGGTAAAAACGAGGGAAATCAGAATAAGCTATGGTCTTTAGTTAATAATAATGTATAAGTGTTGGTTCACTAATTATAATAAATATACAATACACATGCAATGTGTAATACAATGCACAATGTTAATAATAGGGAAAACTAGGCATGGGTATATGGGAACTCTGTGTTATATTTTCCATATATTTTATAAACCTAAAGCTGCTCTTAAAAAGCCTATTTTTAAAGCGAATGAATAAACAAGTATCAATTCAGCTTTATAAATTATTGAGCAGTTGCTATGCTTACGATGTTCCAGGCACCGTTACATTTGGGGAGCTCGAGGTTTTTTTTGTTTGTCAATTTATTTAATTTCAAATCTCATGGAGCTGTTATGAATATTAGAAATGTGAATACATGTGAAATGAGAATATGTGTAAAAATGAGAATACTTGTAAAATGAGAATACTTGTAAAATGAGAATACATGTAAAAATGAGAATATGTGTAAAACTGAGAACACATGTAAAATGAGATTATGTGCAAAAATGATAGTGCATGTAAAAATGAGAATACATGTAAAAATGAGAATACATGTAAAATGAGAACACATGCAAAGTGATAGAACAGGGGCTGGAACAGAGTATGCCCTCAATGATTGTTTGAGCGGGTGGTGGAGATGATGGTGATGATGA
Organism: Glossophaga mutica; assembly: GCA_039655065.1. Taxonomy (NCBI): domain Eukaryota; kingdom Metazoa; phylum Chordata; class Mammalia; order Chiroptera; family Phyllostomidae; genus Glossophaga; species Glossophaga mutica. The sequence goes on along the minus strand of CM077315.1, from coordinate 13,318,877 downwards.
TGATGATTATAATGTTGATAGCGGTGATAAAAAACTGTGTTTGCTTTTACAAGCTCACAGATAGGGCACACCCTGATAGAAGTATGCATAAGGTGGCCGATCGTCGCTAGCACGACGCTGGTCTGGCCAGCGTTTTTGCGTAAGTTGGGTCCTTAAGGATGAATGCCAGTTTGCTAGTGGAAGGCAGAGGCTGCTTTCCTACAGCGAACCCAGCACAATCAAAGGCCTTGCAGCATCAAACATACAGGTCCAGAAGGAGGACCGCAACTCTACGTGATTTGCTTTTGCAGAAGCGGTTCACAGAAGGCCGGAAGGGAAGGAAAGGAAAGCAGGGGTGGTCAGCAACGGCATGTCCCAAGAGGCACCATGCTCCAGGTTAAGGAGCCCGGGCTTTCCTCTGCAGCAGACCAGGAGCTACTGAGACCTGCCAGCCCCACAGAGAGGCACCCACATCTGCGACGTGCAGAGACTCGCTCTGGTGCATGCAGTGTGGAGTGGGACTTGAGCATGAGCAGGCGGGATGCTGCAAGGCCCGCAAGCTTCAGGTCATCTGTAAAGCATGGCATCTTCTGGGCGCAGTTACGACCCTCTGACTTCCTCAACTAACCACACTTCTGGGAAGTGCCTGCCTACATGTTTTCTTTTCATGTGCATTAGTTATCAAGGTAGAGGCTAATTCTGGAGCGGAAGTGCATCTGGGAGGCAGAGTGAAACATTTCCTTTACAGCTGATTCTCGTTCCAGCCCTCCTTGCCAGGTGAAGAGAATGCACACTAGAAATGAGAAATCTATGAAACTCCAGGAGTTGCCACTTTGAAGCTCCCCCTCTCTTACACATGAAGCCATAGTACTGTGTAGACCCTACATTTTTAGCTCATTTCCTCACAAGTAATTAGGATGGCCACCCCAAAACCAAACTTGCTAGCACCTAGTTAATATTCTTGTTACTCAGTATGGTTGAATGAATAGCAAGCCAAGACTGGAACTGGGGCATCTGAGCTCTGGCCTCAGCTTGGCTGCTTCCTGGTAGTGGGACTGTCTATGGTCCTTTGACACTTCGGAGCGGTTTTTAAAATATTCTTAAACAGGAAATACATCCCAACACCACCACAGTGACTATCACCACTACCGTCAATGGTGTCATGACCTTGACCCCCCACCCCAGTTTGTGGGGAGGATTAAATGTAACCCTGTGCGGAAAAGCAGCTTGCCCTTGTCATAGCATATGAATAATCTCCAAAGTTGCAATGTTGCAACCGATCAAATTCAGTGTCTGGCACATAGCTGGTATCCAGGGAATATTTGCTGAATGAAAACCAGGTTATTCATTGTGGCCTTCGTACCCCACCCCCTATTATTTAGACACATACTCCGTGATATGGAAACAAGGCATCAAGACTTGTGCATGCTTTCCTGGCTTTCTGGCACAGGATAGCTCAATGAAATGTGAACAGACTTACACCATAAGCAGTGGAGCAACTTTGATTCTTTCCGTTATCATTGGAGACTCCACATATACCCTAAAACACGTTCACAATCTTGCAGAGTGGGCTGATTAATCTTTGAATCCACTGAAAACCAAGGAGGTCCTTTCATGGACCATCTACCTACCTACCTATCTGCCTATCTACCAATCAATCATCCTGTAGATCATTTTCATATTCCCAGGTATAGTTTGAATGTTGTCCGTGGCGCTTAGGGCCAATCTGCTCTCTGCATCACAGACTCCCTGTTTTACATATGTTACCCTAAACTGCCAGATGTCAAAGTTGCTTCTTTCCATGTCCAATGGCCTTAGCCCAAGATGTGAGCTAACCTTTCTCCTGTCAGGGATGCTGGCTGCCTTTTCAACAGGGACATTTTCATGAAAACAAAAAGAAAACAAAACAGCCAAAAAATCCCTGATAAACAGATCTTCAAACACAACTAAGAAGCAGTATACACAGGGCATTTTCCCTAGCCTCTCTCCAGCTCCGTGGAACTCATGAGAAACCTTCAGTAGTAGAAACATAATAGATTTCTGTGCCTTAGCTTTTAGCACAAGGTCTGGTGCAGAGAAGAAAAATAAGTATTTGTGGACAAAATATTCTCTTTCTTAAAAATTTTGGGATAGATCAGGACTCAGGATAATTTAGCACAGTGGTACTCAAACATAGTCCATGGGCCAGCAGCACTGACAGCACCTGGGAGCTTGGTAGCCCTCGAAACTCCTGTGCCTCACCTTGAACCTAAATGTACAATCTTCATCTTCACGAGATGCTCATTTGAGAATCACTGGTCTTGTCCACTGGCTATGCACCTTAGCTAAAAACTGGAATTATCTGAAGTACGTTTAACATCTTGATACCAGAAACCCATCGATAGGGACTCTGATTTCTTCGGTCTGGGAATGATGCCTGGATAGTAAGGTGTCTAAAAGCCCCCAATGTCATTCAAACGATGAGGCTAACAAGGCTGAGAACCACTGATCTAGCCCAGCGTTCTCATGTGCAAACAACGCTTCTCCAAAGCTGGATGAACACATCGCGGTGTTCAACGGTTCTTTCCGAGGACTGAGCAACGTTTGCTCTACTACGTCTTCCTAAACCTCTTCCCTTTCCCTTTTCCTGAAATTACCCATCTGTCCCTATGGCATGGACTCTTTCCGTCTTATATCCATGACACAAAAGAGCCCCCAATAATCATCAGTCATTCTGGGACTACTCACCACCCAGAGCTGATTGGAGCAAGTATAGACTCAAGCTGGATGAATCAGATTCTACCTTCTGGGACTCTGAAATGGGTGAGGAGCAAGATTGGTGGTCTCTGCTTCTGGCTGGTTTTCCAACAGACAGGATCCATGAGGCTACATATTCCACCGTGGGGCTAGAAGCAGAGAAAGGCTGCAAGAAACAGAAGACACAATGACTCAAGCACAGGAAGGGAAGTAGGGACCATAGGTGGAGAGAGTCAACGATCAGATTTACTTATGACTTCCAGTCCTGGTTGTCAGGCCCTTCCCTAGCTAGGCATTCTCATTGGCATTCCCCATCCCATCATTTAACGAAACATCACTGTTCCTAATACACCACCTGCATTTTTCCTTAAGCCAGCTCCAGTTGGGTTTAACCTTGGCAAGCACACAAAAAAGCCCTAATTAATTGAGTTACATTATTTCCTCTAACTCTTATCAGCACATTAGTACACACGAGATATCATCAATGAAGCTCATACTTCAGGGATGAACTTATAGGCCACCCAACCTAAAAGGGGAATGAGGAAGATGCATAGGTGATGGAAGTTCTCTTTCTTAGTGGTATCGAGGGCCATGTGCCACGGAATGGAATCTTTGTAGAAGAAAACAACTATGTTCATTCTATGTTCAGAGTCCTGGGACTTCTACCACAGGGTAGAGGTATAACAGGCAAAGTCAACATCCATATGAAGGTTATTTCAATACTTGCATTGAATATACTTGTATTCAATACCTGTTGATTCGAGTATAATAAGGCAAATCTTGTCTTGGGTTTGTGAGTTCATTAGGAATTCATTAAGGTATTCATGAACCTAAAAATCTCAAGTTCAGGATAGAGCAGGCATACCTGAAGGCATTTCTGGTCTTAAGTTGGATCAGAGAGAGCCTAAGGCGCTGGATTTCTGTAGGTTGTACATGCTGTGAGGGCTGATTGAGTTCAACTAACACTCCTTGAGCACTTATATCAGGTGCTATTAGTTGCTACCAAGCCTCCGGGCTCTGGCACATACTTTGAATCTCTAAAGAGCCTTTCCCTCCTATCTCCTCTTCCTCACTTTGCAAAACACAGCCACCCTGTAATCCTGAAGCCTTTCCTGATCCTTATCCCACCTAACTCACTTTTTGTGGAATCTTTGATCTGCCTGCTATACTCTCATGCCAGACTGCAATGAACCTATAATCTTGGGGGTTCACCCTCCTGGCTGAGGGCTTCTTGAGCACAGGGCGCATGCATGCTTGAACCAATTCTGGGTCCCCCACTTCTTGCTCCATGCTGAACAAGGAGTTCAGAGTCAACTGAGTGATGCACCTCAGTATGTCAACATTGTTTGATTTCCCCTCCCCATTTAGAAGATGAAGACATGAAAGTCCATGGAGAAAACACTAGTTGCCCTGAGGTGACATCAGGGTTTTGGACAGACCATGCTTAGGAACAGATGGAGCCTTCCCAAGAATGCATACTTATTTTACAATGTTCCAAACACCAAATCATAGCACATGTATTTTGGCCTAGCATCCTGCCTTCTAGGAATTTACTCTATGAATATACTCACAAAATGCATGTTAGGACAGGTGCAAGGATGCTCCCTGCTGCACAACTTACATTGGCTAGTGCCTGGAAACAACCAGTGTGGTCACTGACAGAGGGCCAGCCACCCTCCAGGAGGCACACTTAGTCTATGATTTTATGTAAAGCAGAATTCGAAAGGACTAGTTATATCTGTATGCAAGTCTATGAAAATCGCTATTGCAAATAAAGCAGAATACTGGAGGGTACATAGAATTGTCTCTTTTGTTAACATTAAAAATCATAGATGTAGTTGAATACATACTTGCAGGCTAGTACATGCATAATGGTACCAAAACCACATCCTTCTTAATATGCACAGAACAGGTGGCAAACATAAGGCCCGCGGGCCAAATCCAGCCCTCCACCTTGTTTTATCCAGCCTCACACCTTGTTTCTACCCAGTGGCAGGAGTAGGTGGTAACTACTCCTTAACTGTAAAGGAGTAGTTATGTTTATACAATCTTAAAATTACATTCAACCTTTTGAAGGCAACCACAAGGCTGATGTGACCCCTGGTTAAAATGAGTTTGACACCCCTGATATACAGGGTCCAGCAGAAGTGAGGCCTGCTCAAGTGTGGTTGGTAGGGTAATAATATGGCTGTAATATTTTATAGTTTTAATTTGAACATTTTACCTATAATGTCATAGGGTTTGCTTCAGTGTGATAGTTTTATATTACAGCATTACATGCTTATGATTTTGTGATAAAAGATTTTATAATAAAAAGGGGTGTTATTTGTGCTGGACCCTATAGATCCTTTTGCATATCTTAATTCATGTAGCGCTCACAACAACTCTATTAGTAGCCCCATTTTACAGAAGAGGAATATAAGGGAGGCTAAGTAATTTGTTTAAAATCACATAGCTAAAGAGTGGTAGAGCAGGGACTTGGCATCACCTGAGAAACTGTTAAATATGCAAATGCGGAGCCCCTCCCAGACCTGCTGGGTCAGCATCTCTGAGAATGGGGCCAGCAACTTGTGATTTAACAAGCTCCCCTGTGGTTCCAACGTCCACACAGGTCTGAGAGGAGGCACTGCTCTGAACCACTGTGCCCTTCCAGTTACACGATTTCTTTTGATCTTTTTCTTTTTATTGGTTCTAGAAAGAGAAAGAAGGGGAGGGAGAAAGAGATGGGGAGAAACATTGACAGTGAGAGAGAAACATGGACCTGTTGCATGTGCCCCAACTGGGGACCAAACCCACAACCCAGGTACATGCTCTAACTGGGAATCGAACCAGCAACCTTTTGTTTTGAAGGATGACACCCAACCAACTGAGCCACACTGGCCAGGGCCAGTTACAGAAAACGGTCACTTTAACTTTGCTACTTATTGAGCGCTGAGTTATCTAGACCTGCCTCCATTGCGCCGCTTTCATTTTGATTGGTTTTAAAGGTCAACAGAAACAACTTGGTAGGGAGATGGTGGGCCATTTTTGTTTCTGTTTCTCCTATATACTTCTGTATATTCAGATAATAAGAAAACAAGACCAACCAATATTTTTTGAATACCCCCCAGAGAAATGTGCACTTACAAAAGATGCCAGGAGGGCTCCCCCTCCGGAGAGCCACACTCCGCACCTGCCAGGGGAGGGCTTCTCCTGCAGAAACAAATGACTCTTTCACCACCCGGGGAATGGCCCCTCCTCTCCTTAAATTGGTAGCATCCATCACCGTCGGCCCAGAAGAGGTAGCTTTTCCATCCTGAGCCCCAGTGCGATAATTGGCATAATTTCCCAGAGATAATGTGGAGGTTAATGAGGAACAGGGAGCTTTAGGCCATCCACTTTCATTTTCAGTGCAGGGAACGTGGGCTCCGAGGAGAGTGGGGGAATCAACCAAAAACAAGAACGAAGAGGGTCACGGGAGAATGCGGGTGAGGACCGGAGGGATGGAGAAGAACCCCCTCCCCGCCACAGTCTGCCGGAGACGGCATCTCGGCATCTCAGGCTCCAGAGGGAAGCCCTTCCTCTGAGCTTGGGGAGGGAGAGTCCATCCAGGAGGGGCTGTGGTGCACAGTCCAACTTGGACTATAGTATTGTTAGCATTCCTTGGATTTTCCAAAAAATAAAAACTAGTTTTAATGATTAAAAAAAAGATTCCACAATATCTAGAAGACTGCCTACCTTCACAGAGACTGTAAGAGCACACGAGAACATTTCAGGCCCTGGAAGTCCAGCAGTAGGGAACGGATGCACTGTTGGCTTTCCTACAGTTATGCAGGCTCATCTGGGTGTGGAAGAAGCCCCTTTTTGTTGTTTCGATGTGACTGGCCGTTTGGTTGTTTCTAAGAAAGATGTAGGGCCGCACGCAGTCACTGCAGAGCAACCGGGGAGTCCAGCGCAGGCACAGGAAGGCCTCTGGACCAGACTGTGGAAGGCATGAGCGCATTCGCTGATCCCACCAACGCTGGCTGGCTGTGCGCGCCCCACCCTGGGACAGGTACGAAGGTCAGGGACACAGAGATGGAATAACCACTGTTTCTACTCCGGAAGCCCTCAGCATCTAGAAGGGAGAGGGGACTACTATAAACAAGGGAGAGGGATGCTGGGAGAAAAGGGCTGTGGTGGGGGCAAGTCTCTTGTCGTGGGAGCACAGGGAGGATAGTGATGGTGGGGGCAGAGAAGTGCTGCCCGCCCCCCCACCCCACTCCCCACCCTGCGCGCACACACAGCAGGAGTCCTTTGGCAGCTCCACAATCCTGGGTACTTTATTTGTCTCTCTGAACTCTGGTTTTCTTATCTGTAAATGGAGGCAATAAGAATACCTAGCTTATAGGATCGGTGCAAGGATTGAATGCACATCACTCACTTAATAGGATGCTCGCAGCATAGAGGAGATTTTCAATGCAAAGGCAGGCTCCTTGGGTAAAGCGCTGACAAGGTGCAGGTGACTGACAGAGTGGATGGGGGGACGAGGAGAGCTGAGGAGCCAACCAGGCACCTGGCCGAGGGGAGTATGAGAAAGAAGGAGGAAGAGCAGGTTTCCTTGGCCAACCCCCGCTTTCTGCTGGGGTGGGGAGTATGACTATGATTAACTTTCCATTCACCTGGAATGGGGTGGGTTGAATTGTCTCCTAAAAAGATACGTTCAAGTTCTAAGCCCAGTACCTGGGGATGGGACCTTATTTGGAGTCTTTGCAGATGTAGTTAGTGAAGATGAGGTCACTGGGGTGGGCCCTAAATGCAGTGACTGGTGTCCCTGCCAGAGGAGAAAGCACACAGGAACACGGGGGGAAGAAGGTCTTGTGAAGACGCAGGCCGAGGCTGGAGTGTGAACCAAGGACCGCCAGCGAGCAGCAGAAGCCAGCAGAGAGGCACAGACGAGATCTTTCCTCGGAGTTTCCTGACGGAAGCAGCCAACCCTACCCACACCCTGATGGTGGACCTCTGGAGTCTGGAACTGTGATCGAAAAAATTCCTGGTAGCCGCCCAGTTTTCGATGCTTTGTTACGCAGCCCTGGGAAATGAATTCGCAGGGCTCTCGCCCAGCGCACTGCTGACATTTGGGGAAGGAATGTCCTTTGCCGGGAGGTCAGAAGGCCGTTCTGTGCAATGCAGGATGTTTAGCAGCACCACGGACGCCTTCCACTGGAGGCCCATTGCACCACCACCCCAGCCTCGGTTGCGACTCATGAAAGTGTCCCAAAACACTGCCGACCATCCCCTGCAGGGCCAAATGCGCCCTGGTTGAGGACCACTGAACTGTGCCACTGTTGGCTTGTTCACCCACTTATGTTTTCATGTATGCATTTATTCATTCACTGGCCCATTTGTTTATATTTGGTAATAGTTCCCTTAGAGCTGAGTGTGGACCAGGTATCACTGTGGGCTCTGGAGATGCAATGGAAGCACAGTCCTTACGTTCATGAAGCTTCGAGTGGGGGTCGCAGATTCTGATGAAGTAACTACGCAAACCCTTATGAACGGAGCTAAGTGCCCCGAGTAGAAGGAGTACGGCTCCAGGAACACGTACAAAGGAGCCTGACTTGGACTGTGGGCTCAGGGAGGTTTGACGGGAGGTAGGAGCACCTGCAAAGGCCCTGTGGCAGAAAGGAGTTCAAAGAACACAGGGACAATGGGAAGACAGATGGCGGCCGAGGGAGGCTGAGTCAGGGTTTGGTCCGCATTCCAGGCTTCGACCTGGTTATAGGGTACAGCGAAGAGATGTCACAGCGTGGGAGGGAGACAGGCAGGGTGCCCTGGGGACTGCTTCATTTATCTCCAAGGCTGTGCCAAGACAAATGGCCATTGCTTTTTTTTTTCCCCCAACAAAGAGGAACCCTTTCTGCTACATGGCTGCAGAAGCCCAGCTTTACCTGGGACACAGGTAGATAGGCAGCTTCTGGAAAAGGCTGTCTGGCTTTTTACGGTTTAGTGAAGCAGTGTCCAGAGGCCATGATGTCGGCCCATAAAAAATGTTCAGAACTCTGTATTTATGCCTTGTGGCGCTCTGGCGAAATGAGCACGTTGTCCTACAAGATGGATGCAGCCAGCCCCTCGCACGGGGCACCACTTCCCCTGGAAGGCCCTTCGGAGATGGATGTGCTGCCTCGCTGCCCGCCAATCTGGGCTCCGGGGCATCGGGTCCGGAGCAAATTGGGCCCGGTCCCCGCTGCCCCGACCTCGAGTTTCTGTGTTGACGCTACTCCGCCTTCAGCGCAAATGCTAGAGCTCTCCGCCCAAGCCGGCAGCTCCTTACACGCCTCCGAAACTGGGAGCCTCAGCTTCCACTTCTGGAAGAGGGGTCAAAAGTCCCTGCCCCGAACTCAGGCTCCCCCAGATTTTGCTTTCAGGGCACAGGAGAGCCCTGTATGTGGACCGCTCTAGAAAGCACGGCACTCTTTGCAATCAGGAGGGCTCCCAGGCTCATCACCAGGCATCAGGAGATTCAGGGGTAAATCTCGATTCCCCCAAGTACTGGCTCTAAGCCTCAATTTTCTCATCTTCGGAAGGGGAATATTCATGCCTACCACACAAAGGTGTGGAAGGGATTGCAAACTTACGTACAGAAGGTCCCTTAGCACAATGTTGACTCAGTGCAGAACTGTGAGCTTCGGGAAGTCGGAGGAGAGGGCGAGGGCTGCAAACCGACCTGGAGGCTGAGGAGCTGATGCGCAGGGACACACGCACCTCGGCACCTGGGCAGGCTCCCGGCCTGCAGCCTCTGCGTCCGCTTTCATCGCCAGCACACAGAGCATCACCACCAGCCCGGTCCCACCGGGCTTCTCTGTGGCGCCTGTGCCTTCCTCTCCATTTCCCCCCACTGCCTCTCACTAAGGCTGGGGCAGGGAGCCGACTTTTCAGCTTCCATTCAGGGGACCCGTCACACCTGTGAGACTCTTCAGACGCCCCCCTCGGGCTCAGAGCCCTACTGCTTAGGTCATCTCTTGCATTTCTCTGCTCCCTTAAGACGCTACCCACCACTTCCTTCTTCACTGTCCTCTGACGGCTCCCCCAGCACCTGCTGCATCCACCTGCTTGGACTGTGAGCTCATTGGCCGCTTGGTCCGAGCGGGGTTCCTCTGCCTCCCTCTCAGAACCCCCCTCGCTGCTCCCCTCGCCCCTCCACAGACACCATACCGTCTCCAGTATGGTGAGCACTGACACACTGAGCACTGTCCCAGGGCTGGACTCCATGCTGAGCCAGAGGAACGGCCCTGTTCTCGGGGAGCTCACGCTCCCTGTGGGGGACAGTAACCCCACAGAACCAAATCAAAGCACTAGAGAAGAGCAGGTCAGGACAGGCAGCACACAGAAAAGTATCGGAATTCGCCCACAGAGGGTGCCTGGGGAAGGTATTTCAGAGTCAGAAGCGTCTGGGCCCACAGAGCATGTCCAGAGATGTGGCACAGTGTCCTGGGGTGGAGGGAGGCCTGGCCGTTCCTGTCCCAAACCCCAGTGTCTGCCTCTCTCACTGGGAAGTCCATCCACAGCTTCCAACCCCTGTCTCTTCAGCAAGAGTATTAGCATCCTAGGGCTGCTGCAACAAACGGCCACATTCTTGGTGGCTTAAAACAACAGAAATTCAATCTCTCACAGTCCTAGAGGCCGGAAGTCTGAAACCAAGGCGTCGGCAGGGCCGTGCCCCCTCAGAAGGCTCTAGAATAGAATTCTTTCAAGCTTCTTTCAGCTTCTGACATCTAGGCGTTCCTGGCTGGCGGCTCAACCATCCCAATCTGCCTCCGCCTTGGTAAGCCCTCCTCCTCTGTCTCTTCCCAGTGTTTTATAAGAATACTTGGCATTGGATTCAGGGCCCAGCTGATAATCCAAGACAATCTCCTCTGGAAATCCTTCATTATGTGTGCAAAGACCTTTTCTCCGAGAAGGTGGCGTTCCCAGGTTCTGGAGGAGCCGGTCTGGGCATATCGTTGGGAAGGGGGGTCACCAGTCCACACTTTACAGCAAGTGAGGGGAAGGACCAACCCCAAAGGCAGATGCTGCTCACCCACAGGACTCCAGCTTCTCTGCATGGATTTTTTTTTTATCAGTGTTTTACTTTGCATGATACTTATTTCTGGTTTTAGTTTAAAGTATTTAAATGTCGGTGCTATACCACGTGCGTTTTCTACAGTCTCTCCTCCTCTGAAACCTTGTGGTCAGGGTCAGCCCCCCCCGACCATTCCCCAACACGCCCACCCTGTGCTCAGACACGGAACCCACAAAACCTGTTCCCAGGACCGGGGGGAGGGGGCTGTTCTCCCTCAGACCGGCTTCCGTCAGCCTCCCGCTGGACCTGGGCTTGCCCAGGACTTAGGGCAAGAGGACCAAATGATTCCCAGCTGGAAACACAACCCCGTCTGCCGGGCCGGCCCAGGACGGACGGGAAGGGGCTCGGGGCGACGGTCCACCCAGCTTTTGTTTTCTTTTGCGTGTTAATTAAAATTCCTTTTGTTTCTGTTACTGAAACACACACACACATATTGTAAACACGCAAACAGTTCGGATGAGTCTGAAATAAGGTGGAAAGTATAAAACAAAATGAAAAATCCCTTTTCCTTTTTTCTCTTGTTAAATCCTTCTCCTAAAGGTACTCTCTCCAGAAATGTATTTTCTCCTGAAAACATGCACACCCACCAAAGGATATGCACATTTGTACACACAGCTAGCGTCTGCTGCTGGTTTTCTCACGTTTATACGCGTGCATATTCAGATGTGAATGCTTCTCCTTGTGGAAAAGGGCTGGCCTTCCCTACGGCCCTGCACATGGTTTTTCTCCCTGGGATCTGTCCTGAGCAGCTTATTTACACGTATGGATACATCTCATTTTTAGCAGCTACGAAGAGCTCTATTCGACAGGGGTGCTGTGATCTGTTGGCCACTCCAGCTTCTGCGGATGAGCTACGCCCCAGGGTTAGCCCGTGGGCTCGGCCCAGGCTCCTTCCACTGTGGCTGTGCATGTAGCAAATGTAAATAACACATTAAGTGCATATGTAATAATACACGTTCTATAACAACATATATACTACTACATATGCATATATGAAGTCACATTTAATTATCATAATTCTGGGTGATTGTAATCCTTACTGTATAAATAAGGAACAGAATCTTTCATCTCTGATATGAAGACAGGGCAGCTGAGGTTCAGGGAGGTGGGGAGTTTCATACAAAGTCAAGAGCAGTGACCTGCCCCCGCCCCCAGCTTTACTTTGCTTTGATAATTTGGTGTGAAGCACACCCTTTCGCTTTCAGCCCTGGCGTCCTTTCCGGTTTCTTTCCCAGTCCAGTCCCTGTTCCCAAAGGCCAGCGGGAGAGCAGACGTCTCCGTCTGAGTAAGTGCCGTGGGGGCGATGCGTCAAGCCCGACTGGCTTCTCAATGGACTGTGAACCCCTCACCCTCAGGGGCCCGCATGTGTCTGCACTACTTCCGGCGTCATCGTCCTCTCTCCTGCCTCTCACACTCGGAGGGAGAAGAAAAATAAACCTGGCCCAGGGTTAGTCCTCTTGATTCCTGAGCGGTCCTAACAGCCGTGTGGCTGAGTCACTGGTGACTCATGGCCCTGGTCACAACTTCCTGAGCTTCGAAATGGGTGGAGGAGAAGACGCACCAGCCAGTCTGCGGCGGCCGAGGACGCGAATGCATCTGAGCCGCACGCTGGCCTGCGATGGCCTGGCTGTCGCGTGCAGTAGGCGTGCGGTGTTCACGGAGACGACATGATGTAACCCCGGCCGCGGAGCCTGTGTTCCAGACCCTCTGACTGTGGCCTGGGGAAAGCCCCTGCTCTTGGAGCCTCAGCTTCTTCAAGGGCCAAATGGAACAGACGCCAGCCTGTCATTGTTGGGTCCTCGGCAAGCATATGAGGGGTGGGGGCTGGCACAAACCCTGATGCCCGGGCCACATTCCCAGGTCACATACATGGGCATCTGGGGGTGGGACCCAGACATCGGCATTTACAAGACAAACAAACAAACAACAACCCAGGGACCCCGATGTGGAGCCAAGTCTGAGAACCCGAGATCTAATGCAGGGCCTGCCCCCCACACGGTCATCACTCAAGGACGGCTAGTCACTGCCCACTCTTCCCTCAAACCTAGAGAAGAGGCAGCTCTCCAAACCCTTCTGGAGACAACTCTGGCACGTTAAGTGAGCCAAACGGCCAAGAGGGGCCATGGCTGCAACCTCAGTGATGCCCCCTGAGAACGAGGGCCCTGTGAGGCCAGGGTCTGATTGTCTTAGCAACAACCACCCTGGAAAGTGAGGCATGGCGTTCCTGAAGTTCCTGCCCTGTCCTCTGACCTCAGCCCCCGATGCAGCGCAGCTCCGAGCCCATCCCTCTGCCTCCGAGAGGGTGCTGGGTGAGAGCCCCGCGCAGGCAGCCTGCTGGGCGGAGGCAGGCTGCCCCTATGGGCCGACTCCACGCCCGCTAGTTGGCCTCACCTCCAACAGGTAGTTTTAGTTGGTTGCTTACAGTGTATGATCTCACCTATAAGTGGAACCTAATGAACAAGACAAACAAAGGAACAAAATAGAGCCAGGGGCATGGAGACAAGGAGCAGACTGACAGTGACCAGAGGTGGGGGGAGGGAGATTGGGGGTGAAGAAGGGGAAGGGCCTAGGTAAAGAACATGTATGAATGACCCACGGACAAGGGCAACAGGGTGGGGACTGACTGTGGGAGTTGCGGGGGAGTGGGCAGAACAGGGGGAAATTGGGACAACTGTAATAGAACAATAAAAATAAAATAAAATAAGAACCTTAGTATTAAGATACTAAGAATATTCACAAATATAGGGGAGCTTATGAGGATCGGTGACCAGTTCTCCCCTTTGGGGAGATGATCTAGACCACCACGTCCTGGAGGACCCTCCCGGTCACACCTGCATCAGTAGCCGTCACCCGCTCAGGACACACCGTCCTCTGACAATAGCTAGGTGCTGTGACAGCTTCCATGCAGCGCACACGAGGGCTTCCAGAACTGTGACCCTTTGGGGGACAATCACTTCAGATCGACCTAGGAATCTGGACTGGAACATGCTTCCAAGGCGACACCCACACGTGTGGAAGTCCCTTTTGTCAGCCTTTCTGAGGCTTGGTGCCTCGGTTTGATGCACACGGTTTATCCAAGTGCAGGAAGCAAAGACCAGGGAAGGGAGCGGAGCTGTGTCCTCTGCGTTACTACGGCTCCCTCTCCATCGTGTTCAGGACGCCCGGATGTCTCTCTGCGAAGCCCACGATGCCCACCTGCGGGCACAGCAGCCACCTACCTGCACGCGGCACAGGAGGACCTGAGCTGGCTGTGGAGGAACTTGCGAATGGAGCTGCCGTTGACGAAGAGACCAGCCTCCAATGGGGCTTTGTGTCCTGAACTGTCGTGAATCACTTGTGATTACGGCGATCCGTGTGAAACCATCTTTGCACAAGAGGCTCTGGTGCCTCTTCTATGAAAGTTCTCTTCCCAACGTGTAGAACAGAGAACGGTAGTTTCCCGGGATGTCTGCAAGAGAGGAAAACATTCTGTTGTCAGGAGAGCATGTTAATTATAAAATACCACATTTATCGTCTGTGCAGTCAGAATGCACATTAGCCTCTTAAAGATGCTGAGAAGTTCTGCAATAGAAAAATGCTTCACTGTGTTTATGCCAAGATTTCCCAAAATTATTTGACTAAGGAATACTCTCCTCTTCTCCTGGCCCTCTTTCCAATATAACTTATCAGCAGGCCACAGAAACAATGTTCGCCGGAGGAAACTTTGGGAAACGCTTCCTTGGGAGAGACAGCTCTTCATTCAGTTGATGAGTGAGCCAACAAGCGCCTTTCAACACCCCACCCTCCAGGTGCTGGCCTTCTCTGCCTCCAGACAGGCTCCGCCCAGTCAGGCAGTGGAACCTGACCAGGAGAGGGTTTCCTTGGGTCGGTGTCAAATGCTTTCACAGGAGCACCACCAGCCAGGGGAGAAGCCCTGGAGTCAGCGCGCAGAGTCGGCCCCACCTGCTGCTTCTGAAGCCATGCGGCGAAGGCTAACTGGATTAACTCGGTGAGTGGGAGTCGTGGTGAGAAGGCCAGTGCTTCATGCGTGCTATTCTGCAGACCCGGAAAACTGAGAATATTTGATGGAGAGCAGCAGCAACTGACTAGATGCCAGTTACCTGTTTATGTCAGCAGTAATTTATTGGTTCGTGTTCACACATGAAGGCCAGTTCCAGGGTGCCCAGGGGTCTCTGTGACTTGAGGAAAACCAGGCAGGACTGGAATATCTCCGTGGTACCAAGTCTCTCAGAAAGCTTCTTCCCCAGCTTACTAATGAGGAGCCCAGGGCCCAGGGAGGAGAGATAGCATGTCCAAGGTCACGTTACTTATAAGTGATGGCCTTGATGCACTCTGGCTTCTGGACTGGATCCTGCTGTGATTGGCAGTTGCCAAAACCCCACGTGCCAGCCACTGCTCCAATCGCGGCCACTGCAGCCTGGGTGGGGAGTCACGTATGTCGTATAAAAATGAAACAACAGTAACTCTGCGTGTATTGTCTGCGTGTCTGTCTGTTTTTGCAGGGACTCAAAAATATTTGCAAATGTTGTTCCGGTGACTGGGACATGAGAGGAGCCCAGGTGGGCATCCCTCTTGTCCTAAAGGAGAAGCATCTTGGCATAACGATAAAAACACAAAACAAAACAGACAAACAGCAACAAAACGCTGCCTCCGAGTCCAGAGACACATGCCTTCCATCGCCAGCCCCGTTTCCTCGTGTCGGCTGAGTGGCTTTGACCCTTCACGCCCTGTGCCTTCCTGTTCTCAACTGAAAAGTGGATGTAGGTTTCAGGGCTGTTGTAAAGGTCAGAGACCGTGTAAGCAAAGTTCTCGAAATGGAGCAGGCGCCCATTCAATGGTGTTTATTAATCATTATTATATCAATTGTCATTTAGTGTTAGCAAGCGTTGGACATTTTGAAGGGCCTCCCAGAGAACGAGCCGAGGAATGTCTTTTCAAAACAAGAAAGCACGAGAGAGGAGGACGCACCCCCAAGACGGGGTGTGCGTGCATGTGTGTGGGGGGGGTACGTGTGCCTGTCCTATGTTTTATTTGAGAAGGAAAAGAGCTGCAAGTAGTACCTCTGGATACATAACTCTGGATCAAAATGGGCCCAGTGGTGTGTGGAATTCCGCTGGGAAATCCTTCCAGGTGCTGTTTGTCACGTTCTTACAGGTGACATTCACCTGAATGGCCTCAAGTAAAATATTCCATTGGGAGAGAAAGAGAAAAAAAAAAAACCTTCTAATAAAAAGACTGAAAATAATTTGCAGCTCTTGCCGAATACCAGAAGCAGAGTTTTAACAAAACTGGGTGAACTTCAGCTGAAATTGGTCTTCATAGGTGAGCATAACGTACACGCCCACGCAGCACGAAACACGCCCCAGGCGGTTCCCGAAGTTCTCCGTGAGGCCCGTCGGCTTCAACTCTCCCATCGGCTCAACAAGGCACTGTTAACACCCCCATTTCACAGATCAGGAAAACCGGGGTTTATGGAGGCTCGGTTACCTGCTCATTCAGGGTTCTAGCCCACCAGCAGTTTGGTTGTCAAGCTTGGGCTCAGAACTTCTGGTCCCAATGCCATAGGGGACACCAGCAAACTTTATAACCCACGAGACAGGCAGAGGTGACATTGGAGAGAAGGTGGCCCTTGGGTCAGTTCTGGCCACGCTCCACCAGCTGTGACTCTCGGGCATCAGGCGGGCCCTAGCTGGAGATCAAAGGTGGGGCTGTGTGTCAAACACCCTCCCCCCCCGTACACAGCCAGATCCAGACTGAGGAATGTTTCCTTCTTGTCCTTTCTTTCTCCCCAGCCAGAGTGCCCCATCCTGGAGCACGGTTTTACTTTCTTTGGCTGGAGAGTAGCGTTTGCGAGAAGTCAACAATCTGGAGACATGGGAGACAGCCAGGCAGGGGAAGACAAACAAAAATGATACGGGGCAGCAATGCAAAGGTATTCAGAATGAGAGCTCTGAGTTTCACTCCCTGCCTGAGCCTGCCAGACCCAGGCTTTGCGAATGAAAAAGAAAATCTGATTTGTATTGAAAGGGGCCAAAAATAACCTTGCTTTCTCCTGCAAAAGAAAACAGAAAACTCTGCGGTTTCCTCCCATTTGGCCACCCTTTTTCCCCCGGCCGCTGGCAGGGTGAACCTGAGAGCTCAGGACTGAAAAGATACAATAGGCCGAAACACCCAGGCAGGGCAAGGGAGGGCAGGGATGTGGCTGAGAGGGGGCCAAGTCTGATGGAAAACCCAGGGTGTCACCAAGGGCAGGCATGGCTTGAGAAGGACTCGGGACTCAGTCACTGGGAAAGAGGCATCATTTGCATATGCCAATTTCAAGCTATTTCTGATCAGGAATAGGCCCATTTCTTAGTCTTACAAAGAAAACCTTACATGTCCCTACTTTCCATCCCTACTGCCTCTACAGTTTTCCTTCCTTCCTTCCTTCCTTCCTTCCTTCCTTCCTTCCTTCCTTCCTTCCTAACCAAAGCCTCCTCCCTGTTTCCAGGTTATTCTTATCATCCCAGCCTTTTCTAAAATACATCTCTGATGTCCCTCCTTGTATAAAAGCTTCTGGTAACTCACCCTCAACCACAGCAAACTGCCTATATCAGAACGGAAGTTGTGTTTTATCTCTGTCTCCCTCTCACCTCTGCCAGCTCTCTGAGTACATTCCCTTTCCTCCAGCCCCTGGCTACCTCTGTGTCAGCAAACCTCACTCACCCCGCTCTTCTGCATCCCTGCCTCTTGTCCATCTTGTACAGCTGAGCTTCCAGCTCTCCTCCTCCAGGATGTCCTCCTTAGCCCCATGCGGTTCCCCATCTCTGAAGTAAGGACTTTTTTACAAATACTACTCTTTGGGTGAGTTATCCATGGGCCCTGAAAACCAAGTACAGTTTCCCCCAAACTCACTGATGAGGAACCGGGGGCCCAGAGAGCAGAGATAACCTGCCCAAGGTCACGGTGCTCACAAGCGATGGACTTCGCGCAGCCCCGGCTTCTGGACCGGATCCCGTTGTGACTGGCAGCTGCCACAAGCACACGTGAGGCTCCCTCCCGTTGTTCCTGAACTTCTAAACGGCGTGCCGCGGCTTCTGAAATCATTAAGCAGCAATTCCAGGTGCTGCTGCTGCCGCCGCTGGAGAGGGAGCTGATGTTTTTGCCCTGAACTTTTTTGGCCTCCAAGTTTCTCCACAATGCAGAGAATCTATTTTTAGCTCAGAAATCAAGCAGAGTGTAATTATTCCTGTCATTTTTTTTTCCAAATGTACACCCCATTGCCATGCACAGAGGAAAACCCTGATCAGGCCAAAGAAAACCCTGATCAACCCACGACAGAGAAAGAGGCCCCGTGCTGAGCAGGTTCAGGGCTCACAGGAGGGGAGCTGAACCTCTGCTGGAATGCTTTGCCCGGTGGACTCTGTGTTCAGTGATGGTGGGAACAAAGACCTAAGGTGGAAGTTCTACAGCCTGACGTGAACGTGGCCAGGACTGAGTCTCCCGTGGGCCCCCATCTGGGCTGAACTCACAGAGGGGGGCCTTGCTCTAGACTGTCCCCCCCAGTCTAGAGGCAGCATCGGCCCTGACAGCTGCCGACCCCTAGACTAGATGTCCACCCAGAGACCTGGCAGAGGGTGTCAGCCTTCTTTCCGAGAGGGATGTAGGGGCCCGACTTGGTCCTTCCCAGCAACCCTGAGGAGGGTCTGTGAATTCCTGAGATGAAGAACTAACTCCTCTAGGAGATGTTCTGGAGTGGCGGTTCTCGCAGGGCCTGGTCGGCGGTGCCAGCTCCACCAGGAACTGGTTAGAAAGGCACATTCTCAGTGGCCGAATCACACATGGGTAGGGGATAGGTAGGGTCTCAGCAAACCTTCTAGGTGATGCCGATGCATGTCTGGGAACCACGGGGGGCGGGACTTGAGGCACGCTGCTGAAGTCCCTTCCCAATAGAAGTCCACGTTACAGGGTTTGCCAGAAAGGCAGTGCCAAGTAGGCAGGGCCCCCTGAACCCTGCCCAGGCCTGTTTTCACAAGGTTCACCTAATCACTGCAGTCTGCAGGTTTCAGCTTCCCGAGCCCAGGCCAGTTGCCTCTCCCACCAAGGCTGTGACACAGAAGACCCAGCAGGCCATTGTTAACTGGCTACCAAGCGCCTTGTATGGGCCAGACATCACGGGAACCCCCGGGGAAGTGGAGGAAATTGAGAAAGGCAACCATGCTCGCCTTCATGGGACCAAGAACCTAGCCAGAATAATAGGTATTATTTAAAAATAATAGATACTAAACAGGCGATATGTGAGTTGTCCCCCTAACGGAGAAGAGGATGCAATGTGAGCGTATAGCGGGAGGACCCAACCCAACTCTATTCACCACAATAAAGCTCACCGTTACACAGAGTAGAGGAAGAACAAGAGAGGGTGGGGGGGGAGGGAGGTAAGGAGGGAGGAAGGCAGGGAGAGGGGTAAGGAAGGGAGAAAGGAAAGTAGGAAGGAAGGAAACGAGAGAAAACACTGGCTGAACGGTGGTGGTAGAAGAATCTGCACACAGCTCTTACACTCGCCTTAGACGAACGCGCCAGGAAGAGACTGGAAGCAGAACCGGTTGCACACCCCGCCTTCTTCCTGCCCCGTGGATTCCTCTTTGACGGAAACGTCACCCTTCTCCTACTGCCCAGGCAGTGCTCCTACACCACAGCAGCACTTCCTATGGTGTGCTGAAGCGTTCGTAGTCACCCCCTCGCTAGCAGAGCCCAGAACCCTGCAGGGTGGTGACAGACATGGCAGCGTCCCAAAGACCGGGGTGGCTGTCTGGCGTCCCCGTTTCAACCTGACTGGCATGAGATCCCAGGCCTCCCCGTGCTGCACGTGGGGCCTGGGGCTTGCTGACTAATGCCCACCCCCTCTTCCTTCCCAGAGGGACCCAGTCTGGTCAGTGTCTGGCACCTCTCTGAGACGCAGCCAGTGGGTCCAAGTAAGTCTTAACTGGCTGGTGTCCATCCAGGCTGCGTAGGACAATCGTCCGGGAGCTTTTAAAATATATGCCCCCTGGGATAATTTGCTTGAGATCTGCTTCTGGTCAATGGACTATGAGGCAGATGACTGAAGGCTTTCTTATCCTTAATAAGAGATGCATAGAGGGCAGGAAAAGCCCTTTTTCTGCCTCGAGGCATTGCTGTCGGCTTGGAGTGCAGCCACTTGGGGACAAGCTGATCCACTGGGAAATGGGGAGCGGAAAGGTGGCAAAAACTTGAATCACAGAGAAGGTCAGCAAGCCCCTAGCCCTGAACTCCCCTCTTCTGTACGCAACAGTCCCGAGACTTCGGGCGCACCATCTGGGCCTCATTCTCTTTGTTTATAAAAGGAGGATAAAAACACCCACCTCCCAGTGTTGCTGTAAAGATTCGTAAATTATACATTAATCCATCCGACTTGCTTAGCAGAGTGCTTGAAACTACAAAATGGCAGATGATTATAACAATTATGTTATTGTCAAAATTAATAGTGTTGCTGATGGCAGTTGTTTGTCCTGGATGAAGAGAACGCAGGTGCCACCTTCCACATCCATATTGGATAATCTTTATGTCCTTTGAGACAACATTAGGGTTTGCTTGTTTGTGGGTTTGTCCTTTAAAGGGTTAATAACCATCATTGTAACTATGTTTTTTTCCTGAGGCTCTAATTGGTTCGTTTCTGGGGTAATTGGGTCTTACTCACATACACTGTTGTTGGGACTGCCTTTCTCTGCCTCCTCCTTTCTCACTGAACGTGTGGACAGCACCAGGACAGAGTGCCACCGGCCAGCTGTCCAGGCCGAGTGTGATGGCACTGGGTGCTGGGACTGCTGTCGCCCCAGGACCTCGGCAGGCTCACCCTCTTCGGGGGCCACTTTAATTGGACACACCAACACTCATCGGTAAAGAGCCTGATGATGAGGTGCGGGCTCCCAGGAGGTGATCTCGGGACCGACTTCACGCCACAGGTGGTTTGGGCCCCCGCTGGCCCCCTCTCTGGGGTGGGCCCAGCCAGTGAGGGCTCTGGTGGTCCCTCTTTTCCGTGTGCTCTGTAACTTCTCAGGATAAATGGCAGACTCCCCCAATGTGGCCTGGGAGTTGAGAGCTCACACAATGCTGGGGTTTGGACAGGAGACTGTGAAGCCAGAACTCCGGGTCTGAATTCGCCCGTGTAGGCTTGGTGACCTTATGCGAGGCATGTCCCCTCCTCGGTCATCCATTCCTGTGCTTTTAAAATGAGGCTGTTGGACTCTGTAGCTGTGAGATCTTAAACTGCCAGAGACATCTCTCCCGCATGAAGGCACGTATTAATTAATTTATTTTCACATAAAGAGGTTTCTCTCAGGGTGAAGGTTCTTCATGTTGGAAAAAAATAAGTGTTCTTCAAGTGTGTTGCACATTTTTATAATACTCAACTGTCTTCACATCTGGATGAAAAGACCCCTAATTTTGCACAGGAAAGTTTGCATCAATCTTTTATTTCTACCGGAGAGCTCAAGGTTATGATGTGCTCTTGTGTTTGAAGGAAAACAGGCCGGATGAGGAGGCACATGTGAATCCAGCTCAGCTTGGCTCTCAAGGAGCAGGGGGTGGGGTGGGGGTGAGGGGCAGCCCTTTTTCTGTTGTTCATAATTCATTATACAAAGGGCCTTTTCATAAGTGCTTCACAAAGCGCATTGAGCGCATTGGCATGGAGACATCTTATAATTTAGTTTAACCTACAAAATTGTTGGTTCAGGGGGAACTCTAGGTTGGGCTTGAGGAAACCGATGCGTCCAGTAGTATTGCCCACGGAGATACTGTGAAGGTGTCCGTGGCGAGGCCCTAGGGGTTCCATTCTGAGTCCCAGGAGCTGCGGCTGCAGAGTGGCCAAGTCTCTCCGAACCTGAGATCCTTTTCAATTGCTGCCTGTCTTATGATTTTTTAAAAAATTGAAACCCTTCATCTCTTGGCTTGGTTCCCCTTGCTAACTTCCTCAGCAGGCTCCCCATGTCTCATTTCAGACTCTTTCGATGACGTTCTCTCCATGTTGCACTGCTGCCAGAAATCCTCCCTGGACCAGCCCCTCTTCTGTGTCCCCATGGTAGGCTGAACTTGACCTGCTGGACGCTGTTGGAAGCACCTACTGACTTGTCTGCCTCCCTCGCTGGCTTGGGTGCTCCAAGTGGAGAAGACCTCCTCTCCCTTGCTTGTCACTGCATGCCCACCACCTCGTGCAAGGCCCAGCATGCTCTGTGAATGCTAAATAAATATCTCTCTAACAAATACGTGAATTTGTACACTCACGTCTTCACTTTCACGGGCGTTCCATTGCAAAATGTCTGGCCTTTCTCCTCTTCGTATGGACTTAATGCAAGTCCAAATTTTTTATGTGGCACCCCCAGGCACCTCCGCCGACCCACCTCCCCAAACTTCTAATCCACCTCACAGTAAGCCACCCCTTCTCTGCAATCATCACCATGAATACTGTAGTGTAGGGTTTAAGAGTCTGGATCTGGGAGTGAAATTTTCTGTGTTCAGATTTAGGAATCCTCAAATGCTGTTCCTGAGATCTTGGGGGAATGACTAAACTCCGAATTCTTGCTTTCTCGTCTACACAGCGGAAATGTCAGTGCCTGTTCTTCAGCAGTGCTGTGGGGACTAAGTGAATTAGTGTTATGAAAGCCCTTGGCCCGCACGGTGCCTGACCCAATCAAAGTGCTTACTGAGATGACATAACCCACGCTTCAAGGGTAATTTGGAGATTCCAGAATGTTCAAGCCCTGCTTCTGTGAAGAGTTTGGGTTCCCTGAACTCTTCCTAGAAGACCTGACGCCCAGACCACCACCCTGGAGGCCTCTGCACAGACACTCTGCACACACACAACCCTTGAAGCCTGGGCTGGGCTGCCGTGTAACGGTGTGTGAATGCCTTCCTCACAGCTAAGACAGACTTCTTCCAAGCCAGGCACCACGACATTTTTTCTCTGTGTGTCCCAGGCCTTCCCATGATGTTTGCACCAAAGCCAGTGCCCCATAAATGTTGGCTGAATGAATAAATGAGAAGCAATAGGCACACATCCACCCGGGACTGATACCCACAGCTCCTTGCGAGAACTCCGAGCCTCACGTACTCCCCCTATTTAAGATGCTGTCTTTTCCTCTAGGACCAGTCCACACGACTGGCTTTTTTCTGAGGGGTCTGCCTCCGGTCTCCGACCATGTGCTAAACCCAGCCCCACAACTCTGATACTCTGTCGGTGCTCCAACATGGAGTGCATGCCCCCATCACCCATGATTTGGCAGATATTTCCAGAAAACTAGTGTGCTGAGCTCTGCGCTGGGCGGCGTGCATATAAATGTGCATGGAAAAGGTGTGGGCCTGGTCCATTCAGAGCTTACCCGTCGTTGTGAGTCGTCCCGGCCACACGGTCTCGGAAGACTGCACGCTCGCCCTCCCGTCTCCTCCCCGGGGCGCGCTTCGAGCCAAGCTGGCAGTAACCACACCTCAAGAGTAGCTGCTCCCTGAAGACCTGACGTTGTGAGACTTTGGGTGTTGGCATTGGCTTGAGACCAGACTTGAGTCTATCCGTGCCGCCTTAGACACCGACACCGCCCGCGAGTTAGTTCCCCTAAACCCGACCCGGCTCAGTCCCGTCGCCTCACCCTCTTCTCGGCAGCTGGCAGTCAGCACCCTCTCGTCACGTCTGGACCCCGAGTCTCTTGCCACCTGTCAGAAAAGAAATCGATGTGGCGTGCCGGTGAGCCCTCCCAAAGCCCGGACTTACGTGGAACGTGGTCGCATGTTTGGCTAAGGCAACTTTCTGGATTTAGACATCCATCGATCCCCATGCTACTCTAAAACAATTTCCTCCTAAATTCATGGCCGTGTGATAACTCTATCCCTTAACTAAAAAAATTAATATGGTCCAACTGGTTATAAATTTTGTAATCATTTCCTCCATATTTACAGACATTCATAAAAAAATTGAGCTATCTCATGAGCTATAGGGATGGGCCACTGTACAATTGCCTACAAAGAGAGTGAAAAAAGCATTAAGGATATAGAAGTGAAAGAATAATATATAATTCATAGTGTGGAGATGAAAGGTGGGTGAATATAAAGTGGTTCTTCCCTTGAAAAATGGTTAATCATTTTTTAATATTAACACACCTTATTATAAAGACAACATGGCTTATTCAAATACAATCAGTAAAGTACCACGGCCTTTAATCAAAAGATTATGAAATTCTCAAATAGTCCCTAGGATAGAGCATTTTATGAATATGGTTTGAATATCCGTTAAATACAGATTTCTTAATAGTTGAGTCATTATGTAATTAAATAATATTTATATAATGACAATCGCATGCTGCATAAGTGAAAGTTAGATTTAATGAGACATTTATTGGCATGAATGATTAATAATAAAACTCTCCCTGCTGAAGGTAATTTATATATACGCTATATGGCCAAGAAGAAAAGCTCCTTTTAATGCTTACCTCGTGTGCTACGCTGCCCGCTTTTACCCGATTCAAATCAATTCCTTGTTAAAAAACATCAGCCCAAGACTTCAGGGCAATAATTGTTAGCAATGAGACAAAGGACAAAGGCACCTTTTTAAACACGTTGTGGTTACAGCAGATTGGTGCCAAGGTTTAAATTTTATTTTGCTAGTAAATTGCTACTTTTCCCTCAATAACTTATGTAAATGTCTCAGGGACCAAAATAAACACCGCCTTGGATTTTTTTTTGGGGGGGGGTGCGCATTTGACAAGCAGGTAGTTTGGCGATGGTGGGATCGTCATGTCCGATGTGACAAGTGTGAGAATATAGGGTGTACGCTGAGCCCTTGTCCAGTGCCAGTGCTGTGTCGGCACTTCCAAGTGCAATTTCTGCCCCAACCCATGTGGCTCAGTGGGTTGGGTGTCGTCCCACAAACCAAAAGTTTGCCGGTTTGATCCCAGTCAAGGCACATACCCAGGTTGTGGGTTTGGCCCCTGGACAGGGCGTGTACAGAAAGCAAGCGATCGATGTTTCTCTCTCTCTCTTTCTCCCTCCCTTCCCACTCTCTAAAAAATAAAATAAAATAAAGCACGATTTCTGAACACATGGGCTTTGGGGGACTTTTAACCAGAAGAACGTCCTGACAGGTGACTGGCCATGATCCTCCGAGCAAGTCGTCAGAAAAGGGATTTGGGGCACGATGGGGCTTGCAGTCCTCCAGGGGACATGTATCCAAAAGCCTGCTTGTAACTCCTGGTACTGCTCTTGTTTACACTGCGCATCACAAACGTAGGTGTGAGTTTGGGTTGATTTATTTTCAACCTGTGCGGTAGGTCACTAAACCCTTTACGGCCTCAGTTTCCCCCTCAGCAAAATGGTGATGTTGAGGCATCTTTTCTGAGTCTCACGCTGAAGAGAAACACATGTAACCCTGGTGAGCAAGGGCTGCTCCCACCCCTCTGCGGACAGATTCCGCTCAGAGAGCACCCAGCGTTTTCCTTCACGCCCGCCAAGGCGCTTCCTGCAGAGAACGTGCCAAGCGATATCGGAGGGATGAATGGGTGTGCTTTCTGAACTCCAGTTAAATCCTCCTCGTCCTCCCTGTTCTTCGGAGGTCAGAGGGGAAGGCGAGGCGTCACAATACTTGGAGACAACGCTCGCATGTTAGAAACAGTGTACTGAGAGCATCCAGTTGCCGTGAGTTTTGTCTCTTCCGGAGAATTGCGCTATCACTAGGACACTGTCGCCGGCCACACCACCTTTTCTGAGGTAGATGTATGAGGAGCACCAGCATCCCTGAGTTTGTAGTTGTCAAAATTGCTGTTTTGCATTGGAAAACAGACTTCTTGGTGAAAGTGTAGCCTGGCCTGACCCTGAAATTTATTTGGATTCTCCAAGTCCAAGGCTAGAGGAGAAGATATTAAGGGTGACTCAGAAGGATAAAGAAGGTCTGGACAGAGTTAACAATTGTAGTTAGAAAGATTTCTGTAGGTGTGACATGGGGTACCGGGTTGCTAATAGAGACTATTTGTTCTCATTTTTCTACAATTTCAACTACGTTGTAGATGGATAGAGGTGTTACAGATTTTTGTTTATTTCGAATTTTGAGGCAGTGGCACACGATGGTTGTGCACGCATTACATGCATTTTACGAAGCGGCATTTTTCCTGCGATGGGCAAACACACCCAAGAGGCTTGGGAAAGCACATTGTTGACTGTGGGCTCTCACGTCGGATTTGGGGGGTTCTGTACCACCTCCACCACTTAGTAGTTGTGCAACCTTGGGGGGAAGTGCTTAATATCTCTCAGCCTGGGTTTACTCACCTTTAAAATGGAGATGATTATAATAACAATCTAATATGTTTGCTGACATGAGAGACTCAACTCTGTTAGTAATGAAGAGGAAAATATTTTAGCTCCTTTGACTCTAATTTGGAGCTTTTCTGGGACACCAATGTTGGGGATACATTCTCGTGCTCACTTGGTGTACCCTGATGTCATGTCCCCAAGGTTTTTTGGAGGCACATGTGTGTACGTGCACACGCACACGCACAATTTCTCTAACCTTCTCCTGAGAACTGAAGTCACTTCTTTGCCTAGGAAAAAGTCAATTCCTTAAACATCACTAATTTTTGGAACGTATACCTCCTAAAATGAAAAAACGTGGTTTGTACACATATTCTCCAGTAAGTCCTACCAGCAAAACACGTGCCAGTCAATTTCCAGGTCACTGGGTCCAACAGAGCTAGCTCCTTATTGTCACTTGAAAAAGGAGAAGAGATGATCTCATCAAGCAGGGTAAGGGCAGACCGTACGCCATTAACCAGATAGGGACTGCCATCTACGGTTATCTTCTCACGGCTCTATCCTTTCAAAGTACACCCTGGAAAACTACGGAAGAGATCTCCAGGTCTTCACAACATCCTGTTACTTTTCCTGCCTGGGAACACATCCGGACCATGTTTCTCAGGCTCCCTTCCATTTCAGTGGGAGCTGGAACTGAGTTACAGCCAATGGTATGCGGGCGGACAGGGCAAACTGCCCCAGTAGGACCTCCGTGCGACCTGAGAGGCTCTTGCCCGGCCTGCGGGAAGGGTGCAGAGCATGCAGGGAGGACTCTGAGTCCCTGGGGGCTTGGCAGGACGACCAGACTGAAGAGGTCTGTGTCTCAGAATCACAGGATTGGAAGACCACCTATCAAATGCCTGGTTCTACTTTTTGTGAACAAAAAATACCCTTTTATTGTATTAAACCACCGAGGTCCTACGGCTGTTGGTTAAAGCATTCAGCCTCACCATCAGAGGAAAGACAAACATGGATCTCACTCAATGATGACACCTGACAGACAATCTGGCGTGTCCCTCCCAGCACTAAGTATACTTGCAAATGCAAGGAGAGTGTGCTGACACTTACAGGTAGATCACGGAAGAAAGAAGCAGAGTTCAGAGCTCAGAAGCTCTTACGGGGAGGCACCTGCTCCCTGAACAAGACTCCCAAGCCCCTGGAAACTGATAAAACCTTGACAGACAGGAGGAACCTTCCCAGGCCAAGCCCCCCGCTTCCCTAATCACTGCTCCCGGAAATGGAGCACCTCCCCAAGAGTATTTTTTAGATCAGCCTAATTTCTAGAACAAGCCACACCTGAGTGCTCACATTTGCCATGCATGCTGTTATCGATGCCTTTGCCATTCAATTTCCATTGTTAATATTTACCATAATATAATTAGTCTGGTTTTGAGCCTTGGAGTTAGGGGGTGTAAGAACTTTCCCAGCTGCTGTGTTATATTCCGACTCTCTCAATGATGCCATAGACTCTTGGTGTGCGTGCCCTTCTCCCCTTGGATTCTGTACCTTGTGCGGTCAGTCTTCGGGGGCACTTCCCCGGGAAGCCTTCCCTGATCACCGTTTAGCCAGGTTCAGTCCCCTTTCCTATGACCTCATAACATTCACCGCTAATGAAGGACACATTTCAATGCAGGTATATTATAAATATTTCAATGTGCTTTTCTTAGACTGTGAGCCCCTCAGGGCAGGGATTAAGTCATAATATTTTATTTTTAACACTGGGGACACAACAGAAGGTATTCTTTGACTCACTTAAAAAAGACTCATTGAACATCTACTCTGCCAGGATGGAGACCCGTGAGCTGCCCGGGTCCCAGTTCTCAGGGAGGGAGACGGACACTCAGGAAAGACGGGCTCTAATGAATACGTAATCCTAGGTGGCTAAAGTAGTCTGGAAGAAGTGAGCTGGTTTCTGTGATGATGTCTTACTCTGTCTTCCCCCAAACAGGCCCTTAGACAGGGGTTTGGGTACAAGTTTGCTAATTGGGAAGTGGTTCGTGGAGTGCAGTAGACAGCGGGGAGGGAAGGGGTTGAGGAAAGCCACCGAAGTTATATTAAGGGGCAGATTAATGCTGCGGCAACTGCAGCTCAGCCTTCCCGGGGGTTCCTAGAGACTGCGTGGAAGATGCTGGAGAATCCCCCCACTGTGGGGCTAGACAGCAATGCTAGGCAAAGATCAGATGCTTAGAAATGCAAATGGATAGATGGATGGATGGATGGGTCCTGCATGCTAAGGTCTAACTGAAAGAGGCAATGAAACAGAAAATAAGGACTGAATGAACAATGGATGATTGATGGCTGCATAATGAAATCCACTGGCCTCTGCGGGGGAACGCCTGATTGTCGCCCACACTGTATTTCTTTCTGCACTGGGAGCGGCATGAGAATATGAATGTGCTAATTACACATGGAGGGAGATGCAAACCCAGCCTGAGTTTTCTCAAGCGTGCAGGTGGACCTCTGAAGAAATCTCAAATTTATTGAGAACCAATCACCTTCAGTGTAATGAGGCTGTGTCCTGTAGGCTCCTCACGGTCTGTAAATGGAACTTGTGGTTCTATCTCAACCTTTCCTGGAAGTCCCTTAGCCATCCCAGAAATGCTGACATGGGCCAGCCAGGCCTGTGGATGGAGGCATCCAGGCGGGTGAAAAAAGGAATGCAGGGAACCTCTCAGGGTTGCCCGGGCAGGGCCCAAGAGTGAGATGTTAACACAGATGAGAATGTTTCAGTATTTATTTGTTGGACATCTTGGAATTGTTCATAGATGCACATCGAACATGCATTCATTCTTATTCATTCACTCAGTAAATATGTACTGAGCATCTACTCAGGCCAGGTGCTGGCGGTCCCCATGGGGAGCAAGGGACGCCATCTCTCCTTCCGAGAGAGTCCCCTAGAGGAGGCTGAAGATTTCAGCACGAGAATAAAATGATAATGTGCAGCAGGAAACACTACGGAGCCTCACAGGACGACACATGTGGGCCCTTACTCTAACTGGAAAGAAGGAGAAAACCTCCTTGAAAGAAGGTGGATGAACAGGAAGTAGCAAGTAAAAGAGGAAAGTGCCTCGCTGCGGGGAGGAGTTCACGCCAAGCCCTCCATGGGGCGAGGATCACGGCTCCTTCACGGATGAGGCGCAGTGTGGGGAGGCGGAAGCACAGATGGGCGGCCGGCACTTGGCAGGAAGTAAAGCTGGAGAGGTGGGCGGGGACAGCCCCAGCGTTTCCTGTCTGCGGTGTTTCCGATATTTCAGAACTTGCCCATGGGCAGTAGATTAGTTAGCTTTTATAGACTAAAAAACGGAAGTCCAGAAAACACTTGTGTGAGAGAAAGCTAACGCATTTCAGGGAATTCCCTGCCCGCTGCATTCCTTTATTTTGGCAGCACCCGCAGTGCGGGAGGACCTGGATGGGCACCGGGGTGAGGACAGGGCGGACGGCCAGATGGAGGCTGGAGTGCGGAGGGCACAGAGCCTCCCGTGTCCCAGACTGAGCTTTCGGGGGATGCTGAGGATCAGAGAGGCCACCTGTCTTCTTCCCATGCCCTTCAGTCTGCACTTGAGCCAGTACGGGATGCTGAGCTAGAACCAGTTTGAATCCCACAGCTCGTACACATCACCAGGTGACTTAGTTGTCCTAATCCACGAAGCCTCGTTAATCTCTACAAAACAGAAATGCTGATAACCCCTCCCTGATGTAATCCGTGCGTGTGGGTGAGGAGAGGGAGGGGGAAGAGACTGGCTGGCCGGATAGCTGGCGCTTGGTAAATGCTAATTACTGTGCATGTTGATTGGTGGATTTCTCCATGAGACCACAGACAGATACACAGGGCTACAAGCTGTAGGCTACAAGCTGTAAGCTACAGCAAGGTCTCATGGTGTGATACAAGAAAGGCCGTTCTCAAAGTTGTATCTGTTTGAAAATGAGAAGGGCTGCTCTGGAGGCCAGGAGACCCCAAGCCTGGCCCTGCATGTATTCAAACAGAAGGTGCGAGAACACTCCATGGGGTTGGTACGGGCGGGGAGCTGGGCCACACCAGCATCTCCCAAGTGTTATTTTATTCTTAAACCAGAACAATTTTGTCCTAAGAACTTTTCTTGCTGCAGCCTGATATACAGGGTCCGGCGCAAATAATCTGCCTTTTTTATTACAAAATCATAAGCATGTAATTCCATAACATAACAATATCACACGCAAGCACACTGTATGACATTTCAGGTGAAATGTTCAAATCAAAACTATAAACTATTACGCCCATATTATCACCCTACCAACCACACTCAAGCAGGCCTTACTTCTGCTGGACCCTGTCTGAAAAGGAGAACATTCCGGTCACAGTGCTCCTCAGCCCCACCTTTCCTGCCACCGCAGCCTACCTGTCAGTTCACAGTAGCCCTTATGGAGATGCTAGGAGACTGTGGTGGGCACCCAGCCCCCGCATCCTGGGATCTTCAGATGCTCCGTTTCTATTCAGGCCTGTATCTGGGCCCCAAGTGGCCTGGCAGGCAGTACCAGCTGTTGTGGTCGGGCACGGCTTTCCTTGCAGTGGTTGCCACTGCGCCCTGGACAGGGGTCCACTCCAGTCAGACCGACTTGCTTCCCGCTGTGCCGAGGGCACAGGCCCCTCTTCCTTTCTTCTGAAACTGTGAACCCGAGACTTTGCTGCTCTGTCTGAGGCAGCCCAGCCCAGCAGCACACCCGAGTGCAGGTCCAGGAACATCTGTTGGTGTGCTGGGAGTCTCAGGTCCGACTGGTGTCCTGGGTGCTTTCCTGCCTTAAAATCCACCGGACTCATCCTGCAGTGATCAAGATGACAAAGATGGTCGGTCACCTTGTCTCTCTTCCCTCCCTCGTGCGAGGGGCGCACCATCCCCAGGTAGTGCAGGAACCCCAGGCACCCACTTCTCCCCTTGATGTCACCTTGCTAAACTCCAGCTCAGGTTTCCCAGAGGGAGATGCTTGAGCAGCATTTACCAGGTTGACCAATGAGCAGATGACATCCAGGGATGACACAGCTACGGCCGCAAAAGCCAGGGACTTGAGGACGTGTTCTTCGGAAGGAGTTAGCAGTGGGGAGCAGGAGAAGGTGAAGGCCGCTACCATTATACACATATTTTTTCAGGTCAGGATAGAAAGGAACTTTCATTTTAAGTGTTTGGGGATCTTTTCTCTTCCACCTGAGCTAAAATTTCAGCTCAGATGATTGACTACCTGTGCTCATTAACCACTGTGTTCTCCTGCTTCTTCATCTGTCAAATAGAAATAATATTTAAGACCCCAGCACGGAGGACTAGTAGGAGAAATACACTTTAAAAAGCTCATTCAGAACATTTGCTGCCTGGTGGGTGTTCCACAAACGTAAGTTTCTTTCACGCCGTTGTACCCTGTGCTTGAACTTAGAACGCGTGAAAATCTGTTTGACTTTCATTCATTCACCAGTTCATTTGTTCATTTGTTTGCTCATTCATCAGACATCATCTCTTCTTCCAGTCAATGTCTGAAGCTCCCAGCCGAGAAGAAGGGGTAGAAAGGCAGGGTCCCTGCCTGGGGCCTCACGTCCACCATCTACTTGAGCCTCTCGTTACGTTGAAATGTCTCAGGTGTCAGGCGAGGTTCAGAGATTTAATTTCCTCTTGTAGCTTTATGACTTTCAGACCGTTTCCCCCAAATTGTGCTCAATTTTAACTTCATTAACTTCCTGTTCTGTCACAACAGTTGGACAAGGATTTCTCCACGAGCAGTATTCAAAACAGCTTTTAATGAGCTATTTAATTAAAGGCTAATTGAGGTGAATTCATTAAAGATTTCTAAATCATGCTTATCGGGGTAGCTATCTTTTAAGATAAGTTTTAAATATTTGTTTTATATTGCATTGTTTGATCATAAAAGTATGTATAAAATTACTTTTTAAAATTACTAATTAGAATGTGGGTGCATTTTTCTTCCTTAATACTTGAGTGGGACAGTTAGCAAATCAATTTAATGTACACCCAGTGTTGGGCTGAGGCAGTAAGAGGTTACTAGTGATTACAGTTGAGGCTGTGTTTGGTCCATGACAAATTCCTTAATCTCTTGAGATGGGTATTTTTGGGGTGTCTTTGATTTTGTTTTCCAACTATAGTATAAATCATAACAACTTAGAAGCAGGGTGTTTACCAAGTCCTGGTGATTGATTGTTGGGCTTCAGGTTGACTCTGTGGGGAATGGGATCGAATCTTCCTCATGCCCAATGCCACTCAGGAAATGCATATGTGAAATGTGATATGGCCTCCCCAGATGTACCAGGGAAGCCCCAAACTCCAGGGTCCCATTCGCCGGGGATAAAATTTTAGCTCAACAAATGTGCACTGGGTGTCTCTTCTGTTCCAGGTACAGTTCCAGACAAGGATGCAGATGAACTGGCGTCCATGGTTTCACGGGAGAGAGAGAAATGGGAGTCACCAGACATGCACAGTCCCCTGTGACATGCTTGTCCTTTAAGGCCAGGAAGAGGTCTCCGGGGACAGCCCATGAGGGGTGGGGCTCTACACCTTGGCAGGCAAGTTGGTGTTGGCCCAGCAAACAAGTGGAGAAGGTCATTCTTGGCAGAGCAAGTCCAACGAAGTGGAAGAATATGATGAGGCTGAAGATTAACAGGGGACTCAGAAAGTGCAGTGAGGAGATGGGGACGGGAGATAGGGCTCATGAGGGAATCAGGAGATGGATAGACCATGAAGGGCAGGGTAAGAATTTAAAGTTTGAACTTGAACTTTCAAGTGGCACAGAGCCATTGAAAACCTGTCCCCTCACCACGCGTATTCGTACCCAGTCATTGTAGGAGAGACAACGACCAACTCGGGCCTTCGAGAAGATAAACATCCAGGCTGGTGAAGACACTGAAATAATCAACTAAAGGAAATGGAGTTACTGAACAAGGAGCCACAAATCTGTGAATGGCTGCCACAGGAAAGGGGGGTAGAGCCACGTGACTATGGGGAGACCAACCTAACTTTTCTTCTTTATATCCAAACTAAAAGCGAGAATGATAGCCAGTGGAATGGAAAAGAGTGTTGCAGAGCGATGAGCTCCTTGTTCCAAGGAGGGTGTAAGGAGAGGCTGGGGCGCCTCTCGTGACTTTTCTAAAGGACATTCTTGTTGGGACGGCGTGAGGAGTGGCTGGTGAACGATGCCACAAAGGCCGCATCAGAGCTGCAACTGAATGGTTCTGTGAATCCCTGATTGCACTAATTAATCAATCATTTGGACCTCTCTTGCAAGGAATGACTTCCTTGTCCTGTGCGTACGCATGTGAGGTGAATGAAGAAAACCCACCTTATAAATACTGAGGAAAATGGTGCTTGGCTAATGTCACAAACCCAACTGAGTAAAACCACTTCCTTTAAACAAGCTACTTTGAAATTGGAGTGCCAAGACATGCTCAAGGACTGGGGCTTGTCTAAAAGGTGAATTAGAAATGCCAAGTGACCCCGGTAAGAGTCCGAGGGGTGAGCGCAGGCCCTGCTCTTGCGTTCTTCTCGCCGAAACAGGGCATGTGAGACGCCTGCTGTGTGACAGGGAAGGAGGGGGAACAGTCTTTACTCCCTTCCACACAGAGTAAGAGGGTCCCGCCCCAAAATGCACCCCCCCTTTGTGTAGGAAAGTTTCTTTCCCACAGGGGACTGACGTGGAAAGATGAGAGGCCTCATCTGGTTGACTTTAGGGCAAAGCCAGGGTTTTCACAAAGAGTATGAAGCTGGATTCATTCATTCGTTGGCTCTCATTAACTTATTCACTCACTCATTCATTCATTCATTCTTTCACTCACTCAAAAAGTGGCTATTTCCCAGTTCTATCTTGACACTGTAGCCTCCTCTCCAACCTCATTTCCAGCAGCTTCTCTTGCCATCTATTTTTGCCACACCGTAATCTCTTTGCAGTGGCTTTGAAAGAAGTGTATTACCCTTCAATGGTTCTTTTAAAATTGGACAGAAACATCCATCCCGACGGGATTGGTCACCAAGTTTCGTGGTCTGAGGTGTGCTCCTCAAATTCATATGTTGAAGTCTTCACCCCCATAACTCAGAATGTGACTGTTTGGAGACGGGTCTTTAAAGGGATGAGTAAGTTAAAATGAGGTCATTTATTTCAGTGGGCCTCTATCCAATCTGACCATTATCCTCATAACTAGAGGAAATTTGGATACAGACAGATGCAGAGGAAAGACCAGGTGAGGGCACAGGGAGAAGCCAGCCACGAAGAGAGGCATCAGAAAAGACCAACTCTGCTGATACCTTGATCTCACACTCCTGGCCTCCAGAATGGTGAGAAATTTCTGCGGTGCAAGCCACCCAGTCTGTGGTACTTGGTTACGGCAGCCTTATCGGCTAAACCACCACGTTTACCAAACACATCAAGTTCTGACACAGCAGGGCCTCCTCGGTGCCTGAGCACTTTCGTCTCACCCTTTGTACTCATGGGTCCTTCTCACTCCTCCAGCACCCACCAGAACGACCCCTTTCGGAAATGCCTTTCCTGACCCCAGACCGGATGCGGCTCCCTCCTCTCCACAGTCTCCCTCACAGTGCCCCTGCGTCCCCTTTCTGGGGCTCTCCACAACTATCTGCCGATTCGAGTCTCCGCCAGGTCCTGCAAGCTCTGTGAGTCCCGAAGCCATGCCTGTTGGTTTGTTGTCACAGTCCAAGGATTTAGCCAGGTGCCTGACTCACGGCAGGCCCTCCGATGGCTTGTGGAATGGATGAATGAAAGAAAGAAACACTGATCGAGTAGCCTTCCTATGTCAGTCCCTAATCTGGCAAGGGGAAGACGGAGATGAGCAAGCCAGACAGACATCAAACAGGTAAATATAATACAACACTGTTAACTTGGGAGAAGTGCGCTGGACTTCACAAACTATAACATCCTTGTTAATCCTCATATGCCAAGACTTCTTGCTGTTCAGTTATGAAGAGAACACTCTTAATTGAATAATTGCCAATGAGCTGAAATTGAATGACATATTATGACTCTTCCTAAGCTGCCTTTTCACTAAGAAACAATTCAACTTAAGATTGGCAGGCTTGCATCGGGGCGCCCCACACTCTCCTAGTGGCCAATTTGCAGATTCTGATTCCTGGAAGTGTCACAAAGAGAGGCTGCCAGAGGTAGAGGGTGTATCATGCTCTCGCTGGAGCAGAGCTCAGCTCAGAGAAGGCCAGGGAGAATTTACTAGCTCTACAGGAGGACTGATTAGAAAGAACTGCCAGGCAATTTCCATCTGCATTTTGCTGGGCTAGGACTGGGGAAAGGAGGAGGGTTCTAAATGAGAACAGCCCAATCAGCATCGCCGAAAACTTGCTCCAATTTATCCCCCTCCCCCCAGAGGTTACTACACTGCATAATGGGGGGAGCAAGGTAATCAGCACTTTGAGTTACATCGGTTTTGCCTGTTCCCTCAATAAAATGGCAAAATTCACCTGTGCAACCCTGGAGTTACTTATGATGTCATTTTCTTCCCCCTTAAATCAAAGCCATTTTATCTCTTTCAGTCAAACAAGGCTCCAGAAATGGCATCTTTGCTTTCTGCTGCTTTTGATTATTCATATCCCTTTGCTGACAAACACCCAGGTGAGGCAATCCTTGGGTGTTTTAGCTCAGTCTCTGCCAACTGTTCACCGGAGCTGGACTTGAATTACCATCATCTACCATGAAGTGGAAACCAGCCACCCAAGGGAGAGCCAGGGCACCGAGAACACAACAGTGCTGGGGATACAGATGGATACAAAGTCTCGTACAGGCAGGCCTTAATTGAAAAATAAAACAATTAGCTTTGAATACTTTTCAGATAACAGAGGGAAGCGCATCTACAGGATGACTGGGAAGAAATAGTCATCTGCTGTTTCTTTTTTAATAACATCGGGTTGTATTCGCTGTTAAGCTTATTAAACCGTGAAAGCAGAACACAGCAGGGTGCCGAGATGCCATTCCACTGATCATTTCCGAACGGTGCGTTTTATCTGTCCTAAGAGCATCGGACACTGCAAGTTGATTGATCTGCCCGTGAGGGGACACTGACATGCACTCTGTGCTTCATGTCAGGAGGAGGTGCCTTCAGGTACTCCAAGCTAGAGACCTGTGCCTCCAGCCAGCCTACTTCTACAGCACCTCTCTATTTTTGGGTTTCCTTCACATTCCTGAATAGCAGCTTGAGGAATGGGGACCCTCACAACTCTGTGAACCGAGAGGTCTGTGCTTTGTCCTGGTGTTTATCTACTCAACACATCCAGGGGTCGTCCACCTCCTCAGTGTGGCTCGTAAAGCCCTCTGAGAAATGACCCCAGGGCCTGTCTGTCTTCATTTCTAGCTGCCTGCTCCGATAACACACAACCACACCCACCTGCTTGTACTGGAT
The DNA here is from genome assembly GCA_039655065.1 of Glossophaga mutica. NCBI lineage: Eukaryota > Metazoa > Chordata > Mammalia > Chiroptera > Phyllostomidae > Glossophaga > Glossophaga mutica. The sequence goes on along the minus strand of CM077315.1, from coordinate 13,282,374 downwards.
TTGCAGCTCCATGCCTTTGCACAAACAGTTCCCTCTACACTCAGCCGTTGGCTTCCTTGTCTAGCACACTCTTTATCATCCTTACAGGCGCTACTGATAAAAACCCTCCTTTGCAAATCCCTAATTCAGAGAATGTATCCCCTCATCCAGACCCTGCAGCTGTCTGTTGGTTTCTCTCTACTTCTCTGCATGGGGGGTCTTTTCTCTTCACTAGACTATGCTTAAGAGCAGAGCAAGTCTCTGCTTAGACACCTGAGACACCTGGCATGTAGTAGGTGCTCAGCAACATCTGCTGAGTGAAATGTAGGCCAACAAGACAGACAGGCACTCCCTGTTGCCAGGAGGAGATGCTGGGGCAGGAACAAGGGATTTTGTGGGTAGGTTCATCATTATTCTCATCCAATGTGTAAGGTCCCATAGAAGATAGGACCAAAGGTCAACATAAAAAAACTCCATTTATTACCACTGATTTCTTAAAAATTATATTGATAAAATAGTAATCAACAGAAGGACATATGTCAAAATAAGTAAATACCAAGCCTTACTACCCATAAGCCAACTACTTTCTCTTTCCGATGGTTGTCCTCATGGACATACGTTCTTGCATAACTTGGTCGCGAGCCACACATACAATCAGACATTTTGCTGTTCTCAAAGTTTAAATCATTCACGGATTTTTCATTCCACCTGGTTCTTCCAAGTGTTCAAGGCAGATGCCTTTATTCTCTTTTCCATAGTCTGAATAACATCCGATTGCTACATTTCATATTCTCCGCACTTGGCTTCCTAAAGAAAGAGACCATATGTGCACACGGAGGTTCTGATGTCCAACTAACTGTGTCAACATCCCAGCTCCATCGCTATCCAGATCCGTGATATCAGTAAAGTTACTTGACCTCTTGAAACCTCAGTTTCCTCTTCTGTAAATGGGCCTGATACTAGTATTTAATAAATATCATTGTTATTAAAATTTTAAAATAGAATTTAGAAACAGTCTTGACATAATGCCCAGAACATACTAGTAGATCAATAAGTGTTAACTATCCTATTGTTACTGTTATTATTAGCAGAAGAAAAGGGTAATTTAAAACAAAACCTCATATCTATCATCTATAAAATAGGGTAAACCCCTGCAAAATGTGTTATTATTGGTCATTTTTGTTTGCAGGAGGATAAAAAGAGAAGGCATAGCTAAGGTGCCTATGTTTCTGAAAATAAATGAACAACTGTTTAGTCTTTAAGTTAGAGGTCAGTATGTGGAATAAAAAAATTACACTAATTTTTATGCCCTGGCTGGTATGGCTCAGTGGATTGAGTACTGGTCTGCAAACCAAAGGGTCACCGGTTCCATTCCCAATCAGGGCACATGCCTGGGTTGTGGGCCAGGTCCCCAGTAGGGGGCATGCGAGAGATAACCACACAGTGATGTTTCTCTTTCTCCCTTCCTTCCCTCTCTCTAAAAATAAATAAATAAAATCTTTAAAAAATTACACTTTTTATCCCTTCAGGATGCTGCCTAAATATGTGTTTGATGACCAGGGCAATGGAATATTTGTGACATCAAGTCAGACTATTATTGGGTTAGTAGACTAGAAATGGTTCTGAACAGTTTTCTCTCCAACGGTGTACAAGTCTTGGCCTTTGATTTCCTTGTCTGTACATCAGGATGGCAGCCCTGATGATCTGCACAGCTAGTTACAGCTCTGAGTTCCTTCTTTCCCCCTAAATCTGCCATTGGTACGTGGATGGATTTCCAATGGAGAGTCCTTTTTCTTTAGATGTTCTCCTATTTTCTATACCCCAGTGAATATGCTTATTACAGGAACCTCTATTATAAAAGTATTTGATGTTCTACAGAGTCACCATGTTGAAGAAATGTGTAGTTATCTATAAAAGAGTGAGTCACTTGGGAAAATAATGACTTTGCATCGTCCAATATAACCCACTAGGCAATATGGTACCTTTGAGTTTTGGTAAAGATGCCTAAAGTATCCCATTAGGGTTGGACTTGATAACCCCAGAGGACCGTTTTGTAACCTCAGAGTTCATGAAAATGCTCCTTCCTCCAGAAAGATGTTCACATGAGGAATTGCAACAATTAACTTCTAATTGCCCTGAGTCATCTCCATTTTTAAGCAAAAGGGGATGTCGGTCCTCACTGCCTCTCTCACAAAACTGAGCAGAGATGTGGGGACACGGACACGGCCATCTTATTGCTCTCGCAGAAATGCAACGGACGCAATGCTCATTGACCAGTCCATACGCTGGCCCCTCGGTCTGCCACTCTCCGGGATTTACGCACCAGCCACCTGCCATGTAGACAACAGTGGGCCATTATGGAGGCTAAAGTTCAGCCCCTCTCAATGCCAAAGTAAAGAAAGGCAACTGTGTTTATTTTAAATACACAATCAATCATAACCCTGTGAAAAGCCACTTTTCTATTAATGCCTTCATATATCATCTAAAGCCCTCTTGATTCTACATAATTCTCCTTTGTCTGGTTTCTTGTTTTACACGTTACCATTTCATTTGGAGGGTAACATAGCTGCTCCAAACACATCTTTCCTCTGTAGTCTCTCTCTGGGTCCAGGGTTAGCAAGGGGAAAAATTTCTGTATATAATGCAGAGGGGGATGACTTATAAATCCTCCAGCTACAAGGGATTTGTGGAGCAGGGGGAAAAATCAAACGACTTTTGGGGAGCAAGCTCCCAGGGGTGGAGTGTTGCCTTTGTCATTTAGATCTCTGTGGCCGCGGGGCAACCATTACCTTCCCAAATCACAGTTTCCTCACCTCCAGGAACCTTGCTGCCGTGAGGGTCCAAGGAGGTGAATATATAGTGATCTGTGAGCCCTACGCCCGTAGAAAATTCTTCTGATATTTTTCCTCATTCTCTTTGAGTCAACTCTATATCAATATTTTACTTTAAGAGGCTCCATGGCTGACATTCAGAGGTAAGTGAACAACAGGGAGAGGAAGGTAAAACTTACACCGGTAACTTCAAACAGGTAAAGTGGGTGATTAGCTTTGAGAGCAGGCTGAGGAGTAGAAAGAACAGTCTTCCAATCCAGTAAATGAGCAGGCTCGCTTTCCTCCACGTGAGAGAACCCTGGGAATGGGCGAACCGTTATTTGAGGCGTATTTTAAGATTCAATTGCTCAAACTGTCTACTGATGGAAAGGTCTGCCTTGTAGGTAGGGTAGGTAGGTTCTGAGCCCCCCTTTTTTGCTGATGGAATATAAACACATGAGCTGTGCAGTGGGGGACCCCAGCATAGACTAGAGAGATAGCTTCAGGGTATTAAAGAGCATGGCTAACTCTCAAAATCTAAGTCTTTCCCATGAGAGAGGGCAATTTCTTGGCCAAAATGTTGCCTATAATGAAAACCTCTCATTATTATCCATAATATCTAGACTCTTGTAGAGAGAGGAGAGGGCTCTTCCACTTTTTGAATTTATACTGTGCACCAGCCATTAGATATTCGTGTTATTTCAAACTCATCACACCTAGTATAGGATCAGGTAAGTAGTAGTCAATCAGCAATCATCTGTCAGAAGAATGAAGAAATGAACAAATGACCCTTTAAAATGCATTATTGTTGTGAACATTTGAGACAAGACAGTTTATAAATATGAAGTAGCCATTCTGAGTGGTCTTAAATGACATGCCTATAATTTTAGAACAACTTTGAGGAAGAGTTTTTACCAGTGAGTTTCAGAAGTCGAATTTTATTTCTACTTAGTGGGGGGTTCTGAACTGCAAAATCAGCAGTTCAGAGGATCCTGACGATTACCACAAGTTAGAATGTCAGCCATCAGCAGGCAGGGCCACTGCCCTAATGAAAATGTATGGCTTTTCACTACGAGGCCAATTTGCATCACGCAGTTGGAATTGAGTAAGGTACAACAGCCCCAAGATTTATATAAAACACTAGGATAATTTTAATGTTACTACCACCATAAATCTTCAAATGTTTCTGTTTACAAACAGACCTCAAAAAAGGAAGCTTCCAGCAGATATAATGTTAATATTCTTGTCCATGTAATTTTTAAGGCACCTAGACTAGATGCAAAACTAAACAAAACCCGTAGGTTCATTTCTATTTCTGATAACCAGGAGAGCATTTATTAACCTCCTGCTAGTCTCCATCTTGCAGAAAGACAGGGTCGCCCAGATTGACCCTTGAGGCTGTGGCCTTCAAAAAGGCCACTATCCTTAGGTGCCTACGTCACCGATGATTTAGGAACTCTGATCGGACAAACTTCAGACCAGAACTCCCTGGACCCGTAGGCAGACAAGAAACAGATGCAGAGCCTGTGGAACACACTGTCCTCACCCTGCCCCAGGTTCGGTAAGCACAGAAAGCACCGGGGCCTGATGTCACAGGGCCGGCTGCCGCAGATGCCTGCGGACTCGCCCGGAACCATCTCCTTTTCTCTGTAGCACGTCCTTTTGCATGTGCCACGGGGTTAAAAAAACAAAGCAGAAGGCAGCCGATGATGAAAAATAGACTTTCATTGTTTTTCTAGAGAAACTGTGTACAGCAATTTGGGCACTAGATTAGAAAGTTGATAGTGAATTGGAGGAAAGGGGCATTTTTTGGTCATCTATCAATTTACTGAGTTGAGCAAACTCGGAGCTTCTAATTGGTATGTTGAGTGCCTTTCAAAGGTCAGTGGTAAAGTCAAGAATAAAACCCCAGTGACTCCATGTCTTATTGAATTCCACCAGGCTGAATAATTCACCACAAAAAAGAGTTTCAATTTTTCTTGGACGTCCCAAAAAGGTGCTTTGGACATTCGTCTGCTGTCCTTACTCATTGACCCAGGAATTCTTAGCAGGGAATTAAAAAGGATTAAGGTTTTTTTTTCCCTATGTGTTTCACGTGTTGGGGTGGAGAGTCCAGTGCTTGCTTATATTGCCTTTCTCAGTCCTGTTTTTAACAAATATTCATGAGTGCACTTAATATGTTCCACGCTCCTCAATTAAACACTAGGAATAAAGAAGAAAGGTATGTTTCTTTTTCTTGAAAGAGCTTAGTCTACTTGGGAATGGAGAGCATCCAAACAAGTCAACATGAATATACATAAAATTATAATTATAACTAGTTCTATGCAGTTTATCAAATGACTACTCAACAAACTGTCATTTCTTGATATTGAAAAGGAATACTTTGGCTGGATCTCAATACTGTGTGAAGAAGTTGAGAGCTTGCAATACAGTCTTGTGAAAAAGGCCCAGGGAGGAAAGACGGTAGCGTGTGAAGGAGCTGAGGAAGTGGGAGCCAGTTCTTGCTGCGGAAATAACGGTGGAGCTGGCGTTGAGGTGGACCCTAAAGTACTGGGCAGGTGCATGCTGTCAGAAAGCGAGTGGCAGCAAACAACCCCAGAAAGAGGGGGTGCTATGGGCGGGGGCGTGGTGTTAGGGAACGGGCAGAAGTGTTAGGAAATGAAGAGATTTGGAATGATGGTGTTAAGAGGTATGGGAGAAGGATGATGGACAGGAGATGGAATTGGTGAGCTAGAGCCATGTAAAGAAAAACTTAGGAGTGTGAACCTTACAGTCTGGGCAATGAGGAGCCCCCAGGCCCCATAAGCAGCTAAGCACCCTGTTGTCCAGGAAGAGAGGAGACTAGGGGACTCCAGCTTCCAGATTTGGAGCCGGAGTGGACTGTGAAGGAGATTCAAAGCTGTTAGCAACAGTCTTCACGATGTGGGCCTCGTCGTCTCTACAGCTTCATTCCTCACCGTTGTCTCCCTGCAGTCCGAGCAAAAATGATCCAGCTTTCTTTCACTGCACTATTTCTGGCATCTGGACGTGTGCAAATCCTGGAACATGTGGTTATAATACTCTCTTCCCTCTGTACCTGGCTCTTCACGCATCCTTCCAATTTCGGCGTAGATACTACTTTCTTTCTCCCAAAGGTATTATTTTATTCAACACATTCGAGTTAGGACTCCTGCACGGGGAAGCCCCAGCTCCTTGGCTCCTCTTCAATGAGGAGATGCGTCACGCTGTCATTGCCTGATTACTTATCTGCAGTCTCTCCCCCGCTTCCCCTCATCCTATCCACATAAAAACGGGCTGTGAGCTCATGAGGACAGGGATTGTGTGAATACATAAATGTAGCACTCAAGTTGGCTTACGTTCCAAAAGTCATGGGGTTTGGTTTAAAAAGATGTAAGTGAATTTTTAAATATAACGTATGTATTTATTAAGGTACCAACTTGTTAGGACGCACAGTGAAAACATGTGTAAGGCAGATGCGTTTAGATTTGTGGCCTGCCTTTGAAAAACCTCATCAGCTTTCGGATCCCAAAACAGGAACAGCTGTAGAACCAGGCGCAGCCCAGTCCGCGTCCACCCTGGCAGTTTCTCGCATTCCTGCCATTATGTTGGGATTTATAAGGGACCTTTACAAAGGAGGGAGATCGGGAAGAGATTTGACAGAGGTGCAAAAATAGCATTGGAACTGGGTGAATAGGAACCTCACACATGAGCCAAGGCTGAAATATAAGGCGGAGAAAAGAGTAGAGCCACCAAGGGCGCAGGTGCTGGAGGAATGCGGCTGGCACCCCTGTACCTGGGGCGGCCTGGAACGCCGTTAGTGCAGAACTGCCTCAGCTTGGTTTTAGCCGCTGTGGGTTTCAAGTCCAAGGGAGATTAATTGGAGACTTTGGATACTCTGGGGGCAAAAGTGAATTTTTTAGTTGGAAAGTCTGTCCAATAAAAGATGTCCAGGAGGGGAGGACATGGAAGTGTCCAAACCTGAAGGGGACAAGGCAGGAACCGAAGCTGAGGTATGGAGCCAGGACTCTGGAGCCAGGACTCTGGAGCCGGGTTGCAGCTGAGTGGCGTCATCTGGACTGACTGCACGGAAAACCCAGTGTTTCTGGCCCCGCCTTTCCTTGGTAGTATGTGCTAGTTCAAATTAAACAGTCCAGTGTTCTGTTTTCTTGCCCTGCCTTACATCACTACCACCACTAACACACACACACACACACACACACACCCCTTCTCTTCTACCCACAGTGCCTGGGTCACTGTGAGGTCAAGGCTGATCACCATCAAGGCTGATCATGATGGAATAGGAAGCTCTTCCCAGTCACACTCTCCTGCAATCATGAGCCAGGTCCCCAGAAAGAGCGATCAATAGTCACCGAGTGATCGCCGAAAGGCTGCCGGGGGCCCGGAGCAGCCAGGAGTACGCAAGTCCCACCTGGGTTTGACTCAGCGCCGGACTGCCCTCTTCCCCTGTGCTTTCCCACTCTGAATACACCGTGAGCAGACAGAGTCTCTGGGTAGCGCCTGACCCCCAAACCAGCAAAACGGAGATTCTCCATGGCCAAGGCCCTGAGAATACCCTGAAAATAGCCCCCCTGTTCTAAAAGAAACCCTTAGCACCTGAAAAGCCTAGATACAATATAACTGGAAACTGTGACCCGTTCTACTCATCTTTACTTAGAATTCAATTCTCTCACATTTTGCGGAAAACACTTGATTACATATGAAGAACTAAGTCATAGCTCAGTATTAAATGAGGCGTTAGTGTTTCTCCATCCCTCAAGTATGCTGCTGAGTGTTCCTGGGGTCACTCTCCTATCTCTTTTCTCTGAGGCCACTGAAGAAGGGACCTACGGAGGGGAATGTGAATCCTCCCACTAGATTTTGGAGCTGTATAACTTTATGAAAATAAAGTCATTTTTGTTCCAAAAAGAGCTTAATGACTTGAATGCCTAATGTAAGTGCAGGCATCAGACAATTTTGCCAAGCAGAGATTTGCCCTGATATATATATATGCCTGGTATATATATTCTCTTGCCCTGCCGGCATCAACTCCTTCTAGTCTTGATGGCCTCTCTTTTGGTTCCTCTCCTGGGTTTGGAGACAGAGCTCCGGATCAGAGTTAGTGCCACAGAAGTGGGAGGTGGGGCTGTAGAATGCAATTCCCAGATGCTCCCCTGAGAAATGCAAGACTGGAGGCAGAGAGCAAACAGAGCCAAAATCGTACGGTGAAGTCAAAGGAAGTTCGGGGAGAGTGTCCGGTTTGGTGTCAGGTGTGCCCTCTAGCGAGGCGATGGTCGGGCGGGGGTGGTGGTTAAGAGTGCCGGCCTTCCCACCCTCAGCTGTCCTTGACATTGGTCCCTTGTCAGATACGTTTGGAGCGCATGTTTGAAGCAGGGCCTGTGCTGGATGGAGAGGTAGCGTTCCAACAGGGGGGCACGCAGAGGCAGGAGGAAGTTGGGGTTTAGCTACGGCCACGCCTTGGTTTTGCCACATACTGGCCATGTGCCGTTAGGTAAATCACTTTCTCCCTCTGAATCCGTTTTCTGGTTTGCAAAGTGGGAGAGAAATGTTGCCGGTGGGGACTACGAGAGCTGTGTGCACAGTGCCCACAGACGCTGTGCTCGCAGTGCGGGGTGGCTCACGGACATGTCTACTGGCCCCCGGGGAGTGATCTCAGGGCGGCATTGCCTTAGGTCCGGGCCAAACACTTATGGTTGGGCTGACGGTCTGGACTCAGCCCTTCTTTGGTGGTACATTGGCATCCAGCGCCGTCAGCGAAGACCTTCCTATTCCCCCCTTGCCATAATAAGAGGAAAGTCCAGTCCAGCTCACCAAGGTATATTTGGGATCCCAAGGCATCCAGAAACCTCTTCTCTGCTTCCATTTCAAAACTGGGAAACTTTACTGGAAAAGCATAGAACTGAGTCATTTTTAGTAGCTGGTGTTAATTTAGTAATAACGGCGAAGTACCTCTTCCTCCTTATGGCACATGTGTTCCCACCCTCTGGAGCTCAAGGAGAGGTGGCATCGACAGGGGATGTGGGCTAGAGCCATACAAAGCAAGCCTTCTGGGTCTGTAAACAGCAGATCAGAAAAATGAACTCTCCCTGAGGAATTTAAGGAAACATGAAGATACCCATCTTTACTTGCCTGCTGCTTTCTCCAGGGTCCATTATGCCACTCCCCTTGACGAAAATGTGAAGGGAGTTATCCGCACTGAGATGCTTATGGGGTTATAGTTGTTTATCGACCTAAGGTTATTTACCTTGGTCATTTTTTGCTGCTTTTACATGGAGAAGAATGTGTGACGAACTAATGATATTTAGCATATGTGCACGAGGGCAGGACGCTGCAATGCCCTGTTCTTGGATTCTGGCACCGTTCTTTCTCCACAGCTTTCTGCCCCTTTGGCATTTTGTCACCTTAACGATCTGACAACAGGAAGTAGGAAAGTGGCATCTGCTTCTGATCCAGGCGGACCTGTTCTGACCTGTCGGCCTTGGTGTTGAACTTTCGCTTGTATTATTTTGTGTTCCCCGTAGGCCTTCATCTGTATGTGGTCTTTATCACAAATGATTGTCTCGAAGCCCCAAGGTGTAGAATTAACGATTCAACTCAAGGACATACCCTAGGCATTAAAAATCTATTCTATCAATTAAACTAGCTGCTATTGTTTTGACAACCTACTATGTGTTTAGAAGACATTACGACGCGCACTATTAAGACCTCACAGAAACCCTACAGAAGCAGATTTCTCTGCTTTCTCGTGAAAATCAGAAGGCCTAGACATTGCTCAACACCGACTCTGCAGTGCGCAGATCCAAGCCAGGCAAACCGGGAAAGCCTTTTAACCCAACGCAGGTGCATCGCATCTTCATGCTTTTCAGTTTCCACATGCAAACTGTACTCAGGGAGTACAGTGGGGTTTATTCCTGGGCCTCGGCTTCTAACTGCTCTCACTCAATGCTGTGATCGTGCTGATGGCATTAGAAGCCTGAGCAAGCTGGGGTCCCCATTTCAGTGAATGATGGGACCAACCTTTGATCTTGCCATTAATAAACTGAGCTGTTCACATTTCTCTGTGGCATTGCTTGACATTTAGGCTGAGGGTTTGTAGTTCCAATAAACAGCTCAGGATGTGATGTGTGTGTGTGCGCGCGCGCACGCGTGCGCTCGCGAGTTTGGCTGCCACACAATTAAAAGCTAAACTGAGGAAGAGGCTAAGGCTTTCATTAAAAGCCACCCGCTTTTATTTATTTAGTGTTTCGGGGACCTGGAGAGAGTACAAATCGAAGCCTCCAGGGGACAGCTTTTTATGCACTAGCTGGTGATACCAGTCTGCACTGGACTGCAGACAGCCTGATTGTTAGGTTAAAAAAATGAACCAAAGAATGTGGTCATTTAAAGAAATCAGACATATGATTATTTTTTCCCTCGCCACAAAGGTACCTGAGAGATCTACCAGCCCTTCTCTGATTAATATTGTTCGCGGTGGTTGCACACTGCTCAACTTGGCATTGCATTTATCAAAATTTGCTACAGCAGACAGGCATTGCTATGCAAGAGGAATAACCGTAATGGGCCCCTGTGCTTTGCAGGGACTATCTGAGTCCCATGAAGGCAAGATTGGACAGCCGGAACAGGCTCACGGCCTAGCCTCTTGTCCTTGCTTTCCCGAACCATAATGGTTCCATAAACAGTTCTTCGGATGAAGGCTTCACCCTTAGTCTTCCTCATGAGGTGACCTGCATGGTGGATGGTCTCCTGGGACCCTAGTCTCCTCTCCTTTGCCACCTGGCTTCTGCCAAAGGCCAGAAAGGCTTCAGAACAGCCATCTCCACCATTTGTTTCCCAGTGCTGCCAGAAATTGTCTGCTGTTGATTCATTTGGAGAGGGAAAGAAGAAGAAAAATACACATTCCCAAGTTCGATCCCCAGATTTAGTGTGTACAAGTTTTTAAAATAGATAAATAAAAATAAAAATCCGCAAGTGAATTCTTCTAAATGTCATGCCGACCTTGCCTCCTGGCACTCAACCTTTGTCCAGATAAGACCCTGAGCTCGATGGTCATTCCTTGGAAACCTAAAGGTAATAGAGGTCTTTACAGTAGCATTCTTCCTACAAACCTGAAATATCTCATTCTAGTCCTCACGCAACTGCCATTGCTGAACCGGACGGCAGCCAGCCCCTCTGACTTTAATTGAAAGTTGCGCTCAAAGCTCAAAGAATGAATTCAACTTCTGCATTTGCAGTAAAAGTTTGGCAGATAATATTGACCTTCATATTACCCTGTGCCCCTTGCATAAGGACCCAGAAAAGAAGTTTCACTCCAAAATCAAGTTTCTCTTTGACTCAGTTGCAGAACTGGAAAGATTTCTCCAGTCATATGAAATGAACCGTTTCCTTCTTTATCTTGGATGCCAGGGAGCTTGGAGCCCCACTTTATACTTAACCAGAGAAATATTTTAACCCTTATGATTGTTATACCTATTTTTATCCTCTATTGCATTATTTTCCTTTGAAAACTCTTACTTTAGCAATATTATTTTAATAGACCCTTTGAAACTTTTTTGAGGGGAAAACATGAAAATCTGAGGCTTTAGAGAGTACAGTGTGACATATGGGAAGAGAAGTGAAAGTTTTGGAAGCGCCCCCCCCCCCCCCCCGCCACTAGGGTCAGATGAGGAAAATGTGATGGTTCCATCCTTCCTCCCTCTGTTTGCTGCAGTGTGTCCTGGGCCAGCGCCTGGGCCACATCACAGATCTTCTGAGATTGTGAATATTATTTATCAGCATGAGCTACTTTTCTAATATTTGCGGGTCCTCACACATGAAACTTTAAAATTATAGAGGTCTATAGATTCCACTTATTACTTTTTATAGTCAAATCCATTGATATGAAAACTTTCCAAGCCATTTTAGATTAGAAGTAATTCAGCCCGCTAGGACTTGACTACGAAGTCCGGTTTCAGCTGGTTTAGAAATAGTGAGAGGGTCCTGTAGGCGGCCGTTCCCAGTCCCAGAGCCTGGCTAAGCGCAAAGGCACCAAGTGCGCCTTGCAGGAAATGAAAGCGCTCACTGAGGCCGGAGTTGGACGTGATGGCCAAGCTTTCCTGACCTCTTCCCAAATAACCTTGCAATACAAAGATAAATGAATGAAATTAAACAAAAGGACAAAAATGAAAAGCAAACTCTGGAAGTGAAATTTACGATTTTTCAAAGGAAGCCCCTAGGAAGAATCTGTCACAGGCCTTCCACATGCCCAAATATGTACATCTACTAATTCTATTTATAGGAATTAATTCCATGAATTTATCCAAGATATCCCCCCCCCCAAAAAAAAGGGGAAAAAAAACTACGCACAAACATTTCAATGCTGGTGATAATTTTAACGTAAGCTTCAACAAACTCTCCATATCCAAGTGAAAGAGGAGACCTCACAAATTTTAACTTATGCCCACTGGCTGGTTCTCAAGGACCACAGTTTTATTTGTTGGCATAGTGGTGTTTCGAGTGAACAGTGTTCATTCGGTTCGATAGCCATTAATCCTATGTTAATATTGTCTGAGCATGGAGGGAAATTTTAAAGAGTTTTTATCCAGAAGCAAAAGTAGAGAGGTGCCCACACCTCGGAAATTTAGATTCGCTATTTAATTACATTAAATCTGAGGAAATTGTTATTGTTTCTCGATGACTTCCATTTGGCACACTACAGAACGGGGAATGAACGTTCCTTGTGTACTTATCATACGGCAGTTTCTTACCTTCCATCCACGTGGGGATGAAGTCTTCACACAACACTTCAGAGCGGGGCTCTCAGCGGTCACTAGCCTGCGGGTGAAAGCAGGGTCACAGCAACTTTCTAAAAATGATGTATTGTTTTTGTGTGCATGCCAACCCCTGGTGTTCCAAGCCCTCCCTAAATCTTTCCTGGGAATCCTAAATGCGGGGTGCCTACCTATGAGTACTCAGCCTAGTGACCCATCCGGCTCGCAAAGCACCCCCACAGCGTCCTGGCTTCTGTGACCTGGGATGCTGGTGTCCCCCCGAAACACCCCTCGTGAGTGGTGCCGAGGGTGCCGGTACCAGGGTGGCACCGGCCACGTCCGCTGCAGCCACGTGTTCTGAATCTGCTCAAATGTCTCATGGAAACTTGGGGAAGCAGTGCTTTAGACTTAAGTAAACCTTGCTTTTTTGGAAGAATAACCTATATGCAGAAAAGTGCATGAATCATAAATTTAGAGCCCAAAGAAGTTTCGCAAAATGGAAACACCTGTGTAACCACCTCTTGGACCAGGAAACAGAACATTCCAGCACCCTTTCGGACCTCTTCCCAGTCCCTCCCCTCACCAGGTACCAACTGTTCTCATATTTAACCCTGTCAACTAGTTCGGCTTATTTCTGAACGTTGAATAAATGAAATCACGAAGCACATTAATCATTCTTCTGCTGACGGACATTTAGATATTTTCAATTTGGGCCCAATATGAATCAAGTCGATATAAACATTCTTTCACTCGTCCCAGTCTTGAGGTTTTCCTTGAAGTAAAAGCTTTCTCCAGCGGACACTTAGTGAGCTTAGTGAAGTGGTCTGCAACCTTCTCCTAGCCCTGCCTCTGCCGCCCAACAGAATCCTGTAAGTTGTCACTCTGACTGCAGCCGGCAGGGTTTTCTAGAGCAATGAGGTTCAAAGGGAGGGAGGGCATCTTTCTAGGCATGTTGTTTGGAAGAGTCTCGGGGGATGTCTCCCCTTGGGGTGAGACATACTCGATGGATCAAGAACCCCAGGGAGTCCTGCTGGAATCCTCTGTGAACGAAAGGCATGGAGCACATGACATAATACTTGTCTTTCCCCTTCACTGGACAAATGGTGGGGTCACCCCACAACTTGGGGCCTGGGGTGTATAATGCCTTGGGATGAGCTTAGATGCTGGTTAGGACTCTGCTGATCCCTTCTGAGAGACCTCAGACAAATCCCCATGCCTTACTTTGCCTCAGTTTCCCCATGTGAGAAACGAGTGGCTGCCCCGGCCATTAGGACCCTTGAGCTCAGATTCCCTCCCCTCTCCACAGGGGTTACCTTGCAGATGAGGGTGCGTTTACCTTGGAAGGCAGCCCGTCCTTGGCATGGGGCTCGAACAGGTGTTCCAGCCGGGCTGTGTCCACGGAGACTGACTCCAGGGAGGCCCACAGGGTGGAGCAGGGCCCGAAGCGGCTCCCAGAGCCTCCGTGGCCTCCAGCCAGCTCTCGCTCCTGCCAGAAGAGTTTTACTGTCTTCCTCTTGGTGGGGAGGGCCAGGCTGTCAGGCGCTGACCAGGGCAGAGGGGCAGCTGGGGGAGGCGGTGGCAGGAAGAGGCCTTTGATGGATGAAGGCAGTGGGATGGTGGAGGCGGGGCCTGTGGGGCTGGAGGCGGGGTCTGTCAGGAGACGGGGCTACTCTTGGCCCATCCATCCCATTTCCCCAACGACTGAGGCCGGCTCTCACCCAGGCTCCGTGGTGCGCACAGGGCAGCCCGCGCCTTCTGGAGATCCGCGGCTTCTCTTGCCTTCCTCAGAAGAGGGCTTTCTCTGCTCCCATGGCTCACCCAGGGCAGCTTCCTCCATGTCTCCATCCTCCAAGCAGTACCAAGAGTGGCTTCTGGTGAGAAGAATTGAACACAAAGTAAGTTAGTCATTTATAACTGCTGACATGCGCTCGCCTCATCCTTGGTGAGATCAGTACAGCAATGGGATCCTGTTTCTGCCTATAACAACGATGCCAGTATCAATTAAAAGTGATTAAACATTTGCTGTATACAGGTGCTGTGTCATTGGGCAAGTCCTTCCCAAGCACCCAGGCCACTTCATGCATCTTTTTAACACACATATATCGGTACTCCCAGTAGCTTCAGGAAGTCAGTACCACTGTGTCCATTATCCAGGTAAGGAGCCTGAGGCTTGAAGAGGCTCAGTGACCTTCCCAAGGTCACTCAGCCAGGAAGTGCTGAAGCTGATAGTTAAACTTGGATGTATGTGACCTCAGAGACCATAGTTTTATCTTCCTTGTTACTTTGCTTTCTACTGAGGGATGCCTATAAAACGTTTTTTCAGCCATGAAATGTAATGATGCCCACCCCCAGGATCGTATCCTATGAGAAGAGTGTGTTGGGAATGATGCTTGCACAAGTCCGTTGGGTCCATTTTCCGGGGTTCTGACCTTTCCTCCTTGTGCCTGATCTCTGCACCGTGGATGGCAGCATGCTTATTCGTGTTACGGTCGAAGGAGGCAGAGTCCATGTTAACGGGATCAGAGCACTTTCTCCACCAAGTCACAGCAACAGGTCTGGCCCAAACTGACCCCGAAGCAGCTATAAAGTCAGGCTGCTCACAGGAAATGGTGATTTCCGACTTGCTCTCAAATTGACTGTCCCCGCCCCGCCCCACCCTGCCCGGCTCAGAAGGAGCCTCAATACCATCTCAGAAACAGAAGGCCCAGGTTGCAAGCCTTTCTCCCTCCCTGGGATACAGGAGGTAGGGCACAAGTCTTTCTTCTGTGGGGCTGATGACTGCAATTTGTCTTTCTGGGGCTTCCACTGCTGCTCAAGCCAGCCCTCCTGGTGCTCCGGAGTCAGCACATTGCTTCTGGGCTGGCCACGCTTCAGCGCCTTCCCGTTAAATACTGTATTGATTTCAAGGCCCTTTCCCTTCCATGCGGCCGGGTACCCTAGTTGGCTGGGGTAGGAAAGTGGGGAGGAAGGGTGTAATGAGAGCCACTCAGCAGGTCTGCACACACAGCCTCAAGCTATCTGGTGCTACTGAGTGATTTTGTTTACTTAACCAATGTAATAAGACACAGATGCCTCGGGTACAATAGAGGACTTGGTAGAGAGACCTATGGATGGATCCATGCGTACAAGGAGTCGATTGATGGGAAACAGAAAGGGAGGCTGCATTAAGAAGGATGAAGGCATCCACTCAGTGGCACGCCATTCCTCCCCGCACAGTTCTGCTGCCTCCTCCAACTCTGAGCCTCCATTCTTTCCCTTGCAGACCAGTTCATCTCCACGAATTCTTCCTCACACCCCGCACCCCAAAGGAATTCTCCATGCGATTGTTAGGCATCCTTTTTCCCTAAATTACCATTAAATGCAGTATAATATGAAATCTACCATTAATTTAAAGTGTATGCCATTGCGGCATTCTGAATATTCACAGTTCGGTGCCACCATCGCCTCTACCCAAATGTAGGACTCGGTGTGGACTGTGGGTTCCAGGGAAGCACCAGAAATGAGAGTGTGGAAGCACACCGCCTGGGCACCGGCCTGTGTGGCCCCTCGGGCAGGGGAAGGAAGGCACCTACTGTCCTCACCTGGGACGGGGGCAGGGGCAGGGGGTGGTTAGGGCTCCTCTGCCTGCTCTCTGAGCCCCGTGCATGGCTCATCCACACCCCTCCGCTGTGGGCTGAGACCCACACGTCCTCTTGGCTGTGCTGTATGTTCCTTTGGGGAGTTTCTTGTGACTCAGTCCATACCGTTGCCCTGCACCCCTCCATGTGCTCAGCACCCCAGACGGAGCTTGGCATTGCAACACACACTCTAGACGTGTTTTCAGACTAATGAATGAACCCATCGATCAATGCATGCTCAATAATCAAATAAAGAAGTCTGAGTGTAGTGGAAGAAACAAATGTCACACACAAAGGGGAGAGAAAACGACTCAGCAGCGGCGGTTTAGAAAGGCAGTAGGGAGTGTGGGACTGAGCAAAGAAACAGGGAGGGCCGAGATGACAGATTCTGGCCACTGGAGTTGAACACATTGTCCCATCACTGGAAGGAACAGGGCCTCCCCTGGTCAGGAGTAGGTGGCTGCTCCTAGACTCTGCTCCAAGCGAAGGGTCTATCACAGTGGCGAGAGCCATGGCTCAGGAGGAGCACAGCCTGATTCTGAACCCCGGTGGCATCGCTAAGTAGCTATCGTGGTCTGAACACGTTTCAGCATCCGAGGCCATCATCTGTGAAATGGAGGCAGCGACGGAACCCATCTCACGGGGCCGTGTGAGAACTGAATGAGATGAGGCCCTGCACCCGCCCCGATGGCTCTGCTGCTATCACGGCGAGTCTATTCCGAGCCCTGTGAGAATTCCAACCCCCCCCCATGCCTCCCACATTTTCAACTTTTACTTTAGTAGCAAGAGCATCTCACTCACTTTTTTTTTTTTTTTTTTTTTTTTTTACTGGCTGCCACCAGAGATTTGCTGATAGTCATCCATTTGTATTTATGCCTAAGGCTCGCTGCTTTAATTTGGTCTTTACCTCATTTTCAAGTTCGTGTAATTTTGTTCTCAGCTCCGGGTTCCACCCCCCAACCCCCTTGTGAGCAGTGCACGGGGTGAGGAAATGAGCCACTTGCTCCTCTTCCTGGAGCGACAGTCAAATAACAAGGGAGTGTCTGCGGCTCATGTCCCAACAGCAGCCCTGCTCCCCTGTCTTCCTGAGACATGTGTCTGTCTGTCTGTGAGGGTTTGCTTTCACTCTCAATCCGAAAGAGCCCAATTGGAGTGCTTACCAGGTGGTGCCTGGGTGCCTTGTCCTGGTTGGTGTGCAGTAGGAGTGAATCCAGAGCAGGAATCAAGGTGCTGTAGAGACAGGCCAGCCCCGCGGCCTGCTGGTCACACGATGACTTAGTAGCCAAACCAGGGTCTCTGGGTTCACGACCCTTGTTGCTGTGAGAAGCCTGGGGATTTCTAGTCTAGTTCACACGGAAGACCGCGGAAGAGCAAACAGAGGTCGAAAGAGGTCTATTCAAATTACAGCTCTGCCACTTCATTGTGATATTTTCTGACCCTTGATATTTGCATCTGTAAAGAGAAAGCAAGAGTTCCTACTTGGTAAGGTTGTGGCGATAATTAAATGACTTACGAGGTGTAAATAAAATTATATGCATCATGCACTTATCCTAGTGCTACTATTAATAATAAATATTACTATTATGGTTAATATTACTACTATTGTTAGCACCCGTAGAGGCTCCCAAGTCTATTATGCGTTACGAACTGCACTGTGCCTGGATTTGAATCCCATCTCTTCTCAGTGAATAAGGGGTCTCAGGCTGGTTGTATGACCTTCCTTTTAGATTCTTCTACTCCCAGATGAAAACACGACCTCTTGCTTTGTTCTTGGAATTACAACAAGGCTTAAAAAAATGATAGTTATTGAAAGCAAGTTGTTGAAAGCTCTGTACCTCCTGCCTCTCACTCATTCTTTAAGAACAAGTGCTAGTTAGAGAAACCTTGATATCCAGCCTGCAGCCGTAACTGCCCAGACTTAGCCTTCTCTGATACCGATATTGGACAAGGTTGATTTATTGTGACAGCAAAAGAGGAAAAGCTGAGTCTATTGGGCATGATCAGCCCACGAAATACTATCTGCAGGTATATTTCCATCCTCAGAAGCAAAGGAGAGGGAGAAAAATATCAACATCACACCCCTACACACACGTACACACACAAGAGCTATTCCCCAAGGAGAGGTGACAAAGGTGACTAATTATTAATGTTGGTGTCACTGCTTCTGCTGGCAGAGGGCTGGCCCGGCCCTCTGCGTCTCCTGCAGGCTGCACTCTGGCTGGACTCCATCCAGCTCACGGCTCTCTGTCACTGATAACAGTGAGAACTGACCGGGGTAGGTGAGCCACCATCTGATTATCCCATTTTTAAGGAAGTGTCTCCCACAATCACATCACGCGCCATTTTCTCCCACAGGGCCCCTTCCGTTTGTTTTTTAATGAAATAACTGGGCAGAGAAATTACTTCTGTGAACACCCCTCTCTCTTTCTCCGGCATGGTGAAATGAATGGTTTAGGGTCTGAAGGCATAATTTACTGACTTCATTTAAATTGTACTGGAGGTGATGCTATTTACACAGCTGGCTTCGTGCAGTGCCCACTCGCCTAGTCCCCGTCACATCACAGAAGGGGAACCAAGTCCCAGGCTCCTTATTAGTAACAGGATGTCTCTTCTAACCTTGTTGGCTTAAGCATGTGTGAACAGAGTGAAAGCAGAAGTGGTCAGTTAGATTGTACTGGAAAAAATCGATGAACCTGGACTCAGGACATTGGAGTTCAAATATTGAGTACAACTATAGGGCTGAGGATTAATCACTTAGACCCTCTGAGTTCATTCATTCTCCTTCGTTCACTTAAGCAATATTTATTAAAGCAGACGCCCTTCCAGGTACTGGGGAGATGGTAGGGAAGAAGAATAGCATGGCCCCTGCTCTCTGGATCCCCCACTAAAGTGGGGTGAGACCAACAACACACATGTCAGCAAATATATAATCACAGCTGAAACATGCTTCCAAAGAGATAACCCGGATGGTGAGAATGACACAGAGCATGACTTTAGATGAAGCGGCCAGAGCTGTGCTCTCAGAAAAGGAGGCATTTCGGCTGAGAGCTAAAGCATGCTAAGGAGTGGACCACGGGAGATGCTGCTCAAACCAGCATCCTGGCAGAGGGAACAGCAGATGCAAAGGCCCAGGAGGGATGAAGCCACTGAAACAGAAAGAGGCCAGGATGCTAAGCTCTGGGGAGAAGACATGGGATGCGTTTTGGACAGGGATGCAGGAGCCAGAGCATCTAGGTGATCGTGGGTAGACCACACTAGAGAGACTGAAGTTTCTAGATCAGTGATTCTCAAGTTGGGCTGCACACTGGAACCATCTGGAGGTATTTTAAAGTCACCCCCTCCTTCTGTCAGGGATTCTGATTTAACTGGTCTGGGGCAGGGGCTGGGCACCAGGATGGTAAACCCCCCAGGTGTTCGAATGTACAACCACACTTGAGAACCACTGCTGTGGACCCATGGAAATGAACCAAAGGGTTTGCAGCAAGTGAGTGATCGTGAGCATGATTACGTTAGAAACTTGATTTGTTCCCTTCAGTACAACAGAGAAGAGACCAACTCAGCATCTGTGTTACAAGGGCTGAATGAACTCACACGTGGTAAGTAATGTTACATGGTAGATGCTCATCTAAAGGGTGGTGATTCTCACATTGTTTACAGTTTTCAAAACACGTGGTATTTCATTTGTCTGCAGATTATTTTTTTTTTAATTGGGAGCAACATGTATCTCTAATAGATCAATAGTCGGCTTGGACATTCAAATTATTTTCCTACTTGAAGTCAAGTTGATTGGTCTGAATACATATCTTCCCACATCTCTTAGGGTCATACGAGGCATCCACATTGAATATTTGTCCATTGGGTTGTCATGAAGCATGTGAATGCTCAGACTGAAGATGGAAAAACTGTTTTTTTAATCTCTGGTGGGTTGAGGGGTGTTGCAGGGGCTCCATGAGAATATGGTGGGAGACACACCCTACACATAAAAGGTGGGCTGTCCTACAAAGCCAACGAGCCTGGATTTACATTCAGGACATTGTATTCCTTTTTATCCTTAGGGTCCTCAGATGGACAGTGCGGGTAAGAAGTACGTATTCAACATTTCCAACAAGAACCACTGAGATAATCAACCCGCAAGTGCTTTGCACACTTGAAATCAGTGGTTCTCAGACTTAGACACACATATGAATTGCATGGGGGGCTTGTTAAAGCAGATTCCTGGGTCCCACTCCAAGAGTTTCTGGCTAGGTACTTGGAGTGGAGAGCAAGAAGTTATATTTTTAACAGGTTCTTGGGTGATGCTGCTGGTCCCGTGACCACACTTTGAGAATCACAGCTTTAAAAATGTGGATAATTACGAAGAACATTTGTTAACTCAAAGGAGGCCACCGGTCATGAGAAAGCCGATGGCTTTTTAATTTTCTATCTCTTTCTCTGTTCCCAGGCATTTGAGTATTATGGACTTTTTCTCAAATGAAGTTGCCCTGGCAAGCTCTGGCCCCAGTGACCACAGTTTCCAAGCAACCTAGACTTTATCTACTAATTGGGAAGAAGAGCAGAGGATGGGACAGCACCAGCCATCCTGTGCCTGCTGCTGGCCCTGTGCCGGCCTCAGGAAGCCACGCAAAAACCTTTCGGAGGTATCTCCACTTGATCTCTCTTTTCCAGGAGTCGGGGGAATAAAGAGCAAGATCCTGCATGTCCTATGCTGGGCTGCCATTGGACAGCCTCTTGAGAGAGGTACCGCCCTTCTGAATCTTGGTTCTATTAGAACGTGGGAACAATGGAAGTCGTGGACCTAAGGACGTGGCTAGGAGGAGTAGGAGCACAAGTGTGGGTCTGACACTTAGAGAACATTCAAAAAATCTTCTTCGTCTCTTTTCTCATTTTTCCTCCCTTTCTATCCCTTACTCTTAGTAAAGGTATCTATAAGATGAAAACTATGAACTCTCACTCCCAGAAACAAACAAAAATGTACGTAGAATTCTATGATGGTATAGAAGTAAGGTTGTTTTCCTATTCTCTGGCATTCGTCCATAAATTTCAGATTAGAAACAGCTGCCTCGCCCGGGCACCTGGCCCTCTCACCTCCCACCCTTTTCCTTTTCTACCCTAACTTCCTCTAGCACGAGTCTTCATTCGGTTCTTCTAAGATGGTGCGATACTCTGCTCCATCCACCCCCACCCAGCTCACCATTAGGTCTCTGCTCATGCTGTTCTTCTGCCCAAAATACATTCGCCCTCTCTCCCCTTTTAATAAATTAATACCAGATGTCCTTCACAGTTCACTCGGGGAAGGTATGTCCCATCAGAAACACATGTAAAAGTTTGCTGGGGGGAGCCCAGGGAGGGCTGCAGAAATGGATTTCCCAGAGGAAGGGACATCTGATGAGGGCCTTGATGAACAGAATTTTGCTAGGTGGACCTAGAGTGGGAGAGAGTCTTTCATTCAGATCAAGAATAGCTTGTAAAGGAACGAAGTCGAGCAAGTGCCTGCTTGCATGGGGGATGTGAAGACATTAAGTGGTGGCAGGAAATGACCATGCCTGAGACAGACTGGTGGGAGATGAAGCCAGCCATGCCTAATGGGGTGAGATTGCCAGGAGCTCTAAATCACCCCACTCTGGTCTAAAGCCCATAGGTCCAGGGTTAAAAACTCAAATGCCTTCATGGGTAGGGCAGAAAAGGTCAGGCAACATAACAGGACTAAATTAAAACAGAAGGAAGTGGTAAGAACCAAATCAGGCTAACGAATGCAGTTTCAAATTCAAATATGACAATGTTTTAAATGTAAATTTGGCCCATGGAGAATGGCATGCCTTAGGTCAGGTCCACAGAAGTAGATTTTGAGATGAGGATTCATACTCGAGTGGCTTATTAAGAAGCTGCTTCCCGGAGAAGCCGGTGTGGGACGGGAGAAGCAGGACAGGCAGGGGAGGAAGGCAAACAGGCGTGTGATTGCGGGGGAAGGGCCACGGGGGAGCTTCATGCTGCTCCGGCAGGGGAGCTCTGGACCAGACACGACGCCTCCGAGTCGTCCTGACCTGAGGTGAGGGAGATTGTTTCCAACCTTCCATACGCCCATACTCATAGTCATCGGTTTAGGGCTGTGCCACGTGATGGAACCTGCAGGCCCTTTGCGCTCCCCATGCTAGTAGTAAGTGATATTAGGGGGAAAAGTACGTGAGAGCCAAGAGGAGGTCAAGCAGAAATTGCAAAAAGATATGCAAAATGGAAGGGGAGTCTCATCAGAACCCCCTACAGCAACTCCGCTTGTAAACTCTCCTTCAGATAATGGGAACTGCTGGAGATTTTTTACAGGCATGTCCAGCCAAGCTCAGCTCCACTGCAGAGCTTTGATTCTGGACTTGGACAGAACAGCCTGGAAACAAACAGGAATGGAGGCAGGGAGGCCGGAAGGAAAGCCGTGTAGTGCGTCCAGGGTAGAAATGACGAGGGGCAGAGCGGAGGCCGGCCAGAATCCGTGCTACTTTTTCAGTAAGAGCTAAGGGGGTTTGGAAGGAAGGCATACCACAGTCCCTGCTCTCTATTCAAACATTTGTTTTTGAGGTGTAGGAAGAGAAGATGCAAAAAGAGAATCAATAAAGAAAAGACAAACAAGAAAAAATGCCAAGTTACAGGGCCTCCTTGAAGGCCTCCCTACGGTCGGGGGGAGGGGAGAAAGGCACCTCTTTGCTGGATGAACACATCTTAACTCCTGGCTCCACCCAGGGCCCCTGCCTGGCTCACAGTCCTGAGTTCTAGTTTCAGTCCTGACTGTGAAAAAAATGTGGCCCTAACTCTGCCAGGCAATGACGGAATGTCCCTCTAGGTTTCTGGTCATCCTTGCAAATAGGAACTCTATCAGCATGGGTGGGGTGCCCAAGTGCCCACTGGCATACAGAGCCTCTGTCCTTCTGAAATGAGCAGGCCCGGGCACCGCGCGGCCCGGGTGAGGGTGCCAGGGCTGTCCCCACGCTGTCATGCTTTTGGTTGTGTCGTAACTCTTTAACAACGTACTTTCTTATCAGAACTTAATTCCCTCAGGTCCAGGGCTCTTTTCTTACATTTAAACGAATGCTTATTAAACACGGCCTTGATTCTAAATCATTCCCCGAGACCATTCCATGACTTTCTGTTATTCTCTCTTATTCCCTTTCTTCTTGACAAAGATCATTAGCTCAGGCAGCTCTGTTCTTTAAGACATAGAAAAATTGGGTTCTAACCCCAATCCATGGTTCTAGAACAGTCCAACAGCCTTGTCACAATTTTCATAAATTCTCTGAGAGCTACGTTCTCATCGCTGACTCCGACTCCGACCACCGATACTGTACCGTCCTGAGCACAAGTTCCTCATTGCACACTGTCGTCACTTGCCTTGATGTTCACAAAACAAAACCCAAATTAAAGAAAAAAAAATACGTTTCTGTAGAAGATTGTGGTGGGAAGAGTATATAAAATCAATCAAAGCCAAGAGGTTGTAGCCGAATAGGAGAGATCCTTGTCACTGAGGTCCCTCGGGCAGCCACTAGAAGAGACTCTCGCTGGCTGCAGCGTCCCGTGGTGCGAAGGCTTTCCCCCGTACCGCCGACTTCTCTTCTCCGGCCCCTACTGTTCGTCTTGCTATGGTAGTCCTCGGTGCAGTTGGACGTGCGTTCCCAGCTGTTGGCCTTCTGAACACAAGGAAGCACTGGGCTTCCCTCGCCACACCCCCTTGTGCTAGGTGGGCCGTGAGCAAATTCCTCCTGATGCGTTTTAAAAGCCAGTATCATGTGACACGTCCAGACGTGAGCATTTAATTTCCAGTACAAGTCCCTCCTCACTCTCCTTCTGGGTAGTGGCCGTTCCTTCAGCCTGACTGTAAACAAAGCCCCCTTGTTAGTTCACAATGGTCATAGAGAATGAACAAGAAATAAACTCTTGTTTCGAGCCACTGAGAGTCTGAGGTTATTAATTACACGGCGTAACCTAACCTCTCCTGGTGGACCGCCTCATTCCTGCCCTACCACACGGCCCCTTCCCCACTTCAGGCGGAACTGGAATCCAACAGTATTTATTGGGTTCTGGCTGGTTTATTTTTGCTCCACATACAATTTTAAAGATGTATCCACCTTGTTGAGTATATCATTAGCTTGTTCTTTCTCATGGCTAAATACTATTCCAGTATTCTCATTGTTGAATATAGCACGTTTTGTTTCTATGTGTGGAGGGCAAGGCATTCAATATTTACTATTAAGTATTATGTTGAGTGTAGTTTGTTAATGTCCTTTATCAGGTCAGAAAACTTTCCTCTACTGCTAGTTTTCTGAGAGTCTTTTTCTCTTAACGTGAATGGGTATTGACTTTAACAGAAAGTTGTTCTGAATTTATTAAAATGTTCATATTTTCTCCTCTTTTATTCTATCAAGGTGGTGAATTTAATTGACTAAATACAAGGTAACTGACCTATGCATCATAATTGCTTCATTTGCACTCTAAATCATAGAATATTTCAGCATAGAGAAAGGCATAAAAAACACCAACCAGACAGAACTGTGCCTGGTGAGCACACTTCGATATCCTGCCTTATTTCTTGTTTTTTTAGAGATAAAACAGTAGAGATACAGCTAAAGACCTCTTCACACTCATTTCCTCTTCCTTCCCCGGCTCTGCAATTGATGAGAAGTCTCCCCGTACATGTCTTTACATTCTAACGTCCTACTTGTCCCTCCAGCTGTATTTAAAATTGTTTCTCGTGTTTTAGCATGTAGATTAGTGACATCTGTCTTTGACATTTTGCACTTCTGGAAATTATTTTTGTGTGTCCAGTGTGGGGCAAGTGCCCAAATGTATTTGAATTTGCATATGATGACAGTCTGAATGCCTCCCCCAACTTCACACCACTGATTAAGCTGCCAATCCATTGCTCACTCATTGTCAAGTCAAATGTGAAATGAGCCGGTGCCCGTCTACATGGGGCCACGTTTCGGGCTCTAAACACAGCAGAATAGCATTGGTGCACGGAAAGACTAACCTGCTTGTCCATCTCTGCGCCGATGTTGCTCTCAACTAATTATTACAGATTTATATTAAATTGTGTTGTTAATCCTCACCTTTTTGTTTCTCTGTCCTTTACCCATCTATATCAAGTTTATGCTAAGCTTATCAGTTCTCAAAAGAAACCATTAAAATTTTGATAATATTTGATAGCATAAAGAATATGTCTTAGTACAAGATTCACATCAGATTAATTTAAGGAAACATGTATTTTGAAAATAGCAAATCTTCCCTTTTGTTACCATGGTATGTTTCGCCTTCGATTAGGTCTTATTTTATGTCCTTTGGTAAGCTTTATAAATTTCTCATAGTATTATACATGTTTGTTGCCCTTATGAATCTTTAAAAATTCTATTTTCTAATTTGTTTCTACGAATTACAGAAGACCATTGGTTTTTTAAAAAGTCTTTTGTATATTTCGACATTGATCTATTACTTCATGATACCAATAAACACTCTGATTAGCTGTAATAATTATCTGCAGATTTACTTTCTTTTTTTTATTGAATTTATTGGCGTGCCATTGGTTAATAACATTACATGGGTTCCAGGTGCACAGTTCCACAACCCATCATCTGCCCGTTGTACCGTGTGTTCAGCATCTCAGTCCAGTCTCCTTCCCACCCCCTTCCTCCTCTTCTACCGGCCCCGCCCCCTTTTCCTCTGGAAATCAACGTACTGTTGTCTGGATCTATGAGTTGTTTTTTTTTAAATGTTCAAAACAGGGAAAATCATTTGTGAACACTTTTTTCCTTCCTCCCTCCCTCCCTTCCTTTCTTCCTTCCTTCCTTCCCTCTTCTTTTCCTCCCTCCTTCCCTCCCTTCCTCC
Source organism: Glossophaga mutica (assembly GCA_039655065.1). NCBI lineage: Eukaryota > Metazoa > Chordata > Mammalia > Chiroptera > Phyllostomidae > Glossophaga > Glossophaga mutica. The sequence goes on along the minus strand of CM077315.1, from coordinate 13,256,343 downwards.
CTGGCTAAGGCCTGCACAACAGGGTTAAGGAGAAAATGTAATAATGGGAATTGACACCTCGAGCCTGAGTGTAATGGGCAAGTTTCCAAATCTTCACCATTTACCTTCCATCAGGTTAAAGGAGTTCCCTTCCATTGTTAGTTTCCTAAAAGGTTTTTTTTTTAAATCATGAACAGGTGCTAAATTTTATTTATTTTTTTCTGTATCTCTTGAAGGAATTATATGATTTTCTCTTTCAATCATTTAATATAGAGAATTCCATTAGATTTTTTAATATTTAACCATTGTTTCATTTTTCAATAAGTCCTATTTGGTTATAACAATCTTAGATTCCTTTTGCTAACATGTTACATAAGATTTTTACATCTATGTAATTGAGTAAGATTGAGCTAATTTCCCATTTAATTGAATTGTTGGAAACAGAAATGTTTTCACCTTTAATGTTATTAAAATATGGAATAAAAGGTATGTTATATAACTAGATGCACTGTGACTAAACTGCTCCTTTATTTTTAAAATTTCGACAGCAACAAATGGAATCAGATTTGAATGTAAAAGCCAATACTGTTACTTTCATTGTTTCCTCTCTTGCTCTTGAGGAGCTGGTCTGACAAGAGACCTCTAAGGGCTTCAGGGAAATGTAGATATGGACTTTGAAGCACTTTCATCCACCGGGGTCTAGCTGGCCCCTGCAACATGGCAGCAGGCCAGGGACCGAGCGGGACGATGGGGACCTAGCAGGTCCAGAGTCACCATCTAGATTTGAGTTTTACACGCCTTGGTTACATTGTCTGCTTTAAGCCCTGAGGTCACTGGCTCATTTTCAAACAGCCTAGCTTCAGCTGTGCTTTCGGGGATTAAGGGAGAGTCTAATGTCCACCCTCCGGCTCCGTGGAAGGGGGAGAACAGTGAGCAACAGGTGGCCTGTGGGACAGGAGCAGCTGGCCAGTGGGTGGGAAGGCAAACAGCAAGACCACAGGCGGAAACGTGTCAGCGGACTGAGCAGAAAGCACTGGCGCGTCCATTGGGCCTCTCGTAGAGAATCTACTTCAAAGACCATCAAGCAAAACCAGGGAACACACTGTCTTGCATAGTTGAAAATTCCATGGACAACGTGCAGGGCCAACTACGTACTTTGCAAGACCCAGTTAAAAATAAAAAAGTGGGGCCCCATTGGAGGAGGAGGAGGAGTGAGTGTTCCCCTCCCACGGGCCCCCTGCTCCAATCCGTGGTGAGAGGGTGACCTTCCCCACGCCCCTTCACCAGGGCACTGCAACACCCACGGCAGAACACACTCAGGTCCCTGCCTCCAAGGGCTGTTTTGAGGATTAAACAGGATTTTATATATGAATTTCTTAGCACGCCGCCTACTACATAAGAAGTGAATGCATACATGGTATTGTGTATAAACTCACTCCCACTCTCCATTTCTAAAATTGCTTTGACCGCTATCTTTCCGGACGGACATTGCCTTTTGCTCCCAAACTTTGACTGACTGGAGTGCCTCACTTGATGGCTAAGGGAGGGATCTACGAGAGGCTGGAGCGAGACTTCTCAAGTGGGACTCGGTGGAGTTAACGAGGCCATCCTTCTTGTCGTTGGGGAAAGTCCAAATGGTCCCGGGGACAATTCTGGTTTGTGTGGGAGGAAGGAGCTCGGGTAACTCTGACTCATCTGCGTGTGGTGCCGTCTTCTTCTCCTTCCAACTCTTCGGAATTACTCAACCGGCTCTGGGACCATGAAAACAGACGCGGGGCCCGCCACGTGCTAGGAGGCTGCCCGGTGCCAGGAAACGTGCGGGGCATTTCTCTTTTCTTTTTATTAAACGTTTGTTCATAATACATCGACCTCCCCCATCCCCGTGAATGGGCATAACCCTATGGGTTATGTATAATTACCTTCCTTTTCTAGGTAAGAAATTGCTGCTTATGTATTATAGGACTGTCTACCTATATAATTTTTTAACCAATGTCACTCCAGTAAAGTCAACAAAAAGAAAAAAAAAAAGAAAGAAATTTAGAAAAGAGAGAAACTGCTGCTGACGGGGATTCTTACCCGAGGTTAACGAGTCGGGCAGATCTCGGGAATCTGCGCCTGACAGCTGAGTCTCCGCCTCCTGTCCTTCATTTGTGCACAGCATCATTGTCATCGTCGTCGCTGTTATCATCGCTGTTAGCGTAGGGGCTCGCTGACAGCTGAGTGCCTGCTTTCCCTGCTGCCATTGTACTCGGAGTTGTTGTTACCACTATTATTATCATTATTACAATATTTTGTCACTGTTGTTTTGGGAGGGGCCGATGATTCACCCTGCTACAATGTACCAGCAGCATTTTCCCACCATGATGTTGACAGACATTTGTTCCCGAAATTAAATGTTGCCATACCAACTGGCTCAATTGACAGAAAGATATGCTGTCTTGTCAAAGTAAATAGTATTAAAAATCCACAAAGCAAACAGGGATGAGAAATGTAGCTTTCAATTTATCGAGCTATTACATAAAGCACTTATAATAATGTCTCTTCTTACATATAAAAGTATTAGAAAACAAAGCATATTAGTGTCGCGTTAATTCTGCTCATAGGTGGAGAACTGGCCCTAACAGCCTTTCAGTGACGTCTCAGGTTTTGATTCATTATTTATTTTTTTTGAGAAACGTGCTCACGGCATTCCCGAGCGGGCTCTTCCCCATGCCACCGCTGGGCTTTGAGAGCAGACGCACCCGCCCACACCCCATCGGGCAGCCAGCACAGGGAACCGCGGGCTCTCCGGGATGCGAGCGTTTTCCTAGCCCGGGCTCATTTCCCAGGGACCCCTGCGCCCTTGCTGCATTGCCTCGTTGCATTACTCACGGGCCCTCCTTAGCACCGATGTCTGTATCTGGGTTCTCTGATGTGACATTGACTGTTGCTTCGGACAGTAAAGACACCAATTATCAGACCTTGCTGGCCATTCTTGGTTTTAAAAAGTTAACCCAGGTCTGGATCTTTGACCACCACCCGTCTAATAGCACGCGTAGCTCTGCGGCAGAGGCCTCGGCACGTTTAGGTTTGACTCCCTGGTCTAGCCTCAATCCCCACACTCCTAAAGGAGAATCTGAGAGCTGTCTCTGTTTAGAAACTGCTTGTGCACAGCCTTAGGGTACCTGCAGATGTTTCCAACAGTGTTTTCACACCCGTTCAACCAAAGTCGCCGCAGGTGGTTTGGTCCCGGGGAAGCTCGTGAATACTAACGTATGTGTGTGCGCGTGCTGCCCCAGACCATCCTTGAAGACCCAGAGAGGAACTGACTTCTCTAGAATGTACTTCTTGTTTCTGTACTCTGTCGTGCCATTGTTTATCATTTGTAGAGATTTTTGTGGTTGTACATATGCACCCTTCTCTGTTGCTCAGCAGTTTGAGAGAATGCCGACTTGTACATTCAAGAGGGCATTCGTATCCTTTCCATTTCTCACTGTCTGTCTGTCGTACTGCTAGGCCTCCCTCATCTGTGTGCGTTGAGATGCAGTTTGTCGTAGCAGCAGGTAGGGACCAGATAAATCACAGGTACAAGAGTCTGATGGCTGGTAATGAAGTTGTCTTCGTTTAATTTGAAAAACTTGGTGAGCGTTCTTTTTCTAGGTAGAGCTATTTCAACATGAGTTTTTGACATTGGCTCTGCAGCTGATAATCTTAAAATAGGGGGGTGGGTCTCAAAGGGTCAACATCTACAGGATAATGGTAAAACTTGTTGTTTTCCCATCATGTCACAGGAAGAGGGTTTGAACCATCACTCGAGATATCAATAAAGGAGTTGATCCTGAAGACTAGCTAATGTGGAGATCTTCGCCAGCTAGATAGTGAAATTGTGACTAAGTGGTAAAATTAAGAAGGCACCCAGTAACCAAAGACATTAGTAACCAAAGGAGCTCAGGCATTAAAGAGCTTCGTGGAGAGAGTGATAAGTGAGTGATAATATCAAATGATTGGCAAGTGCCAGGAAAATGATGGCTGAGAAGTGGCCATTAGTTTCGGTGATCAAAGGGTCATTTGCGATCTTTGCAAAAGGAATTTCAAGGTTATGGTAGGAACAGATAAACAGTTGCAAGTGATTGCAGAATGATTACATACCATCTGTACTCACAGCTTTGCTGAGCTCTTTGTAGAATATTCCAGGACAAGAAATAATTGCATCAACAGGGCTACTCTGAATGCCAAGGCCAGTGGTACATGTGGATACATTCATGAACCTAAACAGAAAACATCCTGTGGAGATAAGAGAGACATAGGGTCATCCATGCCACCACCGCTATGCAATTAAGAACCTTCTTTTAAATCTAAAAGCCCAAACATCCCGTTCTTATACATTACACATAATTTGTCACTGAGCAGGAGTTCAGCCCTTTTATCAGGGGTCTATTATTCAAGGGCTTAACCTGTCCAGGCACTTTGGATGGATATTATCACAAACAACGGGCCTTGCAGGACAGCAGGGGGAGAGCAGCCCAAGTGCTGGTACTATGCAGGCAACGGCGTCCCCGCCCTGCTCTCTCTGCGTCTGCCCCGTTTGCTCCCCATTCACGGCCTCGCTTCTCCCTGTGCTGTTCGGTCCCTGGAGAAGCCTGCGGGGCTCCGCACACCTGGCTAGGTGACCTCAGGCAAACGTCCAGCATCTCTGAGCCTCCGTTTTCCTCCTCCTGTGAAGTGCAATCATAAGTGTCCTTACCTCACAGGGTGTTGTGAGTTATAAAATAAAATAATCTATGCTGAGTGCATGTTGGGGTAGGGCCGGACACATACTTAGCACCCAGTGACAGTCCCTTGAATGACACCTAAGTCCACAGTGAATCTGCACCTCCATGACAAATGTTGATGGTCAAATAGGAATCTCTAACCTTAAGCTGTTTCGTGATTCTCAGAATTTGTTCCACTAATTTAGGAAGGTGAGATCACCTAAAATTTGAGTTAACTTATCCTTTCATTCCCAGATTCATCCAATCATTTCTAAGTAAGTATCTGTGCCTTGGGGATAGGTATTAATTGAACTTTGTGGTACCCAGTCTCCCTTCAGACTTCCCAAGGACAGCTCATCGACAAGTTACGATGGCCCATAAATGACTTCTCCACGGCTCAGTTTCTTCCACAAAATAAGGATCATAATATTAGCTTCTTCCTAGTATTATTGTGCAGACTAAATGTTTAATACATGTGAAATAATTGGCAAATTGTGCATAGTTGTAGTGAGTATCTACTGCACCAAATAAAGTCTATGCATTATTGATATAATTGCTATTATTATTTTAAGTGACTAAGAGAGAACGTGACAAGAGCTAGTGACTATATATGAATAAAGTAGCAAGTAAATAAATAGGCACAAACAATCGATTCAGGCTCAGATATTTGAGGAACATTTCTCAGGTGATGGTACCTTTGGATTGGAATTTTAACAATGAGAAGAAATGGTCCCAGTAGAGAAGGATATTCCAGTATTAGTAATAGCAAGAGAAAAGGTATGAAGAGAGATAGACAGATTCAGAAGATGGAGAGACATTAGATGATGCAATTCTATCATTTTATTAACCTGTGGTGCCTAGAACAGTGTCCGACACATAACTGTTGGACGAGTGGATAGATGCTTGGATGCCGGAATGCATGAGTGCATGGGTGGATGGGTGGGTGAATGGGTAGCTTAGTTTTGCTGTGGCTCCAGGCTCCTCTCCAGTGATGATTACTGAATGTCAGGGGCAAGTTGGAGATGACTATTTTGCACATCAGACTGGGTGAAAAATCCTCTCACAAGATTTCCTGCACTCTGTTCAAAAAGACAAAATCTAATCAATAAGCAAACTTGATCCCACAATCCTGGAAAAGCAGCTGTGTGAGGACTGCCTTTGAATTTGTGGTGATGCTATAAACCTTGAGATTCCCGTAATGAATCTGGCTGTTGGATTTTAGGGGTTTCCAGAAGTCATAGCAGAAGAGAATTCTTACTTGCACAAAGTCTCACCTAAGTGTGTTTTCTACCTTCTAGGAGTCAGCCAAATGTTGACATTGTACAGCGGACTCACCTCCCTGCCCCCCCGGCGTTGGGTGCAGCCTTAAACTCCCACCTCCATTTACAATGGCTGTTACACAGAGAGCCCTCATTTTGATACATTTTGGAGCATAAGCCCTTTTAAATGCCTTGCACGGTGGATAAGTGCTAAATGCTGCAATTGGGTGCATTTTTCTCCTTCTTGTTTCTCTCCCCTTTTGATTTTTTTTAAAACGGACTTTTGGATGTTTGGTGCCAAGTTTAAAAAAGGAAATCAATAAGCCAAAACATTACAGCAGCAAGTTTAATATAGCTCACCTTCCTGGAACAGGCCTCAGAGAAAGCGAGAAGCATCATGTTGAAATGATGCTGAGCTCAGATCTCTAAAGATGTTTGGGGTGGAAGAAACTTGCTCAGCAAGATTTAATACCTTCAGATGCAAATGAGACAGGCCCGGGCAGGAGGGCTTACTGGGGTGTTGGTGGGGAAATGATGCTCCCAGAGCTCTGCTGGCCATTCGGGGAGTACAAAGGCCGGGACTTCACATTCCCTGGAGGTCTGTTGGCAGGTTAAAGGCAGAGCCCCTGGGATGAGTCTTGTGGAGACCTGTCTTGCCATAGAAACAACTTTTACCATGCATTAGTTCACTTCATGGGCAACACACCATAATTTCAGTTCCAGTTCTGTTTTCTTCTTTCGAAGAAACGGATTTGGAGGGCCAACTACATTGGGCATTTTGAAGAACGATAATGACTCCATTCATCCATTCACTGGTTAAACAAATATTCACCGAAGGCCAATGTCGTGACTGATTTTCACCTATGTGCTGAAGATACAGTGCTGAGCAAAAGCCATGTCCGGTCCTAAGGCTTCTGATCTGTTGGGGATGACGGACAATAATCAGATCATCGCTCAAACCCACGTGAAATTACACCTTGATAGATGCCACGAAGGGGAAGGTCATGGCCAACACGTGTTGAGTGCTTACCCCATCAGGCCCGTGACATGTAGTATCTTATTTACGTCTCAGGGCAGCACTTCTGTTTGATATGTTCATCCAAAGGGCAAGTCCATGAAATGTGGCGCTCGTGGCTGCCAACTTCAGAGGAAAGGGGATTTTGAACACTAGCTGAGACGGTTAGGTATTACGGGCATCAGGGACCCCATCGCCTTCTCAGCCCTGTGCTCCTCGCAGTGGCTCTGCCTCCACGCTTGTACTAACGATTTGTTCATCGCTGTGTGCACAGAGCAGGGGTGCAACCGCCCTCTTCTTTACTGGTCCGGGCCCTCCTGCCTGTTAGCCTCTAATGGAGATGGTGCTCAGAGTCCAGTGGGAGAAGCAGACGAAAATCAAGCAAAGGAACTCGTCTTCCTTGTTATTCTATCTGACTGTCGGGGCCTCCGTTGAATAAAAATGAAATACACGTGACTACAGTACCACAATGTTTTTAAAAAATCCAATCTCTTCAGCCCATAACTGATTATTCATTTTTTTCTAAAAAGGTATGTCAATATCTTATTTACTTTGCAAAGAAGATGTTTGCATAGTTTGAAAGAGCAGACACTTTGTAAATAGGAGGCTCCATTGCTACACTGATTAGTGGGTCCAGGACTCTGCAATTGGCATTTAATAAGTCATATTATAACTCATCTTCTGAAATGTTAATTAAGTGGTAAAACATTTGCTGAAAGTTAAAAGTTACCAAGAATTTAATTATAACCTTGCAGATGCCATTTCCATTTAATTATATACCCTTCTTACATTCTTGATAAACCACAAAATGTCCCTGTTAATGATCAATTGGTATTAAATTAGCTGGAGTTAGTTTTTATTAAATCTAAATTAGATTTTTATTTGTGATACAATAAAATAGTGCACCCAGCTCTTGCCACCATGATTTGGGATATTTCTGTATAAGCGTGATTACCAGATGTCTAATTGGGCAATTAATAGATACAGTTTCCGAATTAACATAATTGGGGGACCTAGAAAGAAAACAAAATGATTATTCAGCCAGCAGACCGTCTTTTTTGCATGCTGCCATTCAGTCAGGGATGTCAACCAACCCTTCTTTCCTTTGGAAAACTGTGCTCTGTAGGGCTGGCTTTCCACCAAAATGGTCACCGTGACCCTAAAGTCAATGGCTTCAAAGGGCTCCGATGTGGAGACAGCCACTGCGAGGCCACCCAGGAGGGCGCCTGCAACAGGAGATTTCTGCGGGGTGTGCTGTGCCTTGGGCAGGTACAGGGAGCCCAGGTGGCGTTTACAGAACCAGCGGAGATAACTGGCTAGATAATGGGGTGTTTACACAGCTGACAGGAGTCCAAATGCACGAGACCATCTCTTTCCAAAAACAATTTGCCAGATGAGTTTAGTTTGATGTTCCAAAGCCTTTCCATTTTACCATTTAATACACTACAGAAGGGATCAAGACTTAACCTCTCGATTCCTGCCGTCTACTTAAATCCCTTTATAATTGCTTTCTCAACATGTTCAGTGCACAGTCTCAAAGTGTGTCCTTTGCCATCTGTGTTCTCTTATGAGATAGTCTTGCCACGCCCTGCCCATGAATAGGTTCTGTTCAGATCCGATCTGTAAAGGGGTTGGGGGGTGGTCCTGGCTGATCTATTCACCCTCGGTCTCTGATCTTTGTACAACAGTCTTCTTAAAACTCCAGACAGTATGCCAACAAACAAACAAACAAAATTTGGTGAGAATTACTGAACACAAAAAGTGTAAGCTCCTCACAGAGGTTATGAAAAGGGAGAGAACTCACACTAATGTATGACATAAAGTTTATAAAAGGTGGTGGGGGCACATCATCGCTCATTAGGACTTGCAGTCCTCGCAGTGATGCCCTGCCATCCACTTCTTCCAAGGCCAAGGTGAACTCTGGTCAGGAGGCACTATTATAGGTCAGGGCTGCCTTTACTATTGGCATCCCTTTCTTACCTGGTCCAGACTATATGTTGGCCCACCCATTCTTCCCTCATTCAATGGATCTGTGGTCTCAATCACTTCTCTCTTCGGGAACTCATTCATGCATTTAGCAAAGAGATATAAGCTGCCTTCTCTGCACAGCTCTACACCAAGACTTTGGAATTCAATGGTAGACAAGACTGCTAACTATCACGGCATGATAAATAAGGAGGAAGGTGGCATGAGTCAAAACTGGGATGAAATAGGAAGTGTCAATTAATACAGGTGAGTGAGGAACATGGTAAAAGGTGGAAAAGTTAGAAAACTTTGAATTTAAGCAACAGAATGACCTGATGTGATTGGGCTTTGAGATCATCGATCTGGCTGATTGGTGGAGGGTGCGCAGGAAGACGGTGGAAGAGCTAACAAGTGTCTGCTGAAGTTCCCCCGACAATTGGAGAGGGTGGCCTGGCATGAGGCATGGGCAAGGAAGAGGAGAGAAGGGGGTGACTGAAGATGCATTTAAGAAAGAACCAAAGGATGGATTGGATATGGAGCTTAGGCTAGAGAAAACTCGAGAAGGCTCCTGGGTTTCTGGATTGACTTTATGTGTCCATTCAATGGGTATTTCTTGAGCATTTATGCCAGACATTGGATATTCCAGTGGTGGACCAGACAGCAAAGGTTTGTGCTCTCATGGAGTTAACATCCCTGCAGAGGAAAGCTGATAGGCTAATTGCAGAAAATTCCTTTTCTCTCTAATCACTCAAAACCTGGTTTTTGGAGTTATAAAACTTGCATCAGCGACAATTCTGATGCAATTTGCTTTGGCAATGATTGTGACTTGTTCTCATCCGATATGAATCCAGCTTTTTCCAAAACGACTCTGCTTGCCTCCTGCTGGTATGAAGATTTCAGAGACGTCCTTGGTGCTGTCATAGTGCAAGTGATTACCAGGTCTAGGGTCACCCCTCTGGGTACAACTGGGGCACCTTTCACTTTCACCCCAAGCTGCTGAAAACACAAGTAAGACTGCATTTGGAGCCTCATCAGTGATTTATCATATAGTGAATTCATAATCAATTCCACACTTTTGTTTTAAATAAAGTTTCCTCCTAATTATTCTAATAATATGGATGGCCTACATAAAATCTGGAAAAAATGTAAAACCAGTATAATCACTTACGACTCCAAGTTTTATAAAGTGGTTTTATAATTCTGGTACTTTGCTTATATGCATATTTCAATGATGTTTTGATTATAAAAAAATCTTACTTTAAATTTACCAATAACAAAAACTTGTGTTAAAATATTTTTCATAAATACACCTTTAATTCTTTGCACATGTAAGTTATTTTCAGTGTATCATTATCATAAGCATGACTTTATTAAAGCGATTTTTTAAATGAATTTCTTGTGTTATTCTGGATTGACTTTTTTATTTGATTTTTATCTGAAGCCTGGAAGTAGAATTAATGGGTCAAAAGGTGGGAATGTTTTCAAGACCCATGATACACATATTAAAATATTCCTAGAAGGATTGTGCTAATTAACCCTCCCTCGAGAAACGCAGAAAAGTTAAGTCAAATTCTTTCAATCATCATTTTCTCTTCCCTTCTGTCTTTTCAATTTTTTAATGTGTTAATTGGATGGATAAAAAAAATTGCCTCTCATTTTTGCAACTGCCTTCTTTTTAATTTTTATTAGAGAGGTTAAAAATCCTCCTGCCACTGCACAAATGCCTGTTAGCCACTTCTAATTCTTCTTATGTGCATTGTTTTGTTTGTGTCCTTCACGTCTCCATTGGGGTCTTAGTTTCAGTTTTTCTTCCCTTATTTATTTATACGAAATTTCTGCATATGTGCCGCCACTAGATTCTCTTCCTTTTTATTGGCTTTTCCTTCCTCGCCCCATCCCTTGAGAAGAGGGGTGTCTTTACATGTCCTGACATACGGACTGGTATAAAATAATAAAAGCAAGAGAAAGATTTTTTAAAGTGAATAATGTCACTTTTTAAAAAAACCTAAAAGTCAGAAATCTACACCACAGAGAACTTCAGGGAAACACACGCAGCAAGCGCCACCTTCGTTACGGGTGAATCCATGTCTGGACGCCTTCCGGAAGGATCCAGGTGGACTCGGCGCGGCTCTGGAGCACAGGCTCTCCAGCACTGGCCACGAGAAGGCACAACGGAGTTGAGGCCGCAGCTCAGAACGGAACTGAGAAATAGAGAGAGGAGGAGGCAGTGTGGCCTCTGGAAGTGCGCTTCCCCCAAACGGACGAAAACCAATGAGAGCCCCTGGCTGGTGTAGCTCAGTGGATTGAGCGCGGGCCTGCGAACCAGAGGATCGCGGTTCGATTCCCAGTCAGGGCACATGCCTGGGTTGCGGGCCAGTTCCCGGCAGGGGACACACGAGAGGCAACCGTACATTGATATTTCTCTCCCTCTCCTTCTCTCCTACCCTTCCCCTCTAAAAAGATAAATAAATAATAAAAAAAATTTTATTAAAAAAAAAAAAGAAAGAAAACCAATGAGAGAGCAAACACACACCGAGGATGAAATGCATGCGCACATGGCTAAGAGCTCTTTGCACTGTCTTCTAAACACTAAGCTTTTTCATGATGTATTAAATGCTACTGGTAATTACTACATTGTCCAGGAATGGATGACGCTAGAGTATCTTTGTAGCCATGGTGCCCATAGCAGTTCCTTTGCGCCCAAAATCAAGCAAAGAGCAGCAACTGCTCATTGCTACTTTCTTCTGCACGGCGGACTGCTGACTTCTCATCTCCTCACATGACAGAAAGCAGAGAAGGGAAGCAAGCTCTCTCAGGACACTTATAATCCCATTCATGAGGGCTCTACCCTCCTGAACTCATCTAACCCTAATTAGCTCCCAAAAGCCCCGGCTCCTAATACCATGACACTGGTGGGGGGGAGGGGGCGCAGAGAGAGGAGAGGGTTCCAACATGGGAATGTTGGAAGAATACAAACATTCAGTCTGCAACACTACCACAGGAGACGAACCCCATTAAAAAGAAAAAAAGTGCATTCTATGTTTAGGGTGGAGCTTGGTGTAACTTCATCAACCTCTGGTCCTGAGCAAGACTTCTGATCTCCTAAGACTGTATGCGCTAGAGTATCAAATAGGATGTATAAGAGAAAGTGTGGGCTTGATTTAAGTGCTCGCAATGGAACTCCTCTCTGCGTGGCCTTGAAGCATGCCCCCACTGCAGTCTGGCTTAGAATGGGAGAATAAGCCTGCTATGGAAGGTGCCTGGGGCGGTAGGGGTTTGGGGCACATGAAGCAGCTCTCACTCTCTGCACAGGCTCCCATCCTCCTTCGGACTCCCCAGGACCTCAGGCCGGTCTACTCCGACATCACTGCAGACACGCTGCACCCTCTCTAATTTCCTGGAGAAGAGACAGCATTGAGGACTTGCCTTACGCTAACTCAATGGCTAAAATTCACACATACCTTGAAATCTAGATTTATTTAGGCTTCAGCCTATCCAATATCTTAAGTCCACCTCAAAATTGCCATGTCCGAAATCATATTCATTTTCTTCCCTGTTCTATCGGCAAAGACATGGTCCACTTTTGGAACCTCACTGGGACCCCCTATGACAGTTAATGGCACTAGGATTCACCGTTAGCTCCCATGGGCCACCCGCCCCTTCCTGGTGTGAGCAGCCACCACCACCTGCTGCCGTTAGTGGCCAAACTGAGAGTTCTTTTCAATCCATTTTTCAGGGGGGAAAAAAAAGCCAGCGTAATCTGCTTCCATGAAACCAATCAATGCCTCTTCATGACGGTTGGTCACGCTTGATCTGGCTAGGCCCGGATCTTTATCAGCACCTCTTCCCCCAGTATCTTCAGCCACCCAGGTCTCAGGGTATAGTTCACAGAATGTCCTTCCACCGAGAAGGTTTGGCACAGCCCTCCCCTCTGCCTAATGTCCTCCTTTCCTACTTACCCTCTGTCAGCCATCTTTATCTAAAGAGCACATTCATCCTTCTGGTGTTGAGTCAGACACCCAGTTCTTACTGAAGTCTTTCTTCAGCCCCCTAAGCTGGATCAGATTCCATGGCCCTTACTGCAGTTTGCAACTGTTCTCACGCAGATGGAAAAATGTCTGCTCAGATTTCTCTCTTCCACACATAGCAGCAGCACAGCGGAATGCAGGCCCTTGATTATGAGTTACTGTGCGTTGTTTGCCCAGGGAATGCATGAAACCTATAGCTCCAAATAAGGTGGCCCCGCTTCAGCTTCACATATGTGACTGCATACACATTATCACACCTTGTATGTTTACAACACCTGGTAATTGGCTTCCCTTTCCCCAGGTTTCTCTTTCTCACCTTCCCTGCACCATCACCAGAACGCTCTCTTACGTGGGTAAATCCTAAGACGCCAGCTCCTGTTCTGTATGTATGTATGCATGAATTTAATGAGTATGGGTTCCTTTTATTTAATATAGAATGAGCATTGTTTTTCATTACATACTGAGAGTATTCTAATGTCCCTTAGCTTTATTGATAGCATTTGAAACTTATTTCCTTCCTGATTCCCCTCCATTCTCCTCCACGCTCCCACAATTACACACCAGTCTGAGGTGGTCACCATTGCTGGGATTCGATGCTGTAACTTCCGATCCTGCCTTTCTCCCTGTTGCCCGGACTGCCCTTCTCCCCAGCTCTGCATGCCGGGCTCACCCATAGCCCAAACCCACACACTGGCTTCTCTCATGGCCTGTTTTCATCCTTCCCAATTGGTTATCCTCTCTCTGTCCCCCAGATGCTCATACAGAACTGTGAGATGTTCATGTGGTTTCTGTGTATGTCTCCTTTCAACCAGCTAGCACACTGAGCTGCTGGAGCTCCTGTTATATGTCAGGCAGCGTGGATACCAGGATGAGTACGCATAGTTCTGCCCTCCAGGAGCTGACACTTTCTTGAGCAATAGACAAGCAAGTAGCAACTGAATGTCATCTTTGAAGTATTAATGTCCCCCCCCAAAATCATCTGTAAACTCCAGAGGAAAAACATCATGCCCTTGACATCTGTTCCATTCACATGGATTTTAAATGAGGAAGTATTGTCCAAACAATACTCAGTCCTCCGGGGCTTGTGGTAGAAATGGGGCTCTCTCTATGCCTAAATGCAGGAAGACGTGGAAAAGACCACTGCATTTCACAAAGTCCTGCGTGTTAAAAGTATTTCTCCATCAGGAACGGAGCCAGACCCAGTCCCTGCAGACCCATCGCATGTCTTTCATTAGGAGCCAAATGACTGCGCTCTTTGCTGAGAATAATGGGCAGCGATGCTGATTGCCATTATAGTGCACGACAGCCAGAGCCATTCCGAGAGGCACTTTGAGAATACAGTCTGAATGCTGTGTTGTCTTAATCAAATGCTTCTTTATCGATTGCTCATGCTTTAAAAAAATATGTTTGCATAACTGCCCCTCAGGAGAGGTGTCAGCTGCGGCGGCTTTATTATGCCTTTGTCTAACTCAACCGCGGTGACCCAGATCCTGCTGGAGTAATTGTTAGAGGAATGGTAACATCCCCAAAAGGTAATCAACAAATTTCATTACGTATATGCATTTTTAGATGTGAAATATTTTTTAAAAGCAAAAGTGAGAAAAGCTGCTTGCAGCAAATGTGGGTGAAAAGAAAATGTCTCTATTCCTTGTATTTTTCAAAAATACGTGCCTCCCTGTCTATCGCCCTCCTGTTCCACCTCCTTGCAGCGCCCTCTCTGCTTGGCCTGGGTCCCCCACCCGCTCCACGACGAGACTGCCCTCTTGAGCTCATTACAGCCTGTACCCACTTGCTTGTGGACTCAGGGGAGGCAAAGGTCAGGTCGCATCCTCCTCTGTGTCCCTGTGACACGCTGTGGGAGTCTGTCCAGTGAAGGAAGAGTTCATTCCAACTGGCTAGAAAGCTAATAACTAAGTGGTAAAAAGAAAGAAGTCAGCATTCCCCATAAGAGATAACAATTTTATAGTAAACCTTGGAAATAACATTTAAAGCCATTAATAAAATACAAATGATATATGAAAAATGATAACTAAAAAACAAATGTATTCCTGCTAAACAAACATGGTCTTTAAAAAAAAAAAAAGATTTTATTTATTTATTTTTAGACAGAGGGGTAGAGAGAGAAAGAGAGGGAGAGAAACATCAGTGTGTGGTTGCCTCTTATGCAACCCTCACTAGGGACCTGGCCTGCAACCCAGGCATGTGCCCTGACAGGGAATCGAACCAGCAACCCTTTGGTTTGCAGGCCAGAGCTCAATCCACTGAGCCACACCAGCCAGGGCTAAACGTGGTCTTCAAATGATCATACCCAATGCTGTAGGGCACATGGTAAAACTGGGATAGATCATCCATAGCAATAGCACAATGACATGCATCAGGTTTTGTTTATACTAGGAAAACAACAGGAAATGAAGTAGGAAATCATGGCATATCGATGCAACAGAACATTCCACAACAATTAAAGTGATAGCTGTGGAGATTTTCCTGACACGAAAGAAGAACTGCAGAGAAAACAGGAACAGCCCAATTTTCAATGTCATACTATGGGTGAATCTTTAATGTTTCATTTTTATTTGTATTTTTATTAGTGTTCTCTGCTGCTTCAGTAGCATAAAAATTGATCATCATTTTTAGGGCTATGTTCTAAAGTTTTATATTTAAATACAACATGATCTCTAGCGATTTCATTTTTGTATGGTACTATGACTCAACACATTTAAAATTTTTTTGATAATATCCCTTTCATATTCCCATACAAATACTACATATATAGTAGCATGTGATATGTGTGTGTGTGTACACACATATGTGTGTGTGACTGTGGCTAGCTTGCATTTACGTTAAAAAGAAAAAGTTACAGGTAGGTTCCAGGTAAAGATGGCAGATTGAAGCTATACATATTTTTTCTCTCCTTCCCGAAACCCCATTAGAATAACAAGATGGGGTTTCTTTAAAAGGCATAAATAATAATATAATCCAAGCAGTGGAATTGCTGGGTCAAAAGGTATGTCCATTTTTAGTTTTCTTAGAAAATTCCATACTGTTTTCCATAGTGGTTGTACCAATCTGCAATCCCACCAACAGTGCACTAGGGTCCCCTTTTCTCCACAACCTCTCCAACACTTGCTGTTTGTTGCTTTGTTTATGAAGGCCATTCTGACTGGTGTCAAGTGGTATCTCATTGTAGTTTTAATTTGCATCCTCTGATAGCTAGAGATATCGAGCATCTTTTCATGTGTCTCTGGATCCTCTGTATATCCTCCTTGGATAAATGTCTGTTCAAATCCTTTGCCCATGTTCATAGCAGCACAATTTACAATAGCCAAGTGCTGGAAGCAACCTAGGTGCCCATCAGTTAATGAATGGATCAAAAAACTGTGGTACATTTACACAATGGAATTCTATGCAGCAGAAAGAAAGAAGGAGCTCCTACCCTTTGCGACAGCATGGAAGGAATTGGAGAGTATCATGCTAAGCGAAATAAGCCAGGCAGTGAAAGACAAATACCATATGATCTCACCTTTAACAGGAAGCTAATCAACAAAACAAAAAAACAAGCATAATATAAACAAAGACACTGAATTTGAGAACAATCTGACAGTGACCAGAGGGGGAGGGGAGGGAATTTCAGGGGAAAAGGGGAATGGTTTAGAGCAATAGGTATAAAGGACTCATGGACAAGAACTATGGGGGGTGGAAATGGGAGGAAGGTGGGGAGGGCTGGGGTGGTGGGCTGGGGCGGGGTAAAAGACAGAAAACTGTACAATATCAACAATTAAAAAATACTGATTAAAAATAAAATAAAAAAATGGAAATAAAATAAAATAAATAAATTTTATGTGGCGCAAAAAAAAATAAATAAATAAATAAAAGGCATAAATAATAAAACCAGGGAATGAAAGAGGGGAAAACAGTTACAAAATTTTGGAAGCTGGAACACAGATGGAGAACTAGTACTTACCTTACTAGCACTGAGAAAAATGAAGGGATCCAACTGGTAATAGGGAACACTGAGAAGCAACCCAATTAGGAACATAGAACCCCAAATGGGTCAGGACCAGATCACATCTCTGGAAGTGAAGGTGAAGTGGGACTGATATAGGGTGCAGCCAGGGGGCCCCAAGCAGGGATTTGTAATGGGGTCCAGAATTCAGGACACCCAGGAAATATATAGGATGTCCTCACCCCTACAAGTCTGAGCTGGGGGATGGGACACATGGAGCAAGGCCATTGAGAGCTGTTTTGCATAGCAACAGCTTTGCAGACAACCTCTAGAATGGTCATTTAACATATCTATAATTTTTGACTGGTTTCATGGATATGTTAAATAGCTGTGGAAATGCTGTGAGCCAGAGGGATGGCAGTGACTTCCACCCAGGACGCAACCGGGAGGCAAGCTCCCTCTCGTTACAGCGCCTGCACAAGAGCTTGCAGTAAGGAGGGGACCACACGGCTTTGCTGAGAAAAGAAGGGACCACGCGGCTTTGAGCCTCCCTTTGCCACGCAGTTTAGGAAGCTGGGAAGCAAGATGTAGCAGCGATGCAGAGCTCTCTCTTAGCAGTTCGGAAGAATGCTGGAGAGACGCTGCGGGAAGGACTCTCGCTGGTGGGCCCTGAGAAGGTGCCACATGGTTTTGGATTAACTGGAGCTCCCGGCAGCGACACAACTGATGGTGCTGGGAACCGAGGGAGGCCTGGCAGCTGAGCACGGATTGCTGGGAAGAACTGGGGGCTGCCTGAGCCACGGACTTCTATTTCTTTTCCTGAGATACGGTACCCCAGACCGGGCCAAGTGGGGAAGGAAGGACTAACTGTGTGTGTTTGTGGGTGTTTTAAGGGACTTCGGGATTTTAATGAAGACATTAAGTCATTACTCTATATCCGTACAACCTTTGAATAAATAATTCCTTTTCTTTTCACCAATCTCTGACATTGAGAGATGTCATTCCCTGGCGGTGGGCAAGGCCAACCTAGTACAGGGGGCCCTCAGGAGAAGGGGGGTCCATTCGGTAATAGTGTATTGTCCTCCACCCCATGGGTCCATTCTGTAACAGGACCATGACTAAATGTGTGCCTCAGAAACAGTTTGATTCCTGAATTGCCTCCAGACAACTTTCTCTCCCCCATCCCAGCATAAGACTAGAGTTTTATTCTCCATAGAGGATAAAGCACATGTTCTACTTTGCAAAATGAGAAGCTTTATAAAAATAGATGTTTATATTTGCCTTTTAGAACCATCACCCCCATCCCTGGAGTGAAGACGCTGAAAGTGAGACGGGGCCATAAGATAGAAAGAGCAGTTAGCCAACCTGTGAAAACTAGGTTAAGGGATCGCTTGGAGAGGGAAGTCCTGAGGAGGGATTTTTCTGGGAATAGAAATTCCAGGCCTAAGTAAGGGCTGGGATGTAGAGGAGGTCCAGACTGGAATAAGGCAAGGACGCTTCCCAGAGTACCGGTTGACTTCTATGGGGTCTCTCCCCCACCTCCCTCATTATTGTGATCGTCCCAGTATTTTGTGATAGATCCTCAAAGTGCAAGTCCTTTTGGAAAGAAAGGGAAGAACACCTGCCTCAGCAATCACTTCTCCCTTCTTCCTCTGTTCTAAGCCCCGTAGCTGGACGTTCAGGGAGACTGCAGAGAGGAGTAAACGGCCATTTGAGGAAGGTGCTTATAAACCAGGTGATAGTGACTTGCTGTTCACGTATTGAATATGCAAATGCAGAATAATGCCCCTTTCGGTGTAAATTAATCAGTCCCACTATGTCCTCCTCTGTAGAAATGATTCCATTTGTCTTTGGTCCTCGTGTCGTTTGGGGAATAATGACTCACCCTAGTATCAACTCTGTCCCCAGGACACTTCTCCATCCAAATTGCTGATAGCTGTTACTGGATAACATTGCTGAAAACCAGGGAACAGGCAGAGGGAAAGATCGAGTGAATTCTTGCCTTGCCTTATCTGGGCAACACTTCTACTGAGTGGCATTTAATGGTATTCAGCAGGAGAATGAAGCACAATTTAATGCCATGTAACTTAAAAAAAACACCATTTTCTTTTTTTCAAAAATATGTCTTTCTGTAATTTAAGAAGGAATCAAGAAATAAAGACATTGACCTTGACAATAGCTGAGTGTGGCACCTAGATTCAGTTTCTCCATTTCAAAGTTAATATGTCTCATTCTTGCGGCCAGATCCTGCTGGAAACTGCATGCAACTGAGCCTTAAAAAAAAAAAAAAAAAAAAAAAAAGGTAAAATCCCTTTTCATTGCGGCCAGGGAACGACTGCAGAATATCTGCCTGGCTAATGCGGCCGCACCTCTTTCAGGGGAGCAGCTGGTAGCTCCACGGCTTCCTTTCTTCCTTTTTAAAAAAGTGCCTCTTGCTCTGAAGTTTCAGCAGGGAGCTGTTGCTTCATCACCGAGTCATGTCACATATTTCATGGTGCTAAACTTTGCCGTAGGAGTCGAGAAACAAAAACGAAAGAAAATTGATGCACTGCATGAATCGGTGCCCGTGAAAAGAAAGAAATGGGTGGGCACAAACGAAGCAGCTACTGAGAGTGAAGGGTGTATGGTCTGCAGTGACGTTGGGAACTTGAACATCGGGACTTTTTCCAGATGCTGGGATGAACAAGGACGTTCAGCAGAGGGCCTATCGACTGTGCGATGATCTGATCATGGGTTCTCGGGACAATTTCAGGGGGATGGACTGTGGAAGAGAACGAACTGAGATGAAAACGCCGAGACTCTGAAAGAAGATCAGAAATGACATGACGGATACTCTAGAAATGAGAATTAAGAGTCAGCTCTGATACCTTCCCTATGGCCACAGGCAGGAATGCAGCCAAAAGCGCCTGCGCTTAGCATGCGAGAGGAGAAATAACTCTGTCCCGATTTCAAAGGGAGACGGTACACCAGAGTAGTCAACCAGAAAAGTATCAATGTAATCTATATAAATAGTGCTTACAAATAATCAAGAAAGAGCATCCTAAGAATATAAAAAGAACTGGCATAAACACTGAACATCACACAAGAAGAATTCCGCCCAGTGAATAAACACTTAAAAAGGTTAACCTGAGTAACAACCAAAGAGTGCGAAGTAGATCAGCCCTGAGCTATCATTTTGCATTCTTTATTCCAATACAAAATGATAAAACAAAAGGTCCACTGGAAAGGCCATGCTTTTATATTGCTGATGGAAATAAAATTTAGTATATCTTTTTTTGGAAGCAATTTGTAAAAAGGTGTAAATACGCTTCTATCCGATAATCATCTGGAAGTCTTTTCTGGGTTTAAGGTTAATAATCCGAAAATGCAAAAGGCGCATGAAAGGAGATGTTAATTTGCGCGTGTGTAAGTTTCAAGTTGGAGACAGCCTTAATAGCCAGCACAGATGAAATAAACGGGGATGTATCCGTTGCTTAGATGAATGAATAAACATTCTAATTATGACAACTTTGTAGCAATGTGAAAAACATTTATAATATTCAATTAGGTGGAAAATAAATAAGAAGAATATTTAATGGGGAATATACTGTGATTATACACATAAAAATAATAGCTAACATTTACATATATTCTTTATTGCCAGCCACTTTATTAAGCAGTGTGCATTGATTATCCTATTGAATTTTCATAACAGCTGCCCCAAGAGGTTAGCATCTCATTTACAGATGATCAAACTTTGACTTGTAGAGATTAAGTTACTTGCCTAAGGGAACAGGGCTAGGAAGCCAATTTAGGTATTCTGGCCTCAGCTCTGGAGTTCTTAATCAATACTCCATCTCACCCTTTTTGTAAGAACAGAATTGGACAAGAACATGAAAAAAATAAAATAAGTATGTTCAGCTGGTAGGATTATTATCCGAATTTCTTGGATGTTCATTCTAATAACATGCATTATTCTCCAAGACCGCTTCTTCTGAGGAAAAGAAGATGGATACAAATGACTGCACTAAATGGATATAAGAAAGGGAAATGGCAACTTGGACTCATCCCATCTTCCTAAGTATTGGAGGAAAAGAAACTCTACGGTCAGCCTCAAGCATATGTTATCTTGGAGATGGGCCAGCTTATCACCCTACTGCAGAGACCTCCATCTCAGCACACGACAGTTTGAATAGGATATTTTTGTTGTTGTTGTGGAGACTGTCCTGGGAACAGTAGGATACTGAGCAGCATCCACAGCCTCTATCCCTGAAATACCAGTAGCACACTCCTTCCAAGCTGTGACAGCATCAAAACGTCTCCAGACACTGCCGAATGTCCCCAGGGCGGGGTAGGGAAGGGAGGGGTAGGGTGGGGCTGGGTGGGGCAGGGGTGGGGTGTTGGAAATTGACCCTGGTTGAGAACCACTGCCCTAGGTATTCATTTCCTCTCATTTGGCCTTTATAGTTTCTATATGTCCTTTCGATATTATGGTTATCTAGAGTGATTTTCCTACTAGAAAGAGGAAATCTAACCAGCCAACACAAGGATAACCCTTGGGACAAGGATGCTTCTATTTCTCAGTGAAAGTTGCTACTTGACATTTACATGGATCAGTCAACCTATTGGGAATTTCTTACTTTCAAGTTCATTCTCCAGGGATGGCATGCGGCCACTACACAGTGACAAGAACCTGGCATCAAGCACACCATGTTTTCCCATTTACTGGGTGGGAGTGATCTTTGAACCGTGCTTTTGTCATCTCTAAATGGGGATAATAGTAAGTACTCGGAAAAATTGCAGTGCAATTGGGAAAAGAATGCAAATCCTTCAGAAACATTCACATAAAAGTAAGGTGTTTACAAGGTGGAGCGGGGAGATACGGACACACGGCACAGACCCAACGGCAGTGCCGGGCGAGGGTTTTATGAGTGCGTTTCCCTGCTCCAGATTAGACCCGCTTTCCCCAGCTCCCCCTACCTCTCCAAGCATTACTCATCACGGTTTAATGGCTTTTCCAGCAAGACTAGGCTGTGAGTGTATGTCCCGGGTCGTTGCAATGACCTTAGTATCTGGCATAATGTCTGTCTTACCTCAGGCACTCAAAAATGGTTTTTAAAATAATCAAGCAAAGAAAGAAATGCTGAATGGACAGCACGGGATGAAAAGAGAGAGGAGGAAGTCGTTAACCATGCCCGAGCCAGGGGCACGCTGGCGGCCGAGGAAGCGGCTGCATTTGTGTTGGGTCTTGAAAGATGAGCAGACAGGCGTTCTCCAGGAAGATCTAAACACAAAAGATGTTCTAGGCAATGGATAGCACCCGCTACGGCCCGACGGCGGTAGGCCTTGTATGCCATGTTAAAATGACTTAGAATCCAAGCTGAAAACCACAGAGAGGTTTCAAAGTGTAACTGCTACTCTCAGATTCATAAATGTTGCCATGTGGTCTCTGACTACATTTAAAAAAAAAACGGTTTTAAATATAGAAAAGGTCAAGAATATATAAAAGTAGAAGGAATAGTATAATGAACCCCCATGTACCCATCACTAGTTTCAAAATGTATTAGCTCCTGGCAATCTCTGCCTCGTTTGCATTCCTGCCCACTTCCCCTGCCCTGGGAACTTGAAGCCAGTTCCAGAAACCACTTTCTTTCATCTGTAAATATATTTTTGTATCTCTACAAGTAAAGGGCTAGGGTTTCAGCGTAACCATAACGCCATTATCAAGCGCGCTCTCTCTCTCTCTCTCCCTCCCCCCACCCCCCATTTTTATCTTTCTTCTTCTCCCTCTGTCTCTTGTCTTTGTATCTTTCGCCAATCGATTTGTTAAAACAAACCAAACCCTTCGTCCTACAGAACTTTCCACTTTCTAGATTTTGTTGATTGCATCGCCATGCTGTCATGGAACATGTCTCTTCTATTTTCTCTAAACTGGAAGTTAGATCCAGAGGTTTGATCAGACTGAGGTTTGATGTTTTTGGAGGGGGAGGGCAGGACAACTTCGTAGGTGGTTTGTACATCCGTTGGGAGGTTCTAAATGCCTGTCTCTCTTTTTGCAGTTATTAACCACCATTGATGATCACTTCTTGAATGTATTATTTCACTACGGGTACAGATTGCTAGCATTGCCTCATTCTTTATTCATTTGTTAACTGGAATATTCTACAAAGAGAAATTGTTCCTCATCAACTGCTTCATTACCCTGAGGTACAGCTGATACAGGAAAGGCCTCACTCCTTTATTTACCAGTACTCAAAATGAATCAGTTCATTCCCTAACACCGTAGGAAAGTCACCCGAGTGTTCTTTCGCAAACGTAATTATGACTTCATGGATGGATTTAAGTGTATTTGATGTGTCTCATTCCACTGCAGTTACTATCCCATTACCTCACTGCCTGTCACCAGTGGACTCCAGCTGGCTCCTGGGTTCATTTGCCCCCTGTGACCCCAGTAACCTTTGAGAGTTCCCAAGCTTTTTGGTAGAATAAAATGATTCAGACTTCATCTTATAATGAGAAACTTTCAGCTTTTTTTTTTTTTTTTTAAATGGAAAACAGTAGTTAGAAACCACGAGTCCTCAGTGTTGGGTTGACCATTGTTTCCAGTTCTTTGCAAGTCAGAGAACTAAACTATATATTGCTTAGGTGTTACCGCATTATACCTAATAACACCTAATAAGTGTGTAGGTGAAATGCACCATACATTCTAATGCAGGGTGACAAAGCGTTTACTTAATTTCTCCCATGGAGTACCTTTATCTCCTTGCTCTTATGTTGAAGATCCTGGCTCCCCACGTCATTGCCAACATCCCTACATATAATTTTTCCCACTGCATGCAATGCACAGTCTCATAACAACAATGCCAACATTGCCACAAAACGCAGTTATCAAAAAGAATTATGTGGAAGGTTTTTCTGGAGTTAATTTTGTACATCTTACCAAAGATACACAGTTAAATCACTGTTTTCAAGTTACTTGAAATAATTCCTGTCTGTGCTTATTTCAACAACTTAATCCACCCTTAGATTACTTTACTTTATTTTCCATACCACTTTCAGGAAGTTTTTTTTAAAAGTTAATTTTGCTTTACAATTATTAAGATCATGATATGTTTCCAGAGTCAAGCCTATAAAAAACAAGGCATACTCAGTCCAGAGAGAGTTTAGATTTTGTCCCTGTCTCTTCTCTCTGTTTCCTCCCTTCTGGGGCTTTTTAAAAAATATGCAGGGTGGGGCAAAAGTGGGTTTACAGTTGTTTGTATGGAATATAATGCAATAATAAATAATAATACAAGAATAAATTCTGTATTTTGCATACTCACAACTATAAACTACTTCTACCCCACCATGTATATCAAATTACGTGTGCATTCCTTCTTTTCTTAAATACTAGTGAAATTTTTGTCACCTTGCTTTTCCACTTCAAAGTACAATTTTTATACCACATATTTGGCCACACGACCTCACATTGCACTGTATATAGGATGTATATACCTTGACCTATACATACTTTGCATACATGCAGGTACACAGTTGCACTATACCTGCTTTAGGTGGACATATGTTAGTACTCAAAGTCCACTCTTTATGGCCATCCCCCCAACCTTTGGTATTATAGTGCTACAAAATATATTTTTGCCTGCATGCCTTTGAGATAGAGACTCAGAAGTGGGGCTCTTGGGTCAATGTTAAATACTAAGTAATTTTGTGAGATATTGCCAAGTTCTCCTTTACACTAATCATACATTCTGCATTTCCTCCAACAATTCATGAGACAATGCCTATTTCTCCACAGAGTTGCCAATAGAGAATGTTGTCATTTGGATTTCTGCCAACTGGATAGGTGAGAAATAATATCACATTGTAGTTTTAATTTGCAATTCTGTTGCTGTGATCAAGGTTAAGCATCTTTTCACATTTTGATGGGATTTTGCATTTCTTTGTTGGGAGCTGCCTGATTGTATCTCTTATAGAATTGTTATTTTTATTTTCTATTTTTAGAAGATTGTTTCTATATAAGGGGTGTTAGTCCTGTCTGTGTGATTACAACTGCAAATCTTTTTCCCATTTTTGTCACTTGATCTGTGACTACCTTTTCAAACAGAAATCCATACGTAGTTTTCCATAAGCCAGGTTTGTGTTATAGATTTCATCTTGATGTGGAGTTGAAGTGGTACAAAATAGTCTTCTTAAATCCTTGGAAAATAAGTGCCCCATAGAAGCTCTTACTCCACGTGGAGCCAGATAAGTTATTTAAAGCATCATTCGAATTTTCTCCCACTTGTAAGGCATTTCTAAGACACAGAGCCCAGAAGAGGCAGAATCTTATCACCCCACCAGTCAATGACACTTTTGCATGGAGACCATCGAACACATGGTGATTTACAGTCTATATATTATTTTCATGTCTTTTAAAATCATTAACATTTAAACACCTGGAACTGACTTTTGGTGATTAACCTTTTAAAAATGAATACTCTATTTACCCCTGTGTTTCAAAGATCTTGGCACATCACAGTAGCTCCAAAAATGTTTAAGGCAGAGAATAAAAGGGAAAAAAATAGAGAGGAAAGGAAGAAAGAATAAATAAATTCAGAGTGACAAGAACTAGACAGCCAGACAAATTTTCTCATGTAATATGACATTTTTCACCAAGGTGTCTATAGTGAAGAAGCATTTTATTTCCTAACTCTCTGAATTCTTTCCCTAAAAGAAAGCATCAAAAGAAGTCCATATTCAAGACAACCCTAAGAGGAAAGTATATGAAGGTACCTATTTATTTTATGCCCGTGGTGCCCAGACATTCAGTACATGGGGAGGAATCACTGCTTTTCAAAACGGAGTGGGTGTGGATTTGAGATTGGATACAGCCATTCCACTTGAGAAGGGCTGTCTCCCTTGGTCTGCTGAGGACTCCAGCAGAGGATTAACTGTGGGAAGGACCTTGCTGAGCCTGGGAAGGTGAAAGGGAGGACAACCAATGATTCATCCAAGCCTTGTTCATGTGAGTTATGGGAGAACGTTATACAGGTTGAACTGTTATAAGAGGAGGGAACGAGGTGGATTTTAACGAGCCTTAAAATTGAAACAGACAAACTTAGAAATTCTGTGTGAAGCAGACATCTACAAACATGCATACATTATATATATTTATATAAATATACATATAGGATGTAGGTACCTACTTAGATAGATGTGATGACTTCCTCTTTAAAAATCTAGCAGGAAGTTGTACTATGAGCTCAGAAGCTAGAGAAAAAAATAAATAGTATTTATGGAGTATTATCATATGCAAAATACTTTGTACACTCGATCTTATTTCAGTTCTTCCAAATATCCTATAAGGATCAGCCCACTTTACAACTGAGGAAGCGCAGACTCCATGCAGTTAAATAATTTTCCGAAGTTTACTCACAAGAAGTTAGGAAGCTAACACCCAAGGCTGAGTCTGCAGCCTTTGAGCATTTTCTTCCTGCTATACCTGCTGACTTTAAAACATATTGATGGTTTCCTACATGACTGCAATGGATTTGGGTCTCAAATCCATTAGTTCTTGACAAAGATTCACAAGACACTGAGAATCTGGACCAAGTCTTATTTTTCATTAACTGGAGTTATGAGAATAAACAAGACATATTGCTACCATAAAATACATGCACCCTTCTGCTCCGGAATGAGTTAGAAATCCAAGCAAAAACCAGAGCCTAGCCACAACTAATGACTAGATATTTTTTTGGCTAAAGCAATGATACAGAGATTATTTAGTATTGATGCTCTATGCCTGGGGTTGGGGCGGAGCTTGTATAACTCTTGGGTCTGTTATCGGAACCATCATTATGCTGTACCAGAGACAGAAAGATCTTTTTTGTTTGTAAGACGAACTACTTGGGTTACTTTATCATGACTCCATAAGGACCTCAGAAAGTGTAATCGTAATATAATTGTGAGGCGAAGATGTAATTCGAGCATACTCCATTATGCTGCAGGGTTTCTCTCTACATTAAAGTATTTTGTGAACAGGAGCTAAGTTATTTAATAACTGACAGAAGTCCTGTCTCCATCTATTTATTCTCTGACAAGTTAACCTATCCAATATATAGTTTTTAATATTTGGATGCAAATTAAATTGATAAACATATGTTGAACAGAAAAAACTAAGCACTCCCCAAATGTTTCCAGAACTGAGAAACATTTCCCCAAGACAAGAACTGAGGCATAATTTTTGGGTGGGATAAAATACGTCATGAATCCAATTCTGGACCACAAGGTTGTTCTTGGTCTCTCCAGTTCGGGGTCGTCACATTTTGTATTTCCGACTGAAGAGCATGCTTGCCCACCTGACTAACATCATTATTCATTTCTTTTTCCATAATACTTAACAGTGGGCACGAGGATCTCAGCTCCAGCTGCACGTTATTTGATTTAGGGACAGCTAGTGCCCAGTTCTGATCCTCCAAAGTAAGAGAATCATTCCCAGATGTTCGGGGATTGTCTGTAGGGGTTGGACTTGGGGGGACCCACATGGGACCCCGGCTCTACCACTCCCTCACTGGCTGAAGTGGCTTCGCCTCTCGAATGTCAGCATCTTCATCTTGGTGTCCTACCAACCAAACAGTTTCGTGTGGATTCAATGAAACCTTTGGAGTAAAAGCAGTTCTGTTAGTATGGAAGCTAAGTATTGGCGAGAAGGTACCTTGACCAGAAGTCTTTCAACAAAATATAAATATGTATGCATATATTTTTAAATGCATATAATTTTTAAATGAATGATTTAACTTTGATTTTTATGTAAGTGACTTGGTTCAACGCTTCATGAGTATGGGCATTGTTTGTTTTCATTCACCCAGAAGCCGCAGGCCCAGCACGTTGGCATAGCACAGGGTCCCAAAGTCACAGCTTTTGAGTAAGGAACGGCACGAATCAGTCAGTCAGTCAGTCGTTCACGGAATGCCCCCAGGGCAAATGTGTGGGGGCAGATGGGCAACAGATGGCTGCTGTATTACTCTCCTGTCAGCTGTAAGAGAACAGTCACCGTGTCCGACTGGCTCTATCTCTGTAGATCTACAGTCTCTAAAAACCAGTTTCTGGTATAGTGTGGATGCTCAATAAATATAGCGGGAGGGAATGGTTCCATCTATCAACTGTGCATGACAGCAGTAGGGAGCAAGTGCATGTGCATTAGAACTGAGAACCGCTCAGTCCCCACTCGTGGGCCTCGGGGACGCCGAGATGGCCAAGGCTGTCTGTGGAACCGTAGGGCTCCAGAGAGGAGGTGAGAACCAGCTACCAGCATAACGTGAGCAGGCTTCTGGCAAGTGAACAAAAAGCAGGGTGGCCGTGTCTGCGGGGAACAGCAGGTGCAAACTCAGAGAAGCGGGTGCAGGAAGGGTGTGGATGAAGAGCACAGTCTGGCAACGGGTCACTCCGCCGAGGTCCTTGCAGGGGCTTTCCCAGTGATGACGGCCTCGCTCTACTCTGTCCTGGATTGATAGATGCGATCGGCCGTTTAGATTCCCTCCGTCTCAGGAGTTCTGTGAAGTACCAGTTGCACAGCCTATCCCAGATGGCCCTAGACTGGACAGTGTCTCTAAGATTTTTGAAACATGAAAATTGCCATTTCAATCCCTTCAATTGTATTCTGTCTCTCAGGCTTAAACTTGCATTTATCATTGTAGCTGAGAATCTCCTTTTCCATGGAGACCCCCTCCAGGGTCTATTAAGTACCAGAACCTAAAAACAAAGTCCAACCTGAAGACCCTGGAGAAAATGGGAACCTTGGTCCACCTGGATGCAGGTGATGGAGGCAGAGAGCAAGTTCTACGCAGCTGCACAGCTGACCCTTCCTTAGCTTTGGGGGAAGAAATTATGTTTTCACTCTGTATATACCAATTTTCTTTAGAGTTATAGATGTCCTTTGCACAAGTCCAGTGCTGGAGACATAGAACACCGCAGCAAGGACATGTGGGCACACGTGTACCTCCTCTGTTGAAACAGAGGCAGGAATCCCGAATGCACTGGGTTTGACGTGACTTCACGGAGATTTCATTTTTTGACATGCACAGTGTGATGCCACGTAACACCAGATAAAGTACGAGGTTGCCCAAGTCTTTCCTGTGCACTTCGGTGGCAGGAGGGGTTGGCACTTCCCGCCAACCCCCTGCCCAGCCCCGATGGCACTCCCCTGAAAGAAGTGGACACTGGCATTGTCAGTCTCCCTGGAAGGGGCTGTACACCCAGAGCCGGTTGGACTTCTGAGGGCGACTCTGACTCCCTGGGGAAAGGCGTGATGCTGAAGGGAAGGAAAACATTGTCATCTCTCTGGTCCTCACTGCCGCCAGGGCCTGGATCCCTGGAGAGCAGACATACTGCTTATGGAAGGAGACTGTCCTGCATCCCAGCCTCGAGTGGCAGCCACGGTGAGGCAAGGTGGTACTCCTGCCCCAGCCAGGGCCACAGGTTATTTGCCTGCCCCGTGGTTAAGAGCTAGACTCTGGAGTCAGCCTGAATTCAAATTCTGACCGTATTCTTTGCTTGTTGGGCCAGTTCTTTGCTCTTGTGTGCTTCAGTTTTCTTCATGTATAAAACAGGGGTGACAACAGTGTCTGCCCAGACAATGATGGGCTATTGAGGTAATACATCTAAGTCCCCCTTACTACGCTCTATTTCTTGTTTTTTCTTTTCTCTATAGCATGCATCGTTTTATCTATAATTTGTTATGCTCATTATTGCTTTTCCCCCCTCTTTTTCTCCTCACAGGGATGTAAACTCCACAGGTGCAGGGGTTTTTGACTAATCACTGGTATAGAAATGTTCTGCATTATTCACAGTACAGTATGTGGCCCACAATAGATGATTAATAAATGCTTCTTGCTGGAATGAAGCAGTTGGAAGGATGCTCAATAAATGTAAGTGATTGTTCTCAGTGTTCTTCCTTCCCTCCCGTAACCCACAGTGCCCAGTGCAGCCTTGCGCCTGTGCACCCGGTCTCTGGGGAGCCTTGAGCCATAAAGGACAACCTATTTCACGGTTTGTGCCCAGGGGCCCTGTGCCTTCACTGTGGCACTGTCCTGCCTGCACCATGGGAAAACCATCGGAAATCACAGGCACCTCGTTATGGTGTTTAGTTCTGGTTTATAAGCTGGCAAGTCTGGACAGTCATTTTATAGAAGGTTAAGAGGAGAAAAACAAAGCTAGTACTACTTTTTTTTTTATACTAGGGCTGCAGAGCTTACACTAATAGCATTCAAGGAGATCAGGTCTACAATTACTGATTCCCTCTGGCAGACGTTGTTTTACCCTTCCGACAACAAGGTAATGCAATGATGATATTAATAAGAACAGAGGTGTAGCTGATGCTTACTGAGTATTCTCCTAAGCCGTTCACATGCATTATCACACTTAATCCTAACAAGTTGGCGTTAGACAGTGATGTGGTCATCCTGGATGAGGAAACCGAGGCCTGGGAGGTACTTCACGTACCCATGGTCACTCCGTAGGAAGCCGCGGGAAGAGGAGGCGTACCGTGTCTGTCTGTGGGTCATAAACACAGTCTTATACTGACTCTAAACCATGCACACATGGTTCCAGGTTGGAAGGCAGGCGATGGCAAATGGAAGGCATATAAATCAACAGACCCCTGTGTTAGGAGGTGGGAAAGGGGGCCCGGAGTTGGGGGACTGTATGCGTCTGAGAAACTAAGAGGTTTTCGAGGGGCGGTGACATTTCCTAGATGTCAGGAGGGAAGTGACAGCATCTCACAGGCCAAGGGCGTGCACATGGGGCAGTGCAGAGGACAGGCAACAGCAGGCACAAGGACAGAGGGGTGACGGCTGCTCGCTGAGGCCAGCGGATGGGAAAGGGGCCGCTGTCCTTTGTTTAAGTCTGGGGGCACCTGATCTT
Organism: Glossophaga mutica; assembly: GCA_039655065.1. Taxonomy (NCBI): domain Eukaryota; kingdom Metazoa; phylum Chordata; class Mammalia; order Chiroptera; family Phyllostomidae; genus Glossophaga; species Glossophaga mutica. Next base: position 13,225,546 of record CM077315.1, on the reverse strand, counting down.
CTGTGTGCGCAGGCATCGCCCCGGGAGGTGTGGACAAATGTGCCTTCCTGGGGCTCCTTGGGTCCTGGACGGAACTTGGGAGGCTGCATTTTAGCAAGCAAGCTCGGGGCTTCTGATGACACCCTGTGGGTCCCATTTGGGGAAAAGTGGCTAGTTATGGCTTTTGAGAAAGAGTCAAATAAAGAATGTGGTCACGTCCCCGTTTTATAAACTCCCTCTCATGGGGCGAGATGGATGCCCTAGAAGAGGAGAGCTGAGGCAGGGGAGCTCTTAGCGGGCTGACCCAGTGGCCCAGGCGAGATGGGCCGGCACCTGAACTCGGGCAGGGCTGGGGCGGTAGGGGGCGTCGTGGAAGCAGACTCAGGGCTACGGATGGATTTCCTTGACCCACTGGCTGCGGCAACAGTAGCGCGGAAGTCAGCACCTGCTCGAGGACAACTCGAGCTCCACAACGGGAATGCAGTACACGCCCTGAAGCAAAATGAGGCCGACCTGCAGCACAGGATGATTCCATCGGAAATGCTCCGACAAGTAGGGTTCTTCCATTTCTGTGCCGTTTTAGCCTTCAAAGGACATTTGGGGGTATCTCATTGTCGCAGATACCCTCGATTAACTCAGCAGCAGGCAATGCCAGAGATGTGACACTGAATCATTGTTTCCAGGGATGATGTAGCTTATATCATTTATTCAACATCTACGGAGAAGCTACTGTGGTAGGAAGGAATAGTGGCGGGGGCAGAAGTGACTCACATTCAGCATGGGGTGGGAGTGATGTAATAAAGTGGCACAATTAATGATGCAACTGGGTTCTAGGAGGGGCCCAGGGCAGATTCTGTAAGATTTCCCAGGTAGGAGGCATGCTAATCCAAGAGGCAGTCAGCCTTGGAGGATGGACCTGACTGCACACGTAGGAATTAGGTGGGAAAGAGATTTTAGGCTGAAAAAAATGCCTGGAAAGCATGACTAGAGAGAGTCAGATGAAGACTGAAAACGGGGCACAGAAGCCCACAGAAATGGTTGCTTGAAGTTCACGACCGGATAAAGGATTGAAACAAGTAAACAGACCGTGCTTGCTGGCATGAACGCAGTATCTCCAAAACCACCTTCTGGGGTGGCTCCCAAGTTGTCAGACAAAAGGGCTGAAGGGCCTTGGATATTGAGGCAGGGGTCCCAGACTGCTCTGCATTGGGCTAGTGTTGCACAGAGGTGCCTCAGGGCTGCCGTGGGATGTGAGGATAGGAATCCAAGGGGCAAAGACCCCCCACTTCTCAGGTCTACACTAGAGATGATTTGCTCTCACCTTTTTTTCTAGGCTTCTAAGTGTTTTCTCCAAAACCCCTTATTACTTTCTCAAAAGTGATAAGAAAATATAAGTTTCTTAAAATTTTTTGAGGTCTGTAAATTACTTGGAGATGGGAGTGTCATCACAAAAGTTGAATTTGTAAACACAAGACTCATTTGGGAGTATGCGTAGAAGGATGTAAACAGGAAAGTCTGCTTAAACGTTGTTTAGATAGTCCAGGCAAGCAATGATGAACCCGGCGGTGTGGCAATGGTAGTGGTTACGGTGGGACGGGGCCAGGGGGGATGGGCGTGCAGGTGGATCTAGAAGCGAGGGCATAGGTGGGCTCCAGATGACCTGGGAGTTGAGTGTGGAGTACGAAGGAGGAGGAGGAAGAAGACGGTGGCTCTGATGAGAGCAGAGCAAGCCGGGGCCCTGGGGATGAGGGGAGGAGTTCAGGTCTGGCTGTGACCGGTTCCGTCTCCTCACACTCGCTGTCTCTCTCGGCTCAGAGGAGTCAGCTTTCCATCAGGAAGGACTCTGCAGTTACTCTACACCTAGCAAAGCTTTCCTAATGAAGTAAGGCTTTAATAAATCCGTACTGATTTAATTTGACTATCTCATGACATCACCTCAAGTTCAAGTTTCAGACAAGGTGGAGACAGAAGGTGCCTTTGCTTTCGACTTGAAATAGATGGAGGGGAGCAGACACGCTTCCAGGCTGTTCTTCGGGCGGTCATGACGCAGAGTGAGGTGGCAGAGAAAGTGGTGCTTTTTTTTTTTTTTTTTTTTTTTTTGCAGCCAAAGGACACCGTTTCCAATCCCACCATGTCCCGTTTTTCAATGTGCCATGCTGGGAAAGTTTTCAGGGCTGCTCAGCATTTGCTTTTGCATTTTAAAATGAGGGAGATAATATGTCTTTCTAAAATATTGTGATGATACATTGTGACGATTTATGTAATACTCAGAGTACTGCTTGGGGGTTCAGTAGATGCTATACACACATTAGCACTCGCACCCCGCTCCCCCAAACCATGTTAACGAAAGTGTCCCTTTTCATACCCCCATCCATGCCCAATGTCGTAGAGTGTAGCATCCTTAAAGAGTGTTCATGTATGTGAAAGGCTCACGTCCATGATGTTCTCGGAAGTGGGTGCAAAGGTGGTAAGTCCATCAGGCCAAGCTGAGAATGAGAGTCGTACTCGGTTCAGTACTGGGGAAAGGTAAGACCTTCTCTCAGACAGGAGGAAAGCCCACCACAGGCATGCAGTTTTATAACGGGGGCCATGAGGCAGTCTCAGAGAACTCAGAGAAATCTCAGAGAACTGAGGTGGTTTCATAAAGTGCTTTGTCTTTTTTATCCCCATAAGCATTTAGGATTATTAGTTATACTTCAAACAAAATTTTTCCTTTTTGTTTTCTGGAGAGCGTACATACACATGTAACTTGATTCGATAAAAAAATGAAAGAACAAAAATGTCCACCTCTCAATTTAAAAACGATAATTGTGGAGCCCTTGTAGGTGAAGTCAAATACTGAGAATTTAATACCGATGCCATTTGTAATTTGCCTAGACTACAAAGGTAAATCAATCTTCTATTGTTTTAAGTTCAATGAGTACACAGCAGTTGATGACTTGGCCTGCGATAATCCTTTTCAAATGTTATTTTCAATTCGAAAGTACCTGCCAAATAACACCGGATTACCCTAGTATGACAATGGCACACCGCCCACAGAGGGGCGGTGCGCTCTGGGGATGAAAGGGATGATGCGGAAGCAGGTGGCATTTGGGTACCACCAGGTGCTCCACACAAATGGGGAGGAAGCAAGGGCTACCACCTACCAAGAAGCTTGTATTCTGGGTTTCTGCAGGAACAGTTAAGACCTGGCACCAACCCAGAGGGAGGGCAGGTAAGATACGAACATCTCGTGGTTTGTTGAAGCTGGCTTGTATGAGCTTGCAAGATTCAATTGTTACACATTCAGACATTTGGTAGCTCAAAACGGGATGTGGTGGGAGTATTTACACCAGGGAAATAGGCAAAGTCTAATGGCCAGGTAATAAATAAATCCCAACTCTGCCTAAGCACATTACCCTAAAGACCAGAGATACTCTTGAGAAGTGCTTGTTTTCAATGAGATGTCTCCAAATGAGCAAAGGAGTCTAGGACCATCCTGTGCACATGCCTAGCCTTTCTGTTTCTCCTGACTCATGAAAACAGAAGAAAGAAACAATGCCGCCTCCTCCTGTATCTCATGTCAGGGGAATGAAACCTGCATCATCAGACTCTGCCTCCAGATGAAGTGCAGCTAGCTTCTGCAATGACCATTTGGATGAGTGATTTCTACATTTGGACAGATTTTCTCAGAATATGATCTACCTCCGAAGAGCAGTAACATCCCAGATGGTATCTTCAATGAGGTATCTGAATGACCATTAATTCCAAATCAATGTGATTACTCAGAGGGAGTTTTGTGTGTTTGCAGAGTGCATCTGTGGGTGTTCCCAACAGCAAGCTTGCATGTTTTAGAAGAGGGGAGATACAGAGATTCTTTGCAAAAGCAGCTTCATGGTGGAAAACAGTTAGCAGGATGGGGAAACCAGAACAATGAACGTGAGTTGTCTTGTGTGCATGGTTCGTTCCCAGTTAACCCCAAAAGCAGAAACAGAGGAATTATTATTTATTCATTCATTCACGTATTCTTTTTCTTTTGTCTAACAAAAATTTTGAGCTTAATGGCACCATGTCATGAGTTGAGCAAAGAGTAGTCAGAAAGACATAAGTGCTCCCTGCTCTGAGGGAGTTGCCCACTGAGGAAGACAATCATCAAACTCATTATTACACACACAGTTACTGAATTTCAACTGCAACAGGTGCTGCAGTGGAGAAATATGGGGCACAACATGGAGAAATAATGGGATCCCGCCTAGGCCTAGGTGATCAGGTAGGACTTCCTGTAGGAAGTGACACTTGGCAGTCCGCACAATGCATGCATTCATTCCGCAGTACTGCATCAATGCCAGCGTTAGGGGATCCGAAGATACAAAGGCTGTTGCCTGTCCTGGGGAGCTCACTGTCTATGGACCATTTGATCAAGCGAGATGCAATGACATAAAGATAAAAGGAAAACACTGGGTTTAGGGAAGTAGAGAGGAGGAAACCACTCCCTAGAAAGACTAGAGTCTTTCTGGACAAGCAATGCCTATGCAGAAGCTCAGTTCATGAGTAGGAGACACCCAAGGCAAAGGTGGGATATTGAAGGAGGGGGCCAGTCCAGCCACAGGCAAAGACATGGAGGCATTAGCCCTCTGTTGTCCAGATCCCTGCTGATGTATTCGGTCAAATGCTTTTTAACTCTGTCCTTGCATTTGTTGTTTTCACTAACATTCTCAGTTTCAGAAGAGTGGGGCACCATTGCCTCCATGGATGTACTTTGAAACAGTGTCCCATGCAGAAAGAGAGCAATCTGTGGATCTCACAGAACTTGATTTGGTTCCCACCTCCCCCATTAGCTATGTGACCTTGGACAAAGCACTTGAACCTTTCAGCTTCAGCTTTCCCCTCCGCGAAGCTGGGTGACAGGGTCCACGTGCATGAGATTTTTCCAGGCAAGACACCAACAGCCACAAGGCCCTTGACGGTGCTGACGTGGACCGAGGGCATTCGGTGATTCGTGCCCCAGCTGGTGTCTATGTTCACATATCTGTCTTTCACATTTCTGGCTGTGTAAGCACTGATTCAGGTCGAAAACAAATGTGTAAGTGACGTGAGCATCAGAACCAACCTTGAGGCAGCTGCTTCGTCTGCAAACTGGGGAGCTCCGTGGAGGTGCCCCGCGTGGTCAGGGGACAAGGGAGACGCGCTTACCCAGTTACTGTCAGCTTTTTACTGGGATCGTCACTGGAACATCGGTGAGTTCCGCCCTTGCCAGCAGGTGCCATTTGAATTTCTATAATCAATGCACTAAAACTTTAAACATTTTCTCTTTCTAAACATTGGATATTGAAAGTAACTGCTTGCAGAAAGGGGTTTAGGTCACTCCTCCAATCGGGTTTGCATAATTGCCTTGGGAGTGTGTTTCACTGACTTGAATTCTGACGGTTGTATCCAGAGCACAACTGATGTCACTGTAGCCAGGAACTGCCGATTTTAGGGTGTATGTGATTATATGTACAACTCAAAAAGAAAGATTTTTACCGATTAAACTAGTGATTTCTCATCACTCCGTGGTTTCCTAAACTCACTGAAAGAGTTCCTTCAGACTGATTTAGGCATAGATTTTTCCACCTATAACTCTTGTGAATTTATTTTAGGAAGTAAAAGAAATTGGTTAAGGTATTAATAAAGCTTGTTCCTATCCAGAGTGAGAGTTTTTATTGTTATGGGGATCTTTGTCTCCTAAGCTATTGATCCTTGTTCGGCAACTTTTAATATGTGGACAGATAACGATAGCTAATTAAGATCCAAAGCACTCTGCCATCATGGAAATTCAAATGTGAAAGAAAAAACAGTGAGTCAAGTGTGTCTGAGAATTGCTGGAAAACAGCGAAAACGCAACAGAGAACGTAGCTGAGATTCATCAGCTGGTCGAGGGCTTATTTCAACTGCTAAGAATCTGGATAATTGCACAATGATGAACCGGGAGCCGCATTTTCAACTCCAGGATCGATACTTCACTTCGTGGAGTTAGAAAAGGTCTATCGCGCCGTTTTATTGTTCCTGTTAAAAGTCCATTCCGGACCCCAAACTCTGCAGCATCACTTAGTGCTGACCAAATTGCACCTTGGTGACATGCCCAGTGCCGCACGGCGGACTCTTCCAAGAAAATGGGAACATTCATTTGGCAATAACAGTAACTGCAATAGTCCCTACAATACATAGGAAAACTTTTTTCCCTCTGATTTTATATTTTATCTCATCAATTTCCCCCCTTCTATTTCACTCTGAAAATTGCCGCGCAAATCTCTGGTGGAACGACGTGTGTAGGAAAGGCTTTTTCCTTCCTTTCAGCCTCTGCCATTTGTACATCCTGTTATGCAGCTGACATGCCAGGCAACCGAAATGACCTGCAGAAGGGGGCCTCTGGGAACAGCCCCGGCCTCGGGCAGAAGCCCCCAAACGGCAGGAAGGCTCTTAAAACGGAAGCATGACCCTGTGACTGCCTGACCAGTTGGGCGCAGGTTTCTTACGAGCAAGCTAATCGTATTTATTACAACTTATTCACCTATTCCATATATTCAGCAAAAATGTATGGGCCAGGCTCTGTACGGTTGACGAGGATACAGAGACATAAAGGCAATAGTCCCGCCTTCTGTGAGTTCAGAGTCTAGCAATTGGAGATATGAAATAAATGAAAAAGTTAAAATGGTGCTTTAGGTTCTTCCAGAGTATTATGGGAGCAGGGGAGGGGGTTGGGGCCCTCAGCTAAGAATAAAGGGCGGGGAGGGGCTCAGTCTTCAGAGGAAGAGAGTTACATGGTACGAAAGAGTACACATTAGGTCCAAAATAGTACAGAAGGAGGCTACGCACGCATCACCCGGTTCCCCTCGATGCTGGGATCTTTGTAACTGTCTGTGTTATGGAAACCAGGACTCCTTTCACTTAGCGCAATATTCTCTAGGTCCATCCATGTGGCTGCACTCTAGGTGAGATGTAACACTGAGACTCATGAACACAGACCACCGTATGGTGGTTACAACAGGGAAGGGAGTGGGGGAGCGGGTAAAGGGGGCCTAATATATGGCGATGGAAGGTGTTTTAACTATGGGTGGTGGGAACCCAATGCAATATACGGATCAGGTATCACAGAAGTGTACACTTGAAACCTATATGATCCTGTTAACCAATGTCGCCAACAAATTGATCCTGTTAACCAATGTCCCCAACAAATTCAATTTTCAAAACCCCCAGAAAACCCATATTGGCACAATAAAAGAACCAGCCTACAGACCTGACTCAAGAATTCATCAATGTGGGCATGTACTCATTTTGCCTTTGTCTATGACGAGGGCACGGAAAAACCCGAGTGTTTTAGTGCAGCCATTTGCAGAGAACACGGGGAGCGGGGAAACAGCTCCAAACCCAAGCAAAAGTTTCCTTCCTAGCTAGTGTCCTCCTGTGCCCCACGGGCAGAGGGGACCGCACCGTGAAGGGCGAAGGGCGGCCCTGAGGCAGCAGACAGACGCACCTAGAGCAGTCCACCCGCACCTCCACCCGTGCGATGCGCCGGCGGGTCAGGAGACGAGGCAGTGCCCCCCCAGCATCGTTCGTGCCATCTGCTGTCCCTGGTGTCGGCTGACATCGGGTTTCCAGTTGGATTCTGAGGAGGTGCTGATGTGGTACAGCGGAAAGGCCCCTGGACCTCGGGGTGAGACCAGCTAGGATGGGAACCCTAGCTGCCATTTGTCAGCTCTGTTACTGTTGGCAAATCGCCCCCTCGGAGCAGCAGCATCCTCATGTGGGGAGCAGCCAGGCAGACAATGCTTCCCCAGACGAAGGTAAGGCGTGTAGCGCAACACGTGGAAATTAGTAGGTGCTCAGTGAACGGGAATGCGATTCTACGTATCACTGCCTTCTTCTGTGACGTTCTCGGGCCACAGTGCATCCTAATGACACGACCCAATGTTGACTTTTTCCTTTTAAATTATAGAGTCCCTGAGAGCTTTCAAAATGCTTACACATGTGTTTTCTCATTGGTGTCTTGCCTGTAAGACTCCTGAGGATGACTCACCGGGGTTGACACAGGTAGTAAGTGGCAGGGCCAGATCTAATGTCTGGTTTGATAATTTCAAATTCTGTGTTCTTCCTGCTGTACCCTGCCATCTCCGAGGTGCTGAAGGGGTTGCCGAGATTCTTCTGAGGAAGAGAGATGAAATGGCTCCGGATAATTTAGGGGCAAAGCAAAGAAAGCTTTCAAGCTTATAACAAAGTGGAACCTGGAGTAGGAGCTGGTCCCTCTAGGGGAGCACCCAGGAACATTTGACAGTGCTACTGAGTTTTGCTTTGGCTTACGCATTTCCTGGGGCACAGAGGGAATATTTTTGTCCTTTCTCCTGTTCTCTGCCAAGTCGTCTGCTTGGTCACCTGCTAAGTGAGAATATACAGTGTATTTCTCTTTTCTGCTCGAGCCCAGAGTGTCAGAGTGAAAGGGTACCTAGATAAATGACCACTTTTTAGTTTTGGTGGGGGGACCTGTTGTTTCTGGGGTAATCACAAACAGTTTGGCAAATGTTATTGGGCAGAGGACGAACAGGGAACACACTAATTATTTCTCCTCATGAGAGACCAGAAGATACACTGGTCCCTTTGGGAAGGGAATATAAAACATCCCCAGGGAACACATCTTGTCGGGCAGCTCTTCTCCACCAGGGAAGAGTCTCCACAGCTCCTGGGGCGGGGCGCGGGGGGTGCGTACACTGGGGAAGCAGGTGGACTGGACAGGAATCCTGAATTCTCCATTCCCCGTGTGACCTGGGGTGAGCTTCCATGATCCCCAAGGCTCCTTTGTAATTCTCCCTCACATAATGTGGGTTTCAATAACCTTTATAAGTGTTAATGTGAAGATTCAAGATGATGTATGTTAAATGCCTAAATAATAGTCTGGCATATAGTAGGTGCTCGATAAATGTCAACCTCCACTCGTTCCCCCTGTGCAGTGTCTGTTCATTCCCTACAGGCAGGCAGTAAAACACATACCTGTTCCATCTTAAAGAGCCAGTGAAATCGTACCTGATTACCACTTAACCCATTTTCGAGCCTCTCACGGCCCCAGCCCTCTTGGCAATGAGGTTCAAACTCTCAGCTTGCAGTGAGCAGGGCTGCCACCTGGGGAGAGCACCAAGAGCCTCTGTCTGGTTGCTGTGCCCTGCACACGCGCCCCCACCCACCCACTGGGGGACGGGATGGGAGTCTTTCTCCAGCTAATTTGCCAGTTAGGTGGAAGAGTGCTTGCCAAATCACAAGGCTGTTGAGATTAAACTGGTAATTACCACACACAGGCTCCCCAAAGGGTTCGCTCGTCCGTATCCAGCCACTGATGGAGAGGCTAACATTTGGAGTGGCCTCAGAGCCAGATGTAAGTTGCGGCAGATGTGAAGAGATAAACACTGGGACTGGAGAGAAGTTTTAAGTAATGACATGGTGCTCAGCCGTGGGGAAATGTCAGTCCGGGGAGCAGGTCCCGGAAGGCAGACACTCTCTTCCAGTCCTCTGGCCGATACCCAGCGCCCTTCCATACCAAGCCTGGGTGTCTTCCCAGCCCAGCCTCCCTTTCCTCAACCCCAGCTCAATCGGTCGGTCACTCCCTATCTGACTGCCGACGGCTTCCACAGGGATCCCTCCACCGTGATGATGGTTCCCGATGAATCTACGAGTTGTTTGCCGCCACTGGTGGCAGACCGATTGGAGATCGTGACCCTCAGCGCCCATGCTAGTGCCTGTCACGTAGCAGATGTTCACTGATAATCGAGGGGGAGGAGGGAGAAAGGACGGAAGGAAGCGACCTCTGTTGAAGCCCCAGCAATCCCTCTCCTCAGAGCAGCCATCGTTGCCCTGCTCGGTGACTCAGAACTGCACCACCACCCTGCTCCCACCTGTCCCTGGGCCCCACACAGCCTCTTCTCCCCAGCCTCCCGCACGGGAAGCTGCCTGCCTCCTGCAGAGGGAGAGCGGATCAGGAGCCTGCGGTCCCACCGGTCTTCCCCACATCCGTCCCGTGTTTCTTGGTTGGAATGAGATTTGGCTGCACACCTCAGGGAACGACAACCGCAGGGGCTCACCCCAATAGAAGGCCTTGTTTCTCTCCCAAGTAGAGGCTGGAGAGTCCAACACGTTATGGTGGCTCCTTCCTTTGGGTTCACAGAGACCCAGGAGTTTATCTTTCTGCTCTATCACAACTTCAAGGTCACTGTATGGCCCAAGATTGGTACAGGTACCGCAGCTGGCAAGGACACATTTCAGACTCAAGGAGGGAGGAAAGGCAGGAGAGCATCCCCAGCCAACTTGGCTCTCTTTAAGTGTGAATCAGTCTCCATCACTTCTGCACACACCTCTTTGGCCTGGATATAAGCAGACAGCAGCACCTTGCTAACAGGAGATTGAGAAACAGGGCCCTTTTCTTTTGTCCAAGAAGGCAATTGCCTTGCCAGAAATCAGGGTTCTGATATTAAGGGATTCAGAGGGACTATGCCTTGAGATGGGGAACTAGCAACAACAGCATCCTGGATGAAAATAAAAGAACAACGAAAGTGAAGGGAGTTGCATTTCCCTCGTCTATAAAGACCCAACCCCCTAAATGCCATTTCTCCTGACAAGCACAATTCAGATGTCTATCTCAGGGAGAGAGAAAAAGATGGAGAAAAATGGTACCTTCCTCCTAGCTTCACCAAAGCAGCCCAAAGAAATCAACCAGCGGGGAAGAAGCAAATATGTATCAATTCCCTACTTGCCCCACATACCAGAATACATTTGATCTTAGTTAATTATTGCAGTATCCCTAGGACGTAACTATGATTACTCCCATTTTGTAAATGGAGACTTAAGTTCAGAGAGGTTAAGTGACTTGCTCAAGGTTGCAGAGCTAGTAAGGGATGAAGCTGAAATTCAACCCAAATCCCCTCAAGTTCCTGTTCTCTGTGTAACAGTGACTCTTGACGCAAAAGCAGAAGTAGGAGGAAGAAGCATGACACCATCTTCGATACAAAGAACGAAATGCCCTTGAATTCTGGTTTTAGCATTTGGTGTGGAATACTAAATGTTCATAGTTCCTTTTATGTATAGGCGTTTGTCTGGGAGACATTTTTTGCATACGTGGATTTTGAAGATATTTTAAATCCCCACTGAGGTGCCCTATATTGATGGTGGAGGGGAGAGGGGAGAGCTGAATGCAAAACTTCAAAGTTTGAATGTGAGTGGCCTGCTGACCACTGAACTCAGAAAGGTTTTTCCCTATTCAAAGCAGTGCTGACGCTTACTGCTGTTGGGCCACACCGGGCTTCTAGGATGCACAGATGATGCGGGACACACCATCGGAGCTGCAGAAGGAAGCTGTCAGTGCGACCCCTTAGGGATCAAAGGGAACATATAGGTCCCCATGGCCAGCCTTCCACATAGAGCAAAATGTTCCCTGACACTCCTCATGAGTAATCAATCACCCAGCCTTTGGAAAAGGGGGCTTCCTGTTTTCTAAGGCAAAACATTCTGATGATATACACCTTCTTTTAAGATGAAGTCATTATCTAAACTCTTGAGTTTTACAGCAAGTAAGTACGGAGGGTCTGCCATGCACTGGGCTTTTCTATACATGATCTGCAATAATCCTGAGAGTGTGCCTACAAGCCTAGGAGGGAGGTGGAGATTATCCCTCTCCTTTTGTACTTGAGTCAAGAGCCTGTGACTGCAGGACTCTCCAGAAGCCACACAGCTAAGAGATTGAGGCCACCTGGCTTCAAAGTGGATACTCTTTCCTTGCACAGCCGTTGCTTGTTTGTCCTGTGTCCTGGTCCTTGTTCTTGACCTCTGGTCTATACTTCACTGGTTCTGGCTGGCTGGATGTCGGCACCATCATTTCTTCTACATAGGACAAAATTTGCAGACCGGTCATCACTCAATAGACCTCCCAGGATACAAGTCAACTTTTTCAATGGTTGTCCTATCCATGGCTCCCCAAACAGCACACTATGCTGGTTGTGAGGTGGGGTTTGCACCCCTGGAGTTTGAAGATCCACGTGTCCTTTCTGCTGAGCTTGTCCTTCAGTTGACTTCAATCACAAATGCTCTGGAGCAGCTGAGTTATTCATGTTAGTTCATCACAATTGTGGGTTCGATGGACAAATCCAAGTCCATTGTCCCAACCATGTTTGCCTGGAGCTCAACCTCAAGCAGTTGATACTGAACACTCAGGACTTTACATGCACTCTGCCACTCACTTACTTACATTATGTCTGTACGTATGTATGTATGTCCGTCCCTCAATACTGTTGCCACCCTGTCTTTAAGACAGTTCCTTTTCAAGAGGCAGTATGACATAAAGAGAGGGCACCGATGTTGATATCCAGTATCTCTGCTTCATAACAAACTACACCAACACTTAGCAGCTTAAAGTAACAATAATTGTGTATTCTGCTCCTGCATCAGCCACGTGGGCAGGACACAGGTGGGACAGTTCACCTGTGTTCCATGTGCCTTCAGTGGGGCACATTCTACCAGGCATTGGAGAATCCACTTTCAAGACAGTTTACTCACATGGCCGGCGAGTTGGTGCCGTGAGCTTAGAGTCCAGCTGGGGTTGCAGGTCAGGTGCAGGAGCTCTGGTTTCTTGCAACATATGTCTCTCTGTGGGTTTCTTTGGCTTTGTCACTGCATGGTGGTTGAGTTCCAAGAGCGAGTGTCCCAAAGGAACCCGACAGCAGCAGTAAGGCCCTTCCTAACAAAGCCTGGGAAGTTGCCAAGAATCACTTCCACCACATGCCATTGGTCCACCTGACACCAAGCTCCACTCAGGTTCAACAGGTGGAGACACAGCCCACACCTATCCATGAGAGGTGTGTCAAAGGATCTGTACCCCACAGACCTGCCTAAGAAAGTGGTTAGCTCTCACCTGTGTTTTTGTTTGACCCAGTACAAGTTACTTCACTACCCTAAACTCATCTTCGCCCTTCCTGTGGTGAGAAAGAGTAGAATGTCGAATTAGATACACACTGTGATTCCTGCCACCATCTCTCCTTTGAGGCGCAAGCCGGCTTCCTCCTCCCCACTCAGTTTGTTAATATTCCATTCGTGCTATCTGAATTAATCAGTCCATCAGAAATAATCAGCGCCATCCTCTCCAGCGTCTCCCAGGTTTTTAATAAAACTTTCAGACAGGTCGGAGCGCCGGGGCACGCCCTTGGAGGCCTCTCTTCAGACTGGCCGACACTCGTCAGTGGCAGTCGCTCAAGTCACTGTGGATTCTTGCTAGCCTCTTAGAGTTTGTGTGGTCTTCTTAATTACTCTCTTCCAAGTAGGCCATACTCCAGGAAGTAGTGACGAATGAGTGAACAGGCAAATATAAACAAATGGGACCTGTATGCATAAGCAAATCTGAGGCTGGTTTTCAGACAATGCATTTGAGTCATGATTTCAAGATGCAGGTTAAGAATTTATTTTCTGGTAGCCAGATTAAGTGAATTTAGTTAGATAGATTTTCTGGAGAAAAGCCTTGGAAAATTCTGACCAAATACAACATTCTTTTAAACAAAAGATTATACTGGAACTTGTTTTGGTAACACAGTTTGGTCCCAAGTCAACTTCACATCAGTCCACCTCGTTTAATGCCAGTGGGAGTAACTGTCACCGAGAACACTCTCAATAAAATATTTGCAAACATCTACTTTCATTTGTGTGTCAATATCTCAACATAGTAGCATTTGATTCTCGGAGTACTTTAAAGTGGTTAGAAATCTTCAAGGAATTATTTTATCTATTTGAATAAAATTGTTAATTATTATATTCTGTTGTGAAGGCATGAACCAGGGAAAAGATAAAAGCATCTTTCAAATTTAATGTCCCAATTAATTAATTTTTACTTATAAAATCAGAGTCTTTGCCAGGTCTCCTGAAAGCAGTATAAAAGATTGATGTCATGAAGATAAGAATTTAACTAGGTCAAGCCCTACCATCAGATTATTCTTAATTAGGAATGAATCTCTGTATAAATTCTATAAAATGACCGAATACCAGACGGTACACTAAATTATTCGTGTAATGCAAGGGGCACACAATTTGAAGGTGGGCTGCCCCGTTTTGCCGATTTCCTCAATGGTGCTCTCTGCCCTGATCCATTCTGCGGGCGGTTGTTTATTTTCCAAGTTCACAAAAATGTCATGTTTAATTACAGATGGTGCCCCTTCATGCCTGCTCTCAGCATTGAATGTAAAATATTGGCCTAAAAAGAAAAACATGTGCTTCTGTCAGAAGAGGCATCATTTCAAAAGGTCAGGTTTGAAACTTGCTCAGCGAGTCAGCTCGGAACTTGTGGGCTTTGGTGCTGGTGTATATGGAGGGTTAGCAACAGGGGCGTGGGGTGGGGGAAGGTACAGAGAATGAGTAGCATAGATGGTGGGTAGAAAATAGACAGGGGGAGGGCAAGAATAGTGTGGGAAATGTAGAAGCTAAAGAACTTATGACACATGGACATGAACTAAAGGAGGGGGGAATGTGGGTGGGAGGGGGTGTGCAGGGTGGGGGGAATGATGGGGGAGAAATGGGACAACTGTAATAGCATAATCAATAAAATCTATTAAAAAAAAGAAAGAACAAAAACAAACAAACAAACAAACAAAAAGAATCAACAAGGTGAGGCCCTCCAGGCAATGCCAGACGCTGCTGAGGAAGGTGGCTTTCGCTGGGTAAAGGGGAGGGGGGCTGTGAGACAGATTTAATGTGTGTCACGTCCCAGCGTCACGGGTGAGTCTCATCCATGTAATGGGGGGAATAGATGTGATGTGGAGAATGCATGCTGTTTCATTCTGTGTATACACAGTCCAGTGACAAGTAAAACTCAGCTAATGGTGGTAAGTGTAAAAACAGCAGTAGCCTCTGGGTGAGTATTGCTGAGAAGGGGTGTAAAGAAACCTCCGGGGTTGATGGACATATTCTGTTTCGTGGATGGTGGTTGGACACGTGTACGCGTACTGCCTTCTCAGAAAACTCCCACGCAACCCTCATATCCCCTAAAAGGAGAAACTTGCTAAGATGTATTTGGAAGGAGTTATCCACGACTTTTAGCCGCTCTGCTTCCCCAAACCCCTGCAGCTTGTGGTGTTCCAATCTTTCGGCTGGGGTGGTGGGTGGCAGGTGCAGAAAAGACAGGTCTCAGACTAAACAAGGCCCATTCTGAGTCCTGGAGGAAGGGATTCAAAGGGTTAAGGAGGAGCTAAACTAGACACTAGAGTGAGAACAGGAAGCTGAGTAGACACCCCTCAATCAATTCCCTACCAGACAAGCTTCAGGAATGACTGGGTGGGGACTGGATTTCCAAGGGAAAGAAGGAACAATAAACATGGACGGGGAGGCGAAGCAGACCGAGGGGGGTGTTGAATGACATTACCGGACTGCTCTTTCCCTCTAGTTTATAGGGAAATAATGAAGATTACTGATCAGGAGCCCTAAGAGATGATACCAGGTACCACGGGAGGTCACTCTGAGGGCAACACCAGCAATGAATTGATGAACCTTGGCCTGTGAACACTCACTCTTGCCTTTTATTTCCATGAGGATCTCTTCTCCCTATTTTTCTTAATCTCTCTCTTCTCTTTTCAGCTTCCGAGTCAGACCTTTTTCAACAATATGGTTAGCCTGATTGTTCTAGAGCAAAAGTTTGTACTGCTTGACTAAATCCTACATTACAGAAAGCGCATTCAGCCACTCAGCTACAGATTGAATTGGAGTATGGGTATCACATATAATTTGATTCCGACATTCTTCTTTATATCACTTTTTTTTTTGCTATGTGCTCTTAAAGCTATTATTACATTTAAACATATAGGTAGGTGCGATTAATCCATTTTGTGACGTACAAATGAGTTGAGTCATTCATTTCGCTACAAAATGTCAAATATCTAAAAGCGGCAATGGAAAACCGACTTTGATTTCAAGTTAGAGAGGGCACATTTAATTTTGCCAAAGCTTAGGTCAAACTTAGAATCTCTTACACTGCTGAACTGTAACGTTGCACCTAATGAGCGTGCAGGCCACGCTGAGCTGGGGCAGCAGAGGGAGCAGGGGTCAGAAGGCGTTACCGCCCAGGCTGACAGAGTGACCTGCGGCGCACAATCCGCAGTCGCACAACCGGACTTTATGAATCAATCACACAGCGTCACAACCACTGGGAACATCGACTCTGCAAACGCCTGCCTCTGCCCGAATATCTCTTGTTTTTAACTCTTTCTCACCGAAGTAAATTCCAGCTTTGTCCGCACCATTTTGCTGTTATCAAGCGCAATGGAATTTTCCTTCAGTTGCACACAGAGACCAGGCAGACGTCAGCACGTCCACATTTCTACTTTGCTCCCAAGAACTCCGCATTTCTGGAGATGGCCTTTGTAAAGAACACAACCACGCCCGGCCCAAGTGTTTACTTCTCATGACCACGTTTCTCCAGGCCGAGGGAAGAATATCCACAGCTCCTGTCCCAGCGGCACGGTTTACGGACCCCACTCTGAGTCACGAGGCTTGGGGCAGGGTGATAAATAGATATCTCTTGAGTCCGGTGCTGGAGACTTTGCACGCATGTACATATGCAGCCATGCAGCACCTTCGGGTAACTTCTAACTTAGAATGGAAGAAGATGAGTAATTTTCTTGAGTAACTTATGTAAGGACATTAGGGGAGTCCATGCAGGTGGGCTGAGGTGCAGAATAGGAAAAAAAGAATGCAGCGCTGGTAGAAGTTAACTGTGAGACAAAAAAGAGTGAAAACTGAAAAAATGGTAAGTAGAGCCCACAACTAACATCTCAGGAGTCAAGATGGTATAGTGACATGCAACTGAAGACAATTATCTGAGTCCCTTATCAGAAATCTGAATATGGAAAACAGTAACAGGTTCAGAAATAAGCAGGACCATGACTTCTAGGATATACCTGCCAGACGTCAATCAATGAGGTAAGTTTGCAGCACCACAAGAGACAAAACTGATTTATGGTCCTTCTGGAGTCTACAGCCTCAGGGAAAATTGCGCCAAAAAAAAAAAAAGGCCATCTATTGTGACTTTTAAACACTTAACGGTGCCTTTAAAATAGCCCACAAAGAAACAGAAGCCAGTGGCAATAAGCCTGCTCTTGAAAACTCTGTGAGAGGGACTAGCGGCAGGCGCCTCGCTTCTCCTGGTGTTTTCCCTCAACTTGTCAGGACCTTGTCCAGAACTCTATGAGCTCCCACTGCTATGCAGAAATGTTTATCTCTGGGTGCCTATTAGGCATCTATCCCTAAATACGCACTAGCTGTGACCTTTGGCCCCTGTTCCTTTGAAATTTGCTTTTGCCAAGTCTCTAGTTTCAGTATGAGGAGGCTCAGCATCACAGCTGGTGAGCAGCTGAGCTAGAATTCCAATTCCATCCGTCAGAATCCATGTCCGTCCTGGGCCTGCCCCAGCACATGGTGCAGGAAGCAAGTTCACACTTACTGTCTATCTTAGTTCCACATATTTTGCAGACGATGGCTTTATCCCATCCGAGTGTCTGCTTCACCTGTATTGCACATAATTGTATTTCTGTAATAAATACATCAAACTGAGAAAATCACAATAATTAAAATATTTATGCCTATGAGAAAAAACAGGCGATTCTGGGTGAACGTGGCCATAAAGGGCTGAAAATAAGTGGCTGTTTAACGACAAGAAAGCTGCGCTGTGCGTCCCTGGAAGAGCAGTTTGGCTTTTGACTCAGGAGAGTCATTTAGCTTTGGGAGTTTCCCAAAGTGCTTTATCCCTGCATCAGTCATCTCAGCAAGATCTCCGTGTAATGCCTGGACACCTTGCTCTGATACTTGAAATGGAAGACCCCAGAAGCTCTGTGTGGAAGGAAGCATTTCTGTAATCATACATGGTCCTTGAACTTTGATTGCTTGTTGCGTTTTACCCATATGGACTTCAGAAGCAAAACAGACCACATGTGCAGAGGGACAAGCAGCTAGCGGATTTGTTAAGACAGATTCTGGCTATGGTTCTGTGGGTAGTGTGCGTTAGTGTAAGAATCACACGAGTATAGATCACCATGGACTCTGATTTCCCAGCACTGGAGTTCAGATCTCTGCACGGAATCTTACTAGCTGTGTATTAGTAGACATGCAACTCGATGTCTCCAAGTCTCATAAGACACAAAATGCAGCTAACAATACAGATACTGTGATCTTGCACTGAGTAATTAGAGTTAGAACAAAGGAATACGTGTTAAGGAAGTAGTTACATACCCTGACTTTTTCAGAATTAGTTCCTATATCCGTTATCAATTGCTCATATCTCTCAAGCTGTGCGTCCTGCAAGCTAGGGCCTTGGCTGGCTTAGAATGAGCAGGAATCTGTTGAGCAGGTAATATTCTTTTCCAAAAAAGATCCTTTCAGCTCCTACTGTCATTCTCTCAACAAATATCTTTGGTGAGCATGGAAGAAACATGTCAAAATGAGCACTTGGTGAGGAGTCAAGATGTAATTCCAAATGCCAGCCCCTGTCCCTTGGTGCACAATTTAGGGTAAATCACCTGACCTCCACAAGTTTCATGAAAACAAAAATGGGGGCAATGAGAGGAACAGGGTGTAGCCCAAAGCAACTTCAAAGTTTCCACTTTCGGTAATTAAAAGCACGCGCAACCCTCAGCCATTCCTTTCTTCAAGGCGCTGATGCTCCGCATATACATCTATCCAGTAAACCAATGAATAAATTAAATCAATCCATCAATAATAAATACATATCCCAGACCGATGCACAATGCGCTATTTTTTTTTCACAAAGAATAAATTGGTATCTCAGCATATTGGCGTAGAGGAGTATTTTCTGTTCCTTTTATGAAAGAATGGTTTTAAGGAGCAAAAGTATATGGTCTTTGTCAAACATATAAGTCTGTATTTTCATTTAAATGTAAATGAAGCAGTGAGTCTTAGGGAACCAGCCTTCTGCAGAGAAGCACCAGGAACAGTGAGCTTTTCAAATTGAAATTCCTTCGTAAATTATTTTTTAAGTCTCTCAAGATCATCGTGATAATTAATTTCTTTTATATTTTAAACATCTTCTTCTTTCCCTGCACAGAGGAAGAAAGCAGCAACATGGGTGGAGGGGCTCCGATTGCTAGGCGACAGGGCGCACTGCTGGCTGGGGAGACATTTGGGCAACACACACAGAGATATGAATATATTAGTATGGGGACCGCTACTTTCAGAGCGAATATTACACTGTCACAAATATCATACCCTCAAGCCAAGGTATGTATGAATGGCTTCATTATTAAAATTTGGTTACTGTTTCAGAACAGTAAATCCATCAGTTATGATAATTTTTTAAACATGAAACCACAAATATTAATAAAAAGTTGTCAGTTCAATGGAGCATCAACAGCAACCAGATATTATAATTCTGGGGAAGTTAGGGAACAATATTTTTAAAGCCTAAGAAAATATTCCCTAATTCAAAACTTTCACCTGAAGCTTTGGAAGCTCTGGCTTGGACAATAAATTTCCCCCACTCTCCTCCCTAACAAAACACACCATTTCTCACCGTCTACAGAATAAAGACCGTGTTTTCCTAGCCTGGCATTCGAGAACCGTATTTGCTCCAGACAAACTTTCCGACTGCTTCCCGCACCCCGCCCCCACCCACACCCTTCCGCTCAGGCACAGAGTGGGGCCTGCCCACAGAATCATCACGGCGTCGTCTTTACTGAAAACGGCCCTCAGCTGGCATGCCCTCCCTTCCCAGGACTTTTCTCAAAAGGCCAAACTAAATGTTGGTTGGATTTTAAGTTCTTTATTCAGCATCTTGCTCATAGTAGGTTCTCAATAGTCTATGATGAATGAGGAAATAAAACAAATTTGTTTCTGGTTTCCCTACAAGAGTCATAGATTTTATATCTCTGAAGTAGCCAAAAAATGTTTTAAAAATAAAGAATATTGAAGCACATTAGGGAAATTTCGCCAAGAGAAAATCTGGAGAACAGGCAGGCCTGTCGTATGCCAGGAAATTGGTTTTCTTTTTAATCAAGTGGACAGCCACCGCGCGGTTATTAAGCAGCCTGACTGTCTCGGAGAAGTTGGCTAGTCCCCTGAAGGTCAAAGGGCCCGGATCATAATACATGCGTCCCAGACTGCACAAGACAGAACCAGACTTGCAGAAGGAAATGACCTGTTTTCTTTTCTAAATTGCAGAGGAGTCAGTCTTCTCACTTTTTGTCTCCATTCTCTCGCCAGTCGTTTTCCCCGGAGGGCCCTTTACCAAGATCGCAGCCAATACCGGGGCAATCGGGCACACCAAATCTGCCCTGCCTTCATCGCACGTATTCAAGGTACGCTATGAAGGCAGAATGAAAACCGAACCTTAGTAACAGGATTAACTTCTGAACAATAGGTCTCAAAACCCAATAGAAATAGAAGGGACAGTGTCAGCAATAAGGTTCTGAGAAATCATTGAGTTAAAACCCCTTTATTTTTAAAAGCGGATCACTTGTGGGTTGCAGTGGCTCTTAGTATCAAAGCCTGGAAGAGCGGGTACTGCACAGCGGGCCACGTCCCCCCCCGAGATTCTGTTCGCCCAAGACTGCTTCTGAAAGCCGCGTATCTGACATTCTATCTTGCCCTAGCAGGCTGATTTATCCCCTGGAGAAAACGCATAAGGACCCTGCACCCGAGAGGAGGAAATTAATGTCATAAACCTGTCGTAAAACATTCCAAGTCAAAATAAGGCCTGGTGACACTGGGGGTCTCTTCAGTAAAGGGTGGGAGCTGCGGAGCCCACGGTTGCGACACCAAGTCCTCCAGGGCCAGCTTCCTCAGACTAAAATGCCTAAATCTCCCTGAGGAAGAGATGCTTTCTTCTTCGTTTGTTTCCACGATTTCTACCCTTCCCACGGAATTTAAGGCAGTTCACTTGCTCGTTCATTTAGTTTTCACTTACACATTTGGCACTTGGAAAGAGCCGAGGATACACCCATGAAGACGGCAAAGCCCACATCCTCAGGAAGCAGAGGTGGCCTTTGCAAATTCAAAACGGCTTTCCACTTTCTTCGTCTCCATTCTCTCTCTTCACAAGTGGGTGGATCCAGTTTAACAACCGGAAGAGGAACCTCTGATTAGACATGGGCTAGCTGGCTGGTGAGCTGAAGTTTTGCAACTGTTAAAGAACTTAAGCCTTAAACGACTGTAAATATGCTAATGAGGTGAATACAGAGGGACTAATATTTTGATTTCTTGCAGGTGGGACCCCCAGAGTTTCCTTCATGAGATGTCAGTTTTGTGAAAAATGTTGGTTACTCGGTTCCCAGGCACAGGTTCCAGGGAGAAAGCAGGGACATGGCTGCAAACTGGCACTGGTGCTTGTGTTAGATCCGAATCAGGGCATTCAGTTCATCTCAGATGTGCGCTGAGACACACGCCCCGGCCTCAGCGACGGCTGTGCTGTTCAGCAGCAAGTGGGCTCACAGGGGTGAGTCTGGCCGGAAGCCGCTGGCTTTTCCCGTCCTCTTAAGCAAGTCCACCCTTGGGGAGTGAAGTGTTTGAACAGGGGTGGGTTTTTTTTACTTTGATTTCTAGACCTTATTTTAAGAATAAGACTGTTTCAAGTGCCCAAGAACTCACGTAATTTTTAAGTAATTTATAGTGCACTTCTCAATAACCCCTTTCTGAGCTATATGGGGGGAAATTGAAAATTTTTCTCGAAGTATCTACATCGATCTTAATATTTTTGCTGATAACCATGGATAAGAAGCTCTCTTATTCAGAGCAGAATTGCACAACCTTTGATAGCATCTTTTAAGTATAATACAGAAAATAAAGAAAAAATCTATTTAATAACAAATGGTATTTGGCATGTGTTTCAAGGTATTATTAATTTTTCAGTTATAAAAATGTGTTTCCAGTTGGGGTTAACAATAGTCTATGAGTTTCTATCTTTGCATCTCTCTCTCTGTCTCTCTCTCTTTCTCTCTCTCTCTTTTTTCTCTTTTCTCTCCTCTCTCTTGAACTCATGGGGTGAGAGAGTACAGCGGACCCACTACCTGTTTCTCTCAGTCTTCTGTCTTTTTCTCCCATGTGGTTGAGTGGAGGATAGTAACACTGAAATGCTAGGTTTGGGCTTGGTGGAGCACTAATATTACCCCCGCCCGACAACCCAGCTCACCAGAACTTTCCGTATTGAGACAGGGCGCTGCAGCCCATTGACCTTTAGGGCCTTTCCACTTTTGTTTGCTTCTGTTCTCTGTTTGTTCATCCTCCTTGCAGAAGATGGGGAAGAGGGAGTGGAGATATCCCGGGTCCAAATACCACTTTAACATCATTGGAGGGGCTGACTCTTAATATCATTTCTCGCATGTGCTTTAGTCTCTAAACCAAAGCCTCATGGATGAGAAACAGCCTTCCAGTTGGCCACCAAGCTCAGAACACAATGCATCTGGTGTCAGTTTAGGTTTTAGGTTTTCACGGATGCTGATCATAGCGGACCCTGTGTTCTCAGCAGGAGAACCAAGGGACTCAGCTTTTGACAGCAGGAGATCAGAGAGCAGGAGGCGGAATGGCTTTGGGCCATAGGCGGGAATTAGCTTCATGTGGAAAAGTGATTCTGACCTCACGAAATGGTCTGAGTGCCAACCACGGCTCTCTTTGGAGCATTTCCTTCGAATTTGATCTTGCTTATTGGGTTTTTATGATGAAAGGCTTTTATTGATTGGTACTGAGCGCTTGAAAGTTAAGTGGTTCTGTGGAAAATAGGGAATTAGATGATCATTATTTTTTATCTTTTCTGAAAAGTGCAATTTCTAGTTAGACAGCTGACTAAATAAAACCCAGGGTGTCTTTATACCAGAAAGTAAATGAAGAAGTGAAAAGTGGATTCTCAAACGCAGAGTTTCAGGGCAAGTGGATTTAATTAACTACTTCATCTGAACCAAGGGAGAGGAAGATCTCACCACGAGTGAGGTGGGTATTCCCTTCTGTGAACTGGTCTGGGGTGGAAGGGGCAAGCCCTGTTGACCATCAGGGTTCCCTTCCCCCACACCCTGTCAAATCCTGGAAGGGTTTTGGGCTAATGCTTAGTGTCAGTCTGTTTCAGTCCCTGGGTACTTCCTATTGGTGTTAAAAAGCTTTCCTAAAAAGCCCTACCCCACTTACTTGCTAGGTCAAGAAACCAACTGCGGACCTCCAATAGGTGAAGATGGAACACCCCAATATGAGAGTCTTCATCCTGCCATGCTTGGTGAACCTAATTTTTTACTCCTAGCCTCTGGCTAGAGTTCCTGTGCTGGCTTGCCAAATGCCCTTGCTGTGAAGGATGGCCGTGACAATGTCGTTGTTGGCATTGAGAAGATTGAGGACAACGGCGATGCTTTTCCTGGACTTCAGGACAGCGGGTGGGCTGACACTGTGGGTGAAATGGTCTCTTTGTGCTTGTGTGCACAAGGTGGGTGAGGTCTCTGCCTACCTGGAGCTTATGCGTTAGGTAGATGAGGCAAACCATGAACTAAGGAGGTTAAATACTAAAGAAATGTAGACTGTGGCAAATTCAGCAGCAACAACAACAACAAACCAACAACAACGAAACTACACAAACCTTTGGACGGAATTCCATGGGCTCTGGAAGGGGCAGGCGCGGCACCATGGCCCCTCACAGCTCTCCAGCCCCCTCGTGGAGTGGATGGAAACTCCCGGCCTGTGAGGTCGGACGGCCTGGCCCCCCGCAGGCCACTGGAACGACCAGCGTGCTTTGAAGCCTCTTGGGTTTTTTTTTTTTTTTTTTAATCTCATGCAAATTTTGTTACTTCTCTTTTCTATTTTCATATAGAATTTATTTTATAAGTGGACAGAAAAGTTCAGAGCAGAGAGGTACGTGCCATATTTTCCCCGCGCCACTTTGTGTCTCTGGGCGTATACTGTGCTCTGACCCGAGAAGGAATCTGGGGCTAATATACCAGGCCACCCTCCCTGACAAGGGGGTCTTTTGGACACTAACGATGGAATCGTATTCCAGGCTGCCACACACCTCTGGATGCTGTGACCTGGGTAGCTGAACCCCTCTTACTCATCGACTGCCCAGGTCCTCCATTGGTCCCTGTATCCTGATCTACACAGTAACCACCCTGAGGTCCCAGCTCAAACAGGCTATGATCCCGAGAGTCCTGGATTGTCCCCTTGTCACCCTGCTTTAAACGAATGGTTAAAGACTGGGACTTGGAGAGGATTCTGAGTACACAGTGCTGCTCAGTTCCTCTCCCGTTATAACTGCTGCTTTCCCTGAGTCACAGTGTCCGGCCACAAGGGCAGCTGAGTGCACTTGAAGTTTGGCCCTGGTTTGACTTTCCCCAGAGTGAAGAGAGAATGGGTGATGAGCTTTCCCTGCTAGGGTCTAGCACTGAGTTCAGGACAAGGATGGGGAAGCAAAGCAACTGACAGGGTTCAGACTTAGTGATGATCTGAGGCTCTCGGGGGAGAAGTGGGGGGATGGACGTAACTGGACACCTGCAAGTCTCCCAGTGCGCCCAGCTAAACGGGTGGATTGAGCTTCCCTGCTTCTGAGGTTGGGTGTGACAGGGAGTCGGACACAGGGAGATTGCTAACCCGTGCCTGGATAAGGAAACCAAAACAGATGAATAGATAACAAGTACTATAGGGATGAATACAAACAAATGGAAATAGACAGATGAATGGACTGGTGAGTAGACATGTTATCATTCTGGGAATAGAGAATGTTCCACATCATTAGAATATTTGCAAATGTCATTTCTTAAATTTAGAAAAGGTCACATTCTCTGACTCTAACCCTAAAATAAAGAAATCAGTAAACCAAGAGCCCACATTGTCAGAGCAGGAAGCACAGATGACAGGCGATGGGACAGGACCCTGCCCAGCCCCTTGTGGGCACCCCCGGGCGCTGGAAGGGTGGGGCTGGGAGGACCCTGAGTGAGACACCGGCGATTAACTTGCAAAGCCTCCCATTCTGATTCAGACAGAAAGAGAGCAGAGCTGGGCTCCTGGGACATGAGGAAAACACGGCCGTCCACCAAAATAAAGGAAAACGGAGCCCTGGCACGAGGAGTCGGAGATCTAGGTTCAAACCGAATCCTTTCGGTGAGCTGGGCAAATTGCTTGGCTTCTTTGATCCTGCCTCTCCGTGTCTGCTAAGTGGCCAGAAATGTGTACGGAAACCCTTATCCTGCGAGGTTACTGGGAGCGGTAAATGAGAGTCTGTGTAAAACACTCAGTGCTCAGCAGCCAGCATCTACAGCGTTCTTTTGCATGGAAATGAATGTCTTTGGGGGGAGACAAGCCGGCCCCAAATGCCAAGGCTGAATGAGAGAGCTCAGCACGCAAGGAAGTCTTCCAGTTTGTTTGAAAAGGTTCCAGTGCGAAAGGACACTAAGTGGCAAACAAAACGTCTTGTCAGCGTCAGCCCAGAAGACGCCGGTAAGGAAGTTATTAATTAATCGCCAACCAGCCATAGGTGTTACGGAGCCTGCTAAGTCTAAGCATGCTTCATCGTCTGACATCCAACATATGGCACGTGGTTATGAGGTGGATGACACTAGTTTTAAAGGTCGTCACTACCCAAATGAGCAGATCTGGAATGGAGAAATTAGTTAATGCTTTCATCTGCTGATGTAGTGCCAACACATCGGGGAGAGCCGAGGCGCTCCAGATGGCAGGCCACAAAAATAGCTAAGGAAGATGATGTGCGTTAACCGTTTGTTAATGACACTGCAGTTCACCGGGGTTGGGGCGGGGGGCGAGTGAAAGAGAGAAGGAATCCTCTCTTAGCGCTGATGAAATTCAGGAGCAAGAGAGAAATCTTTGCCTGGCTCGCAGGAGATTAAAGCTCACCTGCAGGAAACGAAAGCACTGCCCTTCCATCCATATTACTAGCACTGCTACTTGTTACTAGTATTATTATCACTTGTTTCAGCTAATACAGCTAATATTTAATAAGCACTTCCATGGTCAGGCCCTGTTTGGTGTTTCACTCATTTCTCTCAACAACTCTTCGGGGCAGTTGCAGGTAAGAATGCTGGCCCGGGAGCCAGGCTTTGTGGATTCCGATCGTATTCGTGTGACTTCCGAGAGTGACTTCCCTGAGACCATTTCTCTGTCAAGTGGCGATGATGTTCCTACCTACCCGGTAGGTTACTAGGGTTCATGCGAGGTAACCACATTGAGTGCTTAGAAGGATGTCTGGGGTATGTTAAGTGCTCAATAAATGTTAGCACCTCCTTCCAGGATAATCCCCCCCACTCTTTATGCATATAAGGAAAATTTCACATGTTGAGGGGCGTGCCCATGACTCAGATTTGTACAGATTCTAGCCTGATTCCCGAGATCATCTTACACTGCCCCAGGCAGCTGACCCGTCTCCAGGAAAAGCACACAAGTCGCCCCCTTCAGGAGAGGGTGGATGATTCAGAAAACAATGTTCTATTTGCAGAACCCTGCCCTATCACAAGCAGAAATAATCAGGAGCCTACGCAAGTCAGACCCAAGTTATTTTTTCTTCCATTAAAATGAAAGCAGAACAATGCAGACTTTGGGTGGTATGGTGAAGAAATAAGGTGAAAAAACAGTTTTCAATCTTTAAATCATACTATTGACAAATGGCATGTACCAAGTCCTCACTATGTGCCAGCTGTTGGAGTTCAATGCCTTGTATCATGTATCAGTATCATGTCTTATATCACATATCAATAATCGTCATCCTCACAGTGACTTGAAGTTTGTACTGTCGTTTTCCTCACTTTGCACATAAGAGAACTGGGGCACAGGAAAGATGAATAACATACCCAGAGGTACATTATGAGAAAGTGGAGGAGCCTGGCTTTGAACTCAGGCAGTCAGGAGCCAGAGCCTCCTGACCCTGGTCTTCCAGACATGGCCCTGCCTTGGTAGTTGAGGGCAGGGGCTCTTAAACCTGAGCCCCTCAGAGTCACTTGGCAGGCGTGTGGGAATTCACCCACAGAGTGGTTTCTGATTCAACAGATCTGGGATGGAGGGTGGGGGCAAGAATTTGCATTTATAACGACTTTAAATGTGCTGCTGATGCTGTTGGCTTAGGGGCCCCACTTGAAGAGCCATGGGCTAACGAGGCTTCAGCGCCTGAGGTGGAGTCACAGAGAGCTGGTCTGGGTCCCAGGTCTACCCCCCGGTAGTGGTGTGACGCCAAGCAGCCACTTACACTCTCCGAGCTTTGGTTTCCTGATCGTCGCGGTAGGGGTCCGAGTCATCCCAGCCTTATTGACTACATAAATAGTCATTAAAAGGCTGCAGTTAATAAAACGTAGCTCACAGAGCTGTTATGGAGATTAAATAAAATATCATGTATAAAGTACCTAGTAAGTAGCCTGGAACACGATAATAGCTCTCGCATGGTGGTAAATAAATAAACTCATCAGAAAATGATTAATCCTCGCTGTGTACACGGCACAGGGAGAAAGAGATGAAGCCACCTCCTCTGTCTGGGCCGAGTAAATTCAAGGACCAAAGGCACCCAAGAAGCAGCACAGACACGCACGCCTTGCCGCACACAGACAGCGGGCCGGGGCCCTGCAGGGTACCGAGAAAGTCGCAAACATCAGCGGAAGGGCTCAGGAGAGGCTCATGGAGAGAAGACAATCCCAGCAGGCTCCAAGTATCTAGACACGCACTTACATTCAATATCCCTTAGTTTTTAAAGGAGAAAGAGCGCCGACTCTGTGTCCGGCTCCTGTTTGGCAATCTGCACTTAATCGTCATGTTCCTGCTCTGACTAGATGCTGGGTGTGGCCGCTCTCCTCCCACAGGTGAACCGCAGGGGCGCGATGATTAAGCAGTTTGCTGAAGTCACACCCTGCGTGCGGAGAGGCGGGGGGTGCAGGTGTGCTGGGGTCAGAGTGGGGCAGGCAGGAAGGCTTGTTTATTGTACTTAAACCCCAGGCGCTGATCCTTTAATTCTGCACCCCCCCCCATTTCCTCTAGTGGGGTGTTGGCTAAGTTCCAAAACTTCACATTTCCAACCTGCTTGCCTGTCATGTCCCCCGAGAAAGGCAGAGGAGATGTGAACGCACGCACCAAAAGGAGCTCGCAACCTCTGAAGCAAGGCTGGGAGAGTGCCAGGGCATCTTGAGGACACGCTGTCGGGAGCCCCTGGGACCGCTGCACCCTTTGGCGGCTCTCACCCAGCCCGCCCAGCTCGCCCTCTGCAAGCACCCTGGCTTCTCTGCTCCCTCCTTCAGAACCCAACGGCGCTCTGGCGGCTCATCTGAGCGGTTATGTGCAAGGAAGGCAGTGCCTCTCTCCACATCCGTACAGAACAAGCGCACCGGCCCTGAGAGAGAAGCTCCGAGTGTGTCAGAGCGGCGGCGATGCTCTTCGCCGTGGACACAGGCACAGTGCATTTGGGTTTCCTGCCTATTCACAAAACACATCCACCAGTCATGGCAAGAAATGCAGAGTATATGAGTCACAGGGTATGTGCTGTCTCTTTAAGAATGGTTAGGTCCCATTTACTTAGATGCCAGACTTCTAGGAACTTAACCAAAATATATTCCTGAAATTGGAAATAAATGAGAAGGAATTCAGATACAGGAATGGCTTCCCCAAGCCCTTTAAATAACACACACACGCACGCACGCACACACGCATGCACATACACACTTTAGAACTCAATACCTATGGGCTCTAGCTTTATAAATGTTTCTAATAAATGTTCTTACATGGTTTCCAATCTACAGGAGACAGTTAGAAAGGTGCTACTTATTGCTTGGCACACTTGGTGTACCTGACAGTTTACAGAAGGATCCAAACACGAAGAACATGGAACCCCCAAATAATCACACGAATGACCGGCAAAAAAGAAAGGAGCAGTTGGCAGTCTGGGGTAGGGGCACTCTGCAACTGCGTTAGCATTGGCAGAAGAGAGAACCAGCCGGCTGAGGGGTTAGGTGGAGGCAAAGCTGGCTGAGTGGATGAAAGCCTGGCCGAGCAGGTGCCCCAGCTCCTGGAGCAGCATCTCTGACCCAGGAGGTGTCAGCCACTTCCTGTGAGGCAGAGCTTTGGCATGAATTGTCACAAGAGGAGGTAAGTCACTAAGGGACAGAAATGCAGATTGCCTTCCATGCACAATAAAGGTGAGCTTCCCAAAAGGCCACTAATGTTTGTCCTGGCAGAAGAATGCAAATTAATCCACATCTCCATGACCATGAACCTGGGAGACTATCCCTTGCACTTGGATTGACAGGAGCTGTTTAGTTATGTCCAAGCATAGCAGTCTGAGTGGGGGAATCAGGGCTTCCTTGTGGTTACTGAAGTCTCAGTATTCCTGGGGACTCTTTCGTATGTCTGTACACTCCTGAGTGGCTCCTTCTGTGCAAATTTATGTGTCTAGGACATGGACCTATTTCCTCTGCTATGGGTGGAAGATCCAGGATGCTTCATTTATTTATTTTGTTTGCTGTTTGCAGCAGAGATGGCTCTGAATCTTGGCAAAGGCAGGCTGCCCAGAGCCCAGCGGGATCGGTAGAGGACTGTGAGGAGAAACAGATAATTTGTATGTCAGAACTCAGCACAGGGGAATGAAATTCTAACCCCAGAGTTTAGGACCAGAGCTCCTCAAAATCCTTTATTCAGAGTCCAGGCATTCCGCTGTTCCCTAGCTCAGGCACTAAGTGAGAGGCACCTCCTACATCAATGCAAGGAAAAACTGTCTCCCTTGAAAAATCGGTTCTTCTTCTCTGCTGTCTCCCCACTGCCTCTTTCCCGTTGTGTTACAGAAATTGAGAGTCCTGTTTCCTGCTTTGTTTTGCCCACTGGGAAGCCTAAATGAAGATACCACCAACGTTGAGCATTTTATAAGGCCGTGTGGAACGCTCAAACAATAGACAGTGGCTACTGCTTTTATCTGAGTGTCAACGTTTTCCTTATCTGATGAGACTCACCGGACCACAGAGACAGGCATTGAAATGAGACTGGTTCGAACAGGATAAAAATCCCTGTAGCAAGAAAGATTTCTTCAGGGTTGTCCTGTGACCCAAGTGGGGCCAAGCACAGATCTACTCCAAGACTTTCCCACCAGAACTGGCAGAGCAACGCACGCTTCCCTGTAACCCAAACCACCTCACTCCCTTTATTTGGTGGGGGAGGAAGGACCCGGGACCTAGAAAAACGGAGATGAGAAACCGATGGCGAGGGTCCCAACTGTGTTCGGGAGCTAATTAGTGCTGGTCAACCTCAAGGCCATTCCCGCCACTCTTTGTGACTGCGGCATTTCATATGCAGAGATAGATCCCTCTTTCTGTCCTCAAACAATTGCAGCCTCATTTCCATCGCTTGCAGGGGGATCCCTGCTCCCCCGGTCTTTCCCTGGCTTTCAGATTTGCCAGCCTCTATCTACCCTTCATCTTGGGTCGTTCAATGATTTTTTTCTTTCCTTTTTGCATTGCATCTAATTTCATAAACTGCCTCGGATTCTTTGTGAAGAGAAGCAGAGTATAAACAAGTTCATGGTATTAAATGACTTCAAATGTTTTTTTTCCTTCTGCCACGACTGTTGACAATGGCAGCCTGTGACATTGCGAGAAGGCTGACTTGGCTTCTGCATTTGTTTAAAAAATCAGAAAGGAAACTGATACATTAAATAACGTTTTCCCCTTTAAGATAGTTAAAATAAGCAGTTTCCAAGGGAGTAAATGCCAAGTCTCAGTTATCTGGAAAATTCACTTACGTGGAATAGTATACTCCCTCATGTGGCAAAACACACAGATACCATCATTTCAAAGAATAAAAATGACTACTCACAGGGCAAACAAAAATGACTTGGTGGCTGTTGTTTTAGTGTTTGTATCATTTTTTAAAAGATTTTTTAAATCTCTAGGCTACAGAGACTTCCAAAACTTAATATATCTCATCCCAGACTCTCATTTCCTGGAGACCACTGTGCTTGATGATTTTGTGTGTATGCCTCTATGTACTTTGCCTAGTTAAATAAATACCTCTGGGTATTGACGTCTTATTTGGTAACAGAAAAGTAAGTGATAATAGGAATAGTTTCTTCAGTGGTCAACAGCTTAAAAAAACACCGCCTCCTGGATTTTTGTTTTCACATCCTTTTGTAAAGAAGTCGTCTTGGAGGTGCGCTCACTCTGACAGTAAACTCTGCGGCTGAGCCCGCCCAGGAATGGGCGCGCAGTGATTCCGCTGTCACACCCCAGGTACTGCTGAGCCGGGGGACAGGGCCACTGAATAGGGCTGAACAGGAAAAAGAGATATAGTGGCACATTTGTTCCCTCAGAAGAGGATCTAAATGCTCCTGCTTAAGCCACAGTGGCCAGGAGGAAAATGACCCTCCCCCCCAACACCCACGACCACTGCAGGGAAACTGTGGGGTAGAAACAGAGGAGGTTCAGGTTAGCAAAACACGGAGTTCCCTGTGAACTCGCACGGAAGCACAACCAGCGGCAAGTAGCGCACATTGGGGGAGGCAGAAACTGATGAAGATACATCTTCATTGATGGAAATCGGGGGGACAGGGAATCTGGGGTGGGTCAGCACTTATAACGTGGAGCCACCTCTCTCTCTCTCTCTCTCTCTCTCTCTCTCTCCCCCTCCTTTTTCCAGGTGGGCAGACCTTTCCCACCAGACACAGTAGTCCTCTGTCAAGGGTTGTGCCCAGCATTTCTGAGAAGAGGAATGAGAGGCGGAGATCAGCACCCCTTGCCTGCCCAGATCCACAGCCCTTTATTTAATTACACCTATCTCGTTCCAGACAAGTTACGATGCTTTGTCTCCACACGTGTGTATTTTCCCAAGTTCTCAACAACGACTACAGGCTCAGTCAAGCTTAACTGAACGAGCCAAACAGCAAAGGCCTTGAAGAGCATGGACCACCCAGCTGGACCACCCAGCTCCGTCCCTTGCCCCTGAGTGGACTGGACAAGTGACTTAACCTTTAAACGGTTTCAAGTTCTTCACAATTAAAATAGAGCTATTAACACTATGCGTTGGCATTGTGAGGATTTATGAGATTGCGTATAGGTAAGGGGCTCGGTTGAATGCCTGGTGCATTTAAATGTTCAATAATACTAGGTATGATTATTTTATTATGCTCATACTCATTATTAGTATTATTATCAGGGTTATCATGTTCATAAACCCCTATAGGACTCTGTCCTAGATATTGAGATAGGAATAATGGAAAGAGGAAAAGTTAGAGAGAAGGAAGAAAGAACGGAAGGAAGGAAGGAAGGAAGGAAGGAAGGAAGGAAGGAAGGGTGGATCAGCTCTCAGAAGACACAAGCCAGTAAACATGGGAAAAGCATGGAGACCATCCAGCTGCCGGGGCTGACTCTCGCACTAGTTCAACCACTCATGTACAAGAAACAGCACATGAATTCAGGTTTAGCGGGGGTAATTGTCTGAGCTTGCTGAACTGACGGGAGGGTAATGGTATCTAAATATCTAGACAGTGATGATCGCCGGGGTCAAGGGGAAAGAGGGGAAGCCATGTGGGGACCCAGGTAGCAAGCAGAATCCCTGGGGTGAGGATGAAGTTCTGGACCCAGCAAGGAAGTAGAGAAGCCCCTCTCTGGGGAAGGCCTCTGCAGAGCAGAGATCCCATCGTAAGTGTGGAGGGAGTCTTTAAGAATTAGACCATGCTTCAGCTCTGCTTGCAATCCTTCAAAAACCTCCCCACTGCACGTCGCATGAAAGCCCAGCTCCGTGCTGTGGCAGGCAGGTGCCTAAGTGATCTGGATCCTGTCCACTCTCCCAGCGTCATCTTCTCGCACCTGCCCCAGTTCCTCAGACACGCCAAGCCCCTCTCATCTGGAGGCCTTTGCGCTTCCTTTTCTTCTCACTGGAAAATACTTTGGCCCATCCCCACACAACTAGTTTTGCCCTACCACTCAAATCTCAACTCCAATGTCACTTCCATTCTTACACGCAGCCTCCACTCTAGAGTTACCCTCTGCTGTATCATCACATATTTTTTTTTTTGGAGCATGTATCACAATCAAAAATCATCTTGCTCGTTTGTTTCTTCACTATTTATCATCTGTCTCTCCCACCGTCTCCAGGGATTATGTCTGTCTTGTGCGTTCCCCACTGATGTATCCCCATCGCTGAGCACAAGGTCTGGCAGTGAGCGGGCTGTCCAGCAGCATCTGTTGATCAGGTGAATGACATCCCAGACCCCATCTACCTCGACCCCTGCAAAGTCAGCGCTGCAGCCTGGTGAGCAGTTCTCACCTGACAGAGGCTAACCACAACCAGCCAGGTAAGCCGTCAACCCTGCTGGAGTCAGTCTATGCACTGCAACTTCAGAACAGATAGCTGGTGGGAAAAAGGAGGCAGCAGGCCTATGCATTAAGTGCTGCTCAAAGCCGAAGGTGTGAGTAGCAGTGGTGTGAGGACAGGGTGCAGCGTGCAGGGTCCTGGAGAGAGAACTCAATCCCCTTTCTGTCTCTAGTTTGGAAGAGAAGAGCACATTGTCCCATTTCCCCCTCCAGGGCCCTTTTGTAGAGTCCAAAGAGAGGAAAACGCCCCTGCCCGCTAACTTACAGATGACATCCAGAAAGGAATTTGGACACTTTTCATCCACAAAGATTGTATCACTCGAAGATCTTTAAAAATATTTTTAGAAGTACATTAATGCTGTTTGATATTGCCACACTGAATTCCTTTTGATACCACACATAATGCTCACAAAAGAACCTTTTAAAGCTCAATTGTAATGCCAGTTTGTAAACCAGCTTCAATCAATTCTCCTCTGATTAAAAAAGAAAAAAACTTAGAGAGAATTCAGTACGGCTCCCAGTCACACAGACAAGCTGTAGAGATGGAAGACATGTGGGGAGAATAATATAAGCTGTGGACAAGGCAGAGTATGCGAAGAACGTATAGCTGTACTTTTTGCTATGCAGTTTACACAAATCCCTGCCTGAGCATTAATATTTATACTCTAAAGCATTTTTCCACCACGCCCATCAAACTGTCACATAATCAGGGCAGTCACTATATCACATAGCACAGGAGGGAGAAACTTGCCGGCTTTGGTTCCTGTAAATATTTTTCTTTTGTGCTGGGTTAAGAGTGTCCTCGTGGTGGGGGTCCTGGTGGAAGTGAAGTTTGCCAATGTATTTTATGCTTTAAAAAAATACAGACGCTTTGAGTTTCCACAAAGTTGGCATTTATGCTCTGCATGGCAGAGCCCTTTCTGACCCGGCCTCTGAAGTTTGTGAGGTTTATTCATTCTGAATTAATTTTTAAGCTAAAGAGAGGGCCGTTTTCTGCACAGAGATGTTTTTCTTGGCAGAAAACATAAATACCAAATTCATTCTTGGGTTATGGCTTCTTTGAAAGTACCCCTGCCTCCTCTTAAACTTCCTAAAGAAGATGCCTTCTCTTGCACTGCCCCTGCTCAGATAATTGTAGGATGCTTACTTAACATGTACGGATATGAGTACTGCTCTGTTGGCCTGGTGTCCAAAAGCCTTCAGAATCTGACCTCAGCCTTCCCGTGCCATGATGCAACGTCCACGCTTATCCATGGGAAACCTGTCCCTAGCCCCCAGCGGGCCCCTGAGATGGCAGATGGTACCCAACCCCAGTTACCGACTACGTGTTTTGCTGTGCATTCACACCTATGATGAAGTTTAACTACAAAGTAGGCACAGTAAAAGATAAACAACAACAACAACAATAAACTAGAACGATTATAACAATATCCTGTAATAAAAGTTAAGTGAGTGGCTTTGGGCCATTATCAAGTAAAATAAGGGTTCCTCGCACATGAGGGCTGTGCTACCACAGCAGTTGATTTGATAATGAGGCGGCTATTCAGGGACCAAAGGGCAAGAGCAGTGTGGACAGCGTGGCTACGCCGGACAGAGAGACGACTGGTGTCCTGGGCAGGATGGCGCAGGATGGCGCTGGATTTCATCACGCTGCTCAGAATGGTGCACGATTTAAACTTATGAATTATTTATTTCTGGAATTTTCCCTTTAATATTTCCAGACCGTGGTTGACCAAGGGTAACTGAAACTATGGACAAAGAAACAGTGGGTAAGGGGAGACGACTATATTTATTTCTTTGTGTTTCCGTTCTGCTTGGGAGCGGCTTGTGGGGCAGAAAAAGCATGGTCTGGAGTCAGGCAGACCTGACTTGAAGCTTGCTTTTGTTACTTAGTAAATGCCTGACTTTGCCTATTTCAAGTGTAACCACAAAATTTGGATCATTATGGACAGTCTGTATAACAACAGGTTAAGAGCTCTAGCTCTAGGAAAAAAGACTGACTGAATTAAAACACTGGCTCTTGTACTTTCTGTGATTTGATTTTTAGCACAAGTGATTTGATTTTTCTAAGATTCAGTTACCTCATCTGGGAGGGACTGAGCAAAAACGGAAAAAGGACTCATGGACATGGACAACAGTGTGGTGATTGCTGAGAGGTGGGGGGGAGTGGTATAAAGTGACTAAAAGGTAATGTAAAAGAGTTCCATAAAGATTAAATTAAACCTGAAAAAAATGGGGATGGATACTTGAACCTACTTCACGGTTTGTTGTGAGGTGTTAATGTGTATCAGCTAGCTATTGCTGCATAACAAACTAACAAAACTCAGTGGTTTAAAACGAAGACCATTTATTTTTGCTCATGAATGCATGGGTTAGCTGGGCAGTTCTGTCTTGGCTGGGCTCACTTATGCTTGTGTGGTCAGCTACAGAATGGGTGGGAAGCTTCCCTAATCTAGGCTGTATTCTTTCACAAGTTTGAGAGTTGAACAGTCCAAGATTAGTCTTGAATGGTCTTGGCTGGAAGAGTTAGGTGGTGTCTCTTCTACATGGTGTCTTATTTTCCAGCAGGCTATCCTGCTTCTTATCAAGGTGGTTGGGTGGGGGGGGGGGGAGAGAGAGAGAGAGAGAGAGAAGTTGTTTCAAAGCCTATTGAGGTCAAGGTTCAGGTCTAGTATAACTATATCTAGTATTTCTGCCACAAAGCAAGCCCAAAGTCAGAAAGAAGTGTGTTTCAAAGTTACAAAAAGGAACAGGGACATGGGTACAGGGGGGCCAATTATTGGGGACAACAGTATAATTAATCTAGCCCAGAGTGCAATGCACTTAGCATGAAGGTGACCCTATAGTAACTGCTTAAAAAATGTTAGCTAGCATGATAGGTTGGCTGTTGCCCAATACTGCTGTTGAGCAGATTAAAATTCAAAGAGCCACCCAAGAGTGCACCGTCTACTGCGGTATCCCATGGCTACCACCAAATGGTGGCAGTGATGTCTGTCCCCTGTGTTCTAGACCAGCAACATGGTGTTCTCTATTCCTTTCAGCTGTCTTTGCTGGGGCTGCTTACATAGCCTAGGGTGCTCTTTCTGCGTCTTCAAGGTCTTGTTCTTGATTGTCCCCACTGCCCCGTGAGATCACCTTTCCAATGACCCCATGGAGCCTTTTATACTCACACTGCATCACACAGAAACTTTCCTGGTAGATGTGGCTACTGATGTTGATGCATTGCCTCCCCAGCAATCCTACTGGCTCCTTGAGAGCAGGGACTGTTTAGGAAGGACATTTTATGTCCTCCTTTACTTAAGTACTCAACAAATACAAGTCCTTAGGAGCTGAGGTGGGGAAAAGGGAGTGAGGGAGAAATGAGATTGTATTTTACTTCCTGTCTTAAGGAATAATGTCCAATCTATTAATATATTAAATATTTTGCACTGATAACTCCATGGTTTACTTGCAGAAATAGAAAGGCTTATAATTAAGTTCCATACTTTATCTCGGTTTGGGTTCAAATGTTTATGTTCAAAATTTTCCATTAAAACTTTGTTCCTTATGTTTAAGGCATTGTTACTACTTCAGTTGTATACTGAAGTATATATAAATTACTTTTACTATTACTGATGCAGTGTTTCAGATGAGGCGTTCACATATAGTAGTTTATGCCTAATAATTGTCTTACGAAGATGCCAGCCCTTCTCTTATTCCTGCCGTTTTCCTCAGTCTTAACCCTGCGTCCACAGGTACCTGTAGGACTTGGCAATGATTTCCCAGATGTCACTGCCTCATGTCCAAAGCCTTGGGAGAGTCATTTGTTTTACCTAGTGCCCCTTAGAAGGGCGGGGTGTGGCGTTGCTTCACACACACCTCACGGAGCAGCTTTCCAAAATTCCCTTCCAGTGTGTCCCTTCTCCTCTGCCCAGGCGGCCAGCCTGCTGCTCTCAGCTTGTCTCCCCCGAGGTGGTACCCTTGTCCGAACTTCACTGTGTTTCCGTACCTTTCACTTCTCTGCTGTTCTCCAGAGTCAAAACTCAACCGACACCCACCCAAAGGGTAGGAGTTAGAGCTACTCGCAGGTGACATATTACTTTCTTGTCATCCCAAAGGCCAAATTTTCATGCTTTGCAAAACTATTCATTCCCAGGCTGTCAGAGAGCCTTCTATTATGCTTCTGTTTTGGGGGGTATGAAGCTGATGTTAATTCAGGGGTTTACTTTTCAATATCACTGTTAGATTTACTTACTCTGCCAATGTGTCCAGAAGGAAGGCAGTGGATAAATACAAAGCATACCATTGACTATTATTATGCTGATGTGTAAAACATAACTATTATTCTTGACAGCTTGGTCTGTTGGAATTAGATGACGTTTATACATTTCAGACAGCTCTTAGAACCTATGATTTTTGCTCATGCTTTTGAATTTTTTGACATTTAAAACCCTGGTGGAGCAGTTTCCACAGAGCATAGTGGGGTGGAAACTTCATGGGTCTGTGTGGATGAAGTTTTCAACTCTACGGCCCCAGCTCCGGATGGAGAGAGATGGCCTGGGTAAACGGCGGCCGCAGCAGACCAAGCGTGCTGTTTCGGTTGCCCCTGTTCTCACGGTGCCCACCAGCATGAGCTAGCAACTGGGAAGAAAGACAAGAAGACAATTAGGAACTGCGTTTGAGTGGTAAGGTCAGTGGAGTAGAGCAGAGAAGAGATGGGGGAGCCATCTTCCGTGAAACCCCCGCAGCTGAGGCGACATGCTGCACCAGGGGACCGCATTTGCACGGGGGGTTGAGAGGGCACCCTGTCTCCCCCGAAGAGGTGAGGCCAGGAGGGTGTTTCGGCTGGAGAAGGCGAGGTCTGAGCAGCGGGCTGCCCGTAGCAACAAGGCTGCCTCCAGTCAGCGGGAGGGCAGGCAGGCAGGTGAAAAAGATGGTGACAGGCTTGTTCTTCCCTTCCAACAGGCCGAGCAGAACCAAAGGGAAGGGTGTTCTGGAGAAGTAAATTTTGGTTGCACACAAAGAAATCCCTAGAGATAAGAGCAGTTCGACAAGGACCGCAGCTTCCTTAAACTGTGGGGATCACTCTGCTTACTAAACACTGAGCGGGGACAGGATCCTTCCTCATCTGGGAGGTGGGCAATGGAATTACTGAACTGGGGTCAGTGTGACCGCAGCCGACTCTAAAAGTCCACGGTCCTCACTGGGGAAGACCTGGAGAGAGTGCAGCCCGCAGCTGGGGTTCAGCGATGGCTAGGGAGGCCCAGGTAGCGGATGCGTGAGGTGAGAGAAGCAGTGAGAGCGAAGATTACAGGAATGATTTTTTCCTATGAGCCCGAGGACAGGAATGAAACCAGCTTGCGTGGGTGCAGAGTTCACAGAGGGGGGCCTGGAAGAAAAGGCTTCCTGTGTAACAGGGCTGAGAGCATCCAGGGCACCCTCGGAATGTATTCTTGATACTACTGGCAATAGGGAGCCCACCTTTTAAATGAGCAGATTAGGAGAGGCTGGAGAAAAAAGTTTTGATATATTATTTAAGGGAGATGACCTAAGCTTTAGAATTAATTGAAACATGAAGTGTGACAGAAAAGATGGGGAAACATTACAGTAAGTGAAATGAAGCCTGTCTAGGACTCACATCTCCATCTCACCGGGAGGGGTGGTCAGGATTCTCTAGAATATATCGCACTAGCCCACTTTTCATGTCTGTGTCTCACATCATGGGCTGGAGGTCGGCTGAGTCTCCATTCTACTAATTACTCCATCTATCCCTTAACGGGCGCTTAATTTGTAATTACTGAATAAATGTTCCAGTTGCAGTGTGGAGCGAGGAGCGCCCATGCATCCAGCAAAAACCAGAACAAATGAAAACATGGAGAAGTGATTTTAGAACCACAGAACTGTAGAAATATACCATTTGCGTTGGCAGTTCTGATCTGGTGATGGGACCTGTCTTCCACCTCTAACCCACATGTATTCATTCCTGAACAATGTGAGCCTTCCTCTTCCTGGACATAATGTAAGGTGTTTTTGTTTGTTTGTTTTCTAACAAAGGATGTGACTAAAGTGAAATGGAAATAAAAAACAGTAATTGAAGAGGATGTCAGAAATAGCACAACGCCTCCCCTGGCCCTTTAGAGATGGACTCTCCGCACCTGTGAAGCAAAGGTGGGCTGTGGTCACAGTTGTTTGTTTAGGTCAAGACATAAATTTTCCCTGGCAGGAAATCCTAGCCAGAAAAGCGGAACAGTAGTCAAATGAGCCCTGGAAAATTTGTGTAGCAGGTATAAGGACAACAAGCCAAATTTTTAAGGCAGGTGAGGTGGTTGGTGAGGAAATATATGGCTCTACTCGTGAGAATGAAACTAGCTTGTGTACATGAATCTGGAGATCTCCTGCCTTGCATTCCTCAGGTACCTTCAAGTTCAAGAAATGTCTAGAAGACTAAGACCTCAGTCCATTAGCCTGGCCATGTATACCAACAGCCTTGGTCTTCCTGCGGTCCAGGGAAGCACCTCTGAGATTTGGCTGTCCTTGTCACACACTGTGTTAGGAGTTTGGATCTTACACTGAGCTTCCTTTAGACTCAACCTCATGTTCAAAGTTGCATCCATACAGATCATAGTAAAATCTCTCAGATGACTCTAGATTGCGGGGGGCGGGGCAGCTATTGTCGGAGGACCATGGGAGAAGCCAGACAGGACTGTGACTTATACCTATACCACTGCATCATCACAAAAATTCTGTAACCCCAATGACCCTCCATCATCTCATCCGTGAAGTAGGAATAATTTTACCGCTGAAAGCACAGAAGAACTTTGGGGTAGAAGCTGACTCTTACTAGGGCTCCAATAATTATCGAGCATTTAGGATTAAACGCGCTTACACAGACTGCGTGGGGAGGAGCACCTGGGTGGCCCCATTCACGGGTGTTTAAAGAGAGTGCCTGTTGTCCCCTCGTTTCCCAAAGGACATCTCATGACTCGGGTGACGAACCAAAAGCCCTCTGAGCAGTCAAGTGAGGAACGAGAACAAAGAGCTCAGGTTTTGCGATCTGCAGGCCTCTGCGCTTTCTCCCTCACTCTTCTTCCCCAGAAGCTCAATGTCGGCCAAGGCCGTGAGCGACTAGGTGTTGGCCCTTCAAGTTTTCCTCATGGAACTCCTTGAAGAGTCTAAAGTGAGTAACACTCAACTTCAGCCTAAATCGGGGAGACCTAACAAACGGCCAACCTTTCGTGACCATATCTCTTGTGGCATCCCTGAGAGAACTGATCTAGCCATCACGTATAAGGTATATTATTTCAGAGCTGCAAAGGCGGCAACAAGCAACCAGGTCTACTGATGAGCAGGTGTTTAGGTTAATAGGCACGTCTGATACTGAGTGGATCACAGTGAAGTGGGAAGAATTAGGCTAATCTGGGTTTGAACCTATGCTTTGGAGCCCACAGGGGATGCGTGACTTTGGCAAAATTACTTAACTCCCCTGAGCCTCAGTTTCTCTTTCAGCAAAATGGGTATGCAATACCTAACTTAAAATTTGGGTGCAACATGAAACAGCAGGCATTATATATCAGACAACCAATAACTAGCACATAAAGATAAGGTCATTTTATCCACCTCCCCCTTGCCCCCGCTTTTGACTGATGTTGCTACAAACGCTGTTGCTGATGTTTTCTGCAGAAGGCACTCAGCTGCTGGGAAGCTGGCCTTCCGTCCAACGTTTCATCCAGTTGCCTGTTTCACTGAAACTTGGGAAGGACAGCATCAAAGATGAGCCTGAGCTGTTCAACATCGTTGGCCCTGCCGGTGTCGGGGCCCAGCCAGGGCTGTGATTGGTAAGATGAGCCTGAACTCTCCCACTGTATGTTTCACTTTTCAAATTAGGAAGACCAAAAAGCAGTGAACAAATCAATCGATTAGTAAACAGGAAGGGAAGGAAATAGTGCTCAGGAAGCCCTGAGAGGCCAGACGGCCGAGGCACCTCCAAGTCCTGGGCCAGAACCAGGGAAAGAGAGCAGCCCATTCGTGGATGGACACACTCACAAACAGCCCGCATTTGGGCCGCTGCAGTGGCCGGGGCTGCTGTGTCTCTGCATCGCTGAAATCACGCCAGACTCTGACAAATCCTTTTACATCCTCCACTGAAAGCGGTTTTATAAACATCCCCCCTTTTGAATGGAATTTTAAAAATAGCTTTTTTGGTGTGATCCTACATCAAAGCAAGGACGGCATCTCCCTTGTTCTTATGTTAGCCTACACACTAACATGGGCAGGATCATAGTGGGTAAATTAACATTTCATTTTCAGGAGGCAAAATAAGCGACAGATTTGGCGGCCATAGGCTTACCGCCTGGGAGGTGAATCAACGCACCTCGGATCTCTTTTATTACCGGGCCCGCCAGAGCTGCGCGAAACCAAGTGTAGGTCAGTAACGGGGTCTGGAAGACCGTGCCCTTCCTCTGATGGAATGGTGCACCAAAATCACAGAGCCACTCTTCTGCTGGGGGTTCTGCCTTTCTCATAAGAGAACCATGAAATGCGTGAACACAATCAGATAAAAAGTGGACGTCAGCATTTTGGGGCGTCATCTATGAGGAGGACATTCCAGTTCTCCTAACTGTGGAAGCTGATGCAAGTAGCTTCACCTCCCTGGGCCTCACTATTCTCCACAATAAAATGGGCTGTAGATAGCACTGTTATATCACCTCGGAGGTCACATGCAGTGTATGAATGAGATCAAGTTTTCCCTGACAGGGAGAAGGTGTTAGGGACTGAACTGTGTCTCCCCAAAATGCATGTATGGAAGTTCTAACTCCCAGCACCTTTGAATGGGATCTTATTTGGGAAAAGGGACTTTACAGTGGTGATCAAGTTAAAAAGAGGTCCTTAGAGTGGGCCTTCGTCCAAAGTGCCCGCTGTCCCTATGAAAAGGGGAGGCCAGGACAGAGACGCACAGCGGGGAGAGGATGGGAAGGTGCAGGGAGAAGGCCGCGTGCACAGGATGATGGCCGTCTACGAACCGGGAGAGACGCCTAGAGCAGACCCCCCCTCAGAAGGAGCCGACTTTGCCGATAATGCATTTGGACATGGGGCTTCCAGAGCTCACCTGCGAGACAATGCATTTACATTGCTTAAGCCACTCCATTTGCGGTACTTGGTAACGGCGACATCCCCGGAAATTAAGACAGAAGGGCTGATGGATTCTGGGTCCCCTCCTGAGAGGGATCAGGGTGAGGCACAGGACCAGGAGTTCAACCGGAGTTTCTTTCTCCAATCGGACTTCTCTCCAGAAATGACTGGCCCTTCCAAACACCCAGGTTAGTATCTAATTATCTCAATAGCACAGTTGTCATGACAACTGGATGTAAAGTTTAGTTTCGGAATTTGAATCTAAACATGCTAAAATCTCCATGGGATATTTTCTTTGAGAGTAAATTAAGCAAAACCTGTGCAAGCACACACAACACAATCTCTCAAAAACCTTAAAAAAGGGCCCACTTCCCCCCAGCATTCGAGACTATGAGACATGCGTTGCCAGCAAGCATCTCTCCATTCAGCTGGCATTTATTCATTCAATTGCCATTTACTGAGCAACTACTATGTGCCAAGCACAGAAGGAGAATTCTTGGTGGACTAACTGCTTATACTGGATAAAGCTTGTGATGGAACGTCTGAGTTGAAAAACGACGGACTTGCCTGTGGTAGGTTAGGGAGCCTTGTAGACTTCCTGAGAAGGGGGTCTGTCCCTTGCCCACTCATCACTTCCTTCCCAGAGATGTGATACAGCTGCCAGCACCTTGTAGATGCTCTACAGATACTTACTGAACCAATGAATGAACGAACACAAGAAAATTCAACAGTCCACTGAAACGGGACTAGGAGTCATGAAACACTGATGCATCCAGTTGTGAATGTGACACCAATGTTAACTAATACTTACTGGGCGCTAACTATGCTCCTGGCACCAAGCCCTCTAGTTACTGCATCTTTTGTGTAACATCCACAAGAGTCTTCGCTGGAGCGAGTCTTTGCCAGAGCTCCATTTGATGGTTGAAGAGAACAAGGCTTGAGGGACTCGGTAAGTCACCTGCTATTTTACAGAAACACACAGACCTGCATTTGAGTCCAAGTCCAAAGTCATGCTCCCCACAAGTGCTGCCCACCCTCCTATTTTCTGTGGGAATCTACTCTCTCGGAAACCAGAATTCTCCTAATGGGAAGAACGGAAAGAGTGAGGTGTTTTCCAAATCTGTATTTTGTTGCTTATGGATATTCTCTTAAATGCTTTTCATTACTTTTCATAAATAACAGCCAACAAGAACTTGAACAATCTGGTCATGAGTTTTGTCTTCTTCACTCTCTCAGGAAACCTATAGTGATTTTTACTCAACCTTATTTTTTAAAAAGAGCAAAATAAGATGAACTTGCAACATCTCCAGATAAGAGCATAATCTCGCTTCCAAGAAAACCCCACGTGGCAAAATTTTGACACTAATTTCAAAAACTGTCAAGGAATGTCACTGGTTGGAATTTACGTAATTGATAAAGTAAGGTATTGATTGATCCGTGTTAGTAAAACCAGAAACCTTGGGCTTATCATGTGCGTTAATCGGGGTTAAACGGTGTCATTTCCGGATGCGGAGTAAAGTGCTAGGCTGGTTCTGTGGACGTGGCAGGGGGCTGCCGCTCTCCCAGCCCCCACTGAACACCCTGAACCTATCTTCGGGAACTGCTGATTGCCTGGATTCTTCATGTTGTTCTTTGAGGCTGTTACTTATGAAAATTAATGAATGGAGAGCCAGACTGAAGAGAGAGGGACAGGATGACAGAGGCCTTAACTAAAAAAAAAAAAAAGAGAAAGAGAGAGAGAGCAAAGCAACCTGACCTTCCTGCCTACTGGTGAATATTCAGGAATAAAGACACATAGAAAATCACACTGCTTTGAAAACTCAGCTGTGTGTGTATTGGGGTTGGGGGTGGGCTGAGCAGTGGAAAGTATGGGAAATGTGTTTTTTTTTTAATCCTCACCTGAGGATATGTTCGTTGATTTTAGAGAAAAAGGAAGGGAGAGAGAAACATCGCATCAATCGACTGCCTCCAGTACACGCCCCGACTGGGGATCAATCCCGAGACGACTTTGGTGTACAGGATGACGCTCTGACCAACCAAGCCACCCAGTCAGGGCGAGGGCTGACTCTTTCTTAACGAACGATGTAACCATTCCCACGAGCAACTCTCCCCGCATCATGCACTTGGCCTGCAGCCGCGAGGCATGCGCATTTCTGTTCATCCATTCATGCGCTTACTCAGTATCACTCCTCTCTCGAGCCTGACGCTACGCTGTGAGGCTGGAACAGTGATGACCGTGCTGAACGAGACACGTGCCAGCACTCCGAGGGCTCCGCATCCAACAGCAGACAGACAGAAAGACAGCAATCACAGTAGGACAGCGTACTCTGGGAGCAGAAGCAGGCACAGCTAACTCATCTTGGGGGGACAGAGTCAGAGACTGCCTTCCAGGGAAGGGGCCCAGTCACCAAACCGGGAAGTGCGGATGCGGATGGCTGCAGTCACCCAGAGTTTGAGGAGCAGGACACTGTATCAGACGCGGCTGTGTCTAAGTAGAGAACAAA
This sequence comes from Glossophaga mutica, assembly GCA_039655065.1. NCBI lineage: Eukaryota > Metazoa > Chordata > Mammalia > Chiroptera > Phyllostomidae > Glossophaga > Glossophaga mutica. Next base: position 13,180,674 of record CM077315.1, on the reverse strand, counting down.
GCCCAGCTCACAGTGCTCTGCCCTTTTCCTTCCCAGCCTTTGTCAAGACTGCAAGCCATTCGCGATTTGTGATTGTTCTGAATAGTCTCCTCACCAGGCTCACGCTCCATGGGGGTAGGAATTGGACTGGCTTGATCACTACTTACTCTCAGGAGCTAGAGAGTGGCTGGCGTCTTCCAGACACTTAACATCTCCGAGTTGAAGTAATGAATGGATGTGTATGGCGGCGCATCACGAAACGAGATCCGAATCTCCTCTCAGCCAGGCACGGCCACGGGGTGCCTTGGACGCCACCTTGCGGGTGCTCACGGATACGTATTCAACGAATGAGTGAATGAACGAACTTGAAAGGGCACTGGAGTTAAACTTGGAGTCATGAAGTCCACAGCAAGAGGGAAACTTGGAAGGGTCCTAAAGAGGGCACTGGCGTGGTTTACTCTAGAATCCTTTATTAGATGCCGATTACGTGGATTTGGTGGTTTGCTATACATGCCAGTGATTCCAAGACATAAAGTATACTTCTCTGTGGCAGAAGATTATAATCTAGAGGGAGAGAATAGATTTACTCTATACCTTTAAATATTTTGAAGACGTCTCTATAGGGAAATACCTGGATACTTTTTTTATGGAATACAATGAAAAACAGGACTTGCATTAAAAAGAATTGTTCCATGGCCAAATGTATATTTCCTAATAGTACAAAGCATATTGCAAAACCGTTACAAGTATCTTTGTACTGAGGATCAGTGAACTGTGGCATAAGCAACAAGTACAGCCTGCTGTCACTGAGAGCAAAGACCGGTTTTTACATTTTTTCATTTGTTTTTTTTTAAAATAAAAAAATAAGATTTTTATGTCATGCGAAAAGTATAGAAAATTCAAATATCAGCGCCCATAAATACAGTGTTATTGGCACACAGCCACGCCTGTACAGGCCTTTATGTACGGTCTGTTGCTGCCTTCTCGCTACGGGAGCCGAGTTGTGCGGTGGCTGCATATGGCCCACAAAGCCTAGGCCACTCATTACCTGGGACCTGGTAGGAAAAAGCTTGCCGGCCACTCTTTTGGACTCACAGTGAGTCTGAGCGGCACGGCTGATGCCAGCCTGCGTTTGGGTGACCTTCTTCCTACGAGAGTCCGCTTCCCGAATCAGTGGTTCCCTGCAAATTAAAATGTAACTACGCTGGGGAATTTCATTTCCTACTTCTTAAAATGAGTGCCTTGCAAATGATGATTGATTAGGCCTTTGATTAGGATGGGGACATACGGCTTAGTATGAAATGCGAAGCTATTTTAGGTCAGTGCAGCACAGTTGGAATGGCCGTGGTTTAAGATCAGGAAGCTGATGTTTCCATCCCACGAGTGTGGGCGGCTCACATCCCCCATCTGGGCCCAAGACTCCTTATTTACCAAACCACAGGGCCGGGAAGGCAGTCTTCAAAGTCCCTTCCATGTCTAACTGTCTATAATTCTGCAAGTACGAGTCTCTGTCTGTGCTCAGGGATCTGCCTCCTCCTAGCACTTACGCATTTAACGGAGAAGCGCTGACCACTGGATACGTTCGATTATTTGCTCATGTGTGGGGTTAACAAAAAGTGCACGGGAAGGAAACAGTCCGGCATTTCAAATCTGCAGGAAGCATGGGAACAATTAGAGTTCTGCGTTTCGTCTTGTAGCTTCGGGATGCCCGTTGTGTCTTCACGTGGAGGAGACTGGGTAAAAGATAAACTGGTCACATTTTAGAAGGAGCTGAAGTGGGAGGCATGAGTTTTGAAAGATTAGGTGAAGTTGCAAATTATAGTCAGGATATGCCTGCTCTCTCCCAACCCTAGTCTCACTTCTCTTTGCTTTAGGACCTGTAGTCTCTTTCCTGCTTAGCCCCCTGGTTATTCCATCTCAAAATTGCCTAACCCAATATCGGAAGCTGTTAGCTAGGGCAAGATTCAAGAAGCAAAACTGACCACGGGCACGTCTGTGTGGTCTACCTGGGCCCCTGCGTGATCTCTCATTGTTCTCCGTGTGAGCCCCGAGAGCCCGGTGGGAATTCTGGAAAGGGGCTTGCAAAATATCAATGCTGAAGTGACTGTTCCAGTTGTTAAATCATAATAGAGTGTGATTTAGCTGAAATGAAGTAATTACAGGGGAAGGAAAGAAAAGTCGAATGATATAAAAACACGTCCTTCTGGACCGCCTAAGTGCCGGGGTGCTCTCCGAGGCACACGCGTCAGATCTTTCTGACGTGCCTACGGCACACGAGGTCCCACTGTTTAAAGACCGGGGGCACAGGGGTGAGCGATATTTTGGCTCAAGCTCTTTTCCACTACTGGGGCAAAGATGCTGCACATAGCAACACTCAAAAATTCCTCAAAGCAGTTGTGAATGTTCTACATCAACACCTCTCCTGTTTTCATATTTCGATCTGAAATGTCCCCTGTAAGCTCTGTGCCCTCCGGCTCTTCCTCACACACACAGCATCTTTGTTTACATCCTGGTCCTCCCACGTCTTAGCCCAGAGATCTTGAAAAACCCGCTTCGAGTTTCTGATCCTTACTTTCCGCAAGTTTGATAGGACACGATAACAGAACATACCTCGTGTGGCTTATATTTTAAATATAGATGAAGAGCTATATCCCAGAGTCTGGCACACAATAAGAACTTAATATATATTAGCTATTATTCTAAATGTTTTAGGGAAATTCTACTTGCCCTTCCAGTTTAGATGCTACCCATCTAGGAATCTACCTGAGGTTGGCCACTCCTGGCCTTCCCTTTTCCTACCACTGTTTATAATGTTTTATAATTATTAGCTTGCTTGCTTCTTTTGTAAAGTGCGGTTTTCTCAAACGTTGAAATCCATCTAATCTATTTTTTCATCTCTCAGTTCCTTCTCAGACCCAGATACACAGAGTATTGTGGTGAAGGGGTAAGGAAATGAAAGTAATACGCATATTAAAGCAACAAAATCATGGAACATACTTGTGCATGAAAACTCACTGCTCATAGAATAATAATAAAAAAAAAAAAGAATCCAAAACCTCAGTGAGGCATCCATATGGCCCCTCCCTTGACTTTCAGCCTCTTTCAAGGAGGCTACCCCCACCCCTCCCAGCTGTTTTCTGCATTCACAGTCACAACAGAAACCTTCCAGTGCACCCAACCACAGGACCTTCGCACACGCCCCCTCATACTCCACGCTCATCCTTCGGATTGCAGCTGGGGTCTCACTTCCCTGGGGAAGCCTTATCCCAGCCCTCTGTCTAGGTCACACGTGCTTCTCATGTGCACTCAGAGAAATTTGTCCTGTCTCTTCTGAGATTTACTCTCAATTTAATTAATTATTTAGTTTTGTGGTTATTTAATTAATATTTATCATTCCCCAGCAGGCAATAAATTCCATGGAAACAGGGATCACTTTTGCTCTCTCCTTTGCACTGTTAGCGTCATGGACAGACCGAACACATAGCAGGTGCTAAATAAATATGTGTTAACAAATTGATAAATGAAGAGACGGCAACTCACGCTTCAGGAGTGCAGGCAAAACACCTTTAGTTGCCTGACAAGGGATCAGAATTCCTTATCACTACATTCAACCAATGGCAGACTTTTATATGTGTTTATTAAGTGCTTCTCCTGATGCATCACTCAAGGGTTGTTAAAGGAGCTGTACCGTACCCTTGCTGCAAACACTGAGCAAGACATAAACTCACACAGGTCAAAAGTAGACTAACTTTTGTTCTAGACCCTACTGCCCAAGCTATTTCCCTTCCCCCGCTTCCCCTCACACAAAACTTATAATGTCTCAATTTGAAATTGTCCTGTTATCTTCAGTTTCAATAGGTCCATTTTAAATGAACTGGGCTATGTTCCCAGCTTTCTGGAAATTACATAATTTCATTAAAAACTCTATGTCAACTCCCCCGCACACTCAATCATTCTCGACTTCTCCTCACCCTCACTGTCAAGTGCAATCTTTTTATGCACTGCACTTCTTCTCAGAAAGATCTCAATAACCTTCAACAGCCCGACCCATTTTCTTCACCCTGTTCCACAGTCTTGGTTCAAACTCTCATCACTTTCTTCATTGCAAAGAAATGAGAAACTGGTGGTCCCATCCCCCTTCTCCCTGTTCCATCACCAAAGAAGCTGATAGGATCATCTAAAAACGAAAGTACTCTACTCACTAACCTGTAACTGAGGACTCTTAGCAGTAGGCATCTTCTAGTTTCTCTAGCTTCCCTCGCCTTATCCCTTCCCTATGAATTAGGCCCCCCGGGCCGTAGGAAACTTTCCATCAGTACCTGCCGCGACCCCAGGTCTCTGCAAACGGTGCTCACTTCTGATGCGGCCCAGCTGCCTGCCTTCCGCTGGAGCGAGTCCTTTCACTCACCCTTCAAGAATCCGATTAAAAATCATCGCCTCTCTGAAACCGTTTCTAACTTTCCAGAGAGAATCAGTCACCACGCCTTCTGCAAAACTGTAACTCTCTTCCAAGTGTGCTGAGCAGAGGGAAAAATACACTTTAAAAATAATTATCTTGTTGCATCTCTCTCCTTTACCAGACTGTGAGATCTGTGGGTATGAGATCTATGCCTTCCAATCCCAATGTCCCCCTCGTTATTAGCCTGATATCTGACACACAGTAAGCATTATAACATATTCCGTAACTAAAGATTTTAAAAATATCACTATTTTCCTTTGATAACAAGCATTTACTCCACAAAAGGAACATGTTCTCCCCAGCCACTGAAGCGGCATTTTGTTGACGCAGCAGCCGGCGAGGAACGTGAGGGGTGGGCGACCTCGCATTTTGGTGTGCGCGCATCTGCAGTAAATCTCCATTTATGATGATCAAGAAGAAAGGGAGTTTAAGGAGTTTGTTTTAAGACAGGCTATAAAAATAACCCAGATTGTGATTCTGTCATTTTAATTTTATCTCAGTTCCGACAAATATTTCTCTTTAAAAGGCCTGCCCCTCCTAAATGGTGCCGATAAGACCTCCAAACAGATCCCCCAACTCCTTGCATTTCTTTGATTTGCATTCGTAGTAAATGCTAAGTGATAAAAATAATACTCTCGGTTTTCTTGATGTTCTGAAAATACTCCCTGCATCTATTTTTGGTTTTTATAGACAGTGTATATTAGCATTCCAATACTTCACTTTAAATACATTCCTTACTTATTTCAAGAACTCGAGTCATTTCAATTGCATGAGTATTTATTGAGTGCCGACTGTATCCCAGGCTTTGTGTTGGGTCCTGGTGATTCTTGAAGACAGAAGACAGGGCATCCAACCTTAACAGCGCTAAGTCTGAGTCAGTGGTTTAAGGGAGTGTGTTCAAGATAAAGGGAGAGGTTAGGCTGACCCTGTTGAGGAGTTGGGTGGCAGGGTTGACTTCAAAACACAGTGACTTTTGAACTGAGCTCTGAAGGCTGATGAGGAGTTTGCCATTATTTGGGATAAAAAGAAAAGCAAAGGATTTAAAAGTGTTTCTGTAAAATAATATTGCACTTGATTTCAATGAAGTCCCCATATGAGTATTATAGAATAGGGAGAAGAGATAGAGATGATGTAATTTGAAAAAAAAAAAAACCTTTTCCATTCTGGCCTTTTGCTGTTGTTTCATTGTCTTTGAGGCTGCAGAAAAAAAGACTTTATGAGGGTCACTTTGATGTATATGAATTATTCATCATTAAGAAGTCAATCCAATTAAAAAATGGGCAAAGGACCTGAACAGACACTTCTCCAAAGAGGACATGCAGATGCCAATAGACCTATGAAAAGATGCTCAATGGCACTAATCATCAGAGAGATGCAAATTGAAACCACAATGAGCCATCACCTCACACGTGTCAGAATGGCTAAGGACAATGAACGACCAGAAGTGCTGGAGAGGCTGTGGAGGAAAGGGAACCCCTGTGCACTGCTGGTGGGATTGCACATTAGTGCAGCCGCTGGGGAAAGTGGTATGGAGTTACATCGGAAATTAAAAATGGAACTGCCCTATCACCCAGTGATTCCACTTCTGGGAATGTATCTGAAGGAACCTAAAACACTGACTTGAAATAACATAAGTACCCCTATGTTCATTGCAGCACTATTTACAATCGCCAAGATCTGGAAGCAGCCCAGGTGCCCAGCAGTAGATGAGTGGATATGAAAGCTGTGGTACATTTACACAGTGGAATACTACATGGCCATAAAAGAGAAGAAAATCTTGCCCCTTGTAACAGCATGGATGGATCTGGAGAGCATCATGCTAAGTGAAATAAACCACAGAAGACAAGTACCATATGATCTCACTTACATGTAGAATCTAATGAACAAAATAAACTAACAAAGAAGAATAGAAATAGATACATAATACAGAGAATGGACTGACAGCTGCCAGAGGAGAAGGGAGTTGGGGGGGCTGAGTGAAAAAGTTGAAGGAATTAAGCAAAAACAAACAAACAAACAAACAAACCCCACCTCGTAGACATGGACAACAGTACGGTGATGACCAGAGAGAAAGGGGGAGCGGGGAGGTGGGAGAGGGGATAAATGGTGATGAAAAGAGACTTGACTTGGGGTGGTGAACACTCAATACCATCATAGACCGATGATGGGTTATAGAAGTGCACACCTGAAACCTATTCAATTTTATTAACCAATGTCGCCCCAATCAATTCAACTTAAAAAAGCAAGAGAGTGAACTAATGTGATAAGAACATGGAGAAGAAGTTGAGCAGCTGACACCAACCTTTGTTAAAACTATTGAGGGTATAATGTCCCCCCAGGAAAAACGGTTTTTTATTCCTCTCTGCCCTGTGCAAGAGTCACCTACTCACGAGGGAAATCTCGGCCAGCTTTTCTCTTATGAATGCAAATCAGAAGACCTTTTGAGCCTTCACGTCCTGTCGTTTTCTCCCCTCTTGTTAGAATGAAATTGTTCATCATTAAAGACACAGGCACACAGACACACCCAAACTGCCAGGGTGCGTGGGCTGCTTGCTTCATTAGAAACCCAGAGCCCAGCCAGACAGAAAGGCATGACCACCCAGTCCATTAGCGTTCTTGCTCTGACACAGGCAGCTTGACCCGGGAGCAGCCAGAGCTAACGGGATGTCTCATTAAAACAGATTTTGTCAGAGCGCTTTCCCCGCCATTTAACATTCTCCTGAGCTCGGTGCGGAACCTGGGGCCAAGAGTTTCCTGTCTCATCTGGCGGAGAACAGTACACATAATGCAAGGGCGTCAAGGGGTGTGGGGGACCCACGGTGTGCCAGCTTCCCCCATGTCCTCTCCGTACTTCTGCGACATTCACTCTGTGCCTGTCACATACGTGCTAGTGGTTTGAGTCATGAAGCCGACCCTGCCTAAGCCCTTGCTGCGTCTCGGTCAAAGTGTGAAATGCCTCAGACACGTGACCCCTTTAACCCTAAAAACTCTATTATAGATGCATTATTGTGGTTGAAATTTGCAAATGAGAAGCAAGACCGAGGCAGATTAATTAGCATGTTCAAAGGTTGAGAGAGAGTATTTGATGCAACCAGACCCCGATGTGTGCGCTCTCGCTGCTGTGCCGTTTGACTTCTAATCTGGCGCTTGTATCGCTACAAAAGGCTAAGAAGCGTAGGATGAATTCAACAAGAAGAAGGACTGTGGTGGTTCTCACAGTTACGAGTGTTATTAGTGAAACCAGCATTTGCTGAGCATTGGCTCTATGCCACATCCTGGACTAATCACTCTACTGACACGTCTCATCTTGTCTTGATAAGCCCAGGACGTAGGCTCTCCACTCCCGTTTTACCAATGTCTAAACAGAGACTTAAACAAGTGAAGAAGTAACAGATGTCAGCCAGGCTTGGGTCCCAGACTGTCTGACTTTGAACCGGAAGGAAAGCTGACAGTGACTCGGCCTAGAGTGATGCATGGAGACAAGTGAACAATTTAGAAATATATTAATGGCTCATAATTAACGAAACTTCATTTTTTTTTGTTTAAATGTAATTCAATTTAACAGCCTTTTGGGTACCCACTGCTATGAGGCATTATGCTGAGATCTAAGGTCAGTATCACACTACTTTATCCTTATAAAGAAGATGCTTATAAGAAGAAAATCAACAGACAGTCAGTGAAAAAAGATGATATTACTGACAAATAACAATAGATTAGTTGCACTTTATCTGCAGGGGATATGTAGCAAGATTGCCAGTAGGTGCCTAAAACTGTGGCTAGCACACAAGCCTATAAACACTGTTTCATTTCTATACATACATACCGGTGATAAAGTTTAATTTATAAATCTGGCAATTTCATGAACACAAGATTTGTTCCTACTGGAAATCTTAGCAACTTTAGCATATGATTGTTTTTCTTTCCTTATTACATTGAGAACTTTTACCTTTTCACTTAAAGAAAGCAGTTTACAGCTTCTCTTTAGTGTATCCAAATTGCCAGCATCGCTACTCTTGAGCTTTGGGTCCATTATTAAGTAAAATAAGGGGGACTCAAACACAAACACCGGGATATGTCGCTGTCAATCTGACCCCCTGGACAGGACAGAGTGAGATTTCATCACGCTACTCAGAACGGCGCGCAAGTTAACACTTATAAATTGTTATTGCTGGAAATTTCCACTTAATATTTTTGGACTGCAGCTGGCCACAGGTAACCGAAACTGTAAAAACAGAAACTGTAGAGAAGAGGACTACAGTACTGGTGAACAATTGGATAGTCCTTGATTAACATATTCCAAGTGTGATTGTAAATGTGATATGCATGCATTTATTTTTTAAATCTTAGAAAATTGATGTGGTGGGTGACACTATCATTCCCACATTACAGATGAGGGAAACAGGGTCAGGGAATATAAGTAACTTCTGTGTTTAAATGTTATGGGCATTTCTCTGGATCATTTCTATTTTTTAAGTAGCTGAGTCGCTTTATAAATTCCCATGTTATGTTGATGGCTGAGTCACTACTAGAATCTGTTCATCATGGTTTTCTCTTCCTAGTTGTCATTCCTTCCATTTAATTACTCTGGAAATTGGGTTATAGAAAATATACAATTTTCTAATACAGTAAGCATTTGTTCATATTTCTGAAAAAAAAAGGAACTTCTGCAAGTTCACAGAGCAAGCCATATACTCAGAGAACAAAGATGATTATTTCCACCTCACTGGGGAAGGATGGGGTCATGGTCTGGAATGAATCTTGCAGAAAAAATGGAATTTGAAAAGGGGAAAGTAGAACTAATCCCCAAGTAAAAATCAGACAAGTCCTGGAAGGAACTGATGGCTAGCGCGAGCTCTCAGTTTACTATAAACCTTTGCACTTGTGCACATGAACGTTAAATAGAGTTTGACTTGATCTGAATTCTAGTTGCACAGCTTACTAGTGGTGAGACCTTGAGCCTCTCAATTTCATCATGTGTGGATGTGCACACTAATACCTGTCTGAGAGAGTGCAGTGAGAATTAAATGTGATCATGAAGATATTAGCCCCAGGAGAGTCCATCTGAAATATAGTAAATGCTCAATAAAGGCTGGCGAGGAGACCCGGTGCCCCACTCAATAAAGGACTGGTAGCCATAGCAGCTTGCGGTACTGTCTGAACATGACCATCAGCTCTCAGCCCTCTGAGGGATTCTCTCAGGTAGAGAATGTCATCTTGGTCAAAGTCATGACCCTTTCTGGGGCAGCCTACATCCAGTGGTTGATTACTGCGGGGATATAAAGACTTGGCCGCTGGTCCTGCTTCAGACAACTCCGATGCAGCCATTCCAGGTCTAGGGCTCGACGTGGGGTCAGCCGAATCCGTCATGATGCTTTCAGCTCCCCGCCCCCCACCTCCGGTTGAATCTCGCTTCCTTCCCCTCTCTCCCGCAGGTTTTCGTTCTAAGGAGACCCCATGCTAAACCCCAACCGAGAATCTCCTTGCCCACTATCTCTGATGCTCATGTCACGAATGTCAGAGGTGGTGGGGACCGGAGCAGGTGAAGACGTGGAGGTTAGCGTTTGGATGTGTGATAAATGCTGACTTGTTGGAAGACAGCTTTAGCGTCACGTGGACTGCTTGACAAGGGGCTCGCCCTTTGTCCTGTGCTAGTCCACGAGACCCTTCGACCGAAATGCTGTTAATATAGTCACTGTTCATCCATTTTACAGATGAAGGAAGTTGGGTTCACAGAGGTGTAAGGATTTAACCGAAGTCACATGACTTCAAGCAGTATCGCTGGCTGACAGTGGCCTCCAATGGTCCTTTCAGGATGAAAATATCTCACTATGATGGCCCACTGGGTGCATTTTTTCCTTTGTTTGAAATTCTTGGGGGTGGCTTCCTATTTGTGGCATCTCCACTCGGAAATAGTGTTTTCTGTGCTACAGGACCTTGGGCGTCCGAGGAAGGTCTTCTACGCCATCAGCATTCTGTCCCACCTCCAAGGGCTGTCAGCCAGAGATGCCTAGGTAAGGGACGGGGCGTTAAAAGGTTAATTACCATTAATCATTATGAGAAGGTGGCTTATTATCAATTCATAAATTCAGAATAAATTTATTCTGCTGACAAGCAAAATGTCCTAGTTGCCCTGTAGACCAAGCTTCCTTTCTGAAAAATAATTTTTTTCAAGATTATGGTCTTTGTATAAACTGCCGTCTCTTCCAACACAGCATGCGGAGGGAAGCTTAATTAAATTCATAACATTGGTTAAAGTATGCCAAATGTATGAAAAGCCTTTAGGATTTCACGTCTATGAGTATCTGTGCAGACAGTCATATGTCCACAAACAGAAATGCACGTAGGTCGTTAACCAACATCTTTAAAAGTGTTTTACAGGTGACTCGTGAATGAATCTGATTACAAAATTTCTCCAAAACATCTCTTGTATGACATTTTAGTAAATAAAATGTGTAAGGTTTCAAGGTTTCCACCTACAAAACTCAATGCAGCCAGACTCTAGGCTGCAATGAAGGTATCATTAAAACTATGTCTCTCCATGGTCACACAGAATCTGTCAATTAATTATTTGTAGTTTTAATTAATTATTAAAGGAAGAGTGAAGCAAAATTAAAATGACCCAACATATTTAAAATAATAAGAAGAATGAATATTCACCATTTCACAATTTTTAGTATGTGTCAGGTACTATACATGTCATGGCTAAGTTGATGCATCAACTTCACTGGTCTATGAGATGCCCACATATTTGGTAAAACATTATTCTGGGGATGTCTGTGAGGATATTTGTCAGAGAGACAAACGTTTAAATCAGGACTGAGTAAAACAGATTGCGCTCCCTAATGTGGGTGGGCCTCATCTAATCAGTGAAGGCCTGACTAGAACAAAGGGATGACTCTGTCCTGAGCAAAAAAGAATTTTCACCGTCTGATTGCCTTTGAACTTGAGACATCAGCTTTTTCCCTAACTTAGGACTTAACTGAAACACTGGCTTTTCCTGCACCTGGACTCTGCTGTCCTTTGGGCAGGAACTGCACGATTGACTTCCATGGGTCTCAGGCCTTCAGAAACAGACCCCAACAACTGCCCCCCACTTGTCTCCGGCATGCCGCTCATCCTGTAGATCTCAGGACATGCCCTTCTCAACAATCACGTGACCCAGTTCTTCACGATAAATCTCTTTAGAACACTGACACACACATAGACTGCTCATAATACTGAATATCGTACTAAGTATTTTATTTAACTAAAGTTAATACTTAATGACCTTCGGAGAAGGCTACACTGTTGTGCCCTTTTACAGAGGAGGAAGCTGATGTGTTTTCTTGCATCCCCATGTCCCCCATCCCTGGCCACTCTGCCATCCCAACTCCCACCTTCAACCAAACCTCAGGTGGCAGCTACCTGTGCGACCCCCCTGCAGGAACTTTCAGGAAGAATAAACTTACAAGGCAGCTTGAAGGGTAGAGTGATGGGGGTGTGTCCCGGCCATACCCATCTACCTGAGAGCATCAGCACACCACCTGTCCCATTTCCAGCTTCCTGCTCTGGTCACTGAGGGGCAGGTCGGCAAGTCTTCTAAGACCTCAACACGGAGACTTTTGCTGCGGTCTCCCCACTGTTCGTGGGTGATTGACTTGGTCCCGCCCCATCTTCTTTTCTCTGACTTCAGGAAGAGACAGTCCCCTCTCTCTTTTCCACACGAAGGAACAGAATACCATTTCTCTTTGACAACTGAGCTCCCCGCCAAACCTGCATTGAGTCTTCCTCCTATATAATCAAAAAGGATGGGGCCAAGGATGGGGTTGGTGGTGGGCGAGCTCTCTGAACTGCTCTCTACAGGGAAATGACTGGTGACGGTAACAGCTGGCATCCTGATGCGTGTATAATTGGAGTACTTGTTAGCATTTCCAGCAATTAAAGATGTTGGGTCCATTTTTCTCTCATTCTTTTTCCCCTCCACATCTCTTTGGTTCTTTTCTCTTTCTTACCAATGCCTCTCTCTTTTTCTCACTCTCCCAAGACTGTCTGTCTTGGTTGTTCAGCAATTAATTTAAACAAGAAAAAAATCATAGCTCTTGTGTTTCTTCTACTTGTCCCGGATGTTTGAGTAGGATGGGTCCCCACTCCCAGGTCTCCTCTCTCCTAACTCTGCCCGATTCTATAGCACCAGTAGGATGCAACTCTCTCCCTTCACTGCCTACCTAAACTTTGAGGGTACAACAGACACAGTGTGTAAGCACTTGACAAAGATGACAAGACTGTTAAGTAGGTTCTTCGCTTGAACTTCACCATGAGGACACTTGGATTTACGAAGCACGGGAGATTTGGGGAGTCTCAAAACACAGTGTCACGGTACTCCTTCTGATGCTTGCACCTGACACTTTTTGAAGCCCATCATTCCAGCTGTCCTCAAAGCAGCCTTCTGATTTGGTATGGCGGAAGATCTGCTTAAACCTGAAACAACAACAGGTGCCCTACAGTGACTCGCCACCTAGTCCCGTCTTTGGTTCCTGTGGGGCCCCAGGTGCAGGTTTACAGGTGATCCTTCTCAAAGAGCAGACCAGGACATCTTCCTCCGGAAAAGAAAATGCCTCCCATGGAAAGGATGAGGAACTGAGGAGAAGAATGCTAAAATTTCAGTTCTGCTCTTCTCTCAACTGTGCGTTCACAGTGTAACCCTACAAAAGTCTCCTTGCTCCGGGTTGGAATTTTCGGATCTCTGAATAAGACAAGGTAATTGGGCACTTGAGCTTCCAATAGGGTTTTAGCTTTAAAATTCTATAACTTTACACACTTCTTCCAAATTAAATTCAAAATCACTTCGCTTGTATATTTCTTTCATTGAGAAATGCATTCAGAACACATATGTATGTAGGTAAGGGACTACAGTTATCTAGATCATAAAATAGTAAACAGCTATTAAAAATGTTTATGAAAATTTTCATCAACATGGGAACACAGGTACTAGACAGTCTTAAAAGAAATATAACAAAATATGTGTTTCTACGTGCACTGTGATACTTGATAAGTAGAAAAGAATGATAAATGATGTCAAGACAGAAAGAATTTACTAAATAGCTACTTCTGAGAGGTGAGAATACGTGTGCATTTTGTTTTCTTTGCTTTTTGCATTAGTTCCAAAATTCCTCAAGTGACTGTGTATTCTCATCAGGGGAAATAAAGCACTTATTTTTTTCAAATAAGTTACTGTTCATTTGAATTGGGTGTTACTTTGAATCAAATCAGAATATCACAAAAAGCCAATGCTTTTTTTTTTTTTTTTAGCTTTTCTATATCATTCCTTCAGGATCAAGCTCCCATGAGACGACATGTGTTCTGTGTTTTAAGAATAGCAGTGTGTGCCTCGCCTGTGCGCGCATTTAGGCCTTTGGGCATCTTGTCTGAAACCGCTCATGGCGCTGAGGCCGAGGGGTCTAGCCCACATGTACAATGTCATCAAGTGAAGAGAATGATGCTAAGAAGGTTGCTTTTATGTCTTCTGATGGGAGAAAAAGGCAAAAACATCAGTGACCTCAATTTTTAAAATTCCTTCTTGATAACATATTTCTCTATGTAATTGTATTAAAAATTATACTGTGCCCAAATGCCTCTACCCTTGGAAGACTGTCAGCCATTAGGGGTCTGGCATTCCTAAGATTCCTCACAGCCATCATCCACTTGCTTGTTATTTGCTGTGCGAACACCCGTAACTCCGTTCCTGCTTTTGGCTATGATTCTAATCTCCTCCTGCTTTGGGAGAAGGTGAATCATGTTTGATAAGGGCAGGGCATGCGGGTGCAGGAGGGAATCTGAGGGGGCCATTAGGGTCAAAGTCGAATCTTGCTTTGCAAGCCTATTTTAAAAAATTTAATATATTCCTTTAAATTCACTCCGTGTGCTGGGGGAAAAAGATTTATTCAGAAAAAGCTGCTAAGGTAATAAGAAAATATAAATCTTCTGGCTGATAGAGGAGATTTTTAGGAGATGCAGAGGGGAAAGCTGAGTGTGGGTTGCCAGGTAAGCTAGAAGCCAGGTCGCAGGGACTCACCACCAGCTCCCACCCGCTGCTTCCTCTGCAGAAGCATCCCGATTCTCTAAGCCTCATTCTGCCCATCTGTGAAGGAAGCAAGATGTTTCTCCTAACGCAGGGGTAAGAAAGCTTAGTGGAATCACAGTCATAAAAAGCTTTTGACAAAAGCCCCCTCCTAATATAATGGGGCAGCAGGACTAAGAACAACCATCCTACCTGGAGTCTGGGACAATTTTCTTCTTAGGCCAGTGTAGACAGAACGATGCAGTGGGTCTTATGCATCTTTGCATACCTGAACTGACTGGCTTTTGTCTGTCGTGAACTCTCCGGGATGTGAGATATCTATCTCCAAGAGGACAATGGCAGATAATGAGCCAATCTCCATGGTGGTCTTGCTCTCTTGCTGTCTCTGAGGGTATAAATCTCAAGCATCTCACTTTGTTGGAGAAGAGAAATGCTTGAGAACAGCCGCTCCTCCAGAATGAGTGTGTGGGATTATTTCCTCATGTCCCTCGCAGGCACACACATGGGGCATGGAGCTAGCGGGGACCCACCTCTTACAGTCTTGTTCCCACACCTGGGAGATAACGCAATAAAACTCGCCAATCTGCATCTCCCTTTCGACATCACCCAAACCCCATTCTCTTCCATCTTTTACCTTGCTCAGGATGACTGAAAATGAAGTCAGGAAACAGATTTTTTTCCACTTACACTGCCTCATCCTAATGCAAATCTTCCTGAAGCTTATTCCCTTTTCCACCAGTTCCCACACTCATCAAACAACCCATAAGTGTTGACTCACTGACTAAGCAGCTATAAAGGAAGTCATTAAAGATGTGTTTGTAGAGGGAGCACACTATGGATGGGGCCTTAAACGGGCTGGGGAGATTTGAACTGCCAGAGAAGTGAGAGTAACCTATGTGCTTCGGGGACAGGCAAGACTTCCACCTGCCTTTCTAGAATAAGCTGTCCACTCACCCATGCGTTCATTTTCATTCCTTTGTTCAATAAACATTTACTCTCTTCTTACAGTGGATCAAATACTCCTCTAAGCATGGGAGAGGTGATTCTTCAGCCCCAGTCTTTGCCTTCAAGATTCTCCCAGGTTTATAGACTCAGTCACAGGCCATCGCAGACCTGTGTGTCGATAGACGAGGAGTTGGCTTGGGCCATTAAGAAGCAGAATCCTAATTCTGTAGCACAAAGATTGAGAAAATCTTAACATAGGAGGTGATTGTTGATGTGGTTGTAACTCATGGGCGCACATTGTGGATGTAGGAGAACAATAACACGGAGAGCCAGAGAGTCAGGAAATGATGCTGAGACAGGATAAGGTGCCACGAAAGCCAGGACAGACTCTACAGTTTTTAAGCAAGGACGTGACATACTGGAGATGGGGAGGGGTTAGGGCTTAGTAGCCATATAGACATTTGCTGAAGTAAAAGACTCTCCGAAGGGGGCTGGATTTTCAAAGGGGGCAGTTTGAGGTGAGGCTCCAGTTTTGAGGGCAGCACTGACTGCTCCTTTCCCAAGATTAGTGTTGCTGCTCTGGGCGAGACAAGAAGACCCAGGGCCCACAAGTATCCACTGAAGACCTGAGGATTCTTCAAGCCTTGCTCAGACACAGGCTACTTAGTATAAAGCTTGCCCACAATGAGGCAGGCAGGTCACCTCGCTGTGTAACCCCCATTTTTAAAAAAGATTATTTAGAAGCATCTCTAGGGATCTGAGTGTAATTTCGTTCAACCTTTATTTAAAAATCCACCTCTATGACGACCAATTTTTACTGGCCCCTTAGGTGATAACTTAAGACAGATTTCTCTTTAATAGTTTTATAACAATTTACATCTCTAACTCATTCATCTCATTTTATTTCCCCCTTCCATAAAAGCAGTCTGGGGTTCTCACCAGGGAAGAGAGAAGAAAGCAGGTACCTGGAAGGCAGGGGCAGATTCTCAGGTCTCTTTTCTGCTCGTTGCTCTACCCAAATTTTGCCTCTTTGAGGAACCTGAGTGTCAGCCTTCTGGACTAGGGGTTAGTCAATCAATCCTATGCACAGATCCTAACTCCTTTATTTAAAAGTGACGTGACCTTGAGAAATCACAAACACTGAGAATCAGGTTTTTCATCTGCAAAAGGGTTGCAGAAATGTTGGGTGACTCAAATACAAAAGCCTGTGAAAGTGCTCTAGAAGGTGAGGAGCTGGAAAACATAGGCCATTTCTTGAACACTGAGAGATGGTTACATGACCAGAACAAGCAAACACACGGACAACCCATCAACAGCATTTCCTATCCTACTACTCTCCTTTCTAGTCCGCCATTTCCTTGCTTCTACTCTGCAGTCATAAGAAAGAACTGGTTACTATATATTCCAGCTCCTGAAGTTTAGCAAGTGACTGCGTTCCAGAGAGACCAGCGTTCGCAGAGCTGGGAGCACACATCGTCTCCAGCTCAGGCCCGCTCCTACCTCAGCTGGGGTTCATGCGTAGGGAGGAATCTGTGCGTCCTGCAAGTGCCCGTCAATAAACACTGAGCTCGTCATCAACATGAGGTCTCTGAGGAAACACGCACGTGCGCGTGGAAAAGCAAAGGGCCGAAAGGAAAATTAAACTTCTATGTTGTTGCATGATTTTCCATTAGCAGAAGAAATAGGGCTTCCTTTCACCGCTGACCAAGAAACCGTCAGTGTTTAGAGTCTCGGGCAGGCCAGAGCTCTGGCAGCGCCAACTGCGGGCCACAGCCTCTGCTGGGTAGAAGGAGGCTGGGGCCAAGTTCTGAGAATTTCAGAACCTAGCAAGGTAGTAAAGTGAACACGAGACACTGATTCTTCTGCCAGTAATTGTAGCTCCAGGCTGAATTTTCAAATTCTTTCAACCTTTGCTAAATATAACCCAGAGGTTTGAATTACTATAAACTCATATTATATTTATTCACAGGATGAGGGTCACATACTAAGTGCCTTTCCAACCATAAAGAAGGTCCCAGGCCATGAATTCATTCTCTTTTCAGCATATTTCACCAATATTCCCTCAGCCGTAAATAGCGGTGATATGTCTATTAAATCCATTTTCTCAGCTGGTGGCACATCTACTCCAAATGCGATCTCACTGTCTACCAGGAGGCAGATTCTCGCTGGACCCCTCCACATCAGGCCATCAGACTCCCTGTGTACGCCTGTTAAATCATTCACCCAGGGCCATGCTCTCTGTCCTTCAAAGAGCAGGAACTCACCAATCCACCCTGCAGAAGATCAAGAAAAATGAAGCTAATCTTTCTCTTAGCTATGCCCATATTTACTGCCTCACCACACCACAGCTTTTCCTGCGACCCTGTCTGATGGGCACTAAGGTGGAGCCAACACATTCTGATCCAAGTGCAGCCTAATGTGCCCAGAGATAAATCTTCTGCCCTGCTCTGTACCCAAGACATCCTGCAACATCTAGGTAAATTATACGCCATGGCTCCAGTTTTGTCTACTAATTTTTTAATGTACGTAAAATATTCAGGGTGATTTGTGAGGCATGAAATACCTCTCATGAATCCCTCCTGATACCGCCTTTGCTAGGAATATATTTTTAAGGGCTGCCCACGTCCATCTGGAGCTGAAGTTTTCTAACTAAATTAAACATTTACTGGCTGAGCAGATAGAGCGATGGAGCATAAGAGCCCCCTCAGGATTCGTCCATTGCTTCTCTCCTTTGCTGCCAATGGCTTTTGGAGTCTTTGCACCTCATCCTGGTGACTCCTGCTTTCTGGCACATTTAGTGGATGGAGAAACTGAAGCTGAGGTAATTTTTCAACTTTATGGACTCCTAATACACCTTATGTATCCAGGGTCTTTTCCCAACCCAGTAGATTAGAGGTGAAGACAAAACTCTTCAAATACTAGAGAGATTCCAAATAGTAAGTGTAAGGCCATCGCATTCAGGCCTCTGAATTAAAAGATCAAAATGGCTCATGTGTTTTTACTGGCTGGCGTAATGCAAAGAATAGGGCTTCTGTGTTCAGAAACTGGGGTTTGATTTCCAGATTTGCCAGTCATTAGTGGTGAGACCTAAGACATTTCATTTAAGGTTTGGCACCTCCCTTTGCTCTTCTGAAGTCTGGGAAAATTAATGTCACTGTCATCGGGTATTGTGAAGAATAAGAAAATTAATGTGTCTATGTGCCCAAAACATTTGCAAGGGCTCAGTCAAGCTGATTTTCCTCCTTTCCCTCCTAGTTCATTTTTGTGATGGCTTTTATCACCCTATTTTGCAATCAGAATAGCTTTCGTGTGGGGAGCTGTTTGGCAGGCCATTAATATGCATTTTTTTCCTATCTGATGCTCACAACAGTACACCACAGTGCGTATTACTATTCCCACTCAACAGGAAAAATACTGAGGTTTCAGAGGTTAGAAATTTGGCACAATTTTGATACCTTTCCCACATTGCAATGCCAAAATTCTAACCCCTATGGTATTATTCCCCAAATCCAATTATGCCTTCCCATTCTTCTCACATCAAGTGACCTTTATTCTGCAGGAAGGAAAAACATTTCCTGGAATATAACCTCTCCCTTATTCTTCTACTGTATTATGGCACTATCTCTGCCAAAGCAGGGCTGGATTCAAACATTAAGGGGACAAAAATCCTGACTACGGAAGAAATACACAACTTCAACATAGATAATAAAAACAAAGACATTGTCGAAGACTTTGCTTATCTCGATGCAGGCATCAATTTAAATCAATTTAAATGGAGACTGCAGCCAAGAAATCAAGAGGAGGCTGAGAAGAATTAGGGAAGATCGTCAAGAGCAAAGATATGCCATTGCTAAGCTCATCCACAACCTCCTGTTCCTAAGGATGACATATGGATGTGGAAGTTTGACAATGAAGAAGGCTGACAGAAAAAAAGACTCATGACTGACATGGTATTGGAAGAGAGACCAACAAATACTCCGGACCACCAGAAAGATAAACAAACAGGTCCCAGAGCAAATCAAGCCTGAAACGTTGCTGGGGGGAAAAGTGACAGAACTGAAGCTGTCCTACTTTGAGCACACCGTGAGAAGGCAGGGTCCGTTGGAAAAGACCAGAATGCCGGGAAAAGTAGAAGGTAGGAGGAAGAGAGGAAGGCCAAACAGGAGATGGACTGACTGCGTTAGGGAAGCCACAAGCACGCGCCTGCACGGTCAGTCTGTGCAGGGATGTTGCGGGCCGGACACCGTGGATGTCACGCCCTCAGAGGATAGCGGCCGTCAGAACTGACTTACCAGCATGTCACGCGCAAATCTCAGGTTGCTCCAAATCTCTGTTCAGTGCCTTTGGGGCGACCCTATTGCCAACCTAATTTCATAAGGGTTTGATGAGCTACATGTCTTTCACCAATTAATGAGAGATCTCTTATGTTGTTTTCAGACATTTCTTGTCCCCACTTCTGCCATATACATTCTGTTATCGCTGTTTTACTTTTTACATGTCCATTCTCGTCTTTTTATTTTCTTTAAGGGCAGCTTAGCATTTCAGTATCTCGTGTTATTGACCACTTATTCTTTGCTTTATTTATTCCCTTATTTTCTTCTACTTCTACTTCTATTTATCACTGCGTAGCTCCTCTATTTTCCAGACGCATTAAGTTATTAACCACATCCATTTCTTTCCTGTCTTCACCTACAATAATATTACTTCACATATCCATTCTTCAATTTTGTCTACCGGAAATCCAATATCTGCAGTTCATGTTTTCCCTCAGCTGCCGCATGCTCTTATTTTTGGCCTAATTATGAGCATAATGAAGTGCTGATCATGATTTTCCAGGTTTCCCCTTCAATGACTTGCGTCATAACCTCTCTTGTTGCCAAGTCTGGTACTTTTATCCCTCAGGGTCATGAATAAGATACTAAATTAGAAAACCATCCTGCCCTACGTCACAAACATTCTGCTACTATTACTTCCCGTCTTCGTTCTCTGCATTCTCAGCTACATCTGGCCATTAGAAATGACCCAGTTTGAAGGCCACTGTTTTTTTTGGTTCAGCTGTGAGAAGCGATTGTCCCTGGGGTGAGGTTCTAAGTGTGCTCGCGATGCTCAGTGCTCAGAATGGTAACATTAGAGAGCAGGAGCCCGGGAGGGGGCTTAAGTGTCCTTCTGAAAAAGTGGCACAGGATTGTGGGATTTTAACAAATGGGACAGGAAAGGATCACTGAGCAGCACTGCTGTTTTGAACAAGTCCCTAACTTCACTAAGTCTCACTTTCACACCCTGCAAAACAGGATTACCAAAGTATATACTGACCTTATGGAGCTGTGGTGGGACACCAACGGGTCAGCATTTGCGGACAAGTCCAGCACAATCCCAGGCATGTGGCGTCTTCCCAAATAAATGCCAATTAAGTGGGAAGCTAGCACCGCCACACTGCCAACACCCAGCAAGCCTTGTTGACTATCAGCACCACATGGCCCACCAGTCTACACTGGACCAAGTCAACTGGCAGAGATCTCACAGCTTTCCAGGTTTGCCCAATCTAGCTCTGGAGAATCCTGACTCCTAGAATGTTCTTTTGGTCTGGAGCAGGGTCTCCATCACAGTGCAGGATATTCAGTCGAAACCGTTCTCTATGCAGAGAGCCGTCGTCGGGCTCTATATAAAACTCACTCGTGGGCTCTGGTCTCTCTTTCCCTTTTAGTCCACATACAACACTTTGATTATAAGCAGAAGGGTTCTTCAGATTTTTAAACAGAGCTCCCAAGTACTTCACCAGCAACTTCAACAATACTTCCTGGTTTCCATGGTTTCCAGCCTCACCCCCTAGCATCCATTTCTCTAATCTCTGGACCGTGTAACTGTGTAAGGTCCCAGACCTAACTGAAATATTTCAGGAACAGCCTACGCAGTGCAGAGTGTGGAGAAACGCCATGTTTCTGGTTCTGGACCATTCACTTTTCCTTACAAAGCCCATGAGCAAAATCACTTCTTTCACAGCTACACCTAGCAATAAGTTGTGTTAATTACATTTATAACCAGCCAGAATCTTCTGTTTCTTTTCCTCCACCTATACTTGGAAAGTTGATTTTTGAGATCCAGGTTCAGAAACTCACATTTACTTTGGGTACATCTCGTTTATTAGTATAATCCATTATGATTCCACGAGATCAAAAATCACCCAAGGAATTCATTGATCCATTTTACAAATGCTTTTTTAGGACTTAGTTTGAGATGCTGCTTCAGACTCTGTGGATATTGGTTAATAGCACACATCTTTTCTTGCATTAATGGAACATAGATTTCTAGCAGAGTAGAGAGTTAACTAATCTCAACAACAAGCATGAAAGTGATACCAAGAGCCAACAGACACATGAAAAGATGCTCAACATCATTAATAGTCAGAAAATGAAAATCAAAACCACAATGAGATATCATATCAGAATGGCTACTAACCAAAAGACAACAAATAACAAATGTTGGCAAGGATGTGGAAAAGGGAACCCTCATGCACTGTTGGTGGGATTGTAAATTAGTGCAACCACTATGGAAAACAGTATAGAGATTTCTCAAGAAGTTAAAAATGGAACCAACTACCTTATCAGCCAACACTTCCACTGCAGCTTATTCATCTGAAGAAAATGAAAACACAAATTCCAAAAGATATATGTACCCCTGTTGATTACAGCATTATTTACAACAGCCAAGACATGAAAGCAACATAAGTATCCATCAACAAATGAACAGGTAAAGAAAATGTGGTACATATCATACAATATAATATAATACTACTCAGCCATAAAAAAGAATAAAATCTTGCCATTTGCAACCACATGAATGGACCTAGAGGGTATTATGCTAAGTAAAATAAGGCAGACAGAGAAAGACAAGTATCATATGATTTCACTTATATGTAGATTCTAAAAAACAAAACAAGGGAACTGGCAAAACAAAACAGAAACAGACAAACTGATACAAAGAACAAACTGATGAGGTTGTCAGAGGGGATGGGGGTGAGGGCATGGGAGAAGGACATTAAGTGATACATTCTTCCAGTTACAAAATAAGTCATGGGGTTGTAATGTACAATAGAGAATATTGTCAATAATATCATGATAACTTTATATGTTGATGGATGGTTACTAGACTTATGGTGATCACTTTGTAAGGTATATAAATGTCCAATCACTACGTTGCAATGTGAAACTAATAAAAGATTGTATGTCAATTGTGATTGAAAAATAAATAAATATTTTTCAAAAGTGGTATTAAGGAGGCTTATAGCAGGGGGACTTTGAGTTTCAAGGAATGGGAATAGGAGTGTCCTATGCAATGGGAAGGATGTGGGAAGGCTTGAAGACAGGACAATGGCAAGTAGAAGGATCTACAGGTAGAACAAATACTAATGCAGGTAAGAAGAAAAGAGAGGCACAGACAAGTCCAGCAATAAGTCAGACTCTTATCATGAGGGGCTTTGTAGGTCCACTAACAATTTTGGTGGTTTTTCTTACGAGCAGTGGGAAGCTACTAATAGTTTTTAGGCAATGGGATGAGATGGAGTGGGGGACAGGATTAGATCTACATTTTAAAAGGCTAATGGACAGCTACAGTGTGAGAAGGATACATGGGAATTGATGGTTATAGCAACAGTCCAGCTGAGCAACAATGGGACATTGGATGTGATGGTAGGAGTTCGGAGCAGGAGAAGTAGATAGATTTGGAAGACTATTCTGGAGCTGGACATAGAGGGGAGAAAAATACACACATATAAATCTAAATGAAAAATAAAAGACAAAATATAGTGCAGACAACACATGATAATGTACACAGGAAACCCTGTAGTCTCCATGGAGAAACTACTCAACCTAATAAGTGAATTTGGGAAAACAGTGGGATACAAAGTCAATACTCAGAAATTGATGGCATTTTTTTGTACACCAAAAATGAAATATCAGAAAGAGAAGCTAGGGGGAAAATCCCATTTACTATAGCAACAAGAAAAATAAAGTGCTTAGGAATAAATGTAACCAAGGAGGTAAAAGACTTGTACTCAGAAAACTATAGAACACTGAAGAAAGAAATTAAGGAAGATATAAATAAATGGAAGCATATACCATGTTCATGGATTGGAAGAGTTACCATTGTTAAAATGTCCATACTACCAAAGAAATTTATAAATTCAACATACTTCCTATTCAAATACCAATGGCATATTTTACAGATCTAGAACAAATATTTTAAAAAATTATATGGAGCCAAAAAAAGACCCTAAATAGCCTCAGCAATCTTGAGAAAGAAGAACAAAGTAGGAAGGATCACAATAACTGATATCAAACTATACTACAAGGCCACTGTAATCAAAGCAATCTGTTATTGGCATAAGAACAGACACATAGATCAATGGAACAGAATAGAGAGCCCAGAAATAAACCCATGTCTCTATGGTCAATTAATATTTGACAAAGGGAGCATGAGCATACAGTGGAGTAAAAATAGCCTCTTCAATAAATGGTGTTGGGAGAACTGGACTGGTACATGCAAAGAAATGAAACTGGACCACCAACTTATGCCATACACCAGAATAAACTCAAAATGGATAAAAGACTTAAATATAAGCCATGACACCCTGAAAGTCCTAGAGGAAAACAGAGGCAGTAAAATTTCAGATATCCCATGTAGCAATATTTTTGCTGATCTGTCTCCTAGGGCAAGAGAAATAAAGGAAAGAATAAATAAATGGAACTACATCAAATTAAAAAGCTTTGGCATGGCTAAAGAAACCATCATCAAAATGAAAAGGGAACTGACTGTATGGGAGAACATATTTGGCAATGATACCTTGGACAAGGGATTGATCTCCAAAATATATAAAGAACATGTAGGACTCAACACCAGGAAGACAAAAAACCCAATCAAAAAAATGGGCAAAGGACCTGAATAGACACCTCTTCAAAGAGGACATACAGTGTCATGGGGCTCTGCCCGCAGGGCCCCCATGGGCCACCAAGGATGAGAATAAGTCTACCAAGACACGATCTGCTTGGGGAGGAAAGGTGGTGGATTTCTCAAAGGAGAAGAGCCAAGAGCCTCTTCCTCAATGGGCTTTTATTGGGTCGTTTTGCATAGGAATACAGGCTCGTTAATCATTATCAGGCAGTAAGAGGATCAAACAATAGATAATGTACAAAGAACTCTGAGGGCCTATTTTGAGCCAGGGTCAGATAGCTAAAGAGCTATAAAACTTTGAGGAACAAACTCACTTCTTGTTTGGACGCTTATTTAATTGAGAACATTCTAAACAAAGAAGGTTTCACAGGATTTTACATATTCTTTCTTAGGCCCGATCGCCCTAGGGAACCTGCCCTTTCCAGCACAGGGCGGCACCCACCACCAGCATTGTTTCAGGCTTAAGGCATTGTCTCAGGCTTAAATCAGGCAGAGTAAGTAAGGCAGCCAAGAGATTAGGAGACAGAATGAGGACTCAGGTTATGTCATAGCTGAGAGTCCATCACCCCCTTTTGGTATAGCCCCCCAAGTCCTTCCCTGGGGCCTCCACATGATCGTGCCTGGCTTAGGTCATTCCCCCCTTGGGGAATCTTACCCATCATTGGCTAACTGATCAAGCATTGGGGGCCAGTTATAGATGAAGTAAAAAGAGCAGAAGTGGCACCATGGCCAGGGAGATAAGCCTTGTCTCCATAGTGGCTTATGGTCCGAAGGTCACTCACTCAGCCTTAGCCGTGGGGGGGTTACAGCTCCTGAAACCAGCAGGGCGGTTCCCAACAATACAGAGGGCCCATAGACATATGAAAAGATGCTCAACGTCACTAGTCATCAGAGAGATGCAAATTAAAACCATAATGAGATATTACCTCACACCAGTCAGAATGGCCATCATTAATAAATCAACAAACAAGTGTTGGCAAGGGTGAGGAGAAAAGGGAACCCTAGTGCACTGTTGGTGGGAATGCAGACTAGTGCAGCCACTGTGGAAAACAGTAGGCAATTTCCTCAAAAAACTAAAAAGGGAACTGCCTTTTGACCTAGTGATTCCACTGCTAGGAATATACTCTGAAAATCATGAACAACCAGTTCACAAGAACTTACGCACCCCTGTACTCATAGCAGTGCTATTTAGAATAGCCAACTACTGAAAACAGCCTAAGTGCCCATTGGTAAATGAGAAGATTAAAATACTATGATACATTTAACACAATGGAATACTACGCAGCAGAGAGAAAGAAGGAACTCCTACCTTTTATGACAGTGTGGATGGAACTGGAGGATATTATGCTAAGTGATATAAGCCAGTTGGCGAAAGACAAATGATCTCACCTATAAGAGGGATCTAATGAACAAAATAAACTAACAAAAAAATAGAACCATAGGCAAGGAATCATGGAACAGACAAACAGTGACGGGGGTGGGGATAAAAGTGGAAAGAAAGGGAAGGGACTAGACAAAGAACATGTATGAATGACCCACAGACATGGACAGCAGTGTGGGGAATGACTGTGGAAGCAGAGGGTGGGATGGGCAAAGGAGGAAAATTGGGACAACTATAAGAATAACAAGCCCTGGCTGGTGTAGCTCAGTGGATTGAGCGCGGGCCTGCGAACCGAAGGATCGAGGTTCGATTCCCAGTCAGGGCACATGCCTGGGTTGCCAGGCCAGTTCCCGGCAGGGGACATACAAGAGGCAACCGCACATTGATGTTTCTCTCCCTCTCTCCTTCCCTTCCCCTCTAAAGATAAATAAATAAAATCTAAAAAAAAAAAAGTACTTAAAAAATCTTAAAAAAAAAAAAAAGAATAACAATACAAAAATAATAGACAAAAAAAAAAGAAAAACAAATTCCTCTTTGATGAGTGAATAGGGTAAAACACATATTTTCTGAATGCTAAGAACTTATTAGTGGAAGGAAGGAAGGAAGGAAGGAAGGAAGGAAGGAAGGAAGGAGAAAAGGAAGCAAACAAAAATAGGGAGAAGGAAAGCTGGTAGGATGAAACCCCCAGGTTTCTGATCTGTACATATGGGTGGATGTTAGTACTATTTCCCATGCGGTAAGAGTTGCAATGGGAGAACATGAGTTAAGTTTAAGACATGTCGAGCTTGAAGTGCTCACTAGCTATGCAAGTGGACATTTAGAGTTGGATATTCATTACTCTTTCCAGTTCCCCTCTACCTTCAAATGTACTACTATTTTGTGTCTCATCATGGATCTTGCTGTTCAATGACTAGTTAATGCTAGCACAGCTCAAATAGGTCTTCTGACAGTGTATGTCCATGTATGTTCATAGGTGTGTGGAGAGAGGCAGAAAATATAAGTTCACATAATTAGTTTTGGTTTTCTCTGAGCTTTTCTTTTGAGAAGAATCTTGTTTTCCTGAATTAAATATGCTTTCAAAAATTTTTATTTAATGAGTTTATGCTCAAAGCCAAGCTCCCAGACCCTCACCTGCCGAGCTGATTTAACCAGTCAGGTATCTTGACAAAGTAACTGCCCAATTACCAGATTTTTATAATTGCTACATATGGGGCATTAAGCCTGAAAAATATGCATATTCATGACCTCAGTGTCTCCTATATTTTTCATCCCTCTGTTTTGAGTTTGAAAAATTGGCATGAAAATTGTTTTCTGACACTTCTTTTGAACCTTTAAATTATGTATCTATGACTAATAGCAACGTCTCAGGATGTTCTTTCAGAGAGGAAATCTAGTTTGGAAATCTGTCCTTTGTTTTTCATTCTGCAATTTCCTAAAAAGATCAGTTTAGGGATGTTCTTTGCCCCCTCCCTCCCTACAGCACTCGGAAGCTGGCTCCACACCCCCCCCCCACTACTAATGTGCACTTTCTTCATCTTAGCAGAAAGCGGACTTTTGCCCAACTTACTAAACACATTCAAAATTAAAACAGCAGCAAGAAAACGAGAAGGTCCACCATATTGAAAGAATTCACTGTGGAGTTGAAAGTCAAACCAAGTCTGCATGTAGCCAGACATCAGCCAGGGATGTGCGTATCAGGCGAGGTGCAGCGTCAGCTCCCTGCAGGTGAGGGCTGCTGGTCTTGCTCACAGCCTGGCGGCAGCACCTGCACTGCAGTTGCAGAAGCAGCCACTCACCAAATGCCCAATTGTGAGTGAAGCTACACCTGGTCCCACTTAGGCCTTCCTGTCGCTGGTTCATCCAGGCTCTGCCCAGGTTCACCTGCTTCTTTTAAACCCTACTCCCCCTTCACTCTATACCCCTCACTCATAGAACGGGGCTCCAAAGATTCTCACACTTTACGGTCTTTTTCCTGAGCCTTTCCTTAGCCAGTCCCACAGTTGCAAACTCAACCTGCTATACATCTGCAATCACAGGCCCCCAACCTTGGCCCAGCACTTCAGATGTTTCGAGGCTATCAGCCCCTTAGTCCTAACACTGAACCTACTTTTTCACTTTCCGCCTTTGCATCTGAATCCTGGTGGTGTGGATAGTCTATCTGCTCACAGAGTGACTCGCACTCTGTAGACAGGACCCTCCCCCACAAACTGAGTTCCCCACCGGTTTCCAAGTTCAAGCACGGTGCTCACTCAGCCATCCGGTCATGCACGCCCTGCCCTTTCACCATCACACTTGTGCATTCGAGAACTGAACACCCGCTTGCCCGCTGCCGTGCCCTAGTACCTGCTATGTCCCCACTGGTCTGATTAGTACTTTTATATGGGCATATAGTGGGTTCCCTGTCGCTATACATAATCAGAGACTGAACAACCAGTGACAGAAATTTCACAGAAGTGATTTAAGCCTCAACTGAAAGATCAAATTAAATTGTCTTCGATGCCTCTTTCAATCTTGAGCTTCTGACTGTACAAAATACAGCCCGTGAAATATGCAGAAGTCAAAGTTTGTGTAAGCCACTCTACTTTATGAAATGTGATTCAAAACTTTACTGAAAAACCTGAGATGTTATGCAAAACTTATATAGCAGGATTATGTCCCTTCCTTACTGGACAGAGGGACTAAATCATGCGTTTCTCCAAGGGCTAGTTTTCAGTGCTGATGGCTGCATATTTATCTAAATGCCGGAGGGACACATTCTGACTATTCTTATCTTGCAAGATGGCTTACCTAATCACAGAGGCTTCTTCATGGAAATGCTGAGGTGGTCTTCTAGGTAATATGCATTCCTTCTTGTCTTGCTGAAGTCCTTCTGTGGCTTTCTGTTCCCCCCTGGGGGCATGGCCTTCCATCCCGTGGGGACAGGGTCCCTCCTCACCCAGCAGTTTCAGCTCACACAATGTCCCCACATCTAACTATGCTGCAAGGACCACATCAAACTACTTCACATCCTAGCTTTGCCCTCAGGGTTCCCTCTGCTTGTGATTCTCTTTGCCCACTACCTCCCAATCAAAATCCTACCCTTCCGCAACATTTAACCTCCTGAATCACCTCCTTCTGGGAATGCTCTTTTAACCCCAAGTGTCTTCCTCTATAAAAATCAGTCCTTTCGCCCTGGCTAGTGTGGCTCAGTTGGTTGGGGTGTCATCCTGCAAGACAAAAGGCTACTGGTTTAGTTCTCAGTCAGGGCATATGCCTGATTGAGAGGGTTGTGGGTTCTGTCCCAGGTCAGGGCATGTAGGAGAGGGAACCGATTGATG
The DNA here is from genome assembly GCA_039655065.1 of Glossophaga mutica. Classification (NCBI taxonomy): domain Eukaryota; kingdom Metazoa; phylum Chordata; class Mammalia; order Chiroptera; family Phyllostomidae; genus Glossophaga; species Glossophaga mutica. Next base: position 13,151,590 of record CM077315.1, on the reverse strand, counting down.
TTTCTCTCTCACATCAATGTTCCTCTCCCTCTCTTTCTCCCTCCCTTCCCCTCTCTCTAAACACAAATAAATTAAAAACAACAACAACAACAACAACAACAACAACAAACAGTCCTTTCACTCTCCAGGCTCCCAACATTTTTATGTACACCAACTTTCCAAATTATTTCCTAATCACTATAGTGATGAGTCACGATGTTTAAAAGTACAAATTTCTTGCCTGTTTAACATGGCACCACTGTAAATATTTAAAAATAAGTATTTCATCACCTTTGAAAATTATTTGAACTCAATTTCCTCAAAGACTTTTCTTTATTCACTCAAAATTACTCTCCATGTCAAACATATGTCACCAAGACATTATTTCCTCATCATCACCTTCAATATCTTCAAAGTTAATTAAGCTCTTATGACCTTCTCAACCTTTACTGATAGCATTTCACAGAGGACTAAATTATAGGCCACAACTTCCTAGAGAAATGATAGGATCTTGGAGGTCATTAGGACAGACGTCTGGGAAAATCTCTACCATTTCTTATCCAGTAGTCCCCTCTCACCCATGGGGACACATTTCAAGACACTCAGTGGATGGCTGAAATTACAGATAGTTCTGTACTATATATATATAGTATCCCAACACACATATATATTGTGTTTTTTGCTACACATACACACCATTTGTGTTTTTTGATACACACACACACCATTTAAAGGAAGCACTTTATGCCTTTTCTTTGGCATACCGATGTGGCCAGCATCACTACCCTTGCGCTTTGGGGCTTTTATTAAGTAAAATAAGGGTGACTTAGATACAAGGGCCATGGTACCATGATCATCAATCTGGTAAAACTGAGACAGCTACCAAGCGACTGACTGGCAGGGAGTGCACACGGTGTGGAGACGCTGGACAAAGGGATGCTTCCTCTCCCGGGTGGGGTGGACATTTCATCGTAGTACTCAGAATGGCATGCCATATGAATTTTTTTTATTTCTGGAACTATCTCTTTAATGTTTTCGGACCACAGTTGACCACGAGTAACTGAAACAGTGCAAAGCAAAATGACAAATAAGGGGGGCATTATTGTACACACTTGCTAAAAAATATTGGCAAATGGAATAGTATTTTAACCTGTATTAATCACTTTGGACTTTACGTTGGATCAAGAGGCATGCTGTTTGCTAGACTCTGACAAATGCCCAGTAGTTTGTAGAATCCTGCCAAACAGTGACCGACACCACAGAATCACCGGGTGGCCTCTCTGGCCACCGCACACGCCCCAGCCGTCCCAAGCCTCGTTCACATTCTGGCTCTGTGGATTCTGCCTTTTAATTAGCGTTCTCCCTGACTTTCTTTTTCCTCCTCTGTCTTCAGACCCCTGGCCATCAGTTCCATACTGGGAAGGTTAAGAACAAGTTCCTAGTGGTAAGTAATGAACCAGTGGTCACTAAGAACAGGTTTTTTAAAAAAAATAATTTAAATTTTTTTCAATTCCAGTTGACATTCAATATTAGATTAGTTTCCGATGCACAGAATGGTGGTTCAACATTTATGTAACTTATAAAGTGGTTCCCCTGGTAAGTCTGGCACCCACCTGACACCGTGCATTATTATTATAATATTATTGACTACATTCCATGTGATGTACTTTACATCTCCTTAACTAATTTTACAATTGGCACTTTCTTCTTAATCCCTTCACCTTTTTAACCCATCTTCCCATCCCTCCTGTCTTCCAGCAATCATCGATTAGTTCTCTGTATCTATGAGTTTGGTTCTGTTTTGCTTATTCGTTTATTTTGTTTCAGACTCCACATGCAAGCGAATTATATGGTACTTGTCTTTCTCTGTCTGACTTATGTCACTTAGCATAATACCTCCTAGATCCAACCATCCATGTTGTCACAAATGGCAAGATTTCATTCTTTTTTATGGCTCATATTCCATTGTGTACATGTACCATCTTTATCCATTTTGTGAATTGATGAAAACTAGTCTTTTGATTGGAGCCTTTAAACCATTTACAGGTAAAGGAATTACCGATAGGTAAGCAAGCTGGGTGTGGGGGAGGGCTGATAAAAATAATGGCTTCTGCCTGCCCTTCTGTCTGGGAGAAAGCTGCTCCCCAGCCTGCACTCTGAAGCTGGACAATCCAGTTCCTCCCTGCACGTCCCTGGCCCTTTTCAAACTCCTGCCTTGATGCTGGGGCTCTGAGCAAGTGAGTGCGTCAGTGAGTAAATCCGTGCACCAGCCCACTAAGGGGAACTTGGGACTCCAGCAAGCAGCCCTCTCTTTCACTCAGCCACTGTCCCTGCTGGATTTCGCAGTCAGAGGTTATGGGGACTTCTCTTCCTGGCACTGAGACCCTGGGCTGAGGAGTGGAGGGGGCTGGGACCCCTCGCTCACGGAGAGTGGATACTCCCATCCCCATTTCTTAACACCACACTGTGAGGGAGGGGCCTGCCCCTTCTGCATCTCCAGCCCTCCAATCAGTATCAACGTGGCTTCTTCTGAATATCCTTAATTATACAGGACTTTCGTTTAGCTAGTCTTCAGGCTGTTCTCAATGGGGATTGTTTTGTAGTTGTTGTGACTTCGATGTAGTACTGGGGGGAGGTGAGCACAGAATTTACCCACCCTGCCATCTTGACTGAAAGTTCATCCTTGTAATTTATTTGTGAAGGTAATCACATCCTTAGTCCTTTAGTTTTGTTTTGGAATTTGCTGACTGCATCCCCTGGTGTCATTTCACATGTTTCTCTGTCCCTTGTATTTCCTATAAGCTGCAAGCTTTTAAAAGTACGTATGTCCAGACCCCACCCTGAAATGTATTCAGTAGGGCTGATGTGGCTGCTGGGAATCTCTAATTTTCCTAAGATCCTCAGGTGAGTCAGAGCATGTTAGGTGAATCCGAATGTTTGGAAACTGGCAACCCATCTGACTCTGCTGTAGCCAGAAGTCAGCCTCAGGTACAGCAAGTGTCAGAGGTATGATACTAGGTTGTATTCTCCAGTGGTGGGCTGTGTAGAAGGGTGGTCACTTCGGAAAGAGGCATTAGCTGTCTTTTGTGGGTTAACTGAGACTCAGAGTGGGAACTCTGTGGGAGTCCAAGTGTGTGCGCCTCCTTCCTCTAACCCAGGTTGGGGAAACTTAAGTGATCGGGACCTTCCCTGGCCTTCAGTTTCTGAAGCCTCCTCGTTCGTGTTGGTGGCCGCTGGCAATGACTCAGGGTAGGAGCCCATCTGGTAGATTGGGTGGACCCCTGCTAAGGCCTCTCTGCATGCTGTCTTTGATCCTGGATGCTCCTTGGCTCACAGAGTGCAGTCTTCTTTCTTCTGCCCAAGAAGGGACTCTAGAGGATGGAGCAGAGGAACATCAGGTTTTCTGCCAGACCAGCTTCAGTCCTGGGATGTTCAGAGCAGCCTCTCATTTGAAACTCAGTTTCTGAGGCTCCTTACCCCTGGCTGTTTAGGACGGAAGGAGGCTCCTGGCTGAGGAAGGCTCGGACAGAATAGCTCAGGTTGTAATAGCCAATGGCGGGCAGTGGTGGGAGTGGTGGGAGGGGTCACCGAAGGAAGAGGCTTTGGCTGTCTTAGGCCATTAAACCTTTGTCCTCTCTTAAGAGTGCCTCAGCCAGCAAGCTTCTGTAGGGGAAGCCTCTCATCACCATGCTCCATTCGCTAGATTTTGGGGCTGGAGCAACCAAGGTCTTTGTCTTCCTCTTCCAGAGGTCAATGCTCTTGAGTGCTTGTCTGGAGACTGGCTGCTCCACTGCCATGTTTGCTGGGGTGGCCAAAGGAGCACCCCCTTAGGCCAGGTAGCTACCAGCTGGTCAGTGTGTCTCCCAGGCCATCCCACCTGGGTTTCTCCATGTGCCCTTTGGTATAGGGCACATGGTAGTGACCAGGTGTAGGAGGAAAGGTGGGAGCCAGTGCTGCTGGAAAGAAAATCAGAACCGATCGGCCAGTCGTGCGGACACTGTCCTGCTAGGATGTTTCCTCTCTCAGATCTCTCCCAGGTTCTTCCTGAAACCTTCTCATCTGCTTGGCATCCAAGACACATCACTTGTGTGAGTCCTCTAGAGAAGTGCTGTTGGCTTCAAAAGCAATTCTGTGGGGCCTAGGGCAGTGGCAGGAGACCACTGAATCTCCCTTCCCAGAGAAAACAGAGCCCCAAAATAATTGCAGTCAGGATCCCCTCCATCTCTCCCACAAAAGAGGAAAGATTTCTTACAGTCTCTCACTTCTGAGGCTATAAGGAAATGCCTTCCAAGTTTGGAAAACAATAAAAAATAAATCATTTCAGAGCCTCTCTCATGTTGACAACTCCTCTCAGGCCCCATTCATGCTGCTTTTTATCAACCACAGCGAACTAGAGTCCCCTGGTACCTTGATCTAGGTCAGAAAAAGGCCAAATACTGAGGCAGAGTGACCAGGAGGTTCAGAGCCAGATTCTGGGTCCCAGGTCTAGGCCTCCATCAGCCCAACCTTCTGGGATCCCATTTCCTCAGCCCTCCAGTCTCAGAATCACTTCATCACTCCCCTTGGCTCTTCTGTTTTTCCCTGGATTGAGCCCCCCTTTCCCCAGGACTCGGCAGCTCAGTCTGGGATGTGTCTGAGAGGACCCATGTGGATGTCTACAGAACAGCACAGTGAGTGTGACTGGGTTTGTGAGCAGCGCTCAACAATTCCTCCTCAAACTTCTCCCTTTGTCGTTTACCAACAAAAATGCACTTGACTTTGCTGTGAGGCCAACCAGTAAAGGGTCTGAAAGGAAGTATCCTGTAGCCCAAAGGGGAAGGTTACGTTGATAAAGATGATAACTTTCGGAACACTTGCCCAGGAATGACATTGCACTTGTCCTCGGCAGTGAGCGGGAACGCCGTGGGTCTCTGAGGGGCCCCAGGCCGCTGGCATCACACAGAGCGAGGGTAGGTCTCAGGTGTGATGGACAAGCCCAAAAGGATCCTGTGGCGGCCAGGTGAGGCTGCGTGTGCACCGGTGCCTCCCGTGCAGATGCCCAGCCCAGGCCAACCCGCTGTGCTGCATGCACTCCCAGGGGACAGAGGACAAGTGACACTGAGTGCACAAGATCTGGTCAGCCATCTCTCTCTCAGGCAACCAAACAGACTGGGGTCCAGCGGAGAACTGATAGGGAGGGTTCCCCCGGAGCGCCACGTTTCCGCGGTCCCTCTGTCACGGGAAACATAAGGTCATCACTACCTAGTGAGGTCACATACGGAGTCGTGACTTGAGGCTCCTGAGGTCTGTGGAGAGCAGGCTGTGCTCTGCCTGTGCCCTCGCACCTGGCCCTCCCCACCCAAGCCCCAGTCAAGTAGCCACACCCTGTGGGGCATACCTGTGGACTGGCACAGTCCTAGGGACCCCAGGAAGGCAAGAGAAACTCCCTTCGCAGATTAGCGTGAGAGGCGAGATTAACCTAAGCCAGCTAGGCTGTTGGCACTGACCCTCAGTGTCCAACAGCTGGAGAGGCAGAGATTTGTGTGGGCTGGGGAATCGAGGAAGGCTCTTTGCTGGTGGGCCTGAAGGACGAGGGAGGTTTGGACCCATGGGGAGGAGAGGGAAGGCAATTCAGTTGGGAAGAGTAAAAGCAAAGACAAGCTCTCAACCGTGTCCTGCCTCAAGTGTCAATTCATAGAACCCCCACATTTTTAGAACCGAGGACTCAAAAACCCAAGAGGTTCAGGGGCCTCCCCAAGGTTGCACAGGTGGTGGAGGGGTGTTCTGCCCAACGGTGGGGCTTCATGTTGGGGCTTCGATTTACAGCTGACAGGAATGTCAGGACAAGCTCATCACATTTCAGCGTGACACTGGGAGGGGTGTTAAAGGTACTCCAAGGGAAAGTGAGGGCCCCGAATGATTTCACAGCATGGGAATGATGGGCCCATTTTAATATCAAGTTGAATGCTAATTCACGACAAAATGGCAAAATACAGAATGACAATCCAATCAACACAGTCCTCTCCCCGCCCCTCAAAAGAAAAATAATGCCACCATCCTGAAAGGGTAAGACGTGGGCACTGAGCAGTGGCCCAGGTGACAAACATGGTCAGCACTATGAGGAGGTGTCATTAAAATAGGATTTGGAGGTTCTCAGAGGAGGAAATAGACAACTCTGCCCTTAGCATGATGAGGCCCACAGAGAGAAGTCATATTTGGGGCACTCCTTGGTACAGTGTGGCAAGAACCTCCCAGCAATGAGAGATAACCTTCCTTAGGAGGGATATCCCTGTTGCTGACCTTTAATAAGCGAAGATGGGACATTTGTTTGCCAGGGCTGCTGCAGACAGGATAGGCCCAGGAGGTGAATTGCCTAGGCTGCCATTTTTTTAATCCTCATCGAGGACATGGTCTTTGACCTTAGGAGGAGGGGAAAGGAGGGAGAGAAATATCAATGTGGAAGAGAAACATCAATCGGTTGCCTCTTGTTACATGCCCCAACTGGGGACCGAACCCATAACCTAGGTATGCGTGATCAGGGATGGAGCCTGCAACATTTTGGTTTATGTGACAACGCTCCAACTAACTGAGTCACACTGGCCAGGGCCCTAGACTACCATTTTAGACGTTGGGTAAACCTGGCGGAGAACTATAGCACCTTCTTTCAGTCCTAAGTTGCTTGGACTAGCATGGTGGGTGTTAGGGCAAAGTCAGGACTGCTTAGAGATGACTACCTTTGGGGAGCGGTAGGAGGTGGAATGTGAAGGGGAGGGCTCTGCAGGAGGTTTGTGCTGGCAGGTGTGCTGCCATGAGGGCACTCAGGTTCTCCAAGGCTTCAGGGAGATTGTTCCTCTAGTAGCATCCCTCTGATCTGGGGGCAGGAGGGTACCAATCCCTTCTCAGGACCTGGTTGGGCCTCTGGGGAAGGCAGAATAGCATAGACAGATGATTTATCAATTTAAGAGGGATTGAGACTTACCCAGGGATTCCACAAAACAATTTTAAAACACCTGTAAGTGAATTCTTGGGCCAACCCTCAGAAAGCATCCAGATCTGGAGTGGGACTCAGGCCTCTGCACTTTTAACAAGTCTCCTGGGCAGTTCTGACAGAGTGCTCCGTGGGTAGTGACCAAATTATTGTCTAAAATGAGTGGCTTTTAAGAGTCAAAGTGGGCAATATTAAACTCTGCACCAGCACAGATGTGAACAGGGACTATTCAAAGAAAACACAGTTATCCAGTTATTCTCCGCATGAACCACATTTGACAAAAGCCAGCGCAGTGGGGAAAAACACAACTCTGGCTACTGACAGACCAGATTCCGACCTACGCACTATGTGATTCTGAGTGCGTTCTTCTATCCCTCTGAGCCTCAGTTTCTTCCATGGAAAAGGAAGCCTCGCTGTACATTAAGTAAAATATTCTCTTTTAGCCAAGCTTGCCCTGGGCCCGTTTGTGTTCTCTACAACCTGTTCCTTGTCAGTATTTTTTGGTTGCTTTGTGGAGCATTATATTTGACTCTCAACTGTTCATGACCTCAGGCAAAGCTTATATAATGTTGCAGAGCCTGGAACCTAGGAGACAGCGAGAGGATGCTATATGCTTATCTTGCCAGTTTGGTAAAAGACCGTACTCCTCTCTGCTCTTCCGCCATCACCGAGAGATGAGGGAAAAGGCAGAGACTGGACATGCACACCAAGCAGTACTTCTGCGTCAGTCCGCCTTTTGTCCTTCGCCAGGACTTCGCAGCCTGAGCTCATCAAGAGTGCGCACGCAAGCTGTGCATGAGCAGTATTGGTGACGAAAACTCCCCTCTGCTGCTCGTCTCCTCCCCCTCCCCTTCTCGTGGGAGCTTAAAGGATGTTCTGGGAGCAGCAAGTGATATCTAAATGTTTACGAGCTAAAACACCAATGGAAAGAGCTTTGTTCTTGGTGTGGTAGTTTGGAGTGCGCCTTTTCTCAATCCAGTGAATGCTGCAAATCGAAACCGCAGTGAGGCATCACCTCGCCTCTTAGAATGTGAGCTATCACCTCACACATATGATCTAAACGAACAAACAAACAGAACAAACAGAACAACAACAAATGACCGGTACTGCAAGGGCACAACCCTTGTGCCCTGCTGGGAAAACAGTATGGAGGCTCCTCAAAAAATTAAAATTAGAACTACCACAGCATCCAGCAGCTCTACGTTTGGGTACTTATCTGAAGAAAGCAAAACACTAACTCAAAATGATATATACGCACTTGTTCAATGCGGCATTATTTACAATAGCCAAGATATGGAAACAACCTGCCTGCCCATCACTGGGTGAGTGGGTAAAGAAAATGTGGTACACACACACACAGTGGGATATTATTCAGCCATAAAAAGAAGGAAATCTTTCCATTTGTGACAATGTGGATGAATCTTGAGAGTATTATACTAACTTATGTAAGTCAGACAGAGAAAAATAGAGATTTCATGATATCATTTATATATGGAGCCTGAGAATGAAAAACCAAAAATGAGTTCACAGATACAGAGAACTGATTGCTGGTTGCCAGAGGGGTGAGGGTGGCTGAAATGGGTGAGAGGGTTAAAAGTTACAAACTTCCAGTTATAAAATAAATAAATCCCAGGGATACACTGTTCAGCATGGTGACTATAATTAATAATACCGTAGTGTACAATGGAGAGTTACTAAGACAGTAAATCTTAAAAGTTCTCATCATAAGGAAAAAAACATGGTTAACTCTGTATGGTGACACTCGGGGGACCCTGTCCTGGGCGCCAGATGTGGGGGGGCTCCGCCCGCAGAGCCCCATCCCTCCATCACGGATGAAAATAAAAACTACCAAGACATGACTGCTTGGGGAGGAAAGGGGTCAAACTCTCAGAGGAGAATGACCCAGAGCCTCATCCTCACTAGGCTTTTATTGGGCTCCAATACACCGGAATACAAGTTTAACATGTCAAAGAAATCTGAGGGCTTAATCTGAGCCAGTGTTTGTCAGGAAAGGGGGTTGCCAAACTTTGGGAGACACACTCATTTCCTCCTGGGACACTTATCACCTAAGGAAGAGCACTCTTAGCAAAGCAGGTTTCACAGGACTTTAGGAATTCTTTCTTATGCCAATCACCCAGGGAGCCATCCTGGCCAGCACAGGGCTGCACCGCTCACCCCCACAGTTTCAGGCTTTAAGGCAATTAGGAAGCAGGAGACATCTCCCAGATGGAAATGAGGACTTGGGCTATGTCAGAATAGCCGGGGGGCAAGGGTCCATCACATCCTCTTTGCTGCAACCCCCGAGTCCTTCCATGAGGCCTCCCAAGTGGTTGCGTCTGGCTTAGGTTGGCCCTCCCATGAGGAGTCTTACCCGTCATTGACTGCCAACCAAGCAATGGGGCCAGAGATGGATGAGGCGGAAGCAGTGCTCCTGCCAGGGAGATAAGCTTTGTCTCCTTAGTAGGTCACGTCCTTGTGACAGAACAGACCCAGATGAAGTGGGTCCTTTGGGCTCTTACACAGCCCACCATGGGGTGAGGGTTACAACTTCTGAAACCAGGCTGAAGGGTCCACAACAGTGACAGACATTACACTTACTATGGCGATCATTTTGAAATATACACGAATATCGAATCATTATGTTGTATAGCTGAAACTTATATGTCCATTACACCCAAATACAATATAAATAAATTCAGAAAAATCACTGAACTACCATACTATAATGGCAGCCCCAAAAGCCAACAACACTTCCTTAATATCATAAATTAGCTGTCATGTTCAAATTTCCCCGACTGCCTGACTTTTAAATAATTCATTTGAATTATAATGTAGATAGGCTCCCCCCGCACCACATACACACACTTCACATCAGGTGGTTATATGTCTGAACCTGCAGGTTGCTCTTCCTTTGATCTTCTTTGCAATTCTTTACAATAATTTCTATTATTCGATTACAGTTGACACACAATATTAGCTTCAGGTGTATAACATGGTGATTAGACATTTATATTCGTTACAAAGTGATCTTCCCCGTAAGTCTAGTACCCACCTGGTGCCATAGGCAGTTATTACAATATTATTGACTATATTCCCCATGCTGTACTTTACGTCCCTAGGACTCTTTTGTAACTGCAAATTTGTACTTCTTAATCTAAGAACAACTTACTTTTAATAATAGTGGGTTTGTTGCCCCTTCTTCAATACTGGCTGTGTGATTTTGGACAATCACATGCCTTCTGACAGGCTTAATCTTTTCATCTGAAGTCATCCACTTCATGGGATTACTATGATGATTAAATGAGATACAGCAAAGTCCAACATTTGACATACAGTAAGTGCTCATTTAAGGTGAGATCTCTATTACTGGTTTTCCAAAATGTCTGTCTGGAGAGCCATCTGAAGCAGGGACCAGACTTGCATTTGGAAGAATCTAAGATGCTGCAAAGTGAGGACCATACTATTCGTGGTTGTACTTCCTACCTTTTGGGGGCTGCATTAAATCAAGTGGAGAGAAGAAAGGAGCTAATGAGGATCTAAACCTACTAAGTGCCAGGTACTTCTCTACTCATTTTGTATATGTTTTCTCATATACATATGTATTCCTATGAGTAGGAATCCTACTAGGTAGCCGCTCAGTAATCTTACTAGGTAGCTGTTAGTATCCTCACTTTTCAAAAGGTAAAAGCAAGGCTCTGAGAGCCACGACAGCTTACAGTGTGAGACCGCAGTGCTTGTTAAGTGCCCGACAGCAGCCCAGTTGTGTTCTCCAAGTTTATGTCTTACTTTCCAAAGAAAAACTGATGCTGGGTACAGACCGAGGTTCTCTTTCCTGAGGCACGTGCTACAGGATGTTAAAGGGGGTTACGAGGTGGGACAGTTTCTGTGACTGACTTTGGGAAACAGTAGATGGCACAGCAAACAAAGTACAGGGGTGGGCAAAAGGAGGTTTACAGTCACAGGACAAAGACATGCAGGTTACTATTACTACATAGTTTTACTACTTCAAAAGAATGCCACTCCCAGCTGTAAACCTACTTTTCCCACCCCACCTATCCTTTTTTTGCAGGACTCCTCAGAGCCTTGAATGAGGGAATGGTTACCCCTAAATCTCCAACAGTGTGAGGGACCTACTCCCATATTTGATCATCCTCCATGGAGCACTGCGGGATACCCTGACCGAGGGAAATAATCTGTAAGTGTCCATCTGTTCCCCTGACGAGTCCGGTATTTCAATGTGTTCTACATTATTTAGCAAAATTACCTAAGACCAGTACCGTTCTTTGGGTGCCTGTACAATGTCCTCTATCAAACCTCCTGAGGCAGACAGACACCCCCAGCGAACATTATCTCGGTATTTGATGAGGGCAGATGGGCACAGAACATGCATTTTCTAGTAGTGTTTCCTCCCATTTATTGTGTGGTGCATGGCTCCTCCGTACCAGAGCCCCAGACACCCCGCTGCTATAAATCACCCAAGAAAGGTGATCATTAAATAGATTAAAATGCATGGAAATTACCTAAATGTGGTCCATTAGATTAAATGAAGCAGCTACAGTATAATGCCCTGATGGCTCCAGAAACTTTATTTAGATTATAACTGTACCAGTGTTGTGAAAATCACATGATTAAGGAGAATATTACAAATCTTACTGCTCCCCCTCCCCTTCCACTGAGGGCTGGCGATTGAAATTCCTCCAAGGCTTAACAAACAGTTACCTCCAAGAAGGCACGTGGAAACTGACTTTCTAGACCAATCTGCATTTCGATGTGGTTTAGAGCAAAACCTTATCTCTGTGTGGCATGTTTGCAGGAATAACAATGTTTAAATAATGCCTGAAATGGAGCATAAAAATCCTTTGTAACTCAAACGGACATATTGAGAAATCTTAAGCTTCAGCTCGCATTACCTTTCCGATACTTCTTTCAAAGACTGACAGTAAGACATCACCACTTGCAGAAAGCAACTCTCCAAGAGCATATTTTTGATGTAGGTCTTGCTTGCAAACTCTCCTTACGACTCTAATAAATGCCAATTTGGGGAGCAGGAGCGGTTAGAGTTCTAAATTTTTCATGAAATTCTGTGTGAAATTGAAGTAGTCTATTTCTTTCTGTCTAACCTGATCACCGGAGAAAAGGGGAATGAAAACCAGTGTACATGTTTGTGCCTTCAAAAAACGCCTCTTAATTGGAGTCATTTAGGAAGCTCTGGGTAAGATCTTTCTGACAAAGAAAACTATCAGCCAAGGTGAGGTTTTTTCCTCCTTCATGTCAAGTACATTTTGTTCTCTTATTAGATCATTCCATTTTACTGAAGCTGAAAGCAAGAAAGGGAAGGGAAGAGAACAGAACGGAGCTCTACAGGCTGAGTGTCTACTCAGGGCCAAGTACTGTGCTTGGTCTTCTCCAGAAGATCACGGTCCACGGCATTCAATCCTCCTAGTGACCTTTCCAGGGGGACACAGTGACTCATTTGTCAGTGAACGAAACTGATAAGCAGATAGGCTATCACGGTGGAATCAGATTTGGAACCTCTTTCTATCTTGAACAAGTCCTCCCTCTTCCCACTACGTTCCGCTGTTTCACGGAGGGCCCCACGTGCGCCCACACAAAGCATCCGCAATAAAGTCCTAGAACACCGACTGCTATTTACTGAGGTGCATCGGTAGCAGATGTTAGAAAATGATCGCAGTGACTAAGATTTTTTGCAAGACGAAAGAAGCGGGGAAGCAACACTAACAAAGTACTTAGGGAAATCAGGAACTCTGCTAAGCAGTCAACATACACCATCTCATGCGATCCTCATTACAGTCCAGTGCGATGGGCGCTGTTGTTTCCATGGGACGGATGAGAAAAGCTGAGGCTCGCCGAGACAGGCTGCTGCGCGAGTCAGAGAGGCAGTGAGCGGTGGGATGGAGGGAGACCTTGGCGGCAGGAGCCCGAGCCCCTGCAGGAGCATGGACTGCTGTTCAAACGCTACTGAGTGAGACAGTTCGGGGTGTCTGTGTGTTTCTTTGTTTACTTATATTTTTAAGTTTTATTAAGGTATAATTCACTTGTCATACACCAATCATTTAAAGTCTGAAATTTAATGTTTTTAGTGAATTCCCAGCGTTGTACAATCTTGTAAATAACAGTCTAATTTAAAAACATTTTATCTTCTGTAAAGAAACCCTCTACCTGCCAGCAGTCACTCCCCATCCCCGCTGAGTCCCCGATCCCAGGCACCCACTCATCCACTTTGTGTCTCTACCGATTTCCTGATTCGGGACATTTTATATAAATGGGATCACACAACACATAGTCTTCTGCGATTGGTGCTTTTACTTATGATAATGTTTTCAAAATTCTTCCATGTTGTAGCCTGTATTAATGCTTCATTCCTTATTACCAAATAATAAGCCATATTATGGATGTACCTCCATTTTATTTATCCAATCATCAATTGATGGGTATGTGGGTTGTTTCTACTTCTTAATTATTATGAATAATGCTGTTATGTACCTTTGTGTACAAGTGTTTGTGTGGATATATGTTTTCATTTTGGGGGGCACGTACCTAAGAGTAGAATTGCTGGCTCATGTGACAACTTGATGTTGAACATGGTAAAGAACTTTCAAACTATTTCCCAAAGTGACCGCACCATTTTACACCTTCACAAGGATTGCGTGAGGGTTCCGATTTCTCCATATTCTCACCAACACCTGTCTGCCCTTCTAGTGCCAGCCATCCCAGTGGGCACGAAATGGTAGCTCATAACTTCCCTGAAGACTTGGAATGTTAAACACCTTCTCAAGTGTGATGAGGCATCTATATGCCTTTTTGGAGAAATGTTTATTCAAATCCTTTGTTTGCTTTTTCAATAAGTTGTCTTTTTTAAAGTTCTCCTTTTTATTACTGAATTGTAGCTGTCTTTTCACTTAATGATATCTTTTGCCACACAAAATTTTTAATTTTGATGCCACCCAATTTATGGAATTTTTTCCTTTTGTCATTTTTGCTTTTAGTGTCATATCTAAAAAGCCACTGCCTAACCCAAGGGCATGAAGAATCACCCTTATGCTTCCTTCTCCTAATAGTTTTATAGTTTTGGCTCTTACTTTTAAGTCCCATGACCCGTTTTGAGTTACTTTTTGTGTATGGTGTGAAGCAGGAGTCCAGCTTGATTCTTTCGCATGTGGGCAGCCGCTTGTTCCAGCACCATTTGTTGAGAAGAACATGATTTTTGACACGAGACAGTCCTGGTTATGCGTTTTTCCTTTGCCATTTAGTAGCAGCAGGGGCTTGAACACGTTCCTCAACCTCAGCTTCCTCACCCAGGAGGCTAGGAAATGAATTTACATCTCAATGCTGCTGTCGCAACGAGATGGGAACCCACATATTGAGTCCCTTATATGATCCCCGGTACCGGCAGCATCTGGCAGATGTCTAATGGTCCACACCTCCAGAACATCTTGCTGAAGTCAAATGATTAATTCCTACCCCCCTCCCCCAGGGGACCCATTAGCCACTGCACATTCTTCAGCGGTCACCAGAGGGCATACATATGGAAAAGTTACTGGATGTCAGACGCTTGAGAAGGAAGATGTTTTCAGTAAATAGATCCCCATGTGACAGAGAGCGCTGTATCCCCATTCTGCGGATAAATCACTCCAAGTCTGCATCCTACTTATGTAGCCACCACGCTCTGCTGCTTCTGCTTGTGAGGGAGATGCTAAAGAGCGTCCAGTTTCTTCAGCAGCATTTAGATTCTGTCCTCTATACTGGTTTCATTTTTGGGAACCAATGATTCTGAGTACGAGTCTTTGTCTCCTACTCCATTTTCTTTCTGGGAGATTCATTTTGCTTCCAAAAGTCATAGGTTGTACAATTTTTACTTTGCGTCCAAAATGGCCGATTCTCCTGACTATGAAGATGAATAGACCCACACTATTCATAGGTACAACTTACAAGATCTGAGAATCACATTCCTGTTAATACTCCCTGATCTTGGGATGGAGTGTGAGACCCATCCTTGCGTCATCTCCTGGAGGCAGAAGACTTCTTGTTCAAACTGAACAAATGCATGCTTTGGCCTGACTCATACGTGCAAGAAAATACTGCTTCTTGGTAACCCTTGCATCCCACAGCCCGGGGCCCCTTCTCGGATGCAGACACGCGTGTCACACACACTGCCAACTGTGTCTCTCCCTGACCAGGCTTCCCCACTGAAGCCTGCCTGTGCACCTTTTCCTGCAGCTGTCCTGGCCCATTCTCCCCCAGGGAACGCAACACTTCAGCCTGTGTAGAATCTCTCCAGTGCCTCTATTTCTTACGTCTCTTGAAGAAAAGAGCGTCAAGACCCATATTCTTTTACAGGTTGCACTGACGGTTGTTTTGAGGAAATGGACTGACATGCATGGGAAAGTGACAGAAGTCCTGGAGGTTGACCACTTTTTTACCCAACTTGGTCCTTTGATAAGCTCAGAGGTAGAGCAGGAAGCTGCACTGAGTTCCTGTCCTCACTGCTGGCTGAGGATGGAGTTCACCAAATTGCACTGCTCCTTCTTTCCTCGGCTTTCCGCAGAGCTGCACAGCATTCCTTGCTTACACACGGGCTGTGCTCTACCAGTGCCAAGCTGCTTAGACTCTCTGTGACCCACCAGATGCTATTTCCAGACCTTGCAAATGTGATTGCGGCCTCCTGGAGTGCCACACCTTCCCCTTCGTTCAGAATGCAAACAGATTTATTTCCTTATTCAAAAATGAGCTCAAATTCTAAGCATGGAAAAAGCCTCTCTGAGTAATCCCACTGCCACACACAGCTAATTTTTCTCTTTTTCTGTGCTGATATAGTCTTCTAGGATTACACATATTGTTTGGCGTGACAATGCCTTTGTTTGTATGTCTGTCTTCCATCTTGAACTAAATTTCTTGAGAGCACACCCTGTCTTATTTGCTTCTCTTTAGCAGCTACTATTACCTGGCACAGAACAGTAGCTAATTAATATTCAGTAAATTGTTTTAACTTGAAAGGAGAGAAGTCAGAAGTTTGTGACTTCAGTTATTAATGAAAAAAAAAAAAGAACTCTTCTGCTGATAAGCCTCTGTAAAATTCCTATCGATGGGGCTTACCAGGCTCTAGACTAATTGCACCATGCACATCCATTCGGCTCACCAACACAGCAAGAATAATGTTCATGGAGATGACCTTAAATAAATTAACATTCCCATCTCTACTGATTCCACCATTGAAACAAGTTCACAAGTTAGTGTGAATAAAGAATAGGGAGGAGTAAATGAAGACAGGAAGAGAGGAGGCGTTTCATAATTCATCCGATGTGAGCCTGGCACCTCATTTATTTTACACAAAGGCCTGATGACGCTCCTATTTTTATGAGTTAAGGCTTGAAATAAGATTCCTGATTCTCCTCCACCCACCACCAGTCTTGCAGCCTGTGGACATGATGCTAACTCACCAGTGGGTTCTTCGGAATCACCCTTTCCCCTTTCTCAAGCTGTCAGCGGGGGCGTCTTCATTCCCAGTGGCTGCTGCAGTAGTGTGGAACGTAGCTTCCCCCTTAGGGCGCTGAGCATGATCTTCCTTAATCAATACTGAGCACAAAATCAAGGAAATGGCATTGCGCATCTGCAAGTTTCCTTCGAAGCTGATCGCCCCATTTAGAATGAATTAACATCTAATTGGCAAGCAATCACACCTAATAATTTGTAGATTTGTTTATTCTTCAGAGTCACATCTCTCAAAACACTATCAATAGAACAAACATACAGGCTCTTTGCACTGGGACTCACCTAGAGGAGTGTCTTGGTATGTTCACATAACTATTACTCAAGGTGCATCCTTCCCATTAAGCTCTCTGCAATAATAATAATAATAATAATAATAATAATAATAATAATAATAATAATAAAACAATAACAATGATGACGATGATAAAATAAAATTGGAGATCTGAACAAAAATGGAGAAACGAGTCTTTTTTTTTTGCCAAGTCTTGATAAAAGAATGTGTCTATCTGCCTGGAATTCTTCTGCCAAATTCTAGTCAGTTTTATATCACCTTCTCCCCTTCCCCATGTGTGTCCTGAAGGGCTGGAGAAGCAGAGCTTTCAAAACAATCCATGGGCCTCTATCATCTTTTGCAAGGAACCCCCTGGGGTGTTTCCTTTCGATGTCAGCCATCCATTTCATTTTTTTAAAATGGTATTTTTAATACTGAGTCCAGAGACAAAAAAGAACAAAGAAAAATGTCAGACACAGAAAGAGTATGACCAGGTCAACCTGGGTTTTGAAAACGCCAGAGGTTGCAGGGACTTCTCTGAAATGCTGGTCTTTTGCAAAATGTTTTTACATTCCATAAGGCATGCTGTTAGTTATTCCTTACAAGGGACAATGACACAGAAATGGTCCTGATGCCACACTGCAGCAGCATCAAGAATAGGTCAGTGCTTTATGTAGGGCTACAAATGGTAGTCTGTACCATAGCTGCCCGGAGACAAATCTCAGGGGACCCAAAGGTGCCCTATCTGCCCATCTGAAAGCAATCTGAGAATCCTGGGGCATTCTACGTGTCTACATTTAAAGACGTCTTCCAGCTGCCATTCATTCTTCTTCTTGCTCACTCTGCTCAGAGAGGTGGTGGCCACCTGACAGCCTCACTGGAAGTTGCCACTCCAGCGGCTGCCGATGCCCCCCTTGCTGCACCTGTGGTTTCTAAAGCTGACCTGGCCATGCCGAGAGTCCATTTCCCACTGCCATTGGACATCGGTCCCATCAACAGCTAACAGTACTCTTTCAGATTTCTTGCTCACCCTTCCTAGGAAATTTAGATAAATTGCTCTGGGTCTTAATTGGATATCAATTGAGTTTCTGTATCCTGACACATAGCCAGAGACCTTGACAAAATTTGAATTCTCTGTGTCTTAGAGTAAATCTCAGGATCTCAGAATACCTTTTCCAAATTGAATTTCTCCTCTCTCTCTCTTTTAATACTGACCTGAGGACATGCTTATAGAGAGAGGGAAAGGGAGAGACAGAGAGAGGGAGACAAACATTGATATGAGAAATATCTCACAGAAACCCGGACTGGGGATTGAACCTGAAACCCAGGTATGTGCCCTGACTGGGAATCGAACCTGTGATCTTTCAGTGTACAGGACAACACTCCGGCCAACTGAGTACACCTGCCAGGGTTCTCTTCTCTCTTTATTTTATTATCTTAAGCCCCAAAGTTTTAGGTCCTCAATAGTTTCGAGGGCTTCTGCAACATGGCTTCAAGAAGATCTAGCAGGTCCTCAGGAAATCTGGACTCCTGTTGGATATCTCTCACACGTTAAAGTTCTCATGGTGAGCCCACTCTTTAAATCCTCATTAAGGGGTGTGTGTGTGTGTGTGTGTGTGTGTGTGTGTGTTTAAGGGAGAGAGGCTAGAGAAGATGAAGGACAATGGGGTGGAGGAGGAAGGAGAAGAGGAGGAAGGGGAGGAGGAGGAAGATGTGGCGGAATAAGAGGTGGGGAAGAAGAGGAGGAGGAGGAGAAAGAGGAAGACGTGGAGTAAGTAGAAGCCAAACTGACACTTTGCCAAAGCATTTGTGAGTTCAGCCAAGAATCTATTGCCTCACTTCTTTTTCTGGCTACATAGTATCAACAAACAATTTGTCTGATTTTCTTGGCACAGAAATGAATTATCTCTCATGATTGGATTTTTCCAATGGTTTTCTCCTTGTGAAAAAAGGGCACTGCCCCAACCCCTGCCCTTTTCAACATGACTTCAGTGAAAATTTCCAAGTAAGCAAAATATCTCGTTGGCTCCTTTCCACATTTGCTTCCAAGCATGTACCGCATCTTGGTGATGCGTACTGCTGCCCAGTGGAAACCTGGATGCCCCCAGTCTCCGACGGAGATGCTTCAGTGAGCGCTACATTCTCCTAAAATACTGCACTTCACTAAAAATCACCACTTTCCTCTCCCCTCTAAGGAAAAACGTATGATAATGAAAGCTAGTGTTAAGATGCCTACTAACTCCACCCGCTCAACAGAGATTACTAGTTTCTGTTCCTCTCCTTCCCTTCCCCCTTCCCTCCCTGCCTTTCTTTCCGTTGTTTGAGAGCCCTCACCTGAGAATGACTTTGGCCTGGCCACACCATCCAGTCTTCCTGGGCCTCATTGTCCTCACGTAAAGATACCGTGTGCGAGAAAATAGTCAGGGTGTCACAGTATTTACATGTCCTTACAACTGTTTATCTCAGATTTCCTTCTCTGGGACCTATCTCTTCGTCACTGACTGTAGATTTATGTAGATTTTATTGGTGTACCCCTCTGCCTTTTATTTTTGGTTTTCACAACTTTTATTATGGTGTGTCTGGGCATGACTTTATTTGAGTTTATCCTGTTTGGAGTTTGCTGAGCTTCTGAGCCTGTACTTTCATCTCTCTCACCACATTTAAGGAGTTTTCAGCCCTTGTTTCTTGGCATGTTTTTTGCTGCATCCAATCTCTTCCTTCTTCTGGACATCAACAGCACAAACATTGGATTTTTGTGTGTTTTCTCACAGGTTTCTGAGACTGCCTTTTGCTCCCTTCCCTAATCCTTTTTGCTGTGTTTCTTTTGTGCAGACATCTCTGTCATCTCCATTCAGCTACTGAGCCCATTTAATGATTATTTTTTTTAATTTCAGATGTTGTATTTTTCTACTAAGTTTTGTTTCTATTTCTCTTTGGGGAACTTCTATGTTTCCAAGAGTTCTCATTCTTATCTTTTTGACCATAGTTATAATATCTACCTTAAAATCTTTACCGGATAATTCCAATATCTAGGTCACCTCAAAAATTGGGATTTGGATCATGCTTTCCCTTCACAGGAGTCGGAACCCTTTTTCCTTCTCTAAGAATCAGACAGTAACTGTTTTAGGCTGTGTGGCTGAGCCAGAAAGTCTCTGGAACCAAAGCGTCAACACTGCTACGGGCAACAGAGAAACGAATGGATGTGGCTGTTTTCCAGTAAAACTGTATTTATGGGCACTACGATTTAAATTACATAAAATGTTCACATTTTTTCAAATATTCTTCTGATTATCTGTAACCACTTATACATATAAAGTCTCTTCCGACCGAATCAGCCACACCAAACAGGTGGTGAGGGAGAGCTGCCCCATGGAACACAGTGTCGCAGTTCTCTCACGACATAATGCATTTAGGAGTGTACGCTGGATGGGTCGTTGTTAAGTTGTGAGACTGATAGCTGTTCAAACCCTCTAGCGCCTGTTGATGTCCTTTTGTTTTAACTGGTTTGGCTCGGTACAGATCACAAGTTCTGCTTCGCTTTCTCTGGGCAGAGGTTCCGAGATCAGTTCAGCTTCCAAAGCCTTCGCATGTACCTCATCCACACACGCACCACTCAGTTGTGCGGCCACACAGGACATCGCCAAATGTGGGTGGCAGCCGATACCCTCGTTTGGTTCGTGGAGCCGTTGCTACGTGTGCTGGCTCTGTTTCACGCATGTGCAGCTCAGGGGCGAACCTGGGGCGTCTGACGCTCATTCCCAGAATTGGGAGAGCCTCGTCCAGCCTCCTCCTCTCCAGCACTCCTCTACGCACTCCAGCTCTTGAGAGTGCCTTTTCCCTGTTCCTGTGCCTCTGACCAGCAAGAACGACTGTATTTTTCTGAGTTCATCTACTGTTGGCCATTTCGCATACCTGGGGCTGACCTTGGGGCACAGCAGCAAGAGAAAACCAGATAGAAAAACAATGGGAATGGAGGGAGGTGCTGACTAACTTTACTGTGATAATCATTTCGAGATATACGAGGCCTGTCCAGAAAGTATCCAGCCGCGGGATATGAAAAATAGAGATTTATTGAAGACACAAGATACAAGAAACATTGTATATAAGATGAAGACACCTCAGTCCTTTTCAAAGAAGGAACGATGGGACCTCGCACAGTTCTCCCAATCACCATCAGCTTCAAATCTCACCGATGATCTGAAATCTCTTCCCTTTCAAGGGTGATTTTAGTTTTGGGAAAAGCCAGAAGTTGCAGGGCACCAAATGTAGGGTATAGGGAGGCTGAGTCACCTGGATCATTTGATGTTTTGCCAAAAAACTCTGCACCAGACGTGATGCATGGAAGCTGCCAATCACCAGTTTCCCACAGCTGCAGCCTTCTGAGTCATGCAAATAATTTCTGCAGAGGAATGTTCTAGCTTAACACAAAATTTGACGTAGATCCATTGCTCTACTCACTCAGTCATTTTGAGTGCGATGGCCACACAGTACACATGCTGAGTCAGTGGTGCCTACCACCCCCACTGACTAGTACAGCGAAGTCGTCATCATTCACACAGGCACACTCCAGTCCACTCTCCTTGGCTCCCAGGTGACATCGATGTTGCGCAAACCATTTTCGGTTTTAACAATGGTTGGACTTTTCCCAGACAGACCTCATGTGTATGGAATCCTCGCATTCTACACCTTTAGCTTACACATGCTGTATCTTAACAATATCTCCATATGGGGGTGATATGGAGGAGGATGAGGGGGAAAATGGGGTATCTGTAATAGCATAAACAGTAAAACATCAAAAATGAAAAAAAAGACAGAGGCTAATTACCACCATGTTCTGTAACTGCACAAAGAATGAATTAAATTCAATACAAGTGAAAAAATCTCCACAAAAATTGGAGGAAAAGAAAGGATGATTGAAAATGGCTCTCTGGCTCGCAGGGACCCTGCACTGAGGTCAGTATCCTTAGATCACTGCTGGAAGATAAGGGAGAAATAAAATCTCATGGCCGTATTGGTCATTCCTGAAATTCTCACCTCCCTCCCCAATCAACCTGCAAGATTTTACTTTTTGGAGACTACAGGTAGTTACTTTTTGCATTCAGTTTATAGATTCTCATTATAGTCAGTAGGAGAGACAGGACATACTGAATTTACTCCATCTTGGCTAGAAGTGGAAGTCCCCACCTTCTCCTTTTAAAGACTCACAAGCTAATGCTCCAGGGTGGAAGGTGACTGATACAGGAAAGCAAAGGAAGGCAGGGGACAAGGTGGAAGCAGAACCCAGAACCCCTGGGCCTTTCTGACTGCCCCCTCCGGGGAATAACGGCGGCAACATTCGCTCAGGGAGGACGAAAGGGCGGGTGTACTCGCATGCATGCTGAACTCCCATCCCCCGGGTCCCCTAGGCTACTCACCACCCTCGCCCCTAAATCTGGGTACCCACTGGGAGCTCTGGCAGGGCCGCAGCTGCTCGGCTTCCCCGGGGCCAAGTCCTGCTCAAAATGATGCCAGATCCTTAAATGAAAACTTATTCAGTCACTCATTAGTAGTGATGGCAGAGAACGTGTCTCTCTCTGCATGTGCAAGGGTGTGTGTGTTTATATGTGTGCATGGGTGTGTATTTGTATGCGGCTACTTACATATGTGTGCTTATGTTTCTTTATGCATGTGTCAGGACCCTGAATGGAATTTAAGAAATAAAGTTGCCTAGTCTCAAACTGGCAGATAGAGATACAGTGAGACTCAAATCATTTGTACAATTACTTTGTTAATGGGTCAGAACTTCAACACCATTTTCCCAACTTGTCATGATACATAACCAATCACATTCAGTTAGTCATTCTGCATACTGTGACATCTAATGGAGTGATACAGAGAAAAGATTTGGGGTAAATCAATGATGACAGGGTACCGGTCCAGCCTCATCCTTAAATGCTGTTACTCAACAAAAACTAAACCCAGAAAGTGCCTGTATAACATGTCCTAAGTGCCTAAGAGTCCTAAGTGTCTGTCTGTAGGTCCCAGACACGTAAGCTCTTCTGGAATGTCTGACTTCCCAATGCCCTGCTCACTGATCCCTGTTTCCAAGGCACACATTTATATTCTGGGATTAAACCTGCAAAGCGCAGCCTAGCATTCAAAACTCCTCCTAAGTGCTGGAGAGGAAGCTAGGGTTGGCTTTGCTTGGTCTCCGGAGCCAAATGCTTTCGTAAGCCTAAATATAAACGGCCCTGAAAGGCTGGGTCCGAATGCCCCACCTGGCACTCGGGCAGCACACACCAGGAGCGCAGCTTTTACAGATGAGGCACTGGTTCATAATCCTCTTTTTTCCTGCACTGCACAAACGCAACTCGCAGTGTTCTTTACTGCAAAAGGACTCCGACTTGGTAACACCATATCTGAGAAAGGAAGGGACATGCCGTGACTTTGCTCCAATGGCATGGCTGAGGCAGAGGAAGCGCTGGTGAGAGCTAGTTCAGTATTCCAGCACCGGCTGGGACACTTGCTAAGCATGCTTTTGTTTGGTGTGATGCTCTGTTTGATGAGCAGGAGTAGGTATTATTATTCCCTTCCAGGGCATGGATAACTGAAGTTCAGGGAGTTACAAAAAAGGTGAGGTTATGAAAACTAATATCCACTATCCACGTGAGTTTGAGGCCCACTTCTGCCATAGATCTTGTGCTCATATTATCATTCTGATTTAACCAAGTACCCAAAATATAATAGATTACAAAGGGCAATTTACTTGCTCATCGCTTTGCATCTTGGGCTGAGCTTTGCAGAGCATTTCCTCTGCCCAGTTGTCGTGTGTGTGCGATTATCAGGCGGCCAGGTGAGTCTAGCTGCAGCCAGGTGGGCGCATTTACATGCTCACCCGCAGCTGTCATCTGGGGTGTTGGTCTCTTCCGCGTGTCCTTTCCAGCGGGAGAGCCCTCGTTGCTTACACAGTGGTAAACAGAGTTCCGAAAGTGCAGCGAGTGCTTTACACTTTATAGCGCCTTTCTGAGTCCTGTTAGCTCCCCGCCCCCTTAGCCAAAGAAATCCACCCTGTCAAGCTGTCGGTCTGGCGGGGCGGGAGCTGGGGAGTGCTCTTCACAAGACATGGAGTTTAGGAAACATAGTCATTGAGAGACGTTAATGTAATAATCTCTCACAGTGATTCTGAAACCCAGGCCTATCTGATTCCAAGGAGATGCTCTTTCCCCATGAAATAAAGTGCATGTCTTGTTGTTTCAAGCTTTCTTATATGATTTCTCTAAGCCACCATCAGCGTCAGTAAGATGACAATTTAAAACACACACACACACGTGCGTGCGAGCGTGCGCGCACACATGCGCCTATGCACAAAACTTCTATATGCAACAGTCACATTCACAGGCATGTACGGAGACAGACAACCTAAGTTCAAAAGCAAGAAAACTCACAGCAGTGAGAATATGTCAAATGGGTACAGGAACCAAAGCTGAGACATTCTCAGCAACAGCATAACCAAAGTAGTATGACATTATAACCCTAAGTATATAAATAAATGTCCATGAGTCTATACCAATAATAAATAACTGAATAAATAAATATATAGAAAAGAAGAGAGAAATACCCCATGCATAACAATTCCATTAATATATATAGATATTTCTGCAAGGAGATGGATATAGAAGAACTCCCCAGCCCTCAACTGTGAGCTGAGCAGTGATGTCCTTCCAAAGAGTTCAGGGGGGAGAGGGATACACCCAACACCACGACCGCAGCCAGGAGACCAAGGTCACCATAACAGTGATAAGTTGAGTCACATTAATTGCATGTATCCTTGATATAATATGATGAAAATGGCACTTTGCCTCTGCGTTCTTCCTCCCCTAAATCCACCTCTCCAGGTGGGTCAGGAGGAAAAAACATCAGACAAATCATAACTGAGCAACATCTGAAAGTACCTCTCAGTGCTCTCCAGATCAAGGGAAGTCAGAGAAATCGTCAAGGCCAAGAGAAGCCTGAGGAGACACGAAGTCCTGGATGGGGCTGGGACGCTAGAAGAGAGAAAGGACGTTAAGTAAAAACTAAAGAAGTGTGAATAAAGTACAGACTTCGGTGAACAATAATATATCGGTATTGCTGTGAGATAATAATAGAGATGGCATATTCCTGAAGGTGGAAGGATGCGATACAGTGATTCATAAGAAATACACATTTGGCCACAGATACTTGGTCTTTATCCACAGGTCCTGGATCACAGCTCCTGAAGCCCCTGGAACTCCCTGAGCCGAAAGAGCAGTGGGGGCATCTGTTGTCGTAATATTTGGTCTCTTGTCCTCAATTCCAGAAATCGCTCCAGACCCACGAAGGTGAAGTGGGTATTTTGTTATTCATAACCAGTCCCTTTCCATGACAACTTGGTTTATGTTAATGAGGTGATTTTGGAAACTACCCAAGGATGAGGACTAGTTACCCGGGAAACCAGCCATGCACAGAAGGCTGGAACTTCCAGTCCCACCCTCTGACTTCTGGGAAGGGGAGAAAGGTTGGAGGTTGAATCCACAACCAAGGGCCGATAATTTAATCCGCCATGCCAATGTGATGATGCCTCTATAAAAATTCATGAAAGACACGGTCTGGAAAGCCTCTGGGTTGGTGAACGAACATGTGCAGATTTGGGGAGAGAGGTGCTGCGACTGGAGGCACAGAAGCTCTGTGCCCAGTACCCACACCTGGCCCCAGGCCTCTCTTCCCTCTGGCTGTTCGTGAATCATATCCTTTTCCAACAAACCAGCGGCCTAGGAGGCAAAATATTTCTCTGAGTCGTGTGGGCTGCTCTGGCAAATTAATTCAGCTAAGAGAGAAGGTCGTTGGAACCCCCCATCTATATATAGCCTGTACAGGTCAGAAGCCCAGGGGACAGCCTGGACTTGTGACTGGCACCTGCAGGGGGGAGGACCAGGCCCCTAACCTGTGGGGTCAGAAGCTGTCTCTGGGTAGACAGTACCAGAAGGGCGCTGCACTGTAGGACACCCCGCTGGTGTCAGAGAACTGCTTGGAAACCCTTCCTTGCACCCCCACACGCTGGAACTAAGTCCAGAACCCATTCAAGGGTTTGTGGGAAATCTGTACGACTCTCGAGATTTTTCTTTAAATCTAAAGCTCTTGTGAAAAATAAAGTTTCTAAAAAATAAAAGCAAGAATCAGGATGGAAAACCTTTTCAATATATGTATAGTAGACAAAGAGCTGATAGTTTTAGCATATAAAGAGCTTAAGTGAGCTGTCACAGAAAACAATAAAACCCCGATACGCTAATGGGAAAAGGACAATACCGATAATGCACAGTTAAAAACAAGAGTAAACCGGCAAGTGGAAAGCAAAGTTCAACAGCTAAAAATCGAAAATAATCAATGAAATATCAGTCATTTAAGTCTTTGAAATAAAAACTACTCAAAAAATGATAATATCCTGTTCTTACTACGAAGTCTTATAGGATCACTCTTTAACAAGGCTGTAAAATCTACTTAAAAATTAATTAGAAAACCTCTTTCTATAACTTAAATATGATCCTCATTCTTTTCTTCAAAGTAACCCCATTTCTGTTAATCTTCTCTTGGAGAGTAATATATGTATAACATATTTTCTGTAGAAAGATAATCATCATGGAATTATTTATAAATATGTAAACTTAGAAACTAAATTCTCAGCAATAGGGGAGTGATTAAGTAGTATTTACTTGGTCTACTGGATGAAAGGACATAAAGTAATTAAACTGATATTTAAAAAAAACAATGCAATAACATGAAACAGTGTCTCTGCTAAAAAAATGTTAAGAAAAGTGACCAAATGTTTCAAGTTGCGTATATTGTATTTTAATGCTTATATTAAATAATGCCTAGAGGTGGAAGACAAGTATATCAATATGTATAAGAGTTTTATTTGCATTTTGGAAATAGTTGCTGCTTTTATTCTTAAACTTCTAAATTTCAATTTATGAACAAGCATTGTACTTGAGCAGAAAAATAAATGCTTACGGAGAAGATGATGAAGGAAAAAAACGTTATTTCCCCTAACAGTAAAATCTGCTGTATTTGGCACATGGAGCTTTGCCATGTTCGTTTCTGCTTATCTGTAGTTTCCCTTAGTAAGTAGATATTGCATGATAACGAATATGTAAAACGTTTTCTATAAAAGTAAACACCCAAAGAACCGATGTGTTTAATGCGTCCACCAGACCCGATCTGTACAAAACGGGGAAACGTTTAGAGAAGTGAAAACAAATGACCGTCCATCAGCTTGAGGTGCAGTGAGCTGATCGGCGAACCGGAGTGAACGCACAAAACCAATGCAGAGAGATCTTAGGGGAGCCACAGAAAAGGTTATTTCTTAACAGCTGTCCTTTTGAAAGTTTTTAAATTATTTTTTAATGATTTTATTTGTTTATGTTTAGAGAGAGGGGAAGGGCCGGGGAGAGAGAGGGGGAGAAACTCGGGTCGGTTTGCCTCTCTGCAAGCCCAGTGTGATCCGGAACCGAACCCGCAACCTAGGCGTGTCCTCTGGGAACTGGAAAGGGTGAGCTTGCACTTTGCGGGGCAACGCCCAGCCCCCTGAGCCATACCGGCCAGGGCCTGAAAGGTCTTCTGTTGTCTTTTAATTCACGGTTTGCAGTCCATACTTTCTCTAATTATCTAGTGTACACTTATGAACTGTTGAGGGGGGTGTGTGTACTCGTATCTGTGTTTTGGGCCTGGAAACAACGTTTGCTTTGCTAGCTAATAAATGCTACAGCGCCTCTCCCCCGATAGTTTCTTGAACCTACATGTTACCTCACAACTAGATCCTGAATGCCTTGCCAAGCCCCCGTATGTTGGTGGGCGGTATGATGAATCAGCTTTGCCCCAGTCGGAAGGAAGGCAGAGGGCTGGACCGGACGCTCCCCAGAGGGCCCTGCAGCCCAAAGGTTGCGGTGCCTGCTCAGCCAACCTCGCGCCTGTCAATGAGAATGACCGACAGGCATTAGCCCTCCTTAAGACATCGGCGGTCACCGGAGCCCAGGCAGCCCCGGACAGAAGCAGCTGATGAAAGCTGTTCCCTGGCTCATCCTGATAAGATTTCCCAGACACCCAGCAATTTCTCCTCACTCAAGCACTTTTTCTAGATCCGAGACAAAAGCTCTCTTTAGAAGTTCATGATTTGACCTTGAAGTCAAATTATTTGGGTCCAGGTTGAAGCTAATTTAGGGCATGGGGGACACTCTGGGGGGCCAGCAGACCCCTTGAGGCAGCTGCCTGCGGCAGAGTCGGCAGCAGTGCACAAGCTGGGCAAGGAGACCCACTTCCAGCTCACTGGGGTGTGGGGGGCGGCGGGGGGCAGATCGAGTCGGATATCACTGTAATTTGTCAAATGGGGATCACCACCACATTTCCTGCACAAAGTTGCTATAAGAATTTAATTTTTAAAAAAAGTACAGAAAAGAAATATCTACAGAAACGTCTTAACGAAACATAGGGCAAATAATAAGTACTGCAAACAGGGACGCCACTCTCAGGCAGAAGTGCGGCTTTGGCCTTGCTGAGAATGGGTTTATCTCCTCGGCCTCCGGGCATTTGCGGGGAGCGCGGACTACTCCGGCCTCAGCGAGACAACACCTCTTCTCCAGTCTTTTTAAATAAATGGGTGTTTCTGCTTTCTTACCTTGCTTATAAAATTGCCATGAAAAGGAGTTTATCAAACACGGGGTGAACAGTCTCCACAGAGCAGTCGGAATAATTTGAAAAACAACTAAATAGGACAACATCGCTCTTCTGCACAAAATTCTTCAGACGTGTAAAAATCCGGAACAGATCCTGCAGGGCCTTCGCCTCTGGCTCCCCCTCTGGCTGCAGAAGCTGCAGCCCCAGAGAACGGGCTTCCGGATCTCGGGGACTGCTCTGCTCCTTGGGGCCCTTCCCAGCCTCCGGGCCGTGGTTCTCCCGTTACCCCCACCCCCTGCGCCCTGCCCTCGGAGAGCCCTGTCAGGGTCTCTTTGGCCGCCCGCCTCCTACTCCTTCTTCGGATTCCCTTTCAGTATCACAGTGTCAGGAGGCCACCCCTGGCCCTGCGGACTAACTAAAGTCCTGCTCTGTTATTTTCACTTACAGAGCACTGTTATTTTCCTCCTTTGCTCTTAGCACAGACAACACGATTTAATTATGGAATTATCTGTGTGTTAAAAGTCAGGCTCCGCCACTGGGTTGTCAGTTTTGTGGGGGCCAAGACCGAGCCTGCGGTGCTCTTCGGGTGACCAGCCAGTGCGCAGGGGCATGGCGGGCTGGGCTTTCGACACATCCTGGCAAACGAACGACTGAATGAGAGGGGTGAGGGTGGGGGGAAACGGAAGGAAGGAAGGTAGGTGCATAGGCAGGACTGGGAGAGAGGCCGGAGGGAGGGGAGATACGGAACACGGTGCCCACTGCGTTTTCACGCGGCAGACGAGGACACCTGGTGGGGCACGTCCTGGGCTCCCCTCTCCGCTCCATCTCAGTGTGTGTCGGCCCTCTGAGCTTCTCACCCGTGGTACCGCACTCTCCCTGCTCGGTCTCTCGAGGAGCCCAGTGTCCCGAGCTTTACCCTTCCTCTCCTTCTCCCCCGGGGACACGCACACCATTCCCCCATCCCCGGTCCTCTCTCTCTCTTGCGAGAAAGCTCCTCTCTGGCGGCCTGCTGCACAGGAGCCAATCAGCTGGCTCAGGCTACGATTTCAATTACTGATAAGGGCCTTGAGTCTCGCCTCTTCTGCTGGCACCCAAATGCTGATCCACGCACCGGCAGGCAGGTGGGGTGCTCTAGCGGAACTCCCCGTATGGGGAGGGAATTGGGAAGGGATGTTCTGGGGGTAGGGGTGGGAAGAAAGACTTTCCTGTTCTCCTGAAATCACCTCTGGAATCTCAAAGAGTTTTATCAGCAAGGTTAGACATATGGGTACGTGTGTTACAACAACAACAAAAATAAAAACAAAAACAAATAACACAGACTCCCTGATAATATGAACATCGTGATCATATTATAACACAGAAAAAGTATGTATGCAAAGATGTCTGGAAGGATATATCCCCAGGGGTTTAATCAGGCGTATCTGTTAGTGGTAAAATTAGGGTTTTAATATGTATTATATATTTATATAGTTGTATATTTATACATGTTGTACTACCAAGAAATCCTACTGTGCTTTTGAAAAAGGGACAGAATAATAATAATTTTAAAGTAACTTGAGAGAAGGAAGGAAAACAGGCCAAGCAGTCCTAGGGGCTGTTCTTTGGCAGGAGGTTAGGTTCTTCCCTGCAAACACCTTCAAAGAACCAGCAGCTCCTTCTGCAAGATCCCCAACCTCTGGCCTCTCGTCCCTTCCTTTATTATTCAGTCACACCCTTTTAAGGACTGCACTCCCTCCAGTAGAGACAGCAGGAGAATGGAGAGGAGACTAGACCAGAGTCCCCAAAACATGTCTATTGTCCTGGGTTTGCTGTTGTGTCCAGGTTGAGCTGAACCTTCTTCAAGTCGGCTCCCCTGTCTTCTCATCTGCAAACAGGGCTGACTTACATCTTCTCATAAGAGCCTTTGAAAGCTCTAACCTTCCATGACTCTGAGGAATGAATAGCTCTTATCTCCCATTCCAACTTTATGGATCAGCAAATTGTTCATTCCACAAGCTTTTTCAAGCTCCTCTGGACTGGAAGTTTTGACTGCTGTGCTGCCCTTAGTTTCACTGGAGTGTCCTGAAAATTGGACAGCTGTGTCTTGGAAAGAACCCTGCTTATCGTTGGTGGGGTGAGCAGTATAATTTATCATCCAAATGAGTATACCAGCCTTTAACAATTATCCTTGAAGACCTACTCTCAACTGGGACTGTCCTGGGTACAGCAGGACATGAGGAAGAGCCTAGCCTTCAGTCCAGGGGGCCTGGCTCACTGGTTCAGGTGCTCACATTCTAACCGTGACCTTGGCCACTAGACAGCAAGCTCCACAAAGGAAGGAAGAGACTATATTCACAACAGCAGCTTTCCTCAGCTGAGGAATTGGGCTAATGATATATTAAGTTTCATGTGAAGTCAGCATATGATCCCGTAGATATCAATTTGGGTTATTGCTACTTTTTTCACCCAATTTTACAGATGAAAATTCCAGGACTCAGAGGAACTAAGTGACATGCCAAAGTTCCATGTGGGCTGTGATTTTTGGCTGTATTTTTCTTTTCCTTCAAAAAATTTTTTCCATTCAATTTTTACACTTAATTTTGCTTTATACATATTTAATTTCCAGGAACATGCTACTAGTTTTTGGTTAGATTTGAACTAGAGACCATGGCTATTCATAGGTTTTCACAACTATCACTCTTGCCATACTCCTTCCCATCTCAAAGAGATATTTTCTTCAATCTTAAGCTCTGTAAGAGAAAGAGAACCTCATACATTTATCCCTAGGAAGCATCACTCCAGTATCACCTTCCTGCCCATTGCCACACCCCACCTCCACCGTCCCCCACAACCTCTTCAATATGCAGCGCAAACTGTCTCTAGCAAATACTACTTTGGTCTAAAATAAGATCCCTCCACCTTCTGTGAAAAGGGAAAAGCCGAATGTTTCCTGAAAAATAAATGCAAATATTTTCCTGAATGACATTTCTATTGTCTGAGACTTAATGTGGCTTTAATGGAAGTATTTATATCAGAAAAATGAGCAAGAAAAGCATAAGGTAACCCAAATCCTTTCTGGCTGGAAAAGCTCTCGAGTCACTGAAGATAGTTTTGCCAAAAAGGCTTGGCAAGAAGCAGTGATATTTGCAAATTGTTCAGTGAAACTGCTTTTATTTAGTCAGTTTCATTCTGGTGTCCAATGGGTGCCCTGCGCGGGGTCTGTCTCTCCGACAAAGACAAGCATTGCACCAAATTATGAGCTGTCGCCAAAAATAAAGAAATGGAATGTCGCCCCTAGTTTGTTTACCGAACTGGAGCTACGTAGCAGAGATATAAAAGGGGTGATCCGCAGGGGTGTCAATGCTCATTTTGGGGAGAAGACAGACTTGAAATGGCTGTAGAACTGGGCACCAGAGCAGACTAGCATGGCCAGATTTAACGTTGCTTGCTCCAGAAAAGGGAAGAGAGATGGTCTCCCGAGCCAGCTGGCGTCTGCCCATGAACTTCCCCACCACTCCCAGGCAGTGTGACTGCCTCCAACGCACATGGATTGGCTTTGCGACCAAACTCTGCATCTGAGATCCAAGAGGGGACTCCTCCCAGAGGGCGAAGTGAGCTCTTCGGCGTTTATTCTTAGCTTGCAAGGGAGAGCCATTCTGTATCGGCTTGAGACACCAAAAAAGATCCTGACTGCTTAAAAGAAACAGTGAGGAATGAACAAGGTTGGGAAGCCTGGCTTTGGAGTCAGGCAGGGCAGGTTCGGAACCTCAGATTCAGCTTGCAACTCCTCTAACCCTTGCTTTGCTCATCTGTACTCACCTGAAGTTGCTCTGAGATGCGACTAACGTGTACAAGGAGCAAGCAGTGGACAGCACTCCACGCCCTCCAGTGTGGAGAGTAGAAGTATTTTCTTAGTGATGTCCCTCACTGCAATGCAAGGCTGCCCACTGACAGTGACCCAGAGGCTGGCTGCCTGGACCCTGACAATACTCGGAATCAAAAGAAGTTGTGGTTTAATCAGAGTCTGCAGAGGGTAACGTGGGTCAGCTGGGAGTTTAGTAAAGTGACAGGAAACAGAAAGAACCGGCGCTCAGGTCCTGAACTTGGGTGGACTTATCAACTCATCTTATAAAAAGGTCAGTGACATCTAGGTAGTCACTACCCACAGTAGCTGGTGGAGCAGAATACCTTCATCTAGTAAGTCTCAGTTTTGTACCTGCTGCAACTTGGTTGGACTCTTAGGCACAGGTAGTTCTGCTCAGGGCGTCAGTGAGGCAGGGACTAGATGCATCAGGCCAAGGTGGGTTTCTGAGAGGGGTGACCCTGAGCAAGTGGTGAATCCTCACTGACCCTTAGTTTGCTTATTGATAAAGTAAAGTTATCATTCTATCACATTTTTATTAGATATAATGCTTTAAAATGCTCAACGTATTTCCATGTGTTAAGCCCTCAGTACATGCCTGTTATACACAATCCAAGTTTTGAGAATCTTCTAACATTCCTCCTTCATATCTCAATTTAATCACACACACAATTTTACAATTGGCTTTATATTTAACAATTGTGGGGGATCTTATTTTAGATTAAAGATGCAAAACAATCTAAAAATCTACATGTATCAAGGACCTTAAATAACATCCCCAGTTCTACAGACGAACAAAGGGAGCACAAAGGAGAAAAGCATCCTGCCTACGTCACAGAACAAGTAACTATTCCAGAAATACTCAGTCAACTGCTCCTTTTGTTAAACGAGGCAGTTTGCCGAGCGTCATACTATTGCTCTGTGTCTGATGTGGCTGTGCTCCTGCTGGTCTTTGAAACTACCCCAAAGGGGGCTTTCCAGTGAGTGCCCAGTGTCGACTGAGCCATGTGTGTGCTCACTGGGGGATCTCAACACTTTACTGTGAGATGATGGAAATAGTTCTAATTGGCCAAGGCTGTACTATCCCCAATAAAGCTTTAATTTTTTTTATCCTTGCCCGAGGATATTTTTTTTTCATTGCTTTTAGACAGAGAGGAAGAAAGAGAGAAAAACATCAATTTGAGAAAGAATCATCAATTGGTAGCCTCCTGTACGTGCCCAGAATGGGGATCAAACCCACAACCTAGGTATGCACCCTGACTAGGAATTGAACCTGCAACCTTTCAGTTATGGGATGATGCTCCAACCAACTGAGCCACACCAGCCAGCGCCCTACTAGGGCTTTGGAAGCAAAATCTCCCCTTAAGAGCTTGATGCATGATGAGATCTTATCTGAATTATAGGAGGGAGGTCATCAAAGGTGCGCTGTCCTCTTGACCCTGTGGCATCTGCCTGTTCCATCAGGAAGATCTAGTCACTAAATGGAAGACTGGCTCCACTGTTCTATCAGCGTGGTTTTTTAAAGGCAAGGATACTTCAGTTCTTATTCCAGCTTTGCTAATTTTTAGCTTTGTAACCTTAGGGGCATTGCTTAACTTTCCTGAGCCTTATTATCTCATTGGGAAAGACTGAGACAGCAATCCCTACCTCCTCAGAGCGGCCATGATGGTCAAATAAGGTAAGGCTATAAAAACCTCACCAGGGTACCTGGTGCATAAAGGGGCTTGATGAATGACAACCACAGAGACAGGCTCTCGTAAGCCAGGACAAGAGGAGCAGGGACACTGGGACAGAGAGTTAAACGGCCAGGCAGTTTACAGACACCTAGTAAATCACAAAATCCTGTCTTCCCTAACCAAGGACAAGAGTAAATGGTTTATACCAGGGGTGTCCAACATCCAGGCCATGGACTGGTACTGGTCCAGGCCTGTCAGGAACCGGGCTGCACAGCAGGAGCTTGAATGCAATGTGCTTACATCACCTTGAACCATACTCCCAACATTTCCCGATCTGTGGAAAAACTGCCTTCCGAGAAACTGGTCCCTGGTCCCTGGTCCCTAAAAGGTTGGAGACTGCTGGTTTATACTTCTCCTCTCCAACCAGAGGGCAAATAGCTTAAATCACCCTACTGAGAGAGACAGAGAGCAGAAATCCAAACAGTGCCATTCGTGCCAACCACACCCAAGCACAGATGCAGTCAGGGGAATAACGCTCATTCCGGCCCATCAGCATAGAGCGGATGACTATTCTGCTCAGATCCTCCCCTATGACCTCCCCTGAAACACCCAGCCTTTAAAAGCCCTCAAGACAAAACAAGCTGCGATGGCTTCCTCTAGAGCAAGCCCACCCCTTCCTCCCCACTTTCCTTCTTACACGTGCTTTTTCTCCCTAAATCCTAATGGCCCCCATGAGATCGGCAACCAGGGGAGCAGTGGGCAGCAGCAGCTCCTCCCAGACTAACCCCCTGAACCTGCCTCCAAGCCCCCTTTCCTCTGACTCCAGCCCCACCTACCCTCAGTTCTTTCCTGTAATTTCTCTAGGGAGCCAGCGCAGCCCCGCCTGGGCTCTCTCCTGTTGCTTCTTCTATCCTAAGCCCTTCCTTGTTTCTCTGTCCCCAGCTTTAATAAACCTACACCCCAAATCACCTGGACTCGTTTAGTGAAATCATCCCTGCACAAAGTCAAGAACTCACACCCTGCAGGCTGGCCTGTGGCAGACCGGGGCACGGCCCGGCTTCTGTCGGGTAACACCATGGTTATTAGCATGATGAGTTCCTCAAGAAGTGTTTGGTGCCTTTGTGATTCTTAAGGGCTATCAGGAATAAATGAGGGAACAAAGTGAAACCGTTGGGTAAATTCTGCATCTAGGAAACCACTTAATGCCAGACAAATTGGCCTGCTGTTGATGACTCTTTGAAACATGATTCATTTTCAGAACTTTAAACTATTTTGAGAAGTCAAACTATATCATGCATTTTTAAACAATTAGAGCAGCACAGCTTTTGCCAAAGAGTGACATAATTTGACCTTCCTTGCGTAAAAGATGGGGACATAAGGACAACGAAGAAGAGAAGAATGGACGAGCTTTATACCAAAGGGACCAACCAAAAACAGGTTCAATGAGAATCTTTTAGGAATTCTGTAATTGCCTAAGTCCCAGCTTCTGCTGTTCCGCTAATTCATCTCCACTTCCTCATGCATGGTAGCGATAAAGTCTACAAAAGCTCGATTTCTTGCTAGCTGTGTAATATTGGGCAAGTCATTTCATCTTTGGTATCTCAGTGTCTTCATCTGTAAGTTGGGGATAAAATAATGTTACTGAAAAAGTTATAGGAAATATTTTTAAAGTCATAAAAAGGACTTGGTAATGAGTTTTTTAAGGTCATATTTTAAAAGATTGAGATCAATTGGTAATAGTTAAGTCCTTTCTTCCTCCAGAATTCTAGCTTTAAGAACAAATAAACAGCCCTGACCCTGACTGGTGTGGCTCAGTTGGTTGGGCGTCGTCCCCCAAAGCGAAAGGTCCTCAGTTCGATTCCCGGTCAGGGCACATGCCTAGGTTGGGAGTTCAGTTCCCAGTCCAGGCGTGTATGATCCCCACTTCGGCCACAAGCGGTCCCAGGTCTGGGCACCTGTAGTTGGCAACCGATCGATGCTTCTCTTTTACATCAATGTTTCTCTCTCCCTCTCTCCCTTCCTCTCTCTCTAAAAAGCAATGAAAAGTAAAAATGTCCTCAGGTGAGGATTAAAAAAAGTATTAAAAAATATAAACAAACAAAACACAAGAAATGTCTGTGAGCTTAACCAGAAGAATAAGGAAAATAAGGAGCTGGCCATAGATTTGGGCAAGCAAACTTGGGCAAGGGGGACGGTGGCAGCTTCACCGTGGAGGAGGCTGAGAAAATGAGGAAGGGGGAGACAGCCCTAACCTGGTCTGTAGCCAGGTGACCCTAACTGGCCCCTCGAAGTGATGCGAGTTCTTCAGGTAGAGATATTCATCCATTTTCACTTTAGAATGACCATCACCAAAACCACCAAAAGGGCTTTTAGCCAAAATCATTATGAACTTCACAGTCTTCAGTATTCAACATGTACTGTTCCCAGAGGTACCCACCCTGCTGTGCTAATCACAAAATTCTGATTGACAGGATAAGGTGGTGGCACCTAGACATCTGTACACATACGTAGGAACTGCTATTTTTTTTAAATCCTTACATGCCAACACTTTTCACTGCTGTTATAGAGAGAAGAAGGAAGAGAGAAAGAGAAGGAAAGAGAGGGAGAGAGAAATATCAATTTGTTGCCATATGCCCTGACCAGAGATCGAACTCGCAACCTAGGTGTGTGCCCTGGCCGAGAATTGAACCTGCAACCTTCCGTGTACGGGACAGCACTCCAACCAACTGTGACGCACCAGACAGGAAGTGCTTCTCATCTCAGACTGGACTGTATAGAACAGAGCTTATATAAAAACACAGGGCAAGCACATTTTACTCAGGAAGCTTAATATCTCCATAGATAATTTCAACAATTGTAAACTAACTACAACCAAGGCAGTTACAAGCTACTATCTTGGACTGTTGTCTTGAAAAAGGTGATAGCCCTCCTATGGTGTAGTTGAAGGTGACAACATTATAGATAAGATCTACCACCCTCTCCTTCCGCAGGCCTCCCAGGGAAAAATCCTTTCTGTCCCCTTGTGGGTCATACGCTTCATGAGTGGAGAGGCCAATTCATCTTGGTAGCTCCCATAAGGCCTAGATCAAGGTCTCTCACAGAACAGGTATCAGTAAATGTTTGAGAGTGGGAAGGGGGTGAGGAAGAATGGAAGGAGAGAGGAAAATCAGTGGAGGTAGTGGACCACATACCTTAATTCCAATAGTTGCAAAAATATGGCCAGACAGCCCTCCCCAAAACCCCCCTTTCCATTAACACCTGCTACAAACAGGCCTGGAGGTGACAGTTAACTTTGCGAGGTGCACCGGGCATCCCACCCTTTACCAGAGCCACCTCGAAAGGTGTAAAGCTCTTCTTTCCCAAGGTGACAGAAGCTCAGCTCATAGGAAGACACACCTCCAGGGTCTCACAGACTCAGGGTCCTACAGGGTCAGAGAAGACTCAGCACTGGAATTCAAAGCCCTAAACTGGAGAGTCCGTGTTTTGTCCTGCTTTTATGTATGTCATAGCGCACCGGTACTTTCAGGCGTTTAGTGGGTATCCTAAAATAGTGGCCGAATGAGTTGCGGTGATGAAATTAACTCTAAGGTTGCAGAAAAGTGCTGCTATGTTAAGTGTTTTCCCTGTGGCGAGACCGAAGCTCGAACTGGTGAAGTACAAGTCACGTAACCACCGAGATGACAGGAAGAACGCAGCCAGCGGGGCTGCACGGGCAGCGCTGCTTCCTTCCACCACAACGGTCCGTCCCACTGCGAATGAACGAAATGTATCGTACTACCGCACCTGCAGCTGGTGTTACGAGAGTCGGAGAGATGGTGAAGAAGAGTTAACATGGAGTGGAAAAGCAACGTGCCCTTGCTTACACCCTCAAGGTCGCACACACTTTGCCTATTCATAGAAGCGCGGTAGTGGCCATGCCCTAGTAAACACGGGGTGTGGTGTCCACCCCCAGTGCCCGTCTTCTGCTCTGCACTCTGATTTCGGGTGTGCCCTTCACCACAACACTTCACCTTCTTCCATCTGTACCACAGGGACAGTGGGGATGGATGATTTCTTCAATGTCTTAGGTCTCTTTCTAAGTCCACAGCGTAAGTCCACGTTCCTATCTCCTGGGATCGCTATGGCCTGAACTGCCACCGAGATAACCGATCTTGACTCAGGACAAATATCTTACCACACCATACAGAAAAAAAACAGTAGACGCTGATGTACTGCGAGTCTCTAAACTTTGTCATAAAACCACCAAAAAGAAGGGGGTATTTTGCAAATCATGTCAGTGTAGTGTCTATACCAGAAAGAACTTCTAAACAGAAGTGCTGTGAATCCAAGGTGAAAGATTCATGGTATCGGTGAAGCGGGCGATTGGAGAAACCCTTCCAGTAATTCAAAGTAGAACAAAATGGGCTATAATTTGCATCTGGAGTTTCTTGTGATTTTTTTTCCCCTCGGAGCTATCTGCTTTGGCCTGATGCTGTTGTTTTCCCCAAGTGAGAATGCAGCTGTCTCTGAATGTCTGGGAGGAAGATATCCATCACCCGGAACGTATCGCAAACTATTAATAATGTATCACTGCAAATCAACCTTGTCTCAATAAACACCCTGTTTCCAAGTACAGATAAAAGGTCCAGCAGACAGATGTTGGAATTTATTATCCCTGCAGTTCCCATTTCTCTGAGAACGGTGTCCAGTGTGTGAGCTGTCCTGTGAGTACTGTAGGAAGAGGAAACTAACACTTACTGAGTAACTTCTGTATGCCAGATGCTTCTATGAAATTACATCGACAGCCCTGGGAAGTAGGTTTTATCACCCCTGTTTCAGATAAGGAAACTGAGGCTGAGAGAAGGAAGTGTCTTGCCCAAGAATAGCCAGCCTCTGAGCACCAGAGATGAGATGCACTCTCTCCCAGATGTCTCACTCCAAAGCTGTCTGCACCCCCTGCAATGCAGGGCCACCGAGCAGTTAGAGAGCTTCATTTGCATATTTACCTTTCCTGTTCTACCTACCCGACTCTGTATACGGTGGGTGTTCAGCCAAGCTCAGCCAAATTACATTTTTGAAAGGTAAACATGGAAAGAGACCTGCAGGGCTGCTGTCTAGAAATAGATTCCTGCACACGAGCAGGGAAATGAACCTGTCGGGTACAGAGCGGGCTCCCTAAGAGGTGGTTGACTCCTAAGGGCTGCCTCACTATTTCTGTTCCTCACTCTCTGCCTCATTTATAGTACCTGTGACTGAGTCGATAAAAACACAGCCTTTCTCTAACCCCTGATTACGGAGCACATCAAGCTGCACTCATACTTACCTGTTTCCATCTATGCACGTCTCCCTGTCTGGTCGAGGAGGGGGTGGGTGTTCCTGGGATGCCCTGCACCTCCTGTTTTAGCACTGCATATAAGTGATAGGGAAAGCAAAGAGACCAGCCCCTTGAACCCTCTGTGCCTACCCCTGGACCACCACATTATTAGCTCCTTTTTCAAGAGAGAACGATGGAATTGCTTGATATTCAAGGGGCCATGATTTGCTAGTGAATAGGGTTGCACTGTGCTTTAAAGTAATGAGCATTTATCTGCTAGAGCACCGTGCAGAATGAGGGGCCAGATCAGCCCATCGCATCCATGTGTCGATCTAGTGAAAGGACTCGGCCTCTACCCTACACCGCCCCCCCCCCCCGCCCCCGCCACGATCACAGATTCAAAGGGGAGAGATGTAGAAGGCAGCCGCGACTCCGCCAGCATTCCCTGAGAAGTTCTAAACTGGGCGTGCAGTCATGTCTGAGCTAAGAATATAACTGACAGATACAGTGCGTTCTCTGTAATTATTGCTACTGCGTGTGTAGCCTTCTAGGTCTACAAATCCAGGATGGAGGGGAGGATTTAGGCAGGAAAATCCCATCCAAATCTCTAGCTCCTCTCAGTAGATTGTGTTGCCCTTGAAGGCAGGGAAGGCCAACACAGGTGCCAGAGCTATGTGCCAGCAGTCCTCTCTCACTCAGATTGGCCCAGAGAGGTCACATGACAATCCCTATCACACAGACGAGGAAACTGAGGCCTGAAAAGAATTCAGGTAACTTACTCAAGTCGTATAGCTGCTGGTCAAGGGCAAAGCTGGGGTTTGACAATGGCTTAGAGAAAAATGTACTTCTTGGGATCATGCTTCAGCTGTGGCTATTTAGGAAGAAGCAGCATGTATCGTTAGTCCTCAAGAAAATAAAAAGTGAAACAAATTCCCTGGGTATTAGGTCCTCTTGAAGGAAGCCACTCATCCATTTCTCTTTGAAGCGGCTCCCAGAGATAGTCAGGATGCTGTGCAAAAGGGGTTCTCGTAAAAATAGGCATTGCCCGCAGGGCTACATTCCTGCAGCCACAGTGGGATGAAAAACCCAAATGGCCCTAAGAAAACTGCACCATTTCACTGACAAATTAAAGGTTTGGGAGGCAGCAGGAGAAACTGGTCAGCTGAAACTTCAGAGAAAGCCACACTGAACGTTTCAAAGCCTCCACTTCAATTATGGAGGAAGGAGCTGAGGTCTGGGACATGGTCCCAATGGACGTGCAGCCAGCATTAAACGCGCCCTCTTGTACTCCGCAGGGAGTGAGGACTTCTAAGGAGGGGCTGCAGAGCCGGAGAGGGAGGGGAGGCAAAGAGCCAGAGCAACAGAGGGGGAGGGAGTGGGAGGGAGGGACGGAACAACAGAAGGACAGAGGAATACAGGGACAGAAGGACAGAGAAAGAGGGAGGGACGTGCCAGGGAAGTCTTGCCTTAGACATCAAACTGTAGGGCATAAGAAGGGGATTTTAGAGTCTGCCATTTGCAAAGTGAAGAATGGAGTTGCTGAGTAACTGGCCTGAGTTCTCAGCTTGTCAATAAAGGCTGGCGTTGACTGAATAAACAAACACATGCTGATGAAGAGCCTTTCATAATATACATATTATATGTATAATATAATAATATGTATGCTCATCACAGCCCGTATGATCCTTTTTTACACAAGGAGACGCAAGTTCAGAAAGTTTAAGCAAGATAACTCACAAACGGCAGAGCAATTGTCATCTCCTCCTACTTCCTACGAACGGGGTAGGAGCTGCCAAAGTGTATTTTCCTCCAGAAAGTCCTCCTAGTTGCTTCAGGCTGGGTTGAGTGTGGGCCCTGGCCTGGTACCACTGCTTGCATTCTACGGGCCCATGTACGTTCCTCTCTCCCCGCCCCTGGCCCCCAGACCATAGGCTCCCTAAGCCGGGCACCGTGCCCATCCCCAGCAGAGTTCCTGTTCCGTATTCAAGTGAGGTTCTGAACAAATCATCCTGGACCTTCTTTCTCACCCAGCTGGAGGGCCGTGGATGCTGCCCAGCCTCCGCTTCTCACGCAGGGGCCACACTCCAGGTTTCCATCTCCACCTTCTTCCTCTCGATTCCCCATAAAGCTCTACTGTCTACTCCAAGTCAAGAAGAAAATTACTCCATATAGGACTTTGTAACAAGGCAAAAGTCATAAAGAAGCGCACCATTCATTTTCTATCCCAGCAATGGCTGCGGTTTCAATAACAGGAATAATTGTTGTCTTTGAGATGCAAATGATAGTGGCAGCAGTGATGATAATAACAGCTGATTTTCACCAGAGGGTTGCTCTGCCTGCTCCCATGAGCAGGTATCTCCTCATTTAATTCTCACAACAGTCATGAAACATACAAAGTATCATCTTCCCTTCATGTTTTATAAAGGAAGGAACTCAGGCTCATGGACGCAAAAGCCTTAATTGAGATGACACTACGCAATAATTTGAATGTAGTTCTTTCTAACTCTAACTTCAATAAAGTTTCTCTTCTGGTAGCTGCCGTTCAAAATCAATGGCCGGTGTAAGGAACAACGGAAACGGCTATGTACTATGTGAGCATCTATTATGTGTCAGCCTCTATTACACGATCCATGCATGTAAGTCATTCTACGAGTTCATGCGCCCAGCAATGAAGTTGGTAGGTGCCCTTTTACGGATTGATATAAAAGGAACTGAGGGAGCTAAGCTGATTTAGAGGGGTGAGGGTAAGCACCTGGACCTAATGACTGCTCGAGTTCCATTCCAGGATTAACGGACAATTTTCTAAAGATAAATGAGGCCACATGGCAAACCAGCAAGAAAAATACACGGGTCTTTAAGTGCCCGTTTTATCACACGGTGGAGGCGGGAACTCCTCCGTCTCTGCCCGCAGGTTGTCGCCACTGAGCTCCGTGGTGTGGCGATGTGGGCACGTGCCCCTCCTAACGGGAGGCCCCGCTCCCTCTGGCTGACGCGCCACACCCCAACACAGGGTCTTTGGATTCATGGTGGCATGGCAATTACTTAAGATTCGCTCAGGTCTGCTTCCTCCACTGGATTCTTCCGTAGCCCACACCCTGAGTCGTGCCCTTGGGGAGCTCAGACAGCTCTGTGTTGTCAATGACAAACTGCCCGTCCGAGCACTGGAAACGAAATCGAACTTTTGTTTGGCAACCGGTCTGTTTGTTTATTTTTCCAAGTTCACGAGTTTATACGTATGCTGCTCTGAATGGGTAGTGCACAAAAATGCCTCTTTTTATTTATTTTCTTTTCATTTGCATCCTTGCCAGTAGTGGCTATTATCATACTATTAGGGCAGGG
The DNA here is from genome assembly GCA_039655065.1 of Glossophaga mutica. Lineage (NCBI taxonomy): Eukaryota > Metazoa > Chordata > Mammalia > Chiroptera > Phyllostomidae > Glossophaga > Glossophaga mutica. The sequence goes on along the minus strand of CM077315.1, from coordinate 13,109,050 downwards.
CAAATACTGACTTGTCCTTCTAAGATGGGCCGCACTTCTGCGTGGGTGTTCCTGCAGACAGGCCGATATGTCCGACTTTCTTTTTCACTTCTTCCTCCGACACGCATAGCTTTACGTCCGCAGTATACTTTTCTCATTGGTGCATGGAATTATATATATACACACATGTAAATTTGTATATTTATATACACACATATATTTGTGTTATGTATATATGTTATTTATATATACACATATACATTTACATATATATATAAACAGTCACACACATATGTATCAATACGTATACACACAAACACATGTCCAACACATTCTCTCTCTCTCTCTCTCTCTCTCTCTCACACACACACACACACACACACACACGCATATACAAACAGAAAATCTGCTTTTTTCAATCAAAACCAAAGTCTGTGGCAGGGATATGAAAAGAGTTCTATTCCACATCAAAATCTGAGGTATTGTTATGTAAATCTATGGCTCTATGATCTTGTTTTAAACAAAAGGCTTGATGGACTCAGCCCATACATCGCCTATTTAAGCTTTCATTGTCAAATAAAATCATTCTTAGGTTGTATCTGAGAGGCACAGCCATATGGATAAAAACTAAGGAAAGTCATTCTTTGTCCAGATGTTTCCAAATGTCTGCTTAGTGTGTATACACAAGATAATCAAATCTGGGAACTGACTTTTCCAACATTGCTTTGACTCTTGAGGGTGGCACGCGTGGAGGGTGGTTATTAGATTCTTTCATAGAAAGGGAGAAGAGGAAGTTCAACTCTGTTTTCTCTAGTATTTTAGGTAAGATGGGCAAAGTCAAGTTAAGTAGCACTTGTTGAGAATCATCATATTTTATATCTTTTAATAAATACTATTTGCCATTGTCATCTACGAGGAAGGTCATGTTTTAAAATTGACATTACTTCTACGAAGGGTTACCTTTATGTTACTGTTTCTCAAGCTGGGACAGAGAGGGATTGTTGGCGACTCAGGAAAGGTCGGGTTGACAAGCACACAAACTGTGAAGGAGGCCCAGGTATCCAGCAGCTAAACAGCGTTCAGCTCGGTCCTGTGACTGATATCGAGGCCTGCAGTGACAGAATATATTAGAGCAGTGGTTCTCAAATGGGACAATTTTGCCCTCCAAGGGACATGGGGCAATGTCTGGAGACACTTTTGGTTGTCACACGGGAGGTAAGGGTGCTCCTGGCACATGGCAGGTAGAGGCCAAGGAAAACCCCCGCAGTAGAGAAGTATCTGGCCCCAACGTTAACAGGCTGAGGCGGAGCCATCTCCATCTTCCATTTAGGACTTCTGATGCTCATGTGCATTTTCACAGCCCCTGCCACTTTTGCATTTCAGCATTGTGACCAAAATCTGGGAAGACAAATGGTGTGACATTAACAAGCATTTCAGGGAGAAGCAGAAGGCAGAGGAGGGACCAAATGCAAATCCTGCCTCTGAGCCCCGCGGGACTGACTTATCCTCTTGATAACTCAGTTTCCTCACGGGCAAATTTAGAGATATATTAGCACAAACCCCAGGAGCTTCTGCTGAGGATTAAATGAGATAAGCCTCCTAAAAGAGTTGGTGAGACGTCGATGCACAGTAACTGTTCAACCGCGTCATTGTTATTTTTATTTTCATTGCTGTTATTCCTGCTTCATCTCCCATTTCCGTTTTCTGGGAAGCACTCAGTTTTTAATACTATCTTTTCTTTTTTAGGAAAACTTTTACCTCAAGGATAGGTAGACCGGTTTTCACTCATGTGTGATTAAAGACTGCAGCCGAATCAGAAATGGGGGGCGGGGAGCAAGTTGCAGGGAGGAGCTATAGGCCATTTGTTTAATTTAGAGAAATGCTCTTCTACGTACAACCCCACAAACTCTTTCAACATGGCATCTTCAGCGTCTTACTGACACATCCAGACTTCCTTGAAAGTTCAGTTTTCTCGGCACAGCAGAGCGCATCTCTGCAGCAAGGCCTCAGCCAGTATGTGGGGCAGAGGCTTCGCCTTCATCCCAGGGTTGTTCTCAGCTATCTAAGGGGAGTATCAGGCAGCCCACAGGAGCTCACTGCAAACATGTGGGGGACTTACCATCACTGTGAGAAAGATTGGATTAGAGAGAAGAAAAGGGTGAGGCTGGAGAAAAAGAGACAAAAAGCATGAGATCAGTATTATGGAAGTCAGAGTGTTCGAGAAATGTGCCCAAGGCCACCCTATAAATACATGAGGAAGCCGAATTCAAACTCCAGAAATGCCCTCCTCCAAGCCCTCCACTATTCTTTCTCAGACTGAAAGGAATCCCCTGATTAGAGAAGCTATAAACAGGATTCTCCATCCAGGTACTTACAAGAAAGGCAGACAGAGGCAATCTTGTTATTGATAAAACACCATAAAGAATGAAATGGAATGTGTTGTTTACTGCCTACTGCAGAAAGCAGAGAAATAAGAAATATCCATCAAACTCTCCCACATAGAAAATAAACTTTCTGTTGAAAGACAAGAGAGAATTCTTGGGCTGGACGTCAAATCCTTTGTTAGCTCTCTGTCTTCTCTGCCTGCGGGTGGCTTGAGCAGTGACACCCCTAGGCTGGGGTGGCTCACAGTCTTGTTTCCCAATTCTGGGAGATGCCACTCCATCAGGCGGGGCCTCATGAATGACTGGGCAATTCCTTGGGCAAATGGTCATTCTGACCAGTATACATTAGTTCCTGAAAGGAAGAACTGAGCAATTATAGAACTTTGCAGCATGCTTGAAAGTTATTAATAACATCTATGGAAATGGTGCAGTTCACCATCGCCATCACCATTGGTACAACTGCCACCAAAATCATCACCCCCATCCTCCTCATCACCAATACCACTACCACGACCATGACCACCACCACCACCATCCAGCACCATCTTCTTCACCATCATTGTCAACACTACCACCATTATCATAATCCACTGCCAGCACGGCCATCATCATCATCACCACCACCACCACCACCACCACCACCACCACCACCATCATTATCACTCTGCATCAGGCACTAAGTTAGCATTAAACATTTCTTTCAGCATTCACAGCATGAGGCAGATAGATCTTATTAATTAACATTCCTCTCTTCGTAGTTGAGAAAACTCAGGCTCAAATGGGTAAAATAGCTTCTGCAGGATTATATTGGGCAGGACACTCCCTAGTACATAGCCGTTCGTTGACATTGTGCCCATCATTCGAGGACCGAAGCAAAGGTTCCGTCCTTCCTTAAGCCACCCCACACCTTCAGTGATGGCCCACAGCTTGTACCAGCATATTCTAGTTGCTTTATGCCTGTTGGTACACAGTTAATCAGATATCACAGCTAAGCAAAAAGTGAGAAGAAGAGTCTCTAGTTCCCAGCACAAAATTGGCACGTAATACATTAATAGTTGCAATGTTGGTGGCCTTAGGATAAGTTTTACAAGACTGCGCATCTTTTCTTAGATCCAAATTAAAGCACTAAAATATACATTTATCTGTCTAATAAGGTAATAGTTGAAATACTCCCAGCTTGGAAAACACAAGATAAGTAGAAAAAAATTGTGTTTAACATCAAGGCTCCCCAAGTTAGATGTTTTCTGTAAAAAATACTTTCCAGTGGAGATAGAACTTTTGATTTAGCCTCCGCAGGAGCCCTGGGCCCAGGGCCAGGCCACCCCGGCCTACCTCACCGTGAGCCATGAGTCCCTCGCAAGGCTGGAGCCCTTGCCGGGCTGTGGTGAATTCACTTGTTTACCAGACAGCGAACAGCCCAACGGCGAAGACTTTCACTCATTTTTCTTGATTCCCTGTCCTAGCTCAAAGCCTACAATGAGGTGGGTGCTCTGATCACATTTTTGAATGAATGAATAGGTTTGCTCTTTTTGTTTATTGGTGTTCCAAAGTTACAGTGCACGGAGGTATTCTAGGTCGGCCCCAGGGGACACTCCGGCTCCCACACTGCCGCTAGATCTGGTTCAGAGCAGCGATGCCCAGTGTGGTTTTTGTTCCCATGCAGCTTTAGGGAAGATAAAAAAAAAAGGCTTAACCAGGCTGGCAGAGCCATTACTTTGGCATTACCTTTGCAAGTGTGAGGCACGGCTACTTGTTAAGAAAGAACCCAGAGGACGTTCTGCTCTCTTTCTGCCTTTTCTTAAGTTCTGGTGTTACGGATCAGGGTCAACTGCTGCACTAAACATTACCCCACTCTCCATCCCACTCCCCCACTTGTATTACCACAGTGAAAGTGGAGGAGGAAGAGGAAGAGGAGGAGGTACATCTCCATGGGCAGCAGCTCTGAGTATGAGAGCAGGCAAGACAAACCAGGCAGACCCTGGAGTGGAAGACACCATCGCTCCCTACCCGGGGCACAAACACGGCGGAGAACCAGATCTCCATCAGGCTCCAGACAGTAGCTGAGTCAATAGGCTACTCAGCTCCTCCCAGACGCGGGCCTCTCCAGAGCAGGACCTTGCCAGCTTGTGGAGGAAAGACTTGGCCCCAGACAGGGGAATCGGAGATTGGTGGAGAAAGACAGTCTGCAGCATCTCCAGGTCTCCAACACACACAGCCCTGAAAAAGCCCGGCATCCAGCTTCTCCACACTGGGTGCCTTTAGAGGACCTTGGCAAGGATGGCGTGAGACCATTACAACAACATCCCTTGGGCAGAATTTCTTTAATGGTTTATGGCCAAAACCAGAGGACTGAAATTTCTCCTTTCCACATAATGAGACGAAAGCAGATGGCTCTGATAATGTACAGAGTGTCGGACATGCTGCGATCCTGTTTCCTGACTACTGCACTACTTCACAACCGGCCTCCTAACATCCATTCTTATCTCCTCCCAACTCGCTCTCCTCACACCAGGGAGAGAAATGCAAGACTGCCTATATTGCTCGCCAGCAGAAACACATCAGTGTTTTTAGAGTAAACAACAGAACGGCAGTAATCTTAACAGGGCCCTGCATGACCTGCCGCTGCCCATGTCTACGGTGCTCCATGCGCTTTCCTCGTGATCTCGGAGTTCCAGGGACATCAGTCTCCCTTCTGTTTCTCAAACACTCCATGAGCCCCCGTCCCCTCATCTACCTCCTCTCAGCATAAATCCCATCTGTCTTTTAGATCGAAGATCTGCCTTCACTCCTCCAGGGATGCTTGCCTGGAGAACAGCAAAGGCCAAGGCTCTTTGTCATATGCTCTCAAAGCACTCTGTGCTTTTTCTTTATGCTACTGAAATTCAGACTGGTCAATGAATACATGCCTGTGAGTTCCCATATCTCTCATATTGCCTGCAACACAGTAGGTACTCAGTAAGTATTTGTTGAATAAATATTGTGGAATGGTGGAATGTTACCTTAAAAAAGGGGAATTAGGGTCACAAGGGAGGCTAGTTGGAGAGTTACCATGTTCATGGCCAAAATGAGTCCATTAAGAAAAAACGATCTGTATTTCTATATGTGTGCAAGTATGTGTGCGTGTGTGTGCACGTGTGCACACACACACACACCCCCTTTCTGATTCTGCCTTGGTAGTCTAATATAATGTATCTAGATGCATCATGAAAACATTATTAATTTCAACTTGAATATACAGGGAAGAGCCCTAATTTGAAGTCAGGGGATGGATTTTAGCTTCGGACTCCAATGTGGCTCATTGTGTGACCTTTGTTTTTTATACCATCTCCCTGAGGTCCCCATGTCTCATTTAGAACTAATACAGTCCTCACTCCACGGCTTTAAGAAGCCCTACTGTGTGAAAAGCTGACCTAGGTATTCAGTGCAAACAGAAGGCAGGGGCTCCAACTCGGCTCTTGGGAGCCTTCCAGTTCAGAGGGAAGCTGGCCTGTAAATAAACCTGTAGAGTAACAAGGTAAGTGCCATTCCCAAGATTTGGACACAGGGTTTCGGGAGCAGCAGAAGGGAACGAAGTCAGGGTGCGGTCTGGCAGAGTCGGGGAAGCTCTCCAGCGAAGACCGCTCTGAAAATTCAGTTAAAGGATGAGCTCACCTACCACGTAAAGAGCACTAATGGGCACCAGCCCTGGGGCCAGGATGTACTTAGTGGAAATTCTGTGCTTCCTCTCACTTACCGAGAGCAGGGTTCCTACTTAATCCTCTAGGATCATTTTTCTTAGCTACGAAATGGAAGTAATAAACTCTCCCTTGCCATTCTAGGGTGGAATTTAAAGATACTGTACAAAAAGTAGTTCTTTCCCAAAGATCCAACTCATAGAAGGTGCTCAATAAATGGTAGCTGGATGTATCACCCTTGCTATGCTCCATCTCGGTGACTGGCGGGTCGGGGCACGTGTTTTTAATGGATTCATAATATTTCTGCGGCCACTGGTTTCTCTAACTGGGCTGAGGGGCAAGGCGAGACAGCTGAGAGTTGTCTTTTGATCTGTTTTTCCCAAGGTGATCTTCCCAGCCTCCCTCCACGTCAGTTTCCTTGAGCGACCAGGGAGTCACAGACCCCTAAGGGGGTTTTCCAGGGGAAAGCAGCCCCCGACAGCCGGGGAGAGGTTGGATGCGTGCAGATTCTGCCGGGGCTCACGCCAGGGTCTAAGAGAGGCAGCGTGGTCTGCCTTGTTTATCGCCCTCAATAGCTTGAATGGACCGCCCTGGCCCTTTGGGGAAAACAAAGGACGGCTGAATGACACGGAGAATGCCAAGCGTTTTCACACAAGAGAGCGGAGAAAATCCAGCAGAGATGACAGGAGTGTGAATATCAAGGGTCCAAGTAAATTTTCAAATTTCTGGGCTCAGATTTCTAAATGCTCTCACGAGGTGTCCATTTGGGCTCCAGACACTTCTGTGTTAAGAACAAAGAGGCCTCCGTTACCAGCGACTTTCGCCTATCACTCAAGACTCACCTCAGACCTTTCCCCCTAAACACTCTGGTCTTCAGGTCAGATTAGACCCTGTCCCTGCTCAGTCCGCTGTGTGATTTATAGGCATCCCGGTGAAGGAGGAGGGCCCATAGGGGGAACCTCCATCTTTGTCTCTTAGGGTCTCTTCAAATCAGTGCAACCTCTTTCCTTGACACTGTAGAAATATGGCAAGCAGCCCGACTTTTCCTGTAGGCCTTGGCCATGCAAACAGAACCCAGGTTAATTCAATTCACATGCGATAAATAAACAAATATCCTACTTTAGCAAGTAGACTCTCCGGTCCCGTGGAATAATAAAAACATAATGGTCTTTTATTGGCACTTCTCCCCTTGGCAGCCGAGTCTCAATGTAGACATGTAAACGTCAGCTGTAGGTGAAGTGCAGGTGGCCGGTCTCTTCCCTCTCTTCTTCCCCAGTGCTTGGACTTCCTCTCTCTCCATGTGCCCACTGAGGTTTCTGAGCCTCTCCAGGGTGAGATGATGGGAAGCGGCACAGCGTGGCAGCCCTGTGACCGACTGGCGGTCTTGTAGAGGTGCGGCATGAGGAATTTTCCTATTTAAAATCTACTTTCTCCAGAAGCACTTTTTGGGTTCTTCAAAGACCCCCAGTCTCCTTTGGTGAGGCACTCTCACCACTCTCCCTGGCCAGGGAGCGATGCAGCTCTGCTCTGGTCGGCAAAGACTCTCCTGGGATCGGTGCAGCTAACCTCTGAGGCAGCCCTGTGTGGGAGCAACCTGAAAAGATCCCGTGTCAGATCTCTCTCCCTCCTGTACCTGTGAGGAAGGGGAGAGGGGAAGCTTTTCTAGATTGTGATAAACACCCGGACAGCATCCGCGGAGTCCGCTCTAGGACCATAGGCCACTCAACCCACAGTTCTCACCATTGCCCCACTACTGAAGCTGCTAGCAAGCATTCCTTTATCTTTGTTGTTGTTGTTATCGTTGCTTTCAAGGCAGGTGTCGGACACCAGGTAGGTGCAATGCCATCAGAATTTCAATAGACAGTGCATTAAATGTTCACAGTAGTCCTGCCAAGGCCCCTTCAAGTGGAGACTTGAAGGAAGGCAATGCCCGCCCCCCCTTTCCATGCAGGGGAGCTGAGGAGACAGCGCATGAACGGCTCTCTCCCAAAGCTGCTTCCTTTAATTTCCCATCACTCCTTTTGTAATCCAATCATTTAATAATAGTATCGTTCTGGTTTTCCAACTTCAGAATAGTTTCTTGTCTGGGGATCTCAGCCAAAGTTTCCATTTGGACATTTCATTTTAACCATGACCATTGATTAGTAATAAATGCTCCACACCAATGGGGACTTAATTACAAGGAATCGCAGCATTATGAATCTCCACTATGCAAACTGCTTCCTTATTTCTCAAACTGGAGAATATAATATTGAGGATAATCATATTGAAAGAAGAAAAAAGGGAAAGTAGGTTTGAAAATGAATAAAACTACACAAAGGGGCTTGAGAAATACTTCAGAAATGTGTTAAATATACAATTACAAAAGCATTCAAATTATTCCGTAATTGGCCAAAGCCATGGTGGTCAAGTGTGTCCCACACAATCAAAGTGAAACAGATATTTGGCTGACAGACCAGACACGCTCCTTAATCCTCCTTAATGAGCATGTGTCAGTAACAAAGCAACTAAATTTGAAAGCATTTTAGTAACATTGTATGGAAATCATTGTAGATGGAAAACAAATGCCAGTTTAGTATCTGAAATGGGGAAATTCCACTGATACCACTTCCATTTAGTTTTCTATCTTAAATATGAGCTTTCCTACATAAAACACTAATTAATCCATTAGCATGTTCTCCAAGCATGAACCATGGTAGGTTTCAGGGGCAGGGCATGCATTCTTGGAGACAGAATTTCGGTCTTCTCTGTTTTTCTGACTAAACTGGGCACTGTTATCTCTGCATTCCCAGAGCCTGGGGAAAAATATGCGTAATAAAAAGTTGCTGAAGAAATGGATAAAATAAAGAATGAATGCATGAATGGATCTCTATGTGGGCACAGAGTGATGCATAGATAAGGGACCCTGAACTCAAGAAACTCAAGTCTAAAGGAAAAGAGAAGTCAATGTTTTTAAATGATGCAGAGATAAGGGGGGTCAAGGTGAAGGCTCCATGCAAGGAGCTCAAAGGCTTGTAAAGCCTTCTCATTTCTCACAGAGCTGGCTCTCAGGACTCAGTGCTGCCTGCCTGCCCGCCCCCCCCCCCACCGCCCCTGGGGCTTCAGTGCAGGAGCACTGAGGATGATTCCTGCCTTTTGCTGCCAAGGAACTGAGTCAATACCTTCCTGTAAGGTTAGCTTGAGAATGTGGGAGGGGTGACTAAAGAGTGGTCTGCTCTCCAGATGTTAGCCCACGGGGGCGGGGAGGGGCGGGATACAGACAATGGCAGAAACACTTCAAAGGATGAAAATTCATCATCTACCCATGCCCTCAACGAACATTAATTGAGCACTTACTATATGCGGAACTCGGTTCTAGGCCCTAAGGATGCAAAAGGGAACAAAAGCAGACACAGACTTTGTATGCAGGGGGTTCGGATCCAGCAACGGGGGCAGGCACTAAACGAATAGGTACAAAAATTACCAATATAAATGTAAAATTGCAGCTGAGATAAATACCTGAAAATAAATTTTTAGAGTGTTAAGAGAATGTCTAAGTCGGTGGCTTTGAATTAGTCAGAGACGACGAGCAATGGAGGGAGATAAATGTTCTGATCCCAAAGTCTGAACTGTTTCTAACCCACAATTTAGCAATATGTATACAGTTTGCTGCACTGCCTCCATCTTCTTCCCTTCCCTCCGCCCCCTGCCCCACCCCCTTTAATATCCTCGCATCCCCATTCGCATGTCTATCTTCTGGCCCTGAGCAAACATTTTTATTTTTCATAATTTGTGCCAAATGTTGTGATGGTTGGTCTCATTTCATGGAAATAGTATGAAACAGGGATTAGAAAGGATGGTGGAATCAGGGCTTATTTTGAATTCTAGTGCCTGTATGCCTTTGAGGAAATTGCTAAAACTTTTTGAGTCCATTTCCTTGTTTAGAATCATTTTTTTTATAAAATAATTTTTGTGTGCACCACATAAGAGCAATTTGAAACAGAATTTTGCAAAAACAGAAAGGGAATCCACGATCTCTTTAACACTTCCATTTTTGTTGTTGCCTCTTTGCTTTGCATCTTTGTAGTTGTAGAGAATAATTGGAGTGTAATCTCAATGTACTTGGCACTTTGAATTCTAAATCCAAGTTTCTGTATAAGTGGCCCAATCAATAGGGACCTTAGTCTATGTGACTTTTGAAACGTTCTGAAATTCACATTTTGGTAGAGGGGCAATTCCCGAATCTCAAAGTGTGTCCTTGGAACGCTGACACACTGAGTCACCTGGGACATGTCCCTGGAATGTCAAGACAGTGACATGGGCTCTCCTGGATCTTCATGGTGACGGTAGGCAACTCAGTGGAGGAGGCTCTGGGAAGGCATTGGTTCTATGGGAAGGACAGGGGTAGAGATAACAAGAGCACAAATTGGGTCAGCTATTTCGGCCCCAAATCGACTTGGGGCTTTTCCCTGAGTTTACCCCTGCTCTCCCTCTCAACTGGGGGGACTTTCCTTTTATAAGGAAGAGGGAAGAGAGAGCAAGCAAAGAGCAAAAGAGAGACAAGGACACAGAGACAGAACGAAGACCGACAGCACAGCGCTGATAAAGTAGGGGAAGGAACCCCAGCTTTGGGGGTGGCCAGGAGCGACCTCGAGCAGCAGCATCGTAGGGCTGACCCCACTCCCTGGGGTAGCTGGGGCCTCGCTGGGTTATTTTGGGTCTTTCCCCAGTTGGCGGTGCCTTAATTCATTGAAAATGAATCTTATATTTTTATTTAGGGGTTTAATAATAATGCAACTAGTATGTTTGTTTACTAGTATATAATATGGAAATTAGAAATTTGAGTTTAATTTAAATGCTACCCTTGAAAAAGAACAATGATTCCCTATTTCAAAAGTAAAACATTATTGGTAACAACAATATGAAGAAGTGAAAAAAATTAGTCAAAAAATGAATTATGTATATACTTATGTACACACATATATGAAGTTTGCAAATATGCAACATTTATCATTGTGTTATGGGGTACTGACAATTTTACTTTCCTATTTATACACTTCTGATACGGCTTTTATACATAGATATGCTTTTCTTTGCAAACTTGGGAAATTTTATATGTAAACAGTTTATTTCCTCTTTTTTTCCACTTGACCTTATATCGAGAGCATTTTCCTCTGACATTAAATATTCTTAGAGTACAATTTCGACTTTAACTGATGAGTTTGGGTATGTTATTCTTTACTGAAGGCTTTACTGAATTTTCCCCTTCTGTCAGGGATCAGGTTACGACCTAAAACAGGTCTCTGCTGTAAGCAACACAATGTCGAAGAGTCCTGCATGTGGCTCTACATGCGATTCGCCCTTGGATAAATTGCAGACAGATCGGTCAATCAAAAAAAACGGGCATTTAAGGCTGTTGTACTTGATTCTAAATTATTTTTTGCAAAAATCTGTATTCCCATCAGAAACATGTGAATATCATCTCATGAGATCCTTTCCCACCCTGGATGTGTAAGTGTGTGTGTTTGAAATCACCAATTTGATCCCTAAGGTAATATCTCTTATCTGTGGGTTAATTCTCATTGTTCTCGTGTATTTTTACCACTTACCGCTTTTCTTTTGTAAATTCTTTGCTAATATCCCACGCTCATTGATGAAATTTCTTTCTCTACCTAGATCATTTAGATTCTACCTGCTTTCAAAAGGATTGTAAGTAACTCACAGTAAAAGACAAAGAGGCTATGGAAACACTAGACTCAGGTCAGACAGAGCATGCTTCATACACGTTGCAGGAATATCTCAGTTCAATGAAGCCTTCCCTCTGCATCCTCCTGTTCGCTCTTCACACGCTGTCTGGGAGGTCTGGGTCTTTACGGCTCTCCTGACACAGATGTGGAAACTGAGGGCCCTAGAGGGGAGGAGCTGGTACAAGAGCAGGGAGCTGTTGGCCACTAGCACCAGGATTGCTGCTGCAGCCCGCTTACTGGCAAACCCACACCGCCACCGGGCCCAGCCCATTCACTCCGTAAACAATTATTGAGGGCCGGCCTTATGGCAGGCAGTGCTCCGGGCACTGGGGACACAGCAGGGTACAGAATAGACGAAGTGCTGTATTAAATGTTGGAGTAAAGGGGAGGCGGGCCACAAGCAGAGGTGTGTGCTGTGCTGAGTGGGTGAGCCGGGAAGCAAAGTAAAGGAGGGTAGGGGGGTACAGGGTGAGGGGTGCACAGCGGGGAATGCGGGCATTATTGCTAATTATGTGATGTATCTGTCCCTCCGGTACGAGTAAGATTGCCAAGCATTAGGATTCTCCTGTGCAACCAGACCGGGGCTCCTCAAATGAAGACAGGGAGAGAGCTAGGAGGCGGTAGACCACTGCCCCACCTCACCCCTCCCACGGTGTCATGCAGCCAAAATGTATTCAGAAGTCAGAGGTGAAATTGTGCAAATCCATCATCACACTGCCTTCAAGGTTACCTCCAGGGGAGCTGAATGCACCCCCACAGGGGACGGAGAGCAGGCAAGCTAGATGTATGATGATGGGGATAGGAGTTCTGGGGGGGCTGGAAAGAGCAGCATCTGCGGTGGTAGGAATCCTGACAGGAACGAGCTACAGGAAGGAGGTGTCGGAGGAGCCACTGCCCTCTCAGAAGTTTCAACCAAATAACTCCCCTGCTCTTGCGTATGAAACACCAGCCCCTGCTACTCACTTCTGCCTGGATACTGTAACTCTGATTACGGACACGGCTGAGGGATCCCAGGGCACCTACTGCACAGCTGAGGAGTCCCTGAAGGACCGAAGCAGCGGCTCTGCAACCGTCCCGATTTCTAGCATGAAACTGGGGGGTGAGAGCTTAGGGGTGAGAGAAGGTGTGTGCATTCATTCATGTCACGGAGCTGTGGTGGGAGTCCGGAGCTGTGTCCGGAGGCTGAGAGGCTTAAAGTGTGGGGATGTTGGCTGGCGTCATCACGACAGCTCAGTGGTGGAGGGCACTGAGGCTAACCTCCACGGCCGAAGACATGGGAACCCCCAGAGTGTGGCCCTCACTGGTCCCCAGCAGACTGCCAGGGCAGAGACGGCCTTCACTGAACCTCTCTGAGTCTGACAAAAAAACAACAAAACAAAACAAAACAAAAACACAAACAAACCAAAAAAAAAAAAAAAAAAAACCAAAAAACAAAAAGCCGATCACTTTAAATGAAAAAACTAGCTTCTTTTTTAATAGTGGTAAAAAAAAAAAAAACCCCACAAAATGAGAGCCACCCTCTTTAAACTTTTATGCACACAGTACAGTATTGTTAACTATAATTACAATGTTGTACGGCAGATCTCTAGGCCTTTTTCATCTTGCACAACTGAAACTCTATACTCATTGAACAAAAACTCTCCATCTCCCCTTCCCCCCAGCCCTTGGTAGGATTCCATTTATGTCTAAGTATAAATATAGCTAAAGTAGTCAAAATCATCAAAGCAAAAAAGTAAGTCGAACGAGGCTCCGAAGCTTCCAGCTTTCAATTTCCAAGTCATCTTTGCGTGCTCTGATATTTTAAGGAGTGACAGACATTAATTGAGCACATAGTGCATGTCAGGCGTTACAAAGGGCACTGCAGACAATTGCGTTACTTGCTGGGGAGAAGGGAACAACCTCTGTGAGGGCAGCAAAAACAGCTCCCGCACCATCATCCTCATTAAGCTCAAAGGCCCCTCTCAGCACACAGTCACGTACAGACTCACAAAGATCAGAGTCGGGGCCCTGGGTTTGCACACTTCGAGGCAAGCGACCCCTCAGCCAGGCCTGTCCCACCCAATGGCACCGCCTTCACTGCTGCCCTGGAACTCTCAGTTCAGCTAGGGCTTCCCTTGTGCATATTTACTCAGGTTATGCATTGGGTATCTAACTGTTACACCACGTGTTGTGCTGAGGATACAATGGCAAATAAGTCAGAAGAAAAACCTTGCCCTGTTGAAACTTTCATCAGGTTGGGAAAGCCAATGTCACATCCATCAGCTTTAAAGAAGATCCATCTTGCACTAGAGAAATGCATGGCGCTGCATGAGTGGAGTTTGGGGATCACGGGGACCAAAGAAAGGATCTCTGGGTGAGTGTTGTTTAACCTGATACCTGAATGGTGTGTGTGTATGTCTGTGTGCGTGTGCGCGCGTGTGTGTGTGTGTGAGAGAGAGAGAGAGAGAGAGAGAGAGAGAGAGAGAGAGAGGGAGCGCAGCAGGGGTGGGGCAGGGGAGAGACAGTTTGGAGCTTGAGTGAAGCCAGGCACAGTGCCTATTTCCAATGTAAATTTCCCAGCCGGGCCCTGCCGTGCTGTTTGCTTAGCACAGGGCAGAACCCGGGCCCCTTCTTCACCAGGTGTCCCCCACCTCACTCTGGCATGTCCTCCTCAGCCCCGCTGGGAGTTTTCTCCAACACAGACAGTGGCCTGTTGTCTAAACCTCACACGCAACAACATTTGGCCGCTCGCTCTGGCCAGATTGTTATCTACATCAAAGACAAGGAAGGCAGAGCTGAAAACGGGACCTGGTGGGGAAAAGAGGATGGATGTGGGTGTTGAAGGAACACAGATGGTCAGTGCGAAGTTCCCTCCAGGAAGGTCCTCTGCCTGTTTGTGATGAGACGGGGGAGGGAGTCGGTGACTGCCAGGCTCCCAGGCGGCGGCAGGCGGGTCTGGGCCCCACCGCGCTCTCTGCCCATTGAGCCAGAATGTCCTTGCATCTTCTGGGCCTTTGCTTCCCTCTTTCCACTTTTTAAAATAGCAAGACATAATAAACTGTAATATTATGTTTTATAGTAAACAAATTCCATGCATTTTTGTTTTAAGCCTAACAGCTTTCTTGTGTCGGAGATATTATCACTATACTTATTTTACACATAAAGAAAATCATGTTAGGGAAGTGAGATCCTTACCCAAGATCCCAACCAAGCCTTGCTGTGCGTATCAGAACCCGAGTTCAACCCCAAGCCTAAGTCCCTGACCTACACCCCCCCCAGAATGCCGGAGTGTGGAAGACATGAAGAAATAACCCAGAGGTTGAACTATTAACATAGTGACATATTTCTTTCCAGTCTTATATTTTTCTTTTTGCATAATTTGTACATAGTAGATACTCATTTATTTGTGCATGGGTATAATTTCATACCTTGATTTTTTCCTAAGAAACTGTAATATCATGAACATATGAGCACCAGAAACTCTTGGTAACCGTAACTACAGATGGTTTCACAGTCTGCACAGTATCGATAAACAGTACAGATGTGTATACCGTAATTTATTCATGCCAATAAGCTGTGGGTACGTGTTGGAATATTTACCTCTCGTTTTCATTACTTTGGGACATAAATAATGCAGCATCAAGCATCTGTCTATATATATAGTTCACTTATCAGAGTCCAAAAGTAATAATGTGTTAACTGTCTTGAAGTGCTTTCTAGAAAGACCTGATTCCCTTCTTAATAAGAACCACGTCCTAGCAATTGTTCCCTCGAGGAGAGAAAATAATAGTACCTAGCCTATACGGTTTATGGTTGCTGGGGCACCCAGGTGCATGTGTGTGCGTGTCTGTGCATGTGTGTCTGTGTGTGCACGTGTCGGGCACGGTGAAACTGCACAGTGTTGGCCGCTGCGAGGACGATGCTGACCACGGTCATTGGAGTCACGCCCAGGGCTCCTGGCTCCCGCTGCCTCCCAGCTCTCAATTCCTCTCCTCCTGGCACTTGACAGGAAAGACAGACATTTACGAGTAAGCACCTTTTATGTGCGGCCTGTCTGTTAGACACTGAGCACACCAACTTCTTGACTTCTTGCCACTACCTTGCAAGAAAGAGCTTTCAAGGGAAACAGAGCCCAGAATGAAGCGACTGCTCCAGGATTATACAGCCAGGGAGTATTAATCTGGTTTCAAACACTGGTCTGGTTTTGTAAGCCCACGTTTTTCTGCCACACCAGAGCGCCCTTCTGAGAGACCTTCCTAACAAAGCTTTAATGAGTTGCATGTATGACCCTATCGTGTACATAACATAAACACATTTCCACTCCTTCTGTGACAAGTCTGACATGCCTCCTTCTGCGCGTGGCTTTTCCCGAACATCTTCATCACATGTCAGGGATGCTTCCTCTTAGCACCCTGCACTGTTGCCGCCTTTCCTAGACTTCAGATGCCCCCCGCCCCCACTTCCCACTTCCCACTTTGCTCCCGGAGATGGAGGGAAGGTCTGCAGCCTGCTGTGCTTGGCTGTGGTTTCTGGGGAGGGAGGTTAAGCCGAGAGGCGCCAGGCACTGCTTCAATTACACGTCGCCTGTTCCGAGGGCTTTAATCATGACCTCTTTCTCAATGGGTCCTTTCAGAAAAGCCGGCGGGGAGAATAGGCAATTGGAAACCCTGGTAGTAATCAGGGTCCCAGACCTCCAACTCCACTGAGAAACACAGCTGGGACATAGGCTTCATTAGGAAAGAGCACACTGAGAGGGACCAGCCCGTCCTGAAGGATCCACGTGCGCTGGGGGCAGGGTGGAGAGTGCGTGGAGATCGTAGACAATAGGTGGAAAGAGTAGGTGACATAATTAGTCTGTGGTTTTAATTAGGCGGTCTCTTGGGCCAGATGTTCCCTGACAAAGAATGAAGACCCCTCCTGAGAGATGTAATGAAACTTGGACCCCCGTGGTGGAAAAAGGGTGAGGTGCTGCGTTTGGATGCATTATAGGCTTACAGGCCTTTAACCTGAGGCTTCCTGTGATGGGGGAAAGGAAGGGGAGGGGACGTGTCACGTTGGTGGAGCACCACCGTCCAACCCGCAGGCCCAGGCATCTGTCCTCTCTCCTGAGCAGCCTGTTCGGCAGAGCATGCCTGCTTCTGATCGACAGAAGTGGGGACAGCCAGGCCACCTGACTCTCTGCCTGGCTGGGCTGTCTCAGGAATCTGGGCTTCTGTGTGCTGTCTGGGCCTCGCTGTCATGAGAAAAGAATGGGCGGGAGTTGCATCTTCCTCGGCATTTCTAGCCCCTCCCCCAAGTAGGGTGTGACGCACAGCTGGTTGTGTCCACGGAAAGAGGGGTTGGCTTCGAGAAGTTTTGCCAGCCCTCTCACTTCGCAGACATCTTCCTGTCCTGTAATTTACTTGTTGTGCACCAAATCAATGAGAACACCATGAGGGACCAGCTAGGAAGTGCCAGATCCCTAAATGAAGAAACATGGAGGTGGACATTTATTTGCCCAGAGGGACAGATGACAGAAATAACAGTCATTGTAACAGCAGCTGGCATCCACTGGGCTCTTTCTAATCAATGTCTAAGGAGTGTCCCACTCCAGGGCCAGGAGCACCCTGTGGCACAGTTCCACCCCATCTCAGCTTGGTCTGAGAAGAAAACTGGAACTGGGATCATTTATGAAATGTGCCCAAACTCACCCTATTAGTGAGTGGCAGAACTAGGATTCAGTCCCAAGCAGACTATGCTCAGAATCAGTCTTGACGTTCTCATAAAAGGAACTGAGGAAGAACCATAGCCAAGGAAGGTGCTAACTGGGCAAAAGGGCATGGGTGGTAGAGGCACAAAAAAGGACTTTCCTCTGGCCTGGGGGCTGGCGGAATCACTCTGTAAGGGGTCACACAGCAAATATTTTAGGCTTTGCAGGTTGCGCAGTCTCTGTTGCAACTGCTCAACTCTGCCCTTGTAGGGCGTGAATGTATGTAGGTGAGTGAGTAATGCCCCTGTACCCCTAAATGTTTATTCACAAAAATAGATGGGTTTGACCCTGGGGACATAGTTTGCCAACCCCTGCTCTAGACCATTATCAGCATTTCACATAGAGAAGGGTTTTGAGAGGATATAAGTCAGCCCTCTCATTCACAGATTGATACAATGAGGTTCCTAGAATCCAGGGATTGAGATCTTGGAACCAGTACTTTATTCACCCATTAATAAATTTGCCCAAGATCCCACGGTTGGCAAGGGGTGAATTCTGAACTTGAACCCACATCAGTCTTACTATGAAACCCTTATCTTTGTCCACTAGATTCTACTGGCTTTGTTAATTCTAACTGACATGAATGCCCAATGGACCTGTCTCCAGCATTTTCCAGTGCTGGGCTGAGTTATGTATGGTGAATGATGCTCTTGTCCTCTTCCTGCTGACCCTATGACCTTGGACAAGGGATTAGCTTTTCTGGGAGTCAGTGTTATCCTATTGTTACCAGGGGTGTTAGGAAGATCCGTGACTCTATACAGACAGAGCTTGTTCTATTGGCTCCGAGATCTGGGACTGTGAGTTCTCAGGCTCAGGGAACGTCACCGTCTCCTAGGGATGCCAACCATTGCCCCCCACTCACATCTTTCTGCGATAACTCCAGCACTGCCCCCCGTACCACCCACAACCTGCAGATCTGCAAAACACTACAGACCTCACAGGAATCACTTTGCACACCCCTCACCATAGCTCTTTGGACTTGACCCAAGGCAAACCATTCAACTGGATGAACTAAACCAATCAGCTTCTCTCTCAAAACTTGCAGTAAGGAGCCATACTAAGAGTGGGTAGCTGGATCCTATCAATGGGGGAGGGAAGCATAAGGTCCTGGAAACTCTTCATTCCGAGGTCCCGGAAGGCACACTGGCTCCCAGCCATGCCAAGGACTTCTGTAGTTGTTTTGCTTTAGCTTTGATTCTTTTATATTTTGGAACAGTTTGGTTATATTTTTACTCTTTTAGGAGCCTAAGACTTCCCATCTGCAATACAAAGATAACTGACACGTACTTAACAAAGCTTGTCCTGATGAGAGCTCATGTAAAGGGGCCAAAAGCACAGACCCGACATGTAGTAGGTATGGATGGACAAATGCTAGTTCCATTCTTGCCATTCACTTTCTGAAATGGCGATTTGAAAGCTGTTTTCGAGAAAGGAAGTGCAAGAGCTGTATTGGAATCACAGACCCAAGCACACTTATGAACAGGGAGAGAGTGTGACTAACTGCTGACCATCTATTTGATTGAACGCCCCCGGCCGCCTTGCCTGCAGACTCCCTTCCAGTTCACGCTTGGATAACCCCAGGGGAAAAGAGCCCCTTCCCAGCGTGGTGTCGGACTCCATTGTTGGACGGCTTTGATGGCAAGGTCCCTCTTAATTGTAATGTGCTACACATGCGGAACCTTTTATTAGTAATGAGCTACACATGGCCTCCCTGTGATTTTTCACCACTGGTCCTCTGATTGAGTTTGGGGCCATAAAGAGGAAGTACATGTGGGCTGCAACTGTGCAACCATGCAACCCGCATGTACTGGAACACTGAAAGGAAGCGTGTAAAATACATAAATATGCCTCATGTTGAAACCACGGCGATCTATTTTCAAGTTCTCAAACTTGGTCAAAATGTCTCATAATTTTTAACGACAGAGATACTTTAGGATCGAAGGGGATTTTTCACCCTATTTTTCTGAAGCTATTTACTGCCCAGTCAAAACATCTCCAAGTCTTGCTATTGTCCTTCATCAGATATAACTTCCGCCTCTGGATTTCATCTAGTTTATCAACATCTTTTTAAAACATAGAATTCAGAACGAACACAATAGTCCAACTGTGAGTTGGCCGGGGTTATCACTTTTATTTTTTTCTACCCACTTGGCACTAAATCCACAGGATATGGGAAAGAAAGAGTAGTTTGTCCAATCCGACCCTTCACCTTGTGATTCCAGTGGGTTGGATTAGCAGAATCCAACCCAAGGTGAGTAACGACTTGTGAAAACAAGTGGAAAGCCTTTATTTTGACAACCACTCTGGGCAGCCTGTGCCTATGACACGACAGTAACTTCATTTCTTGTGATGACACCCACTCGGGCTTATGGCATCTCTTTCTTACATCATCTCCCTGCATCTCAGCCTGTATGATGATGCCGTGACTTTCATTTTCTCACAGGAATTGGTGCTGGCTATTGCTTGGAAACCAGCTAGTATCCTGGGATTGCTTGAGCTGTTTTTAACTCAAATTTCCAGTTTCCTAATTTGATGCCTTTTTTTTTTTTTTTGGCAATACTTGGGAAGAGATTTTAACCTTTTTTTAACATCAAATTTGCCATGTTTGGTTATGAAAATTGCTAGCTTCCATGTTCTAGAGACGGTATTTCAACGAAGGTCTAAAACAACTATAAGTAATTAAGTTACCAATGTGGACAGAACTTCTTGCCTAAGTTGGACCCATCATAATGATAGGAATAGCCCAGAGCATTGGTCCATGAGTAGCTGTTCTTGGGCTACGGCCCAGGATGGAGAGCACACATGTGGATGATTATTGGAGGGATGATTTCTTTGAGATCCAAGACCTAGGGTGATCCATGGTAAGTGCAGAGAAGCCAGTGGTAAGGAACTCAGGATGTCATTTTTGGTTGCCTCGAAGCAACTGTGTTCCACTCCCTTGCCTCTTTGCACCTGAACCAGAGGGAGTCAGGCTGAGCAATGTGAAAAATTATTTTGCTGGGATTTGTTTTCACTGAGTACAACAAATCTCACACCAGGGCTGGATCCCTTAGTTTCTTTGTATCCTTCCATACCTGCCCGGGTGAGGCACAAGGAAACGATGCTATCATTTCATTTCTCAACCATTTCCCTGACTTTTTACTTAACAGAACTTCTTAACATGATCTTCATAAACGCACATTGTCCACCACAGCAAAGAGCACTCAAAGCCACTAGCCTGGCCAATGGAGACAGGATGTCCCTGTTGTCTCGACATCTGGCCTCTCCAGCACAAGCCTCTAATTTTCTGTGGCTCTCTGCTGGCCCTCCTTCAATGTGGGAGAGTGGTGTGGATAATGAGCCCCATCTGTGAGGCAGCTGGGTTCCGGAGGCCCCCCCTTCTCCAGGCCTTTGAAGAGTCCATCCAGGCTCTGCCTGGAGTTCTCCCACTGTGGCCAGCACCTCTGGTCTCTATTAGCAGTGGGGAGAGCATTGATACGCGAAAAGGAGGAAGCAAATTAATGCCCTATTCTGAGATGTGCTGAAAAATACTGGAGCGGAGGAGGCTGCTGCAGAAGAGAATGTCTTGGACACAGACATTGCTCAAGCGCGTCCAGAATGCACTCATTTGTCTCCCATCACGGCAGGACAGGCTGGTGGTAGAAGAACTATCCGACTTAAGAGTCAAACACAGTGGGGGTTGAATTCAAGGTCTACCAAGTCACAGCCACCCTGAGCCTCAGGGTCGTTGGAGAACTTACAGAAACGTCTACAGAGGACTTTGACTAAGTGTCCCACTGTAAATTAGCATTAATTTTAAAAGCAGAGACAAATAATTAAGAGAACTTTGGTTTAAGATATTAAAATCAACTGACCATTCTAGAAAAACAGACGTGCACACTTCAAAGGCGAGACACACACACTAACTTCCTTTCCTAATCTCTCCATTCATCTGCAAGGTGGTGGCTATCTCTAAAACCCCAAAGGGGCTAAGCTGAAATCCTCTCAGAATCTGCATCGATGATGTCTTGCGTTGTTTGTATCTCAAGGGTTCTGGGATGATTTTGCATGAATTTAAGCTCCTTGGTTTCATTTTATACCTTCAGCATTTGCTGATGGGTCAAAGATATCAATACTGGACCTTTCAAATTGCTACTAAGCGGTGAGCTTCTACCACTGACAATTTCTGTAAGTTTGGGCAAGATACATAATCTCACAGAACCCCAGTTTCCTAATGTATGAAATGGGGATAAACCCACATTCAAAGCTGTAGTGAGGGTTGCTTAAGAAAACGCATTCCTGGTACATGGAAGAAGCGGAAAGAAAATCTGCTCTCAGCCAAACCCATCCCTGCCACACACACACACACCTTCCTCGAATATGAGTTTATTTCTAAGTATTGAACAAGGGTGAGCTCGTTCAAAGATGAATGATCTGGTCTGTCCTTTCTTTTTGAAAATCTTTGCTCATGGTTAATTGAACTGAGGGAAGCCTATTTATGCCAATGCCTATTCAGAAAGTGGTCACAGCAGGGGTGTGCTGGGAAGTGATTGACATCTGGCTCTCCTTGGGGAGGGGGTCATTTATCACCTCTGCTGAATTCCACAGTGTAAATACTCCCACCATGGCTGATTTCAAGCTGCCAAGGACAGACATCACTGGTCACAGTTGCGAAGAAATGAGTACAATTGGCTCTTCCAAGCTCATAACAGGTAGCTTCAGTACACCATGGGGTCCCAGCATAAAAAAAAATGGACCATTTCAAGATAGTTTATTGGGGAAGGCAGGAGGGAAGGGCAGAGATAGCACATAAATAAACAAGAAGAAATAAGAGAAAGAAAGAAGAGCAGCAAGGAAGAGAAAAGGAATAAGCACAAACCTTAGATAACATTCCTTCCATTTCTTCTATTTTGCCTAAAGGAAAAAGGAGGACCAGAGAGAGGAAATAAGCTTCCTACAGTCGTCCTTAAAATCAATGGTGGACTTGGGACACCAAGCCCAGAGCTTGAAATGTATAATTAGAGACCAAGCATTCCAGAGGGGAACTGGAATTAATGAGTGCAACTGAGCAAATAACATGATAGTTTGAACCAAATAAAACATTGCCCCACAGTTAAATCTACAATGTTATAATGACTTCCCCGGAGAAAGCCCATCACTCAGTCACTTTAAACTCAACCAGGCAAAAGACATGCAGACTGATCTTCAGGAGCAGCCGACGTGGGTGGAGAATGGGCAGAAGGATCCGGCAGGCCTCTCCAACGCCTAATGCCTGTAATTCTGTGACCAAAGGGCCTGCCATTTGGTCCTCAGCTGCCGCGCAGGAACTAGCAGTATTAACCTGCAGCTACAAGCAATTAACATGCACAATCTTGTGAGAATTGCGGAGAACTTGGGCAGAATTGCTCTGTGATTTCCCCCTCCAGCGTTTGTTTTGCAAAGGGAATAATTTCTGTTGTGTTTCAGGTTTTATTCCTTGTGATGTCAACATGTATTTAGACCAGATGTTCCAAACATCTTAGAAGATTCAGAGCTGCAGATCTTTCCTTCCCAGATCGAAAAGCTCAGCATTTGGTTAATGGCACCGGGTTCCTGCCTGTCACGATGGTGTGCAATTATTTGCAGTGGGGAAAAGAACTTAGCTTTAGGGATCCCCAAGAGAAAGTCCCCTTAGTTGGGCCCAGCCTCCCCAGAATTCATGTCTCTGTCACTTACTAGCTAGCTAGTCTCCGACAAGTCTCCTAAATTCTCTAAACATCGCCCCTCCCCCACACTCATTCGTAAAATAATGATACTGAAGTAGTTACAAAATAGTTTAAAGTCAGAATCCCAGCTCTGCCACATGAGAACCTTAGGTGAGGAAGTGAGCATCTCCAGTCTCAGTTTCTCACTTGCAAAAACAAAACAAGATAATACTGACCAAACAAACAACAACAACAAACAGAGGAAGGATAAAGATCCTGGAAAAGGGGTTTTTGTGAAGATTAAAGGGAAAAATATGCTTAAAGTTCTTAGCATGGTGCCTGGCACAGGGTGAACACAATAAATGTTGGCTTCAAATCTTAATATATTGTATAAGAGAACTAAACATCCGTGGTCCCATTATGTGGTTGAGAACCCACTCTTGAAAAAGAGAAGGGACTTCCCCAAAGACACAGAACTGGGACTGAAGCTCAGGTCTGACTCCAAATGCTGTACTCTTTGTGTGAACGTATGTTTTGAAAAAATTATCTCATAGACAATAGGGGAGTATGCATTCTTAATAATTATGATTACAATTACTCTCCTTTCTGTGTCTTTATGACTGGAAATCTCTCAGCCAGGTGGTAAGTCAAGTAGCAGAGCAAAAAGAAAGTTGAATGTTCTGCGATAACTTTCTTAAACATTGTCCAGGCAGCAGATTTTGCAGGAAGCTGGGAGCTAGCTTTATCGCGGTTATTCCTGCCTTTCTCGAAGGGAAAGGGCAAGAGGCAGATTAGGGAGAATTCTCAAACTTAAACCAGTTTTTAGGCTTCAAATGACTGGTCTCCCATTACAGACAAGCGGAAAAAACGGTCACAAGTACTTTGTGAAACCGCACTAAGCGGCGTCTGCCACAGCCTGTGAAGTTCTTGCCCTGGACCAGCCGCTTGTTTAGAGGGGAGAAAAAAATATTCTGATGAGAACCATTTTCTAGTTGGCCAATTTTATTTTAGTGTTACTTGATCTACTTTGAAGCCTCCTGGGAAATCAATGCTGCCTTTGACTTCTCTTCATGTCATCGTGTTAGCTATTAGATAGCTAATTCGCTTCACAAGATATGCCAATATGAGAGGCACTCGGCTCATATTAGGAGTAGAATTTCACCACTCGATGGTCAGATCTTTTATGATTAAGGCAGAAGAGCAATCCAAACACAGCAGCCAATGAAAATGCTCTCCAATCACCTGTAATCACTGCCCTTGGTTTCTAATGGAAGTGGTCTCATTTAGCAGCCCTAATTTATCCTCGAAATAATAACCGGCTTTGGTTTGGAAGGGAAGACTATAGAAGCTCTGTTCTTTCTCTCTGTCTTCCTTTCCTCCCTGTTTTTCCACATTTTCTTCATGTGGTAGGATGAGAACATACCATTGATGTAAAGCATAAAGAATGGCACAAGGTAAAAACTAAAACACTGTTTTCCAAGGAAATTTGGTGACGTATGCCCACTTTGGGGTCACATAATAATCCTAGATGCTAAATTCCTAATTTTTTATTTATTAGCCATGCATGTTTGGATGAGTCAAAAAATTTAATTAGAAGTCTTATTGTCTTTATGTGTCAAATGAAGATACTTCTGAGAGTTTTGCAAGGAAGAATCGGAATAAGGAAGTAATAGCATTGCAGACATGATGGGAACTATTATACAATGCATAAGGAAATATACTTCCCTCACTACCCTTCACTAGAATGACATGACACCGGGAAGGTGAAGCTCAACAAAAACCAAGTTCATTTCCAGATTACAAATCCTCTGGGGACCAAACACTCTGCATTGTAGAACTTCTCATTCTTAGAATCAGGACTAGCAAGGGTGAGACAAACCTTAACTCTGTGTTCTTGAGAGACACTCTTCCAGAGACCGAAACAGAGGAGAAGTTCTGCATGTGTGTGCGTGTGTGTGCGTGTGCACTCGAGTCCACCATGGAGGAAACAGCTGAACACGTAACACTAGACTCCACTCTTGACCTAAGGAAGGCATTGGCTACAAGGGAATAAGGAAAATAAATCTCACAAGAAGGGAGAAATCAGACAAAAGGGAGAAATCCCAGCGTTTCAAAGCCACGAAATTCTTATGGGACAACAGATGAATTATCTAACTGTAGTTGGCCTTGGTATCAATTTCCTGAAATCTTCAGAACCACGCTGAGTCCTTCCCAACTGCCCACTTATCTACTTGACCCATCTTAGAATAAGGTGAGGAAAAAAGTACAGAAAGCATTATGAACCTTGAATACTTTCCAAAGTTAATTTCATAAAGCTCATGGTTGAGAATCCAAGGAGGCAAAATAGGATAACCTATAGCCCTCACCCTCGTCTTTATTCTCCCTCTCCCAAGCTCCATGTGGAGACAGTCGTAAGGGAGCAAGAATAAAGTGACAGACACTTCGTTAGGACAAAAACAAAGAAGCCATTCCCCGTGAAAAAGGGGAAGGGAAGTGTGTCTTGTAGCTACTCTAGTCTGAAGTTTCTGAGAGAGCGGAGCCCTTAAGCCTGACTCACAGTGTCACAAGCAAGATGGGAAGTGTTAGAAAATACCTCGGAAAAATACACCGCCTTCACGACTCTGCAGTGAATTAGAATACTATGACACCAGGACGAGGTGAAGCTCAACGGAAATCAAGTTCATTTTCAGATTGTAAGACCTCTGGGAACCGAGCAACTTGCATTTTGGAACTTCTCACCCTCTTTTTTTAAGAATTGGGATTAGCAAGGGTGGGAACCTTATCTCAGTGAGCAGGTCCTGGGGACGGACAGAGGCACAGAATAAGACCCAGAGCAACAATGACGGAGTAGAAGAGGGAGGGAAATCAGAGGAAGAAAGGGAGTTTGGGGTGTATGTCTAGGTGGGTCTGTACGGACCAAGGGGTTAATTGATGAGAAATATAAAAGGGCATATATTCTTAGATCCTTTGTGAATGAAAAATGTATTTCAGCTATTAATGAATTTCTCACTCTGTTAATCAAACACACCAGCAATGTCTGCCCAAACGTTTCGGTATCATGAAGGGATTCATCCGAATTTATTATAATAGCTGTTGGCTCAGCCACCAAATAGGTGGGCAGCTGGGGGAGGGGAGAGGCCAGATGGGCAGAGCTGGGTCGATGGTAAGGCAACCTTCTGAAAAGGTGATCAGCAGAATAAAACGCAGTAACAGCGGCCCTGTCCTCTGTGTGGGGAGCCCCAGGGAGAGATGGGCTTACATTCATAAGCTCAGGTAGTATACCAGCCGTCACTGGGTAGGGACTCTGGGTAGGGTGGCATCTATTCATGCATTTATCCATTCGATTTATTCAATTTTTGAATGAATAAAATAGAGTCCACTACAATCGATGAGGATATAAAATGGGTGAGAGGGATGGTCCCCCACTTGCCAGGGCTTGGTGACTGCTTAGGAAGTGGAGTGTATACCCAGCAGACTTTATTAAGGCAGAGACAAGGCTGGGATCAGAAGGTGTCACCAAGACCAAAGGGGGAAAACGAAGCTGTTGTTTGTGAAAGAATGCACGTGGATGAGTGCCCAGATGCCCTCCGACCCTGCCCAGATGCAATACGCACTCTGGGGTAGGAAGACTAACTCCAAACCCCCTCTGAAGGTGGCACCAGTCTCATAGGAGCCTCTCAGCCTTGATCTACCTTGGTCTAAAGGGCGTGTGGGACAGAACCCAAGGGTCTGCAGCCCCCGAAACTCGGCCAGTCTAGACTGGTCCACAGAGCCACTGACAAAGCTATAAACGCTGATGCATAAGAGTATCTCATGTATAAACGCTGATGCATAAGAGTATCTCATGTCCCCAAACTACCAGAAAAGAGGAAAAGGAAACACAACCACACAAAAACCGGACTGATGTGCTTACAAAGAGAAGCTGCGCAAATGGCCGTGCCTGCTCCTCATTTGTGCGGCCCCTGCTCGTGGGGCTAACGGGCCGGTGGCGCCGAGAGGGCTGAGCAAGAAGCACCCGCGCTGCCTGGAGAGGAGTCCGGACGATGCTCGGAGTGACAGCGTCCACCCACTCGGAGTGGCGGGGTTGTGAGGAGGAAAATAAACAGACTCGTGTCATTTCAGAGGTGTTTGCTCTCTCCATTCAGCCACATAATGCAATTATTTAGTAGTTCAGGATTCTTTTAATTCTGTTTGAAGAACTTCAGAGGTTAAGGGCTTGAAATGATAAATGCATTATTAATGTTGCCTCACAGAAACATCTAAGTCTATAATTTCCGAGGCAGGAAAAAAAAAGACTAATAGGTTTTTATTCACTCTTTCTCCCCCTGGTAAATGAACCTGCAGAACCGGTGAGAAGTGTATGAATTAGACGTTATTAAAGAAAGTAATAATGGACCGCAAGCCATCATTTGAAGGTTTGATTCGTTAGCAAGAGTGACACGCGCAACTTTAGTTTGTGAGCCTCCTGCACCAAACCCTGCACCGCTGGGAGGAAAGGGGTTAACAGCAAAGGAAGGGAACACTTCCCACCAGGAGGGGTACATTCTTCTATACAGTCTGATGTGATCCCCAGGAGGCCATGTAATGATTACAGAAGAAAAGTGTGTGGAAATAAAAAGCACGGGCTTTGAAATCTAACAGACCTGCATTCAAATAGCAGCTCTTCCAGCTACAAATCATGTGACTGAGGCGAACCTACCCTTCATTTTCCCCGCTCAGAAAAAGAGATACAAGAATTCCTCACAGGACGGTTTGGAGAATGAACAGAGATTGTGTTGTGTAAAGTTAAGCCTGTGCCTGGGTCATGGTAAGCATTGAGTTAAAAAAAGCTACTAGTGTTACTATTAGCATTGGAATTAAAATCGCTGTTAGGATTAATATTAGTGTAGCATCAGCATTATTATTTTATTAGTACAGTATCAGCATTACAACATTCACCTGCAGCTGAAACGTAGACGAGAGAAGTGATTTAGCCAAGATCAGGGGGTTAGGCGGCGGCATCCCTAGAAACTTCTCACGTACCTTCTACAGCATGTTTACATTCTACGGGCTTCAGCCTCACGCGTCAGCAAGCCTAAATTCCTTCGGTCCTTTCTGCAAGCCTCTTCTGGACAACGGTAATGCAGTGTGCACTATGATTTTCATTAATGATGTTTCAGAAAAACTGGCAAAACTCTTACCGTCATTATTTTTTAACAGATAGTCTTTTTCTTCCCACGATAGTGTAACAGACACGGGGCTCGGCTTCCCAGTGTAAACGACTAACGACTATAAAGCTGGACAAGATAATGGGAGGAACGTTTCAGGCCCAGGGACAGAGTAGAAGTGTGATCGTTTAGAGGAGATACACACACGTCCACCTCAGACTGTGACGGGCTATTTGCACCATGGTTTGTCTATGGGGTAACTAAGCCAAACCAAATCCCATCTTGAGGCAGAAGAATCATTCATTCATCACCTGAAGTATGTATGAAAAAAAACTGGAGGCTTCGGGTCAAACAAATTTAGATTACAGCCCAATTTCTACAGTTAGGTATCTCTACGGCAGAGGAGTCCATAGAACTCGAACTATTTTCAAATCAAATAGAAAAAATAAAGGGCTCTGGCTAGTGTGGCTCAGTGCATGGAGCACCAGCCTGCGAACCACAGGGTTGCTGGTTGGATTCCCAGTCAGGGCACGTGCCTGGGCTGCAGACCAGGTCAGGTCCCTGGTTGGGGCGGGGGGTGCGTGAGAGGTAACCACACATCGATGTTTCTCTCCCTCTCTTTCTCCCCGCTTCCCCTGTCTAACATAAATACAATCTTTTTAAACGATTCTAAAAAAATAAAAATAAAATAAAAGGATTTCCTTATTCACATACCGAGGAAGTCAAGCTGTTTCGTAAGTGTTAGCTGTGGTCCAGTGTAGCCACTCACATAACGTTGCTTACTCATCTCTTGGTTCTCATATCCTTTTCGTCAGCTCCATTTCCAGCGGGACTCTATTACTAAAGTAGCCAAGATGGCACACGAATTAGCTATTCCTTAAGTGCTTAGAATCTGTAGATGACAGTTTCTCTTTTCTTACTGCTTCAGCAAAGTTTTGAGTTATATGGAGACACTCTGAACAAAATATTGAATCCGGGCAGATGTTCTCATGTCAGGCCATGCCTGGCTCACATCCCTGTTCCTGGAGCCAGCAGTGAGGCCACCCCTCCAGAAATCACACAGACCATGAATGAGGGGAAAGAGTGGTTCAAACGGAAAAAAAAAAAATCTCTGTTAGCAGAAGAAGAGAGAGTAGATGGTGGGCATAGCAAGTTCTGCTGGTGACAAAATCGTTTGCTTAATGCAAAGAAGGTAGAAATGCATGAAGAAAGGACACACAGTACGTGGCTGACTTCCTCACTGGAAACTCCCTTTAAGTTTGACTTCAATGCCACATCACTCTGACCACGTGGTATTCTGTTCCACAAACTTCTCAAGTTAGAGAAGCACAAATTTTGTGATGTGATTAAAAGTTTAGGAGACAGATGAAAAAGCCCAAATTCTTATTCCAGTGACTTAGTAAAATGTGAAATAATGAAACAACGGCTGTTTTGGGCTGAGCTGAGGCCGACCAAAATTCACACGTGAAGCCCTAATCCCTAGTACCTCCAAATAGGATTGTATTTAGAGAGAAGACATTTAAAGATATGTATTAAGTTAAAATGAGCCACTCAGGTTGGGCCCTAATCCCATGTGACAGACATCCTTGTAAGAAGGGGAGATTTGGACACAAAAAGGCATCCCGGGGGCCTGGGCACAGAGAGAAGGCTCCGTGAAGACACAAGAAGGCGACCATCTGCAAGCCAAAAAGAGAGGCCCCGAAAGAAACTAACCCTGGCAAACCAATGCTGTAGCTCCAGGTTATTAAACACTCAGGAGATTCTAGTGACTGCATGCACTGAGTGCTCTTACAGAGAGATCATGTACGTCAATGTCGGTCTCTAGACCTGTGACTAATATGCACATTCATCATGTTTTACAGATGGAGACACTGGGTTTCAGCAGCATTACCAGCGGTCCATTCGGGGTCACGCTGAGAGCACGTGGTGTGAGTCAGACGGTCCCACCGCTCCCTCGAAATCCCCCCCTGACCACCTACACACGACTGAAAACAAACTCGAGGTCCATTCACCAGACCTGGTTTTCTTATCCAATGTTCTATAATCCAAAGAATCTTTGCTTATTTACTTATTGGCATTACCAAATTCTGCCTTGTCCTTGAATTCTAATCCACCATGGAGTTTTATTTATTTGACTTTATCTTCTCACACAGTGCCTGATCCAACAGATACACAACAGGAAACTATGAACTTCATGGAAGTAGAACTGACGTGCTTAGCGATAGGATAGATGGGCATCGGGGCACACTGGGAGGAAGATCAAAGATTATGCCAAGAGTCTAATTCGAGGTACTAAAGGGAGTCTGTGGAAAGTTCAGTGAGATCATCTCTAAAGAAACCCAGCAGCCCGCACCACCCTTCTCTCTGTGTTCCCTTTCAGGCCTCTCCGCTGCTCTCCGTGCCCGGAGGAATTGCCTTTGTCCTGGTCAGCACCTCCTGCCCGGATGACCACAGTGTCTGTCTTCATGCCTTCGCTCCTAGTTCGTTCTAATGTATTTTCCATACAGGCAGAGTGATCAGTTAGACTGATTCCCTTTAAAACCCTTGATGGGCTCCTCCCCTGGATAAATGTTAGACATATGGCCCACATCTTCTTACTGACTCTTCCTCTAACCCAAAATAATGCCCAGATGGAGACAACAGGCAAAGAACTTAATTTGGCCAAGGCTGCAACCCCAACTGTGTGCCAGCCACAAATCGGCAGGTTGTACTTTTTTTTTTGTCACTGGAAGCCTGCTTTCATATAACATGATATTCAGACCAGATGCCTCTCCACCTGGGCATGGGGACACCGGCAGGACTCTCAGGGATCAAGTCTTGCCTCAGCGATGAATGGAACTGTGAGTTTTAAGACGAGTCAGGCCTCTATAACGTAGTTGTTTCATCTGTAAAACATACAGTTTAAGGTACTGATCTCTGGGAGCCTTTCACGACACACAAGTAAATTATTAAATCACTTGCCGTATCACTGAGAAGAAACAAGAGCTATCGCAGGGAAACCACAGGCAGAGAAAACAACGCCATCACAGAGTGGAGAACTTGAGAGAAACACTGGTGCTGAAATAGGAATGTTTGGATGCACTGCCTCAGAAACCAGTGATTAAACAAACTTGGGTTTTCCCCCACCCTCCGAGCTTTCTGTACACTTGCCCAAGAAATGCCAAAAATAAGAGCTGAATTTCCTCCAGGACCAGATGGGATAGAAACCAGGACTGACACACCTCTTCCCGCCCAGAATGAGCCAGAAACCACCCAAGAGTTTGTGGCTGTGAGGGTAGGAAGTTGGGGCCAGATCCCACCCTTTGCGTTAACATGGCTGTCCTCGGATATCACACCAGGCATGGCTAGTTGTTTTTTGTTTGTTGTTGTTGTTTGTTTTGTTTTTTTAAAGAAGAAGCAGCACTCACAAAAACCAAAACAGAATAAGACAAAACCAGCATCAGATTCTATGAGCAATAAGCATTGTTGGAAAGCAGCTGGAATTACGCACGCATTTCTCAAAGGAGAAAATAAAGGCACAGGAAGGCTGGATAACATATCCAAGTCCACGCAGCCAGGAAGAGGTAGTCAAACCCCGGTCTTTCTGACTCCAGAACGTTTCCTTACTGCGGTGCATCTTCCTAAAGATGGATGCTGTGAGTGCCTGGCTGACATCTGTGGCCTTTTCAGAGTGGAGACAGGTCACATTCCTGGTTGCCTTAGGGTTTCTCCTAAGTCAGAAGCAACTCTTTACCCCTTGGGTATTGAGGGGCCATATGGGGAATGCCAGGATCTCTTGTCGCAGTTTATGTGTAAGTTATTTTTGGCTTTGAAACCCAGTTCCCTACACTGTCCTGGTTCTTGTATCAGGGCGTTGGGCTCAAGAGGAATCATCTCCCACCTGAGAAGAGTTATCTCATTTATCAAGTGCTCCACATGTATTGTTTTATTGAGTCCCTTTCAACCTTATGAAGTCGGTTCTTCTATGATTCCTGATTGACACAAGAGGAAACTGAGTCTGAGAGAGCCCGGAGTAACACAGCTGGAGCCAAGACTCAAACTTCAATTGATCTGACTCCACAGGCTACTCTAAAACACTCTGCCTTTAGAAGCTACCTGAAAAGTTTCATGCCTTTGGCATTAACAGGCACTCTCCTCTTCGGTATACCTAGTCTCATTGGAATTATATTATTGAGTCATTCAACCTGCTTTGGCCACATTGGGTGAGCCATCCATTCCCTGATCTATGGCTTCACATTTCTGTCTCTTCTGCCGGTAGAAATGCCTGCCGAGTTACTCTCTCGGAGAGTAGGGTCAGGTCCTACAAGGAAACAACTCCAGCAGCGGCTGAGACAGAGACTCAGATGTTCAAGAGGCTGATTGGTAGGCGAGAGGCCAGGAGGATCCAAAGTTAGGAGGAAGGAGCGTGGAACTCCTCAAGTGACAGCATGGATGCAAATCCTACAGCCTTGAGTTCGGAATGTGTATGGCGAAGCCACAGAGTTCAGGGGAGAGGGAAAAGGGATGCTAAAGGATTTCCACTTATAACTCATTGGCCAGAATGCTATCTTCACTGGAGGCTGGGAAATACCAACAGAAAAAATGAAGTCCATAGGGAGAAGGGGACCAGAATGAATATTGAGGTAACCAACCTATAGTTCCTGCCCCTCTTTGACAGCTGCCCTGATAAAATCCTCAAAGAAGTGATATCATGCCTGTGTAAACATGCCCAACCCAAGGAAGAGTCAGAAAATGGGAGGCAAAGGGAATGCAGGAAGGTATGAGTTTATCAGGAATACCAGGGTGGATCTGAGAATGACATAACCAGGTTGGCATATCCAAAACTTTTAACACAAGCTCCAGGGTTATTCATCACCAGAAGCAAACGCCTAGCTCAGTCACTGAGGGTAAGACAGGGCAGAACCCGCTGACCTGGTTCACTCCACGTGGCACTGAATGCGCAAAGCTCCCACACCCTGCAACAGGCAGAATGCGTTCCGTACAAAGAGCAGAAGGAGGAAGGGGAGGGCAGTTCATGTGGCGGGTTTCTTTCATGGAAGTGAAACTGACCTGGAGGGCCCACCCTGCTCTATCACCTGAGACATGTGCTCCAGTGTGGTGGGGAGTGATTTCACCCGCCTCTCTCAAGAGCCTAAGAGAAACAGGTCTCAAAATCGCCCCGCTGAACTGCTTGCCGAATTTGAGGCCGGCTTCTCACGTGCCTGAAATAGTATAGAGGAAGGAGCATCTTGGCAACGTATAAAGAAGGTTCCACAGTCAAAGTGATCAAATTCACATACTGGCGTCCTATAAACTTGGTTGGCATGAGTTACCTCCATGGGTGTAGGCAGCTCTGAATGCCATCCCAAGGCCAAACACAGCTCCTTGGGCCTTGCTGACCCCATCATGAGACATCTCCCCCCACACGCCACACAACCACACACACTTGGTGGTTTTTTCTCTATGGGCAGTTGTATACTTGTTGCCTTTTCTAATGGCAGCAGAAGACAGACTCAGGCTGGGAACTGAAGGAAGGGCTTTCTCCCAGCCCGAGCTGCCCCGACGTGAAATGCGCTGCCTGGGGAGGCGCTGGGTCCCCACCCTTGACACAGACACGCCTGGTCAGGGTAGCGTAGAAAGACTCCAAGCACCACGGCAGGGAGAGACTTCAAGTCCCTTTTGTCTCTGAGGCCCTATGGTGCCCTGAAAATCACTACATCTGTACTTTTGAGTCCATGCAAACCTCAGAAACCATTAGAGGTGGGTTCACACATTCCTTGACTCATTCACTCATTTTTTTTTTTTATTTATTCCACTAATATCCACATAACTCGCCATGGGTCATGACGGGGGCTAGGGGCTGAAGAAATGGAGAAAAACATTAAGCATGCTGCCTCCCAGAAGGGGTTCATCGGGACACTCGGTGGTGCTGTGCAGAGGGGACCCTAACACACACACGTACACTCGTACACACCCGGCCGGAGTTAGAGAAAAGTCGCTATCAAACATTTTAAGAAAAAGCGCTGGCAATCTAATCTGAAACCTTCAAAGTATTTAATAAAGTCCACCGTTCCTGTGTTTTTCCACAGAGCAGTCACTGGTAGTGCTGCAGGCAACGAGCGGTGTGTACATAGACAGTCCTACTCAAGAAACTGTGGGCCATCGGGACTGAAAATGTTCCTAGCAGACCACTGGATCCACCCTCTTCGTCTTTCACGGTAGGAAAGGAAGGCCCGACGAGGTCCAGTAATCTGTACAAAACCCACTGCGATTTTTGGGGGGAAGCCGAAGCTAGAATTAGGTGCATGTGTCCGTCAGACTTGTGAATTGTCAACTCGATTTAATGTGTTATTTTAGATGGTGACAATGACAATGACGACAGTGCAGACGATGACTGCTGTGTCGTCAGACAGCTCTCCAGGTGCTTCAAGTGCTTGCCCTGTTGGGTCTGCAACACACGTTTTGTAGTTAGGTGTTACGGTCCGCATTTCACAAAGGAGGAAAGGAAAGTCCAGGGAAATGAATTACTTTGTAAAGACACAGAGTCAGGAAGTGGCAGAATCAGGATCTGAACCTGGGCCTGCTTGCCTCTCAAAGCGCATAACTGGGCATTATGCCTCGTGACCATCTAGTCTGCTCTGATGGACTGCCTGTTGATTTGTCCGGGCAACACAAGATCACGAGGAATCAAACACAAGCCTTAGACCCCAGCTTAAAGCTGGCTAATTAATGTCTGTTCCTGAAATCTTAGTGAGGCAAGAAGGTTAGCTGACACTCGGTAGCATTCCCATCCTCATCTCCCTGTGATGAGAGCAGCGTCCAGCCAAACGCAACGACACTGAGCAATGGAGCAGAGATAGCTAATCTAGGGGCACGGCCCACCCCACTGGAGACGTCCGCAGCCGCTGCCATAACAAGAGCAGAAGCTGTGATAAGGAGCTGGAAAAATGTGTTACAGAGAAGGCCACACCCAAACCAGACTACAGACACAGACCAGAGTGAGCCCTGGAGACTCACACAGTGCAGGAGGGTAGGCACGGATCCAAGGGTGCAAACTGTTTCCCTATTTTTTTTTTTTTTTTTTTTTTTTTTTTTAGAGACAGGGGAAGGGAAGAAGAAAGAGAGGGAGAGAAACACGGATGATGGATGTGAGACAGAAACAGTGGTTGCCTCTTGCACGTGCCCTGACCAGGAATCCAACCAGTGACCTTCTGCTGTGTGGGATGACGCCCAACTAACTGCCACACCGGTCAGGGCTGTGTTTCCCTTTTCAAAGGGCTCCTGATTCCTGGCTGAGGCTTGGTCTTTGTAAAACCAGCCACGCAGCACTGAGAGGGGGTGGGCTCCCTTTTGCTTTTGACCCCTGGCTAAGTCTCACTTCAGCTCTTGCTCCTGCAGCACCTTCACTGTATTTGGCAGCCACAAAGAGCTGTATTTATAGGTGCCAGAATACTCAGTGCTATTTCTCAGCTCTGTGCTATTAGATATGCTTCCTTCTGCCACTTTCTTTCTCATTCCTCTTTTTTAAAAAAATTTGAGAATGTCTATTCATTCTCCAAGATTGATTCAATACAGCACCTTCTCTATGAAGTCCTCCATAACCTAAAATCCATAACACTCTACTCACCCAGATGAGAATAATTGAGTTCCTCTCTCTCAAGGGAAGTCATTATACTTTGGGCACATCTATATCAGAACGTTCCTCATATCATATTAAAATTACAGGTTCCCGTTTTTGTCTTCCTCTTTAGACTGTAGCCTTTTGGAGAGCAGGGACTGTGCTGTATTCCTCTTTGTATTTACGAGATGCAGTAAAATAAACATTACAGTGCAGATTCTCAATAAATATTGCATACATGAATATACAAACGTATACATGAAGAAACTGATGGGTTCAAGTTAATTTCATAAAAGAAACCCTGGTCTGGTAAATGGAGCCAAAGGTAATTCATCGTACCCATCTCTTCTGTGGGTCTGGTCCACAATATCAGGTACAGAAAGAACAGTTCTTGAATGACCATGATTCAGAAGCTAGGAGGAGGGTCCACAGAGATGATCCAACTCAATTCCACACTGAACACATGGGAAACTAGAGTCTGGACAGGTCAGGTGACTTTCCCATAACTGTACATCTCAGGGAGGGAAGACTTTCAAATGAGCATCAGACTGCTCCTTTCCATCCATCAGAGACATGCTTTTGCCACCATTTTACAGAGGAAGAAAGTATATTACTGAGCATTTATGATGGACCACACTCTGCACTGGACCTGGGGGTCCAGTGGGAAATAACACCGACAAGGTCTCTGTGCTTCAGGGTTTCCAGTCTGAGTAGGAGAGGAGACAGATGAACAAGCAAAAGTACAGAGTGTGTGGAGGAGGGTCACCGAACCTGGAGCTGGGGAGTCTAAGATCTCCTGGAGGAAGATTCTGGCTAGAGTTTGGGGGACTCACAATTTAGGCCAGTGTGATGCCTCCTGAATTTAGTAATGGCTGTCTATTTTTATTAGCAGTTTTTC
The DNA here is from genome assembly GCA_039655065.1 of Glossophaga mutica. Taxonomy (NCBI): domain Eukaryota; kingdom Metazoa; phylum Chordata; class Mammalia; order Chiroptera; family Phyllostomidae; genus Glossophaga; species Glossophaga mutica. The sequence goes on along the minus strand of CM077315.1, from coordinate 13,072,254 downwards.
TTACCCATTCACCATGAACCTTCTAAACTGCCAGACCTGTAAGGAGTAATTTACAGAGTTTGTCTCTTTAAATCCCCCAATTCCACCTATAGTTAAGTTTGATGGTCCCCATTTAAAAGATGAGAAGACTGAGGCTCCAAGCAGATAAGTAGTAGTAAAGTCCCCCTGTTAACAAATGGTAAAGCCAGAACAGAGACCCAGATCTGCCTTTGTCTCGGCCTGCACATCCCAGGCTACCACGCCTTGTTTTGAAGGTGCACTGAAGTGTTGAAGAATAGCAATCTCCAGATTTCAGTGAAGTCATTGCCTTTCGCACCGTTGTGCAACATCAGGTGAGCACAGAAACTGGTGCCAAGCTCTAGAAAAAGACATGAAGGAGATTAAGAAGGGTTCTGATTGTCAAAAGGACAACAGGAGAAAGAGAGAGAGAGCAATTAAAAGGCATCAATGCCAAGGGAGATGGGCCAAAACAGTGCGAGAAACGTAAAAGGAAGTGACTTGCTTTTCCCAGGGAGGTCGGAGAGGCGGACCCTATCATGATTACTTATTGTTGATGTCTAACTTCCAGAGATCTGACTTCAGAATAATCACCAAGTCCTCCTGATTAGCGAACAGCATCCAACGGGTGAGTTTTAACAAGACTGATTTGTTGGCACCCTCTGCGTTTTCAAGAGCCCCCCCCTCCCCCGTGGCTCACAATTCTGAGCAGCTATACTATTCATAAGTGAGTGAACGGACCACCTCGTAACTGAGTGGGTCTCAAACCCAGCTGCACAGTGGAAGCCCCGGGAAGCCAATTTGCAGGCAGTACTTTAGACCGATTCAATCAGAATCATTGAGAGAGGAGTCTCAGTTGTTACCTTTAAAAACCAGGCACACACCCTTATCGTGAATTTAATCTGCAGCCAGTTGGGAAACCTACAGCTACGTGGGAAGAAAACACCCAGTTTTGGCAGCCCTGAAGCCACAGACAGGCCAAAAAAAAAAATCCCTAAGATAAGTGAGGTAGGTGATAGCCATTGTTGTACCACCTCCCTCCACAGAGCCTTTGAACGTCCTTTCCCTTCAGGGTGAATCATCATTGCCTATTTCTGCCCGCCCTTCCCCCACTTAATTAACTCCTTCCCCTACTAACGCTCATCTCATCATCAGGGGCTGTCCCCCAATGCTGGCCACCTACTCAAGTTCCTCTGTCATCTGTCCTCAAAGGACCCTTGCTTCAGCCTGTAATTGTATAACCCGGAGGGAAAATATCGAATGGTGTCCATCTTGTCCACTAGACTGGAACCTTCCAGAAGTAGGAACCATAAAAAACTAAGATTTCCTGTGTCTGAAATCTGGACCTAATTCAGTGACCAGCACTCAGTAGTACCCATCTGTTGAATGAATGAATAGATAAATGAATACACTAGTAAAGGGAAGGATCACCTCTACTCTAGGCCATAAAACAAAACCCGACCAAATTTAGTAGCTGGGTTTGTTTTTTTTTTGTCATTGTTGTCTTTTTTGCCTCCAGACTTCTGTTTTTGTAGCATTTCACATTAAATAGCCTCTTTGACTTTGCATTTAAAAATCCCACTCACATTTCCAAACCTTGCTCCACAGCCTCCTCCTGCCTCATGCCCTTTCAAATCACCCGCAGGAAGGGAGTTCCCTCATCTCTGCACAACTTGGAATCCTCATTGGAGTGTGCTACTCTGTTTTGTCTTGGACACATATTATCACTTTCAAGGGATTACAAGCAACCTAAAGGTGGTAATTGCCTAATTCATTTCTGCCCTTTCCCACTGGTGCGCGGGAAAATGCCTGTCACACAGTAGGTATTCTGTAATTATTTGCTTTAATGCCTGTCTGAATGAATGAGCACATGTCACCGGTAAGTGGGAAATAGATTTCTGCATTCATTTTTTAAACACAGGCAAAAGAACAATCACATAGATTTTTCGCTCATATGTATTCCAAGGATTTAGTCTTGGAAAAAATTACTAATCAGCCTTCTTTTTTCCCTTTCTGTGTAGACCACACTATTTCCCCCGCACTGGAAGAGAGGGTAAAGATAAGACAGTGATTCTGGATGAGTCTGAATAATTGTATTTTTCACATTGTTGAGCAGTTAGGATTGACAACTACTGGTTATCTGAGGCACTGTGTGTTTTCTAAAAAATAATTCACAGCACAAAGGTAATAATTGGATATAATTGCGAAAGCAGTGGTGCAGTCTCAGCGCACCCTTCAGTCTACGGGCCTCAGTTTCCCAATCCATAAGAATAAAAGGGGTAGATTAAGCAGTATTCTTCAGCGGTTGTCCCACTAAGACATACAGCATAATTCCTTCAGGATTCATCCGTTCATAAAGCAAATATCTAATGAGTATCTACTATGGTAAGCCAAAAACATCTTCTAATGGAGGATACGAGCATTTTTCAATAGTCATATAAATCTGTACTATGGCTATGTCTAGGAGGTAGAAGTGTTTTAACAGAGTTCAGTATGGAGGCATGCAAAGATTATGTTTGTAGTATAGGGTAGTATACATTGAGCAATACAATTAGGTCTAAAAAAACCCAGTTTATATATCTTAATTGAAAGATACATTATTTGAAAAAAAACACTAATCATCACCGGTGCCTTCAGTGAATTGTAATCTTTGTGCTGGTGGAGGGTCTTGACTCCATGTTGATGAAAGTGCAACGTCTGCAAAGCACAGTTAGGCGCAGCGCCATAGCACGGACTGCGCCTGCTGTTGGACAGGGGCGTCTTTTTAATTTCTGTGTCATGTGCAGTGCAGAGTGCCCACTCCCGGAGGCTGTGCATCTAGAAAATGTGCTATGCGATCACAATGATCAGAAATACAGTATTTTGAATTTTCGTGTCCTTTTCAGAATCCGAAAGTTCTTTAGAAAAGAAATTAGAAATTCTTAAAAAAAAAAAAAACTTAGAAATTCTTCCAACTGCTCAGAACCCAATTCAGAGTGTCTATCTTTACGGGTTCATCTTGAGCTGGAGAAAGATTTTTAAACGGAAACTCAATCGTTTCCTTATGTCTTTGGCAAAAGCCAGGCATTTTTAGGCAGTTGGCTTGGTTATAAATTCAGTCAGTCCCTGGGGAACGCCAGTCTGTCTTGGGGACACCATTCAATGGGGCCCTTCTGGAGCAGCCTCAAGCCCATGATTCCAGTCTCAGGAGACTTCCAGTTTCTGGAGCCGTGACTTAGTGCTGACTGTGGGAACTTTAATTTTCAGTCTAATCTGGAAAACTGCACGAGTTACAAAACTCACAATGACTTTTTAGAAGGTGTTCCAAGGACAGAGAAGTTGACTACACTTGTGAACAAGGGGTATAGCCTGCATTCTCACACACTGGTACAATTTTAGAGTTGGAACGGCTGAGAGGACACTATTAATAAAGACTCCTCATTATTCAGAGGTGGAGACTGGGGCTCCAAAATAAGCAAGTGAGTTCCTCAAGGGCACACAGTGAGCCCGTGGTAGATCTGGGGCGATTCTGTCTTTTTTGCCGAACGCTCTTTCCAGGGAACTGGCTACTATTTCTTACTGCCTCCTTTGTTAATTGGGTAAAGAAAGAATCTCCACTGGTTTCTGATGATTAGTGACATAGCTTACTGTCACTGTCCCTGGGGTTATTGGTTTAGGAGTATCATCACCTCTTTTTTTTTTTTTTAATAAATACATTTTTTTAAAGATTTTTATTTATTTATTTTTAGAGAGAGGGGAAGGGAGGGAGAAAGAGACAGAAACATCAATGTGTGGTTGCCTCTCACCTGGACCCCACTGGGGTCCTGGCCCGCAACCCAGGCATGTGCCCTGACTGGGAATTGAACTGGTGACCCTTTGGTTCGCAGCCCGTGCTCAATCCACTGAGCTATACCAGCTAGGGCGTATCATTACCTCTTATTACAATTACCTGAAATAAGATTTAGCCATTATTAAAAATTATAACCATTGTTCCGTCCTTTATTCCTAAGCCTCTGTGAGTGCCATTTGAAATAGGACAGTCCCAGCAGCTTACCAAGATTTTCATCACCCAACTCTTTGGGGCAGAATTTGCCAGCCTACAGAACTTGCCTGTTGTGATTCATCAGACAGGAATATAGGAGGGCCTCCCAGCCAGTGCTACTCACACTGAAGAGGCCCTTTGGGGACATTCTCTGCTGTTGTTCCTGGCTACAATTCGCCATTCTCTCTCATTGCTGCCTTGAATTTCAGGACTGCGGATTTTAGTGGAATATCCCAAAGGCTGTAGCTATGCATCCTTCATTTGCCTTGTTATGGTTGCAATTGGTTAAAAACACAACCAGAGAATGAGAGAAGCAGCAGGTGATAATTTGACATGCAAATTTTACTTATTTAACATTAAAGTAGCTTTGCCTCCGTGATGCTCCTCCAGGGAACTGATTCCTAAATCATTGGGGGTCTAGTATCCCTAAGTTCCAGGACAATGGATAAATGGGTGTCTCAGCCTCTTCATTCCTTTGAGCACTTCCATCCATCTGACAGGGGTGGTGGCAACAAAGATGGCTTTCACAGTTTTAAACAGCTTCTTCTAGACACTGTTTCCAAAAGTGCTGATAAGAGACCAAAAGCCAGGATGTGGGAAACGCGAAACAGAATGATTTTCAAAGCCTTTGCTGTGGACTACGGAAGGCTGGAGTTCATTTCCAGGCTCGTGTTGACTGGCTGTTTCAATGAATAAGAGCCCTTCAGAGTTTCCACTTTTTCATCTACAATAAAGATTCCTGGTAGGCTTTTGTTAAGGTTAAAATAATTGATTTTGAGAGCTAGAAAGAACATTGAACTCCGATGCCCCAAACTAAAACACAATGCCAGAAGTGTCAGTTTCTTCAATCTCATTCCAGAGTAGCTGGGCGAAATGTGTCCTGAGAGGCTGGGGGAGCGCGAGTCAGCCATGGGGAAGATCAGTTCACTCCTGAGGGGCTCAAATTTGGGGATGAGGCCCTGGGGGCTAGGATCAAATGCATCTAAGGAAGAGGAAGAGGTGGTGAAGGTCTTGATCAAGGAAAGCAGTCTTCCTAGTTCAGTTACTGCCCTCTCAACCGTAGGGACAAGCTCTCCAGCCCCTTAGGTAAAAATTAGCTTTTGCCCCAACCCCAGTAATAGGGTTCATTTCTCATATCTCTTCAGAGACACTCATACTGGGGGCTTCAACAAGGCTTCCCCTGGCAGAGGAATTCTTTCTCTTGCAACTGTGGGAGACAGGGAGCATCCAGATTGTAGGTTCCATTGGGAAGCCAGAATGAAACAGGCCAAAGACCCGGCTTGCACACTGACCGTCACACCCTAAGAGGCTAAAATAAAGCATAGATCTCAAAGGTCCAAGCTAGAATGTCCAAGGTGGAGAGAGTGAGCACACTTACTCTACACCAGGAGGGAGCAACCTTCAGAGCGGTCCTGGGGCTGCTGATGGAGTCACAGTGTAGCAGGTGTGGATGGGTCACTGAGTTCTCAGCACCTAAGATGAAACAGTTGCTGGTAGGATCGTCTGGGACAGTCACTGAAACCTGGATTCTGCACAAGAGATGTGATCAAGCGGAACCAGACAACAGAATCTGCAAGTGACTTGAGGGGAACAACGAAAGAGGGCAGGCAGAGACGGTGTCGGTGAGCTACGGCTACTGGAGGGTGAGCTCATCCTCTATTTTCCAGAATTTCCCATCTGCTCAATTCCAAGTCACACTCGTGGTCACTTGGCCAGTGTGTGGTTCTCTCCCATGTCAGAGGAAACCCCTTTGTCTTCTTCCCTTCTCCTCTGTACGCCTCCTTCTCAGCCAGCACTTCCAGCTCTTACGGTTTTGATTGCCCTGTGATTAAGGAGGTTTGTTGGGGTCTAACATACTGAGAAAGGGATGGGGAGGAAGCAATAAATATTTAATGAGAATTTTGCTTCCAAGGCTTCCTCTTAAAGGGAAAAATGGAAATCAAAAGTCTTCCTTGGAACCCCTGTTGTTGGAGGACAAAGAAATGTTCTCGCACTGCTGTGAAAATGAGCTGCTGGCACCTCAGCAAGAGGCAGCCCTGAGAGGGGAGTCTTAATGAATCACAGAGCAAAGAGCCCTTTCCTGGAAGGAATGATCCCCAGTGCTTTCTCTAATAACACTCCCAGGCCTCAGCCTGATGGATGTGGAGCTATGGCTTTGCAGTAAGGCTCCCAGGTCATAAGGTGGAGATTTATGCAGCATTCTTGGCCAGTGCTCCCCACCCCATTCTAAAAGCAGAACCACTGAGTTGGATCCTTGCAGTTTGCTGAGCCACACGGAGGGGCTGCTTGGGGCCTCAAACTGTGACAGACTGGACCACAAAACTTTCTGAGGGAAAGCCTTAGAAATTGTGGGGCGCTGCATTTGTGACTTGGGGCAGGTCAAGGCACCTCTCTGTTCCTTAGATTTCCCAACCTATAAAATAGAGATAATGCTAGTACCTGCATCGTCGCACTGTTTATGAGAATTTCATGAGATTATTTTTTATTTTAATATTTTAATTTATTGATTTTAGAAAGAGAGAGGAAGGGTGGGGGGAGAGAGAGGGAGAGAAACATGAATTTGTTGTTTCACTCATTCATGCATTCATTGGTTGATTCTTGTGTGTGTCCTGACAGGGGATTGTATCTTTTCTCTGTGTTAAAACCTTGGCCTATTGGGATGATGCTCTAATCAACTGCACTACCTGACCAGGATGTGAGATATTTTTTAAAAAGCACTTAGAATGATTGACATATAATAAGCACTCTAAAACTGTTAGCTATTGTTTTTCTTGTTATTGTGGTGGTGATTTTGGAGGACATTGGAGCTTGGAAGTGAAGCGGAAAACAGCTGCATGGGAAAAAGTAGGAATGTAGTTGGTACAAGGAAAATGTCTTCTCGGTAGTAAGAGTTGATATGTATTGATGGTTTACCAAGCTCAAAAGATTCCTAATTCATTATCTCACTTAACCCTCACAGTAACCAACAATAAATACATCATCACCAGCAGCGTCATTTCCACCCTCATCATGACGGCGGGTAGAAATCAAACCCAGGTCTGACTGACTTCAAAGACTGTGTTGGTATTCTTTCCCCTGGAGTCATCTCTGCTGACCACTTCCTTTTGTTCCAGTGTCAGGACACAAAGTTATTACCACAGCCTCTTAAGCTGGCCTTCTTCCATCAGCGCCCCCTCAAGTGCCACCACTGATGACATTGACCTGTGCCCTCAATTCTGCTCCTCCCCTGACATAACCCTAACCAGTATCGTTGTCACCGCCCCACTAGTAGGTGTCTTATTGCCATGGGTCCCAGCTCTCCAAGGCCTTGGGAAACTCTAGACATCAAATCTTCTCCTGTTCTTCCCCTTGTTCCTCTGAGGTGGCAGCAGCTCTGTCCTTCTGCCTCAATTTCCCTCCTGAGCAGTTCTGTTCCTATTTCGACCTGTCCTAAATCTTAGCCTCATAGCTGCAACTCCAGGTATCTTTGCCTTGCATATCAAAGTCAAATTTCTGCCTGGGAGCCTACTGTCAAAAATTGTCTAAAATTATGACACTGCCACCTATCTTGCTACTTGCCCCCACATGCATGCCCCAGACACTGCAGTCGAGACCCCTGGCCGGTGAAATGGTCTGACAGAGCCTGAGATCACCAGGCATCCGGGACCACCAGGAATACAGCCCATCTTCGCCCCTCACACCACTGTTTCAGAGCTCAAGGCCAATCAGTCCCAAATAAAACAACAGGCCAGCTCCCTTAGTTTCTCTCTGTTTCACTTGGATTTGGACTAGGAAGTGATGCTTAGTGAGTGACAGGGAATTCACTCTTGAGGCCTGATTTCCTTCTGTCTAGTCCTTGTCTGGTTTCCTTTTTCCTGTTTGAAAAGTCTCCCTGCATTCCATGTGCACATCCTCCCCATCCGGCCAATCTTCCAAGATTTCATCACCCACAGCGGCCCCCACCCCTGCTTTGTCTTTTCCGTGTTGGTGGAGATAATCCGCTGCTCTGAATAGTTGCACCCATCCTTGCCCCCCTGTTTAATTCCCCCATGCTTGTCTTGGCTGGCTCATACCACTTCATTCCTCAAATTTTAGGCTGTCATCTGTATCCTTTCCCTGTCCAAAAGTTGATTTGATACGGGAAGGTGAGGTGCATGGATGTGCGTTGACTGTCTTCAAAGATCTCATCGTCTCCCCATGGACATCTCTGTGCGCTCACTGTTTGCAGACTAGCATGGGTGGGGCTGTGAACTACTGGAGGACAGAAACATTGCTGGATTCATCATTGCAGTGCCAGCACCAACAGTGCTCATGAGATGCTGGGGTCCTGGTTCCCCATTTCTCCTTGGGCTCACCAACTGCTGTGGGAAGGGGGCTGCTTCCATCCACTTGCCTGATGATCTACTTCAAATCCTGGCCTTCTGGTCATAGTCGGACTGTTCACAGGTGATCTTCCATGTTAACAGCTCTAATGAGAGGTTCTTCCCTGGTGACTTCCTTTTCCCCACAAGAACAACACGATCAGTATACATAAATGCATTAATGGACAAATGAATGAACCACAAGTGAATGCACGCATACAGAGTCTGCTAAAATGGTTCACTCAGCTTCAGGGGGACCACTGAGTGTTATCCTTTGGGGAGGAATAACAGATTGAGGGTCTCACAAAAGAACAGACGGGAGATTTGGGGGAACAGATGCAGGGCCAAGAAGGTCAGAATTAAGAGGTTCGGGGCTTTTGGCTGCTGGCGGCATTCAGGGTGGCTGCAATCATACTCCTTTGCCAGAAATTCTGTGAGGCAACAGGGTGCATATCCGAGTCCCCCTCCTCTTTCCCCCCATCACTCATTGGCAGTTCTCTGAAGGGACAGCTGGACCTAGTCCAGGTGAGCCAGGAGCCCGTATTGTGCTCACCTTTCTTTCCACTACAACAGCTGGCTGATTGCTCTGGGTTGAAGAGGTTTATGGTGACTCTGTTAATTGATGCACAAAACACCCCATCAAAAGGTAAACTGATAGCACCGCTCCCCGAGGCAGCAGGAAACCTTAGTCTGCAGTCTGCCTTCTGTTATCTGTACTATACCTGGACTAATACTGCTTCCTCAGTAAACACCAGCAGGGAAACAGTTAAGCACTGTGGGGTGTATTTCACTCTAGGAGGGCAGTTCAGTGTGTGATTGAGCATTCCATCATCATTTGCCATCTTCAAATAGCCCATAAGAAACCCCAACATCTAGATGCAATGTTAGAACAAAGAGGGCTGGTTACTTTGCATTGTAGGCAGCCGGGAGGAAAATTTGAGCAAAAGCATTAGGATAAATGGGATGATCAGAGGGATGATAGAGAGAGATACTTTTCATAGACTGCTTTTGGTGGTGATTTTTCTTCTTAATGTGGAAAGGCCATATTTTGTGGGGAGGAAGAGCAAAGAGTCAAGAAATGTGGTTTTGAATCCCAATTTCCTTTGATGAGTACAGCATGTACCCAGCACCTTTCTGCATGTATATGACTGTATTTAATACGTTTAGGTAGTCAAGAAATGATCTTTTCACTATCTGATAAGCTGGAGTCAAATCTTCCTTTTAGGGGAAAGGTAAAGTATTTCCAATAATTTCCGATTTATTTTTTTTTCTTTTGTTTAGCCATGCTATGTGCATGACCTGGAGCTATGGATTTTATAGCCATTATTAACTCATTTAATCCTAGCAAATAATCCCCAAAATAAATATTATAATATTTATTATAAATATCTATTTATTATAAATATTATAATGCCTGCTTTATAAATGAGGGACTTGAGACCCAGAAACTGAAATTGCTTACATTGGCCATAGGGTCAGTGGTTCAGCATATTTTTGAGCTGGGCGTCCAGACCATGCTGATTTAACTCAAGGGCGAGGTGAGGCAAACAGGAGAGTCATCAAGGGCCTTGGCTACCTGGCCAGGTTGATTTTGTTGCTACCAAATACCAACTCGTTGATGTTTGGCAATTTATCAACTTCTCCAAGGCTTAGTTCTTTTATGTGTAAAATTGAGATAATGAAAGTACCTTCTCCCCAGTTTTGTGGCTATTAAGTAATATCTACAGCACATTCAATAAAGACCCTGGCACAGAATAAATGCTAATGTCTGGTTGCTATTGTTCCCATCACACTACAGGATGCCCAGAGCCTTAGTTACTAGAAGTGCCCTCTTATTCATGGACCTGGGGTTGGAAAATCTAAGTACAGATGACCAGTTGGAAGATGGGGTCCATCTTTCCCTGAGAGACATAATAAAACCAAGGTGGCAGGAAATGAGAGAAGGGGTGGTATCCAAGGAAGACTGAGATGGAAAATGGGCAATGTATAAGAGAGAGAAGAGTCGAGAACAGCTCCCAAGTTGATGGTTAGGCCAAGCTGTTGGCTGGCTTGTCATTAGCCAATGTGGCTAAACAGCTGGAGGAGCGAGTAATAGTGCCATGTCTGCAGAGACCTCTTAGCTAGAAGGGCACATATCCAAGAAACATTGTCCTGTGGAAATATTCATCAATAATTCTGTCCCTAACTTAACTTACGTTCTATTATAAATAAAGAGCAATTAGAATCTGGCTTCCAGCCACGGTAGAAATAGCTCCTAGAATTAGAGACTCAGGAGAAAGCACCACCACCCTCTCTTCATTCCTGGAGCTAGTAGGTTCAGTGTTCTCATTTAACACGAACCAAAATTCTGCAAAAAGGTCTTAGGCACCAGTTTGCAAAAGCCCCCATATAATTACCTTAAATTTACTTCTGCCCTATAAATTAAAGTCAGAACAAGGCTGAGGTATAAATCAAGCTTGAGTAGAGCCACCTCCTAATGAAGTAACTATGGTGTCCCTGTCCCCTCTACATAGCGGTGGACATGAGTCAAAGTCCTGTTCTTCAGTCTGAAACTTAAAAATGATGCTGAACTCTGAGCAGTCCAAAGAAATGGATGAGGAAGCACAGAACCACTTTTTCAAAGCAAGAGCTTCTCAAGTGAGGGTTTTCATAATAGCCCTGTGTTGGCCATTGTTCCAGAAAGGCACTTGATTTGCATCTTTAGGGCGAATGGGCTGCACATGGAAATTGTTCATTTTCCTTGAGCAGTAAAAATATTGCAGAAGTCAGCACACTGATGACCCCTGAGCTTCGAGGAGGAAGGATGGTGGACTAACAGGCAAGGAGCTTCAGCCCTGAACTGGGTTGTAAGGTTCCTTCACTCAGCACCTATTTATCGATCCTGTACAAAATGTCAGGCACTGATATCGGTACTGGGGACACAAGTCCTTGCTCTGATGGAACTTACATTCTTTGGCGGGGCAGGGCGGGGTGGGGCAGGAATAAACTAGTGGCAAAAATGCAGCCCTTGCCTTCCTTGAGCTCAAACCCGAAGAGATGTTGATATTTCTGGCAAGAGCAAGGAGAGACAGCAACCACCGTGACTGAGGGCACGGACTTTGGCATTTACCAACAGATCTGGAACTCAAGAGAATGTAAGAGTCTCTGAGCTCTCCAGAAGGACTGTTACAAAAGGCATGTGACATAATCTGGGGCAGAAATTTTCAATCTTTTCCATCTTATGGCACACATAAACTAATTACTAAAATTCTTTGGTACAACAAAAATATATTTTTTGCCAATCTGACAAAATTTGGTATAATTTTGACTGATTCACACACACAAAATAGTAATTACCTACATTTTTTGCTCCAAAGTGACTTTTTAAAAAAATCAGGTGCCTATACTTATATATGAAGATTTCTGGTACCAAGAATTAACCAATCAGACACAATCCTCTTATGCTACATGACCAATAAGATGCAACTCTATTATATAATCTATATAGTTATGGCTTAAGATGGGGCATTCACACTGGACAGCTATTGTTGTGTTGGCTGTTGTCATTATTATTACTTTTTTATTTGACAATCTAAAAGAAAAGGTCTGCCCTTGAGTAAATAGTCAGCTACTAAATGTTTTAAAAATTCTTGCGGCGCACTGCTTGAAAAATCACTGATCTAGGGAACAAGCACATATGTGCTACATATAATACTATGCATTGCATAAAGTAGAGATGGCCTTATTAGCCTTAAGCAATCGACTTAACCTTTCTGAATCTTAGTCTCCTTATCTGTGAAACAGGGATAATGGTACCTTCTGCAGGGTGTGAGAAAGGTTGGCTTCGGTATTTTCCGTAAGGCACCTAGCCACCACCGGAGCTCAACAAATAGTAATCATTATTATAAGTATTAAACAGAGCACAAAATGCTATAAGCTAAATGCTCCAGAAATAGTGTTATTTGCCCCCTCCACGGAGAGTGAAAAGGTTTAGAGGGGGATTTTCGAAAGTCTGCCAACTGGAAAATTCTTTAGAAAAATCATCTCCCAGGGTGTCGTTAAAGATATATTTTGATGAGGACATAAACAATTCAGAGACCAAGAGAGTATTTCCCTTGTGGTAAGTGTTATCCAAAAATCTAATGGGAAAAGGATTGCTGCAGACATTCCGAACACATCCAGTCCGAGAGCAGCAAGTTGTAACAAAAAACACTATCTGAGGCAGAAAATGTGTGGAGTTTTCTTTTACAGGATGTAGAGGGCCATTTTTGACATTTATACCTGTTTCTCAGAAAAGCAATATTAAGTAACTCCCACTTCCATTTCCAAGAAAGCACAAGAGGCCCTTTTAGCAGATACCACTGATGAGCTGGAGATTTTTCTTATCAAATGAATCCTGTTGCAAACGGGCCATTCCTCCCTGGAGCGCGAGCCGGAACCCACTGCGAGTCTCGGCAGCTGCCCCCCCTCTCCGTCCACCCTTCCCTCCTCCCCTGGTGCCCTGTCCTGCTGTCAGTGCTGGGTTCCCCAGTTTCTGTCGGGACGATGTGGAGTCTCCGTGTGTGTGTGTGTGTGTGTGTGTGTGTGTGTGTGTGAGAGAGAGAGATATGCATCTCTCTCCCCGCCTCTGCCTGTCTCTGTCTCTGACCCGTCTGCATCTCTCGCTTGCTGTCCACTCCTCCATTCCCTCTCTCCCTCCCGGCCTCTGGGTGCCTCTGGTTCCTTCTTTCCACCCCGGGCTCTTGGTTTCTGACTGGGTCTCTCTATCTCAGACTGTAGTTTCCTCTGCTACTGACTCTTGTTTCTCTGTCTGTTTCTGAGCTGTTGTCTGTCTTTTCTTTCTTTTTATCTCCTATTTCCTTCGCCCATTCTTTCTCTGCCTCTTTTTCTCTGTACTTTTCTTTCTGCCTCTCCACCTCTTATTTTCTCCTTAGCTATACTTCCTGAAGATTCTTCCCCCTCTCTCTTGGTCTCTTCCTCTGTCTGCATCTCTCGATGTCTTGCTTACTCTCTCTTCCTTCCTCTTTCTGTTTCCGCCTTTGTTTCAGACCTTCTTTTTCAGTCTCCCTCACTGTGTACTTTCTTTCTATGTCTTCCCCCCTCCCCCCACCTCTCTATCTGGTTCATTTTCTCTCCCCTCTCAGCACAACCTCCCCTCTTTTCCCTTCTGCACCCTGATATGGATCCATCCACAGAGGGCAGGTTATAAATTTAAAGGGATTCCTTAACACCAACTCCCCAGTGGGTGTGGTTTGGCTTATGGTACCTTTGTGAAATCACAGACACATATTTCATTCTAGCAGCAACTTCTTTCTGGTTGAGTCAGCACTGTACTCAGCACCCAGACACTGCAAGTTGCTGCTCTTCTCCCACCATGCTTCCAAGACCCCCCAGGCCCAGCACCCAAGGGGGCGTCCTCAGAGGTGTGCGGTGGAGGGCTCTCTTCTCCCTCATGGCACAACACAGCCCCCCCCCCCCCCAACAAACTCAGCTAGGAGGGTTTCAGGGCACAGGACTTGGTCAAGCCAATTTAAACTAGGCTGAAAGAGTCAAAGAGGCAGAAATGAAAAGAAGCTGTTATTATTTTTTAAGGAGGTGGGTGGGTAGTGTCTGCTCTAAGAAGATAAGTTGCCCAGTGGGATGACACACAGTGAAAAACACAGGTCCTTACCGAGGAGCAGATAAAGAAAGTGTTGTATAGGCCAAAGGATTTGTAAACCGAAGCTTTGGGAAAATATTTTTCTGTCTAGATCAGGAAGGCTAAGCCAGACCATTTTTAACATCCACAATTCCTTGAAATGAGCAGAAGTTCCTCTTAATCTTAAAGAAAAGTGAACAAAGAGGACTGCTTCTAAATGGTGCTTCCCAATTCCTACCTGCGAGCATTAAGGAACAGGCTCTTTAATGCGCCTGTGGCTCTTCCCTCAGGACAATGACCCCGAGCAGGATTCCCGGTCCTGAGCCCTGCTCCAGCGGGGCTCTCTCTCTCCTCTGCTAATCTCCCCGCGCTTTGCTCACCTCCCTGCGAACTATCCCCTCCAGGAGTCAGGGCCCAGGATTCCCTCTTCCCAGGTCAAAACCACTGACTTTCAGATTGGTATGGGGTCTGACCTGAGTTGGGAAATATCATGAAGAATCTTCTTGATGACGTAAGTCCAGTCCCTGCTTCAACAGGCTCCTTGATAAGAAATTTAAGGTGCCCCCAAACAGCGAGTTTTATCTGGAGACAACAATGCAAATTAACATAAAAGCACAGCCGGCAATTCTCCAGTGTTCTCGGTGCGCAGGCCGCCCTGCACACGCCATTGTCTCCTTTAATACTCCCCAAAGCCCTGCAAATAACTGTGCGTAAACCCATTTTACAGGCAAGGAACCTGATATTCAGATAAGCAAAGTGAGTTGGCCAAGGCCCCAGGGTTGCCCTGTGGCAGTGCAGGGAATTAAACCTGAATCCCGAGAGTATGGTTTCTAAATGAACTCAGACCTCACCCTATGCATCTTGCCTGGGGAAGGGCTCTGCCTCTTTAGTGTGCGCACAGCCCCTTTTGCAGACCTCAGCATGAACCCCCTGGTTTTAGGTCTGCCTCCCCACTACAACAAGCATCCCTTGAGGGTGGAGCCTGCTGCAGACCTGTCTCCTGTAGGCGCAGGTCCTAGCCTGGGTAGGGTAAAATCTGTGTTTATTGGTACGTGCTAGACTAGCACTGAGGTCAGCTTGATCTTCTCCACGGATGGTACAAGCAACGAGTAAATTAGCTCTGAGAAATCCTAACAGGGCTTTGAATCTCTGATTAAGATAAAAGCAGAACTCTGAAGACCTGGCTTCCAGTCTGACCTCGGCCACCCCTGGAATGGGAGATTTCAATGAAAGTTGGTTTCCCTGGGTTCAGATTCCATGGGCATACAATTTAATAGTTACTATATACTAGGAAATTCCCCACTCCATCCTTAGAGCAGTCCTGTGAAATAGGGATTATGATTCCTACTTTATGAATCAAATCAAATAAAAATAACTGGGTGGCAGTTATCTGAGTAAAGACACCCTCCCTCTTGGCATTGCAGTTTCTACTGATGAGATAATAGAGAGATGTGTTTCACATATGGCATGAATGGGCAGTGCAGACACTGCTGTTATCCAGAGTCTGTAATGGAAAGAGTAGGTGCCTGAGACCTTGACCTCGTCTTCGGGCATCTTCATTAGACATTGACCACCATGGTGTTCGGAGAGGCACGGTGATGCTGACACACAGCAGGACCCAGGTGCCGTGAATGTGTGTAGGCGTGGGCTCTAGGGAAGGCAGTCCCTGCACAGGGCGCAGGCTCTAGGCACCTGAGGCTGTGAGCCAGTTGTCCTCTTTGTCGAGGAGGCAGAGACAGTGGGGTCTGAGCTGAGACCCCTGTCTCCATCTGTCTAGCTCTGGCTAGGACAGGAATCAAAGCAGCAGCTTCTGAAGCAATCCAGAATTTAACTTACGCCCGAGAAACCAATGAGCCTTCTCTAGGTATTTTTCTCCCAGATTTCCAAGCCTGGCTATTGGTTTTCTGTCACTTCTTTCAGGCCTGATTAACACAGTATAAAATTGAGGGGTTTCCAGCCATTCTTCAAAGAGGAGGAGTCGGTTTCTTCGCTCTCACTCTGACATAAGCAATTGCATTACCTCCATATGAATGGAGGTTGGGGATGCGAGGAGATGGGATCGATATAGGGAAGAAAGGCAGAAGCTGAGCTGGCCATGGCTGCGGTGCAGCACTCAGGCTGAGTTGCTGGGTCCTGGAATCCAGGGGAACTCAGAGGGGATGGTTGGGGGTGATGTGTTCCTCTGTCTGCCAGTAGAAGGCAATGTGGCAACTCGGGCCCTGGCAGGTGGGGATGGTAATAATGGTAATTTCTATTGGGTACTTCCCCATGGGCTGTGCCAAGTGTTGGACGTGATTATCTCTTTCAATCTCCACAGAAAGCCTCCTGTAATAGATACTATCATTGTCCCACTTTATGGATGATGGAAACTGTGGCTCAGAGGGCTTAGTGAGTTGCCCAAGACAGTATAACTGGTGAGCAATGAAGCTGTAAGAAATCCCAGACAGTCTGAAGCCAGAGTTCCTCTCTTGATGAGCACCCTCGAATGCATCCAGGGTCAAAGCCAGAGGAGCTTCTAAATTGGACCAATTAGCTCAGCCTATCATTCTGGGAGACAGGTGGGGGAGATCTCAAAGACGCAATAGGAGTGGCGCCCCTGGGGCCAAGAAGCAATCTCTCTCACTGCTTGAAGTCTAAATTGAGATGTCCCCAAAGGGGCTAGTACAGTGTGGAGGGGAAATAGCACAGAGAGATGGAGAACTCAATTTGAATCCCAGCTCCATTCACTGCTCTGGGACTGTAAGCCAATAACTTGACCTCTCGTGGCCCTTCCTGATCCATAAAATGAGTACGGTGACACCTACCCTTCAGCAAAGTGCCCGGCCCATTACAGGTGATAAGTATCCGTTGGCCCCCTTCTCTCTTCTGGGGGGTCTAGACCCCCTGTGCTCTTTGAATGTATCCAAGAGTCTGTCCCCCACTTTCCATTTTCTGGGAAGCATGGCAGGATACGCCCACTGATGCAAACACCTGTGGGGGATCACACTCAACACTGAGGTTCTTTGCTTTGGGTTGGAATTCTGTCAGTGCTTACATCCTGCTGAAGAGAAACTCCATTTAGTAGACAGATAGGCTTATGATGAAACATTTTGGCAGGAAAACGTGTTCATTTTGTAAGGAAAGATTTCCAACATCAAATTTATGGGGCACATAATTCCTGGGGGAAAAGTTTTGTGAACTTCTGCATCGGAGGTTCCTCACCTTTTCAGCTTCATCCTCCTGTCCTTCTTCTGTCCTCCAACTCCTGTTCCTCCGGCCACACTGCCCTCCAGCCGAGCACCCAGGCTAGACCTGTGGTAGCTACCTACCTCCTCCTTATACCGATTTGGCCATCCGGCCTCCTTACACCGAAAGAGAAAGAAAATCTCCCTATGAAGACCATGAACTTCAAAATCTTACCATTTCCTAGTTTAAATGCAGGTAAATCGACAATTTTGTTTAAAATGGTCAGAAGGGTAGCATGAGAACAGATTAAGATCTGCCCATGGCCTGACTGCATTCATCTTTTGGGGAGGCTGGAAGACAGGAGGGACATAGTTGACCTTTGACTCACACCTAAGCTGTTCGCCACTCCTGCATTTGCCTCTCCGGAGGCGGTTCTCAGCGCTGGCAGCAATTAGAGTCAGCCGGGAATCTCTGACAAATCCCCATGCTCAAGCCTGTCACCAGATCACATAAATCACACTCTCTAGGGGTGGGACTCGGGCATCAACATTTTTGTTCAGCTCCCCAAAGAGACACCAATTTATTGCTAAGGTTGAGAACCACCATTCTATGGGGGGGAAAAAAATTAGAACAGTTCAGAGGAACAACGTTTGTCCTAAACCCCACCTCTCACCCCTTTCCCATGGGTGTAGAATTAAATTCCCTGCCAACACCAACTCCCTAAGACCTTGACTGAGTTTCCAGGTGCCTTCATGTCTGAGGTTGGGCATTTCAGGCAGAGAACGGGCTGGCCAATGATGTGCGTGCTCCCTGACAGCAATTCAACAGCTTTTCTTGGCCTGTGTGAGTTTAAAGAGCTGAAAGATAAAGACCTTATGTTAAACTCAGGGGCCTCAGCCTCCTCCAATCTCCCCGGGCTGATAAATGATGGATAACGAAGCACAACAGTGCTGTTACGTGCATGAAGCACTTGGCGTCTGCCTCCAAGACCGCACTTCCCATCTAATCCGAGGTCCAGCTCAGCATAAAATCTGTTTGGTGGGAGAGCCAGGCCCTTTTGGAGGGTTCTTTGATGCTGCCAAGTTATCCAGTGGAAAAAGGAAATAATTCAACTCTAGAATCAATCATAGTGCCGGTTTCTAAAAGGCCAAAGGGGTAGTTAGCATGGATGGAGTTTCTCTTCCTGTTTTAGATCACGGCATCCAGCATCTATGGATTTTGTAGGAGCAGAGCAGCAGACTTCTCAGAGAGGCCGTCTAAAATTCAGCTTCTTAGCCATCTTTTACTGATTCCCTCTTTATAGCCTATCTCACGACCATCAAAGCCTGTTTGCTTCACTGTTCTTGGTGTCCTCCACGGGGTGTGAACTTCACACTGGTGACATGATTTCTGTTTTGTATGTCTTGTGCCTAACACAGCACCTGGCACACAGTAGGCAGTCAAATGCTGGCTGAATGGATGCTGGATGCACAACAGGGAACATCTGCTTCACATAGAATTTCAGGGCATGTTTTGTTTTATTAGTTATAGATTCTTTATAGGTTTTGCAGAAAGTGAGGCCTTTCAAATGGTGAAGATCTTGGTAGCAATGCAAACTGGGGGATAGCCTAACTTCTACTCGGGTGTATGTCTGCATAGGCTTGGAGGAATCACACCCTCAGCTTTGTGGACGAAAGAGGGATTCCATTCCAGCTCACCTGATCATGCTGATGTCTTGGTGAGAACATGTGCCAGAGGAGGCAGACCCATGGGTGAGCCTGGCATGTAGAAGTGGCGCTCTCTCCCACCGGATGTGGGAGAACCGAGGACTCCAATGCAGAGAACTTCAAGTATGGCATGGGCTTCTGGGTCAATTACCTAACCTCTCTGGGCCTCATTTCCCTCATTTTAAAAATAACCATATTTAAATAGATACTTTATTAGGACCCTTATGAAAACAGAGTGTCACGGAGAGCTAATTTTTCCAATGCCTTATGGATAAATCTTCAGTTTTGAAAGGAGTTTGAGAAACACCATACACTCTATGCCTCCTGATCTAGTCAAGATCAAACAACAAATATGGAGCATCTACTATATATCACACATCAGTGAACAGACTAGACATAAATTCCAGTCCTCACAGAGCTTATGTTTTACTAAGGGGAAACAGATAATAAATAAACAGGAAATACATAATATGCTAGATGGTAGTAAATGCTATGGAGAAAAATATAGCAAGGACAGTAGTTAGAAAGGAGGGAGCGAGAGGACGGGAACATATCTTTTTTCATTGTTTCTATAGAATCCCATGGAAGGCTCTGATTGGCTAGCATGGTTCATATGCCTACCCCTTCAGAATAACTGGTGTTGAAGAAATTTCATGGACTCTGTGATTGTCTAGGCTTAGTTATATATTCACTTCTGTGGCTTAGGAGACAGAGCGGGCTTTCTGAAGGAGTAAGAAGAGAAAAATTACAGGAAAGACAACCTCAACTGGTACCACGGCCCAAAAGACCTCTCCTGGAAGACAAACAGTTTTTGTTTTTGATGAACTAAGAATCCAGAGAAATTTCTGTAGTAAATAAATGCATGTATTTTCACTTAACCCAGTAATTCCCCAATGCAGTTAATAACATGCTTTTGTTTGTGTAATACTTATTATTGACAGGGCACCCTTTGATAAACACCTAGCTATACATTTATTTGATTAAATCAATGGTCCATCTATAGTTCATACATTTATTTGATTAAATCAGTGGTCCATCTATAGTTCATACAATCTCATTAGTAGTAAATCTAGAGTTCGAGCAAATTTTTAAAATTTTAAAGGACTTTCTAGACTCAAAGAGCTCATCCTTTTTTTGAAATTTCTTTAAAAAACATAGAGCTTGGTACAAATAACTGGCTTTCCTTAAATGTAATGAGAAGTGTGAAGGAATTAGCTTCTAAGGCAGAGTTGCCTCCATAGTTCAGCAAAGGCTATGCAAAAAGTAAATGAATGAATCAGAAGTTGGAGCCTGAGTTTGTCTTTCTTTAAAATAGGAGAAAGTTTATTTAGAAAGTCACCCAGGTAGAAGAAATGGATTCAGGAAACAAGTTACAGAGGCCAAAGGGGCCCTGGAGCTTAGGAGAGAGAATGGTAAAGGTGATGTGCCTGGGGTGGGGGGAACATGGTGGGGAGGGACGGGAAAGGTGCAGGTGTGCTCCCGAGAGGGGGAGCTGGGGCACCGAGTCTGAATGGGAGAAAAAACCTGACGAGCCACCAGCTGTCCAGGTCAAATTAGTCTAGCTGAATGAGAAATTTCCATGATGGTTTATAGAAATGTATGTAGAATCACAACCCTGTAAAACGCCATGCCGTACTCCTTGTGATCTGGGGAAATGTCATGAAGTAAGCTACATCAGTAGGGTTCTTAATGCTTCCAATGTAAGTCCCTCATGGAGAGGAAAGCAGATATTTACAATTGCTGTTGAGCCATGGGTCACAAAACATAAAACAGCTGGTGGAACAGCAGAAGCAGAAGTCCCCCAACTATTCACAGCAGCTCTCAGTGTCTGTGGGTAAGAGCCAGAACTGACCCCATTACTAAGTCACTGCTTCACTCTAGGAATTCATGTCACCCCCTAGGAAACCTGGAATCTCTCCCAGTGGATGCTGGATAACAGTAATGTACTCCTGAAGTTTAGGAAGAAAGGTCAGTGAATTTGATGACTAAGGGGCCACCTGATATTCTTCTCCCTCAGTGTTTTTGCTTCTTGTTTTTAAAAGGCTCAGGTTTTCTTTCACTTTAAAATCCTATGAATAACCACTTAAAATATCAAAATGCATGCATAAAAAGTTACTCATAATTTCTCAGCTAAAAAATAACCACGATTAGACTTTTGGTGAGGTGCTTTAACTTTTATGTGGGCTTTTTAATGTTTTTGTTCATGTAGTCACACAGATAAGTGTGCAATGTGTTTTCTGTATTGATAACTATGCACTTTTGTGTAGGATTTATCCTAGTTTTATACCATGAACATTTCCCCACATCAACAGAAAGTCTTCATATGCATCATTTTAATTGCTACATAATATTCCATCTATTAAAGGCACTGTAATTTATTCACTGCTCTACTACATTTGGAGGTGCTTGTTGTACCCACATCCCCATGTTTTTGCTCCTATATATAAAACTGATGTAAAAATTTGCACAGAAGAATTCGGAAAATATTAATATTTTTCCCTCTCAGGAACATTAAACATTAGAAGAAAACATATGGGCTAATGGATGATTTTTCCAAGTCACTGTGGAGGAATTCAAAGAGCAAAAGGACAATGTTTTTGCCTCCATAGCTGTGTCTGCTGTTCCTGCAATACGTGGATTTGCTTTGATGTTGGGGAGGAGAGTTTTCTTTAAACTGTTGGAGGGAGAAAATTTCAAGAGGGTCAACACTAGACATTACTCTTTCTCCACAAAAATACGGCGGGGGGGGGGGCAACAAGCAAACAAAATCATGAGGAGGGATGAAGACTTTCGCAACCTTGTAAGGAAAAGAAAATGACAGCTTTTAGAGTGTTGATGAAGGCAACTGGTAGCGTTCAACTCTTAACAGTCTTGAAGGCCCTCTGAGAACAGAAAATGGAATATCTAAAGAGAGGGCAGGAGCAGCTAATCCAATCAATCCATTCACACCTTTGATTTATATTTTCAGTGATACTGAGAATGTAGTGTACCCCACCCTAGGTCAAGCAGGTCTCCTTCCATAGGGTGGTGAGCACACAATACAACATACAGATGATGTATTATAGAAGTATACACCTGACTCCTATATAATTTTATCAACCAATGTCACCCCAATGAATTCAGTAAAAAAAAAGAAAAAAGAATGTAGTTTATAACCAATAATAGTGGAGATTGCACACACATATATATTTTCTCCTAAGTCACACTTTCCTCAGTAAAATTCTAATAAGACCTTTAGTAAAAACAAGAGTGTAGTTCCCTTTTCTACTAGGCAAGTGTGGCAGCTGGGCTCATCCTGCCAGTAACTTATGCTTTCTTCAAAGACTAAGCCAAGCCAAGCTGACACGTCTATAAAAGTGCACCAAGAAACTACATGGGAAAGGTACGCTGTGCTAAACTTCTCCATAGGAGATCATTAAGGTGGCTTTTTGAGGGTGTGGAACCTGCCTAATGAACTCTTTTGTTCTCTGGCATGCCCCATGACTTATAATGGAAGCAGTGGCCTTCCCAGACTCTGCATTTTCAGTCTATTCCACACGGATCCTTGGGCCATTCCACATAATTCACCTGGTATTTCAAAAGACGGCCACTGTGGAAAACATGGCACCAGACTTGGAGGTTAGGGTTACTTGCCCACTGCTCCCAATTTAGCCAGAGTGGAATTAGTTAATTATCTTGGAGAAATGATTCCCAGATTTTTCTCTATTCAGGAAGGATATTTTTCTCCCCTGATGGGGGTGATTTTGACTGGTGGCTGAACATTTAGTGTGCACTAAACTAAAGATTTAGTGTGCACTAAAATCTAATTTTATTTCCTGCTGTTGGGGTAACGTAAGCTCTATTTCCCTGCACTGGGGATAGAAGGCGTCAGCGTGGCGACCTGGCCAATTTCCCATTGATCCCATCCGCGTCCACAGGACGGAATGGGGAGGGAGAATTGACCTATGGAAACCTTTGGCTCAGTGCCCTCAGAAGTCAGGGTGTAAGTTTTCAGGCTCTGCCAGACACCATGGCCAAGGCCAAGGGTGCTCTGTCAAATCTATCCATTTCAATTAAAGGCTAGAGAGTAGGGAAGTAAAATAATCAATTTTGCAAACTGAACTCAATCATCCTGTCGACACTATCTTTGCTCCGGATATACTTATGCAGGATATGTTTAAAGTGACTCTCATGGCATTATTCACCAATGACACTTCTGGTTAGAAATTGATCAAAGCTACTTTGTAAGAGTTATCAAGCTAAAGGAAAGTGGCAAAATTTTATATGTATAGGTGTGTGTGTGGGGGGGGGGCAGTATACAGAACTTCTTTATGCCAAAGAGCTTCTTGTCATTGAAAGATCTCACAACCAAAGTCAAGCTCTATTGACAAATCAGCTAAATTGTTTCTTAATTCATATTCAATCAAATTTCTTTATTACCATCTCTTTTACATACCCCATAAATATATGACTTTTATTAATGCCCTTTCCTTCAACAGTGATGCTTTCGACAATTTACCACCTCTCAATGCAATGTTTGGGTTATTTATTGAGTAACTATGGTATGCCAGGCTCGGAGGTATCCATACATTATCTGGTTTGATCCTTAAATCTTTAGAATAGACATAAATTCCATAGCTAATTTTGCCCAACTTATTATCTATCTATCTATCCATCCTTCCTACTCTATTGTCATTACTTTTTATATTGTACTCACTGAGAGGTGATCAATTCATTGAAAGCAAGAACTGGGTCTCTCTTTTCTCTCTTTAGCATCTAGCAGTGTGCGTGAAACTGAGTGAACAGTCAATGTTTTGAGGACATTCATGATTATAATAACATTATTACCCCATTATATGAGTCAATTACCTGATGCTTAATCAGTTCAAGTAATTTGACCAAATGTCACACAATCTGTAAGTGTAAGAGCTAGGATTTGAATCTGGATGGTCTGACCCTTTCTTGTTTGAGGGGTCCTCTGTCTAAGACCATCACTGACTAAGATCTCCAGAATTAATCTATAGAAATAGGACCCAAACCTTAGACCAGAGTTGTTTTCTGCCCCTCTGAGCATGTGTCTTCAGATGACTCAGTCTCAAGAAAAAGTGAGGTCCTGCCAATCAGGTAGAATGGAAATAAAGGAAAATGGCTATGGGTAGACAGCCCAACGTGCTTACCACCAAAAAGAAATAATGACGTAGTTCATGGAAACTACAGGGTGAGAGGTGTTATTCAGGGTACGGCCTCACCTACCACTTTAACACCAAGGACCCTGAAACTTTACTTCTGATTAATGCCTTTCTCCTTCTGCAAAAGTATCCAATAGATATTCCACCCTAGGAGTTTTCCACAGGCTCTTCAACCCAGTAAGCCCCAAACTGAATTAATCATCCTCTCCACAATATTTGTTCCCTATCCTGTGGTCCCTCTTCTCTTGGCCCTCTGACATCACATCTATCAGTTCATCTAGGGCTTAAACCTAAATGACTTCCTATTTATTTATTTATTTATTTATTTTAGAGAGGGGTCATGGAGAGAGAAAGAGAGGAAGAGAAACATTGATGTGTGAGAGAAACATTGGTCAGTGACCCCCCAACACGTCCCCAACTGGGGGCCTGGCCCATGACCCAGGCATGTGCCTTGATAGGGAATCAAACCAGTGACCTTTCTATTTGTAGGATGATGCCCAACCCACTGAGCCACACCAGTCAGGGCCTAAATGGCTTCTTAAAAACGTTTCTCCACCCCAACTACTACCTGCCACTCAAACACATGTATTATTAGTCTGAGACTCATATATCTCTTACATTTGTCTACTCTGTGGTTACCATCATTATCTAGGCTTATATCCAGATGGCATTTTATCTGGACTATTTCTACCATACATAAAGTAAAGCCACACAACTGCCCAGTGTTTACTACCTGTAGGGTTTCCAGGCCACAATGGAGGCAATGGGGGGCTAAACAGAGCCTCGGCTTCCCTTAGTGCAGAGGACAGAATTAAGAGTTTGAGGAGTCCAAGACAGCTGAACTCACAGGGTAGTACTCAAGAGCACTACAGAGATGAATGTGGAGAGGAGAAAGCTGCACAGGAAGAGCCCTGGAGACACACAGAGAGTCCTTCTCAAGTCCCCATGCAGGTACTGATCAGTGCTGGCATGTAGGGAAACCGCCAGCAGCTGGCAAAAAAAATAACACATGAAAGAAACAGTTGGAACAATCACTGGAGTTCACACAAGGCCAGAAATAATCTGTGCCTCCACCAGCCAGAGAGAAAAAAAAAATAAAAGAAAATGAGTAAAACCATGAGAATATATGTGATATCTGGTAAAGAACCCAGAAAAGGTATTGCCTCCATAGTGGGGTAAAGTCAGCCCCATGGTCTTAATACTGCTCTGAACCCACTTAACAAAGCTGAAAAGCAACCTTGAAAGTATAAAACTGTTTTTAAGTAAAGTATCTCAGAAGAAAACTCAAATGTATTTAAAGGAATGCAAAAATATCTAACAGCCACAAAGGTAAAATTCACAGTGTCATCGATAAAGTACTAGGCATGCAAAGACCCAAACAAATATCACCCAAAATAAAGAGCAAAATCAGTGAATAAGAACAGACCCAGGAATTAAACAGATAGCAGAGATAACAGATAAGGTCATTAAAACAGGCATAATAAGTGGATTTCATAAGCTTAAGAAGGTAGAAGAGAGGGTGAACATGTTAAGGAAGGATGTAGAAGGTAAAAAAAAAAAAAAAAGAAGATTCAAATAAAATTCCTTGTGGTAAAAATATTTATAGTAGTTGAGATTAAAGATACACTGAATGACCTTAAGAGATTAAACCCTGATTAAGAGAGTAGTGAACTCAAACACAGAACAATAGCTACTATCCAAAATGAAATGGAAAGAGAAAAAACAAAACAGAGCAAAATGACCATAGCACCAAAAACAATAGTGCTGTAGGGAAACTTTAAATGGTATAGTACACATATAATTGGAGTCTGTGAAGAGTGGGGAAGGCTATACCTAAGGAAATAATGGCTAAAATTTTTCCAAATTTAAAAAATACTCTTAAACTACAGATTTAAAAATCTCAAAAAGAAAAATCTACAAGTAAAAGAATCAGGAAGAACATTACACCAAGGTGCCTTATAATCAAATTGCTTAAAGATAAAGAAAAAAATCTTCAAGCACTCAGAGAGGAAAAAAGGGCACCACCAACAGGGAGAAACAAAGATAAGAGTGACTGGAGACCGAGTGCAAGCTGGAAGACAGTGGCTCCACTTTGTGAGGTGACTTGCTAGGGGGCAGTGGATGTCAACCAAGAACGCTATACTCAGGGACCACAGCTTTCAAAAATGAAGGAAAAAATGAAGTCTTTTTTCTTGGACAGACAAAATCTGAAATAATCCATCGGCAATGGGTTTGCATTATGTGAAATGTTAAAGAAATTCCTTCAAATTCAAGATACCAGATGGAAATGGAAATCTACGCAAAGGAATGAAAATACCCCTGAAATGATGACTTTATGAGTAAATATAGAAGATTGATTTCCTATTTCTAAAAGTCTCATAAAAATTTTTTAAAATTTTATCCTTATCCAAGGACATTTTTCATTGCTTTTGAGAGACAGGAAAAAGGAAAGAGAGACAGACAGACAGACAGACAGACAGACATTGGTTGTTTGGTTGTCTTCTTGTACACACACTGACTATGCCCCAACTGGGGATCAAACCCATAACCTGAGTGTGTGCCTTGACCAGGAATTGAACCCATGGCCCCTTGGTCTATGTGACGATGCTCCAACCAACTGAGCCAAACTGCTCAGGGCTAAAACAAATCTTTTAAAAATGATTATGTAGTTTTTAAATGTATAGAAGTAAAATGCATGACAACAATAGCACAAAGGCCACAGAAGGGAACACGAAAGAGCTGTTTTATAAAGTAAAAGGTAACTATTACACACACCAAACCACTGAAAACAGAATAAAAAAGTGCTATTACCAATAAGCAAATAAAGGAGATCATTTAAATTTTTAAAAAATAATCTAAGAACACACAGTGTTCTCCCCATTCTTCCTGTTTTTGTGCCTATTAATACATATTGTCTCTAGTTCTACTCCAGAATATCTGGCAAACATCTGCTCGTCTCCCAAGAATCAGATCACCTAACGCCCACTCTGGAGACCTCCTGTAATGCTCACAGGCATGCATACCTCTAGAAAAACAATTACGTTATGACCTTATTACTGTTGGTTTCCATAGCTGACTCCTCACTGGATTTTAAGTTTTTAAGATCAGAAGCGATGCATTTTCATCTCTCTAAATTCAGCAAAATAGTGTAATCCTGCCCCATAGTAGGCCCTTAGTAAATATTTATTGAATGAATAAAGAGTCTATATTCAATGTTTTTATTAACTCTAATTACCCTTTGGGTCTTACCATCCCAGGCAAATTTACCTAGCTAGTACCTGCTGACTTCCTTGATTCTAAAATAATCTGTTGGAAGACTAAAAACTCATCCTCATTACTCCTGAGATCACCAAGACCAAATATTTCCATAAAAACAATAAGACTAGTTCCAAGCAGAGTTCATGGTACTCTCTTGCTCCAAGGCGCATCCAGCATATCTTTGAGAATTTCTATCTATTAACATGATCAATGAAATCTTTTCCTGTCAATACACTGCAAGGTTCCACTTAAATGGTCCCTTTTCATAAACTCTTCCCAGCATCCCCAAGCAGAAATCATCTTTTACCCCTTCTGAACTCCCCCAGTCCTTTGAATATCCATCCAGTTGGCTGTCGGGTACAATACCTTTGGATAAAACCGACTCTGTGTGCTTCTCTCTCTTCCTAGAACATGAGCTCCCTTAACTTAGGTGTTCCTCTTTCCCTGGAGCACATTGCCGAATTTAGTGTAAGTTCAATTACTGCCTTAAAAATGAGTCAAGAATGCTGAATATAACATATGCAGTTCTGACAAGGTTTGTTCCAACTCGATGGACCTGTGGGGAACCACTGAACCGAGATTCACATAGGGAGAAACTCAAAATGTCGTTGCAAACTGTTTTTACCAATCATCTGTAATTCTACAAGGATATATTTTACTTGAGACTCTTCAATAAGTGGCCAAGATACTACTTTTACTTTTTATTTTCTTCTTGAAAAAACACTTTTAGAAATCTTATTAAATATCCAGAATCTTTATCAACCCACAAGTCATTCTTTTATTCATTCTTTTATTCTTTCAAGGACTCACTGCAGGCTACCCATGCCCAAAGCATGGTAATCCCAAAGGATGACGATACAAATACAATCTGCCCTAGTTAGGCTTCTCGTGATGACAAGGACTGACCCAAACATATCATTAGTGATACATGGTAACTGACAGAAAAAGGAACGCATCAAAAGGGGGCATTGATACAGAAAAAGTAAATGGGGGCAGAAAGAGCATCCTGGATGAAACCTAAAATGAAACCTGAAAAATAGAAGATGAAGGTCAAAGTCAGGGTGAGCATGGAGGACAGCAGAGTGTGGAACAAGTCCAACAGGAGAGCCTCAAGAGATGTATCTGCAAAAGTAAAGGGAAAATAATGGAGGCTCTTTTGTGCACAGCAACAAAATTCAACTTTATTCTGCAGACAGAAAATCATTGAAGTGTTCTAAGTGAGTGACACGTTTATATTTGCATTAAAGAAAATCGGTGTGTTCTGAGAAGAATGTTTTGGAGAGAGCAGGATTGCAGTAAGGAGAAAGTCAAGGAGCTTGCACTGGGACCCGTTTGCCTCGTCCAGAGAGTGAGAGAAGAGCAGTGCGTGATTCCTGCTGCTAGTAATCTGCCGCTTTCTGTGTGAGGCCTCTCTTCCTTGACATTGTTGAAGGGGTTTCAGGCCTGGCGCTCTCCTTCTCAGAGCCTCTAAATTTCATCATCTCTAAAATGAGAGACTTGGGCGAGGCAATCTCCGAGGTCTCCTTTCCCGCAAACAATCCCTGGCCCCAAGATCATTTTCTTTCTCTCAGGTAATAACGGAAGTGTCAGAGTGTGTAAAACAGTGTCCAATAGTTTTACGATTAAAAATTTACAGGAATATTGCGCTCAGATGTCTAGTCATCTCCAGCAATGAGAAACTAATTATGCCGCAAGATTTTACGAAGTTCCCCTAAAATGGATGGCTCAGCAGAAATTATTAATTGAAACTAAAAATAAACATGTAACCCTCTACGTGGCCCCCTCCTCCTGTACCCTAGTGTGCTATCCCCAGCGAGCACCCCCCTCACCCCCGCAGCAAGTGAGAAAATACGCAATGGCCCTCACATTATTGATTCTTTATTAGAATCATGCATCTTGTTTGAACAGAAGACTGCGGGTGACTGAGGGCTCCTGGTGCCCACTGGGTAATTAAGCTTGGGATGATGAAAGTTGGAATTGCTTATTCCTGCCCTTGAACTCCTGGAAGACCAGTGCAGCTGACCCTTAAATGCAAGTGGTATATACATCATTTGCCAATGAGAAAGAATGTATAAATTGGAAATCTCAGAAGCCTAAGCTACCTGAGTTTGAATCCCGATTCACGAGTATGATCATGGGAAAACTCACAGACCTGTATGAAACTTAAACCACTACTCTAATAGGAATAATTATAATGCCTATATCATTCGGTCTACAGAGAACACAGCACTTACCTCCTTATTTAATACTATAACCTATCCCCTTCTGTGGTTTAGCACTTTATTCAGCTCAACTTGTTCTTTTTACTATGATACTCATTACTTTTAATATACTATAGAATGTATTAATTTGTTCTTTTTATGTTTATTTTTCCACTACCACAAAGCATATGAAATCCATCAAAACAAGGCTCTTTGCTTTATCCCATGATTATTCCAAATGCCTAAAATGTTTCCTGGAAAATAGCAGGCACTCAACAAACAGTTGCTGAGTAAATAGTGAATTTAAAATTGGCTATTCAGCTCTGGCCAGGTGGTTCAGTTGGGAGCTTGGCTGGTTAGAGCCCAACAGCCAACACACCAAGGTTGCAGGTCGAAGCTTCGATCAGGGCACACACAAGAACCAACCAATGAATGCATAAACAAGTGGAACGGCAAATCGATGCCTCTCTCTCCCTTCTTCTCTCTTTCTCTCTAAAATCAATGAATTAAAAAATAAAGTTTAAAAAATAATATTGGCTATTAGCACTCAATAAATACTAAACTGTCATTGATATCAATATCATTGAATTTGATGTAATTTGGTGGTTTTTTATATTTATCAGGAATTGCCTTATTGACTCTTATTTTATTTTTCTACCATTGACAGCATCCAAGGTTACATTCGCAAGAGATGGGGAAGTCGGGTTTGACTTAGTTTTCACTGGACGCAGCCTGGTTGACTGCCTGTTCCGACCGGCACTCCGCCACGTGGGGGGAAAACAGAGAAAAGCTCTAAATCCCTAGAAGCTCACAAACAGGTACTGGTCACTATCTTGCAATGAATGACCTGAATCTGAGGCCACTAATGAATTTATTCTTTATCTAATTACATCATCTATGATCCTCTCACACTCAGAGATAAATGGGCTTTTTCTCTCTTGCTTCCTTCCGTACCCCAGCTCAGGAACTTCAGTGCCCATGGCTTGGGCAGCAGGAATAAACAAGGGCCACGCCAGCCACCTGGGGATCTTCTTAAATAGGAAAGGCCCTGGCCCAAGAAATTCTGGCTTACTTGGTCCGAAGCAGTGCCCAGGAACCTGCATTTTAACAAGTATCCTGTACCGATTTAGAGGATGTGCTCCATGTGAGAAACGGTTACGAGGCATGCGACGGCTTTGGGGTTCTGCACACAGAGCTAGGAATCATGCGCGGTGCTTGCCAAGGGACTACAGACCGAAATAAGTCAGTGGGTCATCCGATTCGGTGTCAGTGGATGCCATGGCTGATGGAATGACCGAGGGAAAAACAAGGGAGAGCCCTGGAGATAACAGCTCAGAACAAGTGAAGAAAACCAAATAGACGCTGCAGTGGTACAGGGGCCAGATTGGAAATATTTATTCCATTTGGTCTGCTCCTTCGAACTCCTTCTAGCTTAGGCCCCATTTTAAGCTCCTCTGTTCACTCTTTTTCTCTCAGCCTTTAAATGTACAGCATGGTATAGCTCTGTCCTTCGCCTCTTCCCTGCCATGCCCCACCTCATTCACGCCACTTTAAGACTTCCACGTGGGTCTCTCTGCTCTCCTCACTTCTTTTGCGGTCGTGCACGCCCCTCATGCTGGCAGAGGACAGCGGGATTCTCGGCACACGGGGCGATCACCCTGAGTCAACCGGCTTGCCCTGAGTACTGACTCTGGAGCGGTGGGCTCGCTGCAGGGAACCCTGGCAACTTCTAGGACAGGCGGCCCCCTGCCTCACTCGGGGCTTCCTGAGAGGCGGGGACTCAGACTGGGAAACACCAAGACACCAGCTGCTCGGTGGGATGGTTTTCTGTTTCTTTCAGTTTGTTTTCAGTCTCTCTCATTTTCCTTTCTTAAAAAAAAAAAAATCTACCTGTTTGAGGAGCTAAAGGCAAAAAGGGGCTTTCAGAGATAGACCCCGATGAGAATGAGGCAGACTTCCCTTCCCCCTAAAAACAACACATGAAAATAACGTGGCTAGATATGTCCTGGAAGCCATGGAGGCCCAAGTCTACAAATGGGGAACGAGCCCAGGGGGCGTCAGAGGCAGCCCCTGTTTCCAGCAGGTGGTCTTAGAGCCCTATTCCCCAAGTCCCTTGGATTTTTTTCTTCCTTACAAAGTCACAAAGAAGAACACACTCAAACAGTATTTTAGAACAGGAAACTATCGGTTGCAAGCTAGGACATGATCAACATGTCGATCCTATCACATGTAAAAAAGATTCAGGTTTCAATGTGAACTCGTAATTTTCAAAAAACAAAACAAAACACGACGACTCTGAAGAGAAGCTCAAGTAAAAGCATCTACTTGTCGGAGCCTCTTCGGTCTACATCTGAAGGAACTGCTCCCACTCCAACCAGCACACGGCTACTATTGCCAGATTTATTTTTAATCGTCATAATTAATGATGTCATTTCCAAAATGCACAGATTAAAATATCAAATATATCATAAAATATGCATGGGCAGTGATAAAATACTTAAATTCTCAGGGTGGCGACCACACGAGAATGTTCATATCCAACCACTTATTTTTGTGTTAAATATTTATTGAGTGACTACTGTGAAGCATTCAATTATAAAGCTCTAAGGGTACAATCTTAAACCAAAAAGACACAGAGTGCCTTCACGGATCTTCACTCCAGGGAGGGCAGGGACAATCATGAATGGCTGCGCGTGATGATGAGGGCAAGAAAACAACTAAGGGAAGGGAAGGGAAGAAGGGTAGGTTCCACTCTATGAAGAAGCGTTAAGGAAGGACTCTTGGAGGAGGTGGTGGCTGTGCACTGCAGGGAGGCAAGAATGAAGGGGAGACTATTTAGGTGGTTTTTGCATCAGTTCATGTGAGACCACGGAGGCTTGGAATAAAGTGGTGAAAGGTAGGTGGTAAGATCCAGACAAAAAGGGGACGCACTTTGCAGGCAGAGCTCATCGGGGCTTGCTAACAAACTGAATGAGAGAGTGTGTAAGGGAGGATTCAGGAAAGACCCACAGATTTCTGGGCAGAGCAGCTGGGTAGATGGCAGTTCATTTACTGCACTGAGAAACTTGGGGAGGGAGATTTAAGAATTGTATTTTATATTGATAATAACAAAATACATATAAGTACATTATAGTCTCTTTGTTTTGCAGATTTATAGCCCCAACTAATTTAAAACTGATTAGATCCCACTTAGCTATTTACTTTTAAAGGATAAATTTTATGGTATGTTAATTATATCTTAATTTAAAAATTGGTTAGAATCTCAATATTCTTACCTGACGGTTTAAAAAAGGGAGAGGGGTGTGTGAGAGAGACTGATCCTTGTGATTATTATAAAAGGTAAGTACCGCAGGGGGTGGGGGCAGGAATTCAGTGCTCATTGCGCAGAGGAACGAGGTGGCCAGAGCTTGTTGAAACAGCACATGGCTCCATCCTGGGAGAACCCTGGGCCCGGAGCACTAAACCTGGAGTCTCAGTGTCCCGCTTCGCAACTATTATGTCCGCTATTAGCATACTGCACGCTCTTGGGGACATCCATCTATAATCCTGTCCAAGTCTTTCTCTGCCCCGTCTTCGAAGGGGGAGTCCTGGAGGAGACCGTAGGGCTGTGTCTGCCTTCTGTGATGACAGTGTTTTGCTAACATGAGGAAACACTGTGTAGGAGATTTCTCCGTGTGACACGGAGAGCAGCGGCAACTCCAGGTGTTCACACGGAGTTCAGATGTTCCATTTCGGCAAAGCTGTCAGGCTCTCCGCAGCCTGCCAGAATCCGCGCTTGCTCACAGCTGCAGGACGGGTTCGTTTACTGTTTCCCACTCACTCCTCACCCTCCCCAACCCCCCACAGGCCATCAAGGAAGACTTCTTGCCATAACTCCTCTTGTGCACAAATTTAAAAACTTGATGGGTCAAATGCCACTCAGGACCATGTCACCTCTCTCAAGAAAGAGAAGGAAGCGCTGCTTCCATCTGCAACGATAACAGTTTTCAGCCGACCCGAATATGGTAATTGTACAGAGAGCAGCCCCTTTCGCAGCATTTCCCTTGTGCCATTCACTGAGGTTGGCAATTCTCGTTTCTCACAACGATTCAGTGGCACGGTGGTTTTTGTGGAGGCATAAAGGGGCCATTGCATAAATCGGTACAAACCACACCAGTCTCTTACCCCTATGAGGCAAGGTCACAGGCTAACTTGTCCAGACAGGTATTTCCTCGTTCCACTGACGTTCAGGTCAGGATCAGGTACAACTGTTTCATTTCTACCACAGATCATAGCCATTCTCTTTTGTCTTAGAATAGTTTGCCTTTCCCTTTCCTGTTTGATATGCGGAAACTATCCAACTAAAACAGTTGTTTGTTCAATTGACGCTGGCTAGCTGGAAGCCCACAGAACAGTGAGGAGTCGAGCACTGTTGTCCTTGAGGTCAAGGTATCAGGCCTGCCAGAATTCATCTGAAAGTGCTTCACTGCTTATGGGCCAAAACTTGTACTACATGTCACGAGATCCCTCGGGATTGAGATTTCCAGAGTATAAATGAAGGCTGCGTTGTGTCTCTCCTACTCATCTCAGGAATGGTCCAACTTCTTGGCACGAAACTGGGACTGGTATGTGTTGGAAGACAGCCAAAATCAGAGAAATGTTATACAAATTTTGCATTGGGAAAAAAGGATTTGGGACTTTAGAAAACTGTGCTCCTTTGAGCCAGGGTTAGGGTGCCACGTGACCTGCTTCTGTGTCATCAGTGGGCATTTCTATGGCTAAGAAATATGTCTGAGACTTCCTGAGCCAAAGACATCCCTGT
Source organism: Glossophaga mutica (assembly GCA_039655065.1). NCBI lineage: Eukaryota > Metazoa > Chordata > Mammalia > Chiroptera > Phyllostomidae > Glossophaga > Glossophaga mutica. Next base: position 13,037,980 of record CM077315.1, on the reverse strand, counting down.
TTCAGGACCAAAAATGTGTTTATTATTCTTACTGATGTTTTTAATGATGTCAGAAATACTATGGGTGACATAAAAAAGTAAATCCACTAGAGTGATAAATGATTGTATGATCCTAAATAACATACCTAATACACAAGAGGCTTACGATAAATCTGGATCTCCACATACTCCTTAATGACACCGGAGCACGGGCTACTGTGGGAAACTGCAACCCAGCAATCTGGCTGCTCAGCCTGTCATCTTTCTCTGATGAATGGGGGGCTTATGGGAAAATTTCCATTAGTACTCAAGAGGGCAAGTAACATCAATCATATCTGTCCCTCAGAGGAAATGTTCATATATAACAATTTCCAGGTAGACATATTTGAATTTAGAAAAACAATAAGTTTTTTAAATAATATGATATTTTGCTGGAGTGGCAGTAGCCAGTGTCAATTCTGAATCAATTCTCTCAGTGTTGGACTTGCGGAAATCCAACAGGATCAAATTAACTTTATGTTTAGTCAAGATGAATAAAGCTGTAGAAATGTAGGGGTTGGCTCAGTCAAAGGATAGTGTCTTGAGGTGGTGGCTGATTAAGGAATAAAAATGTTGCTGATAAGAAAATAGATAGCGTCTTTTATTTACGGAACAGCTCAGCTCTTCCCTCAGGACCCATACTGCATCTGATTTGCAATTTTAAACCAAAAATATACAGGAAAACTCTAGGAATGAAAGCTTTATGCAAACACGAGGTAGCTATAGTGGTGTTTGTAGCAGTGGAAATAGTAGCAGCAGCAAGAGTGGCAGTAATAGCAATAATGGTAGTAGGGGTAGTCACATTAGTAATAATAATAATAATAATAGGAGTGCTGGTAACAATATAAGTAGCAGCTCATGTTATAGAAACGGAGCTGAGAAGACCGGGCAGGTACCTTCCAGCTCTCTCCTCTCGTTGTATAGATAGAAAGCTGAAGTTAAGAGAGAACAAAGGGTTTATATAAGGTCTTACAGTAAGTAAACAGAACACCTAGGAAGAGAATTTAAACCTATAAATAGAACACAAATCTATAAATCTGTGATTCTACAAGCTGTTCAAGAGGTAGAAAATCTGGAACTCTTGGCAGTCTTTGCAGAACATCAAGACGTATTACCGTAGTTTTGTCCTTACATAAACCAAGAATAGTCCCAGAAACACACACACACACACACACACACACACACACACACACACACACACACACTTGTGCTCTTTACTTGCAATGCATTCATTAAAGCCAGGCGGAGAATGATAAAATAAGCCTAATGAACAGTTTCTAAATCGTTATATTATTTGTTTCCTTAATATGCATGTATTTGCATACTTTTAGGGACTCATAGGACAATGGGTTGTGGAATATATAAAGAAGAACCTCTTGAGAGGCCACGGTCAGAAGGGTTTTCTGTGTGTCAAAAGACATGTCATGTGTCCATACATGTGTCCAATAGAAGACATATTTCAGCTTGGATCCAATTTTAAAATTGTTCTTTTTCTAAAAGATTTTATGTATTTTATTTTTAGAGAGGCGGGGAGAAAGAGAAAGAGAGGGAGAGAAACATCTGTGGTTGCCTCTCACACACCCACTACTGGGGACCTGGCCCGCAACCCAGGTGTGTGCCCTGACTGGGAATCGAACTGAAAACCCTTTGGTTCGCAGCTTGAGCTCAATCCACTGAGCTACACCAGCCAGGGCTAAAATTACTCTTTATGTTAAAGTTTTGGTGCTGTCACTGGAAGGACCCAGAGACCAGAGAATCCAGAGTTCTCCAATGAGAGAAAGAAATCTTTAAGACTGAGAGAAGAGGGAACAGCCATTTTCCAAGATGAGTGGATGGCAACAACCTTGTCTGCAGAGCGTGTCAGAGGGAAGCAAAGTCCCCTTAGCAATGTAATGAGCAAAGAGGGGTTTTAAACGAGCTCTGAAACAGGGCTTACAAATAAAATTTGATTGAAGAAGTCAACCACGGCAGCACCAACAAGTGTGGGCTAAGATTTACCTGGAATATAAGGAAGGGAATCCTCAGGAACCGGAGAGCCTAAGATCAGCCTTCAGACTTTTCTACTTTAAGCAGTTCCATGGTAAAGAAGGATTAGAAATTAGCGTTGGAAACCCCCAGGTGCCATCTGTAGCATGTCGTACGCACTCATGCTTCAGTGAGCAGTGCGTTAGACACTGTCCGGTTCTCAGTCCAGAGTGTGGTTTGACCATTTTCAGCTAACCCTGTTGTCCCTATGAAGTCTTGAATTAAAGAATTCCTCCAGAGATAATTATAGACAGAGAGTTAGGCCAAATGAACCCTAACGGACCACGAAGGTCAAGAGTCGTGCGCACACTGTAAGCCCCACGCTGACAAAATCTTCAGCAGTTCCTTCCTAGATGTGTGATAACACAACACAGTACTTGCCAGTAGATAAGCGATGACAGATGTAAACACTTACGGGGGAAAACGGGAGAAAACAAGAAAATAAACTTACTATTTCCCCTTGTCATTTCTGCCGGGAAAAACGTCACTGGGAGTCTATCTGTATTAATTCAGATCCTGAATGTTATGTGACGACCATTGGGAGACAACTTTCTAGATTATGCAGATGCCTTTCTCCTACCCTGGAGCTGTGGCCCCCTCTCTCGCCCCTCCGACGCTCCAGGGCCCCACCCTGCTTTCCACTGCTTCGCCTTCCCCTCGCTGCGCGATCTGCTGCCTTATAGCTTCTTTCATTCACCCGACCACCATGTCCCGTTCCCACAGCAAGAGTCAGGCTGCACTAGAACAATGGCGTTGCTCTCATGCTTTTGGAAAAAGGCACCAGTGTACCTATAACCTTTAAAGACAAGGCCTGCACTCAAGCATACTCGTAGAGATTTCATTTGGAGTGTTGCCAAATGAGGAGCGGTCACTCTGCGCCTCGTTTTCATGAGCAGAACAGTCAGATAGAGGAGAGTGGCGGCCAGTGCAGAGTGTGCTGGGGCTGCCCACGAAGACCTTATCAGTCACCTTTCGTGGCCCACAAACAATGGTGCTGGAGCCAATTTGGGGACTGTAATTCTGCCCCAGGCTCTGTTGGAGGCTGCAGTAGAAGCCTCGTGCTCAGAGAGAAAGCCACTATTTGGCCTCAGGAAAAGTTTCCCCAGCCAAGCTTAAACCCCTGGAGACTCAGGGTGTATTATTTAAGCACTAATATAAGCTAAGAGGAAAGCGACAATACCAGTGCTCCCATAATGGAAAGATCATTATTTTTAGGTTTGTATAGAAAGCGGAGCTGGCAGCTGTGAGGGAAAATGTACCCTTTGAAAAGAACCTACCATTGTTATATTTAAACTGTTGGGATACAGCTTTTGACTCAGAGGCAATTGTCATAGGACAGAATTACCCCATGAACAGGCACTGGCTTAACGATTTTGAAAGTAGCAATACACAAACAAAGAAAGGTGAGGGGCCAGAGCTGAGACGTGTTCTATGACCCATTATTTCTTTTGCCCACTAAAGAATTTGTAACCATATTCAGAGCTGATGGAATATGATAATGCTGCCTTTTTAATTTAATTTAGGTTTTTTTTGCTCATAAATATTTACCTGTGTTTCTTTAGGCAGGATAATGGAGGTCAAGTACTTGGTCAAACAGACTTCCTTTAAAATACTAGATCTGCTGCTTACTGTGTAGCTATGGGTAAGCTACTAACCTCTCTCGGTTTCCAGTTATTTACCCAATAGCTGGAAAATTGAGATAAAAACAGCATCTGTGTCAGAGAGATGGTGAATAATGTTTTACTCACTCTACACATACATACTGGCAGCTTCTCTGTGTCTGGCAACGTGTGAGGTGCTGGAGAGACAACAGAGAACAAGACAGACACAAGATCCCTGCCCCGTTAGGACCTTAAAATCAAGTGAACCAGGTGAGAGAACACAGTGGGGGGTGAAAAGTAGGTAGTGAATAAATGGTTCACTAGAATGCCTTGATTCAATGGTAAAATCCCAGTGTATGTGCCATTGGGCCGTGGGGTGAAGGGGAGCCAAATTTGTCATCCCTAAATACGCCTCTTCCACATTAAAATTATATGGAGCTGGTTGTTTTTAAGAAATAGCAGACCTAGAAGAAGCTCTGAAAACTGAGTAGAAGTTAGCCTTTTGTAAGAGACATCTCTACGCATATGGGAAATCTCCATTTGTACCATACTCCTGTACCAGAAGAGGGAGGGTAACTAAATGTCTGGAAATTCTTAACCACGGAGAAGGCAAGAACTTAGATCTGCGTGACGCCGTTACCACTGCTCACCGGGCTTTTCCTGGTGACCTCCCTTACCTGGCCTCCCTCTCCTGCCAACATTTTTCTCTCATCTTGAGCTGCTGAAGGCATTAAACATGGTGACTTGGCCTATTTCAGAGAGCTGCTCAGTTTCCCCGTGTATCTCCCACATATGCAAGAGGAATGCAAGTTTTAAACTTCTGTTTATCTTCTCCTGTTAACCTATCTCTTTACTATGGAGTCTCAGACAAGAATCGAGAAGGGCAGAGGGGTAATTATTTTTCCTCCCCTTCAGGAGTTAGGCTGACTAGGCTTGATGTCTGTTCCACCACGAATGAGTGACCTGGATGGGTGCGAGGTGTTTTAAACATCTCGGAATCCGTTTCCTCACCTGCGGATCAGGGACAGTAACAATATCTCCCTCCCAGGGTTGGAGTAAAGATGAAATGAGATAACGCACGGTTCCTGGATTCAGGAGAAGTGTGTGAATCAGAAAGCCATCAGACAAATTGATAATGACCAGAGAACTGAGTCTAAAAGCCAATGAAAACAGCTGTCCAATTCTGGCCTCAGTCTCATTTGATTGCCCTTTATTAACACTTTCAATATCAGGTATCACACTGTGGGCTGTGGAGGGGACAGAAGTGAAAAGCATAATTTCCCCGTCTGAGGGCTGGGGGCAGAGGTAGTCCCATGAGAAAGACAGGGCGGTCAGAGGCCAATTCTAAGGGTGGGAGAACTCAGTGAGTGCTGGGAGACAAGTAAAGACCATGGGGGTGCTGTGGGAATGCAGTCAGAACAGATTCCCCGTGAGGATAACTGCCTTGGTGGTCGACCAGTCCTGTGGAGCCCTGGGTATGCTGTAAGTGTAATGCTTTGTCATTCGGAAATCATGGATGCCTACCCAGGGAGACGCCCAGTAAATATGCTACATGTTTACTGCTACACACCAAACAGGAGAGTGGACGAGAAAAATAGCATCTAGGAAATCCACTAGGGACCAGGCACAGGGCCAGGTGCATTCAACACTACCTCCTTTGACCCTTCCAAAACATATGTAAAGGAGATGCCTTTGCATTCCATCCCAAAAGTGAGAAAACTAAGATGTAGAAGGTCTGGTTGACTTAAGTGAGATCATGAAATCAGTGACAGACAATACAATGTGTGTGCCCCCAGGTCTCATTGACTGCAGTGTTCTGTTTCCTACTGTACCACGATGCTTTTCGCTAGTCATATGTAGATCACAGTTTTCCTTTGGGGGGTGGGGAGTAAGTTAAGGAAGGCAGAAGCAGGTCAATAAATAGATTCAAAGTGCTATCCAAGTCCAATGCACTATTATTGTCAAAGGGTCAAAAGAAATACTGGATTTATCCAGGAAAAGTGATTTTCCAATGAAAGTGAGGTCTGTATCAGGGCTGGTATTCAAGTTATTTTTGTCTGTTGATTTTTGCCTTATCCCTTTTATAGGACATGATGTACTGTGGCCATATGTAGTAGATTTCTAAAGGGCATGAGTATATACCATGACATTGAGTACCGGCCTGAAACATGACCTTGGAATGATTATGGTGGTTAATGAGCATATTAAATTGGTCATCTTTTCTAGAACTATCCATGAACTGAAATATAATTGGTTCGGTTGGTAGATATTCTAAGGAAATATCGATTCAGGGAAAGATTCAAGGTAATCAAGCAATGTGGAGTCAAGGACCAGGGTCCTAAAAGAGGAGGCTGCATTGTCCTGTGAGAGGTCAACTTACAAAACTCATGAGGTCAGTCACCTGGAGCGGTTTTCTTTATGGAACAAATTTATCCCATTTCAAAGGAAAGAATAGATGTGCTTAGAAATTCGGTCAAGGCTTGGCAGCGTGTTTCAAAATCCCATATCCTGGTCAATGGTGTTATTAAATCTAATAAAAGAGTATTTTTTTAAGGGGGACTTCTGCATCCAAGGAAAATAATGGTAGTAGAACAACATTTCATCCGTGTCGATTCCGAATTCCCCAGGGAAAACAGATACTAAATACGGCACGTACCCATATTCTGGACACCACCCAGAGTTCAGCAGACATCTCCACTTCCAGACAGTATATTTCTCAACATAACTCATTGCTTTTTTTCTCTGATTCCTGTTCATGATGGAATAATTAAAAAGTCCGATGTGGGTTACTTAGAATTACATATGTATATATTCTGATCACTTGCAAGGTGTAGCTTGCAAATACGTAATTGTAAATTAATATGGTGGCCTCTGAATTCTACATTGATCTCCCGTGATTTGGGTCACTGTGAGTCAGCCCCCGGTGGCCACTTACTTCTGAGTGCTCTGCCACTGTATCCGAACTCATACTGCCGAGTCAAGACCCTGAGTCATGAAGATGACATCAGGCCTATAGCCCAGAGAAACCTTGTCTGGACATCTGGCCAGCACAGCCAGTATTAAGACTCTATTTCAGCACCTGGTAAGTGTTGAAACAACCCATGTTTTTTTTTTTTTTTTTTTTTAATGTAGGAAGTTATTCCCTGGGCCTTACACTGGAAGACAGTGGCTATAGCTCTTTGTTCGACCCTCTTTGAGTGACTCTTGCTGTGTGACCTTCAGCAAACAGCCATTACTGCCTCCAGCATGTCAGCAGGCACAGAGGTGAGTAAGACGGCTGCACTGTCCGCCAGGTGGTGGTAGTCGAGGTGCACCTGCCAAAACCAAGAGAGCTTCGCAGCACAGAGTGAGCCTTAATGCATGTAAATGTTTAAACTATCATTTAGGAGTTTGGTGGATCCTGGCATGAAATGCCTAGTGTGATAAAAGAATCTAGCCATTTCACAAATACGTAAAATAACCTCATGAGAGGGGTGGAGGGGAAGGATGGTAACCTAACTTTGGAAATGAGTGGAGTCTAGAAGATGAAGGCAAAAAGGGCTGTACATGAGCTCTGTACCCTCATCAACGAAGTTGTTCCTCATGGGGGAGGGGTTATTAGTTCTCATACTGCTACACCTGTGCCCTGGAAATAAACAATTAAGTAGATGGCGGTGAGGGCAGCAGCCAGGTTCTCGTGTTGTGTGGAGGTTACACAGGAGGAAGGGCAAGACGCTAGAATGATCGATGTGGTAACGGGTTAGTAGTTCAAGGTAGTGTGAATTCGTGTTTGGTTTAATATAGATACAGATGGTAATATACAGACATATTTATACATACATATGCATGAGCATATGAGGTCTGTCCAGAAGGTATCCAGCCATGTACTATGAAAAACGGAGACATTTATCGAAGAAGATACAGGTTACAAGAAACACTGTACATAGGCAATGACATCTCAGTCCCCTTCAAAGTAGGCACCTTGGGACCTCTCACAGTTCTCCCAGTTGCCATCAGCCACCCCATCACGTTTTCCTGAATCTCATTGTGATTTTAGTTTCAGGAAGAGCCAGAAGTCGCAGGGTGCCACATCTGGGATTTGGGGGATCTGAGTTACCTGGGTGATTTGATGCTTCACCAAAACACTCTGTACCAGATGTGATGCATAAGTGGGTGCATTGCTGTGATGAAGCTGCCAATCACCAGTGGCCCACAGCTGTGACCTTCTGCCTCATCCAAATAGTTTGCACAGAGGAATGTTCAAGTTTAACACAAAATTTGAAGCAGATTAGTTGCTCTACTTGCTCAGTCATTTTGAATGTGACAGCCACACAGTTCACATGCTCGCTCAATGGCATCTACCGCCCCCACTGACTAGTGCAGTGAGGTCGTCATTTTTCACACATGCACATTCCAGCCCACTCTCCTTGGATGCCGGGTTACATCAATGACACGAACAATGTTCTCATTATATTAACAATGGCTGGACTTTTTCCGGATAGGCCTCGTATACTCCCCTGCCTGCTCTGTCAGCTGAGAGGGCCTAAAGCAATGCCACCTCGTCACAACAAGCACACCTCGCTCCCAGATCTTGGTGTCTAATACCATTCACCGATAAAAGGGGAAAAGAAGACTCCTTGGTAAGTGGGTTATTCTAGGACTGGGGCAGAAAACACATAAGATGAGCTTGGGACAGTAACTGAGGTATGTCCAAGGGTGACAGGAGCCAACGGAAACAGCTCCCGATAACCAAAGCTGGAAGCACTAGAACGGTGAAGTAATGGAGTATTGGATTAATATTCTTAGAAGAAAGCAAATAACAACGGGTCCGTACTGATACAAATCAATCATTAAGTAGATAAATCAGTGTGGGAGAACAGACAAATCTCCCATGCAAAAGTATTACAAGTAATTTGTGCAGCTACTCTGCATACAGGAAGAGGAGCTGACACTCCCGTCCTTTGGAGGGGACTGCACACGGCGGCTTCCCTCCGAAGACTGCAGCACGCAAAGGAGGACACGAAGGACAACCTCACAGCGAGGAAGCTGACACGCACCGTCTCAGCCAGGCGACGAGGTGAACAGCAACACCGACAAGTCACCCTGAGACCACGCGGCCCCGAGACAATGGGACGTGAAAATGGTACTTTATTTCTCCAGTCTTCCTCCTCCAAATACCTAACTCCTGTGTAATCAGGAGAAAAAGCATCGTCTGATTCTCAACTGAGGGACGTTTGAGAAGGCGCCTGAACAGTACCTTTCGAAAATGTTAAGATCATCAGAAACAAAGAAATTCTGAGAAACTGTCACAGCCAAGAGGAGACTGAAGAGAAACAAAAACCAGCTATGTTATGGTATCCTTAGTAACCCTGGGACACATAAAAGACACTAGGGAAAAAATAGGGACTCTGAATAAGATGTAGATTTTAGCTGTGGTAACATATCAATATTGCTTTGTTAATTGTCACAAATGTATTAGACTGATGCAAGGTGTTCATGTTAAGGGAAGCTGGGTGGGACATATTGGAACTCTGAATACCGTCTTGACACATTTTGGGTAAATTTAAAACTGTTCTAGAGTAAAAAGTTTATTTAAAAAAATGACTAAAATCATTTCACATTTCTCTAGAATGTTTTCCTATTTATTTTACATGCACTTGGATTTATGTTATATGTACTTATTATATAATGTTTTCTCAACTATTTTAGATAACCTGCATTTCCACTCATTATTCAAAACCTTTTATTTAACGCATTGCAAGAGCATCAAAAAACTACATACCAAAATCACACAATTTACTCCATCTCTATTACTACATATTTAGAGTGTTCTAAAAACATCTCTATTTATAAAGCTATTTCTTAAGGATGGGGTAGAGGTGGTGTTTTCCCCCCACTTATTTTCAAAGATGAGTATCCGAGATGTGGTCATTTCAAGGGCAGGGAGTAGGAAACAGTAGTATATGCTAAATACAGTGCTTCTCATAGGTTCACATGTGGGAGGCTGCCTGGCAAATCCTGGTAGTTCACAAGCAGACTCTGGTTCAGCGGATGCGGCGTGGGGTCGGAGATTCTGGTTTCCAACAACCTCTCAGGTGATGCAGCTGTGGCTGGGCCACGGACCACACTTCGAACGCCCAGGCTATAAAGAGCACTGTGCTGGGATTCAGGTGGGCTGCACTGTCTGTTTCACCATTTCTCTCATGTGACCTTCAAACGTGCCATGAGAAAAACATATGCCCCCCACCCCCCTCACATTCTACCTCCTTGCCCTGGCTGTTGCAAATTAGATCATGAAAGTGAAAGCTGTCTGTGAACTGTGAAATGCCTGGTATAAGTGTCTGAGCTTGCTCTCTCTCTCTCTCTCATTGGACAGCTCACTGCAGTAAAGCTCCCCACATTCCATCTTTTGCAAAAGTGTCTCAATCAAAAAGATGGCAACATTAGCAACTAAGACATGCATGAAATGGCTGCAGCACTATTAAGGGTCTTACAGTCCTCCTTGCCAGGAGTTAGACCGTTTAATCCTCATTAGGACCACTATCATCAACGGGAAGGAGTTAGGAGATGTAAGTGGCAATAAAACCGGAGCCTTGTTTGCAAGGAAATTGACATTCTTAGCAGAGCTGGGCAGGGTATGGGTCGTTAGGAATGGTGGACTCATCATTAAGCAAGAGCAAGTCAATCACACTGAAGACAACGGGTGAAACTTGTGTTTTCCCAGAAACCGGACGCTCTCAGCAGCATATTCCCATCAGGGGCCCAGGTAACACACTCGGCAAAATAAACAGGCATGTTGGAGTCTGCATTTCTGTCCCTGGGATGAGATCCAAGAGACAGAGATTTTATGCTGACATGTCCATCATAACCTCACAATAAGGAAAACCCATTTTACTTCGTTTATTTAATTGACTGGAAATTAATTATGATTTTATCTTATTATGAAGGCTTTGCTGGCACTGATGGGTAGATGGAAGGATGGATGAGTAAACGGGTTAATAAATAAGTGAAAAAATAACTGAATGAGTAAGTGAAGCAGTGAGTGAATAAGGTTTGACAGACCAAATCCCTTGGGATTTGGTGAATAATGTGATTACATTTTTAACATGGCAGAAACCCCATTAAAACCTAAGGTGCTAACTAGTGTAGGAAGAACATTAAAGCTATTGGAAAGTAGGAAAGTCAAAGGCGCCTACAGGCAAGCTGTGAAACTGGGGAAGGAGGGAGAGGAATGACGAAAGACTAGATTGAAAAGCTCTGTGAGTGCAGGCATCAAACCTAGCCACCCATCACTACATACATGTCCAGCACCAAGCCCAGCTCCTAACACACATGAAGGCTTAATAAATACCGTTGAATGGATGGATGAGCAGGTGATCGCAGCAACTGTGCTGAGAGTTTAAACTGTACGAGGATCACTTGTGGAGTACATGTGAAGGTTCCATTTCCAGAAAATTTGATTCTGTAGGTCTAGGGCAAGTTCAAGATATTTGCTTCTTCAAGAACTGTCCCTAGATGACTCAGGTACAGGTGAGCCTCAGTGAGAAACCCCAGCCCAGTTGGTATAAGAAATTATTTCCTGGCGGCCCCAATGAGGCACTAGACATGCCACATGACGCTCCTATGTGGACAGTTTAATAGCTCAATACCGAAACCACATCTTTGGTGTCAGGGCTTCATTTCTGGAAGGCTAAATTTTCCAGACCATTGGTTGAGCAGATAATTCTGTAAACTACAAGTTACATTTCCAAATATACCGTATGTTCAAAGATTTCTGTGTCCTGTCCTTTCCCAAGGTATCGGTTAGTGAGATGTTCTTAACCTTGGATCAACGTTAGAACCACCTGATAAGGGGTCGTTAAGAAGACCATCAAGATTGTACATACACTGGCAAGGAAATTGATTGTTTACAAATATTATAACCATCTCTGATCCTTACACTGGGGTGGAATTTGAGAGTGACTCCAAATCCTGGTCCACCAAAATTAACAAAACATGCATCGATGTCATCCCAACTGCAAAACTAGGAATCAGGGTCTTGGGTCCTGTCCTTTACTCAGTTCCCAGGTTGGTCCAGAGGAGGACGTCCAGAGCATGCCATGGTGGTGATAGGTGGACAGAATGTGATACTCTGTAGGTACATTGCTGATGGCTGACGGTCAGGCTTAACCCAGAGTTCACTGATAGCTCTCAGAGGAATTGATGGACTCTATATATACCAGGCCATATTCCAAGAATATTGTTTTTCTCGGCCAAACCTTTGAAAAATATTGGACACTACCAGTGTGTTTAAGGTTTTCCTCCTTGGCAAATCACTGGAGGGTAGTTTGAGTGGGTTCCATTAAAGAATGAAACCTTATGCTTTATAAGCCAGTCCAAATGGGAAAGCTGAACCTTGGGTAAGCGGCCCAGGGCCTCCTGGGGCAGCCGGGGTTACATCTACATTCTGATCTCCCTGATCTGCAAGCCGAAAGCTTTCAGACTCCCAATTTGTTACAGGAAACTATAATGGAGACACAGAGATTTGTGTAGCGGGGGGAACGAGGGTTGAGTGTGGGTCAGCGTGACCAGGGTTCAAACCCTGCCTGTGCCAGTGGCCAGCTGTTATGTAAACCCTCTTTAACCACCAGTTTCCTCAGCTGGAAAGGTTAAATGCATTCTTTAAAAATCAGGGATGCATAAGAGAACGCGTATAAAACATCCAGGTTATAAAGTATGATAGGCGCTATTTTTGTTGTCTTCGATGACTCATGATTCTAATCAGCCATTACTTGAAGAAACCCAAATCCTGACATACGACCACAAAGTAATGTCACAGGAATTTTCATTTGCGAAGCAAAGCAGATTTGGAGCCAGGCCAAGCCTGGCTACCAGCCTTTGTTCTTATTCCCTCTAATGCCTTAAGAAAAACCCAACGGACGCTTAAAAAAAAAAAAACAAAAAAACACCGAAAATAGAAAAAAGTGATTCCCTAGGGCCTGGTGGATGACAGGGCTTAAAAGAACTAGGCTGCCTACTGCTCTCAGTCGGGGGGCAGCTGGGCCGGCACCTGGTCCCACTTCAGAAACTTTGGTTCACAGCCGAGCCCGGCAACGGAGGGTGCTTGCGAACACCTTGGAATGCAGGTGCTAACCTGGCTTGCTCAGCTCCCAGAGCCTCTCCCAGTGGTTTCTGCAAAGAGTTTTAAGTTTGTCAGCTCATTTTTCACTTGCAGCATCTAACTCTGGAAATGGCAAATGGTCTTGGCTGCCCCAACTCTGGTTAATACACACAGCATTTTTACACAGACTCCCGTTTTCGATATTGCTTTGAGTGCCATAGTCGAAAGTACTCAGCGAGCGCCAGGAGACACTGTTTGGACCTGCCTCTGCCTCTGCCTCTACGGGGAGGCGATGGCATGTGTGTAGCTGCAGAGTGAACCGGAGGACCAGGGGTGTGGAGAGCGTTTGGAAGTTCAGTGGAGCTGGCGCCTTGGGAGTTCAAGGGCTGGCGATGGAGGATACGGTCAGGCAAGTGCTGGAAAGAGGCCTTAAAGGGCTTCTCTTGTTCCGGGGTTCTTCATGCTCTAAGCAGCCACAAGAGACTGGCACGAGATGGGAGTGTCGGCACAATCAGATAATGTTCACGAAGTGCCGCTCTCACTCTGGCTGGCTTTACGAAGCGAGGAGAGAAGACAACGCAGACAGAAGTAAACGAAACACCAGTTCAACGCTTTTGAAGTAGTGTTGGAAGTAATTCAGACTTTAAAATTTCACATATGTAAAACAAATATGTAATTATATATAAAATATAAAATATATTTATAATATAAATATAATGACAAATAATATATAAAATATAATTATAAATTATATAGAAATATAACCTATAATTACACAGGATTAAAGTTATGTATAAGCACACGTTATTTGACACATACACACATTTTTGCCTATGTGAACATCTTAACCACGGCCTGGCCACCCATACGCGTGTGTGTGTGCACAGCTTAAACAGAGAAGTCACAGTGAGGATGGCGAACGGTCGTTAAATTGAGGAGGTGAGTCTGAGGGAAAAAAATCAATGGGATGTGGGAAGAAATGGGGAAAAGAGCAGGTTTTTCATTTACTGGCTTAGGATGTCTGAGTGGGTAAAGAAATTGTCGCAAAGGACGCTTTAAACAAATGCCCTTCCCTGCAGCATCTCCATTTTGCCATTTGTAAGATTAGCGGATTGGCGAGCAGGGCTGTACTGGGATAGGAGGAGAACGTGCGATTTCTGTCGCAACCACAACAATGCCCAACGTGGCCTTCTGGTCAGCAAGCAGCAGCTGCAACTTTGGAAGGAAGTTGGTGATTTCCATTTCCAGCATGAAGTTCTACATGCAAGTATTTAAAAACCAGAGTTGCTACTTCAGAGCTTGTTGCATCTTTGAAGACTAGGATAAGAACGTTCAATAACTCCATAACCGGAAATGATAAATCCAGATTCTCAGTGTGCCTAGGCTAGTTAAATGGAAATTCAACCGAAGATGCTATTTCCCAAGATGTTGAGTTCTCTGCGACATGAATCTATTAGATAATTTACGTAAATTGTCTCAGCCTTCATTTCCTGAACTCTAAATGGGGTTATTGATACTAATCCCATCAGACTTTAGTGAGCAGAGAATGACAAAGCGTGAGAAAAAATGACCGCCATACTGTTGAACAGAGAGGCTCGCCTGAAGTTACCCCTTCCATTCTTCTGTTTAGATGCAGCCTCGTGTCATTAAATATATGATAATTTGGAGTCACAAAGGACTGGAGCTTATCTTATAAACTTGAGCAACTTGAGGTTCCCTGAGCCTCAATTTTCTCATCTGTAAAACGGAGCCAAGAGTAGCTACCTCACATGGTTGGTGAAGTATACGCAGGCAATAATCTGTTTTCATTTACCCTTGTTCAACATAGTCTCAGTAAATGGCGTCAGCGTGTACTGAATGAGCTTCCACAGGAAGCAGAGCATGGTAATAGCTAATCCAGGAGAGAAAAAAAATACGAACATTCTCTTTTTAACTAAGTCAAATGGTGATGAATATGTGTGTGTGCAAATGATGAATATGTAGGAAAGATGGAGGCTAAGCTCTAAATCATTGGGAAAGAAGCGATGTCTAAATATTTTTCTCATGTAACAAGATTATAATAATTCCATTAACAGCACACAATTTATTGCAGCATTGATCAAAAACTATGTGGCAGACACAGTACTAGGCTTTGAAAGAAAGATGAGAAGAGAGAAGAAAATGCAAGCTCTCGCTTGCTTTCCTCAGAAAGTAACCCGCAAGCAAACAAGAGCAGGGAGGTGAACCAGTCTTCCAGACGAGGGTACGCACATGTGTGGCGGGGCACAGAATCGATTTCTTAGGCTTTCTTTTCTTTACGTGACTGATACTTGCCTTTGCGAGGCGTTAATTCCTCAGTTAGGAATAGCCCAGTAATCTGGACTGTTTAAAAGAAGAACTAAATCACAGAAGTAATAGAAGACTGTGTTCTTCAGCAGAGGTTCGCACAGAGACCCAAAAAGACCCTGAACATCTTTAAAACATGGGCCTCTATCGAAGGAAGCAAAATGCATTTTCCATTTCTACATAAACTTTAATATTTTTCATCTGGAGTTATTTCTATACTGTCAGCAGAAAAAAATCTTTGCATGTGGCTGTGTATTTATGAGTGAGTTTTATCTCTAAACAGATTTGTAACTAAAAACAGAAATATCTTTTTATGGAAGACAGCTGGTTGGGAGATTAAAGATACACTTTGTGGGGGGGGGGGCGGCTCACATTAACAAACATTCCTAGACATAGAATGTCTGTGAGTATTAGGAATCTTTTAACTTCTGACCTAAAAAATTTCTAACCCCCACCAGTTTCCCAGGATAGATTTCAGCCTATTTGGCATCTGAAAGAGAGGGGGGAAAAATCTTGGAAAGCCTAGTTACAGAGCTATAATTCTTTAAAATCTTAAGGAATTATAGATAACCTATAAATACTACATGTGAACATAAAATTCCTAAATGCACAGTTCCATTTATGGCATTTACAAAAAATAAATAAATAACCAGTCAAATCAGGCCAGTTCTGGGCTTACTGTCTCTCTCTTGAGATACAAAAAAAGATGTGCATCTGAAATTTTGGATTTGATCTCTAAATTTCGAGCATCTGCCACATGTTTGTGCTGGGAATGCGCTGTCATTGCAATGAAGCTATTCTTGGGCTCATTCTCCAAAGGGCACTGGCGAACCTGAATTTTCTAACCTTTTTATTGAGGCTGGGTGAAACCCTTGGAGTTTGGTAAACTGATCTCCAAACTGGACTCGAGGCCCCAGGGACCACACCATGCCAGGTTATTTTCTTCCTAGTCCAGGACTGGATTTTAAAGCACATGGTCAGGACTCAGGCTGGCTTCCTCCGAGGCTGTGGCCACTGTCAGTGGGACACGGGTGGGAGAGGGTTTGAGGACAATCGCTTTTGTGTAGTAAGCTCCATGCCCCAACTCAGAAGTCACATGTGTTTTAAGCTGACTCAATTTTGGGACTCATCTGAATTAGAACAAGGCATAGATTTAGCTATACTCAACGATTTTAACAGAAAAACCGAAGTTGCACTCATCAGTGTTGGCAGATGCAGGGGAAGTTGATCAATCATTGCAAAGTCCACTTCCCACACTCCCCCGCCCCACTTAGCTGGGTGTTCCTCATAACTCCCTTATGAAAAATGACTTACCTGTCTTAATTTGAAAAAAGAATGCATGTCTCTCTCAAATTCAGAAACCCAATTATTAATTGCCACAAGTAAAAGGTTGTAAAAATAAATGCAGTAAAAATGAAACAAACAAAAGTTTGCTAGGTATTATTGCTACCTGAAGACTCTCAGCCCGATGCCTAGTCTTTGGTGGTTGTTATTGTGTAAAGTGGGGCTGGCCAGCGTGAGCAGATATTAGACAGACATATTACCAACGAATGCACTGATGGATTACGGAACAAGTTACACTTTCACACCTGGTACTGTTCGCTGTCACTGTGCTCGTACCCCTATGAACACGCATCCGTAATGCCCTCGGTACTTTGCGTTCTATGCTTTGGGAAGTCCTTCTCCACGGGACAGCTGCTACCACTGCACAGAACGCGTATCGGAAAGTCGGTAAGGCACAACTTTTCCAGAGCTTGCTGATCATTAGCATCCAGGAGTGGACGAAGTTTAGATTCTCCCACATCTCCTTCCTGCCCATCGACCCGGCCTGCCTCATCTTCCTCATTCCAGAGTTCAGACAGGGACCTCCTTGGCCCTTGGGTATCTCCACCCTTTCACAGACATTGCTTCTACGACTTAGAAAATCCTCCTCCTCGAGGAAGTTCTTGCTCCCACAAACATGCCTTTGTCCACTTAGATAGATGACTTCCGCTAAGACTCAAAGAACCTTTGCACTGTCGATGGGAACGCAGACTGGTGCAGCCACTGTGGAAAGCAGTTATGGAATTATCTCAAAAAATTTAAAAATGGAACTGCCTTTGACCCAGCAATTCCACTTCTGGGAATTTAACCCTATGAATTATAATGCCTTAGAGAATCCTTTTAAATTTTAGACTGCACTGTAGTTCTCAAAGAATGTACCTCGAATTGCGAACCTGATTTACCTTGGGAAGGTGGCAGATTCCCAAGGGTTACCTCTGCACCCCCCACAGAGGACACGGGGCTTGTTCTCAACGCCTAGCCGGCTGATGTCAGTGAGCCCTATCTAGAGGGTGGAGATATGAGAGGGGACGTTTCTGTTCATGCTCTGCGTCCAATACCGGGCTCCCCACGTTACTCTGTGAGCTCCGATGGGTGAAGACCTGCAGGGGCTCAGCCTGCCCGTCAGGGCTCCTCACTCCTTCCCACCTCCTGGGCCTTCTCGGTCTGGCAGTTCTTGTACCCAGCTCACCTCGCTCTATTCCATTTTCACCTCCCCTAAGACTTGGGATTCTTCTTCAGGCTTCCTGAATATCAGAGCTCCTTTTTGTGGCGGGGACAATTTTGTTTCCAGAGTCGTGCTGAGCACGTGGTGCAGCTGCAGCACTCAAGTTAGCACGGGTAGGACCCAAGGTGAGCTCGGGGTCTCCCTCTGGGGATCCCATCTGTCTTTTCACAGTGAAGCACAGAGATGCACAGGGTCCAGCAGCAGTAATGCCATTGAATGGGGTTGGTAGGGTCCACGAAACGTCTGGCACACGATGGAGCAAATTTGAACATTTCGCCTACAATGTCATGTGGTGTGCTTGAGTGTGATATTGTTTTTTTTTTTTTTTAAATATTTATTTATTTACCTTTAGAGGGGAAGGGTAGGAGAGAGGGAGAAGGAGAGAAATATCAATGTATGGTTGCCTCTTATGTGTCCCATGCTGGGAACTGGCCTGCAACCCAGGCATGTGCCCTGACTGGGAATCGAACCGCGATCCTTTGGTTCACAGGCCCGCGCTCAATCCACTGAGCTACACCAGCCAGGGCTGAGTGTGATATTGTTACGTTACAGAATTACATGTTTGTGATTCTGTAGTAAAAGATTTGGTATAGATTACCAGCTCATAAAAACAGGGGCATTGTTTGTGCCGGACCCTGTCTTCCGGGGAGCTGTGGAGGGAATCACTAAGGCAGAGGCTGGCTTATTTTTAAGTACATCGTAGTGACTACTGGCAAGTCTTTTTGATAATGTTTCTTTGAAAATGAAAGCCTTGGGTGGTATGACAAGTATTGTGAAGTAGCATCTTCCTACTGACAACAACATAATTATTATTATAGTTGTTATTATTCTACAGAGGTTTATTTGCAAAATTTAAATGGCATGTATTTTTATCTGGTTTCCTGCCAGACACCAGGTGTCCCTTTCTCTGTCATGGTTAATGAATATCAATTGGAAAGAAGCCTGCCCCTCTGCGAGCATCTCCACAGTAAAAAATACTGAACACTGGGGGCGGAGGTGGAGGGTTGAACTAGGACAACGGGACCAGCATTCCTGCTGGGTCTGATGATATGGGGCAGACACTATTATGTTCTTCAAATTCAGACTCTCTCATCTTCTCAAGAAAACATCAGGGCAAACATTTCCCATTTCAGAGACTGCGGTGTTGAGATGCCATGTGACTTGACCAAGGTCATCAGTAAGAAGCAGAACCATGATTCATGTGTACAGCCTTCCTGACCTAAAACCCCAACATATTGTCTAATTCCAGCTTCCAAGGCCAAGCCACAGAGTTATTTGGTAACCTCCCATCTTTGAAAGGAGTTCCTTTAACAAGTTTGAACACTGAGAAAATTCCTGGGTTGTGGCCACCATGAAGGGGTAGGGAGGGGCCCGTGGGTGGGAGCTGGCTTTTCTCCTTCCTAATGACAGCGATGCATTTTGGATGCTCCCAAACCTCACTGCTGTGCTGCATCGGCACACAGCTGCGGGATGTCCTCCAGAGATGTTTATTTTCACTGACCCTTCCTCTCCCACGCTTTAGTTTTATTATTATTATTTTTTTATGGGCTTAAGTGTGAACAATCACCATCCACATGAAATCTTCCAGCTGCTTCTGGAGTTCTTTGGAGACCAAGGTCTGAGAGCCAAGTCCACCCTGCACTACTGGAGGTGCTCTCTGAGGGAAGAGTCTTATGAGCAGAGGTGAGGCTGGGAGGGAGCAGACGGCAGGGGAAACCCAAGCCAAGGATGCCTCTGGATCCGCAGTGGCTGAGTAATGACCAGCAGACATACAGAGTACTTGTATCTCTGGCCCTGTTTATTTCCCTACTCATCCCCTGTGGATTTGAGGACTGACTTTCTATCAGGAACTGCAATTTTTAACCTGATGAGAAGGTAAAGAGACCTATTAGGTACATTCCAACTGGGTTGTATTGCATTAAACACTTCTTAAAAAACTTTTCTTTTGAGCTACAAGTCATATAATGTGAAATTCACCATTTTAACCATTTGAAAGCTTACAATACAGTGGTTTCATTTTCAGAACACCCAAATACTGTGCAACCATCACCACTATCTAATTTCAGAATATCTTCTCCACATCATGTCACTGAATCCCATGACTAATACAGAGGAGAAACTAGAGTCTCAATGGCCTGAAGTGACAATGATCGCAAAGGTGTGGAATGGCATCAGAACAGGGATTTATACGCCAGAGGACCTCACTTCAAAACTCAGCTGAACCTGTTCACTGGAGGGCCACTCACCGTAAGGTCTGCTGATACGTGGGGACATTTAAGTGCCACTACAAGCTGTGGTTTACTTCTCGTAAGAAACCCAGAAATTAAGATGGAGAAGAAATAGGTTGGTGGCATTGAGCTTACAAATCTATCAGGAAAAAATTAGAGAAGAACCCAGAGACTGCAATCTGTAACTTAGGATGGGGGTTGGGGGGTTGACTTTGATGTAAATGGAGCAGAGCGCATAAATAAAACACACGCATACACACACACACACAATACGAGAGTGAGTTCCCACCGGAAAGTCTACAATGTAGACTCTACCTGCATGTTGGATTGGTATCTCACTATCTGTGTTTCAGTCCTGTCTCTGCCGAACTCTTCAGTATGTTACTGTGGTGGGTGAGTGTAGTCTAGATTCTGATCTAGGAATCAGTAGTTTAGCCAACAAACTAAGCAGCTTGAGTAGGGCAAAGGCCAGGTTAGTCTAGTTGGAAACCATTAGGAAGGATGGTACAAGAATGAGAAAAGGCACCCGGGCTGGTGAGGCTGTTGGTTGGAGTGTCGTCCTGTAACCAAAAGACTGTGGGTTCCATTCCCAGTCAGGGCACATACCTAGGTTGTAGGTTGATCCTTGATCCCTGGTCCCCAGCCTGGGCACAGGCATGTATGGGAGGCAACGGATCGATGCTTCCTTCTTGCATCAATGTTTCTCTCTCTCCCTTCCTCCCTCCATACCTGTCTCTAAAAGCAATGAAAAAAATGTCCTCGCATGAAAATTAAAAAAAAAAAAAAAAAGCATGAGGAATGGTCATGTCAGACACGGGATCACCAGTATTAGGGGAGATGAACTCAGCCAGGAAAGACAGCAGGTTGAGATCCAAAGATGGAGGTTTCTGGTCTCTTGAAGCAGAGAGGGCTAGGGGCAGGATTTCAGAAGAGAAGGAATATTGAGCAGTTTCTGAGGTGACACCTGAAGATCTAATTCCTTGAGCAGGAACCTTCCCTGACACCTCCCGCCTCTTTCTCTGCAAGCAGCTCTCTCAAGCTGCTGCTCCTTTTCTGCAGAGACTGGACCACAGGGGTCCCAGGTACTTCCCACGTCCTCTTCTCACTGGGTTGGGGGTGAGGACTCAATGTGGTCTTCCAAATGGGGTTACCTCGCCCTTTGAATCTAGAAGACCAGCTTCAATGTCAGAAGTATGGCTTCTTCCTTCTCACCACTGTTCAGTTAATGCCCTGGGGGTCTCTTTCTCCCAGTTTATGTTGGGAGAAAACCAACCAACACAAACTGGTTTTGGGGTCTTGGGTTTACAGCTGACCCCTTACATTTGATCCCTCCTCCTCAACTCTGTTTCCTCAATGGCCCTGCTTCAATCACATATCCCCCTTTCTAATCCCCCATTCTACTGAATTCTCCCATTCAAAAGAAAATATGTAAACTCATTGCCTTGAAGAATCAACATAGTAAAAAATGTCAATTCTCCCCATTGATCTATAGGTTTAATGCAAGTCCTATCAAAATCTCAGCAAGATTTTTTTAGGACTTATTTTATTTTATTTTAAACTTATTCTACAATTTACATAGAAAGACAAAAGACTTAGAACAGGTAAAACGATTTTGAAAAAGGAAAATAAAGGAGTCATTCTATCTGATCTTAAGGGTTATTGTGTAGCCACAGTAATCGAGGCAGTGTGGTATATGTTGGGAGAGAGGGACAGACACAGAATAATGGAAGAGAGCAGAGACTCCAGATATAGGCTCATATAAATACATCCAACTGAGAAAATGGTAACCTTTTCCAAAGATGGTATTGGAGCAATCGGATACCCACAGGCTAAACAAACACACACACACGCACAACCCACCTCGACTTAAAGTTCACAACTTGGACAAAAATTAACTAAAAGCAGACTTCAATTCTAAATGAAAAGTATAAAACTATAAAGCTTAAAAAAACCAGAATAAAATCATCAGGATTTAGGGCTATACAAAAAATGTTTAGATTTGACACTAAAAGCATGAACCATAAAAGGAAAATAGATGAAATTGGACCTCATGAGGTTTCTAAATCTGCTCCGTGGAAGACTCTGAGAAGAGGACAAACAGACGAGGTGCAGGCTGGGAGAAAATACGCACAGACCATGTATCTGGCAAAGGACTGATTTCTAGAATACAAGGAGGACTACTGAAACTCAAGAGAGAAAAAAATAACGAAACATTTCAATTAGAAAATGCACAAAAATCATGAAGAGCTATTTCACCAAAGAGAATATATTGATGCCGATCAAGTACATAAAAAGATACTCAATGTCATTAGCTATTAGGGAAATGTAAATTAAAACCACAATGAGATATCGTTGCAACCTATCAACATGACTAAAATAAAAAATAGAAAAAAATGCCAAATTCTGGCAACAATAAAAAGAAACCGAATCACTCATGCATTGCTGGCAGGAATGTAAAATAGCACCATCCCTCTGAAAAACAGTTTGGCCATTTCTTAGAAAACTAAGTATGCAAGTATTATATAACTCAGCAATCTCAGTTGGGCATTTAGCCGAGAGAAATGAACACTTAGGTTCACACACAAACCTGTACCTGAATGTTCAAAAAAAGCTTTTATTCACATTAGGCTAAACTTATAAGCAACCCAAATGGTCTTCAACAGGTGAATGGTTAAGCAAACTGTAGTACATCTATGCCATTGAACACTACGTAGCAATGAAAAAGATAAACTATTAATACACATACAAAGTTGGATGGATCTTAGGGGAATTATACTGAGTGAAAAAGGCCAGTCTCAAAACATTATGTACAACACTCTTGCAGTAACACAGTTAGAGCGATGCAGAAGAGACTAGAGTCCACAGGCCTCAGGACTGGGCTGAGCTGGGGGTGGTGCTGAGTGGGTGGGTGTGGCTGTAAAGGGATAACGCACAGAAGCCTTATGAGAATGGAACAGTTCTGTACTTCCACTTAATTACGGTGGTGGTTACACAAAATCTACACCGATGACGAAAGTGCACAGAACTACATGCACGCACAGAGAAATGCACATAGATAACCGAGGAAACCTGCGTAAGCCCTGTGAATTACACCAATGACAATTTCTCAACACCGAGATTGCACATAGCTATAAAAGATGTCGTCAGGGGAAGAAACTGGGCAAAGGATATATATCAGACCTTCCCGTGTGTTAAACTTCCTGTGAGTCCATAATTACTTCAAAATAAAAAGTTAAAAATAAAAAATTCCCTTGAGCATAGCATCTCTGCAAATGATCCCTGCTTTCTTTCCACCTATGAAAAAGAGCCTACATTTGCCTTCCATGTGTCTCTCTCTCTTTAATTCTATCACTTACAATCTCCTTTCCCTCCTACCAGTTCACTCTAATGATTTTCCTCCAGGTTTCTGGCAACACTTTGGTCTCTTCTCAGTCTTCTCTGGATTCGATCATGCAGTGAATACCCCCAAAGTCTGTCCTGAAGAACACTAACTACATTAAAGATATTTGCATAGGGAGGATGGTAGCTGAGTGTGATATCCAAATACATTTCTAAAGTGTTGAGTAAAACAACTTGCTTTGTAGCTAAATTTCTGAGAGCCCCAAATAAGGTGTTTTATCCTAAGTCTGTAAGAATCTGTCAAAACTTGAAGAAATCCCCGAAGTATCTTTCCACATAAGCTTGCTTTCAGGGAGCTAATTCACGGACGGGACTGGTGTTCCACCTGAGAGCCCTTCTGGAAGTTTTGCTGTGCAGCATGCAGCCTCCACACCTCTGCACACCCACCTGCACCTACACATCATTCCTTGTATGTGTTCTTTCTGACCTCTGAGTCTCTTCATGATTCATGTTATGTGTTCTGTTAATGTCTCCCTGAAGACTCGTTATATGTCTCCTTTGCAACCTCCCATCCTGCTTCCAAAACTATAATCCTATTGTTTCATGAAATTCAGTATTCAGGATGCACATCATTTTATGCTGCTAGCCCTCTCTTGATGTTGATTGTCATGGTTTCATCTGTCTCTACGGGGCATCTTCTAAATTTGTCTCCGTCAGATGTTGTCTTTCGAATTAGCATATGTCCAACCAACAACTGGGTGTTTCCACTGGGTGTTGTGAAAGCCACTCCAAACCAACGTTGCTGAAGATGAACTGAATTCAAAGATGAAGCCTCCAATTCTCAATTCACCTTCTGGCCAGAACACAGTAATTTCACTCCCTGCTAAATTAGGGATCCCTTGTTCTTTTGGATGCTTGAAATAGGTAGCTGAGTCTGACATGCAAATACATTTCTAAATCACACAAGGTTGACTGATGGGAAAACAGTTGGAAAAAATAAATGAGGACAACAGATGAATTTATGAATGAGTAGATGGGCATATTTGACGGAAAACGGAACCCTCCGTCCAGTAACCCTGACTCCTCCCCTGTGTTCCTTCTGTTGCAGTATCAGAGAAATGCCGAGGTTTAAACTGTACCTTCGGTTGGGAAGAAGGAAAGAAAGTACAATGAAGTGCACCAGCACAAAAGGAATGGACTTTGCTGATCACAAAGGCACCATGCTCAGGACCATCTCTGTTTCTGTGCATACGCAGTTCTCACCATTTGGGATCTCTTAGCCTCCACTCTGGTTTCATCCAAATCCCACCCATCCCTCTTGATGCAAAAGAATTCCCTTAGATTACTCTGTCTTCAACAGTCCATGCTGTTCTAAACCAATTTAATAGTCACTGATTGAGTAACAGAACTCAAGGTAAGAAAAAGTCACTGTTCACATATTTTGCGTGGGGAGCGTATTGCAACTTCAAGATTAAAGAAAAATGGCCAAAACTCACTTCTTCTCTTAGGAATTTTGTTTTCCTTTTAAAGGTATTTCACAGCAATACAATATGGTAGCCATTACCATAGAAGATACAAGATATGTTGAGAGCAAAAGATATACAGTGATGCTCACTAAATTTCTTTTGAATAAGTAAATAAAGAGGTTCACATTTTAGCAATCCATTCGGGATGGGTGGGTAACATCATGATGCAGGGAGACCAGGTAGAGAGTGTTGCTGGAAGTGCGACCCTGAACTGGGATAGTGGCAGGGAAGTCAGAGAGTTACCTGGACGGTCAAGTAAATGGTGCCCTGCGTAAGGACACACACGCAGCCCCTCTCAGGGATCTGTCATCGCGGCACGCTGGGTCAAAGAATGAACGATGGCAGGTCTGCACCCTGTCACGTCCGAAGTAATAAATCCACAAATTTAGGCACAGTTTATTTTCTTTTCCTTAGTATTTTAAATCTTTCTCTTGAATCTTCACACTTCTTCTTTTCCCCCAATTTGTAGCAAATGCAATTATACTTCTATTTAAATAATGAAGCATATTACATAGTGATATTTTCACAATTAGAATAATCACTCAATTGTTTTCCCCAGACATATTTATAGTAAGACATTTGGGGAGCAAATTTTTAGCCTGCCAGATATCAACATATAGTAAAGCTTAATCAGAGCAGTTTACCAATGAAATGAAAGAGACTGAAATCTGAGTTGTCAATGATCATTTTGGGTTCAGGAATGACCAACTGAGGAAGCAAAGGCTGTCTGTTAAGCTCAGTGCTATAGCATTAAGCATCTCATTTATCGCTGATTTAATACCTGCGGTTTTGAATTTTGGATTTAAAAAAATCATGTCCCCTACCCATCCCCTAGCCACACATGCACACTCTCACTGGGTTCAAGATATAAAAGGCAACTCATTCTGTCCCTAAATACTGTGTTTTTTTTCATTCTTTGTGCTTTGGTTCACGGGTTTCTTCATGACAAACGTGTTCTGCCACACTTCTTTTCCTGTTACTTAACTCCCAGATTTCCACTGTAAGAATTAGCCGCTGTCTTCTCTGTCTAGCATACATCATATTAATGTGTCATTAATGTTTGACACAAAGGATGTGTTTAGTAAACCTCTAAGTATGCAGAGGCCCCAGGAGAAAATAAAAAAACAGCAAAGAAATGCCTACGTAAAATCTCCATAACTGTATACTTCAGATTTTTTATATTAATTCTTACATAGTGTAAATAAATATTAAACTCTGGTGAGTAGTACATACTGAAGTAGTTGGGGGAGTTGCACAGGTCTACCACTTACTTGGAAATGTGTAGAAAACCGGTGGGTCAATGATAGATAGAGGGATGGATAAATGGACAGACATGTGATGAACAGAACAAGTAAAGTGCTCGTGGTAGAAGCTAGGTGGTAGGTATGCAGGCACTAACTGTAAAAGTCTTTCAATTTGGTTGTATATTTGAAAAATTTTATAAGAAAACATCGGGGAGAAAATAGGTGGAAGGGAAAGATTAACCAAAGAATGTATAAATGCAAACAAAGCAATCAGTATAATCCCTCCTGACTCTGATAATCAGCATTAACTCAATTTTTTCCATTAACTTATTTTTAAGTATCCACTATGCTTCACATAACAATGTTTTGCTACAAGAGAGATAGAAGAGAACTTTTGTGAAATATTTCCATGTGGGAAAGAAATCAGTAAAGGTCAGCCACATGGTCTCTCTCTTTATGTACACTTACCCAAGTATTTATGCATCAAGCTGAGATAATACCACAACTCATAAATTGAGAGATTAATGATAGTTTATGTGTGTTTTCTGAGGAATGGGCAGGGACGTTTTACGGAAACAACCAACTCAAGATTTGTAGCAGGATTACAGGGAGCTCTGGCCTGAAGCCATGACATCATTCAAATACAATATTTTATTTATCTGGATTTCAAGGAAATAAATTAAGGACACATTTTAGGGGTGAGAGTGAAGCATTGGAAATCGTGTATATCCGTCTTCAGACTTCAGACTTTAGAGCAGACTAATAAATAAAGGGCTGGATTGGTCCAATTTAAGGGAGGTGGAGAAAGCAGACCGGAGGACTCAGGTTTAAGGCCAGAGTCAGCTAGTCCCTTGGGAAAAGCACCTAATTCACAAGCCAATTCACACTCTGCAGGACCTAAGTATACTATAAACTCTCCATAAACTAATCTCCTCATCCGTAAGATGGATCAGTAGGCTCTACCTGGCTCTGCTGTCAGGGACTTCCTGCTGAACGTGAACATGGCAGGTTGAACACACCAGCGTGTCTCCGATCCCTCCCAGTGGCCACTGCAGTGGCAGCAGATGACTGAAAGAGGCACGCGCCTGCAGGGTAAGAAGGACAAAGGATGGAAGCAAAGAAGAAATGGACACACAGGTCTGGAAGCTAGAAAGCAGATGGAAGAGTGAAAACTGACTCGGTGGAGAGGAAATAGCTGGGGAACCAGCCCAGGCCAGGCACCCCGTCTGAGGGCTTGAGAAACACTCTGCAGTCAGACACTCCTGCTGTGTCAGAAGGCGGAGTGAGCTGCAAGAACGGACTCCGGAGGTTTCTTCCACGTCTTTACGAGGTTGCTCATATCCTCCCGTCACATCCTCCAGACTGTGGGACCAGGTGAGCACCACTTTCCCACTCCAGCAGGCTGGAAATTTAATCCCTAGAGAGAGTGAACCAGAAACTCCAGCCTCAAGGCTGGAAGGCACAGATGAGGGTTTAAGTAAGTAAACATATAAAAAAGAAAGAGGTTAAGTGAGTGTCTGCAGACTGAAAGGTGACACTCCACCTCAACCCCCCTCTCCTGGTTTGGCTCCTGTAACTTTGGTGAGACAGACGCCTTAGAATTATAGGAAATGTGAGGGTTCTTCACCAAGGAAACTGACCAGCTCAACAGAAAGGGGAAAAATAGATGAACAGATTAATGGAAAGCTGGAGGACAGAGGCAGAGGCAGAGGGTCAGAGAGAGAGAAACAGACAGACACACACACACAGAGAAAGAAAGATTATACGAAGCTTTTCGGGAATGTGGAGAAAGGGAGAGGAGGATGTAACGTTGGACAAGGGGAAGTGGCTATAAAAGTGCTAAATCTCCTCTTCATGCCAGGAAGTCAACAGAGGGAATCTTACAGTGAAAAAATACAATGCGAGTATGAGCACATATTTAGAAATATGAAGGTATATATACTCCAAGAGATTTGACAGTAGTTGTTAGAAATATAAGGGAGGGGAGGGTTTGAGCTTGGAACTGTTAATTTTGTTGCCTACGTTACAGAATTATGTGTTTTTTTTTAAAAAATTATGAACAAATTCTGCTTTTACATACATAGCAGGGTTTATCAATAACGCAGGCTACTGAGTCTGGCTCTACCTCTGACACGCTACGTGGCTTTAGGCCACTGGTTTACACTCGTTGTAGTAATCCTCCCGTCTGTGAAGACAATTTCAAAATAAAACAGAGGACTTATTTCATAGCTTGGTTGTGGAGATTAAAGAATTAGTAAATTTCAGCGGCTTAGGACAGTTTCCAGCAAGTAGGAAATGTTCGTTAAGTCCAGTATCATTACTATACAGAGCCATTGAAGAACGATGATTACATGTGAACATACATAGTAAATAATAAAAGGATACTAAGATCTATATTGAGAAGCTAGTTACACACACACACACACACACACACACACACGTATATTTCATAGGAAAATCCTGGAAATACAGCAAAATAAAAGAGTGATTGTTTTCTCTTAGTTGTGAAGTTTTCTGTACTTTCCAATTTTCTTTAGTGAACATATCTCACTTTTAAAATCAGAAATAAAATCATAATTTTAAAATGCAAACGAACTTTGGAAGATAAATCCAGCTGTCAAAGGGAGAAATTATATGAAGACTAAATGAGAAGTGGTAACATCTGGCCCATCCTGACAAGACACTGGCTTTGTGCAAAGGTCGTGTTCTGAATGCAAGGTGACTTAACTAGTTTTGTTCAGTCTGGGCTTCTGTTGTGACCTGGGGTCCTGGCAACACAAACATCTATCTTCACCAGGATTTTAACGCATTCCTTGACTCAGAGGCATATGCAACAAGGATGAATCGTTTAGCCAAAAATAACTTGCACCATTAGTCCAGCGATTTTCAACAGTTTTCATCTCATGGCACACGTAAACTAATGACTGAAAGTCTGCAACACTGTTCCAAAAAATGTATTTTTTTGTTGATCTGACTAAAACAATGGGTATAATTTTGATTTGTTCACACCAGACAGCTATTGTTGTATTGATTGTTGTCATTTTTTTATTCGACAGTCGAAGGGAAAAGAGGTCAGTGCCGCTGACTAAAGACTCAGGCAATGCGTGTTTTAAGAACTCTTGCCACCGCCCACCAGTTGGAAATCCCTGCATCAGTCATGAGCACTGCCGTGCGCCGGGGTTTGATGGGTAGTACGCAGTTCAAAACTAGGGATTGATTGAACTGATAAAGAAACTGGGATGAGAAGTACATATCATTTACTATATCATTATCTCAAATGTAATTATGTAAGACAACTCATATGGGCTACCAATGGTGCTTCTGATATAACCGTTCTACTCCTTACTCATTAGGGAACTATTCAGTCCCATCAGCAACCACTGTCGTGGGGCAACTGTATCTGTTTTGAAGTTTCTTTTGGGCTTCTTCCCGTGCACCGCCCAAGGTCTGCTGGCTTGCTTCCGTGCACTCCTGTCTGTGCCTTTTCACGTCGATCTGCCTTTTCACGTTGCACACGGATGATCACTCTGTATCAGGGTCTTTGATGGGCTACGCGCAAAATCCCTAGCTTTTGCCAACGTCCTCATTAATGTTCACTTGCGTAACTTGTAACGTCTTATTTATTGTTTCGACACTGTCTCTCACACAGCAGGAGTTCCACGACTCTCAGCCGAGCAGATGTTAGCCACTGTTCACCACCTTTCCAAAGACAGGGCTGAGCAAGAGGGTTGCCAAGCCCTGGTGCGGCTCAGAAGTGCTCTTGTTACGTGTCTCACGGATCTTTTCACAAGCATGTTGGCCTCCCTGGGCTTCTTTTAATGTGCTTTTAACTGTTTCAAAGAAAAACACATCAAACAATAAATCGATGGCCTTGAAATCAAATGCTTGTGGACCAAAGGTGCGAAAGGGTGGGCACAGGCCTGGCATCAGATAGGGGGTTCTGTTCCTGGTGCTGCCAGTTACTAATAGTGAAATGGGGGCAGTTCAGACACATTCTCAGGGCCTCAGCTTTTACTGTCCCCAAAAGACAACGAGCGATGTGTACATAACACCCAGAAGGCACTTATACACTTTGTTTGAAGGACTCTGCAGAAAAAGAGGTCGTGTGACCTATCTGTATGCTGCCTGACATAATCGGTCAGGTGTCCGCTTCCTTCTTCCACACCCGTAAAAATGAAATACAAGTAAGCAGAATGATGGCCGGAATGATGATTCCTTGCACTGAAAAAAACAGTGCGTTACATTATGCTTTACAGGGATAAAACTGCATGACTCTTCTACTTCCAACAGAACTTGAAGAGAAAAGAACAAATGAAATGATACAAGCAATTCAGTGATTCATTTCACAGTGAGCCCCCGTTACATTATCTTTAAGGTCCTGTAACAAACAAAATTAATTTCTAGGCACATAAGTTGTTGGCACATTGATAGACTCCTTAATTACAGGGTCTTTGGTTTAGAAAATAATGATTGATTATTTTAGACTGAATTTCACTTAGTTATGGATGAGACCCTGAATATTTGCGCAAAGGAATTATTTCAAAGTTATTATGATTAATAACTGTTATAGACAGGATGTCTGGGTTATTGCAAAATCCGAGACAATGAAGAGGGTTGTTCTGAGGTAGATGAGAGGAAATTGGGAAAATAAATTGTGCTCCTGTTTATTTATTCCACAAATATTTACTGGATGCTTTCCGAATACCAAGCCCTGCGTTAGACATTAGAGATACAAAGTTAGATGAAGCACGGCTCCTGTCCCGAGAAAATCATTGTGTAACGGAGGAAACCAAATCTTACACAGATGATGCAATGTGGGGACAGAGACGCCATGACAGAGTTCAGAGAGGGGCCCCCAATGTGCAGCTTCAGCGGACGTGCCAAACACACACACACCACCTCACGCACGGGAGGACATGAGCCGAAGTCAGAGCGGTAAGGAGAGGCCTCCTGGGTGGGCAAGGGCAGGGAAGGAAGACGTGCCAGGCTGCTGAGACAGCAGGAACAAGGGTGGTCTTATGTTCAGAGGCCCCTTCCCGGGGCTTGCCCCTCCAGGGTACCACTGGGTGAATGACAAGGATGAGGGACAACCTCCAGGTTTCCCCTGGAGGTTTCCCCTGGAGGTTAGCACAAAAACAGGCAAAAAAAGAGATCGCAGTCATGTTTCAAAGAGGCCATTCTGGTGTCCACACAGAGGCCTGAGATGACCCCATGAAGCTCTTCGAGAAACTGCGTGGATAAAGAGGAAGGGTCGATGCTGGGGTCCACAGTGGCAGTGGAGGCAGTGAAGGTAAGCTGACCCTCGGGTTTCTGACCAAGGGCACTGCTGTGCGGTACGGTGTGAGGTCATTCACCGAGGTATGGAGCTCGGGGGAAGATATATAGAGCTTTGATGGTTTGGAGAGATTTCAAAGAAACAAACAGACAGAACACACAGATCTAAACTAATAAACTTTTGTTCATTAGAGATATGGTCTCAACTAGATGTGATGAGATATCTGACAGAGATGAAACTTGGTTTTCAAAATAGGGATCCAGGCTCCTCCCACCTTCATGCCGTACACCATAGCCTTGCCAAGGGAACATACGGGGAGATCGAGTCACAGTAATTTCCGCGGTGGCTGCTTCTGCTTTGGGAGTCATCGTGCGTTGTAAAAAGGGAGAGAGACTCCTACTCTGGGTGAGGCTACAGAAGGCGGCCTGGCCGAAGGTTGAGAACAGAACAGGAATGTATGGCTTCTCTTAGGTTTCCCAGTTCATGTTTGTGTGTTTAATTAGGTAGGGATAAAAACTATAGGAGAGCGAAATCTAATTTCAGGGGGAACTGAGGTGACTTCCATCTTCTTCTTGTACGCGGTCCTTGACATGTGGTTATGAACATATTTCGTCTGTCATTTCTTTGTTCCACTGCGCCAAATGCCTTGGCAGGCGAGTTCAAGGAGGCAGCAGTGATAACCAAGATGTCACTGCATGGCCAGGTAGGGGTGCACCAGGAACAACAAACTGAAAACAAGTTTCACTTCGATGGGTATGGACATATGAAATGGGATTGTTCCAGGAATGATCAAAAAGCAAATTTTCAGAGAAAAGGGATAGAAAGCCCTGGGCAGGCACAGGTTATTTAAATACTTCCAACTCCCTGGTGAGGCAGCCTTTGCGTACCGGGACCCCACCAAAATGGGCGGGAACTCTGGCTCAGCCGCTTGCTGCCTACGTGACCTGGGGACAAATGCTCAATTTCTCTGATGCCCGTTCACTTACACACTCATTCATTCACGAAGGCAGGGCGACTCAGTTGTCATGCATTGGGCAGGGGTTAAATGAAAGCGTGAATTCACATTTTACAGATGAGAAAACTAATGTGCAAGAAAGAGGTTGAAGGGGGCACACAGTTGAGCCTAGACGTGACCCCCAGTCTCCCGATAGTGACCACAAGGATTTTCTATAGGAGATGGTAAAGGAGGGCATTATTCTGCTTCAGAGAAGAATGGGACTACGAACTTGATTTGGGTTCTCCGGAATCACATCAGCATTTTCCCTCTGTTCTCAGATCTATTTAGGGTTGTGGGGCTTCAAGGGTAACTTGGGCAAGAATATTTGAGTAATTTATCAACGCTCCGCTTTGCTTAGGCTGTTTAGCTCTGGCCTGAGGGAGTCAGACCAGGAGCCTTGCTCACCAATGAAGCCCATCAATCA
This sequence comes from Glossophaga mutica, assembly GCA_039655065.1. Classification (NCBI taxonomy): domain Eukaryota; kingdom Metazoa; phylum Chordata; class Mammalia; order Chiroptera; family Phyllostomidae; genus Glossophaga; species Glossophaga mutica. The sequence goes on along the minus strand of CM077315.1, from coordinate 13,005,351 downwards.
TTCAATCCATCCTTGTCCCCAACCCACAGAGAAGAGCCGGAGCAGCTACAGGGACATGTGCTATTATTTAGGGAACAGCCAGTACATAAATATGGTTGTTTAAGAGGCATGCCTTTTTAAAAAGAAATTGTTTTTCAATAAAGAGAAGTAATGATTATCAGGGCAAGAACCATGAAATAGCAGGTTGAAAATAAAATATGCTTTTATTAAGTCTCCATTTCTATGTGGCAAAAAGGGAAATAAATAACAGAACGCAGAGCTAGTGGCTGAGAAAATATTGCTAAGGGTGGAGTCTAATGACTTGACTTTGAAACAAAGACCCAGCTTTGGCGAGAGTTAAATACATTGGTGAAATCAGAATGAGTTTTCAAGTTCTCCACTGACTCTACATGCAATGCTTCTTTATTTCCTGAAGTTTAAGCTCAAGATGGGCCCTTTAATTTTTTTTTCTTGTGTTTTATTCCTCTTGATTTCATTTTTAGAAGTACTTAGCCATTGTTGGTTTCAAATAAATCCTCTGCTTCATTAGGATTCATTGAAATTTTAAAATATGGTGTTTAAAATAATACCATAATTAACATCCTTTATACTCTGTGTTTTTATTCTCTGATAATCTCCTTTTTGTCTCACCTCTGTGCGCTGCCTTGAAGCACATATGTGTGTGTGTGGGGGGGGGGCATATATGTAATTTTGCTGGTAGGCTGTCCAGGCTCCATTCTGACTGCTTCTACTTTGTAGGTCACTGCAATGTCATATTCCTGTTTAGTAAACTGTGCTTTGTGCCAAGAGGAAAGTAGAAACATGTTAATTTTCCTCCCCTCCAATCCTTTAAAAAAATCTCATTTTTTAGTATCTTGATGAATTTATAAATCAGGCTTTAAGGTTTTATTAAGTTTCAGGTAAGAGTAAATTAAAATCTCATTCACGGATGCTTCATTAATTTCATTTGTTACCAATAAATGTATCTGCATTTCTTGATACATTTGAATGTGTCCTATAAATATATATTAATAATGAATTCCCAGCAAGAAATATAACACATTGTTGTGCAAAGTGTATTATAATGGCAAGTATTTTTAAAGTGTGTTTTTAATACATAATTCAAATTATCAAAATGTGGGAGTACAAATCACAGCAGAGTTTAGAAATGAACTTTTCAAATTTGTATATGTAAATTTCTAGCACAAACCTTTCTATTTTTCTTATGAATGTGTGGGTTTGGACAATTACTTGATAGGCATCCACACATATTAATGGTTTCTGAGCGTGTCATAATTAATCTGTCCTCCTAAATGTACTGCAAAGGTGTTTTTTCTTTAAATTACTCCCACTGTTCCTGTAAATGTGCCACAACTTGTGTTTACCTTAGAGACTATCCGAATTCCACACCTGGTTTTCCTCTTGGTTCAATGAGCAGTTCAAATACTGGGGAGGTTGGGTCGTTGTTTTTGTTTTCGTGTGATTCAAACTGAGAGCTAAAGAATGTGGAATTTAGACGGAAGAATTAAAGAACCAAGAACATCCAAGCCCATTTTCTCTCCCTGGATGCTGTAGCCTCAAATATTTATCCTGAGTGTGTCTAAAATAAGGAGGGGGGCCAACACTGGCTTTCATATCACTAGATGATATTAAGTCGGTCTGGTCACAGATTCAATGTGAACCTATGAGGAAGTGCAACCAGCCCAACTTTAGAAAGAATGCCTGGCCACTGACCAATCCACAGTGTCCTACCATGAAGGAGGCAGCCTTAGAGGTAATGAGTTTCCCATTACTGGAACTATTCATGCACAGGCAAGAAAACCCTTTGTCAGGGAAGGTCGTTTCCCCTCAATGACCATGAACGGTTCCTTCAGCTCGTCATTTTAGGACGTTCTCCCTAGGCCAAAGGCTCCTGCGGGAGAACAGTAACTCTTGTGGGTTCTTCGCTCAGCTGGCCAAGTATTTTTTTGGTCACCCAGGTTGGTTTAATTCTGTGAAATTAATGTAGAGTCTGTTATCAATTTAGATCTTAAGAGTCTTGAAGCTTGGGGTGATTCTAGACATTTTCCGACAAAACAGACAGCAAGTTAAAGAAATGGGTGTTGTAGGACAGAGAATAAATGCATTTAATTAAAATTACACACAGTAAATTAAGTGAGGCCTTGTAATGGGTTGGTTGCCTTGTGTCTTCAGAAATTCATATGTTGAAGTCCTAATCTTCGGTATCTTAGAATGTGACCTTATTCGGAAATAGGGCCCTTGTAGGTGTAATTAGATAAGATGAAGTCATTAGGGTGAGCCCTCATCTGATACAAGGGATGTGCTTATAAAAAAATAGAAAGGCAGGAGATTTCAGACACGGACACACAGGTATACCCTGGGAGAATTCCACGCAAAGACATTACGCTGCCACAACCCAAGGAACTACCGGGAGTGAGGAGAGAGGCCTGGAGCAGGCTCTTCCCTGGAACCTTCCGTGAGATCATGGCCTGGCCAACACCTTGATTTCAGGCCTGGTGGAGAGGCTGCTCTTTAGAATATGCCCAATTCACCCCCAAGTCTGAAGACTGCTCATGGAAGGTCAGATTTCCTTTACATCCAAAATGATATCCTCTTTTAAACATTTGGACATCTCTTGGAAAGCAATCCTGTAAATTAAAACTCTTGCAAGGTACAAAGGAGGAAGCAAGTCTTTGCTTACTTTCCTGCTCCGTGTTGCAGATGCTGCCAGGTTACAGCATGGAGGGCCTTCCTGTCGGGGACCACCCCTGACCCAGGAGGCGACTACACAGGCGCGTCTCATGCCTGGATCCCACCGGACTTTTGTTTACTTGGGTTTTGTTTGATTTGCAAAACACTTTCACACTTTCATACCTAATCCCTTCCTATTATCAATTCTAGAAAGTAGGCAGAGTCTAGTACTTCTATAAATAAAATATTGCCTCATTTGTAGAAAGATTAAATGGACTGCTTAAGATCACACAGAAAATTAATGACAGAGTAGGGACCAATGTATTGGCATTTGGTGCCGAATGATTTTGTCTAGTAGATGTCTTCATGTGTTTTAATTCTCTCCTCTAATGCTTGCTTTGATCTGGGACTCTTAAATATCTGTTGTGTCTATCTCGGCAAGGGTTAACTATTTTGGCCCCATTGTCTTTTGGTTTGGATATGTGACTTGCACAGTGAATAAAATGTGAGTGGAAATGATATGTTTGTGTTTATATTGAAGTCACTGCGTGGTCCCAACATGCACAATCCCTCTGGCATGAGCCTGGCAGTGTTCCCAACAGAAGTTCTCTCTCGGCTCAAGTTCTCACATACAAGTGGCACAGTGCACACTACATCCAACATGTCATGGTCATGTAGAGTGTGTGGGAATAACCCTTGGCTGTAAAGTATTAGATTTGAGGGCACTTCCTTAGCATAGAATGCTGCAACATACCTGACACAGACTACAAAGAAGTTATCTTCTCTATCCTGCCTCTGGAGGGAAGAAGTGTTATTAAAAAATCAATATAGGGGAAAGAGATATTGAATGCATTATACAGACTTTTAATTTATTATGTGCTTTATTATATTATTACAGATAAATACTTATGTGTGATATCTATATGTGATAAGACTTATTGAATATCTACAGTGGGTTTTGGGGGGCACTTTATACCTCATTTTCTCTAATGCTCTCATATCAACCCTGAGATGTGGAGCGGTGGATTATGCAAATGTGACAAATTCTTCCCCTTCCCGCACCATGCCTTCACAATGTAATACAGCAGGTCCCTCCATGTAATGTAAGAGTTAGGAAGTATTTTTAAAGAACATATTTCCTTCTTTTTAAAATGTGAACACTAAACTTCAGAGAAAGCAAGAGGCATATTTAATATTTCTTAGTTAAGGTTTTTTGGAAGAGGCAGTACTAGAACCCAGTACTCTGTGTATCAGCGCTAACATAACTGACTACATGCGAAGAAAGACTTCTGTAGGAAAGTGTTAGGTTTGTGTGATTTCCTCTCATGTGTAACTGCATTTATCTGGCATTTCTCCTGGTCTACAACATTGAGTTGCTCCGACTTTGCAAAAAAAGTTTTACAAAAATTGAACTTTGAGCCATTTTCATAATTGAGATCATCAGGGCTTAAATTACAGATCCATTTTATGATATGAAGACAAGAAGGGACCTGGCATCTTAAAGCAACATTTTCTGGATAATCGTTATTAAATGAAATAACACGTATAGTGTTCCTCCTTTGACACAAGTTGCGTATTATTTAAAAAGACAAATTACCACGGCAGTTCACAGTTTTGAACGCCAATGTTCTTTGTGCGCCTCCTCCGTGTGAAGCATAGTCCAAAAATCTACACATTACACATGTACAATGAAGCAAAAGGACACATTGCATTTTCTACTTCAAAAACAAAGAAAACATTAAAATGATATAGAAATCGCCTACGTAATATGTCGTTACATAGGTAACCTCCTTATATCTGATTACGTAATATTATACTTAATTTGAATTATAACTCTTGAACTTCGTTGTTTTTGCACACGTGCATTTGAAACAAGAGGAAAATTTTTGCGAAGAACAAATCAAAATGTATTTCCTTAGATACACCCCTGCTTACTAGTGTTTAAGCACCTGGGAAGTGATTATTCTCAAATCAGTCACTCCAATGTTAACGTGAATTGGTTATCAGAGATGAAGAAGAATGGTGTGTCTCTCTGTACTAAAAAGTCTGAAGGAACTAAAAACTTAACAAACACTCACCCTTTTTAAGATGATGAATGAACTTCTACAAAGAACTCAATGTTTAGGCTCATCACCTCTTTGTTTTCTGAACTCCCCAGGCAGAGTTCATCTGTGCCCTCACTGAATCTAGTTCTTTTTATTTGTAATAAAATTGTAAGTGTGTTGAACACAAATTCTACATCAGGTGCTACGTAAAGTGTTTTACAGAGAGATTACCTAATCTCTCAAAAGTCCACTCACTGGTGGAGGAACTGAAGGTTAGAGAGTTTAAGAAACTTCCCTAGACACATCAGGCTGAACTGGGCGGGCTGGAAACGTGTCTCAGCCCGCTTAACTCCAGGCAGTGTTCTTGAGTCTCGCACTGTGAGTACGGCAGGACCCACGTGGTGGGTGGTTGCATTACTGCTGGGCTGGTCAGCTGGTCAGTTAGTTGGTTGGTTGGTGGGTTGATTAATTGGTTTACATGCCTTTTTCAACAGACTAGGAGCCTCTTAGAAGCAAAGATTATAATTTATTCATTTTTTTCTGGAAGCAGTGACTATCTATTAAACACTACACACTATTCTGAGTAATTGGGGTACAATAAGGAATACAACAGAAAACAAAACATCAAAACCTACTGGAGCTCACTTTCTGGCGGGGGAGGAAAGACAAATACAACTTTACAAATAGGCAGATAGTGTCCCTGGTGCTATATACTGCTATGGAGAAAGCAACCCAGGAAATGCTAGTGTCTGGAGGGAAGGGGAGCTATTTTATAAGTGGTGGTCAAGGAAGCCTTTATAATAAGGTGATATTACTCCAGGCAGAGGGTCGGTTATCGCCAAGGCCAGAAAGCATGATCGTATGAACTACACGAATGGAAAACCAGGTGCCAGCAGGTGAAGTCAGAGGGGCAGCAAGACTGGGGAGATGCCCATCAGACAGAGCCTGAAGGCCACATGAAAACCTTTGGTTTATGTATGCAACTGGTTCCCATTCAATAGGTTCTAGTTTTTTTCAAAAAAAAAAAAAAACAAAAAAACAAACAAACAAAAAAGAAAACAAAAAAAAAAAATAGAGCTTGACCTAAACAGGTCCCTCCTCGTCTCACTGGCATGGACTCATCATCAGGTAGACAGTGGGGCTGGAAAGGGACTCCTTGATCTCTGCAAACCTGTGTGGAAGTTTCTTATGCAGATTCAGGTTAGTGAAAATATCTGTTCTTTAAGGACTTGATAAAATAATTAATTTTCAACCACGATCAATAAAGTCCAAGAGAGGTAACCTTAGACTACCCCTAGATGGACTATACTATGCTCAGCACTATGGGGTATGGGATAATCTAAAATGTTATATGAGGAATTAAGTTGAACTAATTGGCATGGGCTGCTAGAACACTCAGCAAAAGTGTGTAGTTCGGTGGGGGGAGAGAAGAAAGAGAAGGAAAAAAGGAGAGAAAAAGAGAGAAGAAAGAGGAGAAGGAGGAGGAGGAGATATCAAGGGTCTGGGTTCAAATCCCAGCCCTTCCACTTGGTTATCAGATGACTGGCTGCCTACTTGCCAACACTCCCGTTTCCCTTCTTTGCTCATCTTGACGTTGTCTTCAATATCCTCTCAATGGTCACATCCCTGAGAGAGACTGAGCCCACCGCAGCTTCCTGATCCAAATTGTTATCTAAGACCACACTGCGGTAGTCTCATTGGTCTTGCCAATTAAATGGCTAAGGTGTGTGTAAGTACAAAATCTAGATGAATCTACAATCAGGATCTGGGAGAGCTTCTAGGAAAACTTGCCTGGATCTTAAAGAAACACAAGTCAGGAATGCTTCCTAGGACCAGCCTCTAGGTAGGAGTGCCAGGCGCATGTGCCAGGCTGCCCCATTTGGATAAGTTACAAGGGAAGGCTGGCACAATGGGAAGCTGGCAGGAACCTGGTCCACCGGGATGCCATTGAGTCACTGAATTAAACTCTCTTGGACTCGGGATGGCAGTAGTATCATTTAAGCCACTTTCAGATGGGTTTTCTGTTTATTGCACCTGAAAGCCAACTAAGTAATAAAAGACACAAGATAAGTGACCTCCTTTCATCCACAAAATACTTAGCAAGCCCTATCAGCTCTGCTAGAAGTGTAGGGTACAATGGTGATATAGCTTCTTAATCTTGCTTTAACTTAAGACTTTGCAAAGTGGCACTACTAATACTGACCTCAAAATCCTGCTATGGAGATTAGGTTATTATTATTATTAATCGTCAGCATTGGAAACTTTAAGAAATCAGTGAAGAGATTACTGTTGGATAAGTAGGAAAGTTCAATGGATGCTTCTGGGCAGGAAAAATGGTTCCAGTTCAAGCTTTGGTAATTGAATGATGACCCCCCTTCAGAATATTAGTGATATTAATGGTATTCTGAAGAGAACAGGTGAGAACATCTAAAACGTGGAAAAGTTTTCATTTTCACTCTGAAGAAGGTTAGGCTACCATTGTGGTGTCAGGGAGAGAACAGAGTTTGGAATCTGGAATCTAGACGGCTCTGTGATTTATTGCTCTGTGACTTGGGAAACGAACATCATTTCTCTTGATTTGCTGAGAAAATAGAAGCTATATCAGAAGAGAAATCCCACCTGCGTCCATCACACCAAAGTCCCTGCATCTGTGTCCACAAGCGTGTGTCTTTGCTCTCACTCTGCTGCGTGGACTCGGCTTCCTTCGAGGGCCAGCCTCTCTGGCCCACCCTGGGCCCTCTCTCACCTCGCCAAGGACACCTCTTCCACTGTGATCTTCTTTCCCCCTCACGACGATGAGTTTCCCTTAGGTACTCTATCACTCCTATTACAGCACAAAAACACTAGTATTCTCCATCTCACCAAAAGCTCTCCCTTTATCCCATAACCTCCTTAAACCTCTGTCCGCTATCTCGGTTTCCCTTTATAGCAGACCTCCCACTTCTCATCCCATTTCCCCTTGTACCAACACCAGTGAGGGCTTGAATCCGACCCCTCCCCTGAAACGACTCCTGTCAATTGTTTCTCTTGCCAAATACTGTGGTCATTTATTAGTCTTCATCACACAAATCAAATCACTGACAATTGACATAAACCCCCTTCATCTTTAAAAACTTAACTTGGCCTCTAGGAAAACACCCTTAGTTCCCTTCCTATGTCAGGGGTCATCACTTGTCCATTTCCTTTTTCTTATTTCCCCTCTTATTCCCCAGATCTAAATAAGGGGACTGATTCTTGGAACTCTATCTCCCTATACTTAATCCCCATGTTATCTCATTCAGCCCTTTGAATGTTGAACTCTTGCGTTTATCTGCCTATCTGACTAAACATCTCAAAATGAATCCAAGCCAAACCAAACTCCTGATTCCCTCCCATCCTACCTTCCGATTCGCTCCATCTACAATCTTCCGTCACATCTAACAGTTCCTCGCAGTTTCTCTACGCACCAGCCTAGCCACCACTATTGAGTCCTGTTCTGTCCTCACGTCCCATTTCCAACGCACATGCAAACCCTATTTCTGGGCTCACCTCAGAGACATTTTAAATGCAAACATCCCTCATGTTCCCAGCAGGTACTGCTAGCTCCAACCCCGACCCCCTGATTTCTCACCTGATTCTGTCTTCCCTACCCTGCCCGCAATCTCCTCCCTTCAGAGTAGCCAGAATGGCCCTTTTAGGAAAGATCATGCCACACCTGAACTCAGAGTCCTGCAACAGTTTTTATCTCTTTTAGTAAAAATCAATAAATAGGAAGACAGGAAGGAAGGAAGGAAGGAAGGAAGGAAGGAAGGAAGGAAGGAAGGAAGGAAGGAAGGAAGGAAAGAAGCCAGAGAACTGAAAATTGTCTCCAAGGCTCACAATTCGCCCCGCACCAACTGCCGCCCTCCAACCTCCTCTCCTCTTCACGCCCTTCAAGTCACCCTTGCGTCCCTTTTTCCAGAGGATGCCAAATGCTCCCAGGGCCTTTGCCTCTGGTGTTCTCTCTGCCTGAATGTTTGTCTCCAGTTACCTACCTGGATACCTGCCCCACTTTGCCAGGCCTCTACCGAGTATCTTTTCGAATACACATACAAGAATCCCTCTCCAACAGCACTCTCTTCCCTCATCCAGTTTAACTGTTTCCAAAGGCATTTCATCAACTAATGTACTGCAGCAGTGAAGTAGGTTTACAGTTGTTTGTACGGAAAAACACATAATACAAGAATAAATAATAGCCCTGACTGGTGTAGCTCAGTGGATTGAGCATGGGCCTGTGAACCAAAGGGTCACCAGTTCGATTCCCAGTCAGGGCACATGCCTGGGTTGCAGGCCAGGTCCCCAGTAGGGGGCACATGAGAGGCAACCGCACAATGATGTTTCTCTCGCTCTCTTTCTCCTTCCCTTCCCCTCTCTCTAAAAATAAATAAATAAAATCTTTTTAAAAAAGAATAAATAATCATACAAGAATAAACTCTGCGTTTCACACAACTGTAAACCTACTTTTGCCAACCACTGTATGTGTTTGTTTGTTTCCCTTGGATGTTTGTTTCTCAGATGCCCTCCCCCATTATCACGCAAGCAGTACCAGATAGCAGTTTGGTTGATTGTATTCACGGCCCTGCCTAGAACTGTGTCAACCATGGCGTCAGCTCTCCATGGCGTCACTTCTCTGTTGGAAGAAGAAATGAGTGAATGTAATAATAACCTCTGCTTGTAAATGTCCGCAAATACCATATAAGAGTATATTCAGCATCTGTGTACATTTCCTTCTTATCCTTTCCTCCATATACATACACCTTTGTTTGTTTTTCTATTCATTGATCTTGGAGAGTGAGGATCTTATATACTATTTTATTTATATTCTAATTGTTTCACTTAACATGAAAGCCAAGCCCTCTTCACACATTATTCTGAACTGAGTGGAAAACGAGTCTCTCGACAGCAGGGGTAACCTTTCTCCAAGCAGAGGAGTCTGATTTTTACTCAGCCACCCGTCCGCTCCTGGACATATGGGCTACTTCCATTTCTCATTCTCATTTAACAACATGAGCATTTGTGCCAAACTTTTTTTTACTATTTTAAATAATGTCCTTAGAACTGAGTAAAAACAGAAGGGGGAGGTGAGTTCTCCGAGTGAGATTTTAAAGCTCACTTCTATGGCCGTCCAGAAAGGTTAAACCTGCCCACACTCCGACACAGGGTTCCCGGGACAGCCTCCGACTTGCCTGCATTGCCTTGGCCAATGCCTTTCCTGTCTTGTTAATGAATTCTTCTGAATTCTCTTCCGGTCATCGCTAAGAATACATGTTTTAAGTCCTATTTCCAATGCTCCAGAAACATGTTGATTTTTAAAAAAAAACATTTTTCTTGAAGGACCCTGATTGCCCCTATTTTGACGGTCAGTAAGGCTCATGGTTTTTTGGGTTTGTTTGTTTGTTTTCACGTGGAAAATGCATGATGTGAAGCAACCTTGCTATTTTCGGTATCTTTCTGCTTCTAGAACTTACTGTTTCCTTCCATGTTTATGATGCTGTGCTTTCCCCAGCATAATCAATTCATATGAGGGCTGTGTTACTGAAAAGTGGTTTCCACAACAGGGTTGTGGGTTTCCCTTTGTCCACCCGTGAGCGTGGGAGGTGCTGGGTTGTCTCGGGAAGAGCATGGACTTGGAGTTTGGCGGGCACTGATTCCATCCCCAGCTCTAACACACACTAACTCTGTGACCTTGGGTGGGTTACTGAGTGAGCCCACACTCGGCTCCCTCACCTACAAGAAAAGTAAAAGGAACAGCATGCATTTCATTGGCTTGGGACCAAGACTGAATGGCAACCGGATGAGAACAGTGTACAAAGTTCTTTGACAACTGTAGAGATGTTTGCTCCTTTTCCCTGTGTTCAACCATGGGTAGATTATTCCTCTCGGCCAGCGACTCCAGTTAGCTGTAGCTGTTGCAGGGCCCGGCCCTAAAAGAAGAGTAAACCTACCCTGTCAAACCCTGAGGGCCACTCGAACCTCTTCTGCCCATAAAATGTGGGCACGGTGATGCCTCGATTCCAAGCAGAAGAAGCTTGGTCAATCACGTCTTATTCTACTGTGGGTCAGGACAACCAAAGGAAGATGCCCCTATCAGTGCGGGTCCCAGAGTGAAGATGACATAGGACATAGCCACAGATGACCTTCAGTGGACAGGCAGCGGATGAGAGAGCAATGAACCCCCATTTCTGAGTCACTAGAATCAGGGGACACATTATTATAGTTTAATCTAGCCTGCCCTGACTACCCGATCCCCCAAAAAGAAACACCTAGAGTGTGTCTAGGTGAAAAAAATGCAAACCATACAAACAAAAACACTGTGCTTAATTCTAATCTAAGTATGACCAAGGCTCTTTGTGAGTTATTAAAATTATTTATAGATGCTATTTGCCCTCAAAGAGATCACAGTCCATTATTTCAGCATATGTCGTTATAAATGGTCTCTTCTCCATGCGCACCAGGGAAGACGGTCTCTGACCTGGAAACATGAAAGAGATATCAAAAATGTCCTTCTGCCAAGAAGGTGTGGAGTGAAGAGAGACTGTTCTCATTGTGTCCACATCGTATGCTGCATGTGCCCCATAGTGACTAGCTCACTGCAGGGCCTGTTATTGTGGAAAGACAAAAAGCAATCCCAGAAGCTATTTTAGTTTTCCTAATGGAAAAACTAGATGCTGCAGATGAAAGAGTTATTAGAAAAATAAGTCTTAGCTTTTCTATAAAAGCATCCAAAATGGGCTGTACATTTTGGCTAGTCCATCAGCACTGTGAAGCTGTATGTTAACAGACAGGATTTCTAATAAAAATATTATATATATATATATATATATATATATATATATATATATATATATATATATATGTATACACATTTTTCCCCTAGAAAGTAAGCAAAGAAGAAGAGCCAGAAGTAACCCCTGAGGTTGAATAAATGCGTTTCAGCCCCACCGCCGATGTGCCCTGCCTCCGATGACAGGCGGAAGCCCTGTATTTACCCACGCCACGCACCAAGCTGTTTCTCTCCTCCCTTCCTCGGCACTACGGTTCCTTAGCACCGCTCTCAATTTCTGCTTTTGATGGTGTGCTTCTCTGTCCCTGGTCCTTGCCTTTTCTTCTTGTATTTAAAGTTTCAATTGTGATAAGCTACACATAACATAAAATTTACCATCTCAACCAGTTCTAAGTGTACAGTTCAGCAGTGTTAAGTATGACTGTGCATTCGTATTGCTGTAAAATCCATCTCCAGGACGTTTTCATCCTGTAAAACTGAAACTCTGGGCCCATTAAATAACAACTTCCCACTTCCCTCGCCCCCACCCTGGCAATGTCCATTCCTACTTTCTCTTTCTATGAGTTTGACTGCTTTTCATGATAAGCTGTGGATCAGACCAAGCAATGGCTCCTGTATTATTATCTTTCTAAACCTGAGAGTTGGGCCAAATTCCGTAGCTTAAGTTATCATCAACCCTGCCTATGTTCCTGCCAAATATATCATTGTTTGAAATACTCTTTTTTTGTGAAAATAAGTTTTGCATGGCCAAATTAGTTTTGCTAGTGGTCAATTGATCAAAGCTAAACAGAGAGTATTTGAGAATGTCTAGGAACGTATGCTGGACGTGCTAATGTATGTCGATGGGTCAATACATATTATGAATCTCGGAGGGAGGTAGAGCCCCCAATATTTTCATATCTAAACAAGAAAGCATCTTTTCAATGACAGTCTAACTCGGACATCCAGGGAAATGCCTAGATAATCTTAGGGCGCACATCTCCATAGACTTTCTTGTGGAAAAGCAAATGATAACAGGCATGCTGACACCACCTGAAAAACAGTGTCACAACAGAGAATTGGAAGTAGCTCACTTGCCAGTCCGGGCGAGAACAAAGTTTACGATCATGATGTAGCACACTCCTGTAGTTAGGTAACATGGAGCTTCATGAAGGCTAGAGCGGGGAAACTGGGAGTTACTTTTCACAACCCTTTCGGAGCTGATAGACTTGCAGAGACAGAGCAGTACCATTCTGCTAATTTCATTCTGACATTCATAAAATCATCATCTAGCCCTGGCTGGCGTGGCTCAGTGGACTGAGCGCTGGCCCGCAAATGGAAAGGCCACTGGCTCGATTCCTGCTCTGGGCGTGTGCCTGGGTTGCGGGCCAGGTCCCCAGTCGGGGGCATTCAAGAGGCAGCCACACATTGAAGTTTCTCTCACATGTTGATGTGTCTCTCCCTGTATTTCTCTCTCCCTTCCCCTCTCTCTAAAAAATAAATAAATAAAATCTTTTAAAAAATAAAATCATCATTTAGAGTTGAAAAATAGGGTCAAAGCTGGCTTTATAAGGTGGTGGGGAAATGAATTGAAATTGATTAATTTGAAAGCATGAGAAAAGGTTTTTCTATCAGCATTATGATGGCGAAATCCATTTCTGCGGGTGAGGCAATAAAGAGGAGTTTCTTTATACTTTATCTTGGCAGATTAGCTGTCTTAAAGACATCCTATTATAAAGAGTAAACAAAGTTTATTGGCTACTGTCCATATGCCAGACCCTGTGCTAAAGCTCTTATGGGGATTATAATTTTTAATATAATGTGGTCCCATGAGGAAGAAACGATAATTGCCCCCATTTTGCTCGGGAGGAAATCAGGTTCAGAGAGGTTAACTCACTTAGCAAACTCACCTACCTAGTAAATAACGGAGCTGGGTCAGGAGCTGGACTCGAGCTGGCTCATAAGCACTTGAGGCTAGAGACTTCAAGCCTCTGTCTTGTTCACGTCCTCAGGCGTGAAGCTGGCGGCTGGCTGGAGGCAAGGCCAGGTGGGAACGCGAACCGTGCAGGCGAGCACCAGCTTTCTAGAGCACAACCGACAGATGGGGTGGCAGGACCACCAGCATCGACGAAAGAGCGTGGCGCTTTCCGTGCGCGTGACAGTCCCATGAAGAGGGAGGACAAGGAACAGCAGTCTGTGGTGCAGCGCAGCCCTCGCTGGAAGGGCAGTACTCCCCAGGAAGACGGAAGACTCAATCTGTCTACGCCACAGCATATCCGCAAACTCCCAAACAAGGAAAGGCACTTAGAGGTGAACGATGCTCAAAACCTGCCTGCGGCAAAGACACTCTCTCGGCTTCCAAAACCCAGGTCGCCCTCCACGTGGCTCCGAGAGGGCCATGTGGGAAGTTCCCATTTGAGTGTATGGCCCATCAACTACTCTCTTTTTTTTCCCTGCAAGGACTTAAATATCTCAAGGGTAGATTCCAAGACAGAGTGTCTTGACTTGTTACTGCAAACAAGACATCTTCTGAGTAATATCCCATGGTATGCGTATCCTATATCTTCTTCATCCATCCATCCGTCTACTGATGGACACTTTGTTTCCATATCCTGACTACTGTGAATGATGCCCAAATGCACGAGGGAGTGCAGATAGAGCTTCAAGATCCTGTTTTAATGTCCTGTGGATCTATACCCAGAAATGGGATTGCTGGATCATATAGTAGGTTCGTATTTAATTTTCACTCATTTATTTTTTTAAGGAACTACCAGACTGTTTTTTATAGTGGCCACACCAACTACATTCCCAGAAACAGTGCACTAGGGCTCCCTTTACTCTACATCCTTGTGGAATCTAGCAAGCCAGCCTCATAGGAGCAGAGAGTGGGATGGCGGTTGGCGGGGGAGTGGGTGGGGTGAATGGGGAGGTGCTGGTCAAAGCCTACAAGCTCCCAGTTATCAGGTGAGTAAATTCGGGAGGTGTACTGCACAGCTTGGTGATGAGACTTAATAATACAGTATCAGATACTTGCGAGTTGCCAAGAGAGTAGATCTGACATGTTCTCTCTGCGCACACACACAAAGAAATGGCGATCACGTGAAGTGGTGGGGTGCTCGCTAACCTGCGGTGGCAATCGCATCACAGTATCTAAGTGTTTCAAGTCGACACGTCATATGCCTTAAACTTACACAATGTTATACATCAATTATATTTCCACAGAGCTGGGGAAACTAAAATAAAAAAAGAAGACAAGACATCTTCCTTATAGAGTCACCCATGCAGTGCACATGTTAGAACAAACTTTTAACGGGACAGGTTTCTGATATTCACGGCTACTTTGTTACCACCGCACTGCAGAGTGCATCCTGATAAGTGCATGGCACCAGGGTCACCTGGGAAGTGCACGGGAAATACAGAGTGCGCGCCCACACCTCAGCCCATGAAATCAAACTTCTCGGGAGGGAGCGTGAATCTCTGTGTCCTTACACAGCTCAGATACTCTCATAATCAGCAGTTCTGAAAACCACTGTTAGACACTGCGAGGCACGCCTCGCTCAGCCTTCCACTTTGTTTCCTCTCTAAACGCTATTATTATAGACATAAAAAAGAAAGAAAATCCACAAGTGTTGAAGCTAAACCTTGGGCGGCCTGCACAGTACGCCGAGGAACAGGGGCCAGACGGCCAGCTTTGCTGTTTGCACTGTATGGATGTGGGGAAATTAGTCACCTCTTCTGAGACTGCTTTTTTTCATCTGGGAATCAGAGCTAAAAATAACCTCTACTTCCAGGGTGATGGAAATGTTATCTTTTTTTAAAGATTTTATTTTTTAAAATTTATTTTTAGACAGAAGGGAAAGAAGGGAGAGAAACAGCAATGTGAGAGAGAAACATCCATTGGTTGCCTCTCATATGCTCCAGACCGAGGACCGAACCCGCACCCAAGCATGAGCCCTGACCAGGAATCAAACTGGCAACCTTTCACTCGGTAGGATGGCGCCCAGCTGAGCCACACCAGTCAGGGTGGAAATGTTATCTCCTGTAGTGGAGTGTCAGGACAAAGGTAGACATTTGCCAAAACTTATGAAATTATACAGCCAAGATACGTGCATCTCATTGAATGTAAGTTTTACGGTAATGATAATAACGATAATAAAAATAGTGCCTACTTGGCAGAAGTGTTGTGAATATAAAATCAGATAACCACAGAGAATACTTAGCACGGTTTCTGGCATCTTTTGGATGTCCCCTTACTATTAGAAAACAGTAACTACTATTATGTTTATATTGTGTGTTATGCATTACTTACTATGTATCATTATCAGAATATCTTCCAGAGTTAAACATACCTAAAGCCATGGTAGATTTGGAAGACGGGTTGAAAACTCAGACTACTTCACACTGTGGTCTCAATGGGCATTTCTTCGTGTTTTAAGTGCATGAATTTCTCTTTATCAAAAAGACAACATCTAAAAGCAAATTTCATACTTGCTCTGCCAGTTTCTTACCGAATGTTTTGCATTCATACCTCAGCTTATCCATGACTTATAATTTTGCAAATGGTGCATGCTCCACCACACAGTATATATTTTGTTATGCCTCTGCTATAATTAATCAAGCAAAAAATGAGTATAATATTTCCTAATGACAACTTTGTGCCTGCAAAGAAAAATCTTGCCACAATGTTAATATAGCTATATGGTCGCCTACATCAAAATTCACAATCCTTAATTCTAATTTCAAGCTTTAATTGCTATAGGCCATAATAATAATGAATTTCTTAAAAAAAAAAAAACACTTTCCATAGGTATTCTCTTTAAGAAATGCAACATAGTATAATGATATATGACACTCAGAGAATGACAGGATAAAGAACGCCACACATCACAAATGTGTTTTCGGAGAGCCAGATTAATTTGTTACAAATTTTAATTTACCGAAACCCTAGAAAATGCACTTAACAATAACAGACTTTAGACTTCTGGCCACCATGGAGGCGTAGGGAGATACACTTTGCCTCCTCGGGCAACCAAAAGGACAATAAATTTAAAAACAAAAAATAACCAGAACTTCCAGAAAAACCAAACTATACCAAAGTCCAACAACCAAGGAGTTAAAGAAGAAACATTCATCCAGACGGGTAAGGAGGGGCGGAGACGGGCAGCCGAGGTGGAGAGGACTCAGCGCAAGGTGGCAGCTGGCAAGTGGGTGGCCCCACATTTGCGTGCAGGTAAACAGGGAAGAAGAACTGGGGAGTGAGACAGACCACACAACCCAGAGTTCCAGGGCAGGGAAGTAAAGCCTCAAAACCTCCAAGTGAAAAAACCTGTGGGGGTGGAGTCTGCAGGAGAAACTCAGCCTTACAGGAAAGTTCATTGGAGAGACCCGCAGGGTCCCAGAACGTATACAAACCTACCTGCTCAGGAATCAGCACCAGAAGGGCCCAGTTTGCTTGTGGGTAGCGCGCGGGGAAAGTGACTGAAAACTGGTTGAGAGCTGAGCAAGTGGCATTGTTCCCTCTGGGACCCCTCCCCAACATAAGGGTTGCCCCACCCTGGCAAATACCTAAGGCTCTGCCCCTCACTACATAACAGGCGCACTGAGACAAAGATATATGGCCCAAATGAAAGAACAGATCACAGCTCCAGAAAAAATACAACTAAGCTATGAAGAGATAGCCAACCTATCAGATACACAGTTCAAAACACTGGTAATCAGGATGCTCGGAGAAATGGTTGAGTATGGTTGCAAAATAGAGGATTAAGTGAAGGCTATGCAAAGTGAAATAAAGGAAAATGTATAGGGAACCAACGGTGAAGGGAAGGAAACTGGTACTCGAATCAATGGTTTGGACCAGAAGGAAGAAATAAACATTCAACCAGAACAGAATGAAGAAAGAGGAATTTAAAAAAAAATGAGGAGAGGCTTAGGAACCTCTGGGACAAGTTTAAACATTCCAATATCCGAATCATAGGAGTGCCAGAAGGAGAAGAGGAAGAGCAAGAAATTGAAAATATATTTGAAAACATAATGAGGGAGGACTTCCTTAATCTGGCAAAGGAAATAGACTTCCAGGAAGTCCAGGAAGCTCAGAGAGACCCAAAAAAGTTGGGCCCAAGGAAGCACACACCAAGGCACATCATCATTACATTACCCAAGATTAAAGAGAAGGAGAGAATCTTAAAAGCAGTAAGAGAATAGGTGACAGTCACATACAAAGGAGTTCCCATAAGACTATTAGTTGATTTCTCAAAGGAAACCCTGTTAGCAAGAAAGGGCTGAAAGGAAGTATTCCAAGTCATGAAAGGCAAGGACCTACATCCAAGATTGCTCTATCCAGCAAAGCTACCATTTAGAATGGAAGGGCAGATAAAGTGCTTCCCAGATAAGGTAAAGCTAAAGGAGTTCATCATCATCAAGCCCTGATTATATGAAATGTTAAAGGGATACTTATCTAAGAAAAAGCAGATGATCAAAAATATGAATAGTAAAATGACAACAAACTCACTATCAACAATCAAACCTAAAAAAAACAAAACCAAAAACAAACTAAGCAAATGACTAGAACAGGAACAGAATTACAAAAATGGAGATCACAAAAAGGGATATTAGTGGGGAAGGGAATTGGAGAGAATGGGGGAAAAGGTACAGAGAATAAGAAGAATAAATGGTAGGTAGAAAATAGACAGGGGGAGGTTAAGAATAGTATGGAAAATGGAGAAGCCAAAGAACTTATATGCACAACCCATGGACATGAACTAAGGTGGGGGAATGCTGGTGGAGTGGGGTACAGGGAAGATGGACATAAAGGGGAGAAAAAACAGGACAACTGTAACAGCATAATTAATAAAATATATTTAAAAAAATAACAGACTTTATACATAAGGCAAAACTTTTTGTTGTAAGAAGTGTGTGAAGTGTAATACTATACTTCTAGGAAGAGTCTATAGACTCTTCCATCAAGAGGACGCCAGGGCATATTTATTGAGCTTCTATCCTGTGCCGTGTTCTGTGCTAGAAATTCTGGGGATGCAGACAATGAGAAAAGCAAGGCTCCTTTCCTAAGGAATCCACGCTTCGCATTGGGGATGTTGCCTATAGTAGCTGGGTTTTGATGAATTGCCAGTCTCCTGTCTCCAGAACTCAGAACAACAGCAACAATAATAACGACAAGCTGTGAGACTAAAAACCTTAAAGTAAAATAATAGATATGATCACCACAAAGAAATAAATGACTCCTGGGTGACAGAAAGGTTTGGCTGCAGCAAAACTGCTTATATTAACATACTTGAAGAAAAGCGTGGCTATCAAAAGGAGGAGGAGCCGGAGATGAAAGAGACTCGCACAGCAATGCGCCCCAGCCAGGCACGGGGGGGGGGGGGGGGGTGGCGGGGGGAGGGGAGGCCAGACGCGCCCACAGGGGCCTCTCCCCCATCTGACGGGGCGCTCCTACTGCAGGGACAGCATGCAGGCTGCGGGTTTGAGGCCACCAACGACTTGGATTGCCCCTGAGCTCTCCTTCTTCGTGACTGAGGCTCCCCCAAATCTGTAACTGTAACGGATCTGTTCCTACCATTCCCAGCACGTGCACACGTACTTCAGCTTGACATTGTCACCAGCTTCACTGACATGTTTGGTTTCTTATGAGATGTTCGTAGAAGTTGGCTTTCCCATAAAAACACGTGAAGTATCTGTTATTTCCTTACAGTTTATATTTTCTGTTTAATCTCTTTAAAAAGATATGTTCATTGATTTTTAGGGAAGCGGGGAGAGAGAGAAACATTGATGTGAGAGAGAAACATTGACTAGTTGCCTCCCGAATGTGCCCCAAACTGGGATCGAATCCTGGGTTATGTGCTTTGACTGGGAATTGAACTCCCAACCTTTTGGTGTACAGGGTGATGCCCCAACCAATGGTGCCACTGCAGCCAGAGCTGTTTAATCTTAACAGCCCCCAAAGCAAGATATCGTTATCCCATAGTTATGGGTAATCCAAACATCCTTTCCTCCTTGAGTTTATAAGCTGCAGAGAAAGTACTGCTTCACCGATGGCAACCCAGATTCTTAACTCACCCCCCCCCAAAAAAAAAAAAACAATCCAGTGTCATAAACGCATTATCAAATAGGATAAAACTGACCGAACATATCTGACAGGGAAAATACAGGGCTGACATTGTGTCTTTAGGAAGAAAATACCCATTAGACATTGCTCTTCCCCACAGTCACCTCCTGAGTTTGACGTCAGTGGTACCACCTGAAGTGGTGTGATGCCACAGCCTTGTATGATTAAGACTTATAAAATAAATAAGTCATGTGAATATAACATACAGCACAGAGAATGCCATCAATAATATCGTAAAAACTTTATGTGGTGAAAGGCGGTTACTAGACCTATTGTGGAGATCACGTTATAAGGTCTATAAATGTAGAATCACTGTTATTGTACTTCTGAAACTACAATCATATTGCGTGCCAGCTGTATTTTGATTTTTAAAAAAGTGAAGGAAAAAAGTCTACCTTGACTCTGACTCCCAATTTTTCATTCGTCAACCACTCAAGGCCCTCCATCACACCCCGAAACTCTCCTGGAGCTATCGTGTCCCTGAAAAGGCAATTTGGGAGCCATTTCTGTCCACTCGAGGGTTTTCTTGCTGCTCACCGTCCATTCCACATGTTATCTATTTCTTCAAAACGCACATGGGGCTCCTCTTCGGAGAAATTCTGGTGAATGAAGTTGTCTTCATTGTCTTACAAGTAGTTGGGATTGTGCACTTCTGTTTTATCCAGATTTCCTCCACTTAACGTTAAGATACCTCAAGTGCTAGGGAAATATGATCTACGCTCTTGTCAATCATCACTTCTGGGGCTCAGACAAGACGGAACTCTTGGACTTGCAAAGCTGAAGGCTTGGGGTATTCTTCCAAGGTACATTAGCCTGTACAGTTACTTGAAGGCCTCCGGTGGGCATTTCTAGTGATGCTGCAACTTGCCACATGCATTTTTTTCCCACTTGCACAGGAAAAGAAAGCAGATGCAAAAGAAAAAAAAATCCACTAATACGAGATAGCATACGATTCTGTATCTAATTTTTTGATGCAGAGGATCACTTCTACAGGACCTTGAGAGAAAACCCAGGAAATCAGAGAAGTGAAAAAGGAGTTCGGAGTGGTAGGTCTTGAAAGATGGCTGGAGAACGTATGAATGACACATCAAAGGACATCGTGTGCGAAAAGCCAGGCACACGCACGATCTCTATGCTTTCCATACGCTTACAGCACTGAAGGTGGTGAGGTGGTCAGAAGCAGCTCGGAAGTGACGATGCTATCCCCAAATCTTCCTGCTACCCTTGGTCTCCCAGTTCCTACTCAACTTATTCTATTTATCATGCCTAAGCCCCCCTAAATCTTTTTGAGATGCTCTTTATTTTGCTGTGTATAACGCACAAGTTTTTGCCCAAATTTTTGAGGGAAAAATAAGGATTCGCATTACACGTGGGTAGTACTAATTCCATACCTATATAAATGTTTTTAATTTTTTTATTTATGCTTACATGTTAAAAATGTAACCCTAGAAAGCAAGAACAATATCCGTATGCAAAATAATACCCTGGAATATGATAACCGGTTTTATATATAAATAAACAATTGAATTAAAAAAATTAAAATGAAAGATTTTTTTCCCCTGAAAGTTTGGGCCAAAAATGTGGTTGTGCATTCATTATACACAGCAAAATACGGTATATGGACCATACGCATAAATTGATCTGTTCTCATGCAGTTGTGAGGTGGTCTTCCTATGAAGGGTGCAGGGACCACAGAATTAATCAGAGAATCAACCAAATGAATCTGTCATTGATAATTACAATCTATACAACAAGCAATGCATACGATTGTTTTGTGTTATGCTTCTCCTTCGATTTCCCCTCCTCTCTTTCTTTCCTCTTTCCTTGTCCCCTACCCTCTCTGTTTTACAGAGAAGACTGACTTGTAATCACCCGCACACGGGCTCGAGTTACTACTTGGATAACAATGAGCAGATTACTTCCCCTATGAGAGTCTCAGTTATGTAAAACAGGGTGGATAACAGCAACTACTTGGGATTGTCAGTGCAGGTTAAATAACATAATGTATGCAAAATGCAAAATGCCCACCAGAGGGAATATGTATCCTTTAGACAGTAGCTACCCTGCAAATAGTACCTACTGTATGACTATTAAAGGTATTTGTTTCAGTAGTGGTGGGAGAGATAGTAGTTCTAACATTAGTAGAAATAAACTTTTGTCCAACGCATATGCTCTTCCATCTAGACTGGTTACGATTTCCATTACAATTTATACTTAGAGGAGATCACGGTGGCCCTGTGATATACTCTTACCCATAGCAGAAGTCCCCCGTGACACTGGACAAAACCTGTCCGATGGACATAGTCTGAATTCCTGTGTCTGAAATGACCCCAAACTGTTTATTGTGAGGAGCACAGGTCAAATGGCAAAGACCTTTCTGGCCAGATACCCCACTGACCTAGCAGCAATTCTCCCTCCTTCCTGGATTCCATCCATTAGTCCTGGTCCTGGGCCCACTGGGGCCAAGCAGAATGAACCTAACCACCCGTCTTCAGGACAGCCCTTCAGATATTTGAAGAAAGTGATCACCGCCTCCCCCCCACCCCGCCCACTCAGAGCACCCTCAGAACTGTACATCCTCACATCACTTCTCTGTGTGGCTCGCATTCCAAGCCCTTCAGTGTCCTGAATGCCAGCGCGACACCCGGGACTGAAAACTCTGGCACAGTCTGCGGCAGAACACAGGGCCGAGGAGCCGCCCGTGACCGGCACCACGCGTGTTGATGCAGCTAAACCGGTTCCCGATCTCTTTGTGCTGGAGCTTATCAAGTGTATAATTGAGTAAAACATCCCGATCTACCGTGTGTGTGTGTGTGTGTGTGTGTGTGTGTGTGTGTTTCAGAGGTAGGCGGTACATGCATTTGTGTACACACTTCCCCTTCTCCCTCCCTCCTCCCCTCCCCCTCTCCTGCTAGAAAAGATCCTTGTCAACGGCTTCAATCTCTCATGTATATTATGAGAATTAAATGAATCTGCACATGAAGCCTTAGAATGGTGGCTGACCCATGTGAGCACTAAATGAACACTGGTTATTATTACGTTACCCTCGCACGCATTGGTACAGCCCATTTGCCAAGGGCTGGGTGATAGGTTCTGGGGATACGCATAATGTATAAAACATGGCCCTTTCCCTTAAAGCAATAAGTGCCTTGGAAGAAGAAAAACTTTTAAATAACAGGCCAGGCACTACATTAGAATCAGGCACCATGGCGTGGGGCACGCAACGCAAAGGAAGGATGTTGAGTCCATACGGGCTGCAGAGGGTCAGAGGGCAAGGACACATCGGGGAAGTATTTCTGGAGGATAGGACATCTGAGCACAGAATTTCCAAAGAACAAATTGGAATTAGCCAGAGCGTGAAGGGGAAAGCTGATTCTTAGCAGGGGAGACGTGTATGCAAAGATGATGGCACTAAGGGCATTTGGAGACAGGCGGAGTTTCATCGGCTTCTGTGCATTTGGCTTCAGGGTTTAGATGCATCGTAAGATGGTCAGTGTTCAGTTTACAGGAAGTTATCCTGCCATCCAACTGAATGCCTGTCAGTTTACCTCTGAGAAACACCAGGCATGAGACAGCAACCTGCAGACAGCCAAGCTCCACAACGTCTGAGCTGAAGGAACCCGGACACGCAGCTTCGCACCTGGCGCTGCCGCGT
Organism: Glossophaga mutica; assembly: GCA_039655065.1. NCBI lineage: Eukaryota > Metazoa > Chordata > Mammalia > Chiroptera > Phyllostomidae > Glossophaga > Glossophaga mutica. Next base: position 12,982,078 of record CM077315.1, on the reverse strand, counting down.
CCTCACAGTAACACAGGGGTAAGGACACTGCGCAGAGAGGCAGGGAAGGCAGCTCCCTTCCGGCAACTGGTGAGGGTGCTGCTGCCTCTCCTGCTGCTGATTTCCATATTTAACACGGTATTTAAGGCAGACGCTGGCCAAACAAAACATGTAAGTATTCTGGAAGCCACGTTGTCCACAGAAAGAAAGTAAAAGATGTTTCTCATGGAAAAGCAATTACTGGCTGCTGGGCACGCGGGTGAGCAGTAGGGTTAGGGGAGAGGGGATGGGAAGGACTGACTATTTTCGGCTGCCTTTGAAACCCGCCTCCTTTTAAGTGACGGTCTGGCTAAAGCTCTCCGCGTCTTCTCCCAGAATCTTTTGTAAATACACCAACTTTTAGCTGAAAAAAAATAGTCGTACTTTATTTTATACATCTGCCACATCCAAAACAGTTTTATCAGATGATTGATTATTTTGTAGAACAGCCTCCTAGGTTTGCTTCTGTGACTCATCTGACTTAGAGAAATCAGACTGTCTGGCTGCATTTTCCCCTTCCGTTGATGTAAGCAAAGCTGTAGGAAGACAGCACTTCAGCCTGTAAATACGTGGTGAATTTTGCCTCCTTTGATAAACATTTCTTAGTCAATCAAGAATCGCTTGTGCTAAAGACTAAATGATGACTATATGTCACATAGCAGGGAGCTGTTAATGCAATGTGGGCAAGCTAATGGATTCTGCTTTTACTCCATTTTTCCTTCAGATTCTATACCAGAATCTTTCTTCAGGATCTGACATAACACATGAGCTTTCTTTTCCTTCTCTTCTGTCCTGATAACCTCGTCCAGAATTCCTTCCTCAAACCTCCTCGTTGGCAATAAAGGGAGGCACGTATTTATTAAACACCTACTGTATGCCTGTACACTTGAGCTACAGTGATGCAGTATCAATAATTGTTGGTCTCTAGGTATCTCTTGCAGAGACACAGGGGCGAAACAGAGAAACATATGGAATAATATACATGGTGATGAGATGAAATTATGAACCAGACTCTCTGTGGGAAGGGGAAGGTCAGGGGACATATTTTGAAGAAGTCTGATCCCTTAGTTCTGAAAGTGATAATGAGGAGTAGTCGGGAGGAGAGAGACGAGCAGAGGAAGAAAATCATTTACTGTTTATTTATTTATTTACTGACTATGTATTATATTCTGGGCACTGTGAACTGCCACCTTTCCAACTTACAATAATTCTCTCAAGTAGCACAGATGCTGTTACCATTTTACAGATGGGGAAACTGAGACTCACAGCACTAAAGGGCTTGCCCACAGCAAGTGAGGGCCGCAACCAGAACTGTAACTTGAGCAGCTCATTTCCCAAGCCCATTCTCTGCGCCATGGAGTCCTGCTTCCCTCCCCTGACAGGAGCCCAGGAGAGAATGGGGATGACCAACGGCATGGACGTGTTACGCAGGAATGAGAATGGAAACAAATTGTTGACAAATGGTCCTGAATGGAAAACCTAGGGGACCTGGCTGACCTTCCCCCTGAACTCTGCAGTGGCCATCATCACTGTCCCATGTCCTGTTTCACCTGTGTCTCAGGACAGGACCCCAACCAACACAGGATCGATATAAATGATGTGGTTTTGGAAAAGCCTGCCTGCAGTGATGATAGAAATTCAACATCAGGGCTTTTAGAGGGAAGCAGGGACACAGAACTCCTCCTCGTTCTGGACAAGAAGGGGGAGGTGAGTATTTGTCCTACGTCAGAATCCAGCACCCAGGTCTCTTGCTCAGAGTTAAGTGATTTCTATGTTTAATTAATTAAACATGAGACAACACTGCCTTCCAGACCCACGGGGATATTTGTGAACACAGGGAAGCAAAGTAGCCTACTGCTCAAAACGGCTCAAAATAAAAATGCAGGTTGGGGAACTTTAGCTCCCACACCTGGTCATTCCCCAGCCTTGTCCGAGTTAATAATAAGCACCCCCATCCAACCCATTGCTGGAGCTTCTGACATGAGAATGATCCTTGGCATCTTTCTCTCTCTCACCTGCCATCACCGATTTAACATAAAGTCCTGCTTGCGTTTCCAAACCCACCTGGAACGCGCCCCCGCTCTTTGCTGCCACTGCCTTCGTCCAAGGCAGCAGCCGTCTCCTGGTCTTCCTGAGTCCATCCTGCTCGCCTTCGCTCGGCCGCAATGCGTTTTGTCAACAAACGCAGTCACACCACTCATTCTTTGCGAAACAAAAAGTCCACACCCGCCCACTACATTTGAGGGACCACTCGGGATTATTTCCTTGTCCTGCGACACAAAGCCCAAGATTATTTGTCTCTGTGCTTCCTCCAAGTCAGCGAGCATCGGCCTTCCGGGCCTTTGTTAGCTTTGCCAACACTTCAAACCCTGTCTTGCCTCCGTGCCCTTGCAGAGTCTGTTCCTTCCGTGGAACATTCTCTTCCTAGACCTATCCTAGCTAACTGTTTTGCGTATTTTAAGTCTCAGCTTAAAAAGAATACCTTCAATAGGGCTTCCACTTACTTCTTCTTACCACTTCTCCCATATAAATTAGCCTCCCAGTTACATTCCCTTGTAGACTCTGAGCAATTAAATCGCATTCAATAATTTAATTAGTAGTAAGCTATTCAACTCTCTGAGCTTTCCCAACTTCAACCTATAAAATGGGCATAAGAATACTTACTCTATAGGATAGTTGTAAGGATTAGAATTAAAGCCCTTAACAGGCATTCGATGAAAACATTAAAGGTGTTATTCTTTAATTCTATCCATGTCCAGAACAATTCTCTGCGCAATGAGGAACCAATCATGGCTTCTGACCGGAACTAAGGTAACTGTCAATCAGAGTAGAGAGCCTTTTCTGGAATATGGTTTCCAAGACCAAAGCTCTTGAGCTACCTGTGCATAATATTGCATCCCGTTTTGCCCCACCTGTGCTCTGTGGAAACATCGCTCTTAGTTCTTAGCCACTAAGGAGGCAACTGGACAGGGAGCGGAAACACACCACAGTGAGACAGGGTATGGGACTCCTCCCAGCTGTGTAAACTCATTGGTCTTACGCTGAGGACACCGAAGAAAGATAATTTTAAAAAACCTTTCTCCTTTGGGTAGGGATGACTTCTGCCTTCCCATTCTCAGCAGCGGGAGTCAACGTTCCAACATTCATGAAAACTGGAACATAGAGCTCTCCTAAATCCTGTTGTTCAAATTGCAGGCTATTTACAAAGCGAGCCACTACCAATCTTAAACAACATCCCCAATGGTTCTCCTGGAGTGCAAACACGTTTAAATGTGTCTATTCACAAGTTTAAAAAAGAATGTAAATATATGCACATACGAATATTGAAATAGCCTTCTGTGAAGCGTGTTAATAAGCGAACTCCTTAATCCAGACAACAAACAAACCGGAATTAGAAATCAGAACCCCAGCAGTCATCAGGCATACCTGTAACTCATTCTGGGAAATGTATATGGTCTAGAAAAGTCGTTTGCATGCCACAGTTTTGTAAATTGGATTATATTTTTAAAAGGATGATAGGAGTCTGTTTTAACTAGCTTTCAGACAAAATCTTTGGAAGGTGAACAACCATTTTTTGTGATGTGAATAACTGGCATCGTTAAATTCACTTCATAAACAAGGTATACTGCACCGTGTTTAGATTCAAGCAGATGATCCATCTGCTTTTGGTTTTAGGACTCATTCATTCAGTTCACATTTTTTGTGCATCTACTATTCATGTATTCGCTGTGCAAATATTTACTGAGTACTTACCATATGCCTGGCTCTGTAGTAGATGCTCAAGATCCAGGAGTGAACAGGAGAGGTGATGTACTTTGCTCTTGCTCTCCTGAAACTGGTACCCTAGTAGAGCGAGATGACCAGTAAAAATAGGGAAGTGGAAATATGCAATACAATTTCAAGTAGATATTCAGGGGCGGGCAAAAGTAGGTTCATAGTATTAATAAGTAATACAATAATTAATAAAAATAATACAAGAATAAACTGCTTTGCATGCTCACAACTGTAAACCTACTTTTGCCCACCCCTGTGTGTCTTATGAACATGAATATAGAAGTCTAAGGGGATAGACAGTGAGGGGCTACAGAGGACTGGAGTGTGGAATGGGTGCTTCTGCTGATGCGGGGAGAACCAGGGGAGTCCTGGTTAAATAAGCAAAACGAGGGAACAAGCCTTTTAAGAAAGACTAGGGGGAGGCTGCTTCGGGCAGGGGAAAAAGCCAAATGCAAAGGCTTTGAAGATGAGGTACCCTTGTGTTTGAACGACAGCAAGAAGGTGAGTGTGGCATGGAGGCCTGCCCGGACCAACTGCTCTTAGCACCAGGAGGGGCAGGGAATGCAGGACCCTCAGCACCCAGAGATTTCTGCTCGCCACAGAAAGACATGGTCTGTCCAAAGAGATCGACGTTGCTTACATCTTCTCCAGCACATTGTCCTTCCTTCCTTACCTTCTCTGCTTCTAGTGCCTTTCTCCCCCTCTCCCTTCCTTCCTCTCACCCTTCCATTGGTTACCCTTCCACAAACATATATTGCGTGCCTACTGCTTTCCAGGCACTGTGCCTGAAGATCTGATGGATGTCCTCTGTCTTGGGTGTAGTGAAAGGCATTCTTCCTTTCCCACCCGCCCCCCCCGCCCCCATAAGATCAAGACTAGAACGTGTTGTATGAGCTTCTCCAGTGAAACGCAGGCTAGTGGGGCAACTTGCGAAATAGGTTGGAATCCCAGCTCTAATACTTACCGATCGAATTACATCGGACAGCACATGCAGTTTTCTTGTTGTCTCAATGTTCTCACCTGTAAAACAGAAATAATAATACGCACTCCGAAGGAATGTTTTGATAATCCTTAGCTCTATATATAAACTGGTGATTGATATTATTACTTTATTATTTCTTCTTGCTTTCTTCCTTTCCAGCTGGAACCTCAAAGTAAAGGAAGGGCATACTCGTACTGGTTTAGTACGAGACTGAAATTGCCTGCTGGTTCTCTGTCTCCTTTAATGTTCCAGAATATTGTATTCATGATTATAGGGTATAACCCGTACGGGCTGACAACCCGAGATGACCCAGAGAATGGAGGCAAGCCAGAAAACTCCTTCTGCCTGTGCAGAGTGCGTTAATCGCCCCAGTTCTTTACTCTTCCCTGTATTCACACCCTTTCCCATGCAACTCTAAAATATTTTCACCAAACAAACGAACAAGGAAAAAACTGGATTATATTTTTCTACCCCTTAACTTTCAATCTGGCCAACTGCTCTGCTTTGGCCAACAAAATAGGGTAAGAAGCTTCCAGTTCTAAACCTACACCTCAAGGGGCTGTGTTTATTTCCGCTTAATATCGTGTGCAGATAACACTGTCATGAGAATACGCCCAAGGTGGTCCCAGGAAGAGGATGAGGCATACAGGAAGGTGAGCTGAGTTGGCCCAGCCCAGCCCAGCCCCACCTAGACCAGGCAGCCTCAGCAACCCACAGATATACGAGAGTAAATAATTGTTATTTTAAGCCACTTAGTGCTGGGGTCATTCCTAACCTAATATTATTGTGGTGATATGGGACTGATATACTGACCTTAACTTAACCAGAACATTTATTACTTAAAATTATCAATTAAATATACTTGTTGGACTTCTGTGTTTAATACACCAGGTACCGGGGGGACAGATGTACATGAACCAGATGGTCCTCACTGTTGTCCTTGGGCAACTGACAGTCTAGGTGAAAGGGAAAGACAAAGAAATGCTACAGATGGAGTTGAAAAGGGTGTGTGTCAGAGACAGGATGCAGGGAGTCAGGGCAGGGTTTGAGATGATTGACTGACTGCTCCAAGTGGCGGAAAGGAGAATTGCATCTATGTGATGCTTTCATTTCAATAAAGAGGAGGATATAAAAACTCCAGAATTTAGGCTCCGGAAGGATCCTCCCCAGACCTTATCTTAGGGAAACTCTCCCTTACAGCTAGGACACCTGAAGCTCAGAGAAAGAAAACAAGCTGTCCAAAGTGACTCAATGAGTTTGTGGCTGATCTAGGACACGGACCCAGGGCCCGCGCCCCCATTTGACCCCGAAGAGGCCTTACAGAGTCTATATACTTGGAACTGCTATAATATTCCTGACCATAGGTTTTACTACTAACACCAGTTAAGATAAGATTAATCTCCATCATTATTATCGTTCATAACTGTAACACGACTCCTTGCTGAGATCATTCAAGGTGTGATAATAATCAGACCTCACAATTAATGATAGTAATTAATAAATTTCACTTATTGAGCCACCACTCGAAGCACAGGGCTTACTGCTTCAGGTATGTGAGCACGCTTATCCCTTGCAACAGTGCAGGCACATACAATAATCTCCATTTTCCAGAACTGGAAACTGAATTTCCTGGAGACAAAGCCTTTGCCCACAGTCACACAGCTACTAAGTGGCAGAGCCAGGAGTGGGACCCAGATCAAAGGCCCATGATCCTCCCACTTTTCTCTGCAGACCCAGCGGTGGGAAGCTCTGTCTCCAACGTCAGGTTCAAAAATGACACCCCCGTCCCGTCATTCTCTATGTTCTCTGCGTTGTGATACAACCGTCTCCTGGCTTGGATCCTGCCTCTCTTTTTACACCAATTACCAAAGGAGGCCCCCAGGGCCCCAACTTTGAGAAGGCCTGAGGGAGCCTGGAGCTTCTAAGTGGCAACAAGGAACTGACTCAGCAGGCTCTGGCTATCTTCAGAGTCTGGGGACAGGTACTTCAAAGGGTTGAGAGCCTGATACCTTTGATGAAGGAACCGACAGGAAATTATCAGCCTAGTGCTGACAAGGACAACGACAAGAAAAAGCCCACTTTGGCCTCATCTTTGTCTGCGTTGGAACCGGCAGGAAGCACAAGGGACTGTTTAATCCTGACTCCAGAGCAACCTTGAACCCAGGCTTCCTCCTGGGAAGTAGAAGGTGAAGGAAAGGTGAGGCAAGTTAAGAGAAACACCCAAACTTTTGGCTGCCTGGATGAACTGAATCTTTTAATTGAAGCTGTCAGTGGGTTCTTTTCCCCCCTCTTTTCCTTTTTTAATCTAAACTATAATCACACAATACTCTACCCAAGTGCTTGATATGGATTTCTAAGACAGATCCTAACATAGTCATAAAAAAGTCCCCTCTGAAATGTGCACTTTGTACTGTGTCGATGTGTAGGTGTGTTTAAAATGTCACGCACTGGAATGTCTAACTCTGGTTCCCAGGAATTAATCAGTTAGAAAACTGAAAGGGGAGAATTAACTTGCTTTAACACTTACAAGACTCCCCAAAACAGTCATCAAAATAGAACTTGCTGAATAGAAGTAGAGTTATCTTTCCAAAAGAACTCGAACTACTTTTTTTTTTTTTTAAACATTTCTCTCCCTCTAAAACTGCCTTGCAAGAAGTTTTTCCCCTGCAGCTCAGCTACAGGTCACAGATAACCTGCGAATAAAGATGTAAAAAGATATTCTTTCTGCCTTTTTTGTTATTATTCCATAATTTTTAGTACATGCATAGATTTGTACAACCATCCCCGTTGTAGAATATTGTAGAACATTTTCCTCACCCAGCAAAGTTCCTGCATGCCTATTTGTAATCAATGCCTGTTCACACCCGTAGCCAGGACAACCACTGATCTGCTTTCCGTCTCTATAAACTTGCCTTTTCTGGACATTTTAAATAAGTGGAATCATTCAATATGTGGTTTTGCACCTAGCTTTTTAACATATTATTTTAAGGTTCCTTCATTATGTAACATGCGTGAGTATTTCTTTTCTTTTTAATGCCGAGTGCTATTCCGATTCATGGATGTACCGCATTCTGTTCATCCATTCACCAGTTGATAGACATTTGGCTTCTTTCCAGATTTTGGCTATTATAAGTAGTGTTGCTATGAACATTTTGGTACGTGCCTTTGTGTGGATATACGTTTTCAGCGTTCTTGAGTAGAACCCCAGGCTCCGAAGCTCTGGTCTGTGCAAAGGAATACTGACCACTGCTGTTCACCAGCGTCCATCTGATTGACATGTTTAATGTCAACGAAAACCTACCAAGCAATCAAACAAAACAAAGCAAAACAACTAACAAAAACAACTGCTGTCATTGGATGAATTCTGAAAAGATGGCCAGAAAGTAAAGGACAAATTGCGGCCAGTGTCAGATCGCACAGGCTCATCCTTGGACCTGCTTCCCGAACGGAATTCGGGAAACTTCCTTGTGGGCTGCGAGCGAAGTCCCAGCCGTCACAGATCCCGCACACCCGTGCACAGGCGTAATTAGATTGACCCCGGCTTCACAGACCCTTTACGCTCACGTGGAAAAGAAGAGAAAATCCACACAACAGTTAGTAGCCAAACAAGGACAGAAATCCAAGCATCTCTGAGCGAGCATGGGGCCCTCCCTCCGGTGTTACTTCATTTCGAGGGGGAGACGCGGTCACAGCTCCCCAGTACCACCGCTAGGCTCCGTCAGAGTGAGTGTGGAGACCTTTGGGGTGGGCTCGGGCAACTCGAGTTTTAGGGCTTAGAGTAGACCGACAGGGCAGACGAAAACACAACGGCCAAGGGACAGAGAGAGGCAGCTCGGCGCATGAGGGAGGGGTCGGGTCAGGGACCAACCTGCGGGGGTAGAAGGGGCAGGCGCCGCTCCCCGCGCTCTCGGGAAAAGGGCACGGCCTCGTCGGCCTTGACAGTCCCTCGCACCCGCGTGTACTGCGGAGGTGCGAGGTACGCGGACCTGGCGCCGAGGGCCTGTCACCTTGGAGGCCTTTGCTTGGGGGAAACACAGGAGCAAGAGAACTGGGACGCTGGAAATGCAGCGCCCCCTCCCCAGCCGCGCTACGCACAGTTTAAAGACCGCGGCCCCGCGGAGGGCGAGAGGCGCGTCCGCTCCGCGCAGGACGCAGGCTTCGTGCGGTTCGCGGCGCCTCCGGGATCCCGACTTCGCGGGGAAGAGCGCTGGCGCGCCGCCGGGGTGGGGTTGGGGCGGGGTGCGGTACCCGGATAGCCCCGCCCCGGCCCCGCGCGCAGCGGCCGCGCGGCGCGCAAACTCGGGAAGCCCTGGGGGCACGCGGACTCGTGGGGCGTGGTCCCCGGCCTGAGGCCCGCGCTCGGACACCCCCTCCCTTCCCCGCGTGCAGTCCGAGGCTTTCTCTTCCTTCTTCGCCTTTTCCGTTAACTCCTTGGTTCCTCTCCCTCCTCCGCTTATCCCTCCGCGTCCTCCTACACCGTTCTTCGCGGGCTCACAACTCCTTCCCCCCCTTCCCCACCCTCATCCCAGACCCTCTACCGCCCGAGATTCCATTTTCGCTTTTACCACTTGCTTTTCACCTTCGCTCCTCCTCTTTTTTCCTCCACCCCACCCTAGAAAGTTGTTCTGACCTGGGGTTCCCCACCAGGTCACGGCTGTCGCCCTCCTTGACTGTGGAATGTGCCCTCTCAACTCCGCTCCCCTGACCTCGAGCGCCCCGCCCAAACCGCGGCGGGGTTCTGAAGCCTCGGCCCCGCCAGCCTTTCCTCCCCACCCCTCAGCCGGGGCAGGAAGCGGGCCCGGGGCGCCCACCCTGCAGAGGGTCCTTCTGGAGGGGCGAAGGGGAGGATGGAGGGAGAACACCGGCACGGCGCCCTCAGGCCCGTTCTTCTGCAGAACCTCACTCCCAGCCCTGGCGGGTGTGCAACTGGGGGGCATGAGGCAACAAGTGACTCCACTGGCCGGGGGCCAAGGCACCCTTTTGGGGCGCAGTGGTGGCAAGCCCCAGGCCGATCCAGACCAAACGATTCCCCGCACCCAGCTTCGCACGCGAGGCAGAGGAGGCGGGGGTAGCGGGGGAGGAGAACAGAGAGAACAGAGACGTGGCTCTTCCTAAATCCAAAACCTTCCTCCCCAGGTTTCGCCGCCCGCGCCCCAAGCGCAGTTTGCCAGGGATAGGGGACGGAGGCTGGGCAAAAGCGGCCGACGCGGAAGGGTTGACCGAAGGTGGGGCGGCACAATTCCCGACTGCCTCCCCCACTTGGCCGATGCTTTCCCCCAACCCACCACCCAGGCCTCCCGGGCAAGAGCCCAGCCTGGCCAGCTGGAGCGGATTTGGGCAAAGGAGGAAAAGGGGCTCCCACCCCCTCCCCATCTTCCCTCCGCCGCCCTCCCTGATTGGCTGTGCGTCCCTGGAGCCCAACTTCAGTCGCTCCAGACTCTGTCTCAGCCCCAAAGGAGCCGGAGTGCAACGACACCGGGCGGGAGGGGCGGCCACGAATCCCGGGTTTGGCATCTCTGGGGCCCCTAGGGGGAGGGGTGCGGACGGGGTCGGGCCCCCGAAGCCTCCGCGAGGCCTTGCTCACCGCGTCTAACGGCCTGGGCTCCTCTCCGCCCCCCCGCCCTTTCCTTTCCTCCGAGCGGCGGCCTCCCTCCTCCTCCGTCCCCCCACCCCCACCCCGCCCGCCACCTCCCCCTGGTTTCTCATTCCTGCCACTAGCGCGCTCCGCGGCTCATTCCGCGGCCGCCGCCAGCCGAGGGGAGAGTCGCTTGCAGATGCCGCGGGGGCCGCTCGCAGCAGCCGCGGACTTGTGAATGGGACCCGGACTGGGACCGGGGCTGACAGCGCTGCGCTCGCCCAGCGCTAGGGACCGACGGCCGGAGCTCCCGCCGACCCTTCAGGGCCCCAGGTGAGGCGCGCCGCTATGCCTTTTTCTTGCTTCTTGCCGGAGGGGTGTGTGTGTGTGGGGGGGGGTGCTCTGGATGAGAATGCGTTGGGGATAAGGTCTGGCTAGAGAAGGTTTCACTAATGCGAAGGAAATGGGGGGAGGGTGGAGATAAGTGAAGATTTGTTTAAAAAAAAAAAAAAAAAAAGAAGGGAGCCAGCTGTGGGCGCGGGCAGCGCAGCGGGCACAGGCGCCAGATGTGCGCTCCAACCTCTCTCCCCTGCTCCGGCCTCCTCTGAACTCCGCACCGAGGCCGCGGGAGAGAGGCTTTGCCCCCAGCCGGCTCAGGGAGCTGCAGAGCTGCGCCCCGGACCCGCCGGCTGCCCCCGGTCAGGTCCCAGGGGAAAGTCACCCACCGGCAGTGCCCTCCCGCGCGCCCGCCCGCGCTGCGCCTATTTCCGAAAGCGGCGACGAGACCCTCCCCGGCAGGGTTCCTACCCCTTCCCCCCGATCCCCTCCGAACGCTCCCGGAGGCTCAGCCCTTCATTCTAGACTGCCGGGGAGGCCCCAGAAAACCGAAGGAACCCAGCTCGCGCCGGCGATTCCCCCGCACTTTAATAGCTTGGGTTTGGGTCCGCGGACTGCGGCTCCGGCTGCCGACTGCGGCGCGCGCTCTAGCCCCCAAGCCGGAGTCTCTGGGGGAGCTCCGGGGGCCGTTCCTCAGCTCCCGCCAGCCCAACGGGCGGTCTGTGAGCGGTTTAGACTCGGACTCTGGCTTGGGGTTGGCGAATCCTGCCGGGGTCAACGTTAAGTTTGCAAACCAAGCCTTCCCCGAAGCCTGCGCCTCCTTCCGGAGCGCCTGCAGCCTCTCCAGCCCGTTCGGCCTCCCTCCCTCGGCTTTGCCGGGGAACCGGGGGCCGAGGGTGGGAAGCGCGCAGCAGCCGGCAGGATGGGCAGAGCGGCTAGGAGAGCACCCCGTTCAGCCCTCCACCCGGCGGAGCTGGAGGAGAGCCCGCCTCGCGCTATAAAGAAAAGAGTCCCCAGGGAAAGTGGGGTCCGGGAGGCCCCGGAGTCGCTTTCCCTCATCCCTTTCTTGCCAAGGCCCTGCTGTCGCCGGGCTGTGGGGTGCCGCACGCCGCCCTTTCCCGGGTGAAAGGTTTTCTGGATGCTAGAAAAAGCCCTGTTGCTTTTGCTGATAATGCAGCAGGAATTTCACGGGCCATTGCACTGCTGTTAAGAAATCGCGTCTTTTAATTATTTAATAATGCCATCCCCGCTTGATGACGGGGCGTCCCTCAGGGGTGGTGGGGGGTGGAGGGTCGCTCCGAAGCCCTGCCGCAGGAGGGAATGTAGATCTGCTTGGAGTCTGCCCTCCCGTTTCCCCCTGAGGAGATCTTGTTCGGGGTGGCTCTGAAATCTTCCCTTGTTTTTCTTTTCCGATCGTTCCTATTGGTTTCAAATGAGGCAGCGAGTAAGTTTTCAGTTTAATCACAGAGAAGCCAGGATAATTAATCTGGCAAGAGGCTGGATCAATTGCTTTATCACTTACGCTTGCAGCAGACGTCGATGGTGTTGGGGGGTGTCTGGATTCTCCGGGGATGGGGATGAGGGCTGTTCCGAGGAGCGTGGACCCGCCAGCGTCGCATCAGCACCTGGGCCGGGCTGGGTTTTGAGTGCTAGGAAAGGAGAAGGGAATGGGGCTGACCTTCATTTCATTAATCCTGGGATTATTATTTATACAAATACCACAGAGGCATCAGAACCCAGAAGTAGCCACTGCCCAACCCCAGCTTCAGGGGGCCTGGTCTTCCTTCAGTAGAACAAAGGAATAAAAGTTGTTAAACAAAGGGACAGAGTTGTGGCCAGTACCAGAGGGACCCCAAGCTCCTGGTCACTGAAGTTTATTAATGGTGAGATCCGATGCGAAGTTTTAGAGTTGGCCGGTGGGCCCTGGAATTCAGACCTCTGCAACCCTGCCTCGTACAAAGGAATGTGAGGAGTTTTCCAGTGTAGACCAGGGAACGGCATCTGGGAGGCAGGGGAAGTTGGCTGGAGTGAGAATTATCTTATATCTTGCTTTGGAAACATTGCGAGTGAATGCATCAAACGTGTCTGGCAGCCACACTTTATTATTAATCATTATTCCTCTTCCTATTTACATTGTTATTTTTACAGCCTGCATAAAAGCTGGCCATTTTCTTACATTGCTGGAAAGAAGAAATCACCCCTATCCTACCCATCCGGGAAGGGAAATGAGATACATTGGACGGACAGATAGAATAATCTGTGGAGGCCCAGACATGTAAATTTACTCAAACTGGGCTTCTGGCTGACTAGGAAAACAGGCTTTTAAAACAGTTTGAATGGAAGCGGCGGACCATCTTGATAGCACTTCAGAACTTCCCTTATGTTCAACATTCTTATCAGAACACCAGACAGTAAAATTACCAGAAACCTAAATTCTATTTTCAATTAAGATGCAATCTTGTGTTAAAAAAATTATGGCTCCTGTTTTTTTTCTATGACCCAGAATTCCTATTTTCTCTGTGCGGTGGTGGCTGTGGACATTGGTTTAACTGTTTATTTGTGTGAGGAGCCAGGGCAGGGTCACAGAGAGGTGCGGTGATTTGGGGGAATGGAGATCGAGGTCCTGCTCCTGTCTTCATACTTAGGGGTTTGTCTTCCACTCCGAACAGCAGGACATGGCTGCTTTGCAAAGATTCTGGCGTGGGGTCCCTGGGACGGGGAACGCCGGGATGAGGACCTCAGGGCCGGATTCACAGTGCCAGCGCGTAGTGTGTCTCCGAACCACGCCTGCGACCGTCTGTGACTCGTGATGTCGACAGTTGACGTCAGCGTTGACCTGTGATATTCAAATCTGTTTGCAGAGCCGTCTGAACAGATCTGCAGATCTGACTTCAGTCTTCCTTCGCTTTCCACCCATGGACAGGGGTGGGCAAACGCAGGCTGACAGCTGTCCGCCTGAGAAAAAGACCTGTGGGTTAGGAGGGTGGTGGTAGCTTTATTCACGGTGTTTTGTGTATTTGTGACTGTCCACCCACTTTTGCCCACCCCTGTATGTGGACAGATGTTCAAGAAGCATAATCATTTCATTTATTTCCAATATTGATTTTTTCACTTTGATCATAGGCATACCTGATAAATAATAATAGAGGAACAGTGGCTTATACAGTTTGAAAGTAGGCAGAAAACCTTTCTTTTATTTTTTTAGTTGTCAAGTTTGTAGAATGACTGGATTCCTAGGTTTTTCTCCCTAGAAAATCTGAGCAGTGTGTAAATGCCCTGAGCCAATGATTGGAGAGATTGAAATGTGTTTGGGATGTTTTTTTCCTCCTTATGAAATTGGTTATTGTTTCTTAGAAAGTTACCTAATTTGTCAAAAAGCCTCATTCTAGATTTACCAAGCATTGTGACTTGTCGGCCTTTCCAAGGCAAAGTTACTGCCTCTGAAATACGTGCAGATCAGTGGTCTCTATAAATGTGTGATTTGACTGGAGGAAGAACATCAACAGGTCTGTTAAAAAGGAAAAAAAAAAAACAGCTGGGGAAAGTTGGACAAGTTCTGGTGCACCAGTCAGAGAAAGAATCAGCTATTCTGTCCGGATGGCTGTGATAGCCATCCACAGCCTCCTCAATGGGCAGGAAGGACTAAAGAAAACACTCAAGGAGCATAATTAGACATCTTTCTGCTATAATTTTTCCCTGACATTGAGAATCTTGTGCGGCTCTGGAAATGCGCTCCTGCGCGGAAGATTGCACTTCTGGCCACTAGAGGGCAATGGCGCCCTTCTCCAACCTTCTGTGTGGGGCCCATCAGCTTTTGAGGGCACCCTGAAAAGCGGCTTTGTTACCACCAGCCTCGTCGGGCCCTCTCAGGAGAGACCGAATTCAATCTAGCTGTGGTTCAGGCTACTGCTCGCGCAGTTTGTCAGGATTAACATCTTTCTAGTCGGTGGGTCCCGTTACCTTGGGCCGCTTCTTCCCACCTTGGAGTTTACTGGAAAGTTGGAAAATCTTGTGAACTTGAGACTGAGCAGAAATGGGTGGGGGCTGGGCTGTGTGAGAAACAAGGTCAGCTCTCCCCCAGGCGGTGATCTGGGAGGGTTTTCTGGCTGCTGGGGTTTTTGTTTTTGGTGGTGTTTTTTTGTATTTTGTGTGTGTGTGTGCGTGTGCGCGCGCGCTAGATAGAGCATCATTTCAGACTCCGAGGGGAAGAGAATGGATAAAGAAGAGATAAATGGATAAAGCAATGACATATTAGTGACATTGCTGTGATATCATTGCCTATATTTTCAAGAGGTTTTGAAGACAACTGAAAGTCATTTCTAATTTGCAAAAAAGAGTAACAGTTTGATCTTTGGTAAACACTCTGGGGCGTGGCATTTCAATGCAACAGTAAATGACATCCCATTATCTTTAAACCATCCTCGACATTGGAATGCAAAACGTAACTTGAGCAGAGACTAAAATTTAATTCAAGACTGGTCCTCATGCACTGGAGCTTAATCATTTGACTTTTTTCCCCCTCCTCAGTGATATGGAAATTACTGCTTATGATTAAATTGCATAGTTCAGGTTGCACAGATTTATATTTGTTACTGTTTGATAGTGTCATTATGAAAGTTCAGAAGAAGCATGAAAAAAGACTACTTATAATTAAGGGGAAAGCTCTATTTTAAAAATAAGTAGTGTCCTAAGTGGACTCTCATTTGTCTTTTTTTCCCCAACTGAGTGGCGTCGCCTCTCCCATGAATCAGCAGAGGAGTCCTTTGCAGCTCCGAGTGTGCTGGAATGCAGGCGCGGTTGATAAAGAAGGAATCAATGTGAATGGATTAAGGGAGGGAGTGTGCAGTAACTCAGGGGAAAGTGAGACCGAGTGATTCCTAGACCAGTGCTCACTTACCACCGGACAGTCGGTTTCACTTTAATTTTTTTCCTCGTTTATGGTATAATTGGGTGCCGGCCGCTGCAAAGTTTGGAATTCTGATGGAGATAAAGCACTGTTCTCAGAGCCTCCGTGGCCAGGGTTTCTGCTCAGGCAGAGCACCGGGCACGCGGGGGTGTTCGGTGAGATGGGGGTGGGAGAGAGAAGGGAGGGGAGGAGGAGAGGGAAGGAAAGGGAGTGAGGCCCAGTGATGATGCTGTTTCCATGGCAGGTCAAATAAATACTGGTCTCTCCGGGTCTGTCTGTCCGTCTGTCTCGTGTAGACCATGTGAGATGCTGGATCCAGGAAGTCTGCGTAAACAGCTTCACAGGCCCCCATCAGCGGTGGCCAGGGCCGTCTTCTGTCGCCTCCTGGCACTGGGCACTCTGCAAAGGATGTTGTGAATAAGCACTGCCTTTTTCTCCATTTTCTCTGGCTGTTGCAGGCGGAGACAATGGAGAAAATCTTCATTCACTTTGTCCACGATTTCCCTTATTTGTCAGAAATCCTCCCGGCGTGGTCGTTGGCCCTGGCATGGTATCGCAAGTTGAGGTTCCGCCCCTACTTTCCTGAAAGAGGAGGATGGTTTGAGGTCCAGCTTCTCCCCTGATGTGATGATCCCGCACCTAGCGACAGGAGTGGTGGAAGCTCCGCCTTGATTTCGGTTTAAGACGCATGGAGATCTCTCTCCAGCCCTCATTAGGCTCCGTCCGTCAGTGAGAGCAGACAGAGAGAACTGGGCACAGCGTGCCTCTCGCCGACGCACGGATGAAGTGCAGACGCACCAGACCGGATTCCTGCGCAGCACCCACCACAGGTCTCTGGGACCTGGTTCCCGCGACCCCATCCTGGGAGCTCAGGCCTGTGCCCATCGTCCCCGAGGCCTGGACCAGCTAGCTGTTCAGACCCGGAGGCAGCGTTGCTGGGTGGCAGAGCCAGGACTGGGGTGAGGACAGTGAGCCCAACATATCCAAGTGCAGAGTTCGGTCCTGGCTTTCTTTACAGTGTTGACATTTTACTCCTCTTGGATTTTCTCCCACTCAGCCTGATTCTTAAAATATGGCATCACAATATTTATTATTCACCTTGATTACTGAGGTTGGTTGGTTGGTTTCCCTTTTTTTTTTTTTTGGTATCTCCTTATATTTTGTGCTTCACTGACTCCCCTGGTTCCAGCCCTGCCTGGCAGCTTGATCCTTCTCAAGTCCGGCCCCGCTGCGTAGGGTATGACCAAGAATAAGCATCCTAACTTCTCTCGGATGGAGTGCCGCACCTGAAAAAAAATGGAGCTAATAATAACACCTATGTGCTAGGATTGTTGTAAAGATAGAACGAGAAGTGAGTGCGATGCCTGGTTCCTGATAAGCACCCAATAAATGCTCAGGCCCCCGGGACTATGTTTTATAGCCTAACGCTGGCCGACAGCAGTTCCTCCTGAGAAGGATGAGGCTGAAATCCTGCGTGAGCATGTGCTTTTAGATCGAGGCTCCTCCCAATTAGGATGAATGGTTTATTAGTGCCTGCCCTTTTAAAAATTGTTTTATAAGTTTAAGTGATCCATCCCTCTTCCATGTAAAATATTCAAGAGGCAGTTGAGATTTTAGAGATAATTATGGCTTTTGAAAAGGGCCAGCTTGCTACCTTTGCATTTCCTCTCTGGTCGCCCATGTTGCATATGGGTTTCTGTGGTAGGTCGCCTGGAAGTACTCTCTTCCTGGGGAAGTTTGCTAAGTGAGGGACGAGATATTCATCACAAGGTTTGCTTTCGTTGAAAAGGGACTCATTACTATTCCAGGCCAGCTGAAATGATAATTAGTCTCTCGATAGATCATCACCATTTCAAGTCCGTTCCTGTTGGTTTTTCAGGTAAGTGTAGTCTGGCACTTGAAGGGGGTTGAGCGATGAGTTTGGCTCCTGAAGGCACTTCAGTGGAAGAAGTGAGGGCCCGCCTTGTCTGTGATCCTCCTCGGGCCCCTGCAGAACAGCACTATGATTTGGCAGTGTGGAAAATAATAGCAACCCTCAGCCCCACGCAGCCCTCAGTGGTTTTCCAACTGTTTTCACATGCTTAAGTATCACAGTCAGACAGGGCTGTCTAAGGCGCTTGGACCTTCCAGGTTGTCCTGCTGTGTCCCATCTGCAGCGGTCCTGTGTCATCTGAGCACACTTTGCAACGACAGGAAGTATCTGCCTGTGTTTGTCTGGAAAAAGGGAGGGGAGAGAGCCAGCTTTCCGAGATGCTGCTCTGTGCTGGGTGCTGCACCTGACACCTCATTTATCCTGTGCGCTCACCCAGTGATGGAGGTGCTGTCATCTCTGTTTGACAGGTGGGGAAACTGACGCAGGTCTAAGCTCCCGAGGCTGGGGGAAGGAGAGCAGGGTGTCCACGCCCGTGACTCCACCCGTTTTCTCCTAAGTATGACTCAAGCCCTGGCTTCCCCAGCTTTCTGGAGAAGAGCAGCCAGCCAGAGAGCTGAGTGACTGCTCCACCTTGTGCCCCTGCCAGATCCCCGATCTCGTCCATAAAGGGAGCTTCCGGGATGCCTGGTCAACAGGTTTCCTGTTTGCCTGGCATCCTAATGCATCTTTAATGTGCTGAGGACAGCCTGCGGACTACCCCTCAGGGAACCCAGGACGCTAGAGGTGATGCGTGAACTCCGTTCATTAAACTCCCCATTGAAGCAGGAGCTGGCAGACCCCTCTTTTGTAACTTTCTCCGACTAGTCGCACTTTGTCACTGCTCCCCATCACTTTTTCCGAGGTACACGTGTTTGAAATTGGTGTCAGATTAGAGTTGAAAGCCAGCATTTGTGGAGCACTGAGCTAGTCTCAGGCACTGTGCTGAGAACATTCTGTGTCACATGAGACTTATGCACAGTGACCCTGTGAGCTGTAAGATTATTGCTAGTATCTTACAGAGGAAAGACCAAAAAAAAAAATAACCCAAAAATGAACAAACATTTCCAGGTTCCACAGCAAAACTGGGATTCCAAGGCAGGCATCTGGAACCAAACTGAACCACAGTGTCAGGACGCCCTGGCATTCAGTGCCTTGGCTGAGCCGCCGTTCCCGACCTCTCGCCATCCTCGTCTCTCCTGTCCCCTTCCACTCCACTTGGTCATCGTCCCCTTTACCATGTGGCTTCTTAAGTCAGGCTCCCTACTGCAGACACCAGCCGCTGCACAGCAGCTGTGCATACTACTTCCTGTGACCAGGGCTGGATGCTCTACGTTGCCAGGTAGAATTCTCAGGAACTGGAGATCTGAAGTCGTTAACTGAAACGATGAGCTATTCCAGTCAGCCTTCATTTAGAGATGAGGCTCCGGGGACGCAGAGGAACCACGACTTGCCTACAATCACGTGACAATTTCAGGGCAGATGGAAAGAGAATGGGACGGTCTTGGCTCTTAACTCAGTCTCCAAGCAACCACTACGCATGTGCAAAAGGTGTGTGTTGGTTTGTTCTACAGTGCATATACCTGTGGGCTGATTTTTACTGGAACTTATCATTGGCTCAAGTGTGTGTGCATGTGTGTGTAAAGGTGTGTCCCCTGTGTCATGAGCAGTTACATTGTGAGACCTGAATGGGAGACTTGCATGAGTCTCTATTTGGAATGAATGGTCAGCAAATCCAGTGTCATCTGATATACCATTTGATCGTATTTTGCAGAGGGTTCCATTAGACCCTGGTCTTCAGCTCTGTCCTCCTTAACAGTCACCTACCCTTGACATCTCTGTTGCAGGTTCCATTGATAACGGTGTCAGAGCTGTGTCCTCACCTGGCCACCCCCGAGCGTTCGCAGGGTCTTTGGGCAGGTGTGGGTGAAGCTCAGCTGCAGGCCCCTTCCCTTGTCATCTTCTTTAACGAAGGGTCCTACGCTGGGTACACGGAATGGTCACAGGGCTTTCCCTCAGGAAGCTGACCGTATCAACAGTACAGAACATACCAGGTCTGACCGTAAGACTTCAGGCTGCCCACAGGAAGTGAGCCGAGGGAGGTGTAAACAGACGGGGCCACGGGGAGGACAAGTCCCATCCCGTCCGGTGGCCAAGGATGCTTTAGGGAAGGAATGACAGAATTGCACTCCTGCCTGGTTAAGCAGGGTCCCTAGAGGCCACCCAGACCCATGCGTTATGCATCCAGGTTCTCCAGTTGTGGCTGCTGTGTGCTGCGGATGGCTGGAGCACTGCTAACCACTGAGGCATTGGGAACTTCAACTATTAGAAATGCTTGCTTAGACTGAGCTGACGCCTGTCTCCCCAAAGGTCATAGTATTCTTTGATACAAACCCCTGATATCGTGCAGAATCGAGGTAATTCTTTCTCCACAGCACCATTACTCAGTGTTTAAGCTTTCTGGTCTTCACACCTCCAGAATGAACACCCCATTTATTTTCTGCTCCAGCCCTCCTCGAAAGGACTGCAGACAGAAATCTAGTCGGCTAGACTCCAGACTATCAACTCCCTTCTACACACTTCTTTTATTGCCGCCCCAGGCTACATTACATTAGCTTTTATTGCCAGCCACATCACCCAGAGGACTTATGCTCCACATTTTATTTGTTTATTTGTTTTTCCTTATGTGCTGCTGCTAAGTCACATCTCCCCACCTGTCCCTGTGCACATCCGACGTGATGAGGCACCTTCCGTGGCTCCGAAACCCAGTCTGCCCCTCTCCAGCTGTGCAGCCCACTGTGTCTGTCTCTCTCAGTTTCCCTGCAACACTGAGCTGCCTTGCAGGGTAGCTCTGATATTCAACGACACCGATGTATAAAAATGCTTAAAAGTGCGCGGAACGGGCTGGCTGTTACATCATCTCCATTGTATATCGTATCGCTAGGTTCAGTCCATTGACCCAGTCTCCCAAACCATTTTTAAGTCTGTTATCCAGAATACCTGTCGTAACTCCCCTCCTCATGCTACGGGTCGGTATACTGGGTCACCAGCCTTGCATGGTAAAAACAAACGAAAGCAGCAGCCGGAACCAGAATATCTGCATAGACTCAGGGGCAGAATCCGGCTCGAGCGCACCGGACACGCCTTTCTGTGTGATCCCACACTCTGGAACACAGTGTTCCGCGTGGTCCTGGTAGCGCTTGTTTGTCATTCCGTTGTTGTTTGTTTGTTTGGCTGCGCAGTGTAGGAGCCCCCTTCCTGTGTTTGGAGGATTCCCCCCCCCCCGGTAAGATTCTCTGTAGAAGGAAGAGCCTGCCCTCTATTCGAGAGGCTGGCAGGGCTAGAGAACGGCTTCTGTCCTCTCCTGGAAGCTGAACGCCGACCCGGCGCCACCTCTCCAGGGCGTCTTAACTTGGATTAGTTCCTGACACTCGCGGGCACGCCCACAGTCGCTGGCCCACGGAGCCCACCTGGCTCTGTGGCAAGGCCTGGTGCGTGGTTCTGACGGCCCAGGTGTCTCGCTTTCCTACTTCTCTAGTCTTCCTGCAGGAACGGTGCTACCCACCATCTGTTTCCGTTGCTTTGAACTAGGAAACCCAAAAGACTTCAGTCCCCAGCATATCCTTGCAAGACTGTTGTGAGAAACATCACCCACTGCGATGCTCTGTGGCTGTGTCCCTTCGAGCTCCTCTCGAGCGCTGAGCGGAGTGGTGCCAGTCAGATAGTTGGATGTTGGGGTGTGAGTTAAAGCAGAGGGGAGCCTTCATGAAATACGGATTAGTCCAGTTGGGGCTGAGCAAGAATCGGGCTGGATGTAGGACCTAAGCCAAAGCCTAGTGCCACAGCTCAGTGGAGGAGGTGGGGTTTCCGTGGTCAGCTACGGCATACGACATAGCAGCGAGGTGAGTGATGGGCGAGTGGTTTCTTGGAAGGCGCAGGGCAGGTTGTTTGGGAAAGGGGCCCATGGATGCTGGCTGTGAAGCCAATGCAAAATTCCAAAAAATGTCCAGAGCAAGCTACGGCCAGATGCAGGGACAAGAGTCCAAATTGGATCCTGGTCCAAGGGTAACCAACTAGAAAGGAGTATTCCGAGCCAAACATCTTGGAGGAGCCAGGTTGGCGTACACAGGAGCTCTCCAGGCATTGATGAAAGATGCCTCCCTAAGAATGGGCAGATGGCCCCCAGTCACGTCCCAGTGTTTGGAGGGGACAGTTCCCAGTCCCTGGCAGCGTGGCCCTAGGTTGGTCCAAGGATGGGATGATCAGATGACAGCTGGCAGTGCTGACAGCTGGGTGAGCTGGGGCGGCAACACAGGCAGGGAAAGGCAGACAGGGAGAGGCCCCCTCTGCAGCGGGTCCCCTAAGGTCCCAGGACAGACAGGGAGAGGCCCCCTCTGCAGCAAGTCCCCTGTGGTCCCAGGACAGACAGGGAGAGGCCCCCTCTGCAGCGGGTCCCCTGTGGTCCCAGGACAGACAGGGAGAGGTCCCCTCTGCAGCGGGTCCCCTGCGGTCCCAGAACAGCTTTACTGACCGCGTTTGAGAGGAAGCAGCCCCGCCCTTCCAGTGAGTGAAGCCTTCGGCGGAAGCTCAGGGTTTCCGAACTTCTGAGCCTCAGCAGTCTGTGCAAGAGGCCAGGCGGTGGAACCGTAGAATGGCTTTGATTTTGTGGTCGACGGGGCCTCTTCCGTGGCCCCGACCCGGTCATCGTCCACCAGCCTGAATTCTGAGAGCTGTGCGTTATAATTTCCACATGATGGTCTCCAGTGGGTCACAGTGGACACAGATCCAGACCACAAACCAAGGATGCCCACGCAAACACGGGCGAGGCGGGCTGAGCGGCTGGATCGGTAGTTACCTGCTTTCCATTGCCTGCTTATTAAAGCATGCATATTTAAAGGTTTTAAATATTTAACAACACATTTAAAGGTTCTATAAAATATTTCATCAACAGCATCAGCAACACTGTATTTAAATTCCAAACCCAAATTGAAAATCAGGGTTCATTTATGCAAACAATGGCAGTCCACAGCACTTTGCCCTAAAATATCTCAGTCGTCGCGGAGGTCGCTCTTGAACTGTCTCTCTCCAGTCTGTGCTTTATAGATGGACACAGCTGTGATGTAATATCATTTTCCCTTTTACTACTATTCTTGGAACCTAAGAAGCACTATATCAACGAACTGTCACTATTAGTATTATTATCTTAGAGGAAGAAATTGCAGTTTAGCAGTTAGAGCTGGGCACACGTGCCTTCAAAGTAATGCATTGGTGATTCTTGTGTTTTATTCATCACTGTTCCCACTGCAAGTATCGCAGAGAATCTTCACCTTCAGCAAGTCTCGGCAGTGCATTGGAGAGCACTCGTTAGGAGGCTGACGCAGCCAGAGGGACGGATCCCGGGAATCACTTCAGCCGCCCGCTCCCCGTGGACCCCGTTCCCGCCGTGCCCCACAGGGTGAGCCGCAGAGAGGCACGCCTGGTGTTCTTCCCTTAGGTGCATCACTTCCGTGTCACTGCTCGCTCACGCAAGGAGAGAGATCACCTGTCAGCAAGTTTGTGGCCAATTGCTGACAAATTTTCCTTAATAAGCTGCCCTGTGGTTCCCTCCCTCTAGGCAGACCTGCCTGACACTGCTGATAAATAGCCACGTGGCCTTGGGCAAACCAATTAACCTCAGTTTCCTCATCTGTAAAGTGGCCTTTTGGGTCCTTTCCAGCTCTAAAATGGTCTGGCTCTCAGGTCTGCCTCCACAAATCACTTGGCTTGGCGCTTTCTGGCCATCCCATCTCAGCACTCTAGAGATGAATGCAGACAAAGTCGTCGGTATGTGAACATACAGATTTGGTTTTCCCAGACAGCATGTGTCTGCAGGGGATACTGAGCAAAAATATGCCTGCAGGGTGGTAAGATTGCGACGCCGTGGAGTATGCTGAATGCCACATTCAGGGCTTTGAACTTCACTCCCTAGGTCCTAGGCAGCCTTTGCAGAGCTTGGACAGGGGATCGATGTGTTCAACACTTAATCAAATGATTTCCAGATCAGCGTGGAGAAGCACAGATAGAAAGGGGCGGAGACTTTGAACAGGGAAACCGGCAGGGAGGGCAGAGATGCGGTATCATTATTGTAATAGTCTCTGTGTGTACGGAGCATTTACGGTACAATGTGTGCACACTGAGCTCAGCACTTTCTACAAATTATCTCAATTCGTCCCTACAACCTCAATGAGGTAGAAGCTGCATAATTATCCCCATTTATGCAACTTGCAAACCAAGATTTAGGGTAGTTAAACAGCCGTCCCTGGTGTTACGCAGTTAACCAAGGGACCAGCGAGGATGTAAACAGAGAGAGTCCCTGTTCTTCGCTGCTGTGCTTGGGGAGACAGACTTAAGAGGCTTCGAGGGGCAGGACCGTGGAAGAGGAAATGGGGATGGATGTGTTGTGAAGCGGACGGACTGCCCAGGATTGAGCTTTCTAGAGGTCATCTCCTTGCCCAGAAAGAGGAGCCCCAAAATCCTACGGACGGACAGTTGCAAAGGCTTTGAACTCAGGCCCTGAAAGATCCAGAAGGCTTTGCATCCAAGATTGATGGGCTTTGGCTTTCTCCTCCCCAAGGAGGATGTAAAGGTGCCGTCGCGTCTTTTGTTTTCTCTCCCGTGCACGTACGACTTAAATTTTGAAAAGATGTGCTAGGCAGAATAGAAGTTGTGTTTCCCAGATCCACGTCCTTCCTTGAAATTTTGGTTCCTACCCAGGCCTGGCACAGAGGAACTGAAGATGTCACCAGGAGTGTCCCATCAGAACCATTATTTTGCACCCTGGGTTGACAGTGTATTCCTAGGGAGGGTGGAAGAAGATCTGTAAACTCAGTCTTTGTCTATCAGTGGGCACTGTCTCCTCGCACAGCACCATGGCCTTGTAAAAAGTATATAAAAGGTGGAGGGAGGGTCACGTTGCAGCTCTGATGCATATTCATAAGGGCACAGGGTTCCGAGATAGAAGAGAACCATCTACACTGGATTTTAAGAGGACCTTAGAAGGACCACGTTTGTCACTCGAAGCTAGGACTTCAAAACAAATGTAATTGCGAACGCCAGCCTGGCAAGATCTCATTCAAAGAGACAAAGGCCACAAGGCCTCTGTGCTTTGTATTTCTCTATCTGCTCTAATATTCCTGGGGCATTTTCATCTGCGCGCCACCTGATCCAGCCTTCTGCCCATCCCTTTGTTGTCAACCGGCCCACTGGGGGACGAGAGGGAGCCTGCTTCCCTTGTCTGGGTTCAAGTTCCCTCTCTCGTAGGCGAGGGTTGGAATGGAAACTTGCTTCCCCACAGGAGGGATCTGGAAGAACGGCTGAGCACTGTTCAAAAAGTCCAAAAAGAAGTTCTGGTCGCCCTGCTTGACCCGGAGAATACATGTATTATTCTCCTCTTAACATCTCCCCTGGGGTTCAGGTTCTTATTGGGGCAATAAAAACAAAATTGACAGTAGGCTCTCGGGAACTCGGAACTTAAGTCTCAGTTCTGGCAAAGAGCCCCCCTAACCTGTCTCCTGACTCATTTAAATGAACAGTTGTAAAAACAAAGCAAGCGAGAAAAGCTTTGTGGGTAAGAATGTGGATTGATTAAATTCATGGAAATAGCATCACCCTTCAAGGATTGCTTATCTTTGCTTAAAGTTGAAAATATCGATGCTATCTCTAGTATTGTTTCCCCTGTTTTCACATTTGCATGGGAAACTATTCCATTAGCATCTTTCTTTTTTTTTTTTTCCTGAAGACGGTTTCCTTCTGTGGAGTGTTCCAGCTTGGCCCACTGAGCATGCCTTCCCGTGCAGGGCTGAGTGGGATGAACAGCGGAGCTATTTGGGAAACTGCACCTGTACCTGCTCTCTTGTTCCTCCTGCCCAGGCTGGGCGGGGTTTGCCGTGGGAGAGCACGGGGTGGGGCGGGGGGGGGGGGCGGCCACTGCGCTGGGAGGAACTGTGCCGATGCAACTTCAATTTTCATACCGAATTGAACAAGAAATGAGTTTGTGGGAAACAATCATGTCTAGTGCCGAGGTGCCGGACTGGATCGTTACCGAGATGTGACTGCTGCTCCGTGAGGTGACCTTGTGCTGTGGGGATGTGTCGATGGAGGTCATCCAGGCTGCTGGGCCCCGTGACACCCCCTGGGGAGGCTCCCGGGGGGCCGTTCCTGGCAGCAGCTCACCCTGGCTGGGCACATTCCCTCATCTCCTGCTGTGTCTGGCTCAGCCTCTGCCTCATTCCCTGTGCCCTGCTGGAACCCTTACAAAACCAAACCAAACCAAATAAAAAAACCTCTATGTATGGTTCATTCTCTATGAAATTTATACTTTACATTAAACCAAAAATATAGTGTCCGCTGGGTCTGCAAAGTGGGGCCCGGAAATCCAACGTGGTTTGGGGAAGACCTGAGAAGACCTTACTCTCTCATCACAGTGAATGTGTACACAGTGATTTTAAACCTATTAGTTATCTGAGAGGCCAGACTTCTTTTGGCCTCCTATTTCATAGGTTAACTTTGGAATACATTTCCCCCAAACACTCAACAATTCTTACAAGATCTGGAATACCACTAGTACATTGAGTTTCCAAAGTCATCTTAGGTTTCTCCTCATCTTTCAGCCCCCACCCTTTTTTTTAAGCTAATGGGACACAAAGTGATTTAAACCCTGTCTCTCCCCAATGCTCTCTTGTGCCTTCACAACAATAATACTAAACATACGTGCCCTTCCTCACTGACCTTGGCATGTGCCTCAAGTTCATTGCCTCCTTCACTTCTCCTGATGCCAGGGAAAGGCTGACCGGAGTGTGGAGCAGAGACTGACAGCTCAAGCGATACAGGGGTTCAGACTCCAAGAAGGGTTCAGATCCCCCTGCCACCCCGCTTCAGCTGTGCGGCCAGCTTTTATGGTTCAGTTTCCTTATGTGTCCACTGGGACCTATAAAGAGCTAAGTGAGTCCTCAGCGAGTTAGAGGTATAGTATCAATATTATTTCTGTTCTGCACCGAGGAAGTGGAGGTGCAGTGAACTTGTACATCTTACTCTGGGTTGTACAGCTCGTGAGTGGCAGTGCGGAATTCGTATCCAAGTTCAAGGACTCCAACCCCATTTGTTCCTTTTCATTCCCTCCACTAAAATTTACTAAGCTGTTATTTCTTTCTTCCACACCAAACCCTCACCTGGATGTGACGGGGAATCGCTTTCCATTGCTTAGGAAGCTCTCCCGCTTCACTTGTAAAGAAACTGACATAAATAATGCTCTTGTGCTCAGCGTGAGTTATATTTGCATGCTCTGAGGATGTTAAGAACTCAATTTTCTCCACCAAATCCTTTGTTTTTGAGCTTCTGTATGGTTATAATTGAAATTTCAGCACGCTAGCTCTCTAAGCCAGTGCTGTTCAATAGACATACTATATAACACGGGCCACACATGTGAGCCACACATGCAATTTAAAATATTCTAGTAGTCCAATTAGAAAACGGAAGAGGAATCAGGGGACATGCATTGTGATCATGCAGCTTCCATCAAAACTGGATTTTCTCCCTTGAGAGGACGAGTTTGCTCCAGCGGAAGTGCATGGAATTGTTCCCTCCGAGGGCGTTAAACCTGGCGCCTGCCCACCCACCTGGCGCCTGCCCACCCGCCTGGCACGTCACCAGGAAGTGCCTTTCCTGCCCTCGCTCCCCTGGCTGCCCTCCCCCTCCAACTTCCCGACGGTCCCCATCTCTTAGTTGTTCTGAAGATCCCTTTCTTTCTCAGAAAAGAGAAACATTTTCTTAGTTTCCTTCCTTGGCCACTCATTTCAGCGTGTTCTCGTAAATATTGGAGCATTTTAGCGCCTTCTTCCAGGCATCTGTCCTCCTCGTACACTTGTTCCTTAGGATGATGCAGAAACTTTATAGCATCATCTACCATCTTAATTAACGCCGGCTACCTCTCGGGCTGCATTCCAAATTTACCGTAGCAAACCTTTAAATGCGATCCTTCTCCTGAATTCCATATTTCAGGGATGTCAACACTGACCACCAAGTTATCCAAACAGAGGCAAATGAGCAAAGCAACGCACACCCTGGGGGCCCTGTCTTCGAGCCCTCGTATCTAGTCCATGCCTGTTACTATGGATTTTATTTCTGACTTAGCTCTCACAGTATGTCCGATTTCCTAATTTTGCTTTTGTCTCAATTTTGTCCCTTGTCATTTCTCTTCTGAGATTGAAGATTCATCCTTATTCTTCTCTTCTTGCTTCCTTCCTGGGATCACAGCCCTCTGATCTTCAGCTCCAACACTGGTTATCAAAAAGTATAATGAGCTCTTACCGCTGTGGCTCAGTTGGTTGGAGCACTGTCCCATAAACCAGAGGGCAGCAGGTTCAACTCCCAGTCAGGGCCCATGCCTAGGCTGTGGGTTTAGTCCCTGGTCCGGGCACGTACGAGAAGCAACTGATTGATGTTTCTCACATTGATGTTCCTCTCCCTCTCCCTCTCTCCCCCTCCCTTCCTCACTCTCTAAAATCAAAAAGCATGTCCTCAGGGTAAAAAAAAAGTGCATGAATATAAGGTAATGTAGAACCCACTATTTCTCTTAAAAGTATAAGAATACATTTGGCCATAACCCAGCTCTCTAGATCTTGTCAGTTCTCTGTGTTTGGGGACATCTCTGTACACAACCAGTAGTTGTGACTCTGTCTTGAGACGCACTGTGCGGCCACACCGAGAAGCAATATGGTGGGCGGGAGATAGCCAGGGCTGGGGCTGACCTGTGTGCAGAGCCATGTGAATGTGTCTCTGATGTACCTGCGCTAGAGATGATAACACAGTGCCTCGTAGGTTGGGTGAGGTTCTCTTGAGAGACCTGTGTGCAGTGAATAGCAATACAGATACATGCATGCATAGATATATGTGTTTATATGTTACAAACGCACGTGCATACAGTAGTTATTTTAGCGAGCACCCAGTATCCAACACACTACTATTTCCTGTGCCGCAGTGCCAGGCGCTAGGCATGCAGACATAAAATTATTATCATCCCTACCCTCCAGGTGCTAATAGTCTGCAGGGAGGAGAATATAATTAAATAGACAGTTTCCCTTACGTTCTGATAGGTGCTGTGATGCCTACATTTAGAACTCTACAGTCTCTTCAATGTTAAATAACAAAGCAAAGATAATCACCTGGAAGTCTCGTTCAGGATATATGCTGCTTGGATGGGCGGTGGGACAAACCCTGCCTTAACGAAGAATTCGCCGTGTGTCAGGGTTCAACTGACGCTCTGGGCAGGCTGCCGGGAGGAAGGTGATTGGATTCCCAGTGGTCAGCCCTGTAAAGGGCCCCAACACTGTGGCCTATTTACTTGTCCATTTATTTATGGCCTTTCCTGTCCTTGAGAGGAGTTAACATGGCCTTCAGAAATACCAGCAGTGTGCTAAGATTTCAACAGCGGAAGTGTTAAAGAAATGGGGATGATGGACGGTAAGAGGAAGGCTGAAAGACGGAGGGAGGGACTTCACTGAACAGTGCACCGTAAGTTAGGCTGTAGAGCATCATGTCCCAGTGACCAGGGCACCTGGAGAAACTCCAAGAGCTGTGCGACCACCACAGAATGGAACCATGTCCATGTCCAGGTGAGACAAAACACTCCCCGACACCAATGCCAGTAGAATTTCTCCCAAAGAACCTGATAAAGAGACAAGTGCTTTCAACAGTTACCTGGACATGAACAGAAAGCTGGACATGGCATATCTGTATTTACGTACAGACACCCGGATGTGTTTTCTTTATAGACGCATCTCTAGGGTTGCGCGATTCAAGCAAAGGCCCAAGCATGTTAGTCCAGCTCGGTAATCAAGATTCTTAGACAGTGACTGTCGTGGAGTCGAGAGGGTCCTGTCTCAGCCCAGCCCCTCTGCCGCCCACTTCTCCATGTTCCTCTAACACGGAGCCAGGACAACATGAGTGAGGAATAGAGAGATGTTGTCACGTGAGCCAGAGCTGCTGGTTGTGAGCTCGGAGCTGCCGAAAGCCCTGAGTTCCTAGCACCTCCGTCACTCCGAGCCTCTGCTAACTGCAGACAGGGCGTCTCCCTTTGTCCCCACGGCGTTTGCCTTCCTGGTGGTGGGTCACTGGTTTTTGGGTCTCAGAAATAAATGGTAACAGGTAGAGCATCAGAGGTGAGGTTTTGGCCTCTGGCCTGCCAGGAATGCCCAAGAAAATGGGAGCATTGTGCTTTTGTCATTGCTGGAAGTTTGAAGAATCTCTTGCGAAGCTCATGATGTCATTTCACATGTGGCATTGCTTTATTTATTTCTTTCCCTGTAAGGAAAGGCCTCACGATGGGACTCCACAGGGCCCACGGTCAACGGGTCAGCTGGTGAAGGGACAAAAGCCTGTGTTTTGAGCTGAGTTCCCGGAGAACTCAGGAGACACGTGTGTGGACTAGGTGAGCGGACACCTGGCGCTTAGTCTGGGCTTGGTCATGTGGCTGTGGCCGGGTGTCCCAGGTGTCCCTCCTAGTAATAACAGCTGCCCCATCTATGTTAAGGCTGATGTGCAAATAGCTGTATAAAAATGGTATTGTACTTAGGTAGGGCTTGGGCAGTGCCAAAGACAGCCAAAACAGCAGGTGCCTGTCAGTCTGCCCAAAGTGTCTCCGTCTCCCTGGGCTCCTTACCTCTCTGTGCCAGGCTCAGAGGTGGGTGTTGTTGGGTGACTGGGAAGGGACACTGGCCTGGGAGACGGACATTCTGAATTCTCACCCAGATTCTGTCACTATTAGTTAAACATCGGGCATCTGTTTACATAGTTTTGAAATAGTGGAGCTAAACTTGGTGACTTCTAAGAACCTTTCCAGTTGTGAAGGGCTACAGTATTTTTCACCGTGTGAACACAGCAGAGATTTGTAAGTGAACGGGACAGACCCCGCCACCCACCGAGAGTTCTGGTGGAAGATGCAGCGCATCCAGGATAGGACAGTCTCGGGTTGGGGCATTGTCATACAGGAAATAAGTGAAGTTTCCGAATAGAGAGGTGACCCAGGAAGACTTCTCTGAGGAGGTGACATTATTTGATCTTCCTCTTCATCCTTGCAAACTAAACAGTTAAAATGACATCTGAAAGAATAGCTTTGACCTTTGTAAGTGCACCTCAGTAATAGCAGCAGGAGACAGAATGGATTTAAGAGCGGCCTCCTGCCCTAAATTCTTTGTGAAATGTGCCAGGGTATAAAGAAAGGAAAATAGAGAAAGGTTTTTGTACCTCGAGCAAAAGATGCATTTATAGCTCTGGGGCTTGATAGAGAATTTTTTTGGCAGACTCTCTTTTTCTTATTTTTATTTTAAAAATTTATGAGTTTATTTGAGCCTGATTGATAGAGAATTAAGGTGCATCAGGCATTTCAGTGAAGGTTTATTGAGCACCTACTATGTGCCTGACCTTAAGCAGGGAACTGAGAGTAGGGTGTTTAATTATCTACAATCTTCCTGAAGAAAAGCCTAGTTTACAGGGAGAAGAGGTAAACGGATTCAAATAATCTCTATTAGATAATGAAATATCTTTCATTAGAACAATGGTGGCCAGAAGGGATTTGGGAAGTCCAAGGGCACCTTGGTAATGTTGCTGATCTGCTGAAATACGATCAAAATAGTTCACAGAAAACACAAAAGATTAGTATTTAGGTGAAAAAGAAACCACCAAAATTTAAAAGCATTGGTGTTGTTTCTGCTGAAATTTTACAATTTTAATCTCATAGTTTTGGAAATTAATGCTAAAGAAATAACTCGAAATGTTAAGAGAGTAGATGCACAAAATATAGAGGAATATTCAGCATCTCACGGAGATTGGCTGATAAATAACAGCATACCGTAACGAGGGGCTGTAATTGTCACTGGAAGTATTAGCTAAGGACACTGAAGGTATGCTGACACAGGCTTCCAGTTAAATGTTAAGGGGTGCAAAGTGGGCCACTGAATAATCTATTCAGTGCGATTTCCACTTTGTTCACGCACGCACTGGAAGAACCGCTCTGAAGCACCAGCAACGATTCTGAAGGGATGGCATGATTCATTATTTTATCCTAAAGTTTATCCATCTTCAGTTTTTTATTACCGCACATTAGTGTACCTGAGGAAGAAACACATGGGAAATAAGTTCAAACCTGGGTTTTTGGAGAAGAGTGGAAATGGCGGTTCCTTTCAGTTCCATCTGTTTCTGATGAATTATTCGTCTGAAACAGACGCTCAACCTTGAATTTAAAAATAAACTTTACATTTTGCTTTTACTTCTAAGCTTTTGCTAATTGCAATTTATTTTTACTGTCCACATTTTCTTCCCTCTCCAAACTTAAATGAAGCAAGAATAGAAAGCATGCATGAATTTAGAAAACCTGGTTTTATTGTGTGTTTCTGTTGGCACTTGGGGAGAGCTGGGGCGAAGGGTGGCAGGTCTGTTGGAAATGAAAGGGACCTCAGCATAACCACCTTCTAGCTGCGAGCTCTAAGGATTCAAGATGAGCGATGGGTTGTCCTGGTCACGTGGCTGCTGTATTGGGACCTAGGGCATCGTCATGGTGGAGATTGGAAGAATAAGGCTCAAATGAGTTTTGGGTCTAATTTCCATTGTTCTGTTGGTGATAAGGGTGACGGCAGCGTGTAGGGCCGGAACGAGGAGTGGAGGCCGCACTCAGACGCGGCAGTGGGTCACTGTGAGAGTGTAGAGCCTCCAGGACACGTCCTTTCAGAGGAGGGAGAACAGTGTCGGAAAGGGGGCTGTCAACCTAGCACTACAGGAGGTCAAGGTCTGCCGTCAAGCTTCGCCATTCCATGAAAGCTAAGAACATGTCAGTGTTCAGAATGGAAATGTTTATTTCCATATCTGAATTTTAACATTCATTGTGCCTATGTTCTGCGATTAAAAAGTAGCAGGCTTTTCCATTTTTCTCATTCTATTACAAATTGCAGTCTTACCATGTCATCACGAAGTTATTGAGTGACAACTTACGGGGAGCCAAGAAGTTTCCCATAATTTCCACATATATTCCATATTTGGAATGTTAGTGATTAACTTTTTTTGTGGGTTCATTAAAAATAATATATTATTACTAGAAATAGATGTAATAATAAATGCAAAATGTTGGCTCTTACCGCATATGCTAAACATTTTCACAGCATATGCTTAGTTCTTCATTAAGAGATTTTAAAATAACTTGTATTTAGCAAGAATACATTATCTTTTATTCAGAATTAATTATATGCTGTTGTGTGTACCATAATTTAAAGTACGACCCACTTCTAATATGTAATATGCAAAGGAAACTATGGTTACAATTCATTAGCATTGGCTTCTTTCCTTTGCAATTTCGTGCCATAATGAATACATAGAACTGAAATACTATTCGTTACTTGAAGCAAAAGTTACATGGAGTCCTGACAACTAAGAGTTACAAATCCTTCTTTCCCTAAAACACATGTGCGCACACGCACGCACACACACACACACGGTATGAGTCAGTAGAATGGAGTAAGTCATGAGAGTAACTCAGGCATAATTATTTTCCATTCTTTGTTAGCTTTAAGAAAAAGTTTTTAGAAGGGCTTTCAGAACTGGAGGGCAGAGGAGCATTTAGACATCTTTTCTGTATGATTCAGAGTGTTTTGAATTGTTTGGTACGCCCAGACAAACACTTCTTTGAAAGCGATCTATGACTGTGTAGAGAATTTGATTTTGGGTGTCTATTATATAAATGTAACATGCCTTCTTAAGAATGAAACCCCCAGTCTCAAACAATGACTGGAGATACATTACTTGTCTGGTTAAGTTTCTGCTGCATCCTTCGTATTATCATCTTCTATTTCAACTATTATTTTGTTTATATTTTTAGCGATGAGGAAAATGATTCCCAGAGAGGTGAAATCCTCATCTAGGGTAACGCAGCTCATGACTGCGAACCCAGAGCTGGAGTCCAGGTGTCTCGGTTTGGACACGGCTGATATTTGGACCGCCTGCAAGTTGCTCAAAGTCTCCCTTTCATCCTTAATTATGAACGAGAAATTCTCTAAGGGAGGGGTCCACGCGAACCACGCATTACCTTAACCAAGGATGAAAGGATGGAAGCGTTCAAGGGCACTGGCAGGGAAATGAGAACTCTAAAATGCGGTTTTCATTTTTGAACTACACGAGGACATCTTGACTTTTTCGTTAAAGGTGGCAGGACCTTAAACAACACTCGGGCTGACCAGGGAGGAGTGAGAGGAGCCCTCTAACACGGCGCCGATGGGGAGCGTCAGTCGAGGCTAGGGCACACTGGGCAAAGCCTCTCTGCAGCCCGGGCACCCGCAGACCCGGTGGCCTCGGTCCTCCTCCTCTGGGTGACCAGGTGTGGGGGACACTCCGAAACACCCAGACTGAGTTCCGGCAAAATCCTCTTCCAGGTGATTTCTTGTGGGGCCTAAACTCGACCTCCAGAAAGCTGTTAACAATTGCTCAGCAGCTTTCTATTTATTGGAGTCAAAAGTGAAAACAGAGTTGATGACTACCCCCTTAGAGGAAATCTTGAGTAACGGTTCATTTGTACAGCTTGACTTTGAGAAGTCATCCTGCGGATTTGGGAAGTTTTTTTAATCCTCCCCCAAGAACATGCTTATTGATTTTTAAAGAGAGAGGAGAGGGGAGAGGGAGAGAGAGGACATTGGAACATTGATGCAAGAGGGAAATATTGATCAGTTGCTTCCTGTATGTGCAGCAACCAGGGACTGAACCACGACCGAGGTATGCGCCCTAACCAGGAATCAAACCCACGACCTTTCGGTGTACAGGATGATGCTCCAAGCAACTGAGCAACCCGGCCAGGACACAAATATTTTTAATAATATGGAGAAATATTTCCACATATGGAAATAGAGTATTTATCAGCAGATGAACAATAAAAATTGTATAAACCACAATCTACTTTGAAAAACAAAAAAAAAATGCTGAAAATCATGAGAAATAAATCAATGTGGTAATTATTGATAGTTACGGTCATAAGATTATCCATCCGTCCACTATGCAATCATTTTGTTTATTCAGTCAACTTCAATTTGTTTTAAACCCCTGCATTTTCAAAATGCTCTGCCATGAGGATTAATTACTATTAAAAATCACTAAAAAGCATGAGTAAAGGTCACAGTGAGGCGTCCCCCCACACAGGCGTCTTGGCTGTACTAAAGGATCACCACAAACACACTCTTCAGTAGATTCTGAGACTCCAGTCCAAGGGTAGCCCTTTCCTGGGAAGAGGACCCAATTAAATAGGATTGACAAAACTCATTAGTGTGTCACTTCGTCCGTCATAGTGAGAATATCATGTGGAAGGGGCTGCCTCACAGCCTACCTAATGCAGTCAATTGACATAAATCCCCTTCTTTGCATGTATCCACCAGTGGGGTTTTAATTTCCATCATTTGTGTGGATGGCGATCAAAGTGCGCGGAGCATGGAATTTGTAATCTGCTCACAGCGGCAGCGTGTGGTGAGTGAGTGGCATTAACAAGCCAGGCCTTGCTGCTTGATGCCTTCTCACGGGCTCAGCCGTGGGTTTCAGGCCAGGACGCAGACCTGTTGCCTGCAACTTGTTAACTCAATTGCACAATCTGCTGAGTTGCAGAAAACAGTTCTTATACAAAGAAGCCACTGGTGGAGTCCCTATGGTAGCGGACACTTCCTAATTCCTAAGGGAAGGCATAAAGAATTAGACAAAATTCCCTGGATTCTGGAAGAAAGGGAAAGTGACTAAGACATTGTCATTGTGCGGCTGTCCTGGATGGAGGAAGTGAGACTGTGTCAGGTACGAAAGGTAATAGCTCTGATTACTGGGACCTATCTTCTGGGACATGTCCAGTTCCCACCTGACTGTGAAGCCTGCTGTAAGTTTGAAAGATTCCAGAGTACGCTTGTCTAGGGTTTTCTTTCATCTCAAACGATGCATTTGTTTCTCATTTAAAATTCACTCTGAAGGTCCTAAAGTCAAATATCTGACTTAGATGTTTCCATGAAAACAAAATTTTTAATGCACATTCTCTCTCTTCCTCTCTGTTGTGGAACACCTACAAGTGTAAAATTATGTGGGGTGCCCAATCTCTAGACCCAGCCTTGGTCGTGAGAATTATTTCTTCAGTGCTCCGGGACTTGTCTGTGTTTCTCCGGGGTTTTGTAAGAGGTGGTCTCCACATCCTGTGCTTCCAGGTTCCTGGGGGAACCTTGCTTCAAAGGATCCTTACCCACACCTGGTGCGGCAGGGGGCGAGCTCCCAGAATCTCTGTTTATAAGAAGCCTTTGGGTCCTCTGAGCCTCTCTAAAGTTTGAGAAGTGTGACATTAACTCTTTGCCATTTTCAGAAAGCCTTCGCCCCAGCTATTCTGTTCTTTACTTCATAACAGCTTTCTTTACAGAGACACATGAATATTCAGAAAGGGCAAATAAACATTCTGCTATCACAGAGCCAACAGAGATGCATCTAGACTTGACTTTCAAAGTGTGCCCCCTGAACCAGCAGCGTCCATATCACCTAGGGACGTCAGAAATGCATTTTGGGATGGGAGGACCCACCCTGGTATGTCGTGAGTCTGAAGCACCGGGGGTGGCTTTAAGAAGCCATCCCCAGGATGCGGGTGATATACGTACAAAGTTGGAGAACCACTGGTATAAAGTATAGTTTTCAGTTTCCCAAAGCTAGCTGCCTGCCTCCATTTACTCAAGTTGCTCACCTCCGCAGCCTCTGTAAAGGATAAGACAGGGTTTTTTTGCATCAGACCCCAGTTCTTTTTAGAGAATCTCACAGACTTAAAGGTCGAGAAGAGATTTTAGAATCAATGTCACCGGTGCATCGTGCCTTCACAACAGGTAATGGTCCTACCAGCAAGGTAATGGTTAGGTATCTTAAAAGCAGCATCAAAATAGCATGACAAGACCCACTGGCTTTTAAATTAGATGACAGGCTCCCCGGTTAAAGCTAGTTCAGTTGAGCCTTGGTTTTGACATTTACCAGCTTTTGAGAAAGCTAGAGATGACCTGGGAGCCTTACTTTTCATACCTGAAAAAGAGTGTAATGAAAGGATCTTCCTTTCACAGGGCAGTTTTGAGCCGTAAATGAGGCAGTGAGTGGGAAGTTTGCTGAGGACTTGGTAATCAGCCACCGCCCGAAGGACGTTAGAAGGCATGTAGCCATGCCATGGGTAGGCATCCCAGTTTTCTGGCCTGTAGTTCCTTCGTCTTAAATTGGGAGTAAGCGTGGTGCCCAAGAACGATGACTTTGAGTAATGAAACAGAAGGGAGGGAATTCGTAGACTCTGAGGTCTTCCTCTGAAAGATGAAAGGACGGACTTGGGACCCATCTCGTATCCCCAGCCTCCAGGGACTGGCTGCAGCACCGGTTCAGCACTCGAGGAAGGGACACGCACGGAGCAATTACCCAACGGCTACATTTTACAAAGAGAGCTTATTTCACAGTCAAGTTATGTACATCGGTTGCCTCATCCTCCCAGCAACCATCATTAGGAAGGCACAGTAACTCGTGTCATGGTACAGAGGGGCAGCCTCAAGCTCGGAGAGCAGCCGTGATTGACGGAGGAGGAACGGGGCACCAGCTCAGGGGATCCGACCCCAGGGCTCCTGCACTGCATTGTCCCGCTAGGCTGCCTTAGCCTCTGTGCAACTTTGGCTGGTCATCTCTAGCAAAAAGCGACAGGGATGCGCAAGGTTAGAAAGAACTCTGTATGCACCTGGGGAAAATACTGAAAAAAAAATTATGCACTTGGATAAATCAGTAATACTTTTAAAATTTTAATGCAATAGCTATACGCTAGTTAACTCCTAGCCAAAGTAAGGAGAGCCTTTTAATTTTGTTACTGTTATTTTAAACTGTATTCTTGTTGGATATAATACAGAAAGTACGTAAGAACAGTTGTGCAGCTGAACTTCTCATTTGGAGGCGTGAGCCCTTTCACCCCCACCCCCACCCCTGTGAGGAGGCAGAACCTCCCTGGCCACACAGCCCGATGTCTTTCTCTTTTTCTCTTTAGGTAGAACTTCCAAGTTTATTTGGATCTCTAAGTGCTCCCATCATCCCCTTTCACTGAAAAAAAAATGTGATTATTTGTTTTAACGTAGGGTTTTCCAACCTGAGCCGTACTGGCATTTCGAGCAGGATCGCTTTGTGTTGCGGGGGGCTGTCCTCTGCCTCGCAGGGTATTTAGCTGCAGCCCTGGTCTGTGCCCACCACACGCCGGCAGCATCTCCTCTCCAGTGTGACAACCAAAACCGCCTGCAGACGCTGCCAAACGTCCCCTCAGGAGCTAACGTCGCTTCCGATCAAGCACCACCACTACAGGGCTTCCCTCTGTCCCCTTAATCAAATGAAATTGGATCTTGAGCGGGAGTCTTAATCACGTTCAGAGTCTACGTTTGTGCTCATTGTGCTCATTGCCTAGACGACTTCCCAGGTGGCGGTGCGTGATTGCGTCCAGAGGCTCGCACGTCGGTGATTGCTCTTTCTGTGATGTTAGCCACCGTTGCTGCCCCATGCTGACACCCTTTCAAAGCGGTTGCAGAAGGTTCCTTTGTCATTGTTGGTCAGAATGTTTGTGGGAAGAGAAGACCGCCTCAGCTATGACGTGGTTGCCAATGTGGCTTGAGTGGGAAAGGAATGGTACAAGATTCCCATTTTCCAGCCGTGATTTTCACCTCCCCGCCGGCCAGAGTTCAGGGGCTTGTCCGGAATTTCCAAGCTGATGTGCGTTGATTCTATTCTGCCTCTAATTGGGTGTTAAGCTTTGAATGAATTCTTGAACGAATGGCCTCACGAGGGGATGTAAGAGGATGATGCTGGAAGTTTATTGGGAATCACTCTTCCCTTCCAGAGGACCCCTTTTCCTGGAAGTCCGTTGAATCTGGACTCTGCGTTTCCCGTGTGGGTTGAGGCAGGAGCGAGCAGAGCCGTGACTTCAGGGGAAGGTGGAATGGCAGCCGTCCAGTGTGGCTTTTGCGACTGTCCCGTGGTGTGGTCTGTGTGTTCCTCGCCAGTGCTCACACGCTGCTTGGACGTTCTACCCAGCTGGTCCCCCCTCTTGTGAGCAGGGGCTCAGGAGTCTACCCAGCCCGAGGGGCAGGTCAGCGAGGCCGGGGGCCCTGCCCTTGTCTCTGCGCACAGCTCTTACCTGTTCAAGTGTGAGCTTCCTCCTTGGCACCTTGGCGGTCAGAGCTCAGCGGAGCCCTGCACCTGGCCAGGTGTCAGGGTGACACTGGGAGGCATTTAACCTGTCACAGCTCAGAGAGCTGAACACTCTGGAAAAGGATGTGAGTCGGGGGATCTCCTGCCCAGGGCGCCTGGATGGGACTCCATCCAGGTGGGAGGGGGAGAGGCTGTTCGGCCAACTCCAGCCGGACTGGGAGGCAGCGGCACCTGGCCTCGTGTGGGGACTGGGGTGGGCTGTCACTCCTTCTCTCTCCTTCCAGCCCCTCCTCAGGCATCCGGCACAGACTCCGCGTGACATTTCCTGGGCTTCCCTCTGCCTTTGCCCCACAAGTCCCACCTAGGTTTTCCACACAGACTGACTTCAGAACTAAACAACACAGCTATTCGAAATCATAGGATTAATTTCAGAATATGTTAGGAGCAAAGATTTTTGAGTGATACAATGTCTTTATGGTTTGTAGAATACAAAAAAAACCCCCAAAACTCAGGCTCCCTTTGGGGTTCTGGGCACTGACAATAGCAGTCTGCTCCGACAGACACCCAGGCTGGTGCCGCATTACGATGGGCTCCACTGCCTTGTCGCCAAGGGACGATACCCCCACCTGCCTTGAGCGAGCCCTCTGTGGTCACCATCACATGGAACGGCTCCCTCTCGGAATATCAGCTTTTCATGCCAGTTTTCAGAATGTGTGGTTTGATTGGCCAATTTAAATATTTAAGAGAAACATTAAAATACTGACTATAGAGAAGCCTATATATGCAGTCTTGTCCAATGTGAAATACGTTCAATATGCATACATTATAAATATGTGCATTTTAACATATAAAAGCGCATCATTTAAGACATGACTTTTACCAAGAAAATGCAGTACCACACAGTCGGCATCTTACTGAGTGGTGATTATATTCTGAGCGCTGCCGTTGGTGAGAGGCTGGAGACAGGAAGGTGAATGAAGTGGACACGCCCACGCCAGGGAGCGCCAGGCGCGTGAAGAAACCGCCGCAAGGGGGCGACACCACGGAGGGAAGGATGGGCATGCGCAGCCGCCCACTTTGGTGCCTCAGAAACAGCGTAATCGAAATTAGGACAAAAGAGCGAACCTGAGGAACACTCAGAAAGAACTCCTACAAACAAGAAAAATATCACCACCCCAGTGGAGAAGAGCGGAAGGACCTGAGATGCAGGTCCCAGAATGGCACGTGACTACACCGCCCCTGCCCCGACCCCCAACGCGCACTCACAGGAAAGAAAACTGCAGAGAATTTCAAGCACAATGCATCGATCCTTTTTAAGAGAAATCTCTGGGGGAGGGGGAGTTAGCGGGATGGGGCGTGGGGGGGTGTCACGGACGTTCCATTATCATGCTGGTGTGTTGCTGGAAAATAATCTGCAGTACGTACATAGGTGCTTAAAATCTCACCTCCTTGGACCCAGTAACTTCGCTTCTCAGCATCCATGCTAAGAGAATAAACAGGTATGTGGACAGAGATTAATGCACAGTTAAGTTTGGTGCATTGTTACCTGTAACAGGAAAGACTTGAAACTGCCCACTAGCTCAACAGTAAGGGGCTGGACGGTTACCCGTTCACTGTGCATCCTGACAGGCATAGCGCTGCTCCTGGAGCAGGGTCCCCAGAGACTGCTCAGAGGAGGTGCGGGCTCAGGGCATGTACTGAGTGAGGGATGATAGAAGAGCTCTGTTGTTTTGAAATGATGGCGGCGGGCAAAGAATGGCCGGGCACGTTTATTTTCTCATTTGTACATTGCATTTTCCAAAATTTTTACAGTGACTAGTGACTATGCATGATCTGGTAATCAGAAAAAACATCAAGAAGTAAAACCTAAGAACTGTACTGGCAATCAGAATGCAATGGAAGGTGAGCATTGTACCAAAGGAACTCGAGGTTTCCAGGAGACTGATCGGTGAATTTCCCTTGATGAGCTAGGCAGACGGAGCCGGAGAAGAGAGACGGATTTCAAGGTCCGAGGCATAGTTTGCCCAGGTGAATAAGGGAAAGGAGGTCGTTCTGGGACCTTCAGGAGCATGTGTTGCGTGCGTGACAGAAGTGTGAACATCCTGGGCATGTTGAAGGGATGAGATCGATCCGGTGTGACCAGACCATGCACCCTGCTGGGCAGAGGGCCCCGCTGAATTAAGGAAGATGAGAGACACCAGGGTGTGAAAGGCCTTCCGTTCCGAGGCTATGCTAAGGAGTTGAAGCGTCGGAACCCGATCGCAGAATCTGGGAGACTCCCAGCTGAAAACACATATGCCCACATATATTGGGCGTATGCCCACACATGTATGTGCACATGGACAAAGTAAGGTAACTTGCATTACAAGAATCAAAGGAAAAGCAAACATAAAAAATACTTGCAAATACTCTTCAGAAAACATCTTTGGAGGGGGGTGAAATTAATGTTTTCTCCATGATAAAATTCAAAGCAAACCCTCGTAAGACAAAAAGTGGACATACTTAAATATAGTTTTCTTTTCTCATGACCGACTCCTGTCCTTCCAGCTCCCCGCTCTTCAGTACATCCCTGGGGGAAGCTTTTCCTGATGGTTTTCCTGTAGCGGTAGTTCCTTCCCACCTTCTCTCCGTGGTGACCACTAACTAGATTCGCAAAGTCCATGCCAACAAGGTCTGTTGTACATGCCGTCGTGCGGGTATGCGACACAGTCCGTGCCCGTGACGAGTTTCTGCCTGGGTGAATGTCACCAAGTCCCCACCTGGGAAAAGCTGTGTCTGGACTCACGAAGTCAGTGACGTCTCTGCCCTCTTGGGACTCAGACCACTCCTAGGCTAGCAATCAGCACAGGCGCACCAGGCTGGGCTGGTGACCCTTTCCGCCTAAAACTTGCTCATTTCGAACTTGTTGTTAAACTGGGAGGCGAAGAACAGCTGGGAGATCTGTTGCTTAACATCAGGCAGTCAGCGGCCCTGGGTTCTTGTCTAGCCCCCACCGTACATTCCCCGAATGGCATTTAGTTCCGTTTTGTCCCTTCAGCTTTCTCCCCTTCGCCACGGGGGTCTGCAGTCGGTCTGAGCTGTTGGTTTCCAGGATCCTGACGCAGGGACCCTTCATTTCCCACCTGCCACGTCTTGTGACTTCTGGTGCAAAGGTCAGCAGAAAGCAGCACCTGATACATGCT
Organism: Glossophaga mutica; assembly: GCA_039655065.1. Lineage (NCBI taxonomy): Eukaryota > Metazoa > Chordata > Mammalia > Chiroptera > Phyllostomidae > Glossophaga > Glossophaga mutica. The sequence continues at coordinate 12,940,174 of CM077315.1, read as the reverse complement.
TGATGACTCGTTGATCAAAACGTCTGTCCGATTAGAATTCTTTATATTGTGAGATTGCTAACAGCATCCTATAAAGCTTCTGGAGAAAAGATACAGTTGTCTCTCAGGGTGCTGGAGGTGTTTTTCAGCCGTGTTTCAGCGCGTGCGTCCCTGGTTCCCTGGGAAGACTCTCCCCGCCTCTCCAAGGGTCACCGCGCAGTACAGAGTCGCGTTTTCCCTGATGCTAATGTTGAAGACATGCCGTGGCCACTGATGTGTTCAGTGCGCCTGCTGCCACCGGCAGCACTAATGCATCGCATGCCACAAGCAGAAGGCAGAAGGTTTTGAGCTCAATAAATACACGCGTATTTACTCACGAGTAAGGATCTGCAAATTGTTTTTCTACACATGGGAAGAGCAGAGCTAGGGCAAGAAACTGTGAAGTCTTGTAGACAAACACCCTCACAGATTCAGCGCCTAGATTTCACTATCAGTGTCAGGAAGACTTCTTTGACTTTTATATATTGTCAGAATATTTATACACAAAAGAAATTTTCCACAAGCGCACACAGACGATGCTGTAATTTGCTTTCGCTGATACTGCATCTCCTAGGGGTGGCAGCGGCAAGAGCCAGCGATCAGAGTCCGAGAAGCCGAGGAGCAACATAATTGCCATCTTCTGCTCCAGAAGTAAACTAAACGTCTCAGTGTTTCCAGCTCTGCAATCGGAGTCAACCGGGGTGTGAGGCAGACACACGGCATGGGGGTAGATGCATTGCTAAGAAGCAAAAGTCCTTGAGAAGAGTCAGCTTTATCCTTGAGAGGAAGGGATAGGATGCTACCAAGTCTTAAAGATGAACAGAATAGCAAACTGTAGGATGCTAAAGCTGTCTTAACTATTTGGTAAATTATTTGTGAAAGATGGTATCGCTGAGTTCTGGAAATGTGTAATGACAATGTTTAATCTAAAAGGACCTCCTCCTTCAAACATCTTCCGTTGATTGGAAAACCTGCACAGTTCCTTTCAACGTACCTCGTAGTTCACCTTTTCCTTGTCTCGACTACAGGAAGCCTGTCAGGGGGGACTGTGTGGGCGAAGGGTAGCGTTTGCTGATTTAATGTTTCCTTTTTTCTTTGCTCCGTTGCCACTGAGTTTTTAGAGTGCTCCTTGTATAATTAGACTCTGCAATATGCTCATTTCTATTGCTATTAATTGTTCTCTTTACATTACATTTACACCTCTCTGCTGCATGAGCCTTAGAATAAATGTTTTGTTTCCTGGAGCCAAGAAAGGAAGAGACACACGTGTGATGGGCTTTCCCATTGCGCCAGGCTCTTTGCTGCATCCTCTGGTCTTGTCCCTGTCAATCATCAATGAAGATGCTTATACCCATTTTTCCGCCCAGAGAAGAAAACGGACATTGAGAGACTAAGTGGTTTTCAGGTGTTCAAGTGTGAGAACAGTAGAGTCGGAAGTTCCATTGGCGGCATTTTTACTTCTCTGTGGGCTTTGCATGGGTGTTTGCTAATGAACGTGAGCCCGAGGGATTTTTAGGAACAGCATGTGCCGCAGAAAGTTTATGGGATGTGCAGTTGGGCAAGCCTGGGTTCCATCTCTGTCCCCAACACGCCCTGGGTGACTTTCGGGGAGTTGCTGAGGTTCTCTCGAGTCTTAGTTGCCCCTTGAAAAAGGGGGTTGACCAGAATTGTTTTTGCCCCCAGCGTTTGTAGGATTAGAAATAGCTCAGTCTCCCAGGATGGGCTGGATCAGCAGGAGCTGTTCTTGTCCCCCGCCTTCCTCCGATGGTTCAGGCTGTGAGCCTCTGATGGAGGGTATTGACGGCTTTTCCAGGTGGAGAGGCAGCTCGGTGAGCCTCCAACACGGAGGGTGTTCTCTTCCGTCTGCGAGAGAAAAGAACAGGCCCAGACAGCCCCGCCTTTCAAGCTGGGATGCAGGAGTCGGAAGAGGGGTTTGCAGGAGACAAATCAAAGAAAATTGTCTAGAATTGGTACAAACAAAATTTGAGCCTAACCAGTGCTGGAGTGGGAGGAAGGACTTGTGCTCTGCTAGCTGGAACGTGATTACTGCCACCGAAGGGGGAGGCAGCCTGCTGGCCAACTCCTGGCGGCACAGGCGTGCTCAGCATGTTCTGCCCGGGGCCTGTGCCCACCCCCCACCCCCCCAGGAGAGAGCACTAGGCAGCCATTCAGTGCCACTTCTTCCTTGTCACACCTGCTTCACCCAACAGAACAGGGGCTGTGTGTTATGCCCCACCCACAAGCTAGGTGTGAGTTTATTCCAGGTACCTGATTGCCCCAGGGGAAATTTACAAGCGCAGGTACATCCATGGAACTTCTTACTACCATTCACCTTCTTGGGTGCCAATTTTGGACTTTGGGAAAAGGGATGTTTTTGTTTTATGTGCCAAACATACATATCCGTGTATTATCTCACAGCAATGATTTAAGCTTCATGACAGTTCCAAGAAGAAGACCTCACTGTTTCCATTTTATAGAAGAGGCAGCTTGTTCAGAGACCTTAAACAATTGCTCTAGGGTCCCACCGCTATTGGGGTAGAGCTGGTCCGTGTGACGCCAGGTCGTCGACACTGGCTGTGCAGCTGCGCCTTGTCTTGGGACAGCGTTCTTCAGGGATGTATTGCTTGTGAGAGGTGGGCTCTCCTGGAATAGTCTTTGCTATACTCTGAAAACCAGGGACTCAAAGATCCTTGCCAAGGGGTCGCCGTAAACCCTGTTTAGACAGAGAAATCTCTCAAGGAAGAAGGGTTCTTTGCAGAAGCCTGCAGCCTGGAGCAATCGTGTCCTGAAGTCAGGAGCGTTTGCAAGAATGCTTGCATTGGAGCAGAGGGGCTGGTGTACATGGGCAGGGGCCCAGGCGGGAGGATTTGATGGAGAGCCCCCCTGACCCCACACAGAGAGAGGGGAAAGGGCTTCTGGACAGCGCCCGGGGGGCCGCCACCCGTGGCGCACTGCAGTCCTCTGCCGGAGCTGCTGTGTCTTTCTCAGGGACAAGCGAGCTGGTCGGAGAGCCTGCCGCGAACCATGGTGCGGATCAACGGCGTGGCTCCTGGCCAGGTCTCTCCGCCCCCCTTGCCGTGTCCCTTTAGTTGGGTCTGGCTGGCAGACCAGCCTGGCAGTGCACACCCCCAAATGGCACAGAGGTGAGCAGGCCACCAGCCGAACCAGCTTTTCCTTTTGTGGAGTAAGTCTGGTCCTGTCTGCCGGGGCCCATCCTGCGCAGGACGCACGCAGTGCGCGGTGCTGGATTGGGCCGGGGGTGCGAGGAGGAGGAGGAGGGCAGGAAACTGGGTGTGCGTGCGTGCGTTTAGGGATGCCGCCTTCTCTTCGCAACGGTATCCCCGGGTACATGTAATTTAATAAAAATATTAATTATTTCCTCTGCCCAAGAATGGAAGGTGATTTAATATTTCCCTAATTAACTTTGTGCTATTCTGTACAATAACTCAGAAGGCTTTACAAGAAAACACTGTTTGGAAGATGTACACACTCCGAGAAGGTGGATGTGGAACGAGAAGGGGAAGTCCCAATCACAGGCGCATCCGCAGGAACTTCTTATTAGTGTGCCGCGTCTTGGGCGCTTTCTTTTGACTGAGGGAAGTGAGTGGCATGTTTCATGTATCTTAGCTAGGTCCCAATGAGTCACCTCACAGCAACAATCCTGTAAAGTAGGCACCATTGGGATCATGTCCTGGATGGAGAACTAAGGTTCAGAAAGGTGAAGTCGCTCGCCTGTGCTCACACAGCGAGTAAGTGATGGGACCTTCATCTGAACCCTGGGTCCCACTGTCCAAAGCTCTGCCCTCCTGCTCCTCCTGGGATTTTTACTGAAGGGCCATGAAAGAGTTAATTCAAGTGTATTGACCTGGCCCTGTTTTATTACCTTCCTGGGCCATTTGCTCCCTTTGGAGCCAAGTGTTTTTTTTTTTTTTTCTTTTTTCTTTTTTGCAGCTAACCGCTAACCATGCAGCCCTGTGCTCTGTGGCACGCCCACCCCTGCTTCCACACCAGGCAAAGGAAAGAAGGGGAGAGAAAGTTAAGTGAATTCCCCAAAGGGCAGTCACCAGGAGTCAGTGGGTATTTGCTTTTTTCCTATTCGTTTGATTTAGAACAAAACAGAACAACAAATGTTCCCTGCCTCTGGGTCCAAGGACTTAGCAGCAGGATTAGCAACAGCAGTTCCCATGAATAATGAAAGAGTTTCCACGTTGTCTGAAAACAACCGTGACATCAGAAAGACACACCAAAATGAAATCCAGGTGTTTACTTCCTCTCCCCAGTGTTCCCAGCCTCAGCATCACAGTCCCTTCCCGGGCACTCACTTGACATGCTGGGCCTCAGCCCCCAGCTCCAGACCTGCGGGAGCAGAACCCGCATCTCAGTGAGGTCCCCAGGTAACTTGCACACCTAGGAATGCTGGGAAAGAGGAGGACTGCCCTCCCAGCAGGGCCAGGTATGAGGTATGCGACTCACTGACTGTGAGTCCAAAATTTAAAAGTGCCAAAAAAATGCAGTGATCAATGTAAGTAATATTTTTAGAGAGAGGGGAAGGCAGGGAGAAAGACAGGGAGAGACACATCAATGCGAGAGAGACACTGATGGGTTGCCTCTCGCGTGCACTCCCGCCGGGGACCGAACTTGCAACCTAGCCAAGTGCCCTGACCAGGACTCAAACCTGTGACCTGTCATGCTGCTGGCCACTGCCCAGTCAACTGAGCCACACTGATCAGGGCACCATAAGCAGTATTTAATGCAATACAACTGTACTAAAAAACCTTTTTTTTTTTTCATTCAAAGGTTTGCACATCAGCCGTCTTCTCCTTTCTGGATCCTTGGGAGAGGGCAGGAGAAATTGCTAGGAACAGTCTGGGAGCTTTGGTTTCTTATTTTCTCTAAATGTTCTAAATTTTCTGCAAGGGAAATTGCATCGAGTCATTTTGGTCCGCATGCCTCTACAGTACTGGGTTTTCAAACACTGTGATTATATACCAAGGATCTAGCATTACAGCCCAAACCTTTCAGCTCCAAGTTCAGTTCAGCTGCTGAACACAGGCCATACCAACGCTGAGGATGGTGATCACAGTACCTCACATTTATCAAGGGCTTGCCCCGGGCGAAGTGCATTATATGAACTAACTCATTTAATTTTTACAAGAACCTTGGGAGGGAGGTGCCTTTTAAGTCTTCTTTTTAGAGATGAGGAGGTACAAGTGCACAGAAGCTAGGGAGCTTGTGCGAGGCAGGCAGGCGATCCACCTATAAATACAGGACGTGGCGCTCGGATCCGGCAACTGGCCCCACACTCCACACTCCTGACTTCACAAAGCTACAGTTAACATAGTATCGAACGAATTTACATGGAGCCCAACGTTCCAAAGCAAATTTATGCATGCCTTTTTCTCCCCCTTCAATGTGTAAGCATGAGGGTGCCAAGCTTTTTATTCTAAAAATCTGTCCCTTTTTACACTTTCTGTGTTAAAATGCTCTTGAAAACAATGAAATGAGAGTAATAGATGATGGTAGTTACCTCTTAGAAATGTACATTGAATTTTGGCTGCATTTTCGTGTTAATTGGGCCAGCAGGGGAGGGAGAAGATGCTTCTGGTTCTAGGGGAAACGCACATTTCAGGGCCCTCCCCGGGGTGCTGGGAGCACCTGCGAGCCCAGGCAGGTGGACAGGGCTCTGCTGTGTCCCGGGCCCTGTTCTGCCTGCTTGGCCGCAGCCCCCGCCGCACTCGCCCCTTTGGCCTGTGCCTGTGTGGGACTCATTAGCAGTGGGTGTGTGTCCCGGCACAGCGGCTCATTCACGGGGCTGCCGGCAGTGCCAGGGAGTGGGGCCGCCGCTCTGGGCTGTCCACAACAGAGCTGGGCCGAGCCCCTGCGCGGCCTCGTAGCCTTTGGCGTGCCCACAGGAGGTGCCCTGAGATCGGAGCGGGACGGCGGCTCTCGGAGGCGGCATTGCCAAGGCCGCATCCTGCCTCTTGGGGAAGACTCTAGGCGGCCAGCTGCTGCTTGGTGACCGTCGTGACAGTGGAGTGAGTGAGTAGGCACGGGGTTTCACAAGCTTGGCCTCTCCGTCTGTCAGTCTGAGTGCAGGTGGCGGTGACACCGCTCTGAACTTTATCCTCAGGTCGCGATCTCCATCTGACTCAGGGTTTGTTTGGAACGCTGGCCTGGATGCCGCTGCTGACCCCACTGTGGCTCCATGTGGAGTAAGAGTGTCTGAGTGTGTGTTTGAGAGAGACGGCAGGGGCTGGGCCCCACCGCCAGACTGTGGTGTCTGGGGACACACGCGTGGGCACCCTTTCCACCTTCTGTCCCTGCCGGTCTCCTCCTCATTCAACCTTCCTGGGTCTGTGGACTTGACTACCAATTGGTGCCTGACCTAGTTTCAGAGAGCTGCCGCGCTGCCCCCTGGTCATCCTGACAGACGGAGCGTAAGAGCCTGTTCGCTGCGGTTCAAAGTGAGCTCTGTTGTCGTGGGGTCATTTCTAGTCCTTGGAGTGTGCGCATGTGCGTGTGGATGCCTGTATGCACGTGTCTACATGTGTGTCTCTGTGTGTGCTTGTATGTGTGTGTAGGACACGGCTGCCATTTTCTGTGGCTGTGTGGGGACTTTGCCTCTGGGCACCGGTCCTGTGGCTTTAGTATCCAGTAGCTGATGGGCTTTGCTGGGTTCCCTGTGTGGCTCTCCTTTCGTTTTCTGCTCGGAGCCCTTCCCCGGGAGCCTGGGTTCTCATGTGCTGTTCTCTTGGTGTCGGCTTGCTGCTCTTCCGCCAAAGGGCACTGCGGACTCACTCAGAGGGCCTTCGGACTGTGGGTTCAGTGAATGAAGAGCTCAGCGGGGACAGTTACTGGGACAGACATGCGTCCAACAGTCCCTGCTGCAGCATTGCTGGACCACGACCCACGCACTTGGCTTTCACCTCTGCTGGTACCAGAAGCCACGTGTGAGGCTGGCGACCTTTCCAGCACCATTTTACCTTGCATTTCGAGATATAGTCCCCCGCAAACGAACTATATTTATAGAGTAATAACCAATCTGTGTTCTCATGTTTAATTAATCATATGTACATAATTGCCAATCAGAGCTTCTAATCAGTAGGAGTTAATCAGAGTTAACATTTATTTACTTACTGAGCATCTTCTATGTGACTGACCCAGCCCAGGTGCTGGGACTGGAAGAGTGAGCGAGATAATGTCTGAGCCGGAGTTTCCGATGCACCCGACTCTCATTAGCTCATCATCTAAATCCGGGGGCGCTGTACTGGGCACCCTGTGTGCGTCTGCATTGCTGTCCCTACTGCATCCTTTCCTCTTCTGAGCAGCCATGGGAGTTAGGCAACCCAGACACCACTTTTATGCCAGGAAGCTGACAGAGTTGGGTCGCCCACTCCAAGGAACACAACCACAAAGCAGAGGTGGGAATCGAACTCCAGACCGACCAACTCTTGCCATGGAGGTCATAGTCCCCAGCTCCCTGCGTCCCCTCCTCTCCCTCCTACGAAAACAGGTGTTCGCTTTGAAGGACAGGAGACTGCCCTGTGCTCTCACTGTGATCTGTGGTTTCTGGTTTTTCCCCCAGTCTTACTGAGATGTAACATTGCATCAGTCCAGCATGTACGACACCATGATTTGATATATGTATATATTGCAAAATGATTACCATGATTAGTTTAGTTAACATCCATCATCTCATGCAGTTAGACAAGTTTTTCTTGTGATGAGAATTTTTTTTTTTAGAGAGGAGGGAAAAGGAGGGAGAAAGAGAGACAGAAACATCGATGAGAGAGAGAAACATCAATCAGTTGTCTCCTGTACGCACCCTGACGGGACCAAACTTGCAACCTAGGTACGTGCCCTGACCCAGAATAGAACCTGTGACCTGTCACTCTGAGGGACAACACCCATCCAAATGAGCCACACTGTCAGGGCAGTGATGCGAACTTTTTAGATTGATTCTCTTAGCAACTTTCAAATATATTAGTCTCTGTTTGTAGGTTAATTTGAAGTGTTTGTAAACCCTGAATGCCAACGAGCCTGTTGTCCCATGGAATGATGCAGCTTGGAGCTTTCTAAGCATTCAGCTGACTCACCTCCTGCTCATTAGATGGGGAAACTGATGCTCTCAGCGGCAAAGGGGTTTGCCGGCGATTGCACAGAGTCCATCTGCGCTTGAACTCAGATCCCCTGACGAGCAGACCAGCTGTGCTGGTCATAGCACATTAACTCGTTACTGGCTGATGTATTCTGGGTTAGGAAGCGAAGCTCAGAGATCTTCAGGGTAACTCTACCCAGGTTAGAGCAGCCAGAGGTAGCTGGTGATGCAAGCTCATTAAGGGCTGGGGGTCTAATTTAGCACATCGCTGGGTCCCCAGTCTCCAGCACTGCCACAGGTTCACTGTAGGTGGTCGGCAGGTGTGTGCTGGAAGAAGAGACTGGAGGGAATGAAGGGGCCTCCAGGGATGATCCCCTGCCACTTGTTTGGTGGCTGCTGACCTCCCTCCCGTCTTGGATTCGCCCACACCAGAGGGTATTTGAGCACCAAATTGACGGTGTCATTATTGAATTTGACACTTGGGTGACTCAGGTCATTTAGGATCATAAACTACTTTCCTGTTTCTATTTTGGAGTGAGTTGGTGGTTCTTCTGGCATCTCTCGGGAGGGCAGGGTGTGTTATGGCCACACGGGAAAGTGACTTACTTGTCAGACTCCCTTGGTTCGCTCCGCGCACGGCTGGCTCACATACCCACTGTGCCGCAGAGAACCTGCCAGGGGCAGGACGGGACTTCATACATTACGCATATGTGTCTAGGACAGATGATTTTTTTTAATTATATAAGAAATGAGGAAAAAGAGGGGGAAGAATTCACCTGCAGTTCATTCACGGCGACTCATAAATTGTCCTTATTTTTCTCCTCCCGTACACCACTCAATTTAGGAATATTCTTACATTATCATTATTGGACTTGCATCCAAAGTAAATAAACTCTGTACATTTTAGTTCACAGTGAACCACTTTGAAATACCCCAACAGATTCCACATCACTTTACAATTCGCGTAATTGCGACTAAGGGACAGGACCGCTGTTCCGTGCGGGCGGTGCGCCGGGTCTCACTTAAACACCCTCCCACTACAGCCAGGCAATTCTGACTCTCTGAGAATCAAAGGACGTAACTCTTATCGGGAATCTGGGTGGGTGGAATGGGACCATGGAAGGTGTGCGAGACCTAGGAGGTTCTGCACGTCACGTCAGTTACTCCACGTGGGTCTCCTCGCTGGAGCCTGAATGCTCTAGTTCCCTGTGGAAAAAAGAATACTTGAAACACACCTAGAAAAACCTGGGATTAGTCAACATCAGGATTTTTGTGGAGGGGAGTGGTTCTTTATTTTTTTTTTAAAAATCAAAACATTAAGATGTCATTGAAAGCAAGACTCTTGTCTAAATGCTAGGAGCATTTTTCTCAATTCTGAAAAGGGGTAGCATTTCTCTGGCAGACAAAACAACAATAGCAACAAAAGTTTAAGACTAACCGCTTCAGGAAGCCAACCTGGTCCCTGAATTTCTTCAGGAAAAACCACTAGAAAGGCGGAAGGGCGCTGAAGTGAGCCCTGGGGGGTAGTCCTTTCTTGAGGTTACAGGGTCCTAGGGGTGGGACTGCAGAGACAGTCCGATGAGGCGCTGACTGGGAGGAGGAGGCCCAGAGAGCTTTCCAGAACTCTGTTCACGTCACGATTGGGCAAGGTCACGGAAGAGACTCTCCTCTAGGATGCTAAAAACGGGCAGTCTCAAAGACCCAACGATGCCCTCGTCTCTCCTTTCGTTTTCTTCAGTCATGTCTTATTTTGGGAGCTTTCTTCACTCTGCTCACCTACCTGCTTCCTCTGTGATGCCGCATTTGCTTTGCACAAGCCACGGTCCCCTACATGTTTGGGATGATAGGGAAGACAAAAACTTTCAGGACCCCACTCAACTGATGGCTTTGCCTTGAAATCACTGTACCCTGGCTCCCTCCTCCCCCCGCTGCCTCCGCCCTCCCTTTCTCTGTCGCCTTCCGTCTTCCTTTCACCTGGCCCTCGGTTCTCTGCGATTACGACAGAGAGACTGGCACGTGGAAATGCTCAAGACATAATTATTGAGCCAGTGAGAGGTAGGGTAAATGAATGAATGGTCAGAGCTGTGGGGAAGGCGAAGTTCTGCATCGGATAGGGCTGGGAAGACCTCGCCTCCCGTGAAGGCGTGCCCCATTCGTGTTCTAGTGCCCCTCCTTCCCACACTCGGGGACCTCCGCCTCCTAATACGGAATCTGTTCCCCGCGTGCGTGTGTTCGCCGCTGTCTAGTCAGCTGTCTGCTGTTGTATGCATCTGCCCGCACCTGACCATGCACAGCTGTTCAGAATGAAGTTCCCCCCACACTCAAAGGAGTCACTTGACTCCTGGATTCGATATTTCTTTCCTCTTGATTCCATGAATTTTATGTAGATTTTTATGAATAAAATCTTACCCTAAACCCTAATATGTGTTCATCAAATAAAACTGAGCTCATGTGGGTTAAATACAAGAACGTAGGAAAGGTGGGGATCCCAGAACCACCTCCCCACGCTGGCCTTCGAGCACCCCAGCCCCTGATAGCAGCCTTCGGGGTGTCCAGAATCCCCAGGCTCCGCCCAGCACGGTTCGTGACACCACTGGGTTGGGTCACCACTGAGTTTCCATTTGGTGCCTGCGTCCTGTGATGTGTGCTGTCCCTCCACCATCAGGTCCGAGTCTTTGTGCTTATGGTTTGCAGCAAATGCACACCCTAGGCAGCAGGTGCTGTAGGAGCTCCCAGTGATCCAGACAACGGGGCTCCTGTTCCTCGGAGGCTCGCAGGGATTAGGGGTGGTGGGCAAACGGCTGGGAAAATGATTCCCTAAAGCCTCACGGTGTCCGAGGACCTGAGGCCGAAGTGACTGACAAAGGGTTTGTGAGCAGTAGGTAGAGTCTCTCCTTCCATCAAGGACTGACTGCGCATCGGCTCTGCGCGGGGCATGTGCGTGCTGCTGCGAGGAGGTCCGAAGAAGAGACACTCCTGTTTGCTGCCCACCTTTCTGTTCACTGTCTAACGCTACCCTCTACCCAGGGGGGAAAGCTCGGCGTGAACGGCGGCCCTGTCTGTTGGATGCTCTGGTGCCTGCCCAGTATCCAGCTCATGGTAGACGCTCCAGGAGCACTGGTTGACAGGACGCATGGACGAGAGAGAGGATCATGACGAGGGGGGTGTTCGAGAGCGACAAGTGGGGACAGGAAGGCGGGTCTTCAGGAGGTAGCAATTTGGCCAGGGCCTTGCGGGACAAGGAGAAGCGTATAAAGGAGAAAATGGGAACGTGAATTCCGTGCAGAGGCAAACATGAGAGCAAAGGTAGGGAAGAGAGAGACCGCAGGGGGAGTCGAGCAGCAGTGGGTGGTTTCGGAAGGAGCTGCCCCAGGTGAAGCGGAGAGCCAGCTGAGCTCCCGCACACAGGGCTTCCCCGGGGAGGAGCGGGGGCGGTTAGGTTCCGAAGCTCTGGAGTCAGTCAGCTGCCTGGCTTTGGATCCCTACAAATCCTCTGTCTGGGAGTTCTCCGTTTTCAAATGGATATGACGATCCATTTAAGCACAGGACCCAGAACAGTGGGGGCTCGGTTATTGTTAGAAACAGAAGAGGCCAACCCAAGGAGACAGCGGGAGCCTTGACACCGGGAGCGGCCGGAGCGGCCCCGTGGGCCGGGCCGAGCACGTGGCAGCAGCGTGTGGAGGACGGGCTCGGGCCCTCACGTCCTCCTGGGAGACACGCGGCCTCGCTGCCCGCACCACCGGCCCCAGCCCCTTCCCTCACCTGCTAGAGACTCTGAGAGTCCTCCCTGTGCCCCGCTGCTCTCAAGGCCAAGGAGTTCTCCTTCTGCCCTGTTCACCCCGAGGAAGCTGCGCGTGGCCTAAGGCATTTCTCCCTTCTCACTTGTATTCTGTAAAGCAGGGCGATCTGTGTCTGCTCTGTGCGCATCTCTGCAGGCGGCCTTTGGAATAAAACAGGGTAGGCACGCGCACAGTGGATGACAGCGCTTACTGGGAGAAGCACCAGGTGGGTTCTCTGCCCCGCGAGTTTCCAGCCTAGTTCCTTCTCCATGAAGATCGAGATTTCTGGAGAGGGATTAGGCTCAGCTCCCGCCTGCATCGCCACGTCGGGACTGACTGACACTGGTCTACCCCGTAGTTCTGCCTCTGCCCTCGGAAGAGAACCGAGGCCCTTCCTCGCTCACCAGCCCCACAAGTGGTAGTGGTGTGGGCGCCTCGGAGAGACCGTGAGACGCCGGAGCCAGAGGCCCCGGGGGCTGCGCCGCTCGCCCACTTCCCCCTGCGCCCTCTGAAGTAACTACGGTGAGCCGGGTCGGTGCTCCCCACCCGTCGGCATCCTGGTTTGGCTTCGCCGGACCCGGGCACCACCCACGCTGTTATCTACCTACTATTTTCTGTTGACTCATTCTGCTTTTCTTAACTATTTTGAAGAAAATCGTATTACTGATAGGAAACTAGGACTTCTTGTCGAACCCCAAAATAGGTACAATGAAAAGGAAACAGTACAATTGAATTTCCTTTGAGCCCGAGACTGTCTTCTCTGTTCAGAGAGAGATTCGCTCAGGAACCCCTGCAGACAGAGACTTTGTCTTTGCTGAGATCAGGATGGAAAGAGAATTGACGAGGCCCTTCCTGATTCCTTGTCACTTAACACCGATAATAGCGAGAGCAAATAGTCCTGTTTGGCCTCCTGTTGTATCAGGCAGGCATTGCATGGACTGCTTTATATTGAATCCTTATAACAGAAAACTGATATTTTTATGCTATTATTTTTAATCGTCCCCTGGGGATATGCTTATTGATTTTAAAGAGTGAGGAAGGGTGGGAGGAGAGAGAGAGAGAGCAAGAAACATCAATGTGAGAGAGAAACATCTGTAGCTCGCCTCCCACGCGTGCCCTGACCAGGAGTCACATCCTCACCCTTTTGGTGTTCGGGACAGTGCTCCAGTCAACCGAGCCACCTGGCCAGGGCGAAAACTGATACATTTTTGATGGTGATGACATGGGTTGGTGGTTGGTGAACAGTACATTTGTGCCAGAAACAGTAGCATAGGCAATTTGCACGCATTATCTCATTTGCCCTCACCTTCTCCCAGCCCTGCGAGGTTCACAGTGTCCGTGCCACAGACAGAGAGCCCTACAGGACAGAGCTGGTGAGCAGTCACACCGCACGGGCACACCTGTCCACCAGACTCGGAGGCCCACCCCCGCAGGGGCTGTCCTCCCCAAGGCTGGTCTCATTCCCACAACGTGCCCCCTGCTCTCTCCCCGCTTGCTCGGTGACACGCACACTCAGCTTAGCTCCTCAACAGGGTCCTCTGGCTGTCCCCAGGCCACCAGGCCATCTGGGCAGGGACTGGGAGACTCGCCATGTCTACACTTCACCCTGAGAGCTAGCGAGACCCCTCTGCACATGCGGTGGCCTCTTACAGGCCGTCTTCATCATGGCACCAGCGTTGTTAGCCCGGGGAATCACAGACTCCTGTGGAGGACCGGAGAGGGAAGGGCTCCTAGGGACCCTCCGGCTCGCTGTCCCCCCGAGTGTGCGCGGGGCTCTGCTGAAGGCAGGTGGGCTGCTGTCGGCTGTGGGCCCGATTACCTCAATGACGGGGGTTCTACAGACAAGAGTAGGAAAGACCCTCACGGACCACCCGATCCCCCCGATGATACCCAGGGTCAAGTGCTGGATAAGGAACGTGGTTTGGATAGTTCCAGGGGCGGGTGAGCAGCGTGTGGATTGTGGGCTGCGTGTAACTTACACTCTTAGAATGCCGGACAGCTACGGACAGCAGAGCCAAGAAGGCAGAAGGAACACCTGTCTCCAAGTCCCACCTGGTTTTCGTGGCCGAGGCCCTCAGATGGAGGTTCAGGAAGTGGACAGTGCAGTGGAAGGCCTCACCAAGCCTCTGACTTGAGCACCAGTAGGACCATTCGCCTGTCACTTTCCTACCAGTGACCCAAGCCCAGTCTCATAGGATGACGGACCAACTCTAGGCCCCTGCTGATGGGGTTGTTTTTCTCTCCAGGCTCAGTTTGTATCAGTGGAACTGGTAAAAGCAGACTTCACTTTTAACCACTGGAGAAATTTTTTTTTTAAGATGGAAAGGAAAGAAAGAAATGCACCTGAATGTGTGTGTGCATCTGCGTGTCCCTGGGAGGTGAGTCCTGGGGGAACGGCCTCAATAAATCTTCCTGCAAAAAATTAGGATCTTGCTTTTGGCACTTGATTTCTCCTCAGATCTTCAAGAATCTCAAAATCTGTGCGTACAAGGGAAAAGTATTATCCTACCAACCAAGAGCAGCAAAGTGTAACTGAAAGGTTTTACTGGCCCACCTCCCCTGCCGACCTTGAACGAGTCCAGTGGAGGTAATGAGGTGTGATGGGGACCCAGCGTGCCCGCCCGCCACGCTCCCTCCCTGGCTCCGGCTCCCGTCAGCCCCCCGGTGGCCAAATCCGCGCCTGAAGAAAACTGCACGTCACCACTCACTGCTGGCCTTCCGAAGGCCTCGCTTGTTACGAGCTCATTTGTGCAGAAGCTATTTGGGCGCATTAGTTTGTGCCTTTGTCCACCTGGTACCCGGCAGGCAGGAAAACAGTCATGCTTCTTGCCCTGGTGGAGCTTTGCAGGCGATTTGAATTCAATGGAGCCAGTGAGGAATAAGTGTCTAAGAAGAGGTAAATAAGAAAATGGCATTTTCCCCTTGAATTTCTATTGCCAGTGGACAGTCCCACTTAGTGTTGAGAAACCTGCTTTTGCTTCTTGCTGAGCAGAGCGCTCCCAGGGAGAACCCTCTCCTGTTATATCATAAATGAGTTGTGTTGCTGTGGATGGTACAGCTTCCTCTTCTTGCTATGAGATGAAATTAGCAGGCTGTGCCTATCGGTAGCTCGCAGCAAACGCCGTGTGTGTGTGTGTGTGTGTGTGTGTGTGTGTGTGTGTGTGTAAATACTTCTCTGCCTGTGTGAACATGGAGATTTGCAATCAGGTTGATGTCTTGGCTGGATGGACATTGCCAGATTTGATGAAATGTTAAATACTGTTTTAGGTCCTGGGTTATGGTCTTTGCTGTTCTTCATATCCTTTGGGGCTACTTCATTAGTGTGCTCGCTCTTTCTCTCTCTCTCTCGATGGTTCATGGCCTGGTAAGTGATGTCATCCTTCATCTTTTTTTTTTAAATCACTGGACTACTTCCCTAAATTAGTGCCCTAGTTTATGTGTGCTGGAAGCAGTGGAGAGGAGCTACCAGATGAACTGCTACAGGTTCCAGCTGCTGTGTCCTCATCCTGGCCTCACTGTGCGCGGCTCTGCCAGTGAGGGCTACTTCACTGCCCCTGCCTGTGCCTCAGTTTCCTAATGATGAGATAAACAAAGCCACGCCACCTGACACAGAGGGCCGTTAGAAGATCCCATTACACGTTACATCCTGGGAAGTACTTAGCCTGGGACCTGGCACATTGAGAACTCGCAGTAATGTTAGCAATCGTTCCTGCCTGTTTGGATCAACGCCTAGCTCCTGGAGGTGGGGAAGAGCTGGAGGAGTGAGCCTCATGGGCACATGACTAATGTCGTGCCCGTAAGTCCTCGAAGAGGGTTAAATGCCTCCCCCAGCATCTGATGTATTTGGAAGTACCGGTCACCCTTTTTCAGACTCAGTACTTGCACAAACACTGGTCAACCAAGAGTACCAACAGGTGACCCAGCCTTGTTAATAGCCAGTGGTTTGCAAAACGAGAGCCTGTGGTACTAATTTTAACGGACTTAGGACACAAACCAGACAGCTCGCCATTGCTTTTATCGAGGCTGAATCATTTGGGCCAAGTGAGTATGTCCTTACAGTCCTTAAGAAAGTTACAAGTTATACAATGACAGAATTACCGATTTTACATGTGTCCATTGATATCAAGTAGATAAAAAGGCAGTAGGTTTCCAACGTGTTCACATTTGAAAAAATACAGATTTATGGTGGTTGACTGTCCAACAACTGTCATTCATCTGTTCCTCTAATAAGCCAAGCCCTGTAGAGGGTTAGCCACGTACTGACCCAGACGAGTGAAAAATGAGTCTGAAATGTGATTTCCATCTTCCAGGAGCTCAGGGCTTCCTTGGATGCAGCACTGGAAGGGGCGAACAGCAATAATAACAAAGAGCTCTTCCCTCGGGGGATGTGCTACCCCAAGGGGAATCCAGAAGTCTTGGAGTCCACACCTGGGAGTGAGGGAGCCCCTCCCCCCAGGGAGACTGACAGTGAATGGGAGGGGAGCTCAGATGAGGGAGCAGTGCCTGGAGACAGGCACAGAGGTGTGGAGCCTGCCTGCCGGGCTCAGGGAACAGCAGGCCTCGCCTGGGTAGGAGGGGAGGCTGGGGCAGATCAGATCGCTCAGCACTTGAGCGATGCTAAGGTGTATGGACATCTCCTGACCTGATAGGGGACCATTGAGAGTCTTACTATTGTTGCATTTTTTTTTTTAAATGTAGAGATAGCCATCCTCCTAGTAGCTGGCTTCCATTAGGAAGGGAGTTTCTGTTTGTCCATCTGTGCTGTGGCCAAGTGCTGAGGTATTTGTTTGTTCTTGGCAGGGACAGAGCAGGTGAGACAGAGCGAGTTAGAGAAGAGGAGGTAAGCGCTGCTGAGCATGTGCGGCTGGCTGTGCCTTGCTTGTGCTGTTTACCCCCGTGGTTCTTTCTCGGACTCAACCAAGTGACCGTGGGCATCCCTGAAACCGCCCTAAAGCATGGTTATGTTCATTTTCGTTTGCTTGCCACCTAACCCCCCTTCCAAAAAATTTTTTTAAGTAAAATTTTTGGTGTATTAGGACAGAAATAAAATATCCTCTCTTGGAGAAAGGCTTTATGTTTTCTTTCTAAGAGTGTCTATGTTTCTAAGAGTTCTCGGGTTCTGTTAACAATATAAATAGACTCAATCTATTTTTGTGACTTTTATAGTGGTTGTGCTTAGATTTCCCCCCCTTAATCTGACATTTTATCCTTTTTTTTTAATTTAGTAGAGAACTCATCATGGCAAAGTGAAAAGGTAGAGCCTTTGGAGCAAGAGAATTCTAGATTTGAATTCTCACTCTGCTGATAATAAACTTTGGTATCTTGGGCAAGTTATTTAGCTTCTCCAAGGCTTAACTCCCTCCCTTCTTTTAGGAGAGTAGGAATG
Source organism: Glossophaga mutica (assembly GCA_039655065.1). NCBI lineage: Eukaryota > Metazoa > Chordata > Mammalia > Chiroptera > Phyllostomidae > Glossophaga > Glossophaga mutica. Next base: position 12,922,893 of record CM077315.1, on the reverse strand, counting down.
GAGTAGAACGAGCCACTCCCAGTGCTGTGGGGAAGGCTCATTTTTAAAAACTGCACGTAGAAGCACTAAGGCCGTGTAGATTGAGGGGTAAGTCGTAGGGGGCGAATAAAACTACAGCCTCCTAGTATCGTGATTGTTGCTTGTCTCACGGGAGAACGTGGAATGCCCTCACGAGGGTGAGAAGCGGTGGTAAAAGGTAGAGCGGAGGGAGGCCTGCTCACGTGCTAGGTCGCTGTTTGTTTATTCGTTTCCCAAAGATAGGACAAAGGCTGTGAATATTTATTTAGTTCTGCTCCCAATCGCTCTTCTAACAGGGCATTATGTGGGGACAACGAAAGACATTTGTAACTGTGGCCGATAAGACTGGCATCGGACACGGAGTGTGGTGTTGGACACAGGAATTCCATTGTGCCCAGCTTCAGTTGTCAAGTGCCCCGGGAACCCAGGATTTATGGTGGCAGGACAATGGGCCTTTCAGGGCCCGGCAACAGAGCTGTGAGAGCCCGCTCCCTGGCTTTTCAGGGCCCGGACAATGCCGGCTTCAGCTGCCGCCTGAGCCTCCCGACTGTCCATTGGCCGTCAGGTATTGTGCGGTAATTACCATGGTGACAATGGACTCTCTCTCTGCCCGCCCTTCGTCCTTCGGTGCTTTGCAAACTGGCGAAGGTTGTCACTTTGTATTAGGTGCCTCTAAAGGCATGGCTTACTTAGAGAAACTACTGAAGGGAAATAAAGATAATCGTGTTAAGAGTCGGATTGAAAGGGCCAGTCTAGCCAATCCATTTGGAGCCCAGAAAACTCTTTATGGATGTTTTCTCGTAATTACAGGCAGGCACCCGGTGTCCCCCTGCACCGTGAGTAGCTGGCCTCGGAGGCTTTGCAGGGAGGCGTGAGCCCTGGGCAGCCGGCAGCCCCTCCCTTCCCGGCAGGTTCTCAGGCCTCAGCTGAGCTGGTGAACCTTGGGGCTCAGGTTCCTTATTGGGAAACAGAATGGTGTTGAGAATACTCACACATTCAGATTAATTATATGGTTGCATATTAGTACAGGCAAATATGTGAATATTAATTCTATGTAAATGTTTATCCATCAAATGCACAATAAAAGGTCAAACTGATGCGTGAAGCGTGCATGAATGCGAAAAAGCACAGTCCGTGCCTTTCCGTAAATGCAGCTACTGGTTATGGAGTGCCTCGTCGGAGTGAGTGGTTGCATTTATTCTCCCTGTTCCCCCCAGGAATCCCACAGAACAATTACTATGCCCTTTTCATAGTGGGGAAACAGAAGCACCAAGGGCTCTTGCTTGCCCAAAGCCAGTCTGCTTGGAAGAGGCAAAGCACGAATGTAAGTCCTGTTCCCTCACATTGAAAGCTTACTGCTTCCCCCAGTTAAAAAAAGAAACAAAACATTCTCATCTATAAACCTATCTTACAAAATAGGCCTCACCATATGGCTTCTGATGACTGGGAAGAAACACATGCAGAAACACAAGATTATTAATTGGGCTTCTTCACCCCTTCGACAATATCAGCAACATGGGCCCCCGGCAGAAGGACCAGCCCCCGTCTGCAGGGCGCCCAGGGTCTGCCGCCCTGCGCTGCCTCTCCCCTGTCTGCTGAGCAAGGAAAACTCAGCAACGCAGCAGAATGACTCGGCATTTTTCCACCGACAGAGATGCATGTGCCACAGCTAGACTGCTTGGCCTAACGGAAGTTTTAAAAAGTTGGTGTTTCATTTATTTTTTTAACAGCAACATATTTCGTGGTAATGTTTAGTCAACTCCATACCAAAATGCCTGAAATTTTCTGTTGTGTTGTCAGACCAAAAAGTAGAAATTATCTGTGGAGATGAACCGGAGGGCAAGGTGTGATTTGCCTGGGCAAGTGGGTCTTGTGGTGGGTTCTTCGAGCTGGCGGAAAAGGGCGGTGCGGGGGGGGGGGGGGGGCGGGGGGGGGACTAGTTAGTGATTCAGTCCAGCTGCAGTGCTTCCTTTGTACGCACTGGGGCATTGACCACATAGCCTCAGTTTCTCCATCTGTGAGATAAAGCCCTCACTGTCTCCTTGGGCTACCCAGCTCCCCTCAGGGGCAATTCTTTCCTTTATAATCCGTCACCCTGTGTCCTGCTTACACGAGCAGCCTACACACAGTATGTGGCCTGAGGACCCTGAAGCATGCCCTGAGGAAGTCGTGGGGCGGGGACTTTCTAAATCCAGCTCACATACACTTCCAGCCCTGTGCGCGCCAAGCCTTTCATAGCATCAGAGCCCCGAAAAGGAAGCCTGCCACAATCACACACCCAGAAGGGCACATGCAGCTCCAGGTCTCAGCGAGTCCTGAGATGCAGGGAGAAGAGGGCAAAGGAACGTTCCAACCAGAAACGCCTGTTTGGAAAGAGAAGGACTGCAGACACCCAAGGACCTCTTTTTCCCCATCAATTCTGCTAAAAGCACGAAAACAGCTTAGATTTCTTATGCTCGTTTTTCCCCTAAGAAACATGGTGTCATTGCATACCACTGTTTCCCCCCAAATCCATAGCTCCTCTTTCGCCAGTGTTTGGAGAGCTTCTAGGCAACTCCCCCCCCCGCCCACCCCCGCATCTAGCTTTGCCTTCCTTCCAAAGCTCTGAACTGTCTTCGCAGGCTTTTGGTGAAAGGAATTCTATAGGAGACAATTTGCAGGGAGGGAAAGAATGCAAGGCATAGTGGGAGTTCAATTAGGTTTTATAGATTTGAGAAGCACACTTTTTAAAACACACTGACTACAGATACAGCTCTATTATTAACTGTCTGGAGAAGGAACACAGAAGAAACACAGACTGTGACGTCTGCACTGCTGAACTCTGATTGGCTGTCACTGACTGAACTCTTGACCTTGGGCAAGAGTCTTACCCCGTGGAGGGGCCTCTCTGCATTATTGCAGCTTCTCCACCTGGCTAGCTGAGCTTCCTCACAGCGTGGAGGGCCAGAGGGTTCAGCCTTCCGGCGCGGCAGCTGACTTCGCCCCGAGCAAGTTTTCCGAGAGCACCAGACAGGCTACGAGGTTTCTTAAGACGCAGCCTCTGAGATCATATTGTGTCCCTTTTGCCATGTTTCCTCGGTTACCTGGGGACAGCTCAGATTCCCATGGAAGGCCATGTGGAGTTCTACACAAGGGCATGGATAGCTGGGGGTGCGGCTCAGTGGGGACAGCGGCATTTTCAGAGACCAGCTACAGCGTGTCACAGGATGGCGAAGTCGGGCCCTTCCTCGTTAGTTCTGTGCCAGGTGAACTGCCCCATGCGGGGGACTCTGTGACTCTGTGCATCTGGAAATAAGGTCTGTACTGCTCGGTCCTTGGCATGCTGGGGACAGCACACGATAGAACAGTGTAGTTGTTCTGGCTTCAGCCACAGAATCACAGTGTTAAACGAGTGCATTTTGGACTTCCCAATTCCCCTTCAGCCCTGCATCAAGCAGGGCTTTGCTTGCCGCCGCCGACGCCGTGTCGTTCTGGTGTCACTGTTCTGGAGAAGGTACTGTATGTGAGGAGCTGTTAGGGGAAGCCGAGACGAGACAAGGAAAAGTGGATTTTGGAAAGAAAGTTACGATAAATAAAGTCAAAGCAAGAAGCTGTTTAAGCCCTTAATGCAGGCAGAGTTGATCCTAGAAGGTGGATGCTCTAGAGATGAAGGCCATTCAAGAAATCCTTAACGCTTACGTCAGGGAAGCTCTGACAGCTGCCGCCTCCCATGGTTGCATGCCTTAGTTTCCAGAGACAGCAGCTGTTCCGACACTCCATATTCTTCTCTTCATTCATTTAACAGATATGCACTGAGCAGCTGCTCTGGGCTAGGAAGTGTGTTAGACACACAGGGAGATACGACGATGACTCAGACCAGAATCCAGGCAGAACGCAGCCCCCATGCAGGCTCAGAGGAAGGGTGAACGCAGGGAGGGCGGGTGCAGGCAGTCTTGTGAAAGAACCACAGCTCCGCCAGCCCAGTGCCCTGGTCTGCTGGCTCGGGCGCAGCATCTCCTGTCCCCACTGCCATCACTGTCACTCCTGGCCCTTGAGCCTATCGTTCCACAAGGATCTGGCAGTAGCAGAAGAGCCCGTCTCACTGCAGGAAGGAAGGTACTTCATCTGGATTCCGCTAACATGTGGGTTCTGTCAGAGGCAGGCTCTAAGACTTTCTCTCTCCCTCCAGGTGCGTTGCCAGTTGTCTGGCAAATGCATGTGAAGTACACAGCATATTATAAGGAGCTGGATGTAGGACTGCTTTTATTGTTGTAATTCAAGTACCAAACGCCTATATGGCTAATCATCCCATCCTGTGGTACCGTCACATCCATGGCCAGTTTTACCCACTTCGCACACAATCGTGATGACTGGTTTACACCCCTCTCCCCGCACCTGGGCTGTTGTCTTCTAAGAGAAAACTCCGTCTTGTGGGCACCTGTGTCTCGTAGTACATCCCTTCATTAGTGTTAAATCTAGGTTATTAATGATCTCCTTCCACTTTTTTTTTTTTTGCAGAAATTACCGTCTTTTCGGCGAAGTGACCCTGTGATGATCATCCCCACTGCCCTTTGAGTGACCAATCAGATGGGCGGAGTGCGTTACAGAGATTGGCAGCAAGTGTCCGATGGGTGAAGAAGGTGAGATGGACCGGTGTTACTGAACGGTTCAGACGCTGCCAACTACGTGCAGGTAGGACGGGTGCCTACCAGGTCCATCCTGCAAACCTGCCGTGGTTCGAACCTTCACCAAATCCAGAACAGAATCTGAGAGAGGAGCAGGCCTACTTTCCCGGGCTTTGAGGAGTGTGATTATTTACTGTTGTTTTGGGTTCTCTTTGTCCAGCACGTTATTATGGGCCAGTAGAGAGCCGACTATAGAAGATGCAGGGAAGAAGGAACTAAAGGGGATTGATTATAATTCTTTAGTTGGACCCTGTTGATATTTACCCCCTTTGTTCTTCTGAAGAGAATTCTTTAGAAAATGAACGAGGTGGCTTACATCCCAAAAGGAAAAGAGATGCCAGCAGGCTGACCCTATGAGACCTCAAAAGACAAAACACTAGACCGCGAGCCGTGAAGCCCAGCTCCCCCATTCCCTGTCTGTGCGCCCTTTGGTGAATGGCGTCTTTCTGGGGCCGCAAGGGGTTGGACTAGGCTTTCTCACAGTTCTTATATTTTAGGCGTCTATGAAATCCACTTACTTCTTCTTCTGCTCGGTGGTAACTAGCTATTTTTATAGAATGTCCAAATGTCTGGATAAAAAGTTAAGAATTAGTTGCACCAGCATGACTTCCCAGGTGTTAGGGTTCCAGACCTATCCATCGAAATGTCTGCAGCTCATTTCCACATGGATGTCCAAGAGGTACCTCAAGTGCCTGATTTCAAATGCGAGCTGTGATTCACTCCTCGAAACCTTCACCATGTCCCGTGACACCCAGACCAGACGCACGGCGGGAATCCCACGTGCCTCGCAATCTCCTACCTCACACAGCCATCTCCTCACACTGATTCCTTTCGACTCTACTCTCTGACTGTCTCTGAAATGTTCTTACTTCTCTCTATCCCCACGATCACCATTCAAATGTAAACCAAGCCCACTTCCTCCCAGACGCCTGCAGTGGCCAGGGATCTGCCTTGCTTCCAGGTCACTGCTGCCTCGCCAGCTCCAGCACCAGCCGTCCTCCACGCATGACCTGACAATGACCCTAAATCCAAATGCGACGTTACTTCCCCACTTCATCCCTTTCAGCGATAGAGGTCTGCATCTTCAACCAGCTTCTAGGACCCTGCAAGGATGGGGCCGCGCTTTGCTGTCCAAGCCTGTCTCTCGGGCACTCTCTGCACACCCAGCCCTCACTGTACACACAGCTGTAGGATCCACCACATGGCACAGCCGTCACGGCCCCAAACCCTGTACGCCTCTCTCCTCTCAGGCTAAGTCTTACTCATTTATTTTTTATTTTACCCTGGGCCTCCTTATTTCTAAGAAGTTCTTTCTGATCCCTAAGGCTGAGCTCTGGGTGTCTGCTAGACACCACGTCAGGAGTCGGAGATTAGACCATTTACTGCGATTTCCACGTTGGGCTGTAATTGTCTATTTAGTTGTCTGTCTTTCCAGCCAGACCTGGAGGTTGTTGAGGGAGGAACTGACTTTGGGACCTCTGTGCTCCCAGCTGCAAGCACTGTATCTCACCCAAATAAGCTCTCAATAAATACTTATTAAACATATGAATAGAGACTTTAAGTATATTTTGCTCACAAAATGAGGAAGGGGGACTAATGTTACCATAGAGGAAAAGTCACAATAATGGCAGCTAGCAGGTATTAAGTGCTTACTGTATGCCAGGCACAGGTCTTAAAAGTTATCCCCTCCCTTAATCCTTGCAAAAGCCGAACATGACAGACACTATTAATATGCAAGATTTTATCAATGAGAACACTGAGCTTTGGAGAAGATGAGGAACTTGCCTATGGCCACATTTTTTCCCCAAGAAATTTTGTATTCTTGGGAAGTCTGACTCGAGCTTACATCTTTTACCACTCCCCTCTCCTGCCTTCTCCCTGAATGAATTGGCTACATTATTGACACAAACCATTTGCTTCACATGAGGCCTTAGGCTTTTGCTACAGCTCACACACGTAGGTGGTCATTCCTGGGACTGGGACCCAGGAGTCCTTGGCGATGCCCCAGGTGTTCTACACTCTTAATGTGGTCTGTTTGGGGACAAGAGTTCAGTTCGGGGATTCTCCCCGCAAACGCCGGTCTTTCTTCCCTGCTCTGCTCAGTGTGTGTGATGCGAACAAACCAGTGAATGAAAATGCTCTTCACGGAAGCAGAGCTGCACTGCCCTGCAAATGCTCCAATTAGATGCGGAGGCTGTGTGGCTGACTCCTCCTGCATTAGCAGGTTTTGCACTCATTTGCTCCGAAGCCTGGCTCAGCAGATGAAATGAGCCACTTCCATGGCAATGCCTGTGAATGGTGAGCATCTCATTTCTGCCGAGCCAAATGGGTCTCTTCATTTCATCAGTCCTTTCAATTCCTCAGTACGACATGCGGCTGACATTTCCTATTTTTCTAGATAATAGGGACAATTAGAGGGAGGTATCAATGAAACGGAGTCAGAAGTGAAACAGAAAGTACTTGAATGTGATTTCTCTTCTAGGAAATCTGCTAGATTTATTTTCTACTTAGAAATTAAGCCTATTTTGAAGAGTTCTACATAGCTTTCATTTCAAGGAGAGGAAGGTAAACCATCGCAATGCTTTGTAGGACCCTTAAAGAAAAGCAAAAAACGAAACAGAAAACCACAGCATGGTATGGATGGAAGGGCCTTTTGATCTTTCAGGATAAGATTCTTATTTTACAGAGAGGGATTTTCCCCCCCAGAAGAAGGAAAGGACTTGTTCTTTATCATACTGTAAGGTTTTTGGAACAACCAAAACTAACCAGCGGCTTCAGCTCGTGACTTAGACGCTCGAGCTCCAGTTTACCATGGGGGCGTGTCCTAAGCAGGTCCCTGAGACGTGTCACACACAGACCAAGAAGAAAGAACCTTCCTGAAAGAACTTCCGGTCAAGTCGCTCTGCGTAAAAGCACGCCAAACCGAAGTAGGAAGGGGGAGAGAGAGAACTGTGGGGAGAGAAAAACAGGATGCCTTCTAACAAAGGGCGGTGAAGGGGTTTGGGCTTATGGGGCAGCTCGCTCTCTGGCTGACCGCGGGGCGATGGGTTCGCGTGAGGCTCCATTCCGGGCACCGTTTTCTCACTTGGGTAGCTCCTCGGAGTAGGGGAGCAATCACCTACGTAGCCACAGGACAGGGCCTCTGCGACCTGCTGCCTTGCCGGGCTGCCGAGCGGCACCGGAGTGCAGACATGAATGGCTTGGAGTACACAGTATTTGTCCTGATGCTGGTAAGAAGCATACACTCACTGAGACCCTCCTGAGCGATAATCCGCAGGGGCATCGGGTCACAAGTTACCCAGTTATCTTTCATTTGCCTAAAAGTCAGTTCCAAAGAGCTGCTAGGTGACGGCTCACCTGGCCTCGCATTGTCCCTGACAGTTCGGAGCACAGGCAGCCTGCCTCCGAACCCCTGGGCCTGCTGGGTCTGGCTGTGCACCCACACTTCCTATTTTGGGATGTGGGCCACTGTGGAGAAAGAGGCCAAGGATCTGTCTGTAGCTTTTGTCACCGGTGCCATGAAGAGACATTCAGTTCACTTGCCGACTCCTTGGCAGATCTTCTGTGCGTATGATGTGGCTGCCACTACGCAGTCAGCGAAGGACTGATTAGAGGGAGCACTCACGTGCCAGGCAACGTGCGTGTCCTACCTTTGCTCGGATCAGCACCTGAGGGGAACCTTCAAAGAACCGGAGTGGTGGTTCTTTGACCTTGGCCTGTTGAACTAATTATGAACAAAATGCAGAGACCGCTCCTGACCGTAACAATGAGAGCTGGTATTTAACGAGCCTGCCCACGTGCCAGGCACTCTGCTCTGTGCTTTGCATGCAGGATCTTGTTTGATGTCCCCAGAACTTTGACTGGTACGCGAAGTCTTCGTGATTCTTTTGTGGACGAGGACCCTGAGGATCAGAGAGGTTAATAAACGTGCCCAGGGCCCCATGATTCACAACAGGCAGAGCCAAGGTCGCCGTTCCGAAGCACTGTCTTCCGATTCTTTTTTTCTTGCCTTCCAGTCTCTACCAAATTGGAGGGCAATTATATTACAGTTCTTCTGGTGTGGCCATGACCTAAATCTCCACTGGAGTATTTATGAGGAGTCCTGGCCACTTCTGGTTACTGCACAGTGTGCAGCCCGATGTCTACACTGAGTGCGAGGGAACGCATGGGGAGAGGAAAAGAGAACCCTGGATATGTTCACTCGTCAACCGTCTCTTGAGAACCATCCATTTTAGCCCTTGGAGTAGGTACCGGAGCTACAACAGGGCCCCAAACGCACATGCATGTGGGGATACAGCAATGAAACTTAAAGCCCTGCCTTCAAAGACCTCCCCGCTTCCTGGGGCGGAGCCAGGCCAGCAGACAGGTAACCACAGCACAGGTACAGAGCTTCTAGACACCGTCAGGAGTCCATAGGAGCACAGAGGGGCTGACTCTGAGAGAGGAGATCAGGGTAGGCTTCCGGGAGGAGGGGACCGTTGGGTTTAGGCTTGGAGCATGAGTAGGAGCTTACCAAAAAGATTAGGAAGGCTTTTTCAGGCAAGAGAGCAGTACAGAAGTTCTGGAGCCAGTGTTTGTCCGGACTGGGAGGCTGGTTTGTTTTCATTTCTGTTCCCTTTAACTGGATCAGATAGCTAAAGAGATGAAGATAGTGTGACCGAAAAAGGTGCAGAGAATTAAGTCCACTTCATTCTCTATTCGCTAGTCCACTGACTTCCAACCGCTGGAAAAGGGGCACTGACCTCTTTTCCCTTAGATTGTTAAATTTAAAAAAAAAATGACAACAGCCAACGCTACAGTAGCTGTTTGATGTGAATGAATCAAAATTATACCTATTTGCTTTGTAAGATCAACAAAAAAATATATCTTTTGGTGTGCTGCAGACTTTTAGTAATTAGTTTCTGTGTGTCGTGCCATGAGATGAAAAAAGTTGAAAATCGCTGATCTAGTCCACGAATTTCCTTCCGTTTCTGGTTTCCTGTGCGACCCCTGGAGGGGTTCTGGGCCGTTACAGCCACACGCACCCACGTAATTGCTCCCAGCACATCCGTGCGTGCAAATGGCATCTAACTCTAAACACCGCTGTGCGCACTGTTCTCTGCCTTGAGTTCAAAAACAGAACTTGACTGCCCCCTTGTTTGCGTTGCTTGCTGTCTTGATTTTAAACTTAAAAAATACTTTGACACATTTCGAGTATATGGAAAAGTTGCAAAAATAATACAATGAATTTGAACCCTTCATCTAGAGTCTCTGTTTTTATAAATCATCCTGGCGTGTTCCGAGCAACGATCTGCGTGGATTCAGCCCCTCTTCAAGGTACAGCCTGGCTGCCGGTCAGCCCCAGACCTGGAGGAGCTCCCTCTCCCCAGCGCGGTGTTCGGGAGATAACTCAGGTGGACTTGCATCCTGTCTCTGACAGTTTCCCTGCGATGCCTTGAGCAGCAGACCCACCCCCAGGACAGCGATGGCAGGAGGGACCCCTCTAAGGGGCCACTTCATCACCACTTTGTGCTCCTCTTTAGGATAAAGGGTTTTCCCCTAAGTGCTCACTCAGCAAGAAGCGGGTGTCTTCACTGAGGTGAGCAGGCTCCCTGCGCTTGCCTTCTGGGCCCTGTGGTCCCCGGTGGGAACAGACAGTCCCACTGAAATCTAATCACTTCATTTCCGACAACCGGCCCTTTAGATGGTGTGACTCTTCTGTTCTGCTTGTCAGTCCACACGGCACCTTGAAGGCTGGGGTAGGGTTCCCTCCTTTTAAAGATCAAAGCACCTGAGCACCGCTCAAGTTATCAGTACGCTTCCTGCCTGCATGACATGCAAGGAACAGTTCGCAGTCAACATGAGAGGGACCGGGAGTCCTGTGACAGGCAGGAAGTAACCCAAGAAGGCCGTGTGGCTGCGGTTTTCCAGCCCAGTGCTTCTGGGCCCACGAGGATTAGTTTCAGGTTTTCGCTCATTCACTCACCCACCAAATAATCCCTGGAAGTCTTGGTGGCACTCTCTCATGCTTTGTGCCGAGAGAGGCGCATGCTCTTTGCAGGCCGGTGCTCCAGATCTACAGGTGGCAGACGTGGAGATGGCGCTCGGCTGAGTAAAGCAGTTGAACTTGAGAGTGGTGGGGTGCAATCTCCAAGGAGTGACTTCCCGGCCGTTCGTTCACCCTCTCACTCCCACGCTGAACACGCTCATGAACTGCCTGCTCTGTGCTGCGTCCACATGTGCGCCTGGGAATAGGACCACCGGGGCTCCCGTGTTCTCGGAACTCATGTGCCCGGGAGGGGCTCTCCCTGGACCCCGACTGCGTCTGCCCGTGTCCTTGAGTTGGCTCCAGCCGGGAGGTTCAGCAGCTGCCGTGGTGTTTCCAGACAAAATCAGGCCCTTGCCCGCCAGCCCTCCCTGGCCCCTGGGATTCCTGAGCCTCAGCATCACCGTTTCCTCTGGAGGCTCCTAACCCAAATTACCCTGTGTCCCGTGGGGGACTCGGAGCTCAAGGCAGTTGGAGTGAGCAGAGAGGGAAAGGTAACAAGACATACTACAATTAATTGTGTCGGCCGAGGCTCTGGAGGGAGGCAGCCAGCCTCCTGGCAGGAGCCTCCATGCGGAAGCTTAGAAAAAGTGTGGAGGGGCCAATAAGTTCACCTTTTTAAAAGGCTCCGAATTTTAGAATCTAAGCACTATGCCTCCACATGCCGTTAGGTTGCCATAGCAACAATTCTTAGACTTCCTTTCCTAAGGAAACAATTTTTTAAAAAATTGTCTGCATACTCGAGAGGGCTAGTGAGAAGGTGCCTCTCTAAATGAATGTCTCGCGAGTTTCCTGCCGTACCATATTTCTGTCCGTGACAGATACTATTTTGGACATCTCCACAGTCCCCGTTTCTCTTCAGAATTTCTGCTTCACGCCTGGACCCAGGAGGATTGTTATTCACGGCCCCTAAACCCTTTACATCATGCTTTGGGCCAAGAAAGAAAAAGCCTTCGTGGCTTGTTTAGTTGCACTCTTGTCGAGGGTTTGAGCCGGGCCCCCCCGCCGTGGCGGCCAGCAGCCCGCACTCACCCGGCTCAGTGGTGGCCGGGGCTCAGGGTCCGGGGCAGGGCGCTGCTCGCCCTCTTCCCCAGGCCGTCTCCATCAGCCACGGCACGAGGTCTCTCAACTCCCAGTGCCATCGCCTTGCTTTGGTCCAAACCCCAAGCTTCAGCAGCCTGGGGTCCCTCGAAAGAGAAGTGGCAGGGTCCTCCGCCTGGCTTCTACCAGTGACCTGGCCCGGCCCCACTTCCTCTCGTCTCCGGGAGCCCCTGTGCCAGAGCACGCCGCGAGGCTCCATTCTCGCTCCCCCTGCCCGAGCTTTCCTGCTCGGCGCCCCTCTGTCTGGGTGTGCCGAGGAGGACTCTCTCCTCCGGGTGCAGTGCCCTGGCTCCGTCCCTTCTCCCACCCCCCCCCCCCGCCCCGAGGGCCTTGGGCCACTGTGCCTTCCCGGGCCCTGGGCACCTTCACCCTCACAAGCTCATATTCCCATTAAAAAATCAAATGCTGTATTTTATGATTGTCTTGGTATGAGGATGAATATAATTTTCTACCCTAAAAAGTTGACGATGTTCCTTCTGACTTTAAAAGAAATTAAAAAACATGCCTGTGTGAGGATGTGGAGAGAAGGGAGCCCTTGTGCACTGTTGGTGGGAATGCAAATTGGTGCAGCCACTGTGGAAAACAGAATGGAGGGTCCTCAAAAAATTCAAACGAGAACTACCATAGGATCCAGCACACCCACTTCTGGGTATTTATCCAGAGAAGACGAAAGCACGGACTTGAAAAGGTATTGGTGCCCCTGTGTTAACAGGAGCGTTATTTACAATATCCAACCATGGAAGCAACCCACGTGTCCATGGGTGGACGGGCAGATGAAGACAGTGTGACATCTTACGTAAGAACGGGGTGTTACTCAGCCACAAAGAAGGAGGGACTCAGTAAATCTTGTCATTTGCAACAGCATGGGTGGACCTCAAGGGCATCAAGCTAAGTGAAGTAAGTTGGAATAAGTCAGAGAGAGATGAATACCGTATGCTATCATTTATACGTGGAATCTTAAAAATAAACAGAAACAGCCATGAATGCAGATTCTCCGTAGACACAGAGAGCAGACTGGTGGGGGCCAGAGAGAGGGGTGTGGAGGTGGACAGGAAGGGTGGTCAAAAGCTACAAACTTCCGGTCGTGAAATAAATTCTAGGTGTGTGACGTACAACACAGTGTCTGTGGTTAACAATATGTATTGTGGGTCTGAAAGTTGCTAAGAGAGTAGATCTTAAAAGTCCTTATCATAAAAAAGTGATAGTTATGCATGGTGATGGATGTTAACTAGACTTACTGTGGTGATTTTTGCAATATATACAAATATTGAATTACTATATTGTATGGGGGGACCCCAAAATGGACTTTATTTATAAAAAAATTGTGTGTCTACTCTTACATGTTTAAACTTCAGTCACCTTCAAAGGACTCTCCACGTGAGGCAATACACCTATCGAGACATTTTTTCCACTGCTCAAAAGTTACTGAATTTGTAGATTTTGAAGCCTTTTAGTGCTTCTGTTGTTTTTTTGTTTCACCTCTTCCACATGGACAAAGCATTTCCCTTTGAGGACATTTTTCATCCAGGGAAACAAAAAAAAAAGTTGGTCAGGGCGAGGTCAGGTGAATAGGGAGGGCGGGGCACAGGGGTCATGCTGGTTTTGGTTAAACACTGCTGAACACTCATCGCCGTGTGAGCAGGTGCACTTGTAAGTAACTCGCCCCTCATAAAAGGGGGCAAACACGTGGAAAGAGTCTTCAAAATTTTCACTGAAGCTGAACACAGCCTCTCACAACAACACCAGCTGGTACACTGATAGAGGTGGGTTCCTAGAACACTCACCTAGCGGGGGAAGTGTGTACCACAAGGGGCCTGCCCTCCAGATGATAATTACAGGTTTTTGGGGGGTCCCCCTTATGTAGTTGAAATATAGTGCTATGTATTAATCATATCTTAAGTGAGCCCCTACAAGAGCTATGGGCTCTGTGTCCTTTGCCAGTGACCTCATTGCCATTTATTTGTCTACGGTCTGCAAGATTCTTACGGATGGAATTCGGATGTTTAATGTTGTGTCTTGCGGCACAGTGTATGGGGCGCATGTGGACGCTTTGTAAGCAGGTGACGCAGGAAGATGACTTGGTCTCCATCCACCTGGCCTCCTGCTGCCCAAGCTTTAGCAGGCACTGTGATGAGCCAGTGCCCTCTGTGCCAAGTCCATTTTCAAAAGGCGCAACACCCTGCCTTCCCACCCTCTGCACAGCCCTTGGAAGTGCTCACAGAGCCTCCCTGTGCGTTATCCACTTGCATCCCGTCCGGGGCTCATTCCCCATCTCAGTCTATGGGAGGGTAACCTGAGCCTCCAAAAGGTGGAGCAGTCTCCTGCTCAGGGTCACACATGCTTCTGTTCCCACCTCGCCCCCGCCATGAAGACCAATGCCAATGTTCTTTTCATCAAACCACAGAGCTGCCAAACCGAATGAAGGCAAGAATGCTTCATTTTCCTTTAACTTTTTCAGAAGAACCAAGACGTGTTAGAATCAGTAGATCCCAATGTAGGTAGGATTGCTTGTAACCTGACCTCTGCAATCCACCCCCTGATCCCACTGCACGGCGGGGACTGGTGGTCCTAGCTACTGGGGTGCTCTTGGCAGAGGACCTTCAGCTCTCAGACCCCTCAGGGTTTGCCTCACCTGCAGCCATGCACCTCAGCCAAGGTCACACCCCTTCCCGGGGCAGCCCAGCTCTGGCGACTGATCAATAAAGCGCTGGCCATCTCCGCTCTACGTGAGATCGTTTTGAAGGGCCATCCTTAGCCCAAAGCACCATGCAGGGTGGCCTGAGGCTGGTGTTAGGCCCGAATCTTGTCTCACCTCCTACGCATGTCCTCTCTGCTTCCTCTCCTTGCCTTCCCACGTGTTGTTCTCAAGGGCACCTACTAATAACATCCTCATGTGAAACTCCATCCCGGAGTTGGCTTCCCAGAGAGCCCAACCTGCCGCAAACTCTACTGAATATTTTGAAACAAGTCTTCTTGTGTCTGTGCATGAAAACATGAGATTCCTGTGCTCCTTCATTGTTTGCGCTGAATGCCTACTCACTGGGGGCTTAGCACGGTGCTAGGTACCAAGAGACTGAGGGGAACGAGACGGAGAAGGACTTCTGGACACACAGAACTTAAATCTCTTCTACTCTGGAGACAGAGTTAGTCCTGTGTCTGCTTTCACACTGTGCTTCTCCCAGAGCATCTGGTGGCCCCTGCACTCGGGTGCAGGACAAGAGAAGTCTCTCAAGGAGCCCTGCTGATTGCTTTGCAGAATAAGTGGTGCTTCCAAGAGGTTGGATACCATGTCTAAATGGCCTTGCCTTCCTCCATCGTGGGACTCCTTTGTTAGCCCAGCTTGGCCCCCTCAAGGGCCCAGAGTGATGTCTGGGTCTGGAGCAGCAGAACCAGGGCTGGAAGGGCTGAGTATTGAGGTGGGGGAGAGTGAGGTGCAGGTAAGAGAGCCGGTGGGAACCAGAGTCTGGGTCAAAGTGGAATTGAAAAGATCACATGGCGGGGAGACAGGTCTAGATTTAATCTGCAGCAGAACGGAATAAGAGATCAGAGACTGAAACGGAGGTTTGTTTGCAATTGCCCTTACTTAAAACTACTTATCAGCATCTCATCTTACTCAGAATAAAGCCCAGACCCTACCTGTGTCACCAGTGCCCTTCCTGTGTGGTCCCTGTCCACCTCTCTGCCCTCACCCGTCCGGCTCTTCCTGTCCCTTGAGTGCCCCAACCTTTGCTGGCTTTGGGGGGCTTGGCACTGGCTGTTCCCTCAGACTCAGTCTCCTCCTGCCCAGCTCCTTCTCCTCCTTTAAAGCGCAGCTTAAATGCTGCCCCTAAGAGGCCATTCTTGATGCCCCAACACCCAAGGCCACACCTCCTGCCAGCAGCCCAGTTATATGACATCTTATCACCTGTCTCATCCTTTACACCAGTCATCGCGATTGTGACTATCATGTCTGTTGCCTTCCCTGTTGTTTTTTGTATCTTTTGTTTCCCTGATGAGAGTCCAAGGCCCCCGAGGTTCAGAGACACGGTCTGCCTTGCCCACCCCTACATCCTCGGCGTCGACAGCAATGCCGTCCACACTCATCATAGCTCAGAAAATATTTCCCGAGTGAACGGCTAAGCCACACCTGACTGTCAAATGTTTCCCTTATGGTTTCCCGGTGGCCTGCCTTAGAAAGCAGCGTGGGGCGGAGGGCTGGCGCACGGGCTCCGCGGGGCAGCTGCGCTGAGCGTAATCTTTAAACATCTCCCTCCCCACCGCTCATCCTCCCTCCACTCTCTCTCTTCGCTCCTCCTGGGCCGTCCCTCAGATCCCAGCGGTGTCACTTTCCTGGGCTCTCCATTCTTGGGACGCCAGCAGCTGCGTGGCGGCCTCCCTGCGGCCGCCTCTGTGCATGCACAGGGCCCTCCTGCCTGCTCCAGCTTCCCTGACCCACCTCCCGCCAGAAAGAATGGGCATCTGTAACGCTCTGGGAGATGGGGGCTGACATGTGGCTTGGCGCCCCAAGTGGTCTCACCCGCGCAAACACGGAGAGTAACAGCCCTGCACGTAACTGCTTGAGCAGATACCAGTTGGAGGAACGTCCCGATAATCCACGTTTGCAAAGCCCGTTCGTGCGAATGTTTGAAATCGCGCGCACCCCACTTTATTCTTGACAAATGGTGTTTGGAACCATTGAGATATTTGATTTCCATTATGTGCCAGGGTTGCAAGGAGAAGATTTCTGACAACAGCTAGGCACGAGCCATTATTGCTGCGCTTCTATCACGGTTCCTGTCGCTAAACTCGACTGGACAGTTCATTAAGATGAGAAATTAACAGCACATGCTTGGGGGAGAATAATCATGGGACGTGGCCGCTTGCGGAGGCGTCGGCGTTCAAAGACGCAGACGGATGACAGACACGCTGGGCTTCGGGGGAGTGGCGGTTGGCCAGTCGCAAGCCACGCATCTTCCAGGCACCTCCTGGTGTGTTCAGCCGTGAGCTGAGGTGCTGCGGGAAAGACAAGGCAAGACCCATGAGCTTTCCCTCCAGAAACACACCATCCGCTTAGGAAGGCCGGGGAGATTGCAGCTGTCAATCTGAGGGCCACACGGGGGTGTCCCTCAAAAGCTTGACACTTGGTACTGACCATAATGTCAGGAGTACTTCAGTGTGGCCTTCAGAGATTTCTTAGCCCGTGAGGACTAGCAGGATGGTGGTTAGTAACCTTTCTAAATATAGTAGCTGCTAATGGTTAGGAGTTTGCTTTCTGAGGGGGGTAAGGAAAATGTTCTGGAATGAGATAGTGGTGATTGACATACAACTTTGCAAATATACTAAAAAACACTGAATTGTACATTTTTAACGTTTTTTAATCCTCACCTGAGGACATTTTTTCTTCATTGCTTTTAGAGAGAGAGGAAAGAGAAAAATATTGATGTAAGAGAGAACCACAGATCGATTGCCTCCTATACACACCTAGACCGACGATCATATGCACCTGGATTGGGGATCAAACCTGCTACCTAGTTATGTGCCCTGACTGGGAATCGAACCCACAACCTTCTGGTTACAGACAATGCTCCAACCCACTGAGCCCCACTGGCCGGGGCCTGAATTGTACACTTTAAAAGGGTGGAATTTATGACATGTGAATTTTATCTCAAATCTGTTCTTTTTTTAAGTACTCTACAAACTCTCCATGGCTAAATTATAGTAAGTTTTACTGTGTATTCAGAGAAACAGGCTTGGTTGGAATAGAGAAAAGGGCAGGCCAACTAACATCGACAGGAAGGAAACATACCCATTTTATAGATGAGGAAATGGAGAGTCAGATGTTCACGCCTTGCTCAAGAAGCCACAGAGCTGGTGGCTAATGGGGCTGGGACTTCATCTCTAGTCTCTCTGACCCTAGTGCTTAGATGCAGCCACACCACCCAACTGGTGCCCGGAGAAAAGAAAAAAAACAGACCCTGCAGAGCAGGAGTAACTAATGCCAACAGTAACAATGATTTGTCTGTGCGCCATGTCCCCACCCATTCCCGCATCTGTTCTCAGTGCTCGCTGGGAGGGATGATCAGCGTGGGCGTGTGTGCAGCTGCAGAGGCGGGTGCGTCTCAGAAGAGAAGGGCCCTAGAGAAAGGCGATCGGGCGCGTTTGTCCAGGCTGCATTCTCTTTTCCAGGTGTGCAGGGTGTTACCACCTCCACCCGGGGCTCTGTCTCTGTCCTCTTCTCCCAGTGAGGCCGAATGTCCAGGTCAAGCCACAGAGATGTGGGGTCCATGGGTATGTAGGAACAAGGGGTACCGTCTGTTCAGTGTAGGAGTAAACGTTGCTTCTTTTCCCCTCCGTAGAAGCTGATACTTAATCCCCATTGTGAAGCACATGTCTTGATGAAAGCTCCTGTGGTTAATGAGAGAGCTTTTGATGTCATTCTCAGCTTGCTACATAAACAATGGGTCCAATTCTCATCCTGTTGGGCAGGATGGAAATCTGACTCAGGATTTGTAAATACTGCTGCATTTAATTGATGGCCACGGGGACGTGCTCTGCCCCCGCAGACGGTGGAATGGCAGCACCCTGGGAAACGGCCCGTGGGGCCATCAGGACACGTTAACCTGAGCAGCGGAGTCGAGACAAAAGCTCTGTTTGCCATCTCCCGCCAGAGTCTCGATCCTGGCAGCCCCCGCCAGTTGGCTGCGTTCAAGAAGCGTAAATACAATTAGATCTTCGAGGAGTAAAAAGGAACCGGGATTCATGAAATGGAAATCTTTCTCGAGCCACAGACATCCTCTTTCCCATTTCATGACAGTTTTGTTAGTTTTAAAGGAGTTAAAAGAACACTTTTTAAAAATCCATGCTTTCGGATTATTAGAGTACACCCAATACAGGGTCTGAAG
The DNA here is from genome assembly GCA_039655065.1 of Glossophaga mutica. NCBI lineage: Eukaryota > Metazoa > Chordata > Mammalia > Chiroptera > Phyllostomidae > Glossophaga > Glossophaga mutica. The sequence goes on along the minus strand of CM077315.1, from coordinate 12,904,204 downwards.
GAGGTAGCATCACCTTTAAGGTGCTTAGACGGTGCCTATTGTATAAAGAGGGCTCCCTGCACAGGATTCAGGGTGGCGGTGGAGAGGGCGGAGCACCAGTCTGTACAGTGTCGGATCTGCAGGTGTCCCTGATGCGGGGCTGTGGGGACAGAGGCCGCAGTGACGGATGGAATGCAGGTCACAGCCAGGTTCCGACAGCGCGTGCTAACCCGAGAGCCCACTCCCTGTGGAGCTCGCCTGCGTACCGGCTTGCGAGGGTGGCGACAGTCACAGCCTCCCCCCGAGTCCTGCCGGGGCTCTGCTGGCCCCTGAGCTGGTTCCCATGGGCAGGGTGCCCCTCTTTGCAGAAGGGGGCGTCACTGGCGTCACTGGCAGGGCCAGCCAACCTGGACTGGCATTTCAGTTTTGCCTCTGTCTGTGTGGCTTTGAACAGAACACTTTCGTGCTCGTATTTTGTTTGTTTATTTTTTTAATATAAGCACATCTGCAAAGTCCTTTGTGCTACACATGTTTAAATATTCACAGGTTCTGGGAGTTTGCATGTGGACATCTTTAGGGAGGGGGCGTTATTCTTATTCATAGGGTTGTTGTAAGGGTCACATGAGCTGATGAGTGTGGAATACCTAGTGCAGTTCCCAGCACATAGTAGTAACTCAATAAATGTTTTTTTCTTCCTTAGAATTACTGGTAATCACAGTTGCTTGCATACCTCCAGGAGAGAGCTGGGGATTACCACAGGTGTCATTCCACAGCTCTGCACTCGGGCCAGACCGCTGTCCCTGTTTGGCAGTGGCTGGAGGCTTCTGGTCATCGGAGCCCTGGAAGGAAGCCAGTCTGCAGAGATAGTTTTGTCTGAATAATGTTCCCTCCCACGGTGCTAGGTTGGTCAAGGTCTGCCTCTTTCCTAAGCCTCAGCTTTCTTATTCATAAACGGGGGTAAGGGGGAGGAGCTGGACTCCGGGGTTCTCCTTTCCATTGAAAATCTAGGAATTAAATTGCATTGATCACAGATGAATGAGCAAATGTGCCTGTTGGTGTTAAGGGATGTTTACTGGCTTCTCAGGGAAAACTGCCCGTTGCAAAATGACAGCAGTGGTGGGAACACTTCTCACGCTCTCCAGCCACCGTGAGCCTACACAAGGGATCCTAACCGTGGGTGCCTCTGGCTCAGCATAGGCTGCGTGGTGACGCGTGCGGGAGGCTGGCGCTGGGCACGTTCTGTGATGAGAGGCTCAGCAGACAGGTGAGGATGCGAGAGCTCAGGCTTCCAAGCTTAAGGCAGAAGGTGAACTATTCCATTTTGAAAGTGAAATTCATGGGTCCAGGATTGAAGAGAAAAAAGTGAGAGGGAGAAGCAGCCTACTACGTGCCAGGCACGTGCCGGCGGCTGCCTTTACAATAATTTAATGCCCACCACTTTGTCCTGTGCAGGCGAGCTTTTTACGTCTGTTTTAAAAATGAGAAAACGGAGCCTGGGAAAAATCGAGTAATTTGCCTGATGCCTCACAGCTGGTAAGTGGCACGAGGAGAGGGAAATTGAATTAACGCTTCAAATCCACAACGGAACTTCTTAGCTGGAACGGCAGGCCCTGCCTCAGCCCGGGCGCTTGGGCTTTCTGTCCACGCGACAGCACACACCAGCGCCGCTCCATCAGTGCCCCTGAATGTCCCCCCTCGCCCCCTGATGGGCAGAAACCCCAGGCCACACTTGCTTCTGTTTCAGCGTTTTCCCTTTCACCCAAAGTTCTCGCCGACACCATCTCCACCCGGCCTGCCGTCTTCCTTTCAGCCCTCTGCCTTCTCTCAGATTCCCTGGTTCCCGAACTATTTCGGGCAGAGAGACGAGAACCATGGGTGATCGCAAACAGATTGAGACCTCAGCCTCCCAAGTGACCCCTCTTCCCCCGAGAGTCCACCTGCCCCCCACCCCACACACGCGGGACAGTGTCTGGGCCCGGGCCCCCGCCCGTTGTCACTGGTGATCTTTCTGGAGCTATTTTGTGAGATTCGCATGTTGAGTCCTTTTTAAAATTGCAAGCACAGTGTCTTGGGAGAATATTGGAAACTCGTCCGAGTTACCCGGAGATAAGCGGCGGGAAGAACGTGAGGAGGCGGGACAATGGCACCTGGGCTGTGCGACCAGCAGCTTGCAGCGCTGACCAGACGAGTCTGCATTTCTTGGGCGATTCAGACGCTTCTCCATCAGGATATTTGGATTCCTGGGTTCAGGTGTTCACACAGAATCAATCTCTTTAATTGCAAATTATGGTCCCTGAGCAGGAGGAACAGAGAAGGCACCTTAGGAGCAGGCGCGGTGTCAGATTCTGCACCTCTAAGTCCTGAGCAGAGTGCGGTCAAGCCGGGAATGAAGCTATCGTGCATTTCTGACCCGGCGCCCCCACCCTGAAGGCTGAGGGGCCCCGGGGGCGGAGGGAAAAAAACACTGTAGAATTTTTTGCTCCTCGAAAAAGGCTGTACAAATTGGGAAGTGCACCCCAGCATCGAGTTGCTAGAAGTGAAATCTCTACCTTCAGACGGTTCGAGTCCCTAGCTGCGTGACCCTGCGCAAGTTCACCTCGTGGAGCTTCCACTTATTTTCATCTATAAAGTGGGAATAATGTGTAAAACCCCATGGGGCTGCGTGCGGGTTAACAAAGCTGGGACAGTACTCGGCGTGGAAGTTGAAAACACCACCAGTGGTGGTGAGGCATCCTTCTCACCCACTACTGTTGATGAATCCACTGGGGCCTGGGAGTGCCCCGTTGGGGCTACGTGGGAGGTGTCTGCTCTCAAATGGACACTGTGTTCCCCCTCAAGGAAGTTCTTCCCTTTCGTGGGGCAGGACTCTCGGCCTTCCAGAATGCAGCCTTCATCCTCCCAAATACCTCTGACCGTGAAAGAGTAAAGCCGACTCCTTCGCTCTCCACCCCGAAAACAGGGGTGACGGTAACTGCCGCCTTTGGTGGCTGAAGTGCACAATGGGCTGATGTTGGTGGAAGTCCTCTGTAAATGAAAGAGTGCTGTAAAATACGAAGTATTGTAATTGCTCTCCTCCGGGCACCTCATTAACGATGCTGCAAATCAGGGACACGTACTACTGGTTTTCCAAAGGCATCTGTGCCTTTTTAAACATATAGCTGTAGACTATCAGCAGATGGGTTTGATGACACTGTCTTCAATCTGACTTAGGTATTCGAGGCCCCCCAGTGACAGTGACTTCCCGGCAGGGGCAGCTCCACTCTGATGCCAGCGGGCAGTGAGGCAGAGTGGTTGGCTGTGACGGTGCTGTGCCCCCACTGGGTGTGTGGCATTGCCCTGAATTCTGCAAGGTCTTCTGAGCCTCATTTTTCTCAATGGTAAAATAAAGATAGTCATACCTATCTCACTGAGTTGTTGCGAGGAGTAAATAAGATAATGATCACAAAGGCCTGGGCATGTGACCTAGTTCAGGGGGCCTGGAAACCTCCTAATGCCACTCCACCCACCCCTCTGATTGACAGGTGTTTTCTCTTTCTCCTGAGGCCCCTCACTGAAACCGTCATTAGGGGTAGAGCCCCCCTCGTCAGCTGGGCTTCCGTGAGCTTCTCCAAGGTCACTGCCGCCCCAGCTCAGCAGTCCACCTCCCTGCACTGCATTCAGTGCGGACCTTCTGGCCTCCAGGTCAGGTCCAGCACGGCCAGGACTTCGCAGCCTCCCCCACCTCTCCTCCGTAAATCTGTGTGAGAGGCAGCCGTTGGGGCCTCGAAGACAGCCTGTTAAAGCCAGTGTGATCAGCCGAAGTTCCTGGTCAAGTTCCTCACATGGTGAGGGCCTGCCTGGACTCCAGGACCCTATGTGACCAGCCAGCTGCATTTGGACAGTCCCGATAAAGCCAGGTCCACACTGCCTTGATGACAAACCAGAGAAATGTGACACTGACCTCAACGCTATTATGTTTAAGGGCCAATCCTAACAGGTAGTATTTATTGAGCATTTACTATAACTTCAAAGAGGTGTCCAGCACTTCCTGAGTATTATCTCAATCTTCACAGCCACCCAAGGAGAAATGGTACACTATTACTCTCGTTTTTCAGATGAGGCCACATGACAAGGAAGAGCAGAGCTTGGCTTTGAACCCAGTACCCATGGCCAGAGCAGAACGCCCCAGCTCCTGGGGCACAAGAGGCCCGGGGGAGGGTAACTAGGAAGAACTGACCTATCACTGTGGGCTGTTCTCCAGCCTGGCTCAGCCTGCACTTGGCCTTGCCCATGTGTTAGTGCCCTGGGGCTGCCATAGTAGCACAGCACCACAGACTGAGCAACTTCAACAAAAGAAAGGTATTGTCCCACAGTTCTGGAGGCTGGAGAAGTTCAAAATCAAGGCATCAGCAGAGTTGGTTTCCTCCGAGGTCTGCGAGGGAGTTTCTGTGCCTTGCCTCCCTGCGAACTTCTGGGGGCCTCCACCTTCCTTGGCTTATAGGTGCCATTCCTCCTGGGTCCTCATTTCCCCTTTTTGTGACAACAGCCGGATTAAAGTCCACCTTCATGACTTCATCTTCACTTGCTCATCTGCAAAGACCCTATTATCAAATAAGGTCACCTTCACAGCTACCGGGTGGGGGATTAAGACTTCAACATTTCGGGGGGATGCACAGTGAAATCCACACCACCACCCCAGCTACTCTCTGTATGGCCACGTTGGACATGAATGTGGCCCGTGTCTTTTCCCCAAACCTTCCTTCAGGTGGGATCCAGCCCCTGCCTCCCCCGTGCTCCCCGTGGTGCTGCCTGCTGCAGACAGCAGCGGATGAACACAGCACATGATCCCATTGTCACGGGGCATTGATGGTGTTGTACTTGGAGAATTTCAGTCCCTAGACCCTCACGGTCCTGCAGCTAAACCTTTTATCAGCAACTCCAATGCCTCATCTACGGGATAAGTGAATGTGTAGCTTTACCATTCTGGGTAAATCTAAAGAGAGGATAACTGGAAACATTAATATTTGATGAACTGTATTTGCTTGTGTACATTTTCAACTCATCCATTGCTCTGCAAAGTGGCCTGTGATTTCTCAAAGTCTGTGTGTGTTTCCTCCCCTCCTGCCCCGAGTTTAGTTGCTCACAGACCCCCCAGACCAATCCATGCAGGTAGGGTGATTCATCCAAGGTGCATTGCTTATTAGCTGGGAGAACCATTAGCCTGTGCTCTGTTTAATTATCTTCACTTAATGGGAAAACTTTTTTTAACAGGTTTACTGTCACCTCATCAGTTATTTAAGGCAGTTCATTTCGCATCAAGGGGGCGAAAAAAGAAAGGCAAAAAATTTTTCACTTGCTCTAACTCGATTGGTCTGAGCAAAAGCGTGCCTGTCTAGAAGATGCCTAATTGCCACGGTGATAGTGTGCTTATTCTCCATTTAGTCCCAAGCTTCTTATTGAAACGCTAATCACCGAGAGGTCTCACCTCTTGATGAATGATTTTGTGAAAACTTGATATTCCTCAGCTTAGCCGGGAATGTCTGCGTGCAAGTAAAATGCCACTCTGACTGAATGGGAAGATAACTAATGCCCTTAATTTTGCAAAGAGGGCTGTGATTTGGTACATACAGTATAGATCAGGGGAAATCAGGAGAAGTTAATTTCCTTCTTTGCATAGACACCACTTCTGTTACATCACGAGCCGCTTTTCTTTAGCTGTTTTTGCTGAGATTTAGAGAACGCTTGGCACCTGTATTTGGGCTTATTTCTTGTCACTGGGGTCAAATGTAGGTTATGCCATTTTGTGTGATGTCAGAAGTTGGGGAACTAAAGTTCTCCGATTCTGGTTTCGTTTGTCTACCTCACAAGACTAAGGAGTGAGTTTCACTCATGCTCTAGTTCAAAGTCTAACATTGGAGGTATGCAGTAGAAGACTCTTCCCCCTTGTTCCCTGTGCCCTGCGCCCTGCCCCCGTCCACCAACCTTGGAAGGTGGGACAGAGGTGGTGGTTTTTGTTTGGTTTTTCCTCACAGCGGCCTTAAGCACTCTGCAGCTTCTAAAAGTTCTAAGGGCTTAATGCATCCGGATGGACAGTGACTATCTGAAGCAGAATCCATTTATTTTTCCCGACGGACACCCAGATTATCGAAAGTTGGCTATTTCCACATGGCCGGCTGACTCACTAGTCATGACTTCCCATCTTTGCATGCGGCAGTGTAGACAGGAATGCAAGCATTTTCTTCACCTGCACTGCCCAAACAGTGAAAGTTATGATTATGAAGACTATTATTTATTATCTGCATGTGGGGTCTACCAGCTGCCTACATTTCCTGCCACAGCTGCTTCACCACTCTTGAGCCATCCTGAGTTTTCGGTCTCAGATTCCTACGGTTACCTGGACCCGGGGTCTGATTCCTGTCCTAGATGTTGACTCCTGCTGTTCCCTCCCCCCGGACTGCAGTTCCTTCCCTTGAACACCTGAGTCACGCATTACCTCAGGATCTCATTCAGGTTCATCCTGTAAGTCTTCCCGGAGACACCGCACGCTGGTGTCTCCAATCGAGCCTGCTCTGAGCTCGCTTGGCTCCTGGAGTCGCCATCCAAACACATTTTATTTACAGTTTTCTGGGCTGCCTCCCAGCCTGCTGACAACATCTTTGGACTCTCAGTGACTTGAGGACCCCGACAGCCTCCTCTTGTTAGTGGCCCTGCTCAGCTCAGCACCGGGTTCCCAGCTCCGGCCAAGGGCATGTTTGGTGGATGCACTTTATTAATGTGTGTGTGTGTGTGCGCGCGCGCACGTGTGTGAACATCCGTGAGTGCTGCATTCTGAAAAGACCTTGCAAGATGCCTACTAATCTGGCACGGTACAGGCCCCTAATACAAATGATCCTGACTGCGGGACTTCAGTATTGGGTGTTCCCTGAGAGCGTTGTGAACTTGGAGGATGAGAGAGAACATTATTCCTAATTCCTCAGTCAATTAGCACTGCAGATAAGCCTTTCATCCTTAGGCCTTTTACATTGTAGGTCACCTGTCAATATTCCAGGGCCTAGCCTGCCTTCTCTAGGGAAATCAAACATCCTTCCTTGGTTTTCTTTGAACTTAGCTCCATTGATGTTAAAAGTTCTCAAATTGTCAACATTTCCCCAAATGTGATCTCTCCTGCCCAGTGATGTTGCTTCTGTGGGGACGAGGAAAAGCCTTCTGAGTTCACAGAAAAGATTTGGGGATTTAGGATGGAATTAACTTGAAGCTTGGGCTGAAGTCTAGTTATTTAATTTTTCAGATGAGTCTCTGCTTAGGTGAAATACAGGACTTCCACTTGGATTTGAATTTCAGATAAACAATACATCATTTTCCTACATGTTTGGACTATAAGACGCACCCCCCTGCTCCATTTGGGAGGAATAATGGTTGTTAATGCTGCTGTTGAGTTCTGTTTACATTTACATTGGTGAAATATATTATTTATGTTATTAAATGTTTTACCACATTTTTTGCTTCAAAAATTTTTTTCCTATTTTCCTCTAAAACCTAAGTGCGTCTTATGGTCCAAAAAATAAGGTATGACACCCAACATTATTGTATGGGACATAGTTATACTTGTTTAGCTGAAATTCAAATTTATTTTAGCTGAAAAACACTTGTTTACCTGAAATTCAAATTTATTTCCTATATTTTTATTTGCTGAATCTAGCACCCTACTTCCTACTAATGTAAATGACTTGCTTGTTATGGTTCCCTAGGCATGACAGGGTTTAAAACATCATACATGCTTCCGGAGTCCCAAACCGGTATTCCTTCCTCACCCATATGATTAGGAGTGGGAATTTTCCTACTCGAACACAAAGAGCTTTTGACAAGTTTGTGATGATTATTCGTAGAAACCTGCACTCTCTGAGCAAAGCAAGAGTTGGTTTAACAAGGAACACAGCTCAAGAGAAATGAGCCTCGGTAAGGCAGTTTACCAAAGGTAATTGTGACATAGTTTTTGTCAATTCAGCATGGCTGATTATGAATGCCAGGTGAGTTTCCACTGAGGCCAGGTCCTCTCTACAAACAAACAAACAAACAAAAATGCTGCAGTTTTTTGGCCGTGTAGGACACCGAGAAGGTAACAAGGGAACTGTTTGGGGGATAACCAAAGCCACAAAATAGAATAAGGAAAACAATTCACTCTGAAACTATCTGTTTAGACAATAAATATGACACCTGCTGGTCTCCCATATAAACTTTCCATTCTCCATGCTCACTAAGGAACTGGCTTAAAATTCTTTAGACAGTTGTGAGTGAAAGAATTATCACTATTAGGCTATAATCTCAATTTCTCCTCTTTATCCTCTTTCTTATTCCAAGATGGCTTCACGGGGAAAAAAATTCACATCTTTGCATTAAGATCTTTATTACTGTTTCCATAAAAAAGTATCTTTTCTCATCTGCCTGCCTTAAGTTCGATCTCAGCGCCAAATATGTGATTCGTAATTCATTGAAGGAGACGTTGCTTCTTTTTAAATACATTCAACAAAACATCCCCTTGTTTCATCTTGTTTTGTTTTGCTTTTGTTACGACCCCAGGGACATTTTCTCTTCCTTCTGCTCCAGGTACCATCAGCGTTTCACTCTTGAGTTTCGTCAGAGTGAAACCTCCATCCTCTCCTCATGTCAAGACACACACGCACAAACATATTCAGGATGCAGTCTCCAACGGTGCTCCCTCTTTTGTGGAGAAACAGCATCACCGGGATGCACCCTATGTAACACTTAAAGCTTTGCCTCTCAGCAGGAGGGTCGTACTGGTTACCTCAGCACCCTGAGGGTTGGGCGTCTGTTGAAGGGGATGTGCAAGCTACTGAAATACTGATATAAGAAAAACATTTAAATCCTGTAGCAGCTAAGGCCTCCATTCACTCCCAGCAGGCCGAAGGGCAAAGTGGTATTCAGCAGAACCTGGGGGAGACTCAGCCGTGGCACCTGCTGGACCCTCTCAGCTGCGGGATGGAGAAGAGGGGGACGGGGAGGCACAGGCAGGGTGTGTGTGTGTGTGTGTGGGTTGCGGGGAGAGAGCTGGAATAACTCTGAGGCAGGAGAAACTGTGAAGATTTCAGACTCCTGGACGTGAGTTGGCACAAAGAGTGTCCATCTCGGGTAATAGCACGGTCACCGAAGGGACAGCTAGGTCTACAGGCAGGAGGCCGCATCCTTCATGGTCTCCTCGGCCCAGATAGAACCTGGACCTCCAACAGGAGGTGAACATGCTGGAGGCGGGGCCAGACCGCAGGAAGGAAAAGCTGGCTTGGCCCGGGTGGAGCCGCAAAGCCCTAGGCTGTGCAGCTGGGCATCCGAAAGAGCGGCGGCCCCGGGGAGGGGGCGGCCGGGGGCCTGACAGGCAGGTTCCCAGGAAGCGGGCCGCAACCCTGGGGTGTGCAGAGCAGGCTCCAGAGGAGAGCCGAGGGGGCTGCTGTGCCGTCCTCTCGTCTTCGCCTTCCAAAGCGCCCCCGTCTTCTTCCCGATCCAGGCCTATCCCACCTCTTGGTGACGTGGCCAGGCCGTCCTGAGTGTGTCTTGACCTCCCTTAGTGTTGGTAGTTGTCACTGATTGTAGTGGGCTCACTTGGTCTGGAGCCGTTGGCTACTTCCTGAGCGTGTACACTCGTCACAGCAACTAGCTTTCAAATTCGGAATCTCTACCCCCCTCCCACCTTGTTGCTTTTTGGCGGGCTTGACTAGGTTGCTGGAGTGTTTTGTTTTTGTTTTTCTTTTTTAATTTTTAAGAATTGGTTTCCATTCCGTATTACTCTGTATGAGCTTCAGATGCACAGCAAAGTGGTTAGAAAATCATGTACTCTACGGAGTGGCCCCCGTCGCTCAGGCACCCACCTGCCCCCACGCGTGGCTCTCACAGTGTCATCGGCTGTGTCCCCCGTGCTGCGATCTACATCTCTGTGACCATTCTGTAACCAGAAGTTTGTACCACCTCATCCTGGTTTCTGGAGTTTAGAATTTTTGTTTAAATCCTCACCTGAGGATAACGTTTTTTCATTGCTTTTTGGAGAGAGGAAGGGGTTAGAGGAAGAGAGAGACAGACATTGATGTGAGAGAGAAACATTGGTTGGTTGCCTTTTCCTACATGCCCTAACTGGGAATTGAACCTGCGACCTTTCGGTGTATGGGATGACACTCTGACCAACTGAGCCACACTGGTCAGGGCTGGAGTTTAGATCTTAAAATGTCTAGGTTTGGAAGAGATGGATGATGGAGACTTAGACCTTGGGGATGGAGGACTCAAGCCCAGGGACTCAAGCCTAGTGTCATGGTTGGATTGAGAAGCAGAACGAGGTTCTGAACCAGGAGACTGAGCCACATTTCTGTGGCTTCGTGGGCAGCCATCCTTGTGATGTGAGAGCAGGCATTGCTGCCTCAGACATCTTGCCGGGAAGCCAGTCAGTCCTGGATGGGCAAGTTCATGACTTACGGTAACTGCCCTGTTGTTCCGTCTTTGTCTGCTCCACGCTTGCCCGGGGCAGTTGTGGTCCAAAGGGACTTTTCCTTACTGAGGGATGCTGGGGAGTGCTTTCTCCCTTGCCAGTGGTACACTGGATTGCAAAGTGCCCCTCCCAGTAAAGTCGTTTTGGAAAAGAGGAACTTGGTCGATGGACGTAAGATCCCCGGGAGCAAGAGCGAAGCCCATCTGCAGCTGTACCAGGTGCTTCCTGGAGAGACATGATGCGAGCCCGGCGACCATCCAGCCGGACTTCATCACGCTGGCGCCCTATGCACAGATGTTGAAGTTTCATATTATTTTGTTTATGTAATTTAGTAACAAGCAAACAAGAGCAAGCCAGGGGCACCTCCTTTCTGTTTGCCGTTGAAAACAGGATTGGATCTCCTCTGCAGGGGGCGTTCTGAAGGGACTGCCTGCCGGTGTGAGCAGTGGCGGGTCCGAGCCCCGCTTCCTGTCGGAGAGTAGTTCTGGGCCTCGACCTCCGTGCCCTTGGAGGGCTATTGATTTGTGGGACTTGCCCCTGCCACCATGTCACTCCTTCGCTGGGGAGTGGCATGGCTCAGCTTTCCGACAGTCTTCAGCTCACGCGATGTCACAGAGCTGTCTCTCCTGTTAGGCTGGTTCCATTTGTTAGAAGATGTTTATTGTCTCTCGCTGCCTTCCTACGGTTCCCCGCGCTGCTTGCATTTTATTACTCATTAGCACCTTTGGAGGCAGAGGCGGTGAAGGATGTAGAGCAAAATCCTGTGCTAATGTGGAAACGTTCTGAGGGAGAGGGCTTGAGAATCATGACTCATTCATCCAAGGGCTGTCCGGAAGATCCGGGCAGGCCGGAGAACACCTGGGGAAGGGTGGGGGCAGCTCCTCTAAGGCAACATTAAAGGAACTGGGGGTGTTTGAAGGGCTGCGTGCAAGACCCTTGGGTGACATACCCACTTTCTAAAAATTCCAGGAACTGTGAGTTCCTTGTGGCAAAGAACATGTTTTGCTACATTCATAGCATTTAACTATTGCAGAAATCCTAGTCTCCCCAAATACTTCTTCAATGGTTGCTGTGTGGAATAAAATCTAGCTGCGTTCTGTGCATCCCCAAAAGGAAAAATTAAAACCCTCAGAGGAGAATTTCACAGAGACGTTCAACATGAGAGGTGGAAAGGCAGGAGCTTCCGAATGGGCTTAAATTCCATTTCCGGTGCTAACCCAACATGGGAACTAAACTGACGGCTCTGAAAGTGAAGTGCCCTTGTTTCCGTATCCAGGCAGTGCAGACAGCAATACAAAAGTCCCGGGGATGCTGCAGGGGAAGGGGTTCTGAAGAGTGCATGTGAATCACCTTCCAGCGTGCCTGAGATACGGGGCCCTCAGGTACCCGCCCCCATCACGTAGCCGTATCAGCAGAGGCTGAATGGAGAACAAGAGGCTGGCCTCCTGGAACATACCCGGTCAGGAAAGCCCAGGACGTCCCATGTGACAAGTACCTGGCAGCTTTGTCCACACTCCCTGTGACCGCTCCATTCCTGTCCCACATCATGGCCCCTTGCAGAGGGGCTTCTGGTCCGCACGCTTAGTGAGCCTGAGCCCTAATGTACTCTCACAGCTTTCCTAGGTTGGAGTCAGCCATGGCCCCTTCTCCCCACTACACCATTCCCCAGCCAAAGAGCTAGCCGGAGGTCGGCGTCCACACAGGTCCACACCGCAGAATCCCTTTGCATCCGTGGGCCAGCGAGAGGATGCCCATGTACCTGAAAGGCACTCATTTGCAGCATCTGGCAAATTTTATATCTCTATCAGAGAAAGAGAGTGAAATTGCATCTCCATTCTGTATTAATAACAGGTCATTTACATTTCTCTGCAGTCCACACCACTAAAGGTTAAAGGCCAACATTTTAATAATTACCCAGAGCAATGCCTGTTGCCACCGCCGCCAGCATTTCATCCTCCTTCCCCTCACCTGGGAAGCCCACAGGATGCTTTTACGAAGGGCTTCCCGATCCATTATCTCATTCGACCCTCAAATTAACTTGGGAGCCGGGGAGCTGGGACATCATTCGTCCTTTTGTGCGTGAGAGAAAACAGACGCGGAGGGCGAGTGAGTTTTCAGTTGTCAGCGAGCTGGGGCCTCCGCCCCTAACCCCGGAGACCGTGGACGCTGAAGCAGGAACCTCCTGACCCACCACTGGGCTGAGACGGCAAGCCTGTTGGGCGTCAAGCCCTCGGAAGTGGTTGCTTTTTCCTTTACTTCTTTATTTATTTTTAGTGTAGCCACACTGCTTTTTAAAGCACTCTTTTGCCAAATCTGTTTGCTGTGGGGTGTGTGGGACTTGTCAGTGCAGCCGTCCCCACGCCTTACAGCCCTTCACCCCTTTATTTTTTCAGGACACTCTGCTGCTCACCTGGGGAGAGCCATCCACCTGATTCGGTCTTTCGTTTCACAGATGGGCAGATGGAGGTCTCGACGTGTGCTGCACCTTGTACGATGAGTGCGTAGCAGTTCTTCGAATGCCTAGCGCAGTGTTCTTGGTACACCTTCATGAACTGAATGGGTGCTTTATGCCTCCAGTGAGGAGGATGTTTTGGGGCCTAAGACCAGCGCTGACTAACGAAACCTTTTTCACAGTGATTGAAATAACCACTGAACACTTGAAATGGGACTAGTGCATGAAGGAAGTACATTTTCCATTTTATTTCATTTTAATTCATTTACCTTTAAAAAGCTGCGTGTGTCTAGGTTGCTACCATATTGGAGAGTGTGGCTCTAGAACAGTGGTTCTCAAGCTTGAAGGCAGAACCACCTGGAGAATTTCAAAAACACTGACCCCTGGTTTTCACTGGTTTAGAGCAAAGCCTGAGTGAGCAATGGGGTTTTAAGACTTCCCGGGTAATTCTCGAGAGCAGTCAAGTTCCAGAGGCACCGGTCTAAACCATAAGCTCCACGAGGGACCGAGGCCATGTCGGCTGTAGGTGTGATTGTATTCACTGGTGAGGAATTCAGGGAGGAGTTAGCCAGGTTCCCAAGTCTTCGAGAACTTCCGATATCCTGGGGAAGAGGAAGGGCCCTTGTTAAGTATTTTAAAAGGATGATGTGCTCCAAAGGAGTGGAACTGGTCGTTTCTGTCTGGGAGAGAGAGGAGAGAGAGTCTCGTTACGGCGATAATTCTGGTCATGATTTATAAGTAAGGTATATTTGTGTTCCAGAAATGCATTTGTTGCAATAAATGTTTCTGCCAGGCAAGTCAAAACTCACATCTGTAATGCACAATAGGATTAACCTGGGATTTACGGAAAATCTAATTAAGCGAACCATATTATCTAAGACCCACAAAAGACCTGCGGGTCTGAGAGTGTTCGGCACTCGCTTCAGAAGACGCTTTGCATAAGTACGAGGCACTTGACTAGTTTGCTGTATCCCATTACTTTTCTTTTATGCTTAACTTTTTTAAAAAATCCCATTCCTTTTGAGAAATGACATTAATACCTTAGAAAAGAATTAGGCTTCAAAGATGGGATTATTTGAAACCACAATGAGATCATCATGAAGCTATTGTTGGAACAGTCTTTCTAAAACAAGGTGGGGACCTTCTGTGGTATAGGAGAGATGCGAAGGAAAACGGTCATTTAAAAATGTGACAGAGTTTAGTTTACTCTCAGCATGATGAGGTGGTGTGGGGAGACAGACGTTAGGAAGGGATCTCCAGAACAGCCCACCCACAGCCTGGTAGAAATCCAGGCTGTGAATGCTTGACTTCCTGCAGTCTCTCCTGCTCGTTGACTGAGCAAGCTGGGCGGCTGCGTGGGGACCGCGCAGGCCTGGGGTCACAGGCTGGACTTCTCAGAATTCTGAAGGCACTCGGCGGTGGTGATTTGAGGCACTCTCTGCCCTTGCTTCAGTAATTATTTCAAAAAGCAAAGCAAAAAAACACATCAAGCCCTTGTCAGCTATTAAGGCCACATTGGGATAATTCCTCTTTTATGTTTATACTTTAAAAAAGAGACTTTGTGGAAAGTGGTTCTCTGCAGGATGTCAGGTTATCTTCTCTCTTCCAGTCTCCCCACTGATGGTCTTTAGAGAGAGCTCTCAGGTCCTTACTTACAGACATCTTTTCCCGTGTAGAACCTGAACTGGTTGTTTCCATAGAAATAGTTTGAAAGGGAGGACTGCTTTAAAGCAGGGTAGTGTTGTGTTTTTGTTTTTTTTTTTCTTTTCGGGGGGGGAGGTAGATGCTATATTCAGTATCTTTCACTATTGATGCTTTCCCCTTCCCCTCCTTTTTTCCTCTATAAAATGAGTTTCGGTTTTGTTCACTCTGTCTGCTATTTCGTGCAAGTTATTGATCATCTCTGTAGCTCCATTTTCCCAATTGTCTACTGAAGAGGGACTAACAGCGTAAGGACGTTAGGTTTTTAAGTCGGTGCTGAGATGCTAGTGTGGAATAATGCCACAACCTGTTCAAACTTGAAATAGAAATGGTATACCTGCTCCTGGCCGAACGTGGGAACCTAACTCTGTGCCACACTTTCCACTTGAGCGTTAGTCTGTTGGCTTCATAAGTGTAACATGTTTAAACCAAACTCAGGCTCTTAATCCCCAAACCAGCCCCTTCTCCTTTCAAGGGCCAGAGCAGCACCACTGTGTTCACAGCCTCCTGCGACGGCAGCCTCATCCTCCATCCCTCCAACCTGTCCAGTTCTCAAGGCCATCTGCATCTGCCTGGTTCCTGGAAGAACCCTTGTTTCTCCCCCAAGCCTCATTTTTCTAGCTCAGAGCCATGTTACCTCTGACCGGAGCGACTGCAACAACTCCAGGAATCTCTCTTGACCATAGGCCTTCCTCTCGAAGATACTCTAGTCGTCTATGGAAGCCACTAGCCCTCCTGTGGCTACTGAGCGAGCTCTTGAAATGTGGCTAATGCAAACCGAGGTGGTCCCTAAGTTTAAAGTACACATCAGCTTCTCAAGACTTAAGACAAAGTATCTCATAATTTATAGATTGATTACATAGTGAAATGATACGATTTGGAGCATAATGGGTTAACTATAAATATATATTTTAAAATTTCTTAAAAAGGTAGCTTCTAGCCCTGGCTGGTGTAGCTCAGTGGATTGAGTGCGGGCTGAGAACCAAAGGGTCACTGGTTCAATTCCCAGTCAGGGAGTATGCCTGGGTTGCGGGCCAGGTCCCCCGTGGGGGCCACGTGACAGGCAGCCACACATTGGTGTTTCTTTCTCTCTCTTTCTCCCTCCCTTCCCCCCTCTCTAAAAAGAAACAAATAAAATCCTTTAGAAAATGTAGCATCTAAAAAATTTTAAATCAAACATGTGAGTCATATGTCTATTGGATAATACCAGTCTACTTTACCTTATCTCCCCCAAATATTTATATCATTGCATTTAGCAGCTCCTGTTAGAGTGTTATTTTGTGTATCTCCTCTCAACGGACAGCCTCCTGGAGTCCCGGGGAAGGCCTGTACCTTACTGCACGTTGCATGTTGTATTGCATATTGTATGTATATTGCATGTTATATCACTGTATCCAGGGCTTATAGTACATATTTTTGTATTCTTGTCGAAGGAGCAACACTCCAGACTTACCCTCCTGATCACCCACTGTGTGGACGGTCAGTGCAAAGCTATCCCAAGTTTTCTCCCTGCATCCTCTCCTTTCACGGCAGCACTCCTTCTGTAAGACCGGTCCTAGTGCTTTTCCCATCTGTAACACGGCAGCCCGGAGGCTCAGGGAGGTTGAGTCACTCACCTAGTGAGCAGCAACCCTTGAGCTCTAACCCTCTAAGTCCATCCGACTCCTGAGCCCATGCTCTCAATCATTGTGTCGGAACTGCCATTTCTCATGTCAGTTTCTCCCATATGCCTCTGGTACCTTGGACTCCATCAATCTCCCGGCCCGAGTCCTCAATGGGTTCCCGTCGTCCGTCAGAGGAAGGCCTGATGCCTAGGGCTGGGGTTCAGGACCTGCCACATCAGCAGGGCTCTGCACTGCCCAGACGCATAGGACACCATGGCCATTACATCTGCTGTGTGTGGGCCTCCTGGAGCTGTGCACGGAGCCAGCTGGAGCCTGACCTTCGGTCAGTAAATGAGGTGAAAACCTCATCCCGGGAAGGCTGCTCTTCCTCAGCACAGCACACACTCACAGGCTCCTGTAGACATGGAAGACCTTTAAAAAGGCATTGCCAGCCTCCTCTTTTATAGAAGGAGACACGTAGGCCCAGAGGGAGATGTATTTTTTCTGAGGCTACACAGCCGTTCAGTGGCGGAACATTTGCCAGAACACAAGTCTCTTGACTTCTGTTGTAAGATCTCCCTATTGCCCCAGCGTCCCTTGGAAAGTCAGAGGAGAAAAAGGCATTTTCTATGTCTGAACGAATGATCTCCAGAGCTACAGTACTTCACCCTTGGCCAAAAGAACCACCTAACCGTTTTCCTCTTGATTACCGTAGTCTACCAGTTTTGCTGTTTGATGATAAAGGGAAGCAATCAAGTTAGCCTCTATACAGGAGGGTTATTGTCATTCGGTGCACAGGACATTGCAAATGGCATAGAAATTTAGGAACAGAAGGTCAGTGGGGCTGGGCCCCACGGTGACAGCTGCTGGGGGGCAGTCCTTGATTGCCAGGATCTTCAGAGAGCAGGCCGTACCTCCTGCCATGTACATGGCCCGTGGGACAAAGGCCCTGTTTGTTCTGTTTGGTTTCTAACTGGCTTGTTCATAACTTTGATTTTGCCGAACTGTTGGCTGTAGGATGTAACTTTGTGGCTTCCCCCAGGTACCTCAGAATCTTCCTTCATTAACTGGCAAATGCTTATTTTTGCGTTCAATTTCTTTTTATTTTTTTAGTGTTTTTTATTGTATTTTTATCCAGTACCATTTAGTCTCCTTACCCTCCCCTCCCCACCCTGCAGTCACCACCCTGTTGTGCATGTCCGTGAGTCCTTTTTCCCTTTTGCCCAATTCCTCTACCCCCAAGTTCCCCATTGGCTCACCCAGTTGTCCCGTTGCACCAGGTTACACAGGTTGAAACAAAACAGCGGTCAATTTAAAGCTTGGTTATCAATGGACTAGATGCTGGAGATTGTGGACACAGTTGTTTACTTGGAAAAGGCTGGAGCGAGCAAGTACTGGAGACCCGGAGTTGGAGGGTCCAGATTCACCTGCAGAGATGGTCACTGATTCCTCTGTGGTCTGCACACAGTCCTCTCTGCGCCGGTCCCACCATCCTGCCATTCATCTGCTTAGACCGCTGTCTCATCGCTGCTTGGGAAAAGTCTGCCGGTCAGAGATTCATGGTGGCCATGTATCCCCAAGACCCAACCAGGCCTGGCTCCGTGGGAAGCTGTTGCTGAATAAAGAGACAGGCGACTAAAGAACACTTTGTGGGTATTTACCACTCTGAGACAAAGGGAAATCTACATCTAGGCTTCGGTACCATGGATGGTGATTCACGCACCTGTTTATCATTGGCATTTTCCCCCTGGTTTTGCCTCAGGTGTTTTAGGTCTTGCAGAAAGAAACCTGAAAATCAAACGTCTCTTTCCACACATTCAGAGAGTGTTTATCCGTAGTCTGAGATGGCACTGCTGACAACATCGCTTGCTGCATGCATTGGTATATGTCATTCATCTTAATGATTAACATTGAAAAATACAACAGTGAGAAAAATTTACTTAAGGGTTGAGTAAAGCACAGATAATAAATTCTTAGTCGCACATGTTGTATTTAACCGTCTTATCATTGGAAGATGATTTAATTACCTGAAGAGATAAATAAATAACCACCGAATGATTTCATATGTTTGGGGTCTGCAGACTTCAGTGGGATTCCTGTGATACTTTGTGGCCATGAGAGCTTGAGAATGACAGTCACACCCTAACAGAGTGATATATTCAGTACCCAAGACAGTTCTGGAGCTGAGATGATCGTTGGAGATCATGAAGTCTCTTTGTACTGAAGATGAAAACATGGATCCCAGAGTTTGGGAGCCAGGCAAAGCCAATGCATGAGTCTTACAGCCACATGAACTTGAATTTGAATGGCATTCTTTGCAGTGAGTCAGGGTGACTCCATGGGTGATTTACTTAACTACTCTGAGCCTTAGTTTCCTCCTCCATAAAACATGGGTGACGCTTACATAGAGCAGTGGTGAAAATACAACAAAAGGTGTGTGCCAAGCCCTGAGCAGACTGCCCAGCACTTGAAAAATCAAGCACCTGGCCAAGGATAATCCTTACTATCATGGCCTACTTTATGTAGCTCCTAAGTGATAGGACCAGGATCTGGACCCAGGTCTGCCCCACACCAGGCAATGAGTGAACTCCGCACCTTCAGTGCTGGCTTCAGGAGGCCCTCCATTTCTGCAGAAGCAGAGGGTCAGACTTACAGTGGAGCACTTTAAAAATTTCTACCTAAGAGAATGTCATGGTCATCGATAAGGGACCTTACTTGCTGCGTACTTTAACATTTGAATTTGATATTAGAGCAGCACACATGCCGTGACCCCTTTGGCGTCTCTGCTGTGGATTTGGCACCTGAGCAGAAATGATTATTATCCTAAACTTATGCTTTGTTCCAAGTGGAGAAATAGGAGAATAAGAAATGTGATTCAGGAGGTCTTTTAATACTTCCTCTCCCATTCTCTGTGATTTCCACAGACATGGCATAATTCCTCTGTGATTTGATTTGAAACTAGAGACCAGCTCAGTGCTGAGTGATGAGATCTGAACGGGGAATAAAATATGCTTGAATTAATTTGCATAATAGAATCCAATTGGTTACAAAGCTGTGTTTGTTGAAGTGGAGACCAGAGCCCCTTAGCTCTCCCAGCAAGGGGATGCTGCACATGCAGAATGGATTTTCGCGTTCTGGTGTGGGCCTCGGTAATATTCTTAATGTAATGGTAACGTGTCTTAAACTGTAAATTAGCTCACTGGAAATGAAAAGAACAGGTCAGCCTGTCTGATCCTTCCAGCTCTGTGGGGAGGAGAAAGCTGTAGAACCAAAGCCACTTGCTTTCTGCTAAGCGCTTTCGTCTTTCTTTCTGTACCGGGTAACAGTTTCCACCAGGAGTCCAAATACACTTAAACACCCGTACGTGTCATTTTCTTTTACGGAGACAAAAGCAGGCACAGCAAGAGTTTTATGCTCAAGGCACAGTAGCTTGTGTCGGGCTATCTGCTCTCAAGATAGAAGGGCCAGCCTTCCACTTAGAGCTGGTGGTTTTGCAAATCCATTTTTCCGTCGTGTTAGTACTCCCGTGACTTTCAGCAACATTTATTTTTCCTTCCAAGCAATATGCTCCAATTATAAAATAAAGTCCCCCTATATGTTTTAGTGGAACCCCAATGCTTAGGCATCCTGGCATACGGTTAGAAAGTGCTTTAATGGAAGGATTATTCAAGAACCGGCTTGAGGGTCTTTAATAAAACCAGTTAGAACGTTGATGTATTTCCCTATTACCAATATCAAGGTCTTCTTAAGAGGGCAGTCTCCTATTAATTTTTATGTATGATTCCTTCAAACTCTCTACCATTGAGCACATCAATCAGATCTCTAGATTTTAGAAGCATTCCTAAAAAAAATTAAAAAAAAAAAAAACCTCCCTGAACACATTGTTTTTAACCTATACATTTAGAAAATCCGAAACGGGTTTAAAAATAAATAACAAAGATTAGCTTTTGGTGAATGGTGCTGTTTAAGGACCTGGTTATATGGTGGCTGTGTTGTGATGGACTGATGTAAGTGCCTTCTACTTGCCCTCATGTTGATCATTGCTGTGAAATACTTTATCTTCCTATTTCTGGTTTGCTTTTAATATTTTAGTCACAGCATTGCTCCTGCCCTCTCACCTCACACCCATCGCCAGTGTCACCAAAACTTAAACTGTTTTCATCTTAAGACTGTTGTACGGGTTGTATGCAGATGTGTGCCTGTATTTGAGATGCAGCCTTCTCCTAGAAGGGCGCTATTACAATAGGATTGCAAGGGGTGAGCACGCAGGTCTTGGAGCCAACCATCCTGGCTCGTATCCCAGCCCTTTCACCTGCCAACTCTGTGACCATGACAAGTTCCTTAATCTCACTGTGCCTCAGACTACTTCCCTGTGAAGTGGGGATCCCACTGCTTTGTAGGGTTGTCATGAAAATTCAATGATTCCACTCATTGAAGCATTTAGAAGACTCTTAGGCAGATAATAATGAATGAATGTGAATTATTACTACTTCTTCTTCTTCTTATTGTTATTATTATTTCCTCATAGTCATATTATTAGTGGGCATCAGGTCCTACTATTGGTTTACTTTAGGTGGCTTCTAGGCTACTGTTTTCATCACAGTGTCCATATCATTTCCTGGTGAACCTCAAACAAACAGCAGAAGCTGGTGCTGACCACTTGTTAGGGATACGGACTCCAGAGCCAGCTGCCATGGGTTCAAGTTCTAGCTCTGCTATTTATCAGAAACATAACCTCTCCCAAGTTGCTTAGTTTATCTGGACTTCAGTTTTCTCCCCGTTTAAGATAAGAATATTCATAGTACTTATTCACAGTTTGTTGTATAAATTAGGTGAATTACCATTTGTAGTTTTTAGATCAATGGTCGTAACAAGCTTTTGGTAAATAAATTTTTCATTCGAAAATTGAACAAATTTTAAAAATCATGCCTTGAAATTAATCTCACACGTATATGAGATTGATCATTAAAATAACTTATATATCATATAGTCATACAAGCACCTACAAATAATGGGCCTGATTAATTGCTTTTAAAAGCAAGTTGGTTGGTATTTCCAACAGAGGAAAATAGACAATTTCACATTTCCAACAAAGGGTTTATTATTTGTTGGTCATGTGGAAACTCTTAAGTTCATTAGTATCAAGCTAGAGTGTTTTTTACAAAGAAAAAGAAAAAATGTTGTCATCTAGTTGCAACACTTCCAGTGTCAGAAATAATTGTGCTTTACAGCAAAATGGCAGCCAGAAGAAAGAGGTGCAGAAATATCAACTTTAATTAAACCCTTCCTTTCAAAGACGCCTCACAGTTTATATGCAAGAATAATCTCTCACTGTGTGAATGAACACTTAATACTCGGCGTGGTGTGAAATGGGCAGGGATCTTGCCGCACCATATGTTCCTTTCTTTCTACTTCTTCTCGAGAGTCTAAGGAGGCAAAGTCGGGTTTGGACGTGAAGTACGTGGTTCAAATCATACTTCATCCTTTTATGAATGGCCTGCTCAGAAGTGCTCACTCACTGGACATAAAATCATGAAGAGGAGAAAATCTCACCACTAAGATGCATTCAGTCTAGGAAGGAGACAGTGTATGAGTCAGAAGAAAAGTCCCACAGTCTCTTACCGCAGCGCCAGCCGTGAATGTGAAACTGGAAGCCGCTTGGAGAAAATGGTACCCAGTGGCTTCATTTTAGAGAGAATGAGGCAGAGCCACCAAAAGGGGACTTGCGACAGGCCAGTGGCAGATTCTCCACTCTGCCTCCAGCTTCCAGACTTAACCCCAGGGGGCTTCCTGTTATTTCACGTTGCCTTGTTTTAGGATGTAACTCCTCCTGGGTCCCTCTCTGTGCTTCTTTGCCCACAGCCAGTTTGGACTGCAAGGAACAGCATTTGACACAAGGAATAGCATTTGATATACCACTAAATGCCCAAGTCTGAGGGTGAAGCTGTTAAATGATGACATTGCCTTTTTAATCTTTCTCTTCCACACAGCCATTTACACATCCCCAAGTGTCTGTCACAATAAATATTAAAGTCTCCATACCCGGAAAAGAAACTAACGTAACCCATCGTAGAGTGGTACTGGGGACAGGGATGGGCACCGGAAATTAACGGCACACCTGGGCCTCCCCAGCCACCACGTTGCCAAATTAGAAAGCAGCAGAAAGGCTTGGGATGGTGAAGTTAAAGACCTTAGAAGGAAAGGAGTTCTGCACCAACAAGTTCGAAGTCCACCAACTCCCTTATTTTCTAGACAACCCAGGCCAGATGGCTGTGGTATCTCCACGTAACTTATTCCTGGGCTCCCCTCCTAGCGAAAGCCCCTCATCACCTTCTTCCAGGCCTCCTCACCTGCAAGTTAAGAGCACCTCCTTCTTCCGAGGGAGACTGGCCATCTGGGAAGAGAGGAAGAGACTCTGTGTGTGCCCAGTGCCCACGCAGTGTCCACCCCGCATGGGTGCCGGGTGCTCGTGAGGCCTGCTCTCAGATGAAAGCACGCAGGCGCAGAGTGCGGGATGACCTGCCCAAGGTTACCCGGATGGCGAGACAGGGAAATGGTATTCCAGTCCGGGTCACCTGCTTCCCAAATGTTCCGCCATGCCCAGATCCACACTCCCTCTCCTGTTCCCCGACCACTTCATCTCACCCAGACGGCAAAGAATTAGGTGATGGCTTCTATTTGTACAATACTCAGGGATCTCACCACTTTCATTTAGCCACCCGTCCCCCCCCGGCTGAAACGAAGTGTCACCCTCAGTATCGATGTGTCATCCTCCATGCCCAACCATTTTCTGCGAGTCCCTCGCGTTGGTGGCAGAGCTGGTAGTGGGGACTGTCTGGCTCTGGGAACTAGACTCCAACTGGAGTCTGAGCGTCACTTTCCGAGGGGCGGGGGCGATGACTGTCCAGAAGAAAGGGTGGGGTGCCAAGAGAGGAACACAAGCCATGGAAGGTCCCTGGGAGAGAAGTAAGTTTCCAGCACCAGAAAGACCAAGTCCAGAGAGGAAGCCCAGGAACCTGAAGCAGAACTTAGCGACTAGCGGGAAGCACCGGAGTGCCGGGGGGAGCGCTGGAGTGACCACAGATCAGAAACCCACAAGGCTCATGGGAAGGTGGTAGCGGCTCCTCCTTCCTATCGCTAAGTTGCTGAGTCACAGCTGGGTGCCAGGAGCAAGCCCCTTGGATCACTGGGTAGGGCGTGCTGTCTTACTTTGCTTCTCCTGGTTGGAAAGAGCTTATAAAGTATCTTTGACACCTGCCAGGTTCAGGTAGGATCTTCAGCTTCTCGGGTGGACTTTTGACCAACAAGAGCAAATCTCGTCCATTGAATTGACACAATAGCCTTTAATGACCCATCGTGGAGGACCCGACCGCTGATTTTACCGACGAACGTTTCAGTGACTGTCCGTGGTCTTGCAGGACCTTCCCGACCTCCCTCCTCTAGCAGGGCCTGTTGTTGCCTCCCTCCCTCCTTACACTCTCCGATGGTGCTGGGTGGCTCGGGGCCTGCGGTGCTGTGACCAGCTCGGGGCTTCAGGACATGCCGCTGCTTCTGCAGGGACATTCCGTCCGCTCCTTTCTCTCCTTACCATGGAAACGCTCACTGCAGGTTGAGCCCAGCCATCCCGCCCTCCAGGAAGTCGGTCTCCACCGTCCGCCGTCTCCATTCCCGGTCCCCACCGAGCACGTATTCCTCTCCTGGACTCCCATGAAGCCCTAAGCTTTTCTATTACAAACACATGCTTGTGCCCAAGCACAGGTATGATCAATAACAAGATAAACATCGAGTGCTTCCTGTGTTCCAGGCATGGGCTGAGACTTGGGGCCTTGACTCACTGAATCCCCTTGCCCACCTCGCCGTGAGTATGATAAGTCTCATCCCCATTTCAAAAATGAGCCAGCTGAGCAAAAAGAAGTCAGTTAGCTTACCCCAAACCCAAAGCCAGGGAGTGGTAAAACCGACACTCGGACCTGGGCAGCTGGCTTCCACAGCACACATGTTTCATCCTTGTACAGGCACGAGGGTTTCTTTATGTGTGTGTGTGTTCCTCTCCCCCACCACATGGTAAGCTGTGAGAGAGGAGGGACCATCTCTGGTCTCTGTCTCCTCAGAACCCAGAGTGAAGCGCTCACAGGGCCCACCGCGGGTGCGCACTAGGTGATGGAGTTGAGTGAGATAAGGTGGGGATGGAGCCTGCGGCTAATGCGACCTTTCTCTCTGCCTGCAGAAGCCTCCTGGGGAAGTGGACAGCCCTGACGTGATGTGCTCGGCGAGCAGAGACAATCCATTCCAGGAGAGGTCTGCGTGACGTGTCTGGGAGGCCACCATCGGCCAGGCCGCCGCACGGTTGGTGGAAGGGGTGACAGCCGCATTCTCCTGTGCCTACCACGTAACCAAAAATGAAGGAGAACTACTGTTTACAAGCCGCCCTGGTGTGCCTGGGCGTGCTGTGCCACAGCCAGGCCTTCAGCACGGAGCGGAGGAGCCACCTGCGACCCTCGTTCCACGGGCACCACGAGAAGGGCAAGGAGGGGCAGGTGCTGCAGCGCTCCAAGAGAGGCTGGGTCTGGAACCAGTTCTTCGTGATAGAGGAGTACACCGGGCCGGACCCCGTGCTCGTGGGCAGGGTAAGGCTGCCGGAGTCCACCGAGACGTCTCTCCCTCCACCCCAGCGGTAGGGAATCACCGAGAAGAAACCCGGGAGGGGAGACACTA
The DNA here is from genome assembly GCA_039655065.1 of Glossophaga mutica. NCBI lineage: Eukaryota > Metazoa > Chordata > Mammalia > Chiroptera > Phyllostomidae > Glossophaga > Glossophaga mutica. Next base: position 12,879,288 of record CM077315.1, on the reverse strand, counting down.
GCGGTCTGGCCACCCGCCGGAACCATGCCACCATTGTACACACACGCTCCCCACCTTTCCTTTTCACATTCACAGACTTATCCACGTTGAGAACACTTCCGTTTTCCACTTAATAGTACACCATCACAGCTACATTTGTTAATGGCTGCACAATAGTGTGCTGAGTGAAATGGTGATTATTTGTTCAACCATTCTCCAGCTGGGGGCATTTCCCCGACCACACCCCACCCCCAACTTGGATGCTGTTTCTCGTAACCCTCCTACCCCTTTTGTCCCAGCTTCCCTTGCTGTATTACATGTGTCTACTTATTTGTCTCCCTCAGTGGAGCCTAAGCTACCTGCCACAGGAACAGTGTCATTCTTGGGTCCCCAGCTCCTGGGACTAAAAGCCCAGCTTTGGGGAAGCCTCTGGAAATATCTGATGAGATTAATGGATGTATAAGAGGGGGTGGGGTTCTATCCGTTTTGGTTTAGGCAACACTCACATGGGTGGCTGGGGAGTCCCAGCACTACTCAGAGTCTGGATCTCTTGTGTGCCTCCGCCGAAACAGTGCCAGGGGGGAAAGAGAGTCCAAAGCCTGTTTGAGAAACTGCCTGTCTGCTATCAGTTACGGTAAAACACACAGCGGTCTTTCAGCGAGCAGGGACATTCACTACAAGGAGAGAGGGGCTCACATGCCTGAGAACGGAAAGCCTGCTTCCTGTGTGCAGGTGCGGAGCGAGGCAAATGGCACACGAGGGTCAAGTGTCCCTGACCTCAAAGGGGTCTGACCTAAGCAATTCCAAAAATAGAAACTAGACTGAGGAGTAGGGTAACGACGAAATTCAACACAAGTGATTTTGCATTTACACGGTAACCTTTGGGAGGTAGGAAGGAAGGTTTCATGGAGACCGTGACAATAACTTGTGACCTGAAAGATGAGCAGGAGGGCAAAGGAACAAGGACAGATGAGAGGATGCTCATTACTGAGCCTCGAACATTCCAACCGAGTTATCTTAGCTGGTCCTCAACATCAGAATCCAGCGTTCCCTATTTATAAAAAGGACGTATTTGGAGGAGGTCCATATTATTGTCTCAGTACTATTGTCCAGGTTTGGGAAAGAGTTTTTTTTTAAAGAGATGTACTAAAGAATTTCATTCATTTATACCCAGAATGGAAAGATTATACCCAAAATAGAAGCCGGCATGGGAAACGGGGACCCAGGCAAATCGTTGGCACGTAGCATTCCCTGCGTGGAGGAGATGGGCTCGGTGCCCAGAGAGGAAGAGGGACTGTGACTATGGCAGGGAGTGTGCGGACTGAGCGGCGTGGAGAGCTGTGTGTGAGCTGTTCCGAGAAAAAGGACTTCTGCCACGGCAGAGCAGCGCGTGTGCTCGGGGGCGGGGCTGCTGCGGGAGAGACAGGACCCCAGAGCCATTGCAGCATCTCTGGGACAAGCAGCTGTCATGCCCACTCAATGGAAGCACAGGGAAAAGGGGTGGGGGGAGTGAAGTAGTGAGTGACATCTAAAATCTAGGTACCCAAGAAGGAATGTGATGTCCGGCTGGATGGGGGAAAAGAAATCCAGGGGCTGGATTGTATGGCTCGTCCTTTCGACGCATTGCTGATCTATAGTTTCCAATGAATAGGGGGAAGAGACTAGGTGGCTCGTTCCCTAATAACTTTGATTTGACAACATTCAAGGTTGAGTGATTTGAGATGCTCTGAGAAAGTGGCATTTGGCGAAGCCCGGGCTTTCGGATTTCTTGCAGGAAGCACACAGCACGCCTCGCTGTGCTGCGTAGAGGGGATGCCATGGGTCTTCGGAGTTGAAAATCGGCTGTGTTTGCCTCAGCTGCCGCATCCCCCGATAGCACTGAATGGTTTCCCAAGCTGCTTCCTTGTGTCGAACCTAATAAATATCATTGTCAATTCTATGGGTCATCTTTGTGGGTAAGAAAAGAAAGAAGGAATTTATTTGTGGTTTTGAAATTGGAAAACAAGAAAAACTATGAGCAGTATATTTAAATTTTTTTCAGTTTGTTGATCATGAAATAATGTTATTTAATTCCCAAGAGTCTTGGCAAATTCACATGCACCTACAGGAGTCCCTCTGAGCTGAAACAGTGGGTGCTTCGCTGAGGCATTAGATGCTTTTTCTTTTTCTTTTTTGAAAAACTGAATCGATAGAGAAAATTTAGAAGGCACTGTGTTCAATCTTGCTTTGTGACTCTGGGCAAGCTCTCAAGGCCTTGGTTTCATAATAATAATTAAAACGGCATTGATAATAAGCGTAAATTAACATAATATAATAATACATTATTACATAATAACGAGCTAAAGCCTTCTTGTTTATACTGGCTTCTCTCGTGTGTTTCTCCTATTGTAGGCAGAACCCAGGGCTTTTTACCCTGTCCACTACTCTTGAAACCCATGAGAAGGGTGAAAATACTGCCTCTCTTTTCCCACAAGGGGTGGGAGGAGGGCAGAGGAATTCAGGTTAAGATGAAAGCTGCAGAAACTGAGGTTGGACAAGAAGGGGGGTGAGTTTGTTGCTACAGGAAAATCAGACGTGCCCTTTGGGGGGTTCCCATCTCAGGAAACACGGCGCAGAGTCACGGGGCTGGGACAGGTGGCTTCCCAGCCTCGGCGAGTGTGGGTTTAGGCAGGCACCGTAATTCCTCTGGGCTTTGTCCACGGATGTGGGCAGGGGGTGGGGAGCTAAGGATCTTTAAGATTCTTCCTGTGGTCTGAGAGGCTGCCTATGTGTCCCGACGTCCCACCCGCAGGTTCCTCATCCCCCAGGTGCCACACAGCAGGTCTTCTGGAAAGGTCTAATCAGTGAATTGTCTGGAGAAACAAAGTCCCGGAAACAGTGTTAGTGGTTTTGGAAGAAAACTGCTAAAAGAAATGATAACAGTACTCATAACAATAGATAGGTGAGGTCAATCTGTGTGTTCCGAGGGGGAAGGGTCCCCCAAATGGGGCCTCCTCCGAGGGAAACAGGGGTGAAGAGAGATGCGTGCATTGCGGCACTTTACCGCATAACAATAAACGAAATGCTGTGTGTGTGTCTTCGGAGATACCGGTGCACAGGCACCCGACGTGCCGTGGCGGGTTCTCGGGAGGCTGGTGAGGCCACCGTGTGGGAGTGAGGGGAGCGAGGCGGAGGGAATCAGGGCTGAGACGACTTGTCCCTGCAGAAATGTTTGCTGTTTTTTATCGTTTGTAACATGCACATATTTTTTTTCCAAAATAACTCCATTAATGCTATGCCTGTGTATGTATTTTGTATGTGTGTCTATATGTGGGGAGGAAGGAGAGAGAGCGTGAAACCTAGAATTTAAGAAAAAGTCAGAATTCAGGTTGGAGCCCTGGCTTCGCGGCTGCCAGCCGCAGGACCTTGGCCAAGGTGGTTGTCTTTTCTAATATTCCGTTTCCTCATTTGTAAAACGGAGTGGGCACATCTCCCTCTCGTCGTACGTGTGTGTGTGCGTGTGCAAACAGCTTGTAAGTGGCTCTCTGTCTCCTCATGCAGCCTTCATGGAATTACAAATCTCAATTTCTCCTTTTCTAGCTTCATTCCGATATTGACTCTGGTGATGGGAACATTAAATACATTCTCTCAGGTGAAGGAGCCGGAACCATTTTTGTGATTGATGACAAATCAGGGAACATTCATGCCACCAAGACACTGGACCGAGAGGAGAGAGCCCAGTACACGCTGATGGCTCAGGCGGTGGACAGGGACACCAACCGACCGCTGGAGCCGCCGTCCGAGTTCATCGTCAAGGTCCAGGACATTAACGACAACCCCCCCGAGTTCCTGCACGAGACCTATCACGCCAACGTGCCCGAGAGGTCCAATGTGGGTGCGTACGGCAGGCGGGGTCCCACTCGGCCCACCAGGCGGGTGTCCCAGCGGCTGGGTGGGCCAGTGCCCATGCTCCCAGATCAGGAAGGAGAGCTTTCACTGTAGTCTCAATGGCAGAATAACAGAGACTGTTTTTATCTGTGTAGTCTCAGATGTTTAAGGTGGACATGAGATTTGGAAATCTAAACTTACAAAGTATGAGGGAGTGGGGGAGAGGGGAAGAAGATGATTGAGTCCAGGACATCCTGGCTCTGGCGCTTATTAGCTGTCAGATTGGCTGTTCCCTTAGTCTGGGTTTCCCCCTCTGTGAGAAGGGAACGACAATTCCTGGTCTCGCAGGACTGGAGACGATGTCCACGTCAGTCACAAGTGCATGCTGCTGTTCAATTAGCATTAGCAGTAGTGAGATTTGTTGTGTGTAGGCATTGTGCTAACTAATGATGTACATGGACTACTGCGTTTCATTTTTGCAACGATTCACCTTTGTGATGAGGTAGGTCCTATTTGACATATTTTGCAGACATCCGAGAAATCCAAGCTAGTAAAAGGTTAACTAATTTATCCAAGGTCACCTGACCTAGTAAGTGAACCCCGAATAGGTACTTAACCAAGACACTGTCACCATCGATTAGAGTAATTCTGAAGGAGGCATGTCTTGTCATCAGGCAGCAAGGCACTGCACTGTTCCAGCCCGATTCCCTGCAGGGCTCCTCCGCTTGCCACCTTCTCCTGGCAGTAACTTTCTGGTGACTCTGTAGAAGGCACGTAGTTGTGGTCTCTTGGGAAACACGTCTCATATTAAGAACAGCTTCCCTTCAGGCAGTGAGCAGGGCTGTTCTGGTCGGGGAGTGAGTCTGGCTCCATGAAGCAGAGATTAAGAGCTCAAGGGTTGTCAGGGTCAAGCCACCTGAAGGTGGCTTGGATAGTCTCCCTCTCCTCCTCCTGGTAAAGTCAAACCCTCCACACACTTTACAAGAGCCAGGCCAAGCCACTTCTTGCCACCTTCTCTTCCCTTTCTGCCCTGCCCAGTCCCTTAGCCTTGCAGCAGTCGCCTGGGGATTTAAATGAGAAGCAGCAGACACAAATATTAGATCATTAAAGAGGAGACAGCAGGGTCCGGGGCTGAGCTGGGGGAAAAGGCCAGTCACCAAAAAGGATTCTCCAGGGGAACTTTCACATGGCCATCTGCGGGGGCTCCTCAATGCTAAGGAGTAACACCCAGCTTCCCGTCAAGGCCTGTGAGAGTTGTCTGCTGTCAGACAGGACTGGGCGCGCACCACGGTCAGGCCTCTGGCCAGCCCGGTGAACCCGGAGAATTTCTTACGTCTTTCTCAACTTTCATTTTACCATTTACAACATCAGGATAACATAAACCATGGTGAGGGTTAAATAACAAAGATGCAAGATACAGAGAGTTGTAATGGATTTCGTGGAGTTTTAGATGCAAGTAAAGCATAAAAAAATAATAATTTCCCCAGCTGTACCATGAAGGCAGAAACTAGGGCTTATTCTCCTTTATAAATCTGCACTACCTGGAATAGGGGCCGGAATCATGCCTGGTTACGTGGGAAGAGCTCAGGAAAGTTGTCTGCACAGAAAACGAATCACAGATGAGGACTCAGAAGAAAGTGAGGTTTACTTTTCCACCAGGTGGGGGAATCACTGGCCGTGCTGTGCGTTACAGGGTTTTCGGAGGCTGGTACACAGGCCCTGGCCTCCCATGTGGAGCCTTGCCCCTCTGCTGAACGTGCCACGGAAAGGCTGGGGTTCGGTTGTTTGCCAGATGGGGCTTAGACCCTCGACTCCAGCAACAACCCAGTTTTCAAAATACATTGCAAAAACTTCGCACGTCCGATACCCAGTACCTCACAAGTGTAGTGGATGTAAAACGGTGCCGAGTGGGGGACCCTGGCAGCACCTGTGGGCGGTGCCCCACGCAGCGCCTGGCACCAAGGAGGACTTGGAGGATCGCCGGTTGTGTCTCACTGGCATCTCTACCCCCACCTGAGGCCCAGCACTTCCTGCCCTCAGATTCTTGTGACCATCAAGGAAGAGAGGTTTTTTCCTAGAAAAAACACGATCTCATCTTCCTTCAGTTCCCTGGTTTCCTTTTGTTCTGACCCACAGACGCTCACCTCACACCTCCCCAGATGTCTGCTGGAGGGCTGTGCTGTGGGCCTGCCAGGCCGTTAGCGGTGGGAAGGTGCAGCTGTGGTGCCAGGAGGGAACAGCATTCTGTGTGATATTTACGGCTATAAATTAATTAAAATGTAGTATTAGCAGCCATCTTATTACATGCAAAGCAACAATAAAATGATGTATTTATTGCTCTGCTGCAGATGGAAGACTGTATTTTGTCTTTTCAAGAAAAGTAATTTGTCATTAATTATCCTTTATTATACTCTTTGGGAAGATTTTTATTTAATTATTTGATAGGTTGAACATTTTAATTGCACGGGTCTTAGAATGTTTTTGCAATAATGTTCATAGTATTATTTTAACTACCAAGCATAACAGGATGTACGAATACAAAAAGTCCATTTTTAAGGTATAGGAATTAAGAGGGAAGGAAAGAAGGAAGGGAGGGAGGGAGATGATTCTGCACTTCAAACCCAGGAAAATGAACACAGACTAACTAATCTTCCTTCAGTCTCATTTTAAGATGAAACTTTGTATACTAGAATAGAAGGTGAAGGGCCGAGGAACTGTTGCTAATGGATTTATTTCGCTCTCAAGGAACGTCAGTGATCCAGGTGACAGCGTCGGATGCGGATGACCCCACCTACGGAAACAGCGCCAAGCTGGTGTACAGCATCCTCGAAGGCCAGCCCTACTTTTCGGTGGAAGCACAGACAGGTACCGTGACATGTTGCTGTGATTTGTGACACACTGTGACTAAGGAGCCCAGACCTGCTCGCTCATCCGAGTTGCTTTCCTGTTCTCTCAGATATGGAAAGGGCCACCTTGTAGGGTGGGTGCCAATACTGGATGTCATACATGTGCCCAATACTGGACGTCATACATGTGCCCGGCATCCGATGATCCATATCTATTATTGTCTCCGTCTGTGTTTCACCAGGTCTCAATAATAAATGTAATCTTAAAACCCAACTTTTATCTTAAAAGTGTTTAAGAGTTTATCTTAAAATATTTAAATTGTATCATAAGACTTAACTGCGGAACCAAATTAAGAGACCACAGAACCCGAGGACTGGCAGCTCCCAAGGCCTGGCTGCAGAGCAGAGGGCGGGGTGTTAATGCTCAAGGGCGTTTGGGAGGCAGCTGGTTCCCAGTCTCACCGCCGGGCTGAGAGATGCCCAGAGGGCCTAGCAGCCGATCGAAGCTACTGCTCACTTCTTACAGGAAACAAACAGCAAACCCAGAGAATGAACAAATACAACAACCCAAACCAAAGTGTTTCACTTCATTTATAATCCATTTTTGATTCGAAGATCCTTTTATTAGAACATACACTAAAATCCTGTGAAACTGCTCACTCGTCCACAGTATTACCCCCCACAACCCCTTTCTTTTTCTGTAGTATGCCCCATATATTTGACAGATGCTTACAAGTAATTCACGCTTATTGTTACAGTTAAAATATTCTCAAATATATCTCTGCTTATATGTATACACATAGACTACTGATCAGCTATTTTGCTCGTTTACTTGATATTATTTCTGCTTACCTATGTCATTATTTATTTGTAGCCCCTTGGCTTCAGGTCACAATTTATGGGGCTACTTGCTTTGGTTCCATAAAAAGCATCAGCTTGAGCCAGTCCTTTTAGGTGTTCAGAACTAGTGGGGGGACTCTACTTGCAACCGTCTTTGTTTCAGGGACTCAGAGGTTGAACCTACCACATTATGGACAGGTCAGGGCAAGGAGGCCCAGTGAGTTCAAGGGTGTTTCTGAGAAACACACAAACATCGGAGGGTTGGAGGGGGACAAGGGCTGAAGGCTTCCCCGGTGCTCTTTACATTTCTGTTGTAAATGGGGCCCTGTGCACAGACAGAGAAAGCTTGCATGTGTTCCCAAGAGATTTAAGGGAGCCTGGTTTTTATATAAATCAGGGATTGTGTCAAATTAAATAATCTATCATCGTTATTGTGTATATTTTTAACCCATCTGGTACACTCTGCTAAATTTTAATTTTAACATTTTAATGTAACACATGAAATATATGCCTTCTGTTTTTAACCTAATATGGAGCATAGAAAAATGTTTCTAAGAATTTCATACAGGGATAGAGTGTTTTTTTAATTTAATTTTTTGATGAGTTTTTAAAAAGATGTTATTTATTTGTTTTTAGACAGAGGAGAGAAAGAAAGAGAGGGAGAGAAACATCAATGTGTGGTTGCCTCTCACATGCCCCCTACTGGGGACCTGGCCTGTAACCCAGGCGTGTGCCCTGACTGGGAATCAAACTGATGATTCCTTTGGTTTGCAGGCCAGACCTCAATCCACTGAGCCACACTGGCCAGGTCTAAATTTAATTTATTTTTTAGAAAGAGGGGAAGGGAGGGAGGAAACGAGAGGGAGAAACATTGATCGGTTGCCTCTCACACGCACCCCAGCCAGGGACAGCCCACAACCCAGGTGTGTGCCCTGACCAGGAATCAAACCACCAACCTTTCGCTTTGCTGGATGATGCCCAGCCAATGTAGCCACACTGGTGAGGGCCAGGGATAGACTTTTACATGTGCAAAAACGTGGTTTCCATCATGGACATCCTTGTAGCAGTCTCTCAAATGCTTCAGTATTTAGGCTCTGTAAGTGTTATACTTGCATTTAAAAGGTAACATAGAAAACATATAAAATTTAATGCTATCTTAATAATCATGCCAGTTTGCATAATTTCATCTGGAAAATTCATCTCGATGATGTTCTAGGTGTCTCTGCCTTGGATTATCACGATCACGTTGAAGTAACTCTTCTGTGAGGGAAGGTGCTGTTTCATTCATCTTTGCGTCCCCTGTGCCTGGAACTGTTTTCGTTAAACTGTTGTTGGAAATAAGTATTTGTGATATTTCCTATTTCCCTGGCCAGGTATCATCAGAACAGCCCTTCCCAACATGGACAGGGAAGCCAAGGAGGAGTACCACGTGGTGATCCAGGCCAAGGACATGGGCGGACACATGGGTGGACTCTCAGGGACAACCAAAGTGACGATCACCCTGACCGATGTCAACGATAACCCACCCAAGTTTCCGCAGAGTAAGTAGGTGGGCTTGGCTTTCACGTTCCAACGGCGCCCCAGCCAGCGCCTTCTCTGATCTGCCCCTGCTCTACTCAGCTTTGAAGGGAAAAAAATCCAGGGAAATGGAAGTTCTATGTCATTCGTGCCAAACAAGAAAAAACAAGACAGCAGCAGCCACAACAAACAAAACAAACCAAAACAAAAAAAACAAGTTTAAACAGAACAGACCTAGCAGTGGAAACAGGCAATGGAAAAAGTCCCACAATCCCGGAAACAGAAACTCTGTTCTGCTAGGTGTTGTGCCAGGAGCTAGTGATGCGCTCCAGCAGTGAATGGACCTGTCTCGGACGCAGCATTCCCCCTTCTAACCTGGGTGTACCAGGACCTGGATCAGTCTCCTGTTGCTCTACAGCAGGCCACCCAGAACCTTTGTGGCTTAAACCAGTGAGAGTTTATCTTTGCCATGAGTCTGCAATGTGGGCACAACTGGGAGGAGATGGCTTGTTTCTGTTTCCGTAGCATCAGAGGGGGACAGTTCGCTGGGCCTGGAGGATCTGCTTGCCATGCTGTGGCTGGCGGGGTGGTGGCGGCTGGCGGTTCCTCCCCACCGGGGCCTCTCTCCATGGAGTGGCTTGGGGAGGCTCTGAGAGTGAGACCTCGGGGACACCAAGCCGAAACTGTGCTTCCCACTGTGACCCACTGCATGGCTCTCACTGTAGTGTTCAGACCGCCCGGATTTAAGCGGGTTCTCGTAGACCCTGCCTTTCAATAGCAGCCAAGTCAAGTTACGGAAGAAGCAGGGGACACGGGAGATGTTGTTTCGGCCGTTTCGGGAGAAAACAGTCTTTCCTAAGACCTAACTAATAGGATGCTGTTAGAACTAAAAGAGCTAATATTAAATCTTACAGTGATATCTGGCATAAGTCATCAACAAATGTTAGCCATGATTAGTATCTAATTAAGGGATTATGGTTCGTCCTTCTACAGAATTTATAGGCTTGCTGAGGGAAATAAAAAAAAGATTTGGATAGGTTGCTATTAAGAACTATAACTACGATTGCCATCATCACTACTACTGCAAATCTCCCTGAGAGCTGGCATTTGACAGGTGAAACTGGGTTCCACGCAAGGTTCAGAAGTTGCCCAAAGAACGCAGCAGAGCTAGCATTTGAACATGAATCCATTTCCGTGTGGCTAGATGGAGACGGAGGTACGGTGAGATCACACAGATGCCAGTGCTGCCAGTGCCTGTCTCCTGCACAGGTTCGGAGAGCGGCTGGTAGAGCTGGGAGTTTATCGCCAGAAAGGTGACATTATTCACAAATGAGCAAACAGGAAAGGCAACCAAATATGGCCCCGCAAAGGCAACATGGTTGCCTTCAGAGACAACCATTTAGGCAAGGGAGACAGTGAGATGGAGGATTACAGGCACCCCTTGTCCTGGAACTCCAAAAGAGATGGGAAAAGACTGCTTTGCCCTACCAGACACAGGGTTGAGCATCTCCAATAGGCTCATTGTTCATGTAGCGCTCTAAAAGCTGCCCGCTCCATCATCCGCACCGTGCCAGTCTGGCGTAGTAGAAGGAAAGGCCAAACAGGACTAGGAGCAGGTGGCCCTTACTACTGCCCTAGCCCCCATTGCGTCATGTAGGAAAGGCTCATGGCAGCTCTGCGGTCCCCAGGTTCACAGCCAGGAAGGCCAATGAGATTCGGAGAAAAATCAGCTCACAGCAGGGGTTTCTAAACCTTCTTATACCTAAGCTGGTAATTATCTACAGACTACCACTTCCCCCTTGTCCTTTAATGTGGAGGGCGTGGCTTGATGAGCTTGCATACAGGTCCAAAGTGAACGTATTCAAAGGCAAAGGATGTACAGAAGAGGGACAGAGTCCCGGGACTGAGAAAATCCATGTGAGGGAAACTACCACTTCCAGAGGTCAAGAAACTTTCCCCAAACCACTCAGCTTCCCATCCTTGCTTCTCCATACTGTTTCATATAGAACATTTTTTAAAATGTGGAAATGCCGGTAAGATCATCTCCTGCCTCACTTCCCTACTGAAAACCTTCCAGCCACTTCCCACCGTGTTGAAACAAAACTTGTAGGACATCTCCTATGATGCGCCCCCCTTTTTATTAACACAGTCAGGCCCCCATCTACCCGCCTACCCACCCACCTCTTCACTGAAGGCTCCAGTCACCTGTCTTCTTGCTGCTCTGTGTGGTTCCGTGTGTTCCCACCCCAGGGTCTCTGCCATTTGCTGTTCCCGGTTTGTCTCAGGCCCTTCCGGGGAGCCCAGGTGCCTCCTTCTGCGGGATGTCTCCCCGGCCCACCCTAGCCAGAATCAATCTCTCTCTCTCTCCAGCTTTCTCCTTCTCACCCACACTTAGGGAATACAAGTGTACATGGCCGCACTCATGGCACACACACATTTACACCCTACTCTCTCACAATTACACACGCCGCACACCTCGCTGTCTCATTACCGTCTGCCCCTTATCCTAGCATGTTCTCCCTTCTCCTAGCAGTGACGTCAGAGTGTGTAGGTGCATCGTGTTTTCAGGGAGCAGTCTCGACAATTTCGTTTACTGCCGCGTCTCCAGGGACGAGGACGGTGACTGGCACACATTAAGCTCCCAATAAAATATCAGATGCAGATATCCGAGAGGGCCACACGGTGGGAAAACTTCCCAGGTTTTTCCCCAAGCTAGTGTTTGATCAAACGGTGAAGGAGGGGAAGTAAGAGGAAAGTCAGATGGAGAGCTAGAGTTAGAAGGGTCACACTCTTGAAAGACAGAATTTGCATTTGATTTTAAAATAAATACGGAGTTGCGGCAGGCTTTTCAATAGAAGGGTTTTGGGCTTTTTTGTTTCTCCCCCTCGGGAATCTGGCTGTGCCATACTCCAGGACCACCCCAAAGACAGGAAGGGAAGCCTTGGCTGTTTGAACGTGTGGGGATGACGTGGCCTCCACCACTTGCCAATGGGAGATGTAACCCGGCATCGTTTTCCTCCCTCACGTGGGCCAGGTGACCCCGCCACCTCACCTCGGACCCGGTGCTGTTTCGTCAGTCCTGGGAAGAACACATTTCTTTGACCAGCCGGCCCCGCGGGAGCCTCCTCCCATCTGTTCGCTTCTTTTCATGTTTTCAATCAATAGAAAGTTCACTTTCAAACCCTTTGAGAAATTTGTTGGGATTCAATGGAATCTACAGCCTTACAGCTGACAAATAAAGGGGCAAATAAAAATAGATGTCTTCTTCTTTTAGACGTGTACCAGATGTCTGTGTCGGAAGCGGCTGTCCCCGGGGAAGAAGTGGGAAGAGTGAAGGCTAAGGACCCAGACATTGGAGAAAATGGCCTGGTCACGTACACCATTGTGGATGGAGACGGCATGGAACTGTTTGAAATCACAACGGACTACGAAACGCAGGAGGGCGTGGTGAAGCTGAAAAAGGTGAGTGAGGCCGAGGAATCGGAGGCGTCAGCGGTATGGCCTGCTTTAGCAGGCGGCGCTGCAAGAAGCAGGGAACCGGAGGTTCGAACATGCACATGTGCGCATCTGGGGGCTGACCCCACTTCGCAGTGGAGCTCAGAGCTCTGGGGAAAGAGCAGGCCTGTGTTCCAGAGGGGCAGCTAGCAAAAGAGACTCGCGATGCCTGCCTGAGGTTGCTGGTCAGTTCTTGGCGCAGATTTGCCATGGCCGGACAGGCGGCGGGATAAATCTAGATTTTGGAGAAGCGACCCCGACCAGGCATGGACGTCTCCCTGTGCCTCGGCCAGGCTCGTCTGTTAACACAGGCCGCTCAGCATTCTTCCTGTCTCCAATATCCAAGTTCCACTATGCTGCCGTGATTGTCTCTCAGAATTGAACCCCAGGAACAGCAATAATGGTCCCTCTCCCATCGTCAGCCAAACTGTCACCGATGATGGGTCCTTTGAATTAATCCACTGCAATGGGGAGTGTGTTGGGTTTTTTTCTTGCTTTGCTTCTAAAGTCTAACATTTTCCCAATACTAAATGTTGGCCAGAGAAAGCCTGAGCCTCTTCCGAACATTCTCTCGCTTACTTTTCACAAAAAGCATAAAAGGTAGATCGCGTGAGCCCTGTGGACAGGGAGACCTCAATGTGATTATGAGGAGATTGGGACTCCGATAGATGAAGTAAATTGACCCTGTCACAGGCACACGGCTAGCAATGCACAGGCAGGGAATCCAAATGTAGAGTATTCTGGAACAACTTCTGCCCCAAGACTTCTGGGAAACGCTGGGCCGGAAAGGGCCTGAAAGGCGGCGCCAGATGGAATTCGCTGAAGCGAAGAAACAGCCACAGTGTATTCTAGAACGACCCCCTGCCCCCGCCTTACCACTTGAGAAATCAACATCTCTCTATCATCAAAGCGTATAGAGCATTAAATCTGAATTGGATGATGGGATTACCTTGGTTTTAATCAAGCATTCATTTTCAACTTGGTTTTGTAGCATGAATATTAAGCTCTTCCGTGTGATGGAAAAGATAGGACTGCAACACTGCTCAAAAATTAATTTGAAGAATCAATAGAGGCCAGTAGCTGGGGAGAAAGCAGGGGTGGGGTGGGGGAATCTCCCCGTAAAGGTGGGCAGGGAGAGACGCGCTCTAGGAAGCTGACTTGCCCCGACACTTGAAGGCATGGTTGGGTTTGGGAGAAATATGATGGACTCAGAAGAGAGGGGTGACTCTGCTGTAAAAGGACATGGAATTGGGGTGAGCTTCAGACACTTGAGGAAGGCAACAGTAGTGACCGTGCATGGTGCGGCCACGGAGCCCTGACCACCAGCCACAGGGGCTGGGTGTCTCCTCCAGAAGGTGCCGTGTGAACTGTGCGTAGAGAGCTGTTGGCATGGCGTCCTCAGTAGTGTTACTGTCCCTCGTGCTTGGCACGGACACATGAGTGTGGACAGCAGTGATCCCTGCCTCCCGTCCTTGCTGTTCGCATCCTTGGGCGGCTGGTCATGCTAAGGTTGTCACCTGTTTCCAGGTATTCGGGGCATAAACACTCACTGTGTCTCTGAAATACCGAAGCATTAAAACCACCCGTGGGACTCGCACTGTGCAAATGAGCTCTCTGCATAAGATTAATTTGCACATTTCTCCCCAATTCAGTGTGTTTATTCCGAGCAAAAGGATCATATTGTATGAAGTACTGCTGTTTAGGTTTAAAACAGAGTAAGATGTTTTTACTCAGAGTAAGATGTCATTTCTTAAACTTATAGCACAAAGTTCCAAATGTCCATTAGAAAATAATTGAGAGGTGACTTTAACAATAAAAAGATGGATCCTTGCGGGAGTCATTATATATGATTTAATAATATCAAATGGCCTGGGGAAATAATGGAAATATTTGTGTCTTTTAAAAGTATTCTTTAGTGTAGTTTTTTTCACTCTCTTCTTTATTTATTAACCCATTTTTTTCTACCAAGAGTTACTGAGTAATTATCTGTCGGGCAAGCCCATCGTGAGAGGCTGGCCACTGAAAGTTGAAGAGACGGCCCCAGACACAGAGAGATCCTGATTTAACAGGACGGCGAAGTGAAGTGACAATTAAGCAGAGCACTTTTCTCAGGCCCAGCACTAACGACACTTCAGGCTGGACTGTTTTTCTCGCAGGGGGCTGCTCTGTGCATTGGACGATGCGCAGCGGACTCCCCGCTTGGTCCTCAGTGGGTGCGGGTTACACACAGCCCGCCCCACCCCACCAATTGTGATAATAAAACATAGCTTGACACACTGCTAATTACACCCAAGGTAAGTTAGCGCGAAATCACTCCCCAGTTGAGAACCAACTATAATAAAGTGCGAGGGCATCTGTGAAGAGGGACATGAGCGACTTCTTACAGGGGCAATTCTTGGATCGAGATAGATGGGTGGGCATTTACCAGACAGACAAGGAGAGGAAGGACAGGGAAAAAAAGAGCTCCTGAAGGACTCCTCGGAATCAGGTATCTCCAGAAACAGGATAGCTTTAAGAAACTTGAGTACATTCAGTCCTGAGGGTGTTGACATGGATGCAGTGGGACCAGCTGCAAAACTGTTGTTGGAATTCAAGGAAGAAATCACAAAGAACTGAAGAAGGAAGAGGGGAGGATGAAGAATTCAAGAGACACGGAGGAGGCAGAGCCTTCAATTCGTTTATTGAAGAGCTGAGGAAGCAACTGATATTTGAGTAGAGACCCTGCGTGAGACCCCGGGGGTGTCAGGTGTATCACGGTGCATGAGAGAGACACAGAGAACTGCCCCCCGCCCCCCGGGTATTCAGACCACCTCTGTGTGGTCGGCCGAAGAAGAACCAAAGAACGATGAAGATGAACTGTATCGCTGGCCTGGTTGACTCCTGGAGGGAAGTTCAGCCTGTTCACGGCAAACGCCCTTGACCAAGTGGGACTCTCACTTATCATAGAGATACCCCGGTGCCATTTCTGAGTTACTTACTTCCAACCCAATAAGCTCCTTGTAAAACAGTGTGAGAGCAGCATGAGAAAACAGTTTAAATATTCTCTATTTTAATAAAGTCATTTTGATGTCTAATTATTTCTTTCCATTCCTTGCCCACATAATACGGATGTGGGTATCTCACATTTAACACAGCTGCAATCATGGGGTGATCTGATTTGTTAACTTAATGTCACATCATAAACATTTTACATGCTGTTACATAATATACATAATCATTTTTAATGACCGCATAACACCCCATCCTGTTGATGGACCGTTATTTCCTTAATAAAATCTCGCAGCTGGATTTGGTGTTCCGTGTGTACATTTCCCTGATTAGAGATAGCCCTCTGCCGTACGCAACAAACATCATGCATTTTTGAATATTGTTTGTTTTGGTATTCTCCTGAATTCATCCCTCAGGGAGAGTTTTCAGAGGTGGGATTAGCTACCAAGGGGGTTTTAAAAAGATTTTTATGGCTTATGTTGTGTTGGCTCATTTAGTTTTTTATTTCAACTACTCATAACATGGCTATAAATGTCCACATGGGAGACGACCTGAAATCTTTTTTCGGAAGGAGGCAGGGAATGTGTTTTAGGTGCATGTTTAAATGTTACCCATCTGCCCTGCTTCCCACTTAGTCAGAGTGGTCACTTGGAACAGGCATTCCTGGGCATCGGGGAGGCAAAGGTCAGCAAGAACCAACAAGACTCAGGAGTGTTCCTTGGGATGCTCCCCACCTCCTGGGGCGGGAGATGAGGGCCTGCGGAGGGGCAGCTAAGGGACCACCCTGATTGTCGGGGGGAGTGGAGGGGGACTTTCCAAGGCAGTGAGGCTTGAGTAGCCACAAGAACATTTAGGAAAACCTCCCCAAAGTAGGAAAGGGCATTTCAGACAAATGTTGGCAGAGATCCGGGGCCTTTTGCTTGGGAGCTGACAAGCATTGTACTAGCGTTAATATCGACAGGGCTTTCCACGGGGACCGTGGCTCTGGGCACGGGCTTCAGCCAAGGTCGGAGGAGGGTGTGCTCCAGGAAGATTCAGAGTGCCTGAAGTCAGAAATGCTCCACTTCCCGGGTCTCCGAATGATCACAGCCCCATTTTAGTTTTTAATTTTATCTGATAATCAAAGACTTTTGAGAAACTTCAGCAATCGCATACCTTCAGCCTATAAATATCAGCCCTTTCTGCTGCTTCGTAACACAGCAAAGGATGAAACTTCTGCTGAGTTCTAGAACGGTGGGGGAGCATCTGGGAGCAGATTTTGCTTCAGGAAACAGGAGTGTTTCCCGACTCTGGGGAACATGAGGGTGGGAAGACGATGGAAAATATGTCAAGGGTGTCGAATGTGTTTAACGTTCCTGAAACTGGAGTTGCCCTGCCTTTATAGTCAGAGCAAGACTCAGCCCTAGGGTGGCATCCAAGGTTCGAAGCAGGCGCTTGCCAGGCAGACGAGTGCAGTGCGGACGGCAGATGCTCGCCTTGAAAGACCGAGTCTTTCCAAGCATCTGGTAGCTGCGCACCATCCAGAGTGCTAATTAGAAAGTTCTGTTTCCTGGGCACCAGGACTGGTTTCTCTGCTACAGTTTTACTTCTCACCCTTTGCCCATTGACTCTCCCATCAACGGGGCATTCGCCATCTATTTCCCAGTAACTGCCACCATTCAAAAGCTACTTCCCTTTTTTTCATATCTGTGTAAAATCTATAGTTTATAATTGTTTTTCTTTAAGTGGACTTTTTTTACATATGGTATATTCTTATAACGAGGAAGCATTATTCTTATTTCCCTATCACTTGCCATAAATAGAGGGCATCCTAAAAATGAACCCAATCAAAATAAAATAACGTTATTCTAATCTGACTAGCGAGCTATAGCACAGCCTCCGAAAAGGAAGGTTAAGAAGCGGAACAGATACGTTAGAAATCAGCACCACACTGAGATATTCTTGATGTGTTCAGAAGTGGAAGAATTGGAGAAGGAATAATTGTGTCAATAAGTACGTTAATGTGACTCAACAGACCCACCCACCAAAATTTTCCATGAACCACCTTAAGTCATCTTAATGGGCCACTGCCGGTCAGGGGCCCAGACTTTGGAAAAGGCTGCATGGTCAGAAACTTTAAAAACGAGGCTGTCAGATGACGGAGCCGGGGGTGTGCATGTGCGGAGGGAAGCAGTCATCTGATAAGACACCTCTGGCTGGAATTCAGGGCCTGCTTTTCTTACCGGGATAACTCAGCACTTCACAGAACAGTCCACAACGTTTGTTTTTGTAGTATTGTCACTCCTCCTCCTCCCTGGGAGATATTTAGGGGCTCTGGGCAGCCAGCCTTAGTGGTGGTGTACACAGCGAGGTCCGTTTTAGGTCCTGAGGTCCTTCTGTGTCTGCCGTGCTCCTAGAGTGACCCATTGAGCATATTCCAAGTGTCAGCAATGGATTTGTCTGATTTTCTGACCAAATGGCTCAGGTAATTGGATATTGAATAGACACTGATTTTCTCGCTTTGAGGAACTACATACTCTGCCCTGTGAAACAGGTCTTTCTCTCTCATTTTTCTTTCAAGGAATTGGTTGTCAATCTTCTCTTCCTTCTTGTCAGCCCGTAGATTTTGAAACCAAAAGAGCATACAGCTTAAAGGTGGAGGCTGCCAACGTGCACATTGACCCCAAGTTCATCGGCAACGGGCCTTTCAAGGACACTGCGACGGTCAAGATCGCAGTGGAAGACGATGACGAGCCCCCCATGTTCTTGGCCCCGAGTTACATCCATGAAGTGCAAGAAAATGCAGCCGCTGGCACCGTGGTTGGGAGAGTCCATGCCAAAGACCCCGATGCTGCCAACAGCCCGATAAGGTACCGGGAGATTTATTTTAAAAGTCTGGATGAGGAATTATAGGGGCAGGAGGTTTTCGGAAAGCCTTGCAAAACCAGAAACCACATCCCTCAGTTTCAAAAGGGCCCAAGATAATGAGGCCCGACGCAGTGTAAACAAGATTAAGATTCAGAAGTTGCCATTCTGCCTCACCTGCGAGGCTCACTTTCGGACAGACGTGGTAAAGCTACATACTGTCCCCCCGGGGGCAGATCTCCCCCTCGCTGGGCCTGGGTGCCTCGGGGAACTGTGGGGAGGTATAAACACTGATTGTAAAATAAGTACAATAATAATAACAACTTATCGGACACCTTCCTAGACTGCAGTTACTCTGCTGGGTGTGTAGACACACAGAGTCTAATTTATTTCCGTCACTGAATTTTTTTCATGGGAGTTGCTCTCCTTAAAGGGAGAGGCGATCGGGGCGCTGTACGGCAGGGGGACTTGCCGAGAGCGACCTGGCCAGTGAGCAGGAGGCTAGAAAGTCAGCTGTGTGTCTAGCTGCTGCTGAGTGCTTGGAAGAGGTAAGCAAGGGCCAAACAGATGGAGGGTGCTCTGTTTACTATGAACATGTTTGTGACTTCGAAGAGCAAGCTAGAAAGCTGATTTAGGATGCAGCCTCCCCCAAGCCCAGTCCCGACCTGAGTTAATGAGCGATGAGGCTGATGATGAGGCCGCTAAGGAGGCCCGAGTCACAGATTCAGGACATGCAGGGGCCAGAAACGTCCAGTTGCTGAAACCTGTCCCGGACTGCATTCTAGCAGACGTCGCTCTTTCCAAGGCCGTTTCCCTAATTCCCTTCTTGCCGGACTCCTTTCCCCACCTCCTCCTGGTGTCCGTCTCCAGTCTCCCCGACCGGTCCCACGTTAATCCTGTAGTCCTAAGTGGTGGGCTTAAAATAGCCAAACATCACCTCCTACTCAGTTAAACAGCAACAAAATAATTGATGACTGAGTGGTTCCCAATTGTTCCCTCCCCCTAAGACAATCTCAGCGCCCGCAGCCTGGGGCCGTTGCTCCAGCCCTTCCCCCAGTGGCTCGGGTGCCCCACTGGTCTCAGACTTCCCCTGTCCGTCTTGCCCTCCCTTCTCAGTTGCAGTGAGACTGGCCTACCTCCCGTCCTCTGAAGTAGAACCAGCTGCCTCCTAGTTCTGGGCCTTTACATGTCCTTCCTCCTGGTTCTTTGTCTCTCTCTCTTTCCACCTTGCTGACATGGTACTTAGACGTCACCTCCCACCTCACAGCTGTCACCACGGTACATCACCGTGACACCCCAGATGGTGTGCAGTCCTTCCCCATCTTGGTCTTTTTATTCACTGGGTCTCCTGTCCTCACTGCCTGCTCCCCTAACGGCTTGACTTCACCTCTAAAGGAGCTGGTGTTCTTGGACATATGGGCAAGACCCTACAGTGTCGTCTAAACTCTTAGCTGCGTGAACATTTGTGTATCTTTTCTCCCCCGGACGGTGTAGCATTAGACACACTTTTGTTCACCACTGCCTTCCTTCCTGAAATGTTGGCAGGAATGTCGCAGGTCTCAGACAGCACACCCCTGGTGTCATCACTAGTCACTGGTCCCAGTCCCTCGCCGAGGCTCAGCCTTTTGACTTTGACTTCTCTCTCTCTCTCTCTGACCACTCACCTATGGAGACCTCCCCCAGGCATCACTGAACTGATTCTGTGCCCCGAGTCTCTGGCTCCGGGCTGATCTTCTCCCGGATGGAACTCTGTCCTTACTCTGTGGTGTGCTGTGTGCACTGTCACTCACTTGCTTCTCTCTACACTGGCTCACTCACTCATTCAAAGCACAACTTCGAGCTTACACTGACTGTGACATAGTTACAGAAAAGCCCGGCTCCTCCTCTGACTCCGAACACAGGCGCAGAGGTGAATCTTTGCTCCCTTTGCATGGTGAGGTACCCCTCGTGGAATTTCAGCCTCTTCTTCCTGCTAAGTCGACTTCGTTGTGGGTCTGCCTCTCTCTGCCCCTCGGCCTAGAAACCCTCTCTGACTCTCTCAGCCTCCACCAGATAGCAAACGCCACCCGAGCCCTCTTGGTTCTCTCGCCAACACAGCAGCTCCCATTGTCTCTGTCACTCCTACATCTAACTCTCTTCTCACCTCCCTCATCAAATACTGGATCAGATCCTTGAGTGTCCTCTGTCCCTTCCTCTACGCTTTCTTGCGCAGGCTGTCTTGCCCACCCTCCCTTATTCCTCTGCCTGATAACGTGATTCTGTTTATCTGTTCCTCTGATCAAAAGCCTTCCGTGATTTTCGCTGGCTGTGGGGTGAAGGCCACACTCCGTGGATTGGCCTGAGAGCCCCCATGATCTAGCCACATTATGTCACAGCAGCAGTCACACCAGCATGGAGGCTGGACTGCTGGCCACGTGTGAGGCACTAGGTTGCATATTTTAAATGTGTCTTAGGTCATATGATTCTCACAAAGAACCCAAAAGGTAGGTACTATTATTCGTATTCCAGTTAAAAGCAATAAATAAGCTCAGATTCAAAGAACCTGAATCTGCACCTAAGACTTTCCCAGACCAATTCAGTTTCATGGAACCGTGTTTTGAATTCTTATATTTCTTCCTGTGAGTGTGTTGTGTCATGGGAACTAGACAGTAAACTTCCTGGGGACAAGACAAAAGGTCTTCCATTATCTCTGCTGCCTTTTCACGCGGGGCTGTCTGCTGAGGTCTCAGCGACTGGCCCTCCACTGATGCTCATGACGCATGTCATGGTTTATCTCCAGTCCCCCCTGAGGAAGGGACCCGTCATTCCACTGGCACAGGAGCTGCGAAATCCGACGACAGCCTGAGAGAGCCCCTGGTCTGCGCACTGCGTGCAAGGTGGTGCTTGCTGCACCGGGTCCTTCTTTCCTGCAAAGAACAGGACCTGGAACTGGGAGGTGCAGGGTCTAATAGTGGCTCCCCCAGAAACTAGAACACAGACCACCCAACATTAGTAAATTGAGGACACTAACCCCCGCGACATCCATGGTCTTTGCTACCTCTAATATTTGGTTTTAGGACCCTCAATGAAAGCCTTCGGGTGTATATATTCTGTAAACTTTAGGAAAACGAAGAACAGGAAAAAACCCATTATGAAGCCCAGCCCACTCCCCGTATTAACATAGGCATCCTTGCTGGTCTCCATTTGGACTCAGTGCGGTGGAGTGAAAGGAAGGGGACTTTAGAGTTCAGCAGACTCCTGAAAGCCAGGACTCTGCCACGTACAGCCCTGCCTGCGCTGGGCAAGTCACTTCACCTTGTACCTGTGGGAGGGCCATTCCTCTTGCCCCGTCCCCACCTCACCTTGCCATAAATACACTCCAGTAAGGTTTTGGAAATTATTTTGTCTTGTCTTTGAAGAAAGCAAATTTTCTAGTGGACGGAAGTAGCTAAAACCTCTTAGCTACACTGTTAGGCACAGCCCGGAGCCATTGAAGTGCGGGGAGAATGTGCCACACGGGGATGGCCAAGCCTGCTCCGCCCGTTTCATCCTGGAACTCACAACCGAGCTACCGTGAGAGCCCCTCAAATTAAGTTCATAAACTAAATAAATTCACTCAAAACGTAGTTAGCATTTTTCTTTAAATAGGGAGAAAAAAGATTATTTAGGACCATAAATGATCCTTGCAGATAAACTTAGATGAACCTGAAACCATTTAATATTTCATATGCAACACTCTGGCAAAGGTCTGGTACAGTTATGATGTTCTGAATAGTCTGGGAGCAAGGCAAACCAACTTCCCAAATGCAACTTCATAAATATTCAGACGGTGGGTGATTATAGTAAGTATGGAGAAATAGGCAACATGCTATTACGCTTCTCAATCAAATATGCTAAACAGCCCTTTCATTCATTGTACTGAATAAAGAATTCCAGTGTGGCAAAATGATTTCTATAAAAGATTCATGTACAAAGTTTGAAAAGTAAATTTGATTAAAAAGACAACCTAGCTCAAGCAACTCATTGAAAAAGTTGCTTTTAAATATAGCACGGAGAAAATATTTAAATATTAAGCTGCTTGGAACATCTCCTTTAACTGTCTTATTTGCATTCTGCTTAGGTATTCAATCGATCGTCACACTGACCTGGACAGGTTTTTCACTATTAATCCAGAGGACGGTTTTATCAAAACTACAAAACCTTTGGATAGAGAGGAGACAGCCTGGCTCAACATATCCGTTTTTGCAGCAGAAATCCGTAAGTGTCCTAAGGGTTTTGATTCTGCTTTACCAAATATTATTCTTTCAGAATCTCTGCATTGTGGGAAGTGACAGACGGCTGAGAGAGAATAAATGTTTTCGTCTGAAACATGTTTTTCAATCTTTAAAAATGTATTCTTGGTTGTCTGTCTAGGAAGTCATATATGTAAAAACATAGAGATGTTTTTGTTTTCTCTGGCGGAACTGGGCACAGACTTGGCAAGTGAGCTGAGAGCCCTCAGCAGCTTGAAACCCGTAACTGTTACCGAAGGATTTCCCGCTGTATTCTGTCATTCGATTTTGTTTACCCAGAGCCAAGATTTGCCGGCTCCTGTTTACCTGGAGGCCAGTGGTTCTCAAACTTGATCAGGCACTGGAACATCGTGGAGGGCTCATTGTAACAAGGATTTCTGGATCTCATTCCCAGAGCCTGTGATTCAGTGCATCCGGGGTGGGGCCTGAGCCTTTTCATTTCCAACAAGGTCCCAGGTGGCTTTGCTGCTGCCCTGGGGAACCCTAGTTTGAGAACCACTGCTGTGGACTTCACTCAGGGGTGCCAGGCTCTATTATCAGCATTTGAAATACACCCTCAGCATCTCAGTCGTCGGAAATGGAAAAGTAGTTTGGTTCTCACTGGTTTAATGTTGACAGCTGCATACTTCAGTTCTTTTGTGCCAACCATGCTTTTCCCTGTGCTCCCCGAAGGGGTGGCTGGAGCTTACTGTTTCCCAAGAGTAACCTCGGACCCATGTGGCTTCCCCCAGCACTGACTGAAGTCTCTCTTTCCAGACAACCGACATCAGGAAGCCAAAGTCCCAGTGTCCATCAGGGTCCTTGATGTCAATGATAACGCTCCCAAGTTTGCCGCTCCGTATGAAGGCTTCATCTGTGAGAGTGACCAGACCAAGCCGCTTTCGAACCAGGTAAAGGTGCTTTCCCCATCTCCAGCCCCGGCCGTGAGCAAGGAAAGGCATTTGGAAGTGAGTTTGATTTGGAGAGCAGCACCTGGAGATACCTCCCACTGCCCAAGAAGTTTCAGAGCCCTAGTTTAGCTCTGGAACTATGTCCTCTAATTCAAGTCAGGTTTCTTAGCCAGCCAGGAAATTTTAAACAAATGATGTACCAATGTCAGCATGATTTATTTATGGGCCACCTTTCTCTTTCAGCCAATTGTTACAATTAGTGCAGATGACAAGGATGACACAGCCAATGGACCAAGATTTATCTTCAGTCTACCCCCTGAAATCATTCACAATCCAAATTTCACAGTCAGAGACAACAGAGGTTCGTACCAAGGTTCCTACGCATTCAGGAAGTCTCGATGGGAAGGAGAAATGGGAAGTAAAGGGCTTTTGTGTTGCAGAGCACAAGTATTTTCCCTAATCTTAATAATGCCCTTCTGCCGAAGAGCAAACAAGAAATACTAATGCGATCTTCATTTTGAGACAGGGCTTCACTTGGCGCACATGAATAAGTGAGTCTCATTTCATTTTACCTTTGGTTGTTGGCTTTGATATTCATGAAGCAGTGGGAAACCAAGTGGGGAAGCCTACAGGGTCAATATGCAAACGACTTCATTTATCTTTTTTTTTAAGAGGTTGATGAACCCTTGGGGGGAAGTGTGGCTTTATGAATATTGATATCATGTAGAGCATTAAAAGAGATTAGTTCAACTTTGTAAGGCAATGCAATTTTTCAGCTGGACTTTTCCTCCATTGCACAGTTTGCATGCACCGTGGCGGACAGAGCAGGGCACCCGAGGGCGGCTGCAGGGGGTTTGCCCGAAGGGCATCCTATGGCCACAGGAAACAGGGGAGAATAAAGTGCTTTCTGAGTCCCTCTGCGGATTCTTCGCACTGTTTGTGTTGCACAGATCCAAACTAGCACAGGCCCTTGACAAAACTGGTGGCAGAGCCAGGATCAAAAAACAAGTTTCTTGACGCCAGGGGGGATGGTTTTGGTCTGCAGCTCTTCCCATAAACCTGTGACCATACGGGTCTGTAAGCAGAGGCTGACGATGCCATCTTCTGACATAGGAATAAAAGCTGGTCCTTCTGGGCCATGTGTTTGCATCGGTCACATGGCAACTGTGTGCGAGGTGATAGGTTGATGGCTTTCTCAGTGACTCGAGGCAGGCCTACGGGATCTTAAGTTAATCTAGTAAGTGGTATTACTTTCCTCACCACCACTATCACTGTGACCAAAATCATAAGTGCCAGCAGCTGTGTTTCAAGCACCATGCCAAGAGTCTTCCCATACCCCACCCATTCAATTCTCTCAACACACCCTGGCTAAGGGTTGCTATCATTCCCACTTTGAAGATGAGGAAAATAAGGCACAGAATTATCAAGTAACTTGTTGGAAGTCAATCAGCTACGAAAGGTGAAGGGGGTAAGAAGTACGAATTGGTAGTTACGGAAACAGTCCCAGGGATGTAAAACAAAGCACAGGGAATAGAGTCCACTGTATCGTAACCAGTATGTATGCAGCCGAGTGGGTACTGGAAATATCGAGGGAACACTTCGTAAGGTATATGATCAGCTAACCACTATGCTGTCTGTACACTTGGAACTAAGGCAAAATAATATTGAATATCAACTGTAACTGAAAAATAAAAATTAAAAAAGGTCAATCAGCTACATAGGAGTTAAATCTAAATTTTAAACCTAGGCACTCAGAGATTAGAGGTTATCACCTTAACCCCTGGGTTGATATTTCTAAAACAATTTTTACTGTTATTGTATTAGAGTTGTCCCCACTTTTCCCCCTTTGCCCTCCTCCACCCAGCCCACCCCCCACCCCGCTCCCACAGTCAGTCCCCACACCGTTGTCCATGTCCATAGGTCATTCATCCATGTCCTTTGTCTAGTTCCTTCCCCTTCTTCCCACCATGATCCTCTCCCCTCTCTCCTCTGGTCGCTGTCAGCCTGGGCTGGTTATGAAAGCGGAGGCGTGTTCCCCACACCACTTGGATTTGAAGGGCTATGCCCTGCCCTCCTTTATCACCGCTTCCTGTACTGATTTCAGCACGTAATTATGACTCTGCTCGATCAGCACATATTAAGTGAGCCTGTGGGGCAGAGCGTCCTAGGTGCTACCACAGAGATCGTCTCTCCTGGTGCCTTGCTTTCTGCTCGGACCATGTCCTGAAAGCCTGACTGTGAAGGAAGTTACAGGAGAGAAATGCACTTTAAAGCAACCCTACGAAACAACCTCCGATTCACTCGGTAAATGATCTCCATCCTTGCTAAACAGAAGCGTTACTAGGAGCTCTTGAATTTTACATTAATCCAGGATTTTTCTTGTACTCGTGGGCTTCGGTTCATGTACATGTGTGAGCACCTTAAGCCCCTTAAAGAGAGCTCTGCAGAGCCCTGAGACAGACAGGTGAACGATTCTCGGCCTCCGCAGCGCACGAACATCCTGCAGGTGTCTCCTTTAGTCAGGGCAGGTTTCTCCGCAGCAGGGAGACCCTGGCGTGGAGCGGACATTGGTGTTCACTGCACCGAACTGAACGAGATGGCAGAACCGCGCTTGTATAATACTTCCCAAGATGCATGCGCATCTTTGAGTTTATGAGAATCCTGGCCTCCACTCTTGGAAGTCTCTTAATTCCCAAACTATTTTCTATCTGCTGTGGGTCGGTAGGTGGCTACGTTGTTACAGCCTGGGCTGATGTCAGTTTTATGATGGAAAAAATATACTTATAACCGCAAATTTCAGCATACAATTAGTTTTATCAATAGTGAAGTGGTCTACCTGGTTGTCCAGAAAACTCTGGGGTTCCCATGTACCTCTTAGACTACCATCTCCTTTATTATCCGTTCTCTCGAATGCTTGGGGCCCCACCTTTATCTGTGTGTTCGTATTTATCGACAACTGAGATCTGAGACCTAATGCTGGATGTGTCCCTCGAGTCCCCAGTTCCTCACGGTGCCAGCATCATCTCCCTCGTCTGCCTTGTCTTCTTTATTTTTATGTGTGCAATAATATTTAGTCACTGCTAACCCTCTGAAACGTTATACCAAGACAGACTGTTCTCTAGGGAGTTGTAAGGATGCCACGCTGTCACAATACGGCAAGGACGCCATCTCTGTTTTCAAGGAGGCTGTATTACCATAGCAGAGCCAACCTACTGCACAAGCTGTGTCCCTGCCCTTTCCTGCAAGATGCTAATGCTACATTGGTGCTACCATTTTTGCAGGAAAGTGCTACTTTTTAAGAAAAATGACTTTATTAACTATGGCAAACAGTTAATGAAAACTCCCATGTTTAGAGCTATTACAGAACCTTAAAGCAAATACGGTCCTATAATTATCATTTAATAGCGTTTCTTTCTACGAGCTCCTAAAAGTAATTACATATTGAAGTAATCCAAAAGGAGTAATCACTTTCCACATCCTATTAATAGCCAACTGAGTTACCAAATTTCTCGGCCGAGGCTGTTTTCCATAGGAAATATGAGATAATGGTTTATAGAGTGCTGAGTAAAAGCATCAGCTTTCTTCCTTTCTCTGTGTTTGCTTCCATTATACCGCGTGAGTAATCGGGATGGTGTTTGCCTAAACTCGGCATGAGCACTGGGCATCTTTATTTTATTATTTTATTGAATGTGTTGGGGTGACCTTGGTAAATGAAATTATAGAGGTGTCAGGTGCACAATTCTATAATACATCGTGTATATCGTACTGTGTGTTCGCCACCCCAAGTCAGGTCTCCTTCCATCAGCATTTATGCCCCCTTTGCCCTCTTCTGCTTCCCTCCCCCTATCGCTCTGGTCATCACCCTACTGCTGTCTGTCTATGAGTTTTTTCCCTTCGCTTAATCCCTTCACCGAGACTCCCAAACTCCCTCCCCTCTGACAGCTGTCCGTCTGTTCTCTGTATCTATGAGTCTGTTTCTATTTCGCTTGTTAGTTTATTTTGTTCATTAGACTCCACATGTAAGTGAAATCATATGGTACTTGTCTTTCTTTAGAAATATAAGGGAAGAAACCATCTTCATACGCACAGATCTTTTAGGTCACTTTATCTGATTCCATTCCACAACCCAAGCTTCAAAGATGAGTCTGCGGGCAGCAGAAAAGGAGAGCGCTAGATGGCTTTCCAACATTTAGGTCCGTCTTAGATTATTAATACGGAGGAGGTATCTATTTCGGCAGATGGAGAGCTAACCCGCCCAGGTTTTGAGATGCATTTACTTTGAAAATACCAGACTTTAATGGCATCTCTAAAGACACAAGAAACATGTGATGGGAAAGAAGCGGGCCGAGAAAAAAGAAATGCCGAGAGTAGCCGCTCTCATCTAGCTGGTTCTTAATTAATTTATAAAACCTTCTCACGGCCATTGTTTCACTTAATTTCGCAAACAGGCCCATGAGGTAGGCGTGTTGAATATTTTTATCCCCATTTTCTAGACGAGGAAGGAATGGGAGGCGTCAGCCCCTTCAGAGACTTGTTCAAGGCCATGCTGCCAGTAGAGTGAAAACAGCCACAGAGTTTGAGTGTTGGGAGGGTTCTGTCTCGTGTGCATAATCTGCTGTATCATAAATATGAAGCTCACGTCTGTTTTAGTTGGTTCTTTTTGCGAAATCTTTGTTTACCCTGTAGTCAAATAATAACTGCCTTCAGAAGAGGAAAAACCTGAAATTCAATTCAATTCATCAACCTAGTTTTCCAGGGAAAGCGTGGGCAGAGCAGGACCAATGATATTTTGATTTCGATTTTAATCACAGCTATCATAATTGTGGTAAAATAGATTTGAAAAGAATTTTATAATTTTCTTCTACTGCGTGATTAATACATATTCCTTAAAGGAAAAGCAGAAAGTACAGGTAAGCGGAAATAAAATTTAAAATAATAAAATAACTTTATGACAATATACTGTCCAGAAATAAGCACTGCTATTTTGTACGCTCTTCCAGACTCCTTCATGGCACATATTTTGACCTTAAAAATGTAGTCATCAAGAACACATCCAGTTTCTCTCATATACTTTTCTCAACATTTTCTTCTAAATAGCTTTCTAATTTCTACCTTAAGAATGTCTGGTACCAGTTGAATACTGTTGCGTAAGTTCATTTCCATATGCCTTTGCCAAGTATCTAATTATTATTTGAGGCTAAATTTCTACAGTGAAATTACTGGATCAAAAGCTTTTGATACTTAATTGACAAATTGCCATTAGAAGCATTTATAATACCAGAAATATTTATAATGACCATTAGTCAAATAGGTTAGATCCCATTTCCTTACCTTCTAGCCAACTCTGGAACAAAAGGCACAATTTTGTCTAATTGGATAAATTTGCACTTTTAGAATATGTATTAAAAAACACCAACGATCATGGATATTATCACTTTACTTGTTCTAGAGTTTCACCATTTAAAATTAAGATTTGTGTTGTGGAATATATGTTTGTGTGTATGTTTAGGGCATTTCCTTTGCATTATTTTATTAAAACATGGATGTCCAATTTTTATTATAATGTTTGGATTCTAACAATAAGATAATATGATTTTGTCTTTTAACCTAATGATTTGATAAAGTAATTAAATTGAAACATCTTAATATCGAACCTGATATTTTTAATTTCCAAAGCTCTTGCTCCAAACAGTGATGAACAAAGTAGAGAGGAAAGGTTAGGGTTAGAGATTAAATGCTTGTCTTCACTCTTTATCCTAGAAGGGGATCAGTCTCAATATTAATACATGAATATTTGGCACATAATTAATTCCAGGACTGTCTCATTTTTAAAACTGTCAATTTTACCTCACTTCTAATTCATGGATGGAGCTGCTGTTTTGAGAGGTAAAGCAGAACTGGAACACATCCTTAGTTCCCAGAACCCCAGGACCGCATGCTACCTGATACCAAATAAATATATTTCACCTGAAGTTGAAGGCCCATCAGACCATGGCCTTACTTGGCTATTAGAACATTGTTTATTCATTTGAGTAGCAGAGGGCAATTTTTGGAGGTTGCAACAAGTTTCTATTATAAACACTCTTAGGATTTTTAAGTCAACCAATCGAAAATGTAACTGGCCCTTTAGACATCTTGAAACACCTTCCGTATTTTATTTGACCTTCTCTGCCCTTGGTGTGTCTCCCATACTTAGTGCCTGTGCGAGTTTCATCATAATCTTGGTATTTCCTAGTTCTTCTATCGCAGTGTCTCCCTTCCATCCTTCTATAATCGCGGACAAATGAGCTGTTGTCATGTCCTGTGTGCCAGGAAGTGTCCTGAGAGTGGGGCTTTTGCAGTGACTAAGACATAGTCCCTGACGGCAGGGAGTTCCCCAAAGCACTTGGGGCCAAGTTACAACAATGCTGTTGTGAAAGCACAGCTGATTTGGGGAATGACTGTTAAGGACCTGTGCAAAGAGGAGCTGGGACTCCCGTGGCGGCCCCCAAACAGGCCTGTCTGACCCCAGCCTCGCCACCACTGAAATCAGTCCTTCCTGATACACAGACCTGAAGATGTCTCTCTTCTTAAAATTCTTCTCTGGCTCTCCTTTGGATTAATCCTATGAATTAAACAGATGCTTCGTAGCAAGGAACTATAGACCTCCTTCCTCCCGCCCCAACCCCTACAAACTTTGTCTCTATCTCCTTTTTCTTGCTACCTTGAGCCTTAAGCTCCAGAATCTTCAAACTACCTCCACTCCCCAAATATGCCGTGCTCACACATGTCCAGGCTCCGGCTCAGATGGGAAGGTGCCCTCTGCTCGGTCCCCCTCGTCCACGTCTTACTGTAAATAACCCCTCCCAGGTGAGGCCTGGCCAGGCAGCCCCAGCCCCAGCCCACCTTAGATGCGCCCTCCTCTGTGCTCCGGGAAGGCGACGCTAACCTTCAGTGCTTTTCTCCGCACTCTGCACTCCAAGCAATTATTTCCCTGTCTGTTCCCCACGAGAATGTGAGCTCCGTGGGGATGTTATCCCAGCATTAAGAACAGTAAGTTGACCAAACACATGAATTAAAATAAAGAGTGGCTGGAAAAAACATGCAGTGTGCTTCAGAAATGTCAGGGATTATATATTTTTATGGGACAAAAATGATTATATTGTGACATAAGCCTCAGGCTGAAAAAGACAACCCATCTTTTGTTGTTGGAATGTTCTGAAGGAGCCTTTGTCACATCACCCACCCCTTCCATCCATGTATTATTTATTATCCCACAAAGTGATCCTGGGAGCTAGGGTTTGGGTCCAGGACAGGATGGCTGTCACAGGTACGAACTTTGCAAGCCTATTCTCTAAGATGGGCAGTGGCAAATAGGTCAGAAGAGCTCTGATATGTGACACATTCAAAGTTTCTTTTGAACTGCTAAAAAACACACTCGCACAAAAGAAAACATAACAAAAAGTAGAAGTTTGCATGAAAAGCAGATTTAGCTGTGTAAGGAAGAAAGCCAAGACAGTTTCACCCCAGTTGAACCAATTGGAAAACATAATTTTTTTCTTTCCCTTTTTCTTTTTCTTTTTGTCTAAACTAAGTACCTTTTTTTTTCTTATGAGAAGCACCAAATGACATTGAAATCTGCTTCTGGTTTTTTACTTTTATAATTTAAAGATACCCAAACAGATTTCTCTGGAACTATTTTTCCCCTTTAATTGCTTTTGGCAGATCAAAATGGCAGATGTCTTTTAATGCCCTGCCATTTTCGCTGTGTAAATAATTATGTTCCTTTTCTGCCTGGAATTCATTGCTGCAGTTTGTCCAACACGAAGCATGGTTTATCTGGGATCCCGCCCCCTCCCCGACCAATGAAGGATCAGACATGTTATTTGTTATTCGTTCAAGGTTTCCTCCCATCACTGACTTAACTAACTCCTGGGATTTCTCAGCTCACTTAAAAGACCCTGAATGTTTATATCCCACTGAATTCTTTAGAGGTTTCAAAGCAAGAAATAGTCAGGCAGTATGTTTCTTTCTCCTTCCCTATCACTAAGGAGAAATTGATCCCAAACAAAAGTGGAGGGAGAGCTGATTCCAAGGGATGTAATAGATTATAACAATGAAAAATCTATTATTGTCAACAAACGATGCACAACACTTAGATACATTATCCACAACCACGTGAGCAATTGTTCCTACAATGCTGTTTATTGTATTTTGTATGTTGTCCACCCCTCAGTATCAAAAGTGTTAATTAAAAGGTCATGATCACCCTCCCAGCAGTGTGCGGATCCTCGATTCAGGGGGGAGACACTGCAGCCCTCAGAGTCTCAAGTCAAACACTTCTCCTCATGACGCATGAAAAACACCAGCCTCTTCTAAAACCTCCCTCAATGCAGCATTTCCTTCCTTGCAGAATACTGGGAAAATAGTGGCTTTCCTTTTGACTCTTGCCTATTGGTGTTTTTGAGGGGGGTGTGCATGTGCTTTAGGCAATGCTGTGGGAAGAGGTCTTAAATTTAGGTCTCTCTGCCATAAAATTGTTAAGTTTCTTAGAGCAGCTCTTTATCAGGGACCTGAGTCTACCTGGATCTTCCTATAGGGTCCAAATAATTATATAACCGTAGTGGGGGAGTTTGGTAAAAAACAGAAAGAGCCAATGTAACTAGCAAGCTGTAATATCAGGATTCTGCGGTCGGATGAGTACTAACAAGAAGGCCGTGAGGCCTGGAGCAGTTTGACGCCGAGTTTTGCGTTTTCCATATTATCGTGAGTAACTGCCTTCTGGTTATGTTTTCTGCACACAGTTTCAAGAAATCTTTGTGATAAGGTACGGAGGAAGTAATAAGGACTAAGGCTTGCGCATATTAGCAGCTCAATAAATGTTGCTTAGTGGAATGTGACTCAAAGTAATTAATGGAAAAGAGTAAGGAGGTAAACAGATGCATACAAGTAGTGGGAACACAAGCCACAGTACAGGAGTAGGCCTACATGCTGTCGACCAGTCTGGGTTCAGAGTGCGCAGTGGGAGAGGACGGGGACTGGAAGGGGACTGGAAGGTGACTGCTGGCTCAGGGATCGGTGGAAGTGGACTGTGGGAAAGCCGGACTGGTGCTGAGCTGTAGCGGAAGGCCTGCCATTCAGCTGTTCATTCCGTACGCACAGATCACTGCTACACGCACCATGACGAGCAAGATAAGGTCCCTGCCCAGTCACCAGAGATGACTGCCGGTGACAGGCACGCAGACAATGGCCACAGACTGAAATGCGCGGTTTTGTGTAGTGACTGCAGGTGGGTAGGGAGTTTAAGTGTTGTTCAGCAAGGCAAGAAAGTAAAGGTATCTACCCAAGCCATGATGTTCATCTTTAACCATTAGTAATGTCGAGTATAAATAACACAAACTTTAAACATCGATTTGAAATCTATTCTTTCTGTCCCTCTGATTGAAGATGGCAAATATTGGCATCAAAAATTAAAATTGATTTTTTCAAACATCACAACTCTGAGTATAAAAAGTTCTAAATAATTAAACTTTCCAACAATGTCTAATGTCATTGTTTAGCATGTATACTGTTGACATTATTAAAGCTTAAAACTCTACTAAGACTTTTGAGGCAGACATACTATTCGTATATTTTCACATTTGTGCTTATATATATATATTTTTTTCTATTATCCTGATAGTGCGTTGCCACATTTCTAGGGAAAGTAGAGAGACCCCAGAGGAAGGTAATCGAATAAGGACTATTCTGCCGGTGACGGCATAACTAACTATCCTCAAGTGCTGGGGATAGTTAGTCGGGGTGTGGGGGCTCTTCGTGTGGTAGACGGATCTACTGTGTCTTGAGGCCTGAGCAGAAAGGGTCAAGTCGGTAGATAAGGTGAGAAGTGAACAAGGAAAGAGCAAGGCTTGGCCTAGACCCTTCACATCCCTCAGCGCCTCAAACAAGGGCCCCAGCCGGGTGCCCCCAGAACCTTTCTCCACAGGCTCACGTGTCTGCTCGGGTCCAGCAATGGGGGAGCGTCAGCCCTTGCAGAGAAAGGTGGAGGAGAAGAGGTGGTGAGGAAGCACATTTTAAGAGCTTTAGGGACGCTTTCCGCCCTGGGTCAAGCCTCCGTCCTGACGTCAGGGTCAGAGCAGTGCGTACCAACCCTTTGTAGCGGTGCTTCCTCCTTTCAAGTTGTTCGTTCACAGGGGCTGTGCCCACACACTGTATACGGGTCCATTTCACTCTGCTCCACACCCCTGCCATTTTTTTTTTCCCTAACAGAAGTGTGGTACCCAGTTGAGGACTATTTCCCCACTGTAATTTTCCCTTTAATTAATCAGTTTATTTTTTTTAAATCTGTTGAATAACTGATGACTTTTAATAACCAATGACATTAACAAAAATTGAAGGTATTGCCTCAAAAACCTTTGTGGATTATGGAAACCAACTTGGCAGCTAATATCAAGGGTCATATCCTAGAAACCAGTAATTATAATAAAAGGTCATATTCAATGAACCAGTAATCATAAAACAATTATCTTAGAAAAGAGTCTGAAATTTGAAACTATTCAGTAAAAAACAAAAAATTATGTCAACATTATATATGAGTTGAAAACAATTGCAGACAATGTAAGAACCCGAGTGGAATATTATATTACAGAGAAACTGATGATTTTTTTCGTAAAATTTAATAACATTGGGAAATTCTGAAGACAGAGGGGAAGAACCATAATGCTAATTTCCCGATTTTCTTCTCTCTCTCTTTTTTAAACTTATCATTATATCACAAAAATGGCTCAGGTTACTCAAACACAGTTTCCCTTGTTAAGTCAGTTGTATGCGTCCTTCCATTGGGCCATGTCATCATCGTAATCCTTATATTGTATCCCCAAACTGGTACCATGGCACCGTCATTACAAGGAACCTTTACATTCTGTCAGTAGAGTGACCAAGTGCACAGGTAAAAACAGCAGGCATCAGGGGTCCAGGTGGTAGAATAACACTTTGAATCTTGAATTTATTTTCCACAAGTAAAACACTACGATTTGGGCATGACATATACTAGTAATTCATGGCCCTGGCGGCACGTTTTTGCCTAAGTGGGAGAGAAACTTAGAAGTGAGTACCTGCCTGTAGCCACGGATGAGAACATTGGGTGTCAAGATGAAAAACTGAGGTGCTTGAGAAGCATTCTCTTACCTTGGGGAATCCGTCGCGCAGGACTGAAAGGCACGGGCTGTTTTCTTACCTCTGGATGGCGAGCTCGTCTGTGGGGGCGGCTCTCTGCTTTCCCAGCTGCGATGACATTTCCAGGAACTCACTTTCCTCTCTTTGCCAATAAGCTTCTCTCCTTCATTCACCTGCTGCTCTCTAAAAGGAGAGATTCCAGAAAAGAATTGCTACTTACCGCGCATCTCTAACAGTCGGGCACTGTGCTAAGCACCTTTAGTAATATAATCAAATTTAACCTTAAAATTACTACTTTCTTAGATGAGAATATAGAAACTCGAGGCATTTACTTAATGTATCTAAAGGAAGGCAGTTAATTTAGAGACGACTCAGGCCTCGAACCCAGTTCTGCCTGACCCTAAATACTTAGAGATTTGCCCTTTGGAAGCTTTATAAAGAGAAGGATCTAAGAAATTGCCTGATGGAAATGTAAAATTTCTTGATGGAAATTTTTCTTTCTCTGCCTCATCTTATTAACCATGGAGCCAGTTTTCATGTTCCTAAAAATGTGTCACCATGGACCCTCCTTTTCCCCTTGGGCCATCATAAACCTTAGGAACCTATATGTCCCAAGGGAAAGGACTCTCTTCAATAAAGAGAGAGAATGGCCGGCTGATTAAAATAATTAGATGAAAGGGACTCTGTTGTCAAACTTAAAATGCAAACTTGACTTCCAGAATAGAGGTCTCGTTATTACTGTTAGTTTGTTTCTTTCTCCCTTTGGTTTTCATGACGTGCCTGCCCATAGTGACCGCTTTGGTGAATGAAAGGTCAGTGGTCAGAGTGGACCACAAGAAAGACGATCACAGGCGACAGCCCTGAGTCCTCTGCAGTGTCCCTCCTGAAAGAAAACCCTCCTCCCATGGGTGCTGGGGACACGTGGCTCTAGAGGGAAGAACACACTGTATCCCCTCGAACAGCTGAAGCTCCTAGCGCGGAGCCCGGCTGGTTCAACACGTCTCCCGTTCCACATGCGCCCTTCACCGGTCCCCCAGCCCTGGAGGGTCTCAATACTGGTATGAATTTTTCCAGTAGGATTCCCGAGCCCTCTGCAAGCACAGCATGGAGAACAGCCACCGGCTTTTGTTACACTATTTGGTTCCAACGACAATCCCATGAGGAGGTGTGCTTGATCTCCACCAGGGTCCTCGTTTTAAAAACGAACAAGGGAGGCTCTAGACGGGACCAATAACTCATTCTAAAGCATATAATTAGTGTCTTCCCAAGAAGAGAACCTCCGTCCATTTATTCCCCACCTCCTGAGCTTCTCTTAAAATCCGTATGGAAGACATCTCTGACTAGAAGAGATTAAAGGAGTTCTCGAGAAGCTACTGCCCTCCCTCGGAGATGATGAATGCTCCAGTGGGCTGGGCACGTTAACGAGCCTCCGTGTAAGTAGGAGCTGCAGTGTTTCTGAGAGGACGCGGCGGCTGGGAAACGTGGGACGTCTCGAGTCCCCAGGCTGGTGTCCCGCGCCGATCCGAGTTTTCCATCGGCATCCGATTTTCATTTGCTCTCACGTGGACGCCAGCCCGCCGCAGTGCCAAGGCACCGTCTCGCACGCACGGCACTCCGAAGCGCAGAGTTGAAATCTCGGCTTCTACGTTCTGCTCAGATGTGCTCCAAACCAGCCCCGTGGGTAAGAGGGTGGGGCCCGCAGATAAATGGGGGACATCATCCGAATCAGAGGCGGATATTTAACCAAGCAATTTCGCTACTTTGCTTTCCTTCTTAACATGTTCTTTTGCACTTTTATTCGTGATGCTGTTAGTGGCATTTCAGATCATTAAAATGGGGGTAGATAGCGTAACTTCTAATTTGTGGAAGTCTTACAGTACTCCAAAGAATTTATGAGAATGAAAAAACACAACATATTTTGAAACAATTTCTTATGGATAAGTAGATTATTTTGTAATTGTTAAGCGTAGAATACTGGTGTACCCTAGAACACATAAAAATAGGGAACTGAATTTACAGTTACCATTTTACTTGGCCCATTTATTTTTATTTTTTCATGACTTTCCATAGTATGTATGCTTTTTCTCTGGTGATAAGAGCAGTAGATGTCAATCATACAAAATTCAGAAAATAAAGAAACAATGGCTGGCCCTTCTGTCTTGCTTCGATTGAGATGTTGCAGCGAAGTCAGAGAATCTGCCATTATAAGGCTTGCAAAAGGCAGCGCACACCATATTTTTGGACCATAAGACGCACCCAGGGTTTAGAGGAAATCAGAAAAAAATTTTGAAGCAAAAAATGTAGTAAAATATTTAATAACATAAATAATATTTCACCAATGTAAATGTAAACAGAACTCAACAGCAGCATTAACAACCATTATTCCTCCCAAATTTGGGAGGGGCATCTTATAGTCCGAAAAATACAGTACACACCTTACCCTCTGCGCTACTCAGCATAGCTGCTCCTGCCTAAAGGAGATCGAATCTGACTTTTATATACGTATTTTCTCTCACAGAGAACACATTGCATTGCCTTTCATCTAAAATATATCAATTCTAATTTTTGACAGATTATAAGATACTTTTTCCTATTCACAGCAAGATCCCAAGAGCTTGCTAACCATTGGGCCACTGTGTTGGCGATAACACTCACAGTGCTATAAATTACTGATCCTTCACTCACAACGGAGGCTGGCCACAGTGAGGATCTGGGGGGCAGGCTATAATTTGACGGAGCACACGCAAACCTTCAACTGTTTTACAATGCCAATGTTTTCCATTTCCCTCCGGAGCATACAGCCTGGAAAAAATACATTTGGTGTGTAGAGACAGGCAGAAAACATGGTGAGGAAGCATTTGGGGGCATAGGTTCCAAAAGACTGAGAAATGCGTAAAACTGATGTCTGGAATTCTAGTTAAGCCTTTTCCAAGAACACGGTGACAAAATTTGTTCGGCAAATACTAATGGAACATCTGTTGTGTGTCCAGCCCTGGCGAGCCTGAGATGAGTCAGAGAAAATCCCCTTATTCTCCCAGAAGGTCACAGTCCAGGAGATGTCCAATCAGGACAGAATAGCGGGATACCAATTTCTACAGGAATATATGGTGTTATGCGGGTCGCAAAGGAGGTGAGGGGAAAGGTCTAGAGGCGCCTCCCCGAAGAGATGACTTTTGGATTCAATTTTGCGGCTTGAGGAGTTCGCCTGCCGTGACAGAAGAAGGGCTTGGGAGGCACTGGAGCAGCGAGGAAAAAGGCAGGGCGTAGGAGAGGGTGCTGTGCTTGGGCACAGCGGCGAGTCTGCAGGCCAGGCTGATCTGGGGCGTGCGGGAAGGGGCTGGGGACGGGCAGCAGAGCAAACTCGGAATCCTTTTAAGCAGGAGGCGTGGCGTGTTCAGCTGGGTGCCTGGTGGTGCTTGGATTTCAAAGAAACTAGAAATCTGCTGCTGGGTTTTATGAAACATTGCCTCTTAAGATATTTTCCTTTAGGACTCATGATTGGATCCATAGTTCGGGCGAGGTTGGAAGGTGGACAGGAAATCTCTGGGGAAAATACGAACAAACGAAACCTGGCCCAAGGCTTGTCATGAAGTAGGGAAAGCGCAAAAGAAGGCAAAGAAGGGTTGGTCGTCGGCGTTCTTTGTCACACCCTCCTACGTATTCACTCACATCCGGGACTAACATGGAGCGTGTGACCGAAGCCCGTGCTTGCTCGTGTTTGGCAAAAAGGACAACACCCGCATGGAAAACAGTGTGGGTTGTCTTGCCAGTGAAGGCACTCTGTGTCCACCAGATAAAAAAGAGCCAGTTTCTGAGTTAGGTTCCAAAATGCAGAGAGGTGATCCTGTGACCCTGTGACCCCCAATGCCTGCAGTTTCCAGGGACACCTGGACTAAAGAACAGGCGGGGAAGATCCTGTTTGCTAACCTGGCGGGGACAAGGGCACGCTCAGATCCGCCAGGCCGAATGCAAACATGTCCAGGCTGTGTGTGATTCGAACGGTCCCATTCTGAGAGCATTCCCTGTCTCCCCTCTTCCCACAGATAACACCGCAGGGGTGTATGCCCGGCGCGGGGGGTTCAGCCGGCAGAAGCAGGATTTGTACCTCCTGCCCATCGTGATCAGCGATGGTGGCATCCCACCTATGAGCAGCACCAACACCCTCACCATCAAGGTGTGTGGGTGCGACGTGAACGGGGGGCTGCTGTCCTGCAACGCCGAGGCCTACATCCTGAACGCCGGCCTGAGCACGGGGGCGCTGATCGCCATCCTGGCCTGCATTGTCATTCTCCTGGGTAAGGGACCCTCCCCGGGCACCCGCAGGACGGGCCCTCGTAGATGCCCATTGTAGAGATGCAGGTATTTCTCACGGGCAGGCTGGTTCCCAGAACTATGCTAGGTACTGTGGGTAAGATGTGAGACACAGAGACACTTCCTGCTCTCATGCGTTTTATGGAAAGGGGGCGGCTGCAGGGGCAGGCAACTTACGGAGCAGTGAGAGCGGAGTTGGGGAAAGGGTTGATGAGCAGGTTGCTAGGCTCCGTGGGGCCGCACAGCAGAAGCCACCCGGGGCAGGTTCTGCAGAAGAGGAGTCTAGGCAGAGAGCTCGCATCTGAGCTATGGTTTGCCTTACAAAAGGAAGGAGAAGGATTAGAGGCCGAAAGAACAGGCAGGAGGCAAAGGACTGAGTGAAGGACTCAAGGAACTGGCCAGGGCCTCCTGGCTAACACTGGATGGCCATCGTCAAGACTCCTGTAATTACCATATGCCGTATCTGGGTGCATGCCTCAGCGGATGGGGCCCCCCAAGAAGCTCCCTGTGCACTTGCAGACCGAGTTAGGTGCCCCTCTTCCGCACTTTCCCCATCTTCACTCTGTAGTAACAGGAATGCGCTGAGGCTAACAATGGCCATTGTTGGGCCTCAGGAAGATGAGATCAGTTTTCCCAGCTGCTCAGAACTTGTGACAAAGATCAAGGTTCAAATCCAAGTGTGTCCGACTCCCAAGTTATGCTTTTTCCACGATGATTAGTTCTGGCCTGAGTGAATTAATGGGGTTCAGTTGTATAGGGAAAAGGCAGTGAGTTCAACTCTGTAGTTCCTGACTATTGCCTGGGTAACCAGGCCCCAGTTTGGCCCTGGGGGATGAAGAGAAGACGCATACAAGATCTCAGTGCTCGGTCAGTTCATCATCTATCCAGGAAAATGTGTCGGAACAGATAAACTACAGAGGCACATGGTGAGCGTCAGGATAGGGACGCAAACGGAAGACGTTGGGGGCGCAAGGGTAGAAAGTGCCTGATACTGACTGCGGAGGTCAGAGTCATCTTCCTGGAGGATGTGACGTACTGGTCCGGTTCTGAGTTTCCCAGCTGGTGAAAGAGGCTGGGATGGGCAGATATTGCAAACAGAGGAAAGAGAATACAAAAGAGCTCTGAGAAATTCGTAGTCTGGCTGGGGAGCCAGGTGTGTAAACCAGGGGACAAGGGTTATGACGATGGTAAGAACCCGGTTGGGTTGGTACGTGGAGCAGGTGCTGATAGCCCTGCCTGGTGTCAGAATGGGATGCCAGGAGAGGTTTCCATGATGAAGGATAAGGCGGAGTCAGCCAAGCAAGGAAAGTAAGAGGCGGTGGTCCAGGCAAGCATGTTGTCGAGAGCAAGGCGCAGAGGCAGGGCCCTGCTTGGCGAGCAGTGGGGGCCAGCTCCGGTCGGGGCAGGTGGAAGCACTCATCCCTGCATCTCAGTGATGGTGGCCCAGAGGGCCTCTCAGCCCACTTGCCAAATTCAGCTACCAAAGTTTTGTCCAGTGTTGCTGAGCGTGTGGGGAGTGTTCTAACAGAACACTGCTTCTGCCCCTTGTGAGGAGGCGAGAGAGAAAGAATTAAGCCTTGTCTGAAATGTCCTTGTAAGTAGCTCTGCTCACTCATCCCAGATGGCCTGAGCTTAGTGTGGGATCCCTTCCAGAAAAGGGGGGTAGACAGAACTGCTTCATCTGGAGTTCCAGCTGATGCTATTTTTTCTATATTCAAACCAAGAAGAGAACATTTGTCTCTTGGGGTCTTTATAAACTTTCTCGCTTCTTTATGGTGGTTTGAAGAGGATCCAGGCATGCTCATGGCGACATTCCTTATTAAGAGAGAGGAGGTCAAGGCTGACCCCACCCCCAGGGCTCTGGGCAGGAACTGGACGTCCCCTCCTATAGAAAGGCAGGACCCAAGGTCCCTGAGTGTGCTCATTCGTGACCTTGGAGAGGCGGCTGTCTTCCTTTTCCCAAAGAAGCTGCCGTCAACCATTTTTAAGAGGTGGCAGACCACATTTTTAGAATCTTCCTAATTCTCAGGAAGATGAGTTCCAAATAGTGTCAGCTTCATTTGTAAAAAGCTCAAAAGAGCCCCAAGGTGCCAGTTTGTGTGCATGTAATACTGTCCTGGCAGCATTCTGCAGAGGCGGCGGCAGGTGGAGGGCCATTTCACGCCCCTGGGGGATTCCAGGTAAAGCTCTCATTTCCTAGACCCGTTCCAGTTCTGAAGCGCGCACGCCCTGTGCCTGACGTAAGCAGGGCTCCCCTGGGAAGGGAGTCCAGGAATACAGGGCTTAACCTACTCTCACTTTCCTTTTCTGTCCTCGCAGTCATCGTTGTCTTGTTTGTGACTCTGAGGAGGCAAAAGAAAGAACCACTCATCGTCTTTGAAGAAGAAGATGTCCGAGAGAACATCATTACCTATGACGATGAAGGGGGTGGGGAGGAAGACACAGAAGCCTTCGATATTGCCACCCTCCAGAATCCGGACGGCATCAATGGATTTATCCCTCGCAAAGACATAAAACCCGAGTATCAGTACATGCCGAGGCCTGGGCTCCGGCCGGCACCAAACAGTGTGGATGTTGATGACTTCATCAACACAAGAATACAAGAGGCGGATAATGACCCAACCGCCCCTCCTTATGACTCCATCCAAATCTATGGTTACGAAGGCAGGGGCTCAGTGGCCGGGTCCCTGAGCTCCTTAGAGTCTGCCACCACAGATTCTGACTTGGACTACGACTACCTACAGAACTGGGGACCTCGTTTTAAGAAACTGGCAGACTTGTATGGTTCCAAAGACACTTTTGATGACGACTCTTAACAATAACGATACAAATTTGGCCTTAAGAACTGTGTCTGGCGTTCTGAAGAATCTAGAAGATATGTAAACAGGTATTTTTTTAAATCAAGGAAAGGCTCATTTCAAACAAGCAAAGTTTTACAGAGAGGATACATTTACTAAACCTGCAAGGACATCAAAGTGGTAAATACTGTGAAGTACCTTTTTCTCACAAAAAGGCAAATGTTGAAGTTTATCGGCTTCACTGGAGGAAAACCACTTGGCATACAAAATATTTAAGTGAAGGAAAAGTCTAACAGTGAACTTACAATGAAGGGAAATCGTTTCCGTGTTATGAACATCTAAGTCCTTCTTTCTTCTTCTTTTTTTTTTAATTTGTCAAAGAAGCTTCCACAAAATTAGAAAGGACAACAGTTCCGAGCTGTAATTTCGCCTTAAACTATGGACACTCTACATGTAGTGCATTTTTAAACTTGAAATATATAATATCCAGCCAGCTTACACCCATGCGATGTATGTACAATACAATGTACAATTCTGTCTCTTGAGCATCGATCTTGTTACTGCTGATTCTTGTAAATCTTTTTGCTTCTCCTTTCATCTTAAACTAATACGTGCCAGATATAACTGTCTTGTTGCGGTGAGAGGCGCCCTATTTCTATGTCATTTTTAATGTATCTATTTGTACAATTTTAAAGTTCTTATTTTAGTATACATACAAATATCAGTATTCTGACATGTAAGAAATGTTACGGCATCACACTTATATTTTATGAACATTGTACTGTTGCTTTAATATGAGCTTCGATATAAGAAGCAACCTTTGAAATAAAAAAAAAGATTCTTTTTTAATTCTGGGCTTGGTTCTTAACATTGAAAAAATTAAGTGTTTCTTATGACCCATTTATATTTTGAATTCAAGATATTGTGGTCTTTTAGTAGCCCTATTTATGAACTGTTCTAGTCTGCTGCTTTTATTGTTTATTTAAAATCAAATCTGTTTTGCCAATGTGTTTTCAGATAAGATTCTGTAACATTGTGTAAAGCTCTTCTGTACATTCTCGGTGTTGGCTTCCTGGCTCCTCTTCGCACACATCTGAAGAAGCAGGGTGCTGAAGATCTAGCCCAGTCCCTGAGTTCGCAATGCTTGTAATGTAATACGCATTTATCTTGTCTATCAGTAATCGGTGGTTATGAGGGATGAATCCATGAGGGAATGAAATCATCAGAACTCTACAGTTCAAGGTGTAGATTGTATGCCCCACACCGAGCATTTGAGGCTTGGGAGTCTGAAGAGTCAAAAATACAAATTGGCCATGGGTAGGTATCAGACCTCCAATGTCATTCTATTCTTCCTTACTTTCGTCTTGCTAGGCGATCGTAGTGACTCTGACAGTTAAAACTGCTTACTTTTTCTCCGGAATTTAACTTCTCTTAAAATAAGGCAGAGTTTTAAACTTTGA
Organism: Glossophaga mutica; assembly: GCA_039655065.1. Taxonomy (NCBI): domain Eukaryota; kingdom Metazoa; phylum Chordata; class Mammalia; order Chiroptera; family Phyllostomidae; genus Glossophaga; species Glossophaga mutica. The sequence goes on along the minus strand of CM077315.1, from coordinate 12,836,027 downwards.
TAAAAGAAAGAGTAATTCATTTCCACACCTTTGTTTTCCAATACGCTTTGGGCCATAAGCCCAGAATGAGGGCAGGGACCATGGTGGATACTGAGGGTCAATGCCATTTGCTGCATTTGATGTGTGAGAATGCCTGCAGTCTCCTGCAGTCCCCTCCAGCTGCCCCGGGACGGGGCCTTTCTCGGAAGGGACATTCCCCCTGCTCAGTTGGGCCAAAGGTCAAAAGGTAGCAATGCTCGGGGAAAGACCACACCACGTCATGCGGCCAGTGCTTCCCGGCTTCCCCCAGACACGGCACACGCCTTCTCTTGGATTGCAGACAATTTTTAGACTGATGTTTTTTCTTTATGGTGAAAATTTCTTTTAAGCATTTCTTGATATCTTGCTACATACTATTTTTTATGACTGAGTCAAAATGCATACAGAGAAAAATGTTTCCATGAAAGTGCTCACTTCCATTTTACTTTGCATTGAAATCCAATTGTCTGAATGCGCCAGCAGGATAAATTCTGTGGACAGTGTCACTTCGGAATCTTTCATTTCAGTGAAGGATTGCACGTTCTCAATGCTTCCGTAATTGCAGGTTTTGTTCATTTTTTATATAGTTTTTGTAATCCAAAGAATATTTTGCTAGATTTGCACAGCTCTCCAATTGAATTTGAAATGAAGAAATAACTCAAAAGGAGTATGAATAGCACTTAAACAAGTATACAGCTATAAGTAACCCTGTCACCGTGGATGACCCTTTTTCTATAAATGTACTTGGATTAGATTTGACAAATATGTTTTCACATTTTTATGTTTAATTTTTTTTTAAAAAAAGGCTGTCTACTTTCAATAGTCAAAAATACTTGTTTTTCTTTCTATTTTCTCTCTCTTTTTTATTTTAGGCCTCTATTGTTCATAGAACCCTCTTAGAAGCTTGGAAATAAAATGTCTTTTCTGACTAGTGGAGTCCTTTTTCATTTGGAACATACTGCCTTAAAAACGATCTTAGTTTAAGTGGTCTTTCCTCATTTCAATATAAAGTAATCACTGCTTTATGACATCAATTCAACTAACAGAAGGAGCACTGCTCTGTTCTTGTCCTTGAGTAGTGGTGATTGCTTACATTTATCATTCATTCATTCATTCATCAAAATCTTATTTCGCAGACCCGGTGCTAATTACTTAAGGATGCAGAACGAATCCTGCTACCTTCCTTGAGATCTTTCAATCTTCTAAAATCTGTCCCAAAATATCTATACTGTTGTCTTATAATCACCTATTTACCTCTACACTTACCTACCTCCCCAGACAATATAACAGGTATTTCCTCTTCAGGACTGAAGGAACAAAAGAAAAGGTACAACAGGAGATGGGGAGACGTTGGCTGTGAATGCAGGGCAGGCCAATTGCCGCAGTTCCTGGAGAGATCTTGCATTTAGATAAATTATACCCCCTGGGCCGTTACTACTGGGAATGGTGGGATGATAGGAGAGCAGCTTATCCACATCACTTGGAGAAACTTATCAAAAACACACATGATGCCCAGAGAGTATCACTCTGGTTGTCAGGTGGAACCTGGTCGGGAGTACTTGAAACTGCTCCTGGGTAACTGCGCAGCACCCTTCACCTCTTTGAGAGCCTCTGCAGGACAGTGCGGAACGAGTCGGGATCTCTGAGCAGAAGAGCGGCCAAGTCTACCTGGCAGGCAGTATGGAGGACAGATTAGGAGCATATGAACCCAGAGGCCTGCCACGGGGGGGTTAATGAAAGTGAAAATGCAATCCGAGGGGAGCTTAACATAGTTCAGTACATTGACATGGAAAAGAGGCAAAGCTTCCCTGCTCCAGCACTGCCATCGGTCTGGTCTAGACCTTTGTCATCTCTGACCTGGAAGACCAAAGCAGCTGCCGGCCTCCCAACCTCTTCTCCCGGAGAAGCCGCGGGGACAGGAACACACAACTCAGATCGCATGACTCCGTAACTGACACCCCACGGCTCTGCGTAAATCCCCGTTCCCTGACTTTATTGCTGCACGTGACCAGGGCCGTGCAAACCTCTCCAACGTCATCTTACTCCAGTCTCCCCTCCAGGCCCTGTGCCCAAGGCACACAGCCGTCTGTTGGGTCCTCATACAAGCAAAACTCGCCCCCTTTTCCATCCAAAGTAGGTCACCCTTTGTTGGTTTCTTCAGTATCAGTCACAACTCTTTAAACTCACTTTGCTTTTTGGCTTTTTCTGTGTCCGTGGGTCTGAGGCCTTACCAGAATATAAGCTTCAAGAGGCAGGGATCAGCTTTCTCCCACAATACCTCGCTCTCTTGCTTTCCCAAGGTGGGCCCAGCAGAAGGGTTTCCGCAAACAAGGGTGGCAAGAAGAAGAAGGTCCGTTCTGCCTTCCTCGAGGAAGTGACCAGAGAATAATCCACCATCGACATCCACGAGCGCACCCAGGGAGTGGGTTTCGAGACCTGGGCCCCTCGGGCACTCAGAGAGATCCAGAAGTTTGCGTGAAGGAGACGGGAATTCGGATGTTGGCCCCGACACCAGGCTCAACACAGCTGCCAGGGCCGAAGGAATAAGGAACGCCCCTACCATGTCCAGGTGCGGTTGCCCAGAAAAGGCAATGAGGGTGAAGATTCACCAAACAAGCTCCAAACACTGGTCACCCCTGTACCCGCCACCACTTTGAAAAATCTACAAATTGTTTATGTGGATGAGAACTAACTGCTAATTTCTGAATGAAGTTATAAAATGGCCAAAAAAAAAAGGCACAAGAGGCAGGGAACTTGCTGTCTTGTACACCCGGTTCTTTACATGGTACCTGAAACCTAACAGGTGCACCGTCGAAGCTCCTTGAATGAATGGTGGCAGATTTATCAGGATGTGATGACCAATTGGAGGATTCCAGTGTGGTTTTTAGGCTTCCTTAGCCTAAGAGAAATTGAGTGAGTGCATTGTGATCTCTGTACCTGGGACTGTGAATTTGAAAGGAGAAGCGGCTTTGGTGGAAGGAGGCTGAATTAAGTTTGGATCGGGTGTGTCCATTGGGGGTGCTGTGTGGCAGCTGGTGGGAGCTGTCAGGCAGCTCAGCAGAAACAGGGGTTTGCTGCTCGCTCGCTGAAGAAGCAGGACTGGGCTGGTGGAGTAGGAGTCGTCAGACGGCAGCTGAAGTCTCCGGAGTGACCGTGTTTCTGCTTGGATTCCGCTGCTCACCCTCAACCGCAAGGGAGCGTTGCAGTGGTGAAGTAAGTGCCTCTGGGGTTGCAGACTAACACTGAATTTAATTTTATTAATAAGGATAATTAGTAAGCATAAACCTTATCCTTGTATGTCAGATGCATTGAAAAGTAAGAAGGGCATATAATTGATGCACTGATACTTTTCTTCAACTAGCGAGACTTCTTCGAGCTCCTACTGCGTGGGAGAGAATGTACAGTACACAAAACACTGACCTCATTCCTCTGACAAGACGAAGTGTGTTACATTCTCTGTATTACCCTGAAGGATAATGTGGACCAGTAGGCGAAGCATTCTCCGAAGCATCCCCAGAATCCCATTTCCCCAAATGTGGTCAAGGGCCTTATGCTTTAAACTGAGATTAAAGTGCCGACAGCAATGAGTATCCTTCACAGTCAGTGAGTTAACTGAGGTGCGGGCAGTGAGAACTTGGGATGGACGTTCCCCAGCCTCCATGGGCTCAGTTTAGTTTCTGAGCAGCCATTCACCACACAGCTGGACGACGAGATCTGATCAGACGTCCGAGTGCCCAGCCCGCCTTCCATGTCCAGGCAACGCACGGGACAGGACTGTGACCTGTTTCTGCTGGGGCTTGCATCTTTCCACAGCATGAACGTCGAAAATCAAATACAAAAGAAACTGATCAGGCATTTTATGCCTCTTTGCATTATGTTTCGTGGAGAGAAAGTTTGATGTTTCATTTTCTTTACGGGATTTAAATTGTGTTTTTAAAACAAGATACGGTCAATGGTGGGAGCCTTGGTCAGGTCCCAATGGCCGGGGAGTCAGAACCGATTTTGCATCCTACACGCTTACTTATCTAATCATTTTTTACAATGAAAGGCTACTATTTTCTTAAAAGGGCCTTCTTCATTCCAGGTGTGGTTATACATTTTAAACATGATTTCATAGTTCCCTGTCACTTTAATCTAGTGACTGCCACTACTTGGCCATCTCTCACAGGCTCACACACAAATCACTAGCCTAAGGTCTGTCCTGTGAGGAGCTCAAATCTTCAGCTCAAGAGTGAAAGCAATACACCCCTCATTGGGTGTCACATTCCATTCATCCCTCCGTATGAAGCCTGGCTCTGGTACTTAGTTGCTGTGTGACTTTGGACTGGTGCCTTGATCGCTCTGAACTTCATTTTCCACAAACGTGCAATGCAAATAACAGTTCCCCTGCTGCTAGCAGAGGTAAGGAATAGACGAGCTCGTGTTTCTGGAGCCACTGTCAGTTCCCAGGACAGGTGAACCACTTAACATAAGATAAAAATTATACCGTTTGTGCCTATATTCTGTTCCCAGCCCAGGTTGCAGAACAAACGTAAGGGAAGAATTTACAACCTCCTGACTCCCTTTTCCTCTTCCAAATCAGTTCACCGTCTCATTTCTCTCTCCGAGAGCCAACAAAGAAGACAGCACATGGTAGTTTAGTTTCAGGGAATTGCTAATGGCCAGTTTCCTACAACCAAAACATTTTTCTTTTTAAATAAAACTAACGATCTGATCAATGAATTCAGTGACATACACTATGATATACAGAATACTATTGGCAAGGCAACAGCTAACATAATTGAGTCAACCACCTCAGGAGAACCCTGGTTTCATCTGCCTACCAACAGAACGAGCTCCGTTCCACCCAATCAGTTCCGAGACACAGGTTGTATCCTCATTTGCATCTACTCCAGCCAATCAGAACTGCACAATTTAGATACCTCAGTTACATAAAATGGACCTAATGGGGAGCCTGGACAGGAACTTTCACTACAAAAGGCAGCTCCCTTTGGTCCCGATGGAACAGGAGGTCAGGTTGCTACCTGAGTCTGTGTCTCCTGAGAGCTGCAGCTTCTCTTGCTCAAATAAATGCGTTTTATTCTTTATTGCAGCCTGAAATTCATTTTGATTTACACTTTGTCAAGGACTGCACAGATGCTGACATTTCTAATCTAAGGAATTTTAGATTTGATATATTTTTGCTCATTTGTTGAAACAATGGTGATCCTTTTATAAACATAATTCTTTGAAAATATTTAGATTTGAAGACAGACATATAATTTCATTAGAATACTTTTTAAATAACATTTCTGATGAGTGTAATTTAACCACATTTTTACTTCATTTAGCACTTAGGAAACTGGAAATTATTTTATGCTATGATAACTTTCTTTCTTTTTCTTTTTTTCAAGCACTAATTGGGATATGAAAGAAACAGTAGTGCTTGGAAATATACTTTTCAAATTCCTTTCTCTTAGGAATTAGTAAAGTGGTTTGCGCGATGGTGCTGACCCTGCAGCCCCAACCAGCCCTCCTATGCAGCACTCCCTTTTTCCCTCTGTGGGTTCCCAGCATTGAATCAGAGCAGGGAAAATATCAGGGGCAGGAATACAGGGATGGACAGATAAAAGATCAGTATGTTCTTCACTTCATGTTCTATGTTGTAGAGTATTCCAAGCTACTAGAAATGCAGGGGAATGCCTCTGGCTACCTTCCCTCACTCGCCAGCCCAGGCCGTGACAGTATCTTTATAACGCTCTGCATTGAGATTGGTGGGACTGGACATTCCTCCCTGGATGTTCCCCTAATACACACTCAGACCAAACTGGACCCCGATACACTAAGCAGACTGCAGTGCCCATCAGACGACCTGACTTGCTAGCTCTGAACAGTTTGCTTGGTTTCTGTGAGCATCCTTTTCTTCGTCTGTGCAGCGGGACATGCAGTCTCCACTTGGCACTCCTCCAAGAATTCTAGAAAAGACTGCTCTAGAACAGGAAAACAACTAAATCTGTAACTTGCCACACAAATGAATGATTTCATTGTTGTTTTTGCTGTTTTCTCTGGGCTTTTTCCTGCTGTAAACCGGATCTTTCTAGCATCTGCAAATAATTCTGAAGAGAACCTCAGATCCAAAGCAAATTTAAGGAAATCTCTGGCTTCCTTCACCTCGTGGAAGACTTTGCTTCAGTAGCCCCCAGGCAGGCTTTAGGCTGCATCTCTGGGGTGGGTCCTGCAGCCTGTTGTGTAAGGGCGGCAGCTCCAGTGGTCCCCACAGCCTAGCCTCTCAACTCACTGCAGTCTCATCGAGAGCACGGAAACTTCCAGGCCTAGGCCAGGAGGAGCCTTCACTCAGGAGACGATTGTTTTTCAAGTGTGAAAAGTGTATTTCTGCCTCTCTGGTAGTCAGAAGACATGGTTTTAAAGGACACTGAATGATAACACATTTTCTGGGGCAAAAGTTTGTCCCTCTTCAATTGCCAAGCAGGTAATCTGCACCCAATTCTTCCTTTGTTCAGAACCCACTTCCCCCCTAAGGTGGCTCCTAGTCCCTGCCCGCCACATTGCTCTCTGTCAGTCTTCATGGACAGACCAAGTCTGTCTCCTGGGACCACACTGTAACCAGGCTCCTCCAAGCTCCCTGTTCCAGCAGGCTCTGACTCAGCCTTCCCTGTCGGTCTGTGCCGCAGCCGGTTTGGGCAAGAACCCTGCCAGGTCAGTTGACTGAAAATCCCCGCCCTCAGCATCTCTCTGCCCTCGTACCTTAATCACCCTGGCCTGCCTTCTGCAAGAACTCCGTCGGGATGATGTAGCAAGAATCCCCTGACCACTGGCATTTCCTCTTAGTAATTCTGCATACTCTGACCCCCAACCTGCTCCTTGGATGTGAATCCCCACTGGTCCTCCTTTTGGGGTTGGAGTTGAGTCCCATCTCTCTCCCCAGCTAGAACACCCCGTTATAGGAGGGCCACGTGACTACAGCACGCCTTACCCACCATCTTTAACAAGTGCTGCGAATGACATTTTCTTTAACAAGAGCACCTATTGCATTCTGATTCTGTGTATCTCTTTTCAGTGCTGGCTCTGTTTATTTTCAGTAAATCTATTTACTTCCGCTTTTTCACTATGTATTTCAGAGCCTGGTGTACCCACTATAGATGTTCGCTAAATAACTTTTGAACAATTAGAGGTATTGGTAAAGTTTTTATTGCTCTTTTGGACCCAGTAAGGCCTAGTGTGGGAATGTACATCTAGCCAGTGTAAACTTCCATTTCGGAATAGAAAATAAATAAGGCCTCACAACTGAAGTCTTCAGCAGCGAATGTCTAGTTAGAATTTAATACAGTGGTTTTCTTCCCATGTATTTATCTGTGCAGTTTCCTTCATTATCATGGAGGGTTTTCCACCTGTATCAATAACTTAATGATTCCTTTTAAAATTGTGATATTGCAATTTATAATAAGAAATAAATATTGGGTCTTCCTCCCCTTTCTGGCCGAGTTCCTAAAACTCTTGGAATTTCCCAGGTAACGAGAGGGATGAAGGTATCTTGCTGTGTTAATACGATGACCGCTGACTACAGGGGCCGCGTGTGTGGATGGGGCCGGTTGCTGACCGATATGTAGGGGGCGGGGCTGCAGGTTGAATGCATCGCCAGCAGCCACTGATTTACCAATCATGCCTGTGTAAGGAGCGTGGGCATCCCCACGCTCTCTCCCCATCTGCCTGTTCCTGAGTTACATCCTTTTATAAGAAACCAGTAATGAGTAAATAAGATGTTTCGGAGTTCCGGTGAGCTGCTGTAGCACAGGAATCAAACCCCAGAAGGGCACTGAAACCCCTAATCTACTATTCCCAGGGAGTGAGAGGCACAGGTGACAGGTGGGGTTTGTGACTGACAGGGGGCAGGTTTGTAGAACTGAGCCTTTAACCTGTGGGCTATGATGTCACCTTCAGGTCAGAATCCTGTCGGAACTGAGCAGCACCCCCAGCTGGTGTCCCCCAATCCTTCGTTGGTGGGGGAATCCCCACCCCTCCCCCACATTGGAATTGGGTATAGAAACCTTTAAAAATACATCTGTTTAGATTTTTAAGAAAGAATCCATTTAAAGATAAGTTAGTAGTATGTAAATAGTACATCTGTCAACCAAACACGTTGATTGGGCTGAAGGTTGTGGGGTGAGAATTGGTGCTGAACTCAGTGGTGCCCCAGGGGTGTGGGCAGCATGGGTGGTGTCCAAAGAGCCCATTTAGGGGAGAGGGAATGGAGGTCCCAGAAGACCAGTTAACTTGCTTCAAGAACCAGGGGACAAAGAAGAGGCTCTAGAAAGAGAATACAAATCTACTTGTGACCTAAGTCTCAGTTCTAGGACACTTGAACTCCAGAGAGTCCAAGAACAGCCAGCGAGTCCGTTCGCACTTCAACAGGTATTACTTTTTCCTGCCCAGATGCAAGGACGCCTTTCCCCGCTGGTACACCATTGCTCCATTTAAAGGCCATCTCCTCGGAAAGGCCTTTGTGGACCATGTTACATAAAACAACACCGCTTCTCTTGGAGTCTCCGTCTAGTCCCTTAACTCATTTTTTTTTCTTTTCCTGCACCTACCACTACCTGACATTATTAATTGACACTATGTATTGAATTTTTGTTTACGCCCCCTTGTGGGTGAAAAAGGGGCCACATACTAAACCTGACAAGGTCGGGGGAGGGCTGCCTGGTGGGTCTTAAACAAACTCAGAGACTGAAAGTAACCTCATAGGAAGGTCTGAAATTAAACCTTTGTAACTAAAAGCAGTTCACGAAGGTCAGTCTGTACCTTCGCTGAGCCTGTGTATTGTCTTTTTGCATCTTTGATAACAGACTTTGGAATGTCAGGGTAATTTCCTTTTTCCAGAGCCCTCAGGGCACACTCTCCCACCAGAACACAGACCAGGAGCCCCTCATTGATATTAACTCATTGCTATTGTGTTAACTGTTAATTGTTAACCGTCCTGTACCCACCAAGGTAAAAGAAGTAGGTATCTGTTTTACTTTGTATCCAATCTCAGAATTTCCCCCCTTTGGTTTCTCCAGCCTTCCTCATATATCTCCGATAGATTTCATGTAATCCCTTTACGTCTCCCCTTTTGATTCTGATGCATAAAAGAAGTGGTAAAACTGCAATTTTCTGGACCATTTTCTCAACCTGTTGAGATTTTGCTTCCCGGCCATTGTCGTCACTGTGGCTCAAATAAACTCATAAAAATTCTCTCTGGATTTGGACGTTTCTTATGCCAACACCCTGTCCTGCTTTAATGAAAACTCCATGAGGACAGGGGCTTTGCGTTGCTCACTTGTGTACAACCGGAATCTAGAACACGGCCTGGCAGATGGGGCTCAATCAATCATTGTTGAACGAATAAAAGAATGAAGAATCATTAGCGTGATCAACACGAGGTACAGGAGCCTAGCCCAGTTGACACATAAAATTAGCCATCAAAGCTTGCAAGACCTCCAGGTTTACATAATGTGTTAAGTTCCTAAGGTCAGAGAACAAGAAAAACACCCCTTCCTTGGTGGTTGCAGCAAAATCCGAGAGAAGATCGGGCCGCCTCAGAGTGCATGGTGACCCTGAGCAATCCCGGGGCAGGCGCAGGGGCAGTGGGTGACAGTGGGACCAGTCTAGGCTGCACGGTGGGTGTGGAAAGAGGCAGCCCCGACTGTGCCGCGAGGAATGGGCTTATCAGGGAAAGGAGATCAAAGAAGAGGGAGGACTTGCTGGCGAGTCCTGCAGCAAGGAGCTCCGACCCGCGTTCACCACAGACATTGTCCTAGCCGACCTACAGCGCTGTCAGCCCGGTCTTCCCTTTATAATCTTCTTAATTTCCAAGCACCATCCTTTATTTGTTCAAGAATAAGGGGAAAGATAAGAGATTAGTTGTCTGCCCTGGTCGCATCACAACTATAGAATTCTTTCAAGATATGAAAACCCACGGATAAACTGTGGTGCATTCAATAAAAAGATTGAACCATCGATACACTTAACAGCATAAGTGAGTTTCAGACGCATTTATGCACAGAGAAAGAAGCCAGGCTCAAAGGGCTGCACATGCTTGCTTCCGTTTCCGTGACCTTCCTGCATACACGAAGAACCGAGACACAATCAGACTGGCGTTAGCTAAGGGTTGGGGGTGAGGGCAAGAGGTTGACTACACAGGGGGATGGAGGGGTTTTCTGCTGTACCTTAATTATGGTGGCGGTCACGTGACTGTCTGTATGTGTCAAAATGAGCAGAAATAAATGACACCGAAGGAAAAAGCATCAAAAGCAAAAATAAGCAAGTGGGACTGCATTCAACTTCTGCACAGCAACGGAAACCAACAATGCAATGAAAAGGCAGTCCCCCTGAGTGGGAGAAAGTAACGTAAATCATGGATCTGGTGCTGGACTAGTGTCCAAAATATCAAAGGACTCACACAGCTCAGCAGAGAAAAAAAAAGTGATTAAAAAATAGGCAGAGGATCTGAATAGACATTTTCCCGAAGAAATCCAAATCAAAACCACGCTGAGGTATCAGCTCACATCTTTAGGATGGCCGTCATCAAAACAAACAAACAAACAAAAACAGGAAGTAGCCAGTGTGTGTGAAGACCTGGGGGGAGGGGCCCTTGCGCACTGTTGGCGGGATTGTAAATTGGTGCAGCCGCTGTAAAAACAATACAGAGGGTCCTCAAAAAATTAAAAAATAGAACTACGTACCATCCACCAATTCACTTTTGGGTGTTTATCCAAAGAAAATGAAAACATTACTTCAAAAAGATACATTCGCCCCCATGTTCATTACAGCGTTATATACAATAGCCAAGTGTTTCTATACGAAACAGCCTAAGAGCCCTTTGCTGCATGAATGGTGAATGGATAAAGAAGTTGTGGTGTGTATATTGTGATTGATATATATATATATATATATATATATATATATATATATATTTTCCATATACACAATGAAGAATATTTCAATGAATAATACATTTGGCCATAAAAAAGGAAATCTTGCCATTTGTGACCACATGGATGGACCTCAAAGGCACTTTGCTAAAGACAGTACGTCAGACAGAGAAAGACGAATATCGTATGATCTCCCTTATATGCCTTATACATGGAATCTAAAAAAAAACAAAAACAAGAAAAAACAAACATACAAACACTCACAAATCAAACTCATAGATAAGAGAACAGATTGGTGGTTTGCTAGACGCAAGGGTTGTGAAGAGAGAGATAAATGGGTGAACTTTTTGTAGTTTGAAAAATTGAATACAAATTTAAAAATTAATAAATAAAAATAAATGGATCTTAGTACCCCTTTGCTTAGAACCTCTCATGGCTTCCAATACCATTCAGAGTGAAAACCAATGACCTTAAAATACTAACTTATAATCAGCTTATGGTCCAAACTGAGACCACTTTAAACATGAAAGGAGATGCTAGAAATACTTTTTTCCAAAAAAAAAAAAAAAAGAAAGAAAGAAAGAAAGAAAGAAAGAAAGAAAGAAAGAAACTACCAGAATTGTGCACTTAAAAGTGTGAACTTTACTGCATATAACTTACGGCTCTATAATATAAAGGGGAAAGTATTAGGTTGCAGAACGTTTTGGCCTTAATGAACGAGAGCACCTCCTTCCAGTGCCATCGTCCCAGCGGGCTTCCTGGGCCAGGCCCGAAACCCCACCAGGCGGGGACTTAGCCGCTTGGCGCGCCTACGCGCACTTAACACGGGGCGGGCCTCCTGCCAATGCCAGGCAGCTTCTCAAGCTGTTAGGATAGAGTCCTCAACTCCTATTAATCCCATTAAGAACAAGCCAATGACTTTAATTTGGATTCCTGATTGAACTATAAACTGCGCTCCATCTGCTTCGTAGTCTAAGCAACAGTGAGGCCAACACTTCCTGCAGAGGAATTAACGACTCAAATTGGGGAAACGGACAGTTGAGGATGGTGCCAACCCTCTGGTGAGTAGGGCGCTCTCCTTCAGTCTGAGACGGGACACTTTTTTTGGTGTGTCCATTCATAATAACTCTTGGGTGCACCTGGCATTCGTGTGGGTGCAGAAAGGCTGCTGCCTTTGTTCATGCAGCTGACAAAAGTGTCCCCCCATCACCCATTTGGGCAGTGTCCCTGCAGACTTGCAGGCTTGTCCCTGTGGTGCTTCTTGTCCCTAATGTGGGCCTTCACTCTCACGTCTTAGCTGATACTTTCCTTAAATTTACTTTGAGACTTTGCTCTGTGACCAGCCCAGGGAGTCTCTCAGAGCCTTAGGAGCCCAACTAGGTCCAGGGAGGGTGGCTGCAGCTGTGTGACGAAACCCGTGTGATGAAAACAAATCGGTGCAGCGATTATGTCGGTCAATAGGTTCTGTCTTGGTTGGCTTAGTTTTTGTTTGTTTGTTTGTTTGTGTTTTATTTTTACCTTGGCCATACTCCAAGGCAGAGCTTGTATGGCTAAGCTTGATCTCTGCAGGCTTTTGAGATACAAAAACAAGGAGAAGAATGGGAGAGTGAAAAGAAATGAGGCTCTTTGGGTGGAACCCAGGTGGGGACTGTGGAATTCAGTAAGTGTTGAAGAGAGACCCGAGGGAGTAATGATACCAGGCAAAGAGAGAGGAGAGAAACAAAGCGCTATTTTAAGCTTCATTGCTGTCATCTATATTCAAGATACGTCAGCAGAAAAAAACCTGTTAGCTTGCAATTAATCTGCGTTACTCAAGTTTTGCTGCTTTTAATACTTTTCCTTATTCTGCTCTCACTTTCATCGTCCATCAGATCTTGGGTCACAGCTATGATGAACTCTTGCCTTTGACCTGGGAGATACCTTGCCCTTCTCCTGTTTCTCCCTCCTGTACATAATCAGCCACCAAAATATTGGTCTCACCTTAGAAATCTGTCTCGCCTCTTCTCCATACAATGGCTGATAATTTTCTTATGTGAGGCAACTGTTGAAACAGTCTCCTGAACCATCTCTACCTCTAGCCTATCCTTGTCCATCCTTTCCCCACTGCATCGCAAGAAGGCTTTCTAGATTGCACGTCTGACTGTGCTTGCCCCTCGCTTAAAACTCAAAGACTCTGTGCTGCTTGCAGGATGAGACACAACCCAATCTCCAACAAGATATGGGAGACCTTCTATGGTTTTGAGCCAACCTCCTCCATGCCCATCTCCCTGCGGGCACCAAGAAATGCTGACCTATTAGAAGTCCTCACATCGGTCCAGGCTCTGTTTATCGCATCTTCATGTCTTTGGACCTACAGATCCCCTTGCTCGGGTGTTCTAAGTCTCTCCCTGATCCTCACACTTCGGCTCCTTCTTTAGTTCTCACTCCAAAGTCTCCTCTCTTTTCTGGAATCTCGTCTGTACTCCTTGGCATCCTCAGTTTCAGACCCTCCTCTCTTCCACCGCATAAATACAAGAGGACTTTGAACTAAATAATTAATATTAGAAGAAATATTTCTTCTAAAATGAATATTTTTTAATGTGGAATACATTAGTGTTTCTTTGTCTCAACCCCCTGATTTCGGAATAAGATTTTGCTGCTAACAAATAGTTATTAAAGGGCTGTGCTTGGTTTTACTGTGCCTAATCATCTCTCCCCCAAAACAATCAGTCTCCACCACTGGCCCAGTGAATTATGGGGCCACCTTATAATGCAACCAGCACAAATTATAGCCTGCTTTGCAAAAACAACTGTATTGATATATAATTCACATACAGAGTTTATATATTTAGAGTGTACACACAACTCGATTCTTTTTTTTGTATATCAACAGGGTTTGGTGCAGGCTCCAATATTCTGTTCAAACGTTTCCCTGATTCTTAATCTTTAGCCTGGCTTCCTGCCCTCATCTCTGGATCCACATAAGTCTCTTACTGGTCAGAGGCTGCGCTAAAGCCCCCCGGCCCACTTATATTTTCGCCCTTGACCACTGGATGTGTATGGCTTGGAGGCTGCTGTCACAGTGTGAGGAGTCCATGGTGTTGCCCTATATTCAGCCCGGGACTAGCAGATGGGAGGTTCCCCGTCTGGCCTCTCCGGAGAAGGCGCAGCCGCGGGTGTGCACAGTCTTCCAGACTGACAGGGATGGGCATGGTTTCCTCCATAAACCTGGCTTTCTAGGAGCGGTCCCCACGTCAGTGTTAGGTCAGAGGCTGTATTTAAGCCTCGTGTGCTCGAGAGGTTTCTGCTGTGTTGATGGGTCTGCGTGCAGTTTGGAAAATATGCTCAGGCCCAGCCCAGGACATGTGTGCGGCCTTCCTGCCTCCCACGGTCGACTGCGATCTTCTCACGTGTACCTCGGTTCTCTCTAGAAAACTCCCCGAGCGCTGTCAATTTGCTTCTGGCATGGAGCTACCAGCCTCCTCTTAACCGCTCTCCACCAAGACCTCCTTCGCTTTCACAACACCCAGTCAGTGTCTTTGTCTTTTTAAGCCCTGACTGGATAGCTTATCAACTACACACATTTGTTTTTCAGTTCTGGAGGCTGGAAGCCTGAGATCAGAGTACCAGCAGAGTTTGGAGAGGAGTCTGTCCCCCCAGTCATAAAAGCCATCTTCTTGCTGCATCCTTAGTGGTGGAAGGGGCTAGCCTTCTCTCTCAAGCCCATTTTTCAAAGAACTACTCCCCTTCCACCCTCCTGACTGATGCACCTCCCAAAGGTCCCACCTGCTAAAACTATCATCTTTGAGGCTCAAGATTTTAACATATGATTTGGGGAGGTGCACAAGGTATTCAGACATAGCACCCATAGGCCAGGAATCAGAGTGTGAAGCTCTTTTCCTCATGGCCAGCTGTTCCCCCAGGCATCGCACAGGAGCTGGGGAGGTGACCCACCTTTCCCCGAGTGACACCAGTCTTCCATTAGCAGGGAAGTGGGTGCCCCTGGTCTTCCCAGCTGGCTTCTCCCAGCATGGCACCTCCTCCCTGTGAGAGGACTGGGACAGTGAGGGGCAGTTAATGAAAGACAGGGTGGGAAGCGTTCTTGACCTGCATCCCCTAAAGTTAATTCTTTCCCCCTAGGCTTGAGGGGTGGGTGGAGAGAGCCTTGTACCTCTCGGCCACTGCTGGAACAGGGAGCAGGGCTTCTGTGACATGGGGCTGCAGGATAAAAGCTGATGGCAGCCTGCCTGCCCAGGCGGACCCCTAACCCCACAGTGTGAGCTGCAGCAGGGGCACCTCCACCTTCTTGGGTGCCCAGGCCAGAGTGGCTGGAACTCCGGGCTGGGGCTCCCATGCCATGGACTCGGGCTTTTCATACTGAAATTTAGTAAATTTTTGTGAATACATATTTCTTCACCTGAGAGTGTCCTTGGGACAATTTCCAAACACTTTAAAGAATTGCTTTTTGTTTTGTTCTGTTTTATCACTTCACCAGCTAAATTGTTCTTTTGCTGGGGAAAGAGTCCACCGAGCTCCTTACTCCATCACCCCCGAGGTCCTGGAACGACTGTCTCCCCATCGCCAGTGCACGACCTGCCACATCCGGCCATGGTGGACGCTGTGTCCACACTCATCTCAATTTGCATACCTCACCACTTCGATTTATCTGTATACACCTCTACCTCCTAACTTTGAATTTTTGCAGCTCTGCTCCAAATTCACCTCTCCCCCCACAGACTCAGTTTTCATTTAGCTTCCTGTTCTTTATATGAAAGTGTTTATTGAGTTCTTTCAAATCCTTGGCTTTATTTATCTGTAGCAGATGTCTATGTGCTTAGCATACAAAAGGCATATAATAGATCTTAGCCAGTCTTCCTTCCTTCCTTCTTTCCTTCCTTCCTTCCTTCCTTCCTTCCTTCCTTCCTTCCTTCCTTCCTTCCTTCCTTCCTCTGCAGCACTCGCCTGCTATGCCTTAGGTTCAGGTGCTAATGAAACCCACCTTCTCTTCCTTGCTAGACTACTCAGTCCCTGAGGGTAAGGGCACCCATTTTTCTTTCCCTGAGTTTCCCACAGAGCTGGCACTATTCTTTTCATGTGGCAGGCAGTCAATACATATCTGTTTATTGATTAATTACACACAGTGAAATTGTCCTTGCCAGAGTTCTTCCAGAGGAAGAAAAGGTAAGACACCAGCATCAGGTTATGTCTGCATGCATGCTTAGGCAGGAGAGCAAACTGTGGCAGAGGCTGTTGGGCAATCTCAATTCCTTGGACTACATCTCCTGCCAGATGATCAGGGTGCACAAGAGCTGTAGATGGTGGAAAACCTGGCAACAACAAGCACTCCATCAAAAAAACTAAGAAAGAGGCCATCCAATGAGAGAAGAATGCGCTGTCACGGCTGAACACAGATCGCAGGCATTCAGAGAAATCCTGATGCAAAACTTTCCCGGGATAGTAGAAGTCTTACTGTGGAAGGCACAACACCTTCCAGAATGAGCTGGCATTGCCTCTTGTGGGAAACCAAACCGTGGGGTGTGCCAAAGAGAGTGGTAGAGAGGAGTACCAGCTGGATTAGAACCAAGTTTGTATTGAACAAATTGAAATTTTCTCTTTAGCCCAACGCATGGGTCAAGAGCACTAGGCAGTTACAGAAATATATATGTTCACTGTACATTAAAATAGCCAGACTCTGTGTTCTGTGGGTGGGCTGGATGGAAATGACCCTGACCAGCAAGGGAACGAGTTGGCCTCTGTGTCTGATGCTGCTTGTGAGGACTGAGAAGCCTCAAATAACACCAGACACTTATGAGAACCCAGTCTGATAAGGAAGGGAGGAGAATGGCGACATCTGGCTGGATGTCTTATGCACAAAACATCGCCCTGGCAAGGAGGAAGAGAAGCTTTTGATAAAAAGATGCCTTTAAAAAATGTACTGCAGCCCTGGCTGGTATGGCTCAGTGGATTGAGCGCCAACCTTCGAACAAAAGGGTCGCCGGTTCGATTCCCAGTCAGGGAACGTGCCTGGGTTGTGGGCCAGGTCAGGTCCCCAGTGGAGGCTACGTGAGAGGCAACCACATGTTGAAGTTTCTCTCCCTCCCTTCCCCTCTAAGATAAATAAATAAAATCTTTTGAAAAATGTACTGTAAACATCACATTTAACAAAAAACAACGCCTTTCCACTTCAAGAGTTCCTAGACTGTTCCGGAAAGTGGACACGAAGGGGAAAAGAAGCTGCACCGAGGCTGACGGCCTGCGCTTCTGCCCCTCCCCTGCCCTCACGCCTTTCTGCTCCCGGCCTCCATCCCGTGCAAGTTTTATGTGGTCGGGATCGCAACCTGCGCATTTCCCCGCACTTGCATCTTTCCCCTAGCGCTCTATCGTTCGTATTTTGTATGTTACCAGCTTTCCAAAGGCGCCGTTTTAATGGCTGCATAACAGTCCATCCGATGGATGTTATCATTTAATAAGTCCTTTCATTATCTATTTCATTTTTTATTATATCAACAGGATGGGACACTATGGTGTGATAAACATACTTCTGCAAATATATGATGTGCACTTATTTTCCCTTATGTCCTAGGTTATTTCGTTTAAATGGATTCCCGGAAGTGAAGCTATTTAGTTTTTTTTTAATTTTATTTTTTAATATATCAATGGAATGGGAAACTACAGTGTGATGAACATACTTCTGCAAATATATTAGGTGTATTTATTTTCCCACTTGTCCTAGGTTATTTCATTTAAATGGATTTCCGGAAGTGAAATTGCTGGCTCATCATAACCCTGTATGAACATTTTTAAACGCTTGATCCATTAATGCCAAATTGCTTTGCAGGAAGACTTCCTCATCCACTTACATCGCTCAGCACTGTATGGGAATTCTTAGAAAAATAAATATTAAGATACAGAGAGAGCATGCCAGAGTCTTTAGGTAGGAATTAATGGGATCAGATGACAGGAAATAAAATCATATCAATAATGTACAAATAGAGACTATTCCTGGTATATACCTAATCAATAAGTGGGTGATTATCTTCAGCTAATCACCTTTATTCCAGAGTCAGCTGCTGTGGCACCACCTTTACGCCACCCTCCCACATTACCCCTGCCAAAGTAGGCGTCTCTTTTCCTTGTGGATATTCCTCCCTTTGACCTCTGTTATTAAAGTTAGTTCCACTGATGGTGCCTTCTCAAACTCAGGTTCATCACAGGTACTCATGCAGTGTTTGCTAAATTTAATGTGTACGCCCAGGAAGATCTATGGGCATACGGACAGAGAGGAAGTAGGAAGAGAGATGAGCTGTGGCTGGTTCTGGGAAGACAGGATGAAGTGAGCAAATCAGTTTGCAGAGTTGGCTTTCTCTTTGATCAGGATGAGGAAAATGTTGGCATCGAGATCTTCTGGAGCCGGTAGGGAGGAGAGACTAGGGAACCGGGTGGGCGGAGGCCATCTCGCGTGTGGGGGTGTAGGGCTGAGTGCTCACACTTGGAGAAAGGTGCCTGCTGATGTCTGCGTATTGTGGTGAGGTCTCCTGGGAGTCGCAGCCAGATCACACTCCTGTCGTTTGTGCTGAAGGTGGAGGTGGGGAGTATATTTCCTAAAACCCCACATGTACCCCACTATCAATCACCTTGGGAAGAAGACATCTTTAGTAGGAAAGAACCGGGCTGAGGAAACCTCCTGAGTTCTGTAAACACAATCAGTGTGGCCTGGGTCCCACGGAGGGGAAAGGGAGGCTGCATGCACTTCCTTTCGCTGTAGGGAAATTTTCAGGGCAACCTTCCCATGCCTTGGTCACATGTCTCTGCAGCCCCATGTGGCCCTCAGGGAAGGGGCTTGTCTCAAGGCTGGAGGAAAGAAAGCCAGAGGAGCGTGGTGTCGGGGAGGGGGCTTGCATGGAGTCATCATCAAGACACAGCTTTGCTCAGGCAGTTGGTGCCTTCCCGAGTCACTGCCAGATAGTGAGCTAAGGTCAGATAAATGATGAGATGCAGAAAAGGCCAGCGGACCTGCTCCTGAGCACACCTGGAGCATCACCGTGGGCAGCAGTCGAGCCCAGCTCGTGACTGCATTAGGCACGCCCAGTGTCCAGACGCGAAGGGCAGAAGGAGCGGCTGCCGCTGCGGCTCACCGCAGTACGGCAGGGACCCGAGGAGTCCCTCTGCTCAGGCTCGCCTCCTCCTCCTGCCACGTGACTCTCACCTGTGTAGACCCAGTGATTCCCTGCATGCACCTTATACATTTGCTGGATGCTCGTCCATTGTCTTCAAGGAAAGAGATGGCACATGTAATTTATATTAAACACAGATGTTAAATCCTGAATTGGCAAAGTCAAAATCTGGTCATCTTTAACGAAAAGTTCAGGAAGGAAGAAGAAGAAGGGAACTTAAAGAGGGAGAAATCGATTCTTCTCTCTTCACAAAAAATAAAAACAAAAACCAAACAGACAAATTTGAAACCTACGGAATCAATTAACCAAGATGCTGGGGATGTAAATATGCTGCGGATCTGAACATATTTACAAAGGAAAGGAAAGTCTTTTATTAAAAGACTTAGAAGTGGCCTTTGAACTAGGGGGATTTGACTACAGGTGATTGCATCATTTTTACTGTTAAGTCGATACATTCACTGCTAATTAAGCATGTCTAAAAAACAGGCAAGTTTTCTTGGAATGGAAAGACGTAGGAAAACATGGAGAACAGACTTTCTCAGCCATCAGAAAAGCTGACACCTTTTGGGTGTGTGTTTAATGTCTAGTGGGTGTGACCCCCCAAGATGCCCAAACACACCTTATGAAGATCAGAAAGGGAAAACTCGAAGAAAAAGCAAAGTTCTAAAAATATGGGATTCATAAAAAAAAAGTTGATAAACAACATCGATTCTCTAACTTAAGCTACGGAATGGAGAAACTTACCTGTCTAATATAAAAAAAAAATAGCCTTTTTAAATAAAAACATTATCGGGATGCAATGACATGCCATAAAAGGTTACAAAAGGCATGCAATTGGTTTGGAAAGCTGCTATCATTATTAATATGGCTTAGGTGAACCAGTAACAGATGGACGGTTCTTCCTGCCAGGAGAACACCCTTCATCTCTGTGTGTGCAAGTGAATGAAAGACCTCTCTCCCCTGATCAACAGCGCCCTCTACTTCTACGTCACTTCTTCACAACGATTTCTGTTGGACAGAGTCCGTCACTCCTCCGGGGATCTCTACCGAAGCGTTTTCACGCTTAGTGGGCGCTTGGTAAACAGGGACCAAGTGCATGCAGGAAAAAACCTGGTCATTGCAAAGTGCTCTTCCTGAATTTCAGCTTCAGTAATGCATCAGCTGTGAAAGTCAAGTCTCATTTGCAAATTGATAGTGAAGTGGAATTACCTCAGTCCCCTTCAACTTCAATATTTGATAGCCCTGTGAATCAAATGGAAAATAAATAGCCCCACTGGTGAGCTTCCATTGACCTATTCTGGGCAAAGTTCTGTGCGCAGCATGAGGATGGCTGAATCGATAGAACTCTAAAGCCTCAAACCCATCTTGGAGATGTTTGAATGCCCGAATGGAAATGTTGACCTTTTCTTGTTGGAAACTCACTCCCCTGTTTAATGAAGTTGCAGCCGCAAAGAAAAGTGCATGGTCAGCTGGAGCCAGAAGATAATTTCATACTGATTGGATGTTGATCGTTCCCGATACCAACCCCCCTACCCTGGATCTTGCCACTGCAGACCCTCGTTAAGGGGCACAGCCTTGAATGGCTGGGTCTCCAACCCCTCCCTGAAGCACAGCCAAGAGAAAGGAGATTTCAGGAAGACACCAGCTAAGGGGTATGTCTGTCACCCACCCATTCTCCAAGGGACTGAAAAATGGATCAAACAAGACACTGAAATGCTGTCACCTGGGAGGTTGCAAAGGTGATAAAAAAACGGTGATTTGAAATTCTGGCTTCTCTCCAGTTCCTAGAAACAGGAAGGATGACATGTTCATGGAACACACAGATCTTAGAATTAGATGTTGACACAGCTTCCCCCTGGGCTCAGGGTGAGGCCTGGGGATTTTTAGTGAACACCTTGACAGCTGGGGAGAAGCCAGATTTCCCTGGTCCCCACCCCCACGGGAAGGAGGTGGCCCTTTGAAGAAGACACAAGGCACTCTGAGTTCCTAACTGTGCGGCTACCAGAGCAGTCGCCACGTTCCCCATCTCAGGAAAGGCTGAGATTGTCACTCAGTGGCAGCGATCCGTCCCTTTGATCCACAGAGATGTATCTCAGCAGAGACACAAGAAGTTTCTCTTTCCTGACTTAAGAAGATTTAAACAGAGCCTCCAAATCAGAACACTAAGGAAACTGGGCCTCTTCTGACAGAGAGGGTCCTGTTCTTGTTTGTTTTTAAACGGTCCGATCGGAGTCCCCCCACAGCAGACTGAACCACCTTTCAGAAAAGAGGTCGTGAGCTGCTTCTCCTTCAGAGGGGTCCAGGCCTGTTCAGAAAGACTTCTCCGCAATGGTTTCAAGCTATTAAGATGCCAGTGAGCAAACAATGGGCAAGGCGGTGGCTTGGGTGTCCTTGAGGGCCCATGTCACTCACCCAAATCGAAAGCTTCATTTCATCACCCGTAACGTGGGAGTTTAGAAACATCCCTCCCTCACGGAGCGTTCAAGAGAACTGAATGTGGCACTGTGCGTGCCGTGTCTGCTGCGGGGCCACCCCTACGGAGCCCCTCAGTGACAGTGAGTTAGCTCTCTTCTCACCGAGAATCCATTCGGCTCGAACCAAACTTTCACAACTGACCTGGGAGTTGTGATTAAAATGTAAATATGTATTGCTCTCCGAAGGTGTCCACCTGAAAGGTTTCAGGAGAGAGAAGTTTTAATAAGCACACGAGCCTACAGTGGTGACACGCTGACATTTCAAAGCAATAATGTTTGTGCGGAGTGAAGACAAAGGCCGACACCTAATGTGACTGCGCTGCACCTTCGCCTCGGCCCCTTCCTGCCCCCCAGGCAAGTCTGTGCGCCCGAGCTCAGCACGGCGCCGCTTGCTTTGTTTGCAGGTGAAATCCAAATCCAGTGTCAGCCACTGATTTGTCATTGCTGTTTGTTTAATGTTGCAGCCAGCAAGTGTAAATAACAGTCTCGCGATCTTTCTCCAGAACACGCGCACACAGACCGCCAGTTGGCGAGACACCCGGTCCCAAGGGAGCGCTATCGACGTGAGGTCCCGAGGGGAGACCCAGGGCGACCGCCCTCTCCTGTGAGCCCTGAGGGGCGGCTGTGAGTGTGATGGAATTTCTCCAAGGGTCCACAAATGCCACCTGCTCAATGTGTCTTTGGTCTACCACTGAATTCATATAGTCATCGAATCCTAAAGAAAACATCAAAAGGAAATGCCCTGTAGCAGAGTAAAGTTATTATGAAATATATTTGGGCATATCCATGTCAAGTGATGATGTAAAGAACTAGGAAAGGCAAGCTCCTTTGGATAGAAAACTTTTTATACGTCCTGTCGAAAATCAGACAAATGGATGGACGAGACACGGGAAAACCTACCTGTCCCCTTACCCATGTGACTTCGGCGTAGCATTGTGTAGTTGAAGGGAATGGACCGCTTTATAAGTGACATTTGTAAAATTCACTAATTTTTGAGGGAATAAAATTTTCAGTAAGTACTTTGCTACTACTATGTACTGATAAAAGTTCCTGATGGATAAAGGGCTTGTGTATAACATAATCTAAGCACATAAAATTGAAATAAAATCAACACTTTATGAGATCTTTTGAGGGGAAAATGCTTGCAAATTTTGAAGTGATAAAAAAAATCTTAAGGGAATAAAATCCAGCCATTTTATCTTTCATAAAATGAAATTTTCTCTATGGTAATATGAAACAAAATAATTTAAGCTTCAGAAAACAGTTCTTGAAATCATCAGTGAAGAAGATGATATCTAAAATAACTGTAAGATTTATACATATTTATAATAAAAGCTCTCCCAGTTTATAATGGTTATGTTAGTAAAGAAGAATTCACAATAAATTCTAATCAGAAATGAGAAAAAAGAGGATGTTTTCATCTGTTATATAACCAAGTACAGAAAAATGAAGTCATTTGGCATTTGAAATTTGTGGTGAACTGGTTATGCAATGGGGGACAGTAAAAACCTACAGAAATCTTTCAAAAATTAACATACAAAAATCAAGAGTCATAAAAATGTTCAAGCTCTTTGAAGCACCAACCAAAGAATGAATATTAAGGAAGTTATCTGAGGGCAAACTGCATATCTTATCAAGAGTTAATATCCAAAATATCTAAGAACTCATACAATTCAATAACAAAAAATAAACAATCCAATTTAAAAATGAACAGAGGAACTAAATAACCATTTTTAAGGGATATATATATATAAATGGTGAACAGGTACATGAAAAGATGCTCAACGTTACTAGTCATCAGGGATATGCGAATCCGAACCCCGATGAGTACCACCTTCCCCCTGTTGGAAAGGCTATCCTCAAGAAGACAAGAGATAAATGCTGGCAAGGGTGTGAGGAAAAAGGAACCCTTGGGCACTCCTGGTGGGAATGTGAACCGGCTCAGACACTATGGAAACAAACAGCACAGAGGTTCCCACTAGATTAAAAGTAGGATTACTATATGATCCAGCAATCCCACTTTTGGGTATGTATCCAAAGAAATACAAACAGAATTTTGAAAAGGTATCTGCTCTCCCATGTTTATTACAGTATTATTCACGCTAGCCAAAATACGGAAACATAAACGTGTTTGCCAATGGATGAATGGATGAAAAGATGTGGTA
This sequence comes from Glossophaga mutica, assembly GCA_039655065.1. Taxonomy (NCBI): domain Eukaryota; kingdom Metazoa; phylum Chordata; class Mammalia; order Chiroptera; family Phyllostomidae; genus Glossophaga; species Glossophaga mutica. Next base: position 12,812,307 of record CM077315.1, on the reverse strand, counting down.
TTGGGATACACACTGGAATATTACTCAGCCGTGAGCTAGGAGTCCTGCCATCTGGTTAAACATGGGTGCTGTGTGCGAGCTGGCAGCTGCCTCCCCACCCGCGCTTTCATCCCAGGGGGGTGGGAGCTGGGACTTCTTCTCCAGCCAAGGCAGCCAGATGGCAGCAGGGCTCCAGGGGCTGTGTGCTGTAGGACGCCTGGGAAGTGGCCTTTCCTTCCCACGCAGTGGCTGGCGGTGGCTCCGTAAACAATCACAGGCTTGCTCTCTTAGGCTTTAATACCAACCACCCCCCTCCCCCCTCCCACCTTGTGTGCTCTCTACAGGTTTTTCACTACCTGCGGGCCTCTGAACAGGGAGCTTAAGACACTCACAGGTTTATTTACAACCGAGGGAGGCTCGGCTGGGATGGCGACCACTCAGCCAAAAGAAAAGAATTATTCAAAAGCAAGATCAAGAGACATTCAGTAGTTTGGTTTAAGCTGTGTGCTGCTAAAATTTACTTTTAAGTGCCTGTTTTCTTTGAACAACGCTGCTTCCTAGAATCAGTCTCTGCTTTCCCATATCCCATGTGGCATATTCAAGAGGATATGTTCTGTTTTGGGGGGGCGATACATATCCTGAGCAACCCCCACTATAAAAATTGCTCCGTTGCATTGCAATCAGCCCATCTGTTTGCCTGTGTCTTCTGTGAGCCTCTCAGGTAGACACTCAATTGTTTTGATCATGGTAACTCGAGCATCTCATGCAGCACCTAATCTGTGAATAAGTATTTACTGAACGATGAATGAATGCATGCACAATGAGACCTTGCTTATAATGAGACCTATCCTCCAGCAATGAAGTTGAAGGTCAACATTTCCTCCCTCTGACAAATATGTAATGTCAAATAGACAACAAGTCTGAGCAACTTATAGCTAGGGCAGGCCTTTAAGGGATCCTGTGCTCAGGACCTTTCTTTTTACAGTTGTCTAAGAATAATGGTGAGAAGCAGCTGAAGTCACAGGGTGCATTGTGGTGACAGCCAGATAGCTAGCTAGCTACTGTCCCTCCATATTGAAATCAATACACAGACATACATCAATAAATCTAAACATACACCTGCGCTTCTATGCCCCATGGGTGCATGTGTACATTGCATATGAGCATATTTTATATATACATACGTACATATGTATTTAAACTGGACTGCATTTAAAGAATGCTCACCACATGCTGGCCTTCCTCTCCCCACCCCACCCCTTTCCCTGCCCACACACCCTCTGCAAACCTCTGAGGATCCCTGGTTGCAGACACTGGCTCTAAGGATGCTAGGACACCCGTCGGGAGGTGGCCACAGGTCCACCGTGTTGATCCAGGCTGTGAGGGACCAGAGCCTACGCCAAGGCGGCATGGAGAGAAGAGGTCTGATGGGGGGAGAGAGGTGGGGGCGCATTCAGGGGATGGAGTCACGAAGACACTCCCGTGTTGCTCCTCCCCTGGGAGCCGGTGGTGCCCCGAGTTGGTCGGGGACAGCCCTGTTTCTGGCTTGAGATGTGCACTCGATGCAAGAGACCAGAGGGGTCTTCCTGGGTGAGGACACACGCACGCTGTGGAGGAATTCTCTCCAGCTCATGAAAATTTATAGCTGCGCTGTATCAAAAAGTCCTGTAACTTGAGGTGTTCCTGCATTTGACAGATGACCCCCCTTCCAAGTGAGCAGGCCCACAGGCTGGTGACACAGAACAGCCCCTCCTCTGATAAATGCTATCCTGCGTTCCAGAACAAATTCCCGGGCGCCTCCTGCCTCAGTTATCTGCGGTTCTTCCTCTTGGCTCCGGTCTGCAGATAAAACCGTCTGTCCTGTCTCACCTCTGTCTTTGAGGACTATGGTCTTTCGCTCTCAGAGGAAAGACCCAGAGGAAACTTTGAGCCCTCCATTTTGCACTGGACTTCTCAATGTTTTTGACCTTGGCCTCCCTTCTCGCTAAACAGGGCTTTCTGGCAGCCCTGGCCAGGCTCTTATCTCCCCCATCCGCGCAGGGGTGTCGGAGTGTCCCAGGGAACCATTAATCCAGGGCCGCAGCTCGACCTCAGCTCTTTAGAACCTCTCCGGTGCCCGAGTGCCCCTGGAGGTCCAGGCAGACCGCGCTGGGTGGCTTTTACCCACAGACCCTTTTCAGAGCAGCGAGCTGATTGATGGCAAAGTGGAGAATTAAACATTTATGGATGGAAGACCAGAACGGCACAGGAAGGAAGGAGTTTAAGTGCATGTGCTTGCTGGAGAGACATTATCCACATCAGCACTGTGGTTCCTCAGAGCAGCGCCCATTACTCTCATTACTGTTGGCCTCCAAGGAACATCACCTCCACGCACTTCTGTGCAGCTTCGAGCCATCAGATTAGGTCATTGAGCTGCTTCTCCATCCAAGCAATTGCAGAAGACTTGGAATCTCTTTTTCTTTAAGATGCGTTGAAATACAATACTATCCTTTGCAGTTTGTCCCCCATACAGTTGAGAGTCAGCCACCTGGCTTCACGGAACACTCCAGGGTGAGGGGAGGGAGGCTGATGCCCGACTTCTCCTGCTGAATATGTCATGAGATAGAAGGGTCCGGCCGCTTCTAGGTGAACTTGGAATGGGAGAGGCGAAATTCATCTCAACAGAGGCCAGAGCTTCCTAACAAAGCTGCTGCCAACCAAGTCAAGTACCCTGTCTTGGCAGGGGATGGAAATTCGTGTATCTGGAGGTTTTTAAGCATATGCTCGACAACTGTCTTAGAAACAACAGAGGATTCTTGTCTTTGATATAGACCCATGTGATTTTTGAGGACTCTTCAAAATCCAAGATTCTAGGAGTTTCTTATGCCCTTTGGACCCTCCCCATTTTTCTACCCATAATATTTTAGGATCAATAATCTGCATTTTAGGCTTGAATCTCTTACAATGATAGCAGATGTTGCCTTCATGGAATCTTAACCAATGGTCCCGCTGAGGGACAAGATTCTTCTGTAACAGAGAACACGTTCGTGCTTCCATCCCCCAGAAGGTCCAGGGGGTGCAGGTGCCTGATTCCTCTGCAGTAGGGTCTGCAATAGGGTCCAGGGGGTGCAGGTGCCTGATTCCTCAGGTCTCTACTTTGGTTCAGCAAAGGCACCTGCAAACTGAAGTAGCTGCATAGTTATAAGTAGAGAGGTAAACTGCCTACTTTTTACAATTGGCTACTTTGTAAGTGTGAAAAGAACTTTTTAAATGAAATGATGGCATTCTCGGTATATAGGTGAGAGGGAGGGCACCTTCAGATTTTGTGCTGCCCCCGACCCTTCACCTGTCTCACTGTCTCTGTTTCTGTCTGTCTTTTTCTATCTCTCTGTTGAACTGGATCATCTCCCTAAACATGCAACACAGATGCAGATGTCATGGATGCCGTACTTAACACGGGACGCTATGGGAGGAAATGACCAGAGAACAGGCAAGCTATTGGGAGAGCGTTTGGGATTTAGAGCCTCAAGAGGCAATGCCACACTTGTGCACAGGCTTTGGAGGCTGTTGAAAAGAAATCTGAATTCTAGTTTGACCTCCTACCTCTGAATTTGGCACTTCATCAGTAAAATGGGAGTGATAATACCTATCGCTTCCAACAAGTCAACACTGATAGGTCCCGACAGATCCTACGACAATTCCAATAGGTCCTTGAGACAGGGTCCATTAAGTATTGATTCATTATTAATTATTAAGATCATAACCAGGATAAAAAGAAAACCACAAATGATATTTTTAAGCTAAAAACAGCAGTTTTACATATTTGTCTGTCCATTTTATAAGTCTGACAAGGGGGTGAGCCATTCCATAGGAAATGGAACAGCTGGAACTGACGTGGAGAGAGGTAGCGAGCCTCGCGTTTCAGGAACAGCCGTTTCGGAGCTCGGCGAGTCTCCGTGGTGGACGTGGGGAGCTGGGGACAGACTTACGTGTAGACTACAAAGTTGCACAGGATTTCTTGTTGGTAGAATTTGGGTTTCATAGATTTGGAATGTCAGAGGGTGGGAAGACACTAACGAGCTCAGCTCTCTTTGGACAAAGATCCGTTCTTCCAGGTTTAGTTCCACCCCGTGGTCAAATGGCATAACAGGGCAAAGGATCCTGGGCGGGACAGTGGAGAAAATCGCACCGGCTGCGTGTTACAGGTGTCGGGCTGGGTGCACGCTGCCCTATGTCTTTACAACTCAAGCATGTGTTTTGTGAAATTTGTTTTATTTTTATTTTCAGGAAGCATCACGTTGTAGAGGAAAGCATGCTCTCAGAAATCGCTAAATGTTTTGTGAAATGTGTCTTCCTTTCATATGTCCTAAAATACATTGACTGAGCATCCTTGTCTTGATGCTCTGAAGTTGGGCTCACTCTAGCCAAAACCTCAGTGACTTCACAGTCTGTGGTCTTATTGCCTTTTATCCTTTGCATTTTAAGTAAACTCTATCATTTCTGTAAGATAATGTGCGTACACACACACACTCTAGAAGTAATCACATTGCATTGTAACTCTCAATTTATGGGTCTTTCCACTTCTTGAGAGTGTGAACAAGGTCTTAATCATCTTTGTATCCCCAGCTCTTTGCACAGTTGTTACATGAGGATGTATTTGAATTGCTGAGTTAATTTATAAAGAAAATTTAAGTTCTCTCTCTGAATATTCTCAGCAATGATAATTTTTAGTGTCAGGCAGAGATGATGGTGGGTGAGGAATAACAAGATTATAAGGCTCACCATTCCACACCAATGTTAAAATCATCCTTTTTTTTTTTTTTTTTAAGAAAGCAATTTCAGATTAATGGAATGCTTTTCTGCCAATGATGTCCATCATAAGAGAAACCGGTATAATTTATAAAATTTTCATCCCAGTTCTGACCAAGCATTTTAAGCACAATCGAGCATGAAGGCATTTTTTGATGAGGATGAGCGTGGGTGGCGTGGGAAGCCGGGTTTCTATAACTCAGGTGCTCTCCTGGATAAGGGAGCACCACTCTTCTCGGAAACTACATCAGCACCATTTCCACGGGGTCCCCGGGAGACGTTCACCCCGACTCACACACATGCATCAGGGAGGGCTGCTCCATCCTGCTGCCACTTGGGCTCCTGGTTAGCCACTCCAGTCTCAGTGAAGACACCACTTGGGTGTGCGATCTCAGAGACAAATGGCCCCTTGCACTGGGCTTTCCTCGACCCCAACCCATCAGACCACCCTCCTGAGAGATTTCTCGTTGGGTTTTAATGTATCGTCAAAGCAGATGTTATCACGAGGCAAGAGAATCTTCCTTCACACGCCGCTGTCTGTTATCATAGGTAGTCTTTCCCTGACTGTCTATCAGGCTACTCCCGTACGTGGACTGCTCTGTGTCACCACTTGTGTTTCTTGAAGAGTTTGGAAACAAATGGTCTATTCAAAAGATTCTTTTCTTTTTTTAAAAAAAAAAAAGTTTATGAATTCAAATGTGTATTCTGTGTATTCAAATGTGAATACAAACAATAACCAGGAGTTTGGTTTCTTTTCTTTTCTTGTAGTAATTTCTAATCAGAGAGACTCCAGTGGACATTTTCATTTTAGAATCACGAATGTGGTCCCATTCATGTAGAGATAATTCAGAAAGGCAGTAAGCTTTGCAATCCTGCCCAGTCTGGGTAGGCTATCTTGCCTCTAACTCTAACAGTGGCTGGTATATAATGTGTTCAATAAATAATAACTAATATTGTCACTGTTCTCAGGCCAGTTCAAGGCTGGAGGGCACGGCCTTGAGTCTTAGCCATTCCACACTCCACCTGACTTACATACCAGCCCTTCTTGGATACGTTCTTCTGCCTGAATCCCATTATATCTCAGCTCCTGTCCTGCAGCTGAGTTCTCTGAACCCATGTTTTATACTGCAGTGCCAAATGTGCTTCATGTTAAATGGTTCTGGCCTATCTCTTCAGCCTCGACTATGACTTTTCCCTCCTACTGCTCTGCACACCACCAGAGAGGACTACCTATAGGCAGAGTGATCTTGGGCAATCTATCTAGTGTCTCCGAGCCCCCCCTTACCAATAGCACCTATTGGTGCCTGTCAGTAGGACCCATCTAAGGGGCTGTGGGAAGACTAGTTGAATGCATGCATGCCAAGTGCTCATGAGCACTTCAAGCTCTCAACAGTGAGAAGAGGCTCACTGGGAAAGGAGGGAAGTCAGATAGGAGCAAATTGTAACAGAGACGAGGAGAGTGCACACAGGCGCAGTGGAAACTCCTAGCACTGATCGGCCATTTACACGTCAGGGGTAGGACCAAGCATTTTACCTGAATGGACACCTTCAGTCCCTGGGAGAACCCTGAGATGTATCTTTATTTTTGAATGAAAAAAAAAAGATTTTTGATAGAGATAAAAGCTAAACAAAGAAATGCCTTCTGATTGGTAGTGCCAGGATTTGATCGAGATTTATGTGAAACGAAAAGTACTAATCCTTTTCTTCTTTTTGAAATAGAAAAGAAACAGAAAAATAACAGTTTGCACTATGTTGATAGCTTATGAAATGTTCTCAAACATTTTGTTGATCAGGCATCCAAATCATACAGTAAAATCACAATGAACCGTATATGAAGTCTGCTATAAAGAGGGATATTATGGTTTAAAGAGTTAAAGAACTGAAAACCAAAAGAAATGGTTCATCCATGCAATGAGGTACCATGCAGATATTTAAAAAAGGATGGCGCAGCCTACTCTGATGTTGGAAAATGTGTTCCTCGTGTTGCTGAGTGACAGGAACGGGTTGAGGGCCGTTGCATGGTGTGATGCAATGTTTATGAATTGAGCACGCACTGCCTCCACCATTGGAAAAAGTGATTATGCCATTTAAATTTTGAAAATACCAATACACACAAGCCCAAGCCAAACCAAGCCCCCACTGCATGGTCATTCAGTGATTCTCTCCCTTACTCACCTGCAGGCCTCCCTGAGGCCTCATCTTTCCATCACTTTGTCCCAGCGCCTAGTGCAGGGACTGGCGTAGACGGGAGTTTTAAAAGAAAAAAGTTTTGTTTGTTCACTTGTGCTAATAATGGGTGTGGGCTTATCCTATGTGATGTATAATCGAGACCTCATCATTTAGACTCAAATGTCCTTAGTTTTCCCAGCTATAAAGTACCAGATACAAGTTTTTATTTACTAGTCTGTAGTCCACGGTGAACTTTTGCTCACCTAGTAAATTTTACTTTAAGTTTCTTTTAAAGATAAATAAACAACAGAAGTTATCCATGGTTCTGAGTTCCCCCCTCTGCCCCCAAACAGAGAAGAAAGCCTGCAGTTACTATGCCAATGCAGATGAGTGTCCCACCATTCTGGGGCTGCAGGGGCCGTGTTCTCCCTTTGGGAGGGTTCCCAGAGGCTCCCCACAGTCACCAGCTTTCGGGGCTTATAACTGTCTTGCCAACCAGACCTTTTCCTAGTTGTGGGCTAAGCCTGTCTTTCTTACCCACACTTTTTGACCTGCCTCCCCTTCACTTTCCAAGAGGATGCAACTGGCTTTATTTTAACTAGTCCTCATGCAATTTTATCCTCCCATTAACCAGCCACAAGACGTCCCTTCAAGGAGAGGTGCAGAGATCAGAGTCGAACCAGAGCAGAGCTTTTTATCCGGGGCAACTACAGGCAGTGGAATTCAGAGGAATTCTCGTCTCGCTGCAGAAGTGAAGTAGGGGGTTGTAGCCGAGTGCAGCAACGTTAAGAAGAAGACTAGTTTTGAGAGCGTGCACACCTGCACGTGTGCAAAAACACTCACACGCACACAACTATCGAACGACGGGAAGAGTGAGAAGGGTTTGGAAACACTGTGCAGGTTAAGCCAAGAGAATCACTTCATACAAAAACATGTGCAGCTTGTACACGTGTTTGCTCCTGAAGTTTCTTCTTGCAACAAATGGACAACAGGTATCACCCCAGTCCTGAGCTCCCGTCTGCCCCCATCACGGAGAGTAAACCTTGCCTTGACGAGGCTACTGCAAATGACAGAGCAAATGCCCCAGCACTCTGGGGTAGCGGAGGTCACACGGGGTCAGAGGAGGTCTTGTATTTGGTGTGGTGGGAACAGACTTCACAACTTAAGGGATTCCAAATGAACAAAAACAGAGAAGAGCAGGTAAAGCCTTTTTTGGGCAAATGGTGTGATAAAGCCTTCTCCCCAAGTCAATTTCCAACTTGCCAAGCTTCCTAATGGAGAGACTTAAATATCGGGATTCCATCCTTCTCCAGATTTTGAAGAGAGAAAAAAAAAGTCTACGGCAGGAAAATTCTGGACTAGAATTCCCCTAAGACACTTTTTCCATCATTTTATCTTTTTGATTCATCGTCTTTAAAACCCACATCAGTTTTGCGCTTGAGTTTGAAGTCTGACAGGAGAGGCCCGCTGGTATGTATGCTGGGCTTGCCAGGTTCCAGCGTTCACCTCGGCCGAATCCGCAGATGCCTGGTGGGGGCGTGCGGAGGGAATGCACATGGCACCAGGATTTTTATTGATCGGGAGGAACGCGTTCAGACAATCCTCCACAGATTCACAAGCTGGAGAACTCCGCACACTCGAATCTCATTCTGCGCGCGGTTCCTTCTGTTTAATCGCCTGCTTGCTCCTTCAGGACGCTGACGTTCTCCGTCGATGTTTAAATGCCGCAGCTGTTTCTTCCTGGTGTGGGTCTCTTTGAGAGTAAGCCATTAACTTGCCATTTCAATCTTCTGAAAAATGCTTATGATTGACAAAACTTTATGAAACAGTGGCAAATTGGAACAAAATTGGTGCCACTAACAAGGAACAGCTAGGCAGTATTCCGAGAAAAATCTGTCATTGTGGGCTAACAGTCTAACTGGCTGGTTAGAGGGGCTGTAAACAGGTCCAGCTTTCTGCTCCCCACCCCCTCTCTTTTTTCCCTTCCTTCATTTCTGTGTCGCCCAGGCTCGAAGCTGTGCAATTTCATATCATTTGGCTTGGCAGGAGTTTTCCAAGTATGCCCCCCCAACAAATACGAGACCTTTTGGTTTGATTCATTTTAAAGTGAATGCCCTGAGTATAGAAGGTATTATTTATATAATAATGATCCTGTTTAAACGTAAAGTGACAAAGTGGCCGTGTCCTCACCAGCAATCAGTGGCTCTCTTCCTCAGCGATACCACGTTAAAATCACCAAGCAGGACAGGCACCTAGGTAAACTGGAGTTCTCTCTAACACGGGCTTATTTCCGACCGAGATATAGTTGACATAAGGGTAAGCACACACATTTAAAGAGTTGAGACTTCCGACACAAGTGAATCGTCACCCAAACTGAAAGGAATTGGAACTTTTTAAAAGTAGAGTTTGAAGCATTATTTTTATAGTTTTTCAGTGCCCCTCACCCCCATGATGTAGAAGAATCCTTTGTGAAGCATGATCCTTTAAATCTTTGTAAAGAACCCACGATTCCGAATCTAAAATAAGCCTTGTCCAGACGACCTTATTTTTGAAACAGCAGCTGGGTAAATTCAATGGGGTTTGATGACTAGGGTGAAAAATCACTTTTTCCTGGACTAAATTTAAGTCATGTAAGAGGCATCTTTTTAGCCTTCTGTAACTCCTCCTTGAGCCCCAGTTCATGACTCTGTGTTCTGAAATAGAACGGGGGCATCAGACAGAGCAGGCAAGTCACTTATATACTTATTTATTCATTTGTTTATTTATTTCTATTGTATCTGCTGCAGCTTAGCTGCTGGGTGCCTGTATAAGAGCTAATTTAAATTGCTGTTAGACATTATATTTTTCGATTAAGATGCTATTCACTAAACTGCTCAATTTATTAGTTATTAGAAAATGTCAAAGGTGTCTTCAATGCAGCAGCACATTAAGAAATCGTCATTTGCTCAAAAGGACCACCTATTTTAATTTGGAAGTGTCAACCAGAGAACTGTGTAAAAGTGTGAGGATTATGTCCACTCCCCTCCCATGTCTGGCTGTATGGGTTATATTAAAGTAAATTAAAAAGGCAACAAAGAAGTATGCCTCTGAAGATGCCCCCACATTATTCATTCAGGGACAAAGAACCATATTCTTGATGCCAACGTGCCATAATTTATACTACCCTTGACAAAAAACACAGATTGGGAGTAGCTAACATCAGTGTTTGGAAAAGCAGCATGGTTCGTTACAAAGGCTTGTCTTTCTTTCAGCTGTGCTCATACACCCTGTATGCACCCAGATAGAGACACATGCGTTATTCTGGTGCATTCTGCTCCTGACAGAAGCTCATAGTGGGGAAATTTTCATCAGGCAGGACCTGTTGGGTGTTATTAAAACAGAATAAGGTTAGTATTGACTGCGGCAAGCAAAGGTCAGAGAGGGGCCTGTCTTCCCCATTACTGCTCTTTTTCATATGTATCTAATCATTTCAGGTCCCGATGAGTCCTTTGTGTGTGAAATGCCTGCTTCAAATGTTCTAATACATCAAGCCAAGGTTCATCTCAAAAAATGTGCTCTGGAGGCTGTTCCAATTTTGCTGCTGTAAATTTATTATTTAAAGAAAATGCTGTGACATACAATATTTTAGTATCTTAAAAATGCAGGAGGGCTAACACAGAGGGCAATGACGGGAAGGGAAGATGAGCAATAACCTTCATCAGCTGTTACTGGGGCCGGACTTCCCAGCATGGCCAGAGATCAGAAGTGGTGGAGGCTCCAAAAATAACAGAGAGGATGAGGGCAGAAGGCCTTTTATCGGCACCACCCTGCTCCCGGGGCGAGGTCTGCAGCGGAGGCCCCCGGAGGCAGGCGCAGCAGTACGAGGCCTGATCCGGAGACCTTGTCTCCTCTCCCACTGCCAGCGGTGCCGACAGGAACCTCCAGCTGCACCAGCTCCTTCCAGGCTCCCAGCCTAGAAATGCACACCCATGTCCCATCTTATTAGCCTAAAAGAGTGTGGCTGGTTATCATCTCTGCTCACTTCCCGAATCCCCAAAGAACTTTAAAAAATGAGTGTAGTCTGCTTGGGCCAAGGCCTGGAGTGCAAGGGCACGCTTGCCCTGAGAAAGCATGTGCAGACTCTAAGGCAGTGGATGACATCTGTGATGTCAAACAGCCTGGGTTCCCATCTCCCCAGTCTCTCACTTGGGAAAATCCTACTCTTCCTTTGCTTCGGGGGCCTCGGCTGTCAAAATACGGATCCTGCCCGTGGTGACCGAGCAGATCAACGATGCAACACATGTAGCTTGCTTGGCCCAGGCCTGCCGCAAAGCAAGGGCTCAAGGTTCCAGCTTCTTCTTCTCCTTTTCCTCTAGTGCACCTCCTTCTCTTCTCCTCCATCTCCTTCCTGACCCTTAGCTCCCATTTACTGGTGCCATCAAAACTCCCTTAGGCACAGAGATCGATTTCTTTTGCCTAAAATTTAAGGATTCTGGCCCGGAAGGAATGCAGCTCTGTTCCTTTGTCTAAGATTCAGTCTCTGACACTGCCAGACTCCTATGGGCCTCCCTTGCCAGCGGGATCCTCCTCTTGTTCCCCGAAGCCACCTATAACGGAACACCCGGAATGGCACTGTGGCAGCCCAAGCACTGTCCCTTGGCTGCAATCATTTGTTTGTCAACGTGCTAATTCCACTTTCATGCACTTAACAAGTACTTACGAAAGCTTCCTCTGGACCCTCAGGTGGGGCGTGGGCAGCATCTCTGGCTCTCCAGTTAACATAGCCTTACTCAGGCCCCTGTCAGATGGACAGACATGTTTCTCCCATTTCCCCGTTTCCTTTGAACTCTAGAAACTTCCTTCTCTCATAGACTTAGTTTCTCTTTTATGTGTAAAGTGCTTCACGGCGGTGCTGATCCTGATGCAGACTAATTATCGCAAGGCATGTTTCTCCTGAGGACACAGACGACATTTCCCTAAATACGGATGTGGCATCTGAGGAAGCCCTCCAAGTCTGCCTGTGAAGAGCTGTGTGTCCTTGGCAAGCTGCTTGGCCTCTCCGAGCAGCCCTTTTTTCCAACAAAATTTAAATCCGAGGTAATATCATCTCCTCCCAGGATTTCCTGGAATAATCACAAAGGCGGTATCTAGCATATGGAAGCTCAGTGTGAGCATCTCATCAAGGTGGGTGTGCTCCCCTGCAATCATGGATTCCCGTTTCCCTCTCATTTTAAAAATTATGGTAAAAGATGTAACGTAAAATGTACCACCTTAACCATTTTACGTGTCTAGTTCAATGGCATTAAGTGCATTCCCACTGCTGTACAACCCGCACCCAGAGCTGTTTCATCTACCCACGATAATTCCGCATGCCTCCCTTTCCCAGACCGTGGCAATCACGGTTCTGCTTTCTGTCTTGAAAAGCTTGACCACTCCAGGAGCCTCATGTGAATGGCATCAGACCGTATTCGCTTTCCCCCCAGTGGTTTATTTCACTTAGCATCATTTCCTCCAGAGCCATCCGTGTTGCAGCATGAGTCAGAATGTGCTTTCTCTTTAAGGCTGAATAATACCCCATTGTACGCGTGCGCCGCACTTTGCTCACGCATTCATCCACTCATGGACTTGGATTGCTTTGTGATCCGTGCTGCTGTGAACGCGGGCATGCAGGTGTCTCGTTTGGGCCCTTCTTTCGATACTTTTGAGTAGGTACTAAGAGTGGAATTTCTGGATCATATGGTAACTCGGTGTTTAATTTTCTGGAGAAATCCTCTACTGTGGCTGTACCATTTTACATCGCTGCTGATAATGCACAAGGGTTTCAATTACTCCCAAGACAACACCTGTTATCTTGTTTGTGTGTTTCTGTTGTTGTTTGCTAGTGGCCATTCTAGTGGGTGTGATGTGGTATCTCATTGTACTTTTGATTTGCATTTCCTAATGATTAGTGATACTGAACATCTTACCATGTGCTTATTGGCCATTGACACATTCTCTCTGGAGCAGCCGTTTATTTGGGAAGTTTATTATCCTCAGTCCGCAGGTTGGTGGAGAACCTGACGTCAGAGATAGTAGATGCAGTTGAGTTTGATCCTGCTCCTGCCACTCCCCAGCTATGTGAGCTGGTGCAGTGTGCGGGGCCTCTGAGACTGCCTTCCTTTCCGTGGAATAGGGATAAAGATCAGTATTTCCCACAGAAGAATGTTGTGAGCTAATGACCATACAGCACTCATCCGTGTCTGCTCCCAGTAAGAACAGTAGATGAGCAGGACCGTTGTTATCATCACCAATTCCATCTCCACTGTCATCATGGGGAAGGTAAGCTCCTCAGCGACTTCGGTTAGTGACAGTTAACTGGAGTGAGGCTGTGGTGCCCTTCCCACCAAAGGAAGGAGCGCTAGACACGTACGTGAAGAAGAGTATTGGCAGAAAGATGGGGTGACTTGCAGTACAATTTTCATGCTTACAGGCTTCTTCTCTCTACCTCCATCACCCTCCACTCATCCCTAAAACCCCCAGCCCCCAGGAAAGCACACACTAGTACCTCTCCCTCCCCCCCATGGTGTGTGCCAACGGTGTGGATGAGCCTTCTGGTCTGCTCTCTCGGTAGAGGTTAATTTAGATGGAGTCAGAGCCTGTATGGAACAGAACCTTCTGGACGGCTCCCAAAGATATATCATTCAGGTGCATTTCCTGTGTACACCCAGAGGGACTAACACCTATGAACCAGTCACCTAGGAACCACTAATCATGCCATGCCTATGTGCCAGAGAGCAGGAACTATACAGGTATCATCCCTTTTAAACGTGGGGTTAACTTTTGAATTAGACAATGTCCCCATTTTAGAGATCAGGAGACTGAGCCTCATAAAGGGAGTTAACTTGAAGATTTTAGCTCACACTGCTTTTATAGCGGATTGGGATTTGAGTGTAGCTCTATTTGAGTCTAACTTGCTCATCTCCCTCTAGGATGACTCGAAAACTATTGTCATGGTGGGGTAGGGGGCCATTTGCTGCTTGCCTGTGTATTTCATGGTGAGTGGAGGTAAGGGACACTTTAAGCATGGATTTTGCGGGGAACCAAGAGTCCAGAATTAACTCTGCTGTTTCCATGAGGGAAAGGAAGTACTAAATGCCGGTCTAGTGTTAAGGTTAATGAGCTGGGTCATAAATGAACTAGACAGATGAACAACAATTTTTTTGAAAAGAGCTCTCCATCCATTATGTGGCATTATCTTTATTTTCACAGTAAAAGATATCCCCCCATTTGAAAGTGTAAGTAAAATGCTCTGACATTTGAAAGTGTGATATGCAGAAGCTTCAAGAATCCTCCAGTGTTTAAATACCTTTCTAGCACATCTTCATAGAGGAGGGAACCGAGGCTGAGAGGACCAAGTCAGCCAGCAGGGAAGTGGTGCATCCAGTTGGGGATTGAGATGATCCTTCTGGGGTTCAGTGCATGCAACAATGAATGGCTCTGCTTAGGGGTCCTCACGTCGTTTGGCTTAGTGGTAAGACGATATGCCCCAGAATTAATTCAATGCTGGTTCTGATCCCAACTCCCCCTTACCATAGGACCTCGTTAAGCCCTGCCACCCCTGGGGATTCAGTTTTCTCCATCTGGAAAGCAGAAATGATATTGTTTGCCCAATGAGGCTTTTGTGGCTATGAGACTTGATAGCATTTGTGAAAGTGCGTTTTGCCAAGTTTGGCGCACGCTTCGTGTGTCTAACAAATGCTTTTGCTTCTTTCCCTTCGGGTAGTACTTTGAACAAATAAAGTGAACTTCACTCCATTTCTCAGGTTAGGATGCCCCAGCCACAGCAGCTGACAGCTTCCGTGGCTTTGTGTTCAATAAAGAGACACCCAGAAGATTTATCAGCCAGATGTGACAAATGGGCCCTTTCCCTTTCATTAGCAGGTGGCAGCCCATACATTGAAATTACAACCTGTCATCTCTTGATGACCTTTGAGCTATCCATCCTGGTAATTTTCTTAAATGAATATTCTATCTATTAAACATGTACTTGCCGATTTCAGAGATCAATACCATCCTTTTCAGTGGTCATTACAGGAACTTGTAATGTCATCCCTCAGACAGATGCTTGAGTCAGAGGAAAGCAATTTGTTCTGTCCAGTGCGAACAGACCTCAGCGTTTCTGTTGGAAAATTCAACCATCTCAGAGAATCAACTTTTCCTAATGAAGACTTCGTAGTGGAAAGGATTCTGTGCTCAAAAGGGAGTTTGAGTCAGTCATTTGTATGGTCATTAAATATTATATTTTTACTTTTTAAATACCTACAATGTGTCAGACTTAGTACCAAGCACTAAGACCTAGAATATACACACAAATTCACATAAACATGCATTATTTATATACATACACATATATGTAGATACATGACATGTATATACATGATATGCATATATATGCATGTATATGTGCGCATATATATGTAGAACCACTGATTTGCAGAGATGACATGCAGATTATAAAAACTATTACGTCATAAGAGAGAGATAACTACTGCGCTAGGGGAATTTAGAAGAAAAGAGAAAATACCATTTCCACATTGGATATCAAATATGACTTCATAGATTGTAAAGTTTGGGAAGGATTGGGACAAATAAATACACGTGAGGAATCAAAGGGTACCAAAGAGAGAAAATATATCAGCACAAAATGTGACTCTGAAACAGTAGGCTGACGGGGCATAGTATTAAGATCAAGGACGCGGGTCCTTAATCTTTGTTGTACTAGTACCTGTGTTAGCAAGTAGTAGGTGATCATGAAGGTTTATTTGATGATGGCAGCTGTGGATAGACTATGCAAGGCTTGGGGATAATTAATTTCTATAATTCCGTAGGAGTTACAGATCTGATCCCTGGGAAATCTGAAACAAGACGGGGAGATGTAGGCGTGGCTGTGAATGTGCATACGGACATCAATCATGTACGTATCACACCCGGGCTAAATGCATGCTTGTCAAAGATCATAAATACTGCACTCATGGTCGACCTAGAAATACGTGGCATTTGAATAACAAAGAACACTTCGTTTCATTTAAAATATGGTGCAAAATTCATTCCTAGATTGTAGAAGGGGATTTGCCAAGAAGTCTCCCTGCTTCTGGAGGAAGGAGCCCATTGCTGAGCTGGAAATCTGACTGTGGAGGCAATGATTTGGAAGAGGATACTTTTATCACTGGCTAATTTTGGGTTTGTGAAGGCCTCAGGGCTTAGAGATGCTGAGACTCTCTAAGGCTGACCCCGTAAAAATTCAGCAGGGAGCACACAGCAAAGCCCCGAAACATCGCCCCATCTGATGTGCTCTGGCTGTCCGCGGTTGGAGGCGGGGAGAAGGGTGGAACTACCGCGGGCCACTCAGCATTCGACCTAGTTCACAGAGAAGAAGGCGTGCTCGTACAAAGTCAGACGGTGACCAGGTGAAAACCTGTGTTTGCTACAGTGCCACACGACGACAAACCCCAGCCGGAGCAATGCCACACACAGTGCCATGACGCGTCCTTCCAGTACAGTTCGTATTGATCGGAAGAAGATGATGGAATGTTTTAGGAATGCAAAAGAGCAAGCAAAAAACAAAAAACGAAAACACTGCTGGTTTTGAAGGCTATGCAATGTTAGCTGGAAGGAGCGGGAGGAAAGGGAAGCAGTGCTGCGGGAATAACCTCGCAAAGGCAGCGGGTTCGGAACTGCCAGCCACTGCCATGGTGAGCGCCTGGCCACAAAGGTGCTTGATAAATGCAGACTAAAGGAGTAAAGGGATGATAAACGCATGAATGAATGGACATATATTCATTCAGCATTTTTTTTACTTATAAACCTTCATTATTAATTCACATGGTATATTATGTCTGCTGCAGTCTTTGAGGAGTTGAACCAATCAATACGTCCCTCATCTAATTTCCACAAGAACAAAGTTGAGAGGGAGTGGGGGGCCTTCCCTGCCCTTTTCCTACTCATCCTCACCCCAAGATAGCGCCTCCTAAGGGGGCTGTGAGTCTTGCCTATCACTGAAATCTTGGTGTCTGACAAAGAAAAACCTCCTGTGAATTATAATTTGGATTTTTTAAAAAAATATATAGGGCAGCCGGAAGGAAGCTTTGTGGTGGCTGCTTAATTTGGAGGGCATTATTTTTAGCCCCGCGAAGGACCGGTGGCACGAAAACAATTAGGATCTTTTGTCAAGTTAATTAAATTTTACTAAGTGTAGTAATCTCAGTGGGCTTCGTACAGCAGAGGTAAAACTAATTAAAACGCAAATTCTTCCTCGTCTAATAAGGAGCCCTAACTTGGGTAGCCGAGGAACGTTGTGCATACTGAGAGATATTCAAAACTAATTTATAAGGAGATGAGGGCAGAACCCGAAATGGCTCCGCTCTGTGGAAGGCTCACTTGAGAATGCCAATAAGTGTGCTAAATTGGAGGCGCCTCTTGACGAAAGGAGACTGGACTGGCGAAACGTGCTGGGCTGCGGAGAAAAATGGTTCCAGTTTAGACAAATGAGGATGGGGAAGCCGGCAAAAACGAGGGATGCAGATTTTTGTTTGAAAAGCGCTAGTTCCCCTCCAGGTTCCTTTTCTTCATTAAATTCTCCCAGGGCAGGCATTGCTCTTCCTGCAGCAGTCTTTTCTTGGAAAGCTGCGTGGAGCAACCATGTTTAGTTTGCAAGGATTCAAATCAGTAGTTAGTCCACACCGAGTCTCCGATGGCCAGCACCGCCCTTTTTCTTTTCTTGTTTTTGAAGATGAGGCCGTTGAAAGGTTAAAAACATACAGGCTGCTCTTGAAATGAGCAGAGCATTAGGACGGAGGCCCAAAATGGCTCTTTCTTTGGAACCCATTGACACCAATTTCTACCTCTTGTCCAACGAGTATGAATATTTGCAGTTGAGAAATCCGAAATGATTTTTGAATCACAATGGGCAACCTTCGTATAAACTTGGGCACACTTCAATTGACAGGCTATTACTCTCCCATTGATCGAAAGAGGCATGTACCTGCTGACATTTTCCTCATTTCTGTCTCATTTCACACCCTGTGGTCTGGCTGCGGACCAGACAGCCCACGGATTTTGGCACTTGCTGCCAAGACCCTTCTAATCACCAAATCTAATGGCTTTTCTTTGTTGCTGCTACCTTCCAGCAGATTGGATCATCTGTCACAGTGACCACCCATCCCCCCGGCGCACTGCTTTGTTCAGTTCTGTGCTGCGGTTGCAAACACAACAGGACCCGCTGGGCGCCAGCAGTAGTAAAGCCCCCCTCTGAGAAGGGGGCTTGCTGCAGTAGACGCACCAAGGATTCTGCTCGAAAACGACAGGTAGGTGTCATCAAATGTGAATATCCATAATATAACCGGACTATTTCCTTGTTCTATAATAATTACATTATGTAAGCAATAGATATACGTTACAGAGCTTTTAGGAAGGGCAGAAGAAGAAAAGGAAAATAAAAGTTACATTTATTCAAATCACTTCATCATTTTCTTCTCCTCCTCTTCCTTCTTTCTATTTTTCCTTCATGATCTTTTTTTTTTTTAAAGATTTTATTTATTTATTTTTAGAGAGGGGAAAGGAGGGAGAAAGAGAGGGAGAGAAACATTTATGTGTGGTTGCCTCTCACGTGGCCCCCACTAGGGGCCTGGCCTGCAACCCAGGCATGTGTCCTGACTGGGAATCGAACCTGTGACCCTTTGGTTCACAGCCCGCGCTCAATCCACTGAGCTACGCCAGCCAGGGCTCCTTTGTGATCTTAATGCCACACATGTATCTATGACGATCTCGGTCATGTAACACTGCAGCCTGCACGCTTTCCCAGGTCACTAACAGTGCTATCATAAGCAGCTTACTGAAGTGAGAAGAACATAAACGTCTTTATGGTGTACATCTGGTTTTAAGTCCTAGTTTCTCCTCGCTAGGTAAAGTTAGGCAAGACTGTCCATGGTTTTCTTTTTGTACATTTTGTTTTAGCTGTTTGTTCTTTCTTGTAGCCTGGGTTCCTTGTCTGTGAAATAGGAATACTGATGACTAGGCATCATCGACTTGACCACAGGATGAGACAGGCTGATGTTTAAGACTTGGCTGGCTGTTGTTTTTGTTCTTGGTGGGTAAAACAACTATGGGGCATTTGTGCGATGGAGTGCTACTCGGTCATAAAACATAAATTTTAAAGAAGGTATTATATTATTTTGAATTAAAAAATACAGTGATACAGTGTACAATCACCACGCACAAAAATTAACTCAAAATGGATTAATCACTCGAATGAAAGACCTGAGGAAACCATGGAACTCCTAGAAGAAAACAGAAGGCAGCGAGGGTCTTCACACAGGTCTTGGCGATGTTTTTTTTTGTTGTTGTTGTTTGTTTGTTTTTTTTATTTTTTATTTTTTTGGAGCTGATACCAAAAGTAAAGGCAACAAAAGCAAAATCAACAAGTGGGATTACAACTAACTAAAAACTTTCTGCACAGCAAAGGAAACCATCACGAAACGAAAAAGCAGCCTATGGAATGGGAGGAAATATTGGCAAATCCCTGTATCTGACAAGGGGTTAGTATCCCACATGCACAAAGAAGTCAGAAGCTAAAGAACTTATGACACATGGACATGAACTAAAGTGGGGGAATGTGGGTGGGAGGGGGTGTGCAGGGTGCAGGGGAATAATGGGGGAGAAATGGGACAACTGTAATAGCATAATCAATAAAATATATTAAAAAATAAAAAAAGAAGTCATACAATTCAATAACAACAAAATCTGATTTAAAAATAGTTGGGGTTTCTGAATAAACATTTTTTTCCCAAAGAAGACATATAGATGATGGTCAACTGATACATAAAAAAAGTTCTCAACATCATTAATCATCCAGGAAATACAAATCAAAATTGAAACAATGAAACATTACCTCATACTTGTTAGAATGTATTATCAAAAAAACAAGAGATACTAAGTGTTTGCCAGGATGTGACCCAGCAATTTACTTCCGGGCACTTGTCTGAAAAAAATAACTCAAACAGATATAGGTCCCACCTTGTTCACTGCAGCATTATTTATAATAACCAAGAAATGAAAACAACCGAAGTCTCCATCAGTTCATGAATGGATGAAGTAACTGTGATATATACATACAATGGAATATTATCCAGCCATAAAAAATGAAATGTTGCCATTTGTGACAACATGGATGCACCTTGAGGGCATTACCCTAATGAAATAGGTCACCCAGAGAAACAAAACAAACACCAGATGATCTCACTTATGTGTAGAATCTTGAAAAACAAACAGCAGTAACCCAAAAGCCTTGCTCGCAGATACAGAACACAGAGTGTTGGCTGCCAGAGGTGGCGGGTGGTGGAAGAGGGCGAGTGGGACGGGTGAAGAGAGTGAAAAGGTGCAAACTTCCAGTTACAAAATACATGCATCACGGAGCTGCAATGCACAACATGGTGACTACAGTTAATGATACTGTTACATATTTGAGAGTTGCTAGTAGAGAAAACCTGAAAAGTCTGCACCACAAGAAAAACATTCTGTAACTATGTGTGATGACCAGTGTGAACTAGACATATCGTAGTCATCATGCCACAATACTTCCAACTACGGAATCATTACGCTGCACGCCTGAAACTGATGTGATGCCACATGTCGATTATACCTCCATAAACAATAAATAAATAAACAACAAGGCTTTCTCTGCTGCAAAAAAAAATCTACAGTATGTAATGGTTCACACTATTTTATCATGTAGATATTCCATAATTACTTAAATTAACCCCTATTATTAAATATTTAGTTTCTGCCTGTTTCCTAACATAATATTTCCAGAATGAGTATCTTCGTAGCTTTATTACTATGATTTTCTGCACACAGATGTACACGGTACTCCTTGGAAACTGTAGCACTAGCTACTCTTGCCAGCCACTCGAGACAGGCTGAGTCTGCTCTTGGTTCCCCTGTTGGCCTTGCTGCCTGCGGCAGAAAGGGGGAGGGTCGCTCCAGCCCCGTAGCCCCTGGTAGAGCCCCAGTGGCCTCACCAGGAGGCTTGCACTCAAGACTTCTGCCCAAGACTCACAAACCTTCATGCCAAGCAGGGCTGACTTATCAGCCTGATCCTTTTGAGGGCACTCTACTTTCTACAAGATTCTACAAGCAACTCTGATCAATCACTCCCAGTTCTTCAGTATCAATTCTCTCTCCTCGCTCTAAATGCTAAATCCATAAAAAAGATACTCATCTGCATAAAACCATGCCTAGAATGATGTGCAGATGAATAGAGAGATTTCTACTCCTTCGTGGTGTGTTTAAGAAGACCTGAATCTTGTCCTGGAAGGATGAAAAGGCTGAATATGAAAGGAGGCTGCCAAAACAAGAAAACACTTCCACCGCCTTTGAAAATATAAGGAGGTCAAAGGCTTGTACTGTGTACTCATCAGTTCTTCTACTCACCGAACATCGCTAAGATGCCATGTCCCAAGTCTGACCCTGTCTCTGAGAATACAAGATAAATACCACAAGCACTTCCTTTGAAAACCCCCTACGTGATTGGCTGCGGACCCACAGAAACAGGCTCACTAAAGACACTGTAAGGTGCAAAGAGGTGTGGTGGGGAGACATTGGAACATGAAGGAGAGAGGTTAGAAAAGTGATGCAATAGGAACGCTTCTCACTAGAGCTGGGTCTTTGATATTGACTGTAACCTCACCAAGGAGACTGGGAAATCCAGCATTGGGAATAGTTTAGATGGCAGGCCGTGATGAGGACACGTGATGGGCACGGATCACCTGCCGTTCGTGTGGCGGGGCTGGCGAAGGTCCGGAGGAGATGGGGTGGGAAATGCAGCGGAACAAGTGGGGAAATCGTATCCCAGGCCAGGGCTCACAGGCCGTGCTAAAAAGTCTGTGTTCTCCCATCTCTGTGTTGAAGGATCATTAGGGATTTTGGTGGAATTTGCTTTGTCAATCAATGGCTTTATTTGCCGAGATATTTCTCTGATCCATGGTGACTCTGGTGAAGGTAAAGGCGTTCACCTACAATTAAGGGGAGGGGTGCTGCTGCCTGCCCTAACTCATCATTTGGTGGAAAAATCATGTGACTTCCCATGAAATCAGTGAAAGCAAAGCTAACTACAGGCAATATTTCCTTCTACGAGTGCTACATGAAGGGAGAGTCCCATGGGGACAGCCATCAGAGGCTTTTAATTATTGCAGGGCAATAAGCTAATTACTGTGTTTTATCTTCTTCCTTCACAAAACTCCAAACCAAACGAGTAAACTTGAAAAGTTAATTTAGGGCCATGAACAAACAAAACCACCAGCCCCCAGAAGGAAATCAAGGAAAGAGACATGTTAGCGTCCTCAAACTCTGCAGGTTAACTCTGCTTTCCTGCCGCAAACGCAGCACCCCTTTATTTGTGCTCAGGTGTGCTGGGATGACTGTGGAGACACCCTGTCCGGAGTCAGAGTTCCCACGCATTATTCATGTCCACGAAGCAGAAGTTCCAGTCTCACTCTGTGACCTGGGGAGTCACTGGCCTGTCTTCGACTCAGTTTCCCCATTTGGATTTGATGGATTAGACTGCATTGATAGTGCCCAGTATTGGACTTATTAGCCACTGGTAGCCCTTCTAACCCTGGGGGCACCAATGAGTGTAGTTATTGGGACTCCTATTGCTCTAATACCTCTTTTTTACACCAAACGTTTTGTCATAGTCCCTTTATTATCCTGAAATGAAATTCATAGATAATATAAACTCTCCACACACACAATTTTTTAAAAAAAATCAATGCAATGCCCTAATTGTAATACATAAAAGAAATTAAAGACAGTAGATTATAATAAAGTAATAATTACTTGACAGGAGTGAAATATTAATGTTATAATACTAATGACTATTTTCCATAAGTTGTCATAATGTCTAACACAACATTACAGGAAGATATAATGAAGTAGCAAGGTCCCCGCATCCATACACAAAATCGCCATGGCTAAAGACATGTACTAAAATCGATGTATCATATAGGCAGTGTACAGACCAAGAGGAGTCTATTTGTAACTGTACACAATTCTTGATAAGATTTTAAAAAATCTTTCTTTTACTATTCATGCAGAAGTTGTATTCTTGAAAAATTTAGTGCCCCTTTAAGCCATGAGATCAATTCCGCAGACACGTATGTACAACGGACTTGAGCCTAGGTACACATGATTATAAAGAGTTTTCAATCTACCTGAGTGCCGGTGGGCTTTCAAAAGTCCTCTAGTTTGCAGGATAAGTATCATCCGTGTAGGGCCGTTCCTGCACTGCAGTCCTGATCTCCACCCATTCAAAGACCAGCATCCCCTCGCCCATCATCATCAAACACACTCTCTGCGGTACTGTATTCCCCCCTTATCCATGGGGCACATCCAAGACCCCCCAGTGAATACCTGAAACCACTGATAGTAGCAAATCCTATCACATACCTTGTTTTTTCCTCCATATACATACCTATGATAAAGTTTAAGTTATAAATGAGGTATAGTAAGAGATTAACAATAACAATGAAATAGGACATTATAATAATACACAGTAATACAACTTATGTGAACGTGCTCTCTCTCCGTCTCAATACTTCACTGCGCCGCACTTGCCTTTTGGCTTCAGGAGGCACTTTA
Source organism: Glossophaga mutica (assembly GCA_039655065.1). Taxonomy (NCBI): domain Eukaryota; kingdom Metazoa; phylum Chordata; class Mammalia; order Chiroptera; family Phyllostomidae; genus Glossophaga; species Glossophaga mutica. Next base: position 12,788,721 of record CM077315.1, on the reverse strand, counting down.
GCGTGTCTAACATATCCAAAGCGCCAGCATCACTACTTTGGAACTTTGGGGCCGTTCCTGAGAAAAATAAGGGAGACTTGAACACAAGTACTGCGATACTGTGACAGTTGACATGATAACTCTGAGAGGCTTCTAAATGACCCCGGCAGGGAGCGTGGACAGCCAGGAGACGCTGGACAAAGGGGAGATGGTCGCCGGGCTGGGGCAGAGTGGACGGCACGAGATTTCATCATGCGATTATACACAGAATGGTGTGGGATTAACACTTTGGGGCTGTTCGTTTCTGGAATTTCCACTTAATGTTTTTGGACCACCACTGAGCACGGGTGACTGAAGCTTCAGAAAGCCAGGCCGCAGGTGAGGGGGGCCTGCATTCTCTCGGGTGAGTGCCACAGCTCTTGCTGGAATCATTACTTAGGCTATTACTGCTGAGGTTGAGTGTCTTCAATTCCGCAATGGTGAGCGTTCTGAAGGGGTTCGGACCCATGGGGAATTTCCCCTTCGGTGTCCCCCAGACCTTGTGCGCTGCTGTTCTCACCCCCGGTACCTCGGATGGTACTTGGATCCAGCGTCCTTATGGAGCGAATTTAGTTATAATGAGGCTGGTGTCCTTACAAGAAGAGGAGATTGGGCACAGACACACAACGGAGGAAGACCGCGTGAAGACTCAGGGAGATGACAGCCTTCTATCCACAAGCCCAAAAGGGAGGTCTCAGAAGAAGCCAGCCCTGCCAGCACCTTGCTGTCAGTCATCTGCGGGCTCCAGAACGGTGAGAAAATAAACTTCTGCTGTAAAAGACGCCCGCCTACGGCATTTTGTTCTGCAGGCCCAGCAAACCGATACCCTATGTTTCCACTACTGCTGGGGAGACTTTGTGACTGTCGCTATGACTACCACGTTTGCAGCCATTGCTATGGCCCTCTCCACACAAGCAGTAACTGCTGAACTTCGTGTTACTTCCAGGGGGCCTCTGACTCCCCGGGACCAGCAGGTGGGCAAGCTCGGCCTCTGCACCAGCCACTCAGCTACTAGGTGGCAAAACAGGCTTCAGGACCAAAGACAGCCCGACTCCAAAGCCCATGACTTCTACTTCTAGACGGTATTTTCCCTCTTTCTCAGGTAAATCACACTTGAGGTAAATCAGGGGTTTGAATTGCAAGTCCGGAGCCACTTGGGCCATGGTTAGGGGTCACACCTATACGCACTCTGACTGTGGGGAACTTGTTCAACTGCTCTAATCCTGAGATGACAGGCATTTATAAATCCCTTGTGAGGTCTGTACGGGAGAAGTCCAGTCATTGTGAATATACCAAGGATGGTTTTCATGACATCAGGGTAACCCAGCAGCCAAGGCGAGTGGGCTGGAATGCGCATGCGCGAACAATAACGCCTTCACTGTGCTAGTCGGTGGGGGTGGGAGACACAGTTAAATGACCACGTGGACTGTGTGGCCATCGCATGCGAAATGACTGAGCGAGGAGAGCGATGAATCCGCATTAAATTCCGTGTTCAGGTTGAACATTCCTCTGCAGGAAGCATGCAGATGATTCGGGAGGCCACGGCTACGGGTAACTGGTGATCGGCACTTCATCGTGACAACGCACCGGCTCCGGCGGCACATCTCGTGCAGTTTTTTGACGAAACATCAAATCACCCAGGTGACTGATTCCCACTACAGCCTAGATCTGGTGCCCTGCGGCTTCTGGGTTTTCCCTAAACTAAAATCACCTTTGAAAGTAAAGAGATGTCAGACCATTGATGAGATTCAGGAAAATACAATGGGGCAGCCGACAGCGATTGGGAGAACTGCGAGAGGTCCCGAGGTGCCTGCTTTGAAGGGGACTGAGGCGACATTGTCCTGTGGACAGTGTTTCTTGTACCCCGTATCTTCTTCAGTAGATGTCTCTGTTTCTCACAGTATATGGCTGGATGCCTTCTGAGTAGACCTCGTATCTGCTGGAGGTGGTATTATATAGTGGGCAAGCCCATTAACTTCGGAATCAGTGTGTCTGGGATCAAGTCCCAGCTCTGTCACTTACGGCCATGCGTCCTCACTTCTCTGCATCTCAGTTTCCCCATCTGTGAAGGGACTGTCCCTGCCTCATAGGGTTACGCTGTAGCCGAAGTGAGTTAATTCACAGAAAGCGCTCAGAACAGTGTTACGAAATGCCGTCTCACCAGTCCGGACGGCAACCCAGAGCACTGTAGCCTCTGACACTCGAATCAGAGCCCAGGGAGGTTTTGTGATTTTTCTCAAGGTCACACAACTAAGAAGTGGAAGATCCGCGTGACTCCCAGTTCTTATTCTTTCCAAATGTTCTATTCCTTTACTCAAATATGTCCAAAATTCTTCTACATTAAAAAACAAACAAACAAAAAAAAACCAAAACACTGTCCCTTATCCACTCTACAAACAAACTCTATTCTTTCTGACAAATAATACACCTATCTTTTTCATGGCAAGGTGGGTTATAATATCGAGCCCTGAGATTTTGTGCCTTATGGCTATTTTCCATTCTGCCCAAGAAAATAGCAAAATGCTCATGGGTTAGTTTATTCATTCAAACCAGAAATAGATTCCTGCAACATACCATTTGATATGCCCTATAAAATGTGTAGAAATAAAAGGAAAAATGCAATCTATCACTTAGGCTTTTCTTTTGCTATTTGGTGCCAAATACTTGAAGATAATTAGAACATCTATATACTCAACAGGGACAAAATACCTGGAAAAAGCTCTTTTTTTACTTTCTACTCAGATGCTACAGTGGCGCGTGGACACATTCAGGTCTTTAAAGAAGTTAAAGCCTTTCCCTTAACCTGAAGGTCAGACTGCAGATGGAACTCGGCTGCCTCCGTGCTAGAGCATGGGCAGTCACTGTGTTTTGATTACATGAAGAAGCTGTCTCCATCCACAGCCCCAGCCCCTGGAAACACCACCAGATTAAACCCAGCATCAATTTGAGTTTCTGCTCTACTTCACTCTAAGTTCTGTGAATATTGATGGAAATTTCTTTGTTGGATGGTTGGCTGCTTAAATTCATCTGCCATCCTTCGCATGGAGTCATTCGGGCAATTAATGTTGAGCACGTGCCCACTCAAGCAGGGGCCAGGCGAAGGTCATGGGCGTGCAGGCAGGGCATGTGTCTGAAGATCAAACTTGTGAAATCCAGGAAATATGGTCAAGCACCACCCAGATCAATAATTGTGAATATATTTTAGGTGACACAGGGGTGGCTGATTTTTTCATTCTTATTTGATAAATTCTGAGCCCCAGGTCTAACAACCACCCGCCAGTGGGGCTCACCTATGGCTGGTGGACCCCTTGGGTCCCACAACTGCATCTGCAGCGGGAGGTGAGGCGTTACCAGGACATCACTGGAGCAGGTGCAGCTGCAAAGATCTGGGTGAGGAACTCGACCACCTCAGGCAGTTGCTATGCAGCTCTAGACTGACTTCTTAACCACCCTGGGCCTCTGCTTCCTCATTCGTAACATGAGAATAATAGTGACACTTACCTTGCAGGGAAGTTTGAGGTTTAAGTGACTTCCCAGAAGTCAAAGTCTTAGAAAAGTACCTGGACCAGCACCAACACTGAGTTCCCAATTATAATTTCCAGAGGGAGTTGGGCCAATGAAACCACTTCATGGAGAACATTAAGGATTAAAAAAGTGATTTCAAAACAAGGTCAAGATCAGAAGGATTAAAACTATGTGCTTGCTAAGTACAACTATCTACATTAGTTTGCCTGGTGCCAAGGCACATTTTGAAACAAAGATTTTGATCAGAGGGTCAGACTGGTTTTGAATCCAAGCTTGGCCATTCATTCGCTAGGTGATTATTTTTTGGAGAAAATTGCTCAATTTCTCTGAACCTGTTTTCTCATCTAACATGAGAATAACAACCCTTGCTCACCGTATGATACTTCCATAAGAATTAATGAAGTAAAATGCATGTGTTTAATAAACAGTAATGGAAGAACTCAAATCAAACTTTCAACCACTTTTCTCATCACTCCTTGAGATGCAGATTGTATGCTTTTCCATAAGTAACTGATTCCAAGAAAGTTGTCCTTTTTCCCAGCTGTGGCTTCACATATAACACCACCTTTAAGCTGTCTCATACTGTAGTTTGCTTTTGAGAGAAGAATGGAGAGGCCAGGCTGCAAAGCATACCTGCTGTCCAGTCAGATGCAGGGGTTACAGCCTTGAGAACAGAACAGGCAGAGTGACCAGCCAAACAGAGTGGTGGACGGAAAAGAAGCCATCCTAGGCCCGAGAAGATTAGTCTGTGGCTAAAGTGCTTAATGTCCAATGGGTGCCCTCAATCGCCTACTACTGCACAGTGCAAATGCTCTCTCTCTCTCTCTCTCTCTTTCTCTCTCTCTCTCTCTCTCTCACACACACACACACACACACACACACACACATTCACTGGCTCACCAGCTGCGGGTCATGTCGGTTGGTACAGCTTTCCTGGAAAGACTTCAGGCATGCACCGGAAGCCTTCATAATATGAGTCCACAACATCGGATGCATAATTCCATTGATAAATATTAGCACATAAACAAATGTACGTTGATGCATGAGGACAAGATAATCATCAAAATAGTGTGCGTTACAGACCCAAATTCAGAACCCAGCAATGTAAAGTTGGTGACATGGCATCTGTGAAATGGCCTACTTCTCTGCCACTAAAGGTGACAGTGTGAGAGCACTTAGTGACATGGGGTCACGGTCATGGTGCCACCAAGTTGTGCGAGAGCGTGCATCACAGAAGAAACACGGCCTCAGGAATTCACAGCGACTCTGTTGTGGAATGTTGGTTTTGGTTTGCCTTTTTGTTTCATTACATTGGTTTCCTAAAGTTAACCCCAATGAGCAGGAAGAGGACTGCAATGTCCTTTGGAAATGCCTTCGCTTTGACTCGGGGGCTCTCCGTGGGGTGCGGGTGGACTGGGCTCCTGGGGTTGCCCCAGAAGCCCCATGCGCTGCTGTTTAAGCTGAGCCTCAGCACCGCTGCTCTGTCTTCAGGGGCTGCTTCCTGATGGACCCCTGGGAGATCATGGACACCCACCCCTCCACGGAAGGGAGCCAGAGTAACACCTGGATGCTGCCCTGGCTGCACCAGCCATACCTCTGTCCATGTTTGTGAAAGCCTCTAGTAAAGGTCGCCCTTCACCAGGAGTCTGGGCTGTGTAGTGTGGTAGGTGCTTTCCGTGTCTGGATTCATAAGCTCCTCAGGTTCAGAGATGGGGTCCACAGGAAGGTGAGGCAAGCAAGATGCCCGAGTGAAAACTTTAAGGGCAACCTCAAGGGCATGCTTGTTTCCTTAAAGGTTACACCTGAGCTGCCTCCCCTTGCACTGCCCTAGTCCCAGTCCTGCTCAGAGAAGAGAGATGATTTGCTCAAAGTCACGGCCCTGGCAAGAGGTCCAGTTTAGGGTTAACTGCAAATCTAACGGATTCTGAACCTCATGTCTTTTCCGTTATATTAGTCTGCAGATTTTTTAAAAGCCTAGTGTATTATAAGAACAAAGGGCACTTATGTTTGTGTATGTGCGTACCATGACGCAGAATTCTTCATATTAACAACCACATGTAAAACAAAAACAAAAGCAAACTGAGCAAACAACTAGAACAGGAACAGAACCACAGAAATGGAGGTCACATGGAGGGTTAGCAACAGGGGAGTGGGAGGGAGGTAGAGGGGGAAAAGGTAGAGAATAAGTAGCATAGATGGTGGGTAGAAAATAGACAGTGGGAGGTTAAGAATAGTATAGGAAACGTAAAAGCCAAAAAACTTATATATATGACCCATGGTCATAAGCTAAAGGGGGGAAATGTGGGTGGGAGGGGGTGTGCAAGGTGGAGGGGAGTGAAGGGGGCAAAATGGGACAACTGTAATAGCATAATCAATAAAATATATTTTTAAAAAAGCATAAAGAGATCACATATTTGATAAAAGAGCAAGAACCACAGTCAAATATGAGCCATCTCCCCCATTTCTAAGGTGGGTACGGTTGGGCACATCGCAGGCTCCAACCAGACACGGACACGTGGAAAACAGCCACGTGGTCAAGGAACTATGAGACACAAATGGGTCTCCCAGCAGTTCGTGGATTCTGTGGTTCCGTCACCGGCACTCGAGAGTGATGCAATCAGACACGCGTCTTCCCCAGCTGAGCTGAGTGCTGGGCTCACAGAACTGTGCAGGCCACTGGGCGGCCAGTTAGCTGTTCTCCTGTGGGGCAAGCCACAGTGTGGCAGGAGCGAATTAAAAAAGGCTTCCAGTGAAACTTATTTTACAGTGGAAATATAATCAGTCTGGCAGAATCTCTCCGCACTTAGAAGAGGCACGTTTTCTCTTCCCTGTTTAGGGTGGTGTTCCGACACCTGGCGAAGAGAGCCCCCCCTTTGCATTCTACTTCTCTGAGGCAATTTTACACCGACGGTTTCATTTCCTTGCACCCAAGGAATAGCAGGCTTCTATTTTACAAGGGTCTCCACATAGAGAAATACCCAAAGCATCTGTGCAGAAACAGGGGGGTGGGGGAAATAACCACCTTCAGGAGTGCTTTAAAAAAAAAAAAAAAAGGCATTCATGCATTTAGGGAACATTCATTAAGCACTTAGGAGCCAGCTGGTAGGCGCAGGCAGCACGACTTCACGTCCTCCTTCCCACGCACAGCGAGGTCATTATTTATCTCCCTCCTTTTCCTGATGAGGAAACGGAGACGTATGGAGGTTACACGTTTCACCTACCATTACCGTCAGAAAGCACTCAAGCCCTGATTCACAACTGCACCCGGTGTCCGTTTCTCTCGCTGCCTTCCAAACACCAGCGCGAGCGAGTGGGGCTTAATTGAATCATGGTGCTGTGCACGCAACTGATTAATACATGCTGGCTGAGTGAATGGTGAGTGACTGTATTGATACCTTGTATCCATGAATTTAATGTATTCTACGCTGAGGGAGATGCCTCAATGGGAAGATGACAGTTAACAAGGTCATTTTCTGATATGGAAAGTGCATAAATGTGTATGAGCCTCCCGCATTTAATTTCCCCGCTGCCTCTGGAAACAGAGAGTTGCCGGTGGACTGAGAGCCGCCGCTCTCGCTATCAGGAGGCACCATATCATCTGGGCTGCACGCAGGGCGGAATGAAGGGGCGAGATTAATCCCCTCGGAAACGCGCGCACACCTCCCGAGAAATGGGAAAGGCCAAGGCAGCCGGCGCAACCGTCGTCCCCCTGCGCCGCTCTCCGCTGCTCTGTGAATTCTGATAACTCCGTCCTGACCCTTGGTCTCCTTGCCTGTGAGGTAAAGGGCCAGGACTCGAGCTTTCCTCAGATTATCTCCACTCCTGAAGTCACACGCCGCCTTTCGTATCCTTAATATTTAAGCAACTGATAATGAGTACTGTGGCCGTACCCCGACCTTTCTTAACCATGAGACCAGGCCCTTGGGGTAAAAGTGACTTTGATTTTTCACCTGGCATTGCTTAATTGTACAGCGCAAATTTTATTTGAGAGTGTGGTGGAGCTGTTAGCAGACACTCTGAGGGGATCCCCGCTCGGTAGAGGCTTTTCGAGACTGTGTCTACCATGCGATCAGACTACCCTTTCTCTACTCAAGCTGCTGTAACCCTGCAGGTGCCCCCCACTGAGTGCAGAGACACGACGCATCCTAATGGTCCAAGGGACCTATTACGGTCTGACCCCACCGACCACTCTGTCCGCAGCCCATATTCCTCACATCAGGAGCGTCTGCAGGTCCTGCCTCCTTGGCTAGAACATCTTCATCCGTATGCACTCTGTACGCATTGCCTGCCTAATGCCTTTTCATTCTTCAGATCTCCGTGAAATTGTTCCTACTTATCCTTAGTTGTTCTTATTTGTTTCTTAGACACGTCTTTTCTGAACCTTTGGTCAGCTCCTCCCCTGACCATCTTTCTACAAGCAGGCTTATTTTTTAACTTATATTTCGGGGACTGCGTGATTTAATACTCATCTGCCCCTTTTAGACTGTGGCAGCGTTTGCTCAATATACCATTCCCAGTGTCCAGCACTGTCCTGGGCACAGAGTGGACGCTTACACATTTGCTTAGAAAATGAACATGCGAAACCCAGCGCGATGGTACAGCATGCGGCGAAGTGTTCAGACTGTGGGTGCGTTTCGCTGGGCAGCCGTGGCATGAAGTTGCGGCGCTGGATCTGGTGTCAGAAGAAGAGCGTGTTACACGTGAAATGCTTGCCCTGATGACCGGACCCCAGCTGGGCAGTCGGTGCACATCTCTGTCCCCCTGCTTTGTTCTCTGGAGAGGGACCCTTATCACCAAAACTCCTAGGGGGTTTTCTGGGGAGTCCTGAAGAAGGGGACTCTTAAAAAGAGGAAGCCTTCTTGTAATTGCAGCCACTGCTACCTTAAAAATTTTTTTTTTCCTAAGGATAGTTGTGATCCTGATTGGCTTATATGAGCAATTCGCACAGAGCACCCTTTGGGAGTGGAGACAATGATGGTCTCATTAAAATGTTAATTGTTTGCCAGGTTTCAGAACGCTCTAAAACCACCACACTCACAGAACGATGCAGTCCTTCCTCTTAAGTCTCAGAAGGATTTTGATTTCTTTGGGAATTTCATGTATGTTTCTAGAATGCTATGCGGTTCAGCTCCAGAGAAAAAGAATTTCCCTTGTGAACGACGACTGGTCGCCACACATTAGAAGCTGAAAACGGCATCCATAGTAATGTGAAGTGTCTTTGCTCTGAGAAGGAAGAGACAGATTTAATTCTATGTCAAATCCAAAGAATTTACCAAAGTTACCTTGCTAGCGGATAACACCACTACTGAATTAAAAGAATGTTTGCATGAAGGCATGAATTCGTTACTTTATCATCCGCCCCCCGCCGTGGCTAATTTGAATGAGCTTTTAAGAGGAAGCCTATCAAGCCCTCTCGCTTTAGAAGCAAACATTATACACTCACATCTATATTCACGCTCAAAAACCAAAGATTTGCTATCAAAAAGGTATGCATCAGCGACCAGTAACATAAGAACTGTATTCATCCAGTGGGTCACAGTGCTCTATTTAAGAGGAGAGGTGGGGCAGACGGTTACGTTTCATGGGCAATTGTTTAGGGAACTGAATTTCTATCAGATTCTAGGCGTACGTATTACTAAGTGTCTATGTTGTGGGTTGTTTATTTTTTTTCCCAAGTACTTTTGTCTGTTCCTTCACTGACAAGGATTGTGCCTGAGAAAGTGAGCATTCGATTCCCAAACTCGAGGTTTCACCTGGGTCTTCCCCTTCCTAGCTCTACAACCAGGGGTACATCACCACAACTGGTATTTAGTTCCCTGGCCTAAAAAATCAGGATAAAATTAGGATCAAACCTCCTGGGGGTCTTGAGATACTAACAAATGATTAAGTGCATTTGATGCGTGGCCCAGTATTTGGGCACTGGACGAATGTTGATTCTTTCGACTGAACATGGCATCGCTCTCTCAAAGTATTGTAGGAAATTACAGAAGAATTTAAACATTTTCTGCCCTCATTCTCTTGGGTCCACTTAAAAATCACGATTTTTTTTTTTGTGTGTGGCTGACCTTTCCCTAAAGTATTTTATCATTGGTAAGAAACAATTTAATTAAAAATTAAAGTCAGAAAAGTTTCCCCTGGGATTCACAGTGCTCTGCCCTCCTCAGCATAAATCCTGGCTTTGAGACGAGAGTGTTGATGAAAAGACTGATCTTACTGCGAGAACAACCCAGCCGGGGCAATGCTTCCAGAGGTGAGCCATAGCCTTTTATCCACGATTAGATATTTTGGTTTCAAAGTTCCCACTTTGAAATGTACAGCACAGACTTGAGAGATTTAAAAAAAAAAAAAAGAAAGAAAGAAAGAAAAAGAAAATCATTTAGGGATTTAGGAACATGTCCATTTCCTTGTCAGATGTTATCAGAATGTATTTGAAGAAGGTCACTGAGTTCTAGCATTACTGTCCTGACCCTGAAAATCTTAAAAGAGCCACGGTCCAATAAGACTTCTCTTCCAGGCATCTCTACAGTCTCTGCCAACATGGGTCCCCGGGACGGTGGTCATCTTCTCGGTCTCCATGGCAGACCACTTCCGCCCCCCTCTCTGGGTGGGCGCGGTCTGCCTTTGGGTAAGTTACTCCTGTCAGCCAGGTTCCGGTCCTGTCGCCGTGTCCGGGCAGCTGGAGGCCTGAGTCACTGTGAGGTTTCTGTGGGGCTCCTGCTCCGCGCCCCTCTCCGAACGCCGGCTCACTGAACACCCCCATGTTTCCGGGGCACCTCTGCCGCCCAGCCTCACTGCTGCGCGCGGAGACCAGATGAGGGTGTGATGCTGCTTCTCCTGGTCTTCCAGGGAGTGGTGGGGACCATGTGACCAGCAGCAGGATCAGAGGTGGGCCCCGAAGTCCATCTGCTGGCCCATGAACACGCTCGAATGCCAGCTTCCTTTTCTAATGTAACGCCCACTGTCTAGGTAACATTATTATTAATTCCCCATTCTATAAAAAGATCTTCAGCCGCTGAATGAGATTTTCTCAGCAGAGAATTTTCTCAGGTCTTTATCTTCTAACAGTGTCAGGACAAAGGGTGTTGAGGTATTTATATCTAAACAGACAACTGCCGAAAATAGTTTTCCTGAGCACTTCTTCAAAGCGTGTTGTAAGTATTCTTAAAATCTGCAGAAACATTTACAGTTTCAGATCTACATAAGGGGAGATACCTTAATGGAAAGGTGCTTATTTCACGTTCAACCAGATACATATTGTACCCTGTGGATGGCAAGTAAGTTTCATCTTATGTAGCAACTCGACCTTGTGAGTGATGGCTGCTAATGCCCTGTGTTAAGAAGGATCCCAAGGCTCCGTTTGGGTTCAGCCAAACACAGTGCCACGTATAAGCAAGGCAGTGTGAAACGAAGGTTGATGTGCTGGGGGGCGGGGGGGGGGGGGCGGCGGCTGTGGTTCACAAAGGACCCGTCGGTGCGAGCAGACAGTTTCATTAAACCATAGAGTCTTTAAAATGTTTTAAAGAATATTTTGTGTAATTTCTTAATTCCTCTTAGCAGAAACCCAAGGTCCCAAATTCTTGAGCCTTCCAGAATTTTCAAACTGGCAGGTTGGAGCAGAAATAAAATTGACACTCACCTTTCCTCACTTCCTATCCTCCCTACTCTCACGGCTCCTAAGGTTAGCGAACTCACTTTCAGCCCTACCCGAAGTCGGAGTTCACCACAGTGAATCATTCCTTGACAAGCGATTTTTTTCAATGCAAGATGTGAAATTAGTTGGTTTTACACACAGTGATAATGCTAATAATAGAACCTGCCTCATAGAATGGTTTCAAGAATTAAATATGCAAGCCCATGTAAAGTACCATAACAGTTCTGCCACACAGAATTTTGGCTACTTTATTACTACTGCTCAAAAGTAAGTTCTGGCTTTTTGACTCTGAGTGTAATATAGAGATAACTTCCAACCCCCCAAATCTGATTGGGTGGTTCTATTTGGGCCAATAATAAACGATAAGGCAGAAGCGTCTTCCCTTTTTCTTTTCCCATTTATTTCGGCTGTCGTCAGGTCCCATCGCTTGCCGTTAACAAGAATGGGGCAGCCTGGTTTCCCAGGCACAGGGCGATTTCCGTGGGCCTCTCTTTGCTTCCACATGACCAGACTTCTCAGGGGTCACATAACCTTTAGGAGTTCCTGATAGGAAGTAGGGAAATGAGGTTCTACGGGAGGCACTCCGGGCTCCGCCTCTCCGACCGCTATGTGGGCGCCCTTGCACACCCCCACCCCCACGGTGGGGTGTCTCCCAAGTCCAAGAGCACTTGCCTCTGTGATAAATTTCAAGTCCTTCCCGTTCTTCATCTACACTCGAGTCTGGGCTTTTGCAAAATATCTCCCTCCTGATCTTCCTACATTCATCCTTCCTGCCCTCGAAGTCGCCCTGTCCACTGGCTGATCACGAGAGCGATATTTGTAAGACACACATTGATCACGCCAGTGCTTAGCCCCCTCTGGTGTGTGCCCGCGGCTGACACTATGAAATGATGGGAAAAGCCCCCATCGCCAGCTGCCGCCCATTGTTCACCCCTCAGATCTCTCCACATCCATCTACCGGAGAGGTGCAGAGACTACTTCGGATTCTCCGATCACCTCAAACAAGACGCGGGTGTGCTTTCAGATCTTCCACGTATTAGTGGCTCAGAAAGCTTAACTACCAGGAAAATTGGCCTGAATAACATGCATGGCAAGTGCGTGATCCTAGAGATTGCAATAATAGGCATTAAACCACACATCCATGTTTCTGAAAAAAAAAAAAAAAGTCTTTAAATTGGTTGTAGTAAATAATGTTTGATTAGGTGTGCATGTTTTCTCCAGGCGTTCCTTGTCTCTGACCAGTTACCATCCATAGAACTTGTTATTTTTCAGAATGTCGGTTACATTGTTGTTTAAAAAAATACGAACGAGCAAGAAAGAAGTTGACTACTTGTCCGCACAGGTCAGCACAGAAGTAACGATGTGCTTGATAGTTTTAGATGAGGAATTTAATGGGTTACCGAAAGCACTGTTCCAGAATTTGTTGTTCTCGCCGAGTGATAAAGTTTAGCATGGAGCATTAACTGAAATGGATGTTTGTTAGTGTATCTGCCCAAACAGTTTCTGTATGCTGTATAAATGTGAGCCTTTATAAAACCAACACACACACACACACACACACACACACAAATAATCACTTCAGAAAATTTCATAATCTGCTTTACAGTCAACGTCACGAAAAGTGTGGCATCCCAACAGGACAAGAAGTCTCGCAGCTTCATCTCTGCATCGCCTACACCCCCCGGCACCTCCACTTGCTCACTGGGGCCTCCTGAAAATGCCGGGAGAACGGATTCCCTCACGGATTACTCCCAGCCACAGCGCTCGGAATGGTGGGAACGCAGCGGGGGTGGAACCCTGCAGTCGCCACCCAGACAAAGGACGTGGGGTGACGCCCGGAATTCTGAAGGGCACATTTCCGAGCCATCGTGTCCTGGCTAGAAAGAGATGTCCTTTGCATCATTCTAGTGGCCAACTCTTCCATTGCCTCAGCCGTTCTCACATGCTCACAACGAGGCATCCCTTCCCATTTTCCTCTTGAAGGTAGAAGTGCATTTTAATGCCAGAAACAATTACAGAAAGTAAATTAACACAGCCATTATTAAACATTTACTAAGGCCCCACTGTGTGGGAGCCAAGGATGCATTTTAAAAACAACATTCTCACCATAACACTTGCCCTATAATCTAACTTACTCTGCATTTAATTTTTAAACGTACATAGGAAATTATAATAGTTAAGTTTCTACAATTCCTATGGTGGCCACAGCAGAGGGAAATGAAAAAAAAACAAAAACAAAAACAAAGTGAGAGGTCACGCTGATGATCAAATGGCAGGACGGTGAGCACCCCAGGCCCCTCCTAATGCAGTGGTGACGGAGTACAGCCTGGGCTTCCTCTAGGCCCGAGGTGTCCAAGGAGCCGGAGCGGGAAGCTCATACTCACTAGCGCATTCGGGAGAGGTGGGCAGCTGCCGATCCAAAGTCACTGAGGATCACAGGGGGCACACTACAGTAATGGCCACTACACACAGTAGGTGCCTTCAGGGGGCAGGTGCCGCGCCTGTCCCGCTTCAGGAAGACCGTGCCGTCTGGGTCTCAAGGCACTACTTACACAAGCCTTCTTGCATGCTTTCTTGCATTGTTTGCCTGTCCACAGAGATGCGGACAATGAGGAGGACCCGGCTGAAACAGGCTCTTCCATCAAACAAGGCACCGTCATGGGGTTACCAGGGTTTTGTAAACCCTGCCTCATAAATTTGAGGATGGGGATTTATTGCTGGCAACAACCATTTTTCCAGCTCTTGGAAGAAACCATATCTGAGGCAGGAGAGAGTCAGTTTGGTAGGTAAAGAGAAGGAGAGATACAGCAGAAAAAAAAAAAAAAAAAGCAATCGAGGAAGGGAACTGGGAGGGAAGAGAGAAAGGGAGAGAGAAAGGGAAAATGTGTCCGGAGAATGAGGAGCTTGACTTGATTGGCAGGCGGATCTGCCCCTGCATCTAAAGGCTAGGGTATGGCATCAGCAGAGCCTGGCCCGTTGCCATTCTCTCCCGGCTCGTACTCAACTTGGCACAAAGTCCACGTTGCCGGTCCACATTACATCATCGGTGCTGACCTCAGCATCATCTTGAAAGCTTTTAAAAAATACCAGTTCTTAGACTCAGCGATGGAGGAATTAGGAAAGATCACCAAGAGCAAAGACATGTCATGAAGAGACCAAGACTAGGATCATCCCGATCCTCCTATTCCCAATTCCTGGGAACAGAAGTGAATGTCGGGCAGTGAAGAAGGCTGGCGGGGAACACAGCGCCTCACCGGAAATGTGGTATGGGAAGACAGCTCCACAGATACCCTGGACACCGCCAGCAAGGCACGGAGTGGGCCCTAGAGCAAATGCAGCCTGAAACAGACAGAACCCCGAGGCTGCCCTTCCCGGGGCACATCTTGAGAAGGCAGGGTTCTTTGGAAAAGACAGTCATGCTGGGAAAAGCAGAAGACAGCAGGGAAAGAGGAAGACCCAGAACGAGACAGACTCCTTCCCTGAAAGAAGCCTGAGTCTACAGGAGCCGAGCAGGGCTGCTGAGGGCAGGAGGACGCTGTGGGTGTCACTCACTGGAAGGTCACCAGGAGGCAGCCCCTCTGTGGTCCAGCCATCAGCTCAATGGCACATCACACACACACACACACACACACACACACACACACAGGGATCTTTTAAATTTTTGATATAGGGACTTCAGGGTGTGTAAGTGGATGGATGACCTCGAGGCTGTCTGGGTAGGTGGAAAGACAGAGTGGTTGTGACCAGTCGGTCTGCCATGATTATTGTTAGAAAAGACAAATAAGCAACACCCCTCCCCCCTCACCAAGTACTATGCTTTCATATTTCTGTCTGGTCATTCTATGACCAGATTGACACTTTCACATCTATTATCTCACTGAAACTTATGGGATTCGCTTGCTTGCATTCTGTTCATTTTACAGCCAAGCAACCAAGGCTCAGAGAAGCCCCGAGTCTCATGCAGAGCGCCACCGTCACGGATGGATCAGGTCGGTGAGTCCTGCTTCCGCTGAGAATGCGCCTCCGACCCTGTGCTACGAAACACACCTCCTTCACGAATTCTGGTGACAGAAGTGTCATGTTTGATGTTTTATTCTCTTTCATTTTCTCCTTTTCATCCCTTATTCCCCACCCCCGATTGTCCCCCTTAAAAAACTCTCATCTTTCATTTCTTCCTTGTCTATTTAACTTCAGATGAGTCACTTTTTTCTAGCCTACTTCACGATAGTTCAAGGGCCACAGGCACAGCAGAGAAGAGAGAACTCTGTGGTTTTATTTTATTTGTTTGTTGTTTTTAAATACGCTATGTAGAAACCAAGGAATATCTCCCAGGGGTTTCGTGGGACCCTCATTCCACCCCGTTTCATATTCGTATTATGTGTTCAGAGTCACTGGTCATCTCTGAAGGCCCCGCCCTGCAAGATACTTTCCGAGGTCCCTTTCCTGGGAGGTAAGTTTACTTTCCCACGCAACTGAGGTCAGCTTCGCTGATACGCTTGCTTTGGCCAACGAACTGTGCGCAGATGCAACACACAGCATATCCAAGCAGAAGGTCCAGGAACCATCATGGGGTTCGCTTTCCCCTCCAACACCCCAGACCAATATTCCAGACAGAGGAGCACCCTGGACTCTGGAATAAAGCAGACACTCGGAACAGGGTGGCAAGAAACCCACAGGTAACAGGTATCGTATGTGAGAGGTTAGGTTGTGTTCGAAACCCACTGAGATGTGAAGGTTCTTTGTTACTCCAGCAAAACCCAGCTCATGGGCACAAATAGCAGGACCACTTTTCAGATTCCTACGAGCTTTCTCATCCCTTATGTCACATGAATCCTATACCAATATGCTAAGCGAGTCAGATTTGCTCTTATCGCCATTTCAGAGACGGAGATGTTCAGAATTCGATGGCATGCCAAAAAAGAAAGACAATAATCCTCATCCAGGAAGTGAAACATTTGTCTTAGTGAGGTTCTCCCGATTCCTTTTCTATGTCTCTGCCCTTAATCACATCCTGCCTCACCAGTGAGCTCAGCGCCTGGACTCTCTGGGAGCTGCATTAAGCCATTCAGGATACTAAGTGCACTTATTGTGAGAAGGCCGTGAATTATTAAGCATTATCCTACGACCTGGAAAGTTCACGCAGAGGGCTTTCCTTATGCCGCACTGCGGTTTATCCACCCAGGAGGCTCATGGGTGAACAAGGGACAAGCCAGGCCCAGACTGGACACAGTGCATCTTGCGTTGCAGAAATGGGCATGGTCCCTTTCGGCTGTCAGCCCAGCCACAAAGGGGACTAGCAGCTGTATCAGATGCTGGGGACGGTGAGGGGAGGTGAGCAAATCCCTGTTGCCAGGGAAGCAACAGGTTAGAGAAGTGAGAGTAGTGAGCCCTGGACTGAGTCAGGCAGGGCGTGCCCACATTTGGGCAGAGGGGCACTGGAGAATCAGGGTGCTGGGCTTTGAGGAACTGGGCTTGGGGTCGGAGAGGGGGTCCCCCACCAAGGACGTGGGCAGACAGCCATTCCAAACCCAGAAGAAAGTGGCCGTGAGTGTGACCTCCAGACCCAGGGGCAATCCGATGGCTCTTTAAGCTTCAATTATCTGGTAAGGAAATTGGACTGTGTATTTACATTTTAAACGTTTCCGTTAAGTTATCGTTCTGCTCTTGGCTTTTTATAATTTTTTTTTTTGCATTCTGTTAATGTTACCTCAAGAGCAACCACTTCTCTTTCTCTCCGTCAAATGAGATGCTGGGAATACTTGCCAGAAACATCCAGTTAATGCCCAGCCCAGCTCCGTGCTCCGATTTCCCTTCCACGTTGACTCCGAGTAACAGAGCCATACATTAAGGAACAAAGCGCGCTGCCGGGGTATTTATAACCTTGTCTTTTCAAACACTTGGCAGACGTTCAGACCCTCCATATGTTCACAGTATTAAACTTTACCATAAAAGGAACTAAAGAGTTACATTGGAAGAAAGCTGGTATTGTATGGTCTGCAAGTCTGGCGGTTTCAAAAAAAAATACCAAGTCCAACTTGAAATAACAGATGTTCTGTGATCCTGCTGAAAGTTTAAATGCCACGCAACCAAGCCCTGCTCTCCCTAGCACTGCAGATGTCGTATTTCAGGAGCGTTTCCAATGACTCAGAGCAGACGCATGGAGCTGCTAAGCCTGGCTGAGTAAGGGTGCGTGCCTGAGAGGTGAGGACAGGAAGCGGGGCCCAGGAGGCGGGCCTCCAGCAGGCAGCCCAGTGCACCGCTGCTTCCTCCCAGCACCGGGAAAGCCTGTGGGAGCCAGGGAGTCTCCTATGGGGGCAGAAGCCCTCCTCTGGGCCAAGCAAATCTACAGAGGTATGGGAAGAAAACACTGGAATCTACTTTTGCATTCAAGTATCTAAGTTGAACATATGTCCATTTATCTAAAATATAAGGAAGCATCTTTTATGACACTTACTCATTGGATGAAGTGGATGCCGCTGGTCTCCCGGCTTTCAGTGGGTCCAGATCCTGGACAGTGATTGGTGTGTCCTGTGAAGGTGAGAGTTCCACAGCTTGAGAAGGCTGACCATCACTCTGCTGCCATTGTGTTCTGAAGCCCTGGAGTTCAGGGTGGCTCAGTGAAGCAGGTTTATGAATTACTTTTTAAGATTTTACCTATTTATTTTTAGAGAGAGGGGAAAGGAGGGAGAGAGAAACATCCATGTGTGGTTGTTTCTCATGCATCCCCAGCTGGGGACCTGGCCCACAGCCCAGGCATGTGCCCTGACTGGGAATTGAACCGGCGGCCCTTTGGATTGTAGGCCAGTGCTGAATCCACTGAGCCACACCAGCCAGGGCAGGCTTATGAATTACTTAATGAGGGGTGGACTAAATTATCTCATTTGAAAGAAGTGGAATTTTCACATTTCTGAGAAGGGAATATTGACTGAAGATAATACTAATACAGCAAGCAGCAGTGGGCTACAGACCAAGAGAACAACCTGATGCTCTTGGGATAAACCTCCATCAGCCACATTTCCAATCAGCGCAACACCATTCTAGCCAGACCTACGAGGGGTTAGATAAACCAGAAGACAGACTGCACACAGTGTGGTATTTGGATTCTGCAGTAATTAGATTCTGGAGCAGAGAAAAGGAATTAGTGGAAAACTGGTGAAATCCTTATGTGGTCTGTAGTGTGTAGTTATCAGTATTATGTCAATGCTACTTTCTTAGTTTTGATAAATGGTTGTATATATAATTAACACAAAGATAAACTAGGTGAAGACTATATATAACGGAAACAGTCTGATCTATCTCTGCAACTTTTCTGTAAATTTAAAATCATTCCAAAATGGAAACCTTATTAATAGAAGGACTGAGGATGAATGAATAGTTATAAAAGAAATGAAAATTCCTGGCAATGAGACAAGATACCAGTTAAATATAAAAACATTTGAAATTCTAACCACAAAAATGGATTTAATTTATTCATATATTTTACTAATTTTATTTTTCTATTAAAGATCTTAATTATATATCCACAGATATCTTTGATAAAATGCTTTAGACCTTTTATTTTTTCCAGGTTTAATGAGTTACAATTTACAAATAAAACTGTAAGCTATTTAAAGTGTACAACCTGATGATTTGATATATATGTAGACACAGTGAAAGGATTTCTCTCTCAGATTAATTAACACATCAGTCACCTTATGTATTTACCCTTTTTTTCCCTCTTGGGTAAAAACATTGAAGTTTGCTCTCTTAGCAAATTTCAATTATGCAAAGCAGTGTTATCGACCACAGTCGTCTTATTCTACATGAGATCCTCAGACCTTATTCATCTTATAACTGAAAGTTTATACCCTTTCACCAACCTCCTTCTACTTCCCCCGCCCTCCAGCTTCTGGCAAACAGCTTCTGTTCTAAGTCTGGCTTTTTAAGAAAATGATTTTAAAGACAAATCGACATCCCTTACATCTGTGAGAAACGTCATTCGAGGTATATTACTTTCAATTCAGGAAGAAATGCTGATTTTTTTGCTAAAAAGGATTTACCTTAGCTATAAATCTATCAAATATTTACAGTTAAAACATATATTGTCAATAAGTAGGTTAAAATAAATAGGGATTGACTGTTTATTTTTAAAGGAGTTAGTGATAAATCTGCGATAACATTTAATGACTTTGGACTGCTAATTGAAGAGGATTCACTTGTCACAGGATGCATTATGATGAGGTGATGATGGGAAGAAAAGTTCAATTAAATTAGTAAGAAATGTGATGGACAGTATCACCAGGTTTTCCTCCAGGAACCAAGCAATTCTTCCTCCAGCCATGTTTTAAAACTAAGAAAATCCATATTATCACCACGGTGAGACACTGTTTCCTGGAAACCTTTCCAAAATTTGGAAAGAGATGTTATGACTAAGGCATGTTCTTACTGGTAAATCTATTTCTAGGAATTTATTTCAGAGCATAACCAGAGCTCTATTCTCTTGTAAATAAGGATGTTTATCACAGCATTATTTATAATACCACAGAAATGGGAGCAACTTAAATGCTTTCAGAATAAATAGTGTTATATCCATTTGACTGAATATTATTCAATCCTTATAATGCTGTTCCAAATGTTATATAATGGTGTGGAAACATTCAGAATCTTTTTTTTCCCTATGCATCTAATGTATACCTGCAAGAGGATTTAAGTAGAAGGAAATAAAAACAACAGAATGTGAACTTATATAAGCTTTATTTTTCCCACTTGGATAATGGAGAAAATAATCCTGCCGACCTTATAGGGGAGTTATGAGAATTGCATGAGTAATACATGAAAAATGCTTAAGAGGCTCGTCTGCACCTGGCACGGAACAGGTGTGTATTGACTGAGAATGATGTTAATTGCCTTTCGAAAACCTCAGTGGCACCTGGCTGTAGAGGGTCTCTGGGTATGTTATTTCGATGTACGAATTGTAGCGGACCAGTGCCTGCAGGAAAGACTTCTGCTTAAGGTGGATGCAGGATCTCAGAGATGTAGGTGAGTCATCCTATGAATTATGATAAAAACAATGCCTGGCACTGAAGTGTCAGTCACGTAGAGGTATCTGGGTCAAGTTCACCCAGGACCCCTCTACTTTTGGCACAGTGGTCTGCATTGGTACTGAGTGAGAAGGAGGTAGAATTATTCCCTCCCTAGTCTTTCATCAGCATTCTGTTATCTTTTCTCCTACCTGCTCTTCTTCCTTATCTTCCCCCTTTCTTTCTTCATCTCATCTCAATTCCAATTGCCGTAGGCTTGCTCTATGATCTCCTTCTTAAGTCTATTATGGTAACACTTCTGTTTATACCACTGCCTCTATTCTATGTCCACCCCACTCAACACCAGATCTCCCCTTTTACTACTGGATGAATCTTGTAAACTCTAAATCTGAGCAATTCAGTTCTAATTTTAAAGAACTCCTGTGGCTTCCTGTTTTTCACAGGGTAAAACTGATCGGTGCAGCATCGATACTTCCTCACCATTGCATCTCAGAACGCTTCTCAAATGCATTCCAAACCAATCTTGCTGGGCCATGCTGTGTTCCTCTAGTACAGAAAAACCTCCTGTTCCTTGAACATACCATTTTTATGCCTATTTTGAAAAGCTCTGACCTGATTTGTGTGTCTTAGGAACACTTGCTTCATCTTCCATGGTCAGAGATGTGGTCTCCTCCAGAAAGCTTTCCTTCTCCTCATCCGGAAAGATTATTTCTCCCTCTCTTTTGCCACTACTTAAGTCCATGTTATCATGTCAAGTGGCACTCTAATGGATTACTTCATGCCTGTCTCTACCAATGGGCTTCTTCAAGGACTCCCTGTTATTTATCTCCATCCTGAGGTCAAGAACAATATTTCATACATAGTAGGCCCACAGCTGATGGTTAGTGATTTGATTGACAAATGCTTTTTGAATGCCTGCTGTGAGGAGAAAAGTCCCACCCTCACTATGTATTAGAAGGCACACCCAGATAACATGCAAATATGTTGCTTAAGTAGCAGTCATCATATTAGTATGTCTATCAGGTTTCAATTTTATTGGTGGGTTTACCTATGGAACATAGAAGTAGTACTGGCTCCAGGCACAGATGGATGCTTCGAAAGCCACCGCAGCTCCTCTTTTGCATCCGCTCCAGTCCACTTCATCCCCATGTGGTAGCACATCCGAGCCATGGCCCTTGTAGACTTTGTCCTCCCAGATTACAAACTCCGAGGAAGTCCTTGATTTCCGACAACTGATGGATGCAAAATTATGGGTGTGATTCTTACATTGTCAAACTTAGGTCATGCCTTGATCCCAGCAGTGCTGTTGGAGTAGAAGCGTGTCAAAGCTCTGAATTCCTCAGGTACCACGACGTAATCACCCCAGGTGAAGTTATCTCACCAAGCACACTGAGCTTTGTCATTGGTTAGTGTGCTAAGTGTACATCTGCAGTCCCCTTATTTGTGCTGTGGGATTCTGATTGAGCAGTGTACCATGTCTACACATCTGGACCCTTGGCCCAGGTCTGGCCAATCACGGTGCTCCAGTCCTTCCTTCCTTGTGCACAGAGACTGGTCCAGGCAGACAGACATTGACCTAAGCAGGGATGATCCATAGAGCATCTTCCCTAAGACTTAATGAAGAAAACAGAGAAGAAGACTGAGAGGTAGGAAGGAGACAGGGAGTGTGTCTGTAGGGGGCAAGGGGAGGCATAAATAGGGGAGAGAAGAACAGAAAAGAATGAGAGAAAGAAAAGAAAGAAGGTACTACTCTCATTCTGAGATAAAAATCTGAAAGGATATGGAAAGCAAAGAGTGAACAGATTCGTTTTTCTGCCTGAACTGCCTGAAGGAGAAGAAAGCTAATAAAAACAGACAAAAGATGGAGAGGAATGGAGAAGAGAGGCACTGAGAATTATAGGCGAAAGAGGTCAGGCGATATTCATCACTCCAAATGATAAATTACATTAACTCATATGCCTTCTTTTGTCTGTTAGTCCTTCAGATGTGGGATTCTGTCATATGCAGTAATATGATCAACACAGTGGGCGGTGCTTGATTCCCTGCGACCATTATTGCCAAGTCCTGCCCGTAGCTGAGGTCCCTGCCCAGACTGGGGGCCCGATGTCACCCCAAAATGCTACGATCACAACATGCACTGACTTCTGTTGCCAGCCAGGTAGAAGAAATGTGTTCATTATGCCTACTGGGGAGACGTGTGCAGAAGAAATTTTGGCACACACAGCTTGAACAAGTGAAAGGACACCGCTACCACGTAGGAAAGGAATCTCAAGGTCAAGTCCAAACAGGGACCCAGAGCCATGTCAGGAAGCCACAGCCTGGCTTAGAGAGAATGAGAGCCGGGAAGCGGGGGTTGGCCCAGGGTGGGGCTCACAGGAAGGCTGAGGCTTTTTTCTCTTATACTCTTACAAATGCTTATTTTTTAATTTTTTAAAATTAATATAATTTATTGTTAAGAACAGTTTTAGGTTTACAGAAAACTTCAGAACAAAATACAGATCATTCCCATAGGCCACCTCGGACCCTCACAATTAGAAGCAGTCTCCCTTATTATCAGCCCCTAGCATCGGTGTGGTCCCTTTGCTGGGAGACGAACCAGTGTTGATACAACATTGTTACTGAAAGTCCACAGTTTACATTAGGGCTTATTCTTTCTGTTGTGCATTCTGTGGGTTGTGACAAATCCATAATGACGTGTATCTCCCTGCAAAGTACCTCTATGATCTGAAAGTCCGCTGTGCTCTGCATATTCATCCTTCTCTCGCTTCCTCAAAGCCCCTGGCAACAACTGGTTTCCTTACTGCCTCTCAAGTTTTGCCTTTTCCAAAAATGTCCTGTAGTTGGAATCATGCTATTTTGAGCCTTTTCAGATTGGCTTCTTTTCACATAGCAGTAAGCATTTAAGATTCCTTCACATCTTTTTTGTGGCTTGATAGCTCATTTCTTCTTCTGGCTGGTAGGAGTCCACTGTCTGGATGCACCAGTTTTGTTTATCCATTCACCTGCTAGAGGACATCTTGGTTGCTTTCATGCTTTTTGGTGATTAAGAATAAAGTTGCTGAGAACACTTCTGTGCACGTTTTATGTTAGCACACGTCTTCAATTTATTTGGAAAAATACCTGGGAGCATGCTTGTTAGATTGCATAGTAGGCTATCTTGGTTTTGTAAGAAACTGCCCAGTGTCTTCCAAAGTGGCTGTTCCATTTCACACTCCCACCAGCAATGGATGAGAGTTACTTTTGCACCATGGTCTTCTAACACTTAGTGTGGTCAGCATGTTGGATCTTGCCGTATGAATAGGTATGTAGCAGTCAGTATGGATGGTGCATTCAGTTATCTCTGGTGCCTTCCCCTGTGATCCTGGATGACCACTTTACTAGTTCCTTAAACGGGCCACAGTTCTGGCTGCATGTCCCCTACATCGTCACCCTAAACAGTACATCTTGCATCACAACTATGCAGAGCCAGGGGCTTCCCTGCATTCCTACTACCTCAAGTGTCCTGAGAGAGGCCTTGGAATCTGCCTAGTTCACAAGCTTCCCCTGATTCTTAGGACCATAAAAGTTTGAGGATGAGTATTGTGATTCTTGTTTTGAACCCACTAGCCTCATCTCCTGCCTATGGGCTTCTCTGGGAGGGTCCCCATCCCTGTCACTGTGGTGTGAGCCAGGGTCAGTCTCACCTAACGCAGTAACTTCAAGAGCCTGTGCTTCCGGCTCCTCACTTGTCCAACAGCACTAGCACCACCTACCGCCAAGAGCATCTGGGGCGACCGAGCGAAACAGCTGGTGTGACGTTCCTTGGGACAGGGACCAGCAGAAGCAGCTGCTTGATAGATGCTTCCTTCCTTCTCATGACTTGGTACCCACATACATCTGTTTGTGCACCAGACCACATCCCCACCTAATTCCAGTGCATGACCCAGGCCTGGCCCACCCAAGTCCTCACTCCTTACCTTCCACTTCCAAGATTAACAAAGTAAAGTCTTGCAGGTGAAAGAGTAAGAACTAATTACAGCTGGACCTATGGTATGCCCATTTTTCTACATCTCTATTTGATTCACAAAAGGAAACTAAGGGAGCTGAAGGGCAAAAACCAAGTGGAGAGCTATTACTTCTATCACAAAGGAGGCTTTTATATATTTGTATTAACAACATTTGTGTGTCACGCACATATGAGACTCAGCTTATGAAAGAAAGACCCTGACATAAACTTTGAATTTGCAGGATGTCCTTAGCTGGAAGAAACCAGGAAGACAGTCTACCCCAGTCTTACCATTTTGGTGATAACAACTGAAGCCCAGAGAGAAGAAGCAAGCTCACACTGCCATTTAAGTGCAGAACCTGGGGCTAAAACTCCCTGACTTGAACAAGTCACTAGCAAAAAAGAAAACAAAATCTGCTACGCCTTCCTTGTATGGCTTTAGCTCTAGGCTCTGCAGCCGAGGTCTCCTGTCTCCACCTGACTATGCTCTTCCTTGGTGTCCCTGTTGTCTGGTGCTTTGCTTGAAGGATCTCAGCCTCCTGAGTTCTTGTCCATCTCCCTTTACCCCTGCAAAGACTGACAGCAGGCCATGCTCTCTCCTCAGCGGGGACCCTAACTCGTTTCTCTCTCCATCAAGACCCTTGTTTCCTTGGGTCCCAGTCAAGACACTCTTTCTCCCCACCATGTGGCTTTAGGATGAAGCACTCTGTCCCCCATCTCAGACAACGATTTCCAAGCCTACTTTGTTTGGAAAGGATTGACTTGAAAATGTATCTTTACATTTAGGTATGATAAAGTTTACTCTTTTGGGTGCTCAGTGTGCTTTGACGAGTAGACACGGGTGCCCACCACCGCAATCAGGACAGAATACTAAGGGCCAACTTTTAAACATATGCTATTTGTTCAGTGATATTTAATTCATTCCTTATTTTTTATCCCTAGTAGTTATCTTCCAATCATATTTTCTGATCTGGGCAAGAGATCCAGTCATTAACATGATCTGTTAAAATTTTCCAATAGTAAAGTAATGTGGAATTTTAGTAGCCTTGGGCATCCTGATTGTTGATACAATACCACTCTTCTTCAGGCCGTTTAAAGTAGTGGAAACATCTCATGGATCTCTAATACAACTGACTACCTTCAGTGAAGGCTAGGCCAGGACTAAGGGCTATGAGTAGATCTGGTCTAGAACCAGGTATAAATGCTTTAAAGTCATTCCAGGGAATCCCCCTGCAGGGACACTTGGAAGTTGTTGCCAAGTTTCTAGCATGGTCTTGAAGACATGAGGTATCATTTCTGGCGCAATATTAGAGAGTTTCTTGTACCAAGTCATTTTGACTGTCAGGTTGGCATTGATCTTTACATTCTCAAATATCAAAACCAACTTGTCAGCGATAAAAAGAAAGTGGCCTGAGACCTCCCAGGAATTTCCTTTAGAAAAAAAAATTTCTTACCCTTGGCTGTCCAAATGCTCAGCATGTTAAACCTCACTTTGAATCAGCCTCTCAGACAGATAATGAGGTGCTAACGCAGTTCAGGACGGTAATAGAAATGGACTGAACAAGAAAGAGTTTCTCCGAATGTGAGCTGAGATATATGCACAAAACCAGGCAGCAATCATTAATAAAATTCATTCTTTGGCCTCACTCTCAATCTGTTTTTCCTGCCTGGTTGGAAACAGGGATTTTTTTTTTTTTTTTTTTTTTTTACAACACATCAAACAACACATCTGAATGGTTAATTGAAGGTGTCAGACGGGAGTTGGGTTTTAAAATGGAAATCCTTTGGCAAACTGTAATAAAGATATAAGATCTTTTTTTATGTATTGCAAGAATTTAAATACTTTGAGTTGCTTTCACAGAATGTCCTTAAGTTTTAATAATATCTAGACATTCTTATTTTGCAGTGAATGAATAAAGAGAAAATGGGTCATGCATTGCTATAATTAGAGAGACACTGGCTATTTTGAAAATAAAATGAAGTAATGGGATCATAGACTTGTTTTTTCTTAAATACTTATGAAAGGAAACTTGGAGATGATCTTATTCTATTCCTTCATTTCACAGCAAGAAAACAGAGGCAAATTTACTTGTTTCCTCTAGATAATTAAATAACGACAAAGACCAAGACTGAATCAGGATATCTGGGGACCATGGCTGAACATCATGTCAGAAGAGAAGGGTCCTACAAGTGCCAGACATGTGAACCATGCATTTTGCTATTCAACTCTGTTCTTCCCTGATGTAATACGAAACAAAGAATAGGGGAGTTAGATGGGGTTTAGATCCAACTGGTAGTCAGAAAATAGGTCTTAAATGAAGCCATCCGTGGGTGAGGCTATTTTGCCTGGAGAAATCAATGCTGAAAACTAAAATAACCATACCAGTAAAAGAAAACAGGTAGCAAGGTGAGTTCTAACACTATAGCCAGCTTCTCTGTCCTAGATGGGCACACCTGGGCAAGGCTGGCCCTCTCTTTAGGCTTCATCTCATATATATATATATATATATATATATGAGAATATATACATATATATATTCTCCATATATATATGATTCTCCATATATATCTATATCTATATATAGATATATATGGAGAGAGAAAGATTCAGATTGTGCATCATACAAAAAACTAATATAAATTCCAGTCAGACGTAATGCTAAAGATAAAACAATAATCTGAAAAAAATGCATGAGAATATCTTTATGAACTTGGGGTAGGCAAGTAGTTCTTAAGAAAGACATTAAAAGAATAAATGATGAAAAGGACTCCATTAAAATGAAGAATGAAGAATGCCCAAAACATTACCCTTTAGAAAGTGAAAAGGCAATCCGCACAATTGGAGATTATATTTACAAAATCTATATCCAACCATGGACTTGAATCCAAATGCAGAAAGGACTGTTACAATAAGCAGAATGCAGATGACTCAATTTTTTAAAAAAATGGGTGAAAGACTTGAACAAGCAATTTATAGAAGAGGATATTAAAATAGTCAATAAACACAGGAAACAGTGCTTAACAAGTGACTGGAGAAATACGATTAAACCTTAAACCACAGCGTAGCCCTGGTACATCCCAACCCCAGCGGGCGAAGTGAAAACCAGACGGCACCGAGGCAGGGGTAAGGAGTGTGGACCCACAGGAAGTCCGCACCCTGCTGGGTGGAGTTTAACTGGGTGCAACCATTCTGCAATTAAAAACAAAAAACACTAAAGCCGAACAGTAACAACAAAAACGTGCCTTATGACCCAGGAATTTCATCCCTAGGCACAGAGAAATGTGTACACAGGTGAGCCAGATCCATGTACCAAAGCGCTCACGGCGGCGCTGTGTGTAACAGCCCAAAACAACCCAAATGTTTCAGAAATTACACAGCAAAGATCAGAAACACACCACAAGGAAAAACAATAGTATGAATGAATCTCACCGGATAGTGTCCCGCGAAAGGGGCCAGTCCCCATAAAGTAGACGTTGTTTAATTTCATTACATAAAGTTCAAAAATGGGCCGAAAAGGTGATGACGTCATGAGTCGGGAGAGCGGGTGTCCTCTCTGGCGTGAGTGCCTAGAGCAGGGTTCCAGGGGACTTCTGGGGTTCTGGCCTGGCTTCTGTTTCCGCACGGGAGGAAGAGTCTGTGAAGCTGGCGCATTCACTTTGCTAAAACCCACGCGTTCTCGGTCTTCTCTGTGTATGTCATTTCTCAATAAAGTTTGAAAATACAAAGCGAGGGGAGTCGGAACAGAGAGTTTCTGAGACAGTAGTCCCTAGGCTCCAGTTTACAGACAATAATCCTGGGGAGTTGGCTAAGATTTCAGGGCTGGATGTCCAGAGATCATTATTACAAGGCCCAGAGAAGGGCCTGTTTCGAAATAAGCTATCTAGGTAGTTCGGACTCAAATGGGTTCTTGGACCACATCTGGGGAAATGTTGCCATAATAAGGAATCTTTCCACTTTGACATTGTGAAGCTCCGCGGGCAGCCAGCAGGCCAAGCTAATCGGAAGGTCACCAGGGCATCTTCGCTAAGATTTCGGACTTAAGAAGTGGGCATGGGCCCTGGCTGGTGTAGCTCAGTGGATTGAGCGCGGGCCTGCGAACCAGAGGATCGCAGTTCGATTCCCAGTCAGGGCACATGCCTGGGTTGCAGGCCAGTTCCCGGCAGGGGACACACGAGAGGCAACCGTACATTGATATTTCTCTCCCTCTCCTTCTCTCCTACCCTTCCCCTCTAAAAGATAAATAAATATAATAATAAATTAAAAAAAAAAAAAGAAGTGGGCATGGAAAATACACTGTGACGGGGCTGGTCTCAGGGTTTGCTGTTTTCAATAGTGCCGTCCTTCTTGGGGTGTTTCCCATTTAACACACAGCTTTACAGGGACCTTGGAAGGAGAAGGGTTTCTGACTGTGAGGGTGGAACACTCCCTGTGCTGAGGTCGCCACTTCCAGGCAGGCGTGGACAAGAGCACACCTTAATCATTATCACGGGAACGTTTTTGTGGCCTCCCTGGAAATGCCTCCGGGGCCCAGCGGACACATCCCTGGGGCTGTTTTCCCATAGAAGGCCCCAGAGGGTAGCAGTCCAGCACTTTGCAAACTTCACTGCAGAGCCACGCTTCCTGTGATCTCCTCTGGATTCAGCCGGAATCTGCCACAGCCCAGTGGTGGGGAGGCGTGCATTTTGTGGAATTCTCCCGAGATAGGCAATCATGAGACATGCGAGGTATCTTGCAGTAAAGTAAACCATTGCATGTTGTTTATCTCATGGAACAACTTTTTCAATGTAACTTCTTAATAGGCATACACATCAGGGAAACTTGGTTTCATGTGCCGATGGAACACATTTCTCCGTCCCACTTTGGTTCCCTACGAGAGACTACGTTGGCAGAAAGGACGGAATTAGATGAGGTGAGGGGAGCTGTCAGGGAATGCGACTTCTCCTACGCCATGACATCGGCATGATTTTACTTTGGCTGGAATCATATCAAAATGGCGAGATAACATTACTGATGTTACCGATTTTTTATTCTGATTTTGTATACTAATTAAGATCTTTGAATAGCAGCAATGCGTGTCTTGAATGAGTTTTTTTTTTTTTTTCCCCCTGGATCTTTGCTGTCCTAGGTGCTAGGCACTCTTTTTTTTTTAAGATTTTTATTTATTTATCTTTAGAGGGGAAGGGTAGGAGAAAGGGAGAGGGAGAGAAATATCAATGTAGGGTTGTCTCTCGTGTGTCCCCTGCTGGGAACTGGCCTGCAACCCAGGCATGTGCCCTGACTGGGAATCGAACCTCGATCCTCTGGTTCGCAGGCCCGCGCTCAATCCACTGAGCTACACCAGCCAGGGCTTGAATGAGTTTTAAGATGAAAATGATGGAGGACATTCAGATACACTCAACACATTAGTGTGCATCTATACTTATCTCTACCTCTCACTTTCTGGTCTTAAGACAAGAATCGAGTTCCTTCCACGGTTCACCTGCCCACTATATTTGCCATCTGATTTTCTTTTTGGCCCTTGAGTGATCTTTCTTCATCAATAAATCTTCTTTTTCCTCTACTGCCTTCCCATTTTGTCTTTACGGGTTCTTTCCTATCAGCACATAAACATAGACAAGTACAATTTTTTAAAAATGTCCTCCCTATTTTTCTTTCCATTCCTTTGTTCACCCTTGTATATCCTTCCCTGCTAAACCACTTCACCCCCCCACCACCCACCCAACAAAACTGCCCATTCTCATTGGAATCACTTCCTCCCTATTCAATTCCCAAGGCACTGGAGTCTGGCTAATGCCTCCATTATATCTCTGAAGTTGCTCATTAAAACTCATCAAAGCCCTCCTAGTTGGTGAATCCAATAACTAAATTTCAATTGCTATCTTAACTTGAGGTTTCTGGAACATTTAATCTTATTGATCTCTCCCTCTTGTTGAAGTTCACTTTCTCTTTGGACTCAGCCACACCAGTTTCTCCCGGCTCCCTAGTTAGTAGCAGGGAGGAATTAATTTTCCGGACCATAGCTTCCCATAGAGGGAAGGTGTTAGCCACTCTACTCCTTCCAGGATGGCGTGGCGAGCATGAGTGTGTGAGGGCTCTCGTTTCCCTGTGACACAGTCCTTCGAAGGGAAGGACTCACCTGGGGGGTGACACCTGACTGATGAGATAGCCGAGGCCCTGGATTCTGTATCCCAGAGGGTTCTCAGCCCAGAAAAGACGCCCATGGCTGTTTCCTTCTCTGCCCACAGATATGAGTGACTCAACCTGTGTTGTTTGCCTTCGGGTGGGAAACAGACCTGTTCTCTCTGCCCTCTCCCTCCAGTTTCTCCCTTTTCCACTGGATAGGTACATCAGATCAAGCCATTAAATAGTGAAAATAGACCCATTTTTGTTATTTTAGGATTATTCTCTGAGACAGAGAGGTAGTAGAGGTCTTTACATTTCTGGCTTCAGTCTCCAGATATGTTTTTCAATTATTATGAATCAACACCCCATCGAGTTAAGAAATGGAGAGCACTCTGGGTGATTCAAATTTAATACAGAGTAGGGTGTACAGGTTTAATGGGTTACACAAGTGATGAAAAGGTGAAAAGCCAACGAGGACGTGGAAAAAGTCAAACAACGAAAGAGATTTCAGCAACACTGGAAAGCTGCTACCATCCCTAGGGACAAAGAGAAGAAGGAAGGAGTATTAATAGAATCCAGGAGCTGGGCCTATCTGGTGGGAGCTAGCATCAGAGAGGGAGTTGCACTTTCCACAGAGAAATGGGAACTTAGAAGCTAGAACTATTAGGGACACTCAACCATTATCATAAAATGCCTCAAACCATTAAGAAGGAGGACAAGAATTCTGCTTTTCTTTCTTTCCTTCCCCTCAATCTTCCAACAAAACCCATTGACCAAATGGCCATTCCTTGGGATTGATTCCAGGATCTCTCAACAGGTACCAAAATCTGTGAGTACTCAAGTCCCTTATATAAAAGGACATAGCATCTTCATATAACCTATGCAATCCTCTCATATACTTTAAGGGTTGTTTTTATTTTTTATTTTTTATTTTTTTTAGATTTTTTATTTATTTATCTTTAGAGGGGAAGGGAAGGAGAGAGGGAGAGAAACATCAATGTGTGGTTGCCTCCTGTATGTCCCCTGCCGGGAACTGGCCTGGCAATCCAGGCATGTGCCCTGACTGGGAATCGAACCGCGATCCTTCGGTTCGCAGGCCCGTGCTCAATCCACTGAGCTACACCAGCCAGGGCTGCAATCCTCTCATATACTTTAAATCATCTCTAGATTACCTATACCTAGTAAAATGTAACTGATATGCAAATAGTTGTTATACTGTATTGTTTAGAGACTAATGACAAGAAAAAAGCCTGTGCTTGCTCAGTACACACACAACCACTGTAACCCTAACTATACTCTACATGTTGGGAATAATGTAGCATTAAACACTATTTTCAATCTGCGGATGGTTGAACCCCCATGTGCAGAACCCAGGGACGCACAAGGCCACCTGTGTACCCAGAAGTCCACTGGCAGGGGAGCATGAGAAACATCTACCACTTTAGAAGCACAGCTTTCAAACTTATACAAGGGGTTGCTCAAGTTGAAACCTTCCTTTTCCTTCTTCTGGTTCCCTTGAGTCATTTTGGGGGAACCCTAGGGTTCCCAAAGAGCACACTTTGGAAATTTCTGGGGTGGATTGTCTCACTGCTTCCTGTCAGTCCAGTGATTTATGGGTTTATGATTCAGTGGGAAGCAACTCATCAACTCAGATTTGAAACAAAAAGACATTACTGGGGTGTATTTGCTATGCCCTATGCATTAGAATTGTCTTAATTACTAATTCATATATTCAGCATATGAACTATAATATAATCACATGTTTAAATATGCAATCATTCCTCAACTGATTGTAATAACTTGTCTATAATAAAAAGAGGTCCCCCTCCATTGCTATGTTGAGTAAATGTTAAATTAATCATGGACACATGCCAAATCTGCTTTGAAAAAAGCAAATAAATTGCTTTTCTAAGGCTGAATCATGCTGCCTCTCTTCCAAGAGCATTTTTGTAATTACTTCTTTGATTACCCAAGTGATAATATCAAGATGGATTTTTAACCTTCATACCAGGCCTTTGTGTGTGAATACATTGGAAAAGACGGCCAATGGTTTAATACTCCATGCGAAGGGGCAACCCTGTGAGCAGGGCCCCAGTTCTGTAACAGACTGAATGGAGCCTCTAATGGAAAGACAAGATAACAAAGGGAGAAATCTTGGCAGGAAAATTACTTTGCTTTGAATCCTAATGGATATTTTTGAAGAAGCTAAGATTTCACATTGAGGTTGTTTCAAGTGTGAAGAGATTCAAAAGTAATACAAAATTCACTGTGACATGTAGTTAAAAGAGAATAAAAAATGTAGATGTACACCATGTGCAAGAAAACTCATTAAAATCACACTGTTTTAGAGATTCCACAAATCTTCAAACATTTCTCAGGGAGATTCTTTCCTGTCTTAGGGAAACAGAGTGTGGGTTTTGGAGGAGCTGGGCAACTTTTCTGCAATTGCGTCTATCTACCTAGTTTTATAGATGAGGAAACAGTTTCATAAAGAAGTGAAGTGACTTATCTATGCTCATATCAAGAGTAGCAAACTGCACTGCTTTTTTTTTTTAACTAGTTTAACACATGTATTACATTGCTATTTTGAGTGGAAACTGATTTGAATATGTAGTTCTGAAATTAAAGACATTTTTACTTTGCCTTTTGATTCAAAACCCTTCTTCAGCTCTGCCTTCTCTGGAGACTTTCAAGTTCCCCACAACTGGATTCATTCAAGAATGTTGCTCAGATTGTGAAAAGAATGAACTGATCTTCCTGGGATGAGAGCCTCTTCTTTTAGGATGAGAAGTCAGATGCAAGAAATTTCAATAACGTGGTTTGAGAAATTGAACACACTTTTCTGAGAACACAGATGAGAAAGAAACTTTCTTGCCCCATATCTTAGAAAAAGCACTGCAGAAGGATGTGTTGCAGATGGGAAATGAATCAAGAATCTCTTTCTATGCAATGGTGGGGAGGATTCTTTGAGTCTCTGAATATCACCATCAATTCAGAGTGTTTATGCATCTGACCTTAAAATGTCTGAATAGTCCTTTTTCTCCAGTCTACTATCACTCAGGTAAACGAATGCTCATAGATTTCTTTGTGGGAAGTTATTACAGTACAGACCTGTCATCTTGTTATACAGTCTTTCCCTCTGGAGACCCAGCCATTTTTTCAGTCAACTAGTTCCAGGTCTAAAAACTTTCCAAAGAAACCTATGAGTGAAGACTCGTCATAGCTTCTCTTTTTAAAACAGAGTCGTTGGAGGATCAAGTAATAAATCAAGCTGTCAAAAGTCTGGATTACAGTAGACAGCAAGTCCACTTATTTGCTGACCCACCCAGAGGTCATTTCTCCAGCTCTCTAATGTAGAATGAGACTGACTTTCTGGCAAATTTGAGCAACCTACACCGTTTGGCTTGGCTTTATGGGATTAGCACTGCCACGGTGGAGAAGGTCAAGTGGAAGATTCTGAGATGATCCCTGATCCAGCCAGGATATCAAATCAAAACCGGCAAGGAGGAGATAGGTTGGATCATAAAGATTATCCCCACTCTTAAAGATCTCCATTAATTGAGCAGTCTGGTTCCTGCAGAAACTGTAAGGATCTTGGAGAATTCCTGTAGGCAGCTCAGCTAAGTAGTAGCCCTGATTGCTACTGCTATGCTGGATGAGGTCTCTTCCAGAGCAGATAAATAGGGCTTCAAGGCAATGTGGTCATTCATTTAGTGAATGTATTTTCCCCTCTCAATTGGGAAAGAATGAAAACAGTTCTCATTCCCATGAAATTAATAATAACATACACTTATAATTTTGTCCCAGGGCTAAGTCAACTGTCCTATTCACTATTATACTGAAGATATCTAAATTATCTGGATATTATAGAAAACATCACTTTGATCTATCATTGATAATATCATATTAATTGGACAAAATCAGCATGAGGTGGCTGGAGGGTGGGGATAAACCCTACTAATATTCAGAAACAAACTATTGACTCTTGAATAAAAGTTTTTAATCATCCAGTAGTCATGGATCTGCCAAATATTCCCTCCAGGATAAAAGACAATTTGCTAATCTTACATCTTTAAGCACAGAGAAGGAATCACAATATCTAATAGTCCTATTCTGATTATGGAGACACTAAATCTGCCCCTGGGGAGAGTGGTGTGGTCTATGTCCCAGGTGAAATGGAAGACTTCAACTTTGAGTAGGGTGAAGAGCAAGAAAGGCTCTGGCAGGCTCAGGCTAGAGTGAAAGCAGGCCTTCCACCTGTGCCAATCAGTCTGGCAAACTCTGTGATATTGGCCATAAAAGTGTTAGGAAAAGATACAGTATGGGATTTACAGTAAGCCTCAGTGGGAGAATCACAGTGCAGGCCCCCCGGAATTCTAAAGGCAGCTATTCCATCTAGAGCACGGAATGAAACTCCTTTCGAAAATCAGCTGCTGGAGCGCTCCAGAGCCCTGGCGGAAACAACGAGTTTGACCACCCAGTGGCAAGTGATTATGGATCGAGAACTGCCCTTCGAGAAGTGAGTTCTACTCACAAGGTTGGCCTGGTCCAGAAGCAATTCATTTTCATGAGAAAATGCTAAAATGGCATATGGGAGACCAAGCGTGAGTGTGAACGGAAGGGATCAGAAAGCCGTGTGAGCAGCAATCCAGACTCTCATGTCACCCCCCACATTTACACCAGTGTACGCACCCCCCATACACGGTCATCTTCCCCTACAGGTGGGCTGGCTTGGCAGCTGTGAAAGGGTGGCAGCTGCATTATAGCCTTAGTCAGAGGTGGCTTTGAAAGACTGGTGGGAGGGCAAATCTTCTGGGTAGATATTTGGACGGTGACCCAGCGATCCATGTTCTAGGAAGGACATATGGGCATGAACACAGTGCAAACATCTTTGTGTCACATATTAATGCCCACCATGGTGCTTTCATCATTAAAATGTCACCAATCGATCAACGAGATGACATGACTTGGCCAGTCGATGTCACCAACTTTTGTGAGTGGCCACCCATGGAAGCACCATGGAAATATGGGTAAGATGGAGGCTGTACAGCTGTGCAGGGGCCCAACTGCGTGAATTTCTGCTTCCCAAGGTCGATCTATTGCTGCCTCTGAAAGTCCACCCTGCCAACCACAGAGACCAACACCGAGCACTTGGCATAGTCTACTTCTCAAGGAGGTTAACTGGGCACTTGACAGGAAGTTGACTATATCAGGATCTTTCCATCTGGAGGGTTTCATTCATTTTTTTTCCTACAGGAAACATATATATCCTGGATATGAATTTGCTTTTTCTACCCAGCGAGCCTCACTCATACAGCACCACTATCCTGGGGTTCATGGAGCGCCTGGTGCACAGGCATGGAATCCTGCACAATGGAGCCTTTGATGGAAGGGAAGACACTCTACAGGGAAGGGGACCCACATCCTTGGGATTCATGGTCATGCCACAGGGGGCACCTACCTCCCAGAAGCAGGTGACCAAATAGAGCATTGACATGGTGAAGAGTTAGCTGATGTGCCAGCTCAGAAGAATACTACTCTCCATGCTACAAGGGTAATGATTTAAAAGAATACTCTGCAATGACAGATACCCTGCTTCCAGAATGTGGTGTATCGATTGAATTAAAGGCATTTGTATTATGCTGTTCTCTCTATATGAAGACGGCAGGGATATGAGAACGAGAGAGGGAAGCAGAAGTAGATCCGATGACCCACTGGGGGATTCTGTGCTTCTCATCCCTGAAACTCAGAGCTTTGCAATCTCTGAGGAGGTCTTGGGCACCGCAGGGAGTACCTTCTCCCCAGGAGACCCAGAAAGTGTCACATCACACTGTGAACTACAGCTGTCACCTGAGAACTTCAGGCTAATTGTGTCCGGGGACCACCAGGCAGTAAGAAGAACAATCATCTTGTCAGAGGAAATCGATCCTGACCAGCAGGAAGAGGTGGGTTGCTGGTACACAGTGGGGCAGGTGGGACATCTGTGGACGTCACTGCTCTACGTGGGTGCCTCGTGGTTCTCTCTCGTCTGTCTATAACTGAGAATGGGCAGGAACAGTGACTCTGCCTGGGAAGGAAATGACCACTAGGAGCTCAGATTCCTTAGGAATTAGATTGAAGCTATCAAGTCGCTGAGGAAGAGGGGGAATTTAGATTGGGTACTCGAGGAGAGAGAAAACGAGTACCGGTTGCAGCCTTGAGATCAACTACAGTAACAAGGACTCTAATTGTTCCCACTGACCTCTGTCTCCAAGGAGATGACCTCCCCTCCCCGCCCAGATCCCTGGAGTGCTCCATGTAGCCCCAGGGTGCACAGCTGGGATCACAGAAGTGCACTCCTCTGCTTCCCCTTCAGGAAAGAACTTGCTCCCAGCTGGCAGGAGCGTGGGGAGCCGACAGCCCACTGCGTGAACTCCTTCAGATTTTGAGCTGAAATTACACTCTTTTTTGGAGTGTTCTCCAAGAAAGGACTAGGCATCCTTTGAATTTTGAAAGTCAGGGGTAGGGACAATTACACCTTTCCTAACTACAAAACAATCTTGTGTTTTCTCTCTCCAAGAGATGTGTAAAACTACTTCTTGCATAGACATGACAGAACTGCTTACATATACTGGACTATATTCAATAAAAGAACCACGTTTTAGAATTAGGCCGATGTGCGTTTGAGACTCAATTCTGCCAGTGGTAAGGTGTGATATTTGCAAGAGACTTAAGTTCTCTAAGCCTCAGTTTTTCTGATCTGCGAGATGGAGAGAACAGAAATGCCTGCCTCACAGCTTGTTGCAAGCACACAGTGAGGTTTGAACAATAAATTAAAAGCATATGTCCCAATGTCTACCGTAGAGTGAATGCTAAAGAGATAAATTTACTCAGTACAGCAAGTCTCAGAATGGCTTACAAAACGGGCTATGTGAAGGCTGGAGCCTGGTCTCAAGGCAAAAAATACCATAAAGTATTCAAAGTAATTATTTTTCAAAGGCAAAGGGGGAGGAGGCATAGTGGTATTTACGTAACGAACCATAAATGTTGACAAAGAAAGTAAGGCTTTCGCTCCCCCCAAGAAACATCACCCCCACCCGCCCTCCTGGAAGAGTCAGAGGTGAGTCCTAATGAAATACCTCGCATTACAGAGCACTTTCTCAATTACTGCAGGTTGAACCACGTACTGCACATTAGCCTGAAAGGACCTCAATCAATACTAGTTTGGATTGCTTAAAGAGGTCACTGGCAGAATCAGTTTTTGTTTTAAAAAAAGGCAAGGGAATTTAACACAATTTAGCAATTATTCCTGGGTCTCTAACCTCACCACTGCAAGCTTAGCTACTGTTGTAAACAAACCTCTTACAGATGACTTTTGAAAAGAAATAGAGTAAGCAGTTACGTTACTGAGGTCAGAAATACAGCGCAGAGAACTGTAGACGCACAGGCGGCGGGC
This sequence comes from Glossophaga mutica, assembly GCA_039655065.1. NCBI lineage: Eukaryota > Metazoa > Chordata > Mammalia > Chiroptera > Phyllostomidae > Glossophaga > Glossophaga mutica. The sequence goes on along the minus strand of CM077315.1, from coordinate 12,750,963 downwards.
AGACAGGCACACTGCCGGAGTGGTCCATGGGACCGAGTGACATTGTCACATGGGGGCTCACAATTTCTGTCACCGAGACCACCTGGATGGGAGAGAAAATGGCCCCCTCTAAAGAACCGTGTGCAATGGCACAAAGACACTAATTAATCTTAAAGGAGGCTGAGGAGAGGTTGATGTTTTACGTGAATGATAAAAGAATCTGAAACTATATTAATTCAGTGACTTAAGTGGGTTCTTCCCATCTTTCTGGGCTGGGAAAACAGAAGATCGACTTGTGTTTGGGCACATGTGGTCTTTTCTGACCCTACTCTCGTGAAAACATAGGGATGAAAACGTCAGTAGGTGCAGGGCCTGTGAGTCAGAGACCACTGAGCCTTTCTCGAAAAACACAGGCGCTGCCATCCACCCCGCGGGCTGTGACTCCGATCATTTGGGACCGGTTGGCAATTGCAGTGAGCAATGCCAGGCAGTGTGTTTTCCGGTTTAAAGAAAGTCTCCATTTTGTTAGCAGCAGGAAGGACTGGGAAATTACCCGTGAACAATGTGGGTTTTTTTACAGCCTGGGGCAGAGCTTTGGATAAAGTGGGGATTCAATTGCCAGCAGCATCATTATTTCAAGGATTCAGGAATTACTTTCGTCCTTTCATAATACATTCCTAATGTAAGCCACTGCAAATATCAAAGGTGTACCCGCCCAGCTGGGGGGTGTGTGCGTGTTTGTATATAGGTCTGCATAAATATTCATATGCATGTACTTCTGACTACAATCTGCAAGATCACAAAGACAGAAAGAACACAATATTGGTATAAGTTAAGGCACTTTACCTCCTAACTTGGAATCATAAGTTGAAATTAGTTTTCCCAGCTGTGGGAGTTTTTAAAGTAATAAACTATCCAAACCTGGTAAGTATCTCCCAGTCAAAAGAGGACAGTGTTTGGCTAATGTCGTTAACATTGTTGCCAAACATGAACACGAGTGCCAAGAACGACTATGGTTCGGTCCCAGTTTGGGAAGTTTAGTTAGTTTAATCTTGAAAATGTGTTCTGGATACTGAGTTAGAGGGTTGAAATATGTTATTTCAATCCTTAGAAGATCCTCAGATATGTTCTTAAAATCCTTTGATATTATGCTCCTTGAAATCCAGACAAGGGTCAGCAGTCTCAGAAAGGTGACGTATTCAAGGTCACATGGTTGTGGGGCTGAAAGTCAAATCTGTTTGCATCCCAATCCCTGCATTTTTTTCAAATAGAATTAAATGCACACACACACCCAGAGAGAGGGTAGGGGGAAGGGGGAGAGAGAAATTGTTTCATTCCACCCTAGCCTAGAGATTAGAATGGCGGTGAGCACGCAGTGAGAGCTCAATAAATATTCTCAATAAATACTCAGGCAGTGAATGAGTGGCCCACTTTGCCTCCAGAAATGTCTATCTCTCCTCTGCTTCATCTTTCCTCAGGGGCATTTCTACTTCATTTCTTAGAACACACACACACACACACACACACACACAGACCCCCCCAGACCATTGGACTTTTCGAAACATTGATTGGTTGGGCTGTTTCTTTAACAATCGAAATCAACGAAGTGTCCCCTACCTGCAGGGACAATTTGAGAGTGGAGGCAGCCCAGTTTCAAACAAGGTGTGTCCCTAGTGGAACAGTATAAAAATTCCGTGAAACTGAGTGTTTGGTTCAACGAAATGCAGACCAACAATGTCTGTAATTTCTGCTGGAATAATAAACACAGAAGCACTGAAGGCCGGGCAGAAAGGGCCTGAGACAGCAGTTGTTAGCAGTCCTCTGTTGTACTCACGGCAGTGGTCTCCTCGCTGGTCTCCCTAAACTCAGCCTGGCCCCTCCGGTTCTCTCTTGCGGTTGCAGCCAAATGAATTTTCGTAAAGATACAAGCACGTTAATTGCAGTTCCCTGCTTGAGACCTTTAGGGGGCATCCCACTTCTCTTCACAAGAAAACCATTTTCTTAGCCTACAAGGCCCTAAATGCAAAGGGAGGCACGGGCCAGACCACGCCCCCCTGCTCCGGCCGCGGTGAGCAGCCTCCCCTCGGCCAGGTCCAAGCTCCAAGGTGCCACAGGGCCTCCGCTCAGGCTGCCCCGGCCCTCTTACTGGGTATCGCACACTTCTTCCTCGTTTATCCTACTTGCCTTTCAGATCTCTGCGGGATCGCTCTCTCAGATAAGATTTCTTGGACCTCGTGAAGACAATCTGGCATGTGTGGTTTACAGGCTCATCAACTCCTGTTCCTATACTTCGAACCGCTTATCTCAGTTTGGTTTTATAAATATACTTGCGTGAAACGGCCCTAGTATGGGTCTCCCCGACTGGACAGTCAGTTTCAGGAGGGGCTGAGATGGGCTCTGTTCTTGCTCATCAGTGTATCCCCAGACCAGTGCTCACCACATAGCAGGTGGTCAGCAAGCACTGGGTAAGTTGACTACCGGGCACCACTCTCAGCCTTGTTTTTAGGAGACTCTACCTTGACGGCACTCCGTGTGGGAAAACCCTGCTGTCGCCCCAGGGGGCCTCTGACCCTAAATGGCGCACCTCTGCTAAGTCCGACCTGAACACCAACGGCTCCGCACCGGGAGCCGGCACGAGAGGAACTATCCCTCGGCTGAGAGGGGTCAGAGGAGGCATTCTTCCAGAGCTGCTGAAAGCCCCATGGCAAGAGCTGAGTCTGAATTTTAGATGAGGAGGAAGTCCCTGACTGAAGCTAGAAAAGCAATGTTAGAAGTCAGGCTCTATAGCCAATGAGGGCATCATCAGAATAATTAATAAGTGACAATGAAATAATCAATAAACCATCATCATGAGCATCAGTATCAGCAGCAGCTGATGATTCCAGCCCCAGCCTTCGAGATCATGGACACTGCTGAGAAGAAGCTACCCATCCAGCTGTGATTTGTCCTAGACTGGGAAACTTGTACCTGTGAGTGTGATAAATGATTGTTTCATGTCCCTGAGTTTTAGAAAGTAGCCATAGCAACTGGAAGAGGAGATAGTTTGAAAAGGAAAAGGCAGAAAAGGAAGCCAGCTTTAAAAGCATCCCTACTATGTTCCTTTGGAGAACATTATAGTGAATGTGCTATATTAATGCATTCACTAGATAGGTAAATAGATAGGTAGGTAGGTAGGTAGGTAGATAGATAGATAGATAGATAGATAGATAGATAGATATCTTCTACATTCTTCTTGTCTGGAATGTTGCTAAGCGTATTTTATTTAACTAGGATAACTCTATGGAGATAGTACATTATTTCTATTTTCAGGAAATGCATTTCATGCATGTGAACTCTATTTGCCACCGTTGGTATAGATTCAGTGCCCAGTATATACACAGAGGGATTCATTCATCCCTTGGCCATTCATAAAGTGGTGAATTTCTTTAAAATTCCCATTCTGTTGGCAACAGTTATCACGCACCCTGTTCAGATGTGTCTCTGTAACATGCACACCATACTAGTCACAAGGTTTCCAGGGAAGACTTGCTTATTCTGTTCTTTTCACCTCCCTGAGCATGTCCTGACCCAGCCTGAGAGATGACGGTCATCGTGTCCAGCGAGGCCCGGGACTTCTGTGTTACCGCACTGGCATTGGCAGCCTACACCGCAAGTGGAGGGAGCGGTCCAAGTGGCAGCCACCCTTCATGCCTAAAACGGCTCCACCCAACAGTACCTTCAACCCGACTGAACAGCTGAATGCTCTCTCAGCTGTACGCTCACCTTGCCCTCTGGATTTCGTTCCATGTGCTTCCGGCGACTTCCTCCTTGTCTGATGTGGCTGCCCAAGAGTGGGCCTTATCTCTCCAAGGCCTTCACTCTTTCAGTTGGATTCAGTTCATTCATTTATGAAGTGCATCCTGTGTCAGCTGTATCATCACAAATTAGAACATCTCTTCACCCTGTGGGCCTTTTTCCAGGAAGCGCCTGCTCATCCGACTCACCAGTTTCAGTGTGGTGCTGAGACAGACTGTGTTTCTCCCCTGGGTCAACCCAACACCCAAAGAAGCGACAGGGCTTGTCCTGGGACAGTGTGGGGCAGAAACTATGGGATTTTGCAAGTCCTTTTTCACGTCAGGCTACCTGGGTGCCAATCTCAGAACTGCCTTTTATCAGCCGCGATACCTGAGAAACCTCAACTTTCCATGCCATTTTCATTCCACAGGAAGCCAGTACTCTGGGCCACTGACCTGCACATGAGGGCTGTTTAGATGGTACCTGCTCACACTTGGGCATGTCTAGGCTGGTGCAAAGTGAGGCTCCATGCCATGGGACCTGGGGAAGAGCGCCAAAGACCCCCTTCTATCAGATTTAGCTAGTGCGGTGTCTACGATCAGAGATTCTAGAGGTTGCGATCACGCACTATTGGCCTGCCTTCACGTTCCACCCCTGCTGATGACTGGCTCTATTATTTTTGGCAAGCTACCCAACCTCTCCTCGTATGAAATGAACATAAGATACCACCCACTGATAATACCGTGTAGGTTGAGCGAATGTCTGCAAAGTACTTAACGCAGTGGCTGGCACACTGAGCATTTTGATCGCTCGTGTGCATCTGAGGCTCTGCCCCAGCACCCTGGGTCCTTCACCAGCCCCACGGAGGAGAGTGGGGTGCCAGCAGCAGATATCTATTCAGCTGTGGATTCGGCTGTGGCCATCTGGCAGGCAGTGCCTGGGAGTGCTGGGGAGTGAGGTGGCTTCTGTGTGGGGATCAGCAGCATCTGCTTCTGGGAGAGAAGCTCTCCCAGATCCCTGGCATGTGCTCCCCTCATAAATTCTCCCAGAAATGGGGACACAGCTGAGCCCCGCCATTTGTGGGAGCAGGCACACTCCCTTCCTCCCTGCTGTGTCTGTTTGGAGCTAGGGCCACAGCACCATTTGGCAGGACATGCAGCTGCTGGCTTCTAATGACTTTCCCAGCAGAGTCCTTGTAGGCTTCCCTGTCATAGTTCCTAGAGGAGAAGGAAGCCTATTGCGAAAAGATAGCCACAGAGAATGCAATGCTTATTTAAACCAGTTTAGGTAATTTAATTTACCTCTTTAAAAACATTCAGCGACTCAGGTGGCAGGCAAAACGGTTTACCAAAGGTGTCCCTGCTCTAATCCCTGGGAAGTTCGAACACGTCAACATTCAACAGCATGAGGGACTTGTCTGATCTAATTAAAGTTTTCTATAATAGGAGAAAGAAGAGGAAGGGGCAAGTCAAGGACCATGTATAAACGGCCCGTGAACAAAGACAATGGGGGGGACTGAAAGTGGGAAGTGGGGAAGGGGAGAATAATGGGGACGACTATAATTGAACAACAATAAAAAATAAATTCGTATGAACAAACAAACGCAACAGTCAGCAACAGAGAGTAACTTGGATTGCCCAAGTGGCCCGGACCCAAGTACATATTTCCTTAAAAGTAGAGAATGTTCTCCAGCTGGGGACAGAGGGCTGTGTAGGAGGGAGAAGTTGGAGCGATTCAAAGTTTGACAGGGACTCAACCCTCTGTGGCTGGAGGTGGTTGCATGGAAAACATAAGAAAAAATGTGGGCGTGACTGAGGATCGAAGACAAGTCCCAGCTGACAGCAACAAGGAAACAGGGACCTCAGTGCTACAACTGCAAAGAACTGGACTCAGCCAACAGCCTAGCTGAGTGTGGAAACAGGTTATTCTCCAGAGCCCCCAGGTAAGGACCCCGGCCAGGCGACATCTTGCTTTGGCCTTGAGAAACTCTAATCGGAAGGCCCAAGGGAGCCCACCTGAACATCTGACCTACGGACTCCCAGGTAAAACACCTGGGCGGTTTCACGCCACTGTGTCTGTGGTAATTTACTGTGGCACCTACAGCAAATGAACACAACTTCTAAAATCCAATTTCCGTTTTTCTAAGACGGTGTTAAGAAGGCCCGTCGGGTCCGGTGCTGGAATTCTTCACTCCCCCCTGCAATGGCACGTGGCCCTCACCATTACCACCCCTGACTGCCACTCTCCAGCCCGGGCTTCCTCAGTGGGGACATTATTGGAAGTTGGAATAGGAAACTGTTCACCGCACACGACGTTGTTCCACGCATCACAAGACATTTGGCGTTCTGGACTCCTTGGGTCCTAAACACCAGTGGCATTGCTCAGTCACTGTGACAACAAAAAAATAATCCCTTGCGTGTGTCCGGTTTGAGCACCACTGCAAGCAACATGTACATGTTCCACCAGTATGCTTTGAACAACTTCCGACACCGGGAACTCTCGGAATACTGGGTAATCTGAATCAACAAAAGGAGCCCCTGCCTGGGAAGGAGGTACCTTGTAATGTGATTGATTTAAAAAGAATGTGTAGCACCCTGGCCGGGCAGCTCCGCTGGTTAGAGTATCATCCCAACATGGCAAGGTTACAACTTCTATCCCTGGTCAGGTCACATACATGAATCAGCCAGTGAATGCAGGACAGTAAGTAGGACAACAAACGGATCTCCCTCTCTCTCCCTCTCTCTCTCGCAAATCAATCAATAAAAATAATTTAAAACCATGCAGACAGACAGATGACCACACAGGTAGTTTTAAATGCTATCGAAGATAAAAGCAGGGTAACACAGTGGAGTGCAGAGGGGTGCAGTATATGCTTTTTCCGGAGCGACCATAAGCAGCCGACCTACGGAGGCTGCTCTGAGCTGAGACCTGTTGTTTGAAAAGGAGCAGCCACCTCAAAGGTCAGAGGAAGAAATCCGGGCAGAACAATGAGCAAGCCCAAAGTCCTTTGAGACGGAGAAAGCTTTGGTGTTTACAAAGGTCGGGAGGGTCGGTGGGTGTGGAGCGGAGTGCAGAACCAACCGCAGAGAAGATGTGAAGAGGCGTGAGAAGCTGGCCGGGCCGGAGCGCATGCCACTGTCGGCTGTGGGTGGAAACCCCTGTTTAACTCCGCAGCTTTCCAAGGCCAGTCTTACCTGGCCCTAACCCCATTCACGGTCTTCAACCCGGATTACTCTGGAACGGATCCCAGGTATAACAAAATGCCACCTGTAAACATTCCCATTTTAAATATTCTAACTGCAACAACTTTTTAGGTATCCCATGAATGTCATTCTTAAACCTAAATTGAATAAAATTATATAACACTCTCAACTCCATTGCAGGGATTTAAATGGCAGAATAAAGTAGTCCGGCTTTACCTGTTCGGAGCCTGGCCTCGGTGGAAGTGGAGGCAGGGAGACCGGTGAGGAGGCTGCGCAGCCTTGGGTGGGCCCCGGTGTTAGTGGCACGTGGTGACAGTGGAACTGCGGGCTGGAAAGGAAAAAGAGGGGTCAAGGATGACTCCCACAGTTGTGGTCTGAGTGACTGGGGGAGGCGACCGGGATAGCCACAGACCAAGGAAACTAGTTTTGGGAGGGGGATCGGTGAAGTGACAAGCTCGAACCACAACAGCTTGTCTGCAGGTGTCATGCACTTCCTGCCTTCATCATCACTTCCGCTGTCTCCTACACGGTCCCTGAAATGCTCCTTGGCAATTGAGGCCAAGTGCACATGCTTTCTCTGCCTTGGAGACCTAGATGCTCCATGTAATAGTTTATGCTGTTTCTGTCTATGCTGAATTTTAAAAAATCTTCATAAACGCATGTGTTTAAAAGTCTTACATGGTGGTGAAGGCCTCGTGACAGAAAACAACTGCGCCCACATCCTGGCTCGGCCGGGCATTCAGTCCCTGACCTTGGGCAAGTCACTCTCATTCTCTGAGCATTTCTTTGCTCAGCTGCCAAGTGAGGCCTTTTCTAGCTCCCACGTTGAGTGGTTGAGCAATCTGCGATCTAGTGAATAGAAGGCGTGACTGTTCAGCACTCTTGTTGTGGTTATTATCATAGTTGTTATTTTACAGTCTCACCGAGGGAGAGAGTGATGGCTTTCAACCAGGATTTCGCCACCTGTGCCGGGCTCTGGAGGCAATTCGGCATTGGCTCAGCGATCGGGCAAGAAAGGTGCCGAGGAAAACCAACCGCCAAGCTCCAGACACTTAACAGCTCTTCGATGATAATGGGCGGGAGGCTTGAACTTAATCCACTCCAGGCCTAAATGAGCCAAGAGCAGGCAGTACTTGAGGCTTGTAGACTCTCATATTAGCCCAATTTGTGTGAACGACCTGCCTCTCCTGCCCCCGCACGTACATGCGTGTGCACGCACACGCTTGCGACACGAAGGTGTGTTTGACCTGTTACTTCAGTAATTAAAGCTTTGTTTAAAAGTTCAAGAGACGTCTCAGGATTTTACTATGCAGAAATTTTATCACAGCCACCTCTACACCCCAATTAGGCGGCTTGTAGCGCAGCTGCGAGAAGCAGCCCGCTTTCCGCTGGTTCTCAGCATCTCATTAACGACAGGCCTTCCCGGTGGGTCACAGAGGGAGGCGATGTCTTCACACAGCGTTGTTAGCAGATGGGTCACAGGCTCTTCTTGTCTGAGCTGCAAACTTCTGTAAGGGCAGGAGGCCCAGGACCGACAGAAGTCTGGGTGTTCGCGCCGGCAGATCACAGCTCACCTCACCTCTCTCTCCATCCGTCATGTTCTCAGGTCTAAGTTTGGACCCAGATCCTAATACTGACTCATTCAGAACCTTGGGGAGGCCTCTAAACTTCTCCAAACTCTCAAGATTTCCCCTGAGGCCTTCTAGGTGGGATCGCTGTAAAGATTAAGAGGTTGTTTGTAAAATGCCCAGCGCAGTGCTTGGGCCACTGTTTGTAGTTAAAAGTAAATTCCCTCTGGTCTTCTTTTCCTCCTCTATGCATAGAGGAGCCTGGTTCCAGCAGAATATTATTCGGCAATAAAACCTGTGGTACGAACAAATAAAAATCACACACACTTAACCTTCCTTTCCGAAAGCAAGTTTACAATTTAGAAGTCAGTCTAGAACACTTACTCTTCGGAGCCACGGACTTTAAAAACTGCCAAATGAGTACCAACGGGTCACTTTAGAAGTTAAAGATCAAAGACAGAGGTAGTGAAAAAAGACAGTAAACCATACCCTAAAGTGAATATAAACTTGAAAGTAACACACTACAGTACTTTAAGCCTACTTGGCAAAAACCGCTTCTACCCTGTCACCTTGTAACAGTCTCACGGCCCCTGCACAGCCTGTTTGCTTAGGAGGAAGCTGAGACTCCAAGGGCATCAGCAACTCGCCTAAGCTCATGCAGACTGCGGTCAGGGCAGGCGTGCGTCTCGGGTGGGAGACAGATTCAAGACAGCAACACTTTTGCATGATGCAGAACAAAAGATTTTTAATGATGTGCTACTTTGCATTAATCACCAGAGAGTCCTTGGTTGTCTGTTACTATTTAGCTAATAATGTTACTGACTCCATAAACTCTGAGTCCCAGCCACAAGCTGGATGCTTCCGTGCCCTTCAGGAGCTCACAGTGAACAGGTATGAACAAACTGCTTCACATCAAGCCAAGATGACACAGTAGTGAGGGAAGGGGAGGGTGCTGAGAGGTGAGATGACCTCGCTGTGTCTGCAGGGCGAAGCAGGGGTGGTGTTAGGAAGAGGCTGTGCTTTCATTACATTCAGGGGGATGAGCTGCCAACCAATGAGCAGCAGGAGCAATGGACGTCCCCTTGTCTCCCCACAGAGAGACCCAGCCACTCAACAGTCTTGGGAATGGAAAGTTCTGTGGAAAGCTATTAATCACCTCTTTGACACGGGGAATTTGGGGGTGTTAATAGCATTTTGTTTTCTCTCAGTAAAATACTTGTTTTAGGGTGGAAAATTCAGAAAATGGAACTGTCCTGATTCTATTTTCTAGTAATAGTTACTGGGAACATTCTGGTGTTTTTTTTTTCTCTCTGATTTTATTTGTATATATATTTGTCTATGTGTCTGGATCCATGTTATCCACTTTATGCAAACTTAGACTCATTTACTACCTAACTTCACCCACATTGTTTTTTCCATAGATTCTCAATCATTATTACTTAACTATTTTCCAAAAGCCTGCTTTGGGATGTCCTCATTCTAATGTTATTGCCATAGTTAATTAACATTCTCACTGTGGATTTAACAGGATGCACTTCATCACTCCCACGAGGGGCGGGGCCGCACTCCAGGGAGGTGAGGACCACATCCGCTCTATTCACGCACCGCCACCTCCCCAGCACCCCCCCACCCAGTCCGCCAAGTAACTGACTTCAGCTAGATATGTACATTGTAATTAATCATCATGTTGTTCTCTCTCTCTCTCTCTCTCTCTCACACACACACACACACACACACTCACACACACACCCCTTCAGTCTTACAGTGAAACGTTTTCAGCCTAAATCTTAAGTCTCATTCTTACTTTTGAAAAGTTAATTTTTTTGTTCTTTTTTCCATTTTTATTTTATTTTTAATCAGTATTTTTTAATTGTTGATATTGTACAGTTATCTGTCTTTTACTCCCATCCCAGCCCACCACCCCAGCCCTCCCCACCTCCCTCCCATTTCCACCCCCCCTAGTTTTTGTCCATGAGTCCTTTATACTTGTTGCTCTAAACCGTTCCCCTTTTCCCCTGAAATTCCCTCCCCTCCCCCTCTGGTCACTGTCAGACTGTTCTCAAATTCAGTGCCTTTGTTTATATTATGCTTGTTTCTTTGTTTTGTTGATTAGCTTTCTGTTAAAGGTGAGATTATATGAAAAGTTAATTTTTGAAAAGTGGATTTTTAAAGATCGAAGGCCAAGGTAAACTTGCAATCCTTTGATACGTGTTGCCAAATCTGCATTACGCTGAGGCTGTAAACATGTTTCTCCTCTCACCACTAACGTAAGGCAAAGTCCTTTCCCTGCTCTCCTGCCAACGGTGGGTATTATTTGTTTTTAAATCCTTGCTAATTGGAGAGGTAGGAAATGGTATCTTATTTCATTAATGAGTAGTAAGGCCGAACATTCGCTTATGAGTTTATAGTCATTTTAGCTCCTCTGTGAATTCTGTTTTTCTATTTTTTAATGTGACTTTGAGTCCTAGATTATGAATATTAATGTAAATAGAACTGTGCATGATACATAATTGGCTACATGTTTTATATATAACTGTATAGTTATATGTGGATATAGATATGTGTGCGTAGCTATACATTAGTAGATAGGTACTAGCTATCAGGAAAAGCCAAGTTTGGGAATCATTACGTGTGTGTGTGTGTGTGTGTGTAGGTTTTCTCTGTTTTTATATTTTCATTTCATTTTACTTTTTATTGTTATTCAAGTATGTGTGCATAGGTTTTAAAGAAGGATACAATGAAATAATGCAAGCAAGTACACTAATCCTTGAACTTGTTCTTTGCAATTGTGAGAGATAAATAATATACAAGGCTGGGAAGCATATAGGATTGCAATTAAGCACACAGACTCTGGATAAAGGCCTTCTGGGTTCAAATCCTGACCTCTCTAATTACTGGTTACTGGGTAAGTACACTAACTTTAGTAAATCTCAGTTTCTCAGCCTAACAAAGGGGGAGGTTAATTGTGCCACGTGCTTCTTGTTGATGTAATGAAGATCAAAGTTTTTAGTCTCTGTGTATACCTAGAAATTGGCTGACACATACTATGTTCAATTAATTGTAGCTAGTTGACAAAGTGAGCAAGCAGATTCATTAAGTACACCTCGGGATAATTACACAGAGGGCATGCCCAGAGCTGGGTGACACAGAACGACTGTCAGGGAGGGAGGTGGGCAGAAAGGTGGCGATTCAGAGAAGATGGCCAAGGAAGGTGTCTTTGCGTCAGTGGCTGGATGGGGAGAAAGCCGGGCAAATGGAGGGGAAAGGAAGGTTTGGACACAGGGACCAGCATATGCATCGGGAAGGAGCGAAAGGAGGTCAGTGTGGCTGAGGGGCAGCAAAGGAGCAGGAAAGTGGGGCGAAAGTAGGTAGAACGAGTGGGCTGAGGCCTTATGGGCCATTAAAGAAGACTTTGGATTCAATTTAATCTCGTAACAGAGGACATTCACCCTTTAAACAAGGAAGTTGAGATTTTAGGGGAAATGTATAGGAGATGCTTTGAATTCAATTTATTATACATATTTATAGAAAGACCAAAGACTGCATTTTTAATACCAACACTCATGGATGTCTTTCAAGCCCTAATAGAGCTATAATTTGGTTATAAACTCTCTGTGCAGGGAAAAAATTGACCATTTTTAAGCAAGATGCAAGTGGGAAGCCCCCGAACCCCTCATCTCATAGGACAGTGGTCACGCTCTGCTGCCAGTGTCCCCCAGATTACAGGTGCCATCTCCCTGCTTCCCGGTGGCACGAAGAGACTGACAACATTGTTATACCCTGTCCTCAAACTGGCCCAGCTTATTCTCCTGTCTCTTCCCGTACTTCGGACATTGGGATTACCTCTACTTTATGGTTGTGGTTTCACATCGTTAGAACCCAAAAGGCAGCAGCAAGAACATTCACCATGAAGGTTAATAATAATAGAAAGAAGACGGAATAAAACATAAACATTGTTTGGTGGCGGACGTCTGTATGAGGAGGCTCATCTCAAACCAGCTTCCTCTGCTGAACTCGTATTTCATTAAACCTGGACGGATGGCATCTCATTTCTTCTTTAATCTAACGTACCACACTGGCCTGTAAGTGGATGATATAATACTTTCATCTTTATCCCAGGATTTGAGGGAGGTATTAATCAGTATATTTCTTCTTTAATCCTGGAACATCTGTATAGCAATGATGTTAACTGCCATCCACTGAAAACGTTGCTATTCTAGTAATACATCCATCAAGGTAATATTGCTAATGCTTTTTTTCTTATTAAAAAAAAAAACATGCTGTTAAATACAGAGACCAGCCTAACAGCTGTCAGAGGGGTGGATATTTAAGGAGCTGGTTGAAAAAGGTGAAGGGATTAAGCAAAAGCAAAACAAAACAAAACAAAATAAAAAGCTCAGACACAAACAGTGTGACGATTACCAGAGGGACAGGGAGGAGGGGGTAGAAGAGGGTAAAGGGGGGATAAATGGTGATGGAAGGGGACTTGACTTGGGGGTGCTGAGCACACGGTACAATAGACAGATGGTGTGTTATAGAACTGTACGCCTGAAGCCTATATAATGTTATTAACCAATGTCCCACTGATGAATTCAATAAAAAATTTAAAAAATAAAATTTGTCTCTTATTGTACTGCCTGAATTGAAAAATGAAACCAGTTTACCTTCAAAACTAAAGCAAAACAAGATCATCAGCTGACTTACCCATCTCATTGTGTATCGTAAGGAATAAATTCAGGGTAACTGTACATAAAATACATACAAAATTGTATGTAAAAATGCAATTCCAAGTGTGAAGTGACATATAAATTAGGCAAATGGCAGTGATGAATAGCATGGAATTTGTAGAAGGATTAAATTGATTCTTAATATCAGGATTGCCTCTTATTTCCTATGTATTCTGAGGAATTTATTAAACTCTGATTTTCAATGTCTTTACCAAAGTGTAAAAACAAAACAAAAACCATGACTGGCCTAAGAGATAGGTAGAATACTTAAATCTCTGACCACACACTGACATCATATGTTAATTTGCTAAGTGGCAATTTATAGTCATCTGTAAAAGTTTAAAAAGTCAATACTCCAAGAGCAACAAAAAGCTTTTCACTCAGATCCACGTGGGTTTGAACCCTAGGCTTGCCATTTGCTAGCTGCAAAGAATTTGAATTAGTCTCATTTTCTTTTATTCTCATTCTCTGTCACCAGCCCCCTTACATGATATAAAATGAAGGCATTATCAGCGCCTCATTCTGGTACTGCTCTAAGAAGGAAAGAATACAGAGCTAACCCATTTGAGTGGGAATTGCTTACGAATTTCTCATTCAAACTTCACAATAATCCCAGGATGTTGGTTTACAAGACCCATTTTCAAGGAAGGAAACTGATATCGGCTGACTGGCCTAAAAGAATTGGGATTCAACTCAGGCCTCACTAGCTCCAAATTTCATGAACCTTCTAATGCAAATCTTTGACTTGAATTTGTAACAGCCCTTCCGTGATGCCAGGAAATCCCCTCTTGCCTTCCTCCTTGACCGAAATCCTGCTCAAACAGCCAGGATACCTGGTCCTCAAGAAGAAGGGCTCACTCCCATGCCCCGCTCTTGAGAGGATACCACTCAGAGGACCCTGCTTCTTGCAATCATAAAAGATGGAGATTGAACCCAAATTTCACCCCTTTTTTCCAGTGCTGCCCAGCCCTAAGGAACGGCTAGGTCTTGTCATATCCGTCTCTGATGTCATATCTGTAACCATTTCCCCATTTATGTCTGCCACAGCGGTCAAATTCATGCTCACATCATTCCACTGTGGACTATTAATCCCCTCCACGCTGAATGTTCTCCCATCAAAACCATCCCTGTCACTATTATTGGGGTGACTTCAGGGCTGGTGTGTCCCCGCTTGTAAAGACTGACTTTATCGCACAGTGACTCCAAAACCTGGACACTGAGGCCTGACATTCAGTGCTCCGGTCCTTCCCTTACCGGGTTTTCCTCCTTCCCCACACTGCCCCCTGCAGGTGCCAGGTGTCACAGCCTCTTGCTCCTCGCCCCACGTGCCAACCCATGTGGACTTGTCTGCCCATGACATTCAAATCCTACGTGGGCTGAAAGGCATGGCTTGAACTTTTTAAGGCCTGTCTGTCACAATTTCCCTCAGATAGAAGAGTGTATGGTACTTTATCTTTTTTCTCATTAAATTTAAGTTACTAATGATGTATGCAAATTTTTTCTTTGATATTAAGACTACAAGTTCCCTTTTGAAGAAGTCCTGCCGTTTCTCCAGAGATCTTTCATCTCTCCAAGTGCTTAGCACCTGAACCTGCACACAGATGGAACACGCACACACACACACACACACACAGGTGCAGAGCCAACACCTGGATGACTGGCCCACGAATGTGAACTCTTCAAGGTCCAGAGTTCCTAGCAAAGGGCTGAACTTTTGCCACCTAGGATCCCTGTAAACTTGGTAAACGCATCCTAACATACCTTTGGGGTGAAGGTGGGAATATGCCTTCGATTCACTCTCCTATCTTTAGGCAGAGTCCCATCACTCAACATATCACGTGCACAGTGACAGTGATTCTGTGATTGCTTCAGAAATGGGCAGTCACTCAACCGACATCAGTGACACCCAGGGAGAGTCAAAGACCCTCCAGCCTTCACAGGGGGTGTAACTGCAGCCCTCTTGTAACCATTAGGGGAGGTAATTCCCTAGAGTGGGGTCAACGCCAGCAGCTGAGCTGAAACGTAGAGGGAGAGAAATCCCATCCCGGTTGCGTCATCGGTGTCCACTCAGATCCCAGCACGAATCTAGCCAGCTCGCCCCCCTCAGGCTTGATTTACTTGAAAAAAATAGAGTTCTCCCTGCTTACACCCGGCTGAGTCTAGCTTTTCTGTCACCTGCCACCAACCAAGGCTTATGTGTTAAATAGGTATCGGTTAATTTTTTGAAGAGATTCTTAAGGCGGTAAACAAAGCTGCCATTGATGGCCCGAGGAGGAACCCTTAACAAGGAGCCTTTGACATGGGAGAGGGGATCGGAATATTAATACCCGTTCTCCAGTGAGGCCAGTGAATCTGGGTTCTGACCTTCGGTGAAAGCTAAACAAACAAGACTCTATCAACTCCTCACAAGCTCCCACCAAGCAGCATTAAGAGCATACACTGCATAGCAATTAGCGCGCATGTCTTCGACAGTGCAGAGCTGCTGCGCAGTGACGTCTTCGGGACGCCACGGGGCAAAGGCCAGGGTGAGGAGTGCAAGGTTAGAGGTCAGGTTATTCAAACAACACAGCAAAATGATGAATAGGGTGGCCCTACGACAGGGAGGCAATGTTGATTTTCTCCCTGGTCCTGTGGTTCTCATACTTTTCAATCCCGACTTTGCTAGTGTACCTCACCCTTGGCATTCCCGTCTGTGAAATGGTACTGATAAGCAAATATGCGTGAACTTGGATCAGATTGTCTGGCACTCTGGGCTCCCCAGTTTAAAGAATCTCAGACTTTTTCTCTTTACTACAGCCCATTGTAAGAAATATGCGGAATCACTCAACTCAGGGCACATGCATACACACCTACACTTCTAACAGAAAATTCAGAGAACAGCCCTCTTTCTTACAATGCACAAATCAAAATGGGATATTCTATTACCAGACAAATATTCAAAACAAAATATTCTACTGTGACATTTTTATTTAAGACGGCCGTGACCTACTGGACCGATTGCCTGCCCGCCCATGGGTCTCAACCTCCATATCGGAAAACATGACCCTAGATAAACATATGGTGCAAAATGCATTCCAGGTAAATGCCCACGACGTCTAAGCAGAGCTTCATTGCTGGATTTCGGTAGAGCCTCCTACCCTGGGGAGTAGGCGGTGTCCCAGCTGCCTTTTACGTTCTGCTGCGGTCCCAGCCTTAGACTGATGGACGCAGCCCGGTCCACACCCGCTTTGTCCCCTGGACACACCGCTTATTCTCAGCCTGCTTCCACGCTGTTTCTTCCCACCTGCTTGGCTATGGGGGAGGCCGCATCCAAAAGGAAGGAACCGCGGGGGGCTGAGCGGCTAAGGTCCTCACAGTCTGGTTTGTTTACGAATCTCTCAGGGAGCCTTAAAACATTCTCAGAGGCTCCCAGATTGTAATGCACTAGGCTTGGCAGAGGCTCTGGAGTCTGAATGTTTATAAAGCCCCCCAGGGGTTTCTGATGAAAGGGAAGGGGCTTAGTAAACTTAGAGAAACACTTCCCTTAACGGAGAACACAAGATTGCCCTCAATTCTGTTTGAAGCTGGAGCTGTGGAATCATGTCATTTATAGCCAGCAACAAAAGTGTGAATGGAGGTCCCCTTAAAACTGAGGGGTAAGGGTGGAAAGGGAGAAGAGGCAGGCAGCCTCTGTCTTGCGCATGATCCAGAAGTGGAATGGGAGAGACCACACACAGAGCCATTCCCTGTCTGCCGTGACCCTGTTCCCCTTCAGACTAGCTGGCTCACTTTGGTGAGCCAAACAGGTGGCCGCCTTCATTAAAGGACAAGGAGATTTAGGATGTGGAGAGGTGGCTGGGATGGGGGCAGTGGAAGCGATATGGCAGTCGTCAATCTTGTCATTTCTACATGTGGGTGTTCCACGTGTGAAGTCCTGGGGGAACTGTGCTTCCTTATCTGCACTAGGGGGAGAGGCTTGATGTTTCCATATTGTCTCTCCGGACCCCTCCAACTCCCTTTTCAAGTGAGAGCCTGCGGAGCCTTTGTTAGGGGCAGGTCAAGGAAATTGCTCGGATAGTCAGGGCAGGGACGCAGTCACCGGAGAAGAGAGGACCCAGCTCCCACTCACTCCTCATTCTCTGATGGGAACGGCCACTTGGCCGCAGTTTAGTGTGAGATGTCCTTCAGACTAGATGGCTTCCCAAGTTCCCTCCAAGGCTCAAGTGTCTAGAAGTGTGTGAGTTACGGGGTTACGAATGCAATTTAGTTCAAAGCCTTAAGGAAGTGGTAGAGGAACAGCCCTGACTGTCATCCCACAGACCGAAGGGTCGCTGGTTCCATTCCCGGTCAGGGCACGTGCCTGGGTTGCAGGCCAGGTCTCTGGTTGGGGGCGTGCCAGAGGTGACCGATCAATGTTTCTCCTGCACATCGATGTTTCTCTCCCTTTCTCCCTCCCTTTTTCTCTCTGAAAATCAATAAATAAAATCTAAAAAGAAAAAGAGGTAGGAGAGCAAGAGAAATATGTTGGAAATAAAATTGGGCCAATGAGTCCAAGGGCTCGTGTTTCTGTGAGTCAGCCTGGAGAACAGCAACAGTTTAAAGAGGAGGGACGAGAAAACTCAGCTTGGAGCCGGGGTTAATTGAGGTAAAAACCGGTTCTCTAAGCTCTTAGCTCCACAGAGCCAAGCAAACCACTACACTTCTGTGTTATTGTCCGTAAAGTGGGAGTAAACACAATTAAGTTGAAAAGTGCACATATTCCTTCAGCCATCTATCTGTTCGTTAATTCACTTACTGAGCAAAATTAAGTGTTTGCGATGGCTGGTTTCCGAAGTAGGTATTGTTTGATCAAAGGAGGGGCGGTCTGTGTGTGTAGTTCAGCAGAACGTGCGAGAAATTGCTGGCTGCTCTCCCCATGCAAAGTTTGTTTCCTCGGTAGCTCTCCTTGTGACGCTCCCTCATGCATCCTCCTCACCCTGGATCTCTGCACCTCCCATAGCGTCCTTAGCAATAAACATCTATCGTTCAGCATTTCTCATTTTATGCTTTTTCTCCTTCTCCTTTTTCTTCTTCCACAAACCCCACCTTTCTTTGAGAAACCATTCTGTCATCAATCCAGGGGACCCTGGTGAGTCTGTCAGTCACGGCGTCCAACCCCTCACCACAGAGCTGGGAAAATGACCCAGGCTGTCCAATCAGAGCATCCGAGCTTTCCTGGCCACAGAAGTTGGTCCAGGAAGGACATCTGACCCAAACAGGGCCAATAATAGTCTTCTCCAAGATTTACTGTATGAATTATGAAAGAGAAAGGCTCTCTTTTCTTTTGGACGTTAAGCTGTAAAGTTTTAGACTTGAGTACGCCACAGTTTTCCTGGCACACAGAAGGATTTAGAACTCAGACACAAAGATGTCAAAGCCCTTAAAACTTTATTTGAGCATCTGGTTCCAATTGTGTCTGAAGCCCAGATCCTAGATTTCCCAGTTCTATGAGTCAATATATTCCCTCTTTTGCCTTCACTTAGTCAGAGTTCAGTTTCTCTCACTTGCAAATCAAAGAGCCCTGAATGCTCCATCCTTCAAGGTCTGCCTCAGTCTGCACGTCCTTGCCTCACCTCCTTTGATCTTCTCTGCTGGAGGTCACCAGCAGAGTACTTTTCCTTCCCCCTCAGGAGACTTTCTCTCGGACCACCTGGTCTTCTGGTTGACGGCATGCATGTCTGTGTATCCTCTCACCCAACATTTCATCATCTATTTTCAAAGGAAGTCATCTTAAATATTTATCATTAATATGTTATAATTAATATTAACTTAATATTATTAACTAAGAGTAACTGTTATGTGCCAGAACCTGTGCTGACTTATTTATATGTTATCTTACTTAATTTTGTAAACACTGCTATGAGGCAAGATTTATTATTTCCTTCTCTATATTAGACAGGAAGCAGATTCAGAGAAGCTCAGTTACTTACCCAATTTTTTTCAGCAAGGAAGCAGAGAGCAGGGTTAGAATACAGGTCTGTCTTACTCAATGAGCCATGTTCTCAATTGTGTGTGTGTGTGTGTTTTTGCCAATATCACAGTCATCTATATTCTGCACTGTCATCCTGTACCCCACATTCTCTCCTGGTTTGGACAGCTTGTAGAAATGCCTAATGTAATTAAATCAGTGTGTGAATGGATCAGCGATATACAACTGATAACCAGAGAGGCTAAATTACACACACAGGGCATCATATGGGCCATTCGTGGCAAAACACAGAGACAAATGCAGATGGCATCATCGTGAACTTTCTGGTCTCAAGACTTAGTGCTTGGCAAAAACCCTATAAGGCTACGAGATTCTGAAAGACAAGGCCACTTAGAGAGAAACCAGCCATGATGGATGTGCAAGCCCAGCAAATGCAGGATAAGGGATAGAAACATGGTTGTGTATGATTTTTTTAATAACCACAAAAAATTTCATGTATGGGATTTCTACATGTGAAAATTGATAGCATTGCTGATGCTGCTCATCTCTTTCAACAACCAAACTCATCTTTCCTGGTGCTGTTACATCAGTAATAAATTGGCTCCTCAGACAGATTTGCTTGCAGGTTAGAACTGAGATTGAATAGATAATAACTTTTTGGGTAGCAACGCCTGCCATAGCAAATGATAAAGAAATTCATGACCTGCAAAGTGCAGGGTGATTGTCTTCCCAAAAATATATGTTGCATGGCCTCAAAGGAGGTCTGTTAGATATCCAGGAAGCTGCAAAAAAGTATTCAGTACATATTGGCAGGTGACTGAAAAAGAATGATCTCCAACGTAGACGAGCCAGTAGTTATGAAAGCATGTAGGTCAATGAGGAGCTTGTTGCTAAATGGGTTACAAAATCAAGACCGTAGAGGGAGAGCAGATGACAACTAGTGACAGGAGAGGGTAGGGGTGGAGGGATTGAGCAGGGTGGAGGAAGGACTTTTGGACGGCAGGGTGGTGATTGCTGGGGAGGGTGGGGTGTAAGGGGATTAAATGGTAATGGGAAAAATACAATGAAGAGTAAATGAAAAGAAAAGACCCAAGGGCTGGTGTTTGGTTGGGGCAGGCCTCTCTCTGCCAGGGGAATTAAGCTGGGTTTCTCCAGTGACCTTGTATCATGTGCAGCTTTTGCAAATACCACACTGGATGCAGATCACTTTGATGGGGCTTTGGTTACTGAGTTCTCTATTTTGGATGATCATTTCTGTAAGAAAATAATTAGGTGTCAACAGTGAACTAAATCTACCGACACTGTCACACATAATTTAGCTGAACGAAGGAGGTGGTAGACAAGAGAAATTCCACAGAAAGGTGATAATGTGGAGTGCAGGAAAGTTTACTTTGAGAGCTGAGGTCTGTATTCAGGGTTTGGGTTTAGTATCACGGGCTGTATGGACAAGATCATGCCACTTAGCTGCTCTGGACTTTAGTTACTTGTTTTTTAGCATTAGGAAGTCATATCACCTAACGTCTCGGAGTCTCTGCAAAATGGTGATAGAGATCTTGCAGGCTGGGCAGGACGGTAAAGTGAGAGAGGTGTGGGTTGCTCTACTGCCGCATCACAGAATCCACCAAGTTTTATTTTTATTAGCAGCTAGGCTAATAATGGCCTTCCCAGTGAATATCAGAGTACTAAGGCAACAGCAGATGTCACATCTCTCCAAGATGCATCCCTAAGGCTGGTCATCAATTTTTCCATTGAGTGCCCACTTTGGGACCCACCAGCAAGCCCTGTCCCATGCCAGTTATTAGAATGTTACTGATCAGGGCAGGAGGTACATGAGCGACTTCTATCCCATCACTGTGTGGCCCTTAGCATCAGCATTTTTTGTTGCTTTGACTTTTTTTTCCCCATGGACCTGAGATAAGCTGAATGATGGTGAGCCCAGACTATTGTGGTGGCTCCCAAGCTGTCGACTCCTATGCTTATCGTCCATGTCAGGACAGCCCTGTCCATCAACGGGTCTTATCCTCTGCCTGTGTTTTGCCAGCCCCTGGACCCTCACCCACTTCCTGTTAGCTCCTCTGGCCCAGTCTAGATCCTCTTCTTGTACAACTCCATCAGAGCTCTCCTCTCCCCGGCTGACCTTGGAAGTCATCCAGGGTATCTCCGATGAGCTTATTGATGAGCCCTTCTCCTGCGTTGTGCATCTGCGACATTTCCGTGACCTTTGCAGTTGGGATGGGACGCTGGATGTCTCAGTGGCTCTAACCAGACTCCATTCTTGGGGAGAAGTGGGCCTGTGTTCCCACTCCTGACCCTAGACTTCATATCTCCTCTCGTAAATCCCATCAGCCATGTTGCTAAGTCATAGAAAGGCTCCGGTTTGAATCTCCTTGACTGTGTACTGAGATATCATTTTTAAAAGCTACATTAGGTGCCTATTTCAATAAAGGAGTTTAAATTCTACTAAAAAATATAAACAAAGAAGACTCTTACATGACTAGATCTCTGAACTCCTTTCCTACATACGGAAGATGAAATTTTAAAAACCTGATGTCTATGTGCATGTGGAGTTTTATAGAAGAATAAAATTTTACGTTGTTAAATCCAATATCTTATTAAAATGGAAGATTCTGGACATAGAGGATTTCTTATTTGCTAACCAAAATATGTTGATATTTTCATCCATAGGAAGATTCTGATAGACAGCTTCTCTCAACAAACACACACAGATTTAACACCCTCCTTATTTTGAAGAGTTATTAAAAGGCTATTTTAAAAGTACTTTAATGTTAAAATGATAGAAGCACCTTATGGGTCTTTGTGCTAAATGGCATGAAAAAGCACCTTGTAATTGGTCTTACTTTGATGAAAAATTTAAAATGTTCAGGCTTTAGGTTTTATTATTTATCCGTGTCCACATTGTTGAAATTAAAAGAATGTCATCTCAGCAGACACAGAATTGAGAGTAACTTAATATTCTCTTCTGGTCCCTCGTTTGAGCACATGAGCTGAGCCCTCACCACCAGGCGACCTTACTCACCGCACACACTGACAGTGCGGACGGGGGCAGGACAGCGAAACACGCCGGGACGGAACACCAGGCAGGCGATTAGCGTTCACTTCCTTACGTTGCTTTTAAAACAAGTTCACTTCCTTAAGTTGCTTTTAAAACATTTTTTGGTGCATTTAATTACAACTATAAAAGAAATGAATTTACAAGTCATCCCTTTAAGCCTTTCTTTACTATTCTAGCCTTTTCCCAAGAGGTAACTTCTATTTTCAATTTGATAGGTCCTTTCGATCTACTTATATGCATTTTATAAGTAAAAACATATATTTATAAAGTTTTATGTGTGTACTGAAACTTTTGTTTCATTTAACAATCTCAGACATACACACATACAAATATGATCACGTGTGTGAGCTATGTATCATATTTATATGCATATGAAATAAGATACATATGAGTTGTATTTATATGCAAATATACACAAAATTAAATATGTGTATATTGTATATTAATGCATTATAACATGCATATATTAACACATACACATATAATTCCTATGGTATATGATACAGTATAGCAGTAAAAGAAAATATGATAGCTACTATATAGAAAATTCCCCAATTTTCTTTATTGCTTTATTGTTGACAATAGAAAGTAAATACCAGGATTCATATGACCGGTCCACTAATAATGGCCATGTAAGTTGCTTCCAAACAATGTTACAAATAGTTCTGCAATCAGCATATCAGTAGATAATTTACCAGGTTATTTTGCTTATAAAAAACTGAAATTCAGTCGAATTATATACGCATGTTGAGGAATCCAGTAATTGCTAAACAATCAGATCCCAGAATACGTAGGGACTCTTCTCTAGGACAATTAATTCCGAAGAAATCTGCTCGCGGGACCTGGAAGCTAGAAGGTTCCCACTTTTCCCTCCGGCTCTTCCTTCAGCCCCGCCTCTCCTCTCTCCACCCAATGCCTTCCTTGCTGTCAGGCTTCCCTTCCCAGCCAGCGGATCTCTGGCCTTACTGTGCAAAGCCCAGCCATTCCCAGTCGGCTCTCACTAACAACTACTTTCTGCGTTTCTTAGGTTGGATTTTCTCTATCAGTGGTTGGTTATCCTGTTGTGTGTGTGTGTGTGTGTGTGTGTGTGTGTGTTCACCCCGAGTTTGGCCAGGTCACGTGCCTCTGGCCCAGGCTATCTTTCGGTTAGCTGTTCACCATGAAGGAGAGGAAGGACAGCTAAGGAACGTGGCCTACATAAGATGGTTCTAACTCAGCAGGCAGTGAGAAGGGGCACTTCCCTTGTGAAAGCAGAAATTCGCCTCTTCAGCTACTTCATTCCCAGTGCCTGGGGCAGTGCTTGGCTCTGCATGGCTCCCTGGTAAACTATTGTGCACTTGGTCTCCAGAGGCTTGAAGAGTAGAGTTAGCCATCTCAACATGGGCTTCCTTGGCATAAGGATAATTTTGAGAAACTGTAGATTTAAGAGTAGTTCTAAAAACAGAGTAGAAGTTACCCTATTGTAAGAGAAATTGACATTAGCATGGGGGGGTGTGGCTGTACCAGGAAGACAACTATTACCAAAGATAACTTTTTCACCAGAGAGACTCATCTGCTTGGCAGGGCAATTTTTATTTAACAAACCTCTCCTCTTCTCACATCTCCATGGATTGCCTTGCCCCTTGGAGGCTCCAGACCCTTAGCTCTTTCCTTAACTCAGAATGGTGTGTAAACTTCCATCATCTGGCTGACTTTTGAGTCTCATATCTTTGTGGGGCTCCTGTATGTGCATATATATGTCATTAAAATTGTTTATTTTCTCCTATTAGTCTGTCTTTTATTATGGGGGAAGGGGAAGGAGGGTGGTCTCAGCTAGGAACCTAGAAGGGTAGAGGAAAGATAGTTTTTCCTCCCCCACAGGTTCCTAGCATCATACTCCCCCACATACACGGTATGAAAAGTTGTCACTGGTACCAGCCTGTGATTCAGAGACCTGATTCCCCTGTTGCATGCACTTTGTACTTTCCATTATAACGTGTAAGATGAATCCAATAACACACATTACACGACATGAAGATTAAATGAAATCATGTCTAACATATTCTCTATAAACCGTAAGGCACTATTTTACCAATATGTGAAGCTAGCTTGAAGAAAAACAAAGTAAATCAATAACCAAGAGAATTTTCACTGTCGTCAGCACTATGGTTACAGCAGGTTCCACCAACCATGCCATTTGATCATCATTCTTCTTAGCTGGGCAGTGAGTTCCAGGAGGTGGGTTGAAGAGGCACAGTTTCTGTTTGGCAGCCGTTCTGGTTCAGAAAAGCCTATTCAATAATCAATTCAGCATAAGCAGCTTTGTCCCAACGATGGCAAATGCCAAGAAGGATACAGTGAGGGTGGCACAAACGTTCTCTGTTTCAAGTATGCCACAGGACAGCCCTTCTCTGCTTGTCCAAGTCTGGCCTTTCCTCTGAGACTTCGATTTCAGCCTGCCTCATGGGGTACCTGGCCTAATGTCTATGAGGAGTGAGTCAGGCTACGGAAAACTTCCTCTTTGGGTAGACAGCCTTGGAAGGCTGAGGTTCCCTAGAAAAATCTCAGCGCCACCTCCCTGAAGCTAGCTGACTGATATTAGATTTATGTCACAGTTTAAGGGATTTTTTGTTTATTAAACAATTTAGCTTTTACCAAAAGTTTTACTGTATGCATTAGATATCTTCAGGAATATCAGGACAGGTGGACAAAGCCATAAATAGCTAGCCTGGAAAATTCATTTAATTTTACCCACAGTCCTGATTTCTTGATTTCCTCACGTAAGGATGAAGGATGAATATTTCCATTTGGTAGCTGTGAAATTAAGCTTTGGAAAGGCCAAGTAACTTATCCAAGGTCACAGAATGACCACTAACTGGTTACCTGTACTCAGAGCCAGGTGTCTTCCCCCTGCCCCCACTGCTTCTTCGTAGGTTGGGACCTGGGCCTTGATTAATGATCCCTGCATTAGGTAAGCTGAAATAGTGCAAGCATCAGCTGCTCGGTAGCACCTGAGCTTTTAGAAACCCTTTCTGTTCACTAAGCAGTGCCATTTATAACCTTCCATTAGAGGGGAACAGGAGAGAACTGTTTAAATGGCGTTCTGAAAGTAATACAGGGGCATTCATCTGGCTGAGCCTCCTTTGTAGGCAAAATTAAGAAGTCCATGTCTTCAAAGTGAAGAACTGAAAATAACCTAAATGTTCACCAATAGGGGATTGAGTATACAGATCGTGTTATATCCATGCCATGGAATATTGTATAATCAATTAAAGTGACAAGGTAGACTTATATCACCTGGCTGAGAAAATTACAGGTGATATTAATTACATGCAAAAGTAGGTCCCCATGTACCTTACAGAATATAATCTCATAAGCATAATGCCAATGCCCATTGAATATTAAATGTTAAGTATGGTATACATGGTTGGGTGATAAAGTTATATGTGATTTCTTTGTTTACAAAAAAGAACTGTTTATATAAAAAACTGAAAATCTTCTGCCTATCCTAAGAACAAAGGAAATCTAACAGAGCTTGAACTTAGAATGTAAGCTTTCACTTAGATATATTAGTTGCACAAAGGATAATTGAGTTTCATAACACTTGTTCACAGAAGAGGCTTGCATGCTTGCTTGTCATGGGTATCACACACTCTTACAATCCATGTTAATTAATACATTTTGTACTTGCTGATCTGCAGACCAAGCATGTGAAAGGCTTATCCGTTTATCTCCATGCTCCCACCCAGTCTGGTTTAGATGCCTCTGTTCTAATTCCCAACCAGATCTTTATCGCACTATCACTTTCATGCCTCTTCCAATATGGCCTGCTCTAGGAATCATGTATGACTTCCTCTGTCTCCTGACCCAGAGCTTAAGGATTCATCATGCAGTAAGAGCCCAATAAATGCTGTGAAATATAAATTGTTGTAACTTCGTTGGCACCTGGGACAGAGACAAACAAGGAGCCTCTAAAAGCACTGCTGGACATTAGCCTGAGTGTTTCAGGTCAACGAACAAAGGTGTTCAGTAAAGCTTTGAGAGAAGAAGAGGGTGGAGGTGTTGCCTCAAGGGTTTCAGATCAGAGAATTTCGAGGTAGGGTCTCCCCAGAGAGTTCCGATGCCAGAGGAGGTTGCCTTAGATCCTGGCATCTTATTTAGCTCTTCATTTACTCATCCTACAATCGCTGAGCACTGTGAGGCAGAACCCAGAAGCTGGGTCAAAAGCAGGAAGGTATCTCTTGCTTTCATGCAACTGAACAAAGGCTTTTCTACCCAAAGCAGGTAAGGTTGTCCTTTAAGAAGTCAAATTCTGTTATTGTTATTTTTAATTAAGTAATTAATTAAAATTGGTTAGATTTTTTTCTTCTTGAGAACTTCATTTAAATGGAATTATAGGCTATATATAGTCCTTTGTGACCGCTTCTTCTACTTAGTAAAATATTGGGTTGGCCAAAAAGTTCAACTGTTTTTTTCTGTAAGATGACTCTAGTAGTGCTTAGTTGTCTTTCACTTCATGCAAAACAATTTTGTTAGATTGTATTGTGACAGCTGTAGTATCAACATGTACTTTAAAAAAATCAGAAATTGGTCTGCCTGGAGTAGCTCAGTGGATTGAGCACTGACCTGTGAACCAAAGGGTCACTGGTTTAATTCCCAGTCTGGGCACATGCCTGGGTTGTGGGCCAGGTTCCCTGGTGTGAGGCATGTGAGAGGCAACCAAACACTGATGTTTCTCTCCCTTTCTTTCTCCCTCCCTTTCCCTCTGTCTAAAAATAAATAAGTAAAATATTAAAATCAATCAAGTTTGGTGAGTTTTGGGGTAGACATTTTAATATTGAAGATAGAAGAAAATATGCAATGTTTCTGGCACATTATGTTTTATTATTTCAAGAAAGGTAAAAATACAACTGAAATGCAAAAAAAAAAAACAAAAAACAAAAACCCAAAATGATTTGCACTGTGTATGAAGAAGGTATTGTGACTGATCAAACAAGTCAAAACTGGTTTGAGAAGTTTCATGCTGGAGATTTCTCATGGGGCAATGCTCTACAGTCAGGTAGACCAGTTGAAGTTGATGGTGATCAAATGGAGACATTGAGAACAACAATGTTATACCACATGGAAGACAGCCAACATACTCAGAACATCCAAATCAATAAAGTTATTGATGAAAATGAAAAACAAATGTGTCTTTTATTTTATGAAAAACAAAACAAAACAAAACAAAACTAAACAGACTTTTTGGCCAACCCAATATATTTGACGTTTACCCATACATATTATTCTGTGATTTAATAGTTGCTTTTTAATGCAATGAACATTCCATTTTTAATATTCCATTGTTTTATTTTATTTTATTGATTTATCTGTTGATGGACAACTGGGATGTTTCCAGTTTGGAGTATTATCAATAAAGCTGCTGTAAACTTACTTGAACAACTTTCTGTCCAACTCTGTGTTTCCCCTACATAAACACCTAGCATTAGAACTACTGTATACAGCTTGCTTCTGAAGGTAGGTGGGAGAACTCACACAGCTCAATAGAGAAAAATAAATAACCCAATTGAAAAATGGGCAAAGGACTGAGACTGATATTTCCAAAGGAAACATATAAATGGCCAACAGTACATGAAAAGGTGCTCAACATCACTAATCATCAAGGAAATGTAAATTAAAATCATAAGGCAGTATCGCCTCACACCTGTTAGGATGGTTATTATCAAAAAGATAAAAGATTAATGTTGGTGAGGATGCAGAGAAAAGGGAATGCTTTTACACTGTTGGTGGGAATGTAAACTGATACATCAACCAAGAACAACATTATAGAGGTTACTCAAGAAATTAAAATATGGAGCTACCATATGATCCAGTAATCCTGCTTCTGGGTATAGATCCAATGGAAATGAAATTATTATCTCAAAGACACATGCACTCCTGTGTTCACAGCAGCATGATTCACAACAGCCAAGGTATAGAAACAACCTAAGTTTTTACTGATGGATGAATGGGTGAAGAAAATTGACACACACACACACACACACACAC
The DNA here is from genome assembly GCA_039655065.1 of Glossophaga mutica. Lineage (NCBI taxonomy): Eukaryota > Metazoa > Chordata > Mammalia > Chiroptera > Phyllostomidae > Glossophaga > Glossophaga mutica. The sequence goes on along the minus strand of CM077315.1, from coordinate 12,722,665 downwards.
ACACACACACACGCCACAACTGAGTATTATTCAGCTTTAAAAGAGAAGAAATTCTTACTATTTGTGACAACATGGATAAGCATTATTGAAAATGAAATAAACCAGAGAAAAGACAAATGCCACATCATATTACTTATATGTAGAATTTAAAAAAAAGAAAAGTCCAATAGATAGAAACGGACTAGAAATGGGTGGGGTAAATAGGGAGAGGTGGGAAAAAAGTACAAACTTTTCAGGTATGAGATGGATAAGGCCTGAGGATTTAATGTATAAATAATGACTATACTGTATTGCATAACTGAAATTTGCTAAGAGAGTAGAACCGTTCTCAACAACAGAAAAAGGGAAATGTGTGAGGTGATGGATGTGCTAATTAACTCGATGGGGGGAATTCTTTCTCAATGTATCCATATACCATATCATCACGGCGTACACTTTACATATCTTACAGACATATTTGCCAATTATACCTCAATAAAATGAAAAAAAGTAGTGGATGAAAATGGACTGGGATGGGACTTGAGACAAGTTTTGGGGGTGATGTAATATTTTATATCTTAACAGGGGGGTGACTACACAGGTGCATACATTTGTCAAAACTCATGGAATGGATACGCTTAAGGTTTGTACATTTCGACACATGTAAACTTTATAAAAAATATAAAGAATCATAAACTAATATTGAACTTTAATTAATGACACTATGCTGAAGTGTTTGGGAAGAATTATACTGATGTCTGAAACAATTTGAAGTGCATCAAAAAGGAGATTGACAGATAAGTGAATAGACAGATAAGTGCTAAAACAACTGTAGCAAAACAATTATAGAATCTAAGTGACGGGTACATATGTATTCACTGTAAAATTTATTCAACTTTTTGGTATGATTGACGTTTTTTATAGTAAAATGTTGGGAACTGAAAATATTTCTCTCTCCAGCACAAATCCTCCAGGGGCCTCCCGGCACACTGAGAATAAAATCCAAAGTAATTATTTTTGACTCGGAGGCCCTGCACAATATGGAGTCTGACTACCTCTCTGACTCCCTGGCTCCCACTCCGACCCCTCTGGCTTTTGCCCAGGAGCGGGGGTTCCTCACTGTTCCGAGTCCTCTCCGAGCCCACTGTGGTCTCCGAGCTCTCGCACCCACTGTTGCCTCTGCACAGGGTGTTCTCATCCCCCGTGTTGTTTGCACCACCACCCACCTCCCTTCACCCATGGGTCCCTATCTGCACAGTGGCTCCTCCTCCGAGAGGCCTCCCCGACTGATCCCCTCGTCAATCCCTCATGCCTTCGCTTGGATGCTGTCTCTTTTTTCACAGCACTTAGCGCCACGTGATATGATTTTAAACACATTTACATTAAACTTGCTTCTCTCCCCCACTGCTATACAAACTTCCCTGAGGGAGGGCTAGTGTTTATTGCTCTATCACCAGCTCCCAGAACACTGCGTTTGGCATATGTTGGCTAAACACATATTTGTTGGCTAAATCAATGAATGGGGTTTCCATAATGCTATTAAAAAATTAAAGAACCTGTGCTTGCTTCGGCAGCACATATACTAAAATTGGAACGATACAGAGAAGATTAGCATGGGCCCTGCGCAAGGATGACATGCAAATTTGTGAAGCGTTCCATATTTTTAACAACTTTGGTACATTTACACAATGGAATTCTATGCAGCAGAAAGAAAGAAGGAGCTCCTACCCTTCGCAACAGCATGGATGGAACTGGAGAGCATCATGCTAAGCAAAATAAGCCAGGCAATGGAAGACAAATACCATATGATCTCACCTTTAACAGGAACCTAATCAACAAAACAAACAAACAAGCAAAATATAACCAAAGACACTGAAATAGAAAACAGGCTGACCGTGACCAGAGGGGAGGGAATTTCAGGGGAAAAGGGGAAGGGTTTATAGGAACAAGTATAAAGGACACATGGACAAAATGTAGGGGGGGTGGAAATGGGAGGGAGGTGGGGAGGGCTGGGGCAGTGGGCTGGGATGGGAGTAAAAGACAGAAAACTGTACAAGAACAACAATTAAAATAAAAATTAAAAAATAAAATAAGATAAATAAAAAAATTAAAGAACCTTTTGAACAGTTTTAGATTTACAGAAAAGTTGTGAAGATAGAGGTAGTTCCCATGTACTCCCCAGCCAGTCTCCCCTTGTACTAAAATCTTATTAATGGTGTACATGCTAAAAAGGAATGAACCAACATTGATACCATATTAACGAACATCCACACTTAAAGTTCCTTGGTTTTTGTCCCCTGTCTTTTTTCTGCTTCAGGATCCCATCCAGCCTACTGCGTAACCACAGGCTCTTCTTGGCTGCGACAACTTGTCAGACTTTTCTTGTTTTTCAGGACCTTGACAATTTTGAGGAATACTGGTTAGGTGTTTTGCAGAATGGCCTTGGTTGTGAGTTGCCCATAATGCAATTTAACGGGACAATTAATTAGCTTGGAGAAGTCTGCTCCACCAGGAACTCTGACTTGTATCCAATGATCCCAAATTTTTTAATTACCTTTAGAGCATGTATACAGTTTACAGATCTTGTCATGTTTGGTAAACCCTGTGACAAGGAAGGCCTTTCTATGTCCCTCTTACATATAAGACGACTGAGCTTCCGTATGGTACCTTCCGTACGGGCAAGACCACAGAGAGGGCACGGGTCCAGCTCACGCATTCTGACCACGGGTCCAGCTTTCCTTCGACCCCCCACATCTGCTTGCTGACCCCATCACAACTGGCCTTTGCTGCCCAAACCTGAAACTATGCAAAGGCATGCAGTATCAGCATCCTTTTCTCTACCGCTTTTTTCCCCACCAAAATAGTAGCACTAAGTCTAACAATCCTTCTTGGCCAGAAAAACGAGTGCTGAGATAACATTTAACTTTAAGAGAATACATCTCAACAAAATCTCATGTTCCAGGCAGGTCAGCAGGTAAACGTTTATTTGAGATACTCTCATTTGGAAAGAACCAGTGGTCATGAGGCTGCAGCACCAGTACCTACCTGCGCTGCACCCTTGCTGTGTGTGGGGTTGACCCTGAACCCCGAGCACTTCCTCCCTCACTGTTCACCTGAAGCACCATGTGGTGGGAGGCCCAGCAGCCTCACCTTTCCCTCCCTCATTCCCCCCTCCAGAGCACTCTTTCTGACCCCATACCAGTGTATGAGTCTCAAAAATCCTGCTTCACTTACAAATACAGACTCTAAATTGATTTGTTTTGTTCCATTATAAAATGCTTCATTCTGCAACTTAAGGGTATTATGATGCTGAGTCCAGAAAAAAGAAAGCCATGTTAACTTGACTAAATGTTATTTCACCCTTAGGAAAGCCTTCCTTTATTTGGCCATATGGCATCTTCTAGCCTTGGGCTTTGGCTATTACATCATTTATAAGACATTCTCATTGCCCATATTCTTTGATTGTCTAACTTAAGGGTGAGGCTGTGTCCGTCCTGCTCATCATTGTATCCCCAGGGCATAGTCCCTCGATTGTGCATGGTCAATTAATACATTTAAATAAAATGGATTTATATAAACTATAGGCATCATTTATAACTGTTATGCTTTGTATACAGCTGAAATATTTCATAATTTTAAACAATTTGAAACAACTTTTAAAAGCTCGCTTGGCACACAGAATTAGAAATCACACCTACTGGTGACAAAGAAACAATTTTGAGGGAACGGATCGATGTTATACTATGAAGAGTAAAGAGTTTGAAGCTTAGATGAAGACAAAGCAACATTTCGGCTTAGTAGGTAAACAACTTCTCATAAGCCTGAGACATGAATCTGGGGGCCCTTTTCAAACGCTTACCTTTATTAGGGAAGAGACAGAATCATGCGCTCTGTCTGACTCAACAACGGGTACCTTTGTCAGTATTCGCCCCCGTTCCTGAGTAGGAAACAAAGCCAATTTTATGTGACCATAACACATATGCTCATGCAGAGGCTGGATGAAGGCCGTGAATCAGGGACTTTGGATCTTTAGATCTTCTTCTTCCTGGGAGAACATCTTCCCTGGATTTGCTTCTAAGCGGGGCCCCGGAGAGCCGCATGGAATTGGCCTACTGGGGGTGCTTGTGCAAGTCAAAATCGACAGAAATTAGGGCTTGCCTTTCACTGACATAGGATAGTCTTGTCATTCATGTGTCCTTTTGGATAAAAATCCCATTTCTTTTTCTTGTAAATGAAAACATCATTTCTTAGTTGTTGAGTAGTGACCAAAGTGGACCTGTGGTCTTCAGTACGTATGGACAAACTCAAAGAAGACACATTTACAAAATTGTTTTCCACATCTAATGCACTGTTCATGCTTTTTCTGAGTTAGGACTTTTTCCTCTCTATAGCTACAACTTCCACGGAAACTCACCTGTTTGTAAATTCTCCTCAGGTTGATTTGATTATAACATTCTATCCCGATTTCTGTTTTCCTATAGCATCTGTACACTATCTTGTGCAATATTTATCAAATTTCAATTCCATTTTCTTCCTATTTTATCTGGCTTGTTGTTTTCTCTATTTAACTCTTTCTTCCATCTGGATCATAAGCACATTAGAATTTTACTATCCTTGTATGCAATAAATTATACATTAATAGGATAGTTATAGCTTGGGAGAAGAAGTTATTTGTGATTTGCACTTAGAGAGATTTTAATCAAGTTTACCATTCTGAAAAAGTCTGTTTTGCATATAAATAAGGACCCCTAAAAATCGATCTGTTTTTCTCAATTATAAAATGCTTTATTTAGAAGCCTACGGGTAATTTATTATACTGAATCGGGTGGAAAGGAAGATGTATTGCATTATGCTTAATCTTATCAAATGGCTGCTATATTTAATGACAATGTCTGTTTATCATAATTATTATAAGTTGTCTAGGTTAATCAGAAGACCTATGCAGGATTTTCAAATGCTAAATTTATTATTTATGCACCGCCTCAGACACCAGCTGTTCCCCACGGACGTGCAGGCACATCCCGTGTGCTCAATTTTTGCTGAGGCTGCCTGAGAACTTCGTGTCTGTTACACAAAAGCTATAAAATCAGGTCCCTTGAAAATTCTACAGTTAAGTATGTAGAAGATAAAACATATAGAAGAGGAAGTAAATAGCATATCTGTTTCCAGGTATTTGATAAATGTGTTTCAAATTTATTTCTTCCATCATTGAAGATGTCGTCTCTAGACAAAGCAGAGTCAACAGGCACCAAGCAAAACCCCTGCTTTCTCACAATTTTGTAAGTGAGGGAGTGTACGTGTGTAGGGTACGGGAGGAGGGAGGGTATAACATGAGATACCTCATCCCACCTCTAAAAGTGTCCTGCGATATGTGTATCTTCACCCAAATTTAAACGGAGACACAGAGAACTCAAGGTCACACTAGTGGAGGAGTTGTGTTTTAAATTCATCACTCTGATTTCAAGGCTGAACCCTTCCCACACCGGCCCATACTATGGTCTGTTTGCATCTCCCAAAACTGGTGTTAGGGATCCTAATACCCAAGATAACCCATTAGAAGGCAGGGCATTAGGCATGTGATTAGACCATTGAGTGGGGAGACCCTGTGAATGAGACGAGTGTTTTTATAGAAGAGATCCCAGAGAGCATCCTTGTCCCTTCTGCCATGTGAACATAGGATGAGGAGTCTGTCACCCAGAAGAGGACCTTCACCCGGCCATGTTGGCACCTTGCTCTCAGATTTCCAGCCTCCACACGTGTGGGAAATACACGTCTACTGCATGTCTGGCATTTTGTTGTAGAAGCCTGAATGGGCTAAGACAGACTCCTGACTACTACTGGCAGAGGTGAAGGGGCAGGTGAGCTAAAGTTTTAGGACATGGACTCTGGAACCTGTGGTTTGGTTCTTGGCTTCCCAGCTATGCGATGCTGGATAAGCCAAAGGGTTCTCACATGCAAATGGATAACGATCCCTTCCGTGTGTATCTATCGGTTTGTTGTGGTAAGGGTGAAAGTTAACAGGATTAATACAACATCAGAATTAAACCCACATGTTCCCCAAACTCACTGCTTCTGGAAAACAGTCAATAATAGCATCATCCATAAAAAAAAAAAAAAACAAGAAAAACACAGGCCTTTTTTTTTTTTTTTGCAACGTCATAGTGGCGATTACAAGACAACAGAGACCCACCCTGGTTTTTCCTGTACCTTCACTTTGACAGGCATCAATTTAGAGAGGAAAAATTTGTTCACTCCTGGATACTTAAAACTCCCATCGGAGACAATCTTCTGAGCTGGCAAGCTCCGCACTCCCTAAAACAACGTTGGCCTGTGCTGTGTGTTTGGCAGCTGACGTTTTGAAAAATGGAGGTATTAAACCACGCAGTAAATTTCAGTAAGAACTTTACCTGCCATTCTCCCCAGATGTAGATGTACTTTAAAACAGAAAGGGGAAAAAAATCAGAGTAGCTTCACTTTTATGGAAATGCTCTGTTTGCCAAAAGTGCTTGGTTATTTGCCATAAAAATACGACTGGTTTGAAAATGGAAGAAAAATTCCATGGTATGCTGCTTAGGGCCTTGGTATCAGGATGACTGCTCAGGGAGGTGATGGGGCCTAGAATACAAAAAAGCAACATCTTGCTCAATCTGTATCTGCTCTGCAGAACTTGTCCTGGGAAACCCTATGAGACTGAGAAGAAGAGAACGCTAAATGAGCTGTGGCCACAGCAGAGACTCAGGGAGTCTGTTACTCTCCTCCTAGTCCCTTGCCCAACACTTTCAATCAGAAATCTCATTCTATAAACCCTACTTCTTTGACAGTCCTCTTAGAGTTCATTTTTCTCCATTTCTGCTGACACCACCAAGGTCAGCATTTGCCACCTTTCCAGGACTCTTGCAAAACCCTGCTAATTACCCTCCCTGCTTTCAGTTTTTATACTATAATCCACCCTTGAACCTGGATGCCAGACCATCCTGACTATGAGCAAATACAATGCCGTAATACGCCAATTCTCACACACTGCTGAATATTAGAATTGCCGGAAAAGCTTCATAAACTACCGATGACCAGGGCCAGCCTCTCGAAGTTCCAATTCCATTCATTTAAAGGAGGGCCTAGGAGTCATTGGAGGTGTTACAGCTCACCAGTTGCCCCTGACATTAGGGCTAAGCACCGCTGATGTAACTCCCTACAAACGATCCTTCAGGATCTGCCCATCACCTTTGTGTGGCCCACAAGAACCTCCAAGACATGGCTCCTGCCTAGCGCTCCCTCATCTTCTTTTTCCCCACAGGTAAGCATCAGTCTTTGCTGCTTGGCCATATATTTATCTTTATTCTGTGCCTTTATTTCCGCTGCTACCTCTTCTGGCGCTATTCCTTTCATCTGACATATCAATTTAGAAGGCTTTCAGTCCTCACGTATTCGAAAGTTTCTCCGACCTGCCCCCACCCCTGATGTTACCCTGCTCCGTTGCCCACCCTTTTCTTATACTTCAATGTACTGGTATATAAACACATGTGCATACTGCCTAAGTGTGTATCTATATAGGTGATACAGCCTTTAAAGACACATCTCTCATTTTTATGTTGGTTTCCTTGGTGCCCAGCAAAGTGCATGATCAGCATTTACAACATGTTGATAAATGAGTAATTAATCAATGATTTATGAGAATAGATATTTATAATTTAGTGATTTGGGGTAATTTAACGAATGTCAACTGAGACAAAAGAAACTCTGGATAGACACTTGAAAAGAGATGGCATTATGAATGCCCCAGAGCACTGGTTATCTCTTAGGAAACTGCAGGATTGCGCCCTAGGACCCGTTTCAAGAGGAAGGTGCCCGGTGTTGGCAACGCCAGCCATGCCAGGGCAATTTAAGACATGGCGGGGCAGAAGACAGGGCTCGGTAATGCCTCCCATTTGCAGCGAAACTGTGTTTGCAGTGAAACTGTGTTTGCAGCATTCGCCAGCCAGTTCCTTCTTCACTGACCTTGCTCCTTCCTGCTCCTCCGAAGTAGCTCTCCATCGTTGTGGTCCTCTTAGAATCCTTGTATGAATTTGACTTCAGAAGGCTTTTACAATCTAATTCCATGAAAGAACGTGTAACTCTCTTCAGGGTATGATTCTCCAAATGTGGTTCCTGCAACAGCAGCACCAGCAGCACCAGCAGCACCAGCAGCACCAGCATCAACAGGGGACGTACTAGAAATGCAAATTCTCAGGCCTGAACTCAGACCCACTGAACCAGAAATGCCTACAGTGGGGCCCAGCAATCTGTATTTTAACAAGCCCTCTGGGTTATTCTGATGCATGCTCAGATTGAAGATCCACTGGCCTAAAACATTCAGTCAAGGATGCGGTTCTCCGAATTACAGATCCCGTATAGGTGTGTCTATATGAGGAAAATCTGAAGAGTCTTAAAAGTACAGGCTCCATATTCACTCATTCAGTGGGTTTGGGATGAGGCTTTGCAATTTGGACTTCAAAACAGGTTCCCTTGGTTGATCTAGCTTGCATTCAACTATAGCAATAAAGGGGTCAGATGGTTTCTGAGTTTTTGGTTAATTAAGAAATGTCTTCTTTCAATCTTGACTCCCTTCTCCCCCTAATTTTGGCTGGAGGCAGCACAACCTCAAAGAAATGCACAGGTCCCAGCCCTACCCAGAGCAGGTAAATCGGCGCTGGGGGCAGAGCCCTGGGGTGAGTGCGACGTACCACGGAGTTTGCTCTGCCTTCTGGCGCCCCGGTGAACGAGTGATGTCCACAAGGTCCTGTCCTCAGCAATTCTGCTCAGACCCTGAAGATTCATGCCTATGGCTTCTTTTATGGAGTTGACCCATTTCATAATTTCACGTTTTCCTGCTGCCTTCTGCTTTTCCCAGCATTATGTCTTTTCCAAAGCATCCTTCCTTCTCGTGAAGTACCCGAAATAGGGCAGCAACAGTTTTGTCATTTTTGCCTCCAGCAATGTTTCAGGCTTAATTTGCTCCAGGACCCACTTGTTCATCTTTCTGGCAGTCCAGGGTATTCACAGAGATTTCTTCCAACACGATCTTTCAAATGATTAATTTTTCCCATCAGCCTTTTCCCCCTATATAGTAATTGGGAATATAAGTCTGTGAATGGTCATAGCCTTGGTCTCTCATGACACATCTTTGCTCTTGGTGATCTTTCCTAATTGTTCCATTGCTGAACCTACAGATGGGTATTTTTTTATTTTTCACCTTTCAAACAAGTATTTATTATCAGTTAGGCCATAACTCAGGATTCTAGAACGGGATGTACCCAGGTTCCCCTTCACCTCGTTGGGAGAAGGATGAAGGACAGAGGGTGGACGGGGCGCAGCCTGTTGAGAGCTTCGCAGGAAACGTGCTCTCCGCCTGGTGGTCGTCCCCGGCCAGTACTCAGAACACGGGCCAAAGGGACTGGCGCACACGCCGGCACCATTTGCACCTGGAGACACCACCCGCTTTCGAGGCCACTGCTTTCTCACAGCGGTGGAAGTCCAGGTAGTCCTGCTGATAGTCCCCGGTCTGGTTCCAGTTGGGGAAGTGGCTGCCGAAAGGTGCAGTCTTGTGGTTCTTGATTTTGGTCTTGATGTCTTTTGCCATGTTGCTGACTCCTAAAGGCACCCCTGAAGCCGCACACAACTCGACGTAAGGACAGGTATTTTTTTAAAAGCTCCTTGGGTGATGCTAAGGTCAGCAAAGACAACGTAGGGAGGAAACCAGGCAACGTGGACACTGTGCCAAAGGTGAGCCGCAGTTGCGTGAGACTCAAAAGAGCTTGGCAACAGGCCAGGCTCTGCTGACCCTACGCTGTAGTTTTTAGAGGAGGGGGCAGATCCACTTGCCAGGCAAGTCGGGCTCAGCCAATCAGATTTCTCCCTGGGGGAATTAGAGAGCTGAGCCCGTACTGCTGGGGTAGCAGAGTCTCCGTGTGGCCAAGGGTTGGAGAGATCTGCCATGTAGCTCTGCAGGTTTCCTCCTCGGAGTTCTTGTTGTTCGGCTTCTCTTTGGTTCCATGGACTACACCACTGTCCTTCCAACGAGTCATCATCTTTTCTTCTTGAGAAAGGAAAGTGGGTCTCTTTAGCTTGCAGTCCCAAGAACGTTTGTTACCACAGCTGCCACTAACTGGCGATGAGACCCTGGGTCCGTCATTTCACATCTTTAGGGCTTCAGTGTCCCTCAGCACTACAGGGCAGGTGGTGATGCCAATCCCATTTTTCAAAAGCCACATGTAAAACAAGACTCCTCCTTTAAAACCATGTGTTACCGGAGACTCGAATCACTAAAATGAGAGAAAGTGATGAGTGGTTTCCCCAGCTCAAATCTTTACTGTTTGATAAAACTTAATTTTGCTCTGACTAGAGCCTCAGCAAACCTCTGAGGAGAGCTAAGTGTCCCTGTGGCACAAAGGATCCGAAAGTGCCATCTCTCTACAGAGTTCTGTGGTTCTTCATTCAGAGCCTCGAGCCCACGACCAGCTGGAGTTTTCTGTTTCACAGCCATTCACTGCTACATGTTAAGGGCATGTAATGATACCCTAGTGGAACACCCACAGGGGTACACATCATGCAGACTCCAACATACAAATGGCTCCCCCAAGAACGCCTTTTACACGATAACTGATTGAATCTTCTGTGTTTTAGTTATAGATCCTTCTATCTAAAAATAGGAATCCTATTATTCTGCAATATTTGGTCACCTGGTGCGTGTCGTCTCTGAAGTCTTCAGGATATGGAGTTAAAGGCCATGAAAAGGTCAGAACAGCTCTTGATTTCCAAATTAAATTGCTTGGAAACACACTTCAGTAGGAAGTTGGGTTTCGGGAGGCCTGCTGTGAAAGTTAGCAAATGAAATGTAAAACGTGTGAAGTTTTCAGTTTTAGAAAAAGTACCACTTTTAAAAGATTGTGGCATTTTTGTTTTACCAAATGAAAGTCTTTGGGTGGACTTAAATATAACTCTTGAATATTCTAAGGCTTACATAAAAAATCTTCAATATATGGTGCTATTAAAATCTGCCCCCACTGCTAAGAACTTAGAGGTCACAGTCAAGGTTATTTCTAGCAGCATCTCTGCTAGAGGCCACAGTCTAGGTTATTTCTAGCAGCATCTCTGCATGCAGTTTCTGTATGGTGCGCTAGGCACAGGCCCCACTGCAAGCAAAGAATCTGCATCAACATAATGATGTTTATGGTGATCACACTCTAACTATGATGTAAAACGTATGGCGATCATACTATGTTATGGTATAAGAGCTTCTGCTAGGCATCCTTACAGTCTTAGCCCATGAAAACCCGACAATTCTTCCCTGCTCTTAGTGAAGGTGGGAAATGGTCTTCTGAGAGTCTCTGCCCAATGGACAGGATGCTTCTTTTGGACAGCGGGCATTTCCGCTGTGTGCTGCACTGTGCACCGATGTTGTCCATTACTTCCAGAAACCACCTACCACCTTTGACATCAGTCTGCCTCCCGTTCCCCTTCTGTCAAGGTCATTTCTCTCTTACTATTGCATTCTCTCTCCTCAGCCCTTCCTGCAAGTATTGGTACTTTCTACCATTCTCTCTGTGGGCCTCTGCTTTAAACATGCTCTTGCTCCAGCAACACCCCGGGACCTGACTTGGATTAACTCTAGAAAATGCCAACGCCCATTCCTCTAAAGTGTCAGAATCCCATATCCAATATTTGGTTGGACATCTCCACCTAGATGACTATTAGCAGCTCAAGCTCAGCAAGCCAAAAGGTGAAGTTCATGAACAGAGTGGTCTCTGGCATCACAATCTCTGGCTGTGAATCCTCACTCAGCACTTATTATAGATAGAAATATTTAGCAAGTTTCTTCACCTCCTTGCATCTCAGTTTCCTTATCTCTAAAAAAGGTTTGAGGATTAAATGGAACAGCATATAAAAAAGAATTTAGCACAGTAAATGGCACATACTAATCCTGAAATAAAACTTAGCTATATTTAACCATATTTCCTTTGAACCTGCTAAATCTTCCATAGTACGAATCACTGACTTCTCACTTTTGCTTGCCTCCATAACAATCGACCATTCAATTCCATTAATTTTAAATTGAAAAATGTTTTCGAGTCTGTTCTCTATGTCACTGTTAGCATTGCCCTAGTTCATGTCTTTTTATGCTCCCACCTCTCCTGTCTACCATCTCTCTCTCCCTCCGAATGTGGCTTATCCGGAGAAAACAGGGGGTCAAGGGTTAAGGAAGAAATGGAATAAAGATGAGAGAAAGAGAGAGAGAAGGAATCACTAACCTTAAAAATCTAGGGCATGTTCTTACTAGAGTTTTATGAGATTGGATAAAATGTAGAAAAAGAAAAATTTATTAATAAGCGCCACTGGACATGGCGCCAGTACTTAAGGAAGTTCACAAGCCAATGCTAATTGAATACAGCCACAGAACCATACTGTTCAGATGACTGTTAAAATAACCTTTTCTTCCTCTAGGGCTGTTTAATAAAAATGCAGTGTTTTTATGTACATCCTAAACGTTGCTTTATTGAGGAACTTAAAAGCAAGTTAATAACAGCATTCTTAGGCTTAGGTGGAAGTCTACAATAGTAGTATATTTGAAAAGAAAAATTACATGGTAAACCCAGTCACATACTGGAGGTGATTTTACAGATCAGATTTGAAATTCTAAGCAATCAAATGCAGACAGCGCTCAAGGTTACACTGTCCAGTAAAGTTTAATGAACACAAGGAAATATTCAAAGCAGATAATATCTTCAATACTTTAACTATTATAGGGCTACTTTCTTGTGTTTTCCTGATAAATGTACAAATTGGAAATAGATACCATTCTTTTAAAGAGTAAAAAGATTTAAAATCATACTTTAAAAATGGGTTGAAAAAGAAAATAAAATATACTCATTCTCATACAGGTTATTTTTTTTCCTAATGAAAATTGGAGACTTTCCTCACATTTTGCAGCTTATTTGCACTTTTTCTTCCTCAAATAATCAATCTAATTAGAATTATGGAAGGTGTTTCTAGATTTGTAACTTAGTATCTGTACCTGAGTTGTATTAGTATAAAATATTGTTGGTAACTTTCAGTAATGCCAGGAAGTTGCTCTCTAGGAACATCATTAAGTGTACTTTAAAAAAGTCAATATCTTGCCCTGGCTGGTGTGGCTCAGTGGATTGAGTATCGGCCTGAGAACCAACAGGTCCGATTCCCAGTCAGGGCACATGCCTGGGTTGTGGGCCAGGTCCCCAGTTGGGGGCATGCGAGAGGCAACCACACATTGATGTTTCTCTCCTTCTCTTTATCCCTCATTTCCCTTTCTTTAAAAATAAAGAAATAAAATCTTTAAAAACAAGTAAATATCTTGCAACATTTGTCACAATCTTTTAGTTATCACAGGTAGATTTTTGATCAGTCCCTTTACGGCTATGAGAAATGCACAGTACAGCTTCCAAATTGTGACTTGCATATAACGAAATGAGAGTAAATACTAAACCTAATATGGAACTCACCAGCAATTTGCTAAATTTCATATTATTTTGGTTCCCTTGGAGTTTAAATCTAAATAATTTCTTTGCTTCGCTCCCTCCCTTTTTGTTGCTGTTGCCTAAACTCAGAGCACTTTCCCCCCCAAGTGTGGAGCACTAAAATTATTTTCTTAATTTTTAGCCAAATTACTCTTTTGTCTAGATGAAGGATACCTTAAATCAGAGTTGTTTTAGCTGTCTTACATTTTAGTTTACAACTTAATGTAATGTTGCTTTACGTTTTAAAGAAGGCGGAATTAAACAGGGTGGATGTTATCAGATTTTATGTTTTATCCTTCTTTTATTTATTTATAAAATTTTTACAGAATTTATTGGGGTGACATTAATAAAATTATATAGGTTTCAGGTGTGCAATTCCATACTTTATCATCTGTATGTTGTGTTGTGCGTTTGCCACTCCAAGTCAAACCTCCTCCCATCACCGTTTCTCTCCCCTTTACGCTCTTCTACCTCCTGTCTCCCCCCTTTCCTCCTTTCCTTCTGGTAGTCACCGCACTGTTGTCTGCATCTATGAGGTTTTTTTTGTTTGTTTGTTTGCTTGTTTTTGCTTATTCCCTTTACCTTTTTCACCCAGACCCAGAACCTCTCCCCTCTGACAGCTGTCAGTCTGTTCTTCATATCTGTGAGTCTGTTTCTTTTGTTAGTTAATTTTGTTGCTTAGATTCCACATACAAGTGAGATCACGTGGTACTTATCTTTCTCTGATTGGCTTATTTTACTTCGCATAATGCTTTCCAGGGCCATCCGTGCTGTCTCAAAAGGTAAGATTTCCTTCTCATTTTATCCTTCTTGTGAAATAATGAACAGGACTAAAGGAAGACTTTAAATAAAATATAAAACAATTCTTAAAGTCAAGAATTTATGAAACTAAGTAGTAAAGAGAAATGTGAATGCTGCCACTTCTGGCATGAATTTTAACTGGATTAGGCAAAAAACCTACCAGCAGAGAGGGGTTTCTTTCTAAGTGTGTAACAGGTAGGGATATGAAGAAATCCATGGCTGACAATGGGCCCTGGGAAGACAAGCAATCAATGCAATTTGAAGTATTTTCCATGAACGAGTATGATCATCATAGACAAAATCATCACCAACAGTTGAAACCTGGTGCAAACGGGATGCTTTCCTGACAAGGTGAGAAACAAGGCAAGCATGTCCTCTCTCAGACTTCTCACCGGAAGTCCTCGCTAATGCAATTTTTAAAAAGATATAAAAGGTATACAGATTGGGAAGGAGTACAGAAAACTGTCTTTGTTTGCCAGTGGTGTAATGGTCTCTGTGGCAAATCTAAAAGAATCAACAGCCACAACAGCAACAAAACCCTACAACTAGTAAGCAATGAAAGGAAGTTTGCAGGCTACAAGGTTAATGTACAAAAGCCAACTGTCTTCCTATGTACCAGCGATGAGCGAGTAGAATTTGAAATAAAAACACAATGCTGTTTATATCAGCACCCTACCAAATGAAATGCTTATGTATAAATTTAACAAAAATGTTGCATATTTATATGAGGAAAACCATAAAGTTCTGCTGAAAGAGGTCAAAGAGGAACCAAATAAACGAAGAGATAGTCTATGTGCATGAAGAACATTCAATATTGTCAAGATGTCATTTCTTCCCAATCTGACATACGGATTCAATGCATTCTCAACCAAAGTCTCAGCAATTTTTTTTGTTTCTTTCTTTCTTTGTTTTTGTAGATATTATTAAACTGATTCTAAAGTTCAAACAAAAAGGTAAAAGAGCCAAAACGGCTGACACCATACTAAAGGAGGACCGACGTTACTCAACTTTAAGACTTACTGTAAAGCTCAGATGTCAAGACGGGGTGGTGTTGGCAAAATAATACATATCCAGATCAGTGGAACAGAAGAGAGAATTCAGAAATAGAGCCACATAAATATATTCAGCTGATCTTTGACAAAGGAGCAAGGGTGATGCAATGAAGAAAAAGACAGTCTTTCAACAAATGGTGTTGGAACGATTAGATATCCACATCTAGATTCACCAAAAAAAAAAAAAAAAAAAAAAAAAAAATGAACCTAGAAATAGAGCTTACAACCTGTATTAGTCAGCCAGGGCTGCCATAACTAAATCACGCACACTAGGTGGCTGCAAGTTCAAAACCAAGGTGTTGACAAATTTAGTCTTTAGACACTTTGTTCTCTGTTGTCCTACTAAAGAATCAGACCAGGAATACCACTTCTCAATAAAATAAACTCTCACTGAACAGGGTAAACAGTCTGAAATGAAAGCTATTCATCGAGATGTCTTCAATTGCTGAGAAATGAACAGAAGTGTTAGGAAATGGTTACCTACGTTGCACAAACAAAAATAAACTTATGTTTTAAGAAGTTGTAACTGGATGTCAATGACTAGCTAGATGACAAGTTGCAAAAATTATTGCATCTCACAATTCAATACTTTGCACACTTTTTCCCTTTTAAGTTAAATGGTATCTTTGGTGATAGCATAGGCAAAGGATGTGATTTCTTTATCACAAAACTGGTTGTGAAGCATCCCTCCCTTTTCAGATAGAAGTATGTTTAAAAAAAAACCAAACAAAACAAAACACCACTTCTGTTTCTCGCATAGAAGGAAAACAGACCAAACTCTTTAGGTCCAAACAAAAAGCATGAGTTGAACTTGTGAAGGTAATTTTCTTGCAGTGATTGATTTAGTATTGTCAAGGATAATATGGTTTTTATGGCCACAAGGAGGCTGTAATCTAATTTTGCAGAAATTCTTATCTCATTGGCACTGTGTTATCACTTTAATCTTAGCATTTTCATTTGAATTAGCTTAGAAAAATTCAGTGGGCTTCTTTACCGACAGCTCAGCCCTCAGATTGGTCTTCTGCACTAAATTTTCTGGTACTAACATTGTGTTTTAAATCTTGTTATCATTACTCTCAACAGTCAATTAAGGAGTTATTTTTGCAGACTATTATAGGCTGGAGTTGCTGGGTATAATATCTTGCACACAGTAAAAACTATTCTTTTTAACAATAGACATTGTAAGCTTAATTAGAATGGTATGGCTGGTTCTATAATGAACTTCAGTAAGGGACAGTTTTCCAATATCTAGATCTTTGAAAAAGAAGACATGCCTTTTCCTGCTGTTGCATATGCCACATGGCCAAGCAGGTTCCTAATTATAAACCAATTTCCCCAAATCCTGCGACTGATGAGTCTTTAATTTTGAGGTCTGAAATACCTTTAATGCAATGGAAACCAGTAAGAGGCTGTGGGTTGGCTTGTATAGTGATAGCCACAGAGTACGGTCTGGGTAGTACATCATGCACCCTCCTCCTCTTTCAAAGCCATGACTAGCTTTTGCAAGTTGCAAACACTTCCACTGGTACAAATCCATGGCCATCAGCCCTTTTCATTCTTGATTCCACTCTACCTGCTTTTCAGACCAGAACACGTTGGCAGCAGTTTAGAAAAGGAAATGAGGAATCAGGCTGTCTTCTATGAATTTCAGTGAATTTTTAGCTACCTGCCTTTTTTCAGTGGGCTCACTCAAGTATCATTTTTCCTCCTGCCCTTAGTGATTCAGATAATGTGCTGCCCACCAGCACACAGTTCCTGGAATCAACCTGTGAGCACCTGACAGTGAGTTTCTGTGAAACGGTCCTTGGAACCCCTGCTCACTGCACAATTCCAGGAAACTGCAGGACTGTCAGTGCTGATTCTGCACCTCGAGGTCATAGTCTGCCTCATACACAGGTGTACACCACTGACAAACTTTAGCCAAAAGAGCACAACATCCCCAACACTGCTCAAACCACCCTTGGTGAATGAATTCATTATCCGTAGAAAATGCCGTAAGAGAAACACTGACTCAACTTTCGCCTATTGGGTTTCATTCATATCTCAATAAGGGATGTGACAAGAGAAGCGGGATTATCAGTGCAGAAAATATAGAAATATGTGTTAATACACGCAGAATGGGAATGTTCTTTCTCCTCCAGGTGAGAGGAGGCCATCTCTATGAAAATGGGGCCATGAGTACATGAGGCTTTTGCACATGAGAAATCAACTAACCGCCCTTCCACCGCATGAGTGTAAAGCATACGGTTCATCAGGTCACGTGCCACCCTTCACCCATTGTCACACATGCAACTTCACGAATATTTCCTCATCTTCTCTTCTACTAGTCTGTAAATCTCAGAAGAACAAGGACCAAGGACGATATCTATTTTATTGCTAAAATTGCATCCTGAGCCTGTATCTCAGTGTTGAATAAATGAATGAATAAAAAATGTATATTCCTGTTGTTTATTATTTGGAAGAATTACCATAATCAGAGAATTTATTGACCCTGAACTTTCATTGAAGACCTCTTGGCAGTTATGATTCTCACTTTTAGTTAATACAATTGAATATTTTTATTTGTCAGTGTTTTAGGGGCTTGGTTAATGAGAGATGGCCCCCCAGAATCTGATTATATTTGAGAGCACTGCAAAGGTGGTCTTTCACCAAATACAGAGTGAGAGCTGACCTTGGACTTGCGTTGACTTCACCAATATCCCTCCCTGGGGTCCTGTCTTACTGGCCATCTTGCCTCAGATGGTTTTTATATCATTCCTAGTTTTAATGGAAACATCATGAAGACTATCTACCTTTCAGAATGAGAGTTAATACTATTCAAATCACAAGCATACATCTATAAATATCTCCCCTGGATTTCCCATGGCGAATGTAAAATTAAATATACAATACTTTCAATACTTTCCTCTATGAGTCAATATAAATTCTACCCAGTGTTCTTATATAATCCAATAAGAAGAAATACTTTCCCATATTTAAAGTGCATGCTTTAGTAAATATATATCTATGTATTAAGACATTGCTAGTAAAATAAAGGTATTGCAAAGTATAATGCAAAATTTTTCAAGAAACACACACAAGAAAAATGTATTTAGATTTAGTTAGATATAAAGGACACGAACCAAAGAATCCGAATATCTCCTTTTTCCTTTTTCCTGCCAAATCCAGTTTCAGATTAGATTGACTAACATTTACTCCAAATCTGCTCTGGATTCGGCTCTAAGTGACACAACCCTACAGATACCGCACCAGGGTGGTGACACAGGCCAAGAAATTGACTGATGAAGGTCAGACCATAAGTGGAAGAGATAGGATTTGAAACCAGGAACTTAATCCAGGTTAGGTTACGCAATCTCTTAGTTTTCTTATCTATAAGGGAGTTGATATTAGTATCTATTCCACTGATACTACAGGAGGGTTTGCGGGATTAAGTGATAGTTAATAAATACTTCACAAAGCAGTTAGAACAGTGCCTGACACATAACTCATGTGAAATAACCAGAAGCTATTTATTTATTTATTTTTATTATTATCGCCCCCATAAAATAAATTTATTACTTTCCATGCAGGAATTTACAAACTACTGGGAGAATGTGTGCATGAGGCTTAGTGTAAGCCTGTTCAACTTCCTTTAATCTTATGGAGTATTTCCATTGCTTTCCCAAACCCAAACCCTACTTGGACTAGGTTTGACATTATGTTTTTATTTGAGCTTTGTGTTCTTAATCTTATTACTTCCTGTTTTCCTGAAACTGGAATGAATAAGCTACTTAAAAGAGCATAAGCCGAATCTGTTCAAAGCTGTTTAACTGTATTTACTCTGCTCTTTGGTTGATCCTGCTTCCCCACCTCCTCCTCTTGTAAAAATTTCAGGGAATTTACAAAGTCCAAAAACACGGTCCTGATTTGGGCATGGCTTTGCTGAGCCATCCTACTCACTGTTGCTCAACTTGATTTGTCTTCTCTGAATGACAGTCACACACACACACACACACAGGCAGTCATCAATTTGTTAGGTCAGCTTGGTGCTTTGTCATTATTTTCATTAATACTTGTAAAGAGAGAAAGTGCGAAATCGTTGCCCCCATTTTAGAAAAAAGATGCCTTAGGTAGAAAGGAGTTAAACTATTTGTCCCAAAGCACAGAGCTAGTAAGTGGAAGAGACCGGATAAAGTCAGATCTGGTTGAGGCCCAAGTTCATCCTTTCAGCCGGCAGTCACACTGCCTCCTGCTTCCACAAGCTCCTCCTTGTCCCGAGTGCTCTAGACATTCGCAAAGGGCAAGCATGGGCTATGTGCTCTCAAAGAAAGCTTTCGGCTTGGTCCAGGTGGTGTCACCCTTGCTAAGCTACCGGGTTCAGGGTGCAGGTTCCAGGGAATCACATAGTCCTGGAGGTGGAGCGTGATGGTGGGCTACCTCCGAGGAAAGCTCTCTGTGCTGTCTTTGATAGTTGTCCTGAAGGCCTGGGCATTCCCCGAGGGCTTCCTCAGCCACCCACCCCACAATGCCTAAATTCTTTATTGCAAAGGCATTGAAGCCAATGAATTGCTTTAGAAATTTCTTTTCTAAAGAAACCACACTAATGTAATCCTCTGTTTTGCAATTGCTCATTCAGCAAGCCATTGTTCATTAGACTCCTGGGAGTTTACAACCCTGGAACAATTGTTTCTCTGCTGATCAGGTCTCATTTGTCATGTTGCAGACAGGCGAGTTTATTTGCTTATAATACAGCCCAAATAATTAGCTGTTTACCTGGCAGGTTGGCCATGATTATGTACGGCTAATGACCATAAATGAATAAATTCAGGCTTTGTGGAAAGAAAAGGACTGGCCCATTAGGCATGGCTTTGATCATTGATTTTTTCCCTGGGACTGGCAGTCTTAAACTCAGCATATCTATCTATTGGCCTGGTTTCTCATGCAGTGGCTTGGCAGCACGAGACAAACAAGGATTTGATTCCTCCGCCATTTATCACTGTGATTTTGGGCACGTTTCTCCAACTCTATGAAAGTCAGTTTCCTAATGTGTAAAATGGATATGATGCCGGTTGAATCATGGGTTCTTTTGCTGATCACGTGAAACGATGCATACAAAATTAACATACCAGCTTCTCGATATACATCAGATACTCTCCATGCCTTCCACATTTCAACTGCAAGCTCGTGAAGATGAGCACTCATTTCTGAGACCATGTCTCTGTAGCACGTGAATCATATGGTACTTTACATGGTTCCCGTGAAGATTAAATAGACATGGTAGCAGTGCCTAGCACACAGAAAGTACTGGCTAATTGTCATTTGAGTAGTTGTATATATTTGGGGAAAAATCAATGGACGATTCATGCTGATGCTGACAACAGTAACAGCAGTGTCGATGCTAAAATATTCCCTTAGATTATCCATTAACTTGTCCGCCGTCTGTTTCAGGAAACTTTGTATAACTTCTCTATCCTCTTCCCCACATTAAATTATCCTGCTGAAGGAACCCCAGGGCGGTTTTCACATTCTCTCCCCTCTCTCCCAATCTGTTCAAACCCTGACCCAAGCCTCCTCTTCACTCTTCCTTTCAGGAGAACTGTGCTGTAATTCATCATCTCCGACTGTGGTTGCAGTCGATTCTTAATATCCATAATTGCCTTGTTTTCTGCTCTACTGCAAACACGGACATGTTCTGTGCTCACTTCCAAACGAGATTTCCAAAAAAACTGAAAATAGTGTTCTATGGCACCACTTCTATTCTCTACGACTGCCTATAATAATCATTATCCCTCTTTAACAACAACAAAAAATGGAAGAACATTTACAAAGGTCCTACTATGTGCCAGGCAATTTACTGGGGTGTTTATGAACATTACTGTATTATTCTACAACAGGCCTGGGATGTATACATTATCATCCCTTTTACTTATTGTATTTCTATGTCAACTTCTCGGACTCTGAGTTCACTACGGTGATCTCTGTGCCGCCCCACTGCCTCTCTGAAGAGGATCTGACAGAGAAAAGACAATTGAATCACGCCTCAGACATCTGAAAATAACAGAAGCGCACTTTGTATGCCAGGACACGGACAACTGTGTCTGTTCGACACAGACGGAAGAAAAATTCTACCCAAACCAAATTAAAAGTTACCTCCCCCTGCCTCACTTTTTAAATTAAGTGCAAGAAGGACAAACTGGCACCTGCGAGTCCAGAGAACGCTAAGCTGAACCGAGGGTGAAGTCACGGAAGGGGTGTGCGGATCCTCACCCTTCGCATGCTGGGATTGCCAAGCGAGCTCTGACCAGCCCCGAAGCCTGACAGCTTTCCGGTGAATTACGTCAGTAGAAAACATAATGATTTAAAGTGTGACTTGCAGGATCCGGGGACCCGAACATGAATTCTGTCTTTGCTTTTCACTCTCTGTATCATCCTGAGCTAGTTACTTTTCCAAATGCGTGCCCTCGTTTCCACATCTGAAAAAGAGGGACCTTTAACCCTCCCTCCCCGGGGTAAGGACTTAGTGAACAAAGCCCCCCGGTGCTCAGCACAGTGCTGGCGTGTTGTAAGCATCACACACCTGATGTTTCTTCTCAATAGCGGTTGAGTAGGCCCGTGCTATTTTTCAAAAGTAAACTCTTCCTGCCTCCTCGCTCCCTTGTAACTGAACATTACTTATCACTCCCTTCCCTATGGCCTTCCTCTCTCTCGTTACAACAGAGGCAATGCAAAGGATAGGTCATAACTAGAAATGGTATTATTTCTTTTTTAAATTTTTGTTGACTTTATTGGGGTGACATTGGTTAATAAAATTATATGGGTCTCAGGCGCACCATTCTGTAATATTTCTACATGTCAGTCAGTGATATTTTCTCAAGAGGAACGATTTTTCCAAACACTTGCGATAGAAGAGTATTTGAAAGAAAAAACAAATGGGAAATGAATTCCAAGTTCTGAGCTGATATTTCCGAAGAGGAGACGTCTCCTCTCTCTCTATATATGTGTAACTGGTGAGCTTCGCAGCCGGGCAAGGCTTTCGTGCGAGCAGAGACTGCTCTCCCTGAGAAGCTGGGGTGTGCGAGGGTTCACACACTTTCTAATTTTTATCTTTAGGAAGGGCTCTTCTGAGCAGTTATGAAAACATTACAGATACATCTGCTGCGTTTTTACATCTTCACTGAGGACAGTTTTTGACATGGCCGAACTGTCACTTGCCTCTGCCCAAAGATGGGGAGCATCCACTGAGCATGGACAGCGGAGCTGGGCGGGGGGGTGGGGGGGTCATGCCTGTCGTGAAGGCAGCAGTTCCTCCGAGCACAGGATGAGAAGTTCCCTTCCCGGCGGGGACTCTAAATAATTACTAAATTAAAAAGTAGCATGTTTGTCATTCATAAGAAGGAAAAGCAATGTGCTTATTAGCACAGTTTTTGAAATTTTGGTATCCTAAAATACAACAAAAATAGAGGAAGAAAGGACGATGTCGAGGGTGACCAATGCTCAGTCCAAATAATTAAATAGAAACTAATGGGAAAAAGCACAACAAAGATTAATTTTTTAAAAAAGGAACTACTGAGGGACATTAATAACAGGTCTAATTTTTAAAAAATATCTGAAATTGAAATGAGTCTTACTATCATGTGTCAATTTAATATGGTTATATTTTAAGTTGTTAATAAATCAATGGTGCATCTTGTAATAAAAGCTACCTTAAGTTTCAGTAAAATGTCACCAAAATCAGTAAATGTTTATTATCTGGCTGACTAAAATGTAAATAAAATCAACTGCTTTTCTGTAAAGAGCAGTAATCTGTTAGATGATAAAAACAAAGAGTTGCGTCTCATTTTCAATACTGATGACAAAGTACTTTTACAGTAACATAATACAAAATATTTATTGTCTGTATTTGTGCATAAAATATATAAAAGAAGCCCTGCATAAAACAGAAATGATCTATGTTTCTGAACGAGAAGACTGAACAATGTACAGATTGCTTTTCCAGTTTAATTCTGAGATGTAAATGTGGTTTACTGAAATGTATCGGTTTAATTTTTTACTCATAAAATATTTTCGAGCACTTAGTAGGTGCCATATTCTAGGCTGAGTGCTGGGGAGCCAATGGGAAAAATCCAGGGGAGCCCATGCTGAGTTCAAAATTTGCAATCCTTACTATGAAATCTATGAAAGACAATACATCCATATAATTTTCAAATATGTATACATTTAACTAAATACTCACCAAACATTCAAGAAGCCTGTTCTTTCGGAAGGTTCAACAAGCATGCAGATCAAATGTTATTTCGATAAAAATCTCCAGCGGAAAGTCTTTGCTGATAGCAATGCCCACTGTGCTCCCCCTTTCCATAAACCCTGAGATTCAGGTGACAAGGACAAAAGTCCATGGAAAGTAGCTGACAGCATGCACGGAACCTAACACGTGGTGGAGGAGGATTCCATCGGAATGGGGAAGAGTATAATCGTTTAACCAATGATGCAGGAAAAACTGGTCAGTTATTGAAGAATGAAAGTTAATTGATACTCACAGCTCACAGCACATGTCATAACAAACAGTAATTGGATTTGTTAGATATACGTGTGTATATGTGTACAGGTGCCTATGTATATAATAAAATAAAAAAAAAAAAAACTAGTTAGATCTTTTGAGTCACAACAACTTCCTAAGCTTTCAATCAATAGGGAAAATCAGAAAGGAAGAAATGAACTCAATACTATACACATTTGAAATATAGTAAAATAAAAAATGCAAAGCAATGAAAGACTTTGACACCCCATATAACTGACACAATGACTTTTCTATCCGATGAGCATCTTCTATCTTATAGAACTTGATAAAAAAGATCAAATCCCTCAAATCCCTCACAGAAATAGAAAAAGATAGTAAAATTCATATGAGAGGAAATGCATTTAGGTTTAACATGTCTATTCTGTTCAGATACTTATAGAAATGTATAATAAAGCCATTAAATGCATAACCTATATATATATTAATAAACAGTAAGGACAATGTTACTGTGAAGCATCTATACTTGAAATGTGATGGTTTTGGTGTAACTGAAAAGCCATTTGATAAGGCCAATTAATCATTATCCTATTTCACCTGACCCATGGCTTACATTCTTAAGTACCGTTACTTCTGCTTCCAAAATACGACATGGCTCTGACTGACTCCCTCCGCATCTACTTCCATCACCTCAGTGGAAGCCACCTCAGCCTTGTGGGAAAGACCATGGTAACATCGGCTCTTGCTAACATGCTAACACCACCCCATTTTGACTTCCTTACTCTGTACCCGGAGACAGTGGGATCCTTATAAACACAAACTGCACTGCTATTCTTCTGAGTAATGGGTTCCACTGGCTTCCTAGTATATCTGGAATAAATTCTACACTCTTAATCATGGCCCAGCGCTGCGGCCCTCACTTCAGCCATATTTTGTGCCAGGCTGCCTCTCTCAGAAGGCCCTGGCCACGCTGTCCTCTTTCTGATCTCTTTCCAGCTTCAAGGCCTCCTCTGAGCATGCTCTTCCCTTTGCCAGGAACGCCGTGCTTTCCTTGCTCCCAGACGGGCTCCTTCTCACCTGGGGGTCCTGTCACACCTGTGCTCCCTTCAGCAAGGACCCTCCAACACCAGGCTTACAGCAAATCATCACTTACTTCCCACTCCCACCCTTCACCATCCCTTCTCTTCTTTGCTGTGTCCACAGTTTGTGATCATTCATTTGTTCTTTTCCCCTGTCAATCCCTCCAATTAATTCCAAATTTCATGAGGGCAGAATCTGCTGTGTTCCCTATCTTACAGCCATGCACAGCACCACACACATAGTTGGCACGCTAGCTTTCCATTCGGAGTTCTGTCTGATTTTAAGCGTGTTGGTGGTTGCTTATTGCACTCATGATAAAGTGCAAACCCTTTAACAGGTGTATTAGCTTCCTATGGCTGCTGTAACAAAGGACACAATCAGGCTGAAAGTATTCATAACATGCTGTAGGCAAAAAGACTCAAAATTATATGCACATGGTAAAAGTAACTATGTAAAATGTTCATGGATCCAGAGAAGGACTCAAATGCAATATGCCAAAGTGAGTAAATTAGGACAATATTGTGCGGTTTCCCCTCCTATTTCTTTTAGTGCCATCCAAGTGTTATTTGCATAATAGAAGCTTTTGGAGACAAAACCTTCGTGAGATAAGGATTCACCAATTTGAATTACACAAATATCCAACGGCAGCTCTTACATGTTTCTTGGCTATTAGAAGTGGACACACCTGTCTTTGGCTTTGCCATGATGATGATGATGATGATGATGATGATGATGAGAGAAAAGAACACAAATAATCTAGACAATCTTAATTTTGGAAGACCTTGTCTAAGTTCATTTACTCTACCATGGCCTTATTTTTATCTTCTTCACGATAGAGAGACTTGGAGGAGGAAATTGTTTTGTTTTTTTTTTATTTTCTCCTCACGAAACCCCATACACACAACTATTTTCTATAGATAACTCTTTACTCATAGATTTGTTTACTGTCTTAAGGGCTCCACCAACAGGTGAATTTCGGTGGAAGTGCTTCTCAATTCTCCATGCATCTTAGTTTTATCTGGAGAACTTTGGAAAACGCTGATACCCAGTCCCTTCCTACCAGGTTTTCTGATGTAATTGACAAGGGCAGGAGACCAGATGTCAATAGTTTAAAGTTCTCTGGCAGCCAAGGTTGAGACCCAGTCTCCTGGAAGGCAGGGCCTGACTTCCGAGCCACACTTACCCCAGCACACTTCTCAAAAGGGAGTGGGGTACGTTCAGGTCTGCCTTTGCTTGGTTGAAAGATGCAAGAGGAATGTGCCTTCCATGGTGGTCAAGAGTCTGCATTTCGGGGGCAAACTCTGAGTCATCTCTCAGGTCTCAGTTATCGTTTACTACCTGTAACCTAAACGTCCCTGACGATCTCCTCTGAAGTCAATCCCCATTTCCCTCTTTCACGGCATCCTTCTCGTCTCCCACCCACAGGGTTTTGTAAGGAGGGCCGCCCACAGAGGTGGTGTCAGCGGCATGAAGCAATTCCAGGGCACTGCCCTCTTGAGTGTGGAAATCAATCAGGCTATCCACTTGCATCGTCTAAGTGGCCCCTGGGTCACTCAGGAAGGGGCATATCAGTGTGATACCGCAATTCCCACCAAGTTGTTTACTTTTTTCTCCATAAATTAAAATTTGTAACTAGCAGAGGGCTCTAAGATATTCCAGTTACAGATACATAACAGAAACATGTTAGAGAGGAATGTTCTTTCTAGTTAAAGAGAGTTTTTTTCTTCATAGCTTTCAGGTGTTTTCTCTGTTTTCTCTACTGAGTAGATGTTACTTTAACAAACGGCAGAGTAACATTAGTAATAATAATATGTTTTCCTCCAGAAAAAAAAATGGGCTTGTTTTAAAAGCAACTGTGAAGGTTGCCTGGGGGAGCTTCTGCTCGCACCCTCTCCCTCAAGTTCAAAATCCAACATCAGTAGTCTAACACTCCTAAATATTTGCACTTTGCAATTTTATTGCTTTCACCCAATAAACTCTGTTTCTATAATTTCTTGGTTCTGCAGAATTTAAAGTGTGTTTCTCTCATTTAGCCAAAACCAGGTCAATTTTATTGGCTCTTAAAAATAGGTAGTTAGTTGGTTAGCAAGACCATGAAAAGGTATCAAATGACTTCAAGTTTATGGAAATCGCTTTAAATAGATTCCAAGTTCATGGAAAGATTGAACCCCAACCATGCTGACTGCAGCAGAAAGTGGAAATGAAGTCTTCCCTGAGGATGGTAGACTGTTTAATGTAATTTTTAATGATGAAACATCTCTGAAGTAGGAGGAGTGCAGCTATTTCGACCACAGAAAAATATAAAATGTAAACCCTTGAAAGAAGGAAGAATGAAAGTGAATCGAATAAGGAAAGATGAGAAGCAAAGCAGCATCTCAAATCCTAAGATGATAAAAGTCTGTCCTCCGGGAACTCATTTTCAAAAGTGTCCTCTACAGTAACACCCTCCCTCAGACAGCACTGGTGTTTGCAAATCGGCCCCCACCACACGACTTGATTGCGGATTCAACCCAGGGTCTGATGCACCGACCAGACTCAGCGCTTCCTCCTCTGCCTCCCTGCCCGTCCAGCCGTGGATAAAGGGCAGCATCGCAGAATTGCAAATACATTTCTCTCGGGCAGAAGAGTAGGAGAAACACATCTGCAAAGTGATAAATGTTACAGGAAGTGTCTAGGGGAGTGAGGTGTGCTGCCTCCGCGTCGGGCTCGGGTGACGCAGCGCTTGACAATGAGGAGTGTGCGAGCACGTGTCTGCGTGCGTGTTGGGCTTAGCTTCTGCAGTTTCATCGGGATTCATTCGCATCCCCAAAGCATTATATGCGTTCTATTTGCAGGACACGGTGAAGGCCAGAATTTGCTTCTGTTCTTTCGGATCATATCTGACCTTTCCAGCAACAGATGAAAACATACTCCTTTTACAGAACAGGAAACAGAACTGTAAAATTTAGAGTCCTTGCTTGTCTGTAAGAAGAAAACAAACTGGAAGTCCAATCTCCTGACGCCTAAAGGAGTGCCCTTTCCATTAAACAGTGCTTCTCAGACATCAATATGCGTAGGAATCACTCGGGGTTTGGTTTAAATGCTGATTCTGGGGGAGCAGGACGGCAGTCAGGCCTGAGATCCGGTTATTTCTAATAAGCTCCAGGGCTGCTGGGCCAAGCGCCTCACGTTGAGAGGCTAAGTATTAAATCACAGTAGCCGAACAGAGCACATTACTTAATCATACTCTGGCTTGAACATGCAGAAGTGAACTCGTTTTTTCCAGGATAATTTTTCTTTTTTCTAGTGAGAGGGTCCCAATTAAGGGAAGGAGAGAACGCGGGTGTAGGAGAAAGTGAAGGTTTCATGTGCCCAGTCTTGTGCCAGGTACGGCGGCTTACATCCGTTTATCTACTTGATCATTCAGTTCTCACTGAAACGCGGTATTGTTTTTTCTTTTCTATCCACCAGGAAAAGTCCTCGGAGAGCTTAGGGGGGCTTCCCCCAATGACAGGGTCTGACCCAGTTCTGACCTAGAATCCCACCCACGGTTCACATTACAGGACAGTCACTGTGGCATCTTTGATCTAATTACTACGAGCCTTTGTGTCCTTGTTTATTGTTTAACGGGCTTTAATGTTTCCTAGGCAGAAGGCATGCGAAGCTCAGAGCAGCTGCTTCACCCAGGCGGAGTCGTCAGCTCGCAGGAGGTGCAGGGGGCTCGCGATGCTATCCCGAGATGTAATTTTGGACAGATACCGAAATAACGTTCGCTTTCATCCCTCCTATGTGCAAGATGGAAATCTTTTAAAAGCTGGAGCCCGGAGAAATATAAATACAGCTCACTCAGCCCTGACATTTTGAAAGAGGTCACCCCCATCAGCTGTACCAGCCCTTGGCTATTACCAGGTTTTCTGTCACTCATGTTGATTAAGGTTGATAAACAGTGCAAAGCACTTGGGGTAGGCCAGAGGGCACGAGAGAGAAGTGGGTGACTTGAAAAGCACCATGTTCTGAGAGTAGGAAAGCCCATCCTCCCTCTAAGCCTTTGTTTCCAAACAGAAAACATCATGCTCCCAGAGAACGAGCAAGCGTTTGGCGAAGCTGTGCTAGAACGTCAGCTAGGGGGACGGTTACCCAGCTCAGAGCCTGCTCAGTGGGGGAGCAGCCGCCAGAACCATCAGTCTCCAAGGTGACCCCAGTCCAGTCTCCCTGATTGGCCTTGGGTGGGCGATGCAGTTAGTGCAGAAGGCGACGGGACGCATGGAAGCTCTCGTGGGATAAAGGAAGTGTGTTTGCCAGCGATGTCTTGTCTCTATTCCTACCAGTTCCCAGTCATATCCTTGTACGATTCTGACACCAGTTCCAATGCATGGTGGGCGGCGGGGGGGGGGGCGGTTTCTCCCCAACAACAAGCAATTCTCAGACACCATCTGGGAGTCCTACAATTCAACCCAAGTCTGACACTATATTACCTGGAGATAGAGTCTGACCCCTCAGGTTAAGGGCTCTTTCCCACATGACTGAAAATTCCAACCATCTAATCACAGGGCTGTTGGCTTTACTAGCAACCAGGCCCCCTTTTTAGGTGGGGTCCAAAAGTCACCTCATTATAAGAAAAAAACACCCTTCTTGCAGTCATGGATTAGGACATTCCAAGGGTTATGGAACCCTGTCAGGAAGTGGAGGTAAAGATCAAATCTACGTTTCTTATAATAAATCCAGCATCATACCCAGCATCGGAGACCATGCCCTGCCTGAAAATGCGCTGTGGTTGTTCTGGGCCCAGTGTCTGTGGCTTCCTCGTCCACTATGAGCAAGTGTGGCTCAGAGCCCAGGGCCCTGGGTGTCCAGGGCTGGTCCTCCCTGCTTCCGACTTCGGTAATCTCTGCTCTCTTTCCTTCCTGTGTTCCCTTTGCAAGGATAGCATTTTCTTTTTAGGATTTGGGATTCAACTCTGGGTTCAAGCTATTTTGTTGTCTTACAAAATCTCCAAGGTAAGAAACTAAGATAAAAAGGGAAGGAAATCAACAAGAAAAATACAGCAAAATGTCTATCTTAGTAAATTATAAGAATAGTTAATTTTCCTTTAGTTTACTTGTTTTCCCCTGTGAAGCAACTGCATGAAATCTGATAAAGGCATTAGACACAAACAGGTTGAGAGTCAATGCCCTGAAATGTGATTTTGGGCAAAACTTAGCTACTGTAAAACAAGGCTAATAATACTCCATTATATTGGCATAAGGGTGCATCAAAAGTTCTAACGCTGTACTTACTATATAATAGTGCCCAATAAATCGAATCTTCATTGCTTAGGGCATATTTAATCAAACCAGAGGAGTGATATATTCCAGAGAAATACGAGTATTTATATCTACCACATGCAGAGAGGTTTGAAAGGAAACTTTATACCAGTTTGAAATAATTCCCAAACTATAACCTCTAAAGTGAGATTAACCCTCAGACTAATACCCATCAATTCTAGTGGTTGAAAGAGACAAAGAAAGAAAAGTATAAAGAAAGAAAGAGAGAGAGAGAGAGAGAGAAAGAAAATTCTAGTACAGAATTTACAGTTAAATTAATTTTTGAGTTTTTTTTAATGTAAAAGTTCAACTCTATTACAGAAAGTATAGACATAATTTTCCAGTCATTTTTCCATTATGGGAAATAGAGAACATGATCAAGTTTGCGCAATACACTGAACTAAATGGATGGGGTTGCTTGCGATGGGAAGCGATCTGACAGCCCCGAACGCTGACAGACTCAGTCTTTTAGCCCATGTGCAGCCCGGTCAGGAATGCCGGAGCCCAAAGTTGGGAAGCTCTGAGCTAGGACACAGAAAATGTTTTTTCACACGTGTGTGGAATCTGAAGCATGATAGCTGTATTTGGGGGAGGAATACATATTGGAATAAATAATATATTAGTTAATTAATTCATCCATGGGTTCATTTAATAGCCAACCAGAAGCGCTTCCAGATCTACTACTGGTTACAATAGGTACACAGATTTGCATAGATCTGCATAGATCTGCATAGACTGGTTACTACACAGACTGTAAGTCTAATAGATCTGCATAGACTGGTTACGATGGGAAGGAAAAAGACCCCCTTCCTGCTTGTAAGGGTCTCAGGGTCTAAAATAATAGTGTCCAACAGAAGTAACATGCAAGCCTTACATGAGAGCCATATATGTTATTTTAAAATTTCCAGGAAGGTAAAAAGAAACAGATATGAATTCTAACGTATTTTAATTAACCCAATCTATCCAAAATAGTATCACTTCAACACATAATAATATGCATCATTAAGATATTTTGCATTCCATTTTTTTTTGTACTAAGTCTATGAAATCCATTATCCACACCTCAGTTTGGGCTAGCCATAGTTCTCACAATCAATTGCCATGAGTAGCTAATAGCTACCTAATTAAACAGTTCAGCTCTGATAAGACAAACGTGTAAACAAATAAGAGCAATAGAAAGGTGCTCAGAGCTGAAGAAATGAAGAAAAAGAGTCAAACTCACCTTTCAAGAGCACTCAGAAGCAAAATATGCATATTTTTATCTTCTGTGATTCTGAAGAATAGGTCCACTTTCCTTATTCATTTGCATGTGAAGATATTGAGCCAAAGCTTTCTTGTAATTGCCCTAGAAAGTATGAAAAAAATCATTTTGAGCATGATGTAAGACCCTATCTTTATTTGCTCCTTTTTAAAAAAAGATTTTATTTATTTGTTTCTAGAAAGAGGGGAAGGGAGGGAGATAGAGAGGGAGGGAAACATCAATGTATGCTTGCCTCTTGAGTGCCCCCAACTGGGGACCTGGCCCACAACCCAGGCATGTGCCCTGACTGGGAATCGAACCAGTGACCCTTTAGTTCACAGGCTGGTACTCAATCCACTGAGCCATACCAGTCAGGGCTATTTGTCATTTCTTAGTGCTACTTGTCAGTAAGCACTAAGTCAGGGCTTTTTGGGTCATTTATAGATTGTCAAGTGCATTTTACTAAGTCCATGTGTATTAAAGGTAAGGTGTTTTACACCAAGGAGACTTCTGTGCTCCACACTTTCCCTCCCTCTACTCAGTCAGTGGGGCTGTGGCTGCCACCCTGTGTGTAACCCTGATCCAATCGTGTAAAATCAGGCAACAAAGATACAGGGCCTGGCGAGCAGGGTTAAGGAGGGGTATGGGGAGGCACAGAGAGAGAGAGAGAAGAAAGAAGGAAGAAATCGACTTTGACAAGACCTTGCATTTTAATAAATAGAATTGTGATGGCTTTAAAACCAGTAAGCTCCAAATTCCACAGTTATTCAACTTTCACATGGTTAGGGGCTGTTGCCTAGTCTGGGAAAAAGCGTCTCACTGGGGGTGTCTAAGAAAGGGCACCCTCCAGAACCAGACTTGGCGGTCAGATGAAGTGTAACTAAGTGGCTCAAAGGAAGGTGAGACATATAATTCAATAAGCACTAAAGAGATATGCAAAATTCATGGGTTTCTTTCGCCTGGCATTTTAGGATAAGACTTTCTTATTTTAAAATTAGACTCTTTAGCAGGATTATTGAATATCAGCAACATTGAAGTTGACTTTGGAAACGTAATTTAAGGTGTAAACTAAGGTGACCTCAACTAGGATGCAATACCTTTAAAGAAACTGAGATATAAAATACGAAAGCTATTTTCAGGAAACAGGAAACACTGGGAACTATTGACAAAGGACCAACAGAAACAAAAAGGAGAAATAAATAGATTACAGGACAAAAGCCTAAGTACCTAATTTAAAACAAAAATGGTTTTCCATGGGTTATGATGAGTGATAAACAGAGTCCACTGTGTCACCATAAAATATATATCTTGAACTCAGAGACTATGAGTCTCACTGTCAGCTTAATGTAGTGATTTAAGTTCATAGCCTTTCTCCTTGAAAGAGTTATAAGGCTGAAGTTACCAATCATTCTAAATGATGTGCATTTGGAAATTATAAACTATGACCAAGAGGCATTAGTTTTTAATGCAACTCAATCATGAATTTGACTATTTTAAGTTATTGTTTAGTTATATATTTCTTAAAGCAGCTAGACTGGTGGAGTATTAAAAGCTATAAACCGTCATTAAACCATCATTAGACTTTTGAGAAAATCCCATAAAACTCTAAAGAAAGCCCAGCTCCGGAATTCTGCCTTCTCTGGCTCCAAGTCAACTTTGTCACAATGAAGACCTTTGAAAGATTCAATGAGGAGCCAAGAGGGTCTGTTGAGAAATCTTTGATTCACCTAGAAGACTAATAAGCATGAAAATCATAGGAAATTCTCAGATAAAGCTTCTTAAGAAACATTAAAATGACAAATGGGGATGTTGACTCCATTAGCTTATGAAGGCAAAGGAAAGGAAGGAAGGAAGGAAGGAAGGAAGGAAGGAAGGAAGGGAGGGAGGAAGGGAGGGAGGGAGGGAGGGAGGGAAAAGGAAAGAAAAGGAAAGGAAGGAAGGAAGGAAGGGTGAGAGGAAGGAAGGAAGGAAGGAAGGAAAAAAGAAAGAAATAGAAAGAAAGCAAACAGGCGGATAAAATGGCTGTTCCCAGTTCTTCCACAGCAAGTCCGCTCCCTGTGTCTGGGCAGCAGAATCTCCAATACCAAGGTCATCATCCTATAAACACACTCAGGAAAGAGGAGAATCACAAATCACTGATTGTCAAACAGAGTTAAACAAAGCGCAGGAGCCACAATATTTTAAATGAAGAGCGCAACTGAGATCCATCACGCTGGAGATTGGGAGCAAATACAAAAATCCATTCTCGTCTCCTGGAGATTTCTCAGGGGAAGAGACAGGGCGTGGAGACCAGGAACCAACATTTCCGAGCGTGTGTGAACATGAGACGTGCAGCCTTGTTATTCAAGCTGCGCTCCCTGGGCTTGTGGGATCTGCCTCTCCCAGGAGCCTGTTCAAAATGCGGAATCACAGGCCCTCCTCCTTCAGCCCACAGCCCTTTCTACTAGAATTCAGGTGATTTTTCAGAGAAGGAGAGATTGACTGAGTAGTAAAACTTTGCATCCTTTTTGTCATTTAACAGTTCTACCAGTTGATACTCTCACTTCAGAGCCAGGGAAAACAGAAGCTCTAGGAAATGTCCACGTTGCCCTGCCAGCCAACTGTAGACATGCTGGTTCCAGCTGAAATCATTCAAATTCCTCTAAAAAAAGTAAAGTCTTTGCTTTTTTTTGCTTTGAGGTATATTTACATATTTACGTTTATACATATGTTATACGTATATAAACATAAATATATAAATGTATATATACTTTTTATATGTATCAGTAAACTACAACCAACACCAGAAGATTCTTGGGATGGTGATTCATTTGCTCTCATTTACACGGAGTGCCCGAGAGTTGCTTAACAAAGGGCTGCTAGATGGAAGGGACAGTTGCAGAATAGCTGTTCCATGTCCAGTGCTCCATAAAATATAGCCCCGTTTCCTAAAGCGATGGACAGACAGATGGCTTAAAACCTAAAATCAAAGTGAGACTAACACTTTGAACAAGAGATTGCCTTCAAAATTAGTAAAAGCCACCAAAAGCCACCTATTCTGTTTACACAGATAGGGGGAAAATAGTCATTTTCCAAAGCAAGCTGTTAGTCTACAAGTGGACAGGGGATGTCAAGGGGGAAAAATAACTTAAAAAAAAATTCTCCCCTCAAAAAAGTTTCTAATCTCTTTTTTTAGGCCAGAAAATTCCTTGCTGACATCCCTGAAGTGCATGATGGCCGAGAGCTAAGCAAACGCACATGCCCATTGCAGGCTATCAGTTGCCTTCTCCCTCTCCCCACCACCCACCTTGCTGGAAATTCTAACACGGATCACAGAAGCTTGTGAGTCGATGGCAGGAACGCAGTTTGTTAATGGAGCCTGTGGAGAATCCCAACGCGCTGGTGTGGCAGCTTCAAGATGGGTGAAGACACATTGTTTTTTCTCCCTCTCTGAGGTAAAGTCTTGTTTTTCTCACCTTGAGTTTGAAATGACCTTAGCTGTTTGCTTGACTAACAGCCAGTGCTGTTTTGGGGCTTGGAGATACCAGATTATAAGAACCCTTGTAGATGCCAGCAGGGCCTTCTGGAACTCTCTGAGAGCCCTGAGCTGCCAAGGAAGAAATCTCAGCTGCCTAATACTGCCTGCTGGACATGCTGGGGTTGACGGTCCCAGCTAAGCCCAGCCTTCTTTTCACCCCTCCTTTCATCCCACCCAAAGCACCAGGCACATGAGTGAAGGTATATTGGACCCCACAGCCCATCTGCTAGCTGAATTCCACTCAGTGACCTTTGCCATTGCTACCTCGTTTCAATCCCTGATCCACAAAGACATGAAATACTGTACAAGCACATAGCTGCAGTTTTAACCCCGTTAACCTGGGAGTAGTTTTTATGCAGCAGGAGATAACCAGAACAGCTGGTACAACCAAATCTATTCATGGGGAAGCTTTTATTCTCCATCCAATTTCATCATTATGTTCATAGCAGAAACACAACAAAACAAATAAATTTATGAAGGAATAGACTTGCTTTGCAAAGGTCAGGAAATTTCAGAAATGTGTGAATTGATTACTCAGTCAACAACGGGTCAAGAATCCCCACCTTTGCTTATTACCAAGTATGCGTTTAAAAGTGAGAGATTAGGTCCCTCCCTACCCAAAAATGGGGCAAGGAAAGATCCTATGCGAAAAGCTACAAGTCTCTGCAGATGATTTAAAGGCGTTCAACACTTCCTCTATGCAAAGAGCACCTGGAGGGCTCCAAAGCAATTACTGCAAAGATAACTGCAGAGCGAATGGAGCGGAGTGTTGGATTCATCTTCATGTACCGTTCTCCACATAGGAAAATGTCGTCCATTTGTCTCTGCTCCTTCAACATTAGATTGACCAGTTAACTAGCTTTTGCAGCGAAAGATCAACCAGCTGACAAATGGTTCCCCTTGACTTCAAAGCACAGCGAGGCCTTAATTTTAGGCCTAATGATTTTAAATCACCCTTCTGGTTACAACAAAATGCATGATGTGACTTAATCAAATCTCTAAGCAGTTTGTAAAACATGGTTTGTTTGTGCATGTCAGAGGCATGAGGGTAATGAATGGATGCGGAGTGAATGGGGTTCCTCGAGTTGGCTGCACGGACCATGGGTAGGAATCTATTGAATTAAACGGACATCCCTGTTAATGAAGAGACCACGGAAATGGAGCCAGCTCTAAATTAAGCAGACCTCGTTAGCCTGCCTTTCTAGGGGAAATGAGTTCTTCTTCTTTGTGGACAAGAGTGAAATAAGATCTCAAGGGCTCATGTAATAGGAGAAATTGGAACATTCTAACTGGTAAAAGCAATGCACTCAATGAATCAAATGTGGCTCGCCCACCATTTTGGCTCATCTTCAAGGAACTGAGTACTAATAATCATAATAATACTATTTGTTTGCAGTGAACTATTCATAATGCTACTTTGGTTATAATTATTATTATCAACATCAGCAATTACAGCTTCTGTTTAAGGTAGGGTTCTTAAAATAATAGGGAACAGAGACAAACTTGAGAATCTAATAAAGGTTGGGGGATTTTTCCCAAAGAAAAGAATGCTCATGTGCAGAACACTCACAGTATCGAACGTTTGTTGCGTCACTCCTGTTCATTTAAGGACCCCCGAAGCCCCTCTAAGGCGGGTTTTGGTTTCTAGGCTAAGAGTCTCGAGATGAGAGCATAACCTAAGCCTTTAGGAAACATGTTTCATTAATTAGCTCAACAAATCCACATGATGAATGTTGCTATCCTCGTTTTAGTGCTGGGGAAACTGAGTCTCCAGGAGTACATGAAGTAAGGGGTTGGGTTTGAACGCCCTGTTTGTTTTCAAAGCCTATGGCCAATTAATTTGAGGCAGGCGTCTTTCTTTGAATAACTGCATTAGAGGAATTCAAACCCTTCCTAAAGTTGAGATTGAAGAAAGGACAGAGATGGGTGATGCACCCTCCCCTAATTCCCAGATACTGGGAAATAGCCACACGTTTCAAGTTTCAATCAGTAGAATATATAGGTATATATCTGTGTGCGATACATACACAAACACACACACGCCTACCTTAATATTAATACATATATGCCATCTCTGGGCACTTGATAGATTTCTATAAACTATCAATTACTTGTTTGAACTAGCTAAGTTGTTTCCTTTTCCATAGATTTTATTTTTTCATCTATAAAAATGGTGTTAAATATATCAAGCCCCGTGCAGTTGTAAAACTGCCAGAGTTTTAAAATATAAATTGGGGCATAACTGTAGGGATAAGTGAGAAGGAGGAAAGGAGAAGGAGGAAGGGGGAAATGAGGAGGAGGAGCATGGGAAAGGGAAGGAGGTGGGAGGAGAGGCGGGGAGAGAGAGAAAGAGGGAGAGAGAGAAAGAGGGAGAGCGGGAAAGAGGGAATTCGAAAGAGAGACTTACACAGGGAAGACAGCGAGGTTTGTCCCAGGTTCCTGCTGTCTTTTTCGTTCAAACAAAATGCCCATTCTTAGGTGGTTTTAGTATCGTTGCAAGCATCTGCTGCTCTTCACTGACGAGGCTTCGTCCCCTTCAAACAGCAGAAAATATAGTTGGTCTTTTTGTAAAAATGTTTTCTCCCTTATGCTATTGTGCCTACTGTCTGGGCAAGGGGAAGCGTACCTTTCTCTTTATTTTTATTAGCACGTATAAATCTATATGCCAGTCAGTCACGTGATGAATTGACTCTTTCTACTCTGCACTTTGCTGAGAGTGTGATATGATATAGATCCTTTTGTTTTTCTTTAGAGAACATTTGATTTGTATAAGCTTTTTCCTAAAACTACTTTTTGTTATTATTATAACAATTATAGGTATTCATGGAAAATATTGATGTTTTTAGAATGGAAATCAGTTAAATACCAAAAGTCACTCTTTGGATGCCTTGTGCTAGTTCCAATTTCCCAAGCACCACTATGAAGAGTACCTTACACGTGCAAGTCCATCAGTCCGTCTCTATTATTTACATATCTAGCTACAAACGATATTTTATTATAAGATAAAGTAACCATACATTTTGTAATACTTTTAAATTATATGAGGTCTGTCCAGAAGGTATCCAGCCATGCAATATGAAAAGTAGAGACATTTATTGAAGAAGACACAAGATACAAGAAACACTGCACATAGGCAATGACACCTCAGTCCCCTTCAAAGTAGGCACCTTGGGACCTCACGCAGTTCTCCCAATCTTCATCAGCTGCCATGTCATATTTTTCTGAATCTCATTGATAGTCAGAAATCTCTTCCCATTCAAAGGTGATTTTAGTTTTCGGAAAAGCCAGAAGTCACAGGGCACCAAATCTGGGCTGTAGGGAGATTGAGTGACCTGAGTGATTTGATGTTTCACCAAAAAACTATGCATAAGATGTGATGCATGAGCGGGCTTGTTGTTGTGATGAAGCTGCCAATCACCAGCTGCCCGTAGCTGCAGCCTTCTGAATCAGTAGAATAGTTTTTGTGGAGGAATGTTCAAGCTTAATGCAAAATCTGATGCAGATTTGTTGCTCTACTCAGTCATTTTGAATGCGACAGCCACACAGCACACATGCTAACTCAATGGTGTCTACTGTCCCCACTGACTAGTACCATGAAGTCATCATTGTTCACCCATGTGTATTCCAGTCCACTCTGCTTGGCTGCCAGGTTACATCGATGTCTGCGCAAACTGTTCTCATCACATTAACAATGGCTGGACTTTTTCTGGACAGACCTCATATACTTGATACAATTTCCTATATTTATACACAAAGGGCTGCTTCATTATTTTGACTGGCTGAATATAATTCCATTATACATATTGCCATCATTTATTTGGCTCACTGTTGATGAATGCCTTAATTTTCCCCCCTAGAATGTTACTATTACAACGAATACCTCAATAAGCATTTTTATTCGAATACCTTCGCACACTTCAGTAAATGAATGTAGTGTACAGATTTCTAAATGCAGCTGGGTCAAAAATGTGTACATTTGAAATGATGACAGAAATCGCTAAAATGCCTTGCAAACAGTTGCACCAATTTGCATTTCATCTAGCCACGTAGAGCAGTGTGCGCTTCCCCGCCTGGTCAAAGTGCAGTGTAGCCAGCGAGGGTAGTAAATCGTGGCATCTCCTCGACTTCTGGTGTTCCATCATATAAATTATGAACGCATCTCCTCATCTCTCAATGATAGTCGAATGTCTCTGTTCCTATTTTCAAATCATTGTTTTAGGACAATGCATTCTTCTGGGGTACCCTCTATATTTGCTGATTGTAATTTACACAGGAAAAATTACCCTTTCGGATCTTACAATTTCCACGGCACGCTCTCTCATCTCCCATTTAGTTATGCTGTTGCTTGCTAATATATTCATTTATATGCCATCCTTTCCCAAGGCTGATTTGAAGTGGTATATGATAAAATAGCA
Source organism: Glossophaga mutica (assembly GCA_039655065.1). Taxonomy (NCBI): domain Eukaryota; kingdom Metazoa; phylum Chordata; class Mammalia; order Chiroptera; family Phyllostomidae; genus Glossophaga; species Glossophaga mutica. The sequence goes on along the minus strand of CM077315.1, from coordinate 12,683,279 downwards.
GGCACGAGGCAAAAACAACATTGAAATGGGGAAAAATCCTTAAAAAATTAATATTGTGACTTCAGTGGTAAACCTAGTTCTGGGCTTCCTAGATATCAAGGCCAAAATGGCAGTCGCTGTTTTGCCCAGCCTACAGATAGCAAAAGCATATAGTTCCTATGGCTATAAACCATTTTTCTGATGCTTTTTAATTTAATGAATGTTCAGACAGACATTAACAATAGAACATACTTTGTCCTCAAAAATTATTAGCCATATAAAGCAGAGGCTTTCTTCATAGGACTGCTTAAAAGAGAGAGATATAACCTGCAAATACCATTCACAAAAGGCTTTTCTTATAAGACAGAAGATTGGCTATTATTATAAGGTATTAACTTGAATATCAATCAGTTTTATTGTATTAAATGCATTCCCTAAATGCATAGGCTCATTGTTATTATATTAAATTTCAGGTCTAATGAGAAAAAAGTAAAATATGATTAATTATCAGAGCAAAGGAGTGAGATGATAATTATGATAAAGATAATTGTGATTTATCCTCATACAAATTGTAGCTGTCCTTTTTGCCACTTGCATCCAGGATCAATTTATTTTCTTCACAATAACACAAGAATGTCAGGTAAACCACCTGAGAGAAATCAGGGCCCGTAAATAACAGTTGCCAGCATTAACTCAGCCCAATTGCATCCACCAATGGGGTGACATTGGCACACGACTCCTCAGTCCCTTCGTTTGTGTTGCCTGAGACAGAGCTCATGTTCCCGGACTGTATGGGTCTCTGTGTTTTCTGATGAACGCCCTGTCCTTTTCTCCCCACAATGTATTTATCCTATGATACTTTTCCATGTGCTTGTGGAAGAAAAGTGTTGTCTTCAGACTCAATAGCAACTGCAGAAAAAACTGGGGGAGAAAGCCCACCTAACTGGAATTCAACCACCTGACAAACTACCTCTTTTAAAAGCTACATTGACAGGCACCCATTGTACCCATCAGCTAGAGTACAAAGCCTCTGCATTTATTTATTAGCTGCCCCCGGCACTTCCAACCATTCTGAACTACCTGTCTTCAGAAAACACACGGTAGTCCCTGCCTTCTGGATTTTCCTCTGGCTAGAATTTCCACTGAATAAATTACTATATCGTAAATCTCTCGTCTCTGCTCAAACAACTCTTTCTACATTTCATAGTATGCATCCTGTTAAACTCCACTGCTTTGACCACGTCTTCCAGTAGGCAAATACACGTATGTATGGATATATTCGTTTTGGGTTCCTGGGACACTAGGAAGCACTAAATAAACATGTGTTAAAAGACACACTAACACATTAACATGTCCCAGATAAATAATAAACCCTTTTCAGGCACTCAGGAGGCATTTGTTTTGAACTTCCTTGTGCCATGAATGGTGAGGGGCTCTGCAGGTGCTGTGAGGGCCACCCCCGCCTCCAGAAACCCACCGTGCAGTGAGGTTTCTCCACATAAGGAAGGTAGGGATGTTACAAGAGAGACCCTCTCAGGCCTCTCTGAAATCACCCAGGAGGGAACTCCTGTGTTTGTACCCGTTCAGGCAGGGTTTCACTGAGAAAGGGACCTTGGAGGATGGTGGATGGGTGTCTGACGGTTGCACACAGACAGAGGTTTACCCTGGACAGAAGTAGTAACGGTTTGCTCTGAAGGAGGCTTCCAGCCCGTCCATATCACCACTTTTCACATACAAAAAAGAGATACATCAATCCTCTTAAACCAGGAGTGGTAGATGCATATGTTACCACTTTGGGCTACTTGTGTGAACATGGGAAACACAAAAGCACAATCTGAAATAGAAATATACTAGACATAGGATAAACGGTGTAACAGTAATTGGAGGCTAATGTACTAATTTAGTAATTTCAATGTGAATATTAACTCAAAAAAGAATTGAGAAGGGAGCCAACTGGGAAGGTGGCCAATGTCAAGTAAATTCAAGAGCCTCTGCATATATAGAATTAAACACATTTCTCACTGGAGAATGAAGTGCTTTCAGAGTCTACTTACTTCTCCTCACCTCCACTACTGCACCTTTAGCCCAGACCCCAGTCACATCACATCTGGAGAAGCATGGTAACTTCTGGACAAATCTGTCTCCCTGTAATAGGCAAGCCGCAGAGTAATCCTTCTAAAGGAGGCCTCCAAAACATTAGCCAGATTCTGTCACTCCTCCTCAGAGCCCTCCAACAGCATCCTGTCTCCGGAAGAATACATTCTGACAATGCTTACGCCGCATCTATGTAACAGTAGATAATCTGGCTTCTTGCTACCTCACTGGTCTCCTCCCCACCCCCCGTGCACCTGACTGCCCACCTAGCTCTACACACACAGGTTTGTTCTGTCTTAAAGCTACAAATCACACTCCCATTTCAAGCTGCTGTTTTGCTCCTTTCTAACCTCCACACAGTGCTCCTTCTTTTCATTTAGGCTTTTGTTTAAATATAAATTTTCCAGAGATGTTTTCTCTGACTGCATGCAATAGCATGTTCCCCAGTGTTTTAGCTCCTTGCCTGTTTTGTCTTTATAGCACTGATTTACTGTCTGTTTACCCCCAATTAAAATACAGCAGTGGGTAAAAGTAGGTTTACAGTTGTGAGTATGCTGAATAGAGTTTATTCCTGTGTTATTCTTTACTAACTATTGTATTATTTATGGCTATTATTATGAACCCAGTTTTGCCCACTCCCGTATAAGCTCCATGAGAGCAGGGAATGTTTCATGCACAACTGTCTTCCCAGTGCTTACAACAGAGTGGTGGACACTCAATAGATAACTCATTGAGGAAGTGAGCAAATGCCTGTCTGAGCCCTTATTCTGTAATATGCATTATAAAGATAAAATAAATCATAAAAATCTAAGAGAAGAATACGATACTTGATGCTTCTCCACAATTTGGACATGGAGTGCTTTGGTAGATTACCTCACATTTATCCATCTCTTCAACAACTACTTACCTATCAGGTTCCTTCCGTCTTATTGTGGAACCGGTCATGTTCTGAACACAATTTGGGAATTACTATTCTAACAAGGACCAAGGCAGGGGATCTGTCCTGACTTTGGGGACTGCAGTCAGTCAGATCCAAAGGGAGTAAGAATGGTCTGCCAGTTTGTCTCGGTGATGATTCAGAATTGGGGGGTTGGGGGTACTCCGGGCTCTGAGACTGAGAGAGAGAACAGAAAACCTGTTTGAAGCCAGTGAACACTTTCTCAGAAGACTAGTGATAAGAGTATTAAATTGAACAATGGTTAAATTGTCAGACTAGGTGTTGTGATGGTTAGTTTTATGTATCAACTTAACTGGACCGTGGAATACCCAGGTCATCTGATTAAACATTCTTTCTGGGTCTGTGAGGATGTTTCTGGGTGAGATTAACATTTGAATCAGCAGACAGAGTAAGGCAGATTGCACTCCACAATGCTGATGGGCCTCATCCAATTCCTTGAAAGCTTAGCTAGAATAAAAGCCTGAGTAAACAAGAATTCCTTCTCTCTGCCTAAGGTCTTTAAGCTGTCTCCAGCCTTCTCCTATCTTTGGACTTGAACTTGGACTAGAGCCTGACCTACACCATTGGCTCTCTTGGGTCTCCAGCTTGCCTACTGGAGGTCTTGGGACTTCCTAGCCTCCATTATTGCATGAACCAATTCCTTATAGTAAATCAATATCCCTCAATTGATAGCTAGATATAGAAATACGTGTATCCTCTTATTTACATATGAATCATCTATGTAAGTATACATGTCTATCTATCCATCTCTATCATCTAGCTAGACTATTGGTTTTGTTGCTCTAGAAAACTTACACTAATACAGAAGTAGTGCAAAGGAGAAAACATAGCACAATGTCATCCAGACGATGGTTGAATCTACGTTTCTAAGTAAAAACTTTATTTAGATCTGTAACCAGGGAGAAACTAAGAATTTTCACACAAACTCTGGAGCCCACTGCTTCTCTAGCCAGACAAAAGTGACTTCTGAAGGTTCTGGTGTCAATACTATGCTCTTGATGCATGATCAGAGGAGACATGCTTACGGGAGAGGGAAGCCCAGGAAGTGGGAAGGAGGAGGAAGAAGGGGAGGAGAATAAAAAGGGAGAAAGAAAGAAAGAAGAGAGGGAGGGAAGATCCAGCAAGCGCCGAGAATTTTCTCCTGGCAACTAATGAGCTACTTTTCAACAAGCACTGGCTAGTCTGAAAATTCTGTATTCCATTCCCCTTCCTCTCGGGAGACTCATATAAAACTCCAGGGTTGGGAAGAGAGGTTCGCCACTTAGTTTCCACGGAAACAACTCTGATTCCATAGTGGTACCTCTATCATATCTTAATCAGCATGTTGTTAATAAGATAATTTGATGCTGAATTATAAATATGAGTGATGAGAGAAATGCAGGCCTGGTGGTGGGAGAGATGTTCACTCAGCCTCGGAGGAGAGCAGCAGCCAGATGGGCCTGGATGGATGGTGTCCCAAGCTCATCACTGTCCCGCTGATCTGGAGTGTGATGCCCACAGCGGGGGTCGCAAATTGCAACAGATCGGGGTTTGGATCTGGGCTCTGCCAAAAAGACCTGTGACCTTGAGACGTTCCTTGCGCTCTCTGGGCCTCATATTTTATTTAAGCTCTGAGATGAGGATAATCACGCCTACCACTCACAATGTGCCAGGACTACTAAATGGCCTAAGAGTGGCGAGGCACCTGGCATGTGGACACAGCATGATTGATATTCAAAACATGTTTATTCATTTTTCCTTTCCTGAGAGAAAGTTTTCTTTCCCTTGTTCAATTATTAATTTATTCAGCAAATGTTTACTGACCGACTTTAGGATGTCAGGCACTGTCATCCTAAGAATGGAAAATAAAATAATGAGAGAGAAACAAAGGCAAAATCTAGTTGTGTACAACACAGTTATTCTTATTTTTGGAGTTACGGTTTCATTTCTGGAATTGTTAAGCCTTCTACTGCCCTGAAGTTAGAAGATGGTCATTTCATTTTGATGGTAAGATTTGGCTTCATACCATCAAGATGGTACTTCTTGCATGTAAAATACCTCCTCCACTCTCGCTTTCTCTAAAAGTTCTCCAGAGTTCTTTCGAAGCCCATTACATGGACCAGTGCACTGAGATTATAGCATAGAACTAAAAAAAGATGGTCTTTGCTCAAAGAGGCTTACAACCTATATTTACAACCCTGGCCTAGCACCCGTAACTAACATAGGACCTAGTAAGTAGTGCATGGTTATTGAGAGGGCTAAAGGATGAATGGGGATCATACAGGAACTGGGAGTGTCCAAGTGATCTCACTTAGCACCATCATAATACTGGTGCTGAACCTGCAGGTTCACGAGGCTGCAGAGAGGTAGAGAAAGGCAGTTGTTTCCAGGCCTGGGCACATTGGCATTACCTGGGGGGCAGTGAAAGTTATTGGTTTAATTGCCATGGGTTTGAGAAACTCACCAGATATTTCTTAGGGGGGCCTAAGATGAGAATGGCTACGCTAAGGAAGGCGAGTGTTAAATCACTTTAGTTCTCTCTGGGCTCCTTTGGAATCCACAGGGTCTGTTCCCATGGGTAGACTTTGAATGACGGATCTTCAGGCCCTACACAGGGGAACGGAGGCCGCTGCATCAGGCAGCAGTGGCTAGGAACTTTACCATCCAATATGGGACACTATGAAGAGTAATTCAAGTATTGAATACATATTCAAGAATGCACCTAAGTAGGCAGTTCACTGAATGTCAGGAAACAAGTGTACTTATGACAGCACCAACCCAAAGGCAGAAGGAAAACATTATAACAAACCAGAATCTCCCTCAGATTCCCTCCCAGGCTCTGTCTCCCTTAAGGGTGAATTCTACTTGGACTTGTGGTACCGTGAACCAGTTTTGCCTATTTTTATACTCACGGCAATGAAACTACAGGGCTTATGCTCGTTTGCCTGGCTGGTTTTCCTCAGTATTATGTTTGAGATTCATCCATGCCATTCTGTTTAGTTGAGGATTGTCCATTACTTTTTCTGTATAATATTTCATTGTTGTGAATAGAATACAAGTTATTTGCTCATCCTGTTGCTGGGTGTTTAGTTAGTCTCCAATTTTGGTCTATTATTTATATTACTATGAGAAATTGAATACATGGATTAGGTGATCATATGTATGTATTTGTTTGGGGTATTTATCTAGGAGTAGAAATATCCATCATGGATATGCATATGCATACGTGGTCTGTCCAGAAGGTATCGAGCCATGGATTATGAAAAACAGAGACATTTACTAAAGAAGATACAAGAAGCATTGTACACAGGACAACGAAGCCTCAGTTCCCTTCCGAGTAGGCCCTTTGGGACCGCACACAGTTCTCCCAATCGCCATCAGCTGCCCTGTCATATTTTCCTGAATCTCATGGATGGTCTGAAATCTCTTCCCTTCCAAAGGTGATTTTAGATTTGGGAAAAGCCAGAAGTCTCAGGGTGCCAAATCTGGGCTGCAGCAGGGCTGAATCACCTGGGTGATTTGATGTTTCACCAAAATCCCTGCACGAGATGTGATGCCTGAGTGGGTGCGCTGTCTTGATGAAGCTGCCAATCATCAGTTGCCCATAGCTGTGGACTTCTGAATTATTGGAATAGTTTCCGCACAGGAGTGTTCAAGCTTAATGCAAAATTTGGTGCGGAATCGTTGCTCTGCTTGTTCATTTTGAATGTGATGACCACACAGTACACACACACACACACACACACACACACACACACTCAATGACATTTACTGCCCCCACTGACTAGTACAGTGAAGTCATCGTTGTTCACACAAGTGCATTCCAGTCCACGCTCCTTGGCTGCTAGGTTACATCGATGTCATGCAAACCGTTCTCATTATATTAAAAATAGCTGGACTTTTTCTGGGACAGATCTCATATATGGAGCTTTTGAAGACAACTGCCACGACACTTACTATAGTGATTTTCTCAATTTACTTCTCCATTAGCAAGACAAGAGGGTTCTGCTTAATCCAAGTCCCAGCAATGTGATGGGTGTCATCAGTCTTTATTATTTTAATCATTGTGACTGTTTTGTGCTGATAGCTTATTTCTGTTTAAATCTGCATTCCCATGATGATGGCTAACGTTGAGCACATTTTTGTATAATCTGTAGAGTTCAAGTCTTTTCCCCCAGCCAGTTATCTTGTCTTTTTCTTAGTACCCTTGGAGTTATTTATATTCCCAGTATACACAAATTATTTGTTGGTTTCATGCATTAAAAATACAGTTTTTAATGCAAAAGGCCTCTCTGTAGATGGCCTTTCGCAGTTTTAATGGTATCTTTTGATACGACAGAAGTTCTTAATTTTAAGAAGATTTAATTCATCTTGTTTTATCCCTATGGTTATCCCTTTTTGTGTGTGTGTTTAAGAAACTGTTGCTTACTACAAGCTCAGGACACACTGGAGAGTGAAAGTGGTGCCATAATATTCTAGGACAAAAGACATAAACCACACTGTCCCAAGCATACCAAGAATATGCTTGCTAAGCACACTCCAACCACTCCCAGTTACACCAGACCACTGGGTCTCAACCCCGGTGGTGCATTATATTACCTAAGAAGCTTTTAAAAGTTATTTCTGCCAGGGATACCACCTCAGTCTCATGAATCAGGATTCCCAAGCATGTGGTATGGTATGGGTGATTTTTGCTTTTATTTATGAGCTATCCAGGTTACCCTATGAGTGCGAAGAACCAACAGTCTAGCCTAGTGCTTCTCAAACTATGAGCATATACATCCTTTGGAGTCTTGTCCAAATAAAAATTTTGATGCAGCCTTGGAGACAAGGTGAAACACTGTGCTTCTATTCAGCTTCCAGGTGATGCTAACGCTGGTGTTCCAGGGACCACCGTGTGAGTATAAGAACTCTAGACTATATTTCTCTATGTGCACACTATTAACACTTTGAATCGAATAATCCCTTTTTTGTGGGGGGTGGGGCCAGGGGCTATCATTGTAAGATGCTTACCAGCATTCCTGGTCTCTACCCATTGGATGCAAATTGCATCCCCCAAGGTGTGACCATCAAAAGTGTTTCCAGGAATTCTCAAAAATCACTTGTTGGGGAAATCAATCTCGGTTGACAATCACTTGTTTAAACCTTTTAGAAACAGCTCCAAAAGACTGACAACCCAAGAGAGCATCATGCTGGATCCAAGGTCACATTACTCAATATTCAATTTCAGCAAACCTTACACACATATTGTGAAGCATTTCATTGTTTGAATATCCCACAATCTTGCATCAAAAAGCCAAATCAAGTGTATCACACCTGGACTGGTTGAACTGCTTAGACATTAGTTTATTTTTCTCTAAGTAAGATGACAAAACATGGCACCCACTCTGTGGGTCTCCTCCATTTGAGCCGGAAGTCTAGTAAGTACCGCTGAGCAGTGGGGTGGAGAAAGAAAGGTAGGGGTGAGAATCAACACCCCTTTACAAAGGCTTCAGAAACAAACTGACACTCCTCGCCACCAGAGAAACAAAATCTCCGAAGGTCTGTTTAAAAAATACAAAATGCCTCTCTTACACATCTCCCTTGACACACATTCACTTCAAGTTATTAGATCATGAGGCCACAGATAGCAACTTTACATATAATTAGTGGAGTCCTGTGATTAAAAACAAAACACGTCGTTGTTCTGTTACATGGTCTGGGGAAGATGTACATACACACATTTTGCCTAACATTGAAATTGTGCAACTCGTGGATCATGAAATGACTGTTTCCTTAGTCACTCTTTGTTTTCTGCCTCCCTGTGGCATCATAGCTGGCTTCTGGTTCATTCCCCCTACCTGTGCAAAAGGGAATCTCGGGTGCACAGGGGAGTAATAACTCACCCTCCTTGCTCTTGTGTACTTTAATTTTCTAGGGATCAAAATTCAAGAAAGTTCCGAATAATGCCATACCATGGACATTGTAACAGCCACAATTATTATTATTAGATACCCACTGTCTTTTTTTCTTCTTACAAGAGTGCTTCTTGCAACATTAATTTACCATTTTTAAAGAAAGAAATAGTATGACAGACTAGAAATAATCAGAATTCTGTATGCCAAATGGGATTTAAAATACCTATGAATAATCTCTGCTTAATATGCTCTTTGCTTTGGCTTAGATAAGAGATCCCAGCCATAAAATAGTACAAGAAAATTGATGTAAAGTGATTGTTCAAAATGTAAAGCCTACATCTTTTGCATTTGCAAGCCTTCAATTACCCTTAGCCTTGTAGTTTCCAAAGATACAATCTATTCTTGAAAGAAGGAGAAAAGGTCTAAAGAAAAGTCATTGCAATGAAAGCAACTCTGAAGTTTCAAACACCAAATACACCAAGAACATCAGTTTCTTTGAGTTTTCTGTGCATTACTCAGTCTGATTCAACCAAAATCGTTGAGCACTCATTATATGACATTCAACATACTCAATTGGCAGGAACAATTAAATATTCTGAACAAACTTCACCTTTTAATATTCAAAAAAGGCATGTACCTAAACTGTCACTATCACCATCAAATCACCACCACCACCATCATCGTTACTATCATCTCCATAGTAATAACATGTAGTAGTATGTGGTGTGCCAAAGAGATGGGTATTATTATTATTATTATTACTCAGATACAGTTGTCTCCATTTTCCCACCACCTTTGCTTTTAAATTTTAGGATTGTGTGGAGTACAAAGTTCAGGGAAAGTCTTTTGACGGAAATGCTATTTTAGAATGCTGTTCAGGGATTGTACAGTGCAAAACAAAGGGAGGAAAAACACCTGGCCATTTGGGGATGGAAATGAAACCTAGAACTTGTTTGGGGGGGGGCAGTGCGAGGCAGGAAGATGGTAAGAAAGTAGGTGTGGCCAGCAAACAGCATCGGATAAGGGCCTGGGGGCTGGCGGTAGGGGTGGGGCAAAAAGACACTAAAATGGCTTCGGATGCCAGCACACATGCAGACCTTTACATAATATTGCCCATGAGTGATGCTGGGTTTGAAGTGTACAGATGCTCTGGGGTATGTGTAGCAAGTGGTTAACTTGACGCCCCATCCGTCAGTCACTGAGGTTTTCAGAACTGCTGTGGTCTCGGCAGAGCTCCCCTTAATCAGCTCTTGTCAGAAAGCCTCTCTTGCCAATTCCCTGAAAAGCAGTGGATTAGACTCTCACATCTGACAGGCCAGGGATGCTGGGGCGTAAAAGGACATCAAGCAGGAGAGAGCAGAAGGCTCTGCCAGGAGCCGAGCGTCCCTCCAGCATGTGCAGACTCTTGGGGGTGTCCAGGTGATGCAAGCAGGTGAGCCTAATTGAGAGGCCATTTCCCTTGGAGAAAGTCTTCAGTTCTGCTGGATGGAAGGGAGAATGGTCATCATTTCTGTTCTCTCTCTCCCTCAATTTTGCTTTTCCTTTTCAAACAAACAGTCGAAGCCAGAGGCTACGTGGAGTCCCTTGGCTCCGGGTGAGTGATAGACTGCATTAGTTTATCGGTGGGGCTGGAGGTGACCTGAAGTGGGGGCCCTGATGGTGCAGCCCCACAGAGCTGGCTGGGGCGGGAGATCGGCTGCAACAGTACAGCGACAGGCAAGGTCTGATCCAAACCCTCGGCGACTGGAATGGCAAGCGCTGCAGCCAGTAGCCTCTACGTGAACAGAGGGAGGGAGCCAAGCTCTAGGGCTGATTCCTTTCAGATTTGGATGCACATGTTCAGGGGGACAACATGAACTTGAAGTCAATTTCGAGGCACGAAAGGTCCCAGATGGTGGGCCCACACAGTCTTGGAGTTGGTGGGCTACTTTATGAGTTGAACTTGTATATATGAGTCTCAAGAATTTTTAAAATTCTATCTATCTATCTATCTAATTTTTTATATTTTTAACATAAGCTAACAAATCTGTCTTAAACCTAAATCACACTAATTTCTGGCCGAAGGACATCTCTTTTTCCACAGTGAAGAAAAATGGCAACTATTTTGTTCATTAGGTATGCCCAGGGGATTCAACATGCACACACAATATAATTTAGTGACATCCATATGTCTGTGTGTGCATGTATATGTGTGTATAGATAATATACGTGTGTCCAGAAAATATCCAGCCATGCACTGGCTAAAAATAGAGACATTTATTGAAGCAGATACAACATACAAAACACACTGTACACAGGACAATGGCACCTCAGACCCCTTCGAAGTAAGTCCCTTGGGACCTCACCTGGTTCTCCCAGCATCTCTTCCACTGTTCCAAATACTCTGCAAAATCCTTTGTTGGAATCACCACCAGCTGCCCCGTTGTACTCATCGGCAGTCTGAAATCTCTTCCCTTTCAAAGGTGAGTTTAGTTTTGGGAAAAACCGGAAGTCACAGGGCACCAAATCTGGGCTGTAGGGGAACTGAGTTCAACATTCTCAGGTGTTCTGCTTGTTGGAGGCCTTCCGGGACGTGGATCATTTTCGACAGATTCTCATCCATCTTTGAAGCATTCGTGCCACTTTTATTTGTGCTGCACTCATTGCATCATCCCCGAAAGCCTGAATCATCCAAATAATTTCCATGGAGGATTGTTCAAGATTAACAGAAAATTTGATGGCAGATTCATTGCTCTACTCGCTCAGTTGTTTTGAATGCAACAGCCACACAGTCCACATGCTCACTCAACAGCGTCTACCGCCCCCACTGACTAGTGCAGTGACATGATCTTTGTTCACGCCTGTGCTTTCCAGTCCACTCTCCCTGGCTACCAGCTTACATCGATGTCCGCACAAACTGTTCTCATCATATTAACCATGGCTGGACTTTTTCTGAACAGACTTTATATATTTATACACACACACTCATATATACATACGCACACACAGTGGCACCTTGTACTCATCGTTAATTTGTTCCAATGAGTGGCGAGCAAGTAATAACCAATGAAGCGTTTTCTCTTCCAGGGTGGAGTCCTGATTCATACAAGTTCTGGCAAGTGCAACTAGTGACAAGTAAGTTCTGAGTGCTGGAACACTTTTTCTCTTCAAAATGCAACGGGTACCAGGTTTGACAAGTTCTGAATTCAATGAGTACTGAGGTACCACTGTACGTGTGTGTGTGTGTGTGTGTGTGTGTGTATAGACACACACATATATATCTATATATGATATAGCTTAATATTTGGTGAAACCCTGGAATGTAGACAATATCCCTAATGTACAGAGGAGTGATGTGTGACTCCCAGAAATTTCGAGACTTGCCTCAGTCCCTGCAGCTGATAAGGAAGCGAACTGGAACTGGAACCCAGCTTCCTCGGCCTACGTGGCCTACGTGGCCTACGTGGCCCACGTGTGTCGTGCTGTCCTGCCCGCTCACTGCATGGGAGGGTCGTCAGCACCAGGGCTGTGGATGTAGCAAAGTTCCAAGAGAAGATGGGAGGGGATTGTACTGAGGAGCTGTGCTTTGGTAAACAAAACTGAGAACAATTCCTTATAAACGGTTTGCACAAAAGCTGTTAAATGATAGTCACTTCGTATTTCTAAAAATGCACCAGCCCTGAATAAAAGTGGGTTATGGAAAATGAAAATAGGTGGAATTTGATCAATTAACTCAACAGACATCCACTATACTTAGCTAACAGCCTTCTGGGCATGAGCTCAAGAGGAAGCTAGTGCATGCAGTAGGCCAGTAATTATGGAACAATATGATTCCTTTAATTAGGAAACCAAATTGTTCTACAGAAATTTATACAGGGGAGGAGGGGAAGAGAAGCAGCAGGAACCAACCTCTAGCTGGTCAGGGGAGGATTTTTAAACACACAGTTCTAGAGACAGATAACTGCAAAGTGGTCCCTGACTTACACTTAATTAGGTGGGGGGGTAAAAGCCAGCAAAGATTAAGTGGTGCTGGAGTGAGATCCTACGCTTCTTAGAGAAGCATCTGAAGCCAAACTCAGGAATGGGTTGTCAGTCAAAGTCTCAGGAAGAAGACCAGATGTCCATCAGAGTGGCAGGAGTGAAATCCAAGAAAGCAGCAGCGCCCATCATCAGGTGACTCAGCTAAACCTGGCGCAAGCTGGAGGTGAAAGGGGCTTTGGAATGGTTAGAAAGACTGATGTTTGCGGAAGGTGGTTGTTTGCAGAGGTCTCCTCCCCCTGAAAGCCTGATGCTCTGCCCTGGGGGCAAGCTTTCAAATGCTTTCACACCACTTACTTCACTCAGCTTTGTAGCAATTCCCCCAGCTGCAAAATAGTCTTATAGTAATTACATCCCATGAATAACCCCCCCCCCAACATAGAGACAGCATGCATCTAAAATACATTAAAAATTGTCTTCCTATAGAGTCTACAGACTGCAGCCAAGGCAACCTTGAGCTATAGCACAGACTCATTGTATGCAAATAAACATTTGTGGAATGAATGCATAAATGACAGAGGAAGAAAGAGCCACAGATCTGCAGCTGTGTGTGTGTGTGTGTGTGTGTGTGTGTGTGTGTGTGTGTCAGAGAGGGAGAGGAGAGGGAGAGCAAGAGAAAAGGAATGAGTGTGTGTGTGCGTGTGTGTGCGCGCGCGAGCGCCTTTGCCCCTCACAAAATCAATGTCCTAAAACCTACAGAAACCCCTTTAGTTGGATGAATACCTGAAGGCTGAAATAAACAAGCTCATGTTTCTTGAAAGAAAAGAGGGAAAATATAAACATTCGAGGAAATCCTCAATTTAAATTAATTCACAGTTATAATGAACCAGTCCCTCTTCTGGAAACAGAGAAAAAAAAATAGTAACCCCACCACCAACTCTTAAAGCAGTGATAACAACTGAGTTATTTTGTGCTGAGCACTGTGTGATGCATTGAATAGAAAATATCTCCTTTGACATAAAACTACCACAGAGCAGTTAGTATTACACTCCCTTCTTACTGATGATGCAATTAAGGTACAATTAAGTTAAGTGATTCCCACAATGTCACAGACTAAGGACATGAAGCTGGATTTTCATCCCCTTGTCTGATGCCAGAGCCTAAACGAACTGGGGACAAACTAAACCAAGTATCAAGAGCATTTTTCTGATTTCTCTACCCAAGAACAAGATAGGCAGGATTTTTTAAGGAAATTCTGCCCTGTGGTGGTCTATTCTGTCTCCACCCTCTTACCTGTGGGGCACATCCATCCCTGCTCACTGAACAACACTCGAGTGTCTGTAGCACATTTGGACATAAGCAGACTGTTGAATTAAGTTGATGCGTATGACCTCAGGGTACCACCATGTCATTTTTGATCGCTATCCGTACTTCCTTTCTGAGATTTATCTGCATAACCCAAGGTGGATTTCCACAGATTCCCCAGTGGTAATGAAGTCTGCCTCTGCTTTGTGAAGTGACTTGAAGGCTGTTGAAGGCGTTACAAGTTGGGAATCGAACATTAGGCTTGAACCCTCCACTCACCGTCATAACCTGCTTTCCCAATCAAATGAAACCCTACGTGGGTGCGGCTGAACAGGGCTGCATAATTTGTAGAGACCTTGTGAATCCTGTAAAGCAGACCAGGTTTCTCTCCTTGCCACCTTCATCCTGGCATTGTGGATGCCTTCAGTTGTTAGTGGAGATGATTGAGAATATGGAGCCAATGGAAATGAATTCTAAATTTAGACTTCCGTGGTCATTCTGAGCTTTCTTTAGAACTGAGGAATTAATATCACGGGAATGTCTGAGTATGTGTTCAAATTAAAGTACGTCCCCTGGATGAATTTCAGTTCTAGAAATTTGGACTAAGGCCTTCTTTTGTTGCATGGGGAGGGTTACAAATGCTCCCCAGAAGCAGCCACGAAATATTGCTCTACTTTGACCCTGAAAATTGCAATGGATTGTTTTGCATCTTATCTTACTGAGAAAGAAAAAATACCCTAAAGTTTATATTTCTTCCACATCCATCTGCCACAGGGACTCATAAATGCCTGCTAATGAAAATAAGAAGTATGTGCTCAGGCACTGTTAGCCCCAAGCACCGAAAATAATTAAATTAAATACTTAATGAGAAGCATTCTTTTTTTCTCTTTTTTTAAACTTAGCTCTAAAATGTTTAGGTTATGAGAACATTTGGACTGTACTGTATCTGCTTAATTGAGGCTGATTTTTTTTTGCATTATACTTGCTCAATAAGTACTTGATTGTGATGAAAACCAAATAGTTTTAAATATTTTAACAACAAAATACTTGAAGTACACATTCTATTTTTTTTTTATTGTTGATACCCTTGAACTCTTATCCCACAAAAATCAACGCCAAATGAGAAAACAATCTTGTCTTTTGTCTTATAGACAGGAAACAATGACTTCTTGGAAACTTTTGGAGCCAGACTAAATTCTGGGACAATTAAAATCATTTGATATATATTTTCCAGTTGCATCAATGTTTTATTAACATCTCTGTAAACTTGGGAGGAAAATATTTAAGGCTATTCATGAGAAGTCCTCCCCAACCAAATTTCAATCTTCAGTTCCAATATCCTCACTACAAGCAATCACTATTCCACAAGAGGGAGGTGGTTACATCAATATCTTGCAGTCTGAATTTGATGAGAAGTGTTTTGTTCGACTTATTTGGTGTTTGAGAATTGGGATATTTTACTTAAATAGCTAAAATGTTGGCACCACTGTAAAAAATGAATAGGTCTAAACATAATGAGTTCATGTCCCTGCGTGGCCATAGTTAGCTAGAACCACGTGATGTCTGACCTGTGTAGGTGAGGAATAAATTGTCCAGTTTGCCACCATCCTTACCCCTTCCTATCATCTTATCACTAGGTCGCTTTGCTCGTTTACAGCACATACTTGGCCATTACAGACATTTGAATTTGTGCATTGTGTTTTTCCTTGTCATAATTTATAATATCCCTTTGAGCTTCTTCCCTGATTTTCTCTCTTTTTTTTCCTCTCTGACAGATGCTTTCTCAGCCTCCTTCGAAGCTTCTCTCTTTTTTTGGTATCTTTTTCTGATACGCCCTTTGCACAGATTCATCATACCTTCAGCTGTCCTCATTCATTCCACAGACATCCAGGCAGCACCAGCCACGTGTCAAGCACTCTGCCAAGCCCTGGAACATTAATGGAAGGCGACTGCATTTGACCCACATGTATCTGGGACGAGTTCCCAGTGTCATTTGACCACATTGCTGGTAAAGTACCCTGACCAGGCTTATAGAATCAGGAACTAACTGATGCGACATGAGAGCTAACTGAAAAGTTTGTGCCGCTTTCTACAAGACATAGGGTATTGCAGGTCCCTCCCTCACCGGTGGCAGGTGTAGCCATTTGGCTTACTTTGGGGAATGAAGTGTGAGAGGTATCAATGGGCATCACTTTTCCAGGGGAAAACACTAAAACCTGCTGAATGATGTCTCACACTCTCCCTTTCCCTCTGCCACAGTGACCAGCAGCACCAGTGGCTCCTCCAACAGCCTAGGCCCTAGAACAAGATGACACAGAGCAGAGTCATCTGATGACCTGGTGGAGGACATGAGCTCTGGAGGAAAAGTAATACTTGTTATTTTAACTTCTTGAGCTTTTCAGTTTTCCACAGTATGTCCTAGTCCCTTCTCACTGCTACATTTAGTGCTTCTAAAACTGGAGACCAAAAGATTCAAAAACTAAAAAAAAATTTTAAAAATATATCAATAACTTAGGATGATACAATTTCTTATTTGTTGTGATTATAGCAACTAAAAACAGGTTTATTACACTACGATTTTATTTTCTTAAATTAAATATTATTCACACTATTTTCTCTGGACAAAATGAGCCCTTGGACCTTTATTTAGATAAACACACACACACACACACACACACACACACACACGTACTACCTAAACTCAAGGAATACTCTTCTGGGTGAAAAGGTCCTCTGTGATAATCTCCTATTTTTGAGGTAAATTTCAATGAAATATAAAATATATGCAGAAAATTGCAGAAATCATAAAGGTCAGTGAAGTTTTATAAAGTGAGCACAACTGAGTCATGAGCACTAAGACCAGCATCTCATCTCCCTAAAGGCTCCGTTTAACCCCATCCCCATCAACGCCCTCCCTGCCTACAGTCAAGATTAACCCTCATCAGGACGTCCCACACCAGAAATTAGTTTTGCTCATTTTTGAACTTCATCTAAATGGCATTGTACTGTATCTGCTATTTGGTGTTGAAGTACTTTCACTTAATCTTTGTAAGACTCATTCATCGAGTGTTGTATAACTGGAGTTCCTTCATTCTTGTTTTTACGTTGTAATCCATTATGTGGATATACCATGATTAATTTATCCACTGTATTGCAGATGGACATTTGGATTGTTTTTGGCTTTTTATTATTAAAAGTCATGTGGCTGCAAACACTTTTGAAAATACACATTTTTGTACATAACTTTTGGTGAGCATGTGAATGCTCTTATGATACATATGTTTGAGCTTGGTGTAGAATTGCTGGGTATAAGAAGTTCAGCTTGAGAAGATATCATCAAGCAATCGGTTGTACCATATTACGTTTCCACCAGAAAGTATAAGATTTCTAGTTATCCCAAATCCTTGTCAATACTTGAAATTGCCTGCCCCCGGTATTGTTTTTTCTCCTCCCTCCCTTCCTTCCCTCCCTCCCTCTGTCCCTCCCTTCCTTCTTTCCTTTTCTTCTATTGTTTTGGACAGGTTGTGGTATTACATTGTTCTTTTAATTTGTGTTTCCATGATTACTAGTGAATTTAACTATCTGCTCATATGTTTTTGCCAGCTTAAAAATATCCTTTTTTTAAAAAATTGATTTGTAGGCAATCTTCATATATTATAAATGAGTCTTTTGTTAGATATATGCACTTCAAAGCACTACAGAAGAAAATCTTACTGGTGATCCTGTACTAAGATTCCTCAAATACTAATGTTTTACCACATATACTCATTCCTCCCACCCCTCTCATATCTAGATGGATAGTGTTAAAGTAAAATGGAGCTGCTTCTGCCTGGGGTACCATGTGAGCACATGGAAACTTACATAACTCTCATCCCCTGTAAGTGTTCTGCTTGACCAGAAAGCACATTACATTCAGTCAGCCAACCTCCAAACACCATGCCAATTCTGGGCTTCATCACCCCAAACGAGGTTAACTATGTGGCCCCAGCCCATCAGATGTTTTATATTTCTCTTCCTGGTCCTTTATTACTTATCCTATAAAAGTTTCTTGCCTTCTGCCCCACTTTGCAGTTCCTTGAAAGGAGATGAACCAGTTCGTGAATAATGAAATACAGTTTGTTTCCATCACCTAAAGTGTATTCTTTCACCTTTTTTAATGGTAGAGGTTTTTCATGCATGTGCATTTTTATTTTCACTATAGTCTAGTTCATCTTTTCTTCTTTTTATCAATATGGTTAGAGTCTATGTTGTGCTATTTCTAAAAAACTTCGCCCTCAAAGCCACAGACAGTCTCTGTATTTTTCTTCTGCTGTGGTTTGAAGGAAGAAGGGCACTGATCTTGCTGTTTATATCCCTGGGCGTTTGTTAGGTGGCTATGGGATGTCAGGGAACTATGTGCATAGAATTACGGGCATATTCATTATTGCTGTGGGCCTTAAACATCTCTCTTTGCTTCTATTCTTTGGCTCTACGCTTTTGTTTTCTTTGGTTTTGCTTATACTTTTTGCTCTTGCAGTTCAATATTGTTACTAGTTAGACTTATTAAAGTGGTCAGTTCCAAGCATGAAATGCTTTTGGGTTTAAAGAAAGGTACCATTTAAAATTTCAAATCATAGCAAAAGAATTCTCCACAACCCAGCGCAGCCTGCTAAGTTTCAGGACAATGTCAGCCATGTGCTAGGTAGCATTTTGCCTGTCTTTGCATACTTTGTGGTTCTACCTTCCCTTAAACAATGGGGAGGAATTATGCCCCAGCTACCGCAGGGTTTAGGCATTTCTAAGTCCCGGGGACCAAGTACTCCATAATAGCCTCTCGCCCGGAAGTACCCACAAATATATATCTTGTCGATGTAATGAGTTTTTTGATAAATAAGGCAAAATCAGTAGGAAAATAGAGAATTATGATTCATTTGATTTATTTTGGAATGAACTTTATAGGGAAACTAGACAGACTTAAACAAAAAAGAGGGAGCAAGAACTCTACCTTTCTGGCATGATTGTTTATTAATAAAACATATGGAAATTTATTGAGCTAGACTAAACAGTCTTTTCTTTATGACTTATCCCATGAAGAACTCTATTATCTACACTGGGATAAAGCCTTCCTACAGCATGCCCAAATATTTACTTTCACATTCTGAACATTTGAACTCTTTTGACATTTTCTACAAACCTCAGAGCATCCATTTAAACCCAACTGCTCACTTCTGCCTTTTAATTTCTTCATGCTGTAATTTAACACTAGAGTTACTTTTCTGATGTATTTGGTATGAATAAATTACATTCTACAAATGTTTGAAACGTTCAATGGGCTCAAACCAGTCATAATTTATCTCTGAGTACCCTTTAGATAAGAACAAAATGGTCTTCCCTTTTTAACAAATTGTACAGCTTAAATCTTTAAAAATGTGCAGTTATGTAAGTGTAGGATTAAGGACTTCTCTCATTGCAAATTTCTTACCCTCATGCTGGGGGATTATACACCCCCGTGCTGTTATAAAGCTACTCTGTATATCAGGGTCTTTATAACCAACTAGAGGACTAAAGGCTTTTTTTCAAAATTTACATATCTTTGAATCATGGGAGTCTATTAGGAAAATACAGCTTCACTGGAATTAGGAGAAAAATACCCTTGGTTCAACATTTAATATTGCATTTCAAGTTCCTATATAATTGTTTATACAGTTTTCGGTCTCCCACAGCCCAAATAAAAAAAGGTTTTATATACTACAGCTATAAATTTCCAAAGACAACGTCAAAACATTCAGTAGAACAGAACCTTCTTATCGCTCCCGGCAGACTCTCAGCTGCAGCATGGCATGGGGAGAACAGGGCTTAATTACAACAGTTTCCTATTACAGTAACCTATTTGGTTACCACATGTTGCAAAGTTAACAGACATGAAAAATGTGGATCTTATTTCTCTCTCTGTTTATTTTCCTAAGGTGCTAGGGGAGGGGAGTTTCACCAGGGGAGCAGAGTCATTGCCTTTGGGGCACTCCTTAGTGATCACTAACTTTACACTAAAATGAACTATAATAAGATTTAAACAGTCTCCATCCTGTGTCTGCCTGTACTTAGTGGGTTATTCAGTAGATCTCAAGTCTTAGCTTAAATCCAGACATATGAACCTGTGTGTGTGTGGGGGGGTGGCATGTGGGGCTTATTCTGAGCCTGAGCTTAAAGGTGATGGGGAAAAGAGGAAGAGTGTAGGGGCAGCTCTTCCTTTGCTTGCTGACTTAATGGAAGGGGAGAGGTCTGAGGAGAGGAGATGAGATATATAATGAGGGCCTGGATATTTGGCCATGGAAATAGTCCTGCTACTTGGGCTTGTCTCTGTTCTAGAATGCAAAGGAAGGAAGGAAGGAAGGAAGGAAGGAAGGAAGGAAGGAAGGAAGGAAGGAAGGAAGGAAGGAAGGGAGGAAGGGAGGGAAGGGGGAAGGAGGAAGGAAGGGAGGAAGGGAGGAAGGAAGGAAGGGAGAAGGGAGGAAAGAAGGAAGGAAGGGAAGAAGGAAGGAAGTGAAAGGAGAAGAGAGGAGAGGAAAGGAAAAGGAAAGGAAGAGAAAAGAGAAGGAAAGAAAAGACAAGAAAAGAGTTATCTTCCCACAATGGTAAAGGCTCAGCTCAAGGATGCCAAAGTCTATAGTATCTCATAAGGTAAAACCTGAGTCAAGCCACTTCCCCAAAGTGAAGAGTAGGGATGATGACTTCATCTCGGAAGTTCCTTCCAGAAGTGTCCCAGGGCCGGGCGCGGTGGCTCGAGCCTGTAGTCCCAGCTACTCGGGAGGCTGAGGCAGGAGGATCGCTTGAGCCCAGGAGTTCTGGGCTGTAGTGCGCTATGCCGATTGGGTGTCCGCACTAAGTTTGGCATCAATATGGTAACTTCCCGGGAGCGGGGGGCCACCAGGTTACCTAAGGAGGGGTGAACCGGCCCAGGTCGGAAACGGAGCAGGTCAAAACTCCCGTGCTGATCAGAAGTGTCCCAGGTACGAACATAAGTGTCTGGAAGAAGCCTGGCCCCTGATAACCAGAGGGGAGGGCTGAACCAGGATGGCAGGCTGAACCACGTCAATAACAGGACCGTGAGAAAGCGGTGGGTGAAGAAAGATGTCACTTGAGCCGGACTCACTGCTGGAGGTAATTCTATTCCCAGAGGTCTGCAAAGGTGAGCCTGCTCCAGGAACCAAAAATGAGAAGATTGACACCTGAGCCCAGGGAAGGGTCAAGATAACCCATAACTAAAGCAGACCCAGAGGCAAGGAGGACTACTGGTTAAAGGCACTCACTCCCACTCTTGAGGCCGTGTTGTACATCTAACCTCACCGAGGTGACTGAGAATGATTTTGGCAAGCTAACCGCCTTCATCCCCCAGCTGTGCCTTTTTTGGGCTCTGCTAAAAGTGAGCTGATGAATGCAGTACTCAAAGGTCAGCATCACCACTGCCTGGGTATAAAAGGGTTAGTGATGGCATCACAGCAACCAGCAAGATAAGCTTCCCCCAGACCTTCTGAGATGCAAATCCAGCACCCAGCCACAGAACAATTTGAATTATATTTTTAAATGAAATGAAAAAGGGGAAAAGGGAAGGGAATAAAGGAGTCTGGAGCATTAAAGGGAAAAGCTCTGAACTTGATTTCACAAGACTTGAATCAAATACCAGCATCAGTTCTTTCTCCCACATTTCTGAGTCTTCCCTCCTTCCTTTTGTTTCCCTTCCTCGCATGCTCATGTTTATTCTCCTGATATTTTATCTGCTACTTGTGGGAGGTAGGGACCATATCACAGGCAAAGTGAGGACAGGTGGTAAACGTGAGTGACACATCCTTGCTCCCAGAGAGGTCTTAGCCTTTAATGGTGGAGTCAGGAAGTAAAGAAGCCATTAGAAATGATCACAAAATTACTAAGATGATAATGATTGGAGAGAGGAGTATGGGTCTTAGAAATCCACATAACAAGAGGACTAGTTTGTTCAAGGAGATCAGCAAAGCTTCTCTGAAGAAGCAGCTTGAAAAGGAGATGCACTGGCTAAGGAGGAGTTAGTATCAGGCTTCTTCTAGCTAACTGAAATCAGAGACGAAATTTAAACCAGTTTCCCTTTACTTTTCTTTTTCTCATTCATCTGTTTGTGTTTATTCATGTAGCCAGCACATATGCAACTGGATGTTATTATTTCTGAAACATTTCAAACTCCTTGCTTTGTTCTCTCACAGGTGAAGGTTGAGGCTTCCAGTTCCTCAACACTCTTAGATGCTCTGTCCTTTCTTAAATTCATGGCCAAAAGGAAGCTAATAGTATTCTTACTCTGTATGACTGGAAGTGCTCATGTATACAGAGCATCAAAAGATCCACAGCGTTCAGCTTGGGGCTGACTGATGCATGGCCCTGTTCTGAGCATTCTAAACACATGATCACCTTTCATGTTTATACACCTATGTCTGATATTTACTACTGTTTTGCTGCTTTACAGATGATAAAACTAAGTTACAGAGAAATGAATTTGCAACCAGAACATTCTGAAGCTGACATCTGCATATTTAATTTCATTCATTACACGCCTCTTTAGTTTAATCAGCTTTTGCTTTCCTGAAGTCCAAGGAAGGGAAATTGAGTTGCCTAATATAGCAGAAAATATAGTAGAACTTTGTGAGAATAGTGTCCTTATATCACCCATATCCAGTATGAAGAGAAAAATGTATAATTTAAGGTGAAAATTCCATTACTCCTCTGTCTCCACACCCTTCCTCCCTTCCTCCTTGTTTGTTTCTCTCTCTCTCTCCCTCATATCTAGGTAAATAGATATAGAGATGATAGATAGTTTGGATATATTTATCATTTAAATAGCTCTATACATAGTTTTAACAATGTCTTAGATGAATATTCATTTTTTATTTCATTATAGTAAAATTATTATTTTTCCCTTTATAGTTAGAGATTTGATTCCAGGATTGGAATCCAAACTCCAGTCCTTTCTATCTGTCTGACTTTTGCCAAAGGGTATTAATATCTGTACACTGCATCTTTCCATCTGAAAACAGAGTTAATTTTATTACGTTGGTTGGTAGTTGACAGAATGTACATATATCTCAGGAATCCTTAATGGCTAGCAGACAGTAGGTATGAATAAATGAGAAATTAAATCATTAACATATAAGGTAGGCTTGAAAGAAAAAAAAGATGACATTCAAGGGCAGTTTGAGGTAGATGTGTGGATGGAGGAAACCGAGAAAGAGGAGTAACATCTTTTTTTTTTCTTTCTTTTCACCAGTGGCTCTGTACTTTTTCACACTTCCTAAGCTGGACCATTGTATAAGTTCTAACAAATTATGAACAGATTTCCGTCCAGTTAAGTAGGCTAAAGATGATTGATCATCTATGAATTCTGTTTGTCCTCTACTCCCAGTACTATCTATCGACACTGTGCTTCCAAAATGTATCTTTTCCAATCTTTGTGACTGAGGTTTCTCTCCCATGATAGAACGTGAGTGCCTTAAACACATGGTCAATGTCATCATTCATCCCCTCATTGCCCTTAGCACCAAGGTTATGCTTTTACATGGATGAATTAACTAATAAATGCCAGCTAAATGAATATAGAGTGATTTCTTCTTTGCCAACTTCACTTTTTCATCTCTGCCTTTGGCTTAGAACCATCACAAACTCTTTTCTTCCAACTTTCTTTGCCTCCAGCTCATCAAGGCTTTGTTTACAGATGATATATCCAGGTCTCCAGGCATTTGGCCGATCATGATGTGAGATCTGTAATAACCTTCCTTTGGGTTTAGACTTTGTGAATCTAACCACATGGCCTTAGACTCTCTGTATAGACCACAGCTTTTCCACATGCAAAATAAGGTAGTGGGGTTCCTGGTTTTCAATACCCTTACTGATCTAAATTCCATTTCTTTGGGCAGTTACCCTCATTGCAGAAGTAGGTGAACTCTGAAATAAATTGTCAAATGGAGAGTTTTCTTGTGAGTGGGCGACTGTTGTGAGTTTTATCACCAAGCCTGAGGGTACAGGGCAGGGCGTCTTCCTGAATCTGTCTCGGTGTCTGGACATTGCCTGACTTTGGTGTGCATGGTTATCTTTCTAAAAATGATAACCACGTCGGCTGAGTGCTGTGATGTGCCAAACTCCTTCTTCTCTTTCCTTTTGAAAAATGAAACCATATTCTCAGATACATTTTAAGGTGTGAAATGTACATGCTGTGTAGACACTATTTTCTACGGAAAACAAAAGTTTGGAAAGATGAAAAAGTGTTTTTCAGACTATATTCATTCTATTCCTAACTTCATATGACATTAATTTCAACATAGAAAACAACGGTTGATTCAGTTAGGAAAAATAATCTCTGATCACTGGGAGTTTTGTTATAGTTGGTTCCAGCTCGGTTGCTGACTTAACTGTGATTTAAGCTAAAGTTAAGTTTTAAATAATTTAAGTTTCCTTTGCCACCTCTGTCCTTATGTAAAAGGGGGATAGCGGTACTTGTTCCGGAGACACTCTTACACAGGAGCCCTCGATGGGACAGACCTGACTTGGAATCCTGTCTTTATCGCCTACTAATTTTAGTGAGAAGTCACCAACCACATTGGGGCAAATCACTTACCTTTTCCAAATCTCCCAAAAATGATGGCCCCTAACACAGGATTTTTGCAAGAATCACAGAATTGTAGCTTAGTTCCTGGCACTCAGTAGGTGTGCAACAAGTGGTACAGTAGTAGTGAATGCCTTGAGGCAATGCCCAGCTGAACGGCCTCTGTCTGTGTTAAGTCCTAGACGCAGAGCGAGGTGACCTAGTCCTAGCGAGGTGACTGCGGCCACAGAGCACAGGGTACAGGACGCGTGGAGCGGCCGAGCCGTCCCTCATTCGGAAGTCTGGGTGACGTCAGACGACAAACACAGTGGGCTGGGCCCTGACTGCTTTGTGACCTTTCCAAAATCACTTTCTGTTCTCTTCGCCTCTCTTTTTCTTGCCTGTAATTTAAACATTTTAATTCGGTACTTGTCCATGTTTCTTTAGGCTTTACAATGTTAGGGGTGAGAGTGAGCTCTGCATTTGTTCGTGGAGCAGCAGCCAGTTGGTAGGGATTTGACGGTTTCGACACTCAGATAAATTGTAGCTCTGCCCTGGAGGCAGAATCCAGGTGTGTTCAGTCCATCGTACAGCGGGGGGCTCAGTTCTGAGGATGGCAGCAGCAATGCCCTGTTTGTAATTTTAGTAGCTCGTGCCTTTCCTGGTGAGTGTATTCACCAAGCCTCAGAGATATTTATGCCATTATTTGTTTTACTCAAAGACCAAAAGACTTGGCCTCTCAGAATTACATGTGTTTTTTTTTTTTTTTTGCACCAAGTCTTGATAAACAACAGGGTATGCTAATAATAAACATTATGAGGATTCTTTATGATAAAAGTACATCTATGCAAAATTCTCTGGGCACCTAAGAACGCCAAACTGAATATATTGTCTAATAAAAGGGCAGCCCAGCTCTATAAATCTCAAGCATAGTAAAGAAAAATTCCCCATAACCACTACCAACTGCGTAATAAATAAAGCAACTATTCACCCATGTAAAACAAAGGAAATAAGGAGCTTGAAAAATCACCAGAACTTTGTATCTGAGGACTTTAAAATGGAAGTTAAAATCCTAGAAAGGTGTGATATGCTGAAATGGTCTACAAGGCACTTGAATGTTAAACCAAGCCTCCTCTTAGGTACTGGGCAAGCCGACTACCCACTGGCAGCTCTACTGCAGCTGAATTAGTCAGACTAGGATATGTGTGCTGTAGTCATACACGCACTCCCAACATTTCAGTGGCTTCACCCATCAGGTTAAACTTCATGCTCATGTTAAATCCAATGCAGGTTCAAGGTTTGTAGCTCTCATCCATGTCAATTTGGTGATCCAGGTTGTATCTCAGCTTTTCTCTCAGCAACTTTGACATCTTGGTGCTTTTTATTCTCATCAGATACAGAAAAAAGATAAGAGAGCATGAAAGACTCACATCTTTTCATAATGTGAGTCTTTAGGAAGGACTAAGAATAATGTATGCTAATTCTGCTCATTGTCCACAGCCCAGAACTAGCCACACAGCCCTGACTTTCCAGGAGAGAGACAAACAGAAAGCTACATGGTGAGCATTGCTGTTTTGAGACAGCAGATCCCTTTTAGGGTGGATGGTGAGTCTACTTCTTACCCTGCTGCATGACCGTAAAGCCTGCATGCCTACTTAGACTATAGCACACCCAAGAGTGAACACTTAAAACCGTACTTCAAGTGGTAGGGCGTGTCAAAGGTCAAGTGGAATAAGGACAGTGAAAGAACGGGCCTACCTCAAAGCAGAATCCAAAGATGAGTTTATAAACATCACCAAAAAAAATATGCATCCAGGTACCACAGTATCTTTGCTCAAATTCTGACACCAACAATTAATTAAACTCCTTTTTCGTCAAGCTGTTTCATATTTTTTGTTTCGGATTTCCCATTATTTAAACAGACTAACACCTATTTGCCCAAACACTATCAGATGTGAGTTATGAGGGTTTTTTAGATGCTAGGTCTGGAAGTCTGGTCAAAATCATTACGTCTTTTGTAAGTGCACCACGTTGACAGACTGAGTTGGTAGACCCTCTGGCAGGCTGATAGGATGTTTTCAGCAGCCCGTGACAGATGACCTGACTTAATACGGGCTTCAACAATGAGGACGCTCTTTGTCTTTCACAATGGCAAGTCAGAGGAAGGCTACTATGACAGGTCTTTAATGACTGAAGTCTGTGTCATATCTCCGCATTGATGTTCTTCGTGACAACTTCACCCTCGGTCCATTAGCAAGGGAACTGTGGCGGTGCCAGTGTCATACCCAGACAAAGTGGCTAAGATCAGGAAGAAGGGTCATTATCCACTGGTAATCTTTCTTCAGCCTGAGGAAATATTTACACAGATTCCCCCCTTCCCTCCACTCTCTTGTAGAAATTCCCCAAAGCTTATCACCAGAATTGGGTCACATGACTATTTCTAAATTAATCATTGGCAAAGGGACTAGGATCAATATGATTGGCCAGGACTCATCATTACATTGCATGGAATTTAGGATGTTAGGGAATCAACCAGAATAACATCTAAGTTCACTTGGTTTCCAATTCCTGGAGCAGCATTTCCTTTCTAATGGAAAGCTTCCTTATTCTGAGAGCATCTACACAGTGTTCTGTTGGAATCTCACAAAGACTCTTAGCTCTGCTATTGCTGTCAAGGGAATCATACCTGACACCTGAGCAGGAATCTCAGGTAGACCAAGACTGGGCTAGCCACCTGGACTTGTGATCAAATGAGCACATTTGAGATTTAGATTAAATCCTTGACTCAGCCACTAGCCATGAACATTGCAAGATGCTTATGTCTCTTGTGTTTCATTTTCTCTCTATGAAACAGGATATTAAAAGCTAACTCATGAGTCTTTTGAGATGATTGAATTAAATAATGTAGCATTTGTGGCACATGGTAGGCACTTGATAAGAGTTATTACTGGTAGTAGTGTTAGTATCAGTATAATGAAGAATTAGAAAAAGAAAAACCATTCTCACTATCTTATCCTGTATCCTTTTTCTCCTGTTCATGTTAGGCATTTATTATCCTATTTCCTTTTCAACAAACCCTGTGTAAACATGGATGATTCTCATGTTGTATGCAAATATGCCTTGAAAAATATGTTTGTCCACAATGTTAAAAAAGGGGCATTGTTAGGTAAATTTGGGTAAGAACAAATGATGGAAAGTTAATCAACCATTAAAAATGATGCTTGTGTAGCATTTTTAATAACATGGAAAATGACTTACGTTACAATATTTAAAATGTGTTTCCAAAGTGTGTGTGTATGTATGTGTATGTGTGTGTGTATAAAATCTAAACTATACAAAGAAAAGTATTCAGAGGAAAAACACCAAATTTAACAAATTTTGGCTCTCACCAGTCAGATCCCACGTGATTTATTTTGTTCTGTAATTTCATTTTATCTAAACTTTCCTTCTTGAGCTTATATTACATATTTAAATAAAACTATATTGGATATAGAGGTAATATACATGCACAGAGAGATTTAGACATGTACATATTATCATTTATCAAGGTCTTACCACACATACCTGGTTTTGTGTTAAACTCATTATAGAGGCATCACCTCATAAATTTTCTGCTAGAATCTTGGGGAATAGGTACAATTAGTGATGAAAGTGGATTTTACAGGAGGAGGTAAATTGCTATTATTACCCACTTCTATGAGGGACCTGGCATTGGAGACCCTAAGTGTTAGCGCCCAACACTCATGCTTTGGATCAATCCAAATACTTCACCTTTAGAAAGCAGAGACTCAGAGGTAAATTTCTAACTGGGAACAGTACAGAGGCAAGTTAAGTACAGAGTCAGGTGCTCTCAAGGTTCCATTCAATGAAGAGAGTCTTTGATTCTATGGATGAGCAAAATGGCAGGCACATTTTGGATTTGTGAGTGCCCAGCAGAAACTGATGTGCAAAGAGGTAAGAAACACCTGGTCTTAGTAGAGATGGAATGGGGGGAAGCAGTAGGAATACCATGAGAATCCCAAAGTGGCATTTTGATCTTTCTATTATACTGCTACAGAGCCACAATAAGTGTTGGCTAATTCGAAGGGAGACTGCTGTATACTTTATTTTTCAGTCCATAGCTTTCTTTTCACACAGTCATGGAACATCAATATACTTGCATTTCAGCCTATGGAACAACACTTGGTAACTAAGGATGGAAGCTGCTTTTTCTTGGAGGGTAAAACACATGTGATTTGTTTAACAGTCAAATCATTAAAAATACTAATTAAACTGAAACAGCAAACACGAGACATGCAACTAACCAGGGCCAGCTTATGTCAAGGTGTAGTTGAGATTGGGGCATTTTTAGTACGTTGGTGACTCTATGAAGGACCAATAATGAGCTAGGCAGAGCCTGAACTAGATTATATAGTCAGAGTTAAGTCCCGTCTTCTACATTTTGATGTGCACCAATGTGATGATCGGGCTACACAGAGTCTTCCTTTGAATTTAGAAAGGCCTTAACTGTCGTGTTGGAAAGAGAGAACTCCCACAAAAATGCAGCATGTCCTTTCTGCTAATGCCGACAGATTTTTGTGTGTCATGTTGAAGAAATACAAACGTAAGGACTATATTTGTTTAGAGCAGATGTATTTTGGTGACATAAAAAGGACAGAACTCAGTGACTGTAATGTGCACTGTGCAACACATTATTTTTCAATGTCAGTCTCAAACACTAGATGCTGCCTGAAGCAAAATGTGACGAGGAAGTGAAGTTGGACGTGACACTGACACGCTGAAGTCTCTCAGCTCTTGATATGATGACAGCAGAACCTTGAAGACATTTGGGACTTGGTCACGGGGGAAGTCCTTAGGAATCATACAGTGAATATTACACAGAATATGTATTGTTTCTACCTGCTCTGCACTCCTCTCTCTTTCCATTAGCAAAAATACTC
This sequence comes from Glossophaga mutica, assembly GCA_039655065.1. NCBI lineage: Eukaryota > Metazoa > Chordata > Mammalia > Chiroptera > Phyllostomidae > Glossophaga > Glossophaga mutica. Next base: position 12,653,594 of record CM077315.1, on the reverse strand, counting down.
AGATTCTAGAGACGCTGCCTTTGGTCTATCTGGGTGTGCTCCAGATAACTCTGTATGCAGTGCCAGGAGTTAAGTATGTAACCAGGTTTTGTCAACTAGAGTCTCACGTCTCTCAGGCCTCGAGGCTTGATTCAGGGACAGTGAGATGGCCCGGACAGGGCCAATCTGAGTTGACAGTGCCAAATAATGTTTCTTTTAAAATTTTAAGGGAAGATGCAATTTTCTATTTAACTTAGAAATCCAAAGATACAGGCCTAGTTACTGTGGGACAGGGAGCTCGTCCCTATGTAAAAATCACTTGCTTAAGACCAAAAACAACAAAGAAGCACACAGAAAGTAAAGTGATGAAGAAAAGCCTTATTCCAAATACACGGAGTGAGTCCCTCATTCCAGCCAATTCTGAAGTCATAATCTGGACTTATTAATTATATGAATCAATAGTTACTTCTTGTTTTTTCCTTTTCATGTTGGGTTCCTTCCATACGAACATAAGAATTTGCATTAGTACCAATGTATGCATATTGTGTATGAAGTCTGTCTGGAAGAAGTGCAGTCATTGTTAATATAATGAGAATAGTTTGCACAACATCAGTGTAATGTGGCAGCCAAGGAGAGTGCACTGGAATGAGCATGTGTGGACAATGTCAACTTCACTGTACCAATCAGTGGGGGTGGTCGATGCTATTTAGTGAGCTGTGTAATATGGTTGTTGTATTCAAAATGAGCAAGTAGAGAACAAATCTACATCAAGTTTTGTGATAAACTTGAACATTCCTCTGTGAAAACTATTTGGATGATTCAGAAGGCCAAAGCTATGGGCAACTGGTGATTGGCAGCTTCATCATGACAATGCGTCCACTCATGGATCACATCTTGTGCAAAGTTTTTTTTGGGAAACATCAAGTCACCCAGGTTACTCAGTCCCCCTAAAGCCCCCTACAACTTCTGGCTTTTCCCAAAATTAAAATCACGTTTGAAAAGAAAGACATTCAGGGAAATATAACAGGGTAGCTGATGGCCATTGGGAGAACTGTGTGAGGTCCCAAGGTGACTACTTTGAAGGGGACTGAGGCATCATTGTCCTATGTACAATGTTTCTTGTATATTCTTCAATATATATCTATTTCTCATATTAAATCGTTAGATACCCTCTGGACAGACCTTGTATATAGATGGTGTCATATGTAATATATTATATATTATGTTATAATCTCAGAAAACAAATAACCCAGTTAAAAAATAGACAGAAAACCTAAATAGACGCTTCTGCAAGAAGACATGCAGATAGGAAACAGACATGTGAGAAGTTGTTCAGCATCACTAGTCATCAGAGAGATGCAAATTAAAACCACAACGAGATCCCCTCACACCTGTCAGAATGGCTTTCATCAATAAACCAACAAAGAGCAAGTGCTGACCAGGATGTGGAGAAAAGGGAACCCTTTTGAGATATAGATTACAGTGTAGAGAATATAGTCAATAATGTTGTAATAGCTATGTATAGGGTCAGGTGGGTGCCTGAAGTATTTTGAGGAGGACCATCTGTTAAAATACATGATTTTCTGGACACTATGCTGTACATCTGAAACTAATGAAGAAAGGTTTTTAATGTAGACTATAATTGAAAAAATAAATTTCACATATATTATCACACATTATAATACATTATATATATGATGTATGATATGTACATCTATCTATATAGAGATAGTTTAGATATAGTTTATATCATACTCAGGTGTACGAATGTAGGAGTAATATGAAGGAGGATTTTACAACAGTAAAAAATACTAAACTGGTAAACTAGTAAGTGGCAAAATAGTGTTGTAATGTGCACATTAAAAACAAACACAAATATCTTCGCAGTTTCATTGTCAAGTGGACCCTTCCATTTTAGAATTAATAAAAAGAGCCAGGATCTCTTGTAACAGGTTATAGAAGATGCTGAGATTCAGCCCCTGGAAAGTGGGTGGGCATCCAACCTGCTGGGCTGACAGCTGATAATGGCATTTGGCTGTCAGTGTTTTGCAGTTTATAAAAGAGACAGTGATCACAGACCAAAGCTCGTGATATGGACCACTGCACCAGAACAGAAAAGACAACGATGTGTTCAAGCTTATCAGAGATTTCTATTAGTAGCATAAGAACAGCACCGCATGCTGACTGACCTACATGGAGCATGGCCCTGCTAAGCGGGGGTAAATTCCAGAATTGTTCGCTAAGAAAGGAGCACCTCATAGCTTCATCGCAGGCTGTATGTTGCACAATCATGGAAAGGCTGTAAAACCCATTCATCATAATCAATGCTCTGCTTACTGCAGTGAACAGTCAGCTTCTGAGAACAGTGTGTTCTCAGGTATCATTGATTCCATCCATTTCTTTTGTTCATAAATTGATAGAGAGCCCTGCCTTTCTTTTCCTTCAAGAAGCAAAGTGACTTCCTTAGAGATAATTATTCATATTTTTTTCAAGTGTGCAAAATGAAAAAAAAATCCGTTTCCTTGTAAGTGAAACAACAGTTTGATTGACTTCAAAGTGAGTGTACGGTAGATAAACTCAAACACTTAAAGGCACTGAGTCTGCATCAGTCAAAACCAGGATGGGCACAATGGTTAGAGCGAAGTTACATCCTTTTATTAGGGAACTCAGTGTGACTCAAAAGCCTTGGATGTTGTAATTACTTCACTGCCATTTTTTAAAAAAAAGAAAGAAGAGTTACAGAAAAAGAAGGAATGAACTCCTCATGTGAAGTGACAATGCATTTGCAACATCTGGTATCTTCTTTCCATGGATGTTTTCACACTGGAGATAGCAGTGTGGGGGGAAAGTAAGTGTGGTACCCTTCGCCAATGCTGATGGGACAGAGCAGCACATTAAGTGTGAGCTTTTACACTGCTGTGTCCCAAGTATTAGCATCTGGAGCAGTGCCTGGCATGTAGTAGGAGCCCAAAAATATTTTTGTGAAAGAAAGGATGAAGGAAGAGCCCACTGATGCAACAGAAGAGAATGATACTGCAATCCGAGACTGTCTAATATGCAGAGGTATCATCCTTCCCCACAACTTGCAAAATCAGCGCTGCAGACCACGGTGCCACACAGAATCTCCATCACTTTGCACATCCAAGCAAAGACCTGGAACCACGTACATGTGAGTAATGATGTGTGTGTGTCTCTTTCAACAAGGTTCCTCATTTTCCCCAAAGTCATAGACAGAAGTCATGGACAATAGAAAAAAGTTCTAAGAGAAGAAACCTAGCACAAAATAAAATAAAGAATAGATAAGAAATAGTGTGACACTGTTTCATATATTATTAGAAGTCTTTTGAATATAGAAATATAATGATAAATCTTTCATTGCTTATTCATGATATATCTAAAAATTATAACTAACCCAAGTGGTTTTTAGGAAGAGGTGTAAAGACCTAATTTGAGAACCAACAGCAGGGGTGTGGGGAAGGCTGCAGTGGTAAGGGTAGGTACCACTGATGTGGAACAAGTGAGCATAGTGGTCTAAAATCCACAGAAGCCATCAGAAAGCAGAGACCGGTCACTTGCAGGTTGTGTTGCGCGGTCCTTTCATGCAACCTCTGACCTTGCAAAAGCACTCTGAAGGAGGTGGCAGACTCTCCATTTAGCCCGTGCTCTGTTCACTGCCCTCTGCTTCTTGCTGTGCCAAGACCTCAGTTAATCTTGGACTCTCATTCTCAGGGTTCATTTGGGGCAAATCACAGGGTTCTGCATCTTTGAGGAAGCAGGGCAGCTGCCATTGGCTGGGCACCTGCCTTTGAGAGGGAGCACTCAAAGAGCTGGAGAGCCCAAAGTCAGGGCGAGGGGAGTGTGCATGTGCAGGGGAAGTCAAAGATTCTAGGTGTCTGTTAACTCCAACCTCAGGAACTGGCCGTAGCCCCACGGAAGAATGAATATAACTCCAGTGCCAGAGCTCACAAAAATAAACCATCACGCTTTGAGTACTCTTGATTTGATTTCCTCAGCCAGGCATAGCTGGAGGAGAAATCCTATACATATCTAAGCTGTTTCTCCATTTTTTTGTTGGCAATACAAAAGCTCACGCACAGAAGGGCTTTAGTTTGCCCATGGAAAATCACGCTGGTGCACAGACAAGGGTACCCTAGCCCCCCTGAGTCTCAGCTCCTTCCCCCGTCAGACCTCAGAGGCTACACCTTCGGCTTTACTGCACTAGGATTTAATTTCATCTTCTTTCCCATTTCCTTCTGTCATGCTATTCATTCTCCATGGCTTTCTCTTCTTACCTGCCAAATCCCTCACTTTTAATTATTCCCTATTAAGCATAATTGATGGCTAGCTCATGGTTGGTCAAACAGTAGCTTTGTGAATGCTGCTGAGAGAAAAATAATGTCTGAAGTGAGGCGGATGAAGTTTCCACTCCAGGACAGGGGCTGTGGCACACCTGGAGTGCTGGCTTTCATTCCGGGTACCGCATGAATGAACTTTGACAAACAAATGGTGTTCAGAAGGAACTGGCAGGAATGGGGAAGGAAACAAAAATATAGGAAACGGAACTTGGAGAAGAAAATGAACAAAAGGATATGAGGGTAAAACTGAGGTATGTGAAGAAGCAGCCTGTGACAGAAAGATCTTTTTTTTCTCAGGAATTTAAAAAATGTTAATATATATTTCAATAAACTAAGATTACTTTGTAAAGGTCGAATTCACACACAACGCCCCCCCCCCTCGCCCCGCCAAATGAAAGGAAAATAAGCTTTATAGGATAAGAGTGAAATCCTACTCACTAGAAAGTCCAAAGAAATCTTGCAGAAGCCTCTGAATCACATGACGTGGGAGGGAATCAGTAAACTAAGGCCCCGGGGCCGAGCGCAGCCCGCTGCCGTGTTATTGGGCCTTTCCTCATCTTTCCACTCACATACCGTCCGGGCCTGCTTTAGCTCTACCGAGCAGATCTGAGTGGTCACAACAGAGACTATACGGCCACCCCCAAAACCTACAATATTTACTATCTCTCTGTTCAAAGAAAACTTTCGCTTGTCTCCTCTGTACAAAAATCCCCAAGTGTGCAAATCGAGACCCTGAGAGGTTCAGTTTCCTGACTTTGTCTTGCTGACTTTTTAAAAGAGAGTGATCTCTATTTGGAAGCAATGGAGAAGAAAATGATTCAATTTCTAAAAATATTTTGTAGAAACACACCCTTCTGAATAAGTACTATAAAGAGAATTATAGCTTGGTGGAGAATTTATGGATTACCTTATTAAAATAATCATGAGTGGGAGGCATTAATATTCCAAGTTTAACCGTTCATAATAGCTACTGCAAAGTCATTTTCGTGATCATCAACAAAATATTATTACCTAGTTCTTTTGGCAATACATGGAAGAATTTCGGATTTCATCTCTCTAATGTATGCATACAAAGCACATTGAAGGAGGAAACGAGTCACTGGAAGTTGCAATTTTTAAGAAATAAATGATAGATCTCTATGTAATGAAGCACACTCCAATTTTATAGAACCTTATTCATAGTCTTGGAATACGTTTGAAAGGTTCAGACATGTTTTTACTGTACCTGAAGCCAAGTAAGCCTTTTAATTGCAAACATTATGTTCATTTCCATATGCTCATAACTTCCAAGATGGTGAAGAACAGACATTTTGCAAGATTTATTGGAGTGTTATTTCCTGTAGGCATTCATTTGTTGAGTTTTTATGTGATGAATGCATTTCTAATTGGGATTATTTACATAGGCCTCTGGGCCCAGTTAGGGGTGGAAGGGAGGGACAGGGAGTCTCAGGTTTAATTGATTTTGCATCTGATCTAACATTTTCTGCAGTGGAGCAGAGTTCCCATTACGTCATTTCCGCCGCAGTTTCGGTGGGATGTAGGTAGCCTCCGTGGTTCCTGCCAGCTCTTAGTGTCTAAAATTCCGTATCGCAACAAAATTTATCTCTAGAACCCCTGAGTATATGTTAAAGAACAACAACAGAAAGAATATAAAGAGTTCCCAGACCACTAGTTTAGACGGAGGATTTGTTGACTTTGTCCGTTGGATTAGAATGAGGAGGGAAGAACAAACCTAAAGAAATGATTTTTTTTTTCAAATGCGGATGGTGCCCATCCTAGTGAGGTCCTTCGTAAAATGAAGATTTAAAGAAAAAAGTTCATAAAGAGATTTTTTTCTGGAACCTGTTTTTGTACATGGATAATGGGGGCATTCCTTATCTAAGACAGCCATTGTTTTTCAAGTGCCACCGTCATTCTGGGTATCTATCTTGCCTAAAATAGTTTGGCAATTCAGACTTAACAACAAAATCAAGGATAGCAACACAAAAACGGTCTAAGTCTGCAGCGGGCTGAAGAATTTTCACCCTGGGGTCTTTATTGGCAAATAGCTCGCATAAAAGTCACAGAAGTATCTGACAGGAGGGGTTGGGGACAGGCTAGGAAGAGACAAGGGAAGAAGGGAAGAAGGACAGGGCCTGCAGAGACTGGAGGCGTCCGTTCTGGGGAACGTGCATCCAGCAGAAGTCATGGCTAAGGCCGAAGGTTGTTTCACGATGGCCGAGAAGCAAGCATATTGCCGAATGTTGTGCGTGCTGGTTAAGGAAAGAGGCATTTGCCCTCACGACTGCATTTTTTAACCCCGAAGCCATCCAGTTTTTCCATGTCCTTGTGCGGTCTACGCTAAAATGCCATGGAAAGTCACAAACGCAGAGCCTGTCCTGGCTTCTTCCCTGTTCTGTGAGATACTGTGTTTTGTTTGTCAATTGTTATGTAACAATAGACAGCAACAAAAGCAATGGCTTAAAGCCACGATAATCCATTAATTCTTATGATGCTGAGTTTGGCTGATTGGTTCTTCTCCATGCGGTGCTGGCTGAGGCTACCCATATGGTTCGTTCAGCTGGGAGCTTACTGGGCTGGAACATTCTAGATGTCCCTCCAAGGTCTGGGTCCTTGGTTCTGGCTGTTGGCTGGAAAGCCTCGGTTATTCCCCATGTGCCCTCTTGCGGTCTTCCTGGCCCATTCTCACTCAGTAGCTTGGATCCACATTGCTTTATATTAAAGTAAATGTGGACACTGAACACATCTCTCAAAAGGCTAGTCCCTGCTCTGGCACAATACTGCTTCTGCCCATCTGTTCATTACGCACAGCCGGGGTAAAGACACTCAGCCACTTGGCAGGGGGACCTGCGGCTTTCCGTCTGATCTGTGCTTTCTTTGGAGATACTCTACTACATCCTGATTAATGGAAGAATTCGGAAAATAGCAAATTATAATTATACAAAACTACTTTCAATGTTTATGTTTTATTTGGGCAGTGGGAAACAGATGAGTAGATGTACTGGTAACATAAAGAACGGCAACGGGGAAATGAGAAAAGCTCCCTGCACTCACAGGAGTTTGGAACATACTCGGGTAGACTTCTGCAAACGGCTTTCCTTCCTTCTCAGACTTGCAGAATTTCTGCAGGACTTTTCGGAGTTTTTAATATGCTAGTATGCATTGTTTCCAAAATAATGAGTACCTTGTATATGAGGGGGCATCCCTAAATGGATTTGATCATGGATCTCTCTCTCTTTTTTTTTTTTTTTTAACGTGGAACACTTTAAGGGATGTCCAAATTACAAAGCGTTTAATGGATTGCGTTTGGGGAAATGATGAAGCAACAGGAGAGAGGGCCAGAAAGATGGGACACGTGGCAAGCCCTCTGAGACCTTAGAGAATAAGAAAAGTAGAGGGAAAGCCTTCAAAGCACAATGGGACATGGAGGGAAATGCCCAGGATTTGCAGTCAGAACACCTGACTTTCACATCTAAGCCCTGTTGAGTGTAACTGAGCAACTGACTTCATTTTTCCAATCCCCAGGCCAATAGAAGTGAAATAATGGTGCTATTTTTACACAGATGGCTCAAGGGTTCAGCAGGGACAGGAATTATGATTTTGTGTGAGGTATAGTTTCCAAGATTTTCATCATGAAAGTACCATTTTTATTATTTTTCTGTTTACCCTATAACCTATGTTTGCTTAAACTTGGTCCACTAAGTATTTATGCACGTACCAGTTACTTTCATTTTTATTAACGACTTCTAAGACAAATTCCATTTTTGGTCTCCCTGGCGGCAGCATTATAGCAGGATTTTACAATGGGAATTTGGAAGAGGGTAATCAGATCTCCTGTTGACCATTTATCTCTTAGCTTTATTCCTGACACTGCTTTTGACAAAAGAGCACAATGAGGTAGGGAAGATAACAGTCACTTCAAACCACGATGATCGTGCGGCATGCTTTAAAAATGGTGTAAAGAAACTTTTAAGAGCTGCAAATTACTGGCACCCAGGCAACTGTACCCATCACTAGTTGCCTGTAGTGGTTTTACCTTCCACATTTCCACCAGGATGCATGAATATTTCCTTTCCTTTCCTTTCCTTTCCTTTCCTTTCCTTTCCTTTCCTTTCCTTTCCTCCCTTTCTTCCTCCCTTCTTCATCTCTCCCTCCCTTCCCTTCCTTTCTCTCACACCTCTGTTAATCTTGAAGGATATAGTCATGCAATTCCACTCCTTAACACTGAATGTCTTAATGTCTTGAAGTAAGCTGCTTCAAGACTTTGAATAGCGATATTAGCATTCTCTGCTGTAACAGAACCTGTCAATTTGCAGTTATTTAACAGTCCTTTCTGTTGGGAAATCTAAAAGTTAACATCACATTAAAGCTGGATTCAGATCCTGAGATAGTTCAAATATAGCCTTGTCTAGAAAAAGTCAGCCATTGTTAATATAATGAGAATGGTTTGTGTGACATCCATGTAACCTAGCAGACAAGTAGAGTGGACTGGAATGTGCATGTGTGAACACTGACGATTTCATTATACGAATCAGTGGGGGTGGTAGATATCACTGAGTAAGCACGTGTACTGTGTGGCCATCACATTCAAAATGACTGAGTGAGCAGAGCAACAAATCTGCATCAAATTTTGCATTAAGCCTGAATATTCCTCCATGGAAACTATTTGGATGATTCAGAAGGCTTTCAGGGATAATGCAATGAGTGCAGTGAAAATAAAAGTGCGTGACAAATGCTTCAAAGATGGTCAAGAATCTGTTGACAGTGATCCACATTCTAGTAGGCCTCAAATAAGTGGAACACCTGAGAATGTTGAACATGTATGGACTGCAATCAACAAAGATCAGTGACTGACAGTGCAAGAACCAGAAGCTGAGCTGGGGGTTCCAAAAACTACTATGTTGGAGATTTTGATGCAGGACCCTGGCACGAAACGTGCCATGGCAAAATTTATTCTGTGGCTTCTGCTACCAGAGCAGAAGGAACGTCATGCTGCAGTTGCTAATGACTTGATTCAAACCACTACTGATGAACCGGATTTCCTCCAGAAGGTCATAACCAGAGATGAACCATGGGTCTAAGGCTGTGATCTAGAAAGGAAGGCCCAGTCGTCCCAATGGAAGTTGCCTGGTTCTCCACGCCTGAAGAAGGTGGGGCAAAGTTGCAGCAAGATCAAGACCATGTTAACTGTGTTTATTGATTGTAAAGTTGTTGTCCATCACAAGTATGCCCCTCCAGAACAAATAATTAATAATAAGTACTAGCTCAATGTTATTCATCAGTTGAGAGATGCAATATGACCAAAACAGCTACTGCTATAGGCAACTAGTGATTGACAGCTTCATCACAACAACACACCTGCTCATGCATCACATCTTGTGCAGAGTATTTTGGCCAAACATGAAATCGCCCAGCTGACTGAGTGAGCCCCTGACAGCCCAGATTTGGCACCCTGTGACTTCTAGCTTTTCCCAGAACTAAAATCACCTTTGAAAGGGAAGAGATTTCAGACTGTGGATGAGATTCAGGAACATATGATGGGGTAGCTGATGGCGATTCCAGCAAAGGATTTTGCGGAGTGTTTTGAACAGTGAAAGAGTGGCTGGGAGACCTGTGTGAGGTCCCAAGGTGACTACTTTGAAGGCGACTGAGCCATCATTGTCCTGTGTACAATGTTTCTTGCATCTTGTGTCTTCTTCAATACATGTCTCTGTTTCTCATGTTACGTGGCTGGGTACCTTCTGGCCAGGCCTCGTGCTCTGTGGGATTTGTTGATGGCACTGCTGTTACAGGAGAATGGGGGATCTACAGTTATTTGTCTTACAACGTGGTGGGAAAACATACCCAATGGTGTAATATACTCTGGAAACATCACATTTTTTAGAGACTTAAAATGTATATTATCATCTTGAAGTCTCTGACAAGCACTAGAGCTAAGAAAACATTTACCTTACTGTCACTCAGAATTTTCATATGAATACCTACCAATATCCAGGAGTTGGGGCAAAGTAGAAGCATTTTGGAAAACCTCCTCTAAAGATGCTGAGAATTCTTCAGTTAATTAACTGTATTATTACAAATTAACAGCTTTTTCATGAATTTGTTCTATTTTTGTTTACTACTTCCTGCAAATTCTATAAACACCCACCCCCCTCAATCCCTGGCCTGCTTGGACTCAGTAATTGAGATACAAATTATAATTTTGTGTGGGGTGGTTTCCAGGTTTTTCATGATCAAATTGCTTTTTCATTCTATCAACCTCATGATCTCATTTTGCTCAGCAAATAAACTGCATTTATTAATAGCTCATTTGTTTCCTTATGACTATTAATCAGACACCTGCCTATCAATCAGAACATCTTACCAGCCTGAACTAACTAACCACAGTGACTACATGTCATTTCAATGACAACAAAAAAGACGCTGGTTATTGTTTTACTATTTAAACTGTGAAATATAATTAGGAATACATAGTTTTTAAACATGAAGTATAGCTCACAAACCCACTTCTTGTTCTTGGAACAGCCAAGCACATGGAACAGCGTTTCCAACTTGCACGTTGGGATCACCTAGGGTGGCTTGAAAGAGAAAGTCTTGCTGCCTCAGCTGCATCCCAAAGCATTCAGTTCTGAATCTGTCCAGTGTTTTTTGAAGGCTGTTCAGGTTATTCTCAGTTGAAATGAAGATTAACACTCTCCACCCCCTTTAACACTAATTATTTAAATTGTACAGATGAGACACAGATTTTCAGAGAGATGGAGTCACCTGTGTTGAACCAGAAAGTAAAGGCACCGCCCAATAATGGGTCAGCTCATTCCAGTCATTGTTGTCTTTGTTGAAAAGCATTTTTTGGTTTCATCTCCTCTCTTATGTTGTTTTATAATCTTTGCCATAATTTAAACCTTCCTGAAGCAATCATGTGGGATATAAAAATTTAGAATTTGGACAAGAATCCAGAAACTAATTCTTCTTAGTGACATCCCTTAGGGCGACTTATTTAACCTCATCTAACATTTAGTTTCTTTATTTACATTCCAATCAAAATGCCCATGTTATAGGCTTCTGTAAGGATTGAAAAATAAAACGGAAATCAAAACAGCCAGGACAGTTTTAGGTACATAGTCAGTGTTCAGTAAATGGTAGTTGATGCTGGATTACTAATTCCAAAATAGCTCTTTTTTTATTTTTAGGATAAATGCCAATGCTAAATTTCACATTGGAAGTGGTAAGAAAGTGGAAAATTTACTTTTAATTAGAATCCTGAAGTTGTGACAATATATTTTGATAAATATATAACATCTCATTTTACCCCGCCAAATATTATCAGAGAAATTCACTGATTATTTATGTGGGGTTTTTTTGGTGGAAACATTTGCATCATTCAGTCTTAGAAACTAACGTTTGCTCTAATAGCTTCTTGGATTAGTAGGAATGATATTAATGGTCTTCATCTTTATATTTAATCCAAATTTGAAGGACACAATGTTGACTGAATATATGCATAGTACAGAAAGGTTAAACAAAACAGTTTCTTAGTGATGTATTAATTCATGTAGAGCTGTACTTTTTTAATTCAGTTTATTTTTGAGTTAATTTTTATGTTTGCAGTATTTGAAAAATATTCAGCTTTCTGGAGTCAAATCTCTTAATATTCTCTCATGTCATTTTATTGCTTAGTAAGTAGAAAAGTCCTATCTCTCCGTGATTTATTATTTAACTATATTTGCTTCTTATTTAAAATATTTCTTTCAGAATTTTACATTTAACAATTTAATTCAGTTGGAATTAATTGTAACATATGTTCTGATACAAGGGACTATTTTGATTTTTAATATTGGTATTCAGAAATCATTTGGCATATGAAAGTAATTTTGAGTTCTTTTCAAGGTACTTGTGTCACTTTATTACTATGTTTAAAGTAGGTTAATGGATGTAATAGAAAAAGTCAGCAGGGCACACGAGGTTCCTCAAAATTCGAAGATACCTCCCTTCTGGGACCTACAATCCTTACTACAAGGGATCGCCCACCTGATCCTTGATTCTGCTACACCCCTTCATGTACAACTTGCTACACTTACATCCATGGATGCCTCCTCCTCAACTGGCAAATTTATAAAGCAGAGGAAAGAACAAATAACATCTCTGACAATATTCATAATAACTTCTGCATCGTTTTATTCTTGCAAAATTTTTTGAGTGGAACTTTCTTCCTATTTTCACACCAGACATTCCAAAGTTCTGAGATGTAAAGAATTTGGCCAAAATCACCTAGCAAGTGACCAAAAGTTGCTAATAGGACTCTATCGTGTAGACCTGTCTTAGGCGAAGGTCCACTTCCTTATATTCAATATTATTTTGCTTCTTATTTTAGCAAATTCACACAGTTTACTTGCCAGTTTGGACTTCTCTATTCATTCACACTTCTACATACACATATTAGTAGGCATCACTTATTTATCATGAATTATACTGTGGGTGTCGATACTCAGTTAGGATTTTATGAGTTTCTTCATAAAATGTGTCTTCAGTCATCAGCACAGGGCTGGACACATAGTAGATGTGATAACAATATATGTTGGATGGGTGGATGGATGGATGGATGGATGGACAAACACAATCTGACCACACAGTGCTGTCTATTCTATTATTTTACTTTCTATTTTAGTTATATTATACCCATCAGAATAAAATCCATTATAATGTATATATTATCCAAAATAATTTAGAAGGACTTTTATTTTAATCAAGGTATAGTGTTACAGTTGTGTGTTATCATATCTTTGCAAGAGACAAATTCTATTCTTTTTAGTATATCCTGAAAAGTTTGCATAGGAATTGTTTCTAAGCTATAAGATTATTTACTGCTGCAGCAAAGAGGAAACAAAATCAATTTCCCTCCAAAAATTTATGAGTGGTCTAGATAGGGCTTTAAGCTAATACATCTCTCAAGGAGATCTTTCTATAGACCCTTGCTGCTGCTGTATTTCTTTTAAATTACAGTCTACATTTCCTAATCAGCTATATCCAGACATTAAAGCAAAATTTATGATAAAAACAGAAAAGCCTAAAGTCCTTGAACTCCATTGGTTTGAAAAAACACTTGATGACAAAATTGTCCGACAGTTGATTTTCCCCATCAATCGTGTTATCTCAATATTTTTGTTAGTCAGAGAAAGAAGAGGGAATTTTCCACATTTTATTCTGTCAAGTTGAAGGCAAGGAAAGCTTTCTGCATGACTAGCATCAGAAACACGTGTTTAAACATCTCATTACCAGTATCCTTCTTTTAAAGCATGCTCCTTTTAGTGTATTCGATAGCAGGAAAGAGGAATGAGAATTTATGTGATCGTCGCCAATGCTCTAATATGGCAAATTTGGTCTAGATTACATCTTTGACACTGACAGGTGAGAGGTGGGAGAGCAAACCACTCCCATTTTTTTACTGTGAATATGAAAATCTCACTGAAAGGCATCTGACTCAGCATCACTATCTTTTACAATTAAAAATATTCAATGACATTGCCATTTTGTCCTGGATAAAATTAGCATTTGGCTTGATGGACTTAGCAAAGCAATCTTCCCTCTCTAACCCTTTGAGGGCCTGAAGGGGGCAAAAAGTTGGCGGAGGAAGGAAGAACTTGCCCGTGCTTGAGCTACAACACTCATCCCATCTTTCCTGCCTTTGGTGCCCTCGGTTCTCAGGCTTTGGGGCTTGGACGGAATCACACCACTGGCTTCCTGGGTCTCATTTGAAGACAGCAAGTGGGGGGACTTCTCAGCAGCCTCTGTAATTATGTGATCCAGCCCCTTACAATACATCCATTTAATAAATCTGCTATTGTTTCTATTTCTCTGGAGAACTCTGATTCAAACAGGATGCATTCTTATGGGGAACACCACCGTGCAAACCCCATGAATGCAGAACTGCCCTGGTTGGAGCAAGGACGGGGACTGGAGACCTGTCCAAGCACCTCTTTCCCAGATCTGACCCTAGTCGGTCCTCAACTGCACAGACTACAGTTTAAACCCCACCACTTCCTTCTTCAGTGGTGGAAATGGAGACTGGGAGAAGTCAATGGACCAGCATGAAACGGGGGATTTACCTTATGTAACAGCCAAACCAAGCTTTTGTAATTGAGTTTCCATCTTGAGAACTTGGAAAATAAAGTATCTTTTTCAATGGAAAGAAACTGGAAACATGGGAATTGTGTCACTGCGTAGTAACGTAAGAATTTGGGGAAGGGAAAGAGCGGTTGCACTTGTTCCAACCTTCTGATTCTCAATACGGAGGATTCAGAGAGGAGAATAAAGAAAACCTCACGTTTCCTTCCCTGCCACAAAACGTAGAATAATTTAATATGCTGTAAGTCATTTATAAGTATGGCCAAGGGGATAAGAGGCATTATATTTTAAAATTATATGGGTGAGGCTAAGTCTGCTCCTGTCAACTGCTGGTCTCAATGTAAATGTCTACATAGCATTTGCTTCAGTCAGTTAGTTTATGAAGGGAAGGCCTGTTTGTTCTCTCATTGGCTCTTTAGGATAATATTCTATTTTCTTTCTTTTTAATCAAAATAAGATATTTTATTCGTCACCATTAAACACCTGAATTTTAAGCAGATTCTTGAACTGGGGGCTCACATCTACCAGCTCATTAACTTGAGCACCTGTCTCCTCCCCTGTAGCTTTTCACTGTGAAGCTCCATGAGTTTTCCCAGGTCGAACACCGGCTTCTTCTGCATTCTGCCTTTTCTAACAAAGACATCATGCAGCAGGTAAGCGGACTGGCAGGCCCTTTCGGTCTTTTCCCAGGTTATCTGGAATCAGTTACTGATCACTGTTTTCAGGTCATTTGCACCTCGAGGGCTGTGATTTCCATTATTTTCTTCTGGAATTCAGGGAACTTGTTGATACCGAGCCTAAGAGGCCTTGCTGAATATTTTTAGTAACACCAACACAGGATAGGCGAAGCAAACAACCATCAGGCTTTACATCAACGTGAGCTTCAACTGTGGTCTGCCATTTTTGACCACGGAGTACATTTTGTCATGGGTAAGTTCCACGCCATGGAACTTAGGCAATTTATGCCCTGAACATCCTCAGGAATTAACCTAAATTTTTAAATGCAACTTCATCATTCTGTAGATCAGCAAGGTTCACTTCAAGAACTCCACCTTGAGACCATAAGATGCAATTTTGTTCCTCGAGTCCTCATGGTGAGTGTTGTTCCAGTATTTCTTACATTGAACACAGCTGGGGATTTCACTTCATACAAATCTTTCTTAGAAAATGGATCCACCACTTTTTCCTTGGCCCCCTTTCTGCTGCCTTTCGTAAGGCAATTGTTCTTGCTGACCCCATGGTGCTGCTCAGGGAGCCAATAGGGTCTGTTCTCTTCATCTGTGTTGCAGATGGCCCACAGTGTTTCTCGTTTGGTTGCACTGCTTTTGTTTTTGGTATCTGACGATAAACAGAGTATGTGGACTTATTCTGGCCTTGTTGTTCACTTCAGCCTCTCTTTCAAAGTCCCTGGGATGCTCCCTGTTGTAAGGTTCAACTTTGCCGTAAGAGGAAGGATTGCGTGTGCTCTCCAGCCCCTGGTTCTCCGATGCCGTGAATGATGGGAGAGGATGAAACTCATAGCTGGATGAACCCTTGCGAGAGCTCTCTGTCACCAAGGCCCTGACTCGACTTTCACTAAGGGCTTGTTTCCATCTCCAGGAGTGCTGTTGTCTGCCATCTTCTTTTGCTTCTTTTGCCCAATAATCCTCTTGAAGTTCCACACTTTCTTTAAAAAGGAACATTTCTATGGGGGAGGAGTATTAAAAGTAGCAGGTCCTGGGAAACCCCTCCCCACCTGGCGCATGATCAAATGACAAGTTGGCATTCAGTGTTCGGGGTGTGGTAGGTAACAGCTTGTGGCATATTTAGCATATTTCAGAGTACGAACATGTGAAATAAGGGCCAAAGAATGGGAGAATCAATTAGGGATCCTCCCACTTACAACCCTTTTACTCTAAGCCCAGTGCTTTTCCATTTACTGCCTTCAGAACTGGGGCACATAGAAATTCCTCTGAAATTGTGGGAGTAAAATTGACAGTCGTATCTACTTTTCAGAGATGTGATTTCTCACTTGTGTCAGTGTCTTCGCAGGTATTTTGGCAGACAGGTGGGAAGGATGCCATCCAGAACTGCTTTCCGAATGCCCTGCTATTGGAGCATCATCACAGCTATCTATTGATAAAGGGTGGATAGGACAGAAATGTTCCGTGCTCAGCTCCGGAGGGTTTTGTTTCCCTCTTATACAAACTGCTTTATGTCAGAACACAAGTTTATCCGAAATTAATGTGTTAGATATGCAGCAAGCCTAAGCGACTTAATTTTGGATGTAGAGACATTTTCGATGATTAAGTATTAGTATGTAGACACTGAAGGGCCTCTCAGGAATGTCGGAGCTCCCAACCCTCCTCCATGTTTTGTCTAAAGCAGGATTTAGAGGTTTTTAATAGACTTCAGAAAGTCTAGAAATCTCCATATATACAGCTTCGCCTGACCTGATTTATTGGTGGATTTCCTGTGGAATTTTTATGCGACACTTGATTTGTCCGGTGGGGCTTGTTAACTCCTGATTGGGTAAATTTCCAGCCAAGATTAAGCACAAACAAAGCCAAAATTCATTTATTTTAATAAGGCAAATTGAGGTTCTGAAGGTCTGGTGTTTCCTTTTTTAAATAAACTAGGCTGTCAGGAGATTCTTTGTAAAATATTTGGTGGGAATTAAAGACAAAGTAAATTTAATGCTCTAATTTCTGGGTTACTCGTTAAAGTTTTTAAATGAAAACTGGTTCTGTGTGCAAGTATTATGTCTGAGTTTCCCCCTTCCTGCTCTTTTTAAAGGCTCATAGGGGAAACTGCTAGAAGTATTTCTCCTTTTCCTTAGGCCTGTCGACTCATGATCTCATGCTATACTCAGCCTCCGTACAGGGATGGCATTTCTGCTGATGTTAAACAGATGAATAAGAATTTTCTAGCCAGAGACAAACTAATGATATATTTATATTAGAAACTGTATAAGCTCCTTATATATTTTTCATGATTTATTTCTCATACACACACAAAAATGCCTGTTCTAATGGAAAAAGAGACTTTTCTTAGAGAAGTGACAAAGTGTGACAAAGAGGAGAGAACTGCCCAAAGACATTTAGGAGATAGACCTAACGGTGGGAGAAGGCTGTCTGGGAATACAACAGGAGAAGGGAGAAATCAACAGTGTCGTGTTCTGGCTTGGGCGAAGCGATGACAGGTTTACATGTGGGAAAGACATAAAGAAGGGTAGATTCTTGGTTAAAAGGTGAGAAAGTTAATAAACTAATATTTGGGTATGTTGAGTTCAAGATACCTTTGGGACACCCAAGAGGTTACGTTGACATTTTAAAATATATATCTGGAGTACAATAGACAGCTGAAGATGTAGTTATACATCTGGGAAGAGTCTGCAGAAAAGTGTATTAGAAAGTCTGGATATCAAGATTGTAATGTATATTTTATCTAGTTTCCCTTTTATAATCTTGACAGTAATCACTCAATTTGTATTTTTGAATGACTGAATGAATATATAAGTAAATCAGTGAGTGAATTAAAAATATTATTAGAGAGAGGAGTTACATTGTGGTGAATGAAAACAATCAATATAAAAAAGAAAACAATATTTTTAACGAAGAAATCTTTCGGCACTCAATCATTAATTATCTATGTGTAATGTTCTATGCTCACTCATTCAGCAAGTTCAATTCTTTAACAGTTTTGAGTCCTCGACTTTTCTGACAATTCTCCATCAATTAGAAATTGCCACAACGCTGCTTAACAAACCACTCCAAAATTACTGCCTTAAAATAATAATGACTTATTTTTGCTCTCACAGCTCCTTTCACATTGGTTGGGGTTCAGTTTATCCTCCCTGAGAGCTCCTTACAGCAGAAGCATGAGGGGCAAAGACCTGCCCTTCACGCACATTCCCAAGCTCCTTGCAGCCTGTCTCATATTGTCCAAAGAGATCAAATAAAGGGGCTCAAACTCAGGGGGCAAAGAAGTTCATTCCCTACATGGAATCATAGAAAGGGGCTGAATATTTTCCAACAACAGTCCTATTGACCACGTTTGCCAAAATCAGTCCTGGAGTTTCATGGTCTTCCCGACACGTCGGGTCAGTAAATTCCCTACTGGATAGTTTTCCTGGAATGTACCATCATTTATAAGGGGTATCACTTCCCATATTCCTGCCAAAGGACTCGCTTTACCTTACAGTTTTCATATATTACATGAGCTCTGACACTAGGAAGCAGAAAACTTTATATATTTTCGGAGTAATTAGTCGTTACATATTTCCAAATTTCCCTATGCTATTTCTCTTCAGGTTCTCCTTTTCTGCTCCATTCCAGCTGTTCCCTATGTACTACTGACTCTCCCATTTCCACTTCCTGAATTATACACCCGAACTATGTTTAGATTCAAGTCATCTCCTACTCAATTAAGCCTGCATATCATTCAACATAACATTCAACTAATGTGTATTTTCATGATGTCAAACATCTACTTGGACACTGGTTGACTATTTCATTAACACGACAAGTACCTATTGAGCCATCCTCAAGGCCACATACATTAGCACACATGTAAAAGGTGAACCAGGAGAGAAGGACTTTTGGCCCTCATACTAGTGAGGTCAGAGAGAAAAGAATCATAAAACTAATCTGAGATATAGCTAAGAAAAATTTAGATAATAGTGAGTACCATGCAGCAAACTGTAGGGAATGATTTGACGGACCGTAGGTGGATGTCCTGTTTGGAATGGGGGCTTGGAAGGCTTCACTGAAGAGGTGACATACAAGTTAATACTTGAATGGTGAAGTGAATACTTGAATACTTAACAAATATGCAAAGATTGCTGAGAAGGACATTCTAGGCAGGGAGCAGCTGATGCAGCGATCTTGGGGTGACAAGAATGGCTTTGGCAAGGCTGAGAAACAAACAAGACCGTTGTGGCTGGACCATTAAGAGGAAAAAAAAAGTGGCTTGTTTCATGGTATTGGAGAAAGGCAGGGAGAAAACCATTGAAGGGCTTGTGGCCAAGGAAATGAGATTTAGATTCCCTTCTAAGAATTATGGAAAGACACTGGACACTTTTAAAGATAGGGACTTTTTTTTAAAAGTACACTTTGGCTATGTTTTGGAGAACTGATTGCATAAAAGTTGCCAGGTATGGAAGAAGAAACCAAAATTATGAGGCCAAGGTAGCACTGTAAGGGAAAAAAAAAAGATCAAGTTTTATAGTTTGTGTTGTTTTGTTTACTGAAATCAAGAGTTGTATTTAGGCATATTAAGTTAGAATGTTCTGATTAGACATCTGACTGGAGCTGCCAAATACGTACTTGAATTCAAAGGTCTGGAAATCTGTCAAGAGATCAGGGCTATCGATTATAGCTTTAGCAATCATAGAAACACGGTGCTGTGGTTTAATTTCAAGGTATGAGGACATCTTGGATTGAGATTCAGGTCGGTGCTGATGCTAAAAGGAGTCCCTAGACAATTAACTTCCAACGAGTGCAGAACTCTTCACTGCTCTTCTGTGCGCAGAGGTAGTTCAAACACAAGAATAGTGTGGGAAATGTAGAAGCTAAAGAACTTATGACACATGGACATGAACTAAAGGGGAGAATGTGGGTGGGAAGGGTGTGCAGGGTGGAGGGGAATGATGGGGGAGAAATGGGACAACTGTAATAGCATAATCAATAAAATATATTAAAAAAACAAAACAAAAACAAAAACAAGATAAGGCAAGGGACAGCTGTCTGCCAAGGTTTAACAGTTCTTGAGTTTGGCCGTGCACTACTTAACTAAATGGATTTCCTGCTACTGCTCTACCCAAACTGGCCACTCCAGGCAATCAAATCTCCCTGGGACCATGGTAACCTTTTTCTCACATCCAAGTAAATTCTCCTACCTGTTCTTTTACTTAAAATCCTATTTCTGTCCTTCTCGGTGCCTTCCAATTTTACTCATTCTCCAGGGTGTTAAGTACATTAGTTTACAAAACCTTCTCTTATTTCCTCTATCTCGCATCGATATCTCACCTTATTTTTTCCTTTACCATAAAATTCAACACTCTTTTACCGTCTTATATCTCTTTAACTGTCCTTGAGTTCTCAGGTGGTTTTTCTGTCCAGTCAGACCATATGTGGGCTTCTCAGATCCTGTTTATGAAAACATATTAATGAGAAAAATATAAGCTTTGAAATTAGAGAACTAGGAGCTCAGCTTCCAGCTCCAGGCTTTATCAGCTTTGGAAGTTGAGCTAATTACTCAGTGTCTCTAAGCTCCCGGCTTCCTTTCATGTTGGTTCTACCTCATAAGGACAGGGACGTAATATTCCAAAACCTCTCTTACAATGCTCTGCACACTGAAAGTTCTCAGTCAATATTAGACGCCCTCACTTTCTTCTCCTTTGCGCCTTAGCATCTACCCAAATATTGGGATCGCAGTAGGAGTCGCCTCCTGCCAAGTGGACAAAAGAAGAAAAAACATAACTGGTTATAAATTTCCACACCAAAATTTTTTTGTTTGTTTGTTTTTCTTTTCTTAGTACCCCGCTGTGACTCACTTGATTTTCTGAAATGTCCTTCTAAATCAAAGTGCTGTGTGGCCTGCAATTTTGCAAATTGAAGTGGACTGAAATTAGTTTTGTCAGAGAATTTCGTGACACCCTCAACCCCCTCCTGGAAATAATTGGAGACACCCTGGGGTATCGCAGACCAGGGCTCGGGAATCGCTGCTCTGCGTTGCCTCACTTGTGCTTTTATGAGGACTAAACTGACAGCAGCAGTTCATTAGCGGAGCGTGATTGAATGTGCATGGCTTGCTGATAAACTTGTAAGCACTTGGGGAGCCATGAAAAATGCCTTCCTCGCCTCCAAAAAGGCTGAGCAGAAAAGGTCAAAGTGTAGGGATGCGTGGGGGGGGTTTAATAAAAATTGATTAGAAATAAGATGCTTTAGACATCCAATTCTAATAAGAAATTAGTAGCAGGACAGCCATTTAGAGATTGCCTCAGTACTTTTTTTGCTTCTTCTTCTCTTGCACTTACTAAAAGTAAAACAACAACAAAAAAAATGATCACACCCCCTACCTCGTATTTGGTGTCTGTAGATTTCACAGAATTCAAAGAAGAAAGGAATTTTTAAAAAAAAAAGAAGAGGAGAAGGGAGGTTAAGAAAGTATCATGAAGTGTTTACTCCCATAAACTGAGGAGGAAACTTCTCAGTATTAGACTGTTGTGAATGGGTCAGAAAAGGATGTGATTTAGCTCTGATTTGGGCATCTGCCCATCACTGATTTCTGAGGAAGCGCTACTAAAGCCCACCGGCACACACAGTGGGTGGAGTCCCACGGTGTTTACCAACGATAGATGTCTTAGAGTTGTTCATTAGGGTTTGCACGGAGTTCTCTTGCCTTTTTCAGGAGTTGCATTTGGAAATAGGTCATCTCATTTCTCAGCCCACCCAGCCAGGAAAGGCACAGGGCAGAGTTACTCTGCATCCTTTGAGGATTTAAAGGTTATTCTATAGCTGTGGCCACGCTCATTGGCACGCCATCTGCACACTAATTCCTCAGCCCAGAGGGTTCACAACAAGGAGAGATCTCATTAGGAAGTCCCTTGACATTCCCTTTCTTTCTTCCTTTCATCTGTTCCCTTCGTCCTGAGAAAAGCATGTGCCCCACCCCATCGATCTGCATCCTTTGGCCAGCAGCCTAAACTCCTGAAAGCCAGCCACACAGGAAATGTGGACTCAGGGGAAGAAGCCTACTTTCAAGCCCCAGGGAGCCTCTCAGCACTAATTAGCACAGCAAAGGTCTCAGGCAGGCTGCAAGTCCTGAAGCAGGGAATGGGGGTCAAGGGCCAGCGCTGCAGGGGACGCCCCTCCTGTGCTCTCTGAAATATTTTTGATCTCAATATTTTCTCTCCAGTCTTCCCCATGAGGACTCTCATGCAAGTCAGAAGATGAGAATAAAATATAGTTTGAAAAAGTTTAGTTGTAACAAATGCATATTAACGTGACATCTTATGTAATATTACTAACAGCAAATAGGTATGGATTGCCAAATCAGAGACAAGCACTTGCACACTATCTGTATTCTCTAATTCAATTTTTGTGGCAAATCGTAGATGTTATTGGTGCCATTTTAACTTAAGGGAAGAGTGGCTCATGATAATAAGTAATTCGTTCAAAGCCAGGGAGTGATAGAGTCAGGTCTTCCATCTCTATCTGTATGATGTCACAGTCTGTGCCCTTTCTACCATTCTAGGCTGCAGATAGATAGATAGGTATATAGACAGATAGCGATGTCTATATGCTTATAAGTACAAGAGCATTATCAAGGTCAGCTTTAAAAGACCCCTGTCATCCAGGGGAAGAGTTTCTGTGCTGAGAGCCTTCCCAGCAATCAGAATGTGTGACTTTGGAGGGGAGATGTCTTCACCCTGGTCATTCCCACTGTGGATCAGCTCTCCACCTGCCCCTAAGGATAAATCTTATTGATAATGTTGACACCAGCAATGAGCTCTGTATTGATTCCCATCGGATATGCATCCTTTGATAGTGATTTGTTCCTTCATTTGCTCTGCTTTCCTACTAGCAAGCAAAACGTAATTAAACTTGGGAGCACAACTTTAATGCCATTCCCCAGTGCCCCGATCTTTCCTTTCCAAATCAATCTAACCACAGAAAACGTCAAAGTTAAATAGATCAGGGAGCGGGAAAACAAGCATAGAGCCAGAAGGTAGGGCTCGAAGGTTCTGGGTAGTCTTTTGCAACGTCAAAGAGCGGACAGTGAGTGGGAGCTCAGGGTGTGGTTACAATGGAGTAGACCGAATAGAAACTGAGTGTGTGGCTCTGTCCAAAAAGGGAGCCTGGTTGAAAAAACCACAGGGCACCGACTGCTCTCAGCGCCACCACTGGAAAAGTCGAAGTGCCTCCCAGTTTCAGGTCCTGTCCTTCAGTGAGTTTATCTACTGGCTATTTTTGGTCAATGTTACCTTCTCAGTGCCTCCATTCTCCTCCCAAAACAGACACCTTGCAGGTCTTGTGACCACCGGTACCTGTGCTCACTCACGTGAATTTTAGTGTTTGTGGTGGCACTTTGCCATCTAATTTTGTTCTACATGTTATCTATCAATTTCGGTTTTGTAATCTAGTTGTTCTCTCTTTATGCGGTATTTGGAGAGTTTGAAACTAAGGTTCTTTCACCCCACGATTTCCACTGGACCTTTAACTGGCATGGAACTCCTTGTGCTTTTATTCCTGATCCACATCACTTGCTTTCTTCCCTTCTCCCCTCTAACCTGTTTCTTTAGAACACATAAAATCAGATCGCTCTATGCACTTTCCCTTCATTATCTCTCTGGTCACTTCTCTTCGCTCATTAAATATTCTAACCATTAGATCTCTATCTATTATTTACCACCATTCGATATTATTCTTAGAAAATGCAGCACCCACATTAGCCATTTACTCAACAACCTGGTCTCACGCATCCCTGAACTCATTCTTATATTAGCCTACTATTTCCTACCTCAGGGACGCATTCTAATCGTCACATCTGAGACATGAATAATAACTGTCTCATTCGGAAAACCTTTATTTCAAGTACAGCCTTCTCCTCTAAACACTTCCTATCTTTCTATCTCACTATTCTATTATCACTAATCCAAAAATTCTTTGATCTTATTGAGACTTCCAATTCATTCACAACAATATTATTTTTATAGAACATACCCTTTATGCTTTCATTCTCATCATTAATTAAATTCTACAACATAGCCCATCATTAGTTGCTCCTTTGAATATGCCACTGCTGGAATATAGCAAGGATTGTATGAAGTTTAAACCGTATATTGTCCAACATTTCTAGAGGGAATTCCATATTCAGATGCTGGAGGTAGAAGAAGGAGGCACTTTTAGGAGAATAAAAAATGTTTTAAAGGCCAAACGGTACAGAAGAAGAGTTGGGCTGAACAAGTACACGGAAGCCAGGTGACAAGAACTCTTTAACAGCCATGCCAGTTTTTTTTTTTTTTTTTCTCTTAGGCAATAAGGTAGCACTGAAAGCTAGTGACTTGTTCGTGGTATTCTGGGTTGTCTTTGTTAGGGCTGCTGTAACAAACTATCATGAATTTGAACAGCAGACGTTTACTGTCTTACTGTGCTAGAGGCTAGAAGTCTGAGGCGAAGGTGCTGGCAGGGCCATGCTCCCTCTGGAGTCGCTGGGGAAGGATCTGTTCAAAGGCTGCCTCCTACTTTCTGGTATTTCCTTAATTTTTGGCAGCACAACTTCAATATTACGCAACATTTTTCTAGTGGGTGTGGCTCTGTGTCCAAATTTCCCCTTCTTGTAAGGACACCAGTTATATTGGATTAGGGGCCTACCCTACTTCAGTATGAACTCATTCACGCTGAATGAATTACATCTGCAATGATCCCATTTCCATATAAGGACATGTTCTGGGGCCCTGGGGGTGACGACTTCAACCTTTGAATTTGGGGGTATACCATTCAACCCATTATATATGGGTGTGCATCAAAGATATTTTTGACACAAGTGTGAACTCAAATGCCAGCTCCCTAGGAAATGTCTGCTGTGGAATGGATGAAAAAAGCAAACAAAAACCCCCAACAATAACCAGGGGCCGGACCAGGGGCCCGTTGTAGATTTTCTCTTTCTGCAAACGGCCTGGTTAGGAGAGGGAGCAAGGCTTCCAACGCAGCAGGCAACCCACACTCACTGCACCCACGGGAGACCCACATCATGCCGAGGGGAGGACGAGCACAGAACAGAGACAGAGGCGGCACCGCCATATTTCCATGGGCGAGACTCACAAAGGCCTCCGCTTGCCTGTCGGGTAGCTCTCACAAAGTCAGGCCGAGGGAAGTCAAAGTAATTTAGATTCAATCTCCTCGCAGAAATGAAATGAACAGAAGTTTTATTAAAAGGAAATGAAGAGGAAATTGAACTTTCATATTTCATTGTGCAATTGCGATGACACGAAACAATATTCGTGAACGGAAGTTCGAAAGATTGTTATTTATACGCCTTCTCCCCCCCCTCACTCACCTACACTCCACTTGCTTCTCATCAAAATAGGGGGCAAGGCATATTTCTTTTCTCACCCTCGAGGGCTGAGTCACGGTCATAGCACGAGTGTCCTAAGCTAACGTGCTCTGTATTGTTTAAATGTTTTTAAACGTTGTGTGTAGAACAAATTTAGTGGAAGCTGAAATCAAAGTCCTAATTTATTTTTCATATTATTATTAGGTACAACGTAGATAAATTTTTTTTTAGCTCTTTTTTTTAAAGCATTTTTTTTCCTTTTAGATTTTATTTATTTATCTTTAGAGGGGAAGGGAAGGAGAGAGGGAGAGAAACATCAATGTGCGGTTGCCTCTTGTATGTCCCCTGACGGGAACTGGCCTGGCAACCCAGGCATGTGCCCTGACTGGGAATCGAACCGCGATCTTTCGGTTCGCAGGCCCGCGCTCAATCCACTGAGCTACACCAGCCAGGGCTTTTTTTAGCTTTTTGAATCTTTTGGGGGGAAGAGTGGCTAAGGTCAGTCAAGTCGTAAAGGGATTGGAAACGGCTTCCGCAGGTTTTCCTGTTGAGAAGGCAGAACGTGTATTTTTGGGATTTCATTCCTATTTAGTTGTTTCATTCTACACAAAGGTAGTATGACTGAAATAAGACTTGTTATGACTGGATTATGTAAGGGAGAGGGAGTGTTGCTTTCCTTATCTGAGCTACTCAGGGCGCTAAAGTGTTGGCTTGGATGGTTAGGTGGGCTCTCAAGGTGAGGAATCTGTAACCCAATCTTCAGGATTCCTTAATACAGGACTTCATGCACGCACAATGTATCTGTTGAGAACAGCTAAAGACACACTGACGAACGGGCGCTGAAAACTGCTTTCTCTCTGTACCCTAAGGTCAGCCCCCTCTTTTGTGGTATTTATTTTGCCCAGAGGTCTGTCTCCTGCCCCTGGTCACCATGGAGCTGGCAATAATTCTTAACCGATGGCTGCTGAAGGATGTATTACCAGGCTGGGCAGTGATAACAAAAACTCCAGCCTCGATGGCTTAACACAACAAACATTTCTTGTTCGTCCGACCTGCCCCACACCAGTGAGAGGGGGCTTTGCTGCATGAAGTCTTTTAGGGACCCAAGTGGACAGAGGCTCCTCTGTTTTGCAGGTGGACCTTGTCACCGCGGCAAAGGATGAGAGACGCTGGAGATTTGTGCGTGGCATTTTGATGTCATAGCTCCCAAATGGCACACATCAGTTTTGAGTACATGGATGCGCCGGAATTAGTCCAGAAGCTTAGAGATCTTAGGAATGTTTAGTGAATCCTAACAGGGGTCCACGTTTGCTGATTCTACACAAAGGCCCAGCTCACACTGCCCTTGATTTCTATAACCTGCAGTTGATGAGCTACAGTGCTGCTGTGGGCTGTATTTTCTCTTAGTGACTGGCAATGCCAGGAAGGGGTGAAAAGAGGCTTATTAAGGCTGGACCACCATGCGGGGTGAGCTCAGAGGTTAGGGGGAGAAAGAATGAGGGAGAGCCTGTAGTCTGAAACAGTTAGGATTTGGGAAGGTTATTCAGGAGTCAGATCATCTCCTTGGCTCTTTCAATTGTAAATTTGTTACATTTTCATTCCTCTGTCCTCTTTAGCGGAATATTTAAATTCGTAGGCTCTATAAGGAAATGAGGCTACCAAGGAGGAAGACTAGATTCTTTGAGGGGATTATCAAAGAACTAATGTTGAGAGAGCTCTGACAGGTGACCCCTGCGGTCTTTTGACTAATGACAGGGTTATTCCTGATACGTGGGCTGCCTCAGGAGAAGCTCTCCAAAAGTTCAAGGAGGAGCTAGGAAAGGAGAATGAATTTGCATTAAAGCAGAAGAAAGAGATTGAGGTCTTCAACGGAGGAGCTTCCGCCCTTGAATACAGCACATCCTGAAACTGATTAGCAGCAGAAAAAAAATGGAAGAATATACATTCGAGAGAGCAAAGGTCCTGAAATTTAGAGCTGGGTGTATGTTCCTACACCCCATCTAGCCCATCTCCTTAATCTTATTGCTGCGATATCAACACCAAAAGGGTACAATACATTTTATAGCATACTAATCGGTATTCCTGGAAAATAGCGTTCTGTGGATAATTAATTTAGGAAATTCTGCTTAAATCAAATTAAGGGGATGCGTGTGCTGAAGGGCTTCTCTCAGTCTTTAATAAGACCATATGTGGTTACTCTCCAAGACAAGGGGCAGATTAGGGACCATGTCCTCCAGATTGGCCATGGTACATGATTTTTGTCAAAATAATCTCTCTGGCAAAATGTAGAAATACCGAAGTAAACAGTCATTTCTTCTGAAGATTTTAAACACGAATGCTCTTATTAGAAAGGGGACACACTCTTAGAGTCTGTTCTCCGCCTTGACCTCATCAGCGTCAGCAGTTCCCGTATCAGGCCCAGAAATCGTTTTCTTAGAGGTAATCTTACCTTCGACACTTATCAGCTCTTTCCTTTCTTGGTCTGTGGGCTCCCAGTGGGAATGTAAATCTTGCTGAAAATGCAACCCCAACTGAGCCTTTTGCTGTTCTCTGTTGTATCCCTGACCCTGGAAGACTTTGCTCCTTCTGCAGCAGTTGGCGGAGTGGAATCCCAGAACCCAATTTACGGTGCTTTCTCGAGACGAAACCTCTGGCTCTTGTACATTCATCTGGTGTTTGAAAGTGACCATGATTACAAAACCTAAATAAGTACGAAATACCCAGGACTTTGTAAATATAGGACGATGCCCGTCTCAGGCCCTGACGGAAGAGAGTGGATGGATACGGGGGTCTGACGTTTTCCAGTTGAGAATGCAAGAAGACTCAGAATGAGCCCCAAATCCCTCTCCATTGCTTAGTCCCTTGGATCACTCTGAAAAGCAGAAAACTTCAAAAGAAACTGCGGTTCTGACTTGTTTCCTTGGTGAACTCAACTTTGAGCTATGGAAGGAATCAAAAGTTTTAGCTAAAATGAAAACTCAAAAAAAAAAATCAGTTGTCTAGAAATCAGGTGAGTAGATTTCACCAAGAAATAGGTGAGTGGATCCCACCAACCTGAGCGATAGCAGTTAATAATAAAGATTTCCAAGGCAGGGCGAGAAGCAACGAATGACTTTTATGAACAAAATGGTGAAACTGTTTAAAAGAAGGGGCAACGAGGGAAAATGCACATCCTTTGTTAATGTAATTAATTCTCTTTCTTGCTGGGATCATTGCTACAGTAATTGTCCAGAGTACTTCTGTTTCTACTAAAGGAGCTTAGCTTTTACTCATGGTAAGTTAGATTACATATTGGCATCAGGGACTTTCAAATATATTTTAATAACACTTTTTACAGGAATGAATTCTGAATCTATTTTCAGCCTTGAAATACATCACAGACTATTTTGCATTTATTGGAAAGGAGAAAATCTGGCTGGAATGTGAATGTCAACACAGCTTACAGGGTCCACTTGGATCGCTTAACAGAAGTCACTAAGTCACTTTTCCCATCACCGAAGTCATGGGCTGCAGAAGATGGCTTTTGTTCCCTGGTTTTGGTTCTGAAGGCAGGGGTGTGACTCAAAAGGTTCACATGTGCATGAACACATGGACGACACACTTGTGGGAAGGCACAGCATGATTTTAAGCCTCCTGGAAATTCCCTTGTAGATGTCATTTGTCCCAAATTATATTCCCTGTACTGAAATATAATGAGGAATTAACAAGTTATATTTTTAAGATCATATATATTTTTGAGAAATTAGAATATTCTTAAGAATATTGAGAATGATGAGACTAATAATAAGCCTACAATTTCTCATTGCAATCCTTATCATGTTTCTATAAAGGGAGCATTACTATATATCCTTTTGCAGATTAAAAAATATGAGGCATTAAACTTTCTTTGAAAATTCGTAAGTACCTACTAAGGCTTTCAATCTGCACCATGGATAGGATTTTTCACTGCTTGGGTGTGTAAATGAATAAACACCACACCCAGTCCCGCTGACCCCAGCTTCCTGCTAGATAGAAAATGAACGCTGTGGTGTGTGTGGCGTTTGTGATGATGCAGGTCGGTGCCCACGCCCAGCAGAGGGGGACTTGTTTTCCTGTACGTAGTATGCACCCAGACAGCTTAACGTTGGGCGCAGTTTCAGTTTGTTTGACCAGGGATGTTGAAAGCAAGCTGCCAGGCAAACAGGAGCCCCCACCGCAAAGCCAGGGGTGCCCTGCCCTGCTCCCCAGAGTGCCATGGGAGTTCCAGGAACCCACTGCTGATTCACCCGAGCTTTCTGCACTTTAGCCTTCCTCACCAGCCCTAGCATTTCTGGGGAGCCAGACTCGAGGTCAGCCCCACCAGGAGGACGCGTGTCCTGGAGCGCCACCTCTGCCTTGCAAGGCAGAGCCCGGGATCCCCCTGCCCCGTGTGGGGAGTCCTCCCCGCAGTCGCATGGGCATCTGTCTACTTCCGCTGGAAGAAAATTCCACGAGGCAGGGCTTGCTTTGCCTTTTGTCTTCACTGCGAAATCCCTGATACTTAGAGGACGGCCTGACTAAGTGGGGAGTCAGCGCGTTCTAACCGAATGAAGGAAGCATCGCCTCCCTAGGTGCCTCTGTCCACGCCCACGCTCCCTCCACGTGGAGCGCGTCCACGTTGACTGGGCCTTCAGGCCCATCCCGTCCTCGTTCCCCTCACCTCAGATTTCAGGGGCTTCCTGCGTACCGGACAGGAATAGAGTCCTTCCACCTGACCCAAATCTGAACTTAAACATTACAGCACTCCCACCAGAGTATACGGTTTCACTTTTTCTCTGTTCTCAGACCATACCTTTTTCCTTTTTCTAATTTGTACCAGTAAGAAAAACCTGAACAGATCAAATTTCTCCTTTCAAAAGCATTGTTGCAGTTTTAGCTTGAAACAGTGACTAAAAACAAAAGGCGGAAATATATTTCTGTATTTTCCATGTCTATTTTTTCTCCTTATAAAAGTAATACATGTGTACCGTAGAAATTATAGAGAGTAAAAAGATAAACATCCCCCATAATTATATCTTCCAGAACTGTTTATATGACTGGGTTCAATATCCTTTCCCGCCTTGCCAAAACACACACACATATTGGCCACTCTGCAAGTCCTTTCGTAAACTGCGTTTCTTTCCACCCCTTGAAAATATTTTCCTATAAATATTTTCTCCTAGACATTCCATATCGTGTTATACTAAGGAGATGTGATGTGACCTTGCCTATTCTAAACATAGTAAAACACTGAACATGGTATTACAGAGCATGGTCAATGCCAACCAACCAGAGTAGCAAGCCTGTGAGCCAACAGATAGAAGAGGTGGCCTGAGGTATGGTGGGAGGAAGGTCCGAACTAAAACCACTCTCTTCATGGTCTTATCCATTCTCAGTTACTTGGTGGTCACCGATCTCTTAAGCAGAACTGTATGCGTCATAGAAATATATTACAAAATCAGAATTTGTTTTCTTGTTTGGAAAGCTAAACTCACAAACTATTATGAATTGGTGGACACAGATGGAATGTTCTTGATTACTTTTTAAAATCTTTCAGGGTCATTCTACATGATTTCATGCTAAATAACATCCCCTTTCAGTCCATTTCACACTGATAAAGACTGCCTGATAAACAGACATTTTCCACTTCAATTTATCTGAAAACAACTTATGTTCTGAGTGCTTTGGTTTGTTTAGGTAAACTCATATGTATATGACCATAATGGATAGTAATGATGATGGAATTAAGGGCAAGCTTTACTGGTAGAAAACTGACTAAAAAAGAAAAGTTATTGGCAATTTAAAGCCTAAGTTAACCCATGAAAATCACCAGTCAGGGACTACCACAGGGGACAAAGAGAATACGGGGTTCAGGCCTTCCTAAAGAGCCCCTTTCTTTCGGGGGGTCAGAGGCAATATTAGTAGGTCCTCATCAGCACCGGCAGTGGGACTGGCCCGAAGTACTTGGATCCTGCCCTGTCACCTAACAGCTGAGTCAGTGCTGGAACAGTGCCGCTCGTAGCAAGCGCGCAGTAGGCATTGGTAACGATAGTAAGCATTTCTGTCCGCCACAGCAGGACGTGCCCCTCTCACAGCTTCAGTCTGTGGTTGTGTCCGTGGCCTCCTTCCACAGATCCAGCCCGCGAATACCCTGGCAAAAGCTTTGTCTCCTTGTGTCATTTTTGTCTGTGTTTCTTATCCTGCCATTTATTCTTTTATTCCCTCAATCATTTATTCATCCATTAACTCATTATTTTTCCATCACAAATTTACTGATGATCTGTTCTGCTCAAGGTACAGACAGTTCATGTAAACCACAAGAGAAATCTCTGCCTTCTTTCTGAAGGCCCATAGCAATCACGGGGTCATATCATAAGGGTTAAGATAGTGAACTTTGGGGACACTCTGAGAACACTTAGGAAAGGCAACTCCTGGATGCTTCTGGAGGAAACGACTTTGGAAGAAAGACCCGAGGATAAACAGGAGTTGGACAAATAGAGATTGCGTGGAAGAACTACAGTGGTGAGAATACTATTAGAAGACGGAGTGGTGTGTACAGAGACGTTGTGTTAGAGTTTTCCAGGGAAACAGAATGAGTCCCCTCTACACCTCCAAAAGGGGGGGGAAACCAGTCGAATTTTGTCCTGTGATTTCCCAGCTGATTAGAAGAGAAGATTG
The DNA here is from genome assembly GCA_039655065.1 of Glossophaga mutica. NCBI lineage: Eukaryota > Metazoa > Chordata > Mammalia > Chiroptera > Phyllostomidae > Glossophaga > Glossophaga mutica. The sequence continues at coordinate 12,621,423 of CM077315.1, read as the reverse complement.
AAAGAGCAAAAATGAGCAGGTCAGCAAGTATTTATTCTACCTCTGTTATGACTATATATTTGTCAAGGTTCAATGTTTTATTAAACAGGTGAGAGCTAGATTCATTACTTCTAAATACTTCAAAACAAGGTACATAGGCCTCCAGGCATACGCTTGAGTCAGGCCCCACAAACTTGAAGGGTGAGCCCGGCACTGACACTGAACTTCCCCATCCCAGCGCCCATCAGACTGCCTCATGAGTAATTTATGCTTTTCATTTTCTCTGACTGGACTGCAGGATAATCTATTCTCCCATGACAAGTCAATAACTGGCACATGGTAGATCCTTAACAGACGAGAATTGAAGGAAAGAAAGCATGAAGTACCTCATAAAAAGCCCTCTCTTTCTTCCTTAGCATCTGCAGATATGAAGTACTCCCATTTATAGGATGACTATATCATGGATATTTAAAAAATCTACAATAATCTCATTTTTCCTCTATCAGTCTACCTAGAATATATAAAGTGCTTCTCTCTTCATTTTCTAAAAACTCCCTTATGAGAACTTGGGAAGAAAGGAAGGGAGGGAGGGAGGAAGGAAGGGAGTAAGGAAGGAAGGAAGAAAGGAAGGAAGGAAGGAAGGAAGAGAGGAAGAAAGGAAGGAAGGGAGGGAGGAAGGGAGGGAGGGAGGAAGGGAGGGAGGAAGAAAGGAAGGAAGGGAGGGAGGAAGGGAGGGAGGAAGGGAGGGAGGGAGGAAGAAGGGAAGGGAGGGAGGGAGGAAGAAGGGAAGGGAGGGAGGGAGGACGGAGGAGACGCTCCACTGCTGAGAGCACACATTCCCTAAGAACTTACCTGCCACTTCTTTTGTGATACAAGTTTTACGTTCGAGTTGTGCTTTGACAGTTTAGAATAGATATTTTTCCTAAATATCTATTTGTGAGAGAGTTCCTCAGTTGGTAGAGGCATATCTCTACTTATTTGTTAAAGTCTATTCTATTTTATAGACTTGTTGGCTTGGTCATGATATAAGAGATGAGTGCATTAGAATAAACACCTGCTGTTAAAAACTCAGGGTTTCTGGAACACTCCTATTACTCGGTACCACTGGTTTCTCAATCACGCATCCTGCCACTCTGAATTGCCTATTAACGGAACCTAGAGCGTGAACTGAGAGATGGGCTAGTGGGACAAATAAAACGTGGCTGGAATAAATCTGATCCAGAAGGATTCCAGCCATTGCTAATATCGCGAGAACGGTTTGCATGACATTGACGAAACCTGGCAGCCAAGGAGAGAGGACCGGAATATGCATGTGTGAATAATGTCAACTTCACTGTTCTTGTCACTGGAGGTGGTAGATGCAGCTGAGTGAGCACGTATACTGTGTGGCCATCGCATTCAAAATAATTGAGCAAGTAGGGCAACAAATCCGCATCAGATTTTGTGATAAGCTTGAATATTCCTCTGCAGAAACTACTCCAGTAATTCAGAAGGCCACAGCCATGGGCAACTGGTCATTGGCAGCTTCATCATGACCACACGCCTGCTTATGCATCACGTCTCCTGCAGAGTTTTTCAGTGAAACATAGAATCATCCAGGTGACTCAGCCCTGTTACAGCCCAGGTTTGTCACCTTGTGACTTCTGGCTTTTCCTAAAATTAAAATCACCTTTGGAGGGGAAGAGATTTCAGACCATCCATGAGATTCAGGAAAATATGACCGGGCAGCTGATGGCGATTGGGAGAACTGTGTGAGGTCCCAAGGTGCCTACTTTGAAGGGGACTGAGGTGTCATTGCTCTGTGTACAGTGTTTCTTGTATCTTCTGTTGCTTCAACAAATGTCTCTATTTTTCATATTACACAGCTGGATACTTTCTGGACAGACCTTGTATAGGGTCAATTGATTCAGGTTTCTACACACGACTCTGACATGACTGGCAAAAAATAAATTGTTCTACCTCTTTCAGTGCATAAAGTAAATATTTTGAAAATTATTCAAGAAAAAAATAGTTATTTATCATTTTTAATTCCCATTCTATTTTAAGAATGGTAGACCCTGGCAGCTAGAGGTTCTTTCTGCTAATGATTACAAAATCATTACTTCGGGCTAATGGTCCATACCATTAAAATTGGAGACTTTTAAACTAGAGGGTGTAAGCAGGCAAACTTGGCAATAGAAATGGATTCGGTTAATTCATTCTGCATGTGCGAAGGATGAGAGGAGGTACACAATTTCTCTACAAGGGCCAGGAGTGAGGAAGGCTAACTAAGGCTAAACCCTGGAAGATAACATATAAGGGAGATACAGTGACTTAGAAGAAGGGACCTACAGAAAAGGGAGATAGGGATAAAAGGGGTGTGCAAGTGAGATGTACATGGTGTGATATGAACTCCCGTCTTCCCCTCCTTTTTTGTAATCCTTATTTGTAATGATGCCGTGCTCCTGGGTGTTCGTGGGGAAAGGGCATGTGGTGAGAAGTGGTTGAAGTGCAGTAGAAGATGAAAGGGGGGAAGTTCCGTAAGCAGAAAATAACTGTTTGTGAGTGTGTGTATGTGTTTGCCAACCCAGAGGTCAAGTGAGTAACCTGACAGTGCACTTGTTGGTCTCAGTGTGGCCCTCGGTGAGCCTAGGACTGAATTTGAGGGAAGAATATATCTCACAGTAAGCATTTCCTAAAGGTCGGCTCTGTGTTCAACTCAGGCTCACACCATGCCTTATGTCTTTCTTCTAGAGTTCTAGTCTTTTGTTAATTCACCCAAGGATGACTGTAGAGAGTCCTTCTAAAAATACATGTCTACACAGGCATAAACTTACCTCCTGCAGAATAAAATGGGGGCTGGTTATTATTTTGGAGGTAAATGACATTGTTTCAGTGAGGAAAATTCTGGATTTGATGTCATGTTTCAGAAAATATTAACCTAAACAAAATATGTCTAAGTATTTCCAAAGTTCAGGAACATAACCTGTAGAAATGTACCAGGTTTATGCTATTTTGAAAAATAATCAAATGATTAGTGGCTGTCTCATTTAATCAACACCATAATTTTAGTTATCAAGCTATAGTTCAAGAACCTTTAATCAAACATAATCATAAGGTCCTAGGGTCTATTAGTCACCACCACTATGACATCTCAAATTCAATGTGTTTAAAACAACCCTTAAAACTTGCATACATTTCTTCAAAAATGGTATTTCCTTTGACTTCTGAGATCTTTGCAATGGACAAGTCATCCACAAGACTCTGGAACCCTCTACAAATTTCCAATTCTCTCCACCTCTGATTATTTGTCATTGCTTCATCTAAAGGGATTCATTCCTCTAATTTCTTGTTCTAGCTCAGAGCATGAAGAGGTTATAACTCATCTACTCAAAGAGCATCTTAACTAGTTTTGGCATCTTTGAACTTTTTGTTCAAGTTTACCATGCTACATACAGATTCCAGAATAGTCCTAAAACACAGACTGGACCCCATCACTCCCAACTCCTAAACCATCATTCGTTTCTCCTTTTATCCTGAATACAAGCCTCCAAACTTATGTGTTCTTGTATCCTCCATGTTTTCATCTGAATCTCACCCTCACTGTAATCTGCCTCTTTTCGCCATGGCCTTTTTTTCTCCCTCATCTTGCCTGACGGAATGTCTTTTAGCTGAAATACTCTTTACTATGCCTATTTCTTAACACTGTACTCATTCACACACTGAAAACCTAGAACATATGGCATTAAGTTTTATCACATTAATCTTTAATTTGTTTTTATTCATTCATTTAATGTTTTTCAAATACTAAATGAGTATATACTCTGCGCAGGTATATATTAATTAACACTCTTTGGGGTTTAGATAAGATAAACTCAACCCTTTAAAAGATGCATTTATTTAGACCACGTGATTGAAATGACGTGAGGTAGAATTGGAAATTTATGTATCTCCATGCTTTTGGCTTATTCAACATCAAGAAAGGTTAGAATTTCTTAATAATGCAAAATATTTTAAAAATGAATAATTTGAGTTTTCCGTAAAGGCACTCAAGTGTCTCAGAGAGCCCAGCGGCAAGACCACAGTTTCGTTTCAGGAAAACCTGGGTCCTAGGATAAAAACACTGTCCGGTCTCTCTTGCCATCTCTACCTTGCTGCCTTTTCTGGGTGATCTGTCGTCCAACTTACTGAAGCTTTTCCCCGCTTCCATATGTTAGTTAGTACATGACAAACAAGGACCCCAGGATTACAGCTCCCCAGCTCAAAACAGTTCGGGCTCACAGGTTTGGTCTTCTCATTGATTTCAAATTCCCAGGAAAGTATCTGACATCGTGATTATTTGCTGACCTCTGAGCCAGGGATTGGGCCTAGGTGCACCAGCATGCTAAGAAAACGTGGCTATTCCCAGAGAAAGTGGAGCTCTAGGAGCATAAGGCCACACGTGCCCACTCCAGAGGTTTGAAGAGGTGAAGACGACCGAGTCCTGCCTCAGGCTGGTCAGGATGGGAGGGGCGGATGAGGGGCTTCTCTCTGGACATACTTACATCCACTTCCAAAGCCAATAAGGTATTTGATCGAATCTTAACTTTTGCATGCCTTTTGTGCAATGATTTATGATTTTACATTTTGAAATATTAATCCACAGTTTTATCATTTGAGGTGAGTAACCTTTAATATGAATTTCTTCGTGGCCATATTTGTGGAAAAAATCTCAAAATCAAATTAGTCTTTAATATGCATTTTCAGGTAATTGAGTCACATTGGCATGGTTTCACTTCTTCCATTTAAATTTCTTCTCTTTGTGATGCTTCTGAACCATTCTCAGTTTAATGGAATTGCTCCAATTAAATTTTCCAAAGCACCGTGAATGTCACTGTCTAGGTATACAAAAAAGTTTGGAACCGAATTAAAATTCTTCTGGGGAAGCAAAGCCAGCAGCCTCTCCTGCAGTATCTACTTCCCTCTTCTGTTACACCTGGGCTGCTTTATTTATCTGGCAGAGTCCTTCCCTGCCAAAAATACATTTAGCATATTTACTCCTCTAATTACCGTAGCACGCTCTTCTCAGAGGAGCTTGGGGTGGCGGAGGGGGGTCCCTACACTAAAAGCCAAAGGAAGAGAGGAGTGAGCTGTTACCCAGAAGTTCCTTGAGTAGAATTTGTAAGCTGCAGCGGGCAGAGGACCAAGCAAGTGCTGAGGCAGCCAAGGCAAGAGCACCGTGTCAAAAGATCAGGGAATGTGGAAAAACTGTACCAATGTTAAGGGGGTGATGCTTTTAGAATCATTTTTTAAAACATTTTCTATGTTTTAGAGAAAGAGGAAGTGGTCTAGAAAGCATAATGATCATAGAATTTACCAAGTACTTCCTGAGTTTCTTTTCTAAGTCATTAAATAGTTCAATGATGTTCTTTTATAAAAACCATTTACCACTGGTCTTTTCGTAGGCAGGTTCACGTGGTAGTAAGTAATCTTTCTTTAAGACCCTTTTCTGTCTTATCTTTTCCTGTGGTGTTATTGATTATCACTTCATTCACAATATTGTGAATGGTTCTCTCCCAATTAATTCCCAAGTTTCTTAATGCCTTAATATTTCCAGGGAATAAATAAATAGCCTTTTCACAGGGAATAAAATGCAAAAATTTAAGTGCTTTAAAAGTATGCTATACTTAAAAAAAACAAAATAGAGATCCTTGAAAAATTGAAAGATTTTAAATTTCAAGGGTTTATATATGGTTATAATACTTGAGACAGAATCATATAAACTTTAAAATGTGTGTGTGTGTGTGTGTGTGTATATATATATCAAGGAAGTCAGAGTTTTTATCAAAAAATATGAAGTACAGTCTGTTGATCACTAGTTTTTATTGTTGTTACTGACTATAAATGGATTAATTCATAAATTGCCTATTACTTTCTCTTAACTATCATATTTAAACCTTCTTTAATTCAGCATTTGTAACTTTTTCTGATTCACTTTTGGTTTATAGTATACACTAGTGTGCATACTGATGCATCCTTTTGTGATAATTGCATTTTCGTTTCTTATGTCTTCAAAAACTCTTACACAGATAGTATCATCGTAAGTAATATAGAAAAATCCCGAGTTTGTCTCTGTTTTTTATTTGTGACTTAATCTATAATCTTATTTTTCTCTTAGTTTATTATATACCATGTAAAACTAAAGAACTTTTCTATGAGATCAGTTGGAAGCTTTTCAAGTAGCATGAGTATAAAAATCTCGAAGGTACATAAATTGCTCAAAGCAACTTCTCTTAGCTTTGAAGTCCACGGCCTATCCTGACCGGTCTAACAGTTTCTACTTTCTTCTATCACATTGCTTAATATGTGACTGGAAATGACCTATTTAGAAACTGACTGCCATTTCCGTCCTGCATCACGATATAATTTGGTGAAATGCACTTTCAGTGACAGTGCAAAAAGGAGGTTCAAATTAAAAACCAGCCCAGGGGGCACCGCGCACAAGTGCTGCCTCTTTCTTCAGTCATTGGATGATCACATAATGAGATACCCATGCACAGCACTAAGCTCGTTTATACACCATCACCATCAACTCCTCCGTCCTGAGGGTTGGCTTTTGATGTCCATGGAAAGACTTATCTTCATTGTAAAGGTAAGAAACATTGAAAACACGTATCAGAATCAAAAAGAAAATTCTGCAAATATGGATTTTCAGAGAAGAAAAAATATATCAAAACCAAATAGACTCATAGACTCATCATTTAATTTCTAACACAAATAAACTGCAGCCAGGTAGACCCCCAAAGCCTGACAGCTACTAAACATGACACAGCAATTTAGGGGCGGAGCCTACCACGACAGCTTAGTTTACTTGTCATTTGGATCTTCTATGTCGTGTGACTATGTGCTATCCCAGTATAAGCAAATGTGCCAGCTGAAGAAAAGATATAATAATCCAGAGACCAATATACAAGGAATCCATCCTCACTAGGTATTTTTTTCCCACTTATTTGGAGTGCGAGAGGGTTAGTTGCAGAGGCAAAATAAGAAGAATTGCAATAAACTGTGCTAGACAGTCCACCAGGGGAAATGTTAAATTTTGCCAGATCAATAATTCTAAGAAAAGGAAAAAATAGAATTTTTCTGAGATATATCAGTTTCCAGAAGTTTGAGAGGAAAATGAATTATATTCCATAAAACACTAATTAATCTCTACAGCAATAGTTTCAACAATTATCAAGTTCTATTTAACAACTATTTAATTGGCAAATTTTAAACAACTAACATCTAATTGGTGAAGATGTTCTATTAAAAATAGCCTACCTTATTGGTGGGCAACTTCGCATTCAAAATCAAAATCACCTTGACCCATGAATTAAATTCTGGCACAGGATACTAAAAATAATCTCAAAAGAAGTACCAACAATAGGCACATTAAATTTCACTTCGCATGACTCATTATAATCATCAAAACAAAATGGAAATGGCTAACATGCCTGAGTGGAGGATTCCTTAAATAAGTTACTATTTGTCTTCAAAAGAGAAAGTAATGTAGCCATTCACTATGGTAATTGTGAAGTTAGGAAAACGATGAACAGTTCTTTTTTGTATGATGGTAAGTCAAGAGGGCAGAATGCAAAATTACCACGGTATAAAACCTGTTTTTATGTTGAGAAGCATGAAAGAAATATTTATAAATGCAAGCACTGACTTTAAGATCTGGGGATTTTTCTCTTACTGTCTCTTTGAATTTCTAACGATGTCAGTAAATGCGGCCCAAATCCCCCGACTCATTCCCACTTGATCGGTTCAGCTCACACCTCAGCGACCTCCCCGGTATTCTGGGGAATACCCAGAATGCCACACAAGTCCTCTGCGAAGCATGCCCATTTTTCTCCCTCCTTTCTAGATGACCTTGGCTGCCTACAAAGAATCAGAAAATCCTCCTTGACATTGCTGCTGCTGTCTGTACCTTCCCAAGAGCACGCTGCCTCTCTGAGGAGCGAACGAGGTACTCAGTCTCCTGCATCAGGGGGGCCCTCAGAGTTTGGTGCGAACACTGGGAGACCTGTAGAAAAGCGGAGAGATCTCTCTCCGCTGGAGTCCTCCATTCTCCCAGGTCCTAGTCTGTGGAATGTCCTCCCTGACAGTCTCCTCCTATGTGCTCTTCTGTTCCCCACTACAAACTGCACGAGGAGCAGAAACCAGACGTTTTTATTGAATGGCTTCCTCGCAGGGGGGTGGGGGGGTCTAACCTTTGGGCACCTCTGGGCCACACTGGAAGAGGAAGACTTGTCTTGGGCCACACATTAAATACACAAACACTCACGAAAACTAAAGAGGCAGAAAAAGGCTCTAAGTAAATTTATAATTTTGTGTTGGGCCGCATTCATAGCCATCCTGGGCCACATGCAGCCCGCAAGCCATGGGTTGGACACCCCTGCTGCAGAGTCTATGCAAAATCAGGATTTCAATAGAGGCACAACAAATATTTGTTGAATGAATGAATGTTTGAATGAATGAAGCCAGACTAGCTGTCAGCTCACCAGGATGCAGGTACCAACCAGGGTTAACAAATGAGCCAAGGCTCACCAGGTCCAGGGGTGTGCATTTCAGCCTTGGATGGATGACAGGCGCCACGCAAAGTGCATTTAGGCTGTCCACTTAGGCCTATTTTTAATTACACGGAGTAACTCAGTCCACAAGGCTCTGAAACACCAAAGGCCTCTGTCTGCTCCTCTCTTGTTTTTAAGAGGCTTGTAGCTCAGTGCAGTGTCGCTGAGACTCCACTGCCACAGGGAAACTCCATCACATCTCTGTTTTGTCACATGCTGCTTATTCCTCATCTAGCGCAATCATATTGTGATTTATAAGAAGAAATATATACGTGGTCTTCATCCTCATTTCTGGCAATGGAGCTTCCAAAATCTTGGAATTTCCTAAGTGACAAGAACCACAAAGCTGTCTTTTGTTATAATAATGAGGTGACTTTTAGAAATACCTAAAGGTGGAGACTGTTTATCAGAAACCCCAGCCATGTGATTAGAAAGTTGGAAACCTCGGTTTTATGTTCCAAGGAGGGGCAAAGGGCTGGAGTTGAATCAATTTTGCCAATGGCCAATGACTTAATCAAACATGCCAATGTAATAGAGCAATTTACAGTAAAAATACAGTTTTGATGTGCATCTCCATAAAAATCCGTAAGAGCTGCATTTGGAGAACTTCCGGACTGTTGAACACATGGAGGTGTGGGGAGACTGGCATGCCTGGGGGGGACATGGAAGCTTCATGTCCTTTCCTTGTCCCTTCCCCTGTGCACTTCTTCCACCTGGTTGTCCCTGAGTTATGTCCCTTCATAATAAACCAGCGATCTAGTGAGTAAATGGATTTCCTGAGGTCTATGAGCTGTTCTTAAGGTAAGATAAAGGAGTGGACATCACGGGCTGATAAGCCTCTAGGTCCTTTCCCCAGAGCCCCGACCTCCAGGCATGGGCAAGGGGAAAAGCTAATGGCAGGAGACTCCTGTGGGGGCCACAGAAGTCAACAACAACAAGGCCTGGCTAAAACCAAGTCAATCCAAGATGGAGGAAAAACTGACCAGTGACTGACCCCAAAGCTCAATATACCGTCATTATAATAAGTGACACGACAGGGAGGGGCGGGGCCAGGAGCGTGAACCCCATGACACTCTAGAATGAAGTGTATTAGGAACAAGACCCCCTCCTGACCAGAAGGTGGAGTCAGAACTTGATGCCACAGAGTTCGGAAACAACCCAGCCTTGGAAACACATAAAATCCCAAAGAACTGACTGTCCACACCTACAATCACCAGCAAGTTCGCCTGTGTCTACTCGGATGCGTACTTTTGCTTCTTTCACAGAGGGGCATCCTAGCTTCTTTTTCTCTACCTGAATAAAACATGCTTTTGTGTTCACTCAGACTCCTTGAATTCCTTCCCGTGTGAGGAGCCTGCAGGTCCTGGACTGGGCTGGGGTAGGGCCAGCCCACAGTACAGAAACAGGCCAGCGACATTCTGGCAAATAAATCAGAGCCATGGAGGGGACCTTGGGAACCCCTGGTGATAGCCAACTGGTCGGAAGTACATGTGGCTGAAGTGTGTGGGGTACTCTTGTAGGACTGAACACTTAACTTATGGAATCTGACTCTGCCTCTGGGTAGGCAGTGTCATAATTTGAATTACATTACAGGACACCCAGCCGGTGTCCTGAGCACTGCTTGGTGGTGTGTTGGGGGAGGGGATGAGGCTATGAAAACACCACTCACACTACAAATGTTGAAACTGGGTCTCAGAACAACAAGTACCTAGTATAGAGTAACTACTTAATTACATTTTTTTTTTTTGTATTTCAACTATATATCTCTTGTTTGAGAAAGGAAAAATAAAATTCCACAATCTCTTTCTTATACTTAGGACATTCTCAAGAAAATAAGACTTCCATTCCTTCTTCTACAAAAAACATGTTTTAACAACTAAATTCATGAGAAAAATGTAAAGCCATACTCTAGTTATCTTCCCTTTATCTTTAGAAAGATGCACTTTTAGAAAACAAATCAATTAAAACGCCTTATGTAAAATACAACCTGTTTTATCTTAAAATAATCATCTGTATAACTATAGTTCTTCCTTATATTTCCACATTTTTACATCAAAAAAGACCTTGAAAATTTGCTGTTATATTTGCTCTTTTATTCTTCTTCATTTATCCAGTCGCTTAGACAATAATTATTGGACACTTAATAAATGCTTGGCACTCTATTAGCAACCAAGGACTCCAAATGGACCAGAAAGATGTGTCCATGACACAGGGGCAAGCGCAGTGGCAGGGGCCAACCCTAGAAAGCTGGACAGATAAATATGTTATCACAGTTGTCCGCGTACTGCAGAAGAGAAGGGCAGGATCCAGCAAAACACTCCCGTGTTCATGCATTCCTACTCTTTGAGATGAAATTTAAATGACGGCAAGGAGCACTCGAGATGAAGAGTCTGGTTAAAGCCACCTCTTCAGAAGGAATGAAACATCCAATGCCCCAGAAACGGATGCTCGTTCAGTTTGAGAAACAAAGGGAGGGCCAGCACGGTGGGCATTTTAGTGACAGAAGGCAGAGTGACAGGAAGTGATGCCAGTGGGAAAAGTGGGCACCGGATTATTCAGAGCCATCGAAACCAAATTAAACATTTTAAGCTTTATTCTAAAAACAAAAATTGGAAGACATCAGTGACTTTCAAGCAAGAAAGTGATGTCATCGGATTTGCAATTCAGAAACAGTTCCTCTGGTTATTGTGTGAAGGGAGGACTAAGGGGAGGGGACAAGAGCACTCATGGGTGTCCAGTGTGAATGCTGTCATCGAAAATCCTCTGGCAGGTGATCGTGATGTGAAGATGGAGAACAAAGCAAGTGTCTGATGTTTATTTTGGAAGCAGGGCATATAAAAATGGTGATTTCTGACACTAGCAAACTAAGAATCATTCATCTCATCGCAAGGAAAAGGAAAGTGGTCCTCAGAAAAATATGTTCCCAGAGCTCATAAATCAGAGGGTCCACTATTTGGCAGTCCTTTCAGTTAAAATTAAGTGCACATTTAACAACCTTTAAGAGAGACAGCTGACTCAGCAGCGCTGTTCACCAAATACCTCTAGTTCTCCCAAGTGAATACTTAGAACCTTTCCCTTGTAAGGCTCAGTTCAGCTCTGCACTTTGCTTTGACCCAGGAAAGAGGAGCATAAAAGCCACCTGTCACTTCTGGGTTGAAGCTTTAAGAGCAAGCACACTATTTATCCTGTTCTATTTCCCTTTAGTAACTCTAGATGGAGGCTGTCTCACCAGCCTGGCTCTCAGAGTACAGACAACACGGAGCAGGTTCCCAGCCAAACTCCGATGGACGTGGAGTAGGAACAAGTGATTCACATGTTATTCTAAGCCACTGAAGATTTCGAAGTTGTTACTGCAGCAAAACCCATCCTATCCTGACTGTTTCAATATGTATCATTATTCTCATCTTATATTTTGAAAATTGACGGTTCTGAGAAAGTTCAGTAAGTCACAGAGAAGGAAACAGAACCCAAGTCTATTGGATACAATATTTTCCCTACCATAATTATAGATGCCTTCTCTAAATATTGCAAATATAAAAACCCTGAGATGGACTCCATGAATACATAAAGAAAACTATAGGAGTTCAAGGCAAACAGAACTATTTCAACACTTTCAGGAGTCACTTCATGGATTGTAACTGAGAAGGGAGAGAGGAAATGAAAATACTTAGTAGGAAAAAGGAATTATAACATCTGTGTTAACACTGGTTACATTAAAGGATTATTAAAGTTTGGAATGTATTTTAAGGTTGGAGTTAATAAAAGGGTGTCAGTGTGTAAGTGTATAAAGTTTGCGACAATAGGATTTTTAAAAAGGAAGAAAACCACTTTTTATCAAGAGAGACACAGGTAGATACACATAATAATGGGCTCTGGAAATAATAGCCATGGGAGTCATAAAAATTACGCTAACTTGAAAACTTGTCAAAACAAGCCCACCACTTCAGAATGGAATTTTACAGCATGTGCTGGCATTGGCTGCGTGGCAGCAAAGAATCCTCTCCATGCAAGTGGGTTTCAGTGGCTCCTGCTGCCCTCTTGAGCTCTCCTTTCCTTAAGAGCGGTTGTTAGAGGAGATCAACATATGGTAAATCTGGCAGGGAAACATCATTAGTGAAAAACACCCACAACCGCAAAAGTTGAATTTTAAAAATTACACGCCCCCCCCCCCAAAAAAAAAAAAAAAAAAAAAACTGTGAGGGCTGTGGTGGTGTATGCGGTACGGAAATGCTGCTATTTCTCTCTGGCTGAGGGTTACTATGCTCAGTCGCTCATCAGCATTCATCCTCCAGGGGATCTACCTGGAGCCACCACAATGCCTGGTTCAGAGCTGACCTGTGACATTCAACCATCACATCAGATTTGCTGGCACTCCCCGAAGACAATCTTCCTTCACTCGATCTCCTTGTGAGGATGTCGGACCGCTGCTTCTTTAGCCATCTTCCCACAGTGAAAGGAGAACAGAGCCAGCTTGAGAACCAGTCAAGGGAAACCAGAGAAATGGGATCTGAGGACATGGTAAGAACCTCGCACCAGGCCATGTCCTCCACCGGGGCTTGTCTGTTATGGAAGCCAATAAAAATTCTTTCTCTGTAAGCTTGTTGGAGTGAGTCTGCTGTTAGTGCTGTTGGTACAGTAGCATTTTAGGGGAGAGAGGGTCACTTGTGCCTCCAAGAGTCGGCACTGATGAAGTACTCTCAACATCAACCCTCAGAAGAGTATTCTATTTTCAAATATTCAAAATCCAAATCATCAATGAAAATATACTTAATCATCTATTCCATAAACACTCTTAGAGTTCCTCCTTTCTTACAGGAATGGAGTTGGTGAGAGTTACACAGAGACCTAGCTCTCAGGTAACTCTTCACTGATTTGGTAAAGGAAAACAAACAAATAACTGCAAGGGAAGGCAGCGAGGGCGGAGATGTGGATTCCATGGGAGCAAAGACCTGGGACAACTCACCAAGCCTGTGGACCATGGTGATGTCCTGGGGAAATCGAAGCCTCACGTCCGTTTCTGGGTGCAGGAACCAACGTGCGTATTGGAGTGCGACCTGAGGACCTGGGCCGTGCCACCCTTTCAGCACAGGGAGCAGCAGCTCTCTGAATTCTCTGCGGGGGGCCCGTGGCAGGGGGGCGGGGCAGTTTTCTGCTAAGTGGGGATCTTAGGTTCCCAGCATTGCTCTTTCCCCCTCCGGTGCATTTGAATGTTCAGTTCAAAGCTTCACCTGGAAGTTTGTTACTTCTGGAAATTTCTTCCCCACATCATCCCAGGCAATCCTTTCATCTTGGACAGCTCTTTGCCCCAGTACCTCTCCATTTTTACAGGTTTCCTCGAAGACGCTGTTCTTCCTCTGTTCTGAATCACGTGACCATTTCCCTTTCCTGGGGGGTGTGGGTGTTACTGCCCTACCCAGCACTACTGAGGTGCTGAGGCCGAACGGGCACCCTGGGGTCCTTCTTGGAGAAGTCCACGGTCTTTTCAAATAAAGGTGATACTTTGAACAATAAGTGAGAAATCCAATGCTATTAGAAAGAAATTTAGGCTGGGAAAAGGGAGTTAAAACCAAAGGTTTTAAAGTGCTGTTAAATGGGGTTTTTGTTCATGTAAGTGTGTTATCTGCTAAAAGCCCACATGTACACGTTACAAAAACAGAGAGGGAAAAAGGCCTAGAAAACAACTTTATTTTAATAAATCTCTTCCAAATTCAATAGATTTTAAAATCAGCTATTGCTTGATATTACTTGGTAAATAAAACCTACTTAAAAGTAATTAAACACAAATGAACGCATTTGTTTCACCACAATATTATTAACTGTGCAAGTGGTTTTACAAAGTTACCTATATATTTATCAAATTACATTAATATTTTAGTGAGACCAAAACTTTTGTAATGTTAATAAATAAAATAATATTTATTTATTTATTTATTTATTCCTTTTTTAAATATATTTTATTGATTATGCTATTACAGTTGTCCCATTTCTCCCCCATCATTCCCCCCACCCTGCACACCCCCTCCCACCCACATCCCCCCCTTTAGTTCGTGTCCATGTGTCATAAGTTCTTTAGCTTCTACATTTCCCACACTATTCTTGCCCTCCCCCTGTCTATTTTCTACCCACCATCTATGCTACTTATTCTCTGTACCTTTTCCCCCTCTCTCCTCCTCCCATGCCCCTGTTGCTAACCCTCCATATGATCTCCATTTCTGTGGTTCTGTTCCTGTTCTAGCTGTTTGCTTAGTTTGCTTTTGTTTTAGGTATGGTTCTTAATAGCTGTGAGTTTGCTGTCTTTTCACTATTTCAACAAATAATAAAGGAGAACTTCCCCAATCTGGCAAAGGAAATAGACTACCAGGACGTCCAGGAAGCTCAGAGAGTCCCAAAGAAGTTGGACCCAAGGAGGAACACACCAAGGCACATCGTAATTACATTAGCCAAGATTCAAATGAAGGAGAGAATTCTAGAAGCAGCAAGGGATAAGGGGACAGTCACCTACAAAGGAGTTCCCATCAGACTGTCAGCTGATTTCTCCAAAGAGACCTTGTAGGCAAGAAGGGGCTGGAAAGAAATATTTGAAATCTTGAAAAGCAGGGACCTATATCCAAAATTGCTGTATCCAGCAAAGCTGTCATTTAGAATGGATGGACAGATAAAGCACTTCTCAGATAAGGTCAAGTTCAAGGAGTTCATCATCACCAAGCCCTTATATGAAATGTTAAAGGGACTTATCTAAGAAAAAGAAGATATAAATAAAATAATATTTTAAAGGCCATGCCATCTTTCATTCATTGCATTTGCATTATGTTTTATGCTATAATTCACTTATATATACACATATTCTTCATAAATAAAATAAATATATATGTATTTGTGTTAGCATCTAAAATACCTTGCTGTTCAATGTGTGATCAAAAGATAAAAGATTAGAACCGACGATAGATTATCAGGAGAGTGAGGCAAGAATCCTCTATGCCTTATTGATTGCTTCACCTGTAGAGTTTAGCAGCTTGCCTTATACACTCTAAGTGCATAGTAAATTAATGCATGGATAGTAGAAGTCATTATTCATAGGTAACATTAAACATTAATATTTTCTAGGTAACACTTTGTTACCCAGAAAATGTCATTATTAGAGAATCATTATTTTTCTAGGTAATATTTTGATGCTTGGTACGTGGTATATTGTTGTTTGTGTGTCCTATCACCAACTACACTCTTACCTTCTGGTACTTTTTAAACACTGAAAAATTGTTTAATAAATGAATACATGAACAACAAAATGTACAAGCACTAGTGTACTCACATTTCCTGTATGTCGGACAGAGCAGATTTCATAGTAAACACCTCTGTTGCCTACTGCAGAAGGCAGGGATATGATTTCTCTTCTGCCTTTTAGCCATGCAGAGCTGTTCTATTTCCTGATGATTTTTGTGTCTGGTGACATGGAGGTATAGATTTGGAAAGCTTGGCAGTTTGAGGGAAACTCATCATTGGAATGTGTTGCAGGGCAGAAGGAATGTTTTAATCTAGTAAAAAAATCATTTATGATGTGTACTTAACTGCAGTGCTCCAGAATTTCAATCACAGACTATTGGGAATAGATGCAGGAAATGCTTCTGGAATCCGGGGGACAAGCAGCAAGAATGGGGGACGGAGTCCCTGTGGTGGTAGACAGTATTTAAGATGCATGGCACACTTTGAAAAAATTTATTTGCAGTGACTCAGAGGCAAACACATGATTGAAAGCTAGTTTTTAATATGAAGCATTAAATGAAAAGCTTCCCTCGGGGACTTTAAATGGACATCTAAGAGAATAGTAACTGTTGGATCTTTTATGATGATTTTGCTTGCTTTTAAATCGTTTTAGATGGGGTGGAAATTTTTATGGCATTGTCTAATCATGACACGGCTAGAACAAATATTTACTACTGTGGATTGCATTAGTATATTTAAAACACAGTCATAAGGTCCATCCAATAAAGAATTAACGATGTAAATCATTTTAACACAGCTGATTTTCTACCTCAGGATTATTTTTATGTTGAACCTGGTGAAAAATAAGTTCTTCAATATATGTAAGAGATTTCACATTTGTATCTGTAGGTACTTGGGAATGAGGAATGCTCATTTCCTCTCCTCTGGTATAAAAAAAAAATCTTTCCTAAGCACACCCATCCTCTTGTTCCACTCCTTGGTCCTTTCTAAGGAGACAGAATCACCTTGTCGGTGGGCACAGTCACTGGTTCACCCTTCTCTGTCGGGTGGAAGCAAACAATCCAAATTGTCTGCTTTGGGAATTTGGGAATTCCTCAAAGCAAGGGATTTGGTTTGCAGCTGTGCCCTTGCCCTCCCTGACAACTGACAACTGGGAGACAGAGATTCTAGGGGTTCTCCTCTGCTTTCCAAATAATCCAAAGCCTGGATCAGTGTGTGTGTGCATGTGTGTGGTGTGAAAGGGGGGAGTGCCCAGGTGATAGAAGTGGAAAACATATTAAAATGCTCAATGTTGTTTGCATTTATAAATTAACACTTTCATACATTTATTGGACGTAACACTAATATGTAGGGATCCATCTGAATGTACTGTTTGCTCATTTTGGCTGTCTAATTCAGGAGAAAAACGAAAGGGTATTATGTGTTGGTTGCATTAAACTCCATCAGTTTTCTTTCTCTCCGACACCTTCTGTTCTGCAACTACACCAGATTATTTGTATTGTCCATGCATTCCCACTTCTTCCAACATGGTTTCTTTGCACAGATTGATATACAATTCTCCTTTCTGTTAAGTAGAAAACAATTATTTATCTTTCAGGACTTTATGTATATTTGCTCTAGAACAACACTCCAGACTGGATGGTCTAGTTTTTCTTGAAACAGAGACTGTCCAGCAACCCTGAACCCAAATTTCTCTTAAGAAAAAATTCTACAAACCACATCCGCAGGCCGAATCTGACCCATCCCATGACTGCATATAAGGTGTTATTGGAACATAGTCACCACCATTCACCCACGTATTATTTAAGACTGCTCTTACAGTATGATAACAGAGCTGCGTGAGTAGTTAGAACAGAGACCATATGGCCCACAATGCCTCTAATACTATCCAGCCCTTCACAGAAAATGTTTACCAATCCCTACTTCAGGCAACAGTTGTCGGAACACAACAGCAAACACCCCCTTCACAAAGAGGCAGTGTTTTGTAGTTCACCACGAGCCCTGGCAACACCCAGTGTATCGCACCTTGAGCGTGTCATTCATTTACGGTGCCAGCCTGGCTCCTATCGGCGTTGGAACATGTGGGATCTTTCCTACAAAGATTTACTTGATGACCACAGTGAGGATGGACATAGTTCTACAATATCTGTCGAGTTTGTTTCTCACTTACAGTGTGGGGCAAAAAGTAGGTTTATAGTGTTCATATGGAAAGTAATACAATAATTAATAAGTAATAATACAAGAATAAACTCTGTTCCATGTAGTCGCAACTGTAAACCCGCTGTGGCCCCCACCCTGTATATTCCTCTGCAAAGATTTCCTATCTCCTCATCCATTATAGATATGTTTTCCTTTACATTCTCAAGCTTATTTATTATAGTCCCTATAAAATCTTTATCTATAAATTCTAACGTCTGGACCATCTCAGGTTCAGTCTCCACTGACTGCTTTCTCTTGAAACGTGTTTTCGTTTTCCTGTCTCTTTGTGTGTCGAGTAATTTGGGATCACATCCTAAATATGGTAAACACTATTTTGTAGAGGGCTCCAAAGACTATTGTTTTATGTTTTGTGGTAGACAATTAGCTTGGATTAATTTAAATTTATATTTCCTGCAAGAGAAGTTAAAATTTTAGTTCGGTTATTTAAAACTTACTAAGGGTCGTCCAAATATTCGTCCTTGGCTTTGCTATCTAATTTTGGCCACCCAGAAAGTTTCAGACTTAGGTATGCTGTCAGTTTTAAAAACTACAGAAATGCAAAACTAATTGAGTACTATTCTTTTTTTTTAAAGTACAGTTATCCTTCATTATCTTCCTGCTTTTGTTTATTCTTATGTGAAGGGAGGTTGATTGGAGCCATCTGGATATTACCAGGAATAAAACCACTAAATAATAGCTTTTGTTTGCTTGTGTTGTTTTACGCTTGGGAGGACCTGTGCTAGAATCTTCCACAAATGCCATCTTCGTTAATCTTCACAATCACCAGTTCAGTTTTAGTGTGCTCAGTTTTCAGATTAAGAGACTGAAGATCAGAGAGAAAAAGGCACTAGCTAAGGGTTGTTAGAACATAAGATACAGAAGCGAAATTAAATTTCAGACCCATCCACAGTTGTTCTATAATCACGCTGCCTTTAAGGCATAATCTGTCAGTCTAATGTCAAAGCCTCCTGCTATTTCTGGGGTAAACTAAGCTCCATAGATAAAGTGCTCTGCTCTGATGCTAGAGCAAACTATTCAGAAACAACAACAAAAAGAAAGGTAAAATCAAATTTTCTAATTTAATCCTGTATTGTATTCATGTTTTACCTTGCTTAATCTTTAGATCTTCTTTACTCGGTACGGGTGGTATAAAAGATTCATATTTCCACTGAAATGTTTCCCCACTGAGTACCCAAATCTCAGTGTGAAGCGTATGGAGTGCCCTGGTTCATATTAGGCATTCGATGTTGAACCTTTCAAAATACGCTGAGAAGGAGGCATCCGTGGGGATGATGTCATTAGTGTGCGTTTTCCGTCAGCAGAGAGCGCAGGTGCCCCTCTCCCAGCTCCCTTCAGACGAGAAGCACGCTGCAGGTAGGTTTCTCCACACGCTTAATCGATGGCGTCCTCACCTCTGTGCTTGTTTGCCTGCCCTGCTTCCCCTACTTTCTTCTCGGTGAGATCCCCTGCACTGGCCACAGGAACCGAAACGTGATCCAGCGCGGGCCGGTTCTGTACTCTCAGGAACTTGGGACTGGACTAAAAACTCACCGAGCCTGAACACAGCTGGAGCCGAGCAACTGTAGAAGTAACTGTAGACCTTGGAGAAGCCCAACGCGGCCCCGGTAACTTTTCTTCCTACGTGTTGCAATTATAGCCGTACTTTTGATTTTGTAAGTAAGTTCAGTTTCTTTATATTAAATTTCTCTGCTCAGACAAGATTTTGGGGGGCGGTTGTTTGTTACCCAATAACAAACAAAAATAACATAAAATGACCTGTAGACAAAACACACATGTTCATACAGAGAGGATATTGTGAATTATTTAGATATAAAATGGGAGTTTGAAATTATTTTTAAAAATTGTTTCAACTGACTCAGTTCCCAGGTTATATTCCGAAGAGGAAAAGATTAAAACATGTAAAGGTGTTATTAGTTGCCAGATTTTGCAAGTAAGAATACAGAATGTCAGTTAAGTTTTAATTTCAGATAAACAACAAATGACATTTTAATATATCCTATGCCAATATGGATAGAATACGCTAATACTGAAACTATTTATTTCTGTTGTCTGAAATTTGGATTTGACTAGGTTCCAGGATTTTATTGGGAATACTATATTGGCCACAATAGCCCTATCATAGAATTTCCAAAACAACTTCCAAATCACTTCTGTAATAGGCAGTGCTGAAATAATATTCTATCAATACCCATTTGCCTCTCGTGAAACTGTCACTCACACATAGACACTGTGCCCAGGAAACTCCGTGGCAGAGGATGAAAGAACACTGAGGAGCACAGAGGTTGGACGTCACCAAACCACCCTGCCCTGTGCTCTTTCCTCCCTAAGAGTCGAGAGTGACTTTTAGAGAAGAAATCTCTCCGTAGAATATGACGTTGCTAATAACCCTTCTTACGATATACCCTATTTTTAATTATGGTTGTTCTATGGAGATAAAGTTATCAATCAACTTTTTTAGAGGGAAAAAGAAGGAAATTTACAGAAAATAATTCTGTACAGTTTTTGTACCTGTCCTACCTGCTCCCCTAACACACACACATTCAGGGAAGCTTCTCTAATAAGAATGAGTAAGTAGGGAGAAAGGGGCATGCTCAGTAGTGTCAGGGGGTTATAATGCTAGAGAAGAGGATGAAGAACAGGCCAAAATATAAAGGAAAAACAGAAACAAAAATTAGAAAGTATAAAAGTTGATGCTGAGATATCAAGAGTATGATGGGCTATAATATGAGTAAGTTCAAATATTAATTCAAAAGTAGGTTCAATATTGTATTTACGCATAATATGGGAGAAAATTAGTATTTTAGGGGAACAATGGAAGAAAATACAATGCTCACTATTCATTACTTCCATCTTTACAGACATATCTGTGGTGCATTGTGTTACATGCTGAAGATTCCTCACACAGGAATCTTCCTATCTGAGATCCCAAGGGACTGGGGCAATTCATCTCCACCAACAATAAATAGTTCTAACACTCACTGATGATATTTTTCTTGGTTAAGCCTCTTTTTTCTAACATTATGTGAAGAAGGATTATAAGTGGGGTGCATCCAACTGTCTCAGGGAAAGGATGTTGGTAGCTTCTCGAAGGGAGAATGCTCAGCGAAGCTTTGTATTTCCAATAAAGTTATCTGATTCCTTCCTGCCAGAAGAAACTCCAGCATGCACACCGTATATCACTGCTGCAAGTTTTCTTCAAGCACAGAAGTTCAAGGGGCTAATGAACATTCTTCTGGACTAAACTCAACATTGTGGTTCCTGCAAAACTGACCGTTAGTAAGACGCATGGAGAGCCCCTGAGGCTGTAAAATTGAGGAAGAATTTCCTGAGCAATGGCTGTAGGTAGTGCTTATGCAACTAGCCTCTGCTTGAAAAACAGGATAAAGACAACAGCGGCGGAAAATTGCAGAGTCTGAAGTTCATGATGCAGAGGAATGGAACACGTTGCCCACGTCAGAGCCCCACCCCTAGGAGGTTAAAAGGACCTGGGAAGGTATGACCTCTTTGAAATCACACATGGCTGAGACAATGGTAAACAAACTGAAAGACAGTCAAGCCATGTTTTAGTTCTTACCTTTCAAAAGCAGGATGCAGAGAAAGGAATTCAACATTTTTTGCCAAATGGAGCTGTCTTCTGAAATATGATTTCACACATTTATCCACAAGTTGCATGCCCGAGAATGTGATTTACTCTCTGATCTTCAATGTCCTTCCTTACCTGTGAAAGGAAGAGAAGCCTAGAATTACTATGAGGGTTAGATGAGATAATGAATAAAAAGTGGATGATGGGTAAACAGCATCAGTAAATGTTGTCCTCTTTAATCTACTCAGTGTTAGAGCTGGGATATCTTTTCTAATGTGTTCATTGATAAGTGAATATACCCACCATACAGATTTTTTACTAATCTCTCTAATGGGCAATGCAATTTCATACACACTTTACAATTTTATGGGAACATTTAGTAACTTCTGGATGTTTGAAGAGATTACCTTGAAGGATTTTTTATGTGGATTGTTTTCCTGAGGCCCTCTCATTGATTGTTTGGTAAACTAGGGACACCAGTCCTTTTGGTCACAGTCATTTTTCACTGGAAATTGAACACCATTTTTTTTTAAAGATTTTTTATTTATTTATCTTTAGAGAGGAAGGGTAGGAGAGAGGGAGAGGGAGAGAAATATCAATGTGTGGTTGCCTCTCGTGTGTCCCTTAGCTGGGAACTGGCCTGCAACCCAGGCATGTGCCCTGACTGGGAATCGAACCGTGATTGTTTCGTTCACAGGCCCGCACTCAATCCACTGAGCTACACCAGCCAGGGCTGAACACCATTTGATAAAATCAAAAGCTACCCTTAAATTTGGCACTGTGGAATGTAATTTTTTTTCAACTTGGTAAGATATTTAATTATGTTCCCTGAAACAAAGATTAAAAATCATAAATGATTTGGCTTATTAATTTCACTCAAGATTTTGTGAACTTATTGATTTCTAACCATCTTTCTTTTAAATTTTAATTTTTTAATTTTCTTTTCTTTTTTAAAAAGATTTTATTTATTTATTTTTAGAGAGGGAAAAGGAAGGAGAAAGAGAGAGAAATACCAATGTGTGGTTGCCTCTCGCATGCCCCCTACTGGGGACCTGGCCTGCAACCCAGGCCTGTGCTCTCAACTAGGAATCGAACCTGTGACCATTTGATCCTCGGGCCGTCACTCAATCTACTGAGCCACACCAGCCAAGGAAAATTTTTAAATTTTCTAAAGCTAGTTTGCTTGCATTTTCTTCCCCCACTCCCCAACAATTGGATAGGTGAAAACACTGAGTCCAGAAAGTTCGATATGATTTCACAATGAATGATATTCCAGCCCAGAGTGCCACAGGTCATCTGTGACTACACAGAAGACACTTTTCATTAGAGTGTTGCTGTTATTTCCTTTCCTCTCTGCAAACCGATGTAAAATGTCTGCATTTCCCTTTATTATCATTTTTTAGGGCACTGGTGATTTCAGTATAAAGGTAGTTTCTATACTAGTGGTTCCATCAGAGGCCTCCGAGTAACTGTAACCTTGCCCTGATAGGGGGTATCTCTATTTCTGTCTCTATTGCTATCTCTGTCTCTGTCTCTACCTCTGTCTCTATCTCTGACTCCATCACTATCTCTATCTCCATATCTATATCTATATCATCTATGTCTATGGTATACATAGATACCACTCATGAGTAATATAGCTATTTTTAAAGTAAAATAGTGAGTTTTCCTGTGTATTTTATTCCACACAACTCTATTCCTTACAAGAGTTACATTTGCAGGGCTTCAACATATTCCCAGAATTTTTGTTTATAATTTCAAGAAGAGTTTAGCAGCTTCAATTTTTATTTACAAGTGTTAATACCAATATCCCATTACTATGCTTGTCATTTATAAGCTAGTTTGGAATACTGGTCCAAGTGGATTTCAGTTTAAAGAACTTTGATGATCAGAAAATAGGTTGCTTAAATAAATTAGCAATTACAATAAAGAGAAGACACCCATTTTAGTATACAGTTTAATTATTTATAAAGCAGAGATTTTAGTTTAGTAAATCATTGATCTGATGTTTTACTTCAAAAATAGATCTCATAGTATTTTTAGTTTAAAAAATCTATCTTATGAAGCAAGTACGATATGCATTTCTATCTCTATTGAAAAGGAATCTGGGATTCAGATTAACTAAGCAATTTATCTACAGGTGCACAGCGAAAGACTGTGGATGGGAGATTTGAGGGGGGAGAGTGTCCGAGATCAAACCTATCACCCTTCTAGGGTTAGCAGGCTTTTCCGTTACCCCTTCTTTCTTATTACTCTGACACTGGGGTGCTGGGGGCGGAAGAGGGTGGAGAAACCCTTCATTTATAATTCCAAGGACATAGTCAATGACTCAAGCAGAAGTTACAGTAGCCCTCTGACATATAATTCAAAAAGAAATTTGTTATAGAATTTAGGATAAAGGGTAATTGATTTTGCTGAAAGATATTTTATGTCAAAGCAGAGGGACACTGTCATTCCGGGACTTCTGATGCCAATGCTCTGATGGTAGTGACATTAAAGGCATTAAATGAAAACAGAACTCTAATTGCTTTGCATTGAACATGCAAGGAGACTGAAAATGGGACATGTTCCTTGTACGGGAGCGTAAGATGCGCAAGTTGCTTAGGGAGTGGAAAACTATACCGATGACCTGACTCTTCAACAGAGCTGACAGGAGCCAGAAATTTGACTGCAGACATGGCAAATTGTAACTTGACTACAGAAAATTGGGAACAAAAGTGGCACTTTGACGCCCCCCAAATAAAAAGCTCACCAAAGGAGGCTTGTCGTAGAGTGGGGCACACTGCCCCCCCGCCCCCCGGCGCCGCCCTGTAGCCAGAGTGAGAAACCAGGCAGACATGATCTCTGAGTCAGGCAGCTCTGTGTCCATCCTAGCTCCACAAATTACCAGATCACTGAGACTGGACAAATCTCAAGGCTCCACACCAACGCAAATTCCAGCACTGGTTCCACAAGTTGAGTTGGGGACTGCATAACGCATACCACTATCAAAGTTTCCGCCATGCTGCCCCTGTGGTCAGCCGTGAAAGTCTGTGATAACTTTTCCTCATTATTATCCCCACCACCATCACGGTCACCGTCATCCTCATCTGACACAGGAGAACTCTATGAGGTTCATTGTTTCAAGATGAAAAGTTAAATTCAGACATATACACATGGGTAAGAATTCACTTCTTCACCTCTTCATTAATAAGATTGAAAATCTATTTCATAATGAGTCATGTTTATTAAAGATTTTAAGAGGACCATACTATTCTCATAAAGCACAGACAAAAAAAAAGGCTTTGTATTTTTCTAAAGTAAAAGATTTTTCATCGGCCATCATAATTACTCACAATCTTTTTCTCCTTTTGATATATTTTGTTTGTTTTTTTTTAATACCTGGTATTCTGTATGTAAGCTGGAACCAAGTTGTCTTAAGAATTTATTCAACCTGTTTCAAATAAATTTGTTTCTTTTTTACTTAGTTATACGCCTCCTTTCTCTCTTTGACTGCTATAGTTTCTTTCCTCAGCACCCCTGCAACACAAATGTTAAACCCCAAGATGCAGAAGCCCCTTTCTCCGTGCTGTGTGACAGCTATAACCAAGCCGTGACCCCTGCCTCGAACTAATTACAGTCTAACAACAGAAACCTCTTTGCAAAGGTAAGTCCAATAAACAGGAAAACCCTTCATCACAGACCGACGTGTTGCCAATGCCTCCGGTGTCTCACCCGGGAGTAGTTTAGGAAAAGCTTTAAACAAAAAAAGGTGTCCTTGAGTGTTAGGGGCAAGTGGAATTTCACACTAGGGGCTGGGTATTCTTTCTGTCCTTTTGGGTTCCTCTTTTCCATCCTGTGTTTAAAAAACAAAGTCCATTTCACTGTAATTACAAAAGTAACTTGTGCAGGGATTAGACAATGGAGCACAACAGCTCAGAGAACAAGGAGCGGCAACCTCGGCCTCTCTCCCTTTCCGCCCTGCTTGTCCGCCTTCTTTAATTTTCTCCCCCACCTTTGCTCTCGTCCTATTTTTTCCCTTTACTTCTCCCACTCTGTCCTTTTCAACCCCTCGTTTCTCTCCTTCTCTTTCCTCTCTCTGAGATATTGGTAGGGTTCCCTACACTTTTGGAATTCTCGAGAGGAGGACTAGGAGTGGATGTTCACCATCAATCACCCTTCGGACCTCAGCGGCGACTTTCCTTCTGGGGACCGAACAGTCACAAAACCGTTTCTCCTATAGCATCACCCCCTTTTTTCTTGTAATGAAGAAACATTTATTTGAAATTCAGCAATTGTTCCAGTTTGTTCTCCTTATTGTTTAAGTGAAACTGCATCGGATTCATTTTACCACATTGTTAGATAAAATGTGGTCTCATTATTAGATTTTACTTATGGTATCAGTCTGCACACCTATACACTTAAAGCGCTGTCTAAATCATGCTCACCTTAAAGATTAGCCATTTTTATTTTTATTTTCAATTTCATTTTAACATTCTTTATCTTTATTATTCTTTATTTATCCCCCTTACATCATCATCATCATCATCATCATCATCATTCTTATTATTATTTTGCATTTGGGCTTCCAGCAGGTAGATATTAAAATTCAAAATTTATCTTTCTTGTTTCTTAACTTCTATTTTATTTAGGCCTAGTCATTCTTTTACGAAATTCTTCCCTGGGAACCCCGTTGCCCGTTTATGGGGGGACAAAGTGATTTTTAATTGTAGGATGCTTTCTTGTGCTCTGGTTGTTCCTTTACCATGGTGGCCTGTGTTTCCTTTATGAATACACTCGTGCACTAAATCACTCAGTTAGTTATTTTGAAATCCATGCACATATTTACATCTGCAACCAGGTGGAAGTCTCACTTTCGCTAATGGGTAGTGGGGTGTTTAACCCAGACAGGCCTTCGTTTGGACTGATGACTGTCACTCGCCCTCTGCTCCCACCGCCACAGGCCACGTCCACAGCTGTGCCCACCACTGTCGGCACTCTTGGCCGAATGGCGACGTCCCTCGGCTAGCACAGGTTAGCACTGTTTTGTCCTCCTTCCTGGGTTCTTGCAGACACCAGCCATCCTTTCCAAATGGATTCTCTTCGTTTCTTCTGTGGAGCTGTGGGTTTTCCTTCAGATCTGCTCAGCTTTTCTCTGACATGTATCTCAGCAGGTCTTCCCCGGGGCAGGATGCTCATGCTGTTTTTATTTTTGGTTAAAATTTGTTTGTTCTCATTTACAAAAGGGATCTGTTTCTTAGGTTGGAGATTGACTGTAGTTACTAAAATAAAAGAGCAAATAAAAGAAGTATGAATCGTAAACTCTGCCTTCCTAATTAGTGCCTTTGGGGAGGGTTTGACTGACTGATAAAAGACAATTTGAAATATTTTCTTGACCACAATGGTAGTATAAAAATTAATGGGAGGGTACAGCTTCACTTCATATCATTCAAGTGTATCATACTTTACTTAGTTTACAGACACAATTCAAAGAGCATTGTTTATGAATGATGAGGTTTTTCTCCCTAGGAGATACACACACACACACACACACACACACACACACACACACACAATTTACCTTACAGCATATTGATCAAGGACTCATTGCATTGCCTGTACCAGATAACACTTGAATTGTCAATAAACAAAAAATAAATATATTCTTGAATCAGAATTTCAAATTTTTATCCCATGACATATGGATATAGGCACAGCACCATTAGGGATCTTATTCTCCAAAAAAGTCTACAGGATGATGACATCATTTAAATTATGGATACCATACCCTAAAGTAGACCACAAAGAGAAGCTCTAAAACATGATGCCAGGTTCCCATTGTCACAGTTTCTGATTTTGTTGTTCTAGAGTCCAGTGCGAGTGTCAGAATCGGGGTGGTGGTGGAAATCCTCTGATGGGTTCAAGTTAAAAACCACCGCCAAAGGCCAACAGCAACAGGACATCGGAGAGATGAGACTGGTTGGGCTGGAGAGCTGGGAAAAGCTTCGGTAGAGACGGATGCTGTGGACTAGGGTTAAAATGAGGACTTTGACAAGAGGACAGATAGCAAAGAAGATTTTTTTTTTTTTTTGGCTGAGCCCAGCAAATATAAAATATTCTAGTTTTGAGATGGGTTAATGTATTAATCTACTCAGGCTGCCATAACAAAATACCACATACTGAGTGCCTTAAGCAACATAATTGCATTTTCTCAGAGTTCTGGGGGCTAGAAGTTCATAATCAAGGTGCCAGCCAAATTGGTTCCACATGCGGATTCTCCCTTGGCGTTATAAATGTCTGGCTTTTTGCTGTGTATTCACATGGTTTTCCGCTAAGTGTATGTGCAAGAGGGGTGGGGGAGTGAGAGAGAAGGTGGGGAATGGGGGCAGGGAGAGAGAGCAAACTCATTCTCTAGTGTCTCTTTTTATAAGGGCACTAATCTTACCAGACTAGGGCCCTGCTCCTATGACCTCATTTAACCTTAATTACTTCCTTATTGGTCCCATCTCCAAATGCAGCCACACTGAGACACTGGACTTCAATATGTGGATGTCGGAAAGCCACAAACTTTCAGTCTATAACAATTACCCCAAAACGTGTGATGGCTTATGCCGAATCCTTCCCTTCTACATGTTTCTTACCCTTTCCATTACCTTCACTTCCAAGATCGTTTTTGTCTTTTCTCTAAGTTTCTTTTCCTTTTCTCCAAATAATCATGAATATTTACTCTGGCACAGGTGTTTTTCCAGGCACTAGACACTCTTAGATGAATACGGTATGATTTCCCTGCACTCCAGGTGTTTACTCTGCAGTAATAAAATACCCTGAGCCTGGGAGCCCCCCTGAGCATCACATCCACAGAGTAGGGTAACCTCTTTACTTTTTTCTCAAGAGCAAAACCCAACGATAACATCACATTTTAATTACAAAGTTTGCTCACCCATGGTGGCCTTTACTTCCATGGCTGTTATTGGCTCCAGGATGGCAATCTCAGGGGTGGTGCCATGAGAAACCTTGTGAGGATACTTAGAGGACCATCACCTGGCTCCACCGAGGCATCTTCTCAGAACTTCAGGTCCCCAGGTCAAGGGACCCTCAGTCATGGATGGGTGATTCAAAGCAATATTTCGTTGGTCAAGGGGAAGAATATTTCCACATATGCCAAGAATCAGAGCTCAAGAGAGCAAATAACCCCTATAAGATCACGAAATACGGAGGACTCATTTGAGGGTAGCAATCTGGGGCTAGATATGGGAGGGGACCAATATTAGATTCACCATGCCCGTTAATAATGAAGTCAGCAGATGAATCTGGGTGTTCTGATACTTCATCCAGAGCTGTTGGACTGCATTCAGAGATTCTGTGATTAAAATTAAACACACACACACACACACACACACACACACACACACACACACAACTGGACTTTTAAAACAGAGGACAAAAGAAGGGCAAAAGAGAATGTTCAGCAGTTATTTGCCTTCTAAATTTATGAGTTACCTGAAACAGAACATAGTGTCAATCTGGGAAAACCGTTTCCAGTACACTTAAATATTGCCCTTGGCTTTTTAAAATATTACATCATGAGGGCAAACTGAAAAGATTAAAGCAAATACCAGTTTTGTTTTTGTTTTTGTTTTGTTTTGTTTTACATCCTGAAGGAAAATTGAGACCCTACTGTGGTAGAGAGAGAAACAGAATCGTTTTCAGTGGTGTTTCAATGTCATTTCTTAAGACCTTGAGAAGGTGGCTCCTCATTAGCGCTGTGTGCTCAGGTAATTCCGACAGCTCAATAGGTTTAGTTGTCAACAGCCAGACTCTCCTATTTCTCTGGTTAATGAGGTGAATCCCCGTATGAGTACTTGGGATAACGAACCATTCTCTGAGCATCTGACTATAACTCTGACACCAAGTGATTAGTACAGTTATTCCAGCATAAGCCAAGGGTTAAATCTCCCAAATCAAAGATTTCCTCTTTTATCTAAGTATTTTTTTAAGGCAGAATGGCCTTTTTTTTGGCTGAATTATCCATATAATTGCCTCAATTTTTCACATCATGATTGTGAAATATTACCTTGTAATTCTTACATTATCTTGTCTTATTGCTGAACTAACATTCAAATGCTTCTTAAAATATAAGGTAGGCTCTGGCATTAGCAGGTTAAATTAAAATGCAATTAGAAAGAATAATAATTCTTATCCTGTCAGGAAGAGTGTAATAGAGATGGTATCCTATGAGAACATGAATTTTGAAAGGGATTTTTTTAAAAAAAGACTCCTACTTCTCTGGCAATCGTACTGCATTAGTCTTTACCACATTGCTAAACATTGCTTTAGCTTTCCACTTTAATAGTGGCAAACTCTGAGGTCTGACGCGAAATAGGCTATTTCATCCGAGATGGTTTAAGCTGGCCCAAGGAGTGACAGGAGAATACAGCAAGCAGTCAGTGCTAATGACAGCGTACCATTTTCATAGACTAAAGGTCGAGCAATGAATTTCAATTATAGAGTGTCAGGATGCCCAAATGCAGGTACCTGGTAACAAATCAGAAGCTCACAGTTTCTGTAAGACTTCTGTAGAATTTCAATAAAGCTCTTAGCCTGTAGCGAGGCCTTTTTATTTATTTATTTATTTTTATTTTTATTTTTTGCTTTCTTCCCCCCCTTGGCCAGAAGCTGAGAGATGTAATCTCTTCTGAGCAACTCCAGCAATAGCACCCTTCAGCCATCGAGTATTGCAGTAGCTAAATGAAGCGTGCTTTTCTAACATATGGGCTTCCCCTGTGGCTCATCTTCCAACGTGTTTGGGGGTGACGTGGAGAGTCGGCAGAGATTTCCATCGGCGACATTTAAATGATGTTTTCCAAAAATGTATTATTAGCTCAGGGATAGCGAAGGCTTCGTGATGACCTGATCAGGCCATTTTCTGCCAAATATTTGAACAGGTTGCAGGGGGGGAAATGTAATCGTAAGGGACCACATTACTCACTTGAAATTGAATAAGATTTATGCTCAAAAAGTAGTAAATATCACTGATTCTATTAAGTTCACTTTCTATATTGCTCGGGGGAAATGGTTAGGAAAGGCAAAATGAGAGCAATCAATGTATTCCATCTTATTATGTTGAAATAAATGATAAATGGGTTGCATTTACCATCCATTTCACTTAATATTTTTTATTATAACATGCCCAAAAGACAACTTTTGATTTCCTTCCCTGAACTTACTTTACCTGCAGTTTAACTTGGTCATAGGCAGCTCCTTTCAGATGCTAATGCCAATAGAATTTAATTTTTTCTGGACTTACTTTTTTTCTCTCATACCCCCTAGACTGCCCAACAAGAAATCCATTTGGCTCTGGCTTCAAAGGGTAGCCAGACCACCCATTTTTCCCACCTTCACTGCCACCACTGGGGTACCAGGCGCCGTATTAACAGTCGTAGATTTCTTCAGTAGCTACTGCGAAGGCTTCTCTGCGCCTGCTGTTGCTGGCCTCTGCCCCGTACCTCTTTTCAACATTGCAGAAACAAACCCATGATCCTTGCAATGTTATTCTTTGAACCAAAGATCAACAAATGATCTTTTAACATTTACCACATACACTGAGAGAGAAAGAGAGCAAGAGCGAGAAAGGGGAGACTATGGAATCCACATTTCCCTCTAGTATCTGGAACTTACTATATTTATTTTAAAATCATAGTACACGAATCGTCTGCATTCAATCATTTGATACTGGTTTTTTAATGCCTTGTGAGGTTTTAATGGAATGCCGTATATTTGGAATTAGTAAGCGCAGAGACTCTGGAAGGTATTCTCTGCACCAAAGAGCACACTGCCTCTCCTGGCATGCGGACAGAGGGGCCACCTGTGCACCTCGCTGCTGTCCTCCGGTCCGTTGCCACTGTCCCTTTACTCCGAGGGCCGCTGGTGTCTGCCTGGTTCCTTTCACATCTGTAGGATAGAACTTCAGTCTTCCATCTCAGCAACATCCGATTGCGGGCATTTCTACCCAGTTTTTCAGTCTCCCCGATGCTGTTTTATTCTGTGTGTCTTGGTCTTGCCTTCTAGTTAAGCTCCTTTGGATTTGGCCAGTTGTTCAAGCAAATATGATATACAGGATCTGGGGGGGGCGGGGCTCACTTCTGTCTAGTTTTCTCCTCTCAAGGATTTCGTCCTTTAATCCCAGTTCATCCAGCAACTCAGGACCCTGTTCTCTGTTCAGTCAGCAAGAGAGAACAGGGTACAGAGAGCTCTCTGCACAGGTGCCATGTCTGCCCGCTTCAAGTTGGCAGAAGGCTGCAGGGAAGGGCTGGGCTCATGTTCCTGTACTGTCTCGGACCCCAGCTCCTGGGGTCCACGGCGTTGTAGCTAAAACAGAAGAAATTCACACGGACTACCGAATCCTGTGGGGTAAAAAGGGCAAGCGGCTTGTCTCTCAAGAGGAGCAAAAGTCTTGGCCCTTGCTTTAACAAGCTTTTTATTGTCTTGCTGGGCACAGTACAAGAAGGTTCTCCTTAACTATGCACAGGTTCGCTTCAGGGGGTAGCCTTATACAGAAAACAAAGAAGAGGTTGCCAGTAATCACATCACTGAAAGGGGATATTTACAAATGAAAAGGCAAAAGTGGTTGAACTGGTTACTCTGGTCCTTGGAAGGTTTAGCATGGATTTTAGGAAGTTATTTCACAGTAGATGTTTCCTGCAAGTCAAGATAAAGGGGTTTTTTTGCAAAAAGACACAAAGTGGCCTAGGCACGTTGCAAACCTGATTTTCCACGGGAGAACCTATCTGTGGGCATGTGTCCTGTGCATCTCCGAGTGGGAGCTGGGCCCACGCCACGCAGAAGGGTCTGCTACACTGTACCTGTCTTTTCTCAAGCTGTTTAGAAAAGTCCTGCCTATAGTGTAAGTCCTCCTATAGTGGTTATTCTCTACTGTGTTCAGGTAGGTTTGTTTCAACATTGAATTGGATACGGTGTATGTAGTTAATTCCAGTGGCAGGTTTAGTCCCATTCAAGCTACTCCTTCACAGACAGTCCTGCACATCCAGCTTTGCTTGATTTTAATTCCCTTAGGTATTAAGGATTGTTGACTGTTTCATTGACTTTCACTGTTCATGTCCCTCTCTTCTTCTCCCACTCCAATTTAGTAACTACAACTTATCGAAGAAGTAGGAGACCAAATCTGTTATACAGACTTTCAGTGTTTTTGTTGGTTTATAAATTCCCACCACCTTGTTAACTCCAAGTCCAGACCTCTCCATTGTTTTAACAATATGCATCATACAACAATTGGAAGTTTATTATATGTTAAAGGGTATTAACAATAAAAACATGAGCTTTCCTCTAAACCCATTAAAAAAAAACAACCCAAACTAACCAAAAAATGTATCTCATTTTCTCATCTACTGATCTTTCCTTCTCATTTGAGAAGATGCCGGTAAGAAAATGAAGGTGCGAGAGCTGTAACATAAGCCAGGAAGGTTTAAAACATCTACTAACTAACATGCATCTTCGGACCCAATAGCCCAAACTAACTCCGTGTGAATGTATTTCCTGTTGAGTGTATCTCAACAATGTTCGTTATTTTCAGTCAGGCAAGTTAAGCTACAACATAAAAAAACAAGGCTGAGACTAATCTCTTCATCTTAATGTTGTCCTTGCTTCTTCTTCTTTTTTTTTTTTTTGAAATGCATCTTCTTATAAAATTCTGTCTGCTACTTCATTTTTCTCAATGTCATCTGCAGACTTTGACATCGAACCCCTACTGGAAGTCCAACAGCAAATTACGAGGACTCTTCCATGGCATGCTCAACTTGCATGCGGTTCTAATTTCACCGGAATTTCAATGTTTTGAATCTCACACTTGTTCAGGGTCCCAATGTCTTAAAAGTAAAGTACATATACGATTGCCAGTAGTTTTGGAAGCTATATACCTGACATACTTCCTGTATTACTTTGGCTTTTAAAAACTCAAAGTCTTACTCCATGTACAAGCGAAACTTCTCTCAGTCTAAATTCTGTTACAAATATTTCCCCTGCCTTCCAAATTATTATGTAACTCTTCCTTTTTGACACTTATTCAGAATTTGCATGGATAATGGGTTTTAATAAGAATTTAATTCATGATAGCTTTCGTGAGCTAAAGTATATATAACAATATATAAATACAAAAAATGGATAATTTAAAACTTTGAAATTCCAAAGTACTTGAAAATTTTGTTACGGAAGTTTTTAATTTTGTGGGTGCACAAATACAAATGGTAAGCCTCATATGCAGCTCTGACCTTGTGCAGAAATGAAATAACCATCTGGGAATACTGTACCCAAAGTAATTATTAACCAGTAGTAGCTCTTGCCTTTCTCCCAGTTTCTGCCTAACTCGTTTGTTCATATTTGCCTTTGCAATTTGCCTTGCTTTATGTCCCCTGGTAACTGATATTTTGTTCTTTCATTTCCATAATTGCAATCTAGCTTGCACGCTCCCCAAAATGCATGCTTGTAAATTGTGTGTGCATATCCGTTTTGAAACTTTCAGTGTTTTCAATCTCAAATAACTTCAAAGGGACTGTAGGTAATTCTGTTTCTTTTCCTACTTTGTTCATTTTAAATGTTCTCAGGTAAAGGGGTCCTCAGGCCTAAACATTTTCAATGAACAGTCCTAGGCATATGGAACATTTGTTTATTTTTAATGTCATGTAATTCAGATCTGTCAGTTCAGGTGGGTATATATCCATTTTAAAGAACCTCAGTAAGGCTGGATGAAAAGTTGTAATCTAAATGATCTGATAGTTATCTTGGCAATTTGACAAATAAATTGACAATACAACAGACATGGCTGGTATTGCTTGTATCTTTGATGTGGAAATTTGATTTTTTCTTCATCCATGGTATGGCAAAAATACTGTGTAATAGCAGACAATGATTCCCTAGAAGTTCTAAACATATTTATGTGTATATGAACCAATATACAAGCCTCCTTATTAATGGGAATTTGTGTGAATATGTTTTTCTGAGAAAGGTTGGGGTTTAACTGGAAGAATTTTTTCTATCTTCTACAAAAAAATGTGGGATATTGCTGGAAATTTTAGTATTTCGTTCAAATGAAGATTTTTTTTCCGGCCATGGTGATTGAAAATTAAAGTGCCTTAACTGTAACTCTTTGATGAAAATCCTATAATTAAAATTAGGGAAATTAATCATGTTTCAGTTAGCATATACCTACCATTCAGGATCATTTCAAGAGGAACTGGATTGCTTGTCTTTTTCCCTTTCTTATCATTTCTGGACTTAGAACAAGGCAACCTGGTTTCAAATCTCTACCCCCCCCCCCCACACACACACAGAGAAAGGGGAGAGGCGGGGAGAGGTGGGGAAGGAGAGAGAAAGAGAGAGAGAGAGACTGACTAAGCAAATCCTGTTTCTTTGACATGATGGGATATTAAGTAATAAATGGAATATTAATAAATAAAATATTATCAGTCTATTTAAATGATAGATTAGATAGATTGAAATGATAAAGTTTACATTTAACCTATCATTTAAATAGACTGAAATGACAAAGTTTGCATTACATGTATTACATTAGATTATAAATGAAATTTATTTGAAATCGCAGGGTCACAACATGTCTCCAGGTGTTACGTTCAGTACTGCCTGCCTGTCTTCTCCTTCCTGCACCAGATGGCCTGAAGCAGGGGCGGGAGGTGGCCTCATCACCCCCGAACAGCATCAGTCCGCTGACTCTTCCCCTGGCCTCCTCTGATGCCACCCCAGTGAAGAGAGAGGGGTGCCCCACCACTGCCATGTTGGTGTGGCAGTCTGGGCTCCCTGCATAGGCTCCACTGACGCCAGGTGGGTGGGGACATCCTGACTGCTGGACAGGGATGAGAATGCTGGCGATATTCTCCGGCTTCTCTGGCATCATCCCAACATACAGGTTTAGTCAGTTTTACGTCTGGTGAGAGTGGATGCCTGGGCTGCCCGCTCTGTGGTCGGGGGAAGGTACAACCCGTATGTGTGGGTGTGTGGTGTGTGGAACTGTAATAGAGCAATCACCTGAAAGTTCTCTGTCTTGCTAGCTTCTCCCTTTCCTGGTCCATTGGCTAGAAGGAACAAGCCCTCGTTTTTTTTTTTTTTTGTTTTTTTTTCTTTTTTTTCTTTTTTTGCTCTGTGCATTGGCATTTCCAGGTTATCAGCATCGCCGGCTCCATGTCTGGGATATATGATGCAAAACTAAAACTTAGGGAACTCACCACCATGTAATTTCTTAAGTCCTAGAAATCCCTAGCCTGCTTGCCACTTTCTTTTCACCTTACAAAATGAATTTTCTTAATATTTGTTTTACATATTATATCCAAGGTGTTGGTTATACTTAATGGGAGAAATAGGAAAAATACGTTTCTATCTTCTTAGGAGGTCAAGTGTTTTGTTTTTACATTGGACCAACCAGATCCTAAGCTATGTCACGTACCCACACTGTCCATCAATTCTCGTCTGATTGTTAGCCTGGATATTAATAAAGGAAGGGCGCAAAGGGAATTGGACATTGCGAAGCCTAAGAAAGTGTGGAGCTGAACTGGAGTGAGCTGCTTGCTCCACCAGGAAGCTACAACTTCTCACACACATCCCACCACCATCCTGCCAGGGGAGCTCTAGGTCCCCAAAGCAGGCAGGAAGAGTCATTAACTGGTCATTATAGCAGGAGGGATAAACACAGCAGGGGAAATTCCTCTACTGGCCACATGCCCAGTAGAAGCCGGGATGGCACTGGGGAGGTGCTTTTACTATGAGGCAGGTACAGTAGGAACGAAGATGGTGATTAGAGAGGCCTGTCTAGCCTGGGAAAAGGATCAGATCGAATAAGGGACATAAACCTTGTAAGGTCTAGGAAATATATTGGTTGGGGGGAGCGGACCCCTCAGGAGCCTGCAAAAGCTTGGGAAATTGTTGGTTAGTTTGAAAAGGGCACCCGGTCCTTCCCTAGCCCAAGATAATATAATCGACTTAACGAAGCACTCTATTTCTCTCTCTCAGTAGTAACATGTATGCCCCATCCATTCACACGCTCTCTGTCCATAGCAACCATGTAGTTCTGGCAGCAGCCTGCAGCCTGGCACCCGCCCATACCAAGTGCAGGCCTGAGTACAGTGCCACCCGGAAAAGATGAAGAGATAGCCCAATGGGAGGGTGTACTGGACTGAACCAAAGGCACAGAAATTTTTGACCTTGGTCTTTGTACTTGGCTTGATAAAGATAAGGTTGAATGTTTGCCACAGAGGAACAGGTGGAAATGGAACATCAGGAACATGGGGGTGGCCTTCTATTTCCACCCAAATAAATTTTACCATGCCACAATCTCCCATATGTGGGTCCCTGGGATGCTTTCCTGTGAACCTTACGAAGAACACGATTTCCACCAGCAAGTTGATTACTCTTGACCTTGAAAAGTTTTCTGTCTTTGGCAGCTGCTCTTAATTGGAAGAGGAAGTTGTTTTGTATTGGTCTCAACCTATCAATAACCAATGTTGTGACTGGACCAGCCCTTGACTGCAATATATCCTTCAGTAATAGCCATTGGAAAACTTTGAGAAAAATACATGCTTATAATATGAGAGAGAGAGAGAGAGAGACAGAGAAAGACAGAGAGAGAGAGACAGAGAGAGAGACAGAGAGAGAGAGAGGGAATGAATGAATGAATATGAATGGGCCTGGGTGATGCCTTCCTTCTTGGGGGCCACGTGGAATGGTCTAGAGTTTCCTGGACATACTCACTATTGGTAAATTTAAAACATAAGAGTGAAAATTCAAAGCTCAGGGAGAAAACGGAAACCGAGTGGAGCAAGTGGTCAGTCACTGAGAGCGGCCCGGCCCGCATCTGCGAGACAAAGGGGCCAAGGGGCGTCAGCTGCGGGAGGCAGCCTGGCTCCTCCTCCCCTCCTGTGTCCAGCCGTGCGTTCACGCGAGGTTGCTCTTTGAAGTTGATGCCTCTTTGAGACAGAGGCCTCAACAATCAAAGTGTAAGTCAGGCGCTTACATCACAGACAATAACAAAAATGAAATCCCGACTCTCAGGGTTTACACTGTAAGATTATTTTTTAAGGTAATTTAAAAAATAGCAGTATTTAACAATCTATGCTAGAAAGAGGGTGTGACTGAATGCTCACCTAGCTGTTAGGTTTTTGTGTGTTTGTAAAAGGTACCCCGATCACATACCGATGAACTTCCTCATGTTCTGGCTCTCAGGATGGTGAACCTGAATCAATGAATTACTTTCTAAATTATGAAAGTTTGGTATCACCTAAAGCATTTTTGTTTGAAATAATGCTAAGTACTAATAAGATTTCTAACTTTTATAATGTCACGGAGACATATTTTATGTTGAAATTTAAAGACCTGATTTAATAAAGTCACTTTACCGGTTTCCAAAATCAGCCAGCGAAGGCATTTGAATGGAAAATATCAGCTATTACGTACAAGCCTTGTTAGTCAAAACAACACAATTCAGTAACTTCACTATTTTTTATCATTTGTTATCTTTTAATTTCTGGGTGAGATGATTAGGTAGCAAGGACTGTTGGTTAAAAAAAAGATAATGAAAGTGACTGAGAGACCAAATAGTCTCCTGAATAACATTACCAAAGTATTATATAGTTGAAAAGAAATATTAGAAAATTTATGTTTTCTTTTTCTATTTGTTAATAGGTTATTTCATGGACTCAAAACTATTTCTGGAAAGTGCCAATTTAAGGTTGACTCTTGCTAGAAGATCCCGAAAATACCTCTTCAACCTTCTCAAAACAATATCTGAGAAAATTCTAGGGAAAAAAAGCCAAAAAACTCTAGAACCTAACGTTATATACAAAAATTGAGAGCAACCTATTCCTAACTCTGAGATGATTTTCTACCCAATATGAATACAATGCGGATTAACATTTAAAAAATATCTTTTCTCCATATTAGGTCAGATTCTTTAATATCCAAGTAACATTAGGAGAGAAATAAAGAGACTTTTAGTAGTTTCTCATTGCTTAAATAATTTGCAATGCACATGATTAAAACACTGTAGGCTGAGGTGGGTGTGGAAAATACTTAAAATATTTATCTTTTTGGTTTCCACTCTATAAATTTAGCATGTCAGATAGAGCGTAGGGCAGAAGTTTTCTCTCCTATTTCCAAAAGCAAGCTGAAAATGGGGAATCTGCATCCTGTGTCTACTGGTAAATATTATTCATCTAGCTATATCTCTTCTCATTCAACAGGAATGAACAAATGCACAAAATCCAACAAAAAAAAACAGAAGAGGATAAAAAAATTGATACTCAAAAGGTGAACAGTCTTTTGTAATGATGGACTGAGAACCCAAAAATTGCTTGTCACTTTTTTTAGGGGAATACATACAAGAACTTTATGAAATTATCCTACAACATCATAAAGAAATAACAGTTCAAAACACAACACGACACGACCTTCTAAATTACAAGAAAGAATGAATGTTGACTAAGCCGTTGTGGCTCAGCTTCCACTGAAATCCCCACGTGAAACAGATGAACACGCCCACACTGCACCAGCGCTGGGAGCTAGAAATGTCACCCGTCGCTAATGTGCTCCTCACCAGTTTAAACAATGCAGCACTAAGAGCCCAAAGTGGGCTCTGGGAGAGAAATAAAGTTCAAATCTAATTTCAAGGAAGAAAACCATGGTCCACCTTGTCGAGTTTGCTCTCTGTGACAAACAGGCCCGTGCTGGACACACGTCCCTGCTGCTTTCTGAAATGTACAGGGGAAGGTGATACAGGTCTGAGACAGGAATTCCCTGAGGATGGCTGACTCTGGTAGCCGTCGTTTTCTGAGCACTGTCCAGGCAAGAACAGTATTTAGGGTAGACTCATACTGTCCCTTGTACACTGCAAAGGAATCATAGAAAAGTGGGAGAAGATGCTTCCTTGGCCTA
This sequence comes from Glossophaga mutica, assembly GCA_039655065.1. Taxonomy (NCBI): domain Eukaryota; kingdom Metazoa; phylum Chordata; class Mammalia; order Chiroptera; family Phyllostomidae; genus Glossophaga; species Glossophaga mutica. Next base: position 12,581,919 of record CM077315.1, on the reverse strand, counting down.
GGAAACCTACATTTTAAACATGACACACGGACACCCAGAAGGTGGACCAGGTGCTGTGTGCTCGGAGATGGAGAAAGATTGCGACAGAGACCTATCTGCTGTGACCTCAGAGAAAGCCAGGATACTCCAGGATACCAGCCATGCTGCTTACGGGCTCCAGCTGGGTGGGGCAGGCATCCCCTCACGCGGTGATGAGTAACAAGGTGTAGGAAGGCAAGAGGGTGTGAGACAACATGAGACTTACAACGAGCGTCTGCAGTAGAAACGAAAGGCACGCTTTTGAATTAAATTTACTATGCAAACAGGAATAAGTTGTGGAAGGTAAATTACTACCATAGAGCATGAAAATAGTATTTTAGTACTGAAATATTAGCTTTTACAGGAGACTGTTGGAGCACGAATGCCTTGGCTTTATCTGGAAGGAGCACTGAAACCAATTAAATATATTGCCTCTAAATAATTTACTTTCAGTGGAAGTCCCTATTAAACCAATTCACAAGCAAACACTTTTATTAAGATTTGGCCACATGAAATTAGACCTATGGGATAGGCAATATCCACATAATAATCTTCATTAACACACATGTACGGATTGTTTTCTGCTAGGTCAGACTGTGGCAGACACTGATGAATCGGCAACGGACAGAAGGTCGCACCTGGGGGAGGCCGGGCAGAGCAGCTCCGAGGCCCCGGAGGCAGAAGGCTCAGCCACTGGCTCTGCCAGTGCGACTGGGGAGAAGTTAGTTAACATATTCGTTAAATAACTTGATCAGTTCTTCATTAAAATACATGTTAAAGAATTCGGCCTTAGTTATTCATGTGTGAAACGGGTAATTTTACCTACAGTAGTTATTTTATGTTATGTTTATTTATATACCTTGCTCTGTATATATCTATATATGGTTTTCCACACATGTGATTATCATATCATTATACATCAGCCATATATGTATAATTATATAATCATTTATAAAATCATTTATATATTAATTCTACATATGTATATGCATAGGTATATGTGTGTGTCCATATATTTACATGAGAGAGAATTTAGAATTGTATTCAGCATGTTTTAAGTGCCAGGGAAATTTGTAAAAATCCTTACAATTATTAAAGGTCTTACTGGCCTATGAGATAAATAAAATGTATTTTCTACACATTTTTAACAAAAAGACTTTGGAATTTTAATGGGTACAATTGACTGTGGGGGATCAGAGAGTGCCCCTTTGTTGGGGAAGTATGAAACAGTATCACGGGATGGGAAATGTTTTTGCTCAGTACCCCTTCTTTAGGATTTCCTCAATGGGAAGGAAGTAAATAATAGGTACAGGATATTCAGGAAAGGGTACCACTCTCCTAAGAATCAGACACGCAGGAGAGAAGTATTGGACATAAGACTATGGTGAGATATTAGCAGCAAACCGTAAGTGGTATTACACTCATTTGGAGATAATTTGAGGTTTCTCACTCTATGCTGCGGAATGACTAGAGGATTTGATCAGCCAAGTATCAGTTCTCAGTGGTTTATGTAATGTCGAATTGATTGGACACCGATTTTCTTACCTGGAAACAAACACACGCCAAGCTTTAAGAGATATGCTTAACATTTCTCCTTAATCTTAAAATGACGTAGAGCCATAGAAGTTTATATCTGGAAATATCTTTAGTGATCAAGCACCCCATGGTCTTAAACAATAAATCCTGTTACAGAGAATATATTTAGTTGCATTTTTATTTTTAGCAACTAAACACGTAATATTCACATATTAAATATATGTTTAATGAATTGTAGGTATTGAGCACTTGCCGTTGAGAAGTCCTGATCTAATATTTTATGTGGATCGTCTCAATAATTCATGAGAGAGAGAGAGAGAAAGGTGTTAAAGCAAATAATTCTTTGAGACATCTTCACAGAGCATGTGCTTTCATATACTACAAGCACATGGGATGGTAAGTGGGGAATCTAGGACTCTTAAGGAAGAAGGATTTGAATCAAAAAGATCTCCAGTACACAAGGCTGCTGGGACGAATTCTGACCTGGTCATTTCCCAACAGAAGATCCCTCAACTTTTCTAGTACCAGTCCCACATACGAACATTGTCCTTTTACTTTTTTCACATGGCATACATTTTCAGGCAAATGGTAGATTTTCAGATTCAACAAAGAAATTTTTTTTAAATCACTTTATGTTCCCACAGCTAATTTTCAATCGTGGTTTTGCCCCTTTTATCATTGTTTAAAGTTAAAGCCAGGTCTTCCAGATTCTAATGCTGTTGTAGGTGTGCTCTTTCCTTTGAGGGATCATTGGTCAGCAAGAAATGTCCACTTCTGTTTCTAACAGCTGGGACAGACATCGTGATAAATGTGAGAAGCGGAAGAAGTGTGCTCAGATGACAAAGAGAAATGAATTGGCGGGAGTTACTTTAAGACCTACTAGTTTCCATTCATTTCCCAAGCTGACAAAATGATATTTGAATCATTATTTTTCTTCCCTTCATCCATTGTCCCTTCCTTGAGCTTACTCTTGCTTGAATTCATCAGACATCTGTACATCCTCTGCCAAGCAGCCAGAGCTGTATTAGATAGGGTGGGTGATGATCAGTATACTATCTATAATGGACTGGGTGGACACAAGAATGAGAATCAATTTCTCTGTAACTATGTAACAAATTTAGCAACAGAGTGGCTTTCACCTTCTTACCTTGAGAAACTGAACTTCTCTCAACCTCATCTATCCTAAGGTTGTCTATGAGGCATGGCTAGTATACCACCCACAGAAGTTATCTCTTTGAAACCTCTCTATTTTGCCTAATTATCACTACGATTCTTCTTCATTGTTCTAAAAATAGAGGCTGTTTTACTGTGACCATTAGGTGGCCGGTTTATAACAGAATACTATTGCATTCCTCCTGAATCTTAATGCCCCAGCTTACGTTTTTACTATTCTCTCTGATGAGCAAGGTTATCCAGTGCTAATGGACTGTATTACATTAAGTCAATATGTAGTGATGACATGATGTGAAACAGAAGACATAGAACGTGAAGAATCAGAATCCCTTATGTCTACGTGTGTCCTTGGCAGGTGAGAGAATTTCTCCAGCTCTCTGTTTCTTTATTTGAAATAAGGGTAACTGACATCTCTACCATGGGCATCAATTGAGAAAAGCTTGTGAAAGCGTAATTCCACTTTACATCCCCAGCCTCTAACATGGCCACTGTGATTGCACACAGTTTTGAAACATTATGTTCAATAAATGAGCAAACTACTTTGGAAAGTATAAAATACTGTACAGTACACATCATGAACTAATATTCTGTTGTTTATTTAAATATTGTGCATAGAGGAGAGTTTAGAACAACTGGTAAATGGCTTCTCATACCTTTCTTTTCAGTTTTGTAAAACAGATATGAAATCAGTTCAAGGGTAAGAGTTCTATTCTGTTCTGAGGGTTGAAACTCTGGGATCTGATATTCATGCATGGAGGTTTCCACACTAGCCAGGGGCATGGCACCTTCATGCATCAAAATAATGGAACAATGCTGACAATAATGAAGACGAATGGCATGATTTTAGGCACTGATAGACTTGTATTTTCAACCGTGAAAATGTAGGTGATCCAAAATGTAAGCCAATGCTGCCTGCATTGTTCAATAATTACACATCAAATTATATAGGAAATTACTGTATATTCTTATTAAGGTAGATTAAATGTTTTTAAATGTTTTCCAAATGAATTGTATATATTGCTATCATTTTGGGGCATATTAATAATTAATGAAGCAAGGAAAATGTTGATGTTCACCTTTCATTTCTCATTTGCTTTTTGGACTCGGTGAAAACGAAATCTGTTCATGAGCGCCCTGCAATAACCAATTGATTCCCGTCATCAAAGACTTGAACCTTAGAAAACACAATCTTATCAACTCCTAACTGTCTAAAGTGGGTAAGATATTAGCCTGTATTATTTAAGGATAGCTGTTCGACCAACACCACTTATATGGGGAGATTCCAAATACCCTTTATACTTTCCGTAGCTACACAGGCTTCTAAACAATTCTAAACATATTATACATTTACTTACTTTATAAAGGTAATAAAAACTCAAAGTCTCAATGTCTAGAAATGTCAAAGGTAGAAAAAGGAAAAAGGTCACCATGTAAAAGTCATCTCTATCGGACGCCCCCCCCCCCCACCCCACCAGGGAACCACCATTGTACCGGTGGCATGTGCTTCTGGTTCTCTTTCTCCTCAGTGTGTGTGGATGTGTTTGCGGGGGGGAGGGGGGGAGCCTAAAAACTGGGGGATGGACCGTATTTCAGGTATCTTTAAAAAATATTTAACAAGAATATAACTTGCACATTTTCCATGTCCTTGTATTGTTCTGATAATAGTTCAATGTTACCATGCTTTATTATTATGTGTCTATGCCTGCATTTTCAATGTTTAAGTTACTTGCACATTTTTACTAACATACATAATTGTGGTGAACCTTCCCATGGGTCTAAGTGTACAGTGAGAAATTTATCATGATTTCCAACACAAGCTGTAATTGGAAGTTAATTCAATAAAGAAGGTAACCAAAATGCACTACTTTTTTCTCCCCTTAAGGCATTCTAAACATCTCTGAGACCTGTTCACTTCTCTCCTGGCGCAAACGCTTTCTGCACCCAGTCCAAGCCGCCACCATTCAGTGCCTCGCCCCCTCCTTACCAGCCTCCAATCTGGCTTTCTCGTATTCATCATCTTGAACCCTTCTCTTTACAAGAGCCAGAACAAGTGTTAAAAACAACAACAACAACAACAAACAACAACTAACAAAATGTGGTTAAATCACCCCCTGGGTTAACATTCTTAACCTGCTGCCTTGAATACTTTTAGGACAAAGGTGCAGCTCTTCTTCATCAAGGCGCATGGACTCTGAGATCTGCTCCTGCATCTATCTACTCCTGCTCTTTTAACTTTTAACTACACTGGCCATTTTTCAGTTCTCTCTCTATTTTTTTCCCAACAAACGACACTTCACCTTGCGCCCAGGTCTTCCAGCCTGCTTCACCTCTGCCTCATTTCTCCTCTGCTCCCCAGCCTGTTTGTCTACGTACTGTCTACTTGTTTTTCAGAAGCCACTTCAAAATTCTCTTCCAGAAGAAGTCTGGCCTGCTCCTCAGTGCAGATCAAGTCCCTAATATAGTCCCTAATCAAGTCCCTAATATATCAGCAGTCATAGTTTACTGCATTGTCACTCGTGAAACTTATCCTGTGCAACTTTATGCTACGATTTTTCTGTGTTATTTGATTACAAACAATTCTCCCACTGAGAGTCTACACACCACGATGTCACAAAACTCACTGATTTGGCATCTGTAGTGCAAAACATGGGCCATGATTAACGAGTGGGATTGTTTGGTTCCAACACTATTTCCTACCGAGAGAGTGCACAACTAGGCAGGTAGGGACTTCCCTTAGTTCCTAAGATGTGCACTGAAGGTTATCAATGCATTAGCGTTGAGATCATCTCAATGAAGGATAGAAAGGATACCAGATCAGTTTAATATGTTGAAATAAAAGGACAAGTGGTCTTAAAGTAGTTGGGCATTTGATTTCAGCGAACAAAGCACTGAACTTGGGACCAAGGACTGTGTCATTTTTGGGCCAATAACATCTTTGCTCTTGAGAAGGAGAAGGAGGAGGGGAAACTAGCATTTAATGAGAGTCTCCCATGTTCGACACATTTTCCAAAGCGCTCTATATTTGTTAGACCGTTTTATTTAAAATCAACCTCATGGTACCCCGAACAGTAACATTCTCAGTCTTTCACACGTAAGAATCTGTGACTCGGTGAGGATGACTCCTATTTCCAAAGTCAGATGGAGTGAAAGCGATGGAACTGGGTTGAAATGATGTGTCATTTGACCTCAGAGCAGATGACCCTTTTAACCATAAGCTCTGTCCCTAGTTGGAAATAACAGCATCTTTCTGACAGGATTCTTTTGGGATCCAAATGTGATTACCGGTGTGTATGTGACCAGAGCAGTGCTTGGCGATCAGCAGATAATTAGTCCATGTTTGATGAATAAAAATAAACACGCAGTTGATGGAATAATCTGTATGCAACGAACACAGATGGCCCTGGCCCACTCTCCTCTCACCCAGGCTTCCTCCACCACAGAGACCGTCCGCTGAAACAGATCAGTTTCCTCTCTCTTCATGCCCATGAAACTAATGTACATCTTTCTGTAAACACTTGGCTAAAAGTCTGAACCACTGCATGCATATAGGGTAATTCAGAAGAAAGCCTGCACATCTAAGACATTGTTTCACACAACTAGTAATTAAGATCTAGTAGCTGTTGAGAGGCAGTAACCTTGAAATACATTTTTGGCTCTGTGTATAACAAAAGCAACATTTTATGATTGTTCATAAAAACTTGCACGGGCTTAGGAGTTCCGGTTATTAAATGAATAAATAATGTGGCAAGCACACAGAAAAATAACAATTTGAATAATAAACAAGAGTTGTTTGGGTATTTCAGTGATTTATTTGTAATGGTAACAGTTTAAATTAGATATTGGGATATTCATAATCATGTATAAACTCTAGTTGAGCATTTCAGCTCTGTGCACTTAATATACTATATATTTTCAATGTAAGCCAATTTGTCTAATAAAATGATGAAAAAATCTACCAGTTCAATGAAGCAGCTTTATAAAGACTGTAATTTACAGACATTAGAGTATTAAGCAATCATTTCATGCTGTTTCCTGCCTGCATATTGAACAGTGTACACATAAACCTAACATGTCTGCTGCTGCAGAACAGTTCCCAAAATTTAAAAATCAAACTGAAGATTCTTTCCTCTAAACAGTATACTCCCCAGGTACAAAGTCAGAACAATATAAATGTTTAATTTGCATCTCTCACAATAGATGTGCCTTCAAAAGGGAAATTAACTTGACTGAATTGAACCCAAATGGTTGAGTTTGTTAATATGTTGAGGCTGAGCTTTCTTTATATTTAAAATTTTCTTTGGTTAGTATGAAAAAAACACTTTTGTTATACACACACACACACACACACACATATATATTTTCATTTTTCAAAAAATTCCAACTTGCATCTAAGCACAAAAAGTCAGATTTTGGGGCTTCTGGAATCAGGCCTTTATTTATTATTTATTTTTTGAGCATGTGAGACCGTGGGAAGACATAATTTGGTCTTGGAAAGGTAGTTTTCATAAACAGAGGGCTTTTCCCTGAGTATGACTTACCACATAAAATAACTTCTATAATCTCACCAAATGGAACTGAAGAGGAAAAAAATCAGGAAATCAAAGCAAGCCTGTGTTCTCCAATCCTGAAATGAGTTAAATCTCCACCAGGGTATGAAACAATTTTACCTCCAAGCTCCTCAAACTAAGTTTTGGTTTTCCTGGTTTCTCAAGAACACTAAGGAAAAAGCATGGGCAAGGAAACTCAAATAAAATTGGAAGGAATAAAGTCACTGAAAACTCCAGCATGAATTGAATGAATTGTGTTTATTAACATTCTTACACATAATTACATGTAATGCATTAGCTTAAGAAGCAAATGAATGACCACTTGTAATTATTCGCAGAATCACCTTCACTTAAGGTCTGGGTGTGGGGGACGAGGAACACGTGTGGGCAGGAGGGCAATGAAATAATACACATTTGCTCATCGAGAACAGCTCTCTGATTTCACAGCGAATGAGTGAGAAGCACCCAGTGAAATTTGTAGCCATCTTCTTCAATATATTTCAATTCAACAAATGTTCATGAGCACTGTATATGCCCTAGGGATACAAACCTTTTAATAAGGTACTTTCTCTTCCCTGAGGATGCCTGCAAACTAATAGATGACTCCTAGACAGCCGAAAATCAAATTAGCACACACCTTCCACTCAGCCCATGTTCTATTCACTACACCAAGTTACTTCTAGCAAATAAAACTAAGGAAGTCACGGTCGGTTGCAATGTTGAACACAGTTTCAAGAGACTCAGAACAGATGTTTTTCCCAAATACTCTGTGTGAGTGTCTTGAATTGTAGTTTTATGTCATGGAGAACGATCGTTTGAAAGGAAATGCCTATGTAAGCAAATGCCCAGTACAGATCCGCAAACACAACTTAAAACATCCCAAGGTCACAGCAAAGAAGAGAAATGGATTGTAGGAGATGAAAACATGTAAGTAAATGTGGTAGAGTGCAGAGACACAGTGTGGTTCGGAGGTACATAAAGGTATACTTAACAAATTTGGATCATTCCTTTCAATAATCCTTAAAACAAATGCATGAATAATCAGTCCCACAGGGATCTTTGTTTTCTATGCATTTATTTTTTAATCTTCACCTGAGTATATGCTTATTGACCTTAGAGAGAGGGGAAGGAAGGGAGAGAGAGGGGGAGGGAGAGAAACATAAATCAGTTGTCTTCTTGTATGTGCCCTGAGATTGAACCCGCAACCTAGGCACGTGCCCTGACTGGAACCGAACTTGCAACCTTTCAGTTTACAGGACACACCTGTCAGGGTTCCCATAGGGATCTTTAAACTATCAACATGATGCCCAGTGCATGATACACTCTCAAATGTTTGTTTAAAGAAAGAATACCTGAATAGATAAATGTTTGGATGACGGATAATACTATAATGCTCAAGGTAATGAAGATGTTTTGGGGAAGCTAGTTTTAGAGCAGGTAAACTGTTCTGTTAATATCCTCATCACTCTAAAATTTATTCTCAGATAGAGGATCAGTATTTCTGAAATCCATGTGCAGTAGACAGGAAGGAATGAGAAGTATCACAGGGCCCAGGACACCGCAAATGAATGGAAGTCATGAACAACGGGGTCCTGGTTCCCTATGACCTTCTTTCAGAGGATAACTCTCAGCTCTCTTGCCCCTTTCCTTTCATCCTACTCAGGCAGGAAGGCTATCAGAATCTCTCCCATCAGAACTTTTGGACAGATGGTATCGGCAAAGCTCATTTCACTCTGAGGATTTGCATAAAGTATCCATTTAATAGCATTCCCTGTGTCCACCGAGTCTTCAGCTGCACAGAAGAACATAAAGGCTGGAGCCTTGGAGAACAGTTGTTTAAGTGTCGGAGTCCCTGTCGGAACCACTCTCAAAGTTGGAACCCTGAGCCGTTGTTGGCAGAGGAAATGAGATCTCTGCAATTCTTCATGTGCTTAGTTTGCTTCGACTCAGACTCCTGGAAGCCTCCCATCTATTTTTGAAGATAGAAGTGATAACATAAGGCAGAAAAACTGAATGAGGTCCAGAAAAAAAAAAGTGAATGGAAGAAGTGGCCATCGAGAATAAACAAGAAAGAAAATACAACATGAGCAAATTACTTGAGGGCAAGTAGTCTTTTGCACTCTTTGCTGTAATCCACAACCCCTAGAACAGAGCCTGACAAAGATTTTAAAAATACTGGCTGACTCACTTACAATGTACCCCCTAGCAAAGGAAGGGACTGGTATTATTTTAGTTACAAACTACAGGTAGTTAACAGTGATAAATCCCTCTATGTAGAGCTGTCTTGCCTTATTTGTAATTGGAATAAACATTTATTCATTTGCTTACTGTGCAGTAAACTAAACATAGTTTACTCTGCAGGGTGTAGCAACTTCTCAACAAATTGTTTTGCTGTCATTAAACATTAAATTAAAACATTTCACTCATTGAACAGATACTGAGCATCGAACAATATGCCAGGTATTTCTAGGCAGTAGGGGTTAAGAAATGAATAAAAAAAACATAGGCTCTTGTCGTGAAGATACTAAAATCTATTCCCCTTATTTTTTTTATCAGTCTATTTTTAGGGAAGGGACTTGGGTATTTCAAAAAGCTTTCGAAAAGCATTCTCCTGGTACCTGCAACGGGGAAAAGCACAGAGTACCCTCTCACACACAATGGGGCCTGAACAATTATGTAAACTATTACTGTTCAGGCACAATACCTCTTACTTTTGTGAATATTTAAAATGACTCATTCAGAGCCATGGTTGGTGATTTGGGTTTGTTGTAGTCAAGCAGGGTCCCAACTCAGCATGCATATAAAATAGTGAGACAAACTTTCCTGTGCTTCATAAACTGTCTGTGCGAGTGATATCCAGCAACGAATCCTTAATATATGGGGCCAAAGCTTCCATCTTGAAATATGTGTAAACTTCGCCAAGGGAATCATTCTGGATGATTCCACTCTGCATGCACAGATCCTGGCACAAACACCACAAATACGCGTGCTTTTGTGTCCCATGGGTGAAAGTAGGGCTTTTCTTCTTTTTCCTATGTTTATCACCAAAGGAACTCAAAATTTATTGTGTATGTCAAGAAACTGTGGAAGGAGACACTCTGAAGTGCTCTCTTTGTCCTTTTTATATTCACAAACACACCATTTGAGTCATTTAGTTTTGCGTCTTGTACCTATTAGCTCAAATATCGTTGCTGGAGGTCTCTCCGAAACATGGATGGATATGTTCTCCACGTTTTAGCTTCATGCACTTTACCAGGGACATTTTCTATCTGAACAGGTCCCACCTAAACTGAATCACTTCAAAACCATGACATTAGTTCCCCTGTTTACTCGCTGGAGTGACTAGAATATTAGCTTTACAAAAGCAGAAACTTCGCCTGTCTAAAGAGCCTACTTTACGCCAGCCCCAGGTCTTGGAGCAGACACTGGTACATGGAAGAGCCTTGATAAGTATTTGGTGAATGAATAACTGAGTAAATAAAGTTTTCCTGTGTGGCACTTCTCTCTTCCCTACAGCCTATGTTTATTGGGTGTTACTGCGTGGATAACTGTAAAATCTAATCGGTGGGTCTCCGCCCCCTACTTTGCCAGGCTGAGTAAAGCCATTTTCAAAACTGAAGTCGATCCCTAAGTGGGGAAGCACAAGTAATATTTCAAAAGGTATATTGTCTGAAACACCAAGCCCTGACAAAAATAACACAGAAGAAGAAAACCACAGGCAAACATCACTTGTGAATACCAAACAAAAAATAAACTGCTAGCACACTGAATCTGGTAGTTGAGTAATAGAGTCATACACCATTACCAACTGGGGGTCAATTGAAAATTGTGAGAATGATGTGATATTCGAACGTTTATGATACAGTCATCTGAACAGGCATTAAGAAGGCGTTTAATAAATTTCAAAGGTCAACAGCCTGCTTCATCCTTAACTATGGGAAACATTTCTATTAAAGTTGAAATAGAGTGATGACTGTTTATCATAACTGCCTTGATTTAGCATTATTTTTAATGTAGTAGAGGATACAAGTAGGGAAGAGAATAAAGTAAGAGCAGTACATTCTGAAAAATAGCAGACAGGTTTATCATCATTTTGAAATTTTATATGTATATTTATAATTATGGGAAAGTCATACACAGCAAATAAAAAATGATGTGGACACTGGCTAGCAGCGTCCGAGTCATTATGGATGAAATAAAAACATACACACGGACTACCGAGTCCGGTGGAGGAAAAAGGACAGCAGCCTGGTTTTTCTCTTAAGGGAAGCAAAACGCTGCAGCCTCCACCATGACTGGCCTTTATTTTGTTTCTGGTCCCATTACATGATGGTCCTCACTTACTATGCACAGGTTCCCTATAGGTGGTTACCTTTTACAGACAATAAAGGAGCCAATGCCCCTAATCACATCACAAGAAGAAGGATATTAGCAAATGAAAAGGGGAAAAGTGGTTGAGCCAGTTACACTGATCCTTGCAAGGTTTAGCATGGATTTTAGGAAGTTACAATAAGCACTTTCTATCCCAATCTAGGGAGAGGGAGTTTTAGCAAAAAGCGAGACTCAAAGTGGTTTAGGCATATTGCAAAACCTGAGAGAATCTATCTGTGGGCGTGGGTCCTATGCACCTCCAAGTGGGAGCTGGGCTCATGCCATGCAGAAGGGTCTGCCACAAAAAAAGTCTAAATGATAAGAAAATGACATGATTTTCTTAACTATAAAATGAGTCAGAAATATCAATACCTTTTTTATAACAAAAATGACTTGTAAAAATATAAAATAAAAAGTGGAATCCTCACAATGATAAAGATAATTAAATAATTAGTGCTTAACCTATCAAGAATTATGCAGGGCCTTTGTGGAATGAGAGCTGTAAAGGACCGTTTGAATACATAATCATTATTTATAAGAACATTCAAGATATGTCCATAAATTGACATGTATATGTAATGAGATTCTCATTAATTTTCTTAAATATTTGGAGGAAAAATATTTAAAATATTAACCTAAATTAAAAAATTTAATCTAAAAGACCAAGACTGTGCAATTAGTCAGGAAAAAAAAAAGGATTAAGAGAATAAACGAAAAGGTAATAGTTCCTCTGAATATTTCAATGTATCACAATGTATCAGGCAAAGCTGCGTGGTAATGGCACAAGTAAATCAATAGAAGGCAATAAAAACTGAAATACAACCAGTGTTTTTGGGAAATTAGTATCTGAGAAAATGGTAGATTAAATATGAGGGAGAAAATGTGGATTATTTATAAATAATGTCTACATAACTGTATGTCTTTGTGGGGAGAGTTGAAACTCTACATTACTTCATCAAAATAAATTTAGAAGGCACTGGATATTTAAACAAACAAATGGGAAACAGACTTAGATAATTTTGTTATTTTTCTTTTTCTGCTAAGGATGTTTTTCTATGCATATTATCATGAAACCAAGAAACCATATAGGTAAAAGTTAAGTATGACAACATTAAAATCATTTTTAAAACATGAGCTATGTGTCTTTATATACAATCAGGTACAAAAATACAAGAAAAAAGTTTTACTATTTATAAAACAGAAAATGCTACTGCAAATTTTAAATGAAGCAATAATAAAATAAAAATAGAAAAAATAATGGAATCAATGACATGGTTGTATATTCCAAGAATATTTATATATTTAATCAAAAAAGGTCATAGATTCCACGTCTGCCCTTCCCCAACTCCGCCCTGAACTAAACACATCACAGCAAGTACATGGAAACACATAAGGGAAGTAGGAAAGGGGGTAGGAAGCGCTGAGCAACACAATGGACGTCCGCACAGAGCAGCCAGAGCCGGGGCTGCGGTCCTCGGGGCCATCCTGGCGAGGGCTGTTCGGGGGCTGACCGGCCACAGGGAATAAAGTGACCCCCGCATGGCCTGCTCGGAGTCAGACTTCTGCTTGAGACCAGAGGCCAGTTGGCACATCTCTGAGCCTGAACAGATGCTGACAAAGCCCAAGATTTGCTGCTGCTTTGGCTTATGTGATACAGAAAAGAGCAAGAGGAGGGAGGGAGAACAGGAGGCTTTGCAAGCAGGAGCTGGTCAACCCCCAACAGGCAGAGTGACAGAATAGCACATCCCATTGTCGGAGAGGGGAAGGGACGCAGGGGTTTCGGGGCAGGGGAGACCTAGACAAACCCCTAGGAGACAATGAAAGCGAGAGGGAGATGAGAAATTGAGTTATAGTTAAAATAAGCCCATAGAAAGACAAAAAGATCAAAGCATACCAATGTGAAATATAACGAATATTAATCCCTGGCCGGGTGGCTCAGTTGGTTGGCATGTCATCCCCCATGTGAAAAGGCTGTGGGTTCGATTCAGTCCCTGGTCAGAGTGCGTAGAGGAGGCCACCAATCCACGCTTCTCCTTCACATCAATCCCTCTCTCTTTCTCTTTCAAAATCTATAAACATGTCCTTGGGTAAGGATTAAAAAAATCACAAATATGAAGTCAGCAGACAAATCCCTCAAAAAATTCAAAGTGATAGAACAATATAAAATAACTTAAAATCAATGGAATTCAAGATCTTTAGAGAAATAATGGAAAAGGTAACATAGTGATTAAAAAAACAGAACTAGGATTACAAAAGAACAAGAAGCGGGGAGGGGTATGAAACAGACTCCTCCCCGCCCCCCATGAAAGCCTATAAATGCTGAAGAGAGTGACTGCAATCAAAGACGACCTCATGTCCACACAGATCGCAGCCAGGGCGGAATTAATGAACTGGAAGGGAGGGAGAGGAGGCCAGGGTGCAGGACTGAATTTAGGGGCACCCGAGGAGAGGCTGAGGAGTTCCTAAAGAATTCTATTGTTCTGGAAGAGAAGAGAGGATATTGAAAGGTGTGAGACTTGAAAAGGTGATATTTATCATCTTTAGAAATGAAGGAAATTTACGTGATTGAAGTAAAACTTCACTCTGAGTAGAAGGGGGTGGGTACAAGTTGGTGTACATGAAAAAGTGTAGTAATAAATCTGTAGGTACAAAGATAAAGTTAAAATATAAAGACATCAAATCAATGAAGCTTAAATTAGGGAATTTCTGAGAAGTTGAAGAAGAAGAGGAGGAGAAAGCAAATAATGTAGATGCCATAGATCATGTTGAGAGAAACAAAAAAAGAAGCTTTCAATAAAATTCAACATCATGCCTATTAAATCTTAGCAAACTGGAAAGAGATGTGTATTTCTTTCACATATTAAAATATAAAAAACCTGCAACCAAGTTCATATGATTGGTAGAACTTTAGAAATATATTCACAAGTGAGAACAACATTTTTTATTGAACTTTGTATAGGAAACCAACAGAAAGCCATGGCATTATATACAGGAAATGAAAAGGAACAAGAAATGAGAAAAATACTCATTTTTGCAGGTTCTATCATTTCCAAATAGAAGGCAAGAGAATCTGCATAAAAATTAGTACAAATTGAAGTAAATCAGAATTATTATATATAATATCAATTTAAAAAAAAAACAGTTGTGGCCCTGGCCCACTAGCTCAGTTGGTTAGAATGTTGTCCCTGTATTGCCAAGGGTGCAGGTCTGATCCCCAGAAAGAGATGTTTCTCTCTTTCTCTCTCTCCCTGCTGCCTCTAAGCAATAAATAAAAAATTAAAAAAATGAAAGTAGAAAATCAATTGTGTTACTATATCCGACAACTAGCCAATTAAAACATATTTTTTCTTTGGTAACATAAAACTAAAAATATTGGTGCAAGATTTTATTGAGAAATTTACATAACAAGATTTAAAGCAATTAAACAACTAAGTGGATAAACAGCAAGTTCATTAATAGTATAATTCACTTTTGTAATGAACGCCCCCCCCAAATTAATCTAATAATTGGACGTAATTGAAATGAAAACCCTGACAGTGTTTTTCCTGAAGTTGACAGGTTGTAACTAAAGTGTACACAGAACAGCAAAGGGCTCATCGCGCGAAATAAATTGTTCAAAATAATGGGTGTTATGTGTTGTGGTTTTTTGCCCAGTGTTGTGCCAAAATTTATTATGAAGCCATAGTACAGTTTTTGTGCAAAGATAAAAAAATAGCACAAAGATAGCATACAGAAGTCTATAGTAGTAAAGTCTAGAGGAGGACCACAGATGTATGAGAAATCAATATCCAACAAGTTCGTATTTCAAGTCTGTGGGGAAAGATGGGTATTTAGTAAATGACACAGTGAAAGAGTGACTATCTAAATGGAATAAAAAAATAAAGCTAGGTTCTTACCCCAGCTATCACCCAAAATCATTTTATAGTAAATTCAACACCTACATTTAAAAATCAACTCCTTAAAAAATCATTAGCATACATACGAGATTATTTATATGACCAAATGGTACAGAAGAAATTTCTTACATACGCACATGCCCACACACACTCATACAAACAAGAAATAAAATGTGAATCGATATGTTTATTAAACTAAACTAAATGCCTTTCATTAAAGGAAAGACTCTAAGATCAGAGTAAAATGATTAGCCACACAGAGGAAAAGAATATTTATATTATTTATAATAAATGAAACTGAAAAAAATAGTATGTATAGCCAAAGTAATATAATCAGTCTTTTATAGTCAGTGAGTTAATGATGACTGACTGGTAGAATACAATCACTGGGTTAAATATAGGTGAATACAGTTAGTACAACCCATAATAAACATGAATGAGCAAATACACAAACACATAATGCTCTTGTGTTTAGGACCTATACCACAATAAACTGCTATATACACAGAAATGCTCATGAAAACTACAATGAGACGCAATGTTATGCACATTAGGTTGAGATATTCAGAAACCATCAATAACATTTTTATTTGATTACTTATAATGTCTGAAAGGGTGACAGAAAATGTTTGCATTTGATAAAGCTCTGTTGATATGCAGGGACGCGTATATAGTCTACCACTTTCTATATGTGTGTGTGTGTGTATTTTTAAGTGGTTTACACGTGTTCAATTTCTGATGGTGATTTCTGTGTAAATATTTTAAATATGGCCATGAAATACTGTTAAATGGAAAACGCAAGTTGCTAAATATATATATCTTCTGTTTTGCTTTGTTCTGTTTTGAAATCAGCAGGTCACAACAACATATCTTGAGACAGAGACAGGAGAAAATAAAAAAGAGAAAAGAAAAGAAAACAGCCAGGACAAGGTTTATAAGACCCAGTAGAGTGTCAGTCTGAAAAGAAGGAAAGACCTAACACAACGGGCCCAACAACTGTTGTTCTTTCCAAGAGCTGTGTCCCTTTAACCACAGTCCACAGTCTTCTCATCTGCCCAGCCCACGTTAATGGCTACCCTGTGTTGAAGTTCTCAGGCAGTCACGTCAGCAGCCCCACATTTCTTTCTCCTTCGAAGTCTCTGGCCTAAAATCCTACACTAATTTTAATGAAGGGTGAATGTATTTGGGACTGATGATTATTTAACTCCCACTGCATAAAGAGGCAATCCATGGAAGACGGAAACTAAATGATAGCATATGCTGATTTCACTAATGATCAGGGAAACGCTCATTACAACTACAATGAGATGCAACGTTATGCACATTAGGTTGAGATATTCAGAAACTATTCATGACATATTTTTATTTGATTACTTACAACGTCTGAAAGGGTGACAGAAAATGTTTGCATTTGATAAAGCTCTGTTGATATGCAGGGACGCGTAGATTCTCTCCCACTTTCTATATGTGTGTGTGTGTGTGTGTGTGTGTGTGTGTGTATGTTTAAGTGGTTTGCAATTATTCAATTTCTGATGGTGATTTATACACAAATATTTTAAATATGTCCATGAAATACTGTTAAATAGAAAATGCAAGTTGCTAAATGTCTCATACATGCACAAGCAAAGATACACACATTTAAGGAAGGAAGAGAGAGAGGGACATTTAAGGAAGGAATGAGAGCAAGAGGCAGTTCGGTAGATAAGACGTATGTGGCAGAGGGACAGACACACGGGCATCAGAGGGAAATACGACAGGGTGACAGGAAAGGACAGACCAACAGAGAGAAACGAACGGAAACTTGTGTGCGATGCCCTAATTTAGGCAGGGTGCTTTCCCTGGGAGAGTCAGCTCCTTTCATTTCTGCTTCCTGTTTTTTTTCTCCTATTGAATGACTTTATACTAAATACACTTTGTTTTAGAACAACATTAAAGTCTTTATAAAAAAATAATAAAAACAAAAACAGTGGTTCTACTCACGCCGATGCCACTTTTTAGGATATATCCTTAAATTTCTGAACATTTTCCACCCCACAGTCAGGAAAGTAATAATTTTAGAACACTATTAAGTTTTATAATAAAAGTAATAAACACACAACTAATGGATTTAATTACACCAGTATCTCTCTTTAGAATATATTATAAAATTCCTGAATACTTCTCACCCCCGAATAAATAAAATAATTATCTCTTTTCACTTCATATATTTTAGGCTTTATAAGCTAATTTTTAAAATAAAAATAAAGAAACCTATTAAACGACTTTAGTTTTTTGAAACTGTGACTGTGATAAACTGTGAAAAATCTTTGGTCTACTCAACTGTACTAATTTGATGTGTGTGTACTCATTTATATTTGTGTTAGAATCAGTTATTTATTTAGCCATTACCTATTCACAATAAACATGAAACCTCTGATGGCCGTAGTTCACTGCTTTAAACATAACTACAGACCCTTATTGTATTTTTCACAAAGTACAGCGCATGTGTCATGAAGAACAAACCTTGAGATTCAGCTACTTTATCAGAACAGGGGTTTTAGGCTGCAGATGGTTGTTGCAAATTATTATAGAATTTAACAATAATTGCCAACAATAGGAAACTTTCTCAAGAATCTTACGTCAGGTTAATTTCTGTGTGCTGCTCCTGACTAATCCTTATTCGTGGCGTTCATTTACCCAAAGCATTGAACCAACTTCCCTGAACTACAAGACTGCATGTTTTAAGGACTAAATAAACATCAGACACTTTATGACCTCTATTTTTTCCCCAGAAAAGGGGCTTTCTGGATACTGGCTTGTTCTTCTCTTACAAGATATTGCTTAACTGATGCTGAATGTGGTTTGATAACTAAGAAGAACTCTAACCCTGTCCTGTGGTAGATTCTTGTATACCTGCTTTCTGGATGATAAAAGTCAATGGCGTGACAAGAAACAGAACATCAGTGACAATGACATCCTGTGACCAGGGCCAGTGGGAGCTCTCTGGTGGAGAAAATGGGAAACAAGGAAAGTGACAGTGAGTCCACTGGATGTGCTCCTGCTCTTGGAGGTCCCGTGCTTGCCCTAAATTTCTGAATTACTTATTAAGAAATACTAGAACAACGCAATCTCACAGTGGTGTGCATAGGTGTTGGAGGGATGGTCCCCACCCACCATTCTGAAGCTGTCCTGTGTAACAAATGAAGGAAACAGCTCACACTGGTACTTCCAAAGGTATATAATTTACAAATGTATGAAGCCTGATACTCTCAGAAATAAGAGACTTACCCAAAGGCACAGAAGTAATGGTAATTTATATAAAGAACTTCAGAAGAGACAATAAAAACAGATTAAAAAACTACATCAAGATTGCTGAGTAATTTAATGAATATTCATAGGAATTTAAAAAGTAGCTTTTCTGCAGTTTTAAGATAATTTTGGGAAGATTTTGTTATATATGAGGCTGCCTGGGGGAAAGGTTGGACATAGATCAGGGGTCACACACATGTGTGAACATAACTCTCTCCCAAAACATGTTGAAAGGAATTAGATAATGTAATTAAAGTGTATACACACTTTACTTTAATGATGTAAATTCATTTACTAAGAAGTTTACACATTTAACATTCTGTGGTTTGGACCCTATTAAAAAGTATATTAAACCGAAGTAAAATACTCTAGGAATCATTTTGGCAACAGAAGAGTATTTTAGACACAGCTAATGGAGAGCACAAATCATCCCCTTTAAAACTGTGTTAAGTGTACGAAATTGTAAATTAAATTGAGAATGGGTCTGGGCTTTTCTGATCATCATTCGCTAAGGGATAAAGTTAAAGTTGAATAAAGATTCAAGTTTTAAGGGAATCTTTTGAAGCAACCAAAATAATAATTATACTCAAGTCTATCAATACTTCATAGATTGGACTACCCTCGTGGTAAAATTATTCTGATGCAAACTCAGTGGAAGTTAGACAATGTTGGTTATTAGATTTTAAGCACTGGATTTTTAACAATCAGATTAATTACCTCTTTTGCCTCATCTCGGATTTGCTAGGGAGAAACCCTGCCACATACACACATTTTACGGGGGTCGGCAGTTCACAAAGGGGCCAGAACCTCACTTGCCTGCATGTCATGAAGACAGCAGTTTTTCCTTTTTTATCCTCTCCTAAGAACACTTTTTTTCATTGCTTTGAGTGAAGGAGAGAGAGAAACATTAATTGGTTGTCTCCTGAATGCACCCAAACCAGGGATCGTTTGTACCTGGACCAGGGATTGAACCACAACCTAGGTTATGTGCCCTGACTGGGAATCAAACCCACAACCTTTCAGTTATGGGATGATGCTCCAACCAACTGAGCCACACCAGCCAGGGCTAAGACAGTCAGCTTTTAAACAGGGCCCAGGAGTGTTCTAGATTTAGATTAATGTCATTGGCAACTCCTCCTACCTTCGTGGTAGACAAGGAAAGAAATTCAAAGGCAGGCCCCTCCTGGAAAGGGCTGATGATGATTATCAGACTTGTAAATCAGGGGTCCGCTCAGGGTCTGGCATCAGCCTTACCCTTCTCTATTGCTTCTCCCTCTGGAAAATCTCATCGCTAGCATGTTGTCAAATACCAGTGTCTTGTTGATTCTCCAATTTAAATCTTTAAGTTCCACTTCCCCTCTGACTTCCACACTCATCTGTCCAACCCCCTACTCTCTTCTCTTCTAGGGATCTCAATGGGGCCCAGACAGAACCATTTGTCCTTCCCCAAATTCCAAACCCTCCAAGCCGCCTCTGTTTCAAAAACTGATATCATCATTCACCCAGTGGCTTAAGACAAAAACAGGCAATTTATTTTTCCATCCTCTATTTCACCTATAATTTATATATAATTCATCAGTAAATCGCAGCAGCTCCACTTGCAAATCATACGTCAAATTTGGCTGATTCTCACCACTGTCTCTGCAATTCGCCCTCATCTACTATTAGGACTTCCATATGGGCTTTTGTTCTCTGTTCTTGCCTCCTCCAAAAAATGGCCAGAATGATCAGATGGCTCCTTAAAACCCACCAATGCCTTCTTATTGCCAAATAATTACAAACCACGACAAAACAACCCAATATTACCAAGGTCTTACTACATGCTGACCAGTTCCACAACCTCTTCAGAGGAATCCTCCTATTATTTTAACTTTATTTCTTTATTTCTATTTTAGAATCAGCAAGTAGCTTCATAAAACTATGGTATAACTATTCTTTCAGATGTTTTCCTATTTAACCTGTATTTTATTTTTTCTCTTACCATTTAGTCCCTGTGTATCTCCTCCCCCCAGAAATCACTACACTATTGTCCATGAGTCCTAGATGTATTTTTTAACTTCAAATTGCTCTTGTAAATATATAGAACATGAATACAAAATGCATCAACACACGAATGAAGTAAGAAAAAGAATGCATGTATATGGATCGACTCACCATGTATTAATTTGCTAGGGCTGCCATAACAAAGTACCAAAACCCAGGTGACTTAAACAAGAGAAAAATAACATACGTAATAACTTCATTCACATTTCTCTCTAATGGTAGACACACACTTATTTCAGACACCGTTTTATAGGATAATCTTACATATTTTTTTCCAATTAGAAGTATCATTTCTATCAAAATTTCCCTTAGTCTATCCATACATGAGCAATAGAATTGAATTAATCCTACAGCTCCTTCTAACCTTCTTGTGCCTCTGGGTAAAGGCATACTCTCGTATTCCGCATGGTCTGTGGGAACCAGGCTTTGTCACGTGCTGCTCGGCATGCACATCTTTGGAATTACGGAACGTGCCTTTAGCCTTGTAAACTCTTCCCACCTCTGTCAACGGTGATGAGCAGCGATTTTTCACAGACAAGCCTATAACCATGATTCACTTTAGGTGGATCACAACATGAGCATAGCTGTAGACTTCATGCTTAGGCAATTGTTCTGTATTTATTTTTAAAGGAAGGCTTTTCCTTTTCTGGATTTCCTTTTTAAGTCTGCTTCAACATTCAGGTTAGGTGTGGACGATGCATAACTGCTGGAGTTTACTCAATCAAAAAGTGAACCACGCGGTCTCACTAACACAAGAACAAAAGGGAAGAATATTTGAAATCAGAACTGTATCAAGAAATTCTCGATACGTGATTGCCATGGCTATCTACCATCGAAGTGTAGATTAGACATATCTCTAAAAGCACTGAAGTAAAACAGAACGCAATGATCTCAGCTAATTTTGTCATCATCGGAAGGCACTTGAGATGTGACTTTCTGCCACTCTTGTCAGTGACAAAATGTCGATTACATCTAAATCAGAACCACTCAAAGAAACACTGAATAAAATGTTATCTCTGAGGGTGAATACAATTTTCTTCAACTGAACTGCCATGGTTAAAATGTGAGCGTAAGGAATTCGGACTTGCATTCAATTTGATGTCTCTTTTCTTTGACCATTAAGTATTGAAGATAAATTTATTTTTGGTCAATTTTCTCATCCTCCTTATAAATTCAACCAAAAGTTAATGTGTTTCTAGAATACTCTATTAGGGAATATAAATATTAATATTAATGGTTGCATTAATTTTTTTAAAAAATGTACAAAATTCTGTCATTTTTTAAAAGTAAGAGGACATTTTCTTCATGTGAGAACCATGAGTTGAGAACCATGTCAGAACTGGCGTTTTCAAGGGTTTCAGGACATTAATTTCTCAAGTATTCAAGTAAACATTCTAACTTTGGATAGCTGATTGGAATTTATAATTGAATTTGAACTATAGTGTTAGCTAATGGCAAAGTTTATGATTGAGATACATTGTCAACCTTAAAATATTTGCACTGTAAAAGATCGAAAACATAAAGGCTTGCTTGACAACTGTTCATTCAGAAGCACATGTTTTCAATATTGTGAACTTTTTGCAGAGAAGTATATGCTAGTCATGTTTATTTATAGAATTTAAAACAGTCCAACAGCATTTTGAAAATAAT
The DNA here is from genome assembly GCA_039655065.1 of Glossophaga mutica. Classification (NCBI taxonomy): domain Eukaryota; kingdom Metazoa; phylum Chordata; class Mammalia; order Chiroptera; family Phyllostomidae; genus Glossophaga; species Glossophaga mutica. The sequence goes on along the minus strand of CM077315.1, from coordinate 12,559,397 downwards.
GCCTTAGAAAAGAAATCTGTTGCTACCATGTGTAAGTTATCTCTACTTTTTAAAAAAGTTAAATATCTTGAACAGCCTTTTTCTTCTGAGGAACTACGGCATTTGAGGACACCTTTCTAGACAGCCTTTATGTATAAAATGGAGAAAGTAAAGGGACGTACTTCTTGGGTGGCTACGAGGGGTAGATTAATTAATGCAGGTGACACAGCCTAGAGTACAGTAAGTGCTTAATAAAAATTAACTGCCATTTTGTCACTGTATTATCTTCTAAGATTAATTTTGCTCCAAGTTTCAGGCAATGAGATTTATGTAATGAGTAATTTTTGAAACCCTGCCCCATAAGATGTGTGCGTGTGTGCGTGTTGAAATGCAGTTGGGAAGAAGCTGCTTTGTTAAAGGAGGAGGCTGTCCAGGTTCCACACACACTAGCGGGGGTGGAGTCAGAACAGGAGCTGTCTACCTCAGACATTCACTAGGGTGAATCAACATGAATTCAACAGAACCAAAGGCAGGTTTTAAAGTAGATTCAAGAGACAAACAGTAAATACAGAATGGGTCAGCATTGGGGATTCAGAGAAATGGAAATGCATCCAAAACTGAGGGCAAGGGAAATCATATTAAGTAAAAATACGTCCAAAACCTACCTTAAGTAGGGTTCCCCCCAAATAAATGCTGACATGTCATTTTCAGCAGGAGGTTTGTTAGGAGGCGTCCTTGGAACGTACATCGTAATCTACGGGGAGTGCAAGCAGCACTGGAAGAGGGAGCCCTTGGGCCGAGTTGCAACAAAGGTTCAGCCACCCGCAGCGGGGATTGTCCTTCAGAGCTGGCCACCTTACGGCAAGCAGGAAGGGCTATTTTACCCTGTACCATCGACTAGTCGCTGGACACACCCTACCCAGTGTAAGCCAGTTCTCTCTGAGGGCAATTTTCAGGGGAGGTACCAGCAAAGCAGCTGAGAGAATGAACCCCCCCTCAGACCTGAGCGGGAGATCTGGTACATGCAACCGCATCTACTATCCGAGTAACCCAAATTCTGGAGCTTGGTATCACTGTAGCCTTGAGTAGAGGAGATTGCAGCAAGAAGTGAAGAAGAGAGCTGATGACCTCATCCTCAAAATACCTTCTTCAGGTTTCTTCAAGAAAGTAAAAGTGGAACAGATAATCTTGAAATGGCCAGTGTTCAGAAATTCCCATTTTGATTATAGACTTAGAGTAATATCAGTATTATGAGTGGAATTTGTCAATGGAGATGTATTAATTAAACTGCTTTGAATTATATTTCTTGTGTGCACAGCTGTTTCCAATTACGTGATTATAGCTTACAAAGCCAACAATTGAAATCACATTCTTTTTTACCAGGCATGGGAAAAAGTGGCGCGCTGTATAACAATAAAACAAGAGCTCGCGTTGGGAAAGAGCCTGAAAAGCAGGAGGAGGACTAGAAACTCTCACCATTGAGGGAATTCATGCAGAAATGTGCCCTCTGGCGTGACGCTTATTCTAAACGATAGAAGTTGTCTCAGAGCTCCTTTCACCAAGCAGATCTTTAAATTAGCAGTGGGTCAGCTTCAGAAGCATTCGGTTAAGAGACAGTCAATGGAAAAACGTTTCTTCATTGTATTGGCCCATGGCCTGCAAGTCAGGTGTCCACGAATCATAAACAGTGCTGTGTAAAGTGTCAAAGGGCCCCATCAGCCTTGCTTTCAGTGATTCTTCTGATGTTTTGTGGACTGAGGGCCCAGGAGAATAACTTGTGTGGCCCATGAAGCCAGAAGAGTTCAAGGGTTTAGCCCTTAGGTTCTGTGCTCAGACAGATCTGGGTTTGAGCCCAATGCCTCCACGTAGTCACTCTGACTGTTAATAGTTTAGTTTTTTTTTTTTTAAAGGGATAATGTGCTTCAAAGAAAGTCATTGGGATGAGGACCTAAGATATTTTAGACAAATTACTTCGGAGAGATGCTGTTTCACTCTATTAACTAATGAATTGATTACAATTCATTGAACGCCTCCTATGTGACGACAGTTCTGTTTTATATGTATTCATTCATTCATTAAGTCATCAAGTCAACTTCACACATGGGCACTATTACTCTCCTTGTTTTATAGATGAAGGCTTTGGGCTTTGATTACGTGACGTGCCCCAGGCGGCTCTGCTGGTCAGTACTGATAATAACCAGAAGTAACTACAAACGGTAAGCGTTAGGTGCTGTTTTCACTCTAAATTTCAGATTTTTCACCTATAAAATAGAAAAATATTACATACTTGACTGTTAATTTTAAAAAATAAGTAAGTGTTTATAAAGTATATGACCATGGGACCACAGCAGTAATTTTCCACTTTTTCTACTCATGGCACCAAGACTAATTATTAAAATTCTGTGGCACACCAAAAATATATTTTCTTCTGATTGACTAAAAAAAAAAATAGGTACAATTTTGATTCATTAACACTGGACAGCTATAGCTGTGTTGACTGTTGTCATTTTTTTTATTTGACAATCTAAGGGGAAAAGGTCAGAGCCCCTTAGAGAGTCCCATATTGCAAGCTGTGAAATTTCTTGCGGCATACTCGTTGAAAATCACTGGCCTATAATAATGTATTAGTCAGGGTTCCCCAGAGACACGGAATGGATAAGATACATATGAGTAGGTATATACAGAGAGAGATTTATTGTAAGGCATCAGGTCACGTGATTCTGGAGGCTGACGGGTCCCGAGATCTGCAGTCAGCAAGTGGGAGAGTCAGGAGACCTGATGCTGTGGAGTTGCAGTCTGGGTCCCCAGGGCTGGGAACCAGGGCTGCCAGTGGGGTACAAGTTCCATTCTGAAGACCAGCAGACTTGAGACCCAGGAAGAGTGAATGTTTAGGTTGAGTCAAAAGGTAGGGAAGGGAAAAGCCCATTGCCCAAGTTCAAAGGAAGGCAGGCAGGATTTCTGTCTGACTCATGTGAAAGCGTCGGTCTTTTTGTTCTGTCCAGGCCTTCAACTGATTGGATGAGACCCATCCCTATGAAGGAGTACAATTTATTTTACTCAAATGTTAATTTCTTCCAAAGGCAACCTCATAGTCACACCTAGAACAATGTTTAATTAACTATGTGGGCATCCAGGGGCCCAGTCAAGTTGACCCAGATTAAATCATCACTATTAAGTTCCCAATATATGTTGTTAAAACAATTTTCATTATTAACATTATCGTATATTGATATTAGTAATATTAGGTGACAAGCATATTGTTGGGCATTTTCATACATAACAGCCTCTGCTTGTATCATCACTCCTTCAGATTTTGTATTAATTATGAAATTGCAAATTGCAAAAAGCACTGTCCTAGCATCTCATTACACTTACCTTTAATATAAAAAAAAAAATCACCTAGAAAGACCCTACCATTTAACCCTGTATTCTTTTGCTGTGTTGCAAAAAACTGGGGCCGTAAAAAGTTCTTCGTTGAACCTACCTGGGGAAAATCTAGGGCAGAACTCAGGGTCCTTATTCTGGGAAGCAGAGTAGTCTCTGTGTTATCAGAAAAAAAAAGCGTGCACTTATTTTAGCAAATGCTATTTGCTTTAATTTTTCTTGCCTCTATCCTCTACAAAGTCCATGGGTTAAGATTTCTTTTTCAAATAGGCAGAGGTCATTATATCAAACTGACCTCTGAATGCAAGAATAGCAACATAGTTAAAAGCCCAACATTTGGACAGTCAGCGCTAACAGAGACTGGAGAAGTAATTTGGTGATTTCTTCCCCATCCCTCTGTAGGTGATGAATGACCATTTCCTTTATCTTGCGTTGGGAAGTTTTATGGGCTAAGGAGAGTGCAAGATCAGAGTTATTTGTGCCTGAAATCAAGAGAAGTTTTATTCAGTCACACTTAAATAAATGTAGTAAAAGACCTGAACAAAGCATTTCCAAATACCCCAAATTCCACTTTTCAGAGAAAATTTGGGAGTGTTTGCAAATAAATAAGAGACAGATCTATATTTGTGCTTTGAAAGTAATGCCAAACCTTCTAGCATTGCAAATTACTTTAGAAATTGGTACTCATTCAGAGCTCTGTTGAATTAAAGAGTATGCAAAATTAATTACCTAGAGCTCTAATTTGGAGAAATTTCTAGATATTTTCAAAGACCATTGGAAACAATGAGATCACCACTAATGTGGCTAAAACAAATACAAGTCTGATATATTCCAGCTTTCTGACAGGAAAAAAAAAAACAAAATAGAATAGATAATAAAAAGGGGAAGAGATCCTAAACTCTGAGCTCCAATTTCTTTTCCCATAATATTCTAGAATTCTGGAACAATTATTATTTTATAAAGACCCCTTCCATCATTAAACCACATATGCTGAAAACAGATTCACTCTCTTTTTTATTGTTCTTCTGTTACAGTTATCCCAAGTTTTCCCCCTCTAGCCTCTTCCATGGGAACCCCAATGCACACTCACTCTCTTAATAATCTGATTTTAACAATCATTCTTCTTCATAGTTCCCCAGTGAAAGGTGACATCTTGATTCTTTTCTCCCTAAATCTGTCTTAAAAACATGACTATATTTTGTGCTGTCTTGTCATTCTTCCTCCTTTCCAACTTCTATATTTGGTGCATTTTGATTAGTGATTTTGTCTCCTGAATTCTCTGGAATCCACGCTCTCGACTATACCCTAAACTTTCATCTGAGTCATCTCCCAACATTGCCTGCGTGTTTCTCCCTTTTTCACAGAGCAGCCAAGTGTGATCTCTCTAGCCTAAGGAATGATCTGCCCCTGTCATTTCCCTGACTAAAGCCTTGAACCCCAAGCCTCTAGAGGCCTTCCTGGGGTGCCACTGCTTTGCTCTCCGTCACGTCCACCTCCTTGTATTCCACTGCCCTCTCCCACCACCCCGGGTTTCCTCCATGCTACGAAAGCGGCTCACGTTTACTCATAACCAATCACCCAAACTCTAACCCATTCCCTGACCCCATTCCCTGAAGCCAATAGCTCTCTGATGCTTTGGGCATTGCCGCTTCCTGCTCCGTCAGCCCGGACACTGCTCCTGGGCCTCCCTGGTGTGTTCTCATCATGTGCATCGCATTGCAACTCCTACGTTGCTCTTACTGTTCCAGCTGTCTTCCCAACTCGTCCACTAGGTCAGACCGTGACCAGTTCATCACTGTAAATTAACGCTTTATCACAGGCTCTGAACATGCAAGTGTCTCAGGAAATACTTGTGGAAGGAAGGAAAAATACATTTTGCTCCAGGGAACAGTTATAAGGACCAACACTGAGAGCAATGTGTTTTCCACTTCCCTGCTCCCCCTTGTCTCTCCCCTGCCACCTGCCTCTTGAAATCTCGCCGAACTCTGCGTGCATTATTCCCATCCCCTTTTCCAGAACAGCATCTTTACCGATGAACTACTTCCAATGAGTTTTGGAGATGAAGGTGGAAAAAACAGAGTAAGACAGAAAAAAGGAGGAAAGGGGAATACGGAAGAGTAGCAGCAGCAAGCAGATTTAACATTCATGAAACACCTACTAGGAGCCAGACACTCTACCAGGTTCTTACCAGCGTTTGCCGTTACACCCTCACGTCAGCACTTCGTGAGAGGTAGTTATGCTCATATTATGGAGAAGGAGACTGTGGCGCAGTGAGGCGCACACTCATGAAGCGACTTTGTGCCTGTCCACCTACCTTTCCAAAACACACCTTTTATAAAACCATACAATTTCCTCCACTACACACTCAGGTCATTACACATGTACATAGCTCTTAAGTGAAACCCTCTGATCCCTTCAGACCATAAAGCTAGAGCTCAAGATGTGGGGATATTCTTCTGGATGTGCCAGCGAAAATGTTGGAATAAACGGAAGCCTATCTCTTTTCCCTATCCATGCATCCCCGTACCCTATGCCGGTACTTCCTCAGAGGCTGACTGTTCTTCCTAGCAGCACTGCAGCGCTAACGAAATGGAAGAAACGTTTGTCTCAGGGGTGTATCATGGCACTGTCCCAGAGAGGCGCACATGTTAGAAGTGTAAATCTGGGTCCACGAAGCCTCTACCGTACCAGAGCTTTCTTCTTTTGGGGTCATCTCCTGGCTGCTTCACTGAACATTTTGTGTTTCCTCCAAATCTTCAAGCGTTTCCTCCTGTCCTAGTTCATTTACACTTCCAGCTGTCGGGGGAGGAAGGCCTCTGCTTTGCATTTGGCCTCCCCTTCAAGACCTGCATGGACTTTAGGTCCTGCATTGCAATTCCTTTGGCAGGTGTGTGGGAACAGGGCACACACATTCATTTGTCACAGGTGCTACCTCTGGTGGTTGAATTGTGCCCTCTGTCCGTCTGAGACTAGCACGTGCCAGTGCTATGCATGACAGGTGAGTGGTAAATATGAAACATTCACTGGATGAGAGTATAAAAATCCATGTAACTTTCTACGACTCTGTAGGGAGGCAGCCATTAGTTATCCCCTTCCAGCTTCTTCACATGGGCGCACCTCTCTCTTCCTTGCATTGACTTTTCGGTTGCATGGATGAACTTTCAGCTCGGCCTGATCTCGTTATTGAAATTCAGCTCAGAACCTCCCCTGTTGTATGAAACAAGACTAGGTCCACATGTCTCTGGTACATTCTGCAGAGAGGTACAAAAATCTGATGTCTGAGGTCTCCCATCAGGTAAAAAGCTGGAGAGACAGATTCGTGTCCTTGAGCCGAAGCAAATGAACAGGTTGTGTATCATTTGAAAAGAACCGTCATTAACCTGGGCAAACCATGTTGGAATGATATTTTAAGACACCTTTGAATCTGTTGTTTTCTGTGAAATCTCTTCCTTAAAAATTGACACACACATGCATATGTGTGAGTGTGTGTATGTGTGCATATGTGTATATCTCCAAACTAAGCATATCTTGATCAACAGACCTCCATAACGTCTCAGATAAGGGTTCCCTTGGGTATTTTTACACTGTGGGATTATGGATGGGGAGGGGGTGAGAGTGATGGGGGGATAATGTCTCTCAGGATGCATTTTAAAAACAACTCCGGCACAGCTGGTAGTATTGCTCATCACACAGAACCTTGGAAACTTGCACCAAAAACTTCTGAAGGGCCTGCTAAAATGCTTGTTCCGGGGCCTCACGTCAAAGGTTTGGAATCAAAGGAGCTGGAGGGTAACAGCAAGTGAGCATCGCTGTGTAAGGGGATGCCAACAGCCTTTTCTCCATCGGGGGAAATATATTTTTATGTTCTCTTATTCAACAGTATAAAATAATTCTCCCTTTCTGGCTGATGTATAATGTGAGAAATGCCTCTTCTTATGGGAATAATGACAGTCTTTGAAATATTGGGGACCATGAGAGTTGACCTGCTGCTTGGTGCCAATATCACTCATTTGTAAATCAGAGATTTATTTACTGACTTAATAACTCCTTGGTAAAGCGATTACCGAGCGTGCTGGTGCACAGAGACCTCCTGATTAGTGCATTATTGACCTGGAGGATGACGCTTTTTGCCTTCAGCTCTGGCCACTGCAAGTCTTCAGCATGCTCACTCCAATATCTCCACATTTATTAAGAAAGAACACATTCCTCTCCTTAAAATTAATGACTGTTGTGCTTACTTACAAAAGGGAGGCCCTATCACTCACTCTGCAGCAGCAAGGGACATCCTCAGATCATTTGGACTGGATGTATTAAGACACAAGCACTCATGTTCCCATTTACAAAATTAATAAAATCATCAAATGCCAATTTAAAATCCTTTTACTGTCATTCATGGACCTTTCCTGTGTTTTTGACTGATTTCACTCTTTCACTCTACCTACTAATAAAAATTTCACCACACAGAAAATAACAATAAACTCCACTGTGCGCGAAATGTATTTCACAGAATCCTGTAGCCCCAGAACCTTAACCTTAATATTGGGCAACCACGGGCTGGGGTTTCCATTTTCGTCAGATGGAATATTGGGAAGTTCAGCCTCATTTTCGCATCAGAATGGGCCTCAGTGATTGGTGAGGCTGAATGCATTCAGTATCTCCCTCGAGAATATTCCAGCTGAGAGGATGTGCACCGGGACAATGAGGCGCATGCTTGTCTAAATCGTCTGCTTTTCGTATCGACTGAGTTGCAGGCAGACCAAAGTCTCACAAAATTACCAAACGCCACAAAATGCCTTTGCAAAATCAGAAGCGCCCCAATATGCATTGTAGAGCAAAAGGGGTTCTCTAGTATCAAGAAATCGCTTTGACTCCATTGGCACTGACTCGCGTCGGGGAAGGTCCATCAAGGAACTTGTATAAAGGACACATGGACAAAGCCAAAGGGAGTAGGTGGGAGCGTGGGAGCTGGGGCTAGGCAGGGCGGAGGGCCGTGGTGGGATGAAAATGCAGACAACTGTACTTGAAACAATAAAAAAGAATAAAAAAATAAAAAGAGAACTTTAAAATAAAAGAATAAAATAAAATAAAAAAGATTTTGAGCCCTGGCTTGTGTGGCTCAGTGGACTGGGCATTGGTTTGCAAACCAAAGGGTTGCTGGTTCAATCCTCATTCAGGGCGCATGCCTGGGTAACGTGGAGGTCCTGGTTGGGGGCGTGTGGGAGGCAACTGGTCGATGCTTCTGTTGTGCATGGATGTTTCTCTCCCTTTCTCCCCGCCTTCCCTTTTTTCTAAATACATACATACATGCATGCATGTAAAAGTCTTTAAAAAGATTTTGAGAAAATGCCTAAATGTACCATAGAGAAACCATTATTGTTTAATTTAGGGATAGTGCCAGTTTACAGACCATGTCTTACTGACAAAGGTCCCAGGGAAAGGCTCTCGAGGCTGAGAACCTGAAGGGCGTTGACTAGAAACAAAACACTGTTCGCAAAGAGCATGAAGCTCTAGTTATGTTCTGACCGCGGTGGCCTGCATTTCCTTTCACATGGGGAGCCGAGTCCCAAGGCCAAGAACTGATCTCATGAATGCCACAGCTTCCACGTGAGGAATGGTAAGATAAAGAGTGATACCAAAAAAAAAAAAAGAAAAAAAAAAAAAGGCAAAGCCAACTGCATCTATCCATTCAATATTAATTGAAGGCTCTGCAAACTATTCCTTATTGCTCCTGAAGAAAAAAAAATATGCAGAAAATATTTCAAATATTTTACCCTGTCATGGGGCCTAACTATAAGCCAGTAATTTAAATAAAATAATGGACAAGAGGCTTATTATGCAAGCATCTTTGGAAGTGCATTAAAGAATTAAAAGTGTGCACAATGTGCAAAGCATTTTAATACATGAGATCTCTTCGCATATGAAAAGCTTTATCTTCCTCTTAGATGTATGGTTTAGGGCGATTGCATTTTTGACAGTGTAGCTCATACAAATTAAAAGAACAGAAACCAAAACTTGGACTGTTCCTGCTGCGTCTGAGGCTTGTGGTACGAAGCGGGATTACGGGATCAGGAAACGTGCCTCGGGTCTTCAGGAGGCCTGTTGAAAATGAGCGGCCAGCCGTTCACAGCCCCTCAGCCTCTGGGTTACTTCCACTGACTTTGAAAGAGCTGGACAAAATTCACTTGTGTTCGCTCTTCAGACAGAACGTTCCACGAGCACTCCAAGGGGTGTCGTGAAAATCTGTTTTAGATCCCTGCTACCAATTAAACAATCTTGCCTTTCTGGTCCTTCTCATCAGTGTAGGGTTGTAACTTGCGTTTAGTTCATTTGATAGTCATTACGCTTCACTCGGATTTAGGGAGGACTGTCCATGTGTGGAGTGGTAGGTGGACTGAGGACTTTAAATGCATTGTGTTGACTTTGATCCCTAATACATTATTATCCTCATCTATAAACTGCAATTTAAGAGATGGGGCTTATGGGATTTCACCGCACTGTCTGAGGCTACGCAGGTGCCATGTGATCAGGCCAGGATTCTAACTCAGAGGGTTCGATAATGTGTTATAATCATCAAACTCGCTATGAGACTATTCCCGACACACACACCAAAATAAAGGTATGTGGTATGACAGAGAAGCTGACTATACCTACGGCCGCATTCAGACTACAATCCAAAATGTATCGGATCGACAAGGGGCGTACCTTAAATATACACGGCCATGAAAGCAAACGAATGCGACCTGGTTCATTCTGCCTTGCTAACTCTAATTAAACCATATAATTTGACTGGGTCCTGAGATGTTAGGTTTAGGAATGAATGAGCTAACTAGGAAAATATTCTGCTTAAGTTTTATTGCTCTTCCTGATGTTCCAATTTAATGAAGGGGGGAAAATGAAAGAAAACAAGGTCTAGTGAGCACGGGAACGTTTGTTGTGACTGTTACGTGTTCTGTGGGAACATATGACACGGAGCAGCGCTGCTCACACCGAGGTCTTGCACCAGCAGCACGGGCACCGCTGGAGAAGGGTGAGACTGAGAAACCCGGGGCACGGGGCTGGGCAAACCCAAACGTGCAGTCACTGGTGCAACCACTCCTAGCTCCTAGGTCCTAGTGAGAGGAGTGGACCACAGCCATCCCGTAGGGGCCTTTTTGTCACTGGTTTTATTGCGCACTGTGCGTGGGGGTGAGAAGGCGATGCTGCTGGCTCTGGCCGGCCCCCTCTGAAGCACAGTCTGAGAAAATGCTCTCTGATCCATGGTGTGACCACATTGGCAGAATGCTCCTGGACATTCCACTTGTGTATGCAGTAGGCACCCAATAAACGCTGTTGACTAATTTGACACATACCCTGGACTGACAACACGAATCATTCCAGGAAGTTTATTTTCTGGCTAATGGGTTAAAATAATACCCTGTCAGAACGGGAGATGCAACATTTGCGCCCTCGGAGTCTAATAATGGACTTCCAGAGCGAGACTTGTCTTTCCGCACACAATTGCATGATCTCCCTCCAGCTGCTTTGGGATATTCATTTACAATTAGCTTTTGGTTATTACTGGGTGAGCAAAACCCATGTACTTCTTGTTTTCCTTTATTACTGTGTCGTTTTCTCACAGAAATAAACAGGAAAACAACCCAAAAGCACAGAAGGCAGCATCTGGATGACACTCTTCGTAGACAGAGCGTACTGCTGTTGTGATTGCGGCACTCCGTATTGTGCGGTGCTGGAGTGACTACGGGGAGTGTGTGCTTTTTATCTACCAAGTGAGGGCTTTTGATTTCCCTATTTTCTTCAAGGAGAAGGTGGCGCACCCACTGTTCAGAAACGTGAGGTCCGGAGCAGAACCATTTGAACAAAACCTCTATCTGAGAAGGGCAATCTTTTCCTCTGCCTCTTTGTTGGCCTTAACAAAACTATCACAGCTGGCCAGGATGCAAACCACTTCAGGCTCCATGCAGATCCTATGTAGATATGAGGTGACTTGGCACCTGCAAGAGCTGCCCCTGAAAGGGAGCCAATTTTCAGGGGTTTTTCAACCGCAGCTCATGGCTGACGGAAGTATTAACTCATTGGTGTTGAGGCATTCTGGTGATGGGCAATATTCAATTTCATTTCGGAGCATCAATATTTGCAAATGCACACTCTACATGTAAAACTGGTTAATGTGTGCTTAATCTATTTGAAAGATACTGCAGACTATTGATTTCTTTTCTCCTTCCAGAACATAAAAGCCATGTGTCACGTGTCACTGGGCAATGGACATAACTTATGCCTCTCTTTGCTCATCTGCATCAGGTACAGGACTAAAAGCTCACAGCATGGTTCATTTATTTTGTAATCATGTATTGAGTGTATGGTGAAGATCAAATCACAAGTGAGGAATGGGGATGGGAAGGGACAAGAGGGAGGCAGGAGGAACGGATGGGACAAGGGCCAGAGGGGAGGTACTTGGTGTCAAATGGGTGGACCATCCAATGAGCACACTCTTTGGATAAAAGGTCTGTAGTGCAACAGGAGACATAGGTGCCACGGGTGGGCCAGCAGAGAGGGGTAATAAACAATTCCACCTGACGGTGTCAGAGAGTCACAACGGGAACAGAAACTGAGTTATTGACCCGGAAAGCACACAAGTGGGAGCTTTAAGGGAAGGAAGGGTGCGTGCTTCGTGAGGAGGGTCTAAACACGTTCAAAAGGGCAGAAAGAGAAGGAGTCTGTTGCTGGACCCCGCACTGCATAAGGGAGCATGACGGCAAACGAGCTCAGGGAATGTATCGTGTATCACTGCCGTCTTAGCCTCTGGCTTCCCCCGCCCCCATGCAAATGGCTAGAAAGAAACATCAAAATGTTAAGTAATTATCTCTGCTCGGTAAGAGTATGAGTCGATTTTATTTCATACTTCAGTACTACTTGGCGTTTTCCCAGTTTCCTGTAGTGGGCATGCATTGTTTTCTAACCGGAATAGCACATCCTCTATATTATAACTATCACACAGGGTCATGGGCAGATTAAATGTGGTGTTGGATTCATTAATATAGCCAATATTTGGATGCCCACTCTACACAATCCACTCTGGTAATTTTAACACCTGTTCTCTTGAAACCTGTTGTTTTTACAGCAGAGACACAAATGCAACCAGATAGAGGGGGACTCAGGTGGTATGGAAGCAACGAAGAGTGTCTGCAGCTTCAGGACAGCGCGCACGGGGGACAGTTTGCCGTCGGAGAGGACAGCCGACCCAGGCTGGCCACTGACGGGCAGGTAGGAAAGCGCCGTCTGGAAGGAGAAGGCAGTCTGTGCAGACGCAGAGGACCACGCAGGGGTGAATTTGTAAAGTATAGAAGAAAACGTTTCAAAAACATTAAAAATAAAATAGGCAGAGGGAGGTGACATGTCTGAAGTTTTGCTTCAATGACATCCTTAGCCATTCTTTTAATTTGCACATGTATCATATGACATCATGAAATTGTATGTAACGAGAGTGCAAAGAAGAGAATAGTTTAGTATGTGAGCAGCTACAGTGTGCTGGGTGCCCGACTCTGTCTATTTGGCTCAGGAATTTTCTATGAGGTTGGTTGTGTTATCCCATTTTATTCAGGATTACAGAGGTTCTGTATCTAGAGGAGAATTACTCTTAATAGTACAGTCTTAGCTGAGCTCCTGAGTAATTTTAATATATGTATTGATTCTAGTTATGTAATTCACAAAACCTCTCTAAATCACAGTGGTTTCTTATTAAATGGGACATTACCACATAGTATTTTTGTGAGGACAAGGTGGGATACAAATAAAGCACTTAGCACAGGGTCTGGCACCCACTGAAGACGCTTCAGTAAAAACTAGCTTTCATTACTGTTAATGGAAAGCCATAAGGTTGTAAGGGGAAAAGTAATTCTGTCTTTGTTCATTCTCTTACCTGCATCCCTAATAAACTTTAGAGGTGATTAAGTCCATCTCTAACTTAGAAGTGAACCAAAAGAGGGAAGCAGATACATATATACATTGAATATCCAAATATCTCCTTTTACACTACAAAGCCAGGACTGTGTTGGGTTTATCTGATAGCAAGACCGTATCCTCAAACTTGAATCACCAGGAGGGGCAGTTAAAACACAAATTGTTGGACCCCACCCCTAAAATTTCTGATTCAACAGGTTGGGGTGGGGCTGGATAATTTGCATTTCTAACAAGTTCTCAAGCAAAGAAAATGCTGTTGGTCCAGGGACACACTGGAGAACCTCTGGTCAAGGGCAATTCAGACATACCTTCAGGCTCCACCCGTTGAAAAGATGTGAAGTGAGAGCCATCCTGTGTGCCCTCCTGAACTTTTGAGCTGCTGTGACTTGTGGTCGAACTGCATATCACTCCTCCCTATTTGGGCTCTGATGTACACTGACTTCTGTTTGCGAGTCGAAGTTCCCGGCTGGAATGTAAAATCACTTACGGTCCCGCCGCTGGTGGATCGGCTCTTGTTTAAAGGTACGCCAACGTTGTAAACTCTTATTGAGAGATGCGGTGGACTGTTTTTCTATTTCCCCTAAACAGGCAAGTGGCCCACAAAAATCAAGTGAGTAAAAGCTACCTACAATCAATTTTAACTTGCTTATGTAGAGGAACTCAATACAAATTGGGTATATTTGCAGAAAAATTATTTTTTTAGCTCTCTCAAAAGCAAGCCAGATATACTTTATTATGTTTGGCTTTCATTGAGCGTGTTGCTGTGAGAACTCCAAGCTTTTCCTCTGACACCCAACTGTTGCTCCAGACTGACCTTTGTTATATACTCACACATCATATACAAGGAATCTGTATATACACTGACTGTCCAAATACTTCATGTTTCACTAGCACATGCTCATTTTTCTTATAATACAACCACTGTCTGGCAGTGATTTTTAAAGACTTTGATGCCATGAGGAAGGAAATCTCTACCTAACAGTAAAAGAAAAAAATACAGCCATTTAAGACACATTGTTCCTAGACTACAAAGGTGATGCATTTTTGGTTGTGTGTGTTTTTTTTAAATAAACGATACATGTAGGAGCCATGTATCCTAATAATTAATTTTAAAGCCAAGAGTTCTTACAAAGGAAATTGTTTCTGGATTTTCTGAGCAATTATAAACTTCCCTTTCCATGAATTAATTTCCTGTACTCTTAGAACAGACATAAAGATGGCTGCCCAACACTGATATATAAATAGAGGGTAAGGATTTATACTATTCTGTTTTATTGAACAAACAGGTATTGCTATTTCTGTCATAGAAAAGGGAAAATGAGAGAAGAAGAGAGAGTTATTACAATATTATTTCTATAAAATATATTTATGTCTGCTTTATTCACCACTGTACACTCCGGTCTTATCAAAACCCTGAAAAATAGTGGACTATTAAAAATAGTCATTAAAAAATGAATAAATAAATGACTAGTTTTAGAATTCTAGATGAATAATTCTCTTCAGACTTTTTTTTAAAGATAGTACATGTCTTAGTGTTTTTAGTATGTTTCCATTATACTCTTGGTTGCAGGATTTATTGCTTTCCTACTGTGTGCTAAGGACTGTCCTTGGTCCTGAGGACAGAACAGTGAGCGAGAACATGGGGTCCTGAACCCCAAGGAGCTTCCAGCATAGTGGAAGGGGCAGACATAAATCCGAGAGTCCCTGCATCTACTTAGTACATGGACGTGGGTGTTCATAGGGTCAGGGGTGGTGCGGAGATCCACCCTGTAAGACCTGAGAAGGCTTCCCTGAGGAAGGGCTCTGAACCAGCCATCTGAAGGAAGAGAATGAAGTAACTGGACAATGAAGAGGGCGATGGCAATCAAGGCAGATAAAACGGCAGCACCTACGAAGTTCTAGTGGCAGAGAAAGCATGAACTTTCAAGAATCAATCCAACTTGCCTTTTGAATTTGATGTAAAGTCAACTATATTATGATGTCCACTGTTAACATAGAGTAGGGCTTGGGCATCTTATGCTTATTAATTATGGAAATCATACAACATGAGGATTTTTTTCCATTGCCCTGGCAAAGGAAGAAGTCATACCTTGAGGCTCATGGCTACACCAGTTGAACTCTTTCATGACTCAGAGTTGCTGGCTAAGCATGTGGAATTGCATATATATATATATATATATATATATATATATATATATATATGTATATGTATGTATATGAAGTATCTGGGAGTTAAACCCTTAATCTCACACTTCTGCATAGGAAACACTCCATGCAACCTCCTGTAAAACCCCTTCCGTAGGCAACCTGATTTATCTTTCCAGCTAGGGAGCTGGAGTGGAAGCAATCGCTAATGAGAGCACATTGGTGAGAGTCCACACGGTGCTTACCATGGTCAGCATGCAGACCTCCAGGCCACTGTTACTGACCTGATCAAAGCCATGGGTACCACTGGGAGGCTGTGCTCACACTTCTACTCCATAAATTTAGCAGACCAAGAAGTTTATTACTTCCCCGCGACAAGCTGATGATGGAATGGCTGGTTGAGTTAGTGCCTCAGCTCTTTCGATCTATTTCCAATCACTGTTGGAGGAACCGAGACTGTAATGTGTTCATTTTTATTCTGTTCATGTTACTGAGATGATATGATAACGCTCCTAGAAGACAGTGTATTGGGCTTTTGGAAAATCTCAAAGGGCTGGTGAGATGGGTCTGGGGGACAGGAGGATGTGGCAGGAACATTAACTCAGCATTCTGTCAGAAAGATGTAAACCAGTCCAGTAGCTCTGAGAACCTCTTGGTTCTCAAAGGTCATGCCTAAATTTTAGATGCTGTTATTGCAGGGATTTTTTAAAAGTACAATTTTAGTACAACACTAAACTGTCAAGGATCTAGTGATAGCTACCTTACTTCAAGCCAAAGTCTGGGGAAAAAAAAAGACAGATAGTTTTGTGATTTGTATTATCAGATCTGATTATATAGCTTAAAGCCCCAACTGGATTTTAGCTCATTAACCTTTGTTTCTAAGAAAAGAAGGAAACAACTGGGACTCAGAAGTACAGAAGAGTGGTTAAGACTGCATTTTCTCTCATGGCTCATCTGTGTCTAAATTCAAACTGTACCACTTACTGACTGGGAAGTTTAAGGATCCCCTGAACCTCAGTTCCTATATGTACAAAATAAAGATAATAACACCATATACCTCGAAGCATGGGAATCAGGGACAAGTCACAGCATATTGCACATAAAGTGTTTCTCACAATTCCTAGCGCAGTTCTAGTGCCCATTAACCCTCATTACGATGAAATAGGATTTGTTCAGTTGATACCATGAGCAGGAGCAGCAATTCTCCACTATGGTTCCACAATCTACTCGTGTCTGACCAAACATCGAAGGAGAAGAGGTCAGAGTCACCAGGGCACTGGGCACGCCTGGCTCATCCACGCCGCAGAATGTAAACCACGTGAGCACCCCACGGTGCAGATCTACCAGCATACAACTGTGCACTACATGCCACACGCTGGATAAGCGAGGGGCCGAAGGGTATCAGGGCTAGTTTTTTACCAAAGAACGGTTGGCCTGACTGATGTGTGGGCCAGGCTTCGATCCCAGAAGTCATTATGAAAAGGGGGTCGGATCTGAGGCAACAGCAGTGGGGTAGAGAGGAAGGGTTGTTTAAAAATATAATTATAGACTCCTTGGCTAACTGGATTTGGGAGCTTTGAAAGAACAATTATTCTGATGTCTTACTTTCAACTTTTATTCTTTTTTTTTACCCCCTTAATTCTTTATGTTTTCATTCTTTCCACACATCTGGCTTGTTTTGGGATACCCATGGAGTGCTCTCCCCAAGACCGAGAAATGCTAAAAAAGAGTTACCAGTGATTTGTCAGTGCAATGTTGGGGCAATGTGTGTGTGTGTGTGTGTGTGTGTGTGAGAGAGAGAGAGAGAGAGAGAGAGAGAGAGAGAGAGAGAGAGAGAGAGAGAGAGAGAAGTGGGAAAGAACAGACTAAATGGAAGAGAAGAGGCTCTGAGCCCAGGAGAACTGAATGACAGATGACAGGCTGCAGGCTGGTGCTCTTGCGCTCAGCACATTCCAGCAGGACCCAGGGCACTTGAGAGAGGATGGTGGACACTCCCACGAACCCTGGGATTCTGAAAGAACTACAGCATGCCGCCTTAGGGGATGACACCACGAGCATCCTAGAGACCTGCGCTTAGGACGGGAAGGTCAGGCTGTAGCCCACCTAGTTGGGCTGAAGCTATCACATTGGACATGATACTGGCATGGTTTGAAACACTGGTACCTTTTCAGGCCATAAGCTAATGCTTGAGAGCAACCTATGGGGAAAAAGACAGCACTCAGTCACTTTATTCGGTTGTCATGTTCTGAACTTCACAGTGGTCTGCCTAGGATATCCCCCAATTTCTGCAAAGGTGCCCGTTAATCTGCCAGGCACACAAAACACCAACATAGCAGATACAGGGTTATTGAAAATACAAGGAAGGCTTCTCTGATGTAATCAGCTCTCCCTGATGGAGGTTCTTCCTGTGAAAGATGCCTTAAGTGTGCCGCCCTCACTGATGGAGCAATGGAGACCCATTTTTGAGGGCATGGGCGGGGGCGGGGGAAGCTGGCCCAGGCATTCGAGGGAATGAGAAAATGAAGGTTCCAATCAGTCAGGGTATCAGTTCTCCGGCACGGAGGTCCGTGGAGATGGAACGGACTAAAACAAGGCCGAAGCACCCGCCAAGGTCTCCCCCTCTTTCATGAATGACCTCCTTTGACTCCCCTCCCTGCTGCTGCTGCATCCTTTCGTTTAAAATTACACATAGCGCTAAACAAATGGGTCTCCTCAGAGTCACTTAGCAGAACTAATCAGCACACCAGCCTGGTTTCAAAACGAAGGGTCCATTGCGCAGCAGAGGAGGGCGATGAGTTTCTTACCCTCCATCAGAGGTAAGGGTCACCGGCAACTCGGGAGCAACTGGCGCTCTGTTCCTTCATTCAAGGTAAGAAACTGTACCCCTGTCACGCTGAAATCTCATTCTTCCACCTGAAAACCCATTTCCTTTCGGCGTTTTCCTTCTGGATTTTCCCCAGGCCAGCCAGAAACTGTGGTCGGCCCCCAGGCACAAAGGAAGTGACCGTGTTCTCTCACCCTGCCAGGAGCAGCTTTCTCCTCGAGGACAAACCGCTGGGTGGTGAGAGGCCTGCAAGCCAGAAGCACGCATTTTAATAACCCTTCATCTGCTCACTGAGTCTCCTTCTAATCAAGGGCAGAACGGAGCGACTGCTCTCCACCCACGGTAATTAGGGCTCATAAGCTAGCGATGATGGTCTGGGCGTGGGCTGGAAAGAAAAAGGCAGTGGAGCAAACAGTTTTCACTCTGGTTTGCAAACACCAAATTTCGTCCTGTTAAAAGTAGATTTCTAAACCAAACCTCCCTGTTTAATGCCCACGTGAGAAGCTCCATTTTTTAAATCTGTTCTAATTCTCTAACCACGGCCTATCAGGGAGCAGATACACTAACAGCAAAACTAATCCCATCTCCCCATAATCATTTAGTGGATCCCAGCGTACCGAGTGACTTGAAGCTGTGATCTCATTTTACCCCCCTGAGTGC
Source organism: Glossophaga mutica (assembly GCA_039655065.1). Lineage (NCBI taxonomy): Eukaryota > Metazoa > Chordata > Mammalia > Chiroptera > Phyllostomidae > Glossophaga > Glossophaga mutica. The sequence goes on along the minus strand of CM077315.1, from coordinate 12,540,448 downwards.
TTGGAGGTGTCATCCCCATTTAGCAGATGATGAAACCGAGTTTCAGAAAGGCTAAGTAGCTTGTAGCCAAGTCAAAACACAGTAACTCAGGGGCAAGGACTGGAAATAGAGTTCCTGGCTTCAGTGCCCTTGGGCCCAACCACATTTGTTTATAGCTTTAGAGTCAATGCCCAGGCCCTTTCCTATCCTAGAGCTATTGTACCTTCCTGCACCCTAGGGATATGGGGGCAGGAAGTCTCTCTGTCTTGTACCTGAGCAACAGGAAGACTGTGTGCTACCAGCCTCAGGCCAGACCCCCCAGGCCCTTTGAAAGCTAGGGGAGGGGCAGAGGGGTGATAGGACCTTCTCTTACTGCTGCTGCCTAACACTGTGAAAAATGTCTTTATTCATAAAGAGATGCTGGCATTCGTGGTTTCATATTTGTTTTTTTAAATATTTTATTTACTTATTTTTAAAGAGAAAGGGAGGGAGGGAGAAAGAGAGGGAGAGGAACATCAATGTGTGGTTGCCTCTTGCACACTCCCTACTGGGGGCCTGGCCTGCAACCCAGGCATGCATCTTGACTGGGAATTGAACCGGTGACCCTTTGGTTAACAGGCCGGTGCTCAATCCACCGAGCTACACCAGCCAGGGTGTGCAGTTTCATATATGTAACGAGTGCCTAGATACATTTTTTTTCTCCCAAGAGACTCACTATAGTGAAGTTTTCAATTACAGTTTGGTCATGAACACAGATTAATATATTAATTCTGTTCCTCTGTGAGAATCACATGCCAGGCTCTGACAGGATTTCTATGAGGCACTTTCCACATCAGACCCTGTCCATGCTCCTGAGTACCTAGTTGTACATGAATAAATATGATTTCACCCAGGCACACAGCACTGAGCTAATGGCTCAAACTCCTTTAAATAGTGGCCGAAGAAAAGTCCATTCAACCCTGCTAAGAACAGGGAAACCATTACACCTCCAAAAACAGTAACTAATTAAAAATGAGATACTGTTACAAAGCCAAGCTCGTTATCTTCAGTGCAGCCTATACAGAGAACAGATGTGTCCATGAAAGAGTATTGGCCTCTTTTGTACTCATCCTATTGAGGATTTGCAGACTTAATTTTGAAAAAGAACTAAGCTCAGAATCATGTTGCTAAAATACGGCAGCAAATATACGTCTCCTGAAATTTAATTCCTGTAGGGACTGTCAAAATCCTGGACGGGCAAGCAAGTCCTCTACGCATGCTGGCCTGTGCCTTCAGAAAGGTGAGGATCCTTGGCACGGAAGGACCGCGGAGCTGGAACAATGGAGGCAAGCCCGCACGTTTACTGGAACGCTCTAGGCATCTGAGTCCAGCCACAGGGACAGCTCGGAGCTTGGACTTGGCGCAATGAATGGGCTACGTCAGAGTTTACTAGATAAACAAAAACTAACAAACGATACTGCACTTTGCGAATGAACAATGGGGTATACAAGGACGTGTTCACTTGGGGCCTTAATTTTTCACTCCATTATGTGATTGACAGCAATATGTAGTTATTTATCTGGAGGTGAAAAAGAAGATTAATCAGCAGTGACACTAAATTTCTCTGGACTTCTCCCATGACACAGCTTGCTGGGAAAGGGAGAAAAGTTCTCTATTATTTTTCCTATTTTATATCTTTTCACTTTCTAACATCTTCATCAAAGATGTCAGAAAAGTTTTCTAATACAAGGGATGAATTTCATAGAGAAAAAAATAAATTTCAGGAGGGATTTTCTTTCATTACGTTTGTATAAGTTACTTCATGATTCCAGAAGTTGCTATTACTTAACGCGAAAGCATAGAGAGTTTGGCTTTTGTTTGTTCTTTTATAAAACAAAATTGGTATATATGTTCATGGTAGAAATTTGAGAAAGATAGGAAAGGAAAAAGGAATAAATTACCAATAATTTCACAAATCTTTGAAAATCACTGGTACTGTTTTGGAGATTCCTTTCCAATGATTATGTGGAAACTTCACATATTTATGTGTATTATTAGGCATACTGAGTTTTAAATATCTTTATCTTTATCTTTCAGTTTCAATAAATGTAGTAGTTAATGAAATCACAGTATTTTATAGAAAGGTTAGAAAGTATTTATGTTGAATATGTCAAGAAAGTTCTGATATTTATCAATACATCAACTAAAATAAATATCCTTTTATATAGAGATTTTATAGTTTATTTGGGGTAAATTCCTAGAGGAAAATTACTGAGTAAAATGGCCTTCATTTTTAAAGTTCTAATGCACAGACCAAGTGAATTTGAATCCCTCTTTCCCCATTTTCCTCTCTGTCTCGTTCTTTTTTATTTTAAATCCTCACCCAAGGACATGCCTATTGATTTCAGGGAAAGATGGGAAGGAAGGGAGGGACAGTAGGACAGTAGGAGAGAGGACAGTAGGGGGGAGAGAGAGAGAGAGATCAGTTGTTTCTCATGTGGACCCCAACTGGGACCAAACCTGCAACCCAGGCATGTGCCCTGAGTAGGAATCAAACCTACAACCTCTCAGTTTATGGGATGATGCTTCAACTAACTGAGACACACCATCCAGGGCCTTTTTTTCCCTTTTTATCTTCCTTCCCTTCTTTCCTTCCTTTCATCAGAAGACACCAGGGTCACGTTTACCCCATGAAATGGCAATGCTATCCCTTTTGGGAGGCCCGTAGCCATTCTGGAAGATACTACTACCACTAGCTGCTTGTATACATAAGTGTATAATGGAAACATGGCCATGATCCCAGGAAGAACATTTTTCAGAGTGCCTCAGTCTGGAAATGTCTTGAAATCCCATAGTAGGACAATTTCTGATTTTAGCACAAATTTCATTAAAGAATTCTACTGGTGGTGTGGTGCTATTTCTTTTCATGACTCTTCAATTTTTAGAGGCATGGATTAGCAAAATTAAATTTGTTGCATGCTCCATATCAGGTACTGTGTTCAGGACTTTGTGAGCATTGCTTCATTTAATGCATACAACAGAGTTACGTGAAAGATACTAGTATTTTGTTCTCATTTTAAAGATGAGAAAGTGAAAAATCAGAATTGTTAATAACTGCCCTGGGTCATGCTTCTATTTCAGTTTCATGGGCTAGGGATTGAGGTGCAGTACTGTAGGAACAGCTCGTCCCTTTTCCATAATAACAGCCCTCAGCTGGCGTGGCTTGAAAAGTCACGACGTCTTGGGCAGTTTCCCTGAGGTCCTGTGTTTAGGGCCTTTGTTCTGGCTGTCGGCTGGGTTCGTTTCTTCCCCATGTTGTTTCTACCGGGTCAGATGTGTCCAACCTTGCTTCTTCGTTGACATGTCTGCTGTCTGGGCAAGGGTGACTGTCGCAGCCAGGAATGTCCAGGCAGCTCTCACTCTCTCTTCATGGGGCCTGTCCACATGGCTACCTTGGTCTTCTTCACAACACAGCGGTCTCAGAATGGTCGGCCTTTTTATATGTGGCTGGCTTCTCCAGAGTGAAAATTCCAAGAGATTTATGATGTAGCCTCAGAGTTGACACAACCTTATTTTTGCCATAGTCTGTTGGTCAAGAGGGAGTCATGGGCGAAATCCGGAGAAAAGGACAGGGGATATAAACTCCCACTTCTTGACTAAAAACATGTCAAGTAATTTGGAGCTGTTTCAATCTATTATACAAGGTTTGTTGGACTCAAAAACCCACCCTTCTCAACACCAATCTTGGGTAAAGACATGGTTGACTATTTCTCAATGGAGAGTTTTCCAAAACTGCCATCATCCCTTACATAGTGACCATGCGCTAAGGGGCATTCTGTGGAAAATAGGGGGATTTGGGCTAGACCCTAATCACCCCAACTCTGTTTTCCATGTTACATCTGCCAAGAGAGACCAGTGTTAGGATACCACTTTCAGCTTCTCTACCCTCCTCAATTCTCTCTCTCTCTCTCAATTTCTCCCCTTCCCATTAGATGATGGAAAATTGTTTGGTGACAGATCACCAGCAGTTTTGGTCTCTGGCTCTTTCAGGACCTGTCTGCCCACTGGTCCGAGATAAGAGCTCCCTCCTCTACCCCGCAGTCCGTCTATGAGCACGGGGAGAGTGGCAGGTGGAGGCCGCTTTGACTACGGTCGGCAGGGAGAGCTGAGTCGAAGGAGGGACTTCCACATGTCTTTAGGTGTAAGCTAGTACTTACAATCTGCTGAATACCAGACCTTTGTGTCTCTTCTTAACTGACGTGCAATCTGAAACACAGAGTGACACGAGCAACTGGTGCGCTCGGATGCCAGTAGGAGTTGGCCTAGAGTTAACCTCGATCTCTCCTGGGGTGAGAATTCCAAAACTGAAAGCACTGGGTTTATATTATTTTTTTTTTTTTTGTATTTTACAAATAGAAAAACAAACATATGCTCTTTTATAAATACTAATTCTGTGCCTTTTTAAAGTTAGTTCGTTTTACTTGTTCATTTTCATACTATATTATGCAAACTTTCCAGAATGGTGCTAAAGAATGATATTCGTACGAACTTCATTTTTATTCTTGTTCCAAATGTCAGTATCATTTTACTATTAAGGAGTTAATATGTGTATATCCTATTACATAAAAAAGAACTTATGTAAGACATACATTCTCCACTTGAGATGACCATGGGCCTTTTGGGGGCCTTTTTTCTTGTTATTTCACCTACAACTAGATGGATATTTAGGTGTACCTTTAGAAATTCTAAAGTATTCTTGGTTGGGGCACTGGCAAACTCCACTTGTTGTGGATAGAATCATTATATCTGCAAATGAGAAGAGTTTTCATGCATTCCCTTTATGTTAGTATATTTGTTTTCATGGGTGAGATTGTACCATAGTTTCTTTGTGTGTTTCCTATCTTTGTCAGTTTCCAGCACCATCATTTTTGCTAGCTTCCTAAAATGAACCTGAAAGCTTTCCGCTGAAAATAGCTGCTTTGATTAGATTCTTTAAACATATTAAATTGACACGTTGCTTTTGGTGACTTTTTTGCTGGTCACGAATTACTTCAGTCAGAAGGTCAATTAGTAGAAAAATGGAGTTTGTAAAATAGTTAAACGTATAGCTACTGGGCTGGGGAATATGTGTTTAGAAACAGACAGAGGCAGCCCCTCTTGCATATAAACATTTCATCGACAAAGGAGAGTGTATGCGTTTGTTGCTGGTTTTGTAAGAGGAAAAAAGAAATCAATGCCATTCCATTCTGAAGGGATTTTGGCCACACAAGCCTCATTTGAAGATAGAGTAAATTAGACCAAACACTGGCTGAATACAAATACCCTATTTACCGTGTATGTCAGAAATTAACAGCATTTTGACTTTTAATGGTAACAGCATAACTGGCTTGCACTTAATGAACTTAAGGAGAGAAGAAGAATTAAATCCAAGCCCAAACTGACTCGCTCAGCAAACATGTAGAAAAGGATGGATATGAGGTCAGACACAAAGCTAGGCACTGGGTCACAGGCAGGAGAAAAAAGAAGATGACTATTATGTTTTTAATAAAATGGTTATTGAGCTCTCAAAAAGGCGATGGTTCATAATGCTTACTCACCAAGATAATCAGAGTAATGCTTCAGCTCATAATACACATACAAAGGTTCAGAGACAACTATGATCAGATTTATCTCTACCTTCCTTGTCTTCTTCTTGCCCTGTCATTTGAGAGGGAGAGAAAGAGAGAGAGAGAGAGAGAGAGAGAGAGAGAGAGAGAGAGAGAGAGAGAGAGAGAGAGAGAACATGGAACAGTCAATTTTAAGGCATCACACCACAGTATTCTTGTGTGGAACCTTAGCAAAAAAACAAATGAGCAAAACAGAACCAAAGACTTGGAAATAAAGAACGAACTGACAGTGACCAGAGGGGAGGGGCAGAGAGAGAACATAACGGGGGAAAGAAGGGGAGGGGCCAGCAGAGGACCAGGAACAGAGAACTCACGGCACGGACTATGGGGAGGACTGACTGTGGGGGGAGGGCGGGGAGGGGACAGCAATGGGGAAAAGGTGGGACAACTGTCACCGAACAACAATAAAAAAAAAAGATTCTTGTGTGCCTGCTATCTTATCTGCACTTCCACGTAACAACGTATCACGTTTAATAAATGAGTGTAGTAACGGAAATCTGACAGATGATATGCCTACTCTGTAAACTTGCCAATCACCATTGTCTGTACTTTGAAATCCCGTTCATACTTCAAAGTCCAACTCACAGGTCCACCTCCTTTATGGGACTCCTTCGAGGGAAGTCGGACAAAACAGGGATGCCAGTTACCGTTTCTTGGTCATCCTCTACAAGCCCACTGCTCTGTAGCTTCTCTACAGATGCCTTGTAATTCGGTCCTCGGGACACTTCTTTATACCAACATTGTCTCTCACTAAACGGGTCAGGAAACATAGGCAAAGAAGAGGAATTGCATTGCTTAGTCATCGACTAGTCAATAACGAGTTGATTGTAATCCATGTCTTCTTGACTGAAAAATAATTCCTATGCATTCCAAATACAAGACAGTAGTTCCTCTGAACTTGCATACAAGTATTTTGGCCTGCCTTAAAATGCTCAATGCATGTTACTTTGTCTTATTTATCAACACAGGTCTTGGCACTTTGAAAACGCTATTACGTTTGATTTAGAATTATTTGTATACGTCAGTGGGAAACCAGGTAAATGTCACATCCAATAATTCCTAAAGCACACGGAATTGAGCACATTCACAAATGGCAAGAGAGAACAAGGACGCCTTTGAATTTGTGCCTATCAGACAGATCAGAGGAATAAATAAAATGTCCCTGCTTCAAAAATATTTCATACCTAAGAGAATACAACTTTTTCTTGCAATGTTTTCTCACGATTGTCCATCTTTGGAGACCTTCTTTTTCCTTTAAAGCCTTAATTTGAAAACTCCCTCAAAGAGGAAGTTACTGCAGGCAAGCCAGACAGATAGGGTACTTGTCCATGAATGCGCCCCTCACCTTACAGTTACTGACAGCGTGCTTTATTAATCATTAGCCCAGATATTTAGTGAAGCATGTGGTTCACATTGGGCAATAGGACCAATTTAGACCTTTCTTAGATAAAAGAAAAAAATCCCCATTAGGCCCTGAAAGCGATCCCAGGAGACGACAATTATAAGCTAATAGGGTCATTCATTTTTGTGTTTATATTTTTAACTGAAAGAAATACATTAACTCCTAAGGGAGATCTGAACAGAGTGTGTAGGAGCTAAAAGAACAGTTTATTCTCTCATCTACAAACCAAGCCATGAGCCACAAGGACTAAGGCATGACCCAGCCATCACTACACAAAGGCGGGGGAGGAGGGTTGCAGGGTGAGAAGCTCTTTAGAAGGAACGACTCTGAGTCTTGAGATGCATGAGAAAATCGCAAAATAGCTTCCAAGACCAGTTCAGAAATTGACAAACGTTCATTCAGAGCAAGTGCAAGACACTCCGCTAGGCACTAGGAGAGCTATGGATGGAAAGGTAAATCGACCTTCAACTCCAGACGTTAGCTAAGGAGATACTGCGATTCGGTAAGTACCAACTCTGTACCACAGTCAGGGAGGTGAGGTGCACACGCACACGAAATCCACATTTCTTGAATATTAACTGGCAATGTGTGCATAAATTTTCATGACTCAATGGCAGGAGGAAAAGTGTCCGAATGTATAAACTACTACTTTAAAAAGAGAAGTGCTGCAATAATGTAGAAAGTCCTATGAGAGAGAGGGAGAAATGTGGGTGGGAGATGGGAGAGCAGGTGGCATGAAAATGAGATAGCATGAGCCACGTACAGGATGGGGCAAAAGTAGGTTTGCTGTTCTGAGTATGCAAAACGGTTTATTCTTGCCTTCTTATTTATTAATTATTGTATGGTTGTCTATATGAACAAACGGAAACCTACTTTTGCCCCACCCTGTACTCCCTTTATAGGAATCCAAAATGTCCTAATGGAGGCAGGGATCCCACAGATAGAAATGCAGAACTGCGTGGAAGAGTTCAGGAAGCCATGAAATGTATGATTACATACTTGAAAGTGCACCCGCTCCAGCGCGGCCACTTTGTACAAAGGCTTATGGAAAATACAACAGAATACTTTCAGGAGCGCTGCCAGACTGCTGGAGACCCAGAGCTGAGCCGAATTCGCAAGTCCTCTTTTGAGCAGAAGCACCGTGCTGCCTGTACTGAGCTTGGGGCAGCAAGTCTGTGCTCAGCCTTTGTCTGAAAATCTTGCACCCCACGGACAACTAGAGCTCTAACGGAGGTGTTCGAACATCTGAGGGGTGGGTCGGATGAAGATGCCACGCTTACACTTGGGGCTGAAATGAGTATGGAGAACTCTCCTGGCTCAAAGAGGGGAGCCAGACGCCTCTGTTCACAGTGACACATAAGAACCTCTTGGGTCACACAGACTTGGTTTTAGGTTCTAATCCTTCCTCTGTTGTGGAGTAGCTAGGTGATTTTGAGAAACCAAAATCATATATATGTATGTGTGTGTATATATATAGAAGAAGAGAAGGAATATAAATATAAATGTATTGAGACATACTGAGAATATATGCTCTCTGTATACTCTCAATACATATATAATCTATATATTTATAGAAAACATATACAGAGAATGTATAAACAGTGGTCTGAGTTGTGTTTAGAAATTATCAAGTACTCAATAAATGTTACTATTTTTGCAACATTTTTAAGAGAGCAAAACATGTGCATTTGGTCAACTGGCAAAATTTTACCCTTTCACTTGTAATGTTACACAAACCTAAAATTCTGTTCCACAAACCTCAAATTCTATTTTTGTCAAAAATACTGTTATGAGAGAGAAATTTTAAAATCTCTCCTAGGAAATGCCTTTTGGTTTTTTATATATAAAACATTACATTCCTCTGATTCTTTTAAGAAGTTTAGTCAACAAGAAAGCACAAAGAAGTTCAGTATATATATATACACAAAAAATATCTATAGATCTATATATATCTATATCTATGTATATATCTATGCATGCATGTGTGTGCGTGTGTGTGTGTGCACGTGTGTGTGTAGACTGAGAGAGAGAGAAAGAGATCTGCTTGTCCAGGAAACATTTTGTTTGTTTTTTCCCAGTTCCCAAGGAGACAAGGACTGGACACTTGAAAAATATATGTGAACAGTCCATTAGCACCAGACAATATAGCAATTAATGCCATCACTCAGAATATCTAAAGAAGAGGCAGTGATTTGAATCTCTGTTTTGACATACTTAGTATATTCTACATACTTTTTGGGGGGCAGAGGATTCTCTACCCAGCCAAGAAAAAGTAAAGCCATAAATGTAGAAATACTTGAAATATTCTGCAAAATATTATTCCTATCTACTAGAGGTTAATCGAGAGGGAAAAAGAGATAAAGGGAAAAGTGTAGGAATTTATAACAGCTAAGTAAAACAATGACAACACGATAAATATTGATCATTATAAACCCTCAGTTATCTTATTGTTATGCTGTTTTACTTTAAATGATCAATTTTCCTTAAAGTAAATTTTGAGAAAATAGCATAACATTTTACATTTACTCACTTTTTTACAATGCCCAGATAATAAGAGATAAATAAAAATTTTAAAAACTTTATTAGAAGAAATTTGAACATTTGACAGACATATAATGGCATAAAGCCATAAGTGTCTGATATTTGAGACAGAGGAAAAATAAACTTGATTTAAGAGAAATTTAATTATATTCCTGCTCCACAAAAAACTAACATTACCTGAATTTTATTTTTGTAGATATAGAGAAAAAGAGATTCTCCAAAAATGTGGGGAAAAGAAAATATTGAGAAAGAAGGTTTTCAAGGTTACAAATAACACAAAAGCATGAAACTGATTTTAAACCCTTGATAATATTTTCAAAAATCCAAACTAGATTTAAGGAGATGAGAAGGAAAAAAAATGTGGTGATGTTGAGCATGATGATGATTTAAGATTACAGCAGTAATGACTAATCCATTAAGAGCTTCAGCATGCCTTTTGTGTATTTAGTCGTTAACACATATCCTGCCATTTCATCCCTTTAACTACCCTGCAAGGTGGACTTATTAACATCATTCAACGGAAAAAGGCTGCACAAAATAGGTCAGTGTTCATCCCCAGTGCGGTCAGCACCGTTGGATCAAAACACAGCTCTTACTCGGAAGCCTGCTTGGCTAAGACTAAGCTATATTGTCCCCCATTAGTAAGTATGTCAAAGGAAGCCAAATCCATAAATCAAACAGTAATTTTAGGACATAAATAAAATTTGACACTTATTTTTTTAAAAATGTAAAGATAATCAGCATTAATAATAAAATCAAGATGTATAAAGTATCTCCAAAGGCATGAGGGATAAAGAGCAACCCGGGAGGACACAGAACAAAACATACCCTGTCAATGAAAGAAGGGAGACAGTTAAAGGTAAAACGTCACATGGACAACGGAAACTGAACTGATAATGGTATAGTAATACAATGGGTGTAAGGAAACATAAGTTAGTTAAACTCTTCTAGAATCCAAGACTCTGAGATATGGTAAAATCACTTAATTGGAAGGTGTCTGTAAGAGACAATAAAAATGTACAGGGCATTAAGAAGTTAGAGGAAATTTTTTAGGCAATTGCAGTAAGAGAAAAATTCTGCAAAAATATTTTGCAAAAAAAAACAACAAAGGATAAATGATTAAACAAAAATGTATTTTGTAAAATTTATAGAAATCCAATGATAATATAACATTCATAAAATTTTGTTTACCATTATTAAATAGAATCCAGGTAGATTTTAAAATTAAAACTTTTAAGTAATAAGGTAAATTGACAGAAATAAATTTCTTAGACATTTTAATATCTCTATATAGTTTTGACAAATTAATAAATATAAGAATGATAAAATTGTAAATACTTAAATAGAAAAATCAATTTTAATATTTTAGATATGCTTTTATATATAATTTTTCCAAATGAGAAATTCATAGCTTTTATATTGGAAAATTGGAGTGCTAAATGCTTTCAGTAAAAGCAAAAAGAAAATAGAATAGATGAATGCTGTAATTTAAGGAAGTAGTTATTTCCATAATTGTGAATTGTTTATGTTTATTGTAGGGAAAAAATGCGGGTCATTCTAAATAGAAGAAAATTCTCCAATCCATCATATTTTTCATTATTAATATAGGAACATGTCCTGCTTCTTTTAAAATAGTGAGACATTAGCTTAAATTTTTAAACATAATCTAATATGAGATAATTGAGGATAAAATTATAATGAAGGCAATCTAAAAGTAGCTGAGGTTATAAATATCATCAGCTCTCTGATATAAAAGGATCACCTTTTTAGTTCTGTCCTTGAGAGAAAGAAAAGTAAGTTTATTGTTTTTGTTGCCTAAGGGAAATGTTAGAATGTATTTGCTCTTTTGTTTTCTACAAGTTAACAGAAATTAAGATCTTTCTTGTGCTCTATAGGTATTATAAAAAGTTGTAGACTGTTCAATAAGCAAATATATGCTTTTAAATTTAATTATCAACTAATGATCTATAAAATCTAGAATGAGAATCTTTCATAAATGTTCAGATGTATAACTTTAGGACAGTCAAAACCTCTTACATAATTCGTATACAACTTTAATCCTAACCACTACCTGATTTAATATTATTACAAAGAATTTTGACAAGTTTTATATAAGGTTATACAACAGGTCAAATTCTAATGTTTGATCCAAGGTAATGCTAACTTATTCAGACAAATGTGATTTATCTAATCCTCTTCCTCCAGTGCCAACAATCTTTTGCAGATTACAAATTATCCATATTTAACTTCTTGATCAAAGTATGGAAACCTACCTTCTTAGCATTTTCTGGCATTTTACAATAACAAGGTATCTACCACCACCGCTTTGTCTTAGAAATACTCCTTAAGACAGATTGTACGTCTTTGTCTCTTGTGTGAGCAATGCAGCCTGTAATGCTGATGAGAGATTATTTTCTCTCGACAAATATTTTTCCAGGGCTTACCAAGTACTATAATAACCTGATTATATATTGCATTAGTCTTTTGGGAATGAAAGTGCCGGGAAGAAACCCACCTGCAGCTGCTCCTACAAAGCCACGTGGCTCACACAGGGCAGCGTGAGGGGCACGAAGGGGCCCCAGGAGTACTAGCTGTGGAGGGAGCGATGGGCCGTGATTCTGCAGGTCATGCTGACGTAAAGTTGATTGGTAACAGCTGGGCTGCAAGGTGGTCTCTCGAATTTTTTATCCTCTGACAGATTCCTATATTTTGCACTGTTCCTTGGCCCCAGACTTCCTTTCTAACAAAAACTAGCTGTTTTACAAAGTGAGCACCATCCGACTGGGTAAACTCAAGTGTACGTATCTGGACTCAGTCATTTTGAGAATTAGAAAGCACAGAGCCTTCGGATTCTGATGGACTCAAGTCTTCTTGTGTGAGCCATTCTCAAATGATTGAGGATTTGTTTTTATCTGATGTGCTTCGCCCCCCTCCATCTATCCTCTATCACTCTCACGGACCTCCGTGAACATTCTTTGGCTTTCCATTTACGTTACAGTTTTGAATGAAAATCTATACTAAAGAAAATCCCATAGCGTGTATTCTATTGTGTTGATGAACTTTTTGCAATGCTGGGAAGGGCATATTTCGTTTTAACTCATGAACGTGTAACTCACAATCTATAGTCGAAGAGATGTACATTTGTGTAATTCCACCTGGACAAACACAGGCATGAAGGGTGCCGTGTAAACTGGCAGGCACTTCAATGGGGGCGGCAGTCACAGCAACTACCTCAGGGTTCATTTTGTGTCAGACTCTGCCGTAAGCACTTACGAAATGTGCATTTACTTTCAAAATAACCCCTTACGGTCACTGATATTTTTAATCATCCTTTTACAGAATGAGGACATTAAGGCAGAGATTAAGTGCATTTTCCAAGGTGCTAAAACGCTAGAGCTTGCAAAGATCCAGGTCTGGGTGACTGCAATGCCTGACGTTCCAAACCCCCTGCCAGACCAGTTCTGCCCCCTTTTTCCTTATTCAGTACCATGGACGAGGAGGGGGACTGCACACCCAGTGCCTGTCTCTGACGATGCACGTACGCCGCCTGCTCATGCGCATCTTGGCTGCCTGCAAACACCGAATTGAAGATACTGCCCTGCCACACCCTTCCTCTCCAGAAAGACAAACTGGACCTTCTATTGGTCATCTGTTTGGATGCAGACACCGGCCAGCAGTGTCCGAGTTGTTATGGATGAAATAAAACATACACACGGACTGTGAAAAAGGACAACAGCGTGGCTTTTATCTCAAGGGCAGCAAAAGCCGCGGCCTCCGCCGCCATGACAGGCCTTTATTTTATTTCTGGTCCCATTACATGATGGTCCTCACTCGCTATGCCCAGGTTTGCTATAGGTGGTTACCTTTTACACACAACAAAGGGGCCTATGCCGCTAATCACATCACAGAAGAAGGATATTAGCAAATGAAAAGAGAAAAGTGGTTGAACCGGTTACACTGGTCCTTGCAAGGTTCAGCATGGATTCTAGGAAGTTCCAATAAGCACTTGCTATCCCAGTCCAGGGTGAGGGAGTTTTTGCAAAAGCAAGACTCAAAGTGGCTTAGGTATATCGCAAACTTGATTTCCCACGAGAGAACCTATCTGTAGGCATGGGTTCTGTGCATCTTGGAGTGGGAGCTGGGCCCACGCCACGCAGAAGGGTCTTCCACACTGTTTCGGCCACTGTCCCTTTCTTCCTTTTCCTGGTTCATCCATCATTCTTCCATGTCATGTCCTCTTATTACTTACTTCTTTGTCCCATCTCCGCAAGACAGGACGGATAGTTTTGATGCTCTGAACTCCAATCTCACCCGATCCAGTAAAGACCCCGCAACAGTTCTCCAATAGTGCACTCGCGAACCAGCACGGTCCCTCCCTCCTTTTGTCCTCTAGACAATGTCAGTAACAAGCAGGGCTGATGGCTGAATTCAGAGAACATAAAAATAGCAGCAGCTTCCATTCCCTTCTTTTCACTTTGAACAAGGTATCTGCAATCCTTAGTCTCAAACATTTAAAATATACCTACATCTACAGAACAAATCTATCTTGGCTTGCTATGTGAATAAATGAAAGGTGTGTCACATGTCTTACAATAACTAGAAAACCTGTCACTGCTATAATCCCTCTTTGAACCTATGGAGGGAATGACCTCTTTAAGTAAAGCTTCAGATTCCCCAAAGCGAAATGCTCCCCTGGGAGAGCAGTCATTCCCTTAAGTGACATCTCCATAGATGTGCGGATGAGGCAGGGAGACAAGTGGTTTAATTACTGAATAGGCCCTCCTTCCCTAAGGTCTCTGTGAAATTGTATGAAACAATTCTCTTTAAATTTATTTTGAAATGTGTCATCGCTGCACATCTTTTCATTATTTTCACATAAGCAGAGAGATGGCTTCTTTTCCAACTGCATTTATTTGGGTAAGATCCTGGCAGTTTCTTCTTTCTTTCTATTTCAAATCACCTTTGCTGCTTGTTTTCTTTGGAAAAAAAAACAAAACTCACCAATCATATGGAGAGCCAGGCTGACCTGTTTCTAAGTAGAAAGTGTGGTTATTCCTTATAACCGAGTGTCTTTTTTGCTCTAGCACTTCTTGGTGCTCTAGGGGAACCTTTGTCTCTCTTTCTCCCTCCTGTCCACTGTAGGCTTTCTCTCTCCCTCGGTGTCTTCCACTTTCTTTCCCTCTCTCATTTTTTCTTTCTCCATTCAACATATTTATTATGTATATAATCTGGTTCAAAAACTGAAGAGAATATTAGATATACTAATAATAGCTCATGTAAGACAGATTCGATGCATTTTATATTAACTTATATTGAGCTTACAAAATGACCATATGAGCTCAGTCTTATTATTATTTCCATTTAAGAGATAAGGTATTTGATAAAATCCAGCACCCACTCATGATAAAAACTCTCAGCAAAGTGGGAATAGAGGGAACATGCCTAAACATAATAAGGGCCATATATGACAAACCCACTGCTAGCACCATATTCAATGGGCAAAAACTAAAAGCATTCTGCTGAAGGTCAGGAACAAGACAGAAATATCTGCTTTCACCTCACTTTTTCAACATAGCACTGGAAGTCCTAGCCATAGCAATGAAACAAGAAGATATAAAAGACATCCAAATTGGAAAGGAAGAAATGAAACTGTCATTATCTGCCAATGACACGATACTGTACATAGAGAACCCTAAAAATTACACCGAGAAACTACTAGAACTGATAAATGTATTGAGTAAAATACCAGGATACAAAATAAACATCCAGAAGTCAATTGCATTTTATATGCCAATAATGAACTATCTGAAATGGAAATTAAGAAAACAACCCCATTCACAATTGCTCCAAAAAGAATAAAATACCTAGGAATAAACCTAACCAAGGATGTAAAAGACCTGTACTCTGAAAATTATAACACTAAATAAAGAAATTGAATAAGATACAAATAGGTGGAAGTGCATACCAGGCTCATGGATAAAAAAAATTAACATCATTAAAATGTCCATACTACCCAAAGCAATCTATAGATTCAATGCAATTCCTATCAAGATTCCAATGATGTATTTCACAAAACTAGAGCAAATATTTCAAAAATTTATATGGAACCACAAAAGGCCCAGAATAGCAACAGTGATCTTGAGAAAGAAGAACAAAGTTGGAGGAATCAAGCTACCTAATATCAAGCTATACTATAGAGCCATAGTAATCAAAACAGCATGGTACTGGCATAAAAACAGACACATAGATCAATGGAACAGAATAGCAAGCCCAGAAATAAATGCATATCTTTATAGTCAATTAATATTTGACAGTGGAATCAAGCAAATATAATGGGCTTTGCTCAATAGTGTATCAAATAAATGAATGGTTTATTGATAGTTTGTTCAATAAATGATGTTGAGAAAATTGCACAGATACATACAAAAAATGAAACTGGACTACCTTCTTATGGCACATACCAGAATAAATTCAAAATCAACTAAAGAACTTAAATATCAGACCCCAAACCATAAAAATCTACAAGAAAACAGAAGCAATAAAATCTCAGACATTGCTAGTAACAATATTTTTTTCTGATATTTTTTCTCAGACAAGGAAATCAGAAGAAAAAATAAACAACCAGGGTTACATCAAACTAAAAAGGTTTATACAGCAAAGAAAACCACTGAATGGGTGAACATATTTGTCAATGATAAGTCTCATAAGGGGTTAATATCAAAAACTTATAAAGAACTTAGAAAACTCAACACCAGAAAAAATCTAATTAAAAAATTGGCAGAGGAACTGAAAAGACAATTATCCAAAAAGAAAGTACAAATGGCCAATAAACATATGAAAAGAAGCTCAACATCACTAATCATCAGAGAAATGCAAATTAAAACCACAACAAGCTATCACCTCACACCTGTCAGAATGGCTACCATCAATAAATCAACAAACAAGTGCTGGGGAGGATGTGGAGAAAGGGGAACCCCTTTGCATTGTTGACGGGAATGCAGATTGGTGCAGCCACTGTGGAAAGCATTATGGAGTACGCTCAAAAAGTTAAAACTGGAATTGCCTTATGACCCAGTGATTCTACTTCTGGGAATTTATCTGAAAAAAACTAAAACAATAATTCAAAAGAATATAAGCACCCCTATGTTGACTGCAGCATTATTTACAATAGCTGAGATTTGGAAGCAGACCAGGTGCCCATCAGAAGATGAGTGGGTAAAAAAGCTGTGGTACATTTACACAATGAAATACTATTTGGCCATAAAAAAAGAAAACAGTCTTACCCTTTGGCACAGCATGGATGGACCTGGAGAACATCACACTAAGTGAAATAAGCCAGTTCGTGAAAGGCAAATACTAAATATAATTTCCCTCATGTGTGGACTCTAATGAACAAACTGAACTAACATGCGAAACAGAGACAGACTCACAGACGGAGAGCAGGCTGACAGCCCTGGGAGGGGGTGCATCGGGGTGGGTGAATCAAGGGGAGAAAAGGAAGGTCTCATGGATAACTGTGCCGGCGGCGGGGAGTGGGGAGGTAGCGGTACAAGAGGTTAAGAGGGGGATTAATGGTAATGGAAAACACAGTAAAAATAAATTAAAAAAATAAAGAATGGAAACATTAAGACATTTAATAAACTGTCTGTGTTCGCATGGCTGAGAAGAAACAGTGAGGACCTGACCCCAGGAGGTGTGACGGCAGAGCCTGCGGTCTTGAACACGACTCTGTTTTGCTAGAACGGATGCTCCTTAAGTTATGATGCGGTTACATTCCGGTCAACCCATGGCCAGTGGGAAACCCTGCAGGTCGAAAAAGGCGCTGAATACGCCTAACTTACCAAACATCACAACTTCCCCCGGCCCACCTCACGCGTGCTCAGAACACTTACACTGGCCGGCAGTTGGGCGGAATCGTCCAACGCAAAGGCTATGCTACAATACAGTGCTGAGTATCTCATGTCACTTACTGAAAACAGTATCCGAACAGTGTGGGCAGCACAGCACAGTGTAGAGCATCATTTGTCTCCCCTCCGGACATGTGGCTGACTGGGAGCTGTGGTCACTGCCACCGCCCTGCAGCACAGGCAGCATCATCGTATCGCTGGTGTGGGAAAGGACCAAAGGTCAAAATTCAAAGTGCGGCTTCTATTGAACACACGTAACTTTCACACCATTGCAAAGTCTAAGAATTTTAAGTCAGACTATAAGGTGGGGACCATGTGTACATACAGATATCTAAGAAAAAATTTAAAAAAAAACTGATATGTAACTTTGATAGCTTTCTCAACTTTCATGACTGGGTTTATTAGTTAAAAAACAGGACACTTAGTTGAATTTGAATTTCAGATAAATGATAAAATTTTATAGTGTGTGTCCCAAGTATTGTGCGGGACATACTTATACTAAAATTATTTTCAACACATACATAAAATACAAGTTTAACAGTGTGTTCATTTTTTAAAAAAATTTGGTAAAATCTGACAGCCCTATGCATGGTAGTTGGGAGAAGCAATTTTAATTTTTATGCTACATATTTTTATATTATTTACTATTTGTATTACATGCATTACCTATAAAGAGCGAGGCTCAGCAATCCTATGGCCATACACCTAGCAAGTAGTAGAGTAAAATTCTTATCTCTGCCTGCAATGCACTGCGTCATTGTAATAAATCCAGCTTTGGAGAGACATAATTTGATGGTTCCACCTACAGACACATAACAGCATTTCATACACAAAACCGATGACATTACACTGCTAAGTTGTTGTGAAAATGATCATTGCCATTTTCCAAAACATCTCCAAAGTGCTCCGTTAAAAGACTTCCATGATCTCCACCTCCAGAAAGTCAAAGATTTCTTCTCATAAGTGAATGAGAGAGAAGAATTTACAGGCACTGAAGTTGACTATTCAAAATGCTGAAATAAAAAAAAAAAAAATCCAGCCTACACTCTGTAGAGGTTGGGATGCTTAGCATCAGGAAGTAAACAAACACACAGGCTCTTCCCTGCTTCCCGGTCACTTAAAATCAAGTTCAAGGAGAGGAACAATGTTCGGTGACACAGTCTGCTCACTAGCTCTGTGACAAATCTCCTGACTTATTTAAACATTCACATTTTTCAATAAACTGCTACTCCTTTGTTGTACTCCTACCAATATATTCACAAGTCTAGAAAATAACACCGAAGGCTTTCAAAAGATTATTTGCCCTAGTATTTGGAGTGGAAATACGGTTGGTTCTTAGAGCAGTTTGATATCCAGGTCCTTGGAAGAAATGCCATATAGTTTGGAAGCAGACTATAAAACACAGATATTTTCCCTTTATTTTCATGCTATGGTGTCATTTCTGGTAAGAAGAGGTCAGGACATGGGATGGCTACACTTGAACTAATTTGAACCAACTAAAATTTCTTTAGACTGTATATCAGTACCCAAAAGGATACTGATTCTAGATAATGTTTACTTGTTTGATTTCTGCTTCTTCAACAGATGTGTTCTCTATGAGAGCAGATGATTGATTAACAATATTCATTTCTGGACTCCCAAATTATAGAACAGTAACAGTATATAAGAGCCTCTTAAAAACGGAATGAGCCCTGGCTGGTGTAGCTCAGTGGATTGAGTGCGGGCCTGCGAACCAAAGGATCGCGGTTCGATTCCCAGTCAGGGCACATGCCTGGGTTGCAGGCCAGTTCCCAGCAGGGGACACACAAGAGGCAACCATACATGGATATTTCTCTCCCTCTCCCTCTCTCCTACCCTTCCCCTCTAAGGATAAATAAATAAAAATCTTAAAAAAAAAAAAACAAAAAACGGAATGAATGAATGAATGGTGTGCGAGAATTCTGAGTGCCATGCGCCATGGGAAAGTGGTCATTTGAACTTGATGTACCCGAGAAAGGAAAGCAGAGATGGGTAATACTCTCTAGACCAGCACTGCCCAGCAGAAGCGTCTGTGGTGATGGGACTGGTCTATAGTTGTACTTCCCAGTAAGGTAACTGCTAGCCATATGTGCTTGTTGACTATTTGAAATGAGAAAAAGTTTTAATGTGTTTCAAGTTAATTAAAATTTAATGTAAAAAGCTACATATGAATAATGGCTTCCATATTGGACAGCATAACTTTACACTTAAGAACGATTTCTAACTCACCCTACGTTACTTCCACACCCATCCCCTCTAAAAGGAAATCTTCTTGTTTTATAAAACCCCATTCGCAATCGCTAATTTCCATATTTTGGATAACTGTTTCTCCCAGTCATCAGTGGTCCTTAGTCCATGGTCCATGTTCTAAGCCCTTTCCTAATGATGAGAGTTTTGAGAAGCTTTAATAATGTAGCTCAGGGGTACCCCCATTATCGGTCTCTACTCAGTCATCTGAATTCTCCGTCTGTGCCATAGTTGCCCTATCACTCATTTGCCTTTCTCTCTAGACCACAATTCTTCGAGTACAGTGATTGGACGTTGTTTATTGTCCAAGAAGTATCTAAAACGTAGCATGCGGTAGTTGTTTAGTATATGATAAGTGAATGACTAAATGGAAGGAGAGGCTGAGCAGCAGAACAGCCCACGATGAGTCCCATCTGTGTCCTCTTCCCCGTGATCCTCACCCACGATTCTGCCTTATCCATAAGACAACCTACTCACTGACTCCAGCTTCCTCAAGACTGCCAGGCTCTTGTCCTGTAACTGTTCTTTTTAGCATGAAGAGCTGCCTATCTCCTTATAAAGGAGACCATTCCTGTGTGGGATATCCATTTGTTTAAAAAATGCCATCCCCAAACTAGTACATCCCAGGCATTATTTTCTAGGCTGGGCATGTGCATTTCGTAAGATAGACAGGGTTCAGCTCTCAATAAGCTTACTTTCTAGTGGGGGAGAAAGACGATTAGCAAAAAGAATTAGAGACATTATCAGGAAGTTTCTGATGACGGCTAATACTCTGGAGTAACAAAATTGGATGCGGTGAGGAGTAGGGGAAAGAAACTGTTAATGAGTATGTAGAGGGTTCTAAGATAGTTGCAACCGTGGGAAACAAACAGGGGTTATCCCTGATTACACATCCATGTCCAGTGGTTCGTGGGAGTAAACCCTCCACCCTTGTATTATCTTTTTAATCCCTCCTGCACCTTCCGTAAACATCGTCTCATCCCATCCCCCCCTTCCTTCTGATGGCATTTGTGTCCCTTCTGTGCTTTCCGGGTCCTTTAGGCATCCTGGTCATGATGCAATTTTTTAAAAATTCCTCGTGATTCTCGTTTTAATACAATGTCCTTGACTCGTCATACCCTTGGAGCCATTGCTCTATGAATAAGGAGGGTTTCTTTATTCCAGCCTTAAGCTGCTTGATTTTTGACTTGTCAACTACTGCTAGTACAGTTGGGGTTGTATGTTCTCATGTAAGCACGCACACACGGTCCCGAAATCGGGAAAACACGGAATTGAGAACTTCCTCCCTTTAACTTTGCTGGCAGAGGCCCACAAATCTTATTGCAAGCAGACTTAGTTCTCCCTTTCTTTCCAGTTCACCCTGTTATTTCAACCTTTTATTTTTTCCTCAACAGCTGCAGTTAGTCTTACGTCTACGTTTCTTTTATTAAAAGCCTATACTTAACGAAACCTGTTTTTTTTCTTTTGTAATTAGTATGTTGCACACAATTTGGAGGAATGCTGTGGTTAAGGCATGTGCCTTTTATAAAGAAAACGTTTTATATTGTAAACTGCTTATTTTGCTAATTTCCTTTAAGAACTTTAAAAAACAATTTTCACAGCAGGCAGATCAAAAGGAGTTGTTCTCCTCAAGGAAATGAGAGTACGCTAAAAGGAGAGCGCCTGCGTGCTAGTCTGACGATGTCTCCCTTCATTAAGTCTGAACAAGTTTTAGGACTGGTCTCATCCTCATCAGTCTCGTTTCCTCATGAAAGCAGTCTTTACTCGGCTTGAAGAGCAGGGAATTTCATTTCTCCCTCTTTCTTAAAGTTATCTTGAGATGATGATCAGTAGCATCTTCGGAGTAGTTTGTACACACCTCTTCCTCCGATAGTTAAAATGTTGGAAGGGTAGTACAACGCTTACCACATCCAGGAAAATCCCCCTTTGACATCCAGAGACGTCCTTAAGGTATTGTAAAGAGGCTCCATCGTTAATTATTTGTGAGCCAAACAAGCATCTGAAAAAGGCAAAACAGC
Source organism: Glossophaga mutica (assembly GCA_039655065.1). Taxonomy (NCBI): domain Eukaryota; kingdom Metazoa; phylum Chordata; class Mammalia; order Chiroptera; family Phyllostomidae; genus Glossophaga; species Glossophaga mutica. Next base: position 12,518,691 of record CM077315.1, on the reverse strand, counting down.
AGAGCAGCGAAGAGCTTGGACTCTGGGTTTAAAGTCCTGGCTCTGCTGCTTAGCACAGGCTTTCAGCAAGACACGTAACCTGGTTGGGTCTGGTTTCCCTATCTACAAAAAGGGAGTTTTCAAAACAGAAATGTAGACAAAGTTACTATGAGGATCAAATTAGTTAAATACAGAAAATACTGAGAACAGTGCCCAACACATTAGAAGTGCCAGGTAAGGGCTGTTTTTTCCAGCCATTCAAACCTCCAGTTAGGACTGCGTCAGCTTCTGTACATGGCGGGTACGCAGACTGAAGAAAGAGCTATTGAAAGTAAACATAAATGTTGCTCAGAACCAATTTATTCACATACATCCCTAGTGAAACCCAGTGCCTTCCCTCATGACTCAGGTGTCCCTGGGGAGCTCTGGCGCTTTCTGAGTGTCACTGAGGAAGTGAGGAAGCCGCGGAGGTGGGACACGATGCCACATGCACACAGACATTTCACTCGCCCTCTCTTCTCGTCCCCAGTCCACAGCAGGCATTATCAATAAGACAGGCACTCTCTCTGCAGAGCTGAGCCATAGTTTCGGGCTCCTTTTCAAGTTTCCGACCTAGTCGTGTTGGCAAAATCTCTCTGTAGAACCTGGCCTAGATCCTTCCTAAGGTTCCCTCCAGCTTCAAAAGTCTGTGAGTGTCAGATTATAATTAGGTCTTGAAAACAGAGTTCCAGGTGATCTCATGGAAAATTACATCACAGGGCCTTACTACGGTCGCTTAGTGGACTTGAGGAGTGCTGTCAAGTCCAGACCTCGAGGCTTGCCTGTTAGATCACCTTGGTACTGAACTCTGCCTCTCCCTCTGCTCTGTAACTTGCCCCCTCAGGTTATGAACGAGGAATGTTTAACTTTCGGAATAACTCCATCGACGGAGGCTTCCTGCCTTCTGAAGTGTGGATACCACACCTTTGGATAATCTGTTAAAGCATTCTTTCTTGTAACGGACCCGGTTAATTTCTTTTGCTCCTTAATCTGCCTGCCAGATTAATATTAACTGTGACTGAATTTACTGAGGTTACACAGAGTTGTAGTCAGATCTGTCTTTCTGCTCTCATTTTTTGTCACCAAACTAACCACCCATGGGCCTTTCAATATTCACCCAATGGCACAGATTTTTAAATCCCCCACCATCTCAGCTGCCCTACCATCGGTATCACTTAATTTGTTGACTGATGTCCTTTAAAGCTTTCATCTCATACTCTCTCTTCTCTATACTTGGTAAGTATCATTGTTTATCTTTTTGTCTTATACTTACACAGAGTGCTTTGAGGCAATAATACTGTGCCATCCACCTGCTTTCTTAAAGGAACAACTCAAACTGGTCTCTGAGAACATTTTCAAAATGTCAGTTTGTCTATAAGAAACATGAGTCCAACTTAGCAGACGCGTCTATTTACAGGCGGCATTGGCCTTGAACAAGCTATCGGCACCTGTTCCTTCTCACGAGGCCTTTCCGGGTCCAGGGCTCACTTGCTGTGTGAAACACTCTGATGGCGTGTGTTGGGGCTCCAGACCCATCTACACCCCATTCCTCCCTTCTGTCGGGAACTACCAATAGAACTAGGGTTACTCATCGATGTGAAGAGCAGTGTTGTTCGGCAAACAGTTAATATTAACAATACTACCAGGATGCTTCTCCGTCCACCGGTACGACTCACCACTCCGCAGTCCTTCCCCAGTGTTGTATTCTGTGGGAAGAGCTTTCCACTGATATTCTTATTTAATTTCTCATTAATTCTATGAGGTACATATACTATTCGCCTCTACCATAAGGCTAAACATAAACTAAAATCCAGAAGTAAAACAAGTTTAGAATTTAACCCACACTTATTTGGCAGGGTGAATATTTTGGGTAAATTTTTGCTGAAAAGGAGACAATATTAAAAGTCAAGGTTTTAAAGTATTGGCAAGCAACTCAAGTATGTAATGCAGTCTGGTCTGACCTCAGAGTCTGAGCTCTAAAGAGTTTCCAGCCACTACAGTACAATTCCTTCCATACCGCTAGGCTTCTTAAAACTGCACAAAGAGAGAAGAGATGAAGAGTTTCAGGGCCTCACTGCTTGGGTCACTGGGAGGTTCATGGTGCTTAACTAAGACAGTGGGCCCAACTGGATTCAGATGTTGCTAAACTTCCCAGAGCTCATACGGCAAGAGTACCTGCATCCTTAGAGGGGCACTGAGTTGCTTCACCTACTCTTTGTTCCCCGTTTCCCATTTCACTGTAAGAGATAATTCTCTCTGTGTTGCCACATAGAGATCTGCGCACGTATGGTTTAGAGCAACGTTCAACGCTTGTGCATAATCATAGTCCTGTACATTGGTATATGCCTTCTGTGTAATTATACTGACTTTGTGAGAATTCAGGCTTATTCCAGGAATAGAAGAGAAGTCTATGTGCAAAGATACATTTCCCGTGCACTCATATTACAATTTTAATCAGTTTTAAAACAGTTGCACTGTCTAAAAGATTTTCAGCATAGTTGAACCTGCAACATTTTAAGTGGTGTCAGTAATGAAACCCGCATCTCTGTTGTGTGTGTGTGTGTGTGTGTATTTATGTTTGAGGAAGTACCACCTTGTGTGCTGTTTGCAGCACTTTCTAAAAATTGTCTTATCTTTCAAAGTAAATCACAAGCAGAGACATCCAATGTGTTGATGATTTTGGCGATAAACAGTAACTCTTTCACTTTAACAGGAAAGTCAGTTTTCCAACAACAGAAACCCAAAGACCATTAAGATGTGAGAGATGATTTCCAAGAAGCACCACAAGGTTACTTGGGCTTCCTGGATTCTCTGGGTCGGAAGGGCATTTCCAGCGACCTTCAGTACAGTGACTCTAATCGTGAGGAAGGAATCAACATCACTAACTGATGTTGATGATGGAGATGTCAGGATAGCTTGGTGTTATTGATGAAAGAAAAGAGAGAGAAGGCACTACAGGGAAACCACTACTGCATCATACCCATAAAGGAACCTCTTTTGTATTGCTGCCAAGTCCCCACGTAAGTTTCTTGTTCTGAGATGAGCCCGTACATTGATTTTTTTCACTGGGGTTTCTCATTAACTTCACCAATAAAACAAAGCCAAGCTTTAATGGTGATTTCATTGACCCAGTCTTGTTTTGTCACCATTAACTGGTATTTGCTGAGGCACTACATGAAAAAAACTGAGCTAGACATTCTGTACGAACGACAAGTTAAGTAGAAAAGAAGTTATGACCTCTGACATCCCGAAAAACAAGTGTGGAAACATTGAGGTTTGAAATCACTGTATTCAGGTTCAAAGCTCAGCTCTGCCATCACTTACTGGTCCAAGACAGACTCTCTGGGCCTCAGCTTGTGCACGTGTCAAACGAGCAAAATGACACCCATCTCCCAGGACAGGGTGGCTGTGACGACTCGGGCAATCTGCCACAGTCACGTGTTTTGTTCCATGCCTGGCAGGCTACGGGTTCTCAGTAAATGCTCAGCCCCCTCTTCCATTTTTAACATGCGTTTACTTTCTACCCATTTAAGAGAGAGAATTGATACAAAAAATGAAAATGAAACAAAATGCTGAAAAATCTTACTTTGAAATATGGAAGCTATAAAATAATGTATATATGGAAAGAGAAAGGAAATGAAAACATGAGGATTACTCTAATGTATCAGCACCATCAACTTTGGGAACACTGAAGTTATAGGTAGAAGTATTCAATTTTTAATTTGCATTTGACGACCCAATGAATCAAATCATTGACTTAAAGTACAGCTCATAATACTGTGTGTGTGTGTGTGTGTGTGTGTGTGTGTGTTTAATGCCAGAAATTAATTCTACCGTAAGCAGGTCTGAGATTCAACAAGTTACTTTCTGAGCCAATTGTCAGGCTGTATGTAAACAAACTTACTATCCTACACTGTGTTGGGCCAAACAGATTTTGTGGTGGTTACAGGGACAATGACCTTTATTTTATGTCATTATTCTTTTCCTTTAGTAATTTTAAGGACTCTGCTTGTTCAGTATACGACTGCTGTCATCTTGATGAATAGAAGGTAGGGTATATTTTACCTAATTTTCTGCTCAAACGTTACTTTGAGAACAGAAATAGGCAAAACTCTCAACTTAAAGTCTAATAACTCTAACAGCAATTAGCATAAGCCCAAGAGTGACTGAGTGTGTGCATATATTATGATTTTTATCAGTATCCTTTGACATGTAAGCAGTTGGAAATCAGAACAGGAATATATTGGCCAAGATCACACAGCCAAAATCACCCCATGACATTTCTATACATTCTCCTGTTTTCACTCTTTTCAAAGATGATAACCTGCTGGGGACATTCATTTTTAGCTCAATTTGTTCCATGACCATTATCTGTGACAGGCGTGATTTCATGAATCCTGGATTTATTCACAAGTAATTGTAATAGCTTAAAATACAATGCATTGTTTCCAATTTGATTGGCGTCAATAAGATTAGCATACAAATGAAGTATATATGAGATTGTTCGAATTTTTTAGGTATCACTTATCTATCCAAACTGTAAGAAGTAGACATAACCAAAGACCTTCAGACTTCAAACCACTGGCCTTCCTTTCCATATCCTAACCAACTGGACATGCAACCTGGCCATTTAATACCATTTCTATGCAAATGTCAATCTCAACATAATGTAACAGCAGCCTGTTCACTGAGTTCTTACTCTGTGAACCTAGTATTGGGTACTTCAGTTTCGTTATCTTGAATTTACCAGATGAAGCTAAAAGGGAGAAACTGCAATCTCTTTGTAAATGCCAGATGAGGACATTTAAAGGCCCACAGAAATTAAGAACCTCACCAAAGGATGAAGTGTCAATGGAGAAATAGATCTTAAACTCATATCTCTCGACTTCAAAACACATGCATTGCCTTTCCTCTGCTGCCTCCTGCCACATAGCAAAGCTGTCTCTTCTCCGTGGTCACACCACAATTCCAGATCTGGATTTCCTTTTTTTTTTTTCTTGTCATCATCAGAGTAGCCTAGACATTTTCTGTCCCTTTCACTGCCTTTCAGCAGTTGACACAATTAACAATCCACAAATAACCCTGTGATGCTAGAGGGCATCACTGTTTGTGAGAAACACACTAATCTCCTCTAAAAATGGTGTTAAGAAATAAAAACAAACACATCTCAACTTAGGTCAGATTTGTGTGTATCTTTTTCTCCTAAAAGGAGTATGACCATAGGCTCCTTTTTTTTTTGGTTCCTAAAGGAAATTTTAAATCTTGCAAATGTACAAAATTTAAAATGCACTAAAATATTTATCATGTCTGACAAAATCTTACAGTTGAAACTAAGGTTTATTTTATTTCATTATCATTCAGGTTACCAGACAATTCCACAGAGATGAGAAAAATATACAAAGCGAGAGTTACAGGCAGTTTTTAATACTTATTCAGAGCTAACTCTTTGTAAGGGATACTTTTGCTTTTTGATACTTGAACTAGCAGCATAGTTGAATCTCTGTCTAAATAAAAATTTAGTAGTGCTTATTTCATGCTCATATAGTCAGATTTTTGGTCCAATTTGTTTGTAATGAGGTAGAGTAACTGATATGCTAATCACTGTTAGTTAATTAAAAGTGGAGTTTCCATTTACAAAATGCATTAAAGTGCAGAGCATATAGCATGCTAGATGACCTGATTCACATATTTGAACTCCTAAAATGAGAAGGAAGTGGTAGAAAATCTATTTGATATGTTTTCAAGAGTGTTGCTAAGTTCCTTTGAGAAGCAAACTTGCCTGATGATCAGAAGGCCTGGGTTCTAGTCTTTGTTCTGTTGCTGTTTTGCTGATGCCTGATTTTGTCTCTTAAATCCTCAAAGACTCAGTTTTTTTTTTAAGAGTAAAGGATGAACTAGAGTTAAAAAATGCCTAGGCTCATTTTCTTGTGATTCTATGGTCAAGATGCAAAGGCAATTCAGGGGCTGACTCTCCGTTCAGCCACTTTCTAGCTCTGATCTTGGGGAAAATATGTAATCTCTCTGATCTTCACGAAGTAGTTAGGGTGATATGAGGAAAAGAGTGGTACTCATGTGCCACTGGTCCTCAGCTGTTGGTCATGATGATGATGAAGAAAATGAAGATGATGATGACATACATGATGATGGTGGGGAGTCATCAGGAGGAGGAGCCACAGATAAGCTGGAGAAGAGAAAAGGGGTGTTCGAAAGGAAGAAAGAAAAAACCGCTAGAGTCTATGTATTTTACTGATACTACAAAATTATTTTAAACTCCTGAAATTATAAATAAATTTTTAAAAATGAGTAAAAATCCATGAATATAGGCGATATAACCTGGTGGACCCTTTTCCAAAATGTCATGTACAGGGTTTCGTTAGCCAGTGTTAATCAAACACTTGCTGAGTATTTCACCAAGTTTGGGGAAAGATCAATTAAACCAAATGATCTACAGAAAGTAGGGTCTTGCAGGACTTTCAGAACATTAGTGTATGCAGTGATTCCTCATGAGTATTTCATAGAAATTTATTTTCAATTTTTTGGGGAAGGGATGCAGAGGTAGGGGTTTGGAGGTTATTTTGGCCTCGTGATCCGTGGAAGAAACCTTAGCAAATGTTTACGATGATGAAAATAGGTAAATGCTTGGATCCTAGAAAGCTCATCAGAATCTCACTCCTGTCACTTAACTATGTCACTTAACCAAACTAACCCTTCCTCGCAAGGTTGTCTTGAGGACTAGGATCAATACAGGCAGACAATACAGCCATGAGATAGGGATTCATTAAGTTATGGCAATAATATGATAGACTGCAGGTGCACTGGCAAAACATCACCTCCCTCTTATTGGAGCACAAAATAGAGGAAATTGTGCATCTTTGCCCATTCTCCACTTGACATGCATTTCTTAGGAGACAATGAAGGCTGAACTGCACATGCAGAGTGCTGCGGAAGCAATGTTTTATTGATTGCTTCCTTCTTGAACCAATTAGGGGAAATGGGATGAAAAGCTAAGGGGAGTTTGATGCCCCAAAAGAAGATATCAGAAATAAGATAGAAGGGGTGGGCAGAATACACATCTTGAGGCTGATGCCATTAGAAGCTAATGAATTCTGGAGGATGGATAGCATTCGCACTAAAGCTTCTGCCAACCGTTGTAAAATATCAGAGAAGCTGGATGTGTCCGTGAAACAAACCAATGAGAAGAGGCCTCTTCCTGCGGGGGCCATGATTAAAACTAGAACCATTTTCACAGATAATCCAATTTATAAATCATGGTAATAAAATGGCCATCATGACAGCAGCTCAGTGACATTTTTTTCACAAGCTCCGCTGTATCCAGGCAACCAAAATATCTTAACTCAGATGAAAAGAAAGGCAGGCTGGGGGTCCAGGAGTCGGGGAGCAAGATCCCACTGTCCGTTCTCTTTTCCCACGAGAGAAGGTTTGGGTTGATGGCTAAAGAAGCTTTATATGACTCTGGTTACTACCCTTTGCTTTATCTACATGTCACATTCAATAGATGTCAGGAATTTAAGTATTTCTCAGCCCTCTCCTAATCCTAGCAACTGATAAATGGGGAACTCGGAGGTCCATTATATCCACATCCAATTTTGATCCATAACTTGCTGTGAGAGACTCAACTGATCAGCAGGAGCTGCAGAGAGAGGAACATATGGCAGAAGTCCAGGTACGCTCTCCTCGGCTGTTTACATGTGTAGCTGCAAATCGACAGTGGCTGTAATATTATTGAGAAGAGGTTCGGATAAGCAACATGACAGCAGCAATCATGTGCTGAGTTAGAGAAGCCCGCCCCTTCCCCCCAGAGGACAGACAGGCATTCTCTTTGAACTCCTTTGGGATTTTTCTGTGCAATCCATCCCTGCAAACTTCTGACAACTGTGCTGTCATGACTCAGCAGAGACTTAAAACTTTTAAATAAAAATATGTTTGTCAAAGCCTTTTTCTTTGCTTTTTTAAAAGCACTATAGCATGATATAAACTTGTATAAATCCATTAAATGGTCTGCTTTTGTGGCAAGGCCAAATACCATGGATTGTTAGGCACAAATTTTAAAATATTTATGTCTGTGTGTATACATATACACACACGTTAAATAAGATTCATCTTCACCATCTGTCAGTGGAGAATAATAATCTTCACCCAGCTATGTGAGATTAGGAAAAAAGTACAAAGGGCAAAGCAAAGCACTATGTTCAAGGGAACTTTTTAATGTTAGTACTGCTGCTATGAAAGATGCTGCCGATGGATCTTGTTACCCTCCCCACTTTGTAAAACTTTATTGAGGAATAATCTAAAACTGTAATTGTATATATTTAAAGTGTACAAAGTGATTACTTGGCATGTGTTGTGTAATGATTGCCAAGATTGAGATAATTAACATATTCATCGCCTCCCATGGATAACTTTGTCTGTATGGTGAGAATGTTTAGGATCTACTATTGTATGTAAATTCCAAGTGTGCCTTCACCCATAATAGCTAGATCTATGATTCTTGGCAGGAGGCTAGACCTCAGGCTGTCAACAGCTGCCTTGCCTTTGTACAGGAAGAACTTCAAGTGCCTGGGGGCAGCCATCAACAGCCGGTTGTCTTGCTATCTGGGGTAAGTCCAATTTTTTCAGGGAGCCAGTTCACCTGCACATCTGAGGGTAATCCATGCTTGGAGCTCACCAGTAGGACTGAGCCCAATATTCTCCTCCCCAGGACTTTGTTTGATACCGTACCCTTATATGATCTCTTTTCTTCCCACTTCCCATTCTCCTATTATGTTTTTCTGAAAAGTCTTCCAGATTATATTACATCCCCACAAATCCTTTCCTTGACAGCCCCCCCCCCTTCAAAAACCCAGTCTAGTGCACCTGGACAAAGAGATGGAAGCCATTAGGACCTGAATGGGGATTTGACTCAAGAGAGGCTCCCAAAGACTTGTATTTCATGTACAAGAATCATCAAGTAGCCAGAAACACAGTCCAGGTGAAAGAATCACACAGGAGGTGACTAGAGGGTTAAAGACCAAGAGCTAGATAGAAATAACTACATTGATTAAAACATTAATAATTCACAATTGCAATAACATCCAGAACTGATTGAGGCTTTGTGTTAGGTGCTGTACTAAGAGCTTTAATGCATTTCCCCATCATTCAGTGCATACAGCATTGAGGGAGAAACTATTATTTTTCCAATTTTACAGATGTGGAAACAGAGGCTTTACAAAGCTTTGTAAGTACCCTAAGGCCACATAGCTGTGGACTTGGATTTGTTTCTGTATTTATCTAACTCCTGAGATTATAAACTTAAACACTATATTGTAAGACTTGCTAACCAGGCTAAAGTTATTCCTGAAGAAAAAAAAATCCAGATAAGATTAGGGACCATGGCTGATATGATCAAGCTGATGTGATAACTGGTTACAGCAAATGCCACATTTCAATGCGTATCTGTGTCCCTTGCTCATGTCTTCAAGGACGTGGGCACAGCAGGAAGGATTAATGTTCACTGTCACTGAAGAAGGCTTGCATTTACTGCCTTCAATACATCCACCCTTCCACCTCCCACCACCACACACACATCCACCCCCGACCCCACTGCCCTACCTTCCAAACCTCAGCTATGTTAAGTGGCATGCTCAAGGTCACATAGCTAATAAAGGCAAGTTTGGCATGTAACCTGTATAGTCCGATTCCTAGCCCAGGTAGGTCTCTTTCCAACAATATCATGCTCATTTACTTTCTCATACCCAAATCCTGGGTAAAGTCAGAACTGGCTTGGTATTAGACTGCTCTGCAAACACAAGTTTCCAGTGGAGATGCCAAAACCAATCCTCTATAAACCTCAGCTTTCTAGAGGAATGTTGAGACTCAGCCTCTTCCATCATCTGCCTGCCAACACTCTGCCCTTTAGATTCAGCCCTATTTTGAAATGCTAATTTACAGTGCTTCAAGTAAATTTTAACCAAAAATTATTAATAAGTACTTCTCAAGTTCAAGTGTGATACTCCCATAAAAGACACACAATTGTTTACTTCCATATTTTAATGTGTCTTAAATGAACTATTTGCTTTTCCTGGGTGTTCGGCCAAGTTTGTGGCTCTATGTACACTCTGGTGATTGGGCATCTGAAGGAAAGAGGTTCTTGACCAACAGACACAAATCTCTCGATACATCTGCATATGGGGAGGCGTTACTGTTCATCATTTAGTAGAACTGAGATCATAAACATAGTTTTTGTTCTCCTGGGTTGAGCTCTGACCACATCAGAGGGGTGAAGAGTAACTCGTGCACAACATGGAAACCCAAGGCATTTGTTTGTTCTCCATTTGTGGTAATCATCGAGACAACCCTGGTCTCCACTCTGCCATCTCATTTCCCTGACATGCTGGGTCATTTTATATAGTTCCCACAGGAATTTGCCCAAATGATACCCTTTGCTTACAACCAATTTCCTTTCGCCAGTGGGCTGATCACTTGCCCTTTTGCTTTCAGATCCGCTTCTCTCTCTTTACTTGCTCTATTATGATCTTTGCAAACTACATTCACTAAGCCAACTTCTGCTTCTGTTTAGGCAATGGGATGCCCTGGCAGGAAATGGAGAGGTTGGGCAGAGGAAGAGGCCAACCCGCTTCTCTACTCTCTACGTCGTGGGAGGCACTGCTGAGGGTGGGGATTTATTTTCCATTATTGCGTACACTCTCAGACAGGAGCCTCCAGGGCTGAGAATGAAAACTCCCACCAGGTGGAACCGGATCCTGGGCACTAGAACCTAACATTTGTCCCTTTTATTCCGGGGGATAGTAGCAACTTCCAGTTGTTGCTACTATCCCAACTGACTCCTTACCCCACTTTTGGCCTTTTGGCTTTTCTAACATCTTTGTCTGTAGTGACCCAATCAAATCCCTCTATTGAATGACCTGTTGTGGGCTCATTCCCTGATTGGTAAAACTGGTTTTAGCTATTTGCCCTTTCATCAGAGGTAGTATGTGTAGTTATTCTTAACCTTGGTGTTTCTTTCAAATGAGCATAGCAGAGTGTCCATCTCCCCAAATGTACCGTATTCTTATATTTAGGGCATTTGTGATTTACCTCTAGACACATTTGCAAGGGCTTTTCATCCCTTATGTACATAAGTGTGACTTAAAGAAGAATTTTCAAAACTTATCGACATGACCACGCTTACTGGATAAGAATCCTCAAGAGTGTAGAGTTGAAGTCTGAGCAGACAAGAGAAATGGCCCTGAGAGTCGAAGCACATGTTCATAAGGGCATGTCAGGCATGGACCCAGCCTCTGCCCTTGGTTCACAGTTCCTGTGAATGTAGGTGTCTGAGTTCACAGTAGATTAAGGAAGAAGAGTGGGAATATCAACTGCCACTGGTATGCAGAGATATTACTGATTAATTTTAAATAGTCAAATATTTATTTTTATTTATTTTACATCTTTTTAATTTTTCAGTTGTATTTGACGTACATTATATTAGTTTCAGGTGTGCAGCCAAGGGATTAGACATTACATAGTTTACTAAGTGATCATCCCGATAAATCTAGTATTCATCTGATGCTCTATTTAGTTATTACAATATTATTGACTGTATTCCCTAACCTGTATGTACTTTATATCCTCATCACTATTCTGTAACTACCAATTTGTACTTCTTACTCTCCTCACCTTTTCACCTATCCCCCCAATGCCCTCTGTTCTGGCAACTGTCAAAATGTTCCCTGTATCTATGAGTTTTTGGTGATCTGCTTGTTCATTTATTTTGAGGTTGTTTTTAGATTCAATTGTATGATAGATATATATTCATGGCTATTTTATTATTCATATTTTTATCTTTTTTTCCCTTCTTCTTCTTAAAGAAGACTTTTAAACAATTTATCTAATACTGGCTTGGTGGTAATAAACTCTTTTAGCTTTTCTTGTCTGGGAAGCTTTGTCTGTCCTTCAATTGTAAATGATAGCTTTGGTGGGTAGAGTAATCTTGATTGTAGGTCCTTCCATTTAATCACTTTTTTTATATCTTGCCAATCCCTTTGGGCCTGCAAAGTTTCTGTTGAGAAATCAATTTTCTGTTGAGAAATCAACTGACAGTCCTATGGGAGCTTCCTTGTAGGTAACTAGTTTCTCTTTGGCTGCTTTTAAGATTCTCTTTGTCTTTAACCTCTGGAATTTTAATTACAATGTGTTTTGGTGCAGTCCTCTCTGAGATCGTTGTGTTTGGGACTCTGTGCACTTTCTGGACTTGTATGTCTATTTCCTTCATCAGGTTAGAGAAGTTTTCCATCATTATTTTTTCACATAAGTTTTCAATCCCTTGCTTTTTCTCTTTTCCTCATGGCACCCCCATGATGCAAATGTTGGTACACTTGAAGTTGTCCCAGAGGCTCTTTACGCTGTCTTCATTTTCTTGGAATCTTTTTTTCTGTTTGCTCTTCTGGTTGAGTGTTTTCTGCTTCCTTATCTTCAAAATCTCTTCTTTGATTCTCTACTTCATCTATGCCACTGGTGATTCCCTGTAACGTATTCTTTATTTCAGTTAAGGTATTGTTCACTTCAGGCCAGTTCTTCTTTATGGTTTCTATGTACTTTTTAATGCTGTTGATGTTCTCACTAAGTTCCTTGAGCATCCTTATAACCAGTGTTTTGAACTCTGCATGTAGTAGAATTCTTGTTTTCATTTTGTTTAGCTCTTTTTCTAGAGTTTTGTGCTGTGCTTTCATTTGGGACATGTTTCTTTGTCTCATTATTTTGGCAGCCTCCCTGCATTTGTTCCTGTGTATTAAGTAGAGCTGCTATGTCTCCCAGGCTTGGTAGAGTGGCCTATGTGGTTGGTGTTCAGTAGGGTCCAGTGGCACAGCCTCCCATCACCCAAGTTGGGCATTCCAGGTGGGCTGAGTACATCCTCCTCCTGTAGCTGAACCTTGATTGAATAGATTGTTCATGATGAGAAAATGGTAACTGGAAACAAAACTTTAAAATCATTTTTAATATTTCCAAGTAAAACAAATTAGAGCCTTTTGATGTAGAAGAAAACACAATTGCCCATATATGTGAACTATAATCCAGTACCAGGAGGGGCAAAAAAGACTAGTAGATATGTAATGCTAGGAATCCCTTTAGGGATTAAATATGCATTATTTCAATATTGGAGAACTAACCAAAATATTGGTATATATTATCCTCACTATTTTACAGTTAAGAAAACAAGGCCCTTACAGCTAAATGCTTTTGCTGGTGTCACATGACTGTGACAAGGGAAAGGGCAGGAATGTAAAGCATGGTGAGCCTCACTCAAAATCCCTTAGCCTTGCCAATGCTCCTGGCTGGGAAATGTTTGTTTATAATTACAAACCTCAGGTTATTTTGTTTTCAAAGAAACAGTTGAAACTTTTAAATACTCACATTTTAAGAAAATCATTAAGCATTTAACATATTATAGAAAAACTCAGTTACCATAAAGAAAAATGAAATGTTTGGAGAAGTGGATGTTGGAAACTTGACACCGGGCAGAAATGAAGGAGATGTGGAACAGCTCAGATGCAGGCAGTGCCACTGAACCCGGCTGTGCTTCGTGTGACAATCCAGTCGCCATTTCTTCTTGGTGACCATTTATAAACCAGTGGTTAAGACCTGGCTCTCATCCCACTGCCTCTCCCTCTCCAGAAGTATCCATTGTCTAGGATGCTGAGACACAGAGCAGCTTCAGTAGTACAAATACCAATCAGTTCCTATGCTGATAACTGAAATGTAATCAGACCAACAAACTAAACCAAACTAAGCCAGAAAGAGGATTATTTGATGTGCTTAACAAGAAACCTTTATGCAACTGTTCTATCACTCAGAATAATAGGATGCTATTTTTACTTCATCTTGGCTCTCCACAGAAAACTATAAAAGGCTTAGGATCAGTGCTATTGTCAATAGATGGTCCCACATGCTGTGTCAGGACTCACTGCTGTGTCCATGAGACCTAAGAAAGGACCGGCATGCCTGTTCCAAAAAACTCTACGTTAATTTCTTCTTCTGTTGGGATAACACGGAGAGCACTACAGCTTAATGTCTTGCTTTCTTCCTCCTCTTTATCCTCTGATGCCAAGCGAGAGCCTCCACCCTCACTGGGAAGTATGGTTTTTATGTATTAAATTCAGTATTTATTGAACATTTATTCCATGCTAATGTAGTGCTAGGTGCCATGAGGATAATAGGAACCAGTCATAGACACACCTTTCAGAAGTTTACAAAAAAGAAAGGGAGAATAAGTTTAAGCCAAAATTCTGAAAATATTCTGACTCCTAACTGATCAATCACTGAGCTTTTCCATTTCTATATAATATCATTTTAATCTACTTATTTATTCTTATACCTTCTTGTCTGGGTTATAACTAGTCCTCACCTGAACTACTACCATCATTCTTATAACATTTTACTATTTGTTTCATTAAACTTTTTAATTAAATTATAAAATACACACCAAAAATGCACAAATAGAAATTGTACAACTCAGTGAATTATTACAATGTGAACTTATAGGTGTAACACTTCTGTCCTGATCAAGAAATGAAGTATCACCACTGCTCAGAAACCACCTCTTCAAAAACCATCTTCACTCTCCTTCTCAAAGATAACCAGTAATCTGAGTCCAAACACTATAGATCTGGATTCAAAATTTATATAAATGGAATCATACAGTATGAGTTCTTTTATGTCTGGCTTCTTTTGTTTACTGCTTTGTCAGATAGATTCCTCAACATTGTACATAGTGGTAATTTGTTTATTCTCATTGCTGCAAAATATTCCATTATATAATTATACCATAATTAATGGCCCACTCTATTCTCAATGAGCATTTGTAGATAAGTACAAATAATGTTGCTATAAATTTCTTGCACATCTCTTTGAGTTCCTATATGCATTCATTTTTGTTGGGTAATACAACTAGGGGTGGGATTAATGACTAAACTGGTGAAATGCATGTTCGGCTTGAGTAGTAGACACAATCAGTGTCTGGTATTTACAATCCCATTAACAGTTTACGAGTGATTTTTAACATCCACTTTTGCTCCACAAGAAAATCTTTCATTTACTTGCTGAAATGCAAATGTGACCATGTGATAGCTGCTTTTAATAGCTACTTTTCTGCTTTTGGGATACTGTTCAAAATTCTCTGGTACCTGAAAAGCTACAGAATCTGTTCTCACCTACATCTCAGTCTAGTCTTGTACCTCTTTGCCTTGGGTGTCCTCCACTCTTACCACATTAAAGCATTTGCAGTTTAAAATGCTTAACACCTGCCTCTGAGCTCAACTTCATCATCCCTGAAAGTGTTTTCCAGATCTACCCATCTCACATTGCCTCCTCTTTGAGCCTCCTCCCCTGACATTACCCGTCACGCACCTCTAACATAAATTTCCCTCAGGACACAAGGCAGTGCCCAAAATGCCATCAGTTTCTCATCTATTTACCTGTCTACGCTCTTTCTTCCTCACTAGAATTTAAACACCAAAATAACTGAGAATTTCCCAATTTGTTCACTTCTAAGTTCGCAGAATCTAACAGTACTCAGCATCAATTAGGCACTCAATGAATGTTTGCAGGGTAAGTGCATACATGAATGAAGTAACACTAGCCTATTTACATAGTTACCCCTCCCCTCAAACTGGTTCCCTCTTTTTTAACTGGTAACTTGTATTCATTCACGAAGTCCCAGCTTAAATAGCACCTCCATATGGACATTGTCTTTGACTTGACAAGCTAAGTTAGTAAATTCTTGTGCACACTATGATAACCACTCCTGAGCTACCACTTTATGGAACTTGGAATACTCTTAAAAGATCAATGAATATTTGAAATTTTTTTTGCCATGACCTTTATTCACCCCTATCTTATAAACTCTAAAAGCTCTGGATATGTTTTGTTTTGTTTTTTTTTACCACCAAATCTCTTATGCCCAGCAGAGTTCTGCACTTACACAGTGAACTTGCTAATTCACAAAGGAAATACTAAAACTTCAAGCATCCAGTCAACACACGCGCACACACACACGAAACTGTCCAATCTCTCTTGAAGGTTACAAATCTCGTGTTATGCATACATAAAGCAGGGCTGGAGTGGAGACACACTCATAAAGATAATAGCATACAACCTAAGCTTTATACACTGTGACAGATGTTGACAGGCACAGATGCTGCAGGAGAGCGAACAGCCACAGAAAGCTGCAGGAAAGGAAGAGAGACAATATGTATGGGCGATTGTGACAAGGAAAATCTAAGTGCTTTGTCTTGTTTGGTTTAGTTCTTGTAATCAAATATATTTTCCTTAAAGACAATCCTTTATCACCATCTTCTCCAGAAGCACCAATTAACAGTATAAAATAATTTTCAAAAAAATTTATGAGGCACTCTCTGTGCTGCCAGAGCACCAACTTATATATTCCAAGGCATGTTCCAGAATGGGCAATTGGGGTGGTGGGAAATGGCTTAAGCAAAAAGCGAACAATGACAGACTACCAGGAAATGTGCGCACACACAGGCACACAATGGACGTTTCCTTTCACACCTCAAGCTATTTTGTATGAAAGAATAAACCATAATGTGAGCTGTTATTTACAAAGCATCTATATGTCATTTGCTGTCCTAAGACTATCTAACCACCTACCTACCTATCTACATTGGGGGTACTGAATATGGCCTAAGTGGACACCTGTTCAATGAATCCCATCTTAATCTGGAAAAATGTGCGTACATTTTTTTCTGATGTTAGTATCATCTTCATCACCACTACATTTATTGAGAATCTAGCACATATCAACCCTAAGGTAGTCCACTAGCCCTCAGGGACAGAAAGCGGGTGCTGGGGAGACCCCTGAGATGATTTCACCAGATAATCAGGGGGATGATGATGAGAAGGAGGAGGAGGAACTCCTGATTCATGATAGAACTGCAGAAGTAAAAAGTCTCTGCCAGATGGAGCAAGTGATTATCGCAGAGGAGACAGAAGTTCTCCTTCAAGAAATCACTAAAACACTGACATCCCTCCTCAAGCAAGAGAGTCCAATCAGACTTGCTTTCTGGGAAATTTGGAATTATGACTGAAGGCCCATCAATGAGCTTGGCTTTCCTTGCCTAATGGAGGCAATTTAACGTTGAAAAAATAATGTGTTATACACACGAAACAACAGAGAAAAACAATTTGTACAAATGAGAACATGGTACAGATTTAGAGATAAACAGAGAAGAGAAGAATAAAATTTAGGGTTATCTGGATTTTTTATGGCTTATCCAATTCTCTTTCAGGAGAGGCCTTGGATACTCATGTTTCTGGAGAAATCCTAATGGTGATCCTCCCCCCACCAAAAAAAATCCTATATGGCTTCTCCATAAAAGATGACACTTTTATTAGGAGACTGCATCTCAATTCTATCTCTGAACATTCCCCATGACCCCCATGCATAATGGTAGAATATCTGTCAAAATTATTTGTTAAACAAATGCACTCATAAAAGAAAGAAGGAAGAGAGAAGAGAGAGTGGGGGTAGGGGTAGGAAGAGAAGGAGGGAAGTCAAAAGAAAGGAAGGAGGGAAAGGAGGCAGGGGGGAATGGGGAAGGAAGGGAGGAAGAAATGATTGATTTAGGAGAGTGCTACTAACTAGGCTAAGTCCGCAGAATATAGAAGAGTTTAGGAGAGTTCTGTCCAGCCTTGGTACCCAAATGTCAATTCAGATGATCCAGAGTTTGGTAAGTAAAGCTGGATCCCCAGACCCTCCACATGAGGAAGCAACTTAATCTTAATGCTCAAGCATGGGTGTCCACCCTGTGGCCTGCAGGCTTCATGTGGTCCAGGATGGCTATGAATGTGGCCCAACATATTGTAAATTTACTTAGAACCCTTTTTTTTTTTTTTTTGCTCATCAGTTTTCATTAGCGTTTGTGTATTTAATGTGTGGCCCAAGACAACTCGTCTTCTTCCAGTGTGGCCCAGGGACACCAAATGTGTGGGCATCCCTGCTCTAGAGTCTATAGATTCACAAAGTGGGTGGGAGTGTATTGAAAGCATCTAATATCTTCCTGCCTTTGTCAGCGTTGTCTCAGGGACCACGCGGGTCTGAGCCAGCAAAGACCTATGGAAGGCAGAGAAAAACACACCAAGGTAGACCTGTATTTCTGGCTGGGTCAAGGTATCCTCTACTTCCCTATTAGAGACAGGACTTTACCAATTTAATAAGGCATTTATTTTGCCCTCTCTCTCACTTTCTCTTTCACTCAAACAGAGATCAAGAGCCAAAGAAACATCAAACAAGCCCACAGCAGACACCCCAAATAAATTAGCTCTTCTTTTGGAGAATCGCATCTTTTGTTGTCTGTCAGAATGCAGCGCTCAAGACCGGGTGTACAAATTGGCTGCGGAAGCTCGGTGCTCTCCCCGGAGCTTACCTTTATTTCCGAATGTTTAGTCTAGCATTTCCGACACGCCGTGTCTTGAGAGGGAAACTAGATTTCCTTCTCCGCTGAAAATGAGAAAGAGGAGCTATTGATATTATAAACTCCTTTCGTGATGGGCCTAAAAACATGTAATCTTTTTTTCTCATGTCTAGCACAAGCCACAATAGACCATTTTATAGAATTCACACAAAGTGTGTTTCAGAACCCAGTGGTATTTTATAGAATTAATGTCTAACATGTGAAAAGAATTCCACCTTATAATATAAAAGGCCAGATATTCGTATACGATCTAACAAAGCTACTCTTTTCTGCCTGTTCTTCTCATATATATATATATATATATGAGAAGAATACATATATATATATATATATATATGAGAAGAATACATATATATATATATATATATTTAAAAATATTCTAGCTAATCATAGCAGGTCCACCTTTAACCTAATTGACAAAAACCTGAGTATTTGTGTTTATGTGTATTTTGCACAAATTGGTGCTCTGTATATATTTCATGCTATCTAAAGTCTGAGGAAAAATAAAATCTACTTAAATTGGTACCTAATCACACCATAGATTTTAATGGGATGGATTTGATTTTGAGCTACTGGTACTCAAAAGATGGCTAAAATCATTGATTCTGAAGCTTGTTCAAACAGAATAATATTCTGCCTTTGCCACCAACCAGGTATGAAATGTTGGGTACGATACCTCACTGTACCCCAGTTTTCTGATATATTTTATGTGTTAATATATGCAACTACTCAGAATAGTAATTTTATTTTGTAAATATTATACATTTCATATTGTGACATTTATTATAGGCTAAAAATAAAAAATCTACATTCATATTTTTAATCTTCCTCCTATCCCTCAGAAATAAGGAAAAAAGTCCAGCTCTGTAACAAATTTTATTGAGACAGAACAAGGAATGGGACCACTGAATTAGATCCTAAAGTTAAAAAAGTTCAAAAAAATTCCAGCCTTTGTGGAAAAATGACGTGGACCCCTAGTGTGACAGGCATTTGGGAGGAGCACTTTTCTTTAAATCCTCACTTGAGGATATGTTTACTGATTTTAGAGAGGGAAGAAGGAGAAGGAGGAGAAGAAGGAGAAGGAGAAGGAGGAGGAGGAGAAGGAAAGAGAGAAAGAGAGAGGGAGAAAGAGAGGGAGAAAGAGAGGGGGGGCGGAGAAAGAGAGACACACAGATGCTAGAGAAAAGCTCCGATCCGCTGCCTCCCATACATGCGTACCCAGACCTGGTATCAAACCCACAATCTAGGCGTGTGCCCTGACTCAGAATCAAACCTGCAGCTTTCTGGTGTAAGGGACGACGTTCCAACCAACTTAGCCACCTGGCCCAGGGCAGAGAGACCACCTTAAATGCCTTGCCAGGGTCCAAGCTAAGATGACAAGACCTGAATCAGCATTTCCCAAAATGAGGCATCTGAACCCCTGGTAAGGCACGTAATCAGTAACAGGGTTCGGAAGAGGTTAAAAATAACACCATTTACGTAAAGAGTTTCCCTTTTCATTGCAATTTCTGTCCTCCAGTTTACACAAGGTAGAAGGTCTCCATTTGGTGGTGCCCTTCACACCTCTCTGAAATCTGCGGACCTCCTCTCAGGAGTCAGAGCTCACCCCCAGGCAATAGTTTCCAACTAGAATTAAATAGCCCGCTGTTTTAAACTTGCACTTTAAGGTTATCTTCATTCTATCCTGAGCTAGTTTTCCATTCATGATAGGCACCTAAGCTTTCTTTTTAAATAAGCGCATTTAAGCCTGTGATTTTAAATGAATATGCTACATGGGTACAGAAAACATTAAAAAGGTCAGAGTCAGCAGCCAAAACCAGGTGTGCACTGGACAGCAGAGATTAAAGAGCATAAGAGACAAAGGTGTAGAAAGTAGAGTAAGCAGGAGTTGGCGATCTGTTTGGAAAGGAAAAATGCAGATGATCAAGCGGTCGAGTGGTTCCGAGCCCTAGCCAAACCTACAGCTGCTGGAAGGCATCTGAAAAGTTAACTACAGGATTAACACTGCTACTGCCTGCTGCTGGGAAATGTCCGAAAAAGCTCAATCCCGTTCTCTCTAGGCAAATGGTATCTCTGCACAATTCTGTTTTTCTTGGCCACATTTTAGGGGGGCTTTGTAGAGTCAATGCCCTTCTCAAGGACCTGGTGAATGAATTAATTGTTCTCACTATTCAAACTGATGCCATATTATTTGACAGGGTGCCCTTGGAATGGGGAAGGACTCCGGGGAGTTAGGAAAATAAATACACAAAGCACGTGACACTTAATCCCCCCAAATGCAACTTTCCACTCAACGGAACATGATTATGTTACTTGCGAAGACTTCCCGATAGCTCTGCTTTCTGCTGCTAGAACAGACTGGCTTATTTCAGGGAGTTATTAGACTTGGTAAGTGATGCCACTTTCTAACAGTAGTGACTTAGGGGAATAGGAATATAAATTAACAAGCCACAGTGAGTTTAAGTTTGGCAGGAAAATATAGCTAATCTATATACGTCACAGGGTTGTTGGGTATATCTAACAAAATTACACGGGAGAACAGTCCCCAGTAATTTTTGGTGAAGATAAATGAACAGAAAAGGATTTTCTGTTGCCCAGTATTTATTCTACAACATTTCAGGGTCATGAACACTCATACTGACCACTCATTTGTGACCAAATCCGCAATCACCGAACTGAAATGCCCTCTCCTTTGGAAAGATTTTTCTTGCCTCCAAGACAGTGAATCAAACCGCCCTTTGCACTCACAGCTGTGCTTGTGTATCCACATATTACACACAGAGCTTTTTAACCTGGGCACTGCTGACATTTGGGTGGGAGCGCCCGCTGCTTCAGGGAGCTGTCCTGTGCCCTGTGGGATGTTTAGCGGCACCCTATTCTCCACCCGCTAGATGCTAGTAGCACTATTGAGAGGTGACAGCTAAACACGTCTCCAGGTATTGCTGAATATTTTGCTTGGTAGGGCAAAATAGTCCCTGGATGAGACCCACTGCTGTAGACTTATGTGGCCTTTCTCTTGTACTAAATTGTTTGCCTTTATTTCTGTCTACATCAATCCGTTAGGCATAATCTCTATGGCCCTCAGCACTAAGACCTATGCACAATGGATGCTATTTTTATGGACTTCTAGACAACACACTGTGTGGATAGGCACCAAGTACTGTTCATCTTCTCCCTGCATTGCAAGCACATACCTAGTGAGGGGTTGGTGTATAGAAATCTCAATAATGTTTCCTCCGTGATTAAATAATGAATGATCTCTTCAAGGGGAGCACCTAAATAATTTTCAACTCTGCATCTCTAGTATCAAACACAATGTGGGGCACGTAGGGATTCTCAATGAATGTTTTAGAGATGAATCAGTGAATGAATGGATAGAAAGATGAATCGAGAGAGAGACAGTTTCACATTCATACAGCCAGGCAGCCTCACGTGTGTACTTCCCTAATCCACCCCTGGAGTTACTATGACTACAAACATCTGAGCTGCCAACTTTCTGCCTGAAACTCGAAACAAGATTCCAGGTGAGGAAGTGTCCTTGGCAGAGACCCAGCAGACCCAGCAGCAGCTCACAGGAGGAAATCAGCACAGACTTAAGTGAAAATCAGACTCATCCTAGCTGAACTAATCTGTGACTAGGAAAAAAAAAATCACCGCAAGCCACCATGGTTGGGCAGGGACAGGAAGGACTGAGATCAGATGGTTTAATGCCTGACAGTTTCACAGAGGCAGTGTCCAGAATAAGTATTAATGGAGTCATTACTTCTACAAAACCATAGAAGAAGACTCCCTTTTGAGTCTGGGGCAGAACATTTTAGACCTATCAAAAGGGTATTTAAGACAGAGGATTCCAGGTGGACCACCCCCACGTGTCCTCTTTTCAGTCCTTTCTTACAGGAACATCTGGCGCTGAGTTGATCTGGGCTCTGTTAGGAGGTTTATCAACCTCAGGAGCTGTGATGGCCTGCATGGAAGACGGAGGGCCTGGATCTCCTGAGAAGCAATCTTCCACCAACGTCTACTCAGCACCAAGTTCACATCTGCGGGGGCGATTTTATTTGAGATCCTGAGAGTTCCTTTCGTGTCTCTGCTTGAGAAGGTTTTAATGTTAAGACCTCCTTGTTCTCCACTCCATTAAATCATAATCAAAGCTTAAGATGTCCCTTAAGCAGAATACTCTAAGAATCATTTCCTAAACTCATAGCACCTCTTACATTTATCCAAATTCTTTCAAATTTAATTTGTACTTATATTTATTATTTTCATTAGATTTAAATTCCTTAAGGGCAAGAATAGTGTCTGAATTCTTCTTCTTCTACTACTACTACTACTACTACTAATAATAATAATAAAGAAATAGAAGAAATTAAAAGATTTGTTGAACATTACTATAGCCTAGTCAATACCCTAAGCATTTTACAAAAAATTATTGCAGTTAATTCTCAACACAGTTTATGAATCAAATCTGACCATGTATTCTTATGTCTTTGGCATCTTCTGACATTGCATATAGGCTCTGGCGTAGTGGCAATCACTAACCACTGTTGCATCAAATTTATATAAACAGAAGTGGGAAACGTTGGATAGAGAATAAGTAGAGAAAAAAAAGAATAAGCAAAAAAGGACCATAGATTGGGGTCCAGTATTTTGGAACTGAAGCATGAAGTCCTGGGTTTGAACCTCAGTTTTGTATCCTGTTTGGAAATTTATTTAATTATCCGAGTCTCTGTTTTCTTTTGTACAGGTTGTGGGTCATATCTATCAAGCAGAACAGCTAAAAGAATGTGAAATTTAGTAAGGGCCCAGTCTTTCCTGTTACTGATTTCACTTTATCAATTTTAAATATCGTAAAGAAAGAAAGGAAAAAAATAACTAAAGTGAAGGCAGCATCCAGATCAAAGCTAGTTACTACCCTCCCTGGTCCTAATCTTAGATTCTGGGGGGATTAAGGCAAATTTATTGTTCTAAATCCCTTCCAAAAGACTTAGTTTTTAAGTTTAGTTTCTCCACAGCATTTTACATTTCCCAGACCATTTGCTCAAATCAATGACCCACACTTTCTATTCATCACACTTGTGATGATAGCATGAAACTGAGGATAGTTAGTTAACACTCAGGGGGTTTATCTGAAATTCTGACTTTGAAACTCTTTGCTATCTTGGTCCCACTCAGAGATAACAATTTAAGTTTTATTACATGGTGGAGAGGAAGGAACGTATGATTCCTTGACTGAATAGTCACAAAGAATAAGCATCTCCTTTACTAAACTTCTAAATATAAATATTAAGCAGACTTGTTTTGATAACTTAAGAGAACTGTAACTCCATTTCCTCAGTACTTAACATCTTATGAGGTACTTTGGAGGAGTTTCATTAACTCTCAATTTCTCAAAACTTATTACATTTAGTAACTAAGTACTGGAAGATATATTTACCATCAATAAACCACCATAATATATTTTAATTTGTTTTCCAACAGAATGGTTCCATGAAGTTCTATGATTTATTTTCTGTAAACTGTTTCCCACAACAATTTGAGAACATTTTCACAATACTTTATATTAAGACAAGAAAACAACTCTGGTTAAAATGTCTTAAATAAGCTCCATTAACAAAAGATCTGTGGGTGGATAACAGATTTTTTATTTCCAGGTACTGGTCGATTTGCTTCAAGTGAGTACATTTTTGTCATATCCAATGGGTATGTGTGGATTTTATATAAATACTCCAGCGGACAAATATTACTGTAGTGTACTCTTTTTCACCATGCAGTAATGGTGAAAAAAGAATAAAACTTTTAAGTTATAAGATTAGTTATAAGTTATAACTTATAAAACATTTTATAGTTATAAAACTTATAAAAATTAGTAACACTCCTCATATCATTTATATTATAAATAAAATTTCACATAACCTTATTAAATTAAATTACACAGGATAAAACTATAAGTTCTTACAATTATAATTTTCTCAGCATACTGGTGTCTCCTAGTCACAACAGAATGGGATCAAATCGTGCATTTAAATTGCTTATAACAGGTACATGTGAAGTGCCTCATAAATGTTCCCAATTGTTGTTATCATGCTTGTTATTAATTCATTGATTCAAAAATATTGTTGAGGATTTATATTGGCAAAATATTCTTAAAGCTGAAAATAGTGGCTAGTAAGTTAGGCAACATACTTGATCTGTGATTGTCATGGAAGAATAATGATAATAAATAGTGCAGTGATAAATATAGTGAATAATGTGTGCAGAGGAGAGTGGCGAGGCTGGGGTACTAGGCCAGCTTGGATTGGGCTGTCAGGAATGACTTCCCGAAAAGGAACATTTGGGCAGCTGTGGGAATAGTAACAAGTCTCTCTTCTGGAGAAGGTCTGGAGGCAGGACATTCCAGGAAGACGAAAAGACAGCAAGAAACACAGTTTCCAGGACGGGAATTAGCTTACCCCCACATAGGATTAATAAGAATTCCAGGGCATCTTGAATGAACAAAGGAAAGATTGGAAAAGATTTGGGAAGATAAACATGGGGTGGGCCCCACCAAGTAGGGACTGGCAGGCTATGGTAGGCATTGCTATCTTATAAAACACACATAAATGATGAAAAGACTTTGATGGCTTTTCAAAAGGGTCCTGGCTGTTGTGGGGAAAAATATAGAGGTGGCATGGAGAGAAGAGTTAAATAGAAACAAATGGAAGGCAATTACGCTGTTTTAGGTGTGAGAAGATTTGAAGGACCAATGCATCCGAGTTGATTTCCAACATTCCAGTTTCACCAATTTCAATGTAATGATGTTATTTACTGAAATAGGGGAGACCAACAGAGAAACAGGTTTGGGACTTGGGGATAGAGAATAAAAGGTTTGCTGTTGGTCGTGCTGGTGTTCAGGTGTTTATAGAATATCTCAGTGAAGATTTCAAATGCACATTTGAGTTAATAAACATGGATCTCAGAGAAGACGTTCGAGATGGATGGAGTTGGAGTCATCGGCCCCGAGACGGTCTGGGCAATCACGGGAGCTGCAGAGAGAAGCTGTTCATGATAATGAAGACGATTTATTGTGGTGACTTAAAAAAAACCACAGCCTAGCTTGAAGGACAACTCTTCTGTCACCTCGCACAGTCCCCAGGCACAAAAACCATTTTGTGACGCAGATCCTAGGTTATCCCTAGCTGGCTGTCACTAGCTGGGCTACTCACTCTTGTCTACCATTCGATCAAATCCCCGCTTGTCTAAAGCCTTTCAAATTACTTTGGATATCTGAGGTTGCTTCTGGATGCTTAAACTACTAAATACCTTATACGCCAATGGATTTCCTCTCCTTTCCAAGATTTTTCAACATTCATTCAAAATCTATTTTAACAACAAAAAAACCCTAATCTTCAAATAGCAAAATTCTTCATTAAAGTAAGCTTTAAAATACCACATACTCTTAAATTGCATTATGTCACAAAGTGATCAAAGTGAATTATTATGTTTTCAAAACATACACATGCAAAAATATGAGTAAAGACGGTGACGGAGGACCTGGATAGGACTCCCCTTAAATAGCAGCCTTTTCCATAAAAATGATGAGACTCTGTTTCATGCAGTGTAGGGAGGTGCTAATTAGTAGGCTATCCTTGACCCTATCCACGGAGATTCTTATTCAGGACTTCTGAGAGGAAGCATTTTCAGTAAGCACCCATTGTGCGGTGTTGCTTCTAGGGTCATACTTTGGGGTCGCAAACCTTAGTCTCACTGGAAGGTCACGAGACTGGACATTTTCTTATGATTTATTTGCATATAATGAGGTGTTAAGACACTTTCCCCTATGGACAGGACCGGGATCTTACCAAATATACTGGATCATGTGGCACACTGTCCAGATCTCCCTTTAAGACGAAGGGACTTATTCCCCAGGTACAGGTACTGCAGCCAGCTGACAGCCCTCAGCTGTCAAGCATCTTGGAGAAGTGCCTGAGATGATGAAGACAGGTGTCTTGTCAAGATCACATCCTCCCCCAGGGGGCAGCCTGCACAAATGAGTTTTTAATTCAGGAGCAGGAAAGCCACCTCCCCACAGTTGAGGACAATACTAAAGAGAACACACTAAAAAAAAAAGTCCTGCATACAGATCTCCATCTCAGCATCTGTTTCTGGGAACCCAAATTAAGACAGACGCTAGCTGATAAACAACCATTGTTCATATTTGTTAAAAACAGCTTGCTTTCTCAAATGTGAAAAGTACAGAAAGTCAGAGTGAATTCTAACTATTCGCTACAGAAAGCTGTGTTAAGGATGCAGGAGCTGAATTCTACCATCAACATGCCATGGCAAGCCCACTCTGAGAAAGAAATATCTTATACAGACATCATATGTATGTGTATATATGTGTAAATTATGATCCATATGCATAAGGATCAGGATTGGCTAGAACATGAGTCAATAGAAGTATGTTGAGAGGACTTGGCACTTCCTCAAATAAAGTTTGTATTGGTCTCTGTGCTGACACTTCACACATAGATAGAACCATTAGATTTAACAGCATGAGATCAGGCGGACAAAAATTCCTGCTGTACAATTACACAGGGTCCTTGATCTATAAGATGGTCAGAATAGAGGTAGATAGGGTTTACTAGCTCTGAGAACAAGTTAATATCAGGGATATGGCTGCATCACTTGAAAGAGTTCATGTCCACTTCTACCCTTAATTCTCAGGCTTGAAACTCCACTATTTGAAATTTAAGACAGCAAGGAGGAATAAAAGTCTAAAGCTCTTAGACGTTAACAGTAACATGAAGTGAATCTGTTCTTAGACACAGGAGGGGACATCACAACAAAACCTGGGTTTCCTGGTCAACGTGGAGAGAGCTCCAAACCCCAGGGTGCACCCAAATGCTCGTGTTTTGAAAAGGTTCCATTCAAGTCTTGCCCACCCGCTTCGTACCTTTTTGACTTATCACGGGGAATAGACACAATTCCCCTCTTTCGACTTCTCACTTTTTTGTCCAGTAAAAAATGCGGCAACGGAAACCAAATAATTGCAACAGATGGTTGGAAGTAATAAACACTGCAAAGGCACAATCAAGAATGATTGCTGAGAAATGATTCCTTTACCTGTGATAAGTCAGTGTAGTCTCAATAAGGGATTATGTCATCAACAGGGGTCAATCTGAACTTTGGATGTTCCTTTAGTTTTCCCCTCTGTATTGAATGGGAGGGATGTAAGAACTCTACACTGACTTGTCTTTGGATGGGAACTGCTACCAAGCAAGGGCTAGAACTTTGGGCAAGGCAAGTGCACCTGGCTTCGGGCATTTTGGAGAGGGCCTCAGCTCTGAACTGTTGGCAGGTAGCGCTCCCAGCAGATGGAGGGATGAGTGCCTCAGTTCAGAAGAGGGCACCTGGGCAGCAAGCCTCAGCTGCACTACAGTTTCTAATGCAATTGCTTTCCCTGTTACCCCCCAAAAATGTTTGGGTTTGTTAGCAGAATGTTTCATAAAGTATGAGTTTGGAAGGAGCATTTTCTTGCTAATTCATTTCCAATCAGGGAAACCATAGCAGTGTTATGGACTGAATTGAGATCCCCTCCACATTCACATGTTGAAGTCCTAGTCCTGAAGGGGACCGCATTTGGAAGTTACTTCTGGGCATAGGGGTGGAGCCCTCATCAGATGGAACTGGTATCTTAATAAGGAGAAGAGACACGGTGAAAAAGCCATGTGAGGACACAGCAAGAAGACGGCCACCTGCCAGCCAGAGAGCGAGGCCTCAGCAAAAAGCAACCCTGCCAACACCTGCATGTTGGACTTCCAGCCTCCGGAAACCTGAGAACATAATTTTCTGTTATTCGAGCCACTAAGTGTTAGGTATTTTGTTACAGGAATTCAAGCAGACTAAGATGGGAACAAGAAGGTGAACCAAGTATTTTCATTTATCAACAAGCTGAAGATTCCATCATCAACACAAGGGCTATCATTCCAGGCTTGGATTTCTGACCTGCTATCTGGACAACATAGGAATAGAATGCTTTCTTCAGCTCCATTCAAGTTCATTTAAAAATATCCATGAGATGAAGATTTAAAAGGTTTGATTCTAAAACAAAATGCCATGTTGTGGTTCATATAGTTAGTATATCTCAGTGAATGTGTGCATGTCTATATAACCAAAATGCATATCTTTTCATTATTAAATAGCATTTGAATATTTGTGTTAGTGTATGTTTTTGATTTATAGGCAGGTTTTCATATATAAATATATATATACATATGTATACACTGATATCATACTTTTACATGCCCCTAACATTAATGCCAATCGTCATTCATTATGCATGTTTAAAACATACTGTGCCTACTGGTAATGCAAATCTGAACAAAGAATCAATCATCTGCCCAGATATCTGTGATGTAGCTCAAGAGAAAAGAATATAACATTTCCCGTATTGAGGATGCTGGAAGCCATCTACTTGGCCGTTTTATAACTGGTCTCGATTTCCTCAAGGCCAGGTCCTGCTCTGAAGCCAGGTGATTCTTCCACAGTGCAAATCTGTTGACACTGCTTCCGTGGCTAAGTCTATTTCCACGCCTTCACCAGAATGCCTAAGCATGGTGCACGAGTCATTTCCTGAGCTATTTTGTGCCTGTGTCTCAAACGCATTTGCATATCTTGGTAGCTGGGTACGCTGCACCCCTGCTGAAACACCTGTGGTTCTCACACAGAGTCATGTTGCTTCCTCTCTTCTCATTGGTGAAATCTGACTGTGGGCCACGCTTCTCAGAGATGGCCATGCAGCCACAATGCAGAGGGTCTGTTCTTAGAGGCTCTGCCGTTACACTCTGCTGCCCCGCCAATGCCCCCTGCCCCCAATGCCCTGAAATGGTGTGGTGGGCTTGTCTTTTCCTTCATGAGTTGGTGAGCACTGTGAAAACCATACAGAAACCTTTCTCTCTCCATCCTCAGGAACTTCGCGGTACTTTGCACCGAGTAGGTGCACAAAACAGGCCCAATGATTTGAATTGAAGGATGAACAGAAAAGCCTGTGTATATAATTTACGTATACGGAAAATCTCTCACAGGGAAGACAGAAATGGTTTGCCATATAATTATATTATTTTCAAAGTATGACTACTGAACTCAAAACAAATAATTCTGTTCCTTTATGGTGAAGAAAGTATGCCCTCTTTTTCTCTGCATGTTCATCCTTCACAGTATTTTGAGTTTCAGTAAAGATGAAGCAGTTACATAGTCACTAGAGGTCACTCTTACAATTTTGAATCTTATGAACCTGCTTAGGTTATTTTCATTAGAACGATTTAATTTTAACTCTGTATTTCCCTCTGTGACATAGCTAAAGGTTTTAATGACGATCCCTGAATTTAGCTAAGTAAATTACCTAAACGCTACATTTACTTTTCCGGCTATGAAATATCATCCGACGGTTTTCCTGAAGCTGCCTGTCAGTGCAAACCTGATATCAAAGCACGTATTCAATTAAAAACAAATTGCTATTTCATCAATTATGTTCTCACTAGAAAATTTCACATGGTTACAGTTATGGCAATTGCTGCAGGTTTTCACAAAGGTTCTTTGCAGACAGCCTTGTTCTGTAAAAGCCAGCGATTTTCCTCTGGATCCGCAGCGAAATTACCTGTGGAGATGCAGATAGGACCCTTGGCTCTTCACACCACCACGTGTCAGCAGGGCTCTCAATCACAAGCGGGCTGAATGGAAATCGGCCGACATTTGCAAATGACAGGCGGGCAGCAAAAAGAGAAACAGATCTCTTTTTAACTGATCTGTGATAATCTCTATTCTAGAGCACCCACTCCTAAACCTTCCCAGTAATTAGTGCATGGCAATCAATCAGGGCTTCAGTCAGGCACCCACTCAGGTGTCTTTTGTTTGATTTGCTGTCTCCCCGGAGCAGGGATTTAAGGGGTTAGGAAGGACTGGGAAAAGGAGGAGGCTGGGCAGACAGACAGAAGGCTGTACTTCAAGGCGCGTTACTCCCTCTCCCGGCATCCGCAGTCCGCGGACCCGGGGCCCAGGGCATAGTCTCAGTGGGAATAAGCCCAGGTGAGGAAAAAACTGTATTTAAAAAAAGAAGTGTGAGGATGTAGGAAAATTGATAATAATGACTGTAGGCTTTAAAGCCAGACTGCAAGGTTAGAATCTCATTTCAGCTACTGAAAAGCAGCAGACCTTGAGAAAGTTGGAAGCATCAATTTTCCCAATTTGTAAGGGGAACATAAGGACAGAATTTGACTTTAAGTAGATATAAGTAGAGATAGAGAGATTCGTATGCATTCACACATGCACATATATACATATAAACACACACATACATGCACATACACACAGATATACACACGTACACACCCCTCTGCAATTCCAAATGCTGGGCTGAAATCGATGTTCACAAAGGCCCCCTTCTGTATTCTGCTAGCTGAAGAAAGTGTAGCTCCTTAATCAAAAATCATGAAACACTGACCTAATATACAACTGGGGGGCCAAGATCGAGTATTTGAAGTTGTGTCTGAAAACCCAGGACATTTAGTCACGGTACTAAAATGGCTCATCTTGATTTCTACTCATTCAATCTCTTTGAAAGGCATCATAAGCATTCACTGGTTTTTCCAAATGAAGAAATAAAGAAAAAAGTGTGCCAGTGGAATATGAAGTCAGGCCATCCGATTTCAGTTACAGACACGGGCAGCGGGCCTGCCGGACCCTCTCAGTGGGCTCTGCTGCACGGAACAAAATACAGACACCTGCAAGGTCGAGGCCTCTTTCCTCAAGGGTAAGGGGACAGCTGGAGAGCAGTGGTCAGTACGGCCACACGAGAGGTGGCCATGGCAGGCCCCGATGCTGGGCGCTTCTGACTCCGCCTGCCTCGTACTAGGGCTAAAGTGTCTGCAGCCGTGTGTCCCACGGCCCCGGCCCGCAGGACGCCGGAGAGCTGTCGTGAAAGCTGCAAAACACAGGCAGGGCTGTTTAGAGAATTTAGTGGCCGCCACAGAGACTGCACCTCCACGGGCTGCTTCAGAGAGGGAAATGCAAGGGTGTCTACTGATGCCGCCTGTAAGGCATTTGCTTAAGAAGTGAGAAAAAAACACTATTGCTGTCAATATTTAAGATTTAAAGAGACACAAGCAACCTATCCAGAAAGTTTATCATTTATGTGTTTTTCCATGACCTCAAGGATTTTGGACAAAGGGTGCTGACATTTTGAAAATGTCCATCTCGGTGCTTCTGCGGCAGGGAGGAGTCACCCAGCTTTGCGGTACAGAGGTCTGGCATTGATTACATTCCTTAACTTATGACAGCTTTCCTATTGTCTAAAATGGGACAATAGCGCCTACTTCTCACAAGTTTGGCAAAGGTAAAAAATGAACCAAAATGAGAATACACTTGAAGAAGTTAGCACAGTGCCTGACAAGTGCCTAATAAATAGTAACTGCTTGAATTATTAGTATCACCATCATCAATATTACAAAAGAAAAAGAAAGTGTTCCTACTGCTTTTAGTTTATTTCATGAGGAGTTGCAGAGACTGATCTTTCTACTCTGTTTACAATTCTAATGGCTGCCGTTGAGAGAAGGACAAGATGGTACCGAGCCTGTTCTTTTCTTTTGTACTATTTACGAGGTTTTGCACAAAGAAGAGTTGTAAACCACAGTTGTTCAGTCAACAAGGATGCTCTAAACATGGTACCTACTGCTCTGTGTTTTAAGAAAGCTACGGTCGCTGGAGGCAGGGGGCAGGGGTTCTCTAAAATTCCTTTGAAAGGGAAGCACCTAAGTTCCCAGCCATTCAGATTTTCTCAAAGGATGCTCACTCTGCAGGAGAATCACTCCACTGAGTGGATGAAGTGCGTCTGAAGTTGCTTCCAAAACGGGAGCTGTCTTCCCATAAAACCATAGCAGAGGCACAGATAGAGTGCCTCTAAGATGTCTTGTATCTTAATTTTTACTCTGGAATTGATGCAGAGCTGACCTCATAAACAAACTGAGTTGAATATTCATCATTTGGAGAGCATTAGAAGTCATCTGCACTTCCCCCAAATATCTATCCCATCTGTCAGTATCCACATGTAGTCACATATGTCCTATAAACCCTTGTGAAAATACAAACTCTTCAAAGAGAAGACCAGTATGAAATATTTTTGTTGAAAATAGGGCAGAAGGTTTTGAAAGAAAATGTGAGCACCGAGGACTGATTTTTCCAATTCATTAATACATTTGACTATTCATCTGTGTTTTTCACTGATTATTTCAAAGGGTCCATTATTTACCTTGATACAAGTTAGATATAGATGTTGGGGATACACCGTGGATAAAATGCAGTTTCTGAATTCAAGGAATTCCATTTAAGAGGAGGAGATACACTTGTGGTCAAGCAGTTGTTTTCACAACTTGATGATGGATCCCTCAGGAGATGCCTGCAGCAGGTGTAGCAGGGGGACCGAAAGTGTGAGTCACAAGCCTCTCACTGTGACTGGGAAGGCCCACAATCGGATCGGTGGCATTTCAGTTGAGTCTTAATGACTAGTTGGTCACCGGAAGGGCAATTTTGCACCGGGCTGAGGCTGATTGGAGTTTTATTAAACAGTTACATTATCAGAACCATAAAATGCACCTTCATTGATTTTTCGCGTTGCAGTTTTTGTCTTTTTATTATTCTGCTAAATGAATAAATTTGGAAATGAATCAGAACTATACAATTCTGTAAATGGAAGGCATGATATGCTTAAAGCTAAAAAGCAATCGCTAACATCATGTAGGACTTCCTATGTGCTGCACTGCACTGAATGTTCCACGTACACTTTCTCATTTTGGCTGGACTGGGGCAACAGGAAGAAGCAATAGGGTTCGCATTGTACAGGTGGGGCAGGCAGGGTGCAGTCGGGACCCGCACGTTTCCCAAATGCACGCAGACTGAAACCCAAAATCACAGCTGCTTCTCTGATTCTGGAACCTATGTTCCTAGTGATTACAAAATACTTCCTCATTTCCATATTATCCAGTGATTACTATTGAGAAGACAGATCACCGACCAGCATTATCAAAAATCACCTACGGACATGTTAGAAATGAAGACCTGTTCCAGATTTCTTGACTAAGAATCGGCATCTAACCAAGACCTCAGGTGCTTCATCATAATGCTTGGAAAACACTGGCTTAGTGCAGACCTTTCCACCATAAGTCTCACGAATGTTGTTTTCCATCTCCTTCGGAGAGGGCCAGGGAACTAGTTCATCTGGCTGTTGCACTTGCTCATTTGCCAATGAAATCTGTCACCCTGTTACGCAGTAACAGTGTGTCCTCCCTGTAAAGGATGCTGCTCCCTTCTGGAAAAAATGGGACATGCACCCCCTTGATCTTTTGTGTGCCAATTTGTCACATGCGTGGGTCCAAATCTGGATATATGGAAACTCTTTTATTCTTCATTTTCATCTAATTATTTCAATTTGTTTAACTATTGCATTAATGATGTCATTCATGTCTACCTTCCCCCTCTCCCACCTTAACTTCTGGTCTTACACTTACAGGCCAGTTGCAGCTCAAGACTCTTAAAATCCCTCTTAAAATCAAATCCTATGATATCGACCAGCAAATGCAGACATGTTCTTCCTGGGAGAACACAGTTAGATAATCACCCTCTGTGTTCTGAATACGCTGGGGCTGTTTTTAACTGAAGGACACCAAACATCTATAGCATATTGAATGAGTTGTCAGCTCAGATGCCAGATGCTATTCTCAGATACCAAAACAGGTATCTCTCAGACACAGAGCCTCCCATTCTCTCTCTTCATGGCCAGATTTGGGAAGCAGGTCTCATGCATACACCTTCATACCTGGCCAGAGCACAGGAAATCATATATCCAAAATACCCTTCCCTCCTAAAAAGGTATCAGTAACTTTTTTCTCTGGAACTTTTAAATATTTTGAACATTTACTGAGGCATCAGAAACTTTAATTTTGGATTATTTAGGCAGTATTAATTTAAAAAACAGGAGAAACTTACTCTTCACTTTAAAATTAAAAGATAAAATTGTTCAATGAGTGTCTAGGCTGGGGCAGCAAAGGCGAGTAAGTTAGAGTCCTTGCTTTACAAGAGGTCACAGACTCAAGAAAGAGAAAGTGTAAGCTTTGAAAGTAAGTAAAGGTATAATCACAATAGGAAACATGAGTGCAGTTCTATGGGAAGCAGAGAGTAATAACCGAGTAATTGCTCGAGGAGGAGGAGAGGAGGGTGCACATACGGAAAGGGCATGCGCACTGCCTTACGAGGACGACCGTGCTTGTCAAAGACCACGAGTCACTCCAGGTAGCTGAGTAGGCTGTGAACTGTCAGTGAGAAGGGCACCTTGCCACGGAGCTTTCAGAAAACACGGAAGGGTTTAGTACGTTGGACTCGGGAGAAGGGAGGGGAGAAGCAAAACACCACCTCCAATTTATACTTTGAGAAGACGTTGTACGATGAACCATGATGTGAGAGTTTAATCCCCTGAGCACTGGCGAGTGAGGCAAGATTCTCCTTAAACAGAGGATACCGTGCTCCAACGCAAGCTGGACCACAGGTTTGGAGGGGAGAGAAGCTGGAGCCCCGAAGACCTCTAGGAGGTGGTAGTGCAGTGCAGATTCCTGTTGTTGACAGTTCCCTCTGGCCGACCTCTGCAAACTGTGTCACCCAGATGTCACAGGCCAAAGCACTTTAGCAATAATAAAGCTTTGCCAACACAGCTGTTTGACTCCTAAACAAAACAAGTGTTAAAGCTCTTAGAAACTGTAAGGGAATTAATTTCAGTTCCCTCATGGTAAGAGGAACAATCCTTAAGCACATTTTCTACTGAGCATTTTACTGGATGATCAAGCCAGAAAGCCTGAGAGTACATATTGTTAATGAAATGTATAAATATCCTACCCGTTCAGAAGAAATCTGTACAGTAAATCCAAGGAATGAGGGAAATGGCTTTGAGAATAAACTTAATGAAAGAAAAGTCAGGTCACATCCAGAAGGAAATAAAAACATGTGAACCTCTGTGTATTCTAACCAAGAAATCATTTAAGCAATAGGGAGTGGACGATTATAAACCCTACCGCCTTGTTCAGGATGGTAGTGAATCCAAATCGCTTCACCTTTTTCCAAGTATGTTCCCACCCAGTGTCTCATTTAAACCACATCATGCCTCTAACAGGTTCTGTTATTGTCCACATTTAACTGCATAGAAACAATTTATGTTTTAAGAGTTGAATAACTAAAATTCTGAAGACTCCTTCTGTGACAGCAAAGGCTGAAGCAAATGTCTCTTACCATGAGCCACAGAAACTGCCATTTTTTTTTTGGTTAAAATGTTTAAATATTGGCAACCTCGTATGGGTCAACAGAAAAGATCCCAAGTACAGTGCACTAAAATTTCCAATCAACAACATGTTAGTTTATACAGGTTCCCTGGTTGCAAAAGCAAATTAATTCAAAATGTCAAGTGAAATGTCAAGGAAAATGGTTCTGTGTCTTCGTTCGGCTGGGCACCAAACTGACCCACGTTTGCTGCTGTAATGAATATTAAACTAGAGGAAGAGCTATTTGAAGGCCATCCCTCCTGTCACTTTTGTAGGAGTCACCATAAATACTCATTTTATTTGTATTTTGCCTCTCTAAAATATTATAAATCGTTATACTGTATGGAAGACATAATATATGTATCATACACACACACACACACAAACTGTTCTTTTTGTTCTAGTTCAAAGTATCCTTTTTGTTAAAATGTAGCATTTCAGGAGCTATATTTTACCTCCAGGTTTCTGTGGGGCGGGGGAAGAAAGATGTTTGGCAATGTCATTGTAAAGATGGGTCTGTGCCCTGTGAATCATGGTAGTCGGTGGAAAAACTGATAGAAGGTCCCTTGCCAGGAGGATCCAATCAAGAAGTCTTTGAATCGTGTCCTTTTGGTTACAAGGTGAAGGCCACAGATTTTTAAGGACCTGCACTTTGTTCTTTGCTTCTAATTGAAAGAATGTGTCTACAGTGAGTATGAAGAATTCTCATTATCTGAACGTCCATCTCAGCCCCAGAGGAAGGCTGTTCCCCTAGTGACCTCGCACTGGTTTTGTTTCATCAGCACACTTTCTAGTGGCTGACTGTGATGACCAAACCTACCCACAAGGGCATAAAGTCTCTGCAAGCGACTTAAATAGACCTAGTCAAGTATCACTGGGTTATTTGCACTCATATCCCCAAACTGCGATCAGTCAGAAGCGATTGCCAAACCTTCCCATCTTGGGACACCTCCAAACATTCAAAGGTACTTTGTTTTTTAATATTGGACTGAAGTATGTCTTCAATAACTAATAGATCTTTTAGTGCCCAGAAATCACAAATAAACCTTTTTTTCTCTCTTGCACATGGCACCAGATGTCTGACATCAGTCTCACACCCTGCAGCTGAAAATCTGTCTCAGTTTTTTCATCTGTTCCTCAGATGACATGATATGGGATTCTCTCAGCAATGTGATCATTTCTTTCTGACATCCCATGCCTGCTTCCCCACCGAAAACAAAACGAAGGCACATTATTCTCCTGCTTAAAAACCTGAAGTGTTGTTGTTGTTGTTGTTGGTGGTGGTGGTGGTGGTGGTGTTTTTTAACTGTCCGGATAAAAGACAAGCTTTGACTCTGTCACAAAGTTGTCCATGATGAGACCTCAGCCAGTCTTGCTGACTCGTGTGGGTCATGCCCTGCTACTGCGGCCCGGCAGACAAACTTTGTTTTCTTTCCTCTCCAGGCCTCTGCACAGGCTGTGCTCAACATTTTCGTGTGGAGAAGCCCTCTGAGACTCAGCTCCAGATTTTCTTCTCAAATGAGTCTGGAGTGAGGGTGATTAGGGGTTGTTCCATTGTGTTCCCGGAGAGCTGTGCTTCTCTCCATATCTGGCATTTATCCCACAGGCACGCATTTGGAAGTTTCTGTTCCTATTTCCCTCCTAAACACGCATGGCTGGACCATGGTGTCTTTCAGGGAAGACGCTGTCCCTTCGTCATGCATTGCTCCTGACAGAGTAGAAGCCTAAGTTAAATGAGCAACTTAAATGAACACAACCAAAGCAGTGAAGAATTGGCCCAGGCTACACATACAGAGCAGACCCCCATGGACTAACGTCTGTGTGGACACTTAGACCGTGACATGATTCTCCTGCTAAATGACAATCACAATTCACCAGCCCAGCTCATCGATAGTTTGGACATGGGGGACTCGCCTCAAGGAAGTGCTCAAGTCACCCCAAAAAGGCCATTCTTATTAGCAGTGTCTGCTCAGAGAGAGGACAGGGCATGGCTCAGCGGGCTGCAGAGTCGAGCCAACCTCCGTCTCTGAGCTCACTCACCTTCCTGGTCCTCAGTCCCATGAGAAAACATGAAAGAGCATGCCTAAAACTGGAAGAACTAAAGCTATATGGCATTAAGTTTTGCTTTTTTCTTTTTACCTAACAATGTCAGGGTGATAGTAATCACCAAGCTTTTTTAAAAGTTCCAAATAGACTTCTTGGATACCTACCCAATCAGACGAAGAGAGAAATCTAGGGTCAGGAGGGAAACAAGCACCCTTTAAACAGGACCACGGTGGCCGCCAGCGAGAGACAGCAACCCAAGTATGAGCAGCCAAGTCAGGGGAAGAGTGTTCACACCAGCTGTAAGCGATGGGAGACACTGGAGTTTACCTTGTTCTGACCCAGGAGGACAACGTAAGACAGCACAAAGGTGGACAGGTGCAGTCCCCCCCCACAGTATATGAGGGGGACCTCAAAAAACTGGAATATACTTTTTAAAATTGTGTACTTATTCTCACATGTTTAAACTCCGGTCACCTTCAAACTACTCTCTGTTTGCTACAATATGCCCATCGAGATGTTTTTTCCACTGCCTGCAACAGTTTTTGAAAGGGTCACCCTTTCATATTTTCTAGTCCAATCCCCTCCCTAAATAATAACTCCTTGGAACTCAAAACAACTCCACAAACTGGCCCATTCCTAACTCCAAATCAATCTGTGTTGGAGTACATTAAAAATGTAAGATATCCATATTTAACTGGCCTCAAATGAGGACTGGACATGGGTAGGTTTTAAAGCTCCCAGATGATTCTAGCACTGAGAAGTTACAATTCTGGTCCGAGCCCAAATCTGTCTTGCTAGTACCATAAAGAACAGTATTTTTAATGTAGCATTGTGGACATGTGATTTTCACTTTTATTAAACTGTTTGCTTGATTGTGATCGATACTTATGCCTGTTGATTGGTCCTGGCTCTGCTCTTCCTTTCTGCTTATGGTCACTGGGTTGCATTAGGGCATAATAATAATGACTAACAGTTAGAAGGAGAACCGATATTTACTGAGGTACTTTCCTAAGTCCTTCTAAGTAATAATTCATTTTGTCCTTGAAACAACATTATGACTTGGGTTTACATTTTGCAGATGAGGAAACACGGGCTCAGGAAAGTTGAGTGTCTTGCCCAAGGTCACAGAGTTAGTACAAGAGGAGACCGTGTGCTGTGGAGACCTGTTCAGAAGGATTTGATGAGTCTTCACTGCAGTGGAAGATGGAAGGGAGGGCTTAAAATACGGACTTTGGTGCTAACATGCCTGATTCAAGCTGGCTCTACTGCTTGTGGGCTGTGTGGCCTTATATAAAACACCAGGAACTCCTTGACCTTCAGTGTCCCTGTGTTTACATGGATATTTTAATAGTTTCAACTTCACAGCAAGCATAGCGAGTCGCAGAATAGCTAAGTAACTCACAGAGTCAACTGGCAGACGAAGTAAAACCTAGATGTCTTGATTTATAGATTCATTTCCATTTTAACATGATAGCTTTTATCCAGAAGCTGTATCTGAAAGACCCTAAACACTTAGCTGAGGAACTGACATTTTCTAATCATGGGAGCTGTGATCCAGTACACAGAACACACCAGCTCTCTGTAGGGGCTCGGCCCAGGTGTTTAAGATAGTTAATGAGTTAACTGAAAACTCAGTGGGGACCCTCATTTGTTAGCACATTTTTCTGAAAGTACATGGAGTCTGAGGGTGACATATCAATCTTCAGACCCACCATGAGAAACTGCAGGTTAGGAGGCCAGGAACACTCCAAGGGTCGGACAGATGTTTCTTCCTGCTCCACACCGCATGCTGCTGCATGGGAGAGGAGGCATCACCGACACCACAAGGACACCCTGCACCCTATCTCTGCGCTTTCTACCTGACCTGCTTTCTGCATAGCAAGCCCTCGGTCTCCATTACGATCGGGAAAGTAATGAGCTACACGCGGCACAAGGAGGCATATGGTTTATCTGTAACCCCATACAGGGCTCCATTGACCTGCAGGGCGGCATCAGCTTTGACACTGTAGTTTGCGGGTGAATAGTTATTTAATGTACAGGCAAACTCCAAGGATCTCATTTGATGAAGCCCATGACGTTCCCCACTGGTTTGATGGAGATAATTTGACGGTGTGCTCATAGAACTTGGTCTCACTGAAAATAAACGGAAATTCCATTTCCGGGTATGACACCAAGAGTGTTGTTCTTCATCAAGGCGATCTGCTCTTGTTTATCTAATGACGTTTTCTACGCATACAATTCAAGATCTCAAAATTAAAATATTCACCTTACAAATAATTCACATATCTATCCGTAGCCAATACAATTGGCCCTTGAGCATATTTCCAGTGCTGTTGCATACATTACTTCGATTGTCCTGACAATTCTATGAATAGCACTATCATCTCCACTTTCAGATAAATGAACTAGCAGGAGAGGGAGAGTAATTTGCCTAAGGTCGCATAGCTAAAAAAAATTCCGTTAATCATTAGCCTTAACACTAGCCTTCACACATTTGCCTTGCTGTCAATGTGAAATATTGACTATTTCTGTATCATTTGGTTTTGGGTTTTTTTTTTTTGGATGGATATTGTCAATAGAATGGGTATGGTTTTCTTAGATTTTCTGAGATGTTAAACAGTTTGGCAATGCTCAGAAGTAACTTGCAGAAGGATTTGACTAGAAGGGGCCAACTTCTTTAGAATTGATCGTTAAGGAAGTGAGGAAGCCAGGATTCCTATATCTCTGTTTGGGTCTTACTGGAAACAGGCGATTGCTGTGGGAGCCTGGCTTAAGCGCAGTATTCTTTCCATGTTAAATAAAGGTAATAATTCCTGCCATCCACATCCCCAAAGGTATGATGAAGGCTAGTAGCAATGTTTTCTGCTTTTTCAACATACGGTCTGAGGGGCCCTGGAGTTTCTGGCGAGAATCGAGGGTGCTCGGTGCCCAGCC
Source organism: Glossophaga mutica (assembly GCA_039655065.1). Lineage (NCBI taxonomy): Eukaryota > Metazoa > Chordata > Mammalia > Chiroptera > Phyllostomidae > Glossophaga > Glossophaga mutica. Next base: position 12,477,875 of record CM077315.1, on the reverse strand, counting down.
CACAGCGGCCCTGTTCCGAACAGCAGAGCCACTCTCCAATTTCTTTTACATTTTGGTGCCTGCAGGTTTGGAAAAAAAAGGGCACTTTATAAAAAGAAGAAAAATATTGAAACAATTGAGATGATGCATGCAAAATCACACTTTATGGTGTACAATAAGGAATTTTTATTACTTCCCAAGTATTATCATAAAAAACAAATCATATTTTCATTCATAGGGAAGCAGGGCAGTGATAGAAAAATACTTGCTTTTTGATTAGAAAAGCCAATGCTTGACTCCCATTGTATTCAGGATTCTGCAGAGAAACAGAATAGGATGGGGATATCTGGATCTAGATCTATTTTTTTTTTTTTATTGTAAAGAATTGGCTTCACTGATTATGGAGGCTGAGAAGTCTCAGGATCTGCAGTCAAGACTCTGGAGACCCAGAAGAGCCAAAGGTGCAGTTTCAGTTCAGCTTGGAGACAGGGAAGAACCAGTGTCCTGGCTCAAAGCAGTCAGGCACGAGAGATGCTTTTTTCTTTTCCCTTTAAAAACAATTTATGCAGGACCCATGGACATGGACAATGGTGTGGGGATTGCCTGAGGGAGTGGGAGTGCTGGGTGGAGAGGGGAAATTTGGGACAACTGTAATAGCATAAACAATAAAACATAATTAAAAAAAGAAATGATAGTTATGTGATATAATAGAGGTTGTAGCTTATTCTATGGTGCTAATCATATTGTGAGACATAAATGTATCATAGCAATACATTTTACATATTAAACTTATACATTACAGATAAACCGCATCAATAAAAAAGACCACATGTGATAGAAAAAAAACAATTTTTGTGGCATTTTTTCCATTACCATCTAACTGCCCTTACACCTACCCCTCCCCATTTTAATCACCACACTGTTGTCTGTGTCCACGAGTCCTTTTTCCTTTGTGCTTGATCCTTCCATCCGTTAACCTCCCCCTCATGAAATCAAACATCATGGCTTCCCATTCTGCCATGTACTAAGAGTGGCTGGGTAAATCAGTGTTTAATCATCAGGAAAAGCGGGGGGAACCATCCCACATAGGGTTGTGATGAAGATGAATTGTGCCATCGTCTATGAAGTGCCTTTACGGCATGAATTATATGTTTTTATTCTGCATCCATATCGATGCTCCCTCATCTATAAAATGGGAGACATCTTTTCCATATCTATATACTATGAGAGAGAATAAATATAAAATGATTATGAATGACACAGAAAGACTTACAGTGTAGGTTAGTCTATTTATACTTTTTACAAACCTGTATGGTAAGTATTAGTATCTCTATTTAGCAGGTATAGAAACTGAAACTCAAAAGGCTTACTATCAGCTTGATCAAAAAGTCTGTTATTTTTTTTTATATGATGGCTTTAGTAGTGCTTAGTTATCCTTAACTTCATCCAGAACAATTTTGCTAGATTGTATTTTGACAGCTGTCATATCAGCGTGCATTAAAAAAAAAAACAACTTAGCAAAAATGGTGAATTTTTGTGCAGCCATTTTAATATTGAAGATAGAAGATTTTGGGCATATTATGCTTTATTATTTTAAGAAAGGTAAAAAGGTAATTGAAACACACACAAAAAATTGTGCAGTGTATGGAGAAGTAGCTGTAACTGATAAAACATGTCAAAAGTGGTTTGTGAAGTTTCTTGGTACTACTGACATTTTGGCCAAATAATTCTTTCCTGTGGGACTGTCTTATGCACTGGAAGATGTTTAGTAGCACCTTGGCCTCTACCCACTGGAAGCCAGTAGTGAGAGATAGCTGACATACTCAAAATATCCAAATCAATGAACTTATTGGTGAAAATGAAAAGGTATCTTTTATTTTATGAAAAAAATGTAATGGACTTTTTGGCCAATCCAGTATTTTACCCAAATTTGTACTAACCATTCTAATATCAAAGTCCACGCTCATAACCATTTTCTCATTGATTCTGCATGCCTCTACTTTTAAGAATCAATCACTTCTTTTGTTCTCTAGATAACTGTCAAACTTCCGCCAAGTCTTGTCTTTATGTCAGAATGAAATACCCTAAGTTCCTTCATTAATTTATTATGACATATCCTATATGAGCTCTGTATTATGTATTTTATTAACAATATAGGAGAGCTTAAAACTAGTGCTTTATTATTTTTTCTACAGAGATGGGGGTATATGTACAGGCTTGTTAGAATAATTGAAAGGGTGTATTGAAGACCTCAGGAACGCTGAGGTCCAACCTCAGCTCTGTCACTCACTGGCTGTGTAATTCTGGGCAAGCCAATTTACTTCTCTGGGCCTCAGTTTCCTCATTCATCAGAAGAGGGGATTCAATTACTGGAATATGCTTTAAATCCTTTGAGAAAAGAAGTGAGACATATGCTTCCTGAAAGCCTCACATTAGCTTATTTGTGGAGGTGGCTCACGGGGACCTAATTGGGGAAGATGCCCACTTTCTTGCTGTGCTGGAGTCAGCTGCACCAGAAGGAAGAGGACATGTAAACAAGGGCCTACCTGGCTTATTTTCCTAACAAAACATCCCAAAGTGTGAGAATTCAGAGGCTTGTGCTCTGCTGGCAATCAATAAAACATGAATGCATCCCTCCAAATGCATTTTCCTCATCCCCTTCAGGTTCCCTGTAATGAGGAGATAATGAGCTATAGACATAGCCCCGGGTGCCTGCGAGCTTCTGCTAACATCCACTTTGTTAGAAGAACTTCTGCAGCTAAAAGGCAAAACCTTTTCAAGGGATATTCTGACAGCTGCGTCACACCCTGTGCTTAATGTCTAATGTCGTGGTATTTTCTCAGGAATGTGAGGGTGCCTACAGGGGTCCCTCTAATGGGTGCTACTCCATTCTTGTTGGGTAAAATAGGTTTTGTCTTTGCTTCATATATTGTTTATTTTTTAAAACCAAGTCATGAGAAAATACTTTTACTAGAGAAGTGCAGGACTCAGCTTTATAAAGTAATGCTCCCTGATGTTACTATTTTATCTCAGGTATATTTCTGATATTATTTATTTTTCTTGTCTCTTTCACTGGCTTTTGGGCACAGTTTTCCTTCCATTTTCCTTAGTATTTCCAACCACTGTATCTTGGGCATCTTACATGCCCAGGCTGTGGTTGAGGAATGTCCACAGTTCCCTGGGTGGTAAAAGATTTCCTTTCTTTTCTTAACATTAATCAACTAGGGTTATCTTAGAGGAAAAATATTATGAAAAAAATAACAAAACAATCTTGGTATACCGTGTCCATGGATAGGAAGAATTAACATCAGGCTACTCAAAGCAATCTATAGATCCAACACAATTCCTATCAAAATATCAATGACATATTTTACAAGACTAGAAGAAATATTCCATACATTCATACGGAACCACAAAAGATCCCAAATAGCCACAAGAAATCTTGAGAAAGAACAGAGTTGGAGGAATCACACTACCTGATACCAAACTATACTACAAGGTCACAATAATCAAAACAGCATGGTACTGGCACAAAAACAGACATATAGATCAATGGAACAGAACAGAGAGCCCAGGAATAAGCTCACACCTTTATGATCAACTGATATTTGACAAAGGAGGCAAGAACATACAATGGAGTAAAGATAGTGTATTCAATAAATGGTGTTGGGAAAACTGGACAGATACATGCAAAAAAAAAAAAAAAAAAAAAGGAAAGAAAGAAAACTAGACCCCCTTCCTAGATATGGTCAGAAATACACTCAAAATATATTAAAGACTTAAACGTTAGACTTGAAACAATAAAAATACTAGAAGAAAACAAAGGCAGTAAAATATGAGATATTTCTTATAGAACTATTCTTTCTGATATATCTCCTCAGGCAAGGGAAACAAAAGAAAAAAATAAACAAATGGGACTACATTAAACTAAAAATCTTTTGCACAGCAAATGAAGCCATCAACAAAATAAAAAGATGACACACTGAGTGGGAGAACATCTTTGCCAATAATACACCTGATAAGGGGCTAATTCCGAAATTTATAAAAACTTAGAAAATTCAAAACCAAAAAAAATCAAACAATCCAACCAAAAACAGGCAAAGGATCTGAGTAAACACTTCTTCAAAGAAGACATGCAGATGGCCAATAAGTATATGAAAAGATGCTCCATGTCACTAATCATCAGAGAGATGCAAATTAAAACCACAAAGAGATATCACCTCACACCTGTCAGAATGGCTACCACCAATAAATCAACAAACAATGAGTGCTGGTGAGGATGTGGAGAAAGGGGAGCCCTTTTGCACGGTTGGTGCAGATTGGTACAACCACTGTGGAAAAGAGTATGGAGTTATGTCAGAAAATTAAAAATGGAACTGCCTTATGACCCAGCAATTCCACTTCTGGGAAGATATCCAAAGAAACCCGAAACATTAATATGAAAGAGCACCCCTATGTTCACTGCAGCATTATTTACAACAGCCAAGCTTTGGAAGCAGCCCAAGTGCCCATCAGTAGATGAGTGGATATAAAGGCGGTGGTACATTTACACGATGGATCACTGCTGGGCCATAAAAAAGAGGGAGATCTTACCTTTTGCAACAACATGGATGGACCTGGAAAGTGTCATGCTAGGTGAAATAAGCCAGTCAAAACAGACAAATACCATGTGATTTCACTTATATATGGAATTGAATGAATCAAATAAACTAACAAACAAAATAGAAACACACTCATAGATATAAACAACAGACTGACAGTTGTCAGAGCGGGGAGGGTTGGGAGACGGGGTGAAAAAGGTAAAGGAATTAAGGAAGAAAACTCATATAGATGCAACAGTATGGTGATTACCGATTACCAGAGGGGAAGGGGGTGGGGGCAGGTGGAAGAGGGTAGAGGGGGGATAAGTGGTGATGGAAGGAGACTTGACCTGGGGTGGTGGACACACGGTACAATATGCAGATGATGTGCTATAGAATTGTACACCTGAAACCCATATAACGTTATTAACCAATGTTACCCAAATAAATTCAGTAATTATTTAAAAAATGCCAAAGCAGCTGCGGATTTCAGGCGGAAATGGGACTGTGTTTAGTTAGGAATGACTTCTGTTGTTCTGAGAGGAAGAGCTCTTGTGTTCAATATTTGTTATCGGTGTTATTAAAAGAACTTTCCTGAGTACAATATGGCAAGGGAATGGGGGTACTGGTGGGGGATATCAAAATAATACATATGGGGAAGAAGCAAAAGGTGAAGATAAGTTAAATGGTGTCTCTGTTATGTCTCCTGCAGAGGCGGATGGACCCCCATGCAAAATTTAGTTTGGAGGTCAAGCTAGATGGACGGCATCACACACACACACACACACACACACACACACACACACACACCCCTAGAGGGTATAAAAAGGTTTATAATTACATAATTGATTAGACTAGGAATTTCAAACAGGTCCAAAGTGGCCTGAGATGGCAAGGAGAGGAGGCTGGTTTCAGTTTTCCGTTTCCACTGTTGTTAGGCGATGAGGCCGGATTGAGAGTTCCAGGAAGGCAGGGACTTGCAAGGTGTGAATTTTGCACCAACTTCAAAACAGCGTGTCAGAGTCCTCATTAAAATATTCCTGCCTCATAGAATAGAATGCAATTTTGAATTGAGATAGAAAGAGTCCAGTCTCGGAGGTCAGATGGCACAGGTTCCCATCTTGGCTTAACCACTTACAGGCTTGTGACCCAATGCGAGGTACTTCACTGCCTCAGAGCTGGCTTTGCCCCTTTGTGAATGGGGGCAGCACTGGGACCCACCCAGGAGGGCCGGCGATTAGTGGGGACGGTGCACACGAGGCTTCGCTGCTGGGATACGTGCGCTGATGCAACGCTTCCATCGCACCATCAACATGCTTTGTCAGTACCGCGGGTTTGCTGCAGCCGTCGGTCCTGTTCCTGTTTTACCTGGTTTTCTCAAGAGCCTAAGGTTCCAGATCTACCTCTTTTCTGTGTATTTGTCTTCACAACTGCAGTTCAGGTTGTTCAAATGGGCCGGGTGCTCTCCTCCTGTTGGCTCTGCTGCCCTCGGCCCTCTCCGCTTTGGGGGACTGTGACTGGCCGCCACCCGCCTCCTTTCTTCACTGACAGTCAGTGGGGCAGCCTGCTGTGCTCCGGCGCTGGAGGCAGCGCTTTGGCCGCCCACTGCTGAGATTTGAACAAAACAAACTCTGTTTTCTCACAGAACGCACATGTCTCAAATTTCATGATATTTTAGCAGATGGAGGAACTTGGTTTTCCAACTGCACACCCTAGAAGAAATTCGCCTGAACATAAGAACTTCCTTATACAGCTTCAATACTCCTATCTTGGTTCGGATTTATTTTTAATCGTTTAACCTCACTTGTTTTATTTTTAACTGTAACATCTGTCACTTTCCCAAACATTCTCCAAGTCACAGAATAAGACCTTCACTAAGGAAGACTTCTCCTTCCTTGGGTTTCCTGATGCATTTTATCTACACTGCTTCTCAAGACCAGGGTCTACCATGTGTTCAACCTGCATGTGTTTGTCTGCATGGCTGGTAATTCCAGCTTTTTAAATGATTAGTACCACCATTTGGTTACCTGTTAAACATGTAGCTTTTAGCCCGTGGAGTTTCTGATTCAGTGGGTTTGGGGTTGGAGCTTGGGAGACAATATTTTAATAGTCGCTCAAGGGTATTCATGAAACACTGGTCTATTTTCCCTATGGATTTTAAATTGCCTGTGGTTTGTGTCTTCACTACTAGAATCGGCAAGGTATTTTGTCCACAGTGAAGCAGCAGTGTTCGCTGAGTGTATTCTTAGGCTCATTTGGATTTTTTCGAGTAAAATAATAATAACCTACCCTGGCTGGTGTGGCTCAGTGGATTGAGCGCGGGCTGTGAACCAAAGGGTCATGGTTCAATTCCCAGTCAGGGCACATGTCTGGGTTGTGGGCCAGGTCCCCAGTGGGGGCCATGTGAGGCAACCGCACACTGATGTTTCTCTCCATCTCTTTTTCCCTCCCTCCCTTCCCCTCTCTCTAAAAATAAAGAAATAAAATATTAAAAAAATAAAATAATAATAACCACAAAAATAGTTATGATTCATTACATACCTACCCTGTAAAAAAATATATATTCAATTTATTGTATCACCTTCTTCCACTAAATCTTACACATCACTAAGTCTTAGAACAATGCACTACATCAGAATGTAGATCTCCAGGTTACACACAAAAATGAGCTCAAATTGGGGGTTGTAAATGCCTCAGTACACAGTTTAGAAGTAACCAAATCCATCTTTATATCCAGGTTCCTCTGACAGCCCAGCCCCTGTGACTTGTGAAGGGGAGTGGGCATATTTATCTAATCGCTGCACTTGCCCTAGTTAACATTCTCCTTGAATGACCTACAAGGTCCTTAACTTCTCACTGGCATAAATGTCTCTGATGCTCCCAGTTTAAAAATTGCAATACACACATAAATAATTCAAGCAAACAACTCGCTAGAGTAGAGTGCATTAGGGCTAAAATAACCCTCCCCTTTTCGACTAGTTTAGAAAACCATCATCATTTTCTAGAAATACTCTCTGGGCTTCATGTGGTGCATGGTACATTGAATTTGTTAGCATTTTGCCAGCTCTGCCATTCAAAAAGAAAAAAATTCACTCTGGAATTGCTGCAAAATCAGCGTAAATGTAGATTTAATTGGCTTTGCCTCACAGATAACCTTCTTCATGCCAGCTTTATTGCAATGGCTGGAAAACAGCCTATCTTTTTCATCAGTATACTGGTTGTTTCTGTTAACAACATTCCTAGTCAAACTGTAAGAGGTATTTACTGATAGGCTAAGGCCTGGCTAGGTTGTCTTTAAAACCAAACTGTTTCATCTGCCAAAGGCTTCTCTCGATGGATGGATGGATGGACAGGTTGAGAGAACGCTGTGCTTTCATCTCTAACACCCTCTCATCACAACCCGCCTCACTCGGATCATTCTCTCCAATCACACTGTCATCTCGGAGGACTTCAAGCATCCTAAGCTCTTTCTGGCCTCTGGTCTTTGCCTGTGTGAGGATACGCCTGTCCCCTCGTGTTCATGCGGGTGACTTCCTCTTATCCTTTATACCTTGCCGAGTGTCACCTACTCTTAGGATTCTATCTGGGATGGCCTACTCTGAGTTGTTTTTAGTCTGCTCACATTTGTTTCATTCGCTACAAGCAGGGTTTGATACTTTTGTTTTCTGTAAAAGGCCAGAGAATAAATAAACAGGACACTGGCGGGATTCAGCCGGCAGGCATACTGGGCTGGTCCCCCTTGCTTCACAGTCCTCGTTACAATTCGCAGTTGGAATATTAATTTTGGTTTATACTGGCTTATACTCAGGATACCCATTAAAATAAAAGCTTCATGAGGACAGCAGTCATCGTTGAGTTGTTCTTCATTGTATGGGCGTTGAACATAGAAGAGGCTCAATAGATATTTATTGAAAGAATGAGTTAATTCCACGTTTAGCTTGGTTTAAATATTTAGATTTAATAATTCTCTATATCCTGCAAGGTAGGTCCTAAATCCTTATTATACCCTCCCACAAGCTCCTGACCTCATAACATCTTTAGTTCCAACCTTCACCATCACCTTTGCTGTCCCAGGACAAGAGTTAGAGCGTAGTTACCCATTTACTCCTTCATTTAGTATTCCACGCACAACAAATAATGAGTGAGACACAGTGCTGGGCGCCAGGCCACCCCCTCACGGAGCAGGGAATCTCATGTCGTCTCAAGGTACATGGCATTTACTGCTCTGTGTTCTGCATACTGTTTGGTATGAGCTTCCTTTCCTTTTAGGTTCCTGCTATCAGATTCACTGAGTAACCTCCCTCCGGCGCACCCCACTGTAACTGAGTGATCATCATCCCCCCACTCCCTGTGTCATTTTTTTATGACACTCATTTCCTGTCTTCACCACAGCACTCGTCTCATTGGGTCATAGTGACTTCTCTAATGACCCATCTCTTTCACTGGACAGTGACATTTGGGGAGCCAAAGGGGCAAGCCTGACATTTTTCTTTGTAATGCCAGAACCAAGCACAATGCCTGGATGACAGAAAGCATCAAATAAATATTCGATGGATGAGTCAGTTTTGACATCTTACCCAGAGACTTACGTTAGCGCTCAGTATTTGTAGACTGAATTCAGAAGAATTTGATTATAAAACTAAAAAAACAAACAAACAAACAAAAAAAAAACAAAAAACAAACAAAAAAAACACTGTTTGGAATGTTATCAAATATGCTTTTCCAAGAGTCAGATGTTTGTGAGTTAAAATCCCAATGTTAACTGATTTTGAATATATTATTATCTTTTATTTATTTAAACATTAAAATGGAATGGTATTGAAATCCAGTGGCTTGACTGGAGAAAAAAGGGAAGACTTGGCCAGTGGGGCGAGTTCGTTAAGGACACGCTTACGCGGGGATGCCCTCCATGGATTAGTGAGTCCACCTGGCGCCTTGTTCTCTGGCACACATATTATAGGACTATCTGCACAGGATCAAATACATCAGTGTCTCATAATATGCTTGTATGAAGATTTTAGTTTTAAACATGCAAAACTATAAAACATTTAAAAGTCAAAATGATCTGTTAGCAAGTCATAAGGCAATGCACATATATAGTGGCTTTCAAATATTTGTGTTGGAAAGATGCTACTTCCATACAAAATAACTGCAGACCCATGCAAATCATCTCAGCTTTAGAATATCAAAGGCTTTTGCAAGTGAAACGATAGGGTTTCTGGGAAAGCACAGGTCGGTTTGTAAAGTAAGTGTCAGCGGGGTCACGAGTACGGGGAGAGCCTTCTCAGATGAGGGGTTTTCGTGCGCACTCCCTGAATCTGCAGGAAAGCATTCCAAAAAGGCAAGTGCGGCAGAGCCTGTGAAGCAAGTGGCAGGGCTGAAATGTTGCTAACTTTCCATGATCTCTTTTCACTCCTCCCAGAACATATGTTTCACAATCGTTTTATTAGCAAGTGGAGAAGTGCCACTGTCCAAAATCTGTGGTGTGATTAGCGTTCTTGAATGGCAGGTTTTGTGTTACTCATGTTTATTTTATGCCTTCCCAAACCATCTGCTTCCTGGTGCTATGTCTTATTCAGATAATAAGAAACAGTGACAGCAGAGGTATATAATGCCACTACAGTCCTAATAGATCCTGCAATGTTGGGCTTGGGTTTCTGTTTAGGACATGAAGCTTAGAAATAATTCATTCATTCAACTCACATTTCCTGAGTGTTTACCCTGCCCTGGGTATTGGACAAGAACCTGTGGTTGCTGAGATGTGTAATACGTTATCTCTATCCACAGTGGTCTAGTCAGGGAGACAGGTAAGCGATGCAGGGTGATAAGGGATAAGGTGGAGTTAGGACAGAAGTGTGATGGCATTGGGAAGGTGAAAGTACTTAGTCTAAGAATGCCCTGGAGTCTTGAAGCGTTTAACTGCAAGCATAAGAACAAAAAGGCTGTGAGAGGACTGCAAACCCAATCACCTCCATTAACCGCAGTATCCCAGAAAACGTGAAGGGGACCGCTTTTGAGAAAACTTCCTTTGGTTGGCTGAAGCACAGGGCATGCATGGTGAAATCAGCAGGAATGCGACGATGCAGCTTGGTGACAACTGTCAGTCAGTCCATCCATGTTGAGCCCGTGGTACATGCCATACCCTGCACACCCTTTCTTGCGCGTGCTCCTTCCAACAACTTACGACACTGAAACCACTTTGCTGTTTTCCTTATTTTACAGATTAGAAACTTGAGTTCCAGCGAGTTGTGTGGCATATTGATTGAGTGCCCCCGTAGGACACTCAGCCTGGGTAATTACAGAGCTGTTGGGACCGTTAACAAAGGTGTCAGCACGGCTTACACCAGTGGGCCTCACGGTGCTGTCCTAGCCTAGCCGTATCAGCGTCACTAAAGAATTTGTTGGAAATGCAGATTCTCGGGCCATGCCCCAGAACTACAGACTCCAAAACTCTGGGGACTGGGCTCAGCAACCTCCATTCTGGCAAGCCCTCCAGGTGGCTGTGATGCAGGTTGAAGTTTGAGAGCCACGGGCCGAGGGAAACGCTGATGGATGGGGCAGGGCTACGTGGCTGGTAACCCTGGGGACACGCAGCGCCCCAAGGTCGGAAAGAGGAGAGGGCACCAGGCAGAGCGACTGATACTGTTAAGCCTTCCTGAAATGCTCTCTTGCTTGAAAATGTTACCAGCTGTGGTTTCTATGACATAACTGTTTCCGTGCTCATTTTTTTTTTTTCCGTGCTCATTCTTGAAAATAAACCAAAGTTTTCATGGATTCACTAAACAAAGACCAGGGACTGATTTTCTGTTTGGCAAGTTACCAGCTATGTAACCTTAGACCAGCTCCTTATATGTACCGAAACCTATTTTTTTCATATGCTAAATGAGTTTAACATTAGTGTCTACTTCATAGTATTTTTGTAAAATTTAAATGACTTATTATTTAGAAACAGTTTAGAACTACCTGTACTTAATATGTTAAATGTTAGCTGTTATTAATGGCATTTTATGCTACTGTTGTTATCATTATTACTCTTCCTTTTCGTTTTATCCACAGCTCTCCTTCCGTTATTGACATTTTACTTGAATTTGATTTTCCCTCTGGTTGATTCTTGACTTTTCATTTTATACATGTATCTTAGTTTACCTTTAACTAGTATCTATTTCATGGTAACTTTCAATCTATATCTTGAGCTCCACCTCTCTTTTAAATTGTAAACTTTGCTCTATGACAGCCCACTAGACAGCTTACATAGTTCATAACACACAGAGAATCAAAACAAATATAAAATCACACATGTAACCAACAACAAACAATAAGAACTACCATTCGTTTACCTGCCCCTGTGACAGAAAGCTGGGAAGCTCCTCAGACTCTTCCCTGTGCCTACAACTAACCCGTCTGCAGATCCTAACGCATTAGACCCTTCTTCCATCTTGACTCCTGGAGCCTGAGTTCTTATCTCAGCTCTACCGGCACAAAAGCTTTAAAACCTTCCTGTTGAAAGACATCACTGATTCCTACCTTTCTCCACCTTCTGCCCCACCTGTCGGAGTGCTTTTTCTCAACCCCAAACAGACTGCGAACAATAAATACATAAATGAAAAAGACTGTATAATTTCCCTACCTAGAACTCTTTTTGGGTCCAAGTTATCCGGTTGGCTAAAAAGTTCATTTTGTCCCCTGTAAGATGGCTCTTGTGGTGCTTAGTTGTCTTTAACTCCATTCAAAACAATTTTGTTAGACTGCATTCTGATAGCTGTCATATCAGCGTGCACTTAAAAAACCATAAAAAGTGAATTTTTGTGTAGCCATTTTTAATGTTGAAGATGGTAGAAAGTATGCAACATTTTTGGCACATCATGCCTTATTATTTCAACAATAGTAAAAATGCAACTGAAACTCAAATAAAGTTCTTTGCAGTGTGTAGAAAAGGTGCTGTGACTGATCAAACATGCCAAAAGTGATTTGTGAAGTGTTGTGCTTGAGATTTCTCGCTGGATGATGCTCCGCCGCGTGGACCAGTTAAAGGTGATCGTGATCAATTCAAGATATTGAGAACAGTCAACGTTCTACCACTTGGAAGACAGCTGACATACTCAAAATACCCAAATCAAAAAGTATTGGTGCAAGTGAAAAATGTCTTTTATTTTACTGGGAAAACTAAACAGACTTTTTGGCCAACCCAATACTCGGAGGATATAATCTCCACTCGGAGGGCTGTTCTGGACCCCTATCTACTCTTATATAGAGGTTGCATGGCATAATGGTGGGAAGTGGGGCTCCCAAGTCACCTTTTCTGGGTTCGAAATGTGCCTTCACCCCTTCCTGGTCATCACCCTGGGCACCTGTGAGAGGCATCTTCTGTTTATTGCTCCTGATCTACACCCAATCCTTCATACTTGCTCTGTGCCAGGGAGGCTGATATGCCTGAACCTAATCTGTTAGCTCTCCTGCCCTCTGGTACCTCCTGGAATTGGCCACTGAAAGCCATCACCAGGGACTCTTTTAGGACAGCAAGAGAGGGTCCATTCCCTGTTGGACTGTCAAAGGTGCACAGGGCCTGTCTACAGAAGGCCATATGGACCTCTCAGGGTTGTGTCTTCTGAGCTTTGGTGACCACCTTGTCTTCTTTCAGGCCTAAAGTGACAATGTTTTCCTCTCTATTATTAGCCCCCTTTAGTCTGAGTAACTGGGATCTGGCTCACTCTTACACTCTGCACAGGCACAGGCATTGGCCTGTGCCTTAGACTAATGCCTATAACCACTTTCTCCAACTGAATGATCTCTTTTGCTTTTGCAATGTGTCTTAGGCACTACATTTCATATACTGAACCCTAGTTCCTACAGCTCATCGTTGGCCTTGACCTGAGCCACAAGGCTCCCATGACAGCCAGTTCAATCAACTGCGTAATAATGACCCCTTGCCTTCTTGGCCTCATACCTGTTACCTCCTCTGACATACATGGGCAATGGTTTGGTCTCAAGGTCCCTGATGCTGGTTGTCTAAAGTATTCAAATGCCAACACAGTCAACTTCTAGCAGTAAGAATTCTTCATTTCTGGATTACTTTTTTTCTTTTAATCAATCATCATAATTTTGTTATTTTTAAAGATAATTCTAACTATACACAGGTATTTTTCCCTTGAGCTCGCCTTAAGGAAGGTAATTTTTTTGGCAGCTTCTCTCTCTTTTCCAATCCATGTCTCAGTCACCTTCCTCAGAGAATTTTGTAATTCACCCCATTGCACCTTGAAGAAAAAGCCTGTTCCATTTTCTGCAGGTGTATGCCTAGGCTCTTTCCATACTCATTGTATCACTTAGTCTTGGAAAAGGTCCCTGTGACACTGCTATCACCAGCATCCCCATTTTCAAATGATAACAGTGACACTCAGGGATCTCAGGATATTTTCCCACAGTCATGGAATCGGCCAATGGCAGAGAGAGCATTCTAAGTTTTCTCTGCTAAAGGCCAAAGGTAGGTAAAACAATTTTATTGTGGTATTTCTGTTTTAACGTATGATTGTTTAATATGAACACAAGCTAAAATATTTTAAACTAGAAGGTAGCTTTACATTTCAAAGATAAAATCCTAAAGCATCTGACTCAAATACTGTGTACATTAAAGAGTAAAAACTCCTTGTGGTTAAAACACTAAACTCTTTGCTCAGTTACAGAGAGTTTAGAGCCCATGTGCCCAACGTGGCATTTTTACAACTTAGATTTGAAGGCTTGATGTTGCTTTTTTTCCCCCCAACTCCGAATTTTTGTCATCAGCCTGGGGTAGGCACCCATCAGGAAAACATCTTTGGCACTCTTCCTACAACAAGAAACAGTGAAATGGGGGATGTTTTTAAGGTATCGAGACTCATCTGGAACAGATCGAGCCCACTCCATAGGCCTGGGATTCTGTTTGTCTCCAGGCCCGGGTACCAATTCTTCTTTTAAAGTAAAGATCTATCCTGAAATCCGTCCAGCTAGATTCTGCGGCCTCGAGTATCTTCCCCATCTGTGGAGATCGCCCCGTCGCAGACACAGATGCTTCCTTCCATGAGCCAGGCTTCACTCTGAAGGGTTGATACTAGAACCACGGGGCTTCCCCACGTAAGTGACTCTGTGAACGGTTCCGAGTCAGGGCGGTTCCACAGCCACAAGGACCCGGAGCCCGCAGGGCCGGGGGGTGGGGGGGAGGGGAACTGCCCGTCCTTAACGACGCCCTGTTTTGCCCAGAAACACAGATGTGCCCCAGGCAGATCCAGAGCGAATCTATCCGACCAACTGTTAACTCCCCGTGTTCTTTGTCATCCGTGGCTGTGTCCGTTGTCTCATTTTTCTCTATTTATCCATCCAAACTCTTCATTTTTGTTTTCTCTGAACCTAAAATGCATTTGTTTCTTCCCCTTGAGGAACAACAAAATTCACAAAACAAGTATTTTCTTGTAACCCCGAATCCTAGTTGCTTCCTCCTCATCTCTTCACTTAGTGTGCTGCCCGCTTCTTAGAAGCACAGTCGAGAACTGGACATCTCTGCTTCCTCGCACGCCGGCCATCCTCCGTATAGCTTGTGTCTTTCAGTGCCCTCCTAGAACCCCTCGGAATCTGTGCCTCCGAGCGGACCCTGCTCGCCTAAAGCTCCTTGGATTTCCAGTAGATTGTAGGACAAATTCTGGATGTGAGAGTCACATCACTCTAGAAAGAGCCATTAGAAAGTCATGTTCAGCTGAACTGCGTGGGATTATCTAGAGGGATCTGGACTTTGTGACGATAATATTTTGAGTCCTGCCTTTTGGGTTGCTTTACATTTCTGACAACAAAAGCTCTCACCGAGAAAATGGGGAGAAGTCAAATTTTATGGATTTGAGCTACACTGATTCTACCATCCCCACTCACTTCCTGTATCTTGTGTTTGTCACATCGGGTATTTTCCTGGAATGCAAGCTATTCTTTTTCACGTTACCTGTGACGTTACATCTTACCTCTAATAAAGAGAGCCCAAAATAAAACCGGGACACTGAAAATAAATTACACTAATTACAAACTACACCTAGAAATGAAAACACCTAAAAAAAATAATGGCCCTATTCCTTTCTGTGATGAAGACATAAAATATTATTTATTTTGTTTGGCTTCTAAGAAGACCAGGGACAAAGAAGAGGAAAGTGGTCACAGTGTAATCCCTTACGGCTAGAACACTTGGTTTCACTTCTCACAATTCTGAATTTCTACTCTCAATTACACTTCCTCGAGTTCTATTTTCTTACTCTCATTTTTTTATTATTTTATTGTACGCCTTTCATTGTAGCACGCCTTAAATCTTTGGGGGGATGTACGACAATGCATACTGAATGTGTAAAACTGAAGAGGACACATTGACAGCTTTATGCTTCCAGATTATGAAATGGATGGTTACTCACTGCAGCACCCTCCGGTTGAGGGGGTGAGGCAGTCACCTGAGGGGTGTTCGTACGGGGAGATACTCTGGGGCGGACGTGGTGCTCACAGCACAAGAACAGTAAGGACACAGAATAAAAATAGTCATGAGGTTGAGGTATTTACGGCCTTATGTTTAACAGAGCAGCTCTGATGTTAAAACTAAGCATAATGTGAAGAAAAATCAATAACTTTTCTTGCAATAATTTGTTTTCATTTATTTTCCTGTCCGGCTGTAAGAGGGGGACTATTTTTAGTTTTTTTAAGTCACGCTGAGGGACCTCCAACCCCAACCGCCCAAAGGGGGCAGGGCTGTGGAAACACCTTAGGGTGCTGCTGCCCTTCCGTGAACTCCAGGGGCCTCTCCTCCTGGCAGGAAAGACACCAGTCTGATTTCAGAGGCCCCCACAAATGTAACTGGCAGACCTTAAGTTGAAATGTAAAACCCATTTCGCACTCTATTCCATGCCTGTCTTTGAAAAGGCATGCGGATGTCTACAAAAGTCAGTATGCAACTGAACTCTGGAGTTAAAAATGTGTACAGTTGCCTGGCACAGTAATTAATCTGAAATCATTACTTACCCTTAGCTGCCTGAACATGCATTTGATTAGTCGGGAACTTGGAAAGAGGGATGCTATTAGCACCACTAAATGCTCCTCACAAATTCCATGGGCTGAACCTGAATGTTTCATCTGAACTGGAATGTTTCCACAGGAAACGGCCCCATGGTCTCAATAAGAAAGTTCATGAGGAAGGAGCAAAGGGATTTTGCAATTTTGAACAGAAAAGAGAGGATCGAAGTTCGTACTAACATCACAAGATCAGCAAAAACAAGAGGAGGTGCTCCAGGGATGCGTTGCTTGTGATGGCAAAACTAGAAACAAATCCTAGAACAATGAGGAAGCAGATTTCAAACCAGTAAGAGAGAACGAAGTCTGTGCAATGCGATGGGCTGATATGGAAGTCCCCCTCCCTGGCGGATGACCCCAGATGCAGGATAGGGGAGAGAATGGCAGACGTTAGTGAAAGTGGGCTGGGGGGCAGCCCGGCTCACGATGCCCATGCCGTTCTCCCCTTGGTTGTCCTGGAGATTAGAATTATTGAGTCACCTGAGAGGTCAAATATCACGTTTATCATTTACTCAGAGAGAGAAGGGGCGAGGCCATAAAGGAAACAGTTTGCCTTGTTGAGCAGTACTCCTTCCAGCTGGGTTTCAATTGACTCCATGATGTAAACGGAAACTAACTTGCAGTCTAATGCCAGTTGTTCTCATTAAAGAATTATCAGAAGTCTGGCAGAACATTCAGCTTATTCAATGAACAAATTGACAACAAAAAGAAAGGCATGGCTCTGAAGCTAGGGGAATGAGCCACGTTTTCTGTGCTTTCTGGCCACGTCAGAAAACACCTCCACCCATCTTACAATTAACTGTACTTTTACAACATACTCTAGACATTGTGATCTGTTGGGTACGATTCTACGCATTTAATTTAGAGACAATAGCATCCTGTCCTTTTCCTTAGTGACTTAAAACACCTGAGGGACAGTCCTCCTATGTTCAAATACAAACTTTCTGCAGAAAATTGTAAGTGCTGAAATTTTAAAGTACAGAACAGGCAGTGCCTTTTTCGCTCCGTGCTTCAGTTATCCCTTCTGAAAATTGAGCGTGCTGGTCCTTTAAGAATCCTTTTCAGGTCTGAAGTATGACTAGTACTTAATCATCAGTGATCTGGAGCTACCACTGACCCTCTCACAGGAAGGTGGGCTTCCAAAGACATCAACCGAATCCCCGTGCAGCCTCAGGCACATGCCAAAGCGACAAATCTCCACTGGTGTCACTAACTTCTGTGTGTTTACAACGGTAAACATCTCACCCCAACAGTTGACTTATGTCTGCTTTTTAAACAATTGCAACAGATGGTTGACACTTGAACAGAATATATAATTAGCAATGCAATCTAACACTTCATTCTTATTTGTTCTTTCTTAAAGGGGAGAAGCTGTGCCTTATGCCATTGGGTCGAATCTGTTAATCAGAAGTGGTGCTATAAACGTTCTCGAGAGAGATGGGTTGTGGGAGGATTCCAAATCCCAGCCTTTTGGGAACATTAAAAAAAAAAGCCAGGAGGGGGTGGAAAGAGAAATTTCAGTGCTTGTTAAAAACTCATGCCTTGTGCTTGCTTTGGCAGCATCTATATTAAAATTGAAACAATGCAGAGAAGATTAGCATGGCTTCTGAGCAAGGACAGCACGCAAATTCCTGAAGTGTTTCATAATGTTTGTTCATTGCGGCATTATTTACAACAGCCAAGATCTGGAAACAGCCAAGTGCCCATCAGTAGATGAGTTTGGAGTCTGTGTAAAGAGCCTGTGGTACATTTACACAATGGAATACTATGTTGCCATAAAACAGGAGGAACTCTTACCTTTTGTACAGCATGGATGGGCCTGGAGATTATTATGCTAAGTGAAATAAGCCAGTCAGAGAAAGACAAGTACCATATGATCTCACTTTTCTGTGGCGTCTAATGAACAAAATAACCTAATGAACAAAACAGAAACACGAGCATGGATACGTGGAACAGAGGGACAGCTATCAGAGAGCGGAGGGTTTGGGGGGCTGGATGAAAGAAGGTGAAGGGATTATACACACACGTACATATTCACAAACACACAGCGTGCAGACACAGATGACAGTGTGGTGACAGCCAGAGAGAAAGTGGGTGGTGGGCTGTTGGAGGTGGGCGCAGTGGGGATGACGGAGGATGGAAAGAGACTTCGCTGGGGGCATGATACCATGCAGATGATGTTTTGTCGAGTCGTACACTTGAAACCAACAGAATAAAAAAATACAAAGAAACTGATAAAAGCTCATGCCTCATTCTCCTTTGTGCCCCAGATGAGGAAAGTTACCATACGTTTTTCCTCCTTCCTTCCACCTCACGTCCCTTAGCCTCAGTTTCTTCATCTGGGTTAGCACTTCCTAACTCAGAGGCGACTCTGAATAGTAAATGAAAATAACATCTGGAAATGCCTAGCACAGAGTTCGGCATGTAGCAGACACTCCAAAAATATCAGTTTTTTTTTTTTTTAAATATAGATGAATTTAGGTAACATTAAATGGACATCAGTTCCCCCGTTTGGAAATAGCAGTTTCCTTTTCATATAGATGAACTTAGGGAACATTAAATGGACACGGTTCTTACCTGTGTGCCACTGCTAATGTGGTCCAAGTTCGCACCATGCCCCACCCACTCAGTCAGTGACCTTCCCCAAACCCACATTTCAGGAAGGAGCCGCCATCAGCATTTCCCTCCCTTTATGGTACCTCCTCTGCAGACTTTTGCTTCTTCATGCTCTCTACCAAGGCAGCTCCTAGGTTGGCATAAGTTCCTGAACGCCCCACAATTGTTCTACCCTTCTTGAATCAACCCATGGGAATCTCTTCCAAATTCCACCCTGTTCTCTGGATCAAGAAATCTTGCATCTATTGTAATATGCCACTCATAGAATAGAGCCACTGTCACCCGAATTGCTACCTATATGACATAATTATGGGGATTTGGACAGTCAACCATCTCAAGCTTGTTGGAGAACTATGCTGCTCCAGAGAACAAGTTAAAGTTGAAGAGTGTGAAAGGCACAGGGCTGTCAAAAAAAAAAAAAAAAAAAAAAAAAAGAGCTTTGTATATGTAAAATAAGGAAACAACTCCACTTTACTCAAAGAATCCTAAAGCCATTAATGACCCTGGATCAGAGATAGTACTGCATCTATTCTGGGAGAGATTCCATACCATCAAAATTGCACTTAAGACTTGGTAATTCAATAAACTATATAACTCAAGAAGGGAATGGCTCATTCCTTTGAGGAATTTAAAGTCTTCGGGGAAAGAGCAACAAAGTATAATCTAGAATAATTTATAAAACTTAAAGAAAAAATAGGTGATATAAAATATATAGAAAGTTAATTGGAATGGTCTTAAGAATTCAGTCACCATAGAGACGAACTGGATTCTTACTGAGTTCTCTGCTAATTCACATGCTTCACATACAAGAAATATGGTGACATGTGCAATTCTCTTAGCACAGAGGGTGCACCGAAGTGAAAGCCTAGTAAAAGCTGACTACTAGTATCTCAATCACTTTCCGGAGCATTTGTGTTTTCCTGGTCAAGAGAATTGGGTTCTACGTGTTTGGGCAGCCAGGCAAACTCCACAAAAAAGAGAATGCCGTTCAGTCAAGATTCCAAGTGAAACTTGCAGACATTAAATCTCATCTTTTTCTCTGCCATGCTACAAGCCGGGAGGGCTTTCCTTTCAGAGAATACCCCATTAGTCATTCATACCCTGTCTTGGCAGATGCAAACACAATTCCATTACAGGCAGAGGATACTCACTATCTGCTTCCAAGTCATACTCAAGCCCAGTGTGAGAATTTTAGTGCACTTCAAATGTGTTCGCTCATTCAACAAATATTTAATAAGCATCCTACAACATGTCAGGAACCATTCAAGGCACTAGGAGTACTATGGAGAAGAAAACATTTTCTAAAAGACAAATCCATGGAGTGAGCTGGAATCTCTCTCTCTATTCAAAATCTTTAACCTAGAATAATAGCTCCGTTGCTGGTCAAATTGATTTTACTCATCTTTGTTAATTACAGAGTCTATCAGATTCAATATGTACTGAAGTCCAACAACAAATAAAACAAAATTTTTGCCATTGTTTGTTAACATATAATCAAAATGGAAAATTATAAAATGTATAAGACGTGAAGGCAAAATATCCTACAATCTGAGACAGTATGCTAGGACAAAAACCTCCGCTACATTTCTGTATTTTCTTTTTTTTTTTAAAGATTTTATTTATTTATCTTTAGAGGGGAAGGGAAGGAGAGATGGAGAGAAATATCAATGTATGGTTGCCTCTATGTGTCCCCTGCTGGGAACTGTCCTGCAATCCAGGCATGTGCCCTGACGGGAATCGAACCTCGATCCTTTGGTTCACGGGCCCAAGCTCAATCCACTGAGCTACACCAGCCAGGGCACATTTGTGTATTTTCTATATTAATTAAATACCCTCCTACACATATTTAGAATTCATAAATCATTGTATATGCTGTTTTATGGCTTATTTAAAAGTAATAATTTTAAATATGCACCTATCGGAATGAACAGAGCGCATATGTGGCTCTGACCTGCACGTCTTCTCGCGAGATCGAAGGTACCTGCAGCACCCGGAAGGCTCCCTCCTGCTCACCCTCGTCAGTGCCCTCTCCAGAGGGAACCGCTATGCTGATGTCTATCACCGTGTACAAATTTTGCCTGTTCTTGCACTTTATAAAATTTGAATTAGGCAAGATGGACTCTTTCTTGCCTGGCTTCTTTCCATATAACATAAATATTTTATTCTGCATAAAATGCAAGCTTACAAAGACAGGCTTAATCATCTTTCTTTAACTCCAGTATCCTCACCGCATCGCTGTGGAAACTGAGGCCCAAAGCCACATCTGCTTTTACAGTCTGTGGACAGCAAAGCCAGACAGCTCTTTAAAAGGAAACGTGACAATGTTCTCTTTGGGGAAAAGATGAGAGAAGCCTGGATTCCCTGTACCCACATAATTTAGAGCTGGCTTGTCCTGTCTGAGTCCGCTCTGGACCTTTTCCACCATGTTCCAGAGTCCCCCAACCTTTTTAAAGTTTATGTTTGAAGTAAAGCAGTGGACAAAAGTTTTCTGTACTGGGGGAAAATTGTTCCTTGAATACTGTGTTATATTTTCCATTACAGGAACATCAGAGAGAAACATCTGGCCAACAAATTGTCAGGGAGAAACACGCAATTCCATGAACGACAAGCAAAGGATTCTTAAAGCACTGAAGACAATACATCACATTGGCAGGAGAAAGAAAAGAACATTTTGTCCCAAGATTTAAAAAATGTTAATAAAGACAAATACAAATGTCATCAAGGTCGATAGATGTTTTAAACTGTATTCCAAATGGGGGAGAAAAAGAAGTGTTCCAACTTTTTGGACACTTTCTTTAGGCAGGATTGTATTTAATTGCAACCACATCTCTAATTATCCTGATCTAGATGTTGACATTTATATAAATAAAATGACCAAGACCCAAGACCAAGGAAAGAGAGATAGCCTCCCAAGGTCACACAGTCTGTTATTAGCACGGCCAGGGCTAGACTCGTATTTTTTGACACTATCATTCTCCCATCCCTTCCCTCACAGAATAACCTGGAGTGATGTATTGAATGACTGCAGGTAGTGAATGACAGAGAATCGATAGGTAAAAGAACACAAAAGTAAAATAAAGCACTGTTCAAAAACATACAGCCACTATAACTAGGGGAAGACATCTCCTGCACTGCTGATAGCTGCTCTTTGCTTGTTGGAGGTAGTTCAAAGTCACCTGCTGCACACCACCCCTGGGGAAACAGTTCCCTGCGGGCAGGAGGCAAATGATTCATCTCCTACCATCCCCTTCTCTGTACCTTTTTTACTCCATACTGTAATTGTTTTCCATCTAGCTTTCAGCACCTGGAAGTTCAATGTGGAGGAATTTAGGTAAAACTAAATGAACATCAGTTCCTACTTTCATAGCTTAGATTTGTGGTCCTCAGGGCAAGCTTCATATGGTCCCAAAGCAGTGTTAATAAATGTTGAATGAATGAATGGGTGCATTCCCACCTTGTAAGTAGAAAATCACTTCTTCGTGTGGACACGGGGCCTCAGGAAGTTGTTTTCGAATATAGAAAGCTGAATCAGTAATGTCCCTTGTTATCACATCAGTGTGTGTCTGCGCTAGTGTCTCTATTGGTGTAAACTCATCATATTTAATTCAAACTATAATTTGGGGGGTACTGGAGGCCAGTCACTATTCCAGGTTCTGGGGATGAAATAGGGGAAGACCACTTCTCTACTTACACAGAAAACTCAGGTAAGTGTAGGAAGGAGATGCACAAGGAGCTGGAGGACACTAAGAAGCACTTGGAGCCGTGCTTAGCGGTGAGACTTGAAGGATGAATACAAACCGTGCAGACAGAGAAGGTGGGTACAGAGACTGGCAGTGGAGTATTTGAGGGGTGTTTTGGAATCAATGGATCTGTAGGTGTGAATGGTAGAAGGCAAATGGAAAGGTCTGGGACAAGATAATACTTTGATGCATGTGGAGTGTCTCTATTTCCAATGACAGGCAGAAGGACGTAGAATTTGAGAGTAAGGACAAGATAAACTGTGAGAGGAGAGAAAAGTGATAAAATATGAGAGTAAGCAGTACCAAATCATACTTGGTTTTGTACACTTAGTTTAACAGCTTATACTGTGTCAAGAGTTTTGAAGGTTATTGAATGGTTTTAAACAGTGGGGTGTTATATTCAGATTGCTTTTGAGAATGATTATTTTGCTGTGTGAAAAAATGGCTGGATGGGCAACACTGTAAGGAGGAGATCTGTGTCTTCATCTAAGATGTTAACACAATTGGAAACTTGCCAGGCTTGTTGGAAATGGGTCTTGTACCATTTGATATGCTAGGGCAGGTAGAATTTGAGATGGTTCCAAATATAGAGCCTGGCACGAAGTATAGATGCAAAATATCTTAGTTCCTCACTCGTTTTAAGAATGGTATATAAATGAAATCATACAGTATGAAATCTTCCAAAATTGCCACTTTGGGGCATGATGCTCTTGGAATCCATCCAACTTGTTACATTTAATCTGCAATCTGTTCCTTTTTGTTGCTGAGTAGTATTCCCTTGCATGGATGTACCACTGTGTGTTTAGAAAGACTTCTCAGAACTTTTAGTCAATTTTAGAAATTTTTGCCATAACTACCATCATCTAATGCTTATACTTTCCACGGAGAATACAGTTGAACAACCCCACGCCATGATCCTTCATGTAAATGTTTCTAACCAAGTTCTTCTCTACAAACCATGTCCCATAATTCAAAGGGTTTAACTATGCCAAATGGCATGACTACATTTCCAGCTTGGTCCTCCAGCGTTTCAGCTGGCACCAGCAATCTCTCCTCTCCAGTAGTAAGGACCTAATGTTTCTAGGATTGTGGCAAAAGTTGGAACTGTATAGGTTCACAGTAACTAATTTTGGTAGAATTTCCTAGTTCATTGTATTCCATTTGCTCACATTAATCTTTTACTTCAGGATTTTTTTTTGGCAGCACACTTTTAGATGCTATCAATTTTTTTCTAAACCATGCATAACTTAGTGAGTCTGAGAGTCTGCTCTTTGAGGGATAATATTTTTAAAGGAAAATCATACAGCCACTGCAAGAACTGAATTTAAAAAATCGATGCACACTGACAGTTTCACTGATGACTTGTGGTGGGCGAGGAGATGGTTGTGTTACAAGAGGGAAAGGCATCGAAAGCATTTTCTTAGTCTAAGTGGAGGGGTTGGCATTTTTTCCCCCAGTACAATAGCAATTCAAACACACAAGAGGAATCCCCACAATGCTAAATAAATGAGCACTTTGTTCCTTTCCCTTCTTTTTCTCTCTCCTCCTGAGATTCGGGCCAAGAATTAAAAAAGAGAAAAGTAATAGTCTAACTCAGTGAAAGCAAAGTGCTTTCACTATTAGGAGTACAGAAAAAGAGATATTCCAGGACTTTTGTGTACATTCTGGAAGGACCACCTGTTTCCAGAAATGGCAAGCTTAACCTTCTCAAAGTTTCATTTTCTTGAATTATCAAGATGCAATCTTGTGCTTTTGTTACTGAATACGGCTCCCATAGAACTGCAAGGCCTTTCTGCACTGACCCTGGAGCTCAGGGCGGAGGCAGCATGGATGCGGGTAAAGAGGGGGCCGGTGTATTTCATGCTCCTTATAATCAGTTTCTTTCAGGTGCTTCTTCAGGGACTGTCTGATCCTCCCACCATGTTTCTGCTCCTGCTGAAGGAAAAGAAATGTGATCTCCCGGTCTCCCTGTACGTCTCCTTCAAGGAAATGATTACCTCGTACCGAAAGCAAACTGCATTCTAGGGCCTGGCTGCAAAGGAAGCATTCTTGGCCTGTTTTCAATTCCTCTGATCCCCAGCCACAACTGGAAAGTGTTAAACAGTCTTTCTCATGGTTTCCTTCTGTTTTTACTATTTCGGTTTCCCTTATATGCATCATTTTTCACTGCAGTAAAAAAGCGAGCGGGAGAAGGGGAACCCAGTGCCAGGGGATATGATACTAGTGGGTCTCTGCTGAGCCCTCTGACTCAGAGCATTAGTTGGGGCATTTCTCAGTTGGATTTCTGGCTGGAGGGGGATTTTTCAAAAGAAGAGAATCTGAAAATAGCTCTCATGCTGGTCAGGATTTAACTAGGACTGGAAGTGTGCGCTTCTTCCAGGAATGTCAGGGGACATTTCCCGAAGATCTGGCCCGAGAACCTCTCCCTTGGGCTCTCCAATTTTTAGTTTGAGGTCAAGATTAAAATAGATATTTTATAGTCTCGTCATGCCTGCGAAATACATTCTATCCCATGACAGGGCGGGTGGAAACAAAGCCAAGGCATTTTCCACCTCTCGGTGTATGTGGTGAGTGGAAACTCGACTTAGGAGGAACAATTGGGTTTTGGAGACAGGCGGGCCTGATTGCACGTATATCTCACCGTGTTATGAATCAGCTGGTGATTTTTGTAGAAGTCCCACTCCCATTCTGACACGGCTACTGTGGTAGTATAACGTGCGTGGAATATCCAGTCCAGTGCTTGGCACATGGGGTAAAATGTACATTTTAAAATGCAACTTATCGGAAAAAAATTAGACTTAGCACAGGCCTTAAAAACAATCTATTCAAGCTTCCCTCCATTTACAAGTAGGAAATTAAAACCTAGAGACATGGATTTACTAACAAGGAAAGCTAGTACATATTAGAGATCTTCTGACGTGGTTGCTATATGGAGACTAGTTTTGACTTGGATTTGCACGTTCTATGTACACTTTTATAGTACATAGATACTCCGTATGCATAATAGTTTTAGAATAAAATTGGCATATAACTAGTAACACAAAACCATAAACTACCCCAGTGAAAATAAAACAGATTCTGCTATATCGAAGCCCAAGATTGAATTCAACACAAGGATGTAACATAAATTCACTTATTTTTATTACAGTCGGCTTACATCTGATTTTGTTACCCAATAAATGTGATGCTGGAACTGTTATGTAACATCCCCAGTTCAGCTGCTGTTCTAGCAGATGACATTAAAACTTCTTTAACCAGCCTTAAGATGAAATAACAAATGGGTTTTACTTCCTTTGGATTTCTGGCAGTGATTGAAAACTTATTTAACATATGTCTAGAAAGACAAGTTTCAGAAGGGAACAGGAAAACGATTATTCAACTTATTAAGTGCATTCCTAAGCTCACCTCGCAATGATTGACTGGCGGTTCCCACTCGATGAGGGAGACTTGGCGACCACTGCCTGCCTGCGCCCTGCGCTGTGAGGGGCGGGAGGGACGTGGGTGGGCACAAACATCCTCAGAGGCTGACGGAGGCATTAAAGACAGGACTTAACCTTTGAAAATAGTTCAATGACCTGATCTATAAACAACCTCCTGTAGCTGCCCTAAATTGCATTGCTGGAACAAAATAGCATTTTAGCCTTGTAGAAAGCTTTTCCAACTTATGTAGGCTGGTGGTCAAGAGATTCTCTTTTTTCCCTTTTGAACAAATTTTTATGTTACAGTACAACATTGTTCACTGCATACACGTGTTGTACGGCAAACCTCCAGAACGTTTTCATCTTGCATGACTGAAAAATCTAGGCTCCCTGAACATCAACCCCTCTATTCCCATCTTCCAAGCCCGTTCCAGCCACCATTCTCCTTTCTGCTTCTAAGAATTTGACTACTTTAGATAAATTATGTAAGTGGAATCATGCAGAATCCAAAAGAATTGAAATCAGAATCTCAAAGAGATATTTATAGTATGTTCGTGGCAGTATGAACATGTTATAGACAAGAGATGGAGACAAATTAAATGTCCTGCAACTGATTAATGAATAAAAATAGATGGTATATACTGCAATGAACATTATTTAGTCTTAAAACATTCTGTTATATGTTATGATATAGATGAAACTTGAAGACATTTTGCCAAATAAAAGAAGCCAATCACAGAAGGAACAATACTGCAGATTTTTTATGTGGTATATGTTAGATCTATAATCTACTTTTCCTGACTAAAGTAAGATTGTTTTAAAAGATATTTCCGATAAGTGCTACACTCATTTGGGCAGCCAAATCCAAAGACTGCATGTCATTAATTAAAATAGAATTTATTCAGAGTAATTATCTAAGTACCGTATTTCTTATCACAGATTTGAGATGAACTCTATAGAACATTTAATAACTATTATCAGGAAGAAACATGTTCTATGTTCCATTAGTCTTACATAATGTGAGCAAGAACTTTTGCTCTTGGGACTTCAATTTCTCACTGAGAAAAAAAAGGTGAAGTTTGTGAGTCTCTAAAGAGATCCTGACAGTTCTCAAAGTTTATAAAAGTCAACCTGGCATGAGGTTAAGAAATTTTCTAAAGTACCTGGAGTCAGAAAACCTGATTTTGAATTTTGACTAGGTCACTAAATGGTTTTGTAGTCTGGTTTCATGACCTTGGTTTCTGCATCTATAAAATAATATTGATACCATCTGCCTTCCAGAGGTTTTTTTTTTTTTTTTTTATGTGAATAACATGATGCTATGTATATGAATGCATTTTTCACTTTCTAAACATATGAGTATTTTCCAATGATATTAGTGTTGGTCAACATGATGTATGCATCTTAAGGGCCTTGGATACATCTTTTAACATGATCTCTACCAAGGTAATGGGGATGCTGATTCCTTTTACCACAGGCTTAGGGTGAATCTGAAGTCGTTTGGGAGGATCCTAGAATCCAAGAATTGAATGGTAGGGCCTGGAATTTGATGTGTAAAAATGCTGGGAGACTCCATAAGGGTTACACAAAAGTCAATTCATAATTCAAGCCACTTAATGAATAAGAAACACCATAATTCCTATGACAGAAAGTGTTTCTAAATGTTTGTTTATTTTGAAAATGCATTCCCATACAGATACACAATGACAATGCCGATTTCAAGAATCAATCAGGGAAACAGATGACTGTTTCTCAAACACCAGTGATGTCTGGTATCTTGCCATGCTGATTTACATATATTAACTTCTATAATATCCCTGATAATCCTATCAGATGTATATGTCTATTCCCACTGTACAGATAAAGGGATTGAGATGCAAAGAATACTTAAAATGTCCAGAGTGACACAAAAAGTGACAAAAAATGTCTGAGCCCAAAGGAGAGATGGACTGATTCTATCTATCCATCCAGCCACCCATCAATGTATGTGCACGCATGTATGGATCTGTCTATCTTTTATTGTATCTTTATATAAGTCAAGAAAATACAATCCACACCTTGTTTTCATATTGGTAAGTTTTGGTCAAATAACAGAATGTGCCCAACACAAGTGAAAGACAACTTCAGAATCACACCTACTGTTCAAGGTAAAGAAAAAAAAAGGATGAAGGGAATAAGAAGTATGAGATAATTTGCAGTTCTAAGAATGGGTAATGTTTCTATGGAACATATTTATTATAATAATAATTATAATAATAATAATAATAATACACTATAAAAGACACATGGACAAAGCCAAGAGGGGGTGGAAGCAGGGGAGGGAGGTAGTGATGGCTGGGGTAGGGGGGCATCATGGAGGGTAAATGCAGACAACTGTACTTGAACAACAATAAAATAATTTATATATATATAATTTTAAAATGGAATTCTATGTAGCAGAAAGAAAGAAGGAACTCCTACCTTTCACGACAGCATGGATGGAACTGGAGAGCATTATGCTAAGTGAAATAAGCCAGGTGGTGAAATACAAATACCATATGATCTCACCTATCAGTGGAACCTAATCAACAAAACAAATAAGCAAGAAAAATACAACCAGCACATAAAAATAAAGAACTAACTGACAATAACCACAGAAAAGTGGGAAGAAGGATGATAGAGGATAATAGGAGAAGGGCTGTCAAGGAACATGACATGTCAAGGACATGTCAAAGACGTACAGATAAAGCCAAAGGGGTTAGGTTCGAGGGTGGGAGCTGGGAATGGGTGGTGTTGGGGGCCATGGTATGGTGAAAATGGATACAGTTACTTGAACAATAAAAAATTAAAAAATAAAAATAATAATAAATGATGCACTATAAGATTGTTTAACTCCACTGCAGGAATGGAGAAAATGAGGGAAAGTAGAGTTCAGTGTACCATGAGTTACATTTTAACACTTGATTCACACTTCATTATGATGAATTAGTTTGTAGGAGTTCCTCAGAAAGAGAAGATATCTTAGGAAAACTCCAGAAGCTCGAGCGGTACTTTTTTCCACGTTACTGTACAGTTAATGGATTTTGAAGGAAAAGAGAGCCTGACCACATGAAGAACACATTATGGTTTGTTATCTTTGCCATCAGCAAAACTTGTCTAGCAAAATAAAAATAGAGGTAGATAATAGAAACCTACGAGGGGAATATTCAGGGAGCATGTGTGATTCAGCACGAAGATATATTTATCCCAATTCTAACCTCTTTTATGAAGCCCGCCTACTCTCTAGGTCCTTTCTCCTCCGCATTGAATACTGGTCCTCAGAACTCACTGTGCATCTCAAGTAGATCAGATCACTCCTTAAGGGTCACCAAATACACCTCGAGAAATACAACTGAACCTGCAAACTTTCTACTGATTTCTCTTTAAGCCAGTCCACCTGACTGCTTCCATAATCCTACTCTGTCCTGACTACACTATTCAAACTCTTCCATTCATTCAAATTGTTAGCAGACTTTTGGCAGCTGGTCTGTTTTTCCTGTCCTACAATGCATGAACCACCATTGGAGAAGGGATTGGAATCTCAGCAAAAAAAAAAAAAAAATGTCTGAAAGATGTCCATGGGTTTTGTGATGCTCTCAGAATATTTTTTCCTGATTTATTGGGCTTTCTCTTAGTACAAAGAACAAATCTCATTGTTTCCTTAGAATAATACAAAAACATGTTTTCCTGATGTTCCCCGGCCTTCCCACATTCTGCTCCATGATGATGGCTCAATCATAGGGTCCACAGAATTCAAGGCAGATGCAACCTTGTCTCACCCCCTTCCTGCCCCCACAAAGTTTCTTCCTGTAAACTACACTCAATGAAAGGAAGATGACTACTTTATTTTTCACAGCTAATGTGGACTGTGATTCAAGATGTATACTGTTTTCTTGGAAGAGTCAACGTAGCTTTTTTCATCAAGCACAACATCTGGGAAAACCAATATTAGTGCAAATAAATTACAGTTTTCTTAAGTGTGTTCTGTGGTCCAGTTCATTGTAAGAGCTTTATGTATTTACTCTTAATATGCAGCACAAACCTATGAGTGGTACTAGTATCAAACATTCTATAATAAAAACACTGAAGCTTGAAGTGATGAGTTCCACAAATCTAGTCAGGGATAGAGTCCAGACGATGTGCATGACATCCAATTCTCTCCAATGACATTTCACTGAGTGACTCATATGTCTGCCTGATACTCTCATAGCATCATACTAAAAAAAGAAGAAAGAACTTTCACTCAAGAATGCAAGGTAGTCTAGTAGCATATGGTAGGAAAAGAAAGGAAACTTTGAAGCCAGATTGCCTGGGTTCAAACCCTACCTCCATTATTCACTGTCTACATAACTTTCCAAGTTACTAAACATGCCTTTGCTTTAGTTTTCTCACTTGTGAGGTAGAGGCAGTGATAGTATCTACCTGCTCAGTAATGATGAAGATTATAACAGGGGCAAGTGTAGTAAGATCAAGTATCGTGTGTTTGTTCTCATTCTGTGCCTCGTGCACTCCCTGTGCAAGGGACCATCTCACTGTAGAGTTCCAAGAAAGAATATAAAATCTTTAATTGACGACCAAGATTCAACTTAATACTGCTGGCAACATGCAGACACACACTCAGATTAATAAGAAACAAGGGGACATGTGCACACTGCCTTTTGTTGACTTCTTGGGGGGCGTTGCTTACAGAGACAGATGAATAAATGTGTGTGTATGTGTATATATATATATGTGTGTGTGCGTATATATGTGTGTGCATACATACACACACGCACATATGGTTGGAGATTTTTAAGTAGGTGTATAGTTTTCAGCCATCGCTGTAGGTGTGTGAAATAACTCCCAGATTTGAAGCATTATACAAGCCAGATTCTGAATTACGGAAGAAGAGGGTTTCTTTCAAATTGCTTTCTTTACTTCTCTGAGTTTTTGGAAATCTTAAGTAATTTGGCAGCTTGTCACATCTTGAAGGTCAGGCTGACAGCAATGGACAGGCTCAATTTCTTTCTGATTTCCCAAGGAGATTCACTGATGTACTTTTTATTTTTAGTGTGTGATTAGGTCTCTCACATTAATAACAGGATACAGACCATCTGCAGTTTTGATTATCAGTCTGTTTTAGAAAATTGAGGGGGATTTATTTTACTAGTATCGAAGAACTAATTTGAAATTCACTACCAATTCATTTTTCTTAGTTTATACATTAGATTAGGGAGCTCTGAATTTGAAATCAGCCTGGATCCTTAATGCCTGGGTCGGGAGGTGGGGGGGATCTGCTAAGAAAATAACTAAGTAGCTTAAAATATTAAAAAATAAATTTCTTAATTATAACTAAGTAGACATTATTTTCTGAGATTCTATCAACAGACTTAATGTTACATTGTTTTGATGACGATGCGTTGGAACGAGTACCAGTTTTAGAATCTGATCAATATAAGTTCAAGTCTCGGTATTGCCTTTTACTAAGATCCAGATCTTGAAAGATTTATTTATTTAACTTCCCTTATTCTGTTCCCTCACTTGTAGAAACGAGAAATACAAGTTTGGGCTTACAGAAAACGTCCCAGCTTTGTTGCCATCATTCACTTCTTAGCCCACCTTGTCTCTGATAATGTCCCTCGGGTGCGTGTGTGTACCTGCAACATCGTGTATACAGACTTAGCATAAGAATTCAAAGGAGTGATGTGTGAGGAAACTCATTATCATAATGAGGAATAACGATATCCTGATGAAGAGAGAAGAATGTGAGGAAATGATATTTTAATACGATGGAAAACTTAAAAGTAAGGCGTGATTGGTAGTCCTGTTCAGTAGATAAATTTGCTACATTATACAAGGGATAAATTATGTGGTTTCCGAGAAATGTACATCATAAGGGTTTTGTTATATGGACATGCACAGAATACATTGTTTTAGAGGCATACAAAGAAACAAACGAAATCTCTGGAGACCGAAACATGGTGAGCAGAAAACTAGAAAAGAGCCAGTTTTGGTATTGCTGCTAACACAGACGAGAAGTACCACACTGCAGTTTGGGAGGAGTCTGCCTGGGAAGAAAACCACATCTTATGTGGGAAAGGGACATTAGACTATGTCCTTGCCTCTTGTTCCTTCCACTGGTCTTACTCCGTCCTATGAAAATATTCCAAGTATTTGTGGACGCATGAGTCCTACTTGCGGGCCCTGCTGTGGATGGGCTCAGAACTGCGGAGATGGTCCTTTAGGATTTGGTGAAGGCTGACGACGCGTAGAGAGCGGGAGGCTTCCGCACGGTGACCCACGCTTGGCTAGTTCTACAGAGGGCCTGGCCTTGCCCCCAGTACTTGGAATAGGCACAATCCAGGACACTACATGAAACATAGTAAGAACACCTCTTGTTGAATTTGTCAGTCATAAATGAGATGTGAACTCGGGCTCCACCAAAGGTCTATTCAACAGGAACATCAAGGAAGAAGATGGAAGGAGTGTTTTAGGTAGACTAAAAGAGAAACAGTCATCCAAATGAAAAGTTATGATGCATCTGTCCTCTCTCTGCCTAATAGAACTTTATTGCAGTTGCCTTTCAGACTCAATTACATATCAAGTGTCTTTTACGCCCTAGCTGAGAACATCATCTTGTGTTTATTTTAAATCCTTCCAGAAATATTTCATGAAGAATCCAATTCCACTTGAGCACTTGGGTATTTTGTGTAATAAGTGTTGAAACCCAACATGCCCCTTTCTGGCTTCTCCCCTTTGCATTTCATTTTTCTAAAAAAGAAGACTGAAATTCTCCCCGATTCTCTGTTACTTAGTACTCATTAGCTTGTCAGCAGTTCTTCCTCTTTAAAAATACTGCATTTTAATTCATTCCTGGAGGCTATGCTACCCAAGAGAAAACATTTGCAAGAGCACTATAATATCCAACCCCAAATTTTTATTCTTAACTGCTCCTGTTCACATAGTTTTCAGTCAGGACTAATGTCCTCTGGTAGAAGCAATCGTTATTAATATATTCATTAATCCAGATCATGTTAACTACTGACAGCTCTAGAAATTTATCTCATGTGAACTCCCTTATGTCCATTGGAGCATTTAATAGTGACGGTTGAGTTATGATCCATTTTAATTCTTCCAAGTAGGTATAATGGCATTTACTTAAATAAAATTATAGTCCATCTAGCTACTTAGACATTCATCATATTTTAGCTTGTCTAAATTCTAGTTGTTTTCTTGTAATAACATTACAGATGAAGAAAATAACTTAGTAACAGGTAAAAG
Source organism: Glossophaga mutica (assembly GCA_039655065.1). NCBI lineage: Eukaryota > Metazoa > Chordata > Mammalia > Chiroptera > Phyllostomidae > Glossophaga > Glossophaga mutica. The sequence goes on along the minus strand of CM077315.1, from coordinate 12,444,203 downwards.
AAGATAAGAATAAAAAGAGTAATACCAATACTGGCAACAGCTAACAACGACAAAGCATCTGCTACATGTTAAGCATTTGGTTAAGCATTCCATATTCAATACCTAGTTGAATATTCACAAACAGCACACAAATAGCATATTAATTAGAAATGTCAATTCTATCCTATGTTCCTGATGAGGAAACAGAAATCAGGGAGGCTACTAAGATGTTGATAACAATATAATGCACGCGTGTTCTATGCGTAGCAGTCGGTGGACCTGCGCCTTAGACAGGAATCTGTGTTTTGTGTCATTTCACACCAGGTGCTTTTCACCTTTGCCCTGGACTCTCAGCTTTCCCTGGATCTTTCTATGACTTATTCGAGGCTTCAGTCCTGGGCAGAAACACTCACTTCCCAGATACTCCTCAAGTTTCTTCCCATGACACATGGAGGGCCCAGCATCACCAAAAATATTCTAAGAAATGCTAAATTGGGTTAAGTCCTAGAGAATTGGTTATATTAAGTAACTTTTGTTCAAATACACAATGATGTTTTTACTTGGTCCCAAAGCTCTGAGTTTTATGTACATTTATATGGACCCTGGCTGAGATTAAAATACCCATTAGTTAATCATTTTAACAACACTGGCCTAGAAAACACTCCTTATTTTTGTTATGGAAGAAAAAGTTGCAGAAAAGTTGGATGCTTATGATCCTGTTGGTGATGTCAATTGTTCCTTTCAAATAACGACACAATTCAAATCATTACTGTCTTCTATCAAATGAGAATATGCTTGCATATTTTGTGTAACTGAGAATGCATTTCTATGACATACTTGTATTTAAAAGAATTTTTATTGTTGTTCAGTTAAAGTTGTCCCCATTTTTCCCCTAATACTTGCCCCTGCCTTGCCCACCCCCCTCCGACATTCGGCCCCTCCCCCATTGTCCTTGTCCATGGGAACTTTATATATGTTTCTTGATTTGACCCATTTCTATCACATACTTTTAAATAAATACTGATTATTCAGTATCCACATATTTTATGTGATTTCACATTTCATCGTGGATATTAAAGTTCTGGCCAATCCTGAGTTAAAATCAATGAACACGGGGCATATCAATCTCAACTAGAACTTGTGTATAAAACTCAAACTTTGGGATTGAAACAAGATCCTGAAAGTCAATGACAAGAACTGTATCTTAATCATGTTTTAGCCACCAAGGCCCTGAAAATATATATTCTCCTGGATGGAAAGATTTGGCAACATACACTGCTACTTTGCCTCATCTTTTGGAGATCAGATATTTCTAACAGGTTTTTGTTTGTGAACAGCAGAGAAACAACCAGCTAACTCAAGAGGAAAGTATATTTAATAAAAAGAGATCAGCTCCTTCCTAGGAAAGCCAGAAAACCAGAGCAGCCTGGTCCACAGGCTCTGCAGACTCCGTCGCCGCTTCTGCACCTGCCCCGCCTCTCCGGCAAGGGATGCTGCTGCCCCCCGCTTCGCAGTGAATTCCTGACGCAAGAGCCACGTTAGGGGCGGAGACGCTGATTTGCTGTCACATGACCGTGTTCTTGCCACTAAAAGTTGGAAGAGAGAGTGTCGGGCTCGTTGGCTTCTGAGGTAGGAACAGCAGAAGTAGAAAGAGGTGGCAATTGTTCCCCGGGAAATAACTGAATAGGACTGGTCATCTTTATTGATTTCGGTGAGGAAGTACTTTCGCCATTGGAATAAATTATTGGGATGAGGGCAGAGCAATCAAATCAGGCCAGAAAACCTGTGTTCAAACATGTTCTTGGCTACCGATTAACTTTGGCATCAAAGTCGTAACAACTGTTCAGTAAAAATGAAGCTGGTCAAACGACAGACCACTTTTCAAGTAGAAGAAGTACCTTCAAATTTTAGTTAGTGAGCTAAACGAACGGGGCAGATTTGTCATAATAGATTTTGAGCCTCTTTTCACTTGTATTCCTGTACCCTGCCAGGCAGACAGAAAGCAAAAACACATTTTTATATTAATCATGAGCCTCCTTTCCGCAAATTTGACATTTAAAGTCTTAAAAAAGATTTCTCAGTTTTCTCTGAAAACTGAAACCATTTCAAATTCCACGTTATAGCTGTTGCAGTTGCTTTTCCCCAGCTGCTAATGAATCTAATAAAACCGTGTAGGTGTTGCAAAAGAAACAATGCATGATTTAAAAGATATAGAAAGTTCTTATACAAGTGATCGATTGAATGAATACAATAACACAATTTCTGGAAAACATACCAGAAATGAGTATGAATGAAGTGAAATATATGTCTTATTTTTTACTGACTTTTAAAGAGAAGGAGGCAGGGGGAGAGAGGTAGGGGGAGAGAAAGGCAGAGAAAGGGGGAGAGAGAGAGAAACACTGGTATTTTGCCCCACTTATGTACACATTCATTGGTTGATTTCTGCATGTGCCCTGACCAGGAATTGAAACCGTAACCTTTGCATTCTGGAATGACACTCTAACAGCTCCCTGGCCAGAACCTATTTGTCTTAGTTTTTAAAAATAGCACTTGGTTAAGGGCTTTCAAAAGTGTCCCTTACAAAAGTTATAAAAATCGTTTCGCTTCTCTTGAGATGATAAAAATAACTATAATTACAACAACTAACATTAACTTGCTTTTGCTGAATCAAACTTGTAATCAATTAGTTATTTTGTCTCTATACTGACAAGACAAACAATTAGTGCTGTCCCCCTAATATTGGCACCTTTGAACGAACCTAAATGACGGACGTCCCCAGGAGCTCGTTGGTAAAAATAAAGGGCAAGCCTTAGATTGCCCTTGTAGACAAACAAACAAACAAGAGGAACCAAACAGCAAAGCCTGTGTGGTTTCTAAGGTATTAACTGAACCACTAGATCTGACTTCATTTATTTTTCTCACTTCTGCCCTTTGGATATTGTCTCCATCTTAATTTTTATGGATCTGTCTTAAAGGTCTCTAAGACTTGGATTCAAATGATTTTTTTTCTTTCCCCCCTCTGATAAACAAATCCCAGAAATGTATAAGTGCTAATTCCAACTAAACAACTCTGACATCATTCATTTCCAGGGCCAAAATAGGTGGATATTATCATCTGTCCTAGAGACACACAGTAACAGAAACTCAGTGGGTTAAAGTCATTTGTTCCAGAACAGCTTTTCTGTTATTTTTATATATAATCTGCCTAAAAATCTCCCAAATGAATATAAATGTGGAAAAAACTTAATTTTTTTATAATTCCTACACCTAAAGATTTATTGTACATTATTTAAAAAGACATAAAACATTTAAATTTTATCTTAAAGCTTCATTTAAATAACCTAAAATTCTCTGCAATATAACGCATGGTAACCTTAGTTCAGTCATTTTTGGATCTTTTTTTCTGGGCTATTATCATAACCTATAAGTTAATGGAGCTAGCTCTTGTATCTCCCTATCGCATAAATTCTTTCCACTTTTTAAAACTAAATGAGGATGAAAAAATATCTCCGCTGACCCCCTCCCATGGTTTTGGATGAATGCTTAATAACGGCCTTTGCACATATTGGTTCCATGGCAGAAAATACCCACAATCCAGATATTTTTTCCAAGATCTAAGTTAGACATCACTTCCTCTACGAAGATTTCTGTATATATCAAAATTCAATGACTGCAAGGGCTGAAGTACTCACCCCAAACGAGGGTTAGCAAAAACAAGTTACCTGGCTTTGCCAGACAAAGTTACACACCTTATCCTCAACACGCACCTGACCTTGAACTCTATCTTGATTTTAATCCTTGTCATGGAAAATAAATTTTAAAAAATTCATTTATTTATTTGTTTATGTATGTATGTATGTATATACATATGCATGTATATATGTATTTTCCAATGGAGTTTGAGGCCACAAGGCAGGGTCTGCTATAAAATAAGAATTCTATAAGTGTTGTTTGAGTGAATTTTATATCCAAATGGTCTTGCAAGCAAAGAAAGGAATGAGAAATGCATCTTATCTCTTGATATACTGGGCTTCTCTAATATGATTTTTGGTTTACTATCCTTAGATTATTATACTGACCTGCATAAAACTTTAACAAGCAGAATATTTAATTTGCGGAAGATGGAGAAAAAGACATTTGTGGGGAGGAAGAAGAAGGTGGGTAGAGAGAGAGAGATGCTTAGATAAACTTTAGAATGAGAATCTTCTGTGTTCTGAACTTGTGAGATGACAGGAATACTATTTATGAAGTACAGTTTTCTATAAAAATAGGCTCACATTGATTTTGATGACTTTTATTTTTTTATACCTCAAAACATTTGGTGAATATTATTGTTGAGTTAAAGCTTCATGCCTCAATCCAGACAGTAACTGTAGTTCAGTGGGTGAGCCAGACTTCTTCTGAGTCGAGAATTCTCTATTACAAATCTCAAAATAACAATCATTTATCAGAGGTCTTGCAACACACTTTTTTTCCAATTTCAGTTCTACATTTTCTGGTTAAACAAGGAAGCAGGCAAGCAAAACCTATCCTGGTTTATTATATCCAGACAATATAATGTACCTTTATATTGTGAGAACAGTTATACTACTTTTAGATTGTGGCATACATATGCATATCCTAGATTTGCATATTATATTTCCCTAAAAGTAGATGATCTATTCTTTTGAAGATTAGATGTGTATAAAGAAATATTAAAAGTATTTTTTGGGTGGTGACATAATAGAAGTTCCTCTATTTTAACACAAAGCATGACATACAACAATGTTAGCAAATACTTAAACTTTCAAGTATTTAAGTTATAGAAAAATACTTGTTTTTCTTTCCCTCACTGAATATAGCTATAAAATCTGGATAGAATAAATATAGCAGCTATTTGAGAACTCTGAAAACTAGAGTACCAGACAGATTGGGGGAAAGGATGAAAATTTAAAATAAGTGCTGAGACCATCCTTTGTTCCCCGTCTGACATCTGAGCCTGGACTCAAGGCAAACCCAGAGCAAGAAGTGGGCCTTCGCCCAGAGAGGGGTGAAAAGAAGTCCTCGAGTTCTCACATGAGGATCAGGAAAGACCTCTCCTAACGCTGACAGAGAGTGGAAGCAATCTCCTGTTTTCTATGATTCCTCTTTCCTCCTCTGTCTCGTCCCCAAGACAGCCCGCAGGCACCTGAAGTTCTCAGGGAGGGAAACCTCCTCTCCTATTAGAGGAACTTTGCTTTCAAGAGGATTGGCATGAACCTTCTGATCATTTCTCTCTCTCTCCTTTTTCTTGCCCCGTGGCCTGAAATGCAGGTGCATCTACAGAAAGTATACAGCAGAAGAGGGTAAATGAAGCCTTAGCTTTGTGATTTAAGGATCGAAAGAAGACCCCCCGAGGAACCATAAAGTATAAAGGATATCACGAAGAGCGAGCAATTCAAAAACAGACACTGCACTGTGGTTTAGGAACTCCTGGAATCATCCCTGAGCTGCATTCCCGAGTCTTGAGGAATCAGATTACAGGACAGACCAAGCACTAGTTCCCAGACTGGCCACTGGGTAGTGCTCATGGGAAACAGTTTTGAGCGCCTCTGCAGAAATTCTGAAAACAAAACCGACATTCTAAACACTAACTTTATTTCTTTAAAAAATACTAAGACCTTTCAAATTATTTTTTTATCCTTAGAGATTTGGATGGTTTGTGGTATTTCAGGAAATGGTCCATTTCATGTAAATTGTTAAATTTCTGTGTGCATCATTGTTGTAGTCCCTTAAAAGTCTGTAATATCTCTGGGGTCTGCAGTGATAGCTTTTTGTTCATTCCTAGTACTTTCCGCAGCTTCATGGAGATAGAATTGATATACAAAAAATCTGCACATATATAATGCATGTATTCCGATGAGTTTGGACAACCTCCTATCATCACCACAACCAAGATAATAATCGCATTCATTACTTCCAAAAGATTCCCTGTGTCCTTTCATTTTGTTTTCGTGGCAAGGACACACCACGGGATCTACCCTTTTAACAAGCTTTTAGGTGCACAGCAAATTTCTACAACTTACTCACTTTGCAAATCTGAAGTGTTATACTCATTGGAGAGCAACTCCCTACTCCCCTTTCCCCCATTTGCTGGCACCACACGCCGTTTTCCGATTCTGTAAGTTTGACTATTTCCCACACTTCGTGGAAGTGAAGTCATGCAACACGCGTCCTCCTCCGACTGGCTTCTGTGACTGTTTCAGTGGTGGTAATGTCTCTCAGGTCCACCTGTGTTGTCCCAGGTGGTAGAATCTTCTCTTTCAAGGCTGAATAATATTCCATTATACGCATATAGCATATCTATCCATTAATCTGTCAATACGTATCTGGGTGGTTGCCATGTCTTGCTTATTGTAAATAATGCCTCAATAAACAGGGAAGGGCAAATTGTCTCTTTGAGATCCTGATTTCATTTCCCAAGAAAATCCCGATGACACTTTTTACAGAAATAGAAATACTGAAATTCATATGAAACCACAAAAGATCCAGAATATTCAAAGTGATCTTGATGGAGGTAGGCATTATTGGGAGACATTTTAGAAGCTATTGCTGAATACAGAAAAAAAACCCAAACACATAAACAAAACAAAAAAAAATAACTGAACTCAAACCAGAAAGCACTGAAAAATGAGATACCGAGGTTCCCAGTCACGGGTGGTAACTAAACATGTAGACCATTCTCTCTCTCTCTTTCTCTGATAAAACATAGTCTGTGCTTTACTGCACTGTAGTGAAGTCTAATGTAAATATGACCTCTGAGATTTCTGTGTCACTTTTCTTAGACAGCAAAGAGGCCATTTCCCCCATCCAGGGCACAACAGAAATACTAGCATTAGCACTTAGCTTTCTGATTTCACTATGGGAGTGAGCTCAGCTCCACATTCTTTCATTTGATAGAAAAACTGCCTTCCAGACTATTTTTACTTCCCTCCAAGCACTGGTTCTGAGTCAGGGAAAGCATACTATCCCCCTGGGCCACAGGGAGCAGGACAGAGGTACTGAAACCCAAGCAACCTATCTACGCCATGTGCAAACAGGGCCGAAGAGCTTCTGCAGAGTCGGTGAAACTGCTGCTGAGAGCCACATCCGTGACCAGGTCCAAGAGGACATAAGCATAGCTCCGTCTTACTGTTTCCTCGTAGCCGGTGCTGGGCAAAGACTAGGCCAAGGAACCTTTTCTGCAGAATAGTGTGGATTTCTGCAAATGCAATCTCATTTTCAAGGATTATTGTGTTTCTACATTTTAAATAAAAAGGAAAATTCCACCTCTCGTGTGCTCACTCCATGTCATAAATGGTGTTAAGGCTCTTTTTATATTGATTGTGTGTCATGAAATACTCGTTATCATGCTGTAATTCCTGCTTTAGGGATAAGATGCAGGAGGATGAGGTTCAGATGTTATGCAATTTGCCTGTGTTAGCTAGGGCAGGGCTGAGTCATGTTTCCCATGTTAGGTCTGTTTAATGCCAAAGTCTGAATTTTCCATGAGTTAACTCTATTTATAGAGACTTAAAGTTCACATTTTTAACAACGGATTGCACTAGTAGATAATTCACCCTATTAAATAAATTTTATAAATATCTATCATTTTTTAGACATGGTGACATCAACTGGGAACACATCCTGGAGTAAAGACTTTAATATCACCTTTGGGACGATCACAGGTCACTGGAAATGGCTGACTGGTGAACAAATATTGTAATACACTGAATGTACTGAGAACTAATATATGATCAAAGTATTGTAGGGGTGTCAAAATTTGGACAAAGCTTTTTTAAAAATCCTCAACGGAAGACATGTTTATTGATTTTAGAAAAAGAGGAAAGGAGGGAGAGGGAGGGAGAAGAAGAGAAACAGTGATGCGAGGCAGACATGGATTGGCCGCACCCGTGCGCACTCTGACCAGGGATAGAACACACAACGTAAGTAGGTGCCCTGACTGGGGATCGAACCTGCAACCTTTTGGTGTATGGGATGATGCTCCGATCAACTGAGCCACCTGGCTAGGGCTAAAATTTGGACAAAGGTTTACAGACAAGACCAGCCTATTTAATAGGGCATCCCCAAAACCTTCGACTTTTTGTGTTTTGATGATATATTCAGGGGCAGAGATCATTTGATAGGATAATCTTAGTATATTTTAGGGAATAATTGGTTTCTGATATATGTTATTAAATGAATAAATGACTGAACAAGTAAATCTATATGGTTATAGTTCTAGCAATTATTTGAGAGGTAAATCATGCAGTAATATAAGTTAATTATAATTATAATTATCCATATGCCTGGTTTACCCTAAAATAATAACTCGGATAAGATCTTTTAAAGATATCTGATTAATATCTAAATACAAGTAGCTCTTAATATGCTAATTAGATGTCAATTGTTCTGCAAACATAAATACAAACATTTTTAATGATAATTGAAATTGATGTGATTATTAATTCTAGTTTTCAAACACGTTAATTGCTTCAGCTGAGGAAAACTCAGGTCCAAGATTCAAGAGGTCCCATTAACCCATCTTCACTTGCTGATAATGTGCTTCCTATAAGATGGGCCAGTTTTGAGGGTATTTATCGTTTGCTGCTGGATATGTTTAATGACTTGTTTCTGGAAGAGGTAACTGAGTAGATGACCACCTAGAGAATAAAGAGTTTTGGAGGAAGTAAAATAAAAGGTAATTGAGCAAAGGAGTTTTAAATCTACTATCAATAAAACCCTCATTATAGAAGAACGATAGCTTTTATGCATCTTTTCACGGCCTCAAGGTGAAACTGATCGTATTTCTAACTCCACATTTCCAATCGGAATTAGCCGTTTGCTTTTCTGAGCTTTCAGGGCAGATCATTCTGGGCTCAGACACAGGCTAGTCAGATCCCATCTCCCGAGTCTTTCCTGGTCTCAGAAACCTCAGCCAACTTACATTCTTCAGTGAGGAAAAAAGATATTTGAATTATATGCTTTTAAGTAGGTACCTCAATCTTACATAGGGGAAGGAAATGTCCTTTATTAAAAGAGGTTTCTTCCCCTAGCTCTCTTTAATATCAAATAAAACTTAGTTCTAACCATGACTATGTTACCGATCGCACCAAACATAAAAGGACCTTCTGAATGGATTAGCAAGCCCCGCCTACTGTTTTCATACAGTTGTAAGATTATAACCCCCCCTTTCCTTTTGTGTGTGTGTGCCAGCATCCTTCGGCTGTCCAAGTCTGAATTTCCAGCAAAGACAGTATCCTTACTTTACTCCTTTTTTGTTCAGTTTTTCAAAGAGCCATATAGGTGAGAGCTTACATTGGAATTCTGCAGAAGAAAACCTGTCTCAGCTATCTATTATGTGTGAAATTAGGTGAGATAAAATAACGTCTTGAAACAACATTTACCCATCTATGAAGTGAAGATGATACTAGCCTTAACTCATAGTCATGATAGGATTAATGGGTGTTCATAAAGTCCTTCTTCCAAAATTTAGTACATAATAATAAAGGTTAACACTTAATTAACCTCTACTATATTCCATACCCAGTACTAATTGCTTGACCTGTGTCAAAGAAAAATGTAGTCCCCTCAACATTTTCTAGACGAGGAAACTACAGCAGGTAGGAGTTCGATGGCTTGTCCAAAGTCGTAACGGTAGCAAGGGGCAGAAATAAGGCTCAGTTTCAAAGGCTTTGGCCCCAGATTCTTGTTTTTCCCCTCATATGCCCTATTGCTTTTAAGAGTGTCACTGGTCTATGTACTTACAACAATTAATTATCGGTTTTTCCTCCAACATCTCCAACAGGACTCTTTCTATTATAACTGCTGTATTATAACAGAAATGGAATAGTGAGGCTTGCAAAGGTAGTTACTGCCTTATGTCTATTGAAGGACACAGTTATAATCTGAACTCAGGTCTGGGTCTCCATCTGTCCAATTCCAACAAACTGTATGCTACCCAATTTCAAACCCCAGAAGAGCCTTGAATTAAATTTTGAATCAGACATAGTACTAGAATAGCATCTAATGTACCTACTTATGTCAAATAAAAATACTATATTTTAATGATCTTAAAGTTATTTTTATTTTGCATTGGAATCTTTTTTATATAGGGCATTTTGCTGTTTTTCCTCTACCGGAAAGGTACATAACTATGGAATCCAATGAAGAGTTTTATTTCCACATACTGATAACTTAAAGTCAAGCACACATATTGTACTCACAGAGAGTACCTAATGGAAAGCACATGCAGTTGTCCCAGATAAATGGATACAGATGTTTTTGCTCCAAGAAAGTAACTGAGGACTTCATTGTTTCTGGCTCCCTCTACCTAGGTGCATCCTTTACTGCTTCTCCTGGTTCAGCCAGTTGACCTACTTGCTCCATGCGGACACGGCCGCAGTCAGCATGCGGCACCATAATAATTCTTCTAGCCCTTTTCTCAGGCGCTCACAATTACTTCGCAATACGCTTTGTAATTAATTCACTATCTCCCTCCTTCTACCTGACCTTTCCTTTCCCAGGAGTTAATTCACTTTACTACTTAGTTAGTGGATTCATAATTCACATCTACCCCTAACCCCGCCAACAAATAAAGTGCTTCTTTCCCTAGATAAAAGCACTTCAAACATTATTTTACAAGAAGTTTCATCATGTGGCCAAGAGAACTGACTGCCTTAAAACTTTAAAAGAGTGTCCTAAACATATTTAACTATTGTTAACATTATCATGTTAACATTGTGTTTACATTAACATTAATGTTATATTTAACGTTAGCACTATCTCTTAGAAGTGACATACAGTTCTGTGTGCCATTGGTGTTGAGTATGAAAATGCCTACATTAGGCATTTTCTCATGCTCTCCATCTACCCTTCACAGACACTTGGTGAAACACTAATTATTGTGCCTGTTTTACTGATGAAGGTGAGAGAAGTTAAGCTGCCTAGTTAGTGTAGCAGGTGCTGTGGGAGCCCCACCCACATCCACTTGATACTCATGGTGCCACAGGTGCTGATGGGGTCATACCGTATCCCCCAACCTGAGGGATTTTTCTCAATCTGTTCATTGGGTAAGACCAGTGCCAAGGAATTAAGGGTCTCAGGAGTATGACTGAGACACAGACATTGATAGAGGATGAAAAAAAATCCAACTTCTTTCCCTTTGGAGGGACGTTGCTGAGGCATGTTCTCCACTGTCTCTTGAGAGTTTCCCAGTGGGATGGAGACTCAGCTGCAGTTAACCATAACCTGCTGAATAATAACATTTTTCGCTGACTCCTCCTTCCCAATTTCTCTTGATCACATTCCTATCGGTGCCTCCTGAATCTCCTTTGCTCAAATCCTTGTCTTAGTGTCGGCTTCCAATAAACCCCAGTCTAAGACAGCAACTAAAAGGCAGAACTCGGATGCAAATCCAGGTCCGCCTGCCAACAAAACCCACCTCCTCCAGAGTTCCCCCGTGAAAGTTCGGTACCTGTGGACTGGAGCTTCTCCAAGTGGCACGGAATTGGCTTAAGAATAAATGCTGCCACCTGAGAAAGTACTGGATAAAGTACCTCCTGATAAGGAAATGACATCTTGAATTATTGTTATTTTTTTAATTGTGCTTGTGTCAGATTCTTGTCGTTAAGTAAGTAAGTAAGTAAGTAAGTAAATAAATAACTAAATGCAAATATCCTCCCCTTAAGCAGACACTGAAAGGGCTGTCATGGACAATGTAAGGGGGATACAAATCTAGTTCCTGATTTCTCATTTTCTTAGGTAACCTCTGTGGGGATGCTCTCAGATGTGTGCATCTGAGGCCAACAAAGCCTTAGTCACTCTCCACTGTGCACTGAAGCCCGGAACCCAAGAGGAAATGGACCTGCTGGACTATTTAAAGAAGAACTGAGCCAGCAGCAATGAAACCTCACTAACATTGCTAAAGGAACATTCACTGGAAGCCAACATTGCTGTTAAACTCTATGAGTTTGGTGGCAAAATACAGACATGCAAGTATGTAGACACAGCAACGCAGAAACAGAAATAGAGATATAGGGAGTTGAGGGTTTTTTTTTTCTTTTCTTGTTAGTCATTCAGAACTGAGGACCTGCTCTCACAAGTTTCAAATTACATTTTAAGAAACATCTTCAGGGCATATTTAAAATAGATAATCCAAAGAATAACAGATAATAACATTATCTCTGAAGAATAATATAACCAAAGACACTGAAATTGAGAACAGGCTGAAAGTCACCAGAGGGGAGAGGGGAGGGAATTTCAGGGGAAAAGGGGAAGGGTTTACAGGAACAAGTATAAAGGACACATGGACAAAAACTATGGGGGGTGGAAATGGGAGGGAGGCGGGGAGGGCTGGGGTGGTGGGTTGGGGTGGGAGTAAAAGACAGAAAACTGTACAAGATCAACAATTAAAGTAAAAGTTGAAAAAAAAGGAATATCTGTATCCTAACTGTACGTTTTTCAACATCTAATATGCTTAGACTATGGGAGGGCACTTAGATAAGGAGAAGATTCAGGGATCCTGTTTTAATTGAGTCAAAGAGAGAGAGGAAAAAATGGTAGGCTTCTCCGAGCTACGTGGAGAAGCAGTTTGGGCAGAAACAGACTGTGGAAGAAGGAAGAGTTATGATGTGCTGAGCCTGGGGGTGATGAGTCTGCAAGGAAGAACATAAGACTCTTGGCCTCAGATTCGAAAGGATTTGAGAGGTAGAAGTACAAAGTAATGGTTGAAAAGATGGATTTGAAGACAAAAATCCCAAATTTAAAGTTTGGCACTGTCATTTATATACAATCTGTATAGCCTTGATCAAATTTGCTAACCTCTCTGCATTCACTGTATTTGAAAATAGATATAATAATAATCTTATAAGCAAGACCCTAAAAAAGTAAGTGATTCTTAAAAACTTCTTCCTTTTATCATTTTTCCTTGTGGATAATCAGACTCATTCACTATCATGCTATAATTAAAATTATTATTAATCTTAACAGTAATAATTAATGTTATATTTTATAATATGGTTTCATTTAGACTAAAGGATGTATCTTATTCCATATGAAAGTAAAACAGCATTAACCAGAGAAGGAATATGTTACAATCTTACAGAGCATATGCTCTGTGTTAAAATGTTCTCAATAGATCTGGGCCAGCTAGTAAACTGAAAAATGATCTGATAGCTACAAGAGCTGATACATGAGATTTTCAGCGAAAATTTAAGGAAAAGAAAGTAGAATTAAATGACATGTATTTAACTGACGTCGTATATGGAAAGATCAGTAAGCTTCATATGCCTTTAATATAACCTTTACCATTTTTTGTTGTTTGTTTGGGGTGGTAAAGGAAATATACAATTAAAATATTCTGAAAAGAGAATAGCAGTTCATATTTTATTCCCTTTATTTTTTCTGCATTAGAACACACATACATACTTTATAATAAAAAGCGTTTCTCATATCTGAGTAATGGACAGTCTGTGCCAAAGAGGAAAAATAATTTTCCCAAATCACTAAAAATATTGCCTTTGGATCCCAGGAACTGAATGTTTGAGGAACAATGCCTTGAGAAAGTTAAATCTTATCAGATTAAATTATTTTCACCCGTAACTTATGACTATGTAAGAAATGCTCTACATTTATAGCCACCAACTAATTATTTTAGGTAGTTGTTAGGTAGTCACAAAATTAACACACACACTCACACACAAGCTTCTCATAGAATGTAAAAACCATCCTATGTTGAATATTTTCTTGTTTTCATTATTTAAAAATAATACACAAGATTAAACAATTTTCTCACAAATTTCTATTTTTACACTGTTTCTATAAAATATTCCCATAGTAATACAAACATATGATTTAAAGACCGACATATTTACCTTACGGAGTCATGGCTAGTGCTGGTTGTTCCGATCTCTGGTGTCATACCTTTTTTCTTTAGGTCCTAAGGCCAAACTGTTGTAATTATCAAGTGTCAAAAGTAAACAACTCAGTGTGCAGTGTTCAAAGTAGTCATTTCTGTTTCTGAGGAAGGACCCAAAGAAATCCAGGATTATCTTCTGGAGGATGGGCCCCTTATAACACAGGTTTCCACCACTTGGTGAATGTTCTAGGAATCATCTGTATCAATGTACCAGCTGGTATTGTCGCGAGAGGCTGCGTTTGGCTTCAATGAATTTGGGGAGGTCCCTCTCAAATCTTAGAGGTCAATAAACCTCAATACCCTCTTGGAGGCTTCAAGACCAGAGCGCTCCAGACTTGAACACCCTGGCTCAGTGGTTCTTCATGACACCCAACTCACAATTTCAGGAGTTCTGTAACTCTGGATGAAATTGTTTTGCAAGAGCTCTCCTAATGCTCCTAAGTCACATGCTAGGATTGACTTCCTTAGGACCCTCTCAAGTACCTGTTCAGTCTTTTACTGAACATCATGCCAGAGGCTGAGATCACTAAATAGCCACTTCAGATTTATCCCTTTAGGCTCCTGGCTTCGAAATTGTGATCACTGGCATGTAGAACAATTTTTGAAATGAATTTCTAGTGGAAATCCTGGGATCAAGTCCTGGCTCTGCCACTAAATAGCTATTTGAGGTTGAGCAAATCTCCGCTTCAAAAAGCCCTGGCTTCCATATTTGGGACATGGGAGTAATTAAAAGCTATGCCTACCCTATGAAATTTTACAAATATCAACATACTGTTAGGTCCTTAACAACAAAGAACAGGTCGAGTTCATCTCTGAATCACCAGTGCCAAGTTACTGCCATTACAAATCTTTAAAGTTAGCTTTACTGGCAATTACTTAAAAAAATACATATTACCATTATATATGCCAGGTATTGTTTAAGGCATTGAAGATATAACAAGGAACAAAAGGGAAAAATAGCACAGCCCTAATGGAATTACTTTTCAGCTTTCTAGTGAGAGATCTTTTTAAAGAGAGAGGAGCATTCACTATATGTATTTGAGCATAATAGCAGGGAATATAATAGACAGAATACAGGAGGGCAAAAGTAGGTTTACAAGTTGTGAGCACATGAAACACAAAGTTTCTACTTTTATCATTATTTATTCATATAGACAACTGTAAACCTAGTTTTGCCTAATATATATTATGTATTAGATAACATATTTATAGATAAGTCTGTTGGATTGTAATAGGTAATTTTTATATTAAATAATATTTAATTGCAATAAATTTGTTAAGTATAGAAAATTTATGGTAATATCTTCTAGTTGGAAAAATCCTAGGTAGTTCACCTTCTAAACATTCATCATTTTTATTAGCAATTATCTTCACATACCAAGGAATTCATTATTTCAATATTTAACATGTCTTTAAGGTAATTCCATTTTCTTCTTCTTTTTTTAAAGATCGTATTTATTTATTTTCAGAGAGAGGAGAAGGGAGGGGGAAAGAAAGGGAGAGAAATATCGATGTGAGAGAAAAACACTGATCAGTTGGCTCTTGCAGGCCCTCAGCCTGGGACCTGGCCCCAACCCGGGTATGAGCCGTGACCAGAGTCAAACCGGTGACCTTTTGGTTTGCAGGATGACACACAACCCAGTGAGCTGCGCCAGCCAGGACAATTCTCTTTCCTTCTCATCTTTTTTTCTTTCTTTTAAAAAAGATTTTATTTTATTTTTAGACAGAGGGGAAGCAAGGGAGAAAGAGAGGGAGAGAAATATTAATATGTGGTTGCCTCGAGCATGCCCCCTACTGGGGACCTGGCCTGCTATCCAGGCACATGCCCTGACTGGGAATCATACCAGTGACCCTTTGGTTCGCAGACCAGCGCTCAATACACTGAGCCACACCAGCCAGGGCTCTTTTTTCTTCCAGTGAAATTGAAATTTAATGGAAAATGTTGTACAGAAGATGTCCTTCATATTTCTGTTAGCTGTGCTCATGGAGGTGGAAGAAAGATATTTTTAGGGGGGGAAAAAAGTACCACTATGGCCTTGTATTTAAATGGCCATAACTGGAAAACAATGTAATACGGTGTGTGTGTATACTGGTATGTATATGTATATGTATATGTATATGTATATGTATATGTATATGTATATGTATATAGACAGTAGATATGATTAAACGATATGTTTCTTTTAACACAACATATAGAAAAAACTGGAAGTTTCAAAGAAAGATTTCAGTTCATAATATTACCACCACCTTCAACCATTGTGTATAAATGTGGGTGCAGGCAAGAAAGTGGAATAGGCCACAGTGGATGCTGTGAGTTCACCAAGAGCCTTTTAAGCATGGAACAACCCCTCACTGGGTTAAGCTGCTATTAATAAGCTAACAGGCTTTTAAATTTTAAAGTCAACCCAGTGGAGCTTCGCATCGTCACCATCTCTGGCTTGTCCAGTTCAAAATTCCCAGCCCTATTAAACGGAACACTGACGGGGTAAAGGTCAGTATTTGGTGCTAGAGAGAAAAGTTCATCCACACAGACAATTCAACACCTATTTACTGAGCACCCACAATGCACCTGGCACTGAGGCTGCAGAGATGAAGAGCGTTGCCCCCAGACTGTAATGAGATAATAGGCAATCAAGACAAAGATTATACAGAAGAGGACTAATGATTAAAAAGCCAGAGAAACGTGGAATTGAGCCCACGACCCGCCATGTATTAATATGGGATCTGGACTATTTTCTCTGTTTCTCAAAGCTTCAGGTTTGCCAAAAGAATGAAGGCACAAGCATTCGCAGGCTGTTGGACTGAGCAGATTCAGGGAAAGCTCTATTTGTCTAAGTCTGCTTTTCTGATGAATTTCCAGCATGAGTCTTGAAGTAGCACCATTTAGAGAGAAACACTGCATTCTACGCTTCATTAGTCAGAAAACCTAAAATCATTATATATTAGCAAAAAGAAACCAAGTGATTTTCCCCAGGACCTCCAGCTATGCACAATGCATTGATTTGCTATGTGTTAACTCATCACTCAGAAATACAGTGGACCTACTGAAGGCTGACACGGGTGATGGCAGGAGAAAGGCCGTCGCATCTTCAGGCTTCGAGAAAGGCACATATTGAACACGGCTATCCCATGTAACACAAACAAAAGCCCTAAAATAAGTGTGGTTTTATTAGAAATAACAAATTTAACAGACTACATCCAATTTCTGTCCATTACTTAATTACAATGTAGAATGATGTGAAAATTTACTGGCCTGTTCTATAATCAGCATTTTATCTTAAAATGGAGTATTAAAACTGTAAAATTACATAATCACAGTCAAAAGCTTTTATATCAGTATTTACATATATGTGTATGTACATACATCTGCAATACATATATACATATATTTTGTATATATAGAAATTTTTTTCTGTGGAAGTTACCATAGTATTTGGCACATAATAGGCATTCAAATAAGTTTTGAATGAATGCATATATTTACTAAAGGTTGTAGTTAAACATTTCACTCAATTCTCACTCCCAACAAGCAATTTTAGTTTTGGTACACAGGCAGAAGAATATTTAATCTACTGATTGCTTTCTTGTGCCAGAGGAATTAGTCCTTTCTATGTCATTAGGCTAGAAGTTCATCTTGGAAATACATTAAATCTGAAGATACTTGAGTAGTTGATAAAATATTAGGTTAATGTTAATTTTACAGATAAAAAAACGGAGGCTTTTATAAGTTTGGTAATGAAAGTCACAGAATTGTACTGGAGGACAAATCTCCCCACCAGCTTTTTGACACAGATGGCGACGCAAAGGCCAGGAAGTGTTGGCATCCGAGTTTTCCACGGATGGAAAGAATGTCTTAGACATAAAGACAGAAGATGATGTTACTGATGAGTGTGTCAGCTGCAAGGAAAAATACCTCATCGATTACATCTCTATCTATCTGATAAACAGAAATGGAAAGTTTTTCTGTTACCAAGAACACTGTACATTTGAGATTTTAGAAAATCCCCTCTCTATTCCACTTTAAATACTAAAATATTTGTTCCCGAAAAAAATCTGTTTTTTGAGAAGTATATAACAGCTGTACATGTTCTTCAATTCTAATTCTGCGTCAAGCACGCTGCTAAGTGTTTTTGCACACATTCTATCATTTAATTTCCCTTGTAGTCCAATGATATAAGGATTATTACTGCCATTTTACTAAGTAACCAAATAATTTCACAAAATGAGAATCTGATGCTTTACAATAACATGCCTATCATCATGTTGTGGCAAAATGGAGGACTGGGGTTTGAACCAAGGTAGTTGGACTCCAAAACCTGTAGACTCTTTTTTTTTTCCTTTTAATCGAGAATGCTTCATTGTCTCCCAGCATGCACTTGTAATCAGTGGTCTCAGAAGGAACTGTGGGATTTTGTTGCTTTTGTTGATTAAGTGTGTTTGTGCTATAATAGGGCAAATCAAAAAGGAAAGGGGTAGCTGGACATATAGCTAAGGCATATCACCAAGAAAATTCTGTTAACTCACCAAGTGTCAGAGGGTCCAGGAACACAAAAGCACTTGTCTGTGGCCATAATGTTTTTATCAATGTAGCAAGAAGGAGACATCAAATACTCCTGTATCTTAGAAAGAATAAACCTTGAAGTGAGCAGGGAGTTTTCAGAGCCTAATTTATGTATCCAAGAATTTAATGCATCCCTCCCCTCCACTTTAAGATATTGGGATTTGTTAGTGGGAACTTTCTCCTGAGATTCTAGAGAAAGCTGCTTTGAGAGCTCTTCAGGCCAAGACTTCTATGAGTGCCTAAGGCAGCTGTCAACTCCAAGTTAAAGAGCTTGAACAAGGTTCTGACCCTGAGCGTTTCAGGTAGGTATGCGAGTGTCTCTTGAAACCTAAGAAACGGAGAGGGGAGAACATATGCAATGACCCGGGCACCAGACTCTGGGTACCGCTTGCTGGGAGCAGCCACAGTACTGGAAGTGGAGCCTACGGACAGTCGGAGGAAAGTTATTTAGGTTCATGTCACTATTCGCTATAGGCTGTGCTTATCTTGCTGAGAAATTCTGTGTCCTGCTACATTCGCTATAATGACCATTTTGACACTTTCTGTTCACTCATTTCAAATATTCTTTTTCTCGAAATTAATCAAGACATTTCTTTCATGCACTGCATTACCACTGAAACCCAGTGGGATTCCGATGCTGAAATCCCATATTACAGAAAATTCAAAAACATTATCCACCTGTGATCACGAGACCTATTTCTGCTCTGGCTCTATTTAGATGTTCACAGTTCTCCTTTAATAACCTGATGCACTTCTCTCCCCAAATCATCCTGCTTCTCACACCCTTGATTGTAAAATGGTCTTTTCCTTTAATTGGCATTTATACCAACTGCAGCCAATTCTCGGTCTTCCCTTAGGCAGTTGATTTCAACATACATTTCAATTATAGTGCTTAAAGCTATTCCAAGAATGTGAACTATTGGCTGCCCCTATTAACCACTGGATGCAAACATAAAGTTCCGGAATATAAAGTTGGTCCTTCTTCATCTTCTGCTTTCCCAATAAAATGTCAGAAGTCCCCTCGAAGCTTCTCTGTCTCTCCCACTGTGTGTTGACTCTCACTTTGTGTTGTGCTTCTCTGAGCCCTAGAGTAGTCCCCAAATTCTTAACGGGTAAAACAAGAGCTTTTAGGTCCAGCCTTGTTTTGCAAAAGGCCCATTCTCCCCACTGTATAGTGTTTGATTCTATAAATATTGTTTTTGCTTCATTTTCATCATTTTTTCAATGATCATATCTTTAGATTTCCTGTTAAACTATTTTTATATCTATCTCAGTGGGTGCTAAAAAGAAAAAAAGAAAAAATAGTCTCATGGTGGGCAGCATAAAATTATAAGACACAGCCAGACAGCATTCTGTTTTAATACCTTTGTAGAATGTGTTTCATAGTGGCTGCTGCACAACAGTGCATGCAAAAGTCCCAAAGCCAGGAGCACATGGGTCAGCAATAATTTCATGGAAGCAGTCCCATCCTGGTATGTGCAGAGTCTTACATTACTTTATCAAGCTGTCCTTGTGTAATTAGTCTGTCTGCAATGCCTGGTGTACAAATTAAGCATCTAATTTATCTTGACTCGCCTCTGGATCACTTCATCAGGCCATCCTGCCTGTGTGGCTCTTCAGTGAATGCCAAGTGCAGAGAAGGACCCTCTGGCAACAGCGAATGAGAAGAAACAGAAACTCCCTCCGAGGTCAGAGGCAATTTCAAATTTACTCATCAATGACACCCGGGCGTCGTATGTGCTGCTGCTTCCAATGACAGCAATTTTCACGAGAGGCATAACTGATGTCCCTGGTGGCAGGTTACTTTGCATCATGGTTGGTAAATAATAAATAACTATAACGCAGGCTGTAAAGTCAGGCTTACTAAGTGAAGTCAAATTAAAAGTAAAAATTTCCTCCCAATTCAACGCCATTTCTCATAAGCCACTTATCAATACTGCGGCAATCTGTACAACTGTGAGAGACAAGTTACACAGCTATTCAATCCTGATAAAAACAAAATAACTCCTGTAGCCATAATCGTTCCTCAAGAGCATTTAATTTGTTGGCTCTTGCATTATTGCTATCAAAACAAAATCCGGCAGCTTTATTGGAATACATAAATCTCTTTGATTTAAGGGTACTTTATCTCTCTTTTCCTCAGATGAATCTGAAATGGTACAGAGTTAAATTTTTATGGAGTGATTTCTGGGGGGAAAGGCTGACATCATTTTCTGCATAGGACACTGTGTTCTGCTGATAGCTTAGAAAGTTTGGAGAAAATGTTTAGCTCACTAGATAGTTTTTGTCAGAGTGTATTCTCTCTTCTCCAGCTGGGAATGCACGCCCAGCAGAGAATGTGTTCCCTTTCATGTATGAAAGTAAAGACAAGGCACATTCAGTCTGCATGTGTGACCTCCCTTCCATCTGGATGGATGTACAGCAAGTGAGCCAGAGTCCTGGGTTCAGGAAATAATACTCTTCACACCACCATTATGTAACTTTCTTTCTACTATGAGGACTCATTCTGCTTTCAAAAACATCCCATGAAAGTACGTGACCGCCATGTTGTTTTGCGGTGAATGCATGAGGAGGTCTGTTTTTCTAACTTTTCTAGAAGATGCGTGATTCAAGGGCCACTGATCTGAGGGTCCATGGCTCGGCCAGCTGATAGGGACTTCAGAAGACACTACATTTTACCCCTGGAATTATCTGATGTACATTAATATAGCAATCCCTCGTGCTATTTTAATTTTTGGAAATGTAGTTTTTTTTTTACAAAGAACAGAAAAATAGTCTGGCTCTAAATATACCCTAATTACAAGTGCACTGGTTGGATGTTTGCAACCATAGGACAGAGAAGATGTTTCTGAATTAAAATGTGCTCGTATTTATACTGTTTGACCTTAAAATAATAAAAGCTTCCCTTTCTGGAGTAAGGTTACATAGAATTGTAGTATATGTGGAAGGGATGAAAGCATGTCGAGGTGATTTGGGGTTATAGGCAGTCAGAAGGCGGTCAATTCTTTTCCATTCCTGACAAAGAACAGCTGTCACCATGGCTATCATCACCTTATCAAAATGCAAAAATGTCGAAGCTGCCTTGGAGTCAGCAGCTGGAATCAAAGAACGGTGAGTTAGAAGAAGCGTTTTAAATCTGTAAGTCTCAGGATCTGCTGTGAAAACGGGACCCATGACAGTCAAGGACCTCCCCAAGGCCGTGCAATCAGTTTCCAGTAAAAGGAAGACTAAAACCTTAGACTTCTGTCTCTTTCATTTTATCTTGTGCTTTGCACTTACTCATTTGTAGGTCAGGCACCAGAATAGATTCAAAGGTAAGCGAAAACAGCTATGATCTGTGTTCTAGTGGGCTCGAGTCTATTGTGGGAGTCAAATATTAGTCAAATAATCATTTGCATAGAAAAGTAATTTGTACAGAATGCCAGAGAAGAAATGTATAAAGAGAGATGCTATTAATTCAGGATTATGGAAGAAAAAGCAGAGCATAATCATCAATAGTTTGTGTTTTTGTCCTAGAATTCCTTGTAAGCATCTCAGGCAGAGCCTCAGCCACCAAGCCTTCTGTGACTTTCTAAAGGTGATTTAGGGACAATATTCTCAACCGTCTCATTTGCATATTTCCTCCACTACCAGTGTGGACTGAAATGATCTGCCTTGTCCATTACAGTATGAGCTTATCAATGGCAAATGATTGGATCTTTCTCATTATTTGATCTTTTTACAGTACCAGGATCACATTTTTATGTTCAGGTAGGAAGAAAAAAAAAATAATGAACAGTAGACAGGAAGAGGAAAAAGTTGTCGGAAGCAGACAGTGAGTTTCACAACACGTTCCTTGGCTCATCTAATGTCAGCACATCCGTGGCGGACAACAGTTTGCAAACTCCCAACATTCCATCTTGAGACACCCTGTGACTACTCTTAGGCCTTCACCAATCAAGCAACTGCTCTGGTGCGACAGGCACAGCCTAACACTGCTCGTGGGGTAAAGAGGTGGTTTCTTAACACCTTCTAAGGGTAACTCACAACCAATAAGCTACAGAAGCTATTTGATAAGTGCCTCGTATTTTGACCATGTGAAGCAACATTCTGAGGGACATACTACATGGTTCCATAATGGGTTCTCAACAGTCCTGAGCCACAGTTTTCATGATGGTCAAGTTGCTCAATCACGCACCCTTTACTGGTTCTCTTTCCTTGCATTGATCAGTCTCTATTCCTTTCTTCTTCTTCCTGAGATAATGTTCCACAAAATGACTTGCACCCAAGTCTGTTTCTCAGGCACTGGGGGGTAGGAGAGGTGGGGGGAGGAACCACATAAGATAGTGTTTTAAGTGAGAAAAGGCAGTAATTAATATCAGATCCTGCAGAGGGTTCAAGTAAGTCTATTATTAAGAGAATAATTAGCATTGATTGGATGCTAATATTTCAAAGCACAGGTTAAACTGCATTGTTGAGAGACTGTAACACAAATGGTATAGATTGAGACATAAGGAATTATATGTAATTAGAGTCTACAGTTGGTTCTCAATCTTTACTGAATCAAATATTACAAAGGTTTAATTAAGCCTTACTGGTATTCCAGACCTCCAAATGAGAATTTTCCAGGGTGGGTATCTGGCATATATGTCTTAATACAAAACAAAAACAAATGAGTGAATATTTCTATAAGAGATTCTGATGTGCAACAGGATTAATACACACTTGGGTAGCTTTCACTAAAAAAAAAAAAAAAGTTTTCTGGGAGAAATATACTAGAGACCATGGTATACAGTAAGAAAAAAAATTAAAGTAAGATCTACAGTAAAATACTCTTTATGTAAATTAAAATACATGCATATAAATGAGTTTAACAAGTATATATTGGAAAAGTATATACAGCAAACATTGAGAATCACTGTCAGTAAAAGAGAAGAAGGAACAGGGAAGAAAATTGACCAAACCAGATAGGGGTCTTGCACAGACCAGTACAATGTTGTACCAAAAACTAATGAGTATGGTTAACTCATCATTTTACTATCAACGGTCCCCTCCCGAAAATATCTGTTGAAAACTGGAAAGATATATTTATCACATTTATGTCAGACAGTTTACGTATGTGGTCATACATGGACACATGCACATTAAAAACGGAAAATTGGAAATCCGTAGCCCAGTGGGCTACCATGGCAAAATGACCGTTGTCGATAATCAATAATTAGGATAAGACCTAATCATCCTCTGGCTATCCAAGGTAATCATGTATATTGATAGTTAGTCCCTGCTCTTCTTTGAAGTAAACCAGTGGGAGCCTGAGCTAATGCAGAGCCAAGACGAAACAGACAAGAAAAGATGGTAAGGTCAAATAAACCAAGTGAGTACACTTCTCCGGAAAGGATCTGATACCACAACGATGTAGTAAGACAGGTGGGATGGAATACACTGTTCTGCGTGGGAGGTTTCCAGAACAGACAGTGCCATCCAGGATAGAGAATACAGTGATGTAGACTCCTGAGTACTTGAGCTTAGTATCTACTCGGAATTTACAATCCATTCCTTCCTTCCCCAAGTTTAGGGAGTGAAACAGAGAGTGTCACATTTGAGTAAGAGAATTTATTCTCGTATCTGGTAACTTACATGGCTTCCTACCTACTCTATGAATAATTATATTTTTAACAACATTACCTTTCTCTTGGCCAAAATGAGGACTACAATTACCAAAGTAAAAACCTCTTCAGTATTTCAACTGGCTGTGAGTAGCTGTAGCATGATAAAAATCATAAAGATGGTTATATACTATTTTCAGAAATAGGTATTTCATATACAGAATTATATTATGTATGTAGTTAAATAAATAGATAACTCCTCTCATTTCATTAGACTACCCTCCTTTTTGGTTTTGGCTAATAGTTTAGAAATATTTTTTAACAAATAGGAAAAGGGTAAAGAAGTTTAAATACTAGTTAATTTATTTGGACCCACATAGTTTCCACTTACAGTATTCACATGCAGCCCACACTCTTAAACTTATCATCTCCAAAATTTGTACATATTTTAACCATTTTAAAAATGGTTTCAGAGGAATACTTACCATTGTGTTTTCTTAAAAAGATTATTACATTCAAAATTATTTAAGTACCCAGATTCTCAGCTAAGATTCCAAATAATGGTTTGATACCTTTTCTCAATCTCAGAATAGCACTGACTACTAATGTGAAATTATCTGGATCCAATTTTGAACAAATAAAAGTACAAGGGTTTCCACAGATGGAGCCATTTTTCTACCACCCACATTTCTAAGAAATATGAACTATGACATGCTAACTTTATTATAAAGTTACTCTAAAATAATATGTGATAATTGCACTTTTAATTTTAACTGAATGTGGTAATGAAATAAGACAGTTTTATACAATATAATTCAATTATAAGGAGGATTTGGTTGTTTGGGAATATTTTGCTTTGAGTCTCTTTCTGTTACTAGTTCAAGTGTACAGCAGTTGATCTCGTACATTACCCTAAAGCCAAGTCAAATATCGAGATGTGCACAGTCGATTTCTTAGGACCTTTATAGTATCCAAGCACAATATGGCAATTTAGGCCGTGTGTTACAGTTCACAGAAAGCCACTGCTTTGTGCAGCACCAACAACACTAAGGGGCGGGGGAAGTGCCACATCAGTCGCAATTAAACCAGGCTACCATGCGTAGCTTAACATTAAACAGAGCCATGTGTAGAATTCTGCAGAGAAAGCAAAAAAGAAGTGACTGTGAAATATGCTGATTTGGCTACAAAGGAGTTGGGTCAATTTTCACACGCACAACAGCTTCCCTTAGCTAAGAACTTAAGAGTTGCAATTCCTCCGAAACATATTATCTTGTGGCTCATCTACCGGGGAAGAAATGACTCAGACTGTGACACTTAGCTAGGTTCTGGTTCACAGAGGCTGCTTGACCACTCTGGGGCTCAGACCTCTCATCCGAGAGAAATGCCCCATGCGATGTGTCTCACTTAAATGAGATGGAGCCTCAGAAATGCTTAGGAGAGAATTCTGCACATGGCGAGTGCTCAACAACTGTTAGCAATTAATATCCAAAACATTTCAACATAAATAAATAAGAGCTTAGACTCTGCACACACATTTGGGAGGCACTGGGGCTAAGTTTGCAAATTTCCTCAATACTCAGCAAATAGAAAAAAAAGTCTCTTAAAATTTTTCTTTCCCTTAGGCCCTCTGCAATTTGATCTAGCTCTGGTAAAATAAAAGGAAACCCAGAACAATTCTGAGGTTGACATACTGTAGAAATGAATAAAGAAACTACATGCGTTCTAAATTGACAGTGAATATACCTATCTCTCTGATTGCATAAAATGACACTGAATATATTATTTTGTTTAGAATACATTATTATTAAACTACTCTAGTATGGTTTCTTATATAGAATGACCAGATGAATACTGCAATTTTTATGTGTTACATAAAATTTCAATGATTTAGGCTGGTTACTTTCAACGAAAACACATAAGGGATGTCAAAATAAATAAATAAATAATTATAGGAACAATTTATTTTTATTTAGAAAGAATTGCCTTTATTCCCTGAGCTTCCTATCCCTCCCTCACAGTGCTTTCCCCTTGTATTAATGGCAGTTGCCTTAACAGCTTAGCTCCTCTTTACAAAGCCTGAGATATTAAATATACAGATCTTGCCTCATTTAGCCTTTATATCTCCAGGGCCAGAATAATACGTACTAGGAGCTCAGTACTTGTTTGGAAAATGAAAGAGCATGAGAGCTGATGTTACATACATCATGATGCTTCCCAGCGCTTTGCACCGCACTTTGCTGCAGTGGCTCAGAGGAAGTACTGGGACACTAATGGATACTGGTATGGCAGAGAGATGATACAAGAAGCTCTCAATAGAAAATGTGGCTATTTTTATTGGCATGCTAACTAATAACACAGAATCTGTAACATAAAAACGTTATTAAAAAAGAAAAAAAACTGTGAGTTATTAGGAGTATCACTAGTCTAATGGGCTATAAACCTATAATCTTGACAAAGGGTAAAAGGTCTTTCTCCTTGAGCTTTAGGATATATCCTCTAATCTAGGGTGGACATAAAGAGTTACATGGCACTATGGAGAAGGGCACTGTATGGCTTCTCTGTTAAACTAAAGCTTGTAATCAGTAGTAGAACTTGCATAGAGTTCTGACACGCATTTATTAATCTAATGGAAATCACTATTCACATGTTTCCTGAATGAATGAGTCAATAAATTAAGCAATAAATATTTGTCAATTTAATAGTTACTAGGAAATCTACTTGGCTAAGTAGGAGAACACTCCAAAATCTTGAGAAGCTCAGAAATGTTGAATCGCTTGTTCAAGTTTACAAAAATAAAAATTAAGACTCATATCTTAACATCTCAACTTTAAGGGATCCTATGCACTGATACTCCTGAATTGTTGAAAAGTTTTCTATTGCCCAGAAAATTCAGCATCGGTGAGTATTAAAATTCCATCCCTAGTGTTAAAATCAGACAGAGATTTTGAATAATGGCACTGCCCTAGTAATCATGAAGCAACATCCTCCTTGGAGTCAGTCGGTAGATGTTTTTATTAGCAAAAATCAGTGGCAAATCTCCGTCCCCCTGGAGTGGCATTTGGTGCAATCATTTTTTGCTTTAACAAGATGACTTGCATTTTCTAACTTTGTAATCCCCCACTCCCCTCACTTCTTTCTTGACCTTGAAAATGTCTCTGAATATTTTCCCAAGCAGAAATTGCCCCAGGAACAAACAGCCATTGAGACAGAGACAGAGACAGAGACAGTGCTAGGGATAGATTTATACAGAGACTGAGGTAGAGATTATCATTTTAATTGCAGAATTAATAAAGGCATTTCCAAATGTCATGAAAAGGCAGAGATATACACTATGTAAATGTAAGGAGTCTTCAGAAATTTGTTTGAAAATATTTCATTTGTGCTGGAGAAGAGCAACTGAAAATGAGGTCTGTCCGGAAAAAATCCAGCCACGGACAATATAATGAGAATGGTTTGTGTGCCATTCATGTAACCTGGCAGACAAGGAGAGGGGACTGGAATGCATATGAATGAACAATTATGACTTCACTGTACTGGTCAGTGGGGGTGGTAGACGCCATTGGGTGAGCATGTGTACTGTGTGGTTGTCGCATTCAAGATGACTGAGCCACATTCATTGCAGAACAATAAATCTGCATCAAATTTTGCATTAAGCTTGAACATTCCTCCACAGAAACTATTTGGATGATTCAGAAGGCCACAGCTATGGGTGACTGGTGACTGGCAGCTTCGTGATGACAATGCCTACAATCATGCATCCCATATCATGCAGTTTTTTTGTGAAATATCAAATTGCCCAGGTGACTCGGCCCCCTACAATCCAGATTTGGCACCTTGAAACTTCTAGATTTTTCTCAAAACTAGAATTGCCTTTGAAAGGGAAGAGATTTCGGACCGTTGATGAGATTCAGGAAAATACAATGGGGCAGCGATTGGGAGAACTGTATGAGGTCCCGAGGTGCCTACTTTTGAAGGTGGCTGAGGCATCATTGTCCTATGTATAATGTTCCTTGCATCTTCTTCAATAAATGTCTCTATTTTCCATTTTACCTGGCTGGATACATTTGGGACAGACCTCATATAACTTTGACATCTCTTGCACTATTCACTACATTTTTTAAAAAGTACTAGTAATCTTTCCAATTTCAAATGTAAGGCTCTATAGTCATGCTGTGGCAGACTTACAAACCATAGACAGTGTTATAAATCATAGACAGTCTTGTGTCTTTTTCCATTTTATAGGTAAACTGAGTATAAATCTGCATGAACTCAAGTTAGTAAAACACACAGATAATGATTAAGAACATAATGAAGTTGCTATCTCATAATAATGACCTTGGCTCACTTCCAGACAACCCCCAGAACCTCTTCTAAGGGTTGTGATTGCTTTCACTGAGTACTGAAATCATTTTACATAGGGTTGGGAAATAAATTAATTGTAAGGCCAGTATAATGTGTTTGCTCATAATGTCTTGTAGTGCAAATGCTAATTGATTTCTCTGTGACTGCCTCGCTAATAATGATGGTTAATGTTTTTAAATTTCACAAGAGCCATCATTTATATAAGATAACCCACACATATATGATAATAGCTCTGATCAATTTATGCAAAAACACATTTATTAGCTTTGGCTATGGATGCAGAGGAGTGATATCAACATTTGCTAATTTTCCCATCTTTGCCACACATATTGACTTCTATTTGATCCCTGAGTTTCTTATTAATAGATCCTCACTTATTACATAGTCAAACTGTTGCTAATGGCTAAAATGCCTCTGCCAATACCAAAAGTTTAATTTAGAGTTGATATAAATCAATGTGTCAAGTCGCTATGGCTTTTCTAAATGTCAATTTTATTTAGACTTGTAGAAAAAAAATTAGAACGCATAATCTAAGTGACAGAATTGGCATCCTACAGGGTCTACTCTATTCACCATGTGTACCCTTTCTGATACCATAACCCATCCATTTCCTGGTATATCTTCTAGCCTTCTGCCTAGCAAATATATTATTACGCAATTCAGAAATCTCTTAAATAACAGATGTTATTAATGCTTATGTGGCAAGGCACAGTCCTAAGAAGTTGTACGTGGACTCCTTGTGAACCTCGCAATAAGCCGGGGAGGTGGATATGATGATGGGCACATGGTACACACGAAGTAACTGGGACTAAGGGAGACTTGGTAAGTCAGTGCCTGATGGATACAAAGTCCCCCTGGGTCTGGGTAGTGGCTCTGAAAAATAAAGTGATTAATATATAAAGACTGAATATTCGAGTAGATAGTTAATTATATTCTTCTTGTTGCAGAAAGACTCCCTCATTTATGTAAGCTCATCAGTATATATCAATTGGAATTAAATATTTAATATCTACTGTTATTCAGAGGGCTAGTTCATACTCAATGAGTTATGTGTATCACAAAGCTCAAAGCTGTTTTTTGATCTGGACAACTCAAATTCTTTTACTGACCATCACACAGTGCACTGTATTTTTTTTTTCTATTTTTTCCCTTGAAGCCCAATGTCTTCAGTGAAAAAAAGATAATAGCCCCAAACTACTGAGACTGGACCAACTCAATTATTACTCAATACTATGATGAGTGGAAAATAAATGGCTAATAAGAATGGTTAGAAGAAAAATGAATTTGAAAGTAAGAACACTGGCTGCACAAATAGCAGACATTGCCCTGAATAGTCTGGGATAGAAAATACTTTAAATTACGGGCTAAAGTGGGGCACAAAAAATTCAACTTTAAAATCATCTTTGGTGTTATTGAGACTCTGTGCTTTGCAAAGGGATATTACTTGTATCAATGTATAGACATAATTGAGTAGCTGTTTCTCCATTACAAGAAAAATTTCTCAAACTATTTTTAGCAACTCCAATAGGTGGGCATTGACAATTATCATGCTTGAAAACTGAAGAGTCATTTTTACGAGTGGAGGGACCTTATTAGGTATTCTGTAGGAAAACAGAAAAGAAAACTATGTACCACCTTGGGAAAATACTACATATTACATAAACTATATAATGTAGTATATAACACTTCCTATATATAAATACACATATGTATCATGTCTCTATTTGAATCTCATAGCAGCACTAACACTTGAATTTTGTCCATTTTAACAATTAAAATATTTTTATATCCATTTAACAATTAAAAGAAATTAAAAGATAGAGGGACCAACATTTAAATCCAAGATAGCAAATACCATGCTCTTTTCCAAAATACCAGAGAAAATGGATCGCTTATGGTGGGAAGACTGAATTAAATATTTCTAAAGTCACTTCTGACTCTGAGAGTCTATGACTACCCAGTAGAACAGACTCAAACTGTATAGTAACTATAAGTGACCTCCCAGAGAAATTAAAATATATACAGATGAGCATAGATGAGGGGCGGGGTTTTAGGAGTTCTAAATAGGAATGCATTACTTCATTTCAATCACACCATCCACTCTACAATGATGGGCCATCTCCCTTCCCATTCCTTAACCTTAAAAAAGGAAAGGGAAAGGGAAAGGGAAAGGGAAAGGGAAAGGGAAAGGGAAAGGGAAAGGGAAAGGGAAAGGGAAAGGGAAAGGGAAGGAACGGAACGGAAAGGAAAGGAAAGGAAAGGAAAGGAAAGGGGAGGAAAGGGAAGGGAAGGGAAGGGAAGGGAAGGGAAGGGAAGGGAAGGGAAGGGAAGGGAAGGGAAGGGAAGGGGAGGGGAGGGGAGGGGAGGGAAGGGGAGGGGAGGGAAGGGGAGGGGAGGGGAGGGGAGGGGAAGGGAGGGAAGGGGAGGAAAGGAAAGGAAAAAAACCTGCTTCGAAAGTTAATAAAATTGATCTCTTCGAGACGTGCAATTAAACAAATGCCACGGGTCTTCATTTTCTTTAATTTTTCAGTAGGGTTTGCCATTACTGACAACCATTTTCTTGCCCTTAAGATGGCCGGCCATATTAGGTTAGAATAGTAATAAGAGTATGAATGTTATAGTGGTAAAGGATATAGGATATGATTGTTTTACAAATGCCAGCTCAATGTTGCTTCTATCCCTTCTCCTCTCTAGTCGTTCTCATTTTGAAAAGCCAATTAACAGTTCTAAGCCTCAGTTTTGTCTTTGGAAAATGTGAATAACAATAGTACTTACTTTATGAGGTTGTTGCAAAGAATAAATGAAACCACACATTAAGTCGTTTACACAGAGACCAGTTTATATTAAGCCTTTTGCGTATATTAACTCCTTTGTTTGTTTGTAAAAAAAAATAATAGACTGAAAGGAAAGGCAAACTTAAAAATCCCTTAAGACTTTGAAGGAGAAAGATCTGAGATGGAGGGTCGTGCGGATCTCTGTGAGATCATGCGCTGACGCCGTGTCTGGCCCACTGTGGACCACGAGAAAATGTTACACCCTCGCACAGGAAATATGGCCAGAGGCAGGTTTGATGGGCTTGGTGGCGTTATGTGAGCAGAGACGATGGAGAAAGTATTTAGGTAATGATCACTGTTTCTACAGTTTCTCCTATCGCCCGTTGAGCATAAAGGTGTAGTCTCAAAAGACACTTCCACTTTGAGCCTCCACTAAGTTTGATATAATGAGGTGCAGTGTTTTAAATGTTATGTTCATATGTCATCCATCAATTTGCCTTTCAGCAGATTGGCTGTCAGTTGACTGTAATTTAAAGGTGCAAGAAGATTTCTTTTATGAGCGAAAAGATTCATAATTCTTAACGGTTATTATCATAGCAGATCACTCTGAATAAAATCTGGAAATATTTATTGGTACAAAGTAGATATAATCATAAAGATTTTGTGAAGTCATATTGTACAGATGCCTACTTGGTAATATTTATTTAGACTGACTTATCCATCCCATCTATCTCAGTCTATGCCACTGCCTTAATTCAAATATTTATTATTTTCATTTATTTAATGACAACTAACATCCACATTTTTCTTAAAATCTCTTTTTCATCATGCAGTGCATTGCTTCTTTCCTTAAGCAGTGCCAATCACCTCATTCTCTGTGTTTAAATATTATTTGTCTACTGTTTCAAATATCTCTTTCTGCCATTCCAGACTTGTAAATGGTAACCAACAGCCCTACCATTTGGTCTTATTCTTTTATCAAATGCCCACACGAGTCCTGTATTCTAGGTCCACATTGTCCACTATGACAGCCACTAGCCACAAATGGTGTAAAACATTTGAAATATGGCCAGTCCAAATACAGATGTGCTGTAAGTATAAAATATACACTAGATTACAGTGATTTAGCACAAAAAACAGAAGATGTCTAAATAATCATTTTATATTGACTGCCTATTAAAATGTTAATATTTTAGATATATTGGGTTAGATAAAATATATTATTAAAATTAAGTACACATGTTTCTTTTTAATTTTTTAATGGGGCCACTAGAAATTTAAAATTGCATATGCACATCACATAACACTTATTTTAAACTAAGGTCTTTTAGAGAAAAAGAGCTAATAGCTGTAAACCGAAGAAATTTTTTTGTTCCTACTGTTGGGCTTTATAATATTGTCTGAATGCATTAAGCACATATTCACTGGGTGCCTACCAATATTCAGGCACTTTTCTCAAAATATTGGAAATACTGAAGTGATAAGGATGGGCAAGGTCTGTCCCTCTTAGGGTTCACTTTTTATGGCATCTATGGAAAATAAAGCAAGAAACATAATCAGTTTCAAATTGTGATAAGTGGCATGTGAATGAATGATACGATAGATGATTTCTAAGGAGTGGGATTATTTTATAGTTTACCAAAAAAATATCTAGGGACATGTGACATTTGAAGTGGAGATGAGAGGAATAAGCATGTCAAAAACAGTATCTTTCTAATTTCTCTCCCCCACCGCTCTCATGCACACATTTAGTTCTAATGAAAAGGTATGTATTATGATTGATTGGTAATAACTCTTTACAATGGTGTTATTGGCTGTGTCTCCCAGGTTTCAAAAGAGATGAATTGCATACACTGTGTCATGTATTTCTCCAAGCAGACCTATAATTATGCATATCATATAAGGAAATTATTGGAAAAACTATTTAATAACAAATACTTAGTAAGTGAGGTACTGCTCCAAAACTTAAACTCTATGTTGGGCATCAAGAGAGGAAAAGGAATGATCTGGAAATTTAGTCTATATATCCAAAAGTTAAAAATAAAGAAAGAAGGTAGTAAATTGTACCTAGCCTAAAAAGTAATTAGGTCTGCAGACACTTAATAAGTCATATTTTCATTAACATATACATACATGAAATTTTATAATTGCATTCAATTTTTTAATTGATCCCAAATTTAGCCTACTGTCTTTTCATTGGTTTACACCTGGACATCTGGTTGATTCTCAAAACATGTGTGAAGGCAGGTTCTCTGCTTCTGTTTTCCAAAAGAATACACAGATCCATGCAGAATCCACGCCAACAGATGTAAAATAGAAGGAAATCTATGAGTAGTGTGTGCAGGTGAAGGCAGTGGCCTTGGGTCTGTAACACACTGTGGCAGATATGCCCTGATTGACGTTTTCCATTACTCTGGTAATTGTCAGATTTCTCTCAAGGGCAAAATCCAATGACACCGGTTTTTCATGACATGAAGAATTATTGCTGCCATCCCCCCAAAACAGCTCCCCCACTAAACTGCTGGACAGAACTTTCTGGGCAATTAGTTCTACCTTCCCCAGAGAAGCAAAGGTGAGTCACAGAAAATTTGGAAATATTCTTGCATTTTTACGTATTTTGAAATTCACTCATGGCATTTATAATAATTTCTTTTCCCTTGAACACACACTCTTTTCATAAGGTAATAATACTTATTATATTTAATAACATAAACTTCTTTAGTACAACTTACTACATAGTCATACTTCATTGGGGCAGATAAATAAACATTTACAATGTTACTGAAAAGCAATACGCTTACTTTATTCATCTAGCAAACCCTTAGCACCTCAATGTAGCAGACCCTGTGCTGGATAATGGAGACTGTAAGTTATGAGAGGCGTGCCATTGAAGAAGCGAGATAGGGGGGTGTAGGACACGGGAAACATAAACTCATTATGATGCAAAGAAGGGAAATCCTATAAAAATATCACAAGCAAAATATTTTGGAAATATGGAAGATAAATTTATTTATTTGGCCTGGGACATTCTAGGAAAACTTTACTGAGGAGGTAACTAATAGGTTTGCCCTGATACATCAGTAAGAGTTTATCAAGGAAGAGTTTCCTCAAGGGCATTCCAAGGCAGCATTGATATATTGTCAGCTCAAAGGCTGTTTAAAAAACAAACAAGACAAAACAACGATGGCAAATAAATCCATCTGGGTTATTTTGTGAGACTGTTAAGCAAGTCTGATGTACAGTGATGGGGAGTTTAACTGAAAGGGTTCATGAGGTCAAGTTGTTAAGGTTACTATTTATTGTGCATTTCGGCTCTCTAGACACTTTTAGCAGCTATAGCCCTTTGGAATCATAGGTAAATAAGACATGATCATTTTACTTAAGAAACTTTTAGGGAATGTTGTTAAGTTGCTCATTATTGATAACAGCATGTGATTCATATGTCTTAGTACCTAAACGTTGTTCAGAAAGGGGTCATTTCACCAAGATTCAAAAAAGTATTAATATGCCAGTCTCAGATGTCTCCAAATTACATCCCCCCTCTTTTTTTCCTTGAAATTCATGTAACTAAAAGAACAGAAAATCTTTCTGATGCTCTTGTCTATGAACCCCATCTAAGAGCCATTCTGAGCTCTTTATGAACCTGTTATATAAATGAACCAACGATAGCCTCTGTGCATTGGTCCCTAGGTTTTTTATTTCTTCAGTGAAGATTGAGACCCATTAGCTCAAAATCCTGCAGGAACCAAATTCAAATTTGTACACACCCAACGTTTAACACCTGACCTGAAATAAATCAGACAGAAAAAGTCAAGGACCATATGATTTCACTCATACGTGGTGTATAAAACTGAAAGAAACAACGAACAAACAAGATAAACAAAGAAACAAAAATTCGTAGACATGGACAATAGTATGATGATTACCAGAGGGAAGGGGAGTGGGGGTGTGGTAAAGGGAGTCAAAAACATAATAATGGAAGGAGATTTGACTTTGGGTGATGGGCTACAGTGCAACATACAGATGATGTGTAATAGAATTGTATGGTTGAAACCTATATAATTTTATTAACCAATGTCACCCCAATTAACTCAATTAAAAAAAGAAAACTAAAAAAATAACCCAAATAACGTTACAGCCATTTAAAGCCTGCCAGCTTAGCACATCTCAGCCAGCATTATTGGCCATGGATAAAAAAGTCTTATAAGAGTCCAAACAGCTCCTTCAGAGCCCTCCAGAACTCTTTGACAGAGGCTTCCCACCCTGCAGCTGAGTAACATCACCTAGCTATAGAAGGACTGTCTCTCAGCTCAGCTCCCCACTGTCTCAGAAGTTCCCTCGCTCTCCTCCTATTCTGGTCTCCTCACTCTGGAGAGTCACATGATGTAGTCATAACCAAGCACCACTTAATAAAGTTTGTTGCATGTTACTTGCTCTCATGGTCCTAACTATTCCCCAAGTCCCTTGAGCATCCTGCATAATCTTCAGTTTTTAACCCACCAACACTAGTAAATTTATCTCTGAATTTGGATTAGTCTAAGTTTTTAATGTTACTTCTCAGTGCGATGAAATATCAATCAAAGAAGTGTGGAAGGTTTGGTAATATCAGGAGGCAACTGAAAAAGTAACAGGGAACATATTCTGCACAATTTACCTAAGAATGGCTGATGTTGAGTTTTGACATTTTCTTCAACTTTTACATTATTTGCCTTTTAATATTAAATTCTCATGTAATTAATGTTGCTCATAAGCACCATAACGTGTATGTGTGTGTGTGCGCGTGCACAAATACGTATTTAGTCAACAGTTAGTCAGAAGGATGAACTGGGGAGAGAAGTAGACATCAGGCTGAGTGCAGTGGTGGCTATAAAAAAGGTGTAAAAGGGAAATAAATATATTTGGAACCAATGAAATTGTGAAATTGTTCTGGGATCAAATCAGGATGCAACAGGCAAAAATTTTGTAACCTCCAAATATCATTTTCTGGCAGAAGAACCTGTACCAATCCTAAGGGAAGGCCGCTATTCGGAAGAATAATTTAATTGAACATTTTAAGCCTATTTAATACTCTCAGACTACTATTCACAACACTTGCCTAAAGATTCCACAGGAAGGTGTCAGAACCTGACAAATGAAATGAGCCAAAAGGTGGCTGTGTAGCTTTCCCCATATTGACAGACTGAACTGAAGAATCACAATACAGGGGATTTGAATTAATTCAGTACTTCTAAATGCCCAGATGAGTTATGCATAAGGAAAATAAAGGTATTTTCCCTTGACACAAATGACTGTCAAAGATTTTGATAAATCTATAAGGTTTACTATCACAGTTCTTTTTCTGGAAACTGTTCCATTCACCTCACTCTAGTCACTTTTACTTACATGTATTTACTCCTTTCACAAGATGTCTTACAGGTAACAAACTAAGACTTAGAAATTCATCTGAGATCACATCTATAAAAACAGGATCCAAACGTCCTGGCTTTCTAAATCCAAAGACTGTCCTTTGAAGAAGCACAAGATCCGATTTCCTGCCAGTAACTTCACCATGGCAAGTCAAATGGGCCTCTCGTTCCTGATTGTACATACCTAATAAATCCACTCAAATCTTTAACATACAGTGATACAATGGGGGAGGGGCAGCAAAATGGATGATTTCGACAAACTACCTGGCCCTTTCCCAATTCTTGTCCTATTTGCACTTCTCTTTTTAGCTTGTTCCTCAGCTCTCTTCAATCCCTCCTCCTCAAAATATAGCCATCCATCTCTCCACGTGTCATTCTGGACTTCTGTTTCCTCATGTCCACTTCTCAAGTTGTTTCATTTCCTGTTCTATGGAAATCATTCTCTTAAGCCTTTGGATAAAAGGAGATGTATGTTTTTATATATATATGTGTGTGTGTATATATACACACACACACAATATTACACATATAAATTAATATTATATATATATAAATAAAATGGAAGGAGGGAAGGAAGGCAGGCAGGCAGGCAAAGCCTAGAAGTGGGACTATAATCTGAAGGCATTGTGGGAAATTACTCCATTTTATGCCTTTAGGGGTTTTTCTTCATTTTTGTATAAAACAAATTTATATGAAGTAAACACTTATAAAACATTGTTTATATTTTCATGGAGGTGGGAGAGACAGAATCTATACCCTCTGTCTCATAATGGGCATGCCTAATTTAATGGACAATATTCCTCCTTCGATTGTAGTCAAATGGTTACAATATCCCCCTTTACAGATATATTGGGAAATTCTATTGGAATATTGAAGTGAACAGAAAAGTGGCTCTGATGTAGGTTGGAAAAAAGTTGCTTTTTGATACTAATGTGATGGCTAAATGCTCTCTTACTGCTTCCCCAGAACACGTATACAGGCACATATGCAAGGATGTTCCTGAACACATCACAAACTCTGTATTTCTTCTAAGCAAACTCCCACTAGAAGGTCTGGTATTCTTTGACTCATTTGACATGGGAGATAAAGAAAGCAAGAGATACAAGTTGCTTTCTTGAGCTTTAACAAAGGCAGCCAGAAGAGAGGGGTAGAGAGAGCACCTCTCTAAGTATCACCCACCATATTTTAAACCTAAGTAAGGATGCTTTAAAGTAAACAAGTTTCTACTTAACAAAGTGGTGGTAGGCACTGGAGCTTGAAATTATGGGTTGCTTTTTTAATTGAATTTATTAAGGTGACATTGGTTAGTGAAATTATATATGTTTCTGGCATACAATTTTATAATATGTCATCTTTATATCGTATTGTATGGTCAACACCCCAAGTTGAGTCTCCTTTCATCACCATCTATGTCCCCTTTATTTCCTTCTACTTCCGTCTGGTAATCACCATATTTGTTTCTGTGTTTATGAGTTTGTTGTTGTTGTTGTTTTTGTTTTGCTTAATTCCTCTACCTTTTCGACCCAGCTCCCCAAACCCCCTCCCTTCTGACAGCTGTCAGTCTGTTCTCTGTATTGATGAGTCTGTTTCTACTTTGTTAGTTTATTTTGTTTATTAGATTCCACATATAAGTGAAATCATATATGGTAACATGTTACTAAATTATGGGTCAGTTTTGATTAAACATTGCTCATAGAAAATAAGCTCTGGCTTTTGGCCATATAGTTCCTGCTATCATGTGCAAGAATTTAAATGCCAGCACTTATTAAAACTAGCCTGAGCAGTAACTGTGAACGACCTTGGGATGATTCATTAAATTAAAAAAAAAAAGAAAAAAAAGAACCTACAATTCTCCTGAAAAATGATTAAAGTTCCACCAACCGACAGGGTAGTTGAATTTATTTAGTACTCTCCTGTGTTTGGGAGGGGCAGTGCAGCTTAGTGGAAAGATCAACAAATTTAGAATTCAAATATCTAAACCTGATCATATATCAACTATGATTTAGCACAAGCGAATCTATATCCCTGAGCCTCGATTTCCTCATTCTTAAACATGGGCATTAAAACACAGAGCTCCAAGGATTGCTGTGAGCATTAAATATGATAATTTATGTAAAAGAACCAAGTCTCCTGCCTGGAATGCATTCAATGCGAAGTAGAACTGGTTCTCTGTAGTAATCTGAATTTCTGCCCCAGCATCTGCAACATCTGGTATGCAATGAGTACTTAATAAATGGTAGCTACTATTATTACTTTTTTAGTTATTTATGACTATACTTACATTGTTAATTTTTCCAATACTGTTATTCTATCTCTCTATTCAGGATCAGGCAATGAGTTGAAGATTTTTATTAATGCTATTATAAGGCCCTGAGAAGAAATTGCTTTTGCTCTTGATTCATTTTACTTTTTATGTATTTTTATTGATTTTTATGTTGAAATTCTCCTTTCAGTATGCTTTAGCTATAATCCTTGTTTACAGGATCCAAGACCCCAGCATCTGGTAATAAGTTGTTTATTAAAAGGTGACATGATTTTTTATTAGGTAATCAAAATCAATAAATCATGTTTGTTCTTGGCAGAGGTTAAATGAACAAATCTACAAAATCAGTTTTTTACCTTGTTATGAAGTTTATATTTTCAGCAGTATAATGGAATTTTTTTCAGCCTTCAATTGTTAGTATAGGCTGGAAAACTTTATTGATCTAAGTCCAGAGCTGACAAGATGCCACATCAGAACACTGGGGGTAATGAGCAGTGCAACATCTTCTGGGAGAACTGGGAGCTGCCAGACCCAAGCAGAAGTCCTGCCAGGAGATGTCCAGCCCAAGTTTTTGGAGAGAACTTCAGATCCTGCATGTAGTGCAGTGCTGGGAATGAGACAGGATAATGAGAAGCTAGGAAAATTCCTTAGCAATTGGACCAGGAAAACTGAGACGATGGCTGAACACGTTGGCAAGCAAATTAGAGCCAGGTGCAGGTGGTCGCCAGGGTGGAAGGCCCCTGGCAGGGGGCAAAACCAGGAAAATAAGGACCTCACCCCAGGGTAACCTCGTCTCTCCTGTCCATTCCTCCCTGGAGACCACAGTTAGGACAGAGGTCTCCAACCTCCAGGACAAGAACCTGTGCTGATCCAGGCCTGTTAGGACCTGGGCTGCACAGCAGGAGGTGAACTTGAAAATAATATGCTTGAATCATCTCCAAACCAACCCTGCCCCTACTCAGTCTGTGGAAAAATTGTCCTCCACAAAACCAGTCCCTGGGGCCAGAAAGGCTGAGGACCACTAATCTCGGAGGTAACATCTAGGCCTCAGTTGCGTTTCCACTTCCAGCCCAGAAAAGCACCAAAACCAGGTGGGATACCAGAACCAACTGCAGTGACTCAAGTCCCTCTGCCCCGTCACTGACCACTCAGTGGAGGTCACAGCCCCGAAAGGGCACACCTGGAAAACCAATGAATATTCTGCTGAAACCCTCCCCTGAGATCTCCCCTAAGATTCCTGCCTGCAAGAGAGAGATAAAAACGCATGGCAAAGGACCCAGTACTCACGCTCCATCTGGGGAGCAGCGCACACTATCCCCTTTTCCTCCTTCTTCCTCCAGTTCTTTCATCACAGGCAGGCGTCTCCTAAACTCTCAGGCAACGGGCAGCTGGCAGCTTGTCCCAGGCTACTCCCCTGAACCTGTCCGCGCGGCCCCCTGCTCTCTGACTTCCTGGTGAGCTAAGGCAGCCCAGCCTAGGCTCTCCTGTTATTCCTTCTGTGTTAAGCCCTCCCTTGTTTCACTGTCTGCAGCTTTAATAAATGGATCTTCATAGTCACCTGGACTCATTTTATGAAATATTTGCCATGCAAAGTCAAGAACCCACATACTACCGACTGGCCCTAGGCAGACCCACTCATGGCCGGGCCCCTGTCTGGTAACGGGAGCATCCTTTTTAAGGGGAAGGGGCAGGGGCACTGTTGTATATTCACCCACTGTAACACTCTAATTAATTCGATCATTTATTAATTCATGAAATATTTATTGAGTGTCTGTGCTTCGTCCCAGACATCACTTAGGTGTTGTGAATAGAAATCTTTGGTCCCCTCCCTCAACAAAGGTTTTTTTTTTTTTTTTTTTTTTATCTGCAAGCGAGAGAGACACATATAAATAAACTGAAGCATAAATGGCAATAAGGCCATTGGAAAGGAAAAG
Organism: Glossophaga mutica; assembly: GCA_039655065.1. NCBI lineage: Eukaryota > Metazoa > Chordata > Mammalia > Chiroptera > Phyllostomidae > Glossophaga > Glossophaga mutica. Next base: position 12,403,422 of record CM077315.1, on the reverse strand, counting down.
GAAGAGGTAGCTCAGCGAGGTCACCGAGGAAGTAGTACATGATACATGGTACACAACAGGCACTCATGCATGTCTGTTTAAATGAATAAAGTCAATCGTGAGTGACCGATTCCCTTGTGTATACAGGCCAAGGAAAGCAAAACTTCCTCTTTGTTTCTCTCTCTCTCTCTTTTAACACGTCCCTCACTTGGGTTGTTAATAAAGATTTAAGAAGCTTTGACGTATTATTATATTAATTAAGTTAACATTATTGATCAATAAAGCTAAACAACAAAACTCTGAGTTCTTGTAGAGAAAAAGAATCTTGTATGAGTCAGATTACATTTGGACAAGAAGAACTTGAGGTCCTTATAATCAGCACAGGGAGCAGGGACATTAGTCAGGGAAGAGCATGACTTCAGTTGAAGGATTAACTGGGTGGTGGCTATGACCCTCTGTAGGCATCAGAACAGTTAACTTGTAAGTAAGCGTGGCTAACCCCAGTTGACATCGGCCAGCGGTCATATTTACAGTTCTAATCTGGGGGGTCAGCTGGTAAATTCCTCATAAGCACTGGGGGGCACGCACTCTGAAGTGCCCCGGGAGAGTGGTCAGTAAGAAGTAGGAATCTGCCAGATGTGGGTATACGGCCAAGCTTCAAGTTCCAGAGAAGTTGTGCAGTTGCAATAGGAAAGAAACAAAATAAAATAAAAAACCACACAGGAAGAACAAAGGGTGGGAAATTAGCAAAAACCAAAGCCAACGTAAATCTCATTTTATACAATCTCTTCAGGAATTTGAACATGTCAGTTAATATTTATGAGTGTCAAGATCTAAATTCATAAAGTGAAAATAACATTATCAACTCCCTGATCAACTCTGTTCAATTAGCGCCTTCACTATTATTAGGAGGATACGGTATGCAAACATATACTTAAAGTAATTGTATACTATATTAAAATATGGCATATCATAAAAGATAGTTAAATATGTATGCATTTTATGTACGTATACGTAGACATTTTACACATATCCACATGCACTGCGTGTATGTTACCTTTGTTGAATAAATCTCTATCCTTAAGGCAAGGCCAGTGACCATGTCCTATGTTCCTGTTCTTTTCTCCTTTTAAACATTTTTACTTAATGCTCAACCTACAGTAAAACTTAAGGAAAAATTGAACAGATGTGAACAGCGTAGAAATTTTAGTTCCAAGTCTGCATCTAGATTCCTGTTACTTCACTTGCTAGAACACTTTGGTTAGGATCGAGGAAGAAGAGTTTGCTCTTTTTAAAATTAGCGCCAGCTTTGCAGATTTTGGTGGAGATAATTAACAGAGCCGTCAGGGAGAGCAATGGAAAGATTTTGTGGCAGCATTTCCACCATTTCAGCTCTCCCCAGATCCATTAGCCGCTGGACCCCGAAACCAGTGATGGTCCCAGTGTTTATTCTCAGAAGATCCCACGGGTCACTTTGTCCACTTTCTGGAGACAGAACATTTGAGTAAGACTCTTATTCCTCTTGTTGCAGCTGTCTCACATAATATGGAATTATTTGGCTTGATATTCTATTCCTGCTCATCTGACATCAGTTACTATATTTTAAATTCAGTGCTAGTTAATCCCCACAGAAATTTATATTATGCCTCACAAATAACACAAACAAATCCAAACAGCATACGATTACCCCCTGAAACAAGATGCACAAGCCATGGACTATGCCCAAGTTCACAGTCAAGGTATTTCTGGGTGACTGTCAGGGAAGACAGTATTTCCTGTATCTCCACTGATCTCCAGGGCAGGGGAAATATTTTATTCACAGAAAGTTTGTGAATTGGCCTCCATCAAGCTGTAGGCACCAAATGTGAGAGATGGTAACAATGACAGCTAAATGCCTTAGAGATGAAGTGGCAAGGACTGAGCTGTGTGGGACCCACACACAGGGTGAGGGCATCACTCGGTAGACCCACTTGACATAGTTAGGAGTCCGAGACCATGCTATACTGGGATCACATGAGACATCAGTAGTTTTCTGGAGTGCACATGTGGATGCATCCTTAAGAGGACCCAAGTTCATGGTGTATGCCAAATACAATGAATAAGGTGGACCAGTAAATGGAGAATGCATTACACAATCGGTGTGTAGGAAAGGGGTAACCCCCACTTGAAAGGGCTGGTGAGCTTGAAGTAGGGAGGGTTGGAGATGGACAGTTTGTATCATGTAAGACTGTCCCTAAAATATTCAGGCCCCTGAGAAAATATTTTCTGTGGGGCACGTGTTTACATAAATAATTTAATCCACCCGAGCCCTAGTAGGCAAACCTCTTAGGAGCCTATGCAGTTCTGCCCTGACAAACAGGAGCCACCTTCTCGCCAGGCTGTGCTTTAGCACTGGAGCTGGCCCTGGGGCTCTGGGACAGCTCCACAGACTCAAGTCCCAGGTGCCATCAGACCATCTGGTGGGCCTCCTAGAGAGGGCTGGTGAGAAGGTGCTTGGGGCAACTGGAGAGTGCCCTGACGGAAGGGAACAAATAAAGCCGAAGCCCACCGAGGGTGTGTTCTGGGCTCAGGTCACATCTTGCCCAGCGATTACCGTGGCTCTGACTTCCCTGGCAGGGGGTGGGAGCCACTGAGAAAATGTGGAGAGAGCTGCTCGGAAGTGTGGGGCCCTGGGCCTTCAATGCCTGGGACAAGGTGATGCTGGTGGCAGGAATCAGCTGAGAATATCCCAGTCGGAGTTCTTATGCTCAGGACATATGTATAATAAGGCACACTGTCAAGCATTTCAGTGGACATCAGAATATCAGTGACAGTAGCAACAGTAGTTGTGGTAATAATGATTGACTAACACTAATAAAGTAGAAGTATTAACCACTTAGGGTTATGTAACACATGTGCTTTATCTGCATTTATGAATTTAGTATTCTCAAACAGCACTGCAAAGTATCTTGAAGGCTCAAAGAAACGGATTAACTCCTCCAAAGTCACATATAATAAGCAGTAAAGCTGGAACTCAAACCCACATTTCTGAGAACCACTGCCCTTAACCATGACCCTATATAGAACACTTGAAAAGAAATACACCGAACAGACCAGGTTATCAAAGAACATCTAGAACTTGACAAAAATAGATGCTTAATGATCTTGTCCTCAGGTATTTCTTTTACTGCACCTCCTGCTGAGCGGCAATGGCACCTTAGGCATTAAACCCATTGACTCAAAGGAGTTTCCTGGAATAGAACCTGTTTTCTTCAGACAATTGAAGCGCTGCTCCCTCAGTCTTTCCTTTGATCCAAGTGTTCAAAGGCTAACTTCTGGCTAACTTCTAATGGTCTCACTCAGCAGGCCACTGTGACTGCTAGGAACTATTTCTGAATTCTGTGTAATAGGTTAGGTGTTTCTCATTTAGTTTCCACAATAGTCTTTAGCATTTTGCCAACATTCATTAAATGTGTGACTTTTGACCCTGAACTTCTGACCCTGACAGCTTTGGAGGTTATGAAAACCAACCTAAGGTCCTAGACGTAAGTAAAACTGGCGTATTAACAACTAAGTACTGCACACGTGGAGGGGAATGCATTCCAGTTCTTAGGATATGGTGGGCAGTCAGCCAGTGCCGGTGATGATCATGCAAACTGGAACCTGAGCAGCAAGTGTCACCTAAGAAGGTTAGTCTTCATTCTGTCATTCAGACCCTATCAAGACTTACATGTAGCAATCCCAACAAAAAGCCATGTATACATTACAAAGTCATCAGGAATAAATGAAACTTTGTCCTGTTGGTTCACTGAGGATATAATTATTCAACATTCAGAAGTCAGTGCTTGGCGTCTTCCTGAACAGCACAAACTTTGCACCCATGGGTTCTTCTTTCTAGCTTGGTCCTCACCGCCCGTTTGCAGATGCGCATTTATGCATTTGCCATGTACTGGGGAACAGACAGGGATACGAGTCCTGAGGAAATAGCTAAAGGTCTGGAACTGCTCTGCCTACCAAGACTCCCACTGATCAGTTGAGGAAATAGACTGAAGAACAAAACTACACCAGCAAAACCAAAAACACACGTTAATAAGGGGTCCAAGGTGGGTTTACATCAGGTGGAATGGTAGAAATAAATGGAAGAATTGGCTCAAAAAGCATGGTAGCAGGCTGATAAACAAGGCCTCGGTGAGGGAAAACAAGTTACTTGAGATTTAGGAATTATTAGAAAGGCACCCGATGGTTTTGTTGGAGAGGAACAAGGATTCTAAAGAAAGGATTTGCAGCATATGAAAGTTAAGGTGGCAAGAGACACTGCATGAGGCACTGGGCGATTAGAAAGGGTAGTGGTTAGTGAACGCAGGACTTAGCATCTCTAAGGAGTTGGTACACAGTCAGACTAAGGGGAACTTCTCGTGCCCTTCTGAAGTGACCACCTGTATCGTGTGAACCAAGTGGAGGCTTACTTAGCCAAGTTCTCAGCAGAATTATATGAGGAAGCAATAATGTTAGATCATTATTTTTTGATGGACTCGGCAACTGTAGAGCTAGAAGCAGATACAGAGGTTAATACAGGGGCTTAAAAAAACAAAACACAAATTAAGGTACTAGAAGGACTTCAACTTATGAGTTAATATAGTAGTTCTTTTTGTTTCATAAAAATAATGTTTTTACATATGTATTTTATGAAGCAATCATTTTATAAGAAAATCTCATGTTCGAATTTGTCTCACGCCAACTCTGATAATTTGGGGCTAGTTGCCTGCGCCACTGTTTTAAGAAGGATTCAGAGACTCTAGGCTCCAGGGAAAAGAAAATGTAATTAAATGGTAATGTATATGTTATGGCCAAGGTAAAGCGAATGGTGGTGCGGTGAACCATATATTAGATACACCTGTTTTCCATGTCCGTTCAGTATGTAAAACCAAGATGTTCATGTGCTGGCCATGAGATGGGTATTTCAGATTTCTGTCTGTTTATGCCTTTGCTCTCTGTCCTATTTCCATTCTATTAACCCATGTCCATTACCTTCTAGAAATTTAGATGTCCTAAAAATATAGCTTGAAAACCACTATTGTAATTAAAATGTCCTCTTTTCATTGACTGAGGAACTGTTTTCCGATGACTGAGCTGCAACAGCTATTTCCATGAAGAATGTATTCATGAATGCATTAGTTTGCAACAACAAAGATTATGAGGTGAAGAATTCTCCCCCAATGGTTTTAAGAACATGGCTTCTGACTAATGAAATACCTCACAATTTCTCATTGGTTTAGGTGTCCCTAGTCCATGTTAGGTGAATAATATTTCAAAATTCTTGGTAATTTTCCTTTAACAGGCTGTTAAACTTAATGTTTCTGGCTTGCTGCAGGCCAACATCTTCTAATTGCTCGAAATTATCAGTGAGGTCTGTAGTGTTTTTCGCTGAACATGGACTGGTTTCAATTAATTTTCTCATGCTTTTGCATAAAAGCCGCCTCTTTCAATTTGCCTAATTGGATCACACAACCTCTTGGAGCTGCGGAATGACAGTCCTTGAAAGGTTAGGGAAGGAGACACAACACAAGGTTGTTTACTTCCTAATGTTTCCATTCGGAATTTTCAGTTGTGGCTGATCAAATAAGACCACTGGCTAAGAATGTGAGAGTTAGAGTTAAAATAGATTATCCCAACAAGTAAATCCTTGGAATTCCCCAGGATTAAATGTGAACTCCACAGGAAGGACCAAAGGGAATTTGTTTAAAGCCGCTCCAGCTACCCCTCTCAAAATTATAAGAGTGATGTTTTTCCATTTTCCTCTGGCTGTGCATATGAGAGAAGTGAGAGAGAGATGCTCAGTGTCTGTACCCATATGCATATAAAAAGATAGGCTGGGCTGATTCACAATTAAATACCTACAAATTAAACTAAAAAGTAAGACACCATTTCTTCCACTTATTTTTAAGTGAATCCCTCCTTAGCGAAGATGTTACAAACATCAACGTTAATTTAGATGGACTCGGCAACTCCACTTATAAAAATTAACTAGATATCTACTCTAATGTGAAGAAATATGAAGTAATAACCTCACACAGATTATTAATTTCTATACATTTGTAAAGGCAAGAGACGATATATTGCTTTACTAGGGCGGCCATAACAAACTACCACAAACTGAGTAGCCTAAATAACATAAGTTAATTTTCTCATCGTTCTGAAGGCTAGAAATCCAAGATCAAGGTGGCCACACGTTTGGGTTCTTGGGAGGGCCCTCTCTTTAACCAGTGCATGACTGGCTTCTCACGGTGTCCTTCAGGACTTCCCTCTTCAGGGGTCCCTGGCTGTCTTTTTGTAGGTTCAAACCTGTCCGATTGGATTAAGGCCCACTCCAACGACCTCGTTTTAACAACCTGCCATTTTAAAGTCCCTGTCTGCCAATACAGTAACATTCTAAGGTACCGGGGGTTTGGACTTCCAACATATGGATTTGGGGAGGACATTAATTCAGCCCATAACAGACTCTTAGTATTATAATTGGTCATTAATAGGGTACTACTTAAATAAGTCATGGTGCATCTATACAGTAAGTACTATACCCTCATAAGAAATAATCTATATTTGCTGACTTGAAACATCTTCCACAATGCATTAAATAAGGATAGTAAAGGAAAATACGCTAATGTATTAAAAAGACACAGAGTCGAACAGACACACACACTTACTTTCTCATCACAAGGATGGATAGAGGGTGTGTTCATTTGTAGAAAGGATAACCTTGTGGCTTAGGCATGGCAGAAGAGACTATTTGATATTGTTATTTTTAAAGTACATTCAACTTTTTAGAAGGGAGAGAAAGAAAAATAATGTTTAAGAGAAGGAATGAATCTGAGATTGCAGCATGTACAAAAATTGATGGTGATGCCTTTAACTAAGAAAATGAATGCAGAGATTGAAAAAGAAAATAAATGAATGCATGACAGTTAGCAGCCATGACACTCAAGCTCTTCTTTCTAAAGACCTTTGCCGTGATACTGTTAGAGTGTCATCCTTGTGGTATTTCAAGTAATTAAATCTCCTTCAGTAAGGTCATGTCCATGTAATATCGAACTCCATAGGAACGTCAGCCCTATTCTATTGAGTTGCCAACGTGTTACTCCACTTGCAAGACCATATTCCGCTAGATTACACTACAGACACATTAAAATATGAGTGGAATATTAAATCGGCCATCACTCCACTACAGAATATGTCATCTGTCTCCATTACAATGCAGTACGGCTTTCTTAGAGGCCTGGAAAACTTTTTGGTATTGTTAATACATTTCTGCTGTCTCCTTGATGCCGGCGTTTAATTTAATTATCAGGGTTGAATGAACCTGGTGCAGCTGAGCGGTTGCTAACTACTCTGTGGAACTGGAACCGTCCACAAACAAATGAGCTCTCCAGATGCGGAGTCTTATAAATAACCACGTCAGTGCTGTCTGCAGGTGAAAAAAGAGGACAGGCACTGGGAGCAGCGACTGATTTGTTTTCTGAAGTGGTGGGCGAGGGCATTCGGAGGCAGAGAACAGTTGGATTTCGTTTCGCGTTTGGAAAAATACCCCTCAAATGATTTCCTTTCTTTAGCGCACTGTCAGTCCAATCAGGCATTAACTCAGGAATTCGGCTGCTCCCTGGGCCTGTTCTCCAACCTGCTGCCGGCGCCCTTATTCAAACACTTTCTGAACGATCTTCTCCTTTCCAGACTTGTCCACTGAAATCCTGCCACTGGATATAAATTGATAATAAACCAATCAGATCGTTCCTTTGCTCAAAATTACTCTGAGGTTGTCTGTTGATTAGAGGGAGAAAATTCAACTACTGTGACAGCTACAACGGACACTTCATAATCTGGCTCGTGGTTTTCTCTCCATTATCTCGTCCATCCCCCGCATTCCCTTCTTTACGTGTTACATTCCAGCAATACTGACATATTCTCTGTGGCCTGCGTGCACCACTGAGAGATCTTAAGGGGACTGTCTTCAATCTCAATGTCCAACAGACCCCCTCCCAAACAGACTAGGTGTTTATTGATTCATTTTTTTCTCTTCAAGTTTTGCTGCTGAAGTATTACAATTCCCAAAAACCCACAACTTAAATTAAAAAATACATTTGTAACATTTTGCCAAAAGGGTACTTTCATGAAAGGAAACCTACACAGAGCGGCAGAGTAGGTCAAGTTTGGGTTAGCATCATTATACTGTTAGCGACCTACCTAACGTCACCGCTTGTCATACTGCACGCCAGCAAGTGGGCCTGGCGTTCGAGTCTCGGAATATAGGAAAACAAAGCGAGGAGACCACCGCATTAATTTTGGGCTTAATGACCCAGTAGTTTCCTGGTTAGGGTTTGATTAATGGTTTCTGCAGATACAGAAAGTTGTTTTGTGTAACTTTTAAACTAAAAATGATATTGGCTCCCAATGATCGACAATCCAAATACAGGATCCTATTCCAGGAACTCCAAATATAACTTTCCAGGAACCAGTTAGAATGAACACTATTCTATACAGATGAAGCTGCTTCATTCTGGACTTCAGAACCAAACTTTGGCATTCAGAAGACACTGAGCAAGCGGGTGAGAGGGCTTGGACACCGAGTCCTTTGAGGAACCGTCAGAGGAGTGAGAGACTCCACCCTCCAGGAAACATGGATGTGTTGAGGCAGACTGCAGAAAACACCAGAGATGAAAACTTTCAGTAAAATATGTGCCCCTAGCGTGAAGTGAATCAGAGCAAGGTTTTTTCAAGCCTGGCATTACCGACATTTGAAATGAGAGAATTTCTTTGTCCTGCACATTTGAGGATGTTTAACAGCAACCCTGCCTGTACCCACTGATACCAATAGCACCCCACCCCCAGTTCTGACAATGCATTGCCAAATTTCCCTACAGGGCAAAACCTCAGGAAGGCTGAGGGACCTTCTCACCCACTGAGGGACTGTGTGAGTCAGGGTTCCTCTCTAATTCCAGAGAAACATGTTATCAAGATTCAAATGTGGTGTCATGTGCAGAATTTGTTTCAAATTAATAACGGGTTTCCTATACTATTCTCCCTTGTTTTTTTTTCCTTTTTGCTGTTGTTAAATTTCATAATAAAAACTGGTGATCATTTTTAATCCATGTATAAAACCAAGTCTTGACAACTGCAAAATTATTGATTCAGAACAGAGTGTACTTTATGTCATCTTTAACAAAGTAACACCAATATAATTAGCGATAAAAGCTGGGTAAAAAGTTTTCGAGTGCTAATCTTCTTATTTGCATAAAAGGGAGTCAAATCATACTTCCTTAAGCCTATACAAAAAATAATGACTTCCCTCTTAATGATTTTTAATAATATATTTTCTTAATTTCTTCGGGATATTTTAATGAATTACTTTCCCTAATACAAAAAAGTCTTAAATTTATCAATAATTTTAGCTTTTCTCAGATTTTCTCTTAAATGCAAGTAGAACAAATGAGATGTATTTATTTAAAATATCGATACAAGAAACATTCTGTTTACAAAGATCTATCTGTTCATCTTTGCATCCTTCCATAAATATGTCCAAACATTCATCTGCTACCTATTTTCCTTTTTGTCTTTCTAACCATCCATCTATCATTTATCTTTCCATCCATCCATTCATTTTGCTGTTTGTATGTAAGGACAGAGAGTCTATATAATGCCTAATTTGTATTGCTATCATTGTTATCATCAAATTTAAATACTAGTAATGTCTCATATAGTATTTGGTGCTATCTGTTGCTTTCTTCTCTAAATTATGTGAAATACCAAATGAACATAAATGATTTTAATAATATCAAAATGATTGTGCTTTCATAGGAAAACACATCAGACAGAATAAAACTGTAGTTCATTCAGGCTGTTGAAAATCTGGATAACAAGGATTATTACCATTTTGTCAAGTATGGGAAAATAACATTTCTTACAATGAGAGATACAGGTTCTCAAGTAGAATTAAAATATTTAAGGAGAATTAGAATTTTAAACATTTTGTGGATTTCCCACAACATGTTTGGCACTGTGGTGGATTTTGCATAATGGCCATAGAAACATACAAAAAAGCAAAATTATATATATTACTTCTACTCTTCTCTCTCAGCCTGTGTCCCCACGTCTCATATTTTGTGTCTTATCAAGAACCAGAAACATACTTGGGTGCCCTCGTCCTTCCTTACAGCTCCCCATTCCATACAATCTTGACTTTGCAACTTGAAACATTCACCTCTTTTTCCCCATTTAGGTTTACTTCTCTGGATCCATTTTTATTCCCTGGTTTTGAATAAATTTAGGGAGCTAAAGGAAGCAAATAATGTAAGATTATCTATCAGACCACGCTTTCCCAATCTGGCCTTTCAAATGTAACAGGCTGGTGCCAATCCCTTGAGGGTGGACATTTTGCATGTAGGAGGTACAAATCACTGAGTAAGAAGAGAGTGTGGGAATACAGAAATGGATACATATTTTATGCATTAATTATGCATGTTCTATCTCACAGTCAAAGTGATTGAAGGCAGCCACTGTGGTTAGCTAATAGGCATGGAAAAAATACTATTGTAATTTTAGAAATCCCTGTTTTGAGGGATTATTACTTTATCTAATGTTTTCTTGTATTGACTAAGCTCTGGACGTGTCGGAGAGTCCTCTACAAATTTCTTTATTCAATCACGTAAGGAGGATATTATTTTTAAAGGGAGTTGACAGTGATACTTAGTTCATATTCTTTTTCCAAATGGCCTGTCATCTGAGGTCTATTTAACAGAGAGACTTCAAGTTGTGTGGCATCTGATGGCTTCCTTCCTTCACTCCACCATGAAACCAAGTTTCCCTGTCTTCCTGTGTCCTCTGGGTGATTCGCTTGGCTTTTACTGGGTGGAAGTAACGGGTTCCAACACTGCTCTGCTTCCGTCTCTTACAAAGCTTTGGGTCTGATCAAAACAGATGACTAAATATGTGATTCGGGTTTTATCAGAATACATAGAGAAGTCAGACCAACATGTTATACACAAACTCTTCTGAAAAAATGTGTGTCCTATCCAGGGGAGAATTATTTTAGTCAAAGCTTGATGGGTATGTCATAGGTGGGAAAACATTGCAATATCAGGGTTCCTCATTTTATGGAAACTACCTTTTCAGAACAATGCACTTTTTAAAAAGCAATACCTAAAGTGTAAGTTAGGAAAAAACAGTAAAATCAAACAGAGAAATGAAAACCTTCCTGCATGAGAAAACCTATATTTATTTGATATCATTTGCTATTTATTTGAACAATTCTTTGTTCCTTGCCTTCACCAACACACACTGCTGCCTTCTGACAAGGAGTAACCTGGCCTACACACAGATGTTGTATCTGTTTACCATGTTTAAGCTGCTCATCAATCCAGGGGAAAATGTATAGAAAACAAGAGAAGAGAGAGCAAGATAATTAATAGTTTTCTCATATCAGACAAGACAGAACCATGAGAGTCTCCTACTTGTACTCAGAATCACAGCACTGGTCTAAGTGTGCTATCTATCAATTCACAGCATGAAAACAATCAAATTATAGTCTTTGAAGGAAAGGTAAATCCAGCCAGGAGATTGATGTTTTTTAAATGATCGGAATTTGCTGAGCTAGCCTGCAGAAGCTCCACATCAATAGGGAGTTGTAGCTACCAAGGAGAAGGGGATAACATCCAGACAGGTGTCCCAGGGAGAAGAGGTTTTTAAACTGGAGACAAGCTGCTCAGCTCCCTGGCTTCAGGCTGGCTGTTTTTCAGAAAACTCACCCACATTGATATGATGTCTACAGCATAAGGCATTGTAAAAAATTAAATGCCATTTTGCCAGATTTATTCATTTACGGATTATCCTCATAGCCTGGCCCATTGCTATTGTGAGTGAAAAAAAATAGAAAAAATATTTCTCCTATTATAACCAGATATAATATAATATAGGTTATATCTGGTTCTGCTACTTGTTATGTGACCTTGGGCAAAACACTTAGCTTCTTCAACCCCGTTTCTGTAGCAGCAAATCAGATACAATTATGGCACTTGCCTCATGATGTGGTTTTGAAGATCAAATTAGATAATACATACACAGTGGCCAGAGAAGTGCCTGCCACAGCATGGCCCTCAGTTAATCCCAGTTATCATTATCTTTTCTGTCTTTATGTGAATTCTGTACAGATGAATTATGGGCGGTTATCAAAACTTTGGATACACAGACATCCTTCAACATGTACTACTTCCCCTTGGGAATTGACTGCTTATTTCTTGTCCCCTAGTCATCTCAGAGCCCCAAGCTGAGTCAGGAACTTATTTCTTGGAGTCAGTTATATGCTTGATGTTAAATACTAGGTTGGTTGATTGTCCAACTTGGCAGGTTTAAAAAGTGTTTATTTTCATGCCCAAGTTCTAGTACATATCATTTATTATGAAACGTAGGTCTTTACAAATACATAGAACCAATATTCCCTAAGTCATCATCTGAATGTCCTCTCCTTAACTAAACAGAATATTTCATATATGCCTATACACTGTTATTAAAGTGGCTCAGTTCCTTTCACAAGTCAATTAGTTCTCTCAGGGACTATTTCTCTGTTGCATAAATTCTTTTTTGTTAATTGTATTTATTGTATTTTAATGCAACTTATACCTTATACAAAGTTGTATAGCCTTGATGTTCTTCAAGATCATGAGCAATTCTCTATTACCTTTGAATCACCTGTGCCAGTGTCTGGCCTCTCCTTGTTGCTAAATTAAATAATAGTTTAATATACATGCCGCAGTTAAAATAAACCTTGCTATAAAATCTTTAAAAAACTCAAGTCTTAGGGTTGTAATCCAATCCACCATCTTCTTCTAGGGTCTTTGTTTTTCATAATATGAATAAGAAAAGACACTGTGAATGCATTTTGCTTGATGAGGAAATCAACATGGCTGTGTGTGTCATTGGTCATGTCCAAAACACTCTGTGGATGTGATTTACGACGGCTGGAAAGGATACTCCCACCAATTAGAGCAAAATAACACTACTGACCCATTGAACACTTCAGCAGGAACACTTTCCCTTTTCCAGTATCTCTGATGCTAATAGTATTAGGATCACATACTATTGGGTTAGAGTATATTTACATGAGGTCAAAGAATTGACATTTAAACTTTCACTCTGTGATACCTTACGTAAAGTAAGTTAGAGTACTTCTTATCTTATGCAACACACCTAAGATACAAATGAAGACATGAATGAGACCCAGAAGTGAGAAGATGTCTACCTTCCCTCATCTCTTCCCCTGTGTTATTTGGTAGCACTTGGCCAATGAGAATTATAAAACTGTTCCATTTTGTCATGCCAATTGCTTTTTTTGTGGACAATTTCTTTGTTAATAGTCATCTATATTGTATTACATGTTCATCACACCAAGCAAACTCTCCTTCCATCACCATTGATGCCCCTTTTACCCTCTTCTACCTCCCCTCACTCCCTTTTCCTCTGGTAATCACCATACTGCTGTGTGTATGAGGTTTTTTTCCTTTCCTAAATTCCTCCACTTCTTTCACCCAGCTTACCCTTCCCTCTGACAGCTGTCAGTCTGTTCTCTGTATCTATGAGTCAGGCCAATTGTTTAGTGGAAGTTGACCTGTCAGAGCACATGGTCTGTACCCCAAATGTCAGGAAAGACTCTCCACTCATCCTTTGCTAGGATGCCAAACGCATAACAGAATTCAGGATCGTGTAATTAATAGACCTTGTTTGGCCTTAGAATAAATGTCTTTAAGGCTAAGACACATGTACACTTTAAAGTCTGGGAATAAAACACCGCATTTGTTATTGCATTACATCCTCTATCAGTCAGACCAATTTGCTCATAAATCTTTAGATAATTGGCTCTGCTTATGTCCTAACTCTGTGAAATCTAGCTCTCAGCAGAGATGCTTTATACAATGTGACCTCCCTGAGGACATTTCTCTGCGTTTTGTTCTTACGTTTTCTTTACAACTTTTCAGCCTAAAAATAATTAGAAGGCCTGACGGCTAGTCAGAGAATGTGGACTTGAAGTTCTTTTTAAAGGAACAGCTCTTTTGATTGCAAGGCTTAAACAGGTCACCATAAACTGGCGAGTACCAAATATACATTTAGAATTTAGACTTCTTCTCAGACCTGTTTCCAGGAAATCTAAACCTGAGTGCACAGAAGACACCGCCTTCCCTCAGGATTCTATTGATGTTTTTGGTAGTTGTTTTTCAAAACCATGTGTGTGATTTACCACCTTTCTTCCCTCCTCCCCTCCCTCCCTCCATTCTTTCATTCATTCCTCTGTGTCTTCACCTTTCTTATTCTTTTTCTTCAGAGCTCTCTATACCTTTAAGAATGAAGGTTAAACTTTTATTTTTTACTTTTATTGAGGAGAAGTTTATAAAACGAAGTTAACAATTGTAAAGTAAACAATTTAACTGCATTTAGTACATTCATAGGGTTCTACAAACATCACCTCCATCTACTTCCAAAATATTCCTATTACCCCAAAAGAAAGTCCCGTGCCCATTAAAGAATCACTTGTCATTTCCCCTCTTAACCCAGCCCCTGGAAAACACAAATCCGTTTTCTGGGTTCTATTATAGATCTTTCATATACATAGTACATACTATAGAGGACCTTTCATGTCTAGCTTGTTTCACTTAGAATATTTTGTACATTCCTTTTTATGGCTGAATAATAGTCCGTTGTGTGTGCATCCCTCAATTTATCTGTTCAGCTGTTAGTGCACAATTGAGTTGTTCCTGCCTCAGGACTACCGCAAATAGTTCTGCTATGAACATGTGTACACATCTGTTGGGTAGCTGTTTTCAATACTTAAGAGTGAAAGGTATTGAATACTATTTTCCAAATACTTAAGCATATACACCTTGGACTGGCATTGCCAGGTTCTACGGTAATTTTATGTTTATTTTTCTTTGAGAAACCACCAAATTGTTTTCCACAGTAAATGAACAATTTTATATTCCTACAAACAAAATACAAGTGTTCTAATTCCTCCGCTTTCTAACTTTTTTTGTACTTTAGCCATCATACTGTGTGTAAAAGGGTATCTCATTTTATTTTTAAAATGCATTTCCCTAATGACTAATGATGCTGCGCATCTTTTCATCAAACTTTTCATTTTTATTACGAGGCTTTTAGGACCTCCTCCTGTCCATTTTTCCAGTTCACCTCTCAACTCTGCCCTAAATTCTGTACAATATTTTCTATCCCTATCCACATGCAGTTTCCTCGATGGGCCACGTGATTTTATACATCTCTGTATGTTACTTTCTTCCCTGGAACATATTTACTTATTTTTCCCAAAGGTTATTAAAGACTCATCTCGGATCTCCAAGTTTGTACTGGTTTCCTCTCTTGTCAATCATGATATCTCCCTTTACATAATTATACAATTTTTTAATGCTTTCCATATTGTTTTTATCTTTCTCTATTATATTTTCAACTTCCAAAGTGAAGAATCATCATCTTGACTTTATGTAACCGTACTTCCCGAATTTGGTGATGACACTGTCATCTTTAACCCCCCAAGTGTTTTATGTAACCTGTAGAGAATGTCCAAAATCTGAACGCACCTGAAAATGCTGACTGTTCTAGCCCCAAGTCCTGTATCCTTTTCCACCTTAACTCAGTTCCCATTTTTCTTCCGTCTTCTCCCTCCTTCCTTTCTTCCTTCCAAGACTTTCGTAACTTTCCATCCTTCCCCTTTCTCCTCTCTTCTCATCTCCTATCTTTCAGCCTCTCATCACGCACTCTTGCTATGTCATTCAGTGGTCTCTCGCCCCCTTTATCCCTCCTCCCTCCTTCCGCTCCCCAACATATGCTTCATTTCTTTCAATTTCTCTGATGCCCCTGGTCCCTCCATTATTCCCCTACTGTATTTCCTAAACTGAGAACGCCCTCCCACACCCCATCTTCTACACAGTCCAGCATCCTTCACACCTCAGTGTGTGCTACCTCGGGGATGCCTCTCCGGAAATTCTGGATGAGATTAATCTCCTTTTAATGTTGTCTAGCATTGTTCTACCTAAATTCATTTTATCTTTAAGATTCTCTCTTGAAAAAAAAAAAATCTAAAAGTCAGACTGCAGCCAAATTACAAAGAGCTACAGTTTTCTCCCCTACCAGGCCAAGGGGTTGTAGAATCCAAGGCGCAACGCTTGACATGCTGAGATAAAATAGTAATCAAATGATACAATGCACCTCAAAACATGCTCGGCTCGGGTGAAAGGCATGGAAACATGCCAGGTACTGTGATCATTATCTCCTGACTCTGTTCTCCCAATTGCACTTCACACACGCGCAGTAAAGGCAGCGCTTCCCCAATGGCAATATTGGGAGCGCGCCGTTAATTCAACAGCAAGGTTAACGTTCTAACTTCTATTCATTTGACCTCTAGTAAGCCGATCACCAACTGTTAATGCAGCCTCTAAAGAGAAACGAGAAGAAACATGTAGTCACTGAAGACAGAGTTAAAGGTTTATCAAATGGCTTTTGAAAAACAGTTTTTCTCTAAGAAGCCATTCATCTAGCTTATGGGATTCTTATAATGTATACGTTAAGAAGTACTGGCAGAATCTATAAAGCGAACAACAAGAGAGCGCCTTGTACCCGGAGTCTGGGAAGCAGGAGTCTGAAAACAAGGAAGAGCAAAGGAGCACATTCAGTTCACGCGCTGCCCTTCCCTCTCTCCGGGCTCTGCCCAAGGCCCGCAGCTGCAGCAGTGGGGAAGGAGGTCTGAGGCTCTTCCACAGACCTGGTGTTCTTCCAAAAAATCATTTCCCCCGTACTGGCTATTCCTGCCCCAACTGTCAGATGGTGCATTAGAAGGTAATAAAAATTAAAAAAAAATAAATCAAGTGTTTTTGTCCCTGATGCAGTTGATTCAGGTTTATTATTTTTTCCAGCCTATTGGTTTACCCCAAACAGACAGCACTGTCCTCTCAGTGACAGTGGCTGTAGAAAATTACAGGAACTCACGGAGGCCAACCCCTTTTCCCAGCTTATGCTAAGACTGCCTAAAGGAGGAAGTAGTTATGCGTATTCACTACCTGTATGAGGGCATCAAACCTCACAGTAAGCCTATATGGTAGAAATTACTCTATTTTCACCTGTTATTAAAGTGAGGTTATATACTAATACAAGGTTTTCACAACTTCTGTCAAGCTTCCAAACTGGAATATAAATTTCCTTTGTTGAACATATTCTCAGGTTATTATTCTGAAGAGAACTGTGGATATTTAAAGTGATGGTAGGACTTTAGAAAGGGAAAATAAGTGACAAAAATCTTTGACTATGTATTTATTTCTATCCCACTGAAACAACATCTACACTATGAAGAAAGTCACCAATACTTAACTTACATATTATACTCCACAGACAAAAATAACTAAACTAATCTTAAACTATGAAAGTCACTTTAACATCCAAGGACGTATTATTTGGAGAGTTACTGTTAAGTCTCTCTCTTTGCAGTAAATGTCAGGCAATCCTCACTTTCCCATACCACCTGGAGGCACCTTTGAGAAGAGTGGCTCTTAAATCGAATATTTAGGAAAATGTTGCTAGGGTTAAATTTCATTCCATAAAGACAACTTGTCAACAATTCACCAAAATACTTGAGTCAGTTTCTTTTGTACAAGGCTATGCAATGTTCACTTAAAAAAACAAAAACAACTTCCTGGCAATGTGTTTAGACCCATTATAATGCAAATGAATGCAAAACTGGGTGGCTGTAGATACTTTTTCATTGGATGAAAACAATGCAAACTGCACACTGTGTCTAAATGTTTAATGTAAACATTTGTGCTGAATATCTTTGCAAATCAACAGCTGCTCACACAAGAGCAGTGAATCGAATGAATTTCATAGCTGAAGCCCCCAATCAGAATGGAGTTCTCATTCACCATTCATGGGTTACTCAAGCGGCCTTTGTGACAAAATGATTATCTACTTTTAATCATGTTCCAAGAAGCAATCAAAACAAAGTTACTTGGCTCATTTTTGCAGACCAAGTGAAGTGCAGGGCAATTAATTTTATTCCCCAAACAAAATCCAGTTAGTACTACTGATATGAAGTAATGCTGTGTTACCATAATGCAATTATGCTATGTGTGCCCATTCCAACCCCATCTGAATTCTCTATTCTTGCTCTACGTACATTCGAAGCATTGTCATTGGTGCTGGCAAACCCCTGGGGGCCCTGGATTGAACATCTCCCTTTGTGAGCAATCAAGAACTTCGTGAACCAAACTGATTTGTAATTTAGTAGAAATGTGAATCTTAAGAGGAGGAGGCTAGAATGTGGCCGTCAGTCACTCAGTATAGGTATAGACAGCATGTATATATGCCCCGATTTAGCTATATTATCCTTTACTAATCACTGTACACAGACTAACCTTTGGGAAGTGATGCGAATTGAGTTTCTTTGTAAAAAATGAGTGCCCACTGTAAGTGCCAGTAATAAAAGTCAGGAGGAAATAAAGATATTTTTATAAGTAATGGCACTCGAACAAAAAGTAGTCGCATCACCTCCTCACCATGCCCCCCCCCCCATACAACCACTAAAAGAGGCGGAATTATAAACTATTGTGGTATTAAATAGGTGATTCCTAGAGGTAGTGGAGTGTATTCCTCTTAATTGGCAAAGTTGTAATAAATGTGACTAAACAGAGGTATAATATGACTAAATAGAGGTATAATTTAATTTCATATAACATATCCTTTGAGGCTGATTTTTAGATTTTTCTATTACGGCTTAGTCTAAGGAGCAGACAACTGTCGGACTCTTACAGAGCTGCAATGCATTCTCTCTTTTGTGCCCTCTGAGTACCTTTTTAGTAAGATGGTGTGTTCCAAGTGACTAATCTTATTCACTTGAATTTCACCTACATTCCATCTCTTTGGAAAGCAGGGGATGCTGTATTTATTCCTTCTATCCCAAACAATTACCTTGTCTTTTTTTTTTTTTTTTACTTATTTGGTCTAAGAAAAAAGTTCTTTCTTTGCATAAATACTAAAGAAAACAGTTATCTTGTTAATAAAAATATACCACTTTAAAATGCCTTTTTCCGACCCGGAAAAATGAGAAATCCCAAAGCTACCCTGATGCGGATCTTCTTTCTTTTATGGGCTTGTATAATTTTGACAAAGTATTCTTATAAAAACTGCTATATTTTCATGTTCGATTCCCAAGTTCATTTCCAACCTACCATTTTTATAATGCCGACCATATATCTCTCTTAGAGTATCATCTTTTTATCATGAAATTTCCCAGCTCACAAATTTTAATGACCTCTCATGTTGGCTTTCAGGGATTCAAACAGTTTGCTGTTACTTGCTTTAAGTAAAAATCAACTTCTTTGAGTTATTTAAGCTCAAATGTCACCAAATCTACAATGAGGCAGGGTCTGAAATGATACTTTACTATGTACCTCCTTGCTGTGCCAGGTGCATCACAGGTACCCCCTCACATAGTCTTCCCAATAACCCTGGGAAATGGAGGAGGAAAATGAGACATCACCGAATTACCTACAAGTGCCAAAAATTTGGGGTCGAAATGGCTCCTTAGACTCCAAAAGTGGGGTGTGTGTGTAGAGAGAGAGAGAAAAATAAAAGAAAGAGAGGAAGGGAATGAGGAAGGGAGGGAGGAAGGGAGGGAGGGGGGGAGGAAGGGAGGGAGGAGGGAGGGAGGAGGGAGGGAAAGAAGGTCTGGAGATCCGTCAATATGATGCATGGTCGCTGGGGCTAAAGGACCTGGGTGTTTTAGTCCCCATCCCCGTACAATGACGGCCCTGTGGATTGCTACTCTCACAACTGATGCAAACACATGCCCAACACTGTGAAGATCATTTGCAGCCCAAATCAAGCCCAGTTCTACTATACCTCTTGGAGCACAGGCCTCAGATTACTGGCTAACTCTTGGCTGCCAATATGTGGAAGATCTGCCCCCAGAAGTTTCCCTCCACCCAATAAGCACACACTATCAGGTGCAACTAATAACTGCTTCAAGGGGTCAGTGCATATTGCTACTGTAAATAAATATCTGCTGCTGGCTTCTTACAGCTCATTACAACTCGTCAGTTCCCCGTCTAAACATGGTGACATGAGAGAACGCCATGCCATACTATTCATTCATTATTTCATCCTCACAAATATTTGGGTTGAGACCATGTGGTAGGGCGTTTTCGAGAGCTTGGAGCTATAAAGGTGAGACACACTTCCTGAACCCAAATAATCCATTCACCACAATCGAGACCAATAATTTTGAAGCTATTCTCCTTCAAGTGTTAGGAGACCTCAACGTTTATCCATTGCTTACACATTTATAAGTATCAGACAATGTAAATACACACCAAATGGAAGTAAAACGATGAATGAAGCTACATCTATCAGATGGAAAATTACTTGTGGTTATTTTTTCTCAATTTTTCTAACTACAAAAATAATTAGGTACTTACCTTCTGAAGAAACAATGCCAGTTACAGCAACACACTGCACTCTGCCTTCCTGGTAGAGTGCACCGCCTTTCACTATTCTTAATAAGCTCCACCCACATTACAATGCATATTCTGTGCAGCTCAATGAGGTATTATTGATGAATGAGATTTCATATAGTTAAGCTATACAACATAATTTTACATGCGCATGTATTGTTAGGGTTGATGCAATCCAAGTGAAACTGACTTCTCTTATTTTTTTGCTGTCCAAGGGGGTCTTTTTCCCGCTCCCCTGTATTCTGGGATTTTCACAAAGGCATCCTTGTCTGTGGGCAACTGCTAGCTGCTCTGTCTGCACAGGGGACTATAACCAGGGGCCTCTCATTCCACTACCTGGTTGACATATCACTCAAAATACGTATTTTGGTTGGACACATAGCCAGGCAGACATTATCATTGTGGTGGAAATACACAGAAGTATGAGTAGCCAAAACACAGCAAAGGCAGCAGTAACAGCATCCACAGATAAGCATCTTTTTGTGGAAATGTGCAAAACTGACTCTTTTCAAAAAACTAAGTACCCCTCAAATAAGAGACAGGCAACATTTAGGCTAGTTCTTTAAAAACCTAAGAGAAACAATGAAGAAATGACTAAAGCTCACCAGCCTGTTAAGAAAAATGAAGGAAGACACTTTCTTCCACTGTGAACTTGGCGGGGCTCAGGAACTCCACACACACCTGACAGCAGACTGACCACCACCCACCAGAACACGCCAGGTTCTCAGAATGCTGTTAATTCATGCGCTGACTCTACAGCGCTGACGAAGAGTAAGTTCTGGGGAGCAGTAGGCTATCCCTTTCCTCTTTTTGGCCTTAATCACTTAACAGTGAATAGACATCATTTTGAAGATTTCTTCAAGATGGAGAAAGAACTGACCTTCTATTAAGCAATAAAAGAAATGTTTATGGACCAAATAAGAGAATAAACTGAAGCAAGCTTAAAGATAACTTACAGGCCGAGCAAAGTTGGAGTTCCTCTGTGCTGGAATTTGTAAACAGAGTTCCTGCGACTTGGCCAAAGCTCTCAGATGTCTTTTATTTCTTCAAGCTCTGCTCTCACTGTGTAAACCCGGTGATGGAAAAGGCAGTCTTCCAATGGATCACAAATAGACAGCAGCCATTTATTTGAAAGTACCTTACAGAAAAGAGAGGCATGTTAGTGACAAAGTATTTCAGATATCTTCAGAGTTTTATACTTGTAAGACATCACTCTAGGTAAAGTATACAAACTTCTTATTTCCAAGAGTGGGGAATAAGAATGTTTAGATGTGGTTTAATTACTCTAGATTTGAAGAGATGTTTGGTGGTGACATCTTAAAGTAAATCTTCCTGCTTTCATATCAAAGGTAACGGTAATAACAGTGACTAAAAACCTAGCATGTGGCAGGACTTTCTGTGAGTTTGTTCTTTCCAGTCTCGCAGTCACTGTTTGGGGAGCACACATTTTAAAGAAAAATGGCATCTGGGGAGGTGACCTGAGTATTAAGAACATGTCACCTGTAGGTCTTGCGGGTGAGATATAAAATCAGTTGCCTCTGACTCTAAGTTGAATAGGCTTTCAACCACATCATGCTGCCAGAGACAGGTTTAAATGTGTGCTGGAAGGGAGAACTAAAATGAATGTCGGGTTTTGGAGGAAAGGGATGTTACATTTTAGAGGTATTGCTTTTCAGATGGATATCTAATTGGAGGTGTCAAAGATGCAGGAGGTTCTGTGTCTCTGGTTGCTGCTACTCGCACTTTACTAGACTATCTTCAACCAAATTCAGCTCCATTATTTGTAAACTAAAATTAATTTATGTCAATACTTTATTTTTATCATATGCAACTAATAAATACTAGTTTTCTTTTACTTCCTTTGGACAATTATGGCTTGTAAAAAGTAACTGGTTTGGGCTTTTTGAGCCTTACTTCATTGCTTTACGACTGAATCTGCAGCTACCAGTTCAGTTCAGCTTCAACCAGTGTATTTAGTAAAATGTGTATATCCATGGTGAAAGCTGCAAAGAGATACTCTATGAAAATTTATGCAGGGCAACCTCACTTGTTATAGTTAAAACACTTGAATAAAGTCCAAAACCATGAATTCGGAAACACTAAAACAGTTAATACAATTATTTAAGAACATAATTTAGTTAACAACAACAAAACCTTATTTAAAAAATGGGCGAAGAATTTAAATAGCAATTTCTCTAAACAAAAAAGACAAATGGCCAGTAGGCATATGAAAACCTTCTCAAAATAACTAATCATTTGAAAAGCACAAATTAAAACCACAATGAGATAGCACTTTACTCCATTAGCATGGCTATTATTAACACATACAAACATACACATAAAATCCAGAAAATAACAAGTGTTGACAAGAATATGGACAATTTGGAATTTTTGTACATTGCTGGGAAGAAGGCAAAATGGGGCAGAAGTAGCAGAAAATAGTGTGGCAGTTTCTTAACAAATTAAACATAGAATTACCATATGTTCTAGCAATTTCATTTCTGGGTATATACCTAAAAGACTGGAAAGCAGGGACTAGAACAGATATATCTGTTCACCCATGTTCATTGCAACATTGCTTACATTAGCCAAAAGGTGGAAACAACTCAAACAGCCATTGACAGATGAATGGATAAACTAATTGTGGTATATCCATATAATGCAATATTAGGTGCCCATAAAAAGTAATGAAATTCTGACTCATGCTACAACATGATGAACCTTGTCAGTACAGTGCTAATTGAAACAAACCAGTCAAAAACCAGTCACACATACTGCATGATTCTACCACATGAACTATGTAGAAAGGTCGATTTTGTGGTGTTTGTCAGAGGCGAGGGAGGGAGGAATGAGGAGTTGTTTAATGGTGGGAGAGGTTCAGTTCTGCAAGATAAAAAGCGTGGTGGGGATGAATGGGGATAATGACTGCACAGGGTTGGGAGTATACTTAACACACCAAACTGTACACTTAATCATCGAGATGATAATTTTTATGTTATCTTTCCATGATTAAATTAAAAATAATTGTATAGTATTTTCTTGACTTATGGATTAAATTGAAAAGCAAGAATCTCAGTTTGGCATAGGGCAAGTGTATGGTATCAACACTCTTAATACAATTAGCAATAGTCAATGATAGCAATACATAAAGAAGTTCACATTATCCTGCAAAATGTGGTTATGTGTATATGTATACATGTACTTACATATATACATATGCATATATGTACATATACATATGTGTATACTCGTATATACCAAAAGCATTGTTATGCAACAATACCAACTTTCAAGCACAGAGAGCTCAGATGGAGAGTTATAAACCCAGAGATCCCTTTTCCCACTAACAAAAGCATAGTAATTAGATGCTGAGATTAGAACTCAGTAAGACTTGGGTGCAGGAAAAAAAAGAATAAAATAAAAGTCAATTTGTAAGCAATATTGTTATGTCTGTAATTTATATAAATATTTCAGAGGATATTTAGAAAAAGCCCCTTGGTAATGAGTTTCAATACATCAAAGCAGAAATAAACACATATGTTCATAGTGTCTGAAAGAATAATACAAATAAATTATTACAAAATGAGAAAAAGATTGATTGGACTGATACTTTTTGGAGCTGCTGTTTCTCTTTGGTTAATTCCATCTATTACATGACGTTGCTTAAAACTTGTTAAAAGTCTGTTTAATATTAGCTTGTTAAATAGTGTCATAAATGTTTTAGAGTTTGGTTATTGCTTTCTTCAGATCCATAACCTTGCTTTAATAACCCACATATATTCACATCCACTTAGCAGACACATTACATCGTGTCATTACGTTACACAATGAGTATAATTGCTTTACTTCCTACTGATTCTCTCCTCTGTCTAAGTCATCAGAAAGGAACCTATTCTCAGAGCTTTATAGTCTGAAAGCCCACTGGCTTCTGAAGGGATCAAGCCAGGTTAGAGTGGCTGTCTCTCTCTTAACATCTTCATTATTTATTATGCACCTCCAGGCAGGTCAGAGCTTTTCTGGAGGCGCTGCCATCCGGACTTGAATCAGTAAACTTACCTCCTCCACACTCATCCTTCCCTTATAGGAAGCCACGTGGCCAAGGGCTGCTGAGAGCTTCAAGGTAAATGGAATTTCCTAATTCAGATTTGCATATAAAAAGCCAACTCTTTAACAACACTTTTATTTTTTAAGTCAACACTTAAATAAAAGAAAGAGAAAGAGTCACCTTTGATTAGATGCTTCAAACCCTTTAGATTTACCCTGTTGCTCCACTTCCTGATTCTTGTGGATGTCTGGCTATGCCCATTTTCACTTAGCATGTCCTCAACAGACCGCAGGTAAAAGGTGATGTTAAACTCAAATGGCTGTTCTGACCTTCAGCAGCAGTCAGAGATTAGATGTGAACAGATCTTCAAACTTCAGGCAAAATAATAATTTGGGAGCATCAATGATTTCCGTTGCCTTGTCATCCCCTCAACATACACCTTACTCTCCCTGAGTGATTTTCCAAAACAGCCAATTGAATTGAACTACCTGCAAGCATTCACTATTTGTTACTTGTTAAAAGTGGTCTTTTCTTTGAGGTATACGTCATTTCCATGAAAGACATGCAATGTCCACTTGGGATTCCAGGTAGGAGTGTGAACATCTGTGTTGGGGGTGGGGGGTGAAGTAAAAATATTAGTGAATACTTTGGTTAGTGTTTCAGGTAAAAGAGCCTAGTTGGGTTCTCAGGAGGCCTGCGAAGGCCATGAGACTGTAGACAAGATTTTTAAGCGCTCTCGGCCCCATTTCCCTTATCTGCAACCTGTAATAGAAGTATTTCCCTACATCTCTTCTTCCATCCAGTGCTGTAAGAGGTATATCCGGTCCAGTGTCTGAACATATACGACCTAGACTGGGCCGTCCCCCAGGGGACGGTCTAGACACTGAAGTCACTGATTTCTAACGTGCAATGTCTTTGGGGAACTTGCTGTACGTGATACTCCTGCAGAACACTGGGAACCGCTGGTCTAGGCCTGTTAGGAATAGCCGATTTCTCCTTCCAGTAAAATAACTGAAGTTTTTAATTCATTACACAACTTATTTTGGTCAATACGTTCTCAGAAAACACATGCCTGACAATGACTTTAGGTCAGCATTCTTTTCCACATCATGCTGTCGGCAAGATAGCAGGAGAACTTCCATAAGCATTTCACACTTAACCTAAAACAGAGAGGGGTCTGATTTTGGCACAGCCACACGCCCACTATGTACGGCAATGGTATTCACTCGTGATCACTTTAATCAAATACTTTTAATGTCCATTCTTCAAGCGTTTCCCTTTCTAAATATCGACTAAATCCAGATTGGAAATGTGATCTTGCCATGCTTGTTCCGAAGTCCCTTTGTTGCTGCTCAATTACCACTGCAATGGTTTTCAAATTCGGCCTTGGGAGAATCCTCGGAGTACCAGGCAGAAACGTGGTGGGAACAGACCTTTGGTTTTGCCAATTTCCCTCCCCCTCCTTGACTGACACACACACTGACACACACACACACACACACACACACACACAGCAGAAAACTGCAGTTTTAATCTGGTTTTGCTTACTGAATTTCTAAAGAAAATTTGTATTGGCTTTCAGAACAAATCAAAAACAGGTTCAAAGCATTCGATTTAGTCCCTCCGACATGGAACATAAGTTCCATTACGAACATGCTCCTGACATTTGTCAGGTCTGTCTCTCCCCACTTCTCCAAGTGCCCGCCTACGCAGCATTCCTGGCAGATCCCTGAATGTGCCACACTTTCAAAAACCTGATTTTGTTTTCCCATTTTCTCACACAGTCGTTCTTTCCTGTGGCGTACTGGATAACTCACTCCTACTCATCTCCCAGAGCTCAGAAACATTCCGAGGCTGTATTTGGGGCCTCTTTTCTGCGTTTCCACAGACTTTTGTGGACAATTTGGCCTAACCCAAGCTGCAGTGCACTATACTTGCATTGAAAGAGAGTGAAGGGTTCTTTCTCCCCATGAAGAAACCCTCTGAGGGCAGATATCGAGTTTGTTGTGTGTAATTCCTAGCACCTAACTCCTTGCTGGGCACATGGTATATGCTATTGCCTGTATTTAAAATAGAAATATAAAATAGGTTTTCTTTTCTTACTCTATTTCAACGTGTAGCTACTGGAATTTTCAGCGGGACATCCCACCACCTTGGTGCAGATAGGCACTAAATGAGTCACCTCCAATCTAGCGAAACCCCCACTGACCACTCAAGAATAAGGCAGAATCGGGGGAGGGGGGCTCATAAGACTGTGAAAGGCCAGTCACAAGGACTAACGTGTTGGAAGATGTCAGTGAGACGGTGTGACCACTGGCTGTCCCTGGAAATCAGAAGTTCCTCATTCCCTCCCCTGTCCTCGAGTGTATATTCTACCCACTGTTGCCAGGGCCAGCCGGGAATCCTTCTGAAGACACAGCTTTGAGAGAACACTCTATTATGGAGCCCACCTGCACTCAGCACCTCACTGACCCCTGTTTAGGCCCGCATACAAACTTGTAAGGTGCTGCAGGCCGGCACGGAGACCTACTTGTCTTGTGGCACCCAGGTCAAGCCGTGCACGTAAGTTCCCCTGCTTATGAAAGGCCGCCACCTGCTAACCTGGACTGATTGCTCTGCCGCTTTCTCCAGTCTCTCCTTGTTCTCCAGGTGGGAAGACCAGTGTGCGAACCACCAAGGCGCAGAGGCTGGGTTCAGGTGTGGGCGCAGCTTGGGGCCCTTGACTGTTGGCACAAACTCCTGAAGCGGAAGAGGCTAGCGGTGGGCAGGTGCAGGGTGGCGAGGCTGCGCAAAATCCCGTCAGAACCACGTACTTGAGCAGCTGTGGGTCTGGTTGTTAACGCGTGACTTGCCACACTGCAGGTGCTGGAAGTGAGCATGCGCATCGGTGGTGGAGACGGATTGGGGAACTCTGTCAGTTTCAAGTACTTGCGCAGCTGTGAGTCTGGCTGCTAATGAGTGCCTCGCTAGGCTGCGGGGGTTAGAACAGAGCATGCGCGTGGATGGTGGCGCCTAGTTGAAGAATTCCACCGGATTCGGGTACTTGCACAGCTGTGAGTCCGGCTACTAATGCCTGCCTCGTGAGGCTGCAGGTGCTAGAAGCGTGCACGTGCCTTGGTGGTGGAAGCTGGTTGAAGACTTCTGCCACACCCAGTTCCTTAAGCATTTGTGGGTCTGGCTGTTGACACTTGACTTGTGAGGCAGCAGGTGGCAGAAGTGGGCATGCGCGCTGGTGGCAGAAGTTGGCGAAGGAATCCTGTGCGATTCACACCGGGTACTTGAGCATGTTTGTCTGGCTGTTGGCACGTGACTTGCAAGGCTGTAGGTGCTAGTTGGGGGCATGCTCAGGTGGAGGAGGCTGCTTATGGAATCCCGCCTGCGTCAGGTACCTGAGCAGCTGCGGCAGAGAATAGGAGCAGGTGGGGACGCAAGCAGCTGGCGTCTGTCTGCAAGGGCACAGCAAAGCCCGTGGGTCCCTCAGCGGCAGAGCTGCGGGTTCTGTGCTGGCCGTTGGTTTCATTAGGGGTGAACACTGCTGGTGTCCTCTGCAAAGCTGTCGCTCGAGGTCCGCAATGATGCCCACGGAGATGAGAGCTGTATAGCTGTCCACCGAGTCTGCAAGGGCTGTTGAGGTCCTCCGGACCTGCTGGGACTCGGTGCTGTGGTCACAGATGGTCACTGCTTCCACATGGCTGCAGTCAGCCTCTGCTTTCTTCCTGTTTTTAGATCTCTCTGGGGTCTGGGCCATTCCAGTCTCTGGGTGGCAGGGAACTAGGTCCTTAACGCAGAGTCCTGAAAGGCTGGGGAAGCTGGTGCCCTCTGGGTTTGCTCTCATTTTTCCAGTGAGAACTCTGTCGGGCTTGGGGGTTCTCCCTTGGCGCGAAGCAAAGCCAGGCTAGAGAGTGGGATGATGCAGGCAAATTGAAAACAAAACAAACAAAAAATGAACAAAACAAACAGAAAACCTTTTAGACACAGAAAAGAATATGATGATTACCAGAGGAGAAGAGGGGTGGGAGAGGGAGAAGAGGATAAGGAGGGGAAAAACGGTGATGGAAGAAGGGGGGGTGAGCACACAATACAATATACAGATGGTGTATTATAGAATTGTACATCTGGAACATAATTTTATTAACTGTCACCTTGATAAATTCAATAAAAAAGAAAAGGGGGGAAGAAGTAATTTTCCTCTACCCGTTTTGTGCACTACATGGACGGAGCTCAGGTTTGCTTCCTTTGAGCAAAGAACCTGGGACACACCCAGGGCAGTTACCCCACAAATAAAGATTTATTGGAAGCAAATAAAAAGTGTTGGGGGGAATAATTTCCAAAGCGGTGGCTCCCTGAACTGAAAGCCTCTGTGCTTTTATTCTGTCAAATTAACATATGTTCATGCTGGACATTTTTGTCATAGCTCGTGTAGCATGTCCGGGGTGGTGTGGCGTTGGCCCGGACCAGTAGCAGGTCACGCTTCTTCAGGCATCACAGGTGTGGGAAATGATGTTTGCACTCTCCCAGAGACGAGTGTTTTACTGCGATAATAAGCTCTTGGTTACCTCAGTTCCAAATGGCTGCCTCAACCGGTTTGAGCCGGATCCCCCAAAAGCCCCTCTGCAGTTTCTGAAGGTGGTTTTCTGGAGGCCCAGTCTTTCCCTGGGTAATATACTAGCAGCAGAGTTAATGGAAAATTCAGTAACTTTTTCAACTTGGCATGGCAGCGTAATCAGGCTGTTTGCTCCACTGTGTTGCTGAACCTTCTTGAGTGGACTCCTGAACTGGCCCAGAGCCGTTTCCACCTGCGGATAACTGTCTAATTGTTATTCTCATAGGAGGTCTGAGGCTGGGTCTCCTGCTCCACCATCTTAATCACGTCACTGCTACCCACTTCCACGTGAATTGTACGACAAGCTTCTTTATAGCTACAAAAACATACTGCTGTAATCTTGATTGGCATTAAGTTAATGTGCAGAAATAATTGGGAGAAAAGATGTAGTTACCAGGTCGTCTTCAAATCTGCAAACCTACCATGCATCTTTATGTTAAGCTTTTTCTTTTATTCTTTCATCATTTATGGCAGTTTCCAGAATCACTTGTATATGATTTTATATATGTGTGTGTATATATATATCTGGAGCTGTTGTAAATATTTTAAAAGTGTAAAAAGATTTATAACATTGATTTTGAATTGTTTTTGCTTATCTAGTGCATAAAAATACAGTAGATTTTTCTATGTAAACCTTGCATAAATTCAACCTTTATAAATTCAACCTGCAACCTTTATAAATTCACTTCTTAGTTCTGCAAGGTTTTTTAAATTTATTTTGCTTTTTTTTTTTTTTTTTTTAGGAGCCTTGGGATTTTCTACTTAGAGGATTCCATCATCTTCAAGTAAGGACAATTTTATTTATTTCTTCTATCAAATCTCTATGCCTTTTATTTTATTATCTTGTCATCTTGCACTGACTAGAGCTTCTTGTTTATTAGGAATGATATGTTTAATAGGATTGTTATGAGTTGATACACTTGCCTTGTTCCTAAATTTAGAAGAAAAGCTTTTAGTCTTTTACCATTATGTGTGAAGTTGGTTGTAGGTTGTTTGTTTTGTTTTGTTTTGTTGGTAGATGCCCTTTATCAAGTTAAGCTCTCATCTATCTCTAATTTACAGATAATTTTGATTAGCAGTGGATGTTGAATTTTGCCAATTGCATTTTTTGTCATAATTTGATGTGGTCCTGTAACTCCTCTTTATTATTATTATTTTTTTAATTTAGATTTACTGGGGTGTATTGGTTAATAAGTTTATATAGAGTTCCAGTGTCCATTTCTATGGTACATGTTCTGTATATTGCAGTAAATTTTCTTCTTTGGACTGTGACTCCAGGGGAGTACATTTACATGTTTTCAAAAATTAAGCAAGCCTTGCATTTCCACGATGAACTGCGCATAGTTCATTAGACTTTGTATATTGTGTTGAATCTGGTTTGGTAATATTTTGTTGAGCGTTTTTGAGTTCTAATGTCTTATATGGAAAACCTGCTCACATGAATAGCATTTTAAAAGGAAGAGTTGACACAGGGACTCCACCAAGGTAAGTGATCCTGGTTACTAGTTCAATTTCATTGTGATCAGAGAACAAAGTTTATATGACTTCTAAGTTTTAAAGTATGTTAAGATTTGTTTTATGATTCTGGATATGCTCTATCTTGGTATATGTTCCATCTACACTAGAATGGATATTGTGCTATCGTTCGATGGAATGCTTTATAAATGCTATTTAGATCTTGTTGAGTAATGGCGTTGTTTTTCTACATTCTTGCTTGTTTTGTGATTATTCACGTTAATCTTGACTTTTACTGAATAAGCGCGTGGAAGTCTTTGATTATTGTGAAATTATCTATTTCTTCTTTCATTTCTCTTGGTTTTGCCTTGTGCATTCAAAAGCTCTGTAGTAAGGTATATTAACATTTGAGATTAAGTTTTCTCAGTGAATCAGCCTTTTCGTTGTTGCGCATTGCCACTCTTTATCCCTACCTATTTTCTTTGACTGGAAATCTACTTCGTCTGATATTGATATGGCCGCTCCAGATTGATTTTGATTAGTGTTCATGGGGTATGCCTTTTTCTTTCCAGATTTTATCTTTAGCTTGCTAATATTACTATATTTGAAGTGAATTTCTTATAGGCAAATATGGTTGGGTCATATATATTTTTTAATACATTCTCACAGCCTCCACTTCCAATGGGCGTATTTAAATACTTTACATTTAATGCGATTATTGGTCTGTTTGGACTAAGTGCCCAAGTGCATTGTTTTGTCTTGCCCTTGGTTTTTGTTGTTGTTTCTACTTTCATATCTTTTTCTGACACATTTTTAACATTTTTAGTATTCCTGTTTATTTATTTTATATTTGACTGTAACTTTTTAGGGTACTTTTATGGATTACTCTAGATAATGCAATATAGATTCTTCATGTTTTTTCACTAACAATAGTATAAGAATTTGACCACTTCAAGGCAGACATAGAAACCTCACCATCACAATTCCGTTACCTTCTTTACATGATGTTGTAGTTTCTTATAAATTTAAGAGGCGTAGACTATAAACACCTCTTCAAGCAATATTATAATTTTTTGCTTTCAATTGGCAAATAGTTTAAAGATCTCAGGAAAGAATATTCTTTTATGTTTTATGAAGATAAGAACTATTTTTGTTGCTTTCACTCTATCCCCAGTACTTCAGGTCTTCTTCTGATGTCCTTTCTTTCTGTCAAAAGCATTTCCAGTAGTGATCATTTAGCTAGTCTATCGCCTTCGCCCCTTGGACACTTCACCCCACTTAGTGATTATTTTAAAGCAAGTTGTACTTCATCTGAGAATGTCTTATTTCAGCTTCATTTCTGAAATATAATTTGGATGGATATAGAACTCTGGGTTGCTTTTTTTCCCCTTTCAGCTCTACAAAAGTAACGTGCTGCCTTTTTTCATCTCTAAGGTTTTGATGAGAAATTGTTAGTCTATGAAATTCTCATTCCCTAATAGTGCATTATCTTCTATGATTGTTTTGTCTTTAGTTTTCAGCAGTTGGAATATATTTCAAGCAATGGATTTTTGGAGGACTTATCCTATTTAAATTTCACTGATCTCCTTAAATGTGTTTTTTTAATATATATATATAAATAAAAACATATGTATATCCTATCTAATATACTTACATGCACATATATTTATATGTGCATGTAAGTATATTAGAATGCATATGTGTATATATAAACATATATAAATAATAATTATTAGAAATAGGTTTATTTCTCTTTTTAGGATATTAATCCTTCTTTTCTTTTTTGTTTTTCTGGAACTTTGATCACACAAAATTTTATCTTTTGGTATTCACCCACTGGTTTGTGAGGGGCTGTTTATATGGGGAGAAGATTAAAAATATGATCAATATACTTTGAAAATAAAAACTTTACAATTAACATGGAGACTTACTGAATTGAAGAAATCAACTAATATCAGGTAGAAACAAGAGAAGAATCACTGACATGTAGAATTAAAGAATAAGGTAGATAACCCTGGGAACCAGGACAGAAGTATGTAGAAAATAAATAAGAATCATCTGATAATTTAATCTTACTGATTGCTCTTGGCATTTTGTAAGTAACCGTTCAGTTGCTCTGCTGCTTCCAAAGGTGAGTCATTCTTGCAAAAATATTAAATATTGATAAGTTTAGACATGTGCATTTTAAACAAATTCTTTGAGCTATGAATAACTTTTGGAGGTAAATGTTTAAATTAACAATGTCATGGCATTAGTACATGAAGTGTTATTAGTTGTGCTAGGATTTTCCATTGTTTGGGTATTCACTGTACAGTATTGACCTTTGAAAGAAGAGATGCGTGGCGAATATATGAATGTTTCTGTGGAATACTTTAACATAGAATTAGAAATTGATCTAAAATCCAAAGTAGAAGAAGCAATGTAGATTTCAATGGCAAAATAAAAACCTAGACAAATAGTCAAAATATCTTTATTATTAAAAATGAGCTTATATGAAACATCATGTATATCACCATATATCAACCTGCAGGTAATTTTGAACGAACTCATATCAATGCAGACAACATCCACGCAAAATAAAGGAAATTTTTCTATGGAAAATTGTGAAGCAAAGATTAAGTCTACAGGATAGAACCATAAGCTTTGTGAATTTTAGGCTTTCATTTTTAATGATACTAACTTTTAACTATTAAATACCTCTGCTATTATATTTTAACATCAAATTATTTTAATTGGCACTTATTAGTTTTAACCTTTCCCTCTTTGTAATGTTTCTATTATCAAATATCTCCTTATCAGGCAGACTTTAGTTTGCATACTATTTAAATATATAATCTTGTCATAACATATTTATAAATAACTACCCATCTATTTTATATCGCTTTGTTTTACAAAAATCCTTCCTGAAATATACAATCCTATCATAGAAATTAACTGTTAATTTTTAGGTATTGATTATTATTTTAACACATATTTTAAAAGTGGCTGAAAATACAGAATTATTTATGTTTTCAGGAATTCCTGAGAATTTCTGGGAATTCCAATTTCTGATCAGATTCCAAAGGTTGATATCTTTGGGAATTTGGAACGACTAGGTGGGTCCGAAGTCTTCCTCTAGATTCCCAAGAATTCTTAAGGAGCAGAATATGAAAACAATGGAGTCAAGTACTACTAGGGACTGTGAATATTTTGAATGTTCAGTCTTAATTCTCGTTTCCTCTGCATGCTCATTGAGGATGTATTCCACATCTAAACATGATTTTATTTTTCTGTTTGAAAACCTCATCCTTATTTCAGGGCACCTTTTCTTTTTGTGGCTTTCGAGGTTTATGTTTTTGTTAAGTGTTAGCACTTCAAAGGTGAGAAACTATTTATTTACATTATGGCCAATTTGTCTAACCGAAGTCTGACAGTTGTAATAAATCTGTTGAGCCTTTAGAGATTTTAAAAAGAAAAAAAAGGCTCTCATTTTGACAGGTCAGCGGTGGGAATCCTTACCTTGATTTCTGAACTTGTTTGTTCTTTGAGTTTTTATGTACCAAATGGAAAACCTACTTTACATGAAAGGAGATTTAGGAACAAGAGTTAGTACAAAAGCTCTGAAAGGCTTATAAGACCAAAAAACACAAGTAAAGAGAAATGTGCTTAAGTTGTTGCTAAAAGGTTTCCTTCCACTTAATAGCTTGGTGAAGGAATCTCATCTCGTAATTCACCTGATCTCTGGTATAGGTTCTGAGTGTGAACTCCCTGTAGGGAAACAATATATACCACCTACAATGCAGTAAATTGGGAGAGAACTGGAATCTGACTTGTGACCTTAACAGCACATTTTTATGCTTTTCATGCACATTTCATTTCCTGCTTCCCGGCCTCTAAGGAGCAGGAAATTTTAGAGACAGAGAAATTAAGGAGAGAGAAGGAGAGGAGCCAATTCTCTTCCCATCTGTATGTGCAGACTCTCCAAACAGAGATGGAACAATGCAATGGCGAAGTACTGGGAGAGAAGGGGAGCTATGTATTTGCCATCCCGATTTCACTTGTTTCAGGTAAATATCCAGAAGTGGATTTCTAACTAATATGGTAGTTTTTAGTCTTTTGAGAAACTCCCTGCTGTTTTCCATAGCAGTTGCGTGATTTTACTTTCCTGCCAAGAGTATACCAGGATTTCAATTTCTTCACATCCTCAAAAGCTCTGGTGTGGATTTTGTTGCTGCTGCTGCTGCTTTTTCTAATAATAGCCATCCCAACATGTGTGAGGTGGTATCTCATTGTGGTTTTTATTTACATTTCATTAGTGATGTTGAGACTCTCTTCAGATAGCTGTTGATCCTTTATATAGTGCCTTTAAACTCCCATGTTCCTTGAGGGGTTACTTACTATAGCCAAGAAGTGGAAACAATTATTCACAGATGACTGGAAAAAGGAGATGGGGTGTATACATACAATGCAATATTATTTGGCTTTAAAACAGAAGGAAATCTTGTAATATGCAACATCATGGATGGGCCCTGAGGATATTATGTTAAGTGAAATAAACTCATTATATAAGGACAATTCTGCATGATTCCACTTAGACAATGTTTCTAAAATAGTCAAATTCAGAGCCACAAAGAGTGGAATGGTAATGGCAGG
Source organism: Glossophaga mutica (assembly GCA_039655065.1). Classification (NCBI taxonomy): domain Eukaryota; kingdom Metazoa; phylum Chordata; class Mammalia; order Chiroptera; family Phyllostomidae; genus Glossophaga; species Glossophaga mutica. The sequence continues at coordinate 12,368,189 of CM077315.1, read as the reverse complement.
GGCTGTGGGAAAGGGGGAAATGCAGGGTTGTCCAGTTGTAGTTATACAGGGTGAATAAGCTCCAAAGATCTGATGTACAGTATTGTGCCTATAATTGGTAATATTGTATTTTATACTTAAAACTTTGTTAAGAAGGTAGATCTCGTGGTAAATGTTCTCACTACAATAATAAAAGGAGACCTAACTCAAAGAAAAGTGAACTCAGTGTGTATCAGAGTGCACTATTTGAGCATTTTGCAAGTAGGAGTACCTGGAGTATTTTAGGGGTATAATGGAATAAGAGAAGAGGAAATATAATTGTACCAAATAACGCTGTGACATGTATAATAGATACCTTTTGATCCACTTGGAGGTAATATTATTTAAATTGAAAAACTTCTGATGACTTTATTATTTTACACAATTGCATTAGAGTAGTATAGACAGGGCACATACTACCTGTCTACTTCTGTAAGGATTGTATCAGTTTGTATCATACCCAAATACCTCCCCTCTCCTCTGGAAAAACACAAATAGACCTCGGTCTCTTTTTTGCAATTCTGTCAGGTTGGTTCCTACTGATTTTTCAGGACTTGTATTATTATTACTTTCAGGAAGTCGTTTCTCTTGTGATTCCTTCACACATGATGTTAGCTATTTCTTCTGTGTGCATCAATTAAGACTTAATCTTTACCAAAACAATGCTGTGCAATTCCAAAATCAGTGATTTCTGCAGTGTTATTATACTCTGTTCTAATCCTGAGAATCAGCATAGAATCTGGATGGATAAATGTCCTAAAAACATATTTTAAATGAACAGAGCAATAAATTATCTAGTGAAGGCAGTTAAGACCAGTGGTGTGGAAGACTATTTATAGTTTAGTCTCCATTTTTAGGGAGACGGCTCTAATAATATGGAGGAAATATTGTCACTTTGAGAGTTAAAATGAAAGTGATAGTACCAGTGAGAAAGTTTTCTCATTCAGTTTCCCACCTACAGTCTCACCCAAATTGAGAAAAGTATCAAGAAATCTATGAGAACTGGTCCAGCAAGGGAAAGTTCAGGAACAGTTCTGTTTAAGAGATGAAGGAGCCCTTGGTATCCAAAGGGACCTAAACAGTAGAGTATCTAGTAGGGGTCTGAGCAGTGGGTAGGGTAGTCAGAGCAAAGAGGCAGTTTTTCCATGTACTTTGAATATGCCTATATCCATCGAGACCTTTCTTACATCCTCGAACATCTATACTCTATCTAATGCTATGGGTATGTGTTCCGCACTTGGCACATAGTCTTGTATATACTCATTTGTCATAAGCATCTTTTCTTCCCTCCCTCATGGTCTATCAGTTGTCATGTACTGTATTTTATACTTTATATCTTTCACTTTTTCTTCATGTATTCTTAGTTATTTTTCACATACCACACTAAAGCAACACTTACTAAAACAGAACTTTATTGTTGGGTGTTTATAATTCCATAGCCTGATCACAACTGTCAATACGCTTAAACAAATTCTAGAACAATTCCTATTTGATGGCATCAAGTTTGACAAAATTTATTCTTCTTCATTTCCTGATTTCATATAATATATTTTTAAATTGCAAAGTATAAAGATAGTAAGACCCTGTCTGCTTATTAGTTTAAATACAAGAGGCTGTTTTCTCCTGAAGAGAAGACCAAAAAAAAAAAAAAGAGGAAAATATACATTCTTATGATTTTCCACTGGCTGTATTTACTTAATTTCAGGCACTTAATATTTTTCATTCTTAGTGTTCATTATAATTATCTAAACAAGAGACTTTAAATAATGTATTTTAATAAAACAATTATATAAATGTTACTTTAAAAATCAGTAGCCTAGTGTAGTATTTTTCAAACTGTATTGCTAGATATGTAATGAAAAACAATCTATGATTTAAAATCAAAACTTTCCAAAATGCTGGACTAAACAAAATCAAATGGGTAGTCAGTTGTGAGATTTTTCGAAAATATTGGTATGCAACAGTCCTAAATAAGGATATACTAGGCATCACCTTATGAAACTATTTTTACTATGTGTCCTCTCTCCCTCCCTCCCATCCCCTCTCTCCTCAACCTGCTATATTTTATTTCTAATTTCTAATGTTATGCGTGCAAATCATTTAGGTAGCTTGTCTAGTCACTTGGAAAGCAAGATCTAATACGTAAATTGTATGTTTGCATTACGTGAAGACAGACTAACATCTTTGCATTCTGAGAGATGGAGACTTCTCTGTGGTTCGAATGAAGACAAATGGCATAAACCCTGACTCATCACATTGTAGGCATGACATCTGCATGCAGAATTCAAAGGAAACCTCCCCCACCATTCCCTCAGTCCACATCACTAGTTCACATGCGACACACAGCCGCATCCTTCACGCCAAAGTAATGATTTTTCTTTTATCATCTACTTCTTTTAATCATTATTCTATTTCAGTTGTAAAGCTTTATAGTGACTATGAGGATTTCATACCTAAAATAATTTGCATGTATTTAAATAATGTGGTGGTGTTTCGAATCAACTCACAGGATGTATGATTCTTTCCTTCTGCGAAGAATAGTTTTATTACTTGAATTTTAGAAATGTTGTCACCCGGTAAGGAGCATCTAAAGCTGCATTTGTTCAGTGGTGGTTAGGTTTCCTAACTATTGACTTAGAGCTAATATGTCATAAACTCATGTTAGGAATAAAAGTAAGTTAATAACTATAATCCCCAAATAAACAAGCCCCTCAAAAACTTTTACTCATCAAAAGAAAAGCCTCACTCTACTTAAGGCCATCAAGATTCTTAAGTATAGACCTGTATCACAGAACAGGTATAAATTTTGGCAGTTTCTCACTGAATGTTACACATGATTGAAACCATTCCTCTGTGCATTCCCAAATTATAATAGCATATATTAATGTGTATTCTCAAAAATATTACTATGGACTTCAGTGTTTTTAGAGACATGTAACCTGTATCAGAGTGGGCTACATACACTTTGGGGACAGAACAGGAACACCTGTTCTGCCAGTTACTTTGTGACACTGGACAAACATAAAGATACAAATAAGGAAATTTTTTCAAAAGACTTCTAAGATTGCATAAATTGATGATTACTGAATGATAATTTTTTTTCTCTCACCAGCTACTCCCTATACAAATTTAATGGTTATGATAAGAAATAGTTACTATTTTGATTATTCATTCTATAAATTTTGATCTGAAATCTGTTTTCTCTGAGAAGAGCATTTAATAATATGCATCAGGGAAGAAATTTATAAACTCCAAGTCTTACTTAAGTGTATCTTAAGAGGAAAAAATGTTTTTATGAGATTGTATCTCTTTATGCTTTTATGGCATCGATGTAGCTTTCTGGTTCAAATGTCTTTTTGATGAATTTGGTATTCAAATAAACATTAACATAATTCACATACAGTGCACATTGAGAAGGTCATGGTTGACAATTCAAGAGAAAACTTTGTTCAGGATAATGCTCCAATGAGTTCATTGTCATAGAATATATTTTTCCTTGCATTTGAATTAGAGTTGTCACAAAACTAAAAACAGCCCTCACTTATGTTTTGTGAAGATTTCTTAGTCTGTGGAATATAGTGTCTATAAAAGGTGCAAAATGGGGATAAAACATGGAGAATTGCCAGCTACTGAACCCCTTAAGTGCTTTATGTATCCTATACCCCTTTCCTTTGTTTTGGTCATGACGAATCCATGCGTGCATCCACCCTTCCCCTCAACATTCTGTCTATAGAAGAATGGCATTTATAGACGTACTCCTGCATGCACTCACTTCTTTATGAGTTCGCGTTGCTATTTACACAAATCAGTATATCTTCAGTTGTTTATGATATTATCATCCTTGATTTTCTTTAAGTGAGGGAGGAGAAAAATAGCTTGTGACATTTTATGCACTGATGTTATTCTGTCATCAGAAGAACCCCAGGAGAAAGGCATCGACACTGTATGTATTTCATAGTCAAGGTAACTGCAGCTTGGAAAGCTGAAGGGGAGATCCCTAGGTGCACACGCGATAACGAGGTGTTGGCTCTGGGTCGGCTTGCGGCCGCCGCCCTTCCAAAAGCCAGGCTCCTGTTCCCTGCAGCCTCCTCCGTCCCACGCAGTGCCTCTCAGTTTCTCCTCTGTTTTGCAAATTTAAATCTAATGCCTTTTAAAACCTATTTTACTGAGGTCAAAAAGATTCCTCTAAATCTATACTCATTATACTCCTCTCTTATTTCTCCCTTTGACGAAACACAAAGGCTTCCGGGCTCCGGCAGACCTCTTAAACACAGGACCCTAGCCTTGCTGGTGAATCCTGTCTGTGCACGGTATTCTCAATGATTAAAAAACTTCTACTAAATAAATGTAGCCCCGTGCAGACCTGCTCCTCTAAGACACTGTTTTATTTCCAGAGCTCCTGAGCTCCCGAAGAGGCCCTGCCGGAGGCTGGGCTGTGCAGGAAGATTTCCTGCACTGGCAGATCTGAAGACAAGAGAGAATACACAGACAGAGGGCACAAGAATATAGGTGACGGTGGCAGCAAGGACCTTTTTCAAGCCCCCGCATAGAAATTTACCGATTTGGGAAAAGTGCCATTCTATCCAGCAGTCATGCTTTGACCTTTCGATATATGTCAGGCAATATAGAGAGAAAGAGTAAAAATCAGGGAATGAAAAATCAGGGAACTACCAATTCTTAGGTACTAAATCTGTGCAAGCATTGCAGTATATAGAGCTTGCTTACGTCGTACATTCTACCAGTGTTTTTAACTTAATACCTACGGTGAGGGTTCATTTTCTGTGTCAAGTTGGCAAGGCCATGGAGTGCCCATTCATTTGGTCAAATATTCTGTGCTGTCCTGAGGGTGTTTCTGGATGAGAATCTGTGGATGAGAATCCATTTGAATCTATGGACTGAGTAAAGCAGACTGTGCTCTCTCACGTGGGTGGGGCTCATCAATCCACTGAAGGTCTAAATAGAACAAAAAGGCTGACTCTCCCTGGCCAGTAAGAGGGGTCTCCTCCTGCCTCACTGTCTTCAGTCTGGGGCATCAGTGTTTGTCTGCTTTCAGGTCAGACTGAAACATCAACTCTTTCTGGGTCCGGAGTCTGCTGGTCTTTCAACTGGAACTTAACTCTATCACCTCTTCTGAGTCTCCAGCTGGCTGATGGGAGCTCTTAGGACTTGTCAGATTATATAATCACATCGGCCAATTCCTTACAATAAATCAGTAAGTGAAGGAAGAAAGAAAAGAAGGAAGGGAGGTAGAGAGGGAAGGTGGGAGGCAGGCAAGAGGGAAGAAAGGGATGAAAGAAGGGAGGGAGGAGTTCTATGGTTCTGTTTCTCTGGATAATCTTGACAAAAAGACCTATGTTTGTGTTCTAGGGACAGGAGATTTCGAGGGGTATGAAATATTCCATTTTCTCATTCATTCTTCGTGGTTTTTACCCATTTGTGTGTTCACTGGCAGTTTCTAACTGAGACATGGAGACCTCCAAAGGGACACCTTCATAAAGAAATCTAAGCCCACCTAAATTTTTAGCCCTTACCAATTCTGTCCCCACTCCTAATTAATCAGACATATTCTGGGAGATTGATCACTTGCTATTTTATCTGTTGCCATTAATCAATATTTCAAACTGTACTCATTTCTTGCCATGCCTGTGGTTTTGACACAACCAAGTGTCATCTGCCATATTGACTTGATATTTTAATAAGTTTACCAATTTTTACTGAAGTGCATGCACTCAAGAGGTTTGAATGTGTTGGTATTTTAATGGAAAACTGGTATCACTTGCTATAAAGACAAGATAAAAATAAATCTAAGAAAATAAGAGAATACTGTCACTAAATTCTAATAAGACCTCATTGCTCCCAAGGCTCTGAACCTCAGCCAACTGTTCTCTTTATTTCAAGTGCAAATTAGCAGGTATTAAGAGATTTGAAACTTTTGCCTTGATGCAATCAGCATGGCTGAAAGAGTTCAAAGAGAAGAACTTTCTTACTACATACTTGAGTCGGTATTAAAGAGGTTTACTTTTTACTCCCCATAATTACCTCTAGTAAACTATGATATGTGCACTGCACTTTGAAGAATATTATTATTGACCATTTCCGTCCTTAGTGGTAAATTTTACCTTCTGACCACTCTTCTCCTGGCATCACGCTTCCCTTCCTCATGCCAACCTTTCTGCATCAAGCCATTTTCTTGGGCAGACTCTATTCTGTTTTAAATAGCTGCCTTCCTCAGCTCCATAAAGTTAGCTAAACTAGCATTATGTTAGAATCACCTGGGAAACCCTTTAAATTTCACCACTCAAAATTCATTTTTTCTTTCAGTTTTATTTTTATATTGGTTTTAGGTGTGAGCTAAGTGGTTAGCTAATCATATACTTTACGTAATGTTCTCCTCCGTATTTCTAGTACCCCATCTGGCACCATGCAGAGCTGTCCCAACATTATTGACTATACTTCCTATGCTTTCCTTGCTTCCCTGTGACTTTTCTTGTAACTACCAATTTGTGCCTCTTAGTCCTTTTACCTCTTTCGCCTGGTCCCCCAATGTCCCTCTCCTCTGGCAGTGCCCAGTTCCCTCTCTGTGTCTATGAGTCTGTTTCAATTTTGTTAATTTTTTCTTTAGATTCCACATAAAAGTGGAATTATATGGTATTTGTCTTTCTCTGAGTGACTTATTTCACTGCATAATACCCTCTATCCATGCTGGGTCTATCCATGCTGTTGAAAATGCTAATATTTTACTGTATTCAAATATGAATATTACTCAGCCATAAAAAGGAGTGAAATCTTACCATTTTCAATAACATGTACATATGATGTATATGTCATAGCTTTTTTATCCACTCATCTACGGATGGGCGTTTGGGGTGCCTCCATAGCTTGGCTATTGTGAATAATGTTGCATTCTCAATGGAATGGATAATCTCTAGTGATAGGATCTAGAAATTTGTATTTTTAAAGGCAGCCTCCATCCGCAAGTCAGGAACTAATCTGGACTGAGACAAGCAACCTAAGCCCAATAACCTAGGATCTGTCTCTCCCAGTGTCCATCAGTGATCAACAGGACAATACCAAATTTGACCAATATTGAGCAGTTCAAAGAAATGAAAATGCACCATTAAGGTACCCAAGAAGTGTTAGGAAGCAGAAAAGAAATCTTGGCATCTCTGATCAAGAATTTAAAGAGGAAGCCATCTCCTCCCTTGTGCCTTCAGATTAAAACTGAACGACAGATGGTGACCGGAGCATTTCACTACAATACAAGAAAAATAAATTTCTAAATTAGCAGCATGGCTCCATAATAATTTACTCATTCTGACAATTCCTGATTTTCACTGTTTCCCATGGTAGGAATTTGGGATATAGAGAGAAAATGGACAGAGGGCTTCCCTCCAGGAACTTGCAGTCAAGTAGGAGTGACGTAACACTGACCCCTCGTAGTCATCCAGCAGTGGCTGGATGGACACGTGCCTCGGGGTGACTGAGCCTGCTGTACAGGTGAAGAAAGGTCAGACCTGATGACCTGTCAGGCCTCTTTGATCCCTAAAATCCTAAGAACTATTACTGAGTTGTTGTAGAGGTACATAATAGATAAGGCAGCATGTACATGTAATGTATGCGTATATGTTATACACACATATGTATCAGTTTGAAAGACATCACACGTATCCTTCTTATAGTTTTCAACACACTCCATTTATTCCTCCTTTTATAACAAAGAGAAGAGTGTGTTAGGATGTAGAAAAGGTAATGTTTTTTCCTCTCATTCTGTTTTTGTTCCAATTATAACTCTCAGTTACTTTATTTTTTAGGAAAAGGAAGTAACTAATCTTTGCTTTGGCTCTGTCAATTCTTCCTTATTATTTGTAGTGAATGGAGTAATTTTCAGTCAGTGTGTGAGGGATCGATTGCAATTTCAGGGACGTGTCTCTACCATTCACGTTACCTTGGGCTGAGCCTAAGACAGAATGGTGAAGGTGAAAGTGAAAGTGGTTTGGCTGCCTCCTGCCCACTTTTCCGTGGACTTCTAAAGCCCCTTGCCTGTAGTCGCATAACTTCCTCTGTGCTCCCTCTGGCTTATTTTCAAAGGGCTGAGTTTCAATTGTGAAACATTGACTGCCTCCTTTTTGAAAACATATTTATTGATTCTGTATGACCAGCTGTGTGCCAACCAAAGAACACACACAGAAGGTACCCTTTTTCCCTCCCAAAGTTTACTGTTCCATAGCAATGCAGTTACATTGCCAAGAATTTGGGTGGGGGAAGTGCCCAGGAGGCCAACAGAGGGAGATGATCTTTAATTAATGGACGCATTTGATTTTGACCTTAAAATATTGCTTTGCAAAGGTGATGTCAGGTGGAGGGAACACGTGAAGCCAAGGTCTAAAGGAGCCATCGGTGATATATGCGTGCACTCTGGTTATTGGAATATGTGATGGAAAAAGGAAATTATATACAGATATGGATGGATAAAGATAAATCGCTAAATGACTCTGAGATGGTGTTTTCTCTTAACAAGGATCATTTAAATAAGAGTAAACCTTTTGATAATGAGATGGGCATGTTAACTCATGTACAGAGAAGTGGAGCCTTTTTGAGTTAAATACTGAATATTAGTTGTCTGATTATAAAAGCAACATAAAATTGCTAATATGCATTGCCCTCTTTCTGTGTGTTTATAGTACTGTAGTAGGCTTCTCTCTTTTTTAAAATGAGAGAGTCAGTTTTGTGTGTTTGTAGCAGAACGATGAGGCTATAAGACTGAAGTAACAACTAGAATCCGAATATGGGCATCTGTCAATGATAAATAGGAGCAGAACATTATTAAGCAGCTTATGAGAAGCTTGCTGCTTCCTGCATGCTACTCTATTTATTTTTAAATCTTTATAACATTTTTATTACAAAGAAAATATGTGGCAACTGCAGGAAATTCAAAACCATAGAAAAGTTTGTAAGAACCAGTCACCCAAAGTCCATTACTCAGAGATAGTGATTATATAATTCATGAGTTTCCTTCCAGTGAAATATGAATATATAATCCCAAACACACATTTTGACATCAGTGGAGTTGGTATCATACTGTGTGTACTTTTGTGTACCGATTTTTTAATGAACTTGTTCTATGAACTAGTCTATAAAGCCAGAATGCTCTGAACAATGTTGAATTGTGAGACTGATAGTTGTAAAGAGATACAGAGATGGCTAGCTGGGCACATTTGTTCTTCTTTCATCTCCCATCGGTCACCTGGGTAAGGAAAAGCCTAGTAGTTGGAGTTTGCCAACCGTCTCGTTACACGGAACGCATACAGAGTTCCACAGCTGGAAGCTGGTGGTTGTCAGCAGATACGAGCCTACTTCCCAGTGCAGTACTTGTTTCTATCTAGGTAGACCTGCTAGAGTAGACTGAAGAAATGCAGCCTTGCCCTGAATGTCAGGTTTGCAGGCAGCCTGGCAAATGGAATATCTGAGAACAAGTCTCTTGCAGAAATGCCTTCCAGGAGCCTCTCTGACACCCCTGTGTCCACATCCTGTCCCTGTAGCTGCTACTTACTAACCAGCTGTTTCCCGAGTGTTCTAGATCAGGACTAAAAGTAGCAATGAAGGTCTTGATATGGGTGAGAAAGGAAGAGCCCTCGGGCAGTCTCAGCTGAAAATCATATGCACTGGGAGAAGAATGACTGCAGAGTTGGTAAGTACATCATTTCTCAACCGAGGTGAAAAGAAATCAATGAAGAGATGGAGGGATTCCCTAGTATACCTGAATGGTGGAGCTCTGTGATTTGTTGCACAGCAAACGTGAGGTACCAATTTCTCAGTTTGGTTCCAGCTCTTGCTCTTTCCAGTCTTGACAGTTTCTGGCCATAAGTAAGCCTGCTGTTCAATATCATTCTAACTTTTTTCATGCAGATTTGGCTTAGCAGCTATAACATATAACCATGACCCCCTTTAATGGAGCTAACTTTTATATACGGATATTTCAGGGATTCTTTCTCATCTGAATCTCCCTATATTTCTTGCCGCCTCCTCAACCTGGCCATGAAATGCGCCCTCTGTTTTTGGGACTGGCTGAAGGCCCTTTTCTTTGTATCTGGTTTTCCTCTCTTTCAATCATTTTGACAGTTACGCTTATGAGAGAATCTCTTTGGTTTTCTGACCTTCCCGTGGTCAGACCCCTTTCCGTGGATGCCACGAGGCCTTTTCGGTCTAGGTTGTATCTATAGCTACTCAGAACTGTATATCAGAGCTTTTTGGTTGCCTGGGAAAAGGGATTGGGACTTGATTTTTATGGGTTTCTAATTATTTCAGTAGGAAATTTGGAGGGGCTGAGCCAGCAACTCTTGGTGGCTCAGATGCCATTTAAAACTGGAAATGATTCCAGCGAAGTTTTTTGGGGTGGAAAGTAATGAAGAATTGGAACTATCATCCTTAAAGGTAATAAAAAGTTGGCTACCATGTTTGGAAAGCTTTAAAGGGGAATGGGATGAGAGAAAATCAGTTAAAAAATCTCTGTAAAACTCGAAGCCAGAGGTGATTAAGACCTGAAATGGGACAGTTGTGTGACCACAGGAAAGCTGACATTATCTGCTGCTTGTCACAAAGCCAGAGAAGAGAACCCGTTGGGAGCAATACTGCGGTCTTTGGGCAACTTGAAAACATGATAGTGAGTGCCTTGTTATTCGGGATGAACTTTGACTTCCTTTTTAAACTAGTTTTCTTTTTTTTTTTTTGAAAAGGAATTAACTATTAAAAATAGTATCACCCACATAAAGAACATTGGGATTACCAAATCAAAGTATGTATTGGAAATCATCTGGTACACAGTAGGTATGCACGAAATATTAGCCCTCTTTCTTGTCATTTTTAGAATTATTTGTTTATACTCAGCCGGTTCTATTTGGCTATTTTTGTGTTTAGTCATGAGTTAGAACAGATCTTTCTGTTGTTTTAATTTTGCGAAGGTGGATAAACAGTGTTAGTCTTGCTTTGTTACCTTGTCCCTGCATGAGAAATAAATAAGGAGCATCACTGTCTCCAGGCCCTGTGGGCATTATCTTTGGCTTTCAGAGTTGCGTGTCTCCCCTGGGTGTGTTTTCCAGCCAGGACGTCTCACCACGGCACCTCACTGTGAGCTGCAGCATTTGTATCGTCGTCTCACTGAGGTTCCTATCATTCGCCATGGCTGAAACAACCTGACATGAAATATAACACTATAACATGTCAGGTGGAAAATTTAAACATTGCTTTTTCCCAAGGAAGAATAGTATTTTTATATTTTAAACCACACTATTCCAACAGGGGGAAAAAGCTGCGATATGATATTGATTCTTCTAGGGAGCTGAGTTAGCGAAAATCCCTTTCTACTTAAGACTTGTTCATTCCCCTCTTTTGATGAAAGAACAATTCGGAAGAAGCTGTTTCATGGCTAACTAAAATCCTTTAAAAAGTATCCCAGGAAATCATTCCAGTGAGCACCAAACCACACCAAATAAAATGGTTGTCTATACAGGACTTCGTAATTTCTACTCCTTCATTTTCCTGGTAAAGCCTAAGTAATCAAGGAGATACAGTCCCTTACCATTTTATTTATTTATTCACTTATTCATTTATTTATTTATTTGTTGTTCAGTTACAGTGGTCCTGCCTTTTTCCCATTGCTCACCCCTACCCTGCCTCCCCGACTGCCACAGTCAGTCCCCCGCATTGTCCATGCCGATGAGTCTGCTGTTCATGTTCCTTTGCTGGCCCCAGTCACTCCCCTTTCCATTCCAGCTCCAGAAAAGCAGAGTTAGAAGTGAAGCATTGAATGGTCATCACGATAAATCTCATACCCGTCTGACACCGCACATAGTTATTAGAATATTACTGACTATCCCCTATGCTGCACTTTACAGCCCCATGACTGTTTCGTTGCCACCAATTTGTACTCTTTAGTCCCTTCGCTTTTGTCAGGATGAACACTCAGTAAGTTCTATAATGTCTAACCCCTGGGGTGTACACCTGAAACTAATATAATATTGTATGTCAACTGTCATTGAAATATAAAAAATGATTTAAAAAAATTTCAAAATAACCAGCAATGTAGGATGAAAATTTAAAATAAAATAATAATTTCTGATAAAGTAAAATTAAAAAAGGCCCATGAAATGAGTAAATTGGTCACCCTCGTTTGGTGAGCCTGGTTGTCTACATGGACTAAAAGACCACACTTGAATAGAATGAAGATGAGTCAATCACTGTTATCAATTTTGTACATATTTATATGAATATGAGTCATATTATTTCCAGGAATCAGTGACCAAGTTTCTGTCTCAAAATGTACTCAGGTACATAGAGGGAGGGAAGAAAAATAAAGGAGAAGTAAGTCTCTGTAGCTGTTATAAGGAAAGAAGAATCGAATTTTGGCAGCTACTTGAAGATACAAAGATAAGAAAAAGTAAAAGTCACATTAATAAGGGGATGGGTCAAGCCAAGGAACATGTATATAAAGGACTCATGGACAAGGACGATGAGGAGGCATTGAGTGTGGGACAGGTCGGGTAGGCCAGGGCTGGGGGAGAGCAATGGGCAAATAATGGGGACAACTGTAACTGGGGAAACCCCCACATTCATATGTTAGAAAAAAGAATCTTGGGCTTTTTGTCTAGGGTGTGTTTATTTTTATACTCTTTGAGGAATATTAAAGAGACAAGGAAAAGAACTCTGTATCCTTAGTATTGCATGAGTATCACTGAAAAAAGATAAGGAATTTTATAACTGCAAGGTAAAGATATGGAGGAAAAAAAGGAAAAATTCTTCCATGAATCTAGAATCAACAACTGAAACGTAAGAAATGGAATCTTCAGTGTGTGGATCACTCACGTTGACCAAATCAAAGTATGGTGGGTCAGTAATCATCTTAAAGACTGATCTTAATTGTTGTATTATACTGATAGATACAGTTTAGATTCTTATCACACATTGAAAATATCTCAAAAAGTAAAGCACTCAAAAGCTAATAAGAAACAAGCATATAAGGAAGCTCATTTTCTGAACTCATACTCTTTTTTCTCTGACTGCTTTTGCTGTCTTGTCTGCTAAGCATTCTCCTTGGCTCAACCAGAAAACAGATTTTGGTTCCCCATAATAAAAATAACTTATAAATGCACACTTGAGGCTTTTTTTCTGAGAGCTGACTTTTTCTATACCTGCTGTCACTCTGCTTCTCTATTGCTGATCTTCTCTCGATCACAGGGGTCACTGGAGGTGATCGAAGTAGCAAGTGATCATCCAGTGATGACGAAGGCAGCGATGAGATGGAGGGCGCTGGTCCACAGAGTTAACCTGAGGATTGGCCATGCGCTGGGAACTTGTTCAGCGTTTTCCAAGCCAGTGGGTCTTGGGAAGCATGGCGGTTCTATGTGGTTGATTCATCTGATGTCCCAGTTTCCTCACAAGGGGACTGAGGTTAACGCAAGTCAAAGTATTCTGAATTACTCAGTTCTGGTAGTAACAGAACCAAAACGCAGACCTTATTTATTCTGACCTCAACTCTCATGTGCCAAATCACCCGCCAAAATAAAGCTCTGTAGTTGAATGGCACAAGTGCATTAAAATAATGCAAGCTGCTTACAAAGATTAAAATGGTGTCAGAGCCGATGGATAAGGATGTGAATTTTCAGTTCAGATGTTGCGGGTGTTAGAGCACAACTCACACTGCACCCTTTATGTGACTGACCAGTCCACCTTGCCTCAGTTTCTCCATCGTACCTACTTTTGTGTGTCCTCTTCACAGGCCGGTTATGAGGCTTAAATAAGATAATACATGTAATAATGTGCTCTGTGAAGTACTTCTGAAAAATAAACATTCTGCAAAACTATTTATGTATTTCCCTTGATCTGTGGAACGTTGGTCTTCTTAGTCACTCTGGGAAGCTGAGAGCCGCTACAGCATGGACAGCCAGAAAGAGCTGCAGTGGATACTATTGTTGTTGATAAGCCGTTCTAGTTTTAGAGATTTCTTCTAAATAAAAGAGGCCAGATGGCAGAGATTCTTATTCTTCCTGTTATCTCATAAGAGCTTCGAACAAGATCACAATTGAGGAACCTCTTGAAGATTTGTTTTGCAATTAAGACTAAAAATATATGTATGTGTTAGTTTGGCCAAAAAGTTTGCTTGGTGGTTTTTTCCATAAGATGGCTGTAGTAGTGCTAAGTTATCTTTAACTTCATTCAAAACAGTTTTATTAGATTGTGTTGCGACAGCAGTCATATAAGTGTACACTTAAAAAATCAAAATGGGTAAATTGTAGCCATTTTAATATTGAAGATGGAAGAAAATATTCACCATCTTTGGCACATTACAATTTATTATTCCAAGAAAGGTAAAAATGCAACTGAAATGCAAAATAAGTTCTTTGCAGTGTATCGAGAAGGTTCCCTGACTAATCAAATGTGTCAAAAGTGGTTTGCAAAGTTTTGTGCTGGACATTTCTCACTGGATGTTGTTCAACGTTCGCATAGACCAGTTGAAATTGATAGTGATCAAATCGACATTGATTGAGAATTATCAACATAATACCATGCAGGAGATAGCCAACATACTCAAAATATCCAAATCAATAAAGTTATGGTGAAAATAAAAAATGTGTCCTCTATTTCACGGAATAAAACATGGACTTTTTGGCCAACTCAATATACAATACCTTCTTTAGGACAGCTAGCTGTTTATATCTTGGTAGGAAATCCCAGCAGCATCTTCTGTGTTCTAATTATTGCTTTGAATTTGCCCAATCAACTAATGTTGTAGAATAGAGTTTTGGGTGGTACCCAGTGGGAAGTCAATGGCAGGAAGAGCAGGTGGGATTTAAATACAGTTTTGTGCTGAGGCTAACCCTACATCCTGGAGTGCTTTGTCCCCTCAGAGATCATTGTATCATCTTTGAAGACTCTGTTCAGAAGCATCACCAAAGCATTCCCCAACCCCTCCCATCCATATAAAAATGGATCTTACCTCATGTCTATTACTGGAAATGATATTCAATAATGGAAAATATTTATTGAGCACTTCATTTTGTGTGCTAGGCATTGTGCTACCTCTTTACATTAATCCATATAGGAATCTCATGAGAAAGACATTATTGCTATGTCTTTTTTACTGATAAGGAGTCAAATGTTTAAAGATGTCATAGAGTTTTCCCAAAGTTACAAAGCTTGTCTTGGGTTCCCCTTGGAGAAGATGAATGTGCTTTTCCCAGTGGATGCACAAACTAAGCTCATTCCAGAATATTAATAGAATCAGTTAATCTTTTTGTTATAACCTCCCCAATTATCTGGAAATATTTGTCAAATACAGAATATTAATAAATAAAACAAAATGTACTGAATAATTAAACCCACAAAGACCTGACTTATCTTTAATGCTTTTAATAATATTTTTAAAAAGAAAAGGTTTTGATAACATATGCTTGGCACAGCGCATTAAGAGATGAACAAGCTGTTCCTTCTCATTGTTCATGCTCCGAGGCTGTTGGTGGGGAAGCAGGATGCCAAGGACGGTGAGCCTGGGGGCGTGGTGGCTGAGTGCACGTGTTTGGGAGTGTCTCACATTTTTCATCCTCTACTGAGTGTTATTTTGGTTCCCTGTTCAAAAAATTTCTCAGATGTGCATTTTTTTAGCTAAATCAGAAATTTGTTATCTGATCACCAACCTTGCAAAATTTCAGAATGAATATTTCTCACTATATTTATATAATACAAAAAAACTCCAACAAGAAATAGAAACCGCAGCCTACCAATGACACCGCAATATCATCATCCGTCGAGATGTAACCTAAACAGCAGATACCTGCCTTTCTCACTTAATAATGTTTAACAAAATGCACTTTTAAAAAGGAAACTATTTTTAATTTTGAGGATTTGGGATGTCTATTGGGAGTTCACTAGACCAGTACTTTCAAAGTCCTTTATCATCAGGTTCAAAGGAATTAAAATGATGGTACCCTTACTATACAGCATGAATCTCCCCCTAAAGAGTTCTAATAAAAGACAAAACCCAAAAGAAATGAGCTATCAAGCCATAAGAAGACGTGGATGAAAATTAAAGCCATATTACTAAGTGAAAGAAACCAATCTGAGGAGGCTCCAATTATGTAATATTCTGGAAAAGGCAAAACTATGGAGGCAGTAAAACCATCAGTGATTTGGGGCAGGGGAGGGTGACTAGCTGAGTACAGAGGATTTGGGGGGCAGTGAAACCATTCTGTTGGTAATATAAGGTGGGTATATGTCCATATCAATATCTATATATGTGTTTATGAAACGCATATGATGTATCACACAAAGAATGAACCATTACCATATCAATATATATGTGTTTATGAAACTCATATGATATACCGCACAAAGAATGAACCATTAGGTGACTATGAAGTTTAGTTGACAGTGAAGTGTCAATGTTGGATCCTTCATTGTAACAAAGGTACCATGCTGTGTGGAATGTTGATGGGGGAGGAGGGTTTCTCTGTGTGTGTGTGCGCGCGCGCGCGCGCGCGCGTGTGTGTGTGTGTGAGATGTATGAAGAGGAGTGGGGAGGGTCTGGATTATAGGAGTACAATATGTTATAGATAAAAAGTTGGGCTTTTTCCTATGAAAACCCAGATAAACAAACTGAGAAAGATAATGACTGGATAGGATTTCCCATTTTCATCTATTGATGTGATGTTTCAAAAGGAAAGTCACTGGAAGAGCAACGTAAACAGTGACATACACAGGAAGTGACATACACAGGGGATCCTATGGGGCAGTTTGTACCCTGTGGGGGAAGAAATTGTTAGGCCGTGATAATCACTTGGGACAAGTGAAGACAGGGTGAGACCGCCCTCTGGATTTCCACAGGCATTGATGATCCTCACGACTGGGCAGAATAGGCACGATTTGTGGTCTAGTAATCTCGTATCAATCATGACTTGCAGGTTTGGGGAGATAATAGGTTAGGAGTACCTTGGTGGGACAGGCAGTCAGTTATTATTTTGTACTTGGGTAAAATCACCTAAATCTCATAGCAACAGAGGCAGGCTGTCTTCCTTTCCTTCAGTAAATGTTTATTCAATGTACCTTGGGTTTCAGATGGAGTAATTATCACTGGATAATTGTCTTTTACTTTTAAATGTGACAACTTATGCTCAGGGAGGGAAACAAACTACTGACTTGCAGAGGTCGGACGATTCTGGTTGTGTTTCCTGGTAATTCCCAAGTCAAGGTCCTTTTTCCTGTACCACGTTGCTTTCAAGGTGTTATACCTAAGAACAAGCCTGACTACGAACTGCTTAATTGCATTTTGGTGGTGGTTTAGGGTAGGCTCTGCCCTCTCATTCGAGTTGCCTGTGTAGAGAAGAAGACCACTGTTGGGCTTCTAAAGTGTTCCAATCAGGCAAACATGCACAAAACAAGATATTGAGGTGGTACAATGACAGACACATGGAAAAACTCATCCATAGAGATGTGTTGCCATCCGAGACTTAACGTAATGGCAAAGGTGGCTGCTGAAGGGTGGAGAAAAGAATTGCAATACCCGGGGCAGGTGCAACTAGAAATGCAGGCTAGCCCTTGATATTACAATGATATTTTCAGGAGGGAGAAGGTCGCAGCTCATATTTGTCCTGATGCCAGGGGGTTCTCCTTGGTTTCATAGTGTTTGTGGGTCAGCAGTGGAGCAAGAGGGGGTTGGAGGTAGTGCAGAGTTTGTGCCTTTCTCCCCACCTCCTCTCCTTCCTCTCTGCTTACATTCCTTCCTTTATTCTCTTTTATGTCTTCTACAAGCACTAATTTATCCTTTAGTATGTATGATGGACTTGGAATTTAATAAAGAGACGGGCATGGCATTGCCACCATGGAGCTTGCATTTTTATGCAAAATGTCAAAAAGAATACAGATAATTTAATTAGTGCTAAGTGATACAAAAATAAAAAATACATGGGACCAAGCTGGAAGATTCATTTCAAACAGGGAGTTTGAGGCAGAGATTTTTGAGGGTTGATAGTGAAACCAAAGCTTAAAGGATGGGAACGCGTAACTTCACACACGTGGGACATTTCTGAGTCTTAAGAGGAACCTGCAACCACCCAGTTGCTCAAACCTGAACCAGTGGCTCCTGTTCCTCACTTCCTTCATGAAATCCATCACAGAGTCACTAGCAGTCCAGGATACAAATAGGGAAGTAAAAACCTCTATGCATGCTTAGAGGGGGGAAAGGGGATTTAACCAGGAATCGGTTACATTGGTGATAGATAAGAAGAAAGCCAAGGAAGAGATAATGTCATTGACCTAGGAACACAGGAAGCTTCCACTGCGCTTAGACCGGTGGGAAGAACGCTGGGATTGGCCAGCAGGGGCTGAAGCCATGAGAACATGCAGCTGCCTCTGAGGATGGAGCTGGGAAGGGGAGGGCATCACCGGGAACTCCATCTGCTTCCCGTTTCCTTCCTTTCAAACCTCTTTCCTACCCGTGCCTGCTGGGATGCCACAGCTCCATCCGCACAGTAAAAGGCGGAGCAGGGTAAGGTTGAGGAATGCATCTGAGGACAAACAAGCCCTGGTCTCTCACAGACAAAAGGTTATCTCAGAGTCGTTCACTGCTGTCCATTCCTAGACCCTGGTTGGAGTCACCATTCCGCCACAACCACCTTCTAACTGCCTTCCTTGCTTTAGTCTGATTCTCTGACAAAGCAGTCACAAGGACTGAGTGAGTGAGTGAATGAATGAATGGCATCGTTGAAATATGAGGGGGTATAAGTGGGGAGTGAGGGTCAGTAATCTGTATGAGCTCCTGACTTTAGCAGTTTGCCTCTGGCAAGATCCCCTATTTTTCTAAACCTCTAGTCCTTATTGGTAAAATGCCCATAGTAACTCTCTCATAGGAATGACAAGTAAAAACCTCTTAGGTGGGTGAAAGTGGTTAGTAAACTGAAAATACAACGTGCCACTGTGGAAAAGTCAAAAACCACTGGCCCCAGGGGAACCTGCGTATTTGCATTCCCACTCTGCCGTTTACTATTTAGGTTATTGCTTAACCTCTCTGAGCTTCAGCTTTCTCTTGTTCCCCATGTATTTTTCGCTACTTGCGAGTCTGATCAGACTCAGGACTTGCTGTGACAGAACGTGGTGGCAGAGAGATTATGCTGCTTCTGAGGCCGATCCCTAAGAGGAGCACTGCCCTGAGGGTGCCATGAGGGAACTTGTCTGGACAAGTCCAGGGGACAAGGGGACAGCAAGAGGCCACATCAAGGAGAATGGAGGGGCCCCACCAGCAGCACTAAGTACCAAATGTGAGAGAGTATCTAGAACCTTCTAGGATAGCCAGCTGTCCAGATGAATGCAATACCAGAATGAACCCAGGTGGAACTAGTGGAGACTCTCCCAGGCACCCCACATAAGTAAGATAAATAATAACTTGCTATTTGTAGCCACTAAGCTTTGGGATGATTTATTGTGCAAAAATAGTTAGCTAAAATATTAATAGTACATATGTCAACAAATGGTGTGACTTCTTAGGAAAGCATGAATAAAAGCATTATTAATTATCATTTAAATGTTTCATGCTATTATTGACTTAATATTATTGTATTATAAACTCTGAAAATAATGGACGGTATCATTATGTTTTAAGAGCTATTTCAACTGCATATGGATTAAATTATGACTTCAATATTGCATTCAGGGCAGGATCTAATTGCAATTCAGGTTTCTTAGCCTGCCTTTGCCTCCGCTGTTTAGCATGTTATCTCACTTATGGTAGGAACTCATACACATTGTTTCACTTAAAGGAGTATAAACAGTGTGCGCTGCTTAGATATTAAAATCTATTTTCTTTCCAACATTGGTCAACATTTTATAGACTATCCTTTGATTTTAAGTCTACCAGGGAAGAATTCATGTGCATAAACCCTTTTGTTGGTGTTAGGAACAAAGGCTAGCACAGGCAACTGAATACTGGTTTGAAGGACAAAGTTTGACCGCAGTTGCCCTGCGAGCATCTCTGTTCTTCTGTGGAATAAAGCTCCTGAAAGTCTTCGGTGGAGTCAAACTTAGCGTATTCTGATCTGAAAGGAGCTGCTTGTCGCTGTCTATGACTCAGATTATTTCTTTGCCTATTAAATTACAAGAGACAGTTCCAGCTGGATCCATCAATGTATTTATAACTCAGTCACACGATTTTCCTCCAGGCGGAAAACTTGGCAAGCATCCTTGGAGCCTGGCTGCAACTTTCAAAGATGAGAACAGAAAAATAATCATGACAGTTTTTATACCGGAATTCATGTCTGAATTCTGAACATAATGGGAAAATGTTAATCCCCCCAGCACACCACAAGTCACCATTTCCACCAAAGAAGAGAGTGAGTATGGGAACTTGGGATTTCATAAGGAGTCTAAATGCAATTTTGTCTGCCCACTTGGATCTTCTTCTCAAGAAGCATATGATCTTTGGTAACCACAGTGAGAATGTCCCTGGAACTCTGTGATAGAGAGGAACATTTTCATTTATTAATGACATGGCATGATCTCTAGCATGTAACCTACACTGCTCTGTGATGTGCTTGAGACACACCATCTTACTAATCAATAAGATAGTTTGGTTTTCCTCGTATGAGAAAACTTAGGCTATGACAAGATAGTATACTCAGAACACAGATCCATCACCTATAGTTTATTTATAGCTTTGTTTCCAAGGGGAATTAAGTAAATATATGTGTATGTATTTATATGTGTATACATACACACACATATATATACATAAATACATCCATATATACATATAACTTAAAGTGCTGTTATCTGAAAGAAGTTGTTTGTGTCCATCTATCAAATATATGTGTACACACACACATAGACACACATATATATGTAGTGTTTGTTTAGCATTTGACAGAAAATTGAACTGAAAGTGGTCTAATTAAAAAGGCAGTGTATTTAGTCATATAAGCCAACATTTAGGGGTACAGCTACAACATGGTGAT
This sequence comes from Glossophaga mutica, assembly GCA_039655065.1. Taxonomy (NCBI): domain Eukaryota; kingdom Metazoa; phylum Chordata; class Mammalia; order Chiroptera; family Phyllostomidae; genus Glossophaga; species Glossophaga mutica. The sequence goes on along the minus strand of CM077315.1, from coordinate 12,347,181 downwards.
GCCCCTAAGAAACTCTGTAATTCTTTGTCCCTTTCTGAAGTTGAAATGCTCCTCCTAGTAATTCCAAGATTTTCATCCTTTACTTACAAATTCTAGTGCAGAATAATTCATTTCCCAGTAAATTCCATTAAACACCCCATTGGAGTCTCATTGGTCTGTTATGAGGTACTCAGCAATGTCTAAACTAATCGCTGTAGCCAAGAGGAAGCATTTGACTCAGAAGCTCAACCTGGATCATGGGCCCTGGAGCAAAATTCTAGTGAACACTCTGTGTTAGTTAATATAATGTATCATTGCTAATCTTCTCATTTTGATTGTACTGTGGCTCTAAGATGTTTATATTAGGGGAAGCTGGATGAAGACTATGTAGAAACTCTATGTTTTCAAAACTCTCTCATTCATCTAAAATTGTTCCAAAAATATTGTAGAAAATTGTACATTGAACCTAGTGGACTATAAGACAATAAAGACTTTAAATGTAAATACTGGCGAACAGCTTCACCTGGCAATCTGCTTCCATCATCAAGATCAGAACCTTGGTATTCACCGCAAGTCATCCCAGTTTACAGATGCTTGCTTCTTTGGGGTCACCGGCCACTCCTTTTTTGTATAGAGATACTATTAATTGCAGAAGCAGTATTATGGTTCATATGTTTGCATACTTTATCTCCCCACCTTGATTATGGGCATCATGAGGGTGAGGTCTGCAGGTTATTCATCTTTAAAATCTCACAGTCAAGCAGAGAGCTCGATGTAGACCAGAAACTCATTAAATGTTTTTTAGTGGAAAACATGAGCAGGAGCATGCTAATTTGTTAATTCACAACAACAACTGGGATCACAGGCTATTATTTCCCTAGCTGAAAGTTTGGCTTTTATATAAATATTCAAGTAAAATTTTAGTCGTATAAGGTTCATTTAATTCTTCTCTTTCCTAGACACAAATGCACAATAACCATACTTATTATAGTTAGAGAAAGCATATCATAAGTCTGTTTATCAGGGAAAATGCTAAGATATTTGCTGTATTTACTGTCCGGGTTGTAGGGGGTAGGGTAAAGCATTGAGTTGGTTTATGCATTTTCTACCAATATTTATTAAGTTTCTAAATGCTGTTTTAGGATATGGTCTATACCACCCCATTTAAGAGATTAGTGAATTCATCTGAAAAAGCAGGCAGTTCAGTGAGGGGGAAAAAAATCACCTGAAAGTATAGCATATTGAAAGTGAAGTCATAGTTCCTCCACCTTACCCCCTGCTATTGCCTCCCGCTGTCACTGGAATGAACCAGTTTTCCAGCAGCTTTGGTGTTGTCACATGATGCGCATCCATCAGCAAACTTGCACTGAGCTCCCACTGAGGACGAGTGTCCTGGGATAAAATGATACTGGATCGTGAAAATGCTCCCCTATCTAGACATGTCTTACTGCTGATTTTCGTGTACCCTCTGTTGGGCGCTTTTTCACAAATTACAAAATTTTAAGGTGGACTAGGCATAAGTATGCATTAGGTAATGTAAGTGTAACTTTTAGGAAATAATATATCCTCAGATCTATTTCAGGGAAATGTGTTCACATGTCTTGTTATGTTAAATATAATACAAGCCCAGAGGTCTTGTATCTGGCAAAATTCAGGAGGAAGAAATCAGGCATCCATCTGTCTAGGGCTGACCAAATCAGTTGGAGGCTGGAGATCCAGTGTGCCCGCCGTCCTGCGCATCAGCATGAAGAAAGTCAAAGAGTTTCTGAATAGACAGGAAACGTTACGGGGATAAAGTTCCATGGAGTTTCTAAGAATAAACTGTCTAGGGATTATTATTCAAGCTACTGAAATTTAAAAAAAAAAAACTGACCTAACTTCAACTTGCAGTGACGTGAACTGCATCCTTAAAGGTTCCTATGTTGAATTTCTATTTCCCAAAGTGATAGTGTTTGGATATGGAGGCTTGGGGAACCAATTTGAGTCTGATGAGATAATGAGGGTGGAGCCCGCGTGCCGGTATCAGTGCACTTACTGGAAGAGACACCAGAGAACGTGCTCTCCTCCTCTCTCCCGGCCATGGGAGGACACAGCAAGAAGGTGCTGTCCACCAGCCGGAAAGAGAGTCCTCACCACAAACCGACAGTGTAGGCACCTGGGTCTCAGACTTCTAGCCCCCAGAACTGTGAGAAAATACATTTCTGCTGTTTTAACTACTAGTCTATGATATTTTATTAGGGCAACCTGAGCTGACTGAGAAACTACCTTTTTCTCTCCCTGAGGTTGATGAGAGTTAGCAGAGCTGTGAATACATTCAAGTGAACTGGCAAATGTTTTTTCTTTTATTGTTGTTCAAGTACAGTTGTCTGCATTCCCCCCACCACAATCCCCCCACAACTCCCCCCACCAAGCCCCAGCCATCCCCACCTCCCTCCCCTGATTCCACCCCCTCTTGGTTTTGCTCAGGTGTCCTTTACAGTTGTTCCTGAAAACCCTTTCCCTTTCCCCCCGCATTATCCCCTCCCACCTCCCCTCTGGTTACTGTCAGTTTGTCCTTAATTTCAATGTCTCTGGTTATGTTTTGCATCTTTGTTTGTTTCGTTGATTAGGTTCCATCTAAAGGTGAGCTGGAAAATACTTTTTCATTGGCTGCCTCTTGATTCTGAAGGACTAGATCTTTGACATGATAGGAAGCTTTAATAAGGTGTTGGGTGACCTGGAATTAATCAGGATTACTGTGGAGAAAGCTTCTACGGGTACTCATGGTAGTTCATACTAAAGAAAACCCATTATTTAAGGACAATATCAGCTGTAGGAAATCACAGCTGATCTACGACTGAAATATGGCGAGAGTGGAACACTATAGCTTACTTCCTGGTTTGCCTAGCAAAGTCCAAATGTAAATGGTTTCTATGTATGGATCTGTATGTCCAAAGTACATTATTCAAATGGTCCATGTGGTTGGGTTAAGATGATTGAAATGAGAAATTTCTTCGCATGGGGCGTTTACTTCTTCCTGTGGATTTGTAAAGACCTGTGTTGAATCCATTGTTAGGTACACTGGGAAGGACTGCTCCTTGACTGAGCCTGAAAATGGCCTGAAACATAAGATCACTAGTAAAACTCATAATTAATCCTCAAAGGTTAAGATTTTTAGCACATGAGGTTTAGTAACTGAGTTTAGGGACTAAATTTCTGATAACACACTGTATAGACAATTCTAAGTGTTTCTTAATCTCTCAGTGATACTTTCTCAATGTTTGTCTTTTAGGAATCTTTTCAACTTCCTCATCTTTTCCTATCTTATATCCAAGCACAAAAATGTGAGACTAGTTCCTGTGGCTAATACAAAATGCTGTATAGGACCTTTGTATTTGATGAACTCATATTTAATGGGGACAAAATAATATGAATATAAAATTAAATATTTAAGCAATTCAGAGGAAGGACCAATGACTCTCTGTACTTACTCCTGGAGGGATAGGGGTTGGACCATGGTATCTTGGGGACTGAAATAAGAATGCAGAATATAGCCACTGGTTAAGATCCATGGATCACTAGCAAATAGAATATTTTAGGGAGAGGAAGGTAGCTACTTCAGGCAAAGTTCCCCCACTCCCACCACAAGAAAATGATGAAGGTCGGTTGTGGCCAGACTGGAAATAATTTTGCATAACTAAAACAACAAATAAAATGCATTGGTCCTGAAAACACAACAAAATGTGTTTTAGGAATACTGAATTAGCAGCAGTTTATTGCGGAGTGGGCATGGCAGGTGGGAGAGGTTGGAGGCACAGCAGAAAATACTGTTGTAGAATCTGAGTGGTCTTGCAGCTGTCTTCCCCTGCCAGAGCTTTGTCACTTCAAGAATGCACAGCAGGAACTGGTAATTTAATAGGAATTAAAGTATCATTTTATTAGTCTAGATTAGAGGAGGCAAGGCAGGTGTTCCTTGCTTTGACCTTGACCTCCATGATGCTCAAATCCACAGATGCCTTTTTGGTCCTCTTTCATGACCTTTTAGATCCTAAAACAAATGATACTTCCAGCTACTGTGCCTTTCTTTGCACATTTGTGCATCTGTCTCCTCTTCCTAGAGCTCTTTCTCTCTCCTATCGTGAATTCACACCCAGCTTCCACATTTCTGCTCAAATGTAACTACTTCAAGGTGTCTTCTCTACCGTCCTCATATTTAGGCAGGCTTATTCTCTGCTTTCCCTTTCGTCTAGTAACATGCCTCTATTAATACTTACCCAATTATTTGTCACCGTGTTGATTGATGTTTATCTGGTTCCACTAAAACACAGGCTGTTTGAAAGCATGGGTAATAGCTGTGAACACTGGGGATGCAGTGATGCGCAGAAACAGAGTATTTGTGCCATTGTTGACATTGAATAAATGTTTGTTGAATTTATGGATGAATAACTTCTAAAATAACCAGTCCATAGCCAAAAAAGTAGTGGAGCCTAGACCTAAAATTAGATCTCTCTGAAGAGATAAAAAATCACAATTTTTTTCAAACAGAGATATGTTGCCAAAAAAACAAAAAACAAAAACCCAAAACACAGGATTAAACCTACTTTGGTACCACTAAGACAAATACCCCATACCAAGATTTAAAACACTTTACCCTTAAAGAGGTAGGTCATGGCAAAGGTAACATTTTACCCCCAATCAGACAATGTCAACTTTCTGACATAGAAGTTTGAAATAGAGATGCACGGGGCAATGCTTGGAAGCCCTCAGATGCTGAGAGCTCTTCGGGTAGTCTCCTCTCTGCACAGATGAACACCACCAGCCTGCTGGGAGGGGTTCAGAGAACAGCCCACAGCAGCACTCGAGTCTGCTGAGGTGACTGACTGGCTTCAGCCTGGAATCCAAAGGCGACAGCTGATAAGGAAGGGAGGAAGGGAAGGCAGAGGTGAGATCTGAATAGTTGCAAAAGCCCAGGATAGCAGAAGGCAAACATCTTCTGGAGGTATCAAACGTTTGTAACGTGTTACACCAGAGAGCATGCTAACAGAGTAACAGCTGGGGGTAGAAGCAGGCAGCCCTAAAGAAATACCCCTCTCCCTCTCCTCTGTAAGGTCTGAAGTCATAGGAATGATAAGAATGGTTGTGTCTTTTGATATCTCATTTATTCATCTCAGGAGCAAGGATTATTCTAATAAAACATTAAATAAAACATTAAAGAATGCTTACTGTATATGTCAGACATTGTTCTAGGTGCTTTGCCTATGTTAACTAATTTAATAGCCCAAAAGTCCTATCATATTGGTACTATGAGCAACTACCCTATTCAGGTGAGAAATGGAGACACAAAGCATTAAAATATTTGCCCAAAGCCACCCAGCTAGTATTGAAAAGCCTAGTTCCTAACTCTAACACTACACTGTCCCTATATGACAGTATAATGGTTATCATTTATTGAATGTTTACTATGCGAGATTCATATACCTAACAGCCATCATGTGGAATCCTCAGTGCACTCAGGAAGAATGTTTTCCAGTGTGACTTTACAGTGAGAATCGAGGCAGAGTGGGCTGATTTAGTGAGAAACAGTTACTGAGAGTTTCCAGTGTATAATGATAAGACACTAGGTGATGAGCACACACAGAAACATGAGTGCCCTGCCTACAAGGAGCTTATAGTTTAAGGGAGTAGAGGTTGAGGGCATCATGGTAAGAAATGGGAATGAATACTCATTAGCCACCGACCTTGTTCCAGGCGTTGGGCAAGTCATGTCGCTCCTGATGTGCCCTGTATGGTTGACATCATTCCTGTGGGAAAGGTCCACGTCTAACCCAGTCCTCTCTAATCATGTGGTTTTCACTATTTTGAAAACATTATGAAACACCAGGGAAGGAGGTGGGGAATCTGCCTTTGCAGACCTGCTTAGCTGAGAATGCTGAACATCTATTGTAGCCCAAATTCTCACAATCAGTGAGTGGCAGGAACAGTGCCAAGTCTATGCCACTTGGCTACAGCTTCTAGGTCAGACTCCAGCCTGATTCATTTCTTTCATCCTTGTCTTTTCCCTGGAAGTATGTGTGAGGGACAGAGAATTGATAAGAATATAACTGAGAAACCTTTAGAGAGCAATCCAGTCTGAGTGTTATTCGTGGAAAGCATCAAGAGGACCCAGTAATTGATACAAATGACCAGATGCTTGTCTCAATTTTTATTTTCATTTAAAAGACTTTTTTTTTCAGAGTATCCTTTAAAAAGACAGATGCAAACAGATTGTGGGGGGGGCAACACAGGAAAATATATTTGCATAAAATACAAAAACGACAGACTTTTGCACTGTTTCAGATGTCTTTGTAGGCAAAAATAGTCCTTTTTAAGAATGATTATGCATATGTATGTAGCACTGTGTGGTATGGATTTTTCTCTTGGCAATAAAATCAGTGACTTAGTATGGTGCTGAGTTCACCCCTTCACGTCTCTGGACCACAGTCTCCTCGACTTCCGGTTCTGTATACAGGTGACTCCAGCAGGATTCAAATGAAAACCTGTGACCAGAGCTCCAAGAAGGCCATGCCCAGAATCCCAGTGGCTCCCCACAGCTTGCAAGATAAGACCCAAAATCTGCAACTTAACGCTAAGGCTCTGAACTGGCTCCGCTCCCCAGTCACCCCCCCCCTTCATTCTTACTGCCGTCACCACATAGCCCTAACTCTAGGCATGATGGCCCGTGTTTTCTATTTGTTCAGGAGTCAACCCATTTTCAGAGGTTGCTTTTTTTCTCGGTATGTATGCATTTTCATACCTCTCTCTTTAACAAATGTACACTCACCCTTCGAGTTCCCAAAGTCCTTCTCTGGGAGAGAATGGCTTCACAAAGGCACAATTGAAGTATGTGGTCGATGAAAAAAGCCTTCTTTCGCAATCACCTGATTTCTAATAAAGTTTAATCTTTTGTTACTGTTAAATACTGTCTTTCAAGCTACATCTCTTTCCCTAAGTGGAACATGGTGGGTGTGTGTGTGTGTGTGTGTGTGTGTGTGTAACAATTGTTTGCTCACTATGTGAGTCAAGGTTGCCTTTCTCCTTTTCATGCTCTACTTGTAAACATCTGGGTCTTTAAAATGTACTTTCAGATGTTCAGTTATATATAGAGAGTATCTTGTGTAGATTTTCTAGGCAAAGTCAGGTGAGGCTCTGTTGGCCTTCAGCAAGAATTTGCCGTGGTCTTTCTAAAGCAGGGGTGTCAAACTCATTTTCACCCAGGGCCACATCAGCCTTGTGGTTACTTTCAAATGGCCAAAGTAATTTTAGGAATGTATAAGTGTAATTATTCTTTAACTGTGAAGGAGTTGAAATTATATCTGGCCCTTTGAAGGCAACCACGAGGCTGATGTGGCCCCTGGTGAAATGGGTTTGACACCCTTGGAATAGAGAGTGATGTTTCAGTGGGAGTAACCGTGTATGCGTATTGATAGTTCTCTGCTTCATAGGACTCAAGAATGAGTAGAGGGGATTTTTTTCATTGTAGTTGGAAACTATCATTGGTTCTTCTCTGCTACCTAAATGAATATATGAGAAACACAGTTCTCACATCTCCTTTATTACCTGTTTTCCTCTCACTACCTGCAAAAGCCATCTGACTGCCTATTTCATAATGCAGCACCCAAACTTTAATCCTTGTTTACTCCTAGAATTTCACTTCATACTTTCTGTAATGAAACAGATGGAAAGGAGCAGTGTGTTGGCTAGGTAAGAGGGATCGTGATGGACTTTCTGGTTGGTGGACCACAAATCTCTTCAACCTCTGATTTCTTCTCAGTTGAGTCTCTCCACTCTATAACTCATGGTAATTTCCTCAAAGATGTTTGAGCAACGCGTATTCGCATTATTGTTGTAAATTTGAGTCACTCTTCTTTTCCTGGGCATTTTGTTGGAAAGCTGATAGAGAACAGGAGTGACTCAGCTTTAACTAACTAATCAGTGAGCCATGTGGGTCATATCTTAACATTTAATTATTTTAATTTGTTGATATTTCCCATTGAGCTCCCAGGTCATGCATTCTAATTATATAACAGGCACTATTCTAATTATATAATAGGTGTTCAGTGAAAAGTTGATCAATGAATTGATGATTCCAATGCACACTTGGGTAATATGGAATATGCTAGATTAAATATTTTCTTACTCAATTAACCAAGCTACAAATTTAAATATAATCCTGTCTTCATGGAAGTCTCTCAAAATAGAATGATCATTAAGTCTGTTGACATGTATAATCTCCAACTTGACTTAGTATCCCAGCCCCACATTTCTCAAATGGGTTTAGTTGATTAAATGAAACTATGTGGGATTATTTGTCTCCCTGTCTGGCAGAATTCATGACCATGTAGCCCCCTCATATATCAGTTCAGGCTTTAGTGGGATCATGAGAAAAATTGCCCTTTTTTTTGGAGGACAGAGGTTTAAATATTTTATATCAAGAAAGTGTGCTGATGATTAAATGTACAACTTAATTGAATAGTTTGTATGCACTGAACACGTGAATCTCTTATTCTAGTGTACTACAGATTTCCAGTCATTCTTTCATACTTACTAACCCCTGGAGAAAATAGTCACCCAAGAACAGTCTCAAAAATGGTGTCAGTGGAATAATACTGTAATCTTTTTGCTTCTTTTCATATTCATTTTCATCTTCGTAGCATAAAAAAGTTAATTTAAAAATGCTTTAGCCATTAGTACTTTGAAATTCTGTAGGAACGCAGGGGTGCATGTGTTCTTTTGGGTGGCTCCTGGAAGTGTCGGGGGATACTTTGTGCAGAACGCGATTGTCTAGCCCCTTTGCTGTACACCTGAAGCTAATACAAAGTAACATTGAATGTAAACTGTAATTGAAAAAATGAAATTTAGAAAAAGAAAAATTTATATAGGAAGGTCCCCTGGCAGAAGTACAGAGTTTAAAATGAATGAAGTTCATTTGGAATTGACTGATCACCATCATCATCATGGTCACCATTTTAAAAAGTGAGAAGAACTAACGTTTCTGTTCCTCAGTTGGCTAGTTTTTCTACCAGAAGAGCAAGTATCAGTTTTCAGGTTTAAATAATGCCCAGTAATTAACTGTATTGTGTGAGTGGTACACTGGGTTGTCATTTGTATTGAAAATACTTCAATGGATCATTTAGATTCCCCTTCAAAAAAAGTCTTGCTGTCCATCTGTATGGGGGGTGTCATCTGAGAAACTTCACTTGGTAGCATTTTCAGCAGCTATTTTTCCCACAACTTTAGCCTAGACCACACTCCCTCATGTGGCCTCTATCCAGTTACTGAGTAAGGCAGTGGTTAAAGAGTCTGACGATTCCCACTTCATATGGGATTCCTCCGATGGGTAATCTCCAATCCAGACTTCCTCACTGGGTTGCCAGGGACCTTGTCAGGTCTGCCTTGCAATCCGACAGTCAGTGTCCCTGCCCCCAGCTCATGCTTGCTCCCATCTCGTATCACAGGATGATTCCCCCAATAAACCCTTTATACTCCTAACTCTGTCTCAGCATTGGCTTCCCAGAGAATCTAATCTTCGGACAGTGTGATAGGAAGATTAGTTATAGGGTAGACCAACTGGGTGAAACAGCATCCATTTGGCTTTTCTTTCCCTCTACTCTTATATTTAAATACGCAAGGATGCTCTCTGAGATCAGAAGCAGCCATTTGCTAGTATGATTTGGATCATCCTTTCTTCTCAGGGTTAAAATTAGGCCAGCTGCTCACCTGCAAAGTATGTTGTACTAGAGTTTGGAGAACAAGCCTAGGCAGCAATGATAATAAAATAGCGCCATAATTTCCAGTTTTGTCCATTGTGTCTGCGTCTCCCTTTTCATAATAGGAAGATGTTGATAGGCCACGATAGAAACCAGGCCTTCCTGGTCTCCTGACTCACTGGCTTTCTTAACAATAGCAAAACGTCACTGTAATTCTGAGTGCTGTATATTAAAAATGTTACCATCCTTTATATGAATATTGTGCCTTAATATGAATTCATCATTATTTAGGATCTTCCCTACAACCATTTGATTCTGCAGCGCATGTTCACCTAAGTTTTTGTTGCTCAGGCAGTGAAGATGGCTGACTTAGGTTTCGTCATGATCATTATCATTATCTCTGACTGAGTATTCTGTATGTGGCAGATATTGTGATGGGTGTTTTGTATTAATTACCTAATTTACAATAGCTTTGTGACCTTGATATCATGACTGCCCTCTTTCAGATGTGAAAACTGAGCCTTGAGGGTCTAAGTAACATGTCTAAGGTCACACTGTGAAAAGTAGCAGTTTTGCTGCGCTCCAAGTGGACGTGTTTTACCTGAACCCAAGACTATTGCTCTTTTTCTTTCATGTAAGAATTCTATTAATAGGAACACAAGAGAGACTTTATAACACTTGGAACAGATTATGTTTTTTTTCTTAACATATCTTCCTGGCATTTAGGGGTAACACAGATTTCATTGCACAGAATGTATTTTCACTTCTTGGATTAATCAGAAAGGTTTATTTCCCTTTTCTTTCTTTTGCTTTCTCTGATTAAGAACAAGGTTATCCTGATTTTCTTTGTCAGGTCTATATTGTTTTCTAGTGTAACTATCCTTCCCAGGTAATAAACATTTTTCCTATTTGTGGGGTTATATTTTAATTAAACTATTATAATGTTGCTGCGTGGCCAGAGCATAGACACAAGTGTGACAGATGTGGCTTTGTACCCTGCAGCTTATGCTGATACTTGATTCCACACTGTATCTGTTGTGCGTAAGATCTGGAGGATACCACCTACTTTGTATGGTTTCTACGAAGGTTAAAATGATACTATCCATTCACCTTTTATTTTACCTATTTGTTAGTGACTGGAAGGATAGACGTAAACAAGTAAATGGAACAAAACAGACCTACAGGGTAGTAGGGAGCATAAAGATGGTACATAGTAAGGCACTGGGCATGGGCAGGAGACTGGACGGGAAAGCTTTCTGGAAGGTTCGATACTCGAGTTCAGGTTGTAAGTATGAGGAAACATGTCTGAGGAGAGAATAAAGCAATGAGAACAGAGAATATCAGTGAAAGTAGAACAGAGGGAGCAGTAAAAGCAAATGAAATAAAGTACTAGGAATTAAACCTACTGAGTTTGTTTTAGTTAATAGTTCAGGAGTAGTTACTTCTTGTGGGATATAAGTTTTGAGGCAGCGGTAGATGGAGGGATGCCATTTGTACTTTCTTTTGTGTGTATTAAATATTTAAAGACTAGACTGATGCTTAGTGCTTACAAAATGATAGTTCTCAATTTTATTTCTCTCAAGATTTGTTTTTACATTTGTACTCCTTCCTTTTCTTTGTCCTTCCCTATGACCTACCGAATTTCCTATCGATATCAGAGTCCACTCCTTTGAACTGCCATCCCTTAGTTTGGAATCCAATCAATGAATCAAAGGTGTTTACCCAGCTTTCCCCGCAAGATTTTCCACACAGTCTCCCTGTTTTTAAGTCTCACTGGCTGCCTCCTTATTTTCTGTCTATCAGGTATGGTCATGGCTTAGGAAGTGACATTGGCTTATACATGACTGAAAAGCATTATCAGTTTGGAGAGTTCTAGGCAGGGGTGGAAACAGTATGGAACTGATTTATTTTAAAAGAATCAGAGGTATGTAACAAAATGTAGAATTATTGAAAATAAAGTCATTAAATGATAATACGTACACAAATAAACTCAAAAAATAACTTAGAAAATACTTTGGTTATTTTTTCTGTATTCCTTATTTTTGTTTTATTGTTGAATTTATGTGGGTTAATTGGGAACAGAGCTGTGAAGAGATTTCTGTGAGAGTATTTTGAATAAATTCATCTGTCAAAGTGGTGTTCTAAAGATAGATTCGAGGGCACGGAATCATGCTTTTACATGCCATCACTCAGATAATTTCAGAGGAGTCGGCTGTGTGAAAGTGGAGTTACATTTCTTATATACTAGCTATGTTTACGTGGCAAAGATAACTTTGCAAAATATTATTAGGGATTGTTCATTCATTTTTGTTCATTCATTCATTTATTCAGTCACTCATTTTACAATACTAGTAATTAAGCACCTACCGCTAGTCAGGATCTGCATTAGCTATTCAGCATATGAAGAAGACAGGTCATCATGTTTACCAGAACTTAGCATTTTTGATGAGAGGGCAGATTCTACATGAATAAATTCAATCTGATGTATAAGACCTAAGGAGAGGTCATGATTTGTTGCCCTGGGAGCAGACAAATGAGCCACAATCTGCATAGTAAACATCAATTTCAAAGGATGCGTACGGATTTTCTGGGTGGAGGACCGCATAGGAGCAGCTTGCGTGATGATGCAGAGCATCAGAAGTGTCTCACGTGGAATTCAGCGGCTAAGATTTGGAGTTATAGAGTCAGAGGAATGACTTAAAATTGTTTTCTAGTATTTCTCTGTAATATCCCACCACCACTGAGGAATTAATATGTACTTGGCTTTCGGTACGAAATCTATCAGATCACCTTCAATAGTTACAGTGGACCTATAACTTGACATCCTATTACAGACGATACGTCAGGCATAAGCAGTTTGCGACAGGCTCCAGGTCACACAAGCATTAACAGGGATCTGCATCCACGTAGTTTGTTTGATTCTAATGTCAAACATGGCTTCCAGGGCAGCTAACATTATCCAACCTCTTTGCTTCCTCTGAGATAAATGGAGGGTCTCCTTGACCCTGAACCATGAGTCAGGTTCTACAGTAAGAACCTTAACACCAGTAACAGTGCAAAAGGCTACAAAAAACTGGCCATGTTTTATAGAGGGCAATGCTTTAATCAGTACTAACACTTAGAAGTGATTATCTTTATTGGACAGGTAAAGAAGCCTGGGTTTAAGTAGTTGATACCATTGTCCAACAACCCATCTAGATGGTGGTAACACAGACAGAGTCCAGGTTTGTTCCTAGAGACCGTGCGTATCCAACCTCACCCCTTCTGCTTAGAAATGGTCAGCTCAGCCTCCTTGATGGTTGCTGTTTTCCATTCCAGCACTACTACATGATGGCCCAGAATATGCCTAGAGCACCAGTGAAGAAATCCTGCAATTATTAGAAACAACACTCTGAATAATAGCACAAGACTCTGGAATGATAATCTGGGGGTGCTTGTCTAGGCCCTTAGGGGGAGGCACTGGTTAGGAAACTGCATCCAAGAGCACATCGATTTGATTGCCACCATTAGTCAGGTGAAAAATCGCTCCTACAAAGCCCCCTCTAACGTATACTCTGTCTGTGGACATGCTTAGAAAACTCCCACACATCTTATCCGTCACTTCCCTGTGAGGGTCAAAGATGCTTTTTCCCCTCAAACTATGCACTGAAGCATGTGTTAGCTGTGTTTGGTCTCTGTTCTTCAGCTCCAAAATCTAATAATCATGATTAGGTTTTCTTCCTGGATCAATTACCTTATTGGTGGTATAATAAGTGAATATTAGGAAATTTAACTAATGATAACTGATCTTTGATAAATGAGGTAAATAAGTGTTATGGTTGCTAATATATTTATTGAGTCTTTACTACATACCAGCATGGTGCTGGCTTCGTCTCATTGACTATTGATGATATATCCAAAGGTATTATTACTTTCTCACTTAACAAATTGGAAAGCCAGTGTAGCGTTGTCCTGGTCCTTTCCAGCTGCTGTGAGAGGAAACCATAGACTGGGAGGCTTACAGACAACCGAAATTCATTGCTTACAGCCCTGGAGGATGGGGATGTGGTGAGGGCTTGCTCCCTCCTTCACAGTCTTCTCGCTGTGTCTTCACATGATAGAGGGGACAAGGGTGTATTTTGGGATCTCTTTTATGTAAGGAAACTGGCCTCATTTATGAGGGATCCACCCTCATGACCCTATCACCTCCCCAAATGCCCCCTCCAAACATCTTACGGTTGGAGATTAGGTTTCGGCATATGAATTCGGAGACTACAGAGATTCAGTCCACAGCAAGCATTCATACTCTAGAGGGACTCCAATCCGTCACAGATGTGTATAATCCTGTTTCCTTGAGAACAGGCAGAACCTGTGACTTGCCAAAGATGAAGGAAAATTTTCAGATGTAATTAAGGTCCCCAAACATTTTGTTTTGAGTTAATCAAAAGGGAAATCATCCTGAGTGGTCTGATCTAATCAAGTGACTCCTATAAAAGAGTGCCATCTGTTTAGCATTTTGAAGAAGACACGTTACCTTCCTTATAGGAACTTAGCATTTTAGATGGGAGGACGGATTCTAAACAAAGTTATAATTTAGTGTTCCATGCAGTACTTCAGCAGAAGCAGTGACTGGTCTTGGGAGCACGGCCTGCATGGGGAACGTCAGTACTGAGCGGTGGCTATGCACATACGCAGGTTCTGGGTGGAGTGCAAATGAGGGTCTTAAGTCATGGTGCAGAACCTCACAGGTGCACCACGATACGTTCAGGTGACCAAGAGTGGGTCAGAGAAGTCGGAGAGACCCTCTCGCTTGCCCTAAAGAGGCAAGGAGCACAAGGATGTGAAACCTGCCAACTTAATAGAGATGGAAAATGGATCTTTTCCCCGTCAAGCCTCTGGTCAGAATGCAACCAGACCAACACCTTAATTGCAGGCTAAGACTCTGAGTAGAGGACCCAGCTAAAATAGCCCAGGTTCATGACCTATGGAGACTCCAGGAATATAAATGTGTGGGTTATTCTTTCAAATCATTTCTAAATAGAGGTAAGTTTATAAAACATAATGTTCACCATTTTAAAGCATACAGTGAAATTTAATACATTCACCCATTGTGCAGCCATTATCACTTTCTATTTCCTAACATCGTCATCACCCCAAATGGAAACCTGGTATCCAGTAAACAGTCACTTCACATCCTTCTTCTTTCAGCCCTTAGCAACCCCTAATCTGCCTCTATATTATGCTATTATGGATATTTCATACAAATGGAATCATATAATATGTGACCGTTGTGTCTGGCCTCTTTTGCTTAGCACAGTGTTTTTAGGGCTCATCTATGATTTACAGTACGTCATGCCGTTCTGTTGCCCAGGAATCCTGTATTGTATGGATATGTGACCTTCTGTGCATCCATGCATCTATCAATGTCTGTTTGAGTCCCTTTCATCTTCTGGCTATTATGAATAGTGCACTATGAATATATGTGTACATGTATTTATTTGAGTATCTGTTTTTAATTCTGAGTATATAACTAGGAATAGAATTGCCGGGTTACATGGGAACTCTTTGCTCACCAATTTTAGAAGGAACTACCAAATTGTTATAAATGTGTTTTAAGTCACCAAGTCTGTGGCAATTTTTAAAACAGTGATAGAAAACTTCTCTGAAGGATAACAGCAACAACAAACTTCATAGAAAAAGCCCATGTATAGAATTAGCATGTGGAAGATCAAGGGTTTGCTCTCAGATCTGTCATCTATCTGACATTAGGTTCAGGGATCGTAAGCACGTCCATATCAATTCCTACTTTCAACCAAAGTTTGCTGAGTTCCTGATGTCAGTCAGTGGCTCTCATCATGTCCTCAACAACTGCATCAGCATCCCCTGGGGCTTGTTAGCTATGCATCTGGTCAAGCCCTACACCAGACCTTCTAAATCAGAAGCTCGGTGGTTGGGGGCTAACCACTTGTGCTTCGACAAGCCTCTGGGAGTGTCTGATGAGCACTAAAGCTTGAGATCCACTGCTGTTGTCAAACAATAATCCAGGGATTTAAGTTAAGGAAATGATGGAAAATGAACAGCCCTGTCCCCTACCGGCAATTGAACGTACGGTTTGCTGGATGAAACTGGCAGATAAGTAGAGGATCCCAGAATGTGATCAGCATCTAGACAGAGGTGTAAATTGTGCTCTATTAGAGCTATAGAAGAAGTAAGGCTTCTTTGGAAATGCAGATTTCCTCACAGAGAAGGTGGCATACAAGAAGGGACTTGAAAAAGAAGTAGGATTTTTGCAACTGATGGAAAAGAAAAACATTTAAGGGGATGCAAATGTTCTGTGTGAAGTGATAGAAGCAGGAACCACGAGTGTAAGGAGGCATGTAGGAAAACGTAGGGAGGGTACCAGATGAGATGAAGCAATTGAGTACTGGAGAGTTGGGGCTTCGTCTCTTGCACTTAATGAACCATGGAAGAATATTTAGAAGGAACAGCATATATTTTGAATTTCATTTTAGAATGCTAAACTGTTGGGAAAAAGATATATAGTAACAGGAAGACTGTTGTATAATTTGCCACTTTAATAAACACCTAGTCATCAGGCTGGGAGAATGTACTGAGAATTGATGAAAAACAATGTTAAGTTGGTTACAACCTCTCCATGGAATTTTCTGAAAGCTACGGAATAATTTTGGACAGGTGGAAATGGCTTCTAAAGCTTATCTCTGAAGTCAAGTTACTTAATGGAATGCTGCAATAAATTTTTAGGGCCCAGAATAAATAACCTTAGAAATATCTAAGTCTTAAATGTTGTTTTATCGATAGAAGAACTGAGGCCTAGAGAGGAGCCCTAAGGTGAAAATGTTAAGTCTGGGGTCCAGCTGGGCCTTACTGATTGCTGGGGCTCAGGAAGACATTCAATGTGAAGACTTAAATTTTTAGTGAAGAGTAATGAACTTTCCAAAGAAACAGACAAAAGCCTCTGGGTGTTTTCTCAAGACCTGCAGTGTTCCACTTTTCTATCTGTGTGTGTTTGTTGGTGTGTATATGCTGCCACTGTTTTAAAATTACGATTTTTTTTCATCCTTAAAGTTAGTGAAACTGCCTGAAAATGACTTTGACAAAACAGCACTAAATAACCTTTCTGGGTTAATCTTGGTGCATGCTAAGGGAAGCGTTCTGCCAGGAGATGAGTGTATGTTGGGGTTGGAGGAGGGGGTGACGTCCACCCTTTCACTTGAAAATAGCCACCGTGGGTGTTGCGAACATTGACAGATTTCACCACAGGGCCAAGATTTCAGATTTAAGCTTTTCTGTGTCATGCTTCTCTGGCTTGTTAACACCCACAAAGAGGAAACTGGCAAGCTCACAGAGTGTCAGTGGACTCCTGGGTGAGTGTGAAGTGTTCTCCTTGCTTTTCAAGTCAGAGGGGTCCCTACAGTCTCAGCAGAAACCCCAATGTCAAAGTGAAATGGGGAATACCCTAGTTTCTCTGGGTCACGGGAGGCAGCCAAGCTGAAAGTTTCTTGGAACTTCATCTTTTTACAAGATTTGTTATTTGTAAACGGGCAACCGTTGGCGATCTCTGTGGAGTCCGCAGCTGAGCTGTGGAACACCATGATGGGTAGAGTGCTACCCGCCGCTTTGTATTTTCAGGAGCGCTGTCAGAACTCATCTTTATGTGGAAAAAGCACATGATTTCAATTAGTTTCTGGGGGACAGCAACCTGGAAGCTCGTTTATTTAATACCCTGAAGTCTCATATTGTTCTTATGCTCCACAACCATGGAAGCTGAAGAAACTGGCCACTTTACCCCTTCTTTTTCTATCTTCTGAGCTGCAGTTAGAAAGCGCATGCTCATGACACATAACACACGCACAGCACACACATGATCTGTTGAAAGGGTGTTAAGGTTCCAGGGTATTTTAATGACCCTGACAATTTGTGTCCAGGTGTTTTGAGCTATCCTTCCTTTGAAAGTTAGTTTCAATGTAGGTGCAGAAAACAGAAATTCAATGATACTGTTATTTTGGGAGGTGGGAAAAAAAGTGGTGGGGAGAGGAAGGCATCAGTATACACCTAAGTCATACGTGTCTCTCTTCTCTACTCCCTATTCTATTATTTAACAGTAAGAGAATATTTAGAGAAGTTCTCAACTAATACCAAGCAATAACTCTTAGGACTATAGTTGCGTCACACCAGTCTGTCTGCTCTTGTAAGACCACAAAGTTCAGGACCTCGGTATGCTAATGGGGTCCCTCCAGAAGTAGAGGCATGCATGAGGTATCCAGCATTTTACCAGCCTTGAATTTTCTTTTGAGCCATCATTCCTATGTATGGATTCTTCCTTTGGTTCATTAAGTCTCCCTCACATCGGTTTTCCAGACTAACTCACACATAGTATCTGTACCTTGAATAAACTGGTCCCCTAGAATCAATTTGTCAGCCCTGTATCATAGGTCTACTTTACTCCTTCCAGCAGAAAACCCATTATGATGATTCCTTTCCCAGTCTTTAAAACCCATTTTTTTCCTGAACATTTCCTGAACATATACCCCATGGCTGAAGCTTACTATCTTAGATTCAAATACATTTCCAATGAATTAATTATTGCTCCCTAGTTTTTTGTCACAGATTTTTGTTACAAGGCAAATCTATAGACAACTCTTAACTGTCCAATTCTGTTTATTTAAAATTCTCCTTTGTGTGACCTTGGGAAAATCAATTTATCTCTGAGGCTGATTATCCCTTATCTCTAAAGTGCAGGGATTGAAAATCTTGCATTCTGAAGCCTCCACACCACTGTTAAATCATAGTGCTAAGATAGTGAGGGTGAAACATAACATGTACTACTGGGGTGAGAAAATAACGAACCTAGAAAGCAAAATATCTTCAAAGACTCAGTCTAAAGCAGATGAGATTAGACATTTCTCAATTTCTATCATCAATCATCAGAGAATCATCAGTCAAAATATAGCACTATCTGTAGCATTTCTTTAATATAAGAGCTGAGTGAGACCCAGTTGTCTATTTGCCCTTTGATGTCTAGCTGTCCAGAAGATGTCTCTCCAACAATTACATGGTTATGGCCACTAAGTGTAAACTTCTTGGATTATTGAGATGACACAGATAATTAATTTAGAAAAAGCCTCCTGAGAAACCTATGTATAAAGTTGAAGAAATTCTCTGATGGGCTTCAAAGAACTCTCGTTGTTGTAGAGAAAAGTGGTGGAATCCCAGGAATTTTTCAAATTCGTAATTTGGTAAGAGAGTCTAGTCTGTGTGGCATTTAGTAGCTTTGAATCTGTGCCATTGGTAACGACCAAATGTTTCCAACATGAACAGCCCATACAGACTAATCGATGAAATGTGGCTCCTTGGCTTGATGCTCTCTCAGGTCACTCGCATTTCAAGTGGAGCCATCCCGTTTCCCTCAGCCCTCCTTTGCCAGTCCACCCAGTACATGGCAAAGCCCGAACGTAGCATCTCATGGAATCGCACTCGCAGGACAGCCCTCCTGCCAGACGTTCCCTTAGGTCTCACCAAATCTGCTTGAACTGTTGAACAATTATTATATTTAGCCTTCCGCCTTTCCCTCCGTGTTAACCTCTTCAGTCTGTCATATGATGTTAGCATCACGTTCCTAAACAGTACGTATCTGATGTCACCCCTACCTAAACATTCCCAGGGAACATTTGTAATTCTTACCTAGGTCTATTATACATTCCTTTCCCGCTCCCTCCTCTCTCCTGTGTAGGCATTCCCATATCGCTTGCCTTCTTCTAACCAAGCGTTTGAGCAACATGCTCTCCACTATAAATATCATGCATTTCCATATCGCTTTGCCTCAACACATACGGTTTCATCAGTATGCCATTTCCTTTACTTTCGTGCTTGGTAAATTCTTTCTCTTTAAATCTCCTCCTTCCCTGTGAAATAGTTCTCGAGTCTCCAGGAACAATACCATAGTAGCCTATTGACTTATCTGCCACTGTTATAACACTAGCCACTGTAGTGGGCTGGGAAAGAGGACCCTGCCTAATCCAGTTTACAATCCCAGGGCCTGTGCTGTTCCAAGAATATTTTAAGCACTAAATAAGTGGTGTACACAGAGGGATATGGAGTGGGAGAGAACGTTTGAAAGAAAAAGAAGAACCCCCATGAAGGGCTTTAACTTAATGAGAGGATAATGTGCTGAGTTAGTTCTGCGCTGTCTTTCCTGGAGGAAGTTCAAGAGCGTTGCCAGAGTTACATGTGGCCAGCATTTGGGATCGCTGGAGAATCCGTTTTTAGAGAATACTTTCAAAGCCCCCGGATATTCTCTTGTCTAAAGTCATTTTAATCTCCCCTTTCTTTCCTACCAAAGACAAGCATGGCAAACTCACCAAGGCACAGAAAGTGCAGCAGGTAGTGGTAGTTGCATCAGAGGGAAGATCTATACGAGCAACACAGATGCAGAGAGCCTGGGTTAGGAGGTGCGGAGAGCAAGAGTCTCACCGCCACAACCAACCTGCACTTGGAGAGCCCATGGGAAAAAAATATAATTTTTTTAGAAATCAGTTAATTAAAAGTCAATAATCATAGAATTCTTATAATAAGAGCAATGTATTAGGGTTTTCCTGAAAAACAAACAAACAAACAAACAGAACCAATCTCACTCTCTGTCTCTCTCTCTGTGTGTGTGTACGTACACACACACACACACACACACACACACAATGCGGTTAAGGAGGCTGATAAGTCCCATGATCTGTTGTCTGTAGCCTGGAGACCCAGGAAAGCCAGTGATGGGGTTCCAGACTGAGTTCAAAGACCTAAGAACCAGCATGCAGATTGTGTAACTCCTAGTTAGTTCATGGACAGATGACCAACATCCCAGTTTAAGCTTGTTCTATTTAGGCCCTCAGAGGTGGGATGAGGCCCACCCACACTGGGTGGGAAAATTTACTTTACTCAGTCTACTGATTCAAATGCTAATTTCATCCAGAAAAAAAAAAAAAACCCTCACAAAACACCCAGAATAATGTTTAATCAGATATGTGGACATCCAGTGGCCAGTCAAGTCAAAGATAATTTAGACACAAACCTTTAGCAAGTAATGGACATTCCTAGCCCATACTAGAACATACATCAAGGAATATGTACAGGGGGACAAAAAAATACCAACACTATTTCCTCAGCTCTGTTAGTTAATAGTAATCTGTAGGTCCTATACTGGGGAGGTGGAAGCTAAGGTCCGGATTTCCTCTCTGCCCAATAGGGATCATTATATATTCTACGCAGAGTGAGGTGTAAGTTGTTCTCAATGGGAGATGATTTGGAAATGGTCCCAGGGAACATTTGGTTGTCACTAGTGTGGGCTTGACATGGTGGGTGTGCTATTGGCATCCAGTGGGTAGAGGCCAGGCGTGCTACTCACCATTCTATAATACACAAGGCCAATGACAAAAGAATCATCCGGTCAGAAATGTCACTATCTCCAAGTCCGAGAAACCCTTTTACAGATTGTTCACTGATATTTCAGCAATTCCTTTATTGTCTTTGACAAAAGTCAGTTGAAAGAAAGAACTGAATGCACAAACAAAATAATTTTTAGGCACATTCCTATGTAGGGACTCAGACCTGGTAACTTTACCATGGTCTCCAAGAGAGAAAAACTAGGTAACCCCCTTCCGCCCTGCCTCTCATATCCCTGCTTCGGAGTCCAGGTTTCTGCTCACGTATGCACGGGCTACTGGCATTGCAGCTTCAGCAAACATGTGGCAATTCATAAAAATAAGGCAGATCCCATATGTAGTGCCCCTCAGCTCAGATGGGTTGCCTGCCTGAGACAGCATTTGCCGAGGTGGTATTTCATACCCTATACTCTTCTGGTTTCTGGGTCTAAGCGTAAAGGAGCGCTACACTGGGAGTCAGAGCAGCTGAATTCATACTCTGATCTTGGATTTGCCGTCCTGTGCCTCAGCTTCTATATAGTCAAAATCAGAGATCCAAAATGTCCATACATTTCCCTGACTAGCAGCACAGTTAATTTTTGAAAATGCCATTCCAGTATGGAAGCTCAAAATGTAAACCAGCTGAAAGTGGCGTTTCTCTGGCAAAAGGAGTGTCTGTTTCTAGTGCCCTCCCTGCTCCGTCCAGCCCTGCCCTAACGGTCTTTGGAACACACAGGGATCTGGGACATGTAAACACACTGGGAATTGCTGTGAGTAGAGTCGTGTGGTAACTCTCCTCCTCCTCCTTTTCCTGTGCCTTACAATAGTCACCACTTCTGCAGGTCATCAAATATTGGTTAGTTTGCTCTCTCTTCCAGGCAGTATTCAAGGAGCTTGTAGGGGGTGCAGAGACTGTACACAGAAAATGGTTCTTAAAGTTTAACGCCAGTAAGAATCACCTGGCAGATTTGTTTAAAATGCAGGCACCCTGGCTAGACCACCAGAGATTCCGATATGGTAGCTCGAGGGGGACAATGTTGGCTGCTCTGCCTCTTACCCAGTTCCCTCTTCTTTCACCAGTACCACCTCGCTTTTCTGTTAGGGGGCCATCCCTGCAGCTTGTCTAGAATTGACCTCGCAGTTAGTTCTACACTGGTTCATGGATGGATACGTACCTCATACGGAACAATGTCCTGTGGAGCTCCTGGAAATACCTTCTTGCTTTTTCATCAAAACCCTCTGTCTGTTGCATGATGTGTCATTACCACGATGGGGTCTGGAGTTCTCACATCCATTGTTGGCACACATGAGGGGTTGGCCTAAGGATAACACCACAGGCATAAGCTTCCCATGTGCACTCAGAGTGGAAAATAATATATGGCACACCTTTTTGTGGACCATTTTAAGAATGCATGTATGCCACACTGAGAGGTATACCCACATTCCCTTGAATTACTCCAAAGTCGGTCTTGTGCTGCTGGCTCGCATTTGATGTTCGAGTATTAATAGAAGGGGAAGAAAAGTACATATATGCTGTGACTAAAACCCTCAAAATAGTTTATATCATGTTAGTGCTGGATACTATGCTTACGTTGTAAAAATGTGCCTATCAAAGGTTTTATTTTTCTTTGCACACTTTTATGTATGTCACAGTAGATGTTTGAACTAATGTTCATTACCAAGACTAAATGCTTGAGTTTAGTTCCACTTTAAATCTCATTCTGAAGAAATTTTAAGTTTAAATAAGACTGGACGCAGAGGTGAGTCATTCCATTACAACAAAAAGTACAATATAATCTCTTTTGTACACGGTCCAATGATATTAAACTGGCATTGGTCTAAATGGGCCCTGCTCTACAATTTAAAAGCATGCCTTTTTGCTCAGAGGCAAATATTGCAGTAAACTGAGAAAACCTTATTTTAAACGTATTGTCAAGATTGTGAAGGAAAATATATTATGACTTCAATTTAACCACTTCTGTTAAATCAACCAGATCTTTTTCACATTTAGCAATTTTAATTATTAAATCCCAGCATCTCTAGGTAGTCCCTGTGAATTTGCTTGAAAATGCGTTCATTAACTGATACTTTTTACTGTATGCTAAGGACCATGAGGATAAATTAAAAAACTAGATTTTATTGCACCTCAGGTACACTATAAAATGCAGACCTTTCCTCTAATGCTCAGCTTGTGCCACACTGTGGAGATGGAAAATAAACTGTAGGTATGTTCACCTGTTACAGGCCTACAGTTCATATGGATTAGCATTTTTGAATATTGGGTATAAGGCACTACTGAGACATATGTACAGTCACCATCCACAATGCCCACCCATCACAGTTTTTATTTACCACACACAACTGGAATTGATTCTGAGTTTTAAAGGACCAAGTTGTAAGCAAATTATTCTCACATGATACGTAATTTAAGGAAAGCTTTACTTGGAAATATTTGGCATACAGGGGTCTTAAGGAAGGTTGGATAATTTATCTCTCTCTCTCTCTCTTTTTTTTTTTTTGGCTTCCTTGCCACATTTCCACAAAATCTTTTCAAGAGTTTAGTGAATTGGGAGTCATTTTTATGGCCCTTAAGATTGGGTCTCATACCTCAACTCCCTTGCCAAGATTTCCCAGGCATGTTCCTGAATATTCATTCCATCAAACAATGACTGCGGATGTCTTTTCCCCGTGCAAGCGGGCGGTGCAGAGAAAGCTATTCTTCACTGTCACACACATCACATAGACGAGACTCTGCTGGCTGTTTAAGATAAGTAATACCTGCTGGAAGGGAGTCAAAGGTGTAAAGCCTTCCTGTGCTTTATGTACTGCAGACCTGTTTGGCACAAGAGTGTCTCAGTGCTAGAGAAGTTGATCTCCAAATGACTCACAAACTTCAAAACCACAGTAGTGGCGAGGAAGCGAGGGGCGAGGGAGGTCAGGGGCAAGGGGAAATACAGTGGGTGGAGGATTGGTGGGGAGGAAGAGAGAAGAAAACTATCTCCCTTGGCAGGAGCAGTATGAAGTAGTAGATAGTACAGCAAATGTAGAGTCAGAAATTGTCCATTCCCTTGGATGCTTCTGTCTGGATACAAGAACTTGGATAAATCACTATAGTCTCTAGTCCTTGGTGTCCTCATTTGTAAGGTAAGAATACTTGCCTGTGGTACCTACTTCAGAGGGGTGGGAGTTCTGAGAGCACAATGAATTTTATATACGATCCAGTGTGCATTGCTGCAGCTCTGTCTCTGGCCACAGTTCTCCCTTCAAATAATTCATTTCTTCTTCTCTAATATGAAGCTATACACAGAAGACAAATCCGAGAGATCCTTCTTATAGCATAACAAGATGCAATATAAATGGAAAGAGTAGTGTTGACATTGTGAAGATTAGTTTTATTATCTCTATCCAGGAGTTAGGAACAGGTGGCAGACAGAATAGTTAGTGCTGAACACTCGGACTCTGTAATCAGATAGACCTAGATTTGACATGGAGTACTACAGCCATTGTTAATATGAGAAAAGTTTGTGAGACATCGATGCGACCTGGCAGCCAAGGACAGTGGACTGAAATGCACATGTGTGAACAATGACAACTTCACGGTACTGGTCAGTAGGGGTGGTAGACGCCATTGAGTGAGCATATGTACTATATGGCCGTCACATTCAAAATGACTGAGTGAGTAGGGCAACTAATAAGCATCAGATTTTGCATTAAAATTTGAACATTCCTCCACAAAAACTATTTGTACGATTCAGAAGTCTGCAAGTATGGGCAACTGGTGATTGGCAGCTTCATTGCAAGAACGCGTCTGTTCATGCATTACGTCTTGTACAAAGTTTTTTGGCAAAACACCAAATCACCCAGATGACTCAGCCCCTCTATAGCCCAGATTTGGCACCCGGTAACTTCTGGCTTTTCCCCAGAAGGGAAGAGGTTTCACGCCATCAGTGAAATTCAGGAAAATACGTAGGGGCAACTGATGGCGATTTCAACAAAGAATTTATACAGAGTGTTTTGATCGGTGGAAGAGACACTGGGAGAACTGTGTGAGGTCCCAAGGTACCTACTTTGAAGGGGGATGAGGTGTCATTGTTATATGTACAATGTTTTTTGTATCTTCTTCAACAAATGTCTCTATTTTTCATATTACATGGCTGGATACTTTCTAGACAGACCTTGTAAGTTACTTACCTGGTTAAACTTCATTGGAATTGCTGAATCTCTGAGTATTGTATTAAATGAGATTATGGTTGGCCTCCTGTCTGGCATAAAAATGCTCTTGAAGGTTTATTGTGGTTGATCTTTTGTTGTTCTTATTGTTCTATTTCTCCGTTACCGCTAGGAGTATTGTTAGCTTTTACTGAATTAGATACATCCATGCAGCACTTACCCAGATGAGCTCTATAAGAGTTGTCCACCTGAGCAGCAACCCAATAGCAAGTAATCACCAACAATTTGGAATTCCTGTCTCTGGATCTGGGGCTCATGCGTGAAAGCCCCTGTTGTTCTGTATTCATGATGCTCTTATTTATATGGCCTAACTCTCCCAATGAAGAGTCGAATGAATATCTCATGCCTTAGTTTCAGCTACCCTGAAAGTTAATTACATGTTATTTTGAAGTGTATTATTCACCCTGACCTTATTATATAAAGTCATATAGTATGTACCATCTAGTCTATATTTTGAGTTAGACAGTCAACCCTGAGTATACCCTTAAATATGGTGATAAATTATGGATAAAGAGATAAACATGCTTTTATGTTTTTAGTACAGGGTTCTGCCCATCAGAGGAATTTTGTGCTCCATGAGTGTGGACAATCCTACTGTAAAGTAGCTGTATCAAGCCAATATGGAACCAAAATATCAAAAAATCAATTTTACGTTATAAAGTGGATTTACTAATATTAAATTCAGAAGTAGTCAGACTTACCTACCTAGTCACAGGAGAGGGCCTGAATGTAGAAATTTTAGCAGGACACAGAAGAAAGAAAGAATATAAAGATTGAAACAACTATCAGGAGTCCTGTGGCAAAATTGATTACTCTATATATGCCCAATTTCTCCTTCTAAATGCAACAGTCTGATTAAGTAACCCCCCTGCTTATGTGGGACAGTGAATGAGGAGGAGAAAGAGGCCAGGAATGTGGGACTGCTGGAGACCCCTCCACGGGGAAGGAGGCATCTGGAGAGTGACCACCTCCATCACCAGTCTCGCAAGTATCTCAGAGGCAGAGCACATTGGCATCTTCCAAATAGATCTGAAATGTTGGAGGTCGAGAGGTCAAGCACTGGGGTAGCCCGCAAATCCAGCAGCAAGGAAACGGAAAGACTAAGACATGAACTAACAGTCAGCTAGGTGAAAATAAAGGAATAGTAGCATAATAATAATACTAATGCTATTAGTAATAATAGTAATAATTATAGTGGCAGCTAAGGTGAATTTGCATTAAGTCAGACGTGATCCTAACTAGTTCATTCTCTAATGCAATTTACACAATAACTCTATTATAGGTACTATTTTTTTCATATTTTACACCTGAGAAAACTGAGACTTAAAGATATTAATTAACTTCCCTATGCTCATTCAACTACTATGTAAGAAAACCAGAATGAATATACCTAGAATGCAGGGAAGTAAAATGAAAACATTCTGTCTCCTATATTTTTTCTCAGTGGGTGGAGTTTGACTTTTCTTGGATGAACTTCTGCAGAGTCTGTGGCTGGAACATAACAGTGATAGCCAAGATGAACCAGGGCACTAGGAACCAGGAGAGATAGACTAGAAAAATAATCAACAGACTGGAGGAAATCTATAAAATTGCTGAGTTGAAGAGATCAGAAATAGACATGGCATAGGAATATGGAGGCAAAGATTCTGGGCCTGGAAGAGGAGGAAAACTATTGGGGTTAAAGATTATACCTTATCTTTCTGACATTCAGGATGGAACCTAGAGGAGACTGACCACAGAGTAGCTAAACAGAAGGAGAAGGGACCAGTGGCCAAATGGAAGGAGAAAAGTCTAGTGGAAACATAAAATCGCACTGGAGCAAGAGAGTGCAGTGACATTCTCCTGGGCATCAGGGTACTGCTCAAATGTGGAAGGACCCTCGACGGAGCTAGGGTAGCGTTAGAACAGCGGACAATATGACCTTCAGGCATAAAAATGCCAGTTTGGGTAGTAATTTATATTCACAACTCACTCCCTTTTCTCATCCTCATAACCATTCTACGAAGTAGAAAGAGCCATTATTAAGGTCTTTTTACAGAAAAGGAAATTGAGAAGTAACTCAGCAAATAAGGAAAACTAGTTCTCTGATCTGAGAAATTTAAAAAAAGCCATTGGGACGGTCACATGCCAGGCACTTGCCAGCCACTGTTGCCCCCCATTTCCCTGTAGAAGACTGGGGCCCAAGGCTGATCTCAGGGTCAGATATTCCTGGGTAATTAGGATAACATGACTCATTGTCAAAGGGCCAAGTTTGGCAAGGACATACCTCGTATTTAAGTCCATTTTCCTCTCCAGGAAAAAGATGTCAACGTCTTCCAGGATGATAGCTGAGGGAAAATGGTGTAATGGAGGTCCATATTTCTTTTTCTGAAAGAGAAACAGCATGATTTGAGGAGTGAACAATAGTACAAAAGACTTCAACAGTGACTTTGAAGCTGGGCTAATCCATTTGGAATTGAGAACCCCAACAGAAACAATTGGACCAGCAGCCACAAGTATTCCAAGTAAGAAGGCCACGTATTCTGTGGCCCAAGATTTTCCTCTTCGTTGGGATATGCAATGAGTGGGCCTAGGACCTGACCCTCAAGCAGCTCACGATTCAGTGATATTTAAACCAAGACATCTGGGTCATTTTGCAGCCATGACATGTCACTTCCAGATGTTTGTGAAATACCATTGGCAGCACCTTTTGACAGGCTTTTAAAGAACAGGGATGGTACTTTGTTGATTCTGCTACTCCTGGGTTTTCTTTCATGGGGAAGGCAGAATGCCACCCACACCAAGAGAGACAAGTGCAGCCTGTGTGTGTTACATTGGAATTCCAGACCTCCCGCAATGTTCACAATTGTGTCTTTGCACTGAGTCCTTAGTCTCAGAGCTGCCCCAGAATCAGGAACCAAAAGGCAGTTGGCCTCTTGAAAATGTATATTCTCGGCATCAATGTAGCTGCCTCTTCCTGCCACCCCAATAACTCTTGACTTAATAAACTCTCCTGGCACGTACTTCACTTTAATTAAGGGTTGGGAGTGGAAGGAGAGGGTGGGGTGGAGGGTAAACGAGAGAACCTATGCTAGAACTCCAGCAGCCATTAAGGCACATAGGCAGGTAATGGTCCGTAATGGGTATTCCCTAAGGAATTCTGGGGGCCGGAGGGCAGTGTGAGGACCACCTTCTTTCTGAGTGGCTTTTTGTCCTCTCAAGTATAAACTAGTGTGCAGTATTGACCATTGGCCTGGACTGCCGTCCATAGGAATGGGACTCAGACTGGACAGTCCTGCCCTCCCCATCTGCCTGACCTCTGTTCATTGTGAGACATCTTCCATGAGAGCTATCGGGTAAATCGTTGCACTTTCCTGGACTCACCACCTTCGAGGGGGATTTTATTTATTATTGCAGCTACTTTGCGGCCACATATCCTCTGGTCCAACTATGTGATGCG
Source organism: Glossophaga mutica (assembly GCA_039655065.1). NCBI lineage: Eukaryota > Metazoa > Chordata > Mammalia > Chiroptera > Phyllostomidae > Glossophaga > Glossophaga mutica. The sequence continues at coordinate 12,318,400 of CM077315.1, read as the reverse complement.
ACTGTTTGCCTATTGCTTGGGTTACACAATTCTCTGCTAACACATTAGGATGTTAACGGATAAGTTCGATAAGTATAAATGTATGCATATATTTTCTACTAAGAATTGTCAGTGATAGGCACCAGACTTCTCTCCCACTCTGCCTCACATGCAGCATTTTCAAAGTCTTCGTGAATTAGTTTCAGAAAACTAAAATATTATTGGTAAAAAAGATTGAGACTTCTTGCCCCCACAAACCTTCTTCATCTCATCAAAGAACCCAGGAAAAGAGAGCAGCTCTATTTCCTTGGCTAGGATAAAATTCTTAGATCTTCCCAGCATATGATTTTTTTCAAACAACTTGAGGATGGAACAGATTCATATTCCATACCCTTCCACAGTCATTCTGTTTTACCATTTATGTGAGAAACTTAGTCTTTTTTTCTCTTTTTGTGAGTTAAATTTCCTTTGGATGTAATAACCTTTTCTCTCCTCACTATGCCATCCCTCCATACCAAACGCTCTCTACACATAGCTGTTCATTTTCAACATACCTTTGAAAATGTAAATGTCACATTTGCATTTCACTCAATGTTGAAAGTACAAAGAGCTGAAAATGATACCATAGGAGAGAGCCTGACAGTGAATGGAAAATAGTAGTAAACTCAGTGTTCTGACCCCAAATATGGGTGTACAACTTCCCAAGACCCCCTTTCCTTTGTCCTGCTAAGGGGGCCGCGCTGACACAATCCCCTCAGCAGACCCCACGCTCATCTCCCTCTGTCCGCATGAGTGTTTCTGTGGGGCAGGCAGTCACAGTGTTCAGATATTTGCTACCAGTGCATCTTTCACTCCGTAAGATGACGCCTTGTAGCAAAACAAACCCTAACTCACTCTGTGGCTGTGCTGGACTTTAAAACTGTAAGGATAACAAGGGCTTCGGTGGTGTGTTTGGATCCAGGGAGAGGCCTTCCTACTAGTTTTCAAAAGCAGATACATTAATTCCAGTGGATAGTGCATCAGTTTTTCATCCTTCTCACGGAATTAGCAAGATTGCTTGTCACTGAACGTAACAAGCGGGCATTGAGAAGAAAGCAGATTGCCCCATGGACGAGATTTCATAAACAAAGTGCCTGGGGAGGCAGGTAAATGTGGGCTAAAATACTGTTTCTATCGCTTGGCAGCAGGGTGACCTTTTGACCCAGCTCACCTAAGCCTCAGTGTTCTGTCTGCAGAAACATATGACCCAGTGACATATGCTTTAAGCTTGGTTATAGAATTAAGGCAACTTAATATATAAATTTTCCTTGAATCACATTGGGTCACTTCTAAACATTTGATGCATCGTTATTATTTCTAATGTTATTACACACAATAATATTTAGTAATATTAGTATGCTAGTTCCTTGTTTCCTCTACTGACCTGTCTCTACTGTGAGAGACACTCAATTGGATATCTTGTTCCTGGAAATACTGACTTTGTAGGACATGCATAGACTTTAGTGTATTCTTAGGCTCTCCCCTCCCCACAAAAAGCTTCAGGGACTATATTATTTCAGCAAGTACTGGTGGGAGGCTTACTCTATGTCTGTTATTCTACGTGTTGGACATTCAGTAATGAATAAGATAGGTGAGTTTTCTAGAGCTTACATTCTAGGGAAGGAAAACAGAAAAATAAACATACATAATCAAACCAGATAATTTTATGGAGTCATACGTTTTATACAGAAAGTAAAACAGAAGCGTGTTATTGTGGAGGAGATTAATTTGGAGTGTGTGGTCAGGGGTGAGAGTTACCACATGCTAGAGATGATGTTGAGTTTACTCCTGAATTCCCAGGAGGAGCCAGTCATGAGAAGAGCTGGGATGCAGGGCAGGGACTCTCCAGGCGGTCAGGGCACACCATTCAACTGGCCCTAGAGAGAAGGCCGGTGGGCAAAGGGGTCGGGGTGTTGAGAGGTGAAGAGGGGTAGTAGGAGAGTGATCTTGCGTCGCCTTTCTAGGCCACCGTAAGGGGTTTGTACTGTGTCATATGTACTTGGGGAAGTGGGGAAAGGGTGCCTGCGTGAGACTGCTGAGTAGTAACTCACCGGTTTCCAGTTGTAACGTGACAATGCCTTGGACCCGGTGAAGTCCAGTAGGATAAATAATACTGTACATGTTACAACTAAAGCTGATAGGCTTTGTTACAGATGTGCGGAATAAAAGAGAGGAAGAATAAATTATGTGTCAATTATTTTCAGTCATCGCACTAAATGAGACATATTTGAAATCTCAGGAATTACAAAGTTATTTCTGGGTATGGAATCGGAGTATTTAGAGTTCGATGTTAACTGTTCAATTTGCCATTGGTCGTAGGCAGGTATGTCTCAACTTTCATCTACTGTAAAATGGGGATAATAAAACTATGTTTATCTCTCTAAAGGAGGTGTCTAGATACTCAAACAAAATAAAATCATGATAATTTTGTGGTACTATTTTATTGAATGTTTAATATATGTAATAGATTGTGCTCAGTATTTTTAGTTTACCACTTAAACATGAGGCAAAGGACATTCATTCCTAGTCCCACTTTACAGGGGAAGACGATATTCAGGTGTAAAGAAATTGAAAACGCACTCGTGATCAAACAGGTACATCGTAGGGTTAGTCCCTGCATTCCTGATTTCAGTGCGCTTGCCATGAATTGCTATCCAAAATGTCTCTTAGTAATTCCTTTATAGGTTACCAAAGTTTACAAATGCAACTTACCGTTAGTATTGTTAGTAGAAATGGTAAAGAGGAGAAAGCATTTTAATAGGCATAATTTTAAAAATCACAGAATAAACTTTGTAGGAGTGAAACTTCAAATTCAGCTAAAACAGGGCTAGCTTGTGATAGGAATGCAACCTGGAATGAAATTATGTGATAAGTTATCTTAATCCTTTCAACAGGAAAGAGAAGATTTAGGCTGACACCAGAGACCTTATCTGGTATTTATTTGCTATCTTTTATAGCACCAAGCATCCAGTAATAGGTCTTTAAATAGGTGTTTAATAAACCCCTACAGAATACTAAATAGATCTCTCGGACAATAACCTGTATATTTGCACAGTATCAGTTTCTAAAGGGCAAAGTTTTGTCTTTTAATTTTTTCTTGTCTTATTTTGCATTTCCTTGCAGTTTTTAGTGTAACAGAATCTCACTGAATTTGTGATATATCCAATAAAATAAGCTCTCACTGCTAAGCCCTAATGAGAAGGAACATGGGCCCAGATGGAAGAAAAGTGCCAGTAAGTCAATGACTATTTTCAGCACGATCTTGAGGCCAAGCAATAATCGCATTGTTGGAGCCTAGGATACAAATCTGATCTGAAAAGGGGGCTCATGCTCTTGTTCTTGTGGTTAGCCTATTTTCATTTTTTAATTGGTTAAACTTTTGTTTAAAATCTTAAGATCTCAGCCCACGTGGAACCTTGACAATTTTTCAATTTACATAATGGATTTTATGGACAGATACATTTCACGTTCTGTCCCGTTGCCGAGCTTTGAAATGGTGTATCCTCCAGAGGTGTCAGGATGTTACTTTGGAAAGTTAGGGAATAAAGTTGAGCCACCACTCTCCTTATCCCACCTCCCCGCTCCGCCAGACCGAGTCACATTTCTCTGGAATATGACCTCGCTATATATTTTATTTTATCTGCATTCGTACTCTTCACTATGTGTATCTTATTTATTTGCGGTGAATATCGCATGGTCGCCCTTGGATGGGGGCTGGAGGCAGAACAGTATGCAGCTGGAGCGGGTGGGAGGTGGGGGGTCATCTCTGTCTCTTCATGTCGTCTCAGGTGTTTTCCATGTGATGTCCCCCCTGTGAGCTGGGCTGGTCTTCCCTACAGCATTGCAGACTCAGAGCAGTTAGACTGATTCCTTGCTACCTTCGTTGTCTAGTCCAGCTCTTCTAGAAGATCAAGCAGAAGCTGCACCATCTTTATGACCTATACCTGGAAATGACATGCTCACATAGATGGCTGTTCTCTATGGTCAGTCAGAATCAAAGGGAAGGGTTATAGGTCCCACTTTTTGATGGGAGGAGCATCAGAGAGTTTACAGACATTTTTTTAAAGTCGCCACAGTGGATTCTATAAAGTACACATTTTTCTTTGAGACATTTTTCTGAAATCCTTCTGATGGTCTTCCTTCTTCTCTTTCCCAATCCAACTCTTCATCCTACTCCAGAAGACAGCAGTGTGTACGCTGATAGGGCTGTGTCCACCAAACAAAAATCACTTACTTGTGTAGTAGGAGGGAGGCCAGTTTCCATGGGCCTCTACATGAAAAGGAGAGGGAATTTGGAAACATGTCTGATGTCTTACTCTCCACTTCTTTTCTTTAGTCTGGAGACTCCATCAGACTGGGTGATTTCAGAGGAGGCACGATTGAGCAAAGTTGTGTGAGCTGGTTGGTAGAAGTGGAAAAGCCCCTCTTGGAATCCTGTTGTGAATGGGAGAAGACAGATGTGTTAGCAGCTGTTCAGCTGGATAATGAGCCAGCCCCCAACGCACGTGGATAATCTACAAGAAAGCTAATCCATTCACAGATAATCAAGAGTCGACCATATGTCACAGCTGGACTATGTGTGAAGAGAGCACATAAGGCAAGAAGAAAATCAGAAACGTTATTTAAAAAAACACTCATAATTATGTATCATAATAGTGGCTCATTCACATAAGTAACATTTGTTTTTATCAAAGCATTATCACAAGCTCCCTTTAATTTGTTTTCATGTGAAATGAACAAGGTATATCTCACTAGGTTTTTGTTTTTGCTTTGTTTTGGAAATGAGAGAGCGTAAAAAGGATGGGAAAGTGAAAGAGGGAGAGCGGACAGATATTCCCTGCTCACCAACTCCATGTTAGTCCCTATATTTGCCCAGAACTGCAGAAATAATTAGTGATATGACAGGCAGAATATTGGCATTTTAACTCGCAGTCTATTTCTCATGGACTACAATATTAATTATCTCTTGCAAATCCAATTAAACATGATTTTAAGATGCCACTGTTTTTTACCCTGTGCATCATTAAATCACAAAAATACATGCTAACCTCGCACAGTTCCTGTCTACACTCTGCCTTGAGCTTTTTATTTGATGGTCATCTCACGGTGCGTTTGCGCAGGGCCCTTCTAATTTCCTGAGTATCATCAAGCGCACTTCTGAAAAATTCAGGTTCCCAGAACCTTCTCCCTCCTGAATCTGATGCAATCAGTTGTGAGAGGGGCTGGAGATCATCACATTTAAATAAACACATTCAGTCCATGGGGCTCTGAACATTTGGGAAACAGTACTCCAGAGCATGGGTGTCGGCCTGGGGTGTCCTCGCCTCCCAGGAAACATTTGGCAATGTCTGGAGATGTGTTTGGTTATCGTAATCGGGAAGGGGCGCAACTGGCGTCTAGTGGGTGAAGGCCGTGATTAGGGCAGATTCCGACGACATGTATGGCCCAAAGTGCGCACGTGTGTGTGTGTGTGTGTGTGTGTGTGTGTGTGTGAATATATATCTTACTTAGAAATTTTCTTTGAACATGCACAGCACTTTTTTTCATACTAAGTAATGTGAGCTTAACTTACTTCCTTCAGTGACATCCTGAGTGGTATTTTATGAATTTTAACTGTATCTAAAAATTCTCTATTTTCTAGAAGTAGTTCAACTACAGGACAGAAAATAAAAGGCATTCCTTATATTAGTAATTATTTGTGTCTCTGGATTGAGGGAGACTCAAATTGGATAGTAAACTTGCAAACCTGAAAAGTTGGTAAAATTTATCTTTATTATGTTAAATAAACAAACTATGTATTTGGAAAAGTCAGTCTGAAGAACACCCATATGTAGGAGACTGATTAGCACCTATTTAAATTTCACTACCTGGGGCCGTACTCTATATAAAGTTTAATATATATATTATATATGTAACATACATAAATAATATATATGTAAATTATATGTATTTATATAAAATAATATTATATACATATAATATTCTGAAATATTCTCTCCCCTTCTCATCTGTAATAGAAAGGTAAAGTCCAGCAAGAGTGGGAGATTTCATAGAATAAGACTTCCTATGAAGTTAAAGGAGATGAAGGGGAGATACATGATCTCAATGCGGATTTTTTTTCTACTAGCAATTATTTTACCACCCAGGCTTCAGTTTTCTGAGACATGCCATGCAGTCACTGGGTAGAACGCCTTTGGATGTCTTTCAGGAAACAATGGCAGTATTCCCATTCCCCACCGCCTGGGCTTATACTTACATTGTTCCCCAAGCATCAGGCTGGTATACACATATTCGTCTGATAGATCACAGCTCTTGTAGCTGTGCTGTCATTCACATCCTGTGAGGTGCACACAAGCGAACAACTCTGGGGTCACTTCTGAAGTTGGTTTATGTCAATAATTGATTTAATCATTCCTTCAGCAATTATTTATGGAGTGAACAGTACGTGTAGGTTTTCTTCTAGATGCTCTCAAAACAGAATGAATAACAGGGCAAAGTTCTGACCTTCCCCGGGCCTGTAGTGAGCTAAGAAACAGTAGACCAAAAAGCAGAAGCCTGGTCTTTACGAAGGAACATGTAGCAGGATAATGGGAGGGAATGGTGCGAAGATGTGGCTTTCCTGTAGAATAATAGTCAACGGAGGTCCTCGCTGAGCAGGTTATTTTTCTGTGGACACCTTTTGAGTCACGATTCTTGGTTCGTCAACTCTTGCATGCTCCCAGTGTGACTCTGTTTCCATGTTCCACGAGCACCTTAATGACAAACAGAAGAAATTCTAGAGTCGAGCCTGTAGGCCCGCCGTGAGACTTTCAAATCAGTCGTGAGAAGGTGGCCGGTTTAGGGCAGGGGAGACCCTAATGCCGCTTTCTAATAATGATGCACCCAAACCTGCCTGCCCATCTTGTAGAGACCAGGCTCTGATGACTGCATTCAGTCTATACAAGCAAATAAGTCCAATTACTTTGTATTAGTAATCAGATCATGATATCAGGATGCAGTGAGATGAGAATTAAGAGTAAAAAAAAAGGTGACCTGAAATTTTGACTCTATCACTTACAACTTCGGGCATGTTTTTCAGTCTTCCTGAATCCCACATTATTCGTTTATGAAGGGAAGATAATATGGGCAGTGCCCGTCCCCATCCCTAGTCCCAGTCATTGCACGCAATTGTCACCTTTTGTTAAAAATCACTGTCTTCCATTTCTATGCCATTCCATGTCCAAGGATTTTCTTCCACCCTTCTGCCTGCAAGTTTTCATTCTTTCCTATAAATATTACTTAGAAGCTGTTGATTTTCAAAATTTTTCTCTACTATGGACCCCTCATGTCACCTGCAGAACCATGTGTGACTATGTGTGTGAGGTGTGCAAATATGAAAATGTCTACTTGGTGTCTGCCCTTGGATTTCTCACAGTAATGCCAGGCTTAACATATCAGAGCAGGGCGGCAAATTGGATTTCTGCCAGGCCGTCATCTTCAGTCAAGTCTTCGTGTACGAGCCAAGTCTTGCTGGGTGCTTTGGACCCCCCAGCGAGTCTTTAAGCCCCCAAAGCTCACAGGACTGTCCTGTGGACCATCGAAGTAGCCTTATGTTCAGTAGCCTCACATGAAATATAATATTGCATACAGAAGACAGAATCATCTTAAAAACATTATCAGTTAATGCTTCGTCACTGATTTTAGGCCTCAATTCACAGTCTGTCCCGTGACCTCACTAACCCACATTACCTGGTCCGCATGGTCATGCATACCCACTTTCCTGCTGTTCTCATTGCTGCTCACCCTTCTTCCAGTGGGCCCTCTCCCAGGTACTTCACACCTGACAGTTTCTCTGCCTGGAACTAAATTTTGCTCCTTACCGCCCAACGCGACACAGCTGACTGTACTTCTGATGAAATGCTTCTGTCCCGGTGGGGGGCGGAGAGGGGAGCAGAGGTGGGGAGCGCTCTCCTTTACCTCCTCACTTTCAGTTTTGGTTGGGCTCCCCTGTTATAAAACTCCTTTTGATTTCTTTCATATAGCTTAACATAAATATTTTGTAATGCTTGTGATTTCCAGATTAATGTATATTTCTGCCATAAGAATATATAGTTGCTGAAGAGAAATACTGAAACTGTTCACTGTTCCATTGCACACCAGACCTATTAGCCTGCGTGATATATAGTTCAATGAATAGTTTGATATAAGAAATAAATAACAAGTCCTCCCCCAAATCTAGTCACCTTATTCTTGTTTTGAGCAACTATGATACCTCTTAAAACAAGGAATTTTTATTTAAAATAGTCTGTTTTTAAAGTAGTTCTACTCCATTGTAATGATTTCAAATCATTCTCAATCTTCTTGTAAGTAATTAATCATATAATGCATTGCCTCTTTCATATGCTTTGTTTTGAGTACTTTTAAGCCTCAAGGATTGTGTTAGGCTCAATAGAAACAAACACTGGAGAATATTGCTGTTGTCCTGGCTTGAAGTATATTAAATTTGTTTGTGGTGTGAATACAGGGGTGGGCAAAAGTAGTTTAAATTACCAGCCATCATTCCTAAAAGCTCTATCATAGGTAAGGATATGAAATAATAACAACAATAATAATAATACAAATAAATAGTGCAATCATTAATAAATAATACAAAAATAAACTGTTTCTTGGACTACAACTGTAAACCTACTTTTGCCCACCACTGTATTCATCAATCAAAGACATCAACTAAAATATTCAGTCATAATTGGCTGGTGGGTGGGGCAGGGGAGCACCACAGGGAAAATGGTGGGACAACTATAATTGAACAACAATAAAAAATAAATAAAAAATACTAAAATAATAAACACAAAAGCTATTTACCAAAAGTATTTCTAGAAAAAAATAAAGGGAGTATCTCAGTGCAGTGTTTTTTAACTATCCAAGGGCGAATCTGAGACTTGGAGAAAATTCTTGTAGCCAAAAGAGAGCAAGACAAAGGTCACTTGGTTATTTTAATTACAGCCATTCACTTGAGGACAAAGGGACAGAATCTACAGGAGAAAGAGTCCTCCCCTGCACCCCCTCGGAAGTCAGTGCCCGCTCTCAGTGGTAGACTCCACCTGAGAATGAGAAGGGGCAATTCATATTCTAAGCTAAAAGCAAATAACTTTCATTAAGCCTGGCTCAGGGGTCCAAGCTTGGGAGACCTTTTTAATAAAAAGAGATCACAAGAATGAGGAAAATTTTATTCACAGCCTCACCAGGCTATTCCCCTCCTCCTTTTGAACTGCCTTTGACAGCTTCTTCAACATATCTGAGGATGAGAGGAGATGAAAGAAAAGCAATTCTGACCCGTGGCTCCAAGATTATGCAATGAGAGCTGGTGATGTCGCTATGAACGTTCATCGGCAACATTTCAGATTCAGAATCAGGCAATTTCATAGCCACGTGGTCTGTAATGGTACTCAATTCAAGGCTGAATGTACATCCTCCTTTTAATGCAACAAATCAACAAACAGTTACCGTGTGTTTACCAGGTGCCCAGTGCTGCTCTAGATTCTGGAGGTGGAGCAGAATACATGAAAGAGAATAAAACAATTGTGGAATATGTAGTATAATCGCTAGAACAGTGTACAATAAAAAATGCCAGGATAATACTATATTAGAATGTATTGTGTATTAGATGACAAAGTGAAATATAAAGTGAAAAAGAAATATTTAAAGTAACAGGTGAAGGGAAAGATCATGCCAGGCATCAGTGGATGTCTGAGAGGTAAACTTGACTTAAAGCACTTGTAGGGAGAAACCCCGAAATGCTGCAGGTTCCTCTCTTCTGTTGAGCTTCAGTCTTGGATGGAACTGTTCAGCTTTCTCTCGGCTCACATTTTTACAAAGCGTACTGTTATTAATAGTGTAATTTGGGCTCGAGACAGAGTCTTCTGTTGCATCTGAAACAGAAGAATGCAAATGCCATCTGATATGCAGTGTCTGAACATTATTTTTAATAATTAAGTTGACTGCAACAGAACTAACAAGAAAGTCACACTGAACGTATTAGGCCGTTAAATGTGAATATTGAGCCCTGGCTGGTGTGGCTCAGTGGCTTGAGTGCTGCCCTGTGAACCAAAGGGTCGCCGATTGGATTCCTAGTCAGGGCACATGCCTGAGTTGCGGGCCAAGTGCCCCGGTGGACACTCCAGAGGCAACTACACATTGATGGTTCTCTTCCCTCTCTCTCTCTCCCTTCCCCTCTCTAAAAATAAATAAATAAAATCTTTTTAAAAATTAAATAAATGGGAATATTGAGCTGTAAGGTGTTTGCACCTGCTGTTCAAAGAAACATGTGCAGGTTCACTGGAATTCCCTGGAAAGAAATAGATACACACACACGCATGCATACACACACTTGTGTAGACTAAATGTTCGCACACCCCCTCCACATCCACGTGTTGAAAGGTAATTCCCAGTGTGTTGGTACTTGGAGGAGGAGGGTCTTTAGGCGTTGACTTAGTCATGATGGTGAAGCCCTCATGAGGGGGTTTAGTGCCTTTATGAAAGAAGACCCAAGGAGCATTCTCATTCCTTTTGCCCTAAGAGGTAACAGTGAGAAAATGGCCTCCTATGGGCTAGGAAGAAGACCTTCCCAGACACCAAATCTGTCTACAGTTTGATCTTGGAATTCCTAGCCTGTGAAACGATGAGCAATAAATCTCCATTGTTCATAATGTCTGTGACATATTTGTTCTAACAGCCCAAACCGACTAAGACACCCTCCCCTTTCATTATTAAAAGATATGTGAGTGTGTGTATTGGGAAAGCACTGGACTTGGAAATACAGAATCAGGGATCAAGTCCTAGATCTGCTGTAGACAACCTGGTAACTTCTACAGGCATGGTTTTCTCCTCCATCAAGTGAAATACTGATGACTCAGGTATTGGTGAAAGGGCTAACGTACTTAGAACTTACCCAAAATGTTAGGCAAATAAATAAATGTTAGTCAAACTGAAGTATGACTGGCAAGTGTAATTTTTAGAATATAATGACCAGTTATGAGTAAAGTATTAGAAATTATATCAGTAATTCCAATAATGGAAGCTAATATTGTATCAGGAGCAGAAAATATCTGGTTAAATTGTATGCTGTGGTACATCTTTTTAATTGGGAAAAAAAACATGATTTATGTCCTGTTTTGCTAATCATCACCTTTGTCATCAAATGGTAAAACATGCTATAATTTTCATGTGTCAATATTGAAGCATAAAATCCTGTTAACAGCTGGCATCGTTGCCTCAAAATGTTAGCCTGCTGGATAAATATGTACTTAAGGAGACAGGATGGTTGGTCTTCTCAGAGCTATGCTTCTAAATGTTACAGCAGCTCTAACACACTTTCAATTAAACAGAAATTAAACTTCAGAAAATGTCACAAAAGGGTAACCTAATATTTGATCATTAATGTGCTTATGCAAAGGGATATTTACAACTGTGCATTCAGAAGCGATCAAGTCCCCTTTCTAAGTTCTGTGAAAGTACTGTTTAAGATAATATTTGGATAAACATTTGAGCAGCTTAGCTAGGTAGTCTGCACCCAATAGACAGTTTCTACTGATTTTGATTTTAACGAAATGCTGAGACATATTTGCATTATAGTTTTTTCTTTTTATTTTTTTTAGCTAAAAAACCAAAACATCTCCCGATTAGAGTCAGTTAAGTTCTTGTCCAAGATCACAATAGATCATCTTGTCTGAATTATAAGACATTAAGTGGTAAATTCATTAATCTCTTCCATATAGATATACCTGAACCACCTGTGTGTCTAAACACTTTAGGCAATGTAGAGATGTTAGAATCACCATTAGACTCTAAATGTTCATGATTCTCTATTCTATTCAAAGTGTAGGAGACCAGTCCCTTCTCCCACTTCTAGCAATTGAAGTACATTTGGTGCTTGCTCAGAGGCACAATGGTGAACCGGGATTGTTGTCCTCGTTCTTAGTTATGGACCATCATGTCCTCATAAACAGCTAGTCTGCTATCCAGGAACATTCACTGCTTACAGTTTACTACTCCTACTTCCTTCTGCTTTTTCTTATAGGTCTTATTTGCCAACACTTTAATCATTGTGGATAAGAACCTATTCACATTTTCCACTTCTAATGCATTTATGTCCATAAAGCACAATCCACCTCTGGGTATAAAGCAAACTATTTATGCTACTGTCTGTAAGAAATAAAAAAAAATGAATTATTTTATGAAAAAACATCTGGCTTTTTAATTGAATTTATTGGGGGTAATTTTGGTTTATTAAATTACATAGGTTTCAGGTGCACAGTTCCACAGCGCATCATCTGTCTATTGTATTGTGTGTTCAGCACCCCAGTCAAGTCTCCTTCCATCACCATTTATCCCCCCTTACCCCTCCTCTACTACTCCTCACCCCCTTTCCCTCTGGTAATCACCGTACTGTTGTCTGTGTCTATGAGGTATTTTTGTGGGGTTTTTTTTTTTTGTTTTTTTGTTTTTTGCTTAATCCCTTCACCTTTTCTATCCAGACCCACAACCTTCTCCCCTCTGACAGCTGTGGTACATTTACAAAATAGAATACCACTCAGATGTGAAACAGAAGGAAATCTTTGTGATAGCAGGGATGATTCTGAGAGCATGACGCTAAGAGAAAGAAGCCAGTCAGAAACACAAGTACCGTATTCCACTCCATATGTGGAATGTAGTGAACAAAATAAACGAACAAACTAAATAGAAAGATACAGCTTTTAAAGCAAATGACAGAATGTTTTGACATCATGTGTATCTTCCCAGGTCCGTGTCATATCAAATGCATGGAGCCACTTCCCTCTGGGAAGTTCCTCTTTGGTTTTGTGTTAACTTGGTATTTACAACCCCGTACCTGCTCTCCCACTATGGAGTTACACCTTAGAGATAAAAATCTAAATGAGAATAGAAAGTGTCTAACTAGATAGCGGATTTTAACTGATAGTATCTGCTGGAGCAAACCTGGAGTTTCAAATAACAGGTGTTAGAAGTTGTAGGCAATCTCAAAGAATTTTGCCCTGGCTCTGAATCTGTGTTAGTTTATATGCAGTGAAAGCCAAAGTATATAGACGTAAACTCTTGCCTAGTGTGCATGCGTGTGGTTAGTATAACCAATGAGGATATCTTTGTTTTAACTTAAAAAAAAAAGACTCATTTTGGAGGTTACATTGGTAGATACTACAATTTTTCCAACAGAAAGGTATTTGTTTGTTTCTCAAACTTCATGTATATCATACTCTCTTCTAGGCCCTAATGACACTAGCGACACGAAAAGATAAATAATGCAAAAAATCTCTACCCTCAGGAAGCTCACAGTTAAGATCTCAATTTGGTATTGCCTAGATCCCTACACATAACAGAGTTTACTTATCACTTGCATCATTTCTTAGAAAATCATTTTGACAGTCCAAAAAATGGTACCATGGACCCATCTATTGATTTAAGACATAGAACAGTCTCTGGTTTAGTGAGTAATGTTTTTTTCTTAAGATTTTTTTTTCCTTTTAGATTTTATTTATTTATCTTTAGAGGGGAAGGGAAGGAGAGAGGGAGAGAAACATCAATGTGCGGTTGCCTCTTGTATGTCCCCTTCCGGGACCTGGCCCGCAACCCGGGCCGGTGCCCTGACTGGGAATCGAACCGCGATCCTTCGGTTCGCAGGCCCGCGCTCAATCCACTGAGCTACACCAGCCAGGGCTAGTGAGTAATGTTTAGAAAAAAAATATTTTCTTAGGAAGATTTGATTTTTTAAATATTTAAAGCCATAGATGAATTTTTCACCTCTTACTAACTTTTAAAAGAGATTAACAGCTTGTAAGAGCCCCAATTATAGTCAATTATATTTTGATTGACTTACTTTGGCATTTAAACAGGTAGAAGAATAACACTTAAAATTAGTTATTCCTTTATAAAGAGAAAAGAAATCCCTGCCCCGAGTCTGTCAGATTTAGGATGTCATCATTTTCATGGGAAATAGGCACGGTGCAAGACGAGACATCAGAAGTGCAGTATGGACCGCTGAAAGTAGACCTGAGAAATTCTGAATTTCGAAAGTTGAGGTAAAGAGGGAAGAAAAAGGAGGGGAGAATAAAATATAGAAAACGATAGTTTAATATGCATCTATTCCTTATATGTAGCCAGCATGCTTATCTTTTAGTGCAGTTCTCCAGTTTCCCCACGTTGCTTTTGCAATACCTTTACAGCGTATACTGCTTTTCCAGTATGGCTACCAGCACTGCTTGTTTGTATTGTTTTCTTGGCTAGTTTTGAATTTTTACTTTTTATATAAAATTAAGATAAATGTATACAGTTCTTCTTCCCCATCTCGATCTTGTTGCAGTTTCAATAGGCACTTCCTTAAATGTATTTTTTAATTTTAGAACGATTTGTCATGATATCATTTCTGTTGAAGAAGCCTTTCCATTTGTTGTACGGCTTTTCTCATACAGGTCTTATGCCTTTGTTCTATTAAATATATTCCTACATTTAAAAAAAATGTGCTATTAGGAATGGATTTTTCAGTTTCCATTTTGCATATGCTTTGCTGGAGGAGAGGATAATTTATTGATTGTTGTATACTTGGATTATAACCAAGTGCTTCACCGCAATTCCTTATTAAACTCTGGTTGTTACAGATATAATCATAATCATCACCAAATAGGGATAGTGTGACACCTTTACTAATGTATGTGCTAATTATGTTACTTTTATTTTATTATTGCAATTGCTAAAAACTTCAAAGTAATGTTACATAATTAGGTTGCTATAGTACATCCCTCTTTCTGATTTGAATTGTCACGGTTTTAGTGTTTTACTGTTTAGGAAAATAGTTGCTGTAGCATTCAGTAATCTGTCTTTATCATGTTAGGTTGTTTATTTCTCTTTCTGTTTTACTTCAGAGTTTAAAAATTAAAAATGGTTGCTGGTTTTCCAGTTTTATTGAAGCATAATTGGCCTATTACATCGTATTAGTCCAAGGTGTACAATATAATGATTTTAATATGTGTCTATATTGCAACATGGTTTCCACAATAAATGTAGTTAACACCAGTCACCTCGTATAGTTCCAGTCTTTTCTTGTCATGAGAACTTTCAAGGTCTCTTAGACACTTGCAGCTGCACCATGCCGTGCTGTTCGCCACAGTCACCGGGCTGCATGCACGGCATGTGAAGTTGGGAAAGATCGCTTTCACGTTGCTGCGGAACCTTCCGGTCCGTTACCTGGGCTAAAAATAACACTGTGTGGGTTTTTTCCTTGTTATGTATTTTTCAATTCACATTGTATTGTATTTGCTTTTCTCATTTAAAGTATATACATACTGAGTTGGGGACCATGAATTAAGACATGGGAGTCTTTTCAGCAGAGACTGAAAGGAAAATGAGGAGGAAAGTAGGAAGGAAACCTTATCAACAGCCGTGGAAGGAACCAGAGGAGCTAAATGTGGAGCTGAGCTGCCTCACATGGACTGAGGTCGGTCATATATGTACACGCCTGCCTGCGGACGAAGACGTGGACCCTCTCCTTGTAAAGGACCACCACCACCACCACCATCACTGCGTCCGCACCATAGTTAAGGCTGCAGAATGCTGAGGCAAGAACAGAGTCAAACTTTGGGTCATATGGTTCTCTTAACGATGTTTGACTGAGAGAAGTAATCCAAGACCTTGTATCTATTGGGTAGCAGAGGTCACTCTGGTGCCAAGGGTTGTGTCTTAATCACAACATAGTCCCTTCCCGTGCTAAATGTTTTCTCCTCATTATTTATCACCATTCACATCACTCAGTTCTCCTGCCCTGCAGATGAGGACAGGGATTTTCTGCCTTTTTAGTCATTACTATGACAGCACACAAAATAGTTCTGGTTACATAGCTGATGCTGAAAATATTTCTTGAATCAATTAATGAATTGCAATGAACATACTGACTGTGTGGTATATTTCAATTAAGGTAAAAAAATTAAAATAATTATAGTCAAGTGTAGAATGAAAGTACCTCAAATAATAGTGAGTTAATGGTCAGTAGACATCATCTCACAAAAATTATAGCAAAGATTTTGTACTGACTCAAGAACTAGGTGTAGTGCTGGGATCCAGGTACCAGGAAAGTGGTTGGAACAAAGGATTTTTAAAAGGCATTTCTGTGCTGATTTTCTGTTATTTACTTATTTTTTTCCAAACTTTCGTATTTGCTAAACAACATATACATGTGCCTACATGCTCACATACCTATGCACACAGGTATTTTTGATTCCCCACCAATAATTTGTTCTCATTAAAATGACTATATGGTTTTACAGAATTTTCCAAGATTAATTTTATGCAACACACAAATGTTTAAAATTTGGAGTATGACTGCCTTTGGCTTAATTATTTTAAATAATTCTGTAGCTTTTATGTAATGTAATAAATGTGGACTTTATTTGCTTCTAGGGAAAAAGTTAAATTTTGCATGCATTCATAACTAACTGAAGTACAAAGTAATTAACACTTTTCAATGGTTTCTGATAAGTGCAGCCATAACATAGCAATTAAGCCTTCAAAACCCACAAAGAAGATACAGGAAATTATAGTCTTTAAATTCTATATCAAAATTTGGAAATCTGTTTTCAAGTGTCTATAAAGTAGGCATGTGTGTATTAGGTAGAGTAGGGAAGAAAGTTTGATTTAGTTTAAAGTTTAAATTAGAGCATCTGTAGTCAGGCAGTACTAAATAATTGTTTAAAATGTACAAGTTTGTGAGTTGAATGATTTTTACCAATAAAATATGCTAGTAATCATAGTTAAATATAGAACTAAAGAAGCTCTTAAAACAGTTTAACATGCAAACCGAGCTCTCCAGCACCCACTCAAGTTGTATTTTTCAGTGTATAATCAAGAATAAGGAAGTTTTACAAGTAATTGTATAAATTAAATCTAAGTGGATGATTATAAATATTTAGTTGTTAAAAAAGTGGTGCTAAGTGGTGTTTTTATTGTGTTGCTTTAGTACAATTTAAGGTAGCGTCTGTGTGAAATGATAAACAATCCAGCGCTCTGAATTGGATTGCAGTGGGACATGATGGAGATCTTATGACAAACTGGCTGATTTGCTCACTTGCGGATTTCGTGATTTACCCACTGATGACTAGGTGAAAGGGCTGTGACTCCAGTTTCTCTTCATCTCTCTTGCTTCATAATGCATTATGATAAAATTGTATCATAACAGTAGGCTAAAATTATAACATTAGAAAATTAAAGCGAAGTTGTGAACAGTATGATACAGTTATGACAATTTGAAGTATATTTTTCAAGAAAATGAATTAAGCTTTGTAATATGATGTTAATGATATCAAATACTTGATAGGATTTTTATTTTTAAAGTTATTTAAGTTACTTCTGGTTTTATTAATTGAGCTATGTGCTCTTGAACAGTGGATGAATCTCTGTGTGTTTCAGTTTCTTACCTATGTGGGGTGGGGCAAAAGGAGGTTCATAGTTGTGTGTGTGGAAAATAATACAATAATTAATGAATAATACAAGAATGAACTCTGTTTTGCATACTCACAACTGTAAGCCTAGTTTGCCCTACTCTGTGTTCTACCAGTATTGATGACATCTTGGGTTGTAATGAGATGAGAATATTTTAATGCAGGTACATTAGACTATTGACTGGAACTGAATTTGTTCTCAGTAAACTCTACATAATATTATCTTGTTCTTTATGATACCCATTTCTGTAGATTCAAATGGAGTTATTTTGCTAAATCACAAACATGGAGTATCAGAGAATATAATAGTGAGGATATTATAAGTAATGCCTACAAATTCAGAAGCCCAGCCTCAGTCTGCATTTCACAAGTGAAGATAAGAAGAAACTTTTCCTAATTTGACAATGTTGAGTTTTATCTTTTGAATGGGTTGTAAACTTCAGGATGAAATTACTGAAGGTGCCATTATATTTGTATTGTAAAAAGGTTATGTATATTCAATATTATATATGCCTATATATAATACATATATATGTGTATTTATACACACACACACATTATGACCTTTTCAGGACTTGTGTTTGATAGGACGGTTTCCCTTGCTCATCTTGCCAATTAAAGAGGGAAAGAAGTTACCATGTGGGAAGGACAGAAGTATAAACACATTTTCTCAAAGTTGGTTTCTAGTAAGTCATTTAGATGGAATATTGAAAAGGTCAATGTAGTACTGCATGCTCTCTAATTCTTTGAAAATATGAGGCATTAAAATTCTGATGCCTCATTCAAGGTTGTAATGAGAACATAACACAAATTGAACCTATTATTTTGACCGTGATAGTAATGAGTATGGGAAATGAAATAAACTTAATGATACTGCAAGTGACTTTTTATTTCAAGATTTCTGAAGTTCCTTGCTGTCTGTTTTGCAAAAGGAAACCATAATATACGTATACTCAATTCTTTAAAAGTGAAATACCCCACAAAAAAGGAGACCAATAAAAATTTAAACAGTGAAATAAAAGTTTATGACAATTGTGTAAAATCTGACCCATGGAAAACCTCAATTTTTTAATGGTGATTCTTATTTTAGGAGGGCAAGTTTTCTGAAAGTTTTCAAAATAAAAGCAGCAAAGGTTACATTGGATTATAAAACTTAGAGCTACAATTAATGCGTGCACTCTTTTGGTCAATGAAGAAAAGCAGTAAGTTGAGAGAAATCCGTAGAACACAGCAGAGACCAGATGAGAGAACAGAACATCCCCATCCTTTGCCTCACTTGCCTCCGTTTCCAAACAATTACTGGCTTTTCATCATGTGCTAGAAACCACTCCTTTTTCTGTCCATTCATAAAATAAAATACTAAAATGAAAATTTGCCTACTTCTACAAAGAGAAGAAATCACAGATATTCATGCAGATTTTCAGCGATGGGAAGACAAGAAGAATCCACTCTTCTTGTGTAATGTCATTGGCAGCCATTAGCTGTTTGGTCATATCCAGGTCTCAGATGTTGTTTTGAGTAGAGGGAAGTGTGTCTGCTGGCAAATTAGACCAAGCAGGCAACAAGGTTGGATGCCTTTATGCCCAAAGTGTACTTTGCACCCTGGGAGGTCTGTTTACATGGACCTCATTGATCAAAGTTGGCTGGGCTCTACTCATGGCTAAACTGTGATGAATTTTCCTTTTCTCCATAAGTGAGTATTCTGTATATTTTTATTTGCACTTTGTCTCACCTCTCATTTCAACTTAAAAGAGGGTGGTTTGTAAATACATAATTTTTTTACTTATGAAACAGGATAAATAGTACTTCCTAAGTTGTCAAAAACAAAAAAAATTTTATTCATGTATTTTTATGGTATTAAGTCATAATTTTATTTATTTACTCACAAATATGGTGTCAAACTATTGAAAGCTTCAATTCAAAAAGTGAGCAAAAGCACTTATGCTTCTCGTCTTCAGGGAGAGCAGTGACGAGTGAGGTGATAACTATTGAAGAATCACACTAATAGAAGTTAAATTGCACCCGTGATAAGTGACGCAGGAGAGCTGCAAGGAATGATGAGACCATATCACGGGACAATGTATTTACTACTCTAAGGCCAGCATCCAAGACAGTGCCTGGCACATAGTGGGCACTCGATAAATTTGTCTCGAACAAATTTGACCTGGTCAGGAGTGCCTTACCTAAGGAATCCCTGCTTGAATTCTGCTCTGGGGATGCAGAGAGTTAATTTTGAAGAGAAGAGTGTAGAGAAAAGCCACTGGAAAGGCATTTTTGGTCGAGAATCATACCAAGTTCAAGGAACTAAAAGAGGGTCAGTGTTTCCAAGATCCAGGGAGATTGTACATATACTAGCATCAATACTATGCAGACACACATGTATGCGTAGATGAGAGACAGGGAGAGAGAGAGAACACACGCTGGCAAAGGATAAACTAAGATGGAGAGAATGATTGGAGCAAGATGTTTGCAGGGGGTTGTAGGCCATACAGACAGAGTATCCCTAAAGCAATGGGTAGAAGTTGAAGTGTTTCAGGTGAAGGCAGAAGTGAGTGATCTTACCAGATGTACCTTCCAATTTTTAGAAATTAATCCATGGGAATAATATTCAGTCCAAACGTTTAGGCGAGTTAATCGGCCACTGCGCAGTGGTGACTGGATGCTACTCTGCTCGGTGACAGGTCCTTGAAACTGCCGGCAAGCATCTTTGTTCCCATTTCTGGCAAAGGAGGTGTTTTGGGGATTTTGGAAATATTAAAATGTCTGAATAATTTCATAAACAGTGATCAGATTCCCACTGGTTTAGGGTATTTAGGATCAGGTCTAATGGATTCAAAGTGAACTGAATCTCTACATGAAAACTTGGGTCCTGGAAAGGATAGTTGAATTCAAGGAGGAGGGAAGAGCCGATGACCAGCTTGGGGAGTTAGTGGGCAGCAGAGCTGGGGGAACCTAGCAGGAAATAATAAAACAAAGTGATCTCAGTCTTAGATAGTAGGATGTAACTTAAGACTTGGACGTTTCGGGAGCAAGTACTGGATGAATATGCATGAATGGACGCAGAAAGGGGATGATCGCAGACAAAAACATCCTACCGGCCTCACTTGTGTTTAGTGTCAGACAGAGACCATCTGTAACTGGATCAAATCAGAACCACTCACAGAATTAAAATCATGGGAAGAAGGCCATGCAGAGAAAACAATGAATCCCATCCTACTGGGCAGTAGACAGGAAACAAATATATACTCAATTATAAATAAGAATATTCTCAAATAGTACAGTTAATTATTGATTAGTGCATTCATTAAGAACGTTATTGAGTGCCCAACATATTCCGAGAACAGTGATGAACTAAACATATTTCACACTCCTAAGTGTGACACCCCGCTGTAATAGCTGATGTTTTTATATGCCGCTTCGTTGAAGAGTCATCCCCTTAAATAATTGAAACTAATGAGCCTTACTTAACTAGTACCCCGGAGTGTAACAAAACTATAGAAAATGAGAGGTCTAAACTAGTCTTTTTAAGTAGGCCAAGTCTGAGCTCCATGCACATACAACAGTCCTGCACGTAAGCCCCTCTCCCTGGTCAGCCGGAGCCTGTCATCTCATGCACTCTGAGGTAGCTCTGTAAACCCACATGTTCAACTTGGCACAACTCAATAATTGTTCTAGAAATTTACTGAGATTTCCTGATTCCATTTGTGGATAAGGTCTGCAGCTTTCTGTAGGGTACAGCTCTTTGCTGAAACTTAAATATTTCGTAAAGGGCCTCACATCTTGCCTGGCTTCCACCTGACCTCTCTTTTTCCCGGGGTTGGACCATTGCTCCCAGGCCTCGGCGATATAGCGGTCGTTGGCCTGGAATCACAAAGCCGACCCTGGGTTGTGATACAGCCTCCCAGCAGCTCTGCGCGCAGTCTCTTCTTGTTGGGCCCCATTCACCATGTGCGATGCCTTTGGGTCTTCTCACCGGCCAGAGGAGAATCCCAAGCATTGTGCTCTGTTGGGTATCGCTAATGACCGCACTGGGTCTCACTTCCTTCATTCTTAACTTCCTCCTCTTCAGTCAGGATCCGTACTGTGCTTCCTGGGAGCTTCGGCACTGAACTTTTTAATCCATTACGTGTAGATGGCCCTACTTTATTTGTCGCCGCTCTCTGACTAGTTTATTAGTGTATTCTAACCTTCTGCCATAAAGAGGAAAAACTACGTGTGGTGTGTAAAAGCAAACACATTTATCACAAACACACACATGCAAACGCATTACTGGAATTCAGAGGAAGTTGTTTTAATTATTTTTCCTAGCAGACTACACAATACAATGTACAGATGATGTATCGCAGAAGTGCACACCTGAAACCCATTTAACTTTATTGACCAATGTCACCCCAGTAAATTAAATTAAAAAAAAAAAAAAGATTCACAAAACTAATCTTTTGACTGGACCCTGGATGACATGAGTCTAATTGACCCTTGCCCTAGAAGAGCCATTAAGTTATCTGGGGTTCAACGTAGTTATCTGGAGCAAGAGATGTGTTTCCTAGTGACAGCTCATCTCAGAATAGTGCACATTTTGTTGATGGACTTGGCAATGGGCTGCACCAGCCCCAGCGCCCCAACGGTCCCCATGGCACTCTGTCGTTTTTGCAAGTTTGCCGATCTGCAAGTAGGGGCATCTGTGTTTCAGACCTTGCTCTGCAGTTCTCTGAGAGATACTGAACAAGCCTATTTCCTCTAGTGTCCTCAGTTTCAACCGTTCATCTAGTGAACTGGATATACATGTACATCCAATTTCCCCACCATGGCTCTGTAAACAAGCAAGCCAGGAGAGAGCTTGTCGGGACCCTGCCTAGACCAGGGAATCTACACATCCAGGAGTGGAGCCAATCAGGCAGCATTTGTAGAGTAGGTCCTTGTGATTTCAACATGAAGCCCCTTTTGGGCATCTGTTGTACCGTGATAATATCAATGTTGCCCAAATCCCCACCCGCAAGGTGTACTCCGTGCTCCCCCATGTACTCCGTAGCCCTCATGCATATTGCAGTGTGTCAGTTAACCAAAGTAAGGGGTTGCATTAAGATATATTTTGTTCCACGTATTTTTTTTCTTGCTTGCAGGAGTGCTATTATCTCTGCTTGGAAAATGCCTTATTCAGCTTTGACCATCTAATTTCTTATATTTTTGTTTTTATACGTGGATATTCCTTTTTCCGTAAAGTGAGGACTTGGTTAGAAGCATCATGCATGTATTCTCACAGCACTCTACATGTCTCAATCACTTAATTTATAATTTATTTATCTCTCCATCAGCTATGTACTTCTTAGTGTAATTATTTATTTCTTTGTATCTCTCAATCTCAGAGCCAGGATATTTATATTTAGGATCTATTTAATACTGTGTCCTAAACTCCTATTAGTAGGCTCAGAATAAGTTTGTTGATGTATACATTATGCATGTCTCTGCATATAATATATTTTATATGTCTCTATATACATACATGTAAATAGATACATATATAAAGTAAAATATGCATGTATTTATAGACATATATGTGTCAAAGCTTATAAAGAACTCAGCGTGATAACTGATATTACTGATTTTCTTTAAGGCAAGAAAAATGTGTGTTTTTAGTTTTGTCTTTTAATGATAAAAAAGAATGAATTTTTTAAAATTAAAACTTGAAAATCCTGTAAAACAGTCTCCAGAGCCCTAGCTGCCTTTGCGTGGCCCTGTGGTCTGAGCGGCACAGAGTGGAGACCACTGGTCAGGCAAGGTTCAGTTTTGTGGTGTGATTTATCTACGAGGGAGTGCTTTAAATATTTTTAAATGCAAACTACATTGTGGGAAAACAAAAGGTTGTTATGTTTGCTATTTTTTTCAATTCTTTCAGTCAAGTGAAATAATAAGAGAAAGAAAATAAATATTTGTTCACTTTATTTATTTCTTTTTAAAAATGCAGTCTGACTTGGATTCATCTGCTGTTATTTGTGCAAGAGAAACCGGAGTGACAACATTTGCATTACAGCAGCCAAGAAACATCTATGTGGCTTTTCTAATCACAGCTCTAAATTTTCACAGATGCATTTCCAATAGAGAGATATTAATGGGCCCTAACTAACACAAATTTTAGCTTATCTACTTTCCTTTCTTTATAGAATGGCCTATATCTTTTTTCTCTGTCCAATTCACACACTGAGTTGCCAAAAGAACAATGAATTAATTTGAAAGCTTAGCATTCATTAAGATTTTTTTTTTTAATTTGTGGTCACTGGGGATCATTTAATTCTTTTTTGATGTCCATTTCTTCCCAAGTAGAAAATTAATGCATTAACCTATTATTATAAGGAAGCTTTCCTAAGTAATTTCCTAAATCAAATACTTAACATCAAGACCTCTTCCTATGATTATAAGCTATTAAACTATTTCTTCCTGTTCACATTGACCTTGCTTTGTGTTCTAAAGCAGGATAGCAATTATAGTAATAATATCTTCCTTTTGAATAGGGCATTAGAGGAAGTAATCAGACAATATTGTCCTGTAAAAATTTCTAAAAATGTACACATTTATATATAAGTAAATGAATAATTTTTTACTTATAATAATCCAAACAGGGTGTTCATCTTCATACTATTTAAGAAAGTACTATAACAGAATAAAAACCTAAAATATAAAAAGTAAATAACATGGCAAGTTATGTGCATCTGATAAAATATGAGGAAATATGCAAATAATGCCTTACAAACTTTGTAGTAATATAAAAATAATCAAATCTTAATATGCAGGTTTTTGGAAAACTCAGTAGACATTCATTTAGAAAATCGCAAAGTAAAATGTAAAGACAGAGAAAAGCAGACCCTAATATTAACCTCTGTTCCACTGTGCCAGTGTTTTAGGAAAACCTAGTGTCTTGGTTTTGTTTTAATTTAATGCACCTAAGTATGAAAACAAACGCTAACCTGTATTAAGCTTCTTTTGTGGTTTATTTCCCTTGGGTGTTTTCTATTGATATTTTTATTTAATCCTATGTATTTGAAGGCTAAATTTATAGATGAGAAAAATGAGGTTAAGAAATCTTATAGTAATTAATGGTGGATATAATAGTCCAGCTTAATTTTGTTCCTGATTCTAAAGTTTCACTTACAATTCTGCATTGCATTCCTAGGTAGCTCTGCATAGAGCTAGAGGGATGTGTTATCTGACCAGCTGTCATTAACCTGGTCAAAAACTAACACGTTGCTCCTTATTTGGCCATTACTGAGAACTCAAGACACTCTTTTCCCGAGATCATTGATCAGGAGATCTTTGTAACTAGTCCACATATGGACATAACTCCATAGAGACAACATATAAATGAATGTAAGAGGCGCTTGGCGTCAGGTAATTTGAACTTGCTCAATGCTGTTGCTTCTCGTAGTAACCTTGTGTACTGTCTTGCCATCTTATTTCACGATGAGGAAACTGAAAAGGCCTGGCGCATCTATCTGTAAAACTGGAACTCAGGCTCAGCCTTTGTGACTACAAGGTTTAGGGCGGACTTCCCACGGTGGTACCATGCTCAAACCATTCCGTAATTGAAAAATGACATCAGACAATGCCTTTGAAAATGGAACCCCCAAATCCGAGTATCATGCTGAAAAGGGGTAGAAAAGAATATCTTTTCTATTGGCAAGTGACATATGAATTTAGACATATCTTCCAGGGGCAGTGTTCTTTAATTCGTAAGAGGCTGTTAATACTACTTGCTTTCAAGACAGATAAACAGACACATGAAATAACAAGTTGCCCAGCAATCATTTGACAGTATTTTAAGGCTACCGTGTGCACTACAAGGAATTCAGAAAGTGAAGTATAGATATTATCCAATCCCTTAGAAAGCTTACACACAATAAGTAATATCTGTTGTTACTTGTATTCTCTTTAGTTTACTGGTATTCTAGAAACAGTTCCTACAAATAAGGATACAGGCACTGGTAGAAGTAAAGCTTGCTTGAGTGTGGTCGGTAGGCTAATAATATGGGTGTAATAATTTGTAGTTTTAATTTGAACTTTTCACCTAAAATGTCATATGGTGTGCTTGAGTGTGGTATTGTTATGTCACACAGTTGCATGCGTATGATTTTGTAATAAAAGATTGTATAATAAAAAGGGATGTTATTTGTGCCAGAGCCAGTATATGCACAGTAAAATCTTGTGTGCAAAATGGATGGTTAAAGGGCAACATTCCTTCTCTAATTAGCACCCTTCCAACTTCTCCAATAGATTTGTGTACTGTAAGGCACCTTAAATGGCATGCAAGGGCTGGTGAGAAGAGAAGACTGCCATCTGAACTTTGCAAGTTTGCAGGAATAAACACAATATGCTGTCTTGACTACTGCTGCCCGGGGTGCATTGCTCTCCTGTGAAATTCCTTTTAGAAGCCATTGCCTTGCAACTGGGAATAGAGTCGCCAAGTATTATAAGTACTCCAGCCCCACGACTGTACTGTAGAACAAGAGCAGCCCTCATTTCTGGCAGATGCAAATAATTATAAACAAAATGTCTCATACTTACTGTTAGTTGATATGGAAATGATTCTTTACAGAAGACACAGACTGGGAAAAGCATTCCGTATATGCAGTGGCAGATCTGGAAACAACAAATAAACATTCACCTCTTTTACAATGGCAATTTAAATGATAGAAAAATGTATTATTTGTTTCTTCATTCTGTGCAGGCCTAGGGTGGGGCTATGGATGGATGTGGGTAGTTAATTACTCGATCCCATCAATTTTGTAGTGAGCACTTTGTGATACTCAGTATGTTATAGCATCATAGTTAAGACAGTAGACTTTGCAATCAGTCAAACTTAGCTTGGAGTCCAGGCTCCTTGACCTAAAACAATTCAATTAACCTCTCTGAGCCTCAGTTTCCCATACATAATTGAACCATAAAACTGTCTTCCTTACAATATTGTGATGAATCAAGAAAAAGATAAAAATGATATCCTCAGAGTATTAAACTCAATGTCTGACGCGTAGTGGATGGTGCCTATGTTAATGTTATGAGTGTCAGGTGGTATTTATGTCTACGGTAATAACTAGAGGTGTTCTCTACCCTCGTCATGAAGAAGGAGCCAAAGTCCGGTATCAGTCACTTCGCTACAGCGTGTCTGGATTTTCAGCTGCATCTCACATATATATTATAATGAGAATGCACTGTGTGAAGACATTTTGCTGTGTAGTGGCCTGTGAGTTGATAAATGTATACATTTATCTAGACATCCATATCATGTGTGTAGTATTATATTTAATAACATATAGTATTGTACAAAACAATATTATGATTTTATATTTATACTAAAATCGTACAATGTCAGTATAGTCAAGCTCTTCCCTTCTACTGATCTTTACTACAAAGTCCTTTGGCTTTTCTAATAATTCACACTGATGATTAATATTTATTTTTTGTTTTGTTTTAAGAAATAAGCGAAAGGATTGAGTGGTGATCAAGCTGACGTTTTTGGTCTCCAGGAGCTTATGTTCTGGGAGGAATGAGGCGACACAGACAACACTCATTTAATAATTTAGTAAAGTAATGCAGAGACGAAAGGGCTGAAAGGAGACCATGGGACAGGAGACGAAGGGAGATGCTTTAACTTGGCGAGGTGGGCAAAACCACCTTAAGAAAGCAATTTTTGAAATGAGGAGGATTCCGTCGTGTTCAGTTGTTCTTCTAGACATTGGTCATGAGAACTGTGTGACAGGGAGAATGGGTAGTAGAAAAAGCCCCACATTGTTTAGGGTTTGGGAAGTGTCTACAGAGCAGGCAAAAATGCAGAGGGATTGGAGAGAAAGATGCTGAGTAGCTATGATATGTGAGGAAAAGAGAAGAAAGAAAAGCATTACTTCAGACCTTGTGCCCTTTTATGATATTTGAGAACTGCAAGGAAAATGTATGAACTATTTTGGAATCTTGTGATTTTTCTTTCTCCGATAGTGGCATTGTTTAAGTCAGGAGCGCGGGAACCGGAGTTGCCTGTCTGGGTTTACATAGTAATGGAGTTACTTCCAGTTTCTTTAGCCTCATTTTTTTCAGCTATAAATTTGGGGAAATAAAAGCATCAAATAATCTTGTCCTGAGAATAGAATGATTTAATATCTGTGAATGCCTTAAAAACTATTTGACATATAGTTGTTAAATAATTATTATGTATTCTTCTATTGTTAGTGTTTATGAAAATATCTGTGTTGATGAATGCATTCTCTCTGTAAAGTTAATTACTTTCACCGGATAGTTTCTGTGCACCAGAGATGCCTTTCCCAGTTGGAATTCTCCTAAATTTCATCTCCCAATTTCAGAAAGCTTTTGTAAATACCACACACCACATTCAGCCATCAGTTAAATGTATATAATTTGATCACATGAGTCAACCTCGTTTAGTCTATAAATACAAGTACCCAGTAGCTACAAAAAAGCTAGAGAAGAAACCAACTGACAACTTCCTAAATGCAAAGAGGCATCAGGAGGCTAAGGTAAAACAAAGAATATTTTAAATGAGATTTTTTCTTTTTTAAATAATGCGATTTAAAATATTCTTTCATGCTTTATAAGTCCAAATTACACTTTTTATGACTGCAATATATTCCTTTTTTATATACTTATTAGCACCTAGTGATTTTTAGACTCTGTGGAGAGAGAAGTGATACATTCGTGGTTCTTATCCTCCAGGGTTGTAGCTTTATCAAGAAAAACATGCATAATTAATGATGTTACAACGTGATGAGTGCATTGTAGAGATATGAATAAAGAGGACTGAGAACACAGAGATAAGAGCAATTAATAAATTTCTTAGGAGGGAGGCATGGAAGTTTGGCCTTGAGAGACGAGCCAGGTGAAATTACCTGGTGGAGAAGGAAGGGAGAAATCCCTCCAGATGGAAGGCGGAACGTGAGCTGAGTCCTGGAACACACAGAAATGGGGGGATGTCACCAAGATGGGGGAATAACAGGAAAGGCTAAATCATCGAAGTTTTTCTGTGCTGTGCCAGAGACATTGACTTTGGTTCATTTCACTTAGGAGAGCTATTTAATGGTTTCAAGAAAGGACAGGTCACGAAGAGAATTATCTATAAAAAATATTATGGATATTCCTGTCTAGAAAGGACAGATAGGCCAGGCACTGGATTTTTCCTGGCTGACAATATAATTTTTCTGGGGAGTGGTGATATCAAGTAAGACTTGTGCAGCCCTGCAGAGTTACTTCATAAGATGCTTTACATGTTTCCATCCCATCTAAACTTGATCATAGAGCTTGTTAAACAAGGATCATTATTTCTATTTAACAGATGAGAAAACTGAAATTCAAATTCTCAGCGTATAACCCAGGACCACACTGATAATAAAGCCCTGTTTCGTGTGTCTACAATACTATAGATAGCACCCATTTTCAAACACGGGTTTTGAACTACCTGAAAATAGAACAAAGCATGCATTCTATAGGCCGGAATATCTCATTGGTTATCATTAAGGGCAGGTCAGATCAGAGGGTGTGGCATTAGATCTGTTAGCTAGTGGACTTACTATTACTGTAACACACAACCGAATGTGTGACCTCACCCAGTTCCATACAGGTCTGGACAGGGCGATAGGCCTGAAAATCACCGACTTCCACGCAGGTTGCCGCGGGAGGATGGCTGAAAGTGCTGTTGGGCACATGTAGGCTTGGAGCCCGAGAGGGGGAAACACAACCTCGAGGTGAACCTATCCGTTCCTCGCACATGTACCTGTGTGATTGTCATGCCAGATTCACCAAGAGCACAAAGGAATAGAAAATACCCAGAAGTGTCACAACGGTGGCATTCCCTGTACCCGAGCAGTAACAAGACACGTAGGGATGAGCCTCTTCCCCACCTCAACAGGCTTTGACCCCAGGTGGTCACTCTGGATCTGACACTGTTTTCAATATACCTCATTGATAGTCCTAGTAATTCTAGGTCATTGATTCCAATTCTCGTCCTCCCTCACTCACAAACAGGTATTTGAGATAAAAAGCACGCCCAAGGCTTCTGGCTGGAGGACAGCTGAGTTTGGGAAGAGAGTGGCCAGTTCTTGAGTTGCTGCAGACTTACGAATGAAGACTCCTGGGGTGCTGTTCCAGTGTTGGTGTTAGGCTGGAGAACAAGGCCCTGCGGTCTTGCTACAAATGGGAAAGCTGGCATCACTCAGAAAGCCTCAGTGGGATCCAAGACAGAGGGTGACTTGCTGGGCTTTTTACAGAGTGAGATTTTGATTATCTTACTTAGAAAGACACACAACTTTCCACCCTGGCTAACGCGGCTCAGTGGGTTGAGTGCTGGCCTGTGAACCGAAGGGTTGCAGTTCTATTCCCAGTCTAAGGCGCATGCCTGGGTTGTGGGCCAGGTTCCCAGTGGGGGGCGCATGAGAGGCAAACACACATTGCTGTTTCTCTCCCTCTCTTTCTCCCTCCCTTCCTCCCTCTCTAAAAATTAATAAATAAAATATAAAAGATAAAACAAAATTCTTAAAAACACACGCACACAACTTTCCAACATCAGTGACTTTGTTAAAATTTAAAATCTGGTGTTAGGTTTTATGTGGACTTCACATTTTGATGGACGCAGAGGGTCAAATTATAGCATCAATGATATCTCCATTCCATCACTTGGGGAGCGAATCAAATGAAGAACTACTTTTCTTCCTAAAGAACTGTACCTCTGTGCATATTTCGTGCTGCCTTTGCTTAGAAAATGTTCTTCTTTTTTAACTTAGCCGCACAATGAACTTGGTGAAGTGTGCACAATGAAAGAGGTTACTAATTTGAGCTGCTTTTTAACTAAGAATATTTTATACTATTGCACCTCCATAGTCTTTAACACACTGACATTATGTAAATTAAATATGTTAATCTGCAACTCTATGCAATCTTCTCCCATTTAAATTTTTCCCCCTTTTGTCACCAGAGAGAAGAAAGAGAAAGAAAAAAAAGATGTAAAAAAGATTCTTGCCAAAAATAATAGCTATGTTCAGTGTTTTTCCTGGTTTCTTATTGTTTAAAATGTGTTTTTCCTGCCAAGGTCGCCTTAAAGTATATTAGTGCCACATGCTAATAGACTAATTAAAATATGAGCAAATAAAAAATAATTGCCTATAAACTTTTTTCACCTTTGCTGGTGAACTTGGAGTTAGTTTTTATGAACTTGAAGTAGTCGAGGTGGTGTTTTTTCACTTTGTTGCCTTCTTGCTGGGGAAATTTCAGGCCGCACCCTGGCTTCAGTATGTGCCCAGAACTGGTTAGTATTCCAATAAATTAAAACAAAAATGTTACTCAGGATCAAGAAGAATACATTGGGATCTCAGGCGTGCAACCTTATTCTCAGTGTCTGTTAACCTCTCTGGGCCATTGTTTTTCCATAAAATGGGCGTGAATTTACTTTATGTCAAAGGGGAATTATATAAGCATGAGATGATGGTTTTGACAAGGTCTCCTTTCATCTGTCTGTCCCTGGCGCACAAAGATTCCATCTGACTCATCTTTTATCCTAATCATTTAACCCGGGTCTGGAGTGCAGAGAAAACATTTTGAAGATTATGGAGCAAGTTGGATTGTGGATGTCTGTGGTGACTGGTCTGAAATACTGCTGGGAGGAGTTTGACCAAACTGTCACCTTCCTGATGTTGTAGGTAAATAAGGGAAAGCAAACAGTAACCAAAATGTGAGGCAAAACTTGGGATTCATGAGAGAGATTCCAGTTATCTAAATGGTGCTAATTGAATTTCATAGCTATTGGGTGTTTAATGAGTACCCAAGCACACACTATAGGCTGCGCTTAGAAGTTATGCTTAAAATGCCCTTACAAACTGGACAGGTATTGCAGCAACTCAAATTCAGTGAATTGTGAAGGAAGAGACTCCGTATTATCAGTCACCTGCAGTACGCACCACTGTGATAGACCCTTTCTCAGAGCATTGTAACCTGTGTTACTAACCTGTGTTACTTGCATTGTAACTCTGTGATGGATAAGGAATAGCGTTGCCACTTAACGGATGGGGAAAAAGAAAGGGACAGTATTTAGAACTCAATTTGCGTATGAAGATTTTACTTATAAGCTGTGCTAGATACTACTTGCCTGAACAAAGCGGTGCCATTCCCTAGGACAGAGAGGCTGATAAAGTAACTGATGCAGGCACCTCAGTCAGGTGTTGCTATAAAGAAGCCGGAGGAGAGCGCACCAGAGTGCTGCGCATCAGGACCTCCCCGGCCGGAAGAGAGGTGAGGCCCTAGGACCTGGGGGCTGCATGCCATGCAGTTTCACAGCCCGGAAAGCCTTGGGCAAACATGGAGTGAGTGGATTCTCCCGACTGTGGCCTAGTGAAGGAAGATCTCTTTCCCTTCATCTGACACCTCTGACTGTCTTTCAGAAACACGGGAATGACTGATTTTATTCTCCAGAGTCTGACCTCGCTCACATGTGGTGTCATTTGGGAATTGAGTTGAGTGTCACACTGTTGTGGCTGCATAATTTCACTAGAAATAACAACTCCTCTTCCAGGAACTCACATTCTTTCATAGTGCTTGGTGCGTGAGATCTTTTCTCACCTAAGAGAGGAATTTATGGCACAACTGTAAGATTAAAACAAATGTCTTTTTTTTCCCCTTAGCTTCCAGGCTGTTTATGGGTTCCTGGAATAGTATGTAAGTCTTCCTGAGAAAGGGATAGGAAATCAAAGAGTGCCAACTTCTGGGTGCAGAAATCACATTTGGAAGCCTCCAACTCAGGACAGCTCTTGGCATCAAAGTGTAAATACCACTCCTTCTCATAACAGGTTTCGCATTGTGTTCAGCCTTCTTCGTGACACATACACCCGAAATTCACTTGTTCATTCACCAGATATCTGAGTGACTCCTCATTTAGTCACCCTATGTCACAATGGTGATGTATTAATGTTGTTCATGCTATCAAGGAGCTTGCAATCTGTAGGAAAGATAGACAGTGATCAAGGGAAGGAATAATCCATGCTACAGTTACTCATTGTGATACATTCGATGGACTTGGCTTTTAAAGGAGCCAAGGGAGTATTAAAGGAGTATTAGTGGCCCTGGCTGGGTGGTTCAGTTCGAGCATTGCCTTGATACACCATGGTTGCAGGTTGATTCCCAGTCAGGGCATGTATAAGAATCAACCAATGAATACATAAATCAGTAGATTAAGTCCGGGTTTCTCTCTGTCTCTTTCTGTCTGTCTGTCTGTCTCTTTCTCTGTGTGTGTGTGTCTTTCTGCATCTCTCTAAAATCAATAAATAAAAATTTTAAAAAAGAAGGTTCCGTGGCAGAATAAAAGAGCATGCCCTGCTTGTACATGGGATAATATTTAAAACACTAAGTTGGGAACATGAGTCACAGTTTTGACCAGGGAAGAGGAGGAGTTTCCAGGCAGAGAGAGAACATAGCCTAAGATGGGAACTCTGCACCCTCAGGGGAAAGGAGGCCTCCTTTTCCTGGACACTTGCTGAGTGTTCGGGCCCCAGTCCACGGCTCTCTCCTCTTCCTGCGGCATCCTCCTGGGATGTCTCTTTAATCTGCATCAGTCCACTGTTGACCCCTACACTTCTGTCTCTGCCCTTGACCTCTCCCAGGAGACTTGAGGTCCAGTGCGTTCATGGAGCACCTCAAACCAGGTATCTCACAGGTTCCCCAAGCGATCACGACCACAATTGAATTCCTTATTTTCCTCTTCAGTCTGACCTCAGTTGAATTCCTTATTTTCCTCTTCAGTCCTCCACCTTGTCCTCTAATCTTGGACCCCCTTTTCTAAATCATTCTCATGTCTAATTAAAAGCCAAGTTCCTGTGTTCATCCTTAGATTTTTTCCTCCTGAATATTTTCTACCTCCCTACCCAGCTGCTCTCTTCCTCTGAGCCTTCTCTCCACATCTGCTTCCTCTCTACTTAGGTTTTGGTCATCTCCTTCTTGGTCTGTTATGTTAGCTTCTTACCTGGCATTCCTTTTTACAACATCAGAATGACTTTTATAAATCCTGAATTACACATCACATCCCTACTTAAATCGCTAGTGATTTCTCATTGCTGCATGAGGGTTTAACAATTCACTGATGTAGAAGACCCTTATCTATGGAACCAGAGTATTTTTCTTGACTTTTTCCCTAATACTTCTCTATTCTACAATTTATTATTATATTATGTTGTTTATTATATTTATTTTATAGTAAATATGTTCTAGCCACTAAGTAAAAATGAATGTGCTAACACCACTAGACCTTTGCATGTGATGTATATTAGGCTTAGAAGGCTTATCATACTTCTCATCATACTTTGAGCCGCTTTCCATGTATTAGATTGAGTACTTATAGGCTGCATCTCTCATAGTAGTTAATACATTGAACTCTAATTAGAGCTGTTTTTTTTTTCCTTATGGCTATGACTGTTTTGGGTCCAGAAATTTCCCTTTCATTATTGCATTATTATATCTTCTAACCATCTAAACACATAGCAGAATATTTGGTCCAGAATGAATTCTGGAATGAATGGGCACATGAATTGTCAGCGAACAAATGTGTCTTTTAGGGCCACTTTCCTTCATGATTCTGATTAAATAAATGACACAGATGTCTCTATAAGAGACATTACAGCCCCACTTACACATCGAGCCATCAATAGAACAAGTTGAGAAGAATGTATCTCAAACCAACAAGCACATGTCTTTATGCTTAAGGGTTGTTTCTTTCCAGGGTGATGAGGATAGGGACAGGCATTCTCTGTCTTTGTTGATGACTCAGTAGGCTGGTGTAGCAACAGCTACACCAGAAAGTTCTAGAAGGCTACAGAAGGAGAGGAAGTTTTGGCCTCCAGCTGACTTAACCATATCATTCAGTCAGCATCATTCCAAGGTGCATTATATTTATATTGAAACCATACACACAATTTACAGTTATTTTTAATCTACCACACTCTGACTTCTGTGTGCTTTCTAGAAGAAAGTAAGTTCTTACTAGTCCTTGTTGGGCAATACTAGTTCCAGGTTGGTTAGAGGGAGGGGAAAAAAAGCAAAGTGAAGAGAAAAATTCACATATTAGACTCTCGAGAGAAGTGGTTGTAAATCAGCTGTGATACTCACTAGGGGATATTTGGTGAAGTTAAGGCACTCTTATTTATCACAAGGTGGGTGCTACTGGCATCTAGTGGGTAGAGGCCAAAGATGCTGCTAAACATCATATGAGGTACAGGATGACCCCCCTACACAAAGAATAATCCTGCTCAAAATATCAATAGTGGCAAGGTTAAGAAATTCTTCCCTGTAGTCAGAGGCGTTAATTGATTCTGTGACCTTAAAAGAGTCACTTATAATCTCAAGAACTCATTTAACTCATCTGTGAAAGAAAGCAGTTGGACTAGATGGCCATTGAAACTTCTTTGACGGCTGCTCTTATGTAAGTCCTGGTCCTAATATGGGATAGAAACGTGAACACGACATGAAACAGAAAGCAACTAGCATAAGGACACACGGCAAATGAAGGTGAGCATCTGTGTTT
Organism: Glossophaga mutica; assembly: GCA_039655065.1. Classification (NCBI taxonomy): domain Eukaryota; kingdom Metazoa; phylum Chordata; class Mammalia; order Chiroptera; family Phyllostomidae; genus Glossophaga; species Glossophaga mutica. The sequence continues at coordinate 12,283,357 of CM077315.1, read as the reverse complement.
ACTTGAATCATTTGCATTAAAATGTGCAGTTGATACAAAATGGATAATGTAGGAATTTTTTCGCAAACATAATCTCTGAGATTTTCACATGAGGAGAAAGACTGCAAGAGAATTAAAGGGATACCAGATAGAACGTTCAGTTCTGCTTCCATCTCTCTCTGCAGATCCACAATCACCGAAGTCTCGGCGAAAGGCCATTTCATGTGAGACTGCAACCACAGTGTGTGCCCCTGATAACGATGGGCTCGGGCTCCTGGGGATGGTTTGCTGAGTGATTGAAAGGCGGCATTTGTGTGGACAATTTACTTTCCTTTCAGTCTCAAATTTTAGTACCATGCCCCCATTCATCCTCCCAACAGTGTAATAGCTGTGACCCCAATTCACAGCTAGACGCTCCCAGTACTGACAGAAGTGCATCTTGGAATAAATGGCCTTGTATTGCTAGGTCAAAAAGTGCAGTGTGGGAAAGAGATAAGGAAGAGAGGACAGGGAGAAAGACCTGCACACAATCCCTCAATTCTTCTAAGCCTACAAGTGTGAAGAAATGGACGTTCTGTTCTGGTTATGTATTCTGGTAGAACAAGCTATGCAAACCATCATAGTTTATTATAAATGGATCTCAAGATTTGGTGGGCCGGGTCACATCAGGGACCATGTGTCTCCGTGGCATGATGGTCTGGGGTCTTGTGGAAGCTGGAATGACGGGAGCATCTAGTGGCATCTTTCCCTCTCTCTGCCTCCTTCCCGCTGCCTTCCCTCTCTCTGCCCCCGTACCCCTGTTCTGTGTGGTTTACTTGGGCTTTCTTACAACACGGAAGCCTCAGGGGAGAGTCAGACTTCTCACATAGTGCCCTGAGGCTCCAAGAGAACAAGATGGAAGCTGCCTGTCTTCAGATCTGGGCATGGAGCTGGTACCACATCACCTCTGCTGTGCTGTGTTTGTCTCCACAGTCACAGGGGGTGAGATCTACCCCCTCTGCCAATGGGAGAAGTGCCAAAATTTGCATGTCCATTTTTAAAACATTAAATTTACCAGTTGACATTGGTTAATAAGATGATACAGATTTCGAGTGTACTTCCATGGTACAGAATGTGCCCATTGCATCGTGTACCCACCACCCAAAGTTAAATCATCTTTTGTTACCATGTGTTTGACGCTCTTTAGCCTTTACTATGCCCTCATCCCCCTTCCCTCTGGTAAGCAGCATACTGTTGTCTGTATCTATTTGTTTTTGATTCATTTTTCTTATTTGTTCATTTTTTGCTTTCAGTTTTATAGACCACATCTGAGTGAAGTCATATGGTTCTTGACTTTGTCTGTTTGACTAGTTTCACTTAGAATCATATTCTCAAGACCCATCCATGTTGTTGCAAATGGCTACATTGCATTTTTATGGCTGAGTAGTATTCCATCCTATCTATATGCCACATCTTTTTGTAGTCATCTGCCACACCTTAACTTCAACTTAATCCCTCTGTAAAAGTGCCAAAAGTATGTTCTAAATGTTCTGTTGGAAACCAGTATTTCACAGGGTTGGGTAAGGGGCGAGAAATAAGTGAAGGAAAATATAAAAAGAGAAGTCGAAAAATAAAATAAAAGCAAACCATATGAGACCTAACTTTATTGGAATCATTTATTTTTAATTTATTTTAAAATTAAAATTTATGATTTGGGTTTTCTAGCTGAATTTATTGGACCCTAATTTCTGCTCCTACAGTATCATTTATATAAGAATTATTATTGCAGTTTTTGTCTTAATGTCCTTTTAAATGATCTAGAAACTATATCTCACTCAAAATTTTTACTCAGCCAGTTCTTAATAACCCTAAGAAGTTATATTAGTCACTCAGAGTTTCACCATCCTCACCTATAAAATAGGGATAAGATCAGTATCAACCCCATTGGATTGCTGTATGGATGACGTATAGTAAGTTCTGTAAAATGACCACTATTGGACACACAGCCGGAATCCCATGGATATATGCTGAATTTATTTGCAGCTTCTCAAAGTAAGTGTCACATTGGCAATATCCAAGTGTTTTGAGGGGAGGAGAGTGATTAAATACATGTAAATGAAATAAACCTTTTGGTGGCTTGAATGCATTAGCAGGGGAAAGTGTCTTATTCATCTCTTTTTATTCTATATTTTACCTTCTTGACAGCTGATATCATCTATCCCCTCAATGTAAATGACCCTTTTTATATGTGTCTATAAAATTTCTCTCTCTGGTGCAGACGACATTTTAAACTCCAGACTGGCCATCTCCAGTACTCGATTCATGTCAGGAGGATTTTTTTAACCTTTAATTTGATTGTGAAGTTCAAGGAATAGAGCAATAAATAGAGCAGAAAATAAAAACTTCACTAACTTCATCAGCAAAAACAAACAAAAAAAATTTTGGTGTCTGTCCTGTCAGAAGTATTTCTCTTCATGTGTAACTAGAGATGGAAAGCTGGATGGTTAAAGATACATAGGAATGGAATAGGTTTATTTGGCAAGAAGAAGAGAACATTTCATATCATATATTACTTGAAGATCAATTACTATATACCTTGGGAAAGTGACTGGTGCACAGAAAATGTTTTCTGTCTTCTATAAAATTATCCATCATGGTATATTTCACCATATATTTCATCATGGTACACTGAATTCCTGCACATGCTCTATGATTCTGCATTTTCATTACATGAACAATGCCTTAATTTACAGAAAAATACTTTTATTCAGTGTATATGCTGTGTATTCTTCACTAAGCAATATGCATATATAAAGTGCATATATGTATATATAAAGTGTATGTGTGTGTGTGTATAAATATATAAATAAAGGCACTTTCTTCTTTTAGGAGAGTATGAAGTAAAGGAGGCAGGAACAATGACAAAATCATCTAGTGAGTGAACTCGTGGGGTCAGGTGCAAGCCTTAAGGGCAGAATGGAACAAGGTGCTGAATCATTAATATGGTGACCATACATGTTAGTACATTTGTTGCTGACCTATTATCATTGAACCTTAGGGTAACTAGGCAGCAAAATATTCAAGGGAAAAGGCTATGGAAGCAGAATTTTGAGGATCCAGTTCTAGCTATGACAGTTATGACATTAGGCAAATTATAGCATCGAAGTCTCACTTTATGCATCTGCAAACACATATGTTGTGAGAATTAAATGACATAATACATACACATAAAAACATGGAAGAGTGCCATGCATACTCAATTCTCAGATGTCAGTCAAAATTAAAAGGGGAAAGAGAGGGAAATGTGAAGGGGAAGGGCTGTTCAACGAATGCCTTTTACACTGCCGGGAAATACGAACTTTCACATGCTCAGTGATGGTTGTTATTGCAAGATTTCTAGCACAGAGTGCCGCAGTCAGGATTTAGGTTTCGGGAAAAATTAAAAAAAAAAGGAAACTCACCCCCAGGCAGAGCATGTCCATAGGCTACACAGACCTGAATGAGGACACTCCAGGTGTCTTTGGTTGGTGTCATTGAGTGCCTGCCAGAGTTTTTCCTTTTCATTTTATAAAACTTTTCACACCATTCTCCAGGCAGATGTAATGACCTTGAGTATGTTTTAGAACCAGTGTTGGAAATAATTTCTAATCCTGAGTGTATGGTTCAGATGGCATCAATTTATATGCATATTTCACACAAGGTTCTGACGACTCCTGATAATAACAATAATGGGTAATTACCCTCCATTTTCATAGATAGCCTTCAAGTATTTGTAAGAGTACTTTCTTAGAAGATAAAAAAAAAAAACAATTCTCTAAATCGAAAGGACTTAACTTATTTTATGATGTACATATTGAAGTTATTCTGACCCCTGTGTTCAAGTGAGCCTTGAATGTGGACCTCAGTAATTGTCCTGAATTTGTCAGGTCACAATATGACAGAGTTTATGAGTTGTCAGACTCATAAACAATTGTTCATCTCACAATAATTCCTTATACACGATTGTTTTAATTTTTTTATCCTCACCTGAGGACATTTTTCCATTGCTTTTTAGAGAGAGAAGGAGGGAGAAAAAGAGAGAGAGAAATATCATTGTGAGAGAAATATCAATTGATTGCCTTCTGGTATGCACCCCGGGGATCAAACGCACAACCTGGTGTATGTGCCCTGACCAGGAATCAAACCCATGACCTGTTGGTCTACAGGATGACACTCCAACCAACTGAGCCACACTGGCCAGGGCTAGTCCTTATTAAGTGATTATTGGAAGTCCATCTCAGCGTTTGACCCAAGTGAAGCCAGAGCCATCTGCTCATGGGCAGCATAGTTCAAGGGTTGGGGCCGTCCATATCCAGCTACCAAAGTGCACTGCAGATTTAATGAGACACAAATCAGAAACAGATCATTTTGGCTATGAATCTGAGAGGTAAGGTGTGGAGGCCATGCATGACTGAACAGGAAAAAGTGCTGCTTTCCTCTGGCACATTACAAGACGGCCAGACAAGTGTGATTAAGGCAATTTACACGTGAAATTCGATTATGAATAAAAGGATTCCCCTTCTTTCCATGCAAGTTACGTGAGGGAAATTTGTGAGTGGCCTTAATTAAGAATAACTGGGAGCTGATTGGCAGTTGGGCATTCAGTTGGAAATTGGCAGCCGCTAACAGGAGAGGAGATGGAGAATTAATGACAAGTGAAAGCTTTGTCAGAAGAAATGACTGGGTGCTGGCTGTCAGTTATCTGTCCTGTGCCTCCATAATCGACAATTCTCCTGAGGAAGCAGCCCGGTAGGCTGGCCTCTGCAATATGGCAATCAATATCACACTTTTCAAACATACATCTAAAGTAATAGGGGATTTGGCAACACTGTGCAGGTGTAGATAAGACAAAGTTCTGCCTTTTTCATTACCAAGCAACTCAATCTCCTCCGCATTTATTATTTCCTTCAGAAGTCACGCAATGAAAATTGTATCATAATCCTACTATGATAATGAGGAGGAGCGGGGGAGGGGAAGGATGAAGACAATAGAAATCTTCCAGAACATTTTAAAAATCACATAACTCTTAATGGTTTTGTGTTTTAAAATTACTGGGATGACAGTGGATTTAATATAAAAATAAAACCAGGTGAATATAAATAACCTGAACAATGTATAACTAACAATAAACTATTATAATATTATTACTGAGAATAAAATAAACTTTACATTAACAGTGTTTTAAAGATTCTATTTATTTAGCCCTGGCTGGTGTAGCTCAGTGGATTGAGCGCGGGCCAGCGAATCCAAGGATCTCGGTTCGATTCCCAGTCAGGGCACATGCCTGGGTTGCAGGACAGTTCCCAGCAGGGGACACATGAGAGGCAACCATACATTGATATTTCTCTCCCTCTCCCTCTCTCCTACCATTCCTCTAAAGATAAATAAATAAAAGTCTTTAAAAATTAAAAAAATAAACATTAAAAAAAAGATTCTATTTATTTATTTTTGGAGAGAGGGGAGGGGAGGAAGAAAGATAGAAACATTGATTGGTTGGCTGTTGTATGTGCCCCAACCAGGGACCAAACCTGCCACCTGGGCGTTTTGCCCCAGCAGGGAATCAAACTGGTGAACTTCCACTTTGCAGAATGATGCTCAACCACCTGAGCCACACAGGTCAGGGCTACGTTGACAGTTTTTATGTTAATAATACTTACCTTTTATCTTCTGGTAAATACTACGAGATAGATGTTAATAGCACCATTTTATGGATTAAAAAAATACAGTAGGATTAAAAGGATTTCTAACTATAATGAGTGTATGCTCTAGATTACATTTTTCTTTTCTTATTTAAACCTCTCTCTCTCACACACACACACGCACACACACAACACAAATATCTCCTTCCACTATCAGTTATCTCTCTGCTTCTGCCAACACATGGCCAAATATGGCTTTCTGAGACCTGAGTCCATATCACCTCTGATTTAAAATGCGATGTATGATCTTGTTGATGAAGTTCAGAATTAGGGCATGAACTGCGAGTTATATTATAAATTCAGAACAATTGAATTTTTGTATGAATAAAGACTGAAAGGTAAATTATTTTCCCCAATATGAGGAATAGGAAGAAATAAAATGAAATGAAATAAAGAGAAAGAGGACGAAGGTGGTACGGTAGTGCAATGTAATAACAGCATTGCAGATAAGTCACACAGGAACATCAAGCATTAGGTCTTAACTTTTACTACATTATGTTAATACATAATCTTGCTCCAGAGATCTTCAAATCCTGTTGTGGTCTTGATATTTCTGTTGTACGAAACATATTATAACGTATGGAATAAAACAAAATCTGGAGTTTCTAGGGGCTTCTAGTACCTAGAAATGCTAGAGGAAATCTATTAAATAGGAGATGAAATAATGAACCAGTTAGTAGTGTTTAATAAATTGTTGAATGACTGAATGAATGCAATCTCACTAGAACATACCAATGATTTTGATATATATTTTCTAGGTTCAAAATAAAATTTGGAGTCTCCAAAACATTTAAATAGAGTTGGTGAGCATTGACCAGCCATGAGTATGAATGGTATTTCTATATCACTGCAGGCTAAGAAAATTAAAAATACATCATATAAAATAACTAGTGAAGAAATTAAAATAATGCTTAGAAAGAACTACGTGGGATGAATGAATGACGAAGGTTGTGTATCATACCTGTCTCTCCAAGTCGTATGGATTCCATGCCTTTAGGGAGACACATCAGCCTCCACCTGCTTCAGAGCGAGCTGACGTATGAACAATTCACATGGAACTTTTCCATTTTTTTTGTTCTACCTCAGCCTTTTCCTTTGTGCTCCTTTCTTTCTTCTCCTTATTTCCCTTCTGCTCCTTCATAATACTCATCCCAAAGGTCAGCAGTTTTATGCCAGTCGTGCAGAAAAAGAAACCATGACTTCGTGCCACGAAATAACTTGCCCAGAATCTCAGGTAGTAAGCGAAACAGCTGCAAACTGTGCCTAACTCAGTCTGCGTCCACATCACACATTCAAAAATATGTCCTCGCTTCCCAAATTCTGGCCCATTTATCCAATTTTGTCATTTTATGGATGGCAATATCAGACTCTGGTTATTGAATTACTGAGGAGTCCAATTTAGTTTTACTTTGAGAATTGCTAACATAGGAATCTAAATATTTCATAAAGCCTACTGCCAATATATCAAAGCAGCCTTTGATAAAATAGTATATTTTTCCAACATGATTCTTCAGGGATAAAAATTTATGTGAGCCAAATCTATAGGTTTGTCATCTCTCTGTCTAGCGCCATTTCAGAAATTGCCTGGAACACAGAACATGATCCTTGCAGAGTAGCTTAGGTCAAATACCGAGACCTCCATGGCAGCCCATGCCAGAGAGTCACTTAGGCCTCCCTGGAGCCTAGAACCAAGGATCCACATGCTATTGGATTGAAGGAAGCTATGCTCTTCGGAAGACGCAGTAATCTCTATCTCTGATTCTCTCTTTTTTTTTTTCTCCCATTTCTTTCCATAATCAATTACCTCTCTCTTTTTTTTAACTTCTGCAAACACATGACTAATTGTGGTTACGCTAGACCATAGAAAAATAACATGATGGGCCCTCACTGGGAGGAAAGTTTGCCTCTGATCCAATCATGTGACCTTCCCCTGCTTGGCTGAGGTTGAGATGGTCACCTGAGAAGGTAGCCAGCCCTTTAACATGAGAGTGGAAGGTTGGGGAACAAATGATTGGCTTCCCTAGGTCCAATGTTGTCAGGCATAGAGATATGGTTAAGATAAGGAAGGACCTCAAGAGGTCATAGAACACAGGGCAGGTTAGCATGAAGCAAATGTATAAGTAATTGAAATATACAGCTTAACAAGCTTATTAATGTGTAAATTCTTATTCTCTTTCCTCAATGCTTCTTTGAATCTACTTAAGAGAATATGGCCATTGCCTTCACAGTTGTCTTTAGCCCTTCCCCTGTCTCTGCCAAATGAACTCTGAGGAATGAATGAGGAAAAGTAGAGGAATGAAAAAGAGAAAGTCATTTGTTTAGAGGATGGGAGAAAATGAAAGGAAAACAAAGTTGAGCTGAAACTCATAGCACAGTCCACGGGATGGGACAGAGAGTTAGAGATGAGCAAGCAGAGGGACTCTATAAGGGAATGAAAACCTCAGAGTGTAGGTATAAAGAGGCAACACACAGTCTTGCTGGGTTTGTAAACCTCATAGTTTTATTCATTTTTAACTTGTTAGTGATGGACTGCATTGTCTTGATGAATTGTAGTGTAATTGATACTGAAGTTTCTGGGTCTAGGATTCATGGAATATGGATCTGACAGAGGGCAGTGGCTACAGGTGTTTTCAGATTTGAAGAAGGAACATCTTTCTGAGGGACAGTGAGATGCTCCAAGGACTTTTCAGTCTTTGACTTGACCCTTAAAAAGGCTTCATGGATGTGAACTCCAGAGGATCTGGCTATGGTAGTTAAAGGCAAAGAGAGAAGGTAGGGGTGAGGCAACACGAATCTCTTCTGCATGCCAGAGTGCCACATGGCCCTCCTATGCATTTAACTAACCCCGATTTCTTCTGACATTTGTAACCTCATTTTTAGACAAGGCACTGTGGTGGAGTCATGCACAGCTCAACTGGGCCCAGATTTTAATTGAAATCCTTCCTAGTCCAAAAAGCTGAGGTTATCCCTGTTTACCAGCATTTCTCTCAGATAGAAAATAAAAACAGATTTTTAATTGTTTTCATTTATTTTTTAAGATGTAGTTAGTCTCATCCCTAAATCCATAAACAACAGGTGTTGGCAAGGATGTGGAGAAAAGGGTACCCTTGTGCACTGCTGGTGGGAAAGTGGACTATGGAAACAGTATGGAGGGCCCTCAGAAAATTAAAGATGGAACTGCCTGATGACTCAGCAATTCCATTTCTAAGTATGTATCTAAAGGAACCCAAAGCACTCATTTGAAGGAACGTAAGCATCCCTATGTTTACTGCAGTGTTATTTACAATAGCCAAGGTATGGACACATCCTGAGTGCCCATCAATAGAAAAGTAGATAAAAACACTGTGGTACATATACACAATGGAATATTACTTGGCCATAAAAAAGAATGAAGCCTTACCATTTCCAATGTGGATGGACTGAGAAGGAATTATGCCCAGTGAAATAAGCCAGTAAAGAAAAACAAATACCATAGGACATCACTAAGTGGAATTTAAAGAACAAAGTAAACAAATACAATTGAAACAGATTCATAGACACAAGAGAACAGGGTGATGATTGACAGTAGAGAGGGGGCTTGGGAGACTGGGCAAAAAAGGTGAAGGAATTAAGAAGTATAAATTGTCAGTTACAAAATAATCATGGGGATGGAAAGTACAGAATAGGGAATATAGTCAACAGTGTTGTAATAACTGTGTATGGTGCCTGGTGAGTACTAGAAATATTGGGGGGAACACTTTGTCAAGTTTATGATTTTCTAACCACTGTGCTGTGTGCCTTAAACTAATATAAAATAACACGGAATGTAAACAATAATTGAAAAATAAAACCTAAAAAATGCAATTAGTTAAAATTTACCATCCTCCGTGCATAGATGTTTTCCTGCGGTGCAATGAGTCGGAACTCTGATGAGTGTTTCCGGAGACTTTACCTGTCTTGGATCACAAATCGGCCATGATAAGGAACTCGATGGCATCCGTATGTTCTTAGCTCTTGACTTCTACATTTTAAATAGAAAGAGTCTATTTGAAGTTCTATAAATCAAAAACTTCCTCTATACTATGTTTGGAAATGAATATTGTTTTTAAGGCTAGAGACCTCGGTAGGGTTTCAGAATGGAAATTTTGACATATGTTGAGACATTTATGAGTTGTTTCAGAAGTAAAAGCAAGAAGTTGAACGATAAAGCTAGGATTCTTTATGGGACATTTTGGAGAGATGTCAAGGCAAATCTATAGAACTGAGAAAAAACTGCAGAGAGGAATTCACCAAGGAAAACTTTTTTAAAAGCAGCACATTGAAATGAAATAGGTTAAAAGTCTGAGCTGCTGAGTGACTTATCTGATTCCAAATCTTGGCTTTACAGCTTTTCAGCTGCTGACCTGAGGGAAAAGACAACCTTTCCCAGTTTCCATTTCCTCATCTAGAAAATCAGATAATAGTATTACTGTTTCATAAAGTCGTAGTGAGGTTTAAAAGAGTTAAAACACGATGCGCACCAACATCCAGGTCTGGGACACAGTGAAAGCCCCACCGTCATCGTTAGTGAAGGTATCTATTGTATCCATTGTCATCATTCTCCTGTATGACTTTTTTCCTCTCCACATCTCCATTCTGTTCCTTGAAAGGGATTCTCGGGAACACTGGAGGCTATGAAGTAGAGATCTTGGGAGTTCGTGACCTCATTCGCAACCTCTTATTGGGGGAGAAGGCTGAGAAAAGCATGTGGAGATGGTAGGGAGGGGAGTAAAACCAAATCGGACTTAGCTGGAATCCTGAGGACTGCGGGAAGAACAGAGGAAGGAAGGATGGAAGGAAGAAAGGCAGGCGAGAGGACAGAATGGGAGAAGAGCAGGGTGATGCACCGTCACCGACAGGGAGGGACTGGTCCTTCCTTGAGAGGCTGCATGCTGTCTTCATGTCTCCCTGATAAAGCATCCTAGTAATTTAGAAGTGAAATAAGTAACGGATGACCTTTATGTTTTTTTTTTTTTTTTTACTTTACTCTGTTTTAGAGAAAAAATATAAGTAAAACATTAAACCTGTACTTTAACAAACAGCATGACTGAGGATGAGGCAAAATGTTTTTACGTTAAGAAGTGGAGGGGAAATCACATAATTTAACTAGAGGTCAGGTGGTACTCAGGTGACCAGAGTCTGCTGACCACCGACTGAGTGGGTCAGAAAAACCCGCTGCCGTCGGACAGTCTTGGGTTTGAATCCCTGCTCTATCGCCTTACTAGCTGTGTAAATCTACACAAGTTCCTCTCCCTCGTGAAGCCTCCACGTTCTCCTGCGTAAAATAGTCGCACGCGGTGTAACAGTGTGTTCTAACTGTGTGCGATCACACAGTAGGTTCCTGTGAGAATTACTTGAGATCAGGCACGTAGAGCCCATGGCAGTTCTCGTTGGAGTGCCCCTTCTGCTCCCTGGGGAACCCCAGCTCTAGGCTGCCCCCACCAAATCATTTTGAGGCAGTTTTGTGGCATTCAGTCTGCCAAAGTAGCATTTTCCTTAGGTCAGAGAGAACTTTCCAGGGCTGCTGTGCAACCCCAGTTCCCCACTGGGTGTGGAAGGCAACTACTCCTGCCTTGTGCACATCAGGGGAGGCCACCCACTTGGCCCGCACCCCTGCTTGGCAGGTGCGATCTCCTACCTCCCCGACAGTAGAAAGAGTCCTGCGTGATCCTGGAGGACTCACTCCCCACAATAAGTCCACCATAATGTGTAGAAGCTTTAATTTCAACACCTGCTTACCTCGCAACAGAGCAGGAGCTGTGTGTGCTGCTTTTTCCCTGGACCAGAAGCAAGTTCACAACATCTGGAGCATCCTTGCAGCTGACCCTGTAACGTAAGCTTCCAGGAGCCCCATGTCCTCATCTTTAAATCAGAACATACTGACTTGTTCGCTCAAAGCCTCTATGGGTCTGGAATTCACACTAAAATACTTTCTTCATCATTTCCCACGCTTCTTTTAAAATCATGAACCCAAGAATGAAGTCACTAAGGCCTTGTAAACTGCATACTTTTTATCATCGTTACATTCTAATTAATGAAACTTTGGCTTTTTAAAAAGACAGTCAGCCCTGGCTGGTATAGCTCAGTGGATTGAGCACTGGCCTGCGAACCAAAGGTTCATGGGTTCGATTTCCAGTCAGGACACATGCCTGGGTTGCAGGCCAGGTCCCCAGTGGGGGCATGTGAGAGGCAACCACATGTTGACATTTCTCTCCCTCTCTTCCTCCCTCCCCCTCTGTCTAAAAATAAATCTTTAAAAAAAATGATCATTGTATTTCACATTTCACAAACAACATATTTCCTAATTCTAGGCTCTGAAATACCATAAAGATTAGAATATTGAGTAGGTTTCTCAGAAAACAGAATAACATTTCTAGAGCACATGAATAAAAAACACTATTGCTGTGCCATATTAAAAAATAATAAATTTACATATTTCTTGGACACTTGCTATGTAAAATGGACATGCAGTCATTATGGGGTTAAATAAAATAATTATGATATCTTCAGTTGACACATGTAATTGGAAGACTTTGGAATTATATCCAAGCCTCCTTAATTTCAAAGACCAGCTTTTTCTACCATGGCATGAAAATGACATAAAAACTCAGAGTTTTATATAAAGGAGTATCCATTTGGTGGAATCATGAAAGGCCAGGGATATCAAAATAGAAAATGATATCAGCTGCAACTGATTGTGAGCATGACTGGACTCTCATTATTGTTATGCTTCTGAGAGGTTCACAGAGTGAAAAAGTGGGAAAGAAGCCAACGATCACTTAGTCCGGAGATTAGGGTTCAGATGGCCTGAGTGATGCCTAGGAGCTGAGATATTTGAACATCACCAGGTGGTGCTCAAGTTCGACCGACTTGAGAACAGCTAATGAGCCCCAAAGCATCAGTTCTCAAAGCAGCAGCAGCAGCACCCCCATGGAACGTGCTAGAAATGCAACTTTCTCAGGCCCTACCTGAGTACCTGAGATGTGAGGATTGGAAATTACGAAAGAGTTGTAGGGATGTAAAACGCGGCTAAAGAATATAGTCAATAACATTGTAATAAGCATGCACATTGCTAGCCAGGTGCTGGAAATACTGAGGGGAACACTTTTGTCTGACCTGAAACTAACACACAATAATATTGAATGTAAGCTGCGATTGAAAAAAGAAATTAAAGGACAAAAGCAAATATCAGGGTGAGCCTTAACAACCTTATTTTCCCAAGCCCTTGACTGGTGGGGGGGAGGGGTAGAGCCACACGTAGAAACGTGGAGGACAAAGGAGGAGAGACTCAGCGGTGTCTGGAACGGAATGCCCTGATGGCAGCAAGGCCGCAGGAGGTGAACGTCTTGTATCTGTGTTTCTCCTCTTAAACTCAGTGGAAAATAATACCGTACGGTCTGTTTGCCCTGTGTAGGATCTCCTCTCCATCAGCCCGCTATTCCGTTTTGTGTTCGCCTGAAAGAAGCAGCTTTACCCAAAAAGGCAAAGATGCTGCAGTTGACAAGGCACGATCTTTGTCTGGCCTTGAAAAATAATGATGGAAATAAAAGAGAGTTTATGGGATGGTTTTATCAATGGTGTCAGACTTTGGGCTGACTTAGGTTTGAATACTGGCTTAGAATACCAGGGCGGGCGGTAGCCTGGGCTCATTGTTCAGCCTCTGTGGGCTTCATCAGATGGGGATACTGCGATGCCCCCGGCAGCTGCAGTACCAGTGTGTCTGTCCTCCAGGGAGGACCAGGGAATGGGCCTCATGGCTTCTGCTTCACCTTGACGTGCACAGGTGGGTAGGAAGAGCTGTGGTCAAACTCAACGATCAGGAAGTTTATCAGGACCCGTCAGAGCACTTCAGTGAACTTCACCTCCACCCCAAACTTACATTGTTCTCCAACAGAGACTTACATGCTCTTTTACTCAAAGTACTAGAAACATGTTGAAACTTGCCCTAGTTGGTAGGGGGCAAAGGAACATCTGGAAGCCCTTGAACTTAATTCATCCCATGTATCACCCAAAACGGTTGGAGCAGAGAATACATAGCTCATGTTTTAAAACTTCTGAGGGTTATTGGTATGGACTGTCCCCCATCTTCTAACTCCCTAACTCCCTGAACTCTCCCATCAGTTCCTCTACTCACTCCTGTTTAAGACCATTTTCCTCTTCCTTGGGGAAGAGGAGGAAAACAGTCTTCAGGGCCTTATAGCTGAGAAGGAAAAACTCCCAGCCATCCACTCTCCCTTGCTCACGTACGCTCTGCCATCTTCAGCTTTACGAAAATGGTAGTGGAAGGTTTGCTTTCCCCAGACTTCTCGGTCTTTGAAGAGGGCGAGCCCTGTATGGCAGAAATAAGTCAGAGGCTGCTCGTCTGGTGAGGGCTCTGCCCACGCACTGCTGTGGTCAGGCTCTGCCTGAAGTTCTTAGGGAGAGACTCTGCACAGAGCGACTGTTCCTTTGTTCTGAAGCCAATACATTCTACTTCTTTTTTTAAATATATTTTATTGATTATGCTATTACAGTTGTCCCATTTCTCCCCCATCATTCCCCTCAGCCCTGCACACCCCCTCCCACCCACATTCTCCCCCTTTAGTTCATGTCCATGTGTCGTAAGTTCTTTAGCTTCTACATTTCCCACACTATTCTTGCCCTCCCTCTATTTTCTTATTCCCACCATCTATGCTACTTATTCTCTGTTCTTTTTCCCCCTCTCTCCTCCTCCTACTCCCCTGTTGCTAACCCTCCATGTGATCTCCATTTCTGTGGTTCTGTTCCTGTTCTAGTTGTTTGCTTTTGTTTTAGGAGGAGAGTGTGCTCCTGCTCTTAGTGTGGATTCTGACCACTCTCCCTTTTTGAAAAAGAATGACTCTGGCATTATCAAGTTAGTCTGGCTGACCCCCAGGACTAATTGGGAAGATTTTGAATAATATCAGTGTGTCCTCCCTTCCTGAGACCAATCAAATGAGAATCTCTAGGGGTGGGTTCTTAGCATTAGAGCTATTTAAAATGATCCCCAGAAGATTCTGCTGTGTAGCACTGGTGTGGAAGCTGCATTTAAAGAACATGAGTCTACGTCCCAGTCTGATTTTTTTTTTTTTTGCAAAGCATGCAAAGGAAGCAGAGAAATATCCTGATTAACTCCATCATGCCACAATAAATTCCTTCTGACCCCCAGCATTTCTTACATAGAAGGATGAGGTGGGATAAACAACAAACATTTTACATCAATCAAAGTTATTGTATGGATTAAGTAAATTATATATCCATATTAGTGAAACTAGTACTAATACTTGGCATATAGTTGGTACTTAATTAATTGTAAATGTATCTGGCCATCTTTTCCTCTAGCTCCCTATGAAAAAGAAAATAAGTGAATTGGTATTGACATATCCTTGGTTCAAGGACTTTGGTGTCATTTCAGGATTAGGTTCAAATTCTTTCTGTGTCTACAACCTTGACAGTCAGTTTCCTGTTTGGCAGATTGCTTTAATAAATCTACTTCATAGGATTAAATGAGTTAGCCTACTTGGAAATGCCAGGCTCATGGAACTCAATAACTATTGGTCACTCTCCCCAGTGCACCCCATTTTTAGGGCTGAGGTTACTGCTAAACTGCCTGAGAGAGGCCATGTTAGCACTTCCATTTTCTGTGGATTTAACATCTGCAGAATACTAACAAACACCAGTCCCCCGCCCCACCGTTTTTTTGTGGTGGTTCTAATTCTTGTTTATCTAAGCTGCCAGCCAGTTCTTTTAACACGTCCCAATGACCACAGCCTCTGCCTCCCCATCACGAGCTCTGAAACAGCCACTGCCTTCCTCCAAGTTTCACTGTGAGGGTTGATAAAACTGTCTTTGTGGTGGTGACCAGGCTTCTGGGAGGGGTTTTATATTCAAATTTACCAAGTGACTTTCTCAAACAACAGTCTCTATTCCCAATTAAACTTCATGTCTCTATTAGTGAGCCTTTATCTTCCTGAAGACAGCGACATTTATTTAAACAGATTCTGCACATCCACACCAACACCCATTCTTGCACTTATTCTGAGTTCCTCTCTAACAATTGACAAGTAGCCAGGCTTATGGTGGAAGACGTCTTATTAGCTGAACGTTATTTTCATACTTTTCAGGGTCCATTTTTCTCACCTGTTAGGTTACTCCCCATACTCTCTGCAAGGCATGATCAGGTGGTCTCTTTGCAGGATGCTCAAGGCCCTGCTCTGTCTGCCGTCAGCATACAACTCGCATCCACAAGCATCCATGTGCCGCGTGGGTTGGAAGAGCTCTGTGCTTCCGCCTCAGCCTTTTGGAGTCATGGTCACTCTTTAATACCTGCATCATTTGGACCCCCAAAACACTTTCTCTAGGTTCCCAAGGGGGGCTGGCCCTCCTTTGTCTGATCATACTCTTATCCTGCTACAGTGGCCTCAGTGCTAATTTTTCTTCTTGGCTAAACTAGAAAACTCTTAGGCAGAGATCATACTTGTTAGTTTGTATATGTGCCACACCTTGGTACAGCCAAAGAATATGCTCTGTAAAGCTTGTTGAGTTGGATTTCCCCAAGTAATACAATTTTTCTCTCGATGACATAGTCACCATGGATTTCAGGCCGATACTGGTTGAGACCACAGAGCACTCTACTCTCTGTAAACTTAATGATTCTTTTCAAGATCCTAATTATTTCAAGATCCTAGCCTTCAGATTTAATTTGTTCTATTTTTGTCCTCTTACTAAAGATCCTGCCCTCCTTCTCATCTGTTTAGAGAGTCTTCTTCCTCTTTTGTTTTCATTAATATCACATTATTTTCTAGAGCTTTGAATTGTAATTTCTCTTCCTTATTTTATTGTTCACTTTCCCTGGGCACTATGAGTCATTGCCATGATTTTAATTATAGGAGCTGATGGCTACAAAATCTATACCTCCAGCACATACATTGTCTCTGAAATCCTGAAAGTGTTGCAGGGTCTAGAATGGAATAGATGTTTATGTAAGTGACATAAATGACATGAACGAGAACTTAAGTGTGTGCCTACTCTTAGAGGGCTTTAAAAAGTCAGATGAAGATTCAGACTTGATATTATAGAGCAGCATCATACAATAGAAAGTAATGCAAGCCCCGTCTTCAATTTTTTTTTAAATTTATTATTTATTTATCTTTTAGAGGGGAAGGGTAGGAGAGAAGGAGAAGGAGAGAAATATCAATGTACGGTTGCCTCTCGTGTGTCCCCTGCCAGGAACTGGCCTGCAACCCAGGCATGTGCCCTGACTGGGAACCCGTCTTCAATTTTAAATGTATTTAGTAGCCACATTGAGAGAGAACAGACTGACAGATGTCAGAGTGGAGGGGAGTTGTAGGACTAGGTGAAAAAGGTGAAGGGATTAAGCAAAAACCAACCAAACCAACCCAGCAACAACAGCAAAACTCACAAAGACAACAGTATGGTCACTGCCTGAAGAAAAGAGGAGTGGGGGGAGTTAGAAGAGGGTAAAAGGAGAGTAAATAGTGGTGGAAGGAGACTTGACTTGGAGGGGTGAACACAGGTACGATACACGATAATGTGTTATAGAACCGTACACCTGGAATTTATATAATTTTATTAACAACTGTCTCCCAATAAACTTGATTAAAAAATAAAATACATAAAGAAATCAAACTTCAAGCCTTCCTCACTTAAAACAAAACAAAACAAAGGATATAGGTAAAATCTATTTAGCTACGTATTTTTCTTAGCTCAGTATGTTATCATCTCAACTTGTGATCTCTGTGACATTATTAGCGTAGTCTTTATATGATTTTCTTCTCCATCAGACTTTGACACCAGTGTGCATTTTATACCTGCAGCTCATCTCCAGTTGGGTGCTCAGTTCAGTTCCCCTGTCTCGCTAACTACGTGTCTAGTGCTCACAGGCCGCCCAGGGCCTGCACGGCTGCTGTATTAGCAGCGCCGCCACAGGCGATGAAAGGCGTTGCAGGTTCTAGAGCAGCAGCTAAATGCAAGAAAATGAGGTTTATGAAGAAACATAAAATCAAACCCAATCCTTACTTACCTGTTACCATGAGTCTTTTCATTTTTTTAACTGATATTTAGCTATCCTTGGCAACACGGCAAAAAGGTTATACCAGCGGGAGAAAATGATCGCTATGAAACAGCCTGAAAACTTAAATATCATTAAAGACTCTGCTAATTTGAGACTGATTCCTGTCATGAACTTAAATATCAAGACTTAGCTCCCCCCCCATTCTTCCCATTTAACTTGTTTTATTACTTCCCATTTTTATGTATAGGGTGCAATGCATTAAGAGTCTGTTTCACCAAAGTTGCCTTTTTCACTTACTTTTCCACTGATTTTTCTCCTTGCAGTCATTGCTATCATATCCTACAAGCGTTTGGACAGGAAATTGAAAGCCGGTATGAATTTATCTGACCCGATTGGGGAAAGTCAAGTTGCAGGCTGAAGCAATAAAAGAAAGACCATATAAAGTGAGTGTGTCTCTTGCTAGATGGGCTGCCACACAACCTAGATAAAAATAGCATTTTCTCTTGCTAAATAGTATTGGAATTGAGCCAGCCTTTCAGAACTATCTGAGAGTCTTCCAGAGGTTTGGGCGTACAAGTCACAGGGATGCAAAATGCCTCTGGCCTGCAGCTTCCCTCCTGGTTTTTGACCTTCGCTTTGTCCTCTGTCCCACACGTCAGATCAAGAAAACCAGGCAACAGCTTGAAAGAGGCAAGGTGTGTAATACAAATACAATGAAATCTCTGCCCAGATAACTGCTGTCTTTTCTCCGGGGCTTTGAGCCACAGCACATCGATTTTTTTTTTTTCTTTTTCCTTCTGAGAGCTGACTGCACATAGATTTCACTGGATTTATATGACTTTTTCAAGCCACTAGGATACCAATTAACAAAGTGCTAATGCAGTATAAGACCAAGTGGCCTGAAATAATTAATGCAGCTCTGTGAAGGCCTAAATCCTGAGAAATCATTTTATCCTGTAGAAAAAGCCAGCTGACCCTCTCCGTGAGGATGAAACAGGAGGTGTTTGGGGGTTGGTTCTTTTTCCTCTCTCCCTGCTGCTCCCTTGGCATCCTCTGAATGTAGGCCACCTCTTGCCTGTTTCTGATGAACTCTGGAAAAGAGAAAAGAAATGAAAAATAAGCACCACACCTTGTACCGTCAGTGTGGGTTTTAGAGAAGGAGGCGGGCGAACTGGAAGATGAAGGGAGGCATGCTTGTCTCCTGACTTTCTGTCAATAAAAGAAAGAATTCCACAGCTGCTTTGAATTAATCGTCATTATTTTAACCTACACCACGTCCTCAGTCACAGCTATGACTTCACTGAGAAGAAGTCTCTCTCACTCATAAACAGTACTTTCCATGTCCGTATGGAGCTATGAATAGTCTGATCACCGTCTCTGAGGAGAAAATAACTAGAAAATAGGAGGAGAGCCGAACTGGATTTTGGGTTAAGCAGGGCGGTTTATCATTATCTCAAGGACAATGATGTGGATATTCTCACATGCCAGGCACAGCAGTAAAGAGGAAGTGTAAGGGAGATTGTGTTTTAGGATACGGACGGAACACCCACAATCGAGTACCTTCACCCTTACACCTCTCTCCTGCTCCCCACTCCCCCACCCCCCGCAAAAAAAAACAACTTTGAAAGAGGGAGAGCGATGGAGTCATTCGAGAAGAGAGCAGACACCCACGTTTGGGAAATATTAGATGAAGTAAGGGCATTGCAATAAGAATGTCTCCTTTCCCTTTTAATCCTGGAATGATGTGGTTCTGTGGTTAGAGACGTCTTGTACTCTCAGAAATCCTAAGCCAGCTTGTTTTGCCGTGGGGAGTCGTCTGAGGAAGAAGGTCTGCTGGTGACTCCAGGATAACGTTGTGTAGCGATCCCACCTGGAAAAGGTCGAGGGAGGACGGTATGGTGGGAGACCGGGCTGGGGACATCAGTCTCAGGTCTGTGGAATCTGTGAACCAGTGACACACTGAACAGGCGCCCTCAGGTGTCTCTCAGGAATGGCCCTGCACTGCATTGTAAAAATGACGATGGTGTGAACACGGCATGTTGAAACAGAAATAGCGCAATTGATGAGCCCAGCCTGCCGCTTAAAGAGAACAAATTACGGTTGGCAGAGGAAAACACTCCTTTTCTAAAGCCGTCAGCATCTGCTCAATCGGAGGACCTAATAAAAACAACACACAGATGCATCTTATGGCCTGGGGGTGTTTTCTGGGGAACGGATTAGACACAGCTAATGCCGGCCAGTCAGCCAGCCTGGTGCCTGCACCGACCCTGGGTGGCCTGCCCGGCCAAGAAAAGCTCAGTAACTAAATGGCAAAGAGAACAGATGAGCCCTGTAATTGGTGAAAGGGAAATGTATTTGGTGCCGCAATAAGGTTGGCAGAGTTAGGGCAATACAAATTTCAGGGTGATCTTTCTCCCATACTCTGTGGTGCTAGGATTCCATGAGGTAATCCTAGGGTGAAATAAAGCAAAATAGCAGTTGGGGTGCAGACAGCTCAAATCCCAAGGGTACTGCTGCATTTGATGCTAAGATAGCCTTGACAAATAGTCTGTGCGTAACTATGGATATCAATATTCAATTTAAACTCCATGACACTTCACTCAGTGTCTACTATGAGCCAGGCCTGAATAAGGAATGGGGATATAATTAAGAACATTTCCTGTTCTGCTTGTATCTTACCATGATGGAGAAAGACAAAAACAAAATGATCAATCCCTAGTAAAATAATTTCAAAGGGAGATCTAAGCATTGTGAAAAGAACTATGTCTGAAATAAAGAAAATACGCTGGGAAAAATTACTTCGGGTGAGTGGTCGGGGAGGGACTGAGGTGACATTTGATTTTGGACTGAAGGACGATGCGGTGTGAGGGAGACTTTATGAGTCACCTGTTCTAATGATGTAAGCTGGTGTTTGTGAGACATAGTTATTTCTTATGGAGCTTTTGCCAGCTCAACAAACATTGCATTTAGAGAGCATGTCAGCAGGTCAGACATTGTGCTGGGTAGCACACAGCATTCTTTTTTTCAGCACTGTGTCTGAAATGATTTCGGAATCATTCCTTTGAGGGTTTGCATTCAACTCTTGGTAAGGCAGTAAAAGTCAGCAAACACCATACCTTGTAATATATCGCATATTGGAGTCTTACATCAGATACAAATTTAGAACTGTTGAATGCGGGATTCACTTTTCCCTTGGTAATTTAATAGAAGAATTAATAGTTAATCACTGTGCAACGGAATGAAGAATGATTATAGGGGAACAGCCCAAGAAGTGCAAAGATAAAGAGGTGCTTGCATGGGACAGTGAAGGGTTTCAGAGCCAACTGCAAATGATGTGGGGAATTAAGCATGAAATGGGAGAGGTGGGGGAGAGAAAGGCTGAGCTAGACAGAGAGTCCGAAGTCACGTATCAAATGATGATGGAGGTGGCCAATGAAAATCTTTAGAGCGCTCTACAAAGTTTAACACGGAATAAAATAATAATAACAACAACAATAATAGAGGAGGAGAAGTTGGAAGAAGAAATAACCTGTATTGAAAACTAATATGTGTCAGGCCTTTTCATGAGAATTTCATTTGTAGTAGCTCAGTCCTTGCAAAAATCAATCTGAAGAAACTTAGGCGGATTGATTTATGTTAAGGACTGAAGGACTATGTATATTTATTTTATGTTTAAGAATCACGTTAAAGATCATGTTAAGGATGGGGTTTTGGGAAAATTGCAGTAGTCCAGGCATAGCCATAAAAAGGATTAAATCTACTCACAACAAAAAATAAAAAGTCTCATTTAGCCAGGGCAGTAGAAGGAATGCATAAAAATAATATATTGAGATCCCACTTGTATTAAATTCAAAATAGAAAAAGGTGTACTGTATTGCTTAGATCAATGTGTACCATATTATTTATAGGTATTACAGTTCCATATAGTATGCTATTCACTGATGTTTAAACTATAGAGAAAAACTGGGGAAGCCAGGAGGGGTTTACTTTTACAAGAAGGTGATGCGGCTGCTACCAGTTAAGAGTATGGGGGGCCCAGTGGTACTAACAATAATCGTTTCTTAACTTGAATGATGCTTACATGAAATTTCTTATTATAAGTATTTGTTAAACTTCAGGCATGAAGTTTATTATGCACTTTTTGTTACATTTAAAAATATATTTTTGGCATTAAAGACAAAAAACCTGTTTTTGCTGAACGCTCTGTTGAATGCGGACTTCTCGGTGAGAAACGTTTAGGATTCTTGCTCCATGGCATACTACCAAGGGGGCAGTGGGCAAATCGTTTCACCTGTTTGCCGGTCATCTTCCTCATTCCATAATTAAGATGGTACCGTGATGATGATGACAAGAGCGGTAGCAACGATAATATAACCTTTCATAACCTTGTGAAATCAAATGTGCTTGTACCTGGAAAAACACCTCACAGTTGCATTGGCACATACTATTAAATGGATTCTAATTTTTTGCACTTTCTTCCCGATGACAGAAAAAGATTCAATGAGAGCTATATTGCTGCTGTCTAGCTCTCTGCCTGCACTAGGCCCTTATCTTTGAGTTCTTTTAATTAAAATATAAAATTAGCAAAATTAATTGCTTACTTGGGCACGCATAAAATTTTAGGACCTGTGTTCAGTGCTGGGGGTTGAATATAAAAAAATCTTAGTCTTTAATAAGTTCTTAAAGAGACTGGATTTCTCCCTCACTGCCCATATACTTCTAGCCCCTAGGTCTCATACGATCTGTCCATAGTATGATGTAATTTCTCTGCAAATGTCTTTGTACAATATTGTCATATGGTCTTATAGTTTTGCAAATGACCACATTCAAAACCACCTTTTTAAAGGTGGTGTTAGAATAGCCATCGGCACTCTTGCCATCCACGACAAAAACTGAATTGAAGATATATTTATCCTAAGGAGATTGAATTTAGGAATGCATTTAATTTATATTTAAAGCAAATAGAGTTATGTGATTTACCATCTTGTCTGACTATAATTTAGTTAGTTCTGGTGGTCCATTACAGGAAAAGCTTCCAGGAATAGCCCTAACAAACTTTGCTGACTCGACTGACATCACTGCACGGAGGTGCAGGGGTAGATGTCAAACCCTAATATGAATGTCCATTATGAATCATAGCACTTGGAGTGTGTGGGCGCTCGGGGGAGAAAGGAGACTTGAAATTTGTGGATCCAGAAGCTAGTCTATGTAGTATTAAATTATTCAAAACATGATAATGTACAATAGTAAGTACAAAATTCAATTTTCATTAATAACTGGTTAAAAGGAACCTCTCTCCTACCAGGAATGCCAATTATTTATCATCTAAAATAAATATATAGAATGATAGGTATGCAGAGAGATAGAAAGATGATAGGTTATTGATATAAATCCCATGTGATACAGTTTATTAGTACCCTGAATTTGCAGAGTGCAAATCAATAACTGTATTACATGCAACAAAAGAAAAATGCATTTGAAATTTTATGTTGTATGCAACTCAAATATCAGCAAAAATTTTTAAATAAATTTAAAGAAACTACAGGAGATAATTAGGTCTATCTATTTCTCTAGATAAAATAACGTTAAAATCTGCTATCCAAATAGCCGCATATCCAGGTAAGATATACGTGGTCAATACCCTCATGAAAAGATGCTCGTCATCCTTAGGCATTAGAGAAATGCAAATCAAAACCATGATGAGATACTACATCATATCCACTGTAATGGTTATTATGAAAAGGACAGATAATCTCAGGGTTTTGTAAGGATGTAAAGAAATCAGAACATTCATATATTATATATTGTTTGTAGGAATGTAAAATGATACATCAACTTTGGAAAATAGTCTGAGAGTTTCTTTAATAATTTCACCATAGAGGTGTCATAGCGATTCCACCCAGGTTATATACCCAAGAGGAATGAGAACATGTCTCCACGCAAACTTGTACATGACTATTCAGAGCAGCAATATTCATAACAGCCAAACGGTAGAAATAGCCCAAAAGTCTGTCAGCTGATAAAGTGTGATTTGATCGTATAGTGAAATCTGAAAACATTTGCCAAGTGAAAGAAGCCGCTCACAAAAGACCTAAAACATAAGTAAAACATAAACATAAAAAGGTATATACACAGTAAATGGGAACTTCTAGAAATGGAAGATACAATGTGTCAGAAGAAGAATCTCTTAATGGGCTTAACAGCAGAATAAACACTGTAGGAAAAATATTAATGAATGTGACAAAATAGTAATAGAAGAAATTTAAACTGAGCCAAGGGAAGGATAAAGAAAGGAAGAAAAAGAATGTCAATTATGGGCAAGATAATATTAAGTGGTCTAACACACATATAATTGAAGTGCCAGAGAAAAGGGGTGAAGGAAAAGTATTTGATAAGATAATGTTAAAAATATTTCTATTACAATTAAAAATGAAATACTACAGATCTGAGAATCTCAGGAAAATCAGGATAAAAAAGAATGCAGAAAGGCACATTATAATCAAATTTATGAAAATCAGAGATGGAGATTATGTCTTGTAAGATGCCAGAGAGAAAAAGAATGCATTCAGTACAGAATAATAGAAAAATGACAGTCTTCACCCAAATAATATATGTATACTGGAAGACAAAGGGAGAACATATTTAAAATGCTGAAAGAAAAATAATGTGATGCCTTAATTATGTACTGAATTGCTTCAAAATCAAAGGGAAAACTAATGATATTTCAGACAAAAGCTGAGAGAATTTGTTACAAGACTTTAAAAAAAGGCCAAGAAACGACACCTGAGTGTGGAAGAATGTGAGAAAGTGATCAGGAAAGAATACTGAAGCTAGGAAATGAAATAAAGGGCACCAGAAATGGGTGTGGGTATATAGGAAAACATTTATCTCTTTGAAAGTTTTTAAAAGCTAATTTTCAGCATAAGAAATTGCAGGAATGTTTTTAAATGTTTTTTTCAGATTTGTTTAAATATCATAAAATTCATTCCCTTTAAAGTATACAGTACAGTGATTTTTAGTATATTTACAGAATCGTGCAACCATCGTTATTATATAATTCCAAAATAGTACGGTGGCATACGAAAGCAAACGAGATATTATTCCTATCAGGACAAATCAAAGAAAAATCCACGTAGTTCTCAACACCTTGGACACAAACCCGTTTCGTAATTGTCTTGCCTGTTACTCCCTCCGTTTGCCAGCTTTTGTGTGAAGGCTTGCACGCAGGGATATCGGGGTCAATTTCAGTCCCAGCAGTTCACATGCAGGACTGTTTACACCCTCTGGAAGCCACAGTCGCCATTAGCAATGACGGGTACCACGTCAAGGTGCCTTGGGCCATTTCTCCGAAAGGTCAGCTATCAACCCATTCATTCCTGTGCTTCCTCCTTTCCCCTCCTCCTAGCACCAAGCCCAATTACTTGTGACTTATAAGTCAGTATCTTCTTCAGTACCACACAGCAGCAAGCACAATATACTTAGGTGACAATTTTTAGCTGTGGCAGATTTGATTAATGAGGCAAGGCTGAAATTAATTTTTCTTCTTGTCACGTACATTTCCTGAGTCATGTAAAATTCCCCTTGTTAGGCTACGCATTAACATCTTCACCACCAATAACCACACAGAAATATAATGCACTTTTTACCGAAGTAGGTATCCATCCATGTTCTATTATTCCTGTAAATGAAATGTGACGTGATTTGATATTAACACAGACAAATTTGTCCACTTAGAGAGCTCTTTAGTCAATACAATATTTCCTGATTGCATGTCTCGTGTACATATATGCAGATGGGCACATTATGTTAAAAATAGCAATAGATGCATCCTGACAAAAGATGGAATACTGAGTAAGGCAGAAAGCTTAGACAGGTAATTATTGTGAATGGCAGCAATGCCATATACATTAAAAAATAATCAACCAAATAACCAAAGGCATAATGCCTTCCCCATTTAAAATTAATTTTCCAAAGTAACTCTGTTCAGCATGCTGAAATTGTTTTCAGAGCTCAATAATAAGAATGGAAAGTGCTCTAATTCGTCTCCTTTTTGTATCTATATTTAAGAAAATCCATTTAGCCCAGACCCACAGAGCTTAACAACAAATGTTGCATATCATCATGAATTAGAGAAAAATAAATTAGAAATCTGCTAATAGAAGTGTTTATATTAGAATTAGTTGGCCAGGAAATAATTAGATTTTAAAAGGTTAAAACCATAATTACTAATTTCCTTATTGCCACGTGAAAGCACTGTTATTTTTTTAGATATCGTCCTAAATAAAAATTGTCAACACATGTTAAATTTACTACCTGGAAGCAATTAGATAAATTTAATGTGGAGGTATCCCTAGATTATTTGATTTCCAGCAATAGAGGGACAGAATGGTATCTATTTTTATGAGTTTTTATAACTATTAAATGAGTTTTCACTAATGAATTACCCAAGTCAGTACCAGGTCTATTGGTAGCAGGTAATGTATCCGTTGTTGTTATTAATACTGCAAATTGCCTTGTGAGACTGTGGTTTCATGATTTCTAGTCTTGTTTGTAAAAGTTACAGTCCTGCAATCTGATTTTAGTTTTGCCATTGAGTAATTTTTGGACTTGAGCAAGTTAGCAGATCTCTTGGAATGTATTCTACTTTCCTTTTTAATGGAGAATCTTGGTGTAGATGAAGGCCCTTCTCTGCTCTCACACACTGGAACTAAACCAATGCCTGATGTTTGCCAAAATGTTCCCAGAACCAAAAACACATTTGTGCTTCCATAATGACTTAGATGATCTCATCAGAAAGTGTTACTTCTATTTCAGATGTTTTAAAAGTAAAATAAAAGAAGCGATCTGTGGTTCTAGGTGCATTCCTACAACCTCGAAATCACATCTGGAGCATTTATAGTCAGTGGATTCGAATATAGTCAGTATATTCGTTTTCTCCGTGTGAAACTGTGCCTGGCAGACGTGTAGCGAGCACCAACTGCATGCTGGCCAAAGACTAATTATTAGTCCTATTTGACAGATGAGGAAACTGGAGTTTGTAGAGATTGAATGCGTTGCCTGAGGACTAATAGTCTAGGAGTATCAGGAACAACACCCTTCCTCTTCGTAAATATAAATTTAACTCATTAAAAAAATAAAATAAAATACATTAACGTTAAAATATTCAAACCCAGTTTTCTTTAAATTCTACTCTTCCAGCCTTCCAGTTTATTTAAAAATAGTAACAAACATAGACAGACCAAGATGTGTTTAGATTATATCTATATTTATTGTTACTGTTTTTAAATAATCATCAAGAGAGAAAAAGGGAGAAAGCAGGAAAAGAAAGCCATCTGAAGAGAAAGAATAAAACAGAAGGGAAACAAAGCAAAACAGTTTTGTCTTAATGGCTCAGTTTGGAGGGCAATGAGAAATGGAGAGACAGAAGGTAAAAAAAGCAAATCAGAATGAGCTGTAGTGATAGCCAGAGGGGCGAGGGGTTGGGGGACTTGTTGAAAAAGTGAAGGGGTTGAGAAATACGAATTGGCAGTTTATACAACAGTCACAGGGTTGTAAAGGGTGGCATAGGGAACACGGTCTGTAATGCCAGGCAGGCAGGTAGTGGACTTGCTGGGAGGATCACTTTGTAAAAGCACACGATTGTCTAAGCGCTACGCTACACAGTTGAAACAAATACAAAAGAGTAATAACTATGAAAATGATATTTTTGCAAAAAAATATTCTGAAGTCAATGCTAAAGTGTAATACTGGATCCCATCTGTCAACTTGGGCATGGTTTCCAGTCTGGGGGGTGGGAGGGGGCTGCCACGCCCTGATTTCACTGGCTCACACACGTTGACCTGGTGACCTGCCCAGTCCTTTAAGACCACTCCCTCCTCTGCGTGCTGTGACACTTGGGAAGAGGATGAGACGCACTGGAAGGGGAGCTCGAAGCCTCACTCAGTGTCTACGCAACCAGATTGCTTCCTCTTCATGGGCTGCAGACACTGCCATGAACTGTAAGAGGTCAAACCTCATCACCAACATAATCTGTTTTAGCTCTGACCTACAAGGAGTTCAGTCATTGCTAGCTGATCCTACTGGCCTACTATTTAAAAAGCATCTTTCCAAATAGATAATTCTCCATTTAGACCATAATTGAGTGCAGTTAACGCGCCTTGGTTTTTGCATGTGTTCACAGTAGCTCGCAGGAGTGTCTACAGGCTTAGTGGGGCCAGCATGTCCTCGTGACCAGCCCAGGGCCAGCAAGAAAGCAGGTTTTCAGAGAAGGCTAATGGAATTCCAAGGAGATAGCCCCGGTAAAGACTCCTGTTCGACTCCCTGCAGTGGGCCAGCTTTGAGTAACAGGCAAGGTTAGTCATGGTCAAGTGTTAGGGATACATTTATAAAAATGTAACTAATTTATAAAATGCACACTTACATATTTAAATTGAAAAAATCTAAACTTTTTGTAAAACCAAATTAGTAAAACTGGGTCCCTGACTCCACCAGCTCTAGCCTTGGTCTTGACATTGAGACGAAGGGAGACAAAGGCCCTGACTCCGATCTTTGCCTTGTTTCCGGCCGCGTGGCAATCCCTGAGTGTGGCAGGTTGGGAGGACAGGAGAGGCCCGGGTGGGGGATCAGGCGGACCCGAGGCTGCCCTCCTGACTTTGACTTTCGGCCCCGTTTCCTTATTCTCTCCGCCTTTCTTATTCTCAGTGTAATGAGGGAAAACAGGATTTACCTTTCCAGCATTCATTAAAAGTTACAGATTTTTTAAATTAAAGCATTTATACAGCAATGGTATATATGTAGTAGGTGTTTAATTAACTGATACTTTATTACTGTTATTATTATAGATAAACTTCATCAGATAGTACACAGGTTATTATTAAATATTTCCTTTGGCATTTAGATAATTAGTTTAGGAAATATATAGTCTATAGTTTCTTTGTTAAGACATTTAGACAAATATGTAGTCTGTAGTTTCTTTGTTGAGATAAAATTACGACTCCTCAGGTACAAATAAAACCCTGTTCTTGTTACTTAATGAGTCACCCCAGCTCTGATAGAAAAAGTCAGACCTCCTTAAATACTGAGAGAGGGTGGGGGAAATGAGTGAACATGTGTCTTCAGGGAGAAGCTGGCAGAGAGAAAAAGAAAAAAATGTATCAATGGCCTTTTCCGAATAGTTGGGTTTAAAGAACATAGTACTGAACTTAAATATATTGTCTCAAGGCAGGGAAACTTCAGTACCTCTGCTTCTCCTCTTTAAGTTTCCTGTCTTTGTATTCTCTTAACAAAATAATAATTGCCATCAAAAGCACCATCACCACCACCAGCTTCTCAGGTTAGTGCTCAGCCAAGCATGATAGTCAGTGAACTGGAATGGATAAATCTCCCACATGAATTTCAATATCTCAGATGTGTGCAAAGCTCTGGACCGCGTGGGAGCTATCTGTAAAGACTAAAGAAGGGAGCTTTGGCTGGTGTGGCTCAGTGGATTGAGCACCGGCCTGTGAACCAAAGGGTTGCAGGTTCGATTCCCAGTCAGGGCATATGCCTGGGTTGCAGGCCAGGTCAGGTCCCCAGCAGTAGGCATGCAAGAAGCAACCACACATTGATCACATTGATGTTTCTCTCTCTCTCTCTCTCTCTCTCTCTCTCTCCCCCCCCCCGCTTCTGCTCTGTCTAAAATAAATAAATAAAATCTTAAAAAAAAAAGACTAAAGAAGGGAAAAGGCACAGTGGGGGAGACACTGATATCTTTTTAGCACTTTGCTTTTCTCTGACTTTTTAGTTTTGTTTCATTACATCCCCAAAACTATACAAAAGATATTTGTTAATTCTATATATTACAGGTATGAAACCCCAAAATCACAGAAGTAGGGAATGGCAGAACCATGACTATTGCACAGGGCTCTGGAACTCCTGTTTTACCCATTTTTTGCCATCTGTCAGCTGTCGAGTAAGGACATGGGTAATGTTAGGAATAAAATCATAAAAATAATATCTTCTGTGATGTATGGGGAAGGGCTTCCTGAAATAGGACACTGTGACCTTGGGCTTCACCTTTCCTTAAACTTCTGTCTTATCTCTAAAATGGTGGCCAACCTTCTAGTCTCTGGGGCTACCTGTGAAATTAGAACAAAGAGATGGGTACCACTGTGTTTTCAAAACTCTAAAGCACACTAAAAACAGGAGACCTGTTTTGGAAAGAAAATAATTTGGTGAGCTGGAATTGATGACTGAGATGCCTCCGATAAAACTAATCACCTAGACCAGGGGTGTCAAACTCATTTTCACCGGGGGCCACATCAGCCTCGCAGTTGCCTTCAAAGAGCTGAATGTAATTTTAGGACTGTATAAATGTAACGACTCCTTAACAGTTAAGGGAGAGATTGGCGCTGCCTCGGGGTAGAAACAAGGTGCCGGGCTGGATAAAACAAGGTGGAGGGCCGGATTTGGCTCATGGGCCTTGTGTTTGCCACCTGTGCCCTAGACCAACTTTCCCCCAAATTTTTCCCCAGCACGTCATGATTGAGTTCTGGAACCACAGGGGCTTCTGGGGGAAAAGACCCCAAGGCCAAATCTTTTTTTTCAGGTAATGTTTCTTATGTTTTCTGACATATTTAATGTATATTTCCATATTTAAAATGTTGAGATTTTTGCAATAAAACAAAAAGAACTTTCCAATTTCACTCTTATCCTATATTCAGTATAAATAAAAATTGTATCAATATGAATGAAACTACTGAATGAAAGGCCTAGATTCAAATTTCACCCCAACACTTATGAGCTATATTACTTGATGCCACCTGTTAAAACCGTTTGAGTAGGTGTTTGCTCAGCAGATAATTGAGTAATCCTAATGCTGAAGAGCTGATGCAAATATTGTATACACGGTGCCTTCTGCAATGCGTAGTATGCAGTGAGTGTTCAATAAATATGACATGCTCTTCTCTCCATCCCTCTGCAGAATCCGTGTGTTTATTGCAACAGAAAGATAATTTGCCTTGGAGCAAAAGCACTATTAGATACATTTGCCTTGTGTGAACAGAGTGTCAAATGCTGGTTTTAGGAAGGAAAAAATTGCAAAGCTCTTTCTGTTACATTGGCAAGCACTCATCCCTTGCTGGGAAGCTACCAAGAAAGAATGCTGTAACTCAATACTTTCATGTTATTTAAATTTTTCCTTTTCATTAAGAAAAGGAACCTAATGAGATGCAGTGTTGTTGCCGTGTTGCAACTCTGTTTCACCCCCAGCACACCAGGACAGAAGAAAGACCTGAAATTGCGTTCTCCTTATCCCCATCGGCCCACCCAGGTGTCTCCTTCGTCTCCCCTCCTCCCGCCTCTGTTTCTTTGAGATCTATATTTGGAACCCACTCATGTTTCCTCAATAGCTTGGATCATCTCTTTTACTTACGCTGGGACTCATCAACATGAAAAGGGATGAAGCATGATCTTTCGTGTCTCGTAGACACTTTCTTATTTGCCTTTGGTATTTGAGGACAACAAAACAAAACAGAGCATATCCTTACCGTGTCTCCTCCTTAATTCCTGCTGCTGTCCTTCCCAGGCCGCCCTCCTGCCGGCATCTAAAATACGTCACAGGGAAAAAGCAAGAAAGCAGTTAGCCGCTTTCATGCTTTTCAAACTGGACAGATAATCTAAAATCAACTCAGCTGCCCTTGCTTTCTGGAAAGCTCCCAGGGAAAATGTGCCTCCCCTGTTTCTGGTGCTTGTCCTCCTGAAATCGGAAGTGGACAGGGAGCCAAGGAGCCCGCAACAAAACTGAGCCAGTCGTTTTGCTGAGATAACACACACCCTTAAAAATCTCGCTTTTCCTTAATGACAACTTCCTGTGTATAGTACAACTGTCCTCACTGCCTTTACTTGCAGTTTCCCCAAGTGTTTATTTTACATTTATCTTCTTTGCTTCTGTGTTTGCAATAACGCAGTTTAATGAACACATTTGATTAATCAGATGTCCCCCAACCTAGATAAATGACATCAGGTAAAGATCTCAAGACTTGCTTTTTTAAAAATTCTTATTATTATAGTGTTTCCTTGTGCAAAGAAAGAGAGGGAGTAGAACAAGAATTTATTCTTTTGTACTGCTAGAGCAAGCTCACTACCTTTACCGCTGCTTACTATTCATGACCTTGAATGAACAGCACATGTTTCTGTATGTTAGTTTCTTTCATTGGTTAATAGGAAAAAATAGTAACCATGTCTTTTAAAAATAAAAATGAATATTTTAGGGACTTCCCATTCAGACAAGATGGTCTAGGGTTACATTGTTCTTATGGCATAGATGTCTCTTTGCTGAGAACAGAATAAACCCTGGAAATAACAGAGGGGGCACCAAGAGGGGAACTCCGAAAAGGTGGCAAGAAGAAGGTGAACTGGTTCGGGATCCCGGAACGGAAGGGACATCAGGGCATCGTAGAGCTCTCCCGCCCAACCGAAGAAGACTGCCAATTCCTGGGATTTCCCATCCCATAGCCTCGTGACAGAAGGTAACCCAGAGAAGCTCATTCCTCTCCTGGACCCCACAACATGCCTATGCCAGCATCAGCTGAGCGCAACACCAACGTGACCAGCAAGGGGATCTTTTAGGAGCTCTGTCAGCAACAAGTGTCCAGGGAAAGCACTCCGACTCCACAGGGCCAGAGGCTCCGTATTCCCGCTGACAGATCCTGAGACAAGGAATGGAATTGGCAGAAGGGACCGAGTTCATTTGGGAGAATGCCCTCAGTCCTGAGACTGTCGGCCTCTGCACATCACCCTGGCCCCGCAGCCTCATCCCGATGTCGTAGGGGTGAGGCACAACCGGTAGGGGGACTCAAGCTCAGTAAATGGCTAGAAATAGGAAACTACAGCCCCCTCCAGAGGTGCTGAAGTGCTAGAGCTGAAAAGGTAAGAAGAAGCCAGGAACAGCAAGCTGACTGTCTTGGAGGTTCTCTTCCACTCGGACATCCTGAGACTCCTCGTTCCCCCAGAGACAACTAGGGCACCGAGGGAGGAGAGCGCTGCTGACGGGCTTCCACCACACCCCCCCCATGAGGAGACCCTCAGCAGCCCAGGATGGGGAAATCTTGTCTGCGACCCCAGGCAGCACCGGTGGAGAGCAGTGGGAGCCTGGCTAGCACCCCATAACCCAAGAATGTCCAAACAGCGTCCCCACGCCTTTGGGAATTGAAGTGCCGCTGGAACCACGGTCCATAAGTGCAGGCCAAGACTCGCACGCTAACCCCTAAGCAGGGTGACCGCCTGCTAAAATAGAAGATGTAAGTAGGGCAGGGAGCCACTAATTGTGATACCCAAAATGTGGAGATTAGAGAGTCACCTATTATCATAGGAAGAACCAAGAAAATCAGTTTTAAATGAGAAAAGATACCAAACCAATATCGATGCCCAGATGATCCAGTGTTGGAATTCTCTGACAAGGATTTTAAAGCTTCCTTCATCAAAGTGTTATAAAAATCAATTACAAATTTTCTTGAGGCAAATCAAAAAATAGAAATGATAGCAAATAAACAAACATTATGTAAAAAAAAAAAAACCCAAATGGCTGTCATAGAAGTGAAAAATGCAATAACAGAAATAACAACAAAATTCAGTGAATGATCTCAATGGTAAAATGGAGAAAACATAGGAAAGAACCAGTGAATTTGTAATCTGAAGAGCAAAATAAACAAATACAAAAAAAAAGAACCAGTGAACTTGAACTTGAGCCAGATCATATAATTTACCCAATCTGAAACAACAGAAGGAAACTGTACTGAAAAAAAAATTGAAGAGGGCCTCAGGGATCTGTGGAGCAAAACCCAAAAGGCCAATATTCATGGTATTGGAGTATCAAAAGGAGAGGGCAGAGAGTGAGACGGAAATAATATTTGAAGGAATGATGGCCAACGACTTCCCAGCTTTGAAGAAGAATCTAACACACATATCTGAGAAGCTAAGGAAACTCCCCAATAAGATAAACACGAAGAAACCTACACCAATACACACAATAATTAAACTTTTGAAAAGGAAACAATGAAAAACTGTGAAAGAACCCAAAGAGGAATAGTACATTACCTATGTGAAATACCATTTCAAATAGTGAATTTCTCATCTGAAACTTCAGAGTCCAAAAGGAAGTGGCACAATATTTTTTTCAAGCGGCGAAAGTAAGGAACTGTCAGCCACAAATTCAATTTCTGGCAAAAACTACCCTTCAGAAATAAACAACACATAAAGAAATTCTCGGTTGGAGAAAAGTAAAAGAATTTATTGCTAGCAGACCTACCCTTATAGACTGGCTGAAGAAAGACCTTCAAACAGAAAGAAAATAGTAAAAGCAAGAATTGTGAAGCATCAGGGAGAATAAGGAAACAATGGAAGGACAGATATATGGGGACACAATATATAGACTATCACATTCCTCATGCATTTTATTAATGCTTTATGACTGAAGCAGAAATGATTGCATCATCTAATTCTCAAGACAAATATATGTAAAGTGGGGAAGGTTAAGGGACCTAAATGAAAGTGAGATTTCCATACTTGATTTGAAGAGGTCAAATGTTGATGCTAGAAGACCATAATGTTAAATATACATAAATACTCAGAGTACCCACTATGAAAACTATGCAAAGAGATGCACTCATGGACACATAAATAAGTCTAGATGAAACCCAATTCAGTGATGAAGTAATTCATGAGAAGGTAATATAAAAGAGGAATGAGAACCACTGGGAACAAAACAAACCCATAAAATGGGAGCTATGAGTGCTAAAATATGAGTAGTTACCTTAAGCGTAAATTATCTCAATATACAAATTGAACAAAAGGATGTTAGAGTAGATATAAAATACAACTTGTTGTCTGCTTATAATAAACTATCTTCAGATTCAGTGGTATTCATAGTTTGGAGGTCAATGGATAGAGAGAATATTAAGCATGCATATACATTTTTACAATGGGAATTGCAATGATTTTTGATGAAATAGAATTCAGAGCAAGGAAAAGCCCTGCACTCAAAGAGGGCACCGCGTGACGATAAAAGGGCTGCACACCCGGAAGGCACAGCAGTGTTAATGTCCCCGCATCGCATCCAACGACAGCGCCCCAAATGCCCGAAGCAGTAATAGAAAACGCTTCAGGTGGAGAAGAGCAAATCAAAACTTACTGTTGCAGACTTCAACACGGCACCGACTAGAAACGGATAGATATACTAGTCAGAAAATTATCAGGAATGTGAAATATCAGAACAATGTGACTAACCAATTGGATCGAGTTGATGTGTATAGAACTTGCTACCTGTAGGTTCCAGAACCTGTTGCATGTGTCTATAGCAATCAAGACTGTATAGAAGGCAGTGGAAGGGAAGGCATATGGGTTAGAATAACAGGGAACCCCAAAAAGAAATCAAACAGATGTGCTCAACTGATTTTTGACTGAAGTGCAGACACAATTCAATGGAGAAAGGATAGTCATTCTGACAAAGGTGCTGATGCATTTGGACATCCAGAGGTAAAAAAAGAAGAAAAGAAAAAGAAAAATACTTCAACCTAAACTTCATAAAAATTAATTCAAAATGAATCACACGTTTAAATTTAAAACTTTTAGAAAAAATATAGGAGAGTATCTTTGGAATCTCATGTGGGCAGAGTTCTTAGACTTGACAGCAAAAGCACGGTCCATAAAAGAAGTAATTGACATATTGGACCTCGTCAAAATTTTAAAAACTTTTTCTTTGTGAAACCTGTGTGAAGGTGAAAAGAGAAACTACAGACTGGGACAAAATATTTGCAAGTGACATATCTGACACAGGACTAGTATCTAGAATATGTTTTTTAAAAATCTTTCAATGACCAACAACTAAAACAATGCTTTCTAGCAATCCACTTAGAATATGGGCGATGACATGAATGAGCATTTTTCTGAAAAGGATAGACAGATGGCAAATACTCCCATAAGATGATGTTCAGCACCCTTGGCCATGAGAAAAATGCAAATTAGCATCATAACGACATAGAGCTACACAGCCACGTCTAAAATAAAAGTAGCGGCAGCATCAAAAGCTGAGTTGGATGTGAAGACACAGAGTCACTTACTCATTGCGGGTGGGAACGTAAAAACGACACTGCAACTTTGGAAAACATTTTGTCAGTTTCTGATGAAACCAAACATTTAACTCCCATACATCCCAGCAATTACACTCTTTGGCATTTATCCCCCCAAAACAGAAATTTATATTCACACAAAAAAACCCCGCGTACACAGAAAACTTAGTCCTAGCAGTTTTATTTGTAGTAGCCAAAAACTGGAATCAGGGCAGATGTCTTTCAATAGAGGAACGGCTACACGAATGGTGCAGTATATGCAGGCCACAACTCACCGATGAAATCGATGTACTGTTGATAAACACAGTACTTTGAATGCATCTCTGGGGAATTATAGGGAATTAACAAAAGCAATCCCCCCAAAACGTCGCGTGCCATGCGGCTTCACTCATACACCAAATTCAAAATGACCTGATTATACAAATGGGGAAGAGGTTAGCGGTTGTAGGGAAGTGTGGCTGTTGGGGGCGCAGGGGACAGTGTGGGGTGGGAGTGAGACGAGTGCGTTTGGACGGCACAAAGGGTCCCTGTGGGGTAGAGCCGTTCACTATCCTGCCTGTGGTGGCGGAGACACAGGCTACACGAGGTGACAAAATAGTGCACAACTAAATCACTCTCAGAAACACATTCACACACACACAATTATAAGTAAAACGAGCATCTGGCTAAGATGGGCAGATTGTTCTAATGTTAGTGCCCTGGTTGTGCAATGAGAGCACAATTTCCCCTCATTAGAGGGAACAGGGCAAAGTGTACAGGGATCCCCACTACTTTTTCCTGTAACTACATGTAAATCCACTATTGTCTCAAAATGGATTTCGATGAAAAATAAAGTTTTTAAAGAGATGTTAAGACAATGGTCTACCATGCATTAGAGACTCAAAAGCATACCATCATCATGCTGGAATCTTACCTTTGGTTATAATTGCGTGCTCACTACCTCACTCTTCTCCGTTGCTTTTCTCCTTTGTATAACCAGGCACACATTCATTTTTTTCATTCAGCAAGCAGTCCTGACCTGTACACTCATGTGAATCCTGCATTTTTAAATCTACAATTTAAAATGAATCAGAACACTTCTGGAAAAAAATAAATATTAGTAAAATGGTGAAACTGGTCTAAAGTGGTATTCTGGCCTCAGGAAACTTGGTTACTGTGAAGAGTTACTTGTCACTTTCTGAACATTGCGTTATTCGGATCAGCAGTTCATACCAGGACTCACAGTGAATGGACACTTCAGTGCTTGGCTGTGGAACTGGAGCCATTACAAGACACTTACGTTTAACTAACCAATGTAAAAAATGTATTTTTCTTAGGAATGTGTGTAACAAATCTTATTACAAATTTTCTATACCAAAATTCCAAGTAAACTATCCTGCAGAATGTTGAACATGCTCAGGACTCTCTTGTATTTTATTTTTTAGTTTAATACTTTCATTTATGTTGGAGTTTCTATTAGTAGTGGCAGTGAATAATGCATTATCCTTTGAAAATGTTGTTAGAATGAGTGTACCTTATCAATAATGTACTGTGAGAAATCCGTTGTTTTGATTTAAATTTTAAAACTCATTTATTATTGACCAGTTTTGGGGGAAAATCAGATTATCTTTTACTTGAACTGTCAGGTGCTTCATATAATATCAGTTCTGGGTCCCTGGATAGTCAAACAGCACAACAAATGCTGGATCAGCAGTGCTGGTGCGTCTACACGCCATCCTCCCCCCTCCCCCCGCCATGCATAGTCCGGAATTTTAAGCATGTACTGCCTCAGTGATCATCTATCTTTAACAAGTTGTTTTCACACTGCCCACTGGTGGGGCTAACTAAACTGCAGACTTGGCACTTACGTGGAAATCTGCACTGATAAAACGTAGGCAGAGCCCCTGTGTGTACCAGTTGTATTCCAATTCAGAGAAACTACTTAAAGCTTGTTTTTGAAGAAGGCAATGGTTTACTGCATTGCTTGACTAAAAGTTCATTGCGAGGAAGTACACCTTGTTATTTTAAGGGAATCATTTGGCATAAGAGATTAGAATTGGTGTTGCTAGTAAACTAACAATATTTGTCTATTGTTGGTCATTCGGTTTAATCCAAAGAGGTAAGGGAGAAACACAGGTCACTTAATGTTTTTTATTGCTTATGATGTACACGGTACATTCCATAAATTAATTTATTGCAATGAGACCTAGAGGTAGAAATAATTCTGTATCCAAACTTCTCTTTGCTGGAATTACACTATTAGGATCAAAGCTAGCTTCTTCGATTCACTTTCTGTGTGTTTTGGTAAAATTAGTTGAATGCTCTGTGCAAAATGCAAATGCAGCAGATAAGGCAGATGCTAGCTACAGACCTTCAGCTAAGAACGAATGTGACCGTATATACAGATAAAGCTATTCGTGTAGGGGCCGACCCATGGTCAGCACTCAGTATTTTTCTCAAATTATCAAGGAGTGTTTTGAGGCTCAGAGAGGCTAAGACATTTGCTCCAGATCAGACAGGAAGTAGCACCAGATCAGACAGAGGTAGTAGAGCCAGGTCTCACACACAAATGTGTTGGGCCCCAAAAGTTTACCTACTTCCATTTTTCCTGCTTTCTCCCAGATTTGACCCGGTGGAAAGGCATCTAACTTCACATTCTGTGTATACCAACTGTTTAGAGCAATGCTGATTCTTCGTCACGGCTCAATATAAGTTCTGTAAACCACCAAGAGTAATTGCTATACCCACTGTGCCTCTTATTTTAAGATATTTTAACCTGTTTTGTGTACTTTTGTTATGATTGCCAATTACAGATTAGGAGGTGGTGGTGGGATAATGTGAAAATTTGGAGGGATTGTTTTAGGTGAATTAGTTTGAAATATATTTTGTAACCATTGTTACTGAAGTTATTGATAGAAACATTGTCTGCCTTCCAGTTAAAAAGTATAAGAAATGAGTCGATTGCTCATCATGATTGCTTTACTCTGATAGTATCCCTAGACTTAATCAATCTAGGCTCAGAGAAGATTCCAGTGTTTCTTAAAGTTAACCTATATTAGTAATCATCTGGATGCTTGGTAATTCCTATACTGACTCCCAAGGTTTTGATACTATTTCTCCAGGTAGAAATTGGGACTCTTTGTGGTTATAAGTACTTCAGGTTATGTGAATGAGGGTGCTCCGGAGACAAATTTTATCTTAACTCTGGATGATGCTTCAGGTATCAGTGATGTTCAGATGCTCAGATGCTCAAAACAGCACACTTAGCATTGGGGGGGGGGTGGCACTCAATCCTTTGGTATGTGTTAACATCTCTCTTTGGTTGAACCAAGAGTTTGATTTTTCCT
Source organism: Glossophaga mutica (assembly GCA_039655065.1). NCBI lineage: Eukaryota > Metazoa > Chordata > Mammalia > Chiroptera > Phyllostomidae > Glossophaga > Glossophaga mutica. Next base: position 12,244,182 of record CM077315.1, on the reverse strand, counting down.
AATTACATGGGATTTTCTTTGTATTTGATCATCATAATCAAGGTTTCATTGAGAAATAATATCCATTTTCTTATAGTAGTTAAAATGTTACCTCAGATCCTAGCATCTATTCTGACCTTTTAGTAGAAATATGATTAAAAGAGATTTTTAAATAATCAGTAACTACTTTGTGAAATACTGGTAGGTTAAAGCAACAAATTTCAGTTTTCCCTGACTTAGAAAATGCATATTTATAGCAGTTAATTTAGATGACTCAGAACTCAGTAACTAATATCTCTTGTGTACATCTTTACGATATAATGAGTAGGTATCGATGAGTCCTAATGGGAGATGTTCGGGATACGTCTACAACTCTTTGAGTTCTTTATATGATGCATGTTTCCGTGACATGCCCTGAAAACTCTTAATCTTCTTTTCCTTAATCTTCTGTGCATCAGATTGTCTACCCATCCCTTAGAATGTGGCTTCAGAGCCTGATGCATTGCAACTGTGACCTCAACAAGAACAACCTAGTCAGGCTGTGACTCCACTGTGTTCTCATAAACTTCATAAACCATTCCTCAGTGTTTCTGTCCCAGTGACCTGAGAGGTTAGCAATACTCACATTCTCAAGAGTTTAAATGTTTATCATCACCCATCAAAACCTAGTACAATTTTAATGCAATTAGTAGGCAAAGTCAACACAGTGACATCACCTTATTTATTTAACTGACTCAGAACAGGCCGTTTGTTTGTGCCGTATGCAGAACATCAATAATCTGTGGTTCAATGCACCGCCTCAGGCTTGGGGATATTGCTTTAAGCCTTTATAGTTTACTTTTCTGATTGCTTACTTGTCTAAGGCATAGAAAACCCATGCTGGAATAACCTTGTAAAGATTGCTTTCTGTGAGAACAGCCTATACTTAGTTCTAGGCACTAGAATATTGACTATTTAATTAAGTGGAGCACAGCAGTGTCTTAGGTCAGGCTTGGAAGCAGAGCCTGAGAGAAGGTTTCTTGTGAAAGTGATTTTTTTTAATGTTCTCAGGAGTAATCCAGAAGGGACAAGGGAAGACATGAGGATAGGAAAACAATCTAGGTGGAGGTGTGGTTCCCAGGGTTTAGCTACAACCTCATATCACAGGAAACTCTGAAAATAAATTTTTACAGGTGTCCCTTTGTGTGTGTGTGTTTATTTTTAAATTTGTTTTTAAATTTATGGGAGTGACATTGTTTAATAAGATTATATAGGATTCAAGTATACATTTCTATGATATATAATCTGTCTATAGCAAGCAGATGTGTGCCTACCACCCAAAGTCAAATCATCTCCCTTTATCATATAGTTACCCTGCTTTATCCCCCTGCCCTCTGGTAACCACCATACCGTTGTTTGTGTCTATGAGTTTCAGTTTTATATCCCACATATAAGTGAGCTCATATGGTTCCTAGCTTTTTCTGACTGACTTCTTTTGCTTAGCATAATATTCTCAAAGTTCATCCATGTTGTCTCAAATGGCAGTGTTTCATCATTTCTTATGGCTGAGTAGTACTCTGCTGTATCTTCATACTGCATCTTCTTTGTCCAATCATGTATGGAAGGACACTTTTGTTGTTTCCACGTCTTGGCCACCAAGAAAAGTGGCACAATGAACATAGGGGTGCATACGTCTTTGCAAATAAATGTTTTCAAAATTTTCAGCTAGATATCCAGAAGAAAGGTTGTTGGATCATATGGTACTCTATTCTTAATTTTTTGAAGAACCTCCATACTGTTTTCCGTAGTGGTTGTACCAGTTTACATTTCTACCATCAGTGAATGAGGGGTTCCTTTTTCTCCACAAGTTCTCTAACACTTGTTTTTACTGTGATGCTGATAATAGCCATTTTAACGGGTTTGAGGTGGCATCTCACTGTAGTTTAGATTTGCATTTCCCTAACAGCTCGAAACTTGAGCTTCTTTTCACATATCTGTTGGTTATTTGTATGCCTTCTTGGGAGAATTATCTGCTCAGGTCCTCTGAACATTTTTTAACTGTATTGTTTGTTTGTTTGGTGTTGAGTTGTGTGAGTTCTTTATATATTTTGGATATTAACCCTTGTTGGAGCTTTTGTTTGCAAATATCTTGTCCCATTTGGTTCACTGCCTTTTTGTTTTATTGGCAGCTTCTTTTGCTCAGAAGGTTTTAGTTTGATATAGTTCCATTCATTTATTTTTGTGTGTACTCCCTTTGCCTTTGGATTCAAATTCATCACATGTTTTCTAAAACCAAGGTCCATAATATTAGTATCTATGATTTCTTCTATGTAATTTATTGTTTCATATCTTATATTTAAAACTTTGATGCATTTTGAATTAATTTTTGTACATGAGGACAAACTATAGTGTACTTTCCTTCTTTTGCATGTGGCTTTCCAGTTTTCCCAGCATCATTTATTAATGAGGTTCTCTTTTCTTCATTGTGTGTTTTTGGCTCCTTTGTCAAAAATTGTTTGCCCGTAAACACGTGGTTTTATTTCTGAGATTTCAACTCTGTTCCATTATTCTGTATGTGTTTTGTGCCAATACCATGCCATTTTGATTCTCATTGCTCTGTAGTATAATTTGAAGTCATTGTGAAACTCCCAGTTTCATTTTTTCCCTCTAAGGATGCTTTGGCTATTCAGGATCTTTTGTGGTTCCATACAAATCTAATGATTTTTTTAAAATGTCACTGGGCTTTTGTTGGGGATTGCATTAAATCTGTGGCAAGTAGGCAACACTGGTATGTTATAAGTCACTCTTTGTCTTTGAGCCACCTTAGAGGTATAAGGCATATAATATGCAGACATCTCTTGGCAAGTTAGCTTTTTATTTAAGTCAGGGGCACTGCTCGGGGTGCAAGTATCAGTTATTAGTAGGCAATATCAAAGATGGCTGGAGGACAGAGGAACTATCCTGATAGAATGGAACCTGATTGATGAACCAACGGCGTCTGCTTTGCTCAGTGCGTATAGCAATCAGAGGAATTTAGGGGGTATTTTATTGTCAGGCTTTATGAATACAAGGAAAACAAATTGGGAATGGATGACTGAAACCATAAAAGAAAGTATCTAAAATCCAAGCTACATTTTTAATGGAAAGCTTAAAATTACAATTGCAGAAATTTCTCAGTCTCATATTGCAAATGTTGAACAATCATATTACATTTGGAGCCTTCACCTCTCATGTACACAACAGTGTCCATTTGTGTCTATGAAAAGCTGAAGTTTGGGGATCTGTCCTTTCTGCCTAACAGTATAGACAGCAAAATGATTATTATGGGTTTCACATAAGTACCCAGTAAGCCTCTTTGGTTCCAATACCTGCCTCTGAACAGTATCCATCATTTTCTCAGCCTTGAGATGTGTTTGTAGATACTGTAGGAATTTCCTGGTTCTCTAAGGTAGTATATGAAAAGACAACATATTCTAGATAAAGAATAACCTGTTATAACAAATAAATAATTTAACGTAAATCCCTGTCCTGCTCATATGCAGAAAATTTCTTTGTGATCTGCATCAATATGGAGTTGTACTGTTTAACTCTCCTTGTCAATATGATCTCAGTTGTGGTAGGTAACACTGTTATCCATCAATATATGGTTTTCATCTACTTCTGAGTCCATAGGGGGAGCTGAGCTTCCTGCTCCTCAAAGTTATATGTATACTCATATGATTTGCTTTTGAATAATACAAGTACAAATTATTTACATCAGTTACAGGTGGAAGCATTTAATGTCCAGTGCTCAGCTCTCCAAATGTCATTTTTCCTCCAACAATGTTTGTGGAAACATGCATTCAAGTAGAGGCAGCCAAGGATGCTGAGACAACATGAAAAGGACAGCTGGTCTGGAGAATCACCAGGACTAACCATTCATGTTGCATGAGGCAGCCATGGGTTTTGACATGATGGCGACACTTTGGGGCTACTTGTTAACCCAGTATGACCAAAGCTGTCCTGACTAATGTAGATACTGAATCGCTTAACACTCTCATAGACATACATGAATATTTAGTATTATGCCAGTGTTTACAAACTAGGAAACTGAACTGCTAGGAAGCTTCATGATTCCATTAAAAACAAAGAGAAAGTAGGTGAAAAAAATTTTTGGAATCTAATGTTCTCCGAGCTTAGGATGATTTCCCACCATGTGTAGGAAGGAAACCAAAGGTCTTCTGCATTGCCTTATTCTTGTGGGTTTAATGATGCGGTATTTCCAGGATACGAAGGCTGCCATGTGAAGACGCACGGCCATTGATCTTCCTATCGCCACACAATGCATTCGCAGTCCCATAGGGCTAAATATTCTGGACTCCAAATTACAATTCAAACCTCAATTGCAGAATTGGGATTCAGAATAGTAATAGCAAAACTGCAGGTGTGTCTTTTTGACTTGCTATGATCGTGTAGTTGTCACCACCATGCATCAGTCTTCTTGACTAGTTATGTATCACATAATTTAATCTTACTCAAAATATTGTAACTCAGGGATTGCAACTTGAAATATTACAGTTGGAAAAACTGGGAATCAGAAAATTAAGTGATCTGCCCAAGGTCATACAGTTTCTACAGAAAAAGATGTAAATAACATTTCATCTGATTTGATCTTATGAAAAGTCAGGCTTGTAGCATAGCTTAACCACTTGTTTACTGGATGATGTCAAACAAGCTTCTTAACTGCTTCTTTACTCAGCTTCTTTTCCATGTGAAATTAAAGATCATAATATCCTTCATAGGTTATTGTGGTATGAAATGAAATGACTCATAGGAAAACATTAGTACATTATAAGAACTCATACAAGGCAATATACTTTTATTATTATGGCAAACAATTATGAGAATGCTATAAAGGTTATTATGAGTCTGTGCCACATACTTGGTTCTATTATATCATATACCATTTCTTTTAAAAGAGCAGTGATTTTTAAAAAGCTATCTTACATGTAATTATGTAGTGGGCAAATAAGTGATGAGTTAACCATGCTTCTAGGTTTTTTTTTTCTTTGAAGTGTGTCCCTAGAAAATAGCTGAGTAGCTCATTGGAGCAATCAAAATTAAAAATGTATATGTGAGGCTTAAATACTCAAAAATAGCTCCCAGTGAAACACATCATGCTGCTTAAAATTTCAAAAGATGTAATTATCTTTTTTATCAGTAATCTCTGAATATTTTTTGGATTGTTGGTGGATATAAAATGGTTTTAAACTGTAGTTTCTACAAGGTTTTGTTAAAATTGAAATACAGAAAGTTATTTTCCTCTTTTATTATAATTTCTCCTCAAACTTCCTCCTGAAATATATATATTCTCTGAAAAATGAATTCATTCAGTCAAATTCAAAACTTAAATAGTGATAGGTAAATCGAAACTCAGCACTTACAAATGTTTGAAATAAAGTAATTTTGGAATATCCATCATACGCACCAAACCCCTGAATGACACCTTTGGCTCTCAGGGTCTTCCACTTCCCAGTGTCAAACTGTGGGGTTTCTCAACATCCGTAATCACAGGAGCAAATCTCTCATAAGAAATTGTATATGTATGTAAAATACCTTTTGCAACAGTGGCAATGTTATTAACACTTCTACAGCGGAGCCCAGCGCCTCCTTCTTTTCTTCCGCTCTTCCTCCTGAGCTACCAATGCCAGCGCATGTCCACATCATTCTTCTGCCTGGTCTCGTCTATAAAATTTGCATCATTTTTAGTTCTGTCCCTCAATATGCGTTGCCATCTTGTCTTTGGGATTTATTGCCCTTCCCCCATTCCCACTATTAACACCTTAGTTTAGCTCTCCATAACAATTCGGGCCAGCGTTCTGGTTCCTGTGGTCCATTTCCCCTCATCTTAGCGTGCTGGGGCCCCAGGCCTGATCAGGCTCATTATTGCTGCGAACATCTGGGTAGACAGGGATGGAGAGTCAGTCAGGTCCAACAGGCATCGCCAGAGAAAGCTAGCCGGTCTGAAATAGGGACAAGAAGTTTCAAGACACAAAACTGTAAGCTGGGTTGCATCCTGACAGTGACGGGGCTAAGCAGCACGGTGTGTGGGCTGGTGCCTTTAGTGACTGTTTCTTGCCACATGTGTTCAGTGGCCATGAGAGGCATGACAAGGGAACAAACATGTCCATTACTTTGTGCATTCGCTTAGAAAGTATGATTTGACTGTCCATTGTATTTCATGGTCAAGTGATATAGAATAATCAGGGGTATGGTGTACTTTAAATGGGGTGATCAGAGAAGGTTTTGGTGAGAAAATGACACTTTAAACTTACACTACACAGGCGAGAACGAGCATGGGAAGAACAGATTAGAGTGTGCTGCCAGATGTAACAGCCTCCTATTCTTTCTCCATCTCTTTCCTTGCCCATTAATAGAGAATTTGTCCCTAGAGTGATGATGATGATGATGATGATGATAGGATGATGAGGGCAGTGATATTGAAGATAACAGTAGGAGGTTAATGGTGACAGAATTGATATAGAAAAATTCCCACGAGGGCAGAGACCGTGTGTCTATTGTTCCCCGCTTTATCCTCAGCATCTATCACAGGCACAACATTGATATTCAATAAATGTTTGCTGAATGAACAGAAGCATGAATGAAAGATGATGGTAATAACTAGGAGAGGCTCAGTTCAATTGAGTTGATGATAGTGTATCACGTGCCTCAAAACAAGAGACTGTCAGATTTTGTCTGTGTCAATTGCCTTTAAGGAAATGAACCGTTCCACTGATATTGTATCTCAAACAATTAATTTTCACCTTATTCTGTTGAGTACTATCACCTAGTATTTAGCACATTGTTAATTATCACTTTGTATCCATTTGTAAAGTGTGAAAAGAGCCCGCTGCACACATCCGTCTCCTCCACTAATTGTGTTTCTCTAACTCAGAGCAGTGACAGGCAGGGGGAAAGAAACAGCATTTATGGTAACATCTAAACTGAGCTGATTACTACTGTCTTCTTCAAAAAATAAAATGCCAGTTATCCCTCTATGTGTGCTGAGAAAAGTTAAAAAGATATATAGAGTATTGAATGCTCCATTGAAAAATCCATAATAATGTATTAAAAAAAGAAAGCAAGATGTACTTGCAAAATAGACTTGATTATGCATGTCAAGAATTTGTCCCAACTGATTTATAGCTATACTTAAATTTATAATTTTAGTTTTAAATTTGGTTGGGTTTGTGTGCTAAGAACAAGGTACTTGAGATGATAGGGGAAAGTAATATGCCCTGATTTCTCACTGTATTCTCATTCATGATGTCTGTCTTTCCTGTGTGTATTGCTTAACACAATGACAAATCAACTGTGTGTATCTATACATCTATACCAATAGAATACTAATCTAGATGAAGAAAAATCACAACTTTGAAATCCACAATATATACATGGGTCAAATCCGAACTGTGCAACTCTCTGAGCGCCCTTGAGCAAATTATATAAATACTACGATTTTGTTTCAACATCTGCAATAATTACGAAGACTAAATTGCACCCGACATAGAGGAGGCGCACGTTGGATGCCAGCTGCCCAGCGCTTCCTACACGCAACACAGCATCATGTCAGACCAGTTGTCGAGCAGTGAGAGGCCCTGAGACTTAGGGCTTAACCACTCAGATAGGCTCTTCCCTGTATTGTCCTTTATACTTTTTGCATATACAACTCAGTGGTAGGTATTTTAGAAGATATACTAATGCATAAAATATGGGCCTTCATATTGGCTTATACTCTATTAATAAATATGATCCTGTACACCAATAATTATGAATCAGTGGTATATTTAAAGTAAAATTAAATTCTGAAAAACTAGCATTTATTTATTCTACCTTTATGTGATTATTTTATGCAGTAATGAAACTGTACCTAAATACCATTTTTATAGATTATAGCTATTATATAATGGTGTATGGATACAAATTTATTATATTTCCTAAAGAGTCACCTCTCCTCTCAATGTCTCCTAATGCCTCTCTCCCTTTCTAGTACTAGAAATATGTTATTTACCCACAAGTTAATATAGAATTATAGCTATTGAGAACAGATACAAGCCAAATTTTGTTTCTGTGAATATCAAGACCTTGTAAGGACCAGAGACTCTGAGATATGCCAACATACAATTTAACAAGTCCAGGGATAATCTGAAATGTTAACTTTCATACTGTAGGATTCTAACTATATAACATTCTGGAAAGGGCAGAAATGGAGATGGTAAAAAGATCAGTGGTTGCTAGGGGTTAGAGGGGGAAGAAGGGAAAGGATGAACAGGCAGAGCTAGGGAAGTTTCAGGACAGTGAAACCACTCTGTACAATACCACAGTGGTGGATCCATGGCACTGAGCATTTTTCCAGACTCATACAATGTACAACACCAAAAATGAGCCACAGTGTAAACCATGGACTTCGGGTGACTATGATGTGTCAAGATAGGTTCACCACTTTTAACTAATGTAGCACTGGTGGGGGGTGTTTATAATGAGGGAGCTGTGCATGGGGGCAGGGGTATGTGGGGGATTTTTGTACGGTCCTCATAAACAACAGATTTGCTAGAGTACATGATCCGTGACAGTTGATTTCTCACTCCACCAACTCGTCAGTGTTTCCAGAAGCTGGATAAGGACTTCAGAGTGAGGAAATGAGAGATGGGATGGTGACATGGCCTTTACTAGAGGTGGTTTCTAGAGCCAGAGAAGAGGGGCAAAGAGAATTGATAAAATCTCAGCTATGCTTGGGGATTTGAGAAGAAAGAAGACCTTCAGTTGCTTCCAGATGTGCCTTATAGAGCTCCCTTTCAGTCTTACTGAATGTTAAAAACAGCAGAGTGAAAATTGCTATGCGGGATATCTAGGCGGACAGGCCCGATATTCCCTTATAAAGATTGTGTGTGCAAATCAGCAGGTGGTTTTTGCTGTGTCCTAGAAGGGCACAAACCTGGCAGAGAGAGCCAGTAAACCCGGTGAGACGTCACTGGTACTGGAGAGAAGCTGCCATGACCGGGGTCTGGGAGGGGCGAGGTGGTCACAGTGAATGCCAGCAAAGGTGTGCGACATCCACCATCCACGTGATCCTCCTCTCTCGGAAAGAGCAGGCTTCTGTGCACTTTCCTGGGAGCTTGGAAAACATCTAGGGGAAGGGGCATGCGATTCCTGAATTGACCGGAATCACCACTGAGTCACTGATCGGGATAGGAGCTCAATAATAAAACCATCGCTTTTTTTTTTGACAAACAAAGTTGGTTATCTGATATCTCTTCTCACATCATAACTAAAAATCTAATGAAAACAATTTACAAATACAAAACAAAAATATATCATCTATGAACTTTTGGGTTTAGCTCCGGTATGCAAAAAGCTTGGAAGGTGACACTTTCATCCTAAAAACAAGAAAAAGCCGAGGAACCTGAAAAGCAACAAGTTTTCTTAATGTCATTGGAAAATTGAATTCGCAGGTCAGACTGCCTCCCCAAAGTGTGGAGAAGCTGGTGAACCCAGAGAGTCACAGTTGGAATTACCTGGAGCAGATGTTTCTGGAGCAATAAACTGGTAGAAAGAACTAAATAAGTTTAATGAATTGCTGGAGGCTGGGTGTGACCTAAAATAAGAATGAAAAAACCTTGGGGTTGGAACAATCACAGAGGCACCCCCACATTTTGGGGGGCTTTATTGCCAGGAACTGTACTGTGTCATCAAGGTGAAGATTTTAAGTCTTTACCTGAGATTTATCCAATGCGGGAAAGAGAAATGACCCAACTCCAGCCACCTCTAAGCCTCTGGTGTCTTGGAAAGAGAAATAAAAAGCTCAGGAACACCTGTGAATGCCATAGCCCAGGGACACGGGGCTACGGACAGATTAGGATTTAGTAATAAGATTGTAGACTGCCTCACCTCCTCTACACCGTACCGCTGTGCTAACAGAGCTCCGTGTAATCACAGGCTTAGAACCGAGAAACCTGCAAAATACAAGCAGACTCTTTCAGAGGAGTTAGCAAGAGAATACCAAAATTGAGAGAGGAAACAAGTAGAGAGACAATAGAAAAACTACTTGAAGCCTCCGGGATCTACAGCTACAACAAATATTTTTAAAGAGCGCACTCTTAGCCAGATTAAAATAATTCTTCACACTAATGACCTGTTTACCTTAGTTACCATTATTGATACATATCCATCTTTTAACAATAAAATTATAGTCATTTCAAAAAGCAAGAAAAAAACAACAAAAATACAGTCTGAATAGACAAATAAACATTAGATTCAAACTCAGAAATGGCACAGATGTTAGAATTATCACATAGGGAATTTTAAATAACTACGATTAATATGTTAAGGCCTCTAATGGAAAAGTAGACAGCATGCAAGAACAGATGGTTAATGGAAGCTTAGGGATGGAAACTGAAAAATAACCAAAGGAAAATGCTAGAAATTCAAGACACTATAACAGAAATGAAGAATTTCTGTAATAGGCTCATCAGTAGACTGGTCACAGCAAGAATAGAACCAGTAAATTTCAAGATAGGGCCATAGAAATGTTTCAGACTGAAATAAAAAGAGAAAATACAATTGGGAAAAAAATAACAACAAAGAAATAGACATCTGAGAACTCTGGTACAGTTTTAAAAAGTGCAATATACATATATTTGGAATACCAGAAAGAGAAAAGAGAATGGAACAGAAGAAATGCATGATTAAGAATTTCAAAAATGAATGTCATATTAAATCATATATTCATGAACTTCATAAAATACCAACCAGGATAAAAACAAACAAACAAACAAATCTATATCTAGGCATATCATAATCTAATTGTGGAAAACCAAAACCAAACACAAAAAAATCTTGAAGAAGCCAGAGAGGAGGCAAAATCTAAACTACCTATTGTGGAACAAGAATAAGAATAACAATGAACTTAGCAGAAACAATTTAAGAAAGAAGAGAATGAAGTAAAAATTTAAAGTATTAAAAAATCACCAAACTAAAATGAGTATCCGGTGAATGAATTTTCCCTCAAAGATAAAGGAAAAATTAAACCTTTCTCAGACAAACAAGACCTGAAGGAACTTGTCTCCAGCAGGGGACAATGACCTGCAAGGGATATTAAAAGAAGTTTTTCACAGAGGAAAAATAATGACCTAGGTCAGAAACCTAAGTCTATGTAAACAAAGGGAAAGCGTAAGACAACATAAGTGAAAGGATTTTATATTTGTATTAATTTAGCTAAAAGATAACCCTTACATCATGATTGAAAATAAAATATGTATGTATAAGTTAAACAAAACATGAAGAGGATCTATATGTGGAAAAACTACAAAACTCTTATAAGTATAATAAACCTAAATAAATGGAAAGATATTCATGATCATAGATTAGAACAGTCAATATGTTATGATGTCAGTTCTCTTGAATATGATCTATAGATTCAAAATATCCCCAAGCAAACTCTCAATGGACTGTTTAGTAGACATCAATGAGCTCATTCCAAAGTTTGTACCGAAAAGATGAGAGACCTCGAGTAGCCAACATAATGCTTAAGAAGAACAAATTGGAGGACTTGCATTATTTGACTTCAAGACTTACTATAAGGCTACACATTGGCTGAAGGGATAGAATGGGAAACCCAGAAGTAGGGCTGCAGAGACATAGTCAATGAATCTTTGACAAAGGAACAAAGGCAATTTGATAGAAAAATAATATTTTTCACTAAGTGGTGCTGGTCCAATTGGATGTACATGTGCAAAAGAATGAATCCCTTTCATTCTTTTGAAAAGAATGAACACAGGCATTACAAAAACTAACTCAACATGGGTTATAGATATAAATGTAAAACATGCAATTATAACATTTTTAGAGGAAAACAAGAGAATATCTAGATGACCTTGGATTTTTCCATAGTTTTTAGATATAACACCAAAAGCATGGTTTATGAAAAAAGTTATACTTTATTAAAATTAGCAACTATTGCTCAGTGAAAGATAATTTTTTAAAAAGTCATACAATGGAAGTTTTGTATTTGCAAAACACTTTTTGATAAAGTTTTTTCTTTTATTTCCAAACAGGTGAAGGGGGATGAAAAGGTGAAGCATTCATTAACTTTAGTTAATTGTAATGCATCTATACCTGTTCATTAATTGCAACAAATACATCATATAACACATTAATTATAGGGAAAACATTAGATGTGAATCATGCGAGAACTCCCTGAACAATCTTCATAATTTTTCTTCAAGTCTAAAACTACTCTGAATTAAAAATTTATTTAAAAACATAATCAGCCCTGGCCAGGTGACTCATTAGTTGGAGCATTGCCTCATACATCAAAAGGTCAAGGGTTCAATTCTGGGTCAGGGCACATACCGACCTTGGTTGTGGATTGGATCCTTGGTGGGGGCATGCACTGGAGGCAACTGATCAATGTTTCTTTCACATCGATGTTTCTCTCCCTCTCTCTCTTCCTCTCTCATGTTCTCTCTCTCTCCATCTCCCCACCCCCTTCCATTTTATGAGACTGTCCTAAAGTAAAAATTAAAAAAAAACATAATTAAGTTGTTACATCTATTATTTAATAGTAAAAATATGTTCCTGCAGTTTAGTTTTGTATTTTGATTGTATCTTTCCTCAATAAAACAATTGCAGAAATTATTCTTTATTTTCATTAATGTGTTGCATATGTATTAATAATTTAATGATTCATTTGCAAGTCAGAAAAATCAACCATTATGCTAAACTAAAACAGTGCGAACAAGCGAACTACTGTAATTAGATTTTCCTGTTGACTTTCTAAACTTGTTTCTTGAAGAGAAGTTTAAATTATAATTCATATTTGATGATTATTTAATCAATAAAAAGCATCATTTAATATGCATTTACTACACTTAATGCCAAATACCTTTTTATTGATACATATGTATATGTAGTGAATAGATCTCTTGCTTATTTATTTTATATATATCTGCATATATACACACACAATATAGGAATGAATTCATTATTTAAATGTATATACATGTAATTTAGAGTAATAAAATTATGACACAATATAAAGTATTTACACTGTAATATCAGCAATGTGTTAATATATTGAGAGGCAGAGAGAATATTTGCATGTATATTTATAAATATCTGCACCGCATAGGAATAAATTCATAATTTTAATATGTTATTAAGTTGAGAACATGGCAACATGGTTTACCAATTTACAGATTTGGGCAAAAAAATCTCAGTCAGTCTTTTTATTTTCATTGTACAGTTCTGAGTTAAAACAGCCCTCTATGTAATGCCATTGTTTGGTATGTAAACTGGAACGGCTTGTTTCAAGTCAATAGGATTATGAAATACTATTTTTAGAGCATCTGTAATGTGTCCATTACTTTATATATATTATCTTATTTCATCCTTTTAAAAATTTTCATTGAATTTATGGGGTTGACATTGGCTAATGAAATTATATAGGTTTCAAGTATACAATCTGATAACGTATCATCTGTATATTGCATTATGTATTTACCATCCCAAGTCGAGTCTCTTTCTGTCACCATTTATCCCCCCTGTACCCTCTGGGTTTTATTTTTACCATTTTCTAGATGAGGAAATAAAAACTGAGAGATGTCTAAGAATTGTTCAAGAACACATAGATAGTAGACATTGAAATCCAGGAGTTTCTGATGGCAAAGTCCACTCTGTAATATAATGCAGTGTCTTTTCAGTATCCTAAATGGGAAAAATAGTCTGGCAGCTCTCTTCAGCAGTATAGATTGAATTAGGCTGACTCCCCTCTGCATTGAACTGTTGGCTCTCGGTGCAGAGTTACTCAGAGATTAATGACTTGTTCTTAGCCAAGTGTCAGTATCGTCCCTTTCCCCCCAGCTCTCAGCCCGTTCCAAGTTCCTCTAGAAAAAAATGTTTTCCATTTTTTGTTTTCCCCTAAGGAGTAAAAAATGTTTTTGTTTGGCTACTTAGTGTGAAGATCAGATGTTTTGAAGATTGGGAGGTTCATACAGTACACATCCCAAAGGAAAATCAAGTCTTCAATGTGCGCTCCTTTAAAATTGTGTGCAGTATAGCTGGAAACAAATAACAGACACTTATATTTTAAGTAGTACTTTTCTAGTGGTATTTCTAATGATAAATGTAAATCAACATCCAGTAAAAATGAGTACAGTCACTAACCATCTTTCAGTTCTGCCATCGTTCCTCTCTGTTTCATATGAGTTCTTCACACGTCAGAAAAATACGTGTAAAATGTTGTAGTGAATTTATATACGTGTATATTTATTTATATATGAAATATATCCATCCCTAGACAAAGAAAAAAAACAGGTAGAGAGCAAGCAAGAGTGAGGAGACAGGGAAAGAGAAAAGAGGCATGCAAGGGGAGACTCTTATGTCTAGTATGTATAGATCCTTTTTATCTAGAACCTCTTATTGTTTTCTTCACAGTTTGTCATGAACGTTTTAGGAAAGATCATAATTTTTCTAGACCAAGTTCGTCTGACCCAAGAAACATTCTAAACATGTTACCTCCAATTTACCTATTTCTACCTCAATGCGTGGCCAAGTTAAAAGAATGTTAGTACTGACATTTTCCAAGTGCCTTCTCCATCGATCATCTTCATTTAGACAAAGGTTTTGATTTTGGATATATTTTAAAATTGCAATTTTTGTAATAGGATTGCTGAATTGAAAAGAGATCATTGTGTCCAATGTTTTCTTCTTTCCCTAAAGAGGTCACATCTTAAGCAGTATGTTCCTACTGGCTATCAAAACTAGAACTCTCACTCTGGTCCTCCATCAACAAAGTACATTGGCCTGGCAACTACAAAATAATAACCTGTGTATCTACTGAGGGTAAGCTGGTGTAGACAGGATGAGGAACAGCTTCACACTTTGACTGATGAGTGTCTACAGGTTAATGATGCAACTGTATTAAAAAGGTTGTTTTAAAAACACTGACCAAGATCTTAGACCTCAGTTTTGAAAACTGATAACAACTTATTATTCACATGGAGGTCATCAATCCCTAGACAAACTCTGAAAAACAATTTAACAAACTGCAATGCTTCCACATTAATTTACAATGGATGTAAAATGTGGCAGAATCACCAACTCCATGCTTGCATTTATTTTACAGCACACACATTGATCACTTACACTGTGCAAAGTGTAGAGGTAGACATTATGGGTAACAGACTTGAATACCACTCAGTCAAGTCACAGTATGGATTTTGGTGCTGCAGGGCAAAATAGGCAACATAGCTCAAAAGTTACATAGGTCAATGTGGGGAAGCCCTTGAATAGCAGAGTGATAAATTATGGCTTAATTTCTTTGGCAATTAGAAGATGTTGAAAGTTGTGGAGTAGGCAAATTATATGATTAGACTTACATGTCAGGAAAACTGATTTGGCAAATATGTTATAGTTCCAAATACTGTTTTTTTTTTTCCTGCCTAAGATTGATTTTTCTATAATCTCAGGAAAGTGGCCATTTTTCTTTAGAAAGTCACGCAGTCTCTCATGATAAAAGTGCTTCCATTCTACTAAAGGGAAAAAGAGGTAGTGGCCAGGATTGTTTGGATACGAATACCATTAGGATAAGAGGGAAACTCGGATGGTTTTGATTCTAAGTAATTAGTCCAGTAAAGAGCGACAGGGAAAAAAGGAAATGAGGGATAAAAAGGATGTCTCATTTTGATCTCGGGAGATGAGAAAATAGTCAGGTCTTCATATATTTAATGGTGTGCGATGGGAAAGTTCATTGAGAAAATCAGGAAGTTAAGCACCTCACCCTACCGAATAGTCGTGTGACCTTAAACGAGTGTCTATCTTCTCTATTTTTCTGATGTTTCACTGTGAAATGATGGAGTTAAACAAAATTATCTCTCTATTTAATCCAGCTCTAAGATCTATATTGTAAATGAAATAACCATTTTTATTTTATTATGGAAAATTCAATTTCTTGGATGATTACTCATTATTTGAGATCCTTATGTGAGCATAAAGTTCATTTCATACACTATTACAGAAACAGATTCTAATTAAACCTTAGAACGCAGAAACATAGCATTAAGTGTAATTTATGATAGCAACAACTTAGATTGATTGTTATGCAGTATAGTAATAAACATACTACTGTGTTGTTGCAGAGATAGACCACTATTTTAATACTGTGAGGATGGACTCACTCTTAAGTAAACCATCTTCATAATCTGGTCCTCACTGTAGAAATTGTATATCTCCTTTATATTCGAGACCAAGACTAGCCCTAGAACAATAAAAATATAATATCAGTCAAGTTTTTTGAAGCTGAATCAGTTTGACTCACAGTCATGTACAAAGCACCAAGAAAAGTTAGAAGAAAAAGTTAGAGCCTTACAATTTTAGTTATTATATGAAATAATGCTGGCTCTTTGCATTGATTATTTGCCCAGAGGCCAGACAATGTCTTAAATGTGCTTTTTTCCTTTTCCTTCTCTTTTTGCTCTGATACTGTTGCCACTGTCCCCCAGAATACCAGTGTATTCTTGGATCTGCAAAGCCTCAATCCTCCTGTAGTCCTCCCCACAGTGAGTGTCTTCAGGTCCCGTGACCACAGGTATCGAGAACCTTACGCCCGTGTGTCTTAGCTTCTCTCCTTCAGCGCACCACCCTAACTTCTTTGTGGAGTTTGAGTTGCTTGTTGTTGCTGTTTTCATTGCATGTTTATGTTGGTTTTGTTTAGTTTCTTCACAGGCATCCTTTAAGGTAAAATTCAAATTCATTGGACCGGTATACACTGCTCTTTGCTTTGCTTTGGAATGCCCTTTTTTCCCAATATGCTAACTCCTGAGAATAGAATATAGATAAGCCACAGCCATTACAGGTCCAGAAATTCTCAACACATCCACCTCTCACTCAGATTATAAATTAAGTCATCGGCACATTGCTTGAGTAAGGTAAAATGGAAGGAGTTTAGAAAAATTGCCCATTGACCAGCTTTTGATCACTTTTGGAAGATTTACTTTCATTCCAGACATGCTGATTTTTTTTCCCATTCTGAAATTAAGAAGCTTGCACAGATCTCTCTGGATTACTTTAAAGTTTTAATTTATAAAGATGGGTGGATGGATAGATAGCTAGATTTTCAAAATGATATTAGAGATATTTTTTCTTTTGTTTCCTTTTTACTGAGAGGTTCAAATAATCAAAAAGAAAACTGCTCTTTCTGCCATTGACTTCCTCCTTTCTATCGCAAATCTGCCCGTAACATTTTTATAAGAAGAAATTTTATATTGTGTGCAAAAGCGGCCAACTTGTAGGCAAGTGAAACTTGCTTCAAGTCATTGCTCCATTATGTACTGCGGGACCCTGGACACATGCCTCGAACTTCCTAAGCTTCGGTTTACAAATGCATTAAATGTAAATCACAGTATTACCTAATTTATGATTTATAATGAGAGTCAATGAGTTGTTGAATTTCACTCAGTATTAGATACATGAAAGTGTTCATTAAATATAAATATAATAATTAATCATACAATTAGTGGAAATATTCCTTCTAGTGTGTTTGCAAATGTCCATTCTGGGAGCATGAGGGTACTCATTAATATTACTGTTGCTTTATTTTTTTTTTAAATTTAAAGTTTTTCTTCAGTTACAGTTGAAATTGAATATTATATTAATTTTATGTATACACCATAGTGGTTAGAAATTTATATAACGTATTCAGTGATTCCCCCCAGTAAATCTAGTGTACCCTGATACCTTACATAGTAATTACAATATTATACGATATTATTGACTGTACTTTCTAGGCTGCACTTTACATCCCATAACTGCCAATTTGTACTTCTGAATGCTTTCACCTTTGTCACCTTGTCCCCAAACCTCCCCCTACCGATGTTTGAGTTCCTAGACTCCTGCACGAGTCTGTAGGTACATTAATTCATCCTCCAGAGAGAGTAGTTTGTTCTTTGAAGACATTTTCCTCAAATTTATCTCTCTCACTATCCCTAGCATAGACCCCAGCACACATCATATGTGTTTTGCTTAATACCTACTTATGACATCATTTAGTCCCTGCACTATGATTTTAAAAATACTACATTTTTCTTTCTCTTTTACACTTGACTTCCAGTGGTAAGCTTCGACAAATCCCATCACCTTGTACGTTAAAGTCTGGAGAGAGCAGTATGAATATCTCTCCCGGGATGGAACGCATGTGGCATGCCTGTATCTTGGTAGACTTACTAATAACAGCATTTCCTATAGTCTTGACAAAGCCTAAAATATTGTCAAGAATATTCCAGACAGCCATTACCAGTGTATGAAAGGGACTGAAACCTCCTTCACGATCTAGATCTCATTTTCTCATTATATTAATTTTAAAAGTGAGAACCAGCAAATTAAGTAGCTTTCCAATGAAAAATCAAAGCTTCTGGTGTCTCGGGCTTAGAATTATAAAATCACAGAATTGTGGGGGTTGAGATGTTGATGGGAAGAGAGTGGCATTTATCACTCGGGTCTTGTCAAGTTATGTCACATGTAATATGAATTCACCTTCACATTACTAACAAAAGCATGTTATTTATAGATGGGGGTACATGTAGGAAGCAGTAGTGCTGAGATTTGAGCCAAAATTCTCAAAATCCTTTCTCCTTTATAATTTTCTGCCTTCAACCATGCAACTGAACCCCATCATTTTACAAGTAAGTGTCTAATCCCATGTTCTGAGACTCGTGGCTTGTTCAAGGTTATGCAGGAAGCTAGTGGCAGAGTTGAGTGCATTTCTGAGTCAAGTAGTGTTTGTTTGCCAACCACAGCGGAGGTCTTCACCCTGATGCTTTCTTTCATAAAGGGGAACATATACATGATCTCCACGGAAAGTACTTACTTCAAATAAGAGGTGGGTTAAGTCAAGCTCTTGATACATTGTCATAAGAGTTTAGACTGGAGATCTCGTTATAGCGAGTTGGCAGAGAACACTCTAGTCACCTCACGCCTTTCGTACTTCTTTTGATGGCTCTGGAAATGTGCTACGTGAACAGTGACAGTTCATTCATTTTTAAAATGTTCTTGACCCAATTTGTCCAAAGTTGAATCTTTACTACAGTACATCTTAAAGAGAACAAGCCTTAGCAGGAGGATTCTCTTATCAGGCAAACTGAGAGCACCACACTGAATACACACACGCACACAGAGCCAAAGAGGTCTGTGTTTCCCTTCGGAAAACACTGTTTCAGGCAATTTTTATACTTTAAGTAGAGCTTCCTATGTTTAATTCATATACCACCAAAGGGACACACTCTAAGGATAACGAACATCAATATAGACCTCTTCTGCAAACCATTTAGCCTAGTAAACAGTAAATTACTTGGAGCTCTGGCAATTCCACCAGCGCACTTCCTAATGCAAACGCAGCGTAACTGAGGGCAGGTGAGACCACGGCACATCGGGTCATACATTTTTCTGTCATGTTTGCAGGGATGTCGAGTACTAAACGATGTAAACTGTGTCTAGAAAACCTTCCTGAAGCTTTTGTCCTTGTCTTATAATGTTTCGATGCCTGATCTCTAGCCAGTTCCCCACACCAGGAGGTACCAAATACAGCAGCGACACCAGTGGGCAATTTACCTGGTGGCAAATTATGAGGTTCTGGGGGCTGCCTCCTAACCACAAATTCTACTGTTTCTCCTTCTTCAGTTTACATATAAGGCAAATAAATGTACCTACCTAATCTTTATTTATTTGCCTCTACAGTCAGAATAATAATAATGCTTAAATGAAGTCTCAATTTCCAACTGAAAAAGATCGTATTTGTAAAGTAATTGATATAATGCCTTGCAATAATAAAAGCTCAGTAAATGATACCTACTCGTACTACACAAGACACCCTCTCTGATGCTCAAAACAACTCTAGGAGAGAGAAATTATTCTCCACATTTTATAGATTTTTGAAAAATGAGCCTCAAGGAGGTGCTGTAATTGACAAACTATTAAATGGTAAAATTAACTCTAGCCTGTTCTGTTCCAAAGCCGATGGCTTTCCACCCCACCAAGCATGACATTACTGTAACATTCAGGAAGTGGTCATAGGAGATAAATAAACCAGTTAGCAAGGCACCATTAGCAAGAACAGCTCAATTTCAGCCCTGCCAAAACTCTGACCATTGTGTTTGGCAGACACGCTTTAGTTTCCAGATGGATAATGTTGAGCCAAGCCACTAATCAGGTCAGTAGGTCAACCCAAAGGAAGTGATTTGCCGCTAATATACCCTGTCAGATCTATCAGAATGCGCCCATGCTCAAAAGCTGGTGTCTGCAGGGCTCTTCAAGGGGCAGCGGCAAAAGAGGAGAAGAGCCTGTCTTCAAAACACCCCATGCTGGGCTCTACCTTTCCATGCATCAGGGAACAGGACTGCAGGCATTGGCCCGATGGGAGTATTTTCACGGAACCTGGAGAGATGACGCCCTTCCCGGCAGGAACACTCTGAAGGCTAGGGGTTATCACCAGCTTCTGGGCAAACTGCACATCGGGGATTTACTCTCGAATAATGGAAAGCGTGTTCATTTTGGAAAGAGGTGTAGTGACAGAAGACAGCATGTGCTCGGGACACGGGCCCATCGGGTGCTTTCCTGGCTCTTGTTACTTGTGATTCTGGGCAGTTGCTTCACTCTCCTGGGTCTCAGGTGAATCCTGTGTAACACTGGAGTAATAACTCACTGCGCAGAGTTGCCGTGAGTAAGACAAAGAAAAAACATGTTTAAAGAAAATGTTTAATGAAGGAGACAGAGAAGAGAAATAGCATTATTCTCGTCTGTTCTGTGCCAGTAAGAAACCGAAAGAAAATAAGCAAATCAAAAAAAGGTAATGTAAAAAAAAAACACAGTAAAAAAGTTAAAACAACTAATAAAAACAAACCTTTGCCACAAGCATTTCCCCTACTTTCAACGGAGAGTGCGGAAGCTCATCGAGATTAAGCAGATGGAAGTCACACAACTATCAAATGGCAGCTTCAGAATTCAAACTAACACACACAGAGCAGAGTCCCAGCCTTTTCCTTTGCGTAATACACAATGAGCCCTTCTCGTTTCTTAATTTTTATGGCTCTTACCCACGTGCAGAAGGGTCAAGCGTGAAACACCAAATGTGCACAGCAGAAATTCTCCATTTATTTCTCTTCCTACCCTGTCCTCTGCAGGCCTCCCGGTTCTTGCCTCTCTTACTCTAAAACCCCATTGTCTCTTGGCTTTCTTGGTTAAAACGTTAACTTGTCTCTTGGTGATAATTGAGCTGCAGCTGGGTGGCACTTCCACACCTACCTGTGACCCACAGTATTTCCACATCTCTACTGGGGATCCTGACCTTATTGGGCCTAAGGAAGGGCAGCCTCAGGCTGCTGTGTGAACCACCTTTTGAATGTAGTAGATTTCTGTCCTTATTGGGCCTAGGGAAGGGCAGCCTCAGGCTGCTGTGTGAACCACCTTTTGAATGTAGTAGATTTCTGTCCTTATTGGGCCTAGGGAAGGGCAGCCTCAGGCTGCTGTGTGAACCACCTTTTGAATGTAGTAGATTTCTGTCCAAAACAAAGAATTAAGTCTTCATGCCTCATTGTTTATAGCACCCCCTTGAGGGCTATCATCTGTTTCGTTTGTTTGTTTCTTGTGTTCTGGAAGCCTTTTAAATCCTTGTCTGGTACTACGATTTCACTCAAAATGGAATCTAATGAACAAAATAAACTAATCGATGAAATAGAAACAGACTCATAGACAGGGAGCAGACTGACAGCTGTCAGAGGAGAGTGGGTGCTGCAGGGCTGGGTGAAAAGGTGAAAGATTAAGGAAAAAACCCTCATAGGTTTTATCACACGGGACAATAGTGTGGTAATTACCAGAGGGGAAGCAGGCAGGGAAGGCAGAAGACCCTATGGGGGGGATAAATGGTGATGGAAGGAGATTTGACTTGGGGCAGTGAACACACAGTACAATATACAGATGACGTATTACAGAGTTGTACACCTGAAACCTATATAATTTTATTAATCAATGTCACCCTAATAACTTCAATAAAAATAGTAAGAATTCTTGCCTGGGAACTGAGATAGCTGTATAAGCACTTTATCCTATTTTAGATTTCTATTTTTCTGTTAAAAGGATAGACTGTTTGTTACGGATTCGTAGCATTTGCAGGCCAGAGAGGACCAATGGGGGTACTGCATAGCCCAGTACTGCACAGTCCGCTTTTACCCTGCAGGAAGTCAACTTGCTACATCTCCATGTCAGATGAAAGGAGGAAGGGCGAGGAAAGAAAAAGGGCAGTAAACTAAGCTCATTAGCAGCATGCATCTCTGCAGAGGGGGCTAGAGCAAGAACCAATTATGGGCATGCATTTTCTTGGCTGGTCCAAACGTAGGCAATAAAGACTCACAGGTTCTACCTCTCCTTCGACAAACAAAAATATAGGAACTTCAGCGTCTGGGTTAATCTCGTATACGTATATTAACGGAATGAAAAATGGAAGCTAGAAATTCTTCTTTATAGATGAGTGGTCTTACTACCTAGGCATCCTCAGTAAACAGTCTCATGTGGGCCTTAATTAAAGCCCTCGTTCTGCAACTTTTCTAGTAATTGGATGTGCAGACTGTTGTTAAATGAGGGATACTCCTTGTTTTTCTGGACCTCGTTAGAATATTTCAAGTCCAAGCCAGGGACCACAAATTAATACTAAGAGGTTTAATTAGTTGCACCTATTATATATCATGTATATGAAATACTAGATTAAGCATAACAGAAATCATAAGCATAGCACTAACGATATGCCTGGCATACTCCTTAGTATATTATCTCCTTTAATCCTCACAAAATTGCAGGTAGTAGTAGGGCTACAACTGTTACAAGTTGTATAGAACTTACTATACACACACACACACACACACACACACACACACACACGGATACATGCCGTTAATCCTCACAATAACTCTAAGAGGTAGGCATTATTATTTTTATCACCATTATACAGATGAGGAAATAAAGGCTCAGAGGCACTAAATAATGGTTATTTGGGATGCGTTGATGAAATGCCTCCTCTTCTTTGATGTTATGTAAGCACAGGGGACATAGGATGCCTCTGAAAAGAGTGGTCCTCAGCCTCGTGAGGAACACAGATCATAAACATGCAGCTCCAAGAGTTATTGCTCATCAGCATGACGCCGCTATAATGGAGTGCTGTAGTGAGGGTATGTACGTGTACATGGGGGTATATACTAGAGAGGTGAAATCGGGTCTCTAGTAAAGGGAAACTTTCCTCCAGGCCACTGTGGGAGACTGGAGGAGCTTCCCAGGCAAAGGTGGAGGAAGGAGAATAAAAAACTGCACTGTTGGAACTGCCCTGTCCAGGACACAACATGAAAAGCGGCCAGTGTACATTCAGGTGTGCTGTAAGTCCAGCATACACGAACTTTTCTAAATTATGTTTGTTAATACTTCAATTTTTATATAGGTTGCATGTCAAAATGTTAATGTGTGGATATATTAGGTTAAGTAAAACATTAAAATTAACTTCCCCTGCTTAATTTACTTTCTTAGTGTGGCTACTAGAAACTTTATAACAACACATGGAACTTGCCTTGTGGCTCATACTCTGCATTTATCGGGGAGGCTGCTGTGGAGTTCCAGATCAGAGCAAACATCAGCCGCTGGAAGAACTCGGTGGATGGGAAGCAGGCCTTGGATGCAGTGGGGGGATAACTGTTGCAGTGTCACCAGAGATGAGGCAGGTTGAGGTCACACACCTGAGACTTGTGGTCTGACACTAGGGTGCTCTTTCTTCTTCAGTCAATCAACCGTCAGGGTTTCCCTCATCCCAAGAGCCCTAGAACACACAGATCCATGTTCCTTGAGTTTACATTCCCCACCATTGGCCTCTCACAATGAATGTCCCCGAAAATGGATACATGGGAACCACGATTCACCTCTGCCAATTCCTTCAGTTTCTTGAATGAGCAAGGTTTTTTGGCCAGGGTTGGGGCACTAGAAAAATAGTGTGTGCGTGTGTGTGTGTGTGTGTGTGTGTGTGTATGTGTGTGTGTGTTTACCGGTTTTACCTTTCTCCTCTCTTTTTTCATCCCTTCTTTGTGGTCTTTCCACCTTCCCCACCATATTTTTCTTCTAGTGGCAATTCTCAAACTCTGTTAAGACGATCCCTGGGGGTTTACTCTCATATCCTTGTACTAAATCCTACCACTTTCCAAAGGAGCTAATCCTATTCCAAAGAATGCGTATATTGTTCTGGAGCTTATTACATTCTTCTCTGTGTTTCAGCTGTATTGTTTTTCCCTCAGGGATAAACCAAGAAATTTACCAAACAGAAATGACATTAAATAAATGTTATAGTTATTATCCTAACTAAATATATAAGATGAGAGAGAAAAGGAAACAGTGGGAAAATATTAGAAATACAATAAACATTTTGTAATGTGTAGGATATTGATTTTATGTTCCTTGCTAGCAAAATCTTTTTTTTTAAAAAGTATGTATATTTGTGTATGTGTGTGCTTGTTTGTGACCTCAAGTTGAGGTGTCAAAGTAGACAGGGGTGCTTTTTCTGCCTCATTTAGCAGTAAGTCAAATGTGTTTTCTGGATTTGAATGGGAATTTGTATGGGTGTCTTCCTCTCTGTATGCATGAGACCTTCAGCGATCTGTGTCATTTTTACTGATCAGTGTCCACCATTCTGACTAAAGCCTACTTCCAAATTAACTTCCTTCAAACATTTATCTAGCTCATCTTAGAATGTATTTGCTTTGAATTTTCATAAAATATATTGTGGAGTTTCCTCTGGCTTTTTTACCAGAGGTGTTTGGTTGCTCCTTTGTTATCTACCCATCCATCTACCTACCTATCTTCTTACTGCTTTTTCGTTCTTTCTCTTCAGCCACCCTCTCTCTCCTGGTAGTTTTTTGCATATCTAACAAAAATTTAATGGCCATTATTCTACCACATTCCCTGCACATGTCCCAAGGCTGCCAATTTAATTTACCTAGAAAGATGCTATGTAAATATACTGGTTGCCACAGCTGCGTTGTGGAAGTATGGATGTGGTTTGGGATGAAAAAGAGCAGAATTCATGAAAGAGTTACTATTTCAGACTATTTTTGATAAATAAGCAAGCATTTGCTGTTGAAGTGATGGAAAGAAATCCGAGATAGAGAAATTGGAACAGAGCAAAATTTTAGCATAGTAAAAAATAGTTATGTCCTGTGACATAGAAGTGGTGCAGTGGAAGTGGAACATAGGATATAAGGGTATCAGCATTTTGGAAATGACAGGGCTTCCATTAATGTCATATTAAATAATTTGGGCTCTGTCCTATAGACATAGACAGATATAATAATATTTTATATAGTAACATAGTGGTATGCAATTAGCTTTCTGTTTGAGAAAGAGTCTCCTTATAGATGCTCCCTGTGTGTGCTACCTTGTTGCTTACATCTAAAACTTCTGAAAGAATGAAACCTCCTATTGTGAATTGCTTCATTTCCCTAGGAACCTAGTGTAATCCTCAGGAGATAATAGAAACTTATTCATCTCTATCTAAAATACATGAATAGTATGAGAGCATGTTTGTTTAATAAGAATGTGTCCTTTGGCACCACAGTAACCCACAGTAATAACCTGGTTCCACTTTTTCATAACTGTGTATCATTTTGAGCCTTAGTCTCCTCATCTGTCAAAATGAGAATGTAAACACCAGGCTCCAGTGTTACTGGGAGAAATTTGCTGGGTGCACAGAAACCCCTCGGTTTAGTGTTTCTACATTGGTTTTCATGGATTCTTAAATTATCTCTTTCTCTGAGTCTGTCTTCAAAATGAACTCAGTGAAATGCTGTTAGATTTAGATTGCCATCAAAGCCAAAGAACCAACTACCACAGAACAGAATTTACTTTGACCTTCATTAGTATTTTCCTTCCTAGCCGTAGAAGAAGAAGGAAAGATTTTAGGACATTCACTTTGAATTCCTAACAACGCCTGATAAGAGTTCCGAGCAAGAATCAGAGCCTCACTGCACATTAGGTTTTATGCAGAATCTAACTGACCCTGAACAAAAATTCAAATTCTGTTCCGCACAGATGGTGGAAAGCAATATTCCCGTGCTGCCAAAGATATGTGCGCACAGAGACCAGAAGTAGATGCCTTATTAAAACTGTTCTTTTAGCATCACCTTTGATGAGGGCTTCAAGACCTTCCAATATCAATGATACAGCTTTCAATGACTTATCACGGAATGGAAAGTGAAGGTAGGATGCTGAAGCTTTGACAAGATGTATTCCCAAAGGGGAATGAGATTTCAAATTGGACTACTGCACGGAGACAAGAAAACCCAAAACTGAAACTGCTAACAAACTTTGTAATCTGAGCTGGGGAGATAAAAGTGAGGAGTCTCCTGAGCAGTGAAAGCCCGGCCCGTTTCCACCCATCCTCAGGTCTTCCTTGGGAAAGTGCAGTTACTCCGGGGGAACTCCAGCTCGAAATTTCTACCCCACACAGCTCTGGCTGAATCCAGATTTACTGACTCCTGGGGGCTCCTTTGTCTCGTCTGCTAGTCCAAGTGATGCTTTCTCAACACTCTCATTGGCTGAATTATTGCCAATGATATGTTAACTTTTTTTGTTTTTATGTTTTGTTTTGTTTTAAATGCGCTCACTGTGCTTGTGGGCCAGGTGGCAATGAATACTGCTGCTGTTAATTTAAATAAATAAAAAGAAGAGGGCAGGCAGACTTCCGAATGTTCTGTATGAAGCGAAGCACAGCATGCTCCCCCTCACTTTTCTTTCTTGACTCATTCTTTAAAATGTTCAACTTCCATGGAAAATTCAATCAGCACATCTCTGATTTATTTGTACTTAACACGTAAGAATGTTTTAAGTGCTAGTTGATGTCAAAGATACATTATGAAGATGTGTGCTGGTAATTTCCAGCCTTTGGCTTTGGAAAGTGAAAAGTTGCACTTAATGTTTAATGCAAAGGTCTGAAAAGGTTGATTTCGATGCTGCACTTGAACTCCACAAATGATAATTACCTCCAATCTCAGGAAATTGCATTTCTCCATGGACATTGTTAATGCAGTTTTCTAAGGTCTAACAATATCTGCACTCACACTCCTCCTTTGTCATAAAAGTAAGAGGGTAACAAGGGGGTGTTTGAAAAGGATGAAATGTTGAAATGACAGAACTGACTCTGGGCATAAAAATAATTTTTGAAAAAAGTATCTGTTTTACATTGGGTGGTTTTATAATTTGTTGCAGTTGATATTTATACATGTCCATGAATTCAGAACCTGTGCACATGAAGGGTTGGGTGGACAAGAACAGAGAGAGGCCAGAAAGTTTTGTCTTAGAGCTCAATATTAGAGTCAGTTAATCGACCTGTGTTAGTCAAGACAGGATCGGTGATGCCCAAATAACAAAGAACTCCAAAATCTCAGTTCCTAGCCTTAGTTGGGTGGGTCAAAAAAAGGCTTCCATTTGTTATGGCAATTCAGGGATCCAGAGGAAAGATGCTTTGTCTCAATGTGATTCTATACTCCCCACAGTGCTATAAAGGCAATCTGATGAATTGTGGCTTCCCTATGTTATCCAGAAGTGACATATCACTCCATCTCTCATGTCTTTGACCAAAGCAAGTCACATGCGCACACCCAGTTGCAAAGGAAATGGGGAACTTAATTCACCTTTCCACTAGACTGCTAAGAGCCTAAAATACTTGGTAAATTCTACCTCTATCTGCTGCTGTAACCAAAGGAACCAGTAAGACAAGACCAAAAAAGAATATACCACCAAAAATTCTCAGCAACCACCTAAAGTCAAAATCCAGGAAGATACATCAAAAAGAGCAGGGTCGAAGCCATCGGAGTGAAGAGGGGGCAAAAATAGGGTAGAATTGCAAAAAAGTGGAAGTGAATCTGGGTGATTATCTTGCACAAAGAGGGGTCTCTTTTTTCTCTAAAATATTTCTGACTCATTGTACATAGATTAGTCTGCCTTACTCAAAGGTACAAGGTCGAAGCTAGTAACGGATTTGAGAGACTTTGCATCACCTTTGCAACTTTTCTAGTATTTGACAGTTGAACTTGTGTCATTCAGTCAATAGATGTAATTTGATTCACTACAGAATTCTTTGCCCACTTAAAAAAAAAGCAACTTTTTCTTTTTAACCTGTAAGAGGTTAAAGAATGCAGTTGCTAAAACTTGGCTACAGAAATGATGAACGTGAGCCCCTTTTTCATTTGAATGAAGTGTTCTAATAATAACCCTAGATTTTTCCAAATGTAAATTCCTTGTCTTTTCCGCTTTGAAGAGTCTTCTGTATCTAGACCAGGGGTGTCAAACTTATTTTCACCAGGGGCCACATCAGCCTCAAGGTTGCCTTCAGAGGGCCTAACGTAATTTTAGGAGGGTATAAATGTAACTACTCCTTAGCAGTTAAGCAAGAGCTCGGCACTTGCCACCAGGTAGAAACAAGGTACCGGGTCAGATAAAACAAGGCTGGGGGGCGGGGGGAGTCAGATTTGGCCAGCGGGCCTTGTGTTTGCCACCTGTGCCCTAGACCCTTCACTCTTCTTTCCAACTTTGAAACCCATTTGAGTTAAATTCTAAGCTACCGTGGAAAGGTCCCAGGCTCCAAAGTCAAAAGACAGGAAATTAGGTAGCAACTCTACCAGTGGTAACTGTGAGCTATCCTAGCTCTCTCCTTAGTTTTATCAGGTACACAATGTGGATAATGTTAAATATTTTAAATGGTTTTATAAATATAAAATAATCTTAAAATATGGCTCAGTGTCCCCTGAGACACCTCTTTCCCATCAGTTAAATTAGGATGATGTAGAAATGCCAGTCTTATCGTATTGGTATAAATTTAAAGGAGCTACTCTACTAAAATTTATGCCTGACAGATAAGTGATCAGAGCATGTGACTCAGTTAAACATGCAGAAGTGTGGTATAAGCTATCATGTGATGCACATGTTAGTTACAACATCATTGTGATTGTCACATTTTATTGTTGAAACATCATAGAAGCATCTCAGGCTTCATAGATTTGTGGTAGTTATTCAAATTAATGTGCTCGAATAGTAATAGTTTTATAAGTGATACACTAAGTACTGAAGAACAAGGGAACTTGTAAGTATAGGTGGTTTTCAGTGTATTTGGGAAGTGAAAATATTTTTGTTTCCCCCCAAATGACCCACATAAAACCCAGTCTTAAAAGACCAAGTGCGAAATTGTATGTGGGAGGCTGGCTTTAGAGGAACGTACTAGTGTCTCCTGTTTCGAACAGTTGTTCACTCGCCGCGCTGCGCTCCTGTATCATGTGCCCTGTTCTTCTTTGTTGTCCTGGATTACTCATGTGTTTGTTAATATAAACCGTGCTTTTTAAAGTCAGATGAGTTAATACATCGGAGAAATTGTGGAACTATTTTAATATCACATCAAAGACTAATCTTAAAACAGAAATCTGAAAGACACACTGAACCGATTCTCTGTCTCCTGGTCTACCTCAGTTATTGAAGAAACCTAACATTCTATACTTTTTTCAAATATGAATAATCTATTATGTTTAAAAGAAATCACATTTTAATTTTAAATGCTTCAGATATTATGCTCAAAACTAGGGACGTGGGGCCAGATAAGTATTCTAGCCCAGGAAAGCTTACATAATTCAGTGGGGGGGGGGTGCGGGGGAGAGGCAAGCATAGGACTAAGTTTACGAGAAGCCAGAGCGATGTGCATTGCAAATGGTGTTTGAAGCAAATCGCCCTGAGTGCAGGGTGGGGAGGGTGATTAATTCAGGAGGAGGGAATCACAAAAGGCTCGCAAATGCATTCCATCATCATTTGTGTGGTGTGGACCAGGGAGCACGGGATCATTTAGGTGCTTTATTTTTGACTTCCAGCTGGGCTCTAATTAATTTCCAAGGGACTCTCTCTTTGGATCAGCTCTTCCCTTCAAAAAGCAACCCCACCGTTCCCACCTCCCAACCTGTTAATTGTTCATGCATTGATTGCTGAGAAAGCTTCTGACCAAATGATGAGTAGTTACTCATTTCCCTGCATTTCCTGGGCACTGGGTGTTTCAGTTGATATTTTCTGCACATCAGAGATTTAAACCAAAGCATAGACCATATTTTTAAAAGGTGGCATTTTATTTTTTTATTCCACTTCTCTGGGTAGCATTTGTTCATCTGTTTCATTAATGGTTGGACAAAAGTTTTAATGATATAATTAAATTAATGTGTCATTCATCAGAAAAAAATGAAAACATAAATACAAATATATGCAAACACAATATCTTGTGCTATTAGGAATGTAGGGGAGGTAGACATGCAAATAAGTAAATAAGTAACTAATTAACCTGTAACAAACTAAAATATGAATTGAGCTCAGATAAAAAGTGACAAGCTAGAATCAAGTTCAGTCAGAATTTTTTTCCTACACCAGACATTGGGAACACTGTAAGGCTTATTGAATATTAGAGTTTGTAAATAAGCGATGTTTATTCAGAGCCTGTTGTTTAAATAATAGCTTTCATACCTGTATTCTTATAATTTGCAACTGCTGGAAAAGCATTTCAACTCCGTGAATCTTCAGAGACAATCTAAATTTATATGGTTGTGAATATACCAGTCTATCTGAGGGTACAGACTTTCCCATTCTCTTCCTGGTTAGCTGCCCCCTCCTGTCTTCTTGCCCCTGGCATCTAGACGTCCCTTTGCCTGGATTTTTCTCCTTTTCCTCCTACTCCTGCTTTCTTACCTTCATTTAGGGCCCAGGCTTGTAGTGGTACTTTGTACATGAACTAGGAATCCCATTTCATTCTCCTGGTGCTTTGAGTGGAGTTAGTGTGACCTTCAGCATGGAGCACCTAACACACCCTCCTTCACTCCAAATACAGCATAAGTTAAATTAATTACTATGCTTAGATGATATTTTTCCACCCAAGGGTGAAGATGGAGGGATTCCAAGGGACAGAGATAGAGAACTCTGTCCATCCTGTCACATTTGCATGCCTTCTCCAGTCTATTAGACAGCCGTGAAAATTATGTTTTCAGCAATTTCAATACCATGAGAACAAGACTATGTCATAATATTCAATTTAAATAGCAGGATACAAAGTTGGGTACAAAGTAGAATACAAACATTCTAGAAGCACTAGTCAAAAAAAAAGGAAGAAAAGACCCTGGAGTAACATACAAGTTTATATCAGTAGAGGTTCATTATTATGATACTATGGTAAAAACTGTGGGTCCCTTTTTGTCTCTCTCTTTCTCTCTCACACACTCATATATTACTCACAGTGCCTATATAAGCAATAGCATTATTAAAGAAACACAATCCATTAACAATATACATTCTTAATTTTATAGGCAAATGCATACACTGATGAATGTTGCATTAGGACATTCACTCTTCCTCTCTGGTCTCATCGAAAGTACATGTGGCGATACTACTTGTTTAAATGTTTTTTAGTTATTTTAATGCACATAAAACATGCACACTACTCCATTTTTTCTAAGCAGCAATTACAGAAGAAAGTCACTTGAATTGTATAAATTGCATAAAAATAAATTGCTGAGAAGGTCAAAACATTACCCAGGTATTATCAATACCATGCTGATTAGTTAGTTCTACTTTTAGGAGTAAAATCAGTAAGTCAACCTGGAAGGGAAGGAGGAGGATGATTTCAAAAGTGATTTAAACTATGATTCAGGTGGTAAAAGACAAGGTTTCCTTTTATTTTTTTTTTTCTTAAATTCTTCTTTCAGTGGCATACAACTCCCGACGAAAAAGGCTTAAAAACCTTTTTTTATAAAGGTAAAGGGAAAAAAATCCTGTTCAGAACTGTGCTCTCCAAGTTTTCATTACTCAGCGCTTCCTTTTTTTCTTCCCTTGATGCTGCGTGTTTAGAACAATTGAATTATGACTTTAACTTCCAGTCAGATGCTGTTGAGATGCGGAAGATAAATGGATCAACCACGGTAAACTAAAGGCTCGTAATTCGGTTATCTGAAGTACATCTTGCAAAAGCAGTTTGTACAAGTGATGAAAAATTGGGGAAAGCTGACAGGAATGCTCCTTCTTCCATCTTGTTTTGGTTAGTGGAGGCAATTTTACCTGGTAAATGTTTTGCGTTCTTTGAATTTATTGCCTTTTGAGCCAAATGTAGAAACTGTCTGGGTTTCCAACTTTGATGGTTTATCATCTATATAAAAATGCATGTTTCTTTTTTTTTAAATGAAGAATGTTTTTGTGCTGTAGGCTAGCATTTCTGACTGAGAATTGTAAAGGGAACTCTGAGTTCTCCCTAGCATATGTCATTCACCCCCCAAAAGCCTACATTTAGCAACTCCTATGTTAAATATATTTTGTACACAGGGTGTATATGATATGTTCCATGGATGTATTATTAAATAAAAATCAACTTTAACATCTTTTGTGTTCAATTTTGTGTCATAATGCTAAGCAGAGGACCCACCTAGTACATAAGTCTCAACATGTAACCAGTACCCTGCAAATGTTTGAGAATTAACTACTCAACAAATGGCTAAGTTTCAACTGTGAACCAGACACTGTGATTGACATATAAGAAAAAAATAAAAACAAAACAGAAAACACAAATAATTAGCTTTCGTTGAGTTGTTCATGTGTGCTGAGAATTATGTTGGGTAGCTCATCTTCACTTTCTTACTTCATTCCCAAAATAAGATGAAATGGTTGGGGGCATCATCTTCTTTTTACATTTTGCACACAATGATGCACATAGAGGCAGGTTAGGTAATTTCTCTAATCTCAGAGTATAAAACCCTACACAGCGCTGGCTTTGCGCGCATCTCATTGAATCCGTACAGTGAAGGCACAGATGTTATCTTCAGATGACAAAGCCGAACTCACAGAATCAAAGGGCACTGAATATGATTTTTGTAATGAAAGGAGATAGAGAAAAAATATTGAATCTAGTACGGAATGCCTCCGAGTTCAATGCTCTTGTCTTGAGAGGTAGGTTCTTTGGAGATTTTAAGGGACCTTTAGAGATTGAAGCCTTGCTCAAGGAGTTTAGAGCTGTGAAGAGGTAAGACACACAGAAATGGCACAGAAGCAGGAAGTGACAAAGGCAATGAAAATAGTGCGGACAGATACCAGCCTCCAATGGGAATTTAAGGAAGGAGGTAGAATCCTGAGCAGCCTGGCCGAGGAAGAGGCTTTCCAAATTTCACTGAAGTACAGGTGGATCTGAGCATGTGAGGAATGAGTAGTGATGAGCCATGGACCTAACAGTTTGGGCTGAGCATATGCTTTGCAAAGGAGAGAGGGGGAATGCTACACAGTGCGATGGACTTCAGTCATACAGTCTCCCAGAAAGGTTAAGTTTTCCAAAAATGTAGCTCAGGGAGATCTTAATACATGATGAACAACAAACCAACTTCCTTCAAGTCACTTCTGGCAATAATTAACCCAAGAAAGAAACTGACAAGGCAACTATTCATGGAACATCTACTCTGTGGAGGGTCCTGGGATGGGAATGGGGTCCAAAGTAGATGGGGAGGTACAGCCAAAAAGTCAGACCTGGAAGGGGGCAAGTGAGACTGTGACCAGTTGGAGAGGGAACCTCAGGCCTGAATGGAATAAAAAAGAAAGCTAAGTGGCCCATGCAAAAATCGAATTTACAACTGGCCTCATTAGTGCCATATTCTAACTAATTGGGCCGTATGTTAATGCACTGGGCAGGCAACAGTGTCAGAAGTGTCGGAAGATAAATGGGAAACGCTCCGTCCTCCAGCCTTGTGAACGTACAGACCGCCAGATGGTGGCCCGTTGTGAATGGAGTGGGTCATTATGGGGGTGCGTTTGAAGTATCGATAAATGTGGGATTCATATAAATGGGAGTTCGTCCACAGATGCCTTCTCTAAACGGGGGTGGAGAAGACAGTGGTGAGCTTGGAATGCTGGATCGAGAACTAGGAAACCGAAGATTCAATGCTGCTGAGCACATTTATACCCCCGCTTCCCTTTCTTCGGAGTTCGAGTCTCCCAGAAGGCCATGAGCTTGCCTCCTTTTTAACCTTCATTTATCAACTTATCTTTCCCTTAGTGACAGGCTTGAACTTAACCTTCCTTATATTCACAATCTCCTTACTTTGCTCATTTCCTCCAATAGTGAACATTTAGTTAATCTATTTACTTGTTTACTATTTTGTTCACCCACATTAAAATCTGATCTCTCTGAAGGTAGGGATTGTTTTAATCTTGTTCACCAGTGTATCCCCAACATCTGCAAGAATGCCTGGCAAATAGTAAATGCTCACTAAAGGTTACTAAATGATGAAATTGTGCTTTGCCTCCCCTGTCTGACTTAAGACAAAACATTTGGTCTGAGGTTTCACTGCTGTTGTTTTGATGAGGATAAAAATGGCAATGCTGTATGCTGTTCTAAAGATCAGAATTGTCAAATAACCTAAAGGCCCTTCACAACGTGTGCGGGATAACAGAACGTAAGGTTGCCACTATCATCAGCAAAAGGGAACAGTCACGGGAGAATACACCCTGGGGATGCAAAGGAGATAGCTGTCGTCTGGGGGTGAATTAGTAGGAGATTGTGCGTCATCAGCCAGTTCTTTCCCAGTCTGTGCTTCAGTTTCTAGAACTGAACACTGTGGCTCTGCAACACTATGACTTGCTGACTCTCCAGTGACCTGACTCCATGAATGTGTACCTGAGGGGTGGGTCTGGGACGGCCATCAGCGCCTCTGTTTAAGAAAATGACATTTGCCTATTTTCCACTTCTCAGGCCATATTTAAGATGCCGGCACAGAAAAGGGGTGTGTGTGTGTGTGTGTGTGTGTGTGTGTGTGTGTGTGTGTGTATCTTCAGACTCATATTCTTAGTCTTCCAGAACTATCACGTGGTCAGAGTTCAAAAATAGAATGTTTCATGGACAAAGCCAAAGGGAGGAAGGATTGAGAGTGGGAGGTAGGAAAATGGAGATAACTGTACTTGAACAACAATAAAAAATAAAAATAAAATAAAATGTTAAAAACTGAGTAGGGCCAGCACAGGGCAAGCCCTACGAATTAACAAGTAATTTTGCCATCCTGGGGGCATACAAATGAGAAAAAAATTATAAGAAATTAACTGTTTGCAGTGATAGTGCCTATTGCCTCTCCTAAAATAGCTTTATTGTGAAATAATAAAGATTAAATTGTGCAGCATAGGAAAGGATGGGGATAATGCATGAACAAAAATGTGTTTATGTCTCTTATATATAGAAAGCTTGATGATGCATCTAAGGAGGGAGAAGCAGCCACTGGAGTCTGAGAAGGAACACATCTTAGTCAAAATAAAAGGGAAATTACCCAGAGATTGCCTTTCTCAATAACATATAAGAGACACCAAATCCCAGGCAGGGAAAATGTGAGAAAGCATTCATGGGGAAATAGGGTGTATAAAATTCAAGGAACAAATGGAGAAAAAAGGAGAAAGAAGTAAACCAGATATCCTTGAGAGCAGATACTCTGCAATAAAATTTATATTTTATCCTCAGGAATCCTTGCACTGGAGTTATCATTTGTAGGAGTTTACAGAAGAATAAACTGAAGCTTGCAGAGTTTTGCTGGCTTGCCCAAGGCCACGCTGCTAATATGTGACACAGCCACTTTTGAATCTTAGAGAGATATAAGAAGCACTTATGTAAAAATAGGGTTTATTTACATTACTATCTCTTTGAAGACTTGTAGCACAAAATCTTGTGTAAAAGATTCAGTTTGTTCACAGTGCAACAAACTGAGCCTAATATCCATAATTTTTATGGTACTGCAGTAAATTTGAAAAGTCAACTTTGAAAGGACATTGCAAAAATTTACCATGGCTGCTCCACGTGATGGGTTGTTTGGCAGGGCAGGCTCAAGAAAGATCCTCCTTCTACAGTGAGTATCCTGAAATGAAATGGTGCAAGTTCATCTCTATGTGTCTTGGTTTGTATCTTAAAAGTTGATTTAAAACAAAAATATGTAACATAGGCACACTCAACTTGCTCTTTTGATAATAGCAGATTAACTTTGAAAAAAATTACAAGTCTAATAACAATGATAAAAATTTTAAGTAAAAGGATGGACAAGAGTGGAAGTAAGCTCGTAACGATATCATTAGTATTTTTATACCTTACATTGAATAATGTCTTCGTTTGCTTCATATTGCTACAGAGACTCATGCAGCATTGTTTGCAGCATTTGTTTAATAACCATGAGCTTATTCTATTTCTGAGGCAGGCACTGTGCTAATGGCACGGGCTGAAAGATGCATATGAATGTCTTTGTCCTCATGCACTTCATAGTCGAGTGAGTAACACGGAGTGAAATAATACTTTCAATGCAGATACTGAAAACCACAGTGAGTCTGGACAAAGGACAGCTGCTGTAGACAGGTGGCTTCAGAGAAGATACTCCATGAAAAGTTTTTCATGGGTTGCAGTGAGCAGGCAAGGAGATAATGCAGATGCCACAGCCTTTGCCAGCGCAAGGTGGGGCGGGCCATAGACAGAGAGATAAGGATATCGTTGGCTGAAGCTTAGCCCATCTGTCCGAGAGATAGAAGACCCAAGATGGGCTGCCCAGCTACCATCACCAAAGGACCACGGAGGCCACGATGCCGCAAATGCCATGCCACCGAATTGGAACCATCATGTCACCTGTACTCAGACCCCACAAAGTCACTTTCTCTTAGAATGAGCCTGCATAATCCAAAGCTCGGTCAAGGTCCCAGGGGAAACAGGCAGAGGTAAATGTAATACAGAATTGAGTATTTCACTCAGAAGAAAATGGCATGACAGAGATAAGCAGTGTGTGTTTGAACAGAAAGCATTAGCAATGATTATATATCAGGCTGAATTTTTAGGCTTATACGACAGCAGATAGAGATAAGTGGGATTTTTATCGCCTATGACATGACATGTTCAAATAATAAACACTGCCTTTTCGCAGTGTTTAATGTCTTTCAGTACTTGCAGTCCTGGTATCAGTGGTTTGCAGGAAGCACTTGCTTAGGAATGTTCTAGAGTTCAGGGAGTCACTTTCTGTCTACAGACTAGAAAAATATCATAGGGTTCTGGGATCTTCCTCTCAACAAGTGTGTGGGTATGTTCCCAGTAACCGTGCCGTAGATGTCAAAAGAAACCGCGATCAGCAAGCACTTCCTCAGCCCTCCAGTTCTTCTTTCTTCTGTCCTTCCTTCATTTCTCCTCCCCTCCCTCTCTCTGTTCCTCCTGACTTTCCTTCCTTCAATAACCTTTTTTTGAGAACCTGCCCTATGACTAACATGGTTGGTAGGAATGGCAAACACAGTCTCTGCCCTCCATGAGTTTACATCCTGGGGGAGGTACGATGGAGGACAAGAGCTACATAGTAAACATGTGATTCATCAAACGAAGATACAGAAGCATTAAGCATCCACGCAATCTACTTTATTGCCATTTCCAGTGGACAGAGACCAACTCGGTCTGGTTTGTTCCAGACTTTTCTACTTTTTGCACCGAAGGCCCCATGTCCCAGTAGTGCCCCAGTCCCAGATAAACCTGGGCAGCTGGCCACTCTACAAGTCCCCCAAGCATGTTGCAATGTGAATATTGAGCATCACCTGTGACTGAAGTGGGAGACTTTGAAAGTGTGTCCACAGCTGAAGCCTAAACTGCATTTACTCAAGGATACTCTTCTCTCCAAGCTGCAAGTGGGGAAGGTTTGTCAGGTGTTTATTTATGGGCGATATCAGAAAGCCTGTGAGAAAGAACTTGTCCAGAGGTAAAAATAATATTTAGTCATAACTTTATGTTTAACGGTAGTGGAGCAAGGGTGGATGGAAGCGATGGAGGTCTGCAGAGGCTGGGCTGCCGTTTTAACTCTGTACTTCCGGGAAAGCACACCTCTGTGATGCCTTAGGGGGGCATCAGTGAGACCAGCTCTGGGGACAGAGGGTTTGTTCGGTGGCGGAGAGAAGGAGGAAGTTGCAGTTCAGTTACTGAGAGCCCTTGGACAAAGGGGCGGGGCAAAATATGCATCTTGTGATCTTAGTGCTGCTCTGCTGACATCTTTAAGGACCTGTTGATTAGAATAATGTAGTCAGTAGTTATTTGGAAATTTACTTATTTGGCAACTTTTAATGACTGATAAAAAATGATTTACTTTTTTTTTGGTGTGTGTGAACACAGCATTAAAAGAGTTGGTTGATCTAGGATTCAGAGGTAAAGGATACCCTCATGTGTTAAGTAGTTAGTAAGCGCTAGGTCTTGAGCCAGATAGTTTGCCTAATTTGTTTCCTAAATTCTTTCAAGAGATTCAATAAGAAGGTATTTTCCCTACGTCCAGATCAGGAACCTGAGTGAAGAACAAAAGTCTCACAGTGAAGGAATGACTGCAGAGTTTCTATAGAAAACTCACGTGTCAATGGTGCTGCAGAAATTGTCCGGAACCGTTGGAAAGGGGCAGCTAATTTTACATGCCGTCCTCGGGAAAGGCTACAGAACGCATGAAACAATAATGATCCTGAGCCACCATAAGTTAATAAGCATTCTTTAATAAATGCAAAGTCTTTGGGATACATATGCGTAGAAGTTTTATGTAAAACCTGGAAAGTGCAAAGCTCATCACAGGCGGTGGGGATGCATGTCCGTCTGAAAGCTTGCTTCTCACCTGCTGCGCGTTGGAGAGTTCTCAAGGGCAGGCCACCGAAAAAGGAAGGCGGGCGGAATCAGAAGGGAGGAAAGCACTCGCTTCCAACGGTCTTAGGAAAATCACCGTCTGGATAGTGAAGCGAAGCGAACTTTGTACTGGGATTGGTCCTCCGTTGGCCACCAGCTAACTTTAATCTTTCTGCATTTTCTTTAACCGCGATGGATATCAAGGTGCATGTCATTAAATGCGTGAGTACCTGTCCTTACTTCATCACACAGGCTTTCTTTCTGAGCTCAAATGAGAAAAATAGAGGAAATCAGTGTGAATATTAAGAGATTATAGCAGATGGCAAATGAAAAATATTTTATGTTATTTAAACAGTAAACTATTAAAATGTAATAAAATAAAATATATAGTCAACATTTTAATCTTTATATTTTGGAAAGCATTAAAATTCAATAAAATATATTATTATCATTTTATATTATAAATGTTTTTTATTTAGTATTAGAAGCTAAGATAGTCTGCCTTCCTAGAATTAAAAATAAAAATAAAACCAGACATTATTGTCCCACTAAAAAAAAAACCTAAAAGATGAGAGTGTGTGTGTGTATATATATTTATATACTCATGTGTGTATATATTAGTAGTATACATGTTTATTCACATATAATTTATAACTTAAATATACATAAGTTACATAGTTAAAATGTACTATACAGGGTGGGGCAAAAGTATGTTTACGGTTGTTAATATGCGAAAAACGGAGTTTATTCTTGTATTATTTACTTATTACTTATTTTCCATACAGACAGCTAACTATAAACCTACTTTTACCCCGCCCTGTGTAGTAGGAGCGAGGATGTGTTTTTCAGAAAAATCATCTCACTTGATTGGCGTTAGTAACGTGACAGGGTGAGTAATGGTTCCGTTGTGTGCAAGTGGAGACTGAGAGCCAAAGCTCGCCTGCAAGGACTCGAAACGTCCTGAACGGAGCTCAGGTTACGGCGAGCGCATCCGAGGCCCATCATGCCCCTTTCACTCCGCGCAGAACTACCTGCCTCGTTGAGTGCTCAGAGAAGGTATGAAGGCGTGAGGAGACACGCTTGCTCGCAGTGCCAAATCCGCGGCTGTCCTGCGTGGTCAGGCCGCTCGTAAGACATTCACCTCGGAGCTTCACCAGAAGGGTCTCCTCTTGCCCGCAGGTCCTTAGGCCTCGGTTTGCTTTCGGAGCTGTTTCGGTGTAGTTAGTTTTTAGCTTCATCGAACACATGCATATTCTGGAACAGGCCAGGACTTCCGGGTCCCCGTTCTGGGATTTCTACTTAAAAGCAGTGCCATTTGGACTGCCCTGCCTTTTATATTTCCAGTGTGATTGGAACCTTTTACACCCTGAAAGTTGGTTTTATATTTCTCTGCCCTAACCCCTCATTTTATAACTGTGTAGTGCTAAAAATGAAGGGTAGGCTAGCAAAACTTCTGAATTTTCTCCCCTTTGAAAATGCTCTTGACTTGAGGATGCTCTGAAGAATGAAGAAGCTACCACAGGCCCACTCTCACCTCAAATGCAAGTCAGATCTTCAAAGCATACCCAGTATTTAAGCTTTGGCAGAACTAGGAAACTAATTATCTTTGGAAGCAGGATCGTGCATGTTTATTTTGTGATTTAATAGAAAGCTGACAGAGTGGCCATTAGCTTCCCAGAGCTTGCTCTGTTTAATATGCAAAACACACAGAAATTAACATAGTAATTATGTTAGAACTAACAGGATACAAACATTTTAAATGGATTTAACACATTAAATAATTCCATGTCTTATGTGGCCCTGGTGTCTTTCACAGATGGTCACAACATTGGCTAATTTGTTCTACAGGTAGTGCAAATTAATGTGATTTTCTTTGACTCTTATTCTTTTTTAATGTGGACAGATAGCTTTATTTTTACTTGAAATCATACCTACTCTGCTTAATGTGTTTTTGGTTCCTTTAACAAAGAATATCAATGTCCTTTTCAGAATGGTGGCTTTCTTTGAGTACATGTTTCAGGGTGGGGAAGAAAATAGCACGTTAGTGAAAATGTGTCCATTTGATATCTCAGATGGCACAGATGTTAATGTCACTAATAAAACTCAACCAGAAACCACAAATGGGTGCTGTATGTAGCACCCATTTTTCTACACCAGCTATTCACAATGTACTCTACTAGGATGGTAATAGATTGGTCTTAAATAACTTTTTTTAACTGTTGTTCCAGTACAGTTGTCTCCATTTCCCTCCAACCCCAGCCTTTCCTACCTCCCGCCCTCGATCCTACCTCCCTTTGGCTTTGTCCATGTGTCCTTTACACATGTTCTTTGACAACCCTTCCCCTGCCTCCACCCCTCTGGTTACCATCAGTTTGTTCTTAATTTCAATGTCTCTAGTTACGTTTTGCTTGCTTGTTTGTTCTGTTGACTAGATTCCACTTATAGGTGAGATCATATGGTATTTGTCTGTCACTGCTTGGTCTTCCGTATCTTTACAATCTTAAGAAATGCTAAAATAAGACTTACAAAAATGACCATTTTTTTCCATTTTCTTACTATCTCAACTAAGCAGTATAAACACTATTTATTAGCAGTTCAAGGAAATAAAATATAATTAGCAGTTAAACAGTAATAGACAAAGGAAAGTAATAAATGAATAAAAGGAATCTCCTTGGAGAAATGCTTCATTCTAGGCCTAGGCAGGGGATTCAAGGGGTGAACCTGGAAAATCTCTTCACGCAAAATATCAAAGATGTCATCAGAGACTTCTCTAGTCATGTCAGAACTAAAGGAATTGGGAGTCCAACTGAAGAGTCTTTATTGGCCAAGGTTGAGATAATTTGATCATCATTAGGAATAAAAACTGCCATGGATTATAATTCAAAACATATAGTGTAACTGGCATCGATCGTTATGAAAGAGCAGGCAGACAGCTCTAGGGGATTGGGGGGGGGTAAAGCAAAGGGGAAAAAGAACTCATGGGTGCAGACAGCCGTACGGTGATTGCAGAGGGGGAGGGGCAGGTGGAAGAGGGTATAAGGGGATAAATGGTAATGGAAAAATGCAATAAAAATTTTTCGAAAAACATGAAAACAAAACAAAACAAAAATCACCACTTCTGATCACCTTTTAAAAAATCTAGGACTTACTCTTCTTACACTGGTAGTGGAAAATAAAAAAGCATCATCCTGACTTCATTATATACACTGTTTCACGCTAACCAAATAAAGAGGGAAACTTTTCCTTAATGAAAGTATGCCAGCTAAACAAACAAGCAAACAAACAATAACAGAACATAAGGGTTGATGGAAATAGAAAGCCATCTTTTTGCAACCCCTGATGACTTTATGGACAAAAAAAACGTTCATTGATGGCTGTCACCATCACTGTAAGAGAGAAGTTATGAAAGAATATGAAAGAATACAGTATCTCCATTAGTCTAAAAAATAATGATAGTAAGTCAAATAAGAACAACAAAACAACAACAAAGACCAAGATCTAAATTCATGGTTCTCAAGCAGGTGACTTTTACCCCAGGAGACATTTGGCAAAGCCTGGAGGCACTTTTTTATTGTCACAGTTGGGGACATACTAGGGGGACCTAGTGGGCAGAGGCCAGCGATGCTGCTGAACACCCGACAATGCACAGGACAGCTCCCCATGATGGAGCAGTGTCCAAATGACTCAATGAACAGAGTCAACGGTACTGAAGTTGAAAAACCCGATCGAGACCTATCAGTTTACAGAAAGTATGGAACACAGTCACTTTAAGTGTTATAATATAGGTGCAATCAGCAAAATGTGGATTGAGGAAAACTCTGGGCTAAAAGACCTGGATTTTCAAAAAATATATTGCAAGGAGAGAGGAAAAGAGAAAGAAAAAGAGATAGATAGAAATGGATGTACACACAGAGGCAGAGAGAGAGAAAGAGAGAGAGGAGACATAATTGATATATTTAATAAGAGTTGAGAGACTAATCACCTTTATCATATTTAACGTATCCATAAAACTACAGTGTAAGAAAATATAATATTAATGAGGTACCTGGGGACTTTGGACACTGACTAGATATTTGATAATGCTAGCAAATAATTGTTTGATATATGATAATGGCATTGCAAATAGTTAAAAACGTATAAGCCCTCATGTTATAAAAATGATGTTAAAATATTTAATGATAAAATAGTATGTCTGGAATTTGCCTCAAAATAATCCAGAGAGATTGGAGAAATCATATTAAATGTCGACGTACATGAAACAAGATGATTCTTGAATGCATCTCTATTAATTTTTATTTTTTAATATTATTTTTATTATTCACTCTATTACAGATGTCCCCATCACCCCCCGCTTTGCCCACCTCCACCCAGCCCCCACCCCCTTCCCTCTGGCTACCACCACACGGCTGTCCGTGTCTGTGGGTTCTGCTATGTTCTTTGGCTCACCCCTCCACCTTCTTTACTCCTGATGCTAGATATTGGTTCCCTGAAGGATTATTAAACTCTGTAGTGTTTGAATCTTCTGTAACAACATTTTCAAGAGTTATTGAAATAAAGAGATTAGCCCACTATTTCCAAAGTAGTATAAACTTCAAGTATCATCCATCCATTAATTCGGTTGCTCATTCATTCATATATTCATTTGATCTGATTTACTAGATGAAAACCCTTGACTTTTGAATCAGACACCCTTGAATTTGCAGTCTGGTTCTACCAGTTATTAACTGTGTGAGATTGGTGCAGTTATCTCACCCCTATTATTATTATCTTTAGAAATATCTTTAATTCCACAGAGCCACCTCCCAAGTCTGCATTGCCTCTGCAGTTTATTCAGTAGTTTGGTTTACTTGGTAAAGCTGACTGTTTATGACTTTGCTGACCTTAAAATCTCTCAACTGTCTTCAGAGTGACTAATTATTGATTTTGTGTAAGGGCTATTTAATTAAATAGATACCAGCAAGAGATAACATTTCTGTATGGGGAGAAATAGCTGAAGGTGATTATTAAATCCCTTTTTCCTTGTGGAATCTTGATAAAGTCAAGATGTTCATTTATAATTTTTTTTCCTTAGGACAAGCCTGTCTGCTCGTTCGCCTCCTTTTCCGACAATGTCACACTGGGATGGCGCCTGTTTACTTGAGATTTTCTGACATTTCTCAAAGAGTTGGCTTGACATATGTGTACTAATATAGTTCAATTATTGAAAGATTAATCGTGCATCAGGAAAGGTCATGTATGAGAGAATGACTTATATTTTAATATTTGAAACTTATTTAGGTGGTTAAAATAAATTAACCTGATATTAAATTATTTACTGCTTCATAAGATTTTCATAAAAGAATTCCTCATTAGAACCTAAAAGACCCTCTTCAATCCGCTCATGCTGAGATCTCTGTCTTGAACTCATTCTACCTGTGTAACTCTCAGAACATCCCAGCCATACTTACTCAATCACTTGTTTCCTTCTGCATAGCGGTATGACCATAAAATTCGCAGCTTGAAGGAACAATCATTTTATTTCAGTTTCCGTGGCTCAGGGAAAAAGGCAGAGCTTAGCTGGGTGCTTGCAGAAGATCTCTCAGGTTTCACCTGAAATCTCAACTAAGGAAAGACCTGCTTCTAGGATTACGTACCTGCACATTGGCAAGATTCAGTTCCTCGCTGTCTGTTGGACTAAAGGTCTCAGTTCCTTGCTGGCTGTTGGCCAGTGACCATCCTCAGTTCCCATTTGGCTGTTGGCTCTCAGTTCATTGCCGTGTGAGCCTCCCCAGTGGGGCCTTTTGCTTCATCAAAGTCATCAAGGGCATAAGAGTCGATAGAGAGAAGCTGCCAGCAGGCCTGAAGTGAGTCCCCTTGCAAATATACCTGAAAACATTTTCTGTATTCTGTTGGTTCGAGACAAATTCCAGTTCCCACCCATTCAAGGGGAGAGGCTTATACAAAAGTGTAAATACTAGGAGGTGAGATTATTGGGGGTAATTGGCTCACCACACTTATTTTCAATGTCTTCTTTGAATAATGAAAACTCTTTTCAATTTCAGAGTTTGTATCTTTCCTTTGTCTCAAATGTCCTTTTACCGACTTTCTGCATTAGATGGCATCTTCTCATTATTTACCTCCCAATTCAAATGTCATCTCTTTAGGTAG
This sequence comes from Glossophaga mutica, assembly GCA_039655065.1. Taxonomy (NCBI): domain Eukaryota; kingdom Metazoa; phylum Chordata; class Mammalia; order Chiroptera; family Phyllostomidae; genus Glossophaga; species Glossophaga mutica. The sequence goes on along the minus strand of CM077315.1, from coordinate 12,199,331 downwards.
GTCTGTACGTGTCATCATTAAGCATCATTACTGGTGCTTAATACCTCTTTCTGAAAGAATACCTGAAAGCTACATCCACTTGATGCACTACTGTATTTAATAGGAAACGGGGTTTGGATATCCACTTTTGTATAGTCCTTGACAACTTTACTTCCCAGCACACTTTATACTTATTCCCAGATGATATTGAAAGTTCAAAGCAGGCAATGGCAAGTGCCTCGACTTATGTTTAGAATGAGCAGGAGTCAATCTGAGTTTAACAAGATGTAATAGATGGTGCAGGTCATTTCCTATAAGCCCAGTGTTTGGAATCCTGATTTCTCCATTACTAGACTTACATTTGTCTCCAGGGTTTACTAATGGCATGAGGCAGTTGTTTGAGGAATACATATTGTATACAAAGAAAAAAGGAAAGGAGGAAGGAAGGAAGGAAGGAAAGAAGGAAGGAAGAAAGGAAGGAAAATATTTTCTGAGCCGCTTTTCTCGTTTACTAAGTCAGCTCAGCCACACATACTCTCAGTATATAAAATATAAAGTATAGTTTAAGGAAGAATGATAATTACTGTATTTCACTATTTTATCAGAGGTAGAGGTAATGGCAATCCTGGGGCAGTGATGGCCCAATATCCTATACACACATTCAGACTCTACCATACTCTGAAGTATATTCTGTACCGATATTCAGAGTCTATCATATTCGTGGAACTCTACATTAAACAAATTTAAACTGTTTTCCTTACTTGGGGAAATCTTTGATATGAGCATCATTGATTTCCAAGTGAAATGGGAGTAACTCTGGGGATGAAAGCTGTGTTTACCAACACCTTTTATCTGTAACTTCCCTCCCGTATCGAGAATCCAACAGGACATTGAGACATCCCCATTGAAGTGCAGTGCAGTAATTGATCACTCTTATACCATCCCTGATTGGTAACACATGATTTAAAATTTTCTAGGCTTTTATGGCTCTTAGTTTGCTCACTTAATAGCTAAGTATTTTTTTCCTTAGGACTAAGCATTAGACTCTATGACCTGCCCACCACTACATCAGCAGCCGCAATAATGAGAACATTTGATAATGTTGGTATGAGATGAGAAGACCCTCCATTTAGACCAGTTTATCTTGTATCAGATGGAATTATATTTCAAATTATATGATTTAACTTTAGTATATTAGAAACTCTGAAGTGAACAAATATATTATAATGGGATTCTATTGTACTAGAGGGAATTTTTGGTTAAATTATCTTAAGTGATTTTCTATTCCTCAACCTCACTTCTTTCTTTTCGAATGTGTTTCTTTTTTTTTAATTTAATTCATTGGGGTGACATTGGCTAATGAAATTATATAGTTTTCAGGTATACAATACTATGATACATCATCAGTATATTATATTGAGCATTCACCACCCCAAGTCAAGTCTCCTTCCATCACCATTTATCCTCCTTTTTACCTTTTTCTACCCCCACTTCATTGCAGTCTTTATCTGTTAAAGCTTTGCTCCTTGTTGCCTCAAGTTCACTGCTGTCATTGTTCTAATCAATGAACTCACTCCTTTTCGTATTCCTCCAGGGTTTTCCGCACATCTCGCAGCGTTACTTTATCTCATATACTTCCTCAAGTAAGTACTTATCTTCAAACAATACAGTAAATTTCTTCAAGGCTGCTAATGCATGGTTGGAGTGAGGCAAGATTTCAATCACTTCTGCTTTATCTTTATTTATCTCTTATACATACACATATTTAGGACTACGGACTAGTTTGAAAAATAATTATTTAATATAGAATCAGGGCTTATCTTTAATAAATTTAACCTTATGGTAATTTCCTTTTGACATAATGTTTCCAGTATCGAAGAACTTGCTAAATAATATTGTAAAAATATTTGAAGGATTTGGTCAATAATGGCATAAATAGCATTGTGGTACAATATGCTCTTTCTTTTAGATCCAAGACTTGGCACCTACTACCCTTCTGTTTGGATCAGCTGTTGTGGTTTCTCCTTTGCCCACCTCAGCATAACCTCTGCGTATTAGAGTTTTTAACTTGAGTATTATTTCTTAAAAAAAAAAAAAATCCCTCCTTGATCCGAAGTCTGAATTAAGTACATGTATTAGTTTTCTATGGTTACTGTAACAAATTACCCCAAACTTAGTGGTTTAAAATAACACAAATTTATTATTTTAGAGTTCTGTAGGTCAAAAGTCTGATACAGGTCTCATTTGGATGAAGTCAAGGTGTTGGTAGGACTGTGCCTCTTTCTGTAGGTTACAGAGGAGGATCTGTTCCCTTGTCTTTCTGCCTTCAAGAATCCACCCATATTGCTTTGCTTATGGTTCCTTAGCTCTGCCACCAGAGCCAGCAGCGGCCAGTGAAATTCTTTCCACATTGCGTCTCTGGCTTTTCTTGCACTCTTGAAGGCATATGCAATTAGATCAGGCAATTACTCCTGGGTAATCCAGACTGCTCTCCCCATTCTAACATCAGCTGCTTTCCAACCTTAATTGCAGGTGTAACCTTAATTCTTTGCTAGGCAATATAACAGGTTGTGAGGATTGGAATGTGGGCCTTATTGGGAGGCCTTCACTCACCTACCACACTGCTTCTGCAGTGAGGCCCCACTTTACTTCCTATGGAATGCCTTGGCAGCATTTGTCACTCTGTATTTTAATTGTCTGATTCCTTGTCTACATCCACACTCACTAAGTCTCTACCCACCTCTCTCCACATTATAAGCCTTTAATAAAATAGATACTAGGCCTTCTGTTTCCCCAGAGAATAAGACAATCCCGGGGAATAACAGTCCCGGCATGCCGTAGCCTTTCATTATCACTCGGTTGCACTTTGACAGATGTGTGTAGGTGTGTGTTTACGTGTGTGTGTGTATTTGAGTTTATCCTGAAAGTAATTAAGTGTTGTGTCAATGGAAGTTAACAAGTAGAATGCTACTGCTTTTATAGGAGGTGAAAATGACCTCCAAATATATATCTTCTCTGAATTACTACTCATGCCTCCAACTTCCTTATATCTTCATTTGGATCTCAAAGTTAGCTGGTTAGAAAAAGAATCACCAATTCCCTTCACTCCATGATGTATTTTTCTTCCATCTGTCTCTGAATCAGGTGATGGTACTACCATGTTTCTAGAGATCTGTTATCACCATTTCTCTTTCCCTGAGCACAAGACCTAATTCATTATCGACGGAAAGCTCTACCTTTAAAATGTGTCTTAACTCTGTCTGCTGCCCCTCATTTCTGCTTTAACCAATACCATCATCACCAGGACCTCTCAGAAACCTTTGTATTAGTCTGTTCAGGTTGCCCAACAGGATACCGCAGAGTGGGTGACCGAAATCAATTTTCTTACAATTCTGGAGCGCGCAAGTCCAAGATCAAGGTGCCCACAGGGTTGATTTCTGATGAGACTTCTCTTTCCTGGCACCCAAGGGACTGCCTTCTCACTGTGTCCTCCCACGGCCTTTTCTTTCTCTGTGTGCCTGCTCCTGGCTTCCCGTCCCTTTCTTCTAGGTCCACCAGTCCTGTCCTGTCGGGGTAGGGTCCCACCCTTATGCCCTCCTTTACCTTTAGTTACCTTCTTAAACAGCCTCTCCCCAAGTACAGGCGCATGGAGGGTTAAGTCCTCGACGCATGAACTTGGGGAGATTTCATTCAGCCATAACACCCTTAGGTGCCTACAACTCATTTTCCACTTAGCAGGTAAGTGATTTTCTTGACTCAATTTGCTTGACAACATCCCTTTGGTGACATCCTCTACACTTTTCAATAACCCATGGAATGAATTCCCAATAACTTGGCCCAGTCTGAAAAGACCCTTTCATTTTACACTCCCGTGTCCCTTAATGCACAACCCTTGCTCACCCTCACCTCACCTCCGTGCTTCTGCACTCACTGCTCCCCTCCGCAGATCGTTCTTTACCTAGATCTGCCTGTCTTCGCATCTCCAGTCTCAGCCCCGCTGCTGCTGCTGCAGCCGTTTTCACCGTGTTGTGAAAAGTAGATAACCGCCCCACTAGGTGGAAGCCGTTAGAGCTGTGTTTCAGGTGGCACCTGATTAAGTTTGTCTACAAGCTGAAACATGGACGAAATGACCCCGAGAGTCGCTTTCCCACTTTAGAATCAAATATTTTCCTATTTCTAGCAAGAAAACAAATATTTATAAGTAGACGTTTCTATTCTGCTGAAATACATCCGATCTAAGTAACAGAAGGTAATTAGCACCGAATCTAATCAGGAGCATCGCTTTAGTGCCCATCATTAAAAAGCTTAACTGTTGCACCATTTTTCTTCGCTGCTTTATGAAGAACTCATTTATGCTGCACTTCAGTGCTATTGTAATTGGGAGTTTTATGGGAGGATGAAATGACTGGCCTCGATTTTACAACACAGACACTACCTGAAGCCTTCTGTAACCCAGCCCCAGGAGAAAATAGAGGGGAAAAAAGGAAAATTTGTCATAAAAATACTGAGGTTGAAACTGAACTTTGCTCCTTGGTTTGATGAATCTGAGACACCACATTAAGATTTCCAACCATGCGTTATCAAATCTCTTTTCGTTCATGACTTTTTGTTTTCTTGCAACTGATCCTTAATAGCTGTACACTAGGGAGGACAGATGCACCTAGGAAGACTGAATATTTAAAATATTTAAAAGACACAAAATGTCAATTCGTAAATTTTTGAGCATTGGGTTGACATCTCATTTCAAGAATGAGGTTGCCAATACTGCTCTCACTAATGGAAAAAAAAAAAAAAACTCAAGTGATTCACGTAGCTGGAGGCAACTGCAGTTATCTGCAGAGAAAGGTCAATGTCTTAAGATGAATAAAATTCACTTAATAAATTATTTATTCTCCATTTCTTCTTGTAACTGTATTAAATACATGTGCAAATCATGTAATTCAGGAGTTTTTCTAGAATGATTAGATATTTCTTTCAAGGACTGCTGATTTCAACTGAACCCCCCCAAAAGAGACAATTTTTGCTATTTTGTCCATCAAGAAACATTTAGTTACAAGTTTAACTATTGTAAAGTCTTCCTTGTCTCTCTATACATATAGAACTTTTTCATTTATGTTTTTTTCTTTATTATTCTGTCTTTTATTAGAATACAAATAGATGTTGTGCCTGGCTGGTGTAGCTCAGTGGATTGAACGTGGTCTGCAAACCAAAGGATTACTGGTTTGATTCCAAGTCAGGGCACATGCCTGGGTTGCAGGCCAGGTCCCCAGTTGGGGAAGCATGAGAGGCAACCGCACGTTAATGTTTCTCTTCCTCTCTTTCTCCTTCCCTTCTCCTCTAAAAAGAAAGAATAAATACAATCTTTAAAAAAATAGATGTTGAGGGTAAGATACATCATTAAATATAAAATTTTGTTTATTCCTTTGTGATTTACATTTTGTTTTAAATTTTATTATTAAGAGAGTCTACATAATAACCCATTTGATTAGAAATCACCATCTCTATCACTCAGTTGAGGAAATTAAGGCTTGAGATGTTAAGTGACCCATACAATACACACAACTATTAAGCTGTGAAATCAGTGAAGACTGACATAGGAGCATCTCAAAACAACTAGGGATGGACATAAAATTCTCGGGTGAGATGGGGAGTTATGAAAAACAAAATCTCTCCCATTGACCACTGTTTACATAGAACATGGTAGCTACACACTCAGAAAAAGATGGGAAAAGAAGACAGCGGAGCCAGACAAATAGTCTTAAAGATGAGAAAAGGCAAGAGTGTGGGGGCAGGAAATGCAGGCCCGGAGAGTCAGCTGGTACAATTGGATAAACCAGTATATTCTTTCACTGTTTTGTGCGAACTTGACATCCAGGGCCTCAAGTTCTTCCCTTGCAAAATAAAAGGGCCTAGGAGACAAGGGAATTTGTTTATTGAGTCTTCTCAGTATTTTTAAGGTATTATTAACTGAACAGCCCTAAATGGACTCATTTTCCCAACTATTTACCCTCCTTCATCCATAGTCTCAATGTAATGGAAACACAGAGTTTATTGCTTTAGGCTAAAGTCTTAAAAATTTGGATAGTCAAATTAGGTACTTCCTGTTGATCAGGAATACACACACATGCACACACACCCTTTTGGATTTCATCAGTTATTCCATTTCTTAGTTTACTTGAACACACACTGTGTCAGGCACTGAACATATTACAATAGTTAGGAAAGAAAGGATTTCTGCCTTGTAAAGCTTTCAGTCTCACCGAGTGAGGCATAAACTGATTAAATGATCAACTTCATAAAAATAAATGTGCAATCTATAAATCTACAGCATGACGTTTAGGGACCTGAATGGAAGTGGATGCGTACCCAGCAATGGTGAACCACTCCCAACAGCTAGAGCCTGAACATGAAGAATGGGGGCTGGTATGAGAAGGTGAGCTGAAATCGGGTTTGTGAAGTGACTGGGGAGGCATGCTTAAGAATCCTCTAAGTTTTGCCTCCCAGAGATGCTCTTTTAATAGGTCACAGAGATCCGGAATTGTGCACAATACTTCAGAAGTTTTACAACAGGGTGAAGCATTTCTCATTACCGAGGAAAGGAAGATTAAAGCAATTTCACTGCACAATTAAAGTGTTGCATTACTGAAATGCTAATGAACTTAGCCAGTAAGTAATTCAGTACATAGTCTGAAACATAAGATCGTTAATGTTTCATGCCTTTTAAGAAGATGCAGCATCTTTCAACTGCGAGTGTGTGTATCCACATCCACATATACACACAAATATGCAAGATAATGCACACATTTTAGCGTGGCCCTGTCTTTTGAAAATGAGTTCATAATCACATATAAAAACCAATTAAATGCACAGAGAAAAGTTAACAGTGTGTTAAAGGGGATGAGGAATTGTTAGTATACTCTAAGGTTTATGTTAAGTATGAACATTAGAAGAATAACAAATGGAGATTTACCTTGTCAATCTGCAAATGAATATAAGTTTAACTTCCAAGAGGAAAACTATGTTTTCTCATAATTTCCATACTGTGGATGAAAAAAATCTAATTTATGAGAATGAGATATCATTCCAAGTGCAATTGTTACCTTCTTTTTGCTTCCCATTTACAAATCTGTAATGCATGGAATGGAAAAAGAAAGAATGAACCTTCAGCATAAAGGTGGTACCAGTTGGAGTCAGCACCTGATGCTTATACGGATCATTTTTCCTTTGCCATTGTGTACACAACCTGGTAGGGGCTGAGCCAGGGAGCTGGGGGTGATAGGGTAGAATGTATGTTCAAGGCACGTATGAAGTCCTACTAATACAGTTGATATGAGGCCAGAGGTTAAATTCAATGGTAATTCCTTTTTTTCCAAAAAAAAGTATTGTTAAGGTTAATCTGTGAATGTATCTTAACACATCCCAATATCATCTTTTTGCTTGAGTTGTCCTGAATCATTCCTCTGTCCATCTGTACATATTTCCATCCATCTGCACCATAAGTATTCATATAGTATCTGTTATATCTTGGAAAACCTGCCAGATGCTATCATTTAAACATGGAAGTAATTCAGAAAACTAAGTACTATGACCCCCCTCTCATTGATGAAGAAACTAATGTTTAAAGAACTTAATTTTTAAATGGAAAGCTGATAAATGCCAAAACCAAAATTAATTTAGTCCCATTTGTGTTTGTTAATTTCTTCATTAGCTCAACAAACACCTGGCGAAGGGAACAATCTGCTAGGTGTTTGGAGTCAGGAGAGACTGAGGCAGTTGCGATTCCTAATCTTGTGCAGTTTGCAGTCTACTGAGATTATGTGGTACCCAAATCTGTTGCCTTTTTTCTTTATTACACGTTCTCAATACAACAAAAGTGCGCATACTGAGCACCCACGCTGTGTGGGCCAGTAACCATATTTCAGTTCATAAAACAACCACAGTATTCCCTTCAGTGTATTTTCCTTACAATGTGCCCTGTTCTACAAATAAGAAATCAAAGACTTCTTTGCAAATGATACTGTCACAGGTACTATGGCAAATATATGTAGACCCAGAATATCTCAAGAGTTAGAACTTACACAAAGATCATGGGAAAATCTATGCTTCTTTGCCTTTTTTTCTATGAGGGGTAGAAGTGAAGGTGGGATGAGAATTTTACATCCTTGTGAAATTTCTACCATGTAAAGTATAAAGCTCCAGGATTTCCTCTTGATACTAAATTTAGTTGGGTGTAGAGTGAAGAAAAAGGCACACCATGAAGAAGCCAGAAAAGATAAGCATCCTTAAGCCCACATGACCTTTTCTTGCTCAGAGAGTTGTGTTATGGATCATATTCCCTCAGAGAATGATGTGGGTCACGTGAAAAGGCTTCATGAACAATGCTGAATTGTGGGAGAAGTGTTTGGGGAACCACAGACCATGTGCAATAGGAGAGAAGTGGCATTGTTTGGGAAAAGAGTTCTCGGGTTGGTAACTGGCTTCAAGAGCTAGGAAAACCACTAAATCTTTATGAAAACATCTATTTTAAATCACACAAAGATTGCCTTGACAAAACGAGGCAGACTGTTAGACTGTTTTGAAACAAGAATCCAGAAGCCAGGGAGTGAGTTTGAGAAACAGGTGAAAGACTTAGGTGAGACATAGCAAGGGTATTTTTTTTTAAGAACCAATAAACTGCCACACTTTGTTTTTAAATATAAAGACTAGTCCAAGCGTGCACTCAGTCGTTAGGACTATAGGATGGAAACCCAGTCGTCTGGTTACAATCTCCATCCGTTGGAATCTGTAGTGTATAGAATGGTAGTACTTACATCTCTTTGAAAATAACCAGCAGGAACAAAAGAAAATGCGGCATCAGAAGTGGAATTCAAATGACAATTTTCCTCATCCTCTGCTATCTACCTCTCTAAGCCCCTCCCCTCATGTTAAGTGTCCATGTATTTTATTTTCTGTATAATTGTAGGAACAACATTTCTTTTACTGTGGAATGTTTATATTAATCATTTATTTACATATTTAATCATTAATATGACGACGGATGAGAAACAGAAATACTCATTGGGAGAGCCATTCAAGGCCACTTTTGCCTACCCCAGGAAAGGGCAATATCTTTCCTTGCAATGTAGATTTTCAGGAAATACCATATTTTTAGGACTGTAAGGTGCACCATACCATAAGACGCACCTAGGTTTTAGAGAAGGAAAGTAGGGAAAAAAATTGAAGCAAAAAATATGGTAAAATATTTAATAACCTGTGATCCCGCTCCACCACGGCCGCCCCCCTCCCACCCAGCGAGCAAGGTAAGCTGCATTCGGACTATAAGACACACCCCCGTTTTCCTCCCAAATTGCGGGGGGGGGGGGGGGGAGTGCATCTTACAGTCTGAAAAACACGATAATCTCTTCTGTTTCGGAAGAGAGAGAGGGCTTGCCTATATTTTGCATGCATGGATCCTAGGATTCACTCGAGATTTGGAGGAATGAATGTGGGATTCCACTGGATCTGCATATGGACTTACAGCCATCTTACTGTGGCCACACACCTGTTGCTAGGCCCCGGGAGATGAGGGATTTTGCACTTCACAGATGGGAGTAAACAACATGCTTTAGCAGGTGTTTTTTAATGGAACTGTCCTATGCATGGTTAAACCGAGTCTTGGTATAAAATATTTGGTCACTGTTTAAAAACAACCCCACGTTCAGGTGACACAATTATTTACAGATTCCCAAGTGTGCTGAGCGGGGCACTCTCTCGTTTCCACGCCCGTGCACCACGATGATCTCACCGGGTAAAACACCCTTCCCCACGTTCGCTTTCCCTCTGCTGGCCACTTCCTTGGCTAACATTTCTCCATTATTTAATTCTCTGGTCGGTGGAGACTTCCTCCAGAATGGTTCCCCAAATCCCCAGGACAATGTTACCTCTTGGGCTGCCGGAATCATTTAGTCTTAAATCAGTTGCAGCCCTACTCTGTGGTGTTCCTACTAGAATTTACATCCTTGAGGTGGGACACATGGTCATGCGTGCGGAGGGAATTGCTTAAAGAGCAATCAGATGAAGGTTAAGTTAATAGTAACAGGATTGGCGATGAACTGGGTGGTGGAGAGGAGAAAAAATGATAAACAAGAAAGGCCCTTAGTTTTCTGTCTTCATTCGAAAGGCCTTTCCCCCCACTGTAGTGCTTTTTCTCCAAATCTATATATCTACTCAGTTTCTTCTAATAGCACAAGACTTAGGGCACTGGTTAAATAAACTATAGTACATCTGTAAAATGGATGTTATACAACTTTAAAATAAAATGAGGAAGCTTTTTGTGTACTAATATGGAAAGGTTTTAAGGATCTGTTGTTAAGTGAAAAAAGCAAAGTGAAGATTAGTGTATTTAGAATACTATAATTTGTATATATATTTAAAATAATACTTGGATATATACATAAAAACCTCTGGAAATATGTACAAAAAATTGCTAACAGTGGTGCCTGGTTTTGACTTGAAGGAGAGGAGTGTACCAATGGCTGAAGCGTTGGGGTGGGAGCCTGACTTCACTGCATGCCTTCATGTACTTTTTGAACCATTTGACTAAATAACTCAATATATTAATTCAATAATTGTACAATTTATGACCAAAAAAATACACAGACGTGATTTGCAATAAGAGCTAATAACATAGCCCTGGTGGTGGTGGGGAATTAACTTGTATGAGCCTTAGTTATCTTAAATGAGAATAAAATAGGTGGTCTTCAGAACTGTAAAAATAATTTATAATATATGTGTGAAACCCTTTAGCTCACACATAATAGGTACCTCATAAGTATTCATGTCCATTCTTTTACTATTCTTTAGAATTTGGGGTAACACCCACTGCCAAAGTCCAGGGAAATAAGGTACATGAGTTTCATTGTCTATATTTATTCTTCCTTCATTCTCCGACTGGCTCTTTTTTGAGAAAATCTGCTTATGGGTGAGGATAGCCAAGGATGGTAAACCCAGCATCATACAGGAACAAGCACATTTCAGAAACCTTATCATAGCAAAAACTAAGCTTTAACCACAGGGTAATTCTATTGGAAAAATGATAATTATGTGTCAAGCAGCATTAACGTTATTGCATTCTCTCCGGAGTATTTGGTAATTAAGTTGTCACTAGCCAGTCTATAAGAAAAGTCACTTGTATTGAAGACTTTCACCAGAAAGAATAGCAACTGGAATTCTAATTGGTCTTCTGTAGGAACGTCAGAGAGCGGTCTAAGCTGGGCTTGCGTTTCTCTAGCATTCGGACAGGCATCCTCCAAGATGCAAGAAACCCTTCAAACTGGGCGCAGCTATGTTCCCAGATTCCCCCTGAACAGGGTGCCCCTGGGAGACACTGTCAGTCTCCCGCAGGTGGCATTCCGGGTTACTGGCTGCTTCTAACTGAAGTAGCTCCTGAAGGGAGGATATGGAGGTGAGCCCACAGTTCCCTGGGGCCCGCGTCAGGGGCCATGAGAACATTTACTTCAAGAAAACAGCAGGAGAAAATGGGACGTTCTGTGTTGACCTTATATGGGCGGGGCGAAAACTAATGCCAGGACAGCCAAAAACAAAGCTTTTGCAGAACCATTCTTTGATGATTCCTTAGGGGATATTTAATCTCAAAAAATAAATCCAAGGTTTTGTTTTCTAGGATTTCCTAAAAACCCACAGATCCCACTGAATTCATAAATAGATTAATAAAATTCATAAATAAATTATTCTTTTTGGTATGAATAAATAATAACAAAAAGAAAAGAAAAGGTATGTGTGTGAAAAGTTACACTCAGATATATCTGGAAAGGCTGTGTTAAATAAAATCAACATCATTTTTCTAAAGAAGGCCCTAGGAATTTTCAGAAACATTAAACTCTTAAAGCTGATTGTGGTTCTCCCAAGGTGAGCTAAAGGGAATTAACACCACTCACATTTATCTGAGAAGGATGTTTTTTGTCATAGATTATTTTGTGGGATCGCCGTTGCATGGAATTCAGTTTGACAACTGCTGGTATGAAACATTCTTATTGATTAATCTTACTGATTGTTTAAAAATTAAATTAAAGATAACTGGGAGGCAGTTATGAAGATATCAGATTGATAAACTGATTGATAGATAGATTGATAGACGGACAGACAGACAAAGTTAGAAAGAAATAGGAAGCCCCCAGCAGTAGAGCATGTCTGAGATAGAGAAATATTCCAGGAGATGTATTAGCAAGTGGAAACTTTAGACTGAGATCATTCCTGCTGAGAGACGAAGACCTTTCCGTTATGCTTCCCCAAGCCGAAAATGAGGCTGCAGTGTGGGACAGAATGGATTTAAGGGACACCTACCAGACAAACATCTTTCATGTCACTAAGCAGAAAACAACTCACCATTGCTTTCTAGGTCTGAAGATAATCCCTTCCAGTGTCTGTGTTTTTGTTACCTTACCTGTGACTTGGGAAGATGGAGTCCCCTTTCTCATAGGGCGATTGTGACAAAGATGGGATGTTTGAAACAACTTAACACAATCTCTACTCATAGTAAGGGGCTCATTTACATTAGTTATAATTATTGCGACAATCCGTTTAACTTGTTAGTTCTTCAACCAATCTCCTGGCACAAAACCTATGAGCAAGTTTTTGCCCTGAATCTGTAATATGAGCTGTGGATGTGTACTTGGAACATCTAATCAGAGATTCTATTTCTGGCTCATCAAAGCAAAGCGTCTTGGAGCAGAGCACTTACTACTCATCGTGAATGCCCTTTATGTAGCATTGTTATTAACTATCTCCCCAACAGCTCCCAAGTCTCCTGAATTAGTGTGAAGGGTTTGAATCCTCCATGATTAGAATAAAAAGTCATGTTCTCAGTGATTGAAAAGTGTGCAAGTAATCACGTCATAATGCATGTGAAAAGGGTTTGATAAATGAGAAGCACCAAGTGAAAATATGACTTACTGTCAATAGATGCAATTTGATAAGAGAAAATTAAGCTGTAACAGTTTTACCCATCATGCATATGATTGCAAATATAATTAAGAAATCTTTATGCAGGAAATAAGTAATATTTAAGATATGGTTATGTCTATGGTTAACTTTAGGCTGAAATAAACACATTAACAAATTCATTTAAACATTGCTATTTAGAAAGTGGGAAAAATTACAGAAAGTATAGAAATGTAAACATTTTTCACTCTATGGGAATGCTAGCAATTGTTGGAATATTTGAGGTTCCCTTCTTTTCTATGCTTGGGTCAGAAATACGGTTTTGGCCTAATAGTTTGTGAAATTTTCTCTTAATTTGATTACTTGGTTCAGGGGAACAGTGCCGTTACATTGTACTTATTTGTGTACATCAATACATGGGAACAACATTTGCTCAAGAATCCTAAACCATCTCTAAGTGGTAAAGGTAATTTCCTGTCAAACAAACTCAAAAAGAGTTGGAAGGCTTTGGCTAGAAATAGATGATAAAATTTTTTTCAGTGGTCTTGGAGTTTGCAGACTGAGAACGCAGCTACCACCTGCCTTAACCAGTGGGTGTCCTCCCCCCAAAACTGAGATGCACTGTAGAACTAAAATTCCCAGACATCCCCTTTTCACTGCCTTTGGAGACAAGTATAGAAGACATAGTAAAGACATGTAGGAAAACCTGTTACTTAAAAAATTTTAAAGTTATATTCAAAAAATTTTATTGCATTGCAGTGTGTACCTTTTTAAATGGAAGAATCATAGGAAAAAGACTTGAAATATGAGGTGTGACCAACATGGTATTTATAATAAAATCAAACATTTAAGTGATATGACCAAGCCAAAAATAAACAGAAATAGGTTGGTTACTTACAAGTTCTATTAAAAAACACAATACAGATAGTATTCTGTTCAAAGGGATGGCAAAAACATCGAGAAAAATAAGGACTTAGTACAACTAAATCAGGAAGTAGTGCACAACAAATACATGTAAAGACGTCAAATAAATGTGCAGTTTATAAAGATGCAATACCAGAATATAGAAGAGATTTAAAAACTAAAACAAAACATGAGTTTATACATATTTACAATTAAAAAATATAACAACTCTAATTTATTCTTGACATTTAGCAATGTATAAGCCATCAAACGTGTATCTGAAAAATTTTAAAAAAATACGTGGAACTAAAAAAACCAAAAAAGTAGTTAAAAATATCTCTGCCCATCAACTCCTATCCATCCACCACACATCCTCAGAAGAGTACTACTTACTTATTTACCTGAATCAATCACTGGTACAAGGATTTTATCAAGGATTCTTTTAAGTAATAAATAATTCAGATGATCTGCTCATAACCCTCCCTATGTAAAAGCTTTCAGTGGACTCCCACTGTACTTAGGAAAAACCTAACATCTTACAATGAACTGTAAGCCTCAGAACATTTATTATCTCCTGGCTGCCTCTCTACCTTCTTCCTAAACTCAATGTGCTCTTTCTCACTGAGCTGTAGCTGCACTGATGCCTTTCTCAGTTAGGTCCAGTTGCCACTTCTGTCTTTTGAACACAAGAGATTCACTATGCCTTTCATAATCCTTAATAAAAGTTTTACTTCATTGTTGTGAGTCCGTGTCACATACTGAGAGGGATCATGTATAACACAGGCACTGGGCCATGCTAGGTGATTAGCAACCTTCTTTAAGAAACCCATGGATGTCTTTCGCTTGCTCATCCTAGACCTTCTCTGCCCAACTCTGTGCCTGGGAAGCAGACCTGCGTGGAGGACATCAGTGGGCCTTCCTGCTCTCTGGCTTCAGACTGCATGGGGAGAAGAAAGGGAAGGGGAGGAAACTGAGGCAGGAGTGCTGACTCCACTGACTCCCTTCATGCAATGTCACTGTTGCTTAGTTGCATCTAATATGAGTTACATCTCTTGCTAAGAAATCTTCGTGTAGCTACCTTCTTTCCTTTCCTCTTGCCCATTCAACCCTAGGAATAGTAAAGTCACTACTAGCTCTAGTCCTGGTGAACTTGCCCTACCTCTTATGGTTCTCCTTAAACTTTTCCACAGTTTGTAAATCATCTTTATGTTAAACTCTCCCCAATGTCTAGTTTGATACTATAATTGAGTTATAAAATGAACAAATAAAATATAGACAGTGAATTCAATAATAACATAATATTGGGGCACAAATTATTATAACCCATCAATAGAATGGGTCAGTAAAAATGACTCATATGAATAGACATCAAAGACATTCAAAAAAATTAAAATTGCCCTGGCTGGTATGGCTCAGTGTATTGAATGCCAGCATGGGAACCAAAGGGGTCTCTTGTTTGATTCCTGGTCTAGGGCACATGCCTGGGTTTTGGGCCAGGTCCCCAGTAAGTGGAACATGAGAGGCAACCACACATTGATGTTTGCCTCCTCCCTCCCTCCCTCCCTCCCTCCCTCCCTCCCTTCCCTTCCCTTCCCTTCCCTTCTCTAAAAATAAAATAAATACAATCCTTTTTTAAAAAAAAAATAAAGCTTATGTCTACTAGAAACTACTAGTAAAGTAGTGATTATCAAATTTTTCCTTTACACAGTAAAAATGGTTATTGGAAAAAGAGATGTAAAGCAGAATTATTAATAATGGTGAAACGAGATTAGAAGCATTCTCATTAATTCTAAAAATAACTTTGAGAAGGGACACTACCATCATCAGTTTCAAACTGCATTCTAGAAGTGATCTTCAATAACACCAGTGAATATAACAAAGTAGTATGTAGTTTTTGAAAGTTAAGAGTACAGTGGTAAACACACGAAGCAATGTATAGGTGTATTATACGATGTATTATATATTTTTCACTTGAAACCTATATAATTTTATTAACCAGTGTTACTCCAATAAATGTAATGCAGTTGGAAAAAAAATTAGTACAATTTTCACATTTGCCAAATATGTTTCACCTGGGAAACCCAACAGAAGCAGCTGCAAACAAAAACAAGCAAAAATAATTAGTAAGCCCAATAACAGAGTTGGCAACAAAATTAG
Organism: Glossophaga mutica; assembly: GCA_039655065.1. Lineage (NCBI taxonomy): Eukaryota > Metazoa > Chordata > Mammalia > Chiroptera > Phyllostomidae > Glossophaga > Glossophaga mutica. Next base: position 12,183,353 of record CM077315.1, on the reverse strand, counting down.
CATAAAATCAGCAATGTTCATATACTCTCAAATGACGGTTTAAGAAATGTAATGTATTCCCACTTAAAAAAGCAATAACCGAAAACAATGGCATGTAGTTCCTGGTACAGAATTTTAAATATTTACCAATAAATTTTTGAGAGCATAGTTGAGAATGTTTGAGACTGTGGAGAGAAGAGGGAGGAGGAGGTCCCAGCAATTAGAAGATACAAATAAAAAATCAGAGATGGGATGAGTTTGTGAACAATAAAATGCTATAAAGCTTTGCTTTACGGAGTTCTCTCCACAAGAGCACATGCTTTAAAATTAGAGGCTACTTTTCACATCATGCAGTCCCAGAATCTAACATCTAATATATGATAGGAGTTAAATTTATATTTATCATATAAGTGATATATATGAAATAGTAATTAAAGGAATGAATGCCAATGGAAAAAGTGATGCAGCAGATGTCCAGTTTCCAGGTTGACATTGCATATAAAACCATTCGGGGTCAGAACATTTGAGTAGTACAGCTCTACAAAAAAGGTACAAAGGATCCCCAATGGTTCTTCTACTACCTCCAAAGTCAATGCGTATCACCACACTAAAATTAGGAAGTCCCCCAAAATGTAATGTGGGGACTTTCTATTTAGTAAGACTTTGAGAAAGCTCATTCAAACCCAGCCCTGATTCCTAGTATCCCCTCAGGTTACCTTGGGAGACCCGATGCAGCTGGAAGCCACTGTAGATGTCAGAGGGAGACAGTCATTTGCACTGAAGGATGCTAAAAATAAAGTGAGTGGCCGGGCCACGTGAAGGATTAGTCATGAAGGACTCAGGCTTTCCTTAGAATTACAGTTATCTCTGAAAAGCTGGTTGAACTGATACTATAAGTGGGACGAGATTCTGACAACGCATCGTAAGGGATTTTCATAGAGAGATGAACTGTGTTGGTTCATGAAACTCGGATAGGTCTCGTAAGTGTAGGAAATGCTAGAGAGTTTAAGTTTTATTGAAAATAAAACTACTTAAAATATCTGACCCGAGCTTGTTTGAAAAGTTAGACTTTTAAAAACCAACACTTAATTAAGTGATGGGGCAGGATGAAGCTTACCGTGCAACCCCGCAAAGATTCTGTGTCTCAAAACCAGAAGACCAGGTATAAAGTCCTGGCTCCTGCGGGGAGCTACGTGGCCTTCGGCAATGCATTCAACTGCCCGGAACGTCCCTTCTCTTACCTCGATGATTAGAGTGATGTGCCACATCGTTAATCTTTGAGCTGATCGTTTGGGGCAACTGTAAAAGGGAAAAAAAAAAAACAGATTGTAAATGTCCACTTTAGGAAAGAATGTCTCTGCATGAAGTGCTACATCGCATTATACTTACTTAATGGGATTTAAAAGAACTACGGATATCGGTTTCTGCCCCCTGAGATCTTAACTCTAGTTTGGAAAGACACACTCCCCCCCCTCACCCCCCGCAAAGACCTTCTCTCTTCTTTCCTTTGTCCTTTGTTTGCTCCCTGCCTTCTTTCCTTTCCCACTCCCACATACGTGTGGGTTAGTACCTGCGATGTATTAGATCCTGAGCAGGATGAGCGAGGTGTCCCCACATCCACTTCCAAAGCCTTTCCTTTCCTTTTGTGCATTCCCTGCACCGCCCTCTTTTAGACTTCTGGCTTCAGTTCTAAGACTTGTAATGTATGCTTATATCTCACAGGTATTTTTAATCTAGTTGTATCTGTGTGCTAAGAGAAAATGAATAGAGCAATTGTCTAATAATTTAACGACAAGGATGATATTGTATTTTCATAGTCAGACATTTCATTTGTACTTCAATGGTTTAAAAAATGACAGATTTTAACAGTGTACAGGATAGATTGGTATAAAATGATCAGTCTCTGAATCCCAATGCTCTCATTAGCAACTGTGTGACCTTGGGCAATTGATTTAGCTCCTCGGTCTCAGGTCTCTTCAAGAAAAAATGGGCAGAGCCAAGATACCTAAACCTAGAGGGTATGTTTAAAGTTAATAAACAATATAGGTAAAGAGCAAAGAATACTGTTGGGCACATAATAAGAAGAGTGAGTAATTATATATATATATAATATATATATATAATATACAATTATATATATGTATATATATAATATATATATACAATTACATTATAGTTGCATAGGGTTTACATATTAATTTTAAAGTAGGGATATATTATATATGAACATATATGTGTGTATATATATAAATATAAATTAAGGCCCTTAACTAATTTCTAAATAGTATTTGTACTTTGTAGTTTTTGTACAAGAGAAAGCACAGAGATTAAGAACAAAGATATATATATATATAGTGTAAATCAGCCAAATGCAGAGAATATCATTTTATAAGAAAATATCACCAGCTGTCTTTTTTATTTTCCAGGGTACATCATTTTCCTGTATAATGAGCAGTTTTAAAGGATAAATGAGATTATACAGTAATGTTTCTAGCTCCCCAGAAAGATAATTATCAACGTTAAACCCACATAAAGCCCTTTAGAAGAAACAGTATAGAGACTGGTACAGTGATTACCAAAGCTAATCTGGGCATAGGAATTGGCACCGATGAAAATGCACAATTTTAAATGATTCCTAAAACCCTCTTCTTCTCCCCAAATTGCCACGGCCTACATAAGACTTTTTCAGTAAGTTTCATTAGCTAAGTCTGTAAAACCCTCTTAGGAGAAATACTGATTTTTGGTACATTTATCAAATTGGATAATTTGGATATAATTTAAGAGTTTTGAAATCATTAAGACTACAAGTATACAGAGTGTGCATCACAATTAGTACTTTGAATTTTTTTATCTGTCTTAAAATTAGCTCATAACTATATTATTTATAAGTGTAAATAAAAACAAAATAACTATTTTTTCTTCTTTGGGAGCCTTGCATTACAACAGTGAAGTCATGGTTATTTATTAGCTACTCTATTTCCAATTTGTAGGAAATAGAAAGGAATATTTATTGTCAGATGCATATCCATCAACTATAGATCTGCTAGTACAGCTTGACTAAGTTTTTAAGCATATTCTTTCTCTTCTAATTATCTCTATAGAAAATCAAGTTACTTACTTTATAAAACTGTTTTCTTTTATCACAGTCCTATGTTCTATTCTTTGATCAAGTTGTTTTATTTTCATTTTTTCCTCTGTGCTTCATTTATCTAACACCTAGCTGTTTGCTTCACTCTCATTATATATTGCTGGTTCCCAGAGAAAAATCAGTTTTCCTGGCTTTGTTTTATTATGACCTCAAGCTTATTTTTATTTTTTTCATGCTTTTTTACCTTTTCTCTTTCTGTACACAGAAATTTTATTTTTACTTTTTTAATAACAAAATGAAATGAAAGAGACTTTTCAAAGAGGCTCCATGCGTATAAACAAGACATTTAAGTTAATGCCCATTCCATTTAATGAAAAAATGTGTCTATCTACTTATTCCAAATGGAATATGTAGGGAAAGTTCTACTCTCTCATTGTTTTGGTGAGAGTTTAGTAAATGAGAAGGACAATTCAGGGAACTACATAGAGAAAACTTTGGCAACACATATAGAGAGATTTAAAATCCCATACTGAATTAACAGCTCTGATTTAAATGTAAAAAGTTATAAGAGCCCTGTTGCCCCACCATTGTCATGGGGTAAGTCCTATAAGCAAGCTACAAAAGTGATAGTTCTTAAGGGAAAAAACTCTGATTGCCGAGGACCTAAATACAAACTAATGAGCACTTGCTAGGAAAGACCAAATCTGTAGCCGTTTGCACCTCCGGTGGAATGTTGCAGGGAGGAGTAATCTGGTGCAGGGAATGGTTGGGAGAAAAATGCCAAACTATTTTCAGTTTTGATGACCATATGTGTGCAGGCTCAAGTGATTAGAATCTTTAGGACTCTAAGGAGTAAGTCAGCTTGCAAAGGGGTAAGCTTTCAAAGAGCTGTCACTTCTTTCACTGAGTTCACAAGGGTGTCCCCCAAAGTACGTGAGAGAAGAAGAGAACTGACAGAGATTCTCTTGGAGGCTTGCGGAGCTGTCTGTCATCAGGAAGGAGGGCAACAGCCACGTGAATGTCAGGACAATGGTGGCAGAACTCAAGGAAACCCTTCTGAGGGACACCAGCTCTTTCCCAAGGTTCCTTCCGAAGTCCGAGCCCATGCAAAATAAGACACCAGGTAACAGAAAGTGAATGACGAAACAAGAATACCTGTCATCATCCAAAGATAACATATAGGCTGCAAAGCACAAAGAGGCCCCGTGTTTCAGAAACTGGCTGACTGACGCAGAGCATGGAGAGACAGGCAGTCTTGCTGGGGCTGAAAGCTCATGTCCTGCTGGAGGAGAGTTACTCATCCACCAAGGGTGAAGCCAGCGGTGAATTTAACCCAACTAAAACCACCACAAACTCTGCATGTACCTAAATATAGATTCAAAAAAAAAGAAGAAGAAGGGGGAGGAGGGTGAGGGGGAGGAGGAGAGGGAAGGAGAGGGGGCGAGGGAATTCTTGCCTTTTGACCTCCCCCATCCCCCACTCAGAGTAACCATATTACAAATTATATTAGTCTGCTTCAACTGCCAGTAGAAAAATAGCACAGAATACATGGCTTAAACAACATAAATTTATTTCTAGCAGTTCCAGAGGCTGGGAAGTCAAAAATCAGGAGCCAGATGAATTGGTTTCTGGGGAAATCGCTCTTTCCCGGTTGCAGATAGCCCCTTCTCAGGGTGTGCTCACATGGACTCCCTAGTGCACGTGTCCTGAGAGACCTCTCTGTTCTTCTTATAAATCTGCTGATCCTGTCGGATCAGGGCCCCACCCTTATGACTTTCTTTAACCTAATTTACCTCCTAAAGCTTTATTTTCAAATATATTTGCATGGTGGGGGGGCGGATGGGAGGGGTTAGGGCTCCATTATACGAACTTGGCGTGAGGAACACAATTCAATCCACAGCACACATGTTTGAAAATAACCTCACTGAAGGGGCTGGGGGAAATGAGCTTACCTAAGTAGCTCTGGAAAATGCGCCTTTGATATTTTTACTGGGAACTACATGGACACAGTTAAAATAAATGTTATGATTGATGCACAAATTTAACATGTGGTGTTGCTCCATTTTTCTCCCTCCCACCTTCAAGTTGATATTAATTTGATGGTGCATCTTAAAATTTATGACATCTAGTGTTTTATAGAGATTAATTTTGTAACATCTTTAATTTTCTAGCGTGTCCTCAAACACAGGATTGGCACTTAATTAGTAGCTGTTATACTTACTGAAACTTTACCTAGTTAAAACAAAACAGTGGGTATGTAACTTTTGACTGTTTTTTGATGGAATATTAGGGTATTTCTGCGTTGTCCATCATAATAGTAATAATTTTTAAATTACCTTGTAGCTTTCCGTAGAGTAGGCGCACCATTATTCATTTGCCTGTGTCTGTCTTCTCAGGCATTCAGAGTACCTCTGGTTTTGTGATTTGTTTTAATGCGCTTGTGGATGCAGAAAGCTATTTCTGAGGGTTTAAGATTAAAATAAAACTGAGGCATTAGAAACACGTCATAAAGACCAAACTGACTTTGGAATAAATCTTAAAAGTTATCTGAGTTTAAAAATAACTCCGGGTGTGGGGGATTAGATTTGCAGTTACCCTAAGAAATAATTTCTGTGGTCTATTAAGCTGAAATTCTTAACTTCTAGTTTACCTCAGCGCTGCCACAGTTTAATCAATCTCTCTCACTTTATTAGCTAGTTAACATGTAAATTATTTTTTAACTTTTATATTAAGCAGCTTAATTGAGATGTAATTTACATATCACACAATTCTCCCATTTACCTATGTGATTCAGTCTTAATAATCATACAGGGCCTAAGAGTTCATTTAAAACTTCTAGGAAGTATAGGGGTTACCACTGTAATGGGTGAACATGAGATGTGCTGCCTCTAGGACATGTGTGCGATCTCTCACCCCATAGATCGTCAGACCTTTAAACACATAATTACATGTGATGTGTATAGATTCAGAGAGCATTATGTTTATTTAAGTATAAAATCTCTGGTTCTTACTGTCTCTTTAAATATATCATTATGTGCAAATCGTACTGTTGTATGAATTTTTGGCAACAGAATTATTCACCCAGAAGATAAAACAAGCCGATTCACACCTGACTGAAACGGCCATGGATATGTTATAAGAACAATTTATAAATAACTCTATGACTTCAACACTATCTACTGTTAAAATTTATCTTCCACTTTCCTTCCAAATAATTATTTAAAAAGTAAAGTCAGAAACTTGGATAGCTTGCAGGGATTCCTGGTAGCAGCTACTATTTTAATCAATTATTTGAGAACAGTAGGTAATGCTTAAAGATAGGGATGTCTCACCCAAGTATTATTCCAAAGATGGACTAGCTTGACATAGGGCAAAAATGTGCTGCTTGGAGTTCTTTTCAAAAGAAGATAATTGTCAGGAAACAATTCTAGAAATTCGTGCTCACCACTTTTATTTAAAGTAATGTTGCAGCTGACGCTCACCTTGATAGAGGAAGTAAAAACTAAAATTGTAAGAACAAGCACAGGAAAACAGCATACGCTCATGATTGCATTTCACTCATTATATGAAGTAATGCAGAGTCCACGAACTGGGATTAGACACTGTTTAAACCAACTGGGCTATATCAGACCAGTTGGTAAAATTATCTCTATTTATGCCATTGTTTTTGAGAAAGGCAGTTTTTTTGGTTTATTTATTTATTTATTTTTTTGGAGGGAATAGAGCTTAAAATTTGATGTCCATAGTATATTGATATATATTTTAAAAAGCATCTTTATGTAACATTTCTATCTTTTTATTTGCACTCAGTATGGTTGCTCGCACTTTACGAGTCAGGGGAAGCACATTCCTATGAATGGTTGTGTGCCAGCATCAATCGAAGTATCTAGACTTCAGTTTTATATTTTATCCTTAAGTCCCTGGTTTGAAAGAGGAAGAGAAAGAGACCGAGAGGGAGAGTGCAGAGGGAGGGAAGGGAAGAGAGGAGAGAGAGAGCAGTTGGTCGTAGAGTCAGGGAACCAGCACAAAATGAGGGGCAGCTCGAGAGTAATCATGACGGTCTGGTGACCCTCACCTCTGTGTGCTGCGTGCTGACATGGAAACAGTGTGCTGGTGGCTAGGAAGATTTACGCTGGACAGTTTCTTCTTGGAAACCTTCCCCGTCGGCCCTCCATAACCCCCAAAGCCCAGGTAGGAGGCTCCTTCTACTTTTTCCTCATCGTTGGTGCAGTTCTCCCTGCGTTTGACTTGAAAATGCACCAGACGGTAAGACAGAGGCAGGGTCTCTGTCGGACTTGTCAGCCACTCCAGCTCCAGCATTTGGCTCAGACTGACTGCTTCAGACTTAACAAGGGTGCAGGGGATGATGACTATCGAATACATGCTTTGTGTAAGATGGGTCAGAGATCAGTGCAGTAGAACAGGGAATATTGACAGGCACATTTCAGAATGGAAGATATCCAACCAGAGGTGGTCTTGCAAAGTAGCAAAACAAACAATACAAATGCCATTCAAATCAATGAGGCTTAAAACATCACTTCCTCAAACCCACCCTCTCCAGCTGCTTGGATGGCCCACCTTTAAGCTCCCATCTTTCCCAGCATTCAAAGGAACTTAGAGTTCAATCTCATAACTGTAGATCTTGTGTCTGCCTGTTACTCACCTGGCATCTAATAATAAGTACATTTTTAAAATATTGGCAATAGATTAGCGGGGGAAAGTTACCCTTTAATAAAGCAAGCATTATTACATAACACATTTTTCAGGTAATTGACCTTAAATATCAATTTATTGTATATGTAATAATGTATATATAATACATGATTAAATGATGTATACATGTAAAATATTGTCACATGTAATTTGAAGAAAACTGTCGTATATTGCATAGCAAATTACTGTTATTAAATCCTAGGTAATCTGTGACACTGATATTATCAAACATGAAGAGATATGTAATTTGCAACACTTCCTTAACACCTCCCCCCAAATGCTGCCTGCTAAAGAATAACAGTGTTTATTTCACCCATACACAAATCCAATTTTCCTAACTCATATCCTCACTAAATTAACTATGAAGCAAGATGATCTATGATCACTTGAACTGCTTTTAACAATTTGCTCAAGGGAAGTCATTGTCCCAGGATTAATATATTTGACTCCTATTCTATTCATACAGGTGCAATGTACAGTATCCGATTAAACTAAGCTCTGCCTTGCATTTTGAAACCTCCAACCCCCCATTGTGAAATGTTCTAATTGACTGTATTTCTCCTCCCAGATTAAGGCCATGAAGACTATGAACTACATTCTAACTTTCAAGTGCAAAACATATTACAGTTAAAATAGTTAAAAGTTGCCTGTAAAAATATTACAGCTTTTAAGATTAATTGGTTGATATGCTTGAACATGCTTGAATATGTGCATGGAAAAAGGTAGACAAATGGTGAAGGTTTTTAAATAATTCTACTTGAGAAAGCTGTCTCTTTTTCCATGCTTCATTTTTGTTGTCTGTTTATAGAGAATAATCAGTCAATGTTACCTGCTAAAAGAAAAATATTTCTGTAAGATACTTCTCAAATTCATTAGATACATGTTCATGGTTAAAATAGTTTCCCATTTAAATGGTGATTGTCTCATTTAAGAAAAAATTTTCAAATGTTGTGTCTAGGTTGAATCATGCCTTGCAAACTATTCTCTTTTTTTTTTGGTTTTTAATAATGTTTTTTAATTTTTTTTAATTATTTTTGTTCACGTACAGTTGTCTCCATTTTCACCCCACCACTCCCCCCATCCCACCCATCCCTGCCTCCCACCCTTGAACCTACCCCCTTTGGCTTTGTCCATGTGTCCTTTGTACATGTTCCTTGATGGACCTTCCTCTATTTTTCCCCATTAACCCTCTCCCCCTCCTTTCTGGTTACTGTCAGTTTGTTCTTCTTCTTTTTTTTATTTAATAAATATTTATTCAGCATGTATTACTACCACAAACTCTTTTTTTAATTTTAATTGTTGATCTTGTACAGTTTTCTGTCTTTTACTCCCATCCCAGCCCACCGCCCCAGCCCTCCCCACCTCCCTCCCATTTCCACTCCCCATAGTTTTCATCCATGTGTCCCTTATACTTGTTGCTCTAAACCCTTCCCCTTTCCCTCTGAAATTCCCTCCCCACTCTCCTCTGGTGACTGTCAGCCTGTTCTCAATTTCAGTGTCTTTGGTTATATTATGCTTGTTCGTTTGTTTTGTTGATTAGGTTGCTGTTAAAGGTGAGATTGTATGGTATTTGTCTTTCACTGCCTGGCTTGTTTAGCTTAGCATAATGCTCTCCAGTTCCATCCATGCTGTTGCAAAGGGTAGGAGTTCCTTCTTTCTTTCTGCTGCATAGAATTCCATTGTGTAAATGTACCACAGTTTTTGATCCATTCATTTACTGATGGGCACCTAGGTTGCTTCCAACACTTGGCTATTGTAAATTGTGCTGCTATGAACATTGGGGTGCATAGGTTTTTTTGGATTGGTGTTTCAGAGTTCTTAGGATATAATCCTAGCAGTGGAGTTGCTGGGTCAAAAGGTAGATCCATTTTTAGTTTTCTTAGAAAATCCATACTGTTTTCCATAGTGGTTGTACCAGTCTGCAATCCCACCAAAAGCAACCTAGGGCCCCCTTTTCTCCACAACCTCTCCAACACTTGTTATTTGTTGCTTCCTTGCAAACTATTCTTGAGAGATGCATAGCATCCTTGCCTAACTACATTCTTCTCTTGCAACAAATAAATTAGTTATAAAATACAGATTTAGTGCTCTTGCTGACAATTATAATGAACATTAAAATATTGAATATTCAGACAGAGAGCAAGTCTTCTTTAATGTTTGAATTCACATATACATATGATTCATAATCATAAATATGCAAACACATACACACATTGATGTACAGCATACATGCATATATATTCTTCTATGTCCTAGTTTCTAAGCATAATAAATAGTCTTACAGTAGGAGTTTCTTAAGCTCCTGCTGTATTCCAAGTAGTAGGCACACTATTTAATGAAAAATTCATTGTCAGGGGACAAATGATCTTGGCTGAATCAGCTGTTTTATTGTTTACTAAATTTTAGTTGTTGGAGAACTTCTTTAGCTAGTATTTGTGCTTCAGTTTTTCTTCTATGTGAAACGGGGGTGATAAGCCCTACCTCAAAGGGTTCTTATAAGGATTAAATAAAACTATATCTGTAAAATATTGTACTTGGCAGAGTAAGGGGAGCATTAGAAGAACTCAACAAATGTAATTTCACTCCACTCATGAGTTATGGGGAAATCAATAGTGTATATAAGACATGGTTTCTGGCTCAAAGTAATATACTGTCTACTAATACAAAAGTCAAGGAAGAAACATGGGAGCAACTGAAAAGCCATCTAGAGGGGGACAACATTCTTATTTTATTGTCAACTGAGTAGTAAATGTTCCCTCTCTACTACAAATTAAAGGAAAGAAGAAACAGCTCAATTGATAGAACAGTTGGCCCACTGGTGAAGAAGTTTGGTAAATAGAAAGGATTTGGTTAGGTAAAAATTAGTACCAACTGAAGTCCTACGGAGGCCAATTAGGCCTCCGTTTTACATCACAGTCATAATCTTCCAATCACTTTTACCTATTGAAGAGTAAAACCCAAAACTCTTTAGTCAAAATGATTCTGAAGGCATTTGTTTCTCTTGGAAGTTAATATCTGAGATAACTTTTCCAAGTATTATACTCATGGCTATGCCACCAAGGAAAAAAAGACGAGGTAAGGCAAGGCCTGGGGTGGCTGCATGGTGATGCCACCCTTCTGCTGGTAATCTCTGACGAGTCCGAGTAACTAGCTGGTCCTGCCTGAGCCACACCTCTCCAGTGATGCTCGACTGGGATCTCCCCTTCTTTAGGCCTTAGGGTTGTTATGTGTAGAATGAGTTGGTTGCAGTTCACTCTGCATTTTCCACTCTTCTAGGAGCAGCCTTTAGACTCTTCTCCAAAACCACTCAAAATACTACTACCATTCTAGGTAATTGTCCCCCAGGGGAAAATGACTAAAGTTTTATGGGCTATTCAAATATTACCTCTTAACTCTCCTCCTTCAAGTGTCCCATAAAACTTACAATTTGCAATTGTTTTGCCCACCTAGTACATACAACTAAGTGTAGAAAAAATGGTAAAATTTATTTAATGATCAATATTTTTGTTTAGGTTTTAGTGGTAGCATGGTGGTTGTGCATTGGTCATTAGATAAACTTACAGCTCAGCTCATTATGAATTTTTATTTCAATATTCATAGATATTGGTGGTTTATATCAAGACCAAGACTTACCCCACATGTCTGTTTTCTCTCATTGTAGAAATAATTTTATTGGCCTTTTATTGTTGTCATAAACCCCTCAACTTTTGTGGAGTCATTTGGGAAAAATATTTCTTATTTGGATTGCATTAATTGGAGTGTGTCTATTTTATATTTCATTTTTAGATTATGGAGAGTAAAATTTGAAATTTCCCATCTTTATGATAGCTATGATAAAGAATCACGCTGGATTTGTGCTCCACCTGCTTCTTTGGGGCAGGGGGTAGGGGAGGTGGATTAAAACTCAACATTGTAGCATCTTAAAGAACAAAGGAATTAATTAGACCTCTCCCATGCAATTGTCCTGAGTTAAACAGGCAAGGAGAGTGGGTTAGTTGTACTCCTCACAGTCACTTGAGAGTCCAGTTTTTTTGAGGTGCCGATGAGCCATACACAGGCCAAGTACAACCTGTGCGATTTAAGTTCAGTCCCAGTCATGTTTGGTTTCTAGCAGGTGGGCCCTGGGAAGAAACTAGAAAAGTACAATATGCCCATTGTCTTGATATGAAAGCCAGGAACTAGAACACATTACTAACTACCAAATCCTCCTGGAGAGGTGCTTGGGCCAATGCCTGACTATGCGGGGCAACATGGGATGGACTGTTAGACACTGAGAGAACACATGAACAGTGACAATGCAGAGAAGGTGGCTCGAGCGACTGCAAATACCGACAGCCAGACACATGAGTAAACTCCACTTGGATCACCCAGCCGGAACCGAATCTTTAGGTAATTGCACCCACAGCACTGACCTCAGGTGAGAGCTGACAAAGAGGGCGGCCTACATTTCAGAAAGGAGCCTGAGAAGTAAAGTCCAGATGCTTTGCTAAAATTCTTTAGCTATGAAAGATGTGCAATGTTGTAGGCAATTAGTAGTCTCTATGACATCGTCCATAGCAGATTAGTTGGTTATAAGGATAGTTTTGGCATTGGAAAGGGATGACGGAATATGTTCTGATTTTCCAGCCTGATGGGCTCCCTGTTCTGAGTCCTAGCTTCCAGAGAATGTTCTGTTTCATTCAATCTGTTGGTCAGGATTCAGCATGGACTTCATGAATAAAAACATCGAGGGAAGATTTACATAAGTTGGCTGATAGGAGTACAGAGGGAAGTTAGATACAAAAGAGACAGGAGACACATAGGAGAATGTAGGTTTCAGGAAAAGCTGAATGATCAAAGGCGACAATTCTCTGCCGTAGGACTATTTCTCAGGCATAGGAACAACACCTGGCAGAGCTAGACAAGGTGCATAGGCAAGAATGGGGGTGATTTAGTCTTCATTTAGGAGGTCAGAATATGGATCACTTGTGGGCAGAGTGAGGCGATGGCTTATGGAAAAGGAGGAGGGCTTTATATCATATTGTGGGTGTTAGAATTGTCCCTCTGGGGATATCGGAGTAGTATCGGTCATGTTGGTACCATTTTGGTCACCAGGGGATTTCCCACTTGACTGAAGTATGTATGTGTGTGTATTTGCATGTGTACTGTGTACATTTGTATGAAGAGCTTCTGGATCTATTAAAGTGTGTCCTTTCTCATAGGGATAGAAGAAAAGAAAGGGCAAATGGAACTTTCAACTTCATTAAATAACTGCTCTGACCTTGGCACCATGTTCAACTATTTTTATACAAGTCTCACTTAATTTCTACAAATAGAAAAGTAGTATATATTTATTTCTCAGATGAAGAAAGTAAAGCACATAGAGGCTGAGTTACGTGGCCAGGGTCTCTTGGGAATCAGTAAGTCATGATCCTTCGTTGCCTAGCCTAACTCACCATCAACCCCAGCACACAGTCTCAGGCTCATACTGGTCAGGCCAGTGACCGCACCTGCTAACAGGGACATGGGGAGATGCTGGTGTGCGAATTCTGTGGACGTCATTTTTAAGGGCAGTGAAACAGAGAGCTGAGGACAAAAATCAAAGAGCCATATTTAAGAACAAGCAATAAATCTCTTGATCTCATTATGAATTTTGGTTCTAACTAAATATACTAAAACCTAAAACGTATTTTAAAGACAGTCAACATCTCAAGGTATTATAATGACATTCTGCAAATGGGTATTATCATTTATTTTGCATAATCTTGTTTTTGTTCTCAACACTTCTGCAACGTTTGAAATAATGATAACATGAAACACATAGTGGAGGAGGGGTAAGAAATCCTGGCATATCTCCTATTTCTTTGTTCAGATTTCAGGGATATAATACACCATGTACATTTTTAAAAACAATTATGATTGTATTGTAATTTTGCTGGATAGTATTGTGGTATTTTAGAGGATGTCTTAGTAACAAATCTCTTAAATATTGATCTCTGTATTTGACGATTTCAACATCTCACCCCATGTTCCTACCCCGGGCCACACTTCACTCAGCACTGCGGTAAAGATTATCTGAACTAGCCGACTCGCTAGCCTCCTCATCCATGAGTCACATGATCTAAATCAGATGAAAATGTGGGTTTTTCCTCAAGTACATATAAAGCGGAAATCTACTGAAATAGTTCATTTGCTACAGTACTGAGGAAACCAGAAAATTGGGAAGTGGGACTATGAGGCCAAATTTATAGAAGACGTGCATGGGTGAAGTCTGATGTGACTTCAGGACAAGTTTCATTTATCTGAGCATATTGTTAAAATAGAGACAGCATTGTATATACATATATTCTCACGGGGCTAGAAGAACACACATATATATAGTTCCCAAGAACAAATTTAAAAAATATAACCTTTGCTGAAATATTTCTAATAGTAGGGAATACTATATTTTTCGGACTATAAGACACACGTTCCCCAAAAGTGAGGAAAATGGGGGTGTGTCTTACAGTCTGAATGTAGCTTACCTGGCTCGCTGTGGCGGGGGGGGGGGGGGGGGCGGGTTATATTATTCATGTTATTAAATATTTTACCACATTTTTGCTTCAAAAATTTCCCTATTTTCCTCCTCTGAAACACAGGTGTGTCTTATAGTCTGCCACATCTTTACAGTCTGAAAATTCAGTAACAGAATAGTGGAAAACTTAAACTCAAGTTTTCTTGCCTGACTTAAATTCCTGCTTTTCTTTTCACTACTCTGTGACATTGGGCAAGGCAGTTTGTCTCTCTCCACCTCCTTTTAGCATCCATAAAATTGGATAATAATAGTCTTTACCATATACTCTTGCTATGACAAGAGAACAAGCATAAAGCTCATAAAACCATGCCTGTCACACGCTAAGATCTCGAACATTTTTGTTACCAAACTGAAGGGGTTCATTTGCTTGTATGCACAAGCCCAATAAAAAAGCAAACAGGAGTGTGCAGCAAAGAAAATAAAGGTTCATTTAAGGAAATGGCGCTGACCCGGAGACAAAGGGGAGTTGATGCTCGCAACCTGGCTCCCGAAGGGCCTGTGGGGAACAGATTATACAGGGGAAGTGATTAGTCCTGGTGGCTAAGGGAGTCGGAGTCACGGGCTCTCCTGATTGGCTGGGGCCGGGTAGAGAGTAGATCATTGTATCAGGGCCTCAGGTCAGCCAGGGCGTTGTCCTGTCTGGTTTCAGGAGGGCGTGATTGGTAGGGTCCTTCTGCATGGGCCTGGGGCTGAAACTCAGCTGAGGTCAAGATACTAATTTTAGTTTGTCCAGAACTCTGACTTTGTTGCCAACAGACCTCTGACTAAGCCCTCACTTGTCTTTAGACAATCGTCTAAAGACAGTTTGACACTGACCAGAACCTACCGCCCCGAGGGCTTGATGATTAAGGGAGCTGACGCGTTGTTTGTGCAAAGGTGGAGGGATCCGGTTGGAAGGAGGCAAGCGTGTTACAGCTCTCATGGAGCGGACAAGGCTATCTTGAATAAAAGAAATGAAGTTCTGGTGTGGTTACATATTTGTCTGGTATATGTGTTTGTTTTTCTATGGTAGATTAAAGGTGAAGGGTCACGATCCTGGGTGTACACTTAATCACCTGAAATATTTTCTAAGTTACTGATTCCCTGCCTCTACTCCTAGAGTACTGCAGCCTAATAAAAATACTGCAAGTCGAATATATAATTTTAAAGTCTCATGGCCACTTTAGAAAAGAAGTAAAAAGAAACAGGTCAAATTAATTTTAATAATGTATTTTATATAACTTTATATATTCCACATTCCTTTAAACATGCTATCCATATTGAAATTATGGATCTGTTTTATGTTCTTTCATATGGTTAAAGATAAATTATTCACTGGGCAGTTGTTAAGGATGATGAGACAGATACCAAGACTTGCAGCGAGGGACAGAGCCTGAGATCTACTCTGAATACAAGGAAGGCAACTGGAAATTTGTAGCCAAGGAGAGTGGGTCAGTGGATGGAAAATTACCAGGAGGAGCCATCAAGGGGTGGGGAATTCATGCTAAATTGGCCTGACAGGAGTCTTGTCAACGTTAGCCTATGAGGAACTTGATCCACTATCAAGGCTGAAGGTAATTCAAGCAAAACTAATTAGTGGGACTTTTGTTAAAACTGGAGTTCACAGGTCAAAGAGGGGACCAAGGATGACGTCTATTTGGAAAGAAACCTTAGAGGAGCCTGTCTAAAGTCTGGTCAAAGAGTGAATCTTTATCACTGTGTTTGCTGGCTTCATAGTAGATATTTGAAATCCAATGTGTATTTTGCATTCATAGCGCTTCTCAGTGTGACTAGCCAGCTTTTCAAGTGTTTAGCAGCCTCCTGTGACTAGTGGCTACTGTATCCGGATGGTGCCACCCCAGAGACTCCACTTTTGTTCCTCAGGGCAAGTCCCAGGCATCTCTCATTTTGTTAACTCTTAAAATGACATAACCGCAGCCAGATTCGAAAACTAGGATTTGAGAGCTTATTTGCTCCACTGTTCATTCTTCTGTACACTTTTATGAGCTCTGAGTTTTCCTAAAACCCCAAGTGACTCCAGAAAATAAAAATCACTAAGAATTTCTTAGCACATTATTGGCTTTCTGTCATGTTTAAAACCTTCTGGACCATGTAATGACATGTGCACTTTATAAGAGAGGTCTATTATGCGGGCAAGATAGAGGTCGGTTTAAGAAATCAGCATCCCTTGAACTTTTTGAACTCCTGTATGAATCCTGTTGATATTTAAGGCTAGACATATGTTTCAGAAAATAAAGTAAAACTGTGGATTTGAGGGGGGAAAAGACAACTTTGAATAAATCCACTGTTACAAATCAAAGACCAAACTCAGAACTCTATTTTAGATATTTTAAATGCCTTTTTGAATAAATCTTCATAGAAATCTGATTCTCAACTCAAGACCTGTGGTGCACAATTCATGACTTGCCTTTTGGGTATTATTGCTTTTTAGACCTTCAAAGCTCTCCTAATCACTCCAGCGTAAGTTTCACTGTGCAGTGGTAACCTATGGAAAGCCGCGTTTTTGCCTTAAAGCTGGAGTTGTGTTTCCCAATCACCAGCATAAAGGCTGTTTTATACAGGGGCTGCTCCTAGACTTTAAAAAAGTCACAAGAAAATGTAACTGTACACAAAAGCCATTAGTATTCCACAGGGAAGACTTGTGTTTTGTGTTTGAGGCAGCTCGCATTAAATTCAAGGTCTTAACGCTCCTTGGAGGCCTCCCAGGCCCCTTGGTGACTCTTGAAAAGGCTTTTATTTCTTCAACATATGTAAATTGCAAAGGGTGAAGTCAGTGTGATTTAAAGCTAACATCTCCTTAAGAGTCCAGAGGAAACAAAGGTTTTATTAAATGAAATAGTAGAGGAAATTGAAGTTCCCACATTCAATATAATGTGATCACGACGATGGAAAATCATATTTAGTGAAATTAAACGTTCAGGCTCAGAATGTATGTCACTCTTAATCCGCATCTGTTTCTTTCACTTAATTTATCTGACATGTTTTATTCCTTTCGGAGGACCTCTCAAGCAAGATCCGTTGCATAAAGAATTATTAGTGAGATAGCTCTGGGGGTCACTTTTTAAAATATGTTAATCAGACTTAGATGGGAGTAAACTTTAAACAGAGAGGTAAAGAAAGTTGGTTTAATGCACACATACACCTTCACCAAAGCTTTATCTTTTCGTTTGGCATAATATAATCATTTATAATTACATTCCTCATTTTTATTCTTTTAAATTTGCTCAATTAGGAAAATCACTTTGCTTCATAAAGATTTAAGCTACATGATAGATGGATGGATAGATAGATAGAAGGAAAGTAGGTAGATAGATGGATGGATGGATGGATGGATGGATGGATAAGTAGATCCCAGCTCTGAATTACTGTCATTTGAAGAAGCCATTGTGTTTAATATTCAGTGAGAAAATGGCTAGGTTAAAATGTGTTTTCTTTAGGCTTAATGAGAGACTAGAGTTGATGTATTACCTGTACTTAGCTACTGATGTCACAGTGTCATTAATTAGGAATCTTAACCCAGCAGAAGTGTGTTTGAGTTACTGTGTTATGTGTTAAAGAATGACAGAAGCCCTTCATTTTATTTCCAGTGGACGAAAACAAAGAATGAAAAACAGAACAGGAAGAAGATCTACTTGTGTAGATTCGCCCTCCTGAGTCAAATGTATTATGAATGTTTTGGCAACTAGAAGTTTTATAAGCATATAGGGCTGAACACAATGCTATAATTTTTAAACCGCATCTATTACATGTGGAGGTGCTAAACTGATTTTAGTACTATTGATTTACGTGTTTATTTTTTTCATTCTTTCAAAGAGTATTTTATGTATACCTACTATGAGTCAGTGTCAGGGCTGAGTCCAAGAAATTGAACTTTAAAAGCTCAAGAAATAAATTTCCTGTGCACCTGGAGCTTGCAGCCTAGAGGATGAAAACACATAAACAAATAGGTAATTACAAAGTACTCAATAAAAGGAAAGCTTATGGGGCTCTCAGTATGTAAGATAAAATGCCCTGGCCCACCATAGGGAAATCTGGGAAGCCTTCCTTGAGACAGTGACTTTTCTTTTTAAATCTTCACTTGAGGATAGGTTTACTGATTTTTGAGAGAGAAAGAATGAAAGAGAGAGAAACATTGATCAGTTGCCTCCCATACGTGCCCCAACCATGGACTGAACCCTCAACCTAGGTATGTGTCCTGACCAGGTTTCCAACCCGTGACCTTTTGGCACACGGGAAGACACTTCAACCCACCATGCCACCAGGCCAGGGCAAGACAGTGACTTTTACGATGACTACAGAAGGCTAAGTAGAAGCTTTCAAACACGTACTTATTAAGAGGCATATTTTAAGGCCCAAAATTCAAAGCTGAGTAAGACCTGAAAACCTACTAGAAGAACAGACATTTTGCACAAATGATTATTTATAATTGAGGAACGAAACACTATGCAATGCAGATGATGTTTTATTTTATTACAAAAATATTTTTTTTAAATTAGCATTATTTCAAACACGTAATGTTGAAAATCCTCCCTAAAAATATTGTGACATGTCTGTGTCCATCCTGAGCCATCCAGTTGACATTGTGGCCCTTGCCCAGGTCTCCCTATAACAGTGTTATCTCATTCACGTTGTATCTGCATTCATATAGGACAGTGATTTTCACCTGGTGTGCCACAGAACTTCTAAAACATGCAGTACCTGACCATTTGGTCAAGGGCACTGACCTCTTTTCCCTTAGATTTTTCAAATAAAAAAATGACAATAACCAACACAACAATAGCTGACCAGTGTGAATGAATCAAAATTATACTTCCTTTTTTGTCAGATCAGCCAAAAAAATACAGGGTCTGGCGGAAGTAATGCCTGCTTGAGTGTGGTTAGTAGGTAATAATATGGGTGTAATAATTTACAGTTTTAATTTGGACATTTCACCTACAATGTCATATGGTATGTGTGAGTGTGATATTGTTATGTTACAGAATTGCATGCTTATGATTTTGTAATAAAAGATTTTGTGATAAAAAGGGGATGTTATTTATGCCAGACCCTGTATAATATACCAGGTGATAAAAAAGGCTGAAAATCATTGACATGTGAGTCTCCTCCTCTTTTCAAGGTCATTGATAACTTGACCAACTTGGACCTCTGAAAGCTTGTGAAGGAAATTAAATGGTGCATAGAGGCATGAGAATTATCATTTACCAACATACACATTATATTTTCCTCAAAAAATGTTTAGTAAAATGCCACCACCTGTCAGGGAGTTTTTGAAAGGAACATTTGAAAATATTAAATAAAATGACATACTGAACTTGAAATCCCTGAGCCCAGCCAGCTAAATATTAGGTATTAAAATTCATGTGTAAAAGATAGAACCAAAGGACTCATTCTTCAGCCTGAATGATTAGTTCCAATAACATTGTCCATGAGATGTTTGACTACACTTGGGAAGGAAGACTCCCAGTTCTATAAAGAGTGAACACCTAGATTATTACATTTTAAAAATCACTTTTCACAAAATATTGACATTTTAAATGTTTATAAAAATAATCTGATGACTTCCACTGGTGTGTCATAAAATAGATATGAGTATGGAGACCTATATTTTATTTTTAAGTCTTATACTTTATTTTGTAAATAATATCTTTATTGTTCTAGAATGGACTGCACTTTAGAGATCATTTTATGGAATCCAGCCTTCTCATTTTATACACAAGCACTTGACTCAGACGGGTTTATGGGCATGCCTGATGCTCTGCTCTTTAGCAACAGAACCAGGAAGAGAGTTCTGGTCTCCTGTTGGTGCGACGTCTTCCACCCCGAAGCCCTGGCTCCCTTCTCTTTATTACTCAGTCAATAGTGCCACGGGAGAAACAGGTGATAAGAAGGAGGAAGGGTGATTGGCTGAGCTACCCACGCATTGTCAACATTGCAAAATCAATCAGCATTGATCGTCCCTAAATGGAACACAATTGCTCGCATCGTTTCAAAAAATAGAGATTAAGTAACTTTTAAAAAGAATCTTCTAAAATACTCAGAAAGATTGAACAGGAAACACGACGTAGATCAACCTCGTGGTTCCGATGTTTATCTAAAACATCAGGTTGGGAAACTGGACTGGAGGGTATTTTCCTGACAGGAGATTCAGCATTGTTCAGAATTTAGTACGTAATTGGATGAATATGGTCAAACTATAAAGGCGGTCCTGTTTTCTTTTTTATGGAAGAAAGGCAGGAATAGGAGCTGGGCCAAGATTGAGCTCAGGCGAATGGTAGATTCAGACCAAGCCTCCCTCGTTTGCCCAGATCTTGCACGGCCCTGGAAATAAGCATTTGCTTCACTGACCGTAACACTTGCTCTCTCTGTCCCTCTGTCTCTCTCCCTGACTCGGATATTGCTTCCTTTTATACTTTTTACTTTTATAGCATAAACTCTTCACACTGACACCAATCTCGCCCCTCCACCCTCACACATTCACTGACACCCCACGAACATATGTAAGTTTCCAACTTTGTCTTTTCCACGCAGCATCTGCCTCGACACTCGGAACTTGACCCATTTCTTTACTTTCGATTCTCACTCGTACAGCTCGTCCAGAAGGCAGCCTAAACCGATGAAGAAAGTGGGCCCTAGAGTTAGCCCATCTCTTTCTGATGCCAACTGTACATATAATTTCCTGAGCAAGTGCTTTAAGTCATAAAAAGCTAGGTTTACTCACTGTTAAAATGCACATTTTAAAGTTATAGAAAACCAATGACATAATGGAATGGGGTTACACCAGCATAATAAAATGACAATAAATATATTTTTTAATTAAAAAGAGTGTTATAATCTGAGTCATTAACCATGTTGACTTCTTTTGGCTCGCTATATATTTATACTATAGAACTCAGATCTAGCCAGTCTTCTTCACGCAAATCTCAACTTTTAATCCTGAACTTTAAAGTAAAATGTCTTTCCTAAGTCCACAGTTCATGGCCCTCAGTTGAAATCTGAAAATAAACCGCTGACTGTGTGTCAGAGGTCTGTGTAAAATCTTTGAGTAATGCTGGCTGGAGAGGAGGAAAAAAGAATGTATGACTGTCACACAGGCTTCTTTAGGTTATGGACATGTCCTCGAGTTGTACTGCTATTGACAGGGGACCTCACTGGCCACCATCCTACATCAGAAGTGCTCACCTGGGGTCATTTTGTTTGTAAGGGAAGGGACGTATATAGAATTCCATGTTAAAAAAATCCATTATTTTTACAAGACTACCTACCTTTTTCAGTTACTATGAGGGGTCAGAGTTGCAGTAAAGCCTCTGAACTCAGACTGCAGGGCGGAGGCATAGAGACATGAAGCATATATATAAGGCTTCTCAACCAAGTTCGTGAAGTGCCGTTTCATTTTGTTTTCACTTTATCTTGTTTTGTTTGTTAGTGACAGAAACTGCGGCTAATTCAAGCGGAGAAAAGGAACAGGAAAGGAAAGGAAAGAAGAGAGAAGCATAAAAAAGAAAAATAAAGTAAAATAAACATAATGCCAGTTTCTGGCAAAGTTCCAATAGTCATAGTGAAGCCCAAGGAGCAGATTTGTAAAGACAGGCGTCAGGAGTCTGGATGGTGTGGGGGTTTGGGGTGAGGACGCCAGGGGCAGTCCTCTTACAAGCACCTGGGATAAAGCAGCTCCAAGAAATGTGGTCTTTGCCTTCCCTGCGCATTTCTGGGAGGAAGAGTCAGATTTTCCAGTCATGCCGCCCATGCACAAGTTTAACCAAAAAAATGCCTGGGCATTTCGATTGCCTTTCCCACCAAGACCTTAAGCACATGGGGAAGAGGCAATTCTCCAAGGCAGAGCAGAGCTGCTGACAGTAGAAGAAGATAAATGTACCCTGAGCCAGCCAAATCAACAAAATAGCCAATGGTTTTCACATGGGAGTCTGCACATTCGGGGAAGTTTCATCGGTTTCAATGATTTTACTGAAGCCGTCAGTGAAATACTACACTGGCCAGGCTCCACAATTATTCGTTGAGGGAGGAGGCAGAATGAAGGGTCAATTCACACAGTGACGTAGCGGCAAATGTATCCCTATCACCTCATTATTTTCCAAATTCCTATATTAATTTAGATTGTAGTATTAGCATCCGATGAACAAGAAATACATCGGAAATTTCTTCGATATTTATGATGATGAGCTGCAAGGGATCTCAGCACTGGCCTCGCCAAAATGGTTCAGCAGCCCGAACTGGCCGACCTACCCGCCCCTGCAGCCCACCACACACATCCTCTTTATTTCAGGTGTGGATACCATCTTTCCTTCTTTGATGATTTAACCAACTTGCACAAAATGAGTCAATCATTGCATCGACTTATTACTGAAAGACTAATAGTGGTGGAACTAAAATCATGATATCAGTCTTGATCCTAAGTCATAAAAGGACTCTATTTCATTTTTATATATTTTTATCAAGGGCGTGGAGTTGAATTACATGCCATGTGCCGTATTGAGTTTTGTCTGAGGATTTTATTTCTGTAGTTTATTTTTCTTCTATAGAATAGTTATTAGAGTCCACTGTGTATACACAATCGGGGGGAAAGTGTGGCATTTAACATTTTCTAGTTTAATGCCATAACATCACTGGGTAGAATAGTAGGGAATGATTATTTAGAGACTTAGAGACGCAGTCAGACTATGAGAGAGAATAGTGACTTTTCTTCTCTCTCTCTCTCTCTCTCTCTCTCTCTCTCACACACACACACACACACACACACACACACAATCTATGAAATTGGGGCAGACAGAACTTTAGGTCTGTATTTGCAGACTCTCAAACTAATTCATATATTCTAGCCATGCAGATTTAAACTTTATGACTGAGATGTTATTTCTCCTGTGTGTAAAGTCAGCATAATTAAATCCTTCCAGATTCCATTAAGGTAATAGATGAGGATTAAATGATCTCACTTACAGAAAAAGAGACATAGACCCTGCAAAGTTCTAGATGTATATTAGTTTTATTTTAATGAGTTTTTAGCATTTTCTAAATGAACTTCTGTAGCCCGAGGGGGTAGACTTTTTACTGGAATGCATTGTTTAGGTTTCAAACACAAAGGTTGCATTTGAGATGTTTTTTTCCCATAAGTGTGTTATACCATTCCTTTCTCCAATCCAATTCCAATCAACCCTCACCGTTTGGTGAAAGTCCAACTTAGTGTATGAAGTCTCCCATATCTCCTTCATCTTCAACTGGTGACAGTTTTATAACAGTGCAGCTAAGGACTGAGGCGTTCTGTGATTTCAACAATTTGAACATGGAGAGAGAGAGTCTAGAGAAATTCCAGGCTGGAAACAATGGGAATCTGGAAAAATAACCTTGGTTTAGGGACTGGACCAAATTCCGTCAGTCAGGGAGAGAGTGCCCAAAACGTAAACCCAAGTGGAGCGTTGTTCAGGGAAGTGATGGTGCCAAGAGCACTCGTAGAGCAGTTCCCGGCAAGAGCCAGACCACCAGGATTGGCCAGAGCAGCGCCCGTAGTCCCCAAAGCCTGCTCTCGTGGAAGGCACGTGGATCGAGAGGCAGAAGCCTGGACACTGAATTAAGACACCGCCAGGTTCAACTCTACTTTTCTTGGGAGGCGTGGATAGCTTAACTTCTCTTAGCAGTATTAATGTTACAAAGTGGGGATAAGGCTACTTAATGTAACTTGTAGTAATTAACTAGCGTAATGAATGAGTTACAATGGTATTGATTCTACGTCGTCTCTGGGCACCACGGAGACAGCGTGCTGGGTGGGGTCGAGGCTACCACTGTAAGCGTGAGAGCTGAAATTAGGGCACAAAAGGAGAGCCAGGGACCCAATTTAAGTGGCCTGTTTCCAGGGCTGCTGTTAGACTTTTACTTTCCTTAACTACAGCTATTTCAGTCTTGTCTACTCATGATTGCCAACTCAGACCTCTGTCTAAAACCATCTTTGCTAGTTCTCATCCTCTTTTTATATTATTATTTTTTTAATGAGTTGCTGCTTACATAGTGAATGTGTCTTTGGTATCCACCTACTCTTTGCCCAACATTGATTGCTCTAAGTGTTCCTGGAAATCAAAACACAAGAAATATACTATTCTCTCAAGCAACTGTTAGTCTGAAGAACAGTGACCATCGGCTAACAGAACAATAGTAAAACAAAAATGAGAAACTTTTTCTTTAACTTGAGTGTTAATGATGTTTTAAACAACTTAATGACTTTCTAATACAAGCTAGGTAAACAAAACAAGAAAACACATATTCTATGGATGGCATTATAAACAGGTTGAGCCCTTAAAATAGTGAATAGAGGTAAATAATACTTAACGAAGGTTATTTGAATAAATTGATATATTGATAAACTCTTTTGAAAAGAATTATGAAGGCTTATTTCACTAAAGGCTTAAACATAATTTGTATATGTGTGTGTGTGTGTACATATGACAAGCAAAAAGGGACCTATAAAGATACATATACATAACATATTCTTATTTATCATTAAATTTCCTAAAGTTAAATACCCAACTGTGGTTACATAATCATATATTCACTGGTCAGTTCATTATTCAGATGTTAACATGGATATGTTGGAAGCAACTGGGAAATACTATTCAATGTATATGATAAAATTTGCATCTCTTTTTTTTCTTTAAACTTGATACTCAATTTCTGCTTTCACTTGAATTTTATCCTATTGTATGTTTTTATGTATCAGTCAGAAATTCTTTAGGAAATAGGTATACATGAATACAGATAAAAAATTAAGTAGATACTGTCACTTTTCTATAAAACGTGTTTATATATCTAGCTTTTCATTTATTATTATAAATATGCATTCTTTACATTCTCTTACAGCATATAAATTATAGACATTTTTTATTACTAATTAAGCAGACAACATTTTTTCATAGGCTCTATACCAGTTGCTTAAAGGGCAGGCTGTATCCTACATATGACATAATTAAAAATCAGAGAGAAATTAAGTAATTCTCTTAAGGCATCCAGCAGAGCCCAGCCTTTGGTCTACAGCCAAACTCTTATAATGTGGACGCTGCAACCCGTATATGTTTGCCTCAAACGGCAGTTTTGTGCAAAGACCTAGACTGCAGAACTTTTCGGCAGAAAATGTGGATTTTGCGCAAACATACCATCCAAATCCATACCATCATACCATCCATGAAAGGGAACAATGAGTTCAGTAACCAATTGGCCTCCTAAGGCATCAGATACTTTCCTCTGAAGATGTCTCATGCGACGTGGCGGTACAGGGAGTTCGAGCGCTGGTTAATGATGATGAGATGAATAATCCCTCGTATTGATGCAGTGCTTTCCAGATTGCAAGGCATGCTTACATCTCTGATTTCGTTTACTTCTCTCCAACACCTGCTAGGGGGGATGGGGTGGATTTAACTATCCCTATTTTATTTAGAAGCAAAGTAAGTTCAGGGAGGTTAAGCGAATGCTGAAACTGGCGGGGTTCACACTTCATTGTGGCAGTCTGAATTTCAGAACGGTGTTTTTTTTTTTTTTTTTCCCCTAGAACAGTAATATTTCTCAAACTGTGAACTTTCATCAAAGGCAAAAAAATATCATGGTTGATCATTATCACCATATGATTAAGATAGGCACTCAGGTATACTAGGTATGAACTACTTATACTTTTAGCTTACATAAATTACAAATCAAAAGTCACAGATAAAATACTAAAACAATGTAAAGATCCCCATGCGTACAATAAAATTCAAAGTAAAAATATATAGGATTATAATTTGCTCAAATGAATTATTTCTTAGAATGTCAAGTCCTGGCTGGGCAGCTCAGTTGGTTGAGCATCATCCTGACACGCCAAGGTTGTGGGTTTGATCCTCAGTCAGGGCACGTACAAGAATCAACCAGAATGAATGAGTAAGTGGAACAAACCGATCTCTCTCTCTCTCTCT
Source organism: Glossophaga mutica (assembly GCA_039655065.1). Classification (NCBI taxonomy): domain Eukaryota; kingdom Metazoa; phylum Chordata; class Mammalia; order Chiroptera; family Phyllostomidae; genus Glossophaga; species Glossophaga mutica. The sequence continues at coordinate 12,157,075 of CM077315.1, read as the reverse complement.
CTCTCTCTCTCTCTCTCTCTCTCTCTCCCCCCCCCTCCCCCCTCTCTCTCCCTCTCAAATCAATACATAAAAAAATTAAAAGAAAGAATGTGAACATAGCACCAACTGAAAAGAATGTTTTTTTTTAAATTTGCACTATATACAGGGTCCAGCACAAATAATGCCCCCTTTTTATTTATTACAGAATCTTTTGTTACAAAATCCTAAGCACATAATTCTGTAACATAGCAATATCACACTCAAGCACACCATGTGACATTTTAGGTGAAACATTCAAATTAAAACTATACGTTTTTATACCCATATCCTTACCCTCCCAACCACACTCAAGCACGCCTTGCTTCTGCATGACCCTGTGCATCACTTTGCGTCAGGTTGAGGCTTAGTGTTTCTGGAAACTGTTTTTTGTATTTTAATGTAATTATTTTATTATTTGGTTTTTAACTTTCACATATTTAATTTTAATTCTTGTATTCATTATCATTTAAACTCATGTGCATTTAGGCATCTTTTTTTATTGAATTTATTGCAGTGACACTGGTTCACAAACCTACACAGGGTCAAGTGTACAACTCAGCAAAACATCACCTGCCCACTGCATCGTGTGCCCGTTGCCCCAAGCAAAGGCTCTTTCCATCCCCATTTTACCCCCTCTGCCGCCACCTCCTCCTCCCCCCACCCCCTTCCCTCTGTCTGTCACCACACTGCCGTCTCTTCTGGGTCCCTGTGTCACATATATAGTTTTGGTTAATCCCGTCACCTTATTTCATCCAGTCCCCAAACTCCCTTCTCTCCTGACAGCTGTCAGTCTGTTCCATGTATCCTCTGTTTCCAGGTACATGTTTGTGCTGTGGTATATTTACACAGTAGCATATTACTTGGCCATAAAAAAGGAAATCTCGCCTTTTGCAACATCACGGGACTTGGAGATTATTATGCTAAGTGAAATAAGCCAGTCAAAGAAAGACAAGTACTGTGTGATCTCACTTATATGTAGACTCTAATGAACAAAATAAACTGAAGAACAAATTCTACTTTTTTAAAAGATTTTCTTTGTTTGTTTATTCTTAGACAGAGGGGAAGGGAAGGACAGAGAGAGGGAGAGAAACATCAGTGTGTGGTTGCCTCTCACATGCCCCCAGGGAGGACCTGGCCTGCAACCCAAGCATGTGCCCTGACTGGGAATTGAACTGACGACCTTTTGGTTCTCAAGCTGGTGCTCAATCCACTGAGCCACACCAGCCAGGGAAAATTCTGCTTTTTGAATTGCTGAAGAAATTTCTCTGGTTCAGCTCCCTTTGCTCTGGTTCTGACTTTAACTGGCAGAATTGTATCACCTGTGCATTAAATTCACTTTGGCTCTTTGTGCATTAACCAGATATCACTGTTTGACATGAACCCGATCTGATCATAAATAGAAAAAGCAAATACAGACACGGAATTCTGGAGACAGCGTTCCAAGTTGCATGCTGGTCATTCACAGGACTCAGGATGTGTTTATATAGTTTATCTGATTACAACCAAATTACCTAAAACAACAACAACAACAACAACAACAACAACAAAAACAACCTGCAGCAAACCTGTGCACCTTGGAGGACATCTCGGAAAATTTCAGAGATTAATAGATATTTTTAGGATTTTTACTCTATATATGGAATTTCTGTGATGGAGAGCAACTATCCACTAACTTTTCCTCCAGTCAGACATCATAATTTGTACTTAAATTGTCAGAACACCTCAGTGAAGTAGGGATTATCTGAACTTGACTGGTAAAAGGAATGATGTGGGGAAATAGTAACTTGCTCAAGGTTTGTAGGAAAAAAATAAAACAGCCGTGGAAAGTGGGATGTTGATTTAGATCCATTGATACACCGACTGCGCTCTTCACTCACGCTGCCAGAAATCTGGAAATCATCTGTTTCATTGTCCAAGAGCAATCTCGATTTTAGCCAATATCCAACAAAACATTCTTAACATACAGGTAGGAAAAACAAAAACCAAAAACCAACTATTGATTTCTTGCTAGTGTAGCACTACTTCAGTAAATTATAGAGTTTATGCACACCTGAAGGCAATGGAGGATGAGACACAGGCTTCAAGGAAAGTCAAGATCAGTATTTATTAATGTTTGGGGACTATGTTTCTTTGAAACACTTAAATAATATGTCTTGGTTTTGCTTGCTGAAATGTTTGTTTCCAGATTGAAGGAGAGCGTGTTGTCCTGAAAATGTTGAAAAATTACGTCTTGTAGGTTTACCAGAGATCTATAGGTGTTAATAACATAAACCTTCCATAGTCAGTGTAATAAACATGCCAACACATTTACACAAAGATATATTGAGAGATAACAGAAAAACATACAGGGTGACAGTGCCTCTATCTAAGATACCTACATCTCTCTATATCATTTATATTCAAAAAGAGAGTTACACTGAGAGCCAGTGAGACACAAACGAAAGAGACAGAAAGTGACACACACACACAGAGGTTAAGGTTTTGTTGCATTAATATATTTTTCTTACACTCTAGCTAATGTTGGAGATTGGAAACATCACAGTGCTGGGGTCAGGGGCACCTTAGTGCGAATCTCCTCTTTCTGTGGCATCGCTTCTTCCCATCTGTGTAGGTTGTGTGGCCTTCGTTAAATAACTTCTCTGAGATTTTTTTGCTCATAATTCAATTGAAAAGGAGAGCATTGCAGACTGTTTCAAGTGATAGATGAAATGTTTTTATCCCCCCTCACCCTCCGGTCCCTTTTCTCTGTTTCCCATGGGAATCTGGGTGAAATTCAGTTACAATTTCCTTTTGCCTCATTTAAGATACAAAAAGGGTACATTCCTCCCTAATTTGTAAATATGGGTACAAGGCTTGTCCAGTAAGTATCCAGCCACACGCTATGAAAAAATAGAGACGTTTATTGAAGAAGATACAAGAAACACTGCACATAGGACAATGACACCTCAGTCCCTTTCGAAGCAGGCACCTTGGGACCTCACACAGTTCTCCCAGCATTACTGGCGGCTGCAGCACAGTCTTCCTTCTGCTCGGGTAGCGGAAGCCATGGAATGAATGTTGTCACAGCGCATTTCGTGCCAGGATCCTGCATCAAAATCGCGGGCACAGTAGTTTTTGGAACCCCCAGATCAGCTTACTGTAGTTCGCACACTGTCAGTCACCGATCTTTGTTGATTGTGGTGCATACACATTCAACATTCTTGGGTATTCTGCTTGTTGCAGGCTCTCCAGAACATGGATCCCTTTCAACAGATTCTCGACCTTCTTTGAAGCATTTGTGCCACTTTTATTTGTGCTGCACTCATTGCATCATCCCCTGAAACCTTCTGAATCATCTCAATGTTTCCATGGAGGAATGTTCAGGCCTATGCAAAATTTGGTGGTCTGCTCTCTGTCGTTTAGAATGCCACAGCCACACAGTACCCATGCTCACTCAACGGCATCTACCACCCCCACTGACTAGTACAGTGGAGTCATCATCATTCACCCATGTGCATTCCAGTCCACTCTCCTTGGCTGCGAAGTTACACTGACATTGCAGAAACTGTTCTCATTATGTTAACAGCTGAACTCTGTGTGTATGTGTATTTATATACACAGATATATACACACATATATGTACATATGTGAATATATGTGTGTATATATGCGTATATGTGCAAACATATACGCATATATACACATATAATGAAGTACCCTCCATACAATGTCTGGACATTGGAAATACTCTCTCACTTTACCTAGTGCTACTCTCTGTTTTTTCCGCATCTGACAGTCACAGTCTTTTCTGGATGCTCATCTTCTGTGTCATTCCCTGAACCAAATTGCACGTGAAGTAGGTAACAATTAAATCATCTAATGCATTTATTCTTAAAATAAATTAACTTCCTAATCTAGGAATTGATGACCCCACTGTGAACCACTGGAGACAGTCACACCCAGGACCTTGGAAGTCCCTTGGGACTCTTGCGGAGACTATCCCTGTTTTCCAGCTGCCCCTTCCTGTCCTTCAGCATCAAGCAGAACCGGCCCAATGAATGTGGCTCTTACATCTCAAGTCTGATCAGTATAATAATTGGAGCCACCGATGCATTGCCAGTGGAGCCCTACGAATCCTGCCTACCACAATCACATGTCACATCATCACTTATCACTGTTGCCACTGTCTCCTCGTAGCTATCCATCGTCATCACGTCACGGCCCATTTTATTTTACGTAGGATTTTTAAATGAGACTTCTAGGTTTATTGGACCAATGGTTTTGGCTCAGTCTCTGGATTCAGTTAGCATGGTACTTATAGAAAGCACTAAATGAGAGTTACTACTGTTAGTATTGCTGTTAATTTTCTCTGTTCCTATTACATCTCAAGTCCTTGTCCTCTCCGCTGATAACAGTTTCTAGAGAGGTAGCCATTCTTCTCTTCCTGGTTCAGACAGGGAGGTACTCTTGTAAATGGAAATTTCCCTTATAAATGTAAGAGTATATATATATATATAATTTCTACTGGATTTTCAGTTTTTCCTGTCTGCTCTTTCTTAAAAATAATCAGCCTAAAATAATTCTTATGCCAAAAAAAGCATATTTTGGTTGACAAATTTTGCTCCCCTTCAATGCTTTACATTTATACCCTTTCCAAAATTATTTTCCTATCCCAGCTGCTCGGTGGAAGGTGGAATGAAAAGCAAGTCCTTGCATCTTGGCAGCTGACATTTTAAATAATAAGTGTGCCAGTCAGTGTACCATCACTAAGATGAATGTGAAAATTAAATGAGGTAAAATTTGAGTATGTTGTTCTGTAAGAATGTATTTAAAAATTTGGACATATGCATGCAGTGAGGATTTGGAGGTGGTTCTCTTGCGAAAGCGATGTTTTGTCTGGAGTTAAATAGGCAAATGTGGGCTGTGCAATACAAGGAAGCCTGTCGGGGGAAGATGCTGGATAAAGCTGCTGAGGCAGGTGAGTGTCCCCTGTAGGTCACCAAAACTACACAGGTGTCTGTGTGAGCTGGGAGAACTGAAGTTCTAGGAGTACCCAGGAGCGAATGACGAGATAAATGGACCAGGAGCAGAAGTTGAAGTTTTATCTACAATATGGAAATGGGAAGACCTTGCATTTTTCTGGGCTTGGATGTAGATTACTGGGATCTACATTTTGATTAGATAAGGGATGGGGGAGGCGGAGTGTGGTGAGGGAGGAGGAAGGCAGGGAGGTGAGTTAGATAGATGGATAACCCGATGTCCAGGGAAGAATTAATCTCACATAGGACTAAGACTGTAACACTAGAAACGGGAGAAATGGCAAAAGTAAACACACACGTCATATCACTACGTGTGTTTTAAACAACTGGGAAAACTTCACTGGGATAATGATTACTTCCAGGCACACAAAGCAGCTGGCACCATGCACAAATTTCCCAGCTCGTTGGTTACTACAAATAACATGTGGATTTTTTCTTCTGCATCGCTCATAGACCTTGTAAAATTCTGGAAACCTCGAAAACCATCTCAGAGACTGGAGGACCTCAGATCTGAAAAATGTGCAGTCGATGCTGCCCATGGTCATGGAGTCGGGCGCACCATCTGCCAATTCTGTCAGCAGCAGCCGAGCTAGCCCCTCCTCCCTCGCTGCTCGCACCAGTTTAATTGGAATGGAACTTTAAAAGCACAAAGTTGCTGGACTGAAAACTATAATTGAATTGTTCCTGTAAAGGATAAGACAATGGGAAATGAAGGGAAAAATGACTCCAAAATTTTATAAGCATCTTTGGACAACATCGAACAAGTTTATGTTTCACACACACTCCAGCTGGAGGATAACATATTATAGCCTCTTCCCCAAATAATAATAATTGTTGACATTTAGTAATTATTTGCTTCATGCCAGGCACTGGTGTAATGGATTTACATACATTATCTTAATTTAATGCTCACGACAACGTAGTGAGGTAATTTTTCAAAGGTATTTTTTATGTGAAGAAGAAACAACTTAAATAATGGTCCTGAGGTCATAACATTGGCAAGTGGTAAAGCCAGTATGTAAATGAGGGCTAACCCTAAAGGCCATGTTTTCACACGGATGCAGTATCGTTTTCTACTACGTGGTTGAAGAGTTCTTGACGACTCTCCACCTGGAAGTGAGCAATTTCCATGAGGGGGTATGACCTGTGTGTTTGTGGCATTCGTTTATTCAACAGGATCCGTTGCCATATTATTTGCTGGGAATTTAGAAGTGAGTATGACAAGCATAAATTCTGCCATCCTCCAACTTGCAGACAAGTAAGGAAGACAGAAAGTTGAACAAGGATTAATAATAAAATACAATAAAGATTATCAAAATGAAAGAACAGAGTGCCCTAGAAATTTATAGTAGGACACATTTCGTAGTCATTTGGGAGAAATAAAAAAGGAAAATTTATAGGCACTAGACAGATAACCAAGAGTCATTAAAGCTGAAAGATGCAGAAAGGGCAGTTTGCGAAGGCTTCAGGTGAGCAAGAATGAGTCATGTTTGTTTTAGGAACCAAATGGGTTATTGTGGCTGGAAAGTCAGTGGGAGAGAACACATGAGGTGAGTTGATCAGTAAAGTAATGCAACACTCTAGAAGACATGGTAAGTCATATTAAGATTAGACTTTGTCTTCAAGATAGTAGGAAGCCATTGAAGAGGAAATCCTATGATTACAAACTTAAGGCTCAGCACAAAGACGAGAGCAAGCTGATCAGGTACATGATTGTTAAAGGAAGTAGTTGACAGAGTATAGTGGTCTGGGCCCAGAGAATAATTAGGCTGCAGGAAAAGAGCATTTGAAAGATATTTAGCTTGAGAAAATGAGTTTTATGGTGGAGTATATATGGGCTGAGGGAAAGACCCCAGATCTCTGTGTTAGGTGAATCAATGAATACTAGAGCTAGGCTCTGGGACAAAATTACGGCAAGTATGGAGGGAATGACCACGGATTTATGTTTGGATGAGGAAAGTTTCAAGTAGCAGCAGCAGTAGTAAGCCCAATGGGCATATATCGTCAATGAGCACTGGACGAGTAAGACTGGTGGTGAAATATGTGCCTCTTGCCTACCAGGAATGAGAGGCATTATTGACAAAGGTCACAAGTCAAGGTTAGGACCAGGACTGTGGGGGTTGACAGGATGCCCTAAAACCAGGCAGGAGTATGGTTCCCATAAAGAAAACGGAAAGCAAGGGCGGTAGCCTTTGACGCACGTAGAAGGCAGGCTCTAGGTACACAGAGGAGTGTTAGAACAATAGGAAGGACCTTAGGCAGTAAGCTCACCCTATGGGTTGATCCAATATGGGAGAGAAAAAGGAGAAACATGTTTTGGGGATTAAAAGGTCATTTTGAAGGACCCAAGGTAGTTTGACCCAGAATAATGCTTGGCAAACAGTGTGGTAGAGATTTGAACAGTGCTTATTTGTTCACGCCATGTCAGATTTGGGGGAGAAATACACTAATCCTTGGGTGCAGACCCATCTAATCTCTGGAGTGTGAGTATCAGTAGACATACAAATCCCAAGTGTGATGTACAGTTCTGGAAACCAGTGAAGGACTCAGATTTCAGACTGGGAGCTCGGTGAATTCGCGCTGGACAGAGCTGCATAGCACAGAGGGAGGTCTTTAACCAGAGCCTGCCTTTATGTGGCTACAGTGTGATGCCACCTCTGGTTGTCATGTGGAATATTCACAAAGGAGAAAAGTGCTGCCCCTGAGAGAAGTAACCTACATCATACTGCCTGTGAGCGACAGAACAGTGTTTGGGCTTAGTTGGCGCATGGGAACCAAGAGTGGCAATGGTTTGAAAAAGCCTCCCTTCTAGGGCAGATCAGAAAACAGATTTGCTTGGAAAGTTCCTCCCTCCCACCCCAGGTAGGCTTCTTTGACAGTTTTGGCTACATTCCTTATCTCCAAATATTCTTCCACATTAAAAAACAATTGTCAAAAATCTGACACACATTTTTGTGTCTTTCCAAATCATGTGTTTGAGTCTCCTTCTAATAGGTCCTGGATTTTGTCAATGGTTACGCTCTGATGCCCTTCTCCTGGTTGGGGTATGAACAGTGATAGACAAGTGGCGGGGGGGCTCTTGATTAAAAAAAAAGGTAGAATTATGACTAACATAATAAGGACTAATTTTTATAAAGAGGTTTCTATCTGTTAAACAAAGTGTTAGCTGATTGACGGCTCTGTATTTTACTCTTTAACAGGTAAGGGTGCTGCTGTTCAGATAGAACTGAGTATAGTGATGTTGATAAATAAAGTAGCTTTTGTTTGTACATATCATAGAAAAAGAAAAAAATAAGAACATTTTACCCACTTGGATGTTATCGAGTGACTGAGTGACAGTTGTAACTTTTCTTGGTCACGTGTGGCTGGAGGGCGTTGCGAGCTGCTGGGTAGAGATCGTATCCTGGCTCACAGTTCCGGTTACCCACTCGCATTTTCTAACCTTCTGTGGAGCCAGGTTGGGGCCACATCACTAGTTCTGACGTCGGTGCTGGAAGCAGAAACGCAACACGTCCCTCTGGGACAAGGACCCTCTGGGGGAGCTTGCCTCCTGCATCCCTTTTCCTTTTTTCTCCCAGCAGCTTCGAAAGTCCCTGTGGTACAAAACACAGAGCTGCAAGGTGGAGGTAGCCTGGATACCTGAGTGAACGGTCTCTGGAGAATTAGAAGAGAGCATCTCCCCATTATGAAAAAAAAAAAGTATAGTTATGCAATTAAAGTTGACACCCCTAAACTGGGAAGATTTAGGGCCCGCTTGTTATGCCGAGTAGCCCCTCCCATCTTGATATAAACCACAGGCAGCAAAGCAGCTCAGCCTGAGCTGCTGCAGCCACGGTGAGGGCCCCGTGCGGAATGCCGTTGCCCTGTGCACTCAGACAGGGCAGCAATAGCTGTTTCCAGTAAGAGCCTCATGTTCAAGGTCACGGAGTTAGGCAATAGGCATGGTAGATACCACGCAGTGGGTTCTCTAGAAGCCAGTTGGTAGGCGGATACTTACCAGGGAGTGCTCTCAGGATTAATCCTATTGAAGATGTGAACCATGGGAGATGTCACCCTTCAGTTCAGTCACAGCATTCCTGTGGGATTTCTACCAGGGCCCGCTGGAGCTAGAATGCATTTTCAAAGATGTCTTGTTTATGCCCCACATAGACCAGTAAACTGATGGAGGGCGCCCTCAGGAAGGGGGCATTGTCTTGGCCAAGACGGCTCATTTCAACTGATGTCGCATCCCCGAAGAATGAGCTGAGACCTGTTTGCCCAGCAACACTCTCCTCTTGGTAGCTTTAGGGAGCTTTCCCTTCAGGTCTGCTGGGCGGCAGACCATGGAGTCTAACAGAGTAAGCTTTAATGTAAGGCTTCTCCTGCAGGCAGCTCTACAGGCGGGCACGCCGAGATGTACAAATGATTAAGTCTTTATTTTGTGATTGTTTGTGTGTTTATTTTTAAATATAAACCAAGCATTTGGATGTTTACTGCCTCCGTGACCTTCTGTTGGCTTGATGTTCTGGTTGAGGACTTCCTTGCCCAGGATAGCTGACCATTTGGAAACCATACTGACTCTTTATTTAATTCTATCATAGAGTTCAACACAAGCTTCCACATGTGCCTTCTTGGTGGGAGAAAGCAGGCTCAGCGTGTTTTCCTTAATGAACCTTCTCTTCGACTCCTCATTCTAACTGCTGACACAGATCACCATTCCTCCTTTCCACCATCTCTTCAGGATAATAAATCTCTCTTTCTCTTGGAGAAAACTATTAATATTTAATTGGAAAAACTCTTAAAATGTTAGGAAAATATTAAACCAAGCACTGAATAATGCCCAAGAGAGTAGAGAGCTTGATTTGTGCAATGAAGTTTAGTTGTTCATTTGCATTTTTTTCTAATAACGGTGACCCACTAAGTGGGTCTTTCTCATGCTCCTTTTTAAAAGTAAAGTTGTACTGAGTAAGAGAATAAGTCACAAAAGGGAATGTCAGTTTATGTTTCTTCCGAAAGAACTCTTTGAAACAGTGCTTATTTGAACACATTAAATTTATTCCAAAAGTATTCAGGTCATGCATAATTAAATATGTAGCTTTTAGCAATTTTAGTTTTTCCAAGATATGCTGTATACCACATAATTCATACTTTCGAGTGAATATTACTTTTTTTCTTCCAGATTTCTCTGTAATTTGCTACTCAAAGGTTAATGTTATGCAAGTATTGAAGGTCTAGGTTTAGTGGAATTTTAAATGATAAAAAATGTTGTGTTTCAACACATACATTGTGAAAAAAAGATTTGGCAAAAAAATGTTCCGAGGATGGTTCAAGTTTGATAAGGATTAAGGGCTCTCCTAACATATTACATTGAATGTATTTTGTTGATGGCTCTAAGTTATGTATATTGTCTGGGTTATAAGTGAAAGGAAAGAGCCTAACGAAGTTTGGAAGCCCGTCCATGTTTAGGACCAGATATTTTCTCATCTACACAAAGTTCCTCCCATGTTTCATTAGGCATTTTTTTCTGGTCTGGTGGTTTTTTCTTACTCATGAACATCCAGAATAGGATATGCAATACAAAGTATCTTCCTACATTAGGAATAATAATAATGTCGACAATGGGAATAATGAACACTTAGCTTGTGCCTATGTTCAAGCAGTATTTACGGTATCTTTACACATGCATATTCCTTTCTCCTTACGAAAAACAAGTGGTTTTCATTTTATCCCTTTCCAAGTGCAGAATCTCCGGCATGGACAGATTTCACAAGTTGCCTGAGGTCACATGGCTAGTTAGAGGAATAGTAGGTTTTTTTAAACCAGGCACATAGGCTTCCAAAACTGGCATCATCACAAACACGATACACTACCTCTTAAAATATTAGTTTACATATTTTATATGCATAAATTTTATTTCTCACAAAATAATGGTCTTCAGTTTAGAACAGCTTACTAATTTATAGCCCCCTGGCCCCCAAACAGAGCAGAGCAGCGTCATTCTTTCCTGGCATTTCGTCTCTGTTCAATCCCGACAGTCACTGGAGGCTCGTAAGGATCCTGGGAAGCAGAGTGGATACTGATAAATCGACACAATGTGAGATGTTCCCAGAGGATAATGTCACATCATTTGTTATTTTAATGTTTATATGATAGGGAAACAATTTAAAAAGTATCTCCGAAAATGAATAGTTTTGATGTATAGCATTATAATAAATGCAACTTTCATGAAGTACCATCACTCTCAAAAGCTTTTTTATTTCTTAATTAGGGATATCACAGAAGTACACTGAGATTTACTGAGGGAGCAAGAAGACAATGTAAGGATGGGCCAAGTTCTGATGTATGTATTATATAGACTCATCCGCCACTGACCGATGTCATAGACTCGCACCAATGGGAGCTCCCATGAAACCAAGTGGCACAGGCGATGCCACCAACCGTGTTTAAAAAAATTGATTAGCAAGCTCATGTGAACATGCACTTACACAATGTGTTTTTTGTAACGTAGAAAAATATAGCATTGTATGAACCCATGATCAGCTAGAAAAGATCCACATGCTTTCAATAATATGGTGAACAATATTGTTTTACCCATGAAAGTTCAAAAACATCACAATCTGATAAAATCAAAAGATATTTTCACCCTAGGCAAATATGGATTTATTTCAAAAGAGTTTAGAGGAAATTCACGATATCCGATAAAGCCAGCCCCTTCCTCATTAGCTTTTGACTTTCAACCACTGTTTGAGAACCAAATCGATTGGAGATCAGGGTGGCCAGTGATTGAAATTCTGACCACCAGCGTGAGATCACTTGTTGGAAAAAGGTGTACTCAGGACCAAATCCATTAGGGTTGATTGGACCTAAGTTATTCAGGGCAATCTGTTCACTCTGTGGTTGCTGCCTCGTGAATATTTCCTCTGGCTAGAATGCTTGTGTCCTCCTTTGAGAGAGTTTATCTTTCACAGTCTGATTCATAGCATTAGTTATTTGAATTCTTTTGATTCCTCTTTTACAACTATTTTTAAAATGTTTTGCATTCTGACATTAATTGAAACAACAGCAAAAGTCATAAATCAGAAAGTGTTAAAAAATATGGACTTTGCTTGGATTGGGGGAAAATGTCTGATTAGTCACAACTTCTCCCCATTCTCACCTAATTTCACTGCCTTTTCTCTCACAGCCATATGGCTCTAGAACTCTTACTTTTTTGTATTATTAGAAATGGAGACAAGTGAAAATGGGTACAACAGCCAATAAAAGACTTCCAAAAACAAACAGTGATGCATCTGCAGGAGAGAATAGAAAAGAGCATATCCAGGAAATGTGGGCAAGGGTAGTGGGGTGAGCAACACTCAGCTCACACTAAGTTTTCAGGGAGATGATGGAATTCTGCAAAAGCAGGCAGAGAAGAGGTGTGACGGGGTGACAAAAACTAGATTAAGGAGAGCCTCTGTCTTGGTCCATGAATTAGATTTGCAGAAAGAGATGAAAGGAGAGGAGTTTGGAAGACATTTATTTTCCCTTATAAAGGGAATTTCCTATTTGCGTTTTCTGGGGGATCATATTAAAAATTCAAATTCTGTGTTTGCTCTTCCAGAATTGTCAAGAAATAGGCTTATTTGGATGCCTCTCCTTCGGTCTGTGGTGTGATGAGCTAGTCATGACCTGGCTTATCGTCTTTGGGCTCTAGAGTCTTAGATGCCGTAGTCAACTGGCATACATTACATCTAGATTTAGATCCATTTCAGTACTTTTAAACTGATGCTCTGAGAAAAGTATCCCAGATGTTGTTTCTATGTTAATAGACGTTTATGAGCAGGAGAGGGAAAGTATAAAAAGAAAGGGAGAAAAACAACCTTCAACAACGTTTCTTGAGGCAAGAGTTCTCAGAGCTTTTCATATGTTCTTCAACATTGCAAAGCTCTAAGGAAAATAAAATATGCCACACTGCTCAAAGATAAATATCAAATTATCACATCACTGTTGTGTGTGTGTGTGTGTGTGTCTGTGTCACACATGGCAATAGCATTATAAGACACACACTTGGAAAATTGAGCTTTACTAGTGTTTAACTCAGCATGTCCGTGGTTTCCCCTGATTGGCCACTGGGGGAGGGGGTCCCAGAATACTAATTTATTATAATGCTATTATAATAAAGCAAGGGTCATGTAGCATCTTCTGGGCAGGTGCAGTCATGATTCACCATGATTCAGTACTTTTCCAGAAAGTGGGGACAACCGGTCTTGGAACAGGGTCTTATACTTACTCTTTGTCTTAGCCCTGGGGCACCTCTGGAGTTTTTTTGTGCCTGAGGAACCGGTTTTGGAACTGGGTTTCTGTTCTGTATAGACAACCTTTGTCTTAGTCTCGGGGCACTTCCCTCCTGATTATCTCCTGCCTCAGTGTGATGATTGCTGGGGGAGAGGGTATAAGGGGACTAAATGGTAATGGAAACAAAATACAATAAAGATTAAAATTTTTAAACAGCAGTGCACCCATTTTATTATATTTTTGAAAATTTAATCTTTATTGTATTTTTTTACATTACCTTTTAGTCCCCCTCTACTCCCCTCCCCTCAACAATCACCACGCTGGTGTCTGTGTCCAGGAGTCAGGCACTTAACACTTGAAAGAGGAAGTAATTGGGAAGGAGTTCCTTTATTCCATGAGCTTTAGCCTGGGGGCCTGCTGCAATCAGGGCTGCAAGGGAAGGCCAAGGTAGAGAACCAACTGTCTTTCTGGCCTGAAAATCCCAGGAACAGTGTTCTGCTGAAAGTGGGGGAAGAGAACTCATGAGAGAAGCAAGTCAGAGGTGGGAACACATCTCAAGTATAAACTACTCTCACCAAACACCGGGCTGGTCTTCTGGAGTCTGTCCCGTGGGGTAGATTCCAAGCAGCACAACTCCATATGAAAGAATTGACTTAATATTTGAAATGACATGCAAGAGGGTTTGCCGTTCTACTACAACCAAATTAATCACCTGTCAAATGAGCTGCAACTCAGGTTGTTTCCATACCCTGAGTAAAGTGAGTAATGCTGCAGTGTACTTTAGAATGCAGGTACTGTTTGAGGTACTGACTTCATTTTCTTAGGGTGTGTACACAGAATAGGTATTTCTGGATCATGTGTTAGTTCTATTTTTAGTTTGTTGAGAAAACTCCCTACTATTTTCCATAGTGGTTCCAATTTACATTCACACCAACAGTGGATAAAGGTTCTCTTTTCTCCACATCCTTGTCAAAATTACTTCTCTCTCTCGCTCTTTTTTTATTTTGATAATAGCCATCCTAATGGGTATGAGATATCTTATTTTGATTTGGACTTATATTTCCCTGATGATTAGTGATGTTGATCACCTTTTCATGTATCTGTTGTTCATTTGTATGTCTTCTTTGGAAAAATATCTATTTAGATCATGTGCCCATTTTTAAATCAGATTTTTTTTTGCCATTGAATTACATAAATTTCTTACATATTTTGGATATTAATTCCATTTCATTCTTAGAGTTTGTGAATATTTTCTTGCAGTTCATTTTGCTGATGGTCTCCTTTGCTGTGCAGGAGTTTCCTAGTTTGATGTAGTCCCATGTATTTATTTTTGTTTTTGTTGACCAAGTTTTTAGTATTCATGTTCAGACAAAGCTGAATCTGATTTCCAGAAGTAACATGCAGGAATAGAACTTTTGGGGACTGGCAAGTGGACATTATTACAATGTACGTTCATGCCCTCACTTGTGGAATTTAACATCTTCACAATACATGCCAATAGGAAAAGCACTAAGCAACTGAATCAGTTGCATACCTATGGAAATTTGATGCAGTTCTATTTGCCCAGTGATGTTGAAAACATCATAAATGGTGCTTCCAAGTCATTTTTTTCAAGTATAATCTTACATAAAACCTTTCTTGTCATCTCTCTGCTTGTAACTTCGTGATAGGATAGCCCCGATACGTGAGTAGGTGAGGAAAGGAGATATTCGTCCTGTGATCCTTTTGACTCTACACTGCACTGTGAGTCTCTAAGTTTACTTCCTTTGGGGAAATAAGAGGAAGGGCTGATGATGACATCTGCAAGCAACTTAATTTTCCTTTGTGACATTCTTGTGGAAGTTCACAGGAAATAATTATAGCTTAAGTCTCCCCCCACCTTTGGGATGAAAAAAAGAAATGCTGACATTGTTTTCTCAATAACACATACTTTCTTGTGACTCTGAATGTCAGTTTTATTATCTGTAAAATGGTAGGGAATGGATTTAATAATCTACCAGTAGCTTGCATAAAGTATTGTAATCCCCTTATCCCTTAGTCATGATGATGCTAAATAGGACATCGAGAGCCCATTTAATAAATATGTTGAGGACACCGTTGAACGGTTCTGCACGTATTTGTTTTCTTCCAGTTGTACCTGTGCCTCCTTCGTGTGGGTGCTTATTTGTCAGTCCTTCTCGATGGCTGTCTGATCCATGAGGCCTCATGGTTTTTCTTCCTCAAGAGTGACTCACATGTATGTTTTTCCCCTAAACATTTGTGCATGAAAGTATCATTGCTGCTAAACAATAATGTAAAACTGTTTGAAATAATCAAGAGTGCAGCTTTTGAATTCTGGCATAATGTGTCCTTCTAGCAAGGATCCTGCGTTCTGGAGACTCCTCAGTTGGTTAGGTCTTGGGTACATGGTTCTTAATTTGACTGTTTTCTGTTGAAACTCCAGAATTACAAAAAAAAAAAAAAAGTACTCACATATTGGAACTAAAATACTTAATATGATAGGATATGTGAAAAAATTCATGAGTTTGAGTGTTGGTAGTTAGGATTCTTTTAGATATATTTCTGATATTTATTAGAATATACTCATATTCACATATGATTCTGGCATTTGGGGGCACTGATTTATTTCCTCATTATTTTCTGTTCTTTAAAGGTATGTCACTTTCTTCTGCTTCCAATTTCACAAATCTCTGATGAGGTCAGTGCTTCCTAAGTAGAAGACAGTTTTATCCACCCTAAATGAACAATTAGCATAAATTCATCTTTTTTCCATAGGATGAATTCCCCATTTAGAGCACCATGGTTTATTTTAACATCTTCTGTACACTTCAGTTACTTAAAGAATTCTGCATGCTATTATCCCAAAACGATTCTTGGCTTTCAAATTGCTGATCCTAATAAGATGGGCTTTCTTCATCTCCTGTATAACCATATCATACCTAATGAAATCAGCTTCAACCAATCAAATTCTTGGATGACTGACCTTTATTAACTGGTAATTCAGAAACATGATTTCTGAAGGCTCTGTCTTATAATGGAAAAAAAAAAAGTTACATAAGTAAGATTGCTTTTCATTGGCCAGAGAAGAAAAAGGTTCTCTGGAGGCCAGTCAAAACGAAGTTGCAAAATATGATAGAAGGGCAGAGAAATAGTGTGTACTCTTCCAGAAGATGACATTAATTCAGCTGCTTTAATTATGTGGCTTTATGTCTATTGTCTCTACTTTATTATCTTTGGACAATACCCATGTATACTTGAAAAATGTGATATAATATCTATTTTATTAATTCTATTAAATCTTTTGTAAGAAGATACATCCTTCTCCAAAGATGTTTCTTTCAGGAAACAATACATCGTACAATTATTCTTTCATCAGGCATGTTTTAGATTTATTTTGGAAAAGTCACTACGAGGGCATATGGGGAATATATCCCAATGCTTTACCGGGTACCTTCTCTTGTGAGACATTAATATAGGCGCTGTTTACATAGTAACCAGAGGCCATGTTTGTACTCTCAAGGGTGACAAATGGATTGTCACAGTAGGCTTCCCATGGTAAGACAGGGGTGATCGATGCTTGCAACGGGGGATAATTCCTCAGCTCCGTGTCCCTCCAGCTCCTCTTGCTCCCAGTCATCAGGACACTGCTGTACACCCGGCTGTTCCCCACTCGTATCCTAAGGTGGGGAGGTTTCGAGGCCAAAGCTCTCCTCGTTGTAGTCAGTTAAAAGCATAGGCCATTTTTATTAGTTTCTTGCAGAGATTTTTATTATAAATTTCTATAAAGACCAGAAAAAAACCAAAAGAGCCAATATGAGGAAATTTATGTTTTATGATTTTTAATTATTTATAGTTTATCCACAGACAGGAATACAGATCTGGCACTTTTTCTGCACTGCAAATCAATCTTTAGGAGAGGTAAAATATCATTATATACAAATAAGCTATAGCAGTTGTGATTCCAAAATAGATGGTTCACTCAGACCCAATAATTGAATGAAGGTTTATAAAAAGTCATTTAAAGAGGTGAATTAGGGGCTCTGGTCAGCCAGGTCAGGTGGTTAGAGTGTCGCCCCAATATACCTACGTTGTGGATTGGATCCCTGGTCAGAGCACGCACAGTAGTCAACCAATGAATGGATAAATAAGCGGAACAACAAGGCGAGGTTTCTCTCTCCTTCTCTCTCCCTTCCTCTCTCTTTCTCTAAAATCAATACACAACAAATACAATGAAATAAAGACATGAGTTAGAGACTTCTACTTCCAGAAAGGTGCAGTAGACATACTTTTCTCTATTCCTCTCACTAAATGTAACTAATAACTGCAGACGCCACTTAAAGAATAAACATTGAAGCCTCTGAAGGGTGAAAGAAAACACACTAACTACAGACCTTGGCACCGAAGGAAAATACAGTGACCGGTTCCGTTGGTTGGTCGGTTGGTTTGCTCTCTTTCATCCTAGACGTGGGGCAGAGGAAGCCAGAAAGCCCGAAGTGCAAAAGGTACCTGAAGTCTGCTTTTCTAGTCAAAGGGCCAGGAAAAGGGTCGCTCAGCAAAAACAACAACCAATTTAGGCAATAACTGCTCTAGTTTAGCCAAACACCACAAAAACAAACAAACAAACAAACAAACAAACAAACAAACTTTGGCCCCACCTTCATCCACACCAGATGATTCCCCATAGGAAATTTAGACTTCCACCCTGACCAGGCAGTAAGGAGGAATCCTAACCCTGCTGCCAGAGCAGAGTCAGAAAAACCCATGAGCAGTTGAGACTCTCTCGCCTCACCACCTGGAAATAAGGAAGTCCACACTCGTTCACCTCTGGGCTTCCTCTGACGTACCCCCGTTTTGAGTGGCGGTGGGCCTCCTTGACCACAAGTGGGGGCGCAGTCCTTGCTTGCCTGCATGGCTGCTCACATGCCACTCCCGGCGGCAGTAGGGTAAGAAGCCTCGTTAGGGACTGGCAGGGGTGGAAACCCAGGTTCTCTAGAACTTTCACTGTTGCCCCCCCAACAAAATAACCCCCACCTGCTCCACTGCCAGTAGTGTCAGAGGTCATATGGGAGCAGTAATAGCAACTGAGCCCCTTGGAGAAGGGTGGGGAGTAAACCTGGAGGGAAAAATGGGTTTTACAATACATAACAGACTTTGGAAAATCTTGACACTTTCATTTTGGGGACAGATTTGCTCAGAGTGATGCCTCTTGAAATTGTTACCCAGAAGTCTTGAATATGCTCATAGCTTCTAGTTGCAGGTAGCCAAACTCAATTTTCTTGCCTGAAATGGGAAATATTAATATCAGTTTCCAGTATTGTAACAAAAAATAGGTAGGAGAACAGAATTAAATCACTTAAAATATTAGGCGGAACAATGTAAATACCCAATTGTTTTTCCTCTCTTCATGTTTCCTTGGACCTCTTTTCTTTGCTTGCCTCTTGCTTACTCAGAATTAGAGAAATGGAAAGTAAGTTGTCCATCTAATGCAACATCTGTGCTTATTTCTGCGCTGTCCTTTTTAGGTCTGGCCTTCGAGTATGTATGTGTGTGCATATGGACAGGCATACTGTTCACAGAACTGAGGCCACTACATATAATGAGGGAGATGCTGAGGTCAGGATAGACTGGCTGCTCAGAGGGAGACTCAGCGATGGCAACTCACCTGTAGGGGAGTTCAAGGTCTGGCTCTGTCTTTGCAAGGAAAACACAAAAATCAAAACATACCTGACAGTTCCTACTTGAGTGGAACCTCATATAAATGTAACAAGGAGAGTGTGCATAAAAAATGGTCAAGGAAGTAAAGGGTAGAAGCCACAAGACACTAACCCATGTCAAAGAACCAAAGAACAAGTAATAGTTATGATGAGAAGTGTGGCTGGCTAGGTTTCCAGTGATGGGGACCAAGAAAATGACCATCAGATGCACTGAAGGAAAAATTATTGATGATCTACCAGGAGGCAGTTGAGCTAGAAGTTATAAGAGATTATGTAAGAATCAATGAGACAATACTGCTAAAGCAATAAACATTAACATCTGTATATGAGCTGTGTAATTTCTGAGGATAATGGTGATAATGAAAATAATGGTGGTGATTGTATGAGAAGGCAAGAGTTGGTTTATTCTTATAGCCTATACTGATATTCTGATCTTTTTGCTCATATTGGTGTTTGTTACTATGGTAACTGAAGGAGATATGGAGTACCAGTTTTAAAGAGTGCACCCTGAACATTGGGATTCACCACAAATGCATATACATTTTTCTTATTTTATGTATTTAATTTCCTTTAAAAGATACTGACTGAATGTGTTTTACTCATAATGGACTTCTGTCATACTATGTAAGCAACTGAGGGTTCGAGGTATGTTTTACGTTCTTACTAGTCTAGTTTTATTTTGGGAGATGGTATTTATATTTGGGGGGCATTGGATATTTCAAGAACTTTTAGGTGTTAGAGCATGTATATAGAAATTTTGGGTAAGAGGCCATTCAACAAATTAAGACTAAGAAAAGAATCAAGTGAGGGTACATTCACAATTATGTAGAAGTCTGGTGGGTTGAAAAAACAATTCATATTACCATTTTATTTTTATTTTTATACTTTATTTTTGGCTGTATTTTTCCATTACCATTTATCTCCCTTATACGTTCTTTCACCTCCACCCACCTCCTGTCATCCAAAATCACCACACTGCTGTATCCATGAGTCCTTTATGATTCATGATACTATTTTAACTATTTATACAACCTATCAATTTCTGCACTAACAAATTCGACCATTCACTCAATGCATGTGTACTGTGGACAAGCACTCCTCTGGTCTCTAGGGAATAAACTTCTTTATCGAGCTTATATAGTCCTGAGGGACAATGACATGAAACGCATGTCTAATGGAGTGATAAATTCTATGAAGGTAAAGTGAGGAACAGGTCCAAATAGCTCCTTGGAGAAGATGTCGTTCACTGGTTATCTGATTGAAGGGAGGGAGGGGTGTGTGCCAAGATATCAGGGTCCCGTCCACAGAGACCCTGATGTGGACATGGGCTTCACAAGTTCAGAAGCAGAAACACAGTGAGTGTGGCTAGGGATGAGTGGGAGATCAGGGTGGTTTCAGGGCACAGGGTCAAAATGGCACTTAGGGACCATATTGTACTTGATTTGCCAGGCTCTGTATGGAACTTGAATCTTATTCTGAGTGTGATGAAAAGCCGTTGGAGGTTTCTGAGCAGGTAGGGAACATCATCGGATTTATATTCAGAGGGGTTCACTCTGGCTACTGACTGGAGCACACAGTGTGGGGCGGTAAAGGTGGAACCAGGGACACTATTGGGATATTAAATATTCCAGGCAAGAGACTGTGGTAGATTACACCAGGACGTAGGTGAAGGTGGTGACAAGATAACCTCTTCTGTACCTGGTACAAAGCAGGAGTCCAGATTTTCTGGCTGATTAGATGTTGGTGTGAGGAAAAGATAAGAGTCATATTCACCATATTTTTAGGACTATAAGACACACTGGAAAATAAGATGCACCTGGGTTTTAGAGGAGGAAAATAGGGAAAAAAATTGAAGCAAAAAATGTGGTAAAATATTTAATAACCTGTGACCCTGCTCTACCGCCACCCCCTGTCCCCCACAGTGAGCCAAGTAAGCTACCTTCAGACTATAAGATGCACCCCCCCATTCCCTCCCAAATCTGGGGGGAAAGGTGCATCTTATAATCTGAAAATACAGTAGATTATAGGCGTGAGCAATATAAGGAAAGGCAGTGGCACCATCTAGCCACTCCCCGAAAGCCACATTCTTACTGTGCCACTAAATTGGGTGATAGGTCCCGCTGAAAATCAAAATCCAAATCATGCTGTGGCCGTGAAAGGATGCAGTTTATTTTCCTGGGTTCCCACATGACACAGAAGGGCAATAATCTGCACATTATAAAATGTGAGTTAAATTTGTCAATCGGGCTTTCATTTTTTTATACCCTTTTGAAGCTAAGCTTCATGTTTAAACTCAGACACTTAAGAGACCCCATTTTAGATTCAATAGTGCAAGAGTTCATGGTAGTATTTTAAGATCTTAAAAAAACATGAAGAAAGTTATAAAATCTATTATCTTTTTATACTGCCTAATAATTATGACTATGACTCATACAAATCAACCTTTCAAGTGTCTTGTCATAAAATAAAGGACAAGTCACAGAGCGTCTTAACAAGAAGTTAGTAAAGAGAATAAATGCATAATACTGCAGCTTTCATTTGGCTTAAGTTTGCAACCTTCCAAATTTACCATTAAAGTTAATTTCTGATACAATGTCCTAAAACTAGTCTTTTCAAGTTAATCTTCACCTTATAGTTCACACTAAATTCCGAAAATGCTTTTATGATGCATATAAAATGGTTATGAATCTATGGTAATTCTATCCCTAGTTTTCATTCAAAAATCAGAGAGGTGGGATAGGGTGATTTACATATGGCCGTATAATTATCCTGGCACAGAGATTCAGAAAAGACAAATCCCAGCTCAGTGTAAAATGAGACAGAAACTGAAAGGGATGGCCCACCATGTGGCTTTAATAATCAGTTCATCATCAATTAGTGTCATGAATAAATCACCCTCTTAAGTGAAAAATTATAGACAGCCGACCAAATCTGGCAGTAGCTATCTTCTGCAAATAAAGTAGAAATACTGTATTTAATTAGCTTCAATTTTAAGGACTTTTATAAAAATAGGATTGTAAAAAAAAAAAAAGACAACGGAGTATAAAAACATCCATCTGGCATGTATAAGGCCACACCTACCAAGGTACCAGGTGTTAGTCCCAGGGAAATACCTTAAACACTTATTAATTGCATTCTGAAGTCTTTCTAGAAAGATTATTTTTCTTATTAACTTGTTTGCTTTGAGGTGCTTTCACCGAAGTATGAACAAATGAGAAGATATAGAGTACCTTAATTTTTCTTAGATTGTATCTTGGTGGTCTGTCCTGATTAGCTGCCATTTTATATCTTTGCAGAATGGAAATACTCAGAGGAAGTAATGAATATTGGACATTTAGAATGCCCTAATTATAATTTTTATCTCATATTCATATGCATGCACAGCTTTGAATACTAATCAATGTACACAACTCAGCACAATTAAAAGCTAAAGACTTACTTATCTATAGTCTTTCTGGTTCCATTCAAGTCCCGTGCCGTGTATTACTTCCTTCCTAGATCCTTTTTTTCTTTCAGTCTCCTTTATCCAATTCTGCCTTCTCAGGGCTCAGCCTATTATTATTCAGGGTCCTTAATGTAAATGAACAGTGATCTATTCAGCCAGATCTACCACTGTTATCCTCCGTTTACAGGTGAGGAAACTTGGGTGAAAAGAAGGTAGACACCTTGACCCAAATATCAGAGACAGTAAGTGGAAGAAGGGGGTCATGACTTCCATCTCAGTCCATTTCAAGTTTCCCCGTAGTGTCTTCGGAACTGCGTGGGGCCTGGCACGTGTTCACCTGAGAGATGCTCGTGTGAAAAGGATGCATATAGATACGCCCCTGACAATAGTAGGCAGTTTCATGCTAGTACTTAACCCAAGTGCATTTTGATGGACCAGTTCAATATGAAATGCATTGTTTTAGAGACCCACAGAAGGAAATGGGGGCGCTGAGAATCCGGAGAACTCAGCGTGGTGCAGACGGAAGTGGGTAAGTGTATCATACGAACACCTGTGTTACTCCCAAGCCTAACCCTTCACGTGCAGTAAATGCCAGCCAAAAAGCTTCCCTTCTGTTCTGGGCGCCTGTTCATTTTCAGTTCAATATTTCGAGTGTCTGTCACTCTTTCTCTGAAACACTGGGCCCAGTCCATCAGATGGCTCCTTCTGGTCATTCAGGCCCTCACACGAAAGTCACCTTCTCACTGTCATGTTCTCTGACTTCTTTAGCTGAATGATGCCTCTCTCCCAATGGCCTGGTATTGATTCATTCATTCCTCGTTATCTTCCTCATAGCACTTTTAAACATCTAAAGTAGTGACCATGAACCTTTTCCATCTCATGGCACACACAAACTAATTACTAAAAATCTGCACCACGCCAAAGAATATATTTTTTGCCAATCTGACAAAAAAAATAGGTATACTTTTGATTCATTCACACCAGACAGCTATTGTTGTGTTGGCTGTTGTCATTTTTTTTAAATTTGACAATCTGAGGGAAAACAGGTCAGTGCTGCTGACTAAATTAGTCAGGTATTGCATGTTTTAAAAATTCCTTAGGCACACTGGTTGAAAATCGCTGATCTAAAGTAACTTTCCTTGTTTGTTTATTATTGTTTCTCTCATTAGAATATTGGTTCAGCAGGGGTAGTTTTTAAATCTCCTTGCAGGTAAAACCCTAAATTAGAAATCAAAGCTGTCATATAGTAAGTGCTCAATGAATATGTAGATGAAAGAAATGATGAATATTGAGGTGATATATGGGGAAAAAACCCAGTGCGTTCCAAGAAAGTATAAAGTAAGAAGGACCACTCTGTGCATTGTGGGAAGTTGTGTATATGCATTATTTAGGAAGTTCTGAGACCTTCATAAGGCAAGAGTTGCATAACAATTTTCAAATACCCCATTGACCATTTGCTTAATTTAAGAATTAACTGTTTTCCTAGTCTAAAATTAAACTTATAATTTAACTTGAGAAAATGGACTGTTTTTCAAGATTATTCCTTCAAATAGGTGCCAGCTAGATTTTCCATACATATTAAAATTTGTCCATTTTTTAACATAACACTTTCATTCTCGAACTTATCAAATCTGCTTCTGAACATCATTATCGGTTGTCCTCATTCCTTCTGACAGCTATTTTTATTACTTCCTCCATCAGTCCCAATCATCTACAGCAGCTTGAAATGTTCTCTTTAATTCCTGAGATTCGAGATGCAAAGTTGGACTCTCAAATACAAAATTTTGCTTTCCCTTTTTTCTTATACTTTTGTTCTTTTCTTTTCCTTCCTTCCTTCCTTTCTTTTTTTCTTTTTGTACCTTGTTCCTGAAATTATTTTTATTATCAACAGCATCAAGGTTTGTATAACTCTTCATTTGCAAAGCTTGGTTTCAGCTTTGGGATATTTTTAAGCTTTGAAAGTCTATTCATTGTATAGCACACTGTATAAAATTAGTTAATGGCATTATGGCTTGCTTACTCAATAGGTAATTTAGTTTTCTCAATTTATACCTGGGAAATATCTCTTTTGGAAACATTCGCCTTTTAATAGGGGAATATACCTCTCCTTTGGGGTTTTTCTTTATGTGACCGATAGGAACTCTTTCCAAATTTAGAAAATCAATGCATTATCCTTTGAAAAGTTCTCCATAGAGTTCTAGGGCTTTTGTTAAATTGATTGGATTAATGTCAGGAGAAGAGAATGTGAATGTCTATACTTATGGCCCTTTGCTGCTTAGAAGTCAGAGATGATTGGAAACAATACAGATTTTCCCTTTCTATAATCCCATTTTCAATTTTGAATTTAATAACCCACTTGACATGTTACCTTACTTTTTTTATTAGTCTCTCTGAACCATCATTCCTTATCTCATTCTGTGAAAATACTTCACAGGATTATTGGGAGGATGAAATGCGAAAAATAAATATTACGTGTGCTGAAAACATTCATTTTTACTTTTTATAAAGGATGATGTGGATAGTTTAGCATCATTGAAAGAAATACATACTCATAAAAGCACCTAACACACATACACACACTCACACACACTCATACTTACATGTGTACACAAAGAGAACAAATGTAATTTGGATAACAAGATTTTTATTTTCTTTTAATTTTCATTGGGTTTATTGGTTAATGAAATTATATAGGTTTCAAGTGCACAATTATATAATGCATCATCTGTATGTTACATTGTGTTCACCGCCCCAAGTTAAGTCTTGTTGCATCACCAGTTATCCCCCGCCCCGTACCCTCTCTTACCTCCCTTTTCCCCCCCTTTCCCTCTGTTAATTACCATGCATAGTCTTTGTCCATGAAGTCTTTTTTAACTTAATCCCATCATCTTTTTCACCCAGTCCTCCTAACACCCCTCTCTTCTGACAGCTGTCAGTCTGTTTTCTATATCTAGGAATCTGTTTCTGTTTTGTTTGTTAGCTTATTTTGATCATTTGATTCCACATGTAAATGAAATCATATAGTATTTCTCTTTCTCTGACTGGCTTATTTCACTTAGCATAATACTCTCCAAGTCCACCCTGAAGAGTATTAGATAAGATTCCTTTCTTTTTTTATGGCTGAGTAGTGTTCTATTATGTAAACATACCACAGCTTTTTTATCCACTCATCTACTGATCAGAACTTGGGCTGCTTCCAGGTCTTGGCTATTGTAAATAGCACTGTAATGACATAGTCCTTCGAATTGGTACTTCAGGTTCTTCATATATATTCCCAGCAGTACAAGCTCTGAGTCATGAGGCAGTTCCATTTTAAATTGTTTGAGGAAACTCTGTACTGTTTCCCACAGTGGCTGCACAGTCTGCATTCCCACCAACAGTGCACCAGGGTTCCCTTTTCTCCACATTCTTACCAGCACTCACTTTTGTGGATTTATTGATTATAGCCATTCTGGCAGGTGTAAGGTGATATCTCATTGTGGTTTTAATTTACATTCCTCTGATGATTAATAACATTGGGCATCTTTTCATATGTCTATGGGCCATCTGTATGTCCCCTTTGGATGTGTCTATTCAGGTCCTTTGCTTATTTTTTAATTGGATTGTTTTCCGTTGGTTCTTAAGTTTATCAATCAATCTTCCTTTTTTTCATGATTACCCTATCTTATCATGTAACATTCAGGGTTCAAGTTCAGGTACTTCTACTTTTCAAGGAGAGGTGGTCAATAATACAGTATTATTAAGTTTTTAGAGTACAATGTTTAAGTGAGTGTATTGCATGTAGAGACCTATGAGGCCACACTGAACATCACTGTAGGTGGAGATCAGTGTTCCTCTGAAGATACCTGAGAAAGAAAGAACTAGGTATGGATTTCAAGTGGAAGGTTTCAAAGTCAAGGAGGAGTCGTTTGCTTAGGGAAAGACTGCTGTTGTAAATAGAGACTAGAATTATCAAAGGCACATATATTTGAATAAAAGATGTTGGAATTTGAAAATACTCATTTTCACCTTGTCTTTTAAATTACAAATGCTTTTTGCCTGAGACCTGAGATATCATACTCTGGTGAAGTGAAATTATTAAGCAGATGAAATTATTTCAAATGGATGTTTATTAGCAACTGATGTTCTGTGTATGTAATATTCTGAAAGTGAAGGTTAACACATAAAATCCTATGACAGTGATCTGTTAGGAATTAGGCTGGTCTCTTGTGAATGAATGGTTGGATGGAAAAGGACCTATTGAGATTCCTACCTGATAGCAGAGGACAGACAGCCAGTTAAATGAGAGTTATAAAATGGATGTTCACATTAGAAAGAAAAGATAGGCTTGACTTAGAGGTGTTCGGTGTTCTTAGCAAACCCAAAGAAGGCAGATAAAGACATCAGAGAAGGAGAGCAGTCCAACTGACTGTCAGTCTCACTTGAGATCACCTTCCAAAGATACACATCGCATTGGAGCTTGAGCTTTCCTTATCTATGCAAATTAGCTTTTACACTGGCTCATTTGCATAGGTCCCGGGTTTATTTCATTCTGTTTCACACTTTATATGTCTACTGCAATATTATAAGTTGGGAATATTTTGTTATTTGAATGATAATACTATAATACATAAGAAACAGATTTTATTTAAATATTTTTATGTAAATGATTATTTTAGTATTTTAAAAATAAATTGCCTTGAAAGCATTTCTGGATTTACAAATCTTATAAGGGTGCTCAAACTTTTCAACATTAATCAAATATAGGTGGAAAAGTAGCAATAAGTAGCTTTAGAATAGTCTTTGATGTAAAAGATGATATTGGGGAAGTCATCATACAGAGAGAATTTGTGTTCCATGAGGAATTGAACTTACCCCCTGTCAAATCTTTTTTCACGCCTGATAATCTCAATTTAACATTCATTCATTCAAAATATTTTGTTATAATCCATTTCCTTATGGATACCATTGTTTAGAAGGGAATATACACTTTAAATAGAAATATATATTTGTCCAATTTTGATTTTGACAAGTGCAAAAAATTAGTACAGGTGGTATTAGAAAATAAACCAGGCCAGTAATCTTGTTTGACCAAGAACAGGAAATTAAGGTGAACTTGGAAGTACAAATAGGTATTTTTCAAATGTAGGAGTGTATTTATCGACTGTGTGTGTAGGAAGGGACATAGGGAAATAAATTCAGTCAGAATGCACAGCATATTTAAAACCTTAATCTAGGAAAATTAATAGTTGTTATAGCAGGCTACCTGAATGGATACTCAAATAGCTGTTGCACAGGAAAATAAGGAAGTAAAAGAATCTGATAGGATCTCATAAACATGGTGAGGAGTTTGCATTTCATTGGAAGTTCAATGGGAAGTCATTGAATAATGTTAAAGAAGAGAGTGATATAATCAGAGCTGAATCCAATAAATTCTATTTGTGATCAATTGGCAGTCATTTCCTCTCTCTGTTTCAATTTCCTCATCTGTAAAATGAGAACATACGGTCACTTTTAATGGTTGCATTTTTATAGTCTATTATGCTGTAGACTCTTCCCTGGACACACACAATAAATCAGCCTATCATGGAACTGGGCATTTTATGAGTCATGGAGGAGATATGACATTTAAATTTCATTCAGATCTGGCCATTGGCACAACGAAGTGGGAAAAGCACAGGGCAGGAATCGCGGCTTCCCATTCACTCGCCTGTCAGGAACTTGGAAATAACTCAACTTGCAAAGTCCTAAGTTTTTCATTTAAGGGGAAGGACAATACCTCACTGGTAAATTTCTTCACATGTGAAATGATCACTTTTAATGGCTTAACTTATTCCCTTCTCTGAGACATGTGAAAATGCAATTTAATGTCCAATGGAACCCTTCCCCTTTAATCCATCTTTCTGTAAATGACTATTATTTGTCTTGAGGGGTTTCTGGTCACATCTTGTAATGGGATCATGTAAGAGAATATGATTGAGTAGTGCAAAACTGAGAATGTAACTAATTGGGAATTAAAGATTCATTTAATTTATTCAAAATATTTATTCAGTGCAATCACTGCGCTACACTTTGTGTCTATCACCAAGACTAAAAAAATCTATAACGGTTATTAGTTCCGAAACTTCAGTAGCTCAACAGTCTGGAGTAAGAGCATCATTTAAAAGAGATCCATAAAACAATTTAAAAAATTTAAAAAGATTGTACACAGGGGAGCACAAGTCAACATGGAAACTGAATGAACAAGTACAACTCCCAGCTTCATGGGCAAGGATTTGCTGTCTGACTGTAAGACCATTCAGATAGGTGGGAGCTAATGAGTTGGAAAAGGGTATGTAAGGAATTTAAGAGTCAGGGAGACTGATGAATACAGAAAGGATGTTACTGATTTTGGGTCACTGAGGATAAGGGCCAATGATTCTACTTTGTATCTGTTTCTAGAAAGAACAAACTCATGTGATTGCGGGCATGCCAGGTACAGTCTCTGATTCCTGATCTGTTGGATGGGATGCTAATATAATTCTCGCACTACTCTTGTGAGAATGAAATGAAACAACTTATGTAAGTACTGACTTACAAGTCTCGGTGAATCAAATTCAGTGTGGCGTGGGGGTGGTGAGGTTATATGCTGCATCCGTGTGAGGATGGGGCAGAGGGGGGTGAGGGGCATGCAGCCCCAGAGATGTACACCGAAAAGGCACTTTTACTTTCTCAAGGTGTGCCGTGTAAACAGACAACAGTGTGGTGTTGGCCAGAGGGAAGGGGGAAGATGGGCAACGGGGGAAAAATGGGGACATCTGTAATAGTGTCAACAATAAAAATAAAGTTAAAAAATGGAGGAACGCTCTCATTAATACCATGTCATAACTTTGAACTACAGTAGTGATCTGTAAGTATTCTCATTTCCAAGCTAAGCTGCAGTTACCTATTTCAGTCTGTGAAATATCTAGCTATCATTTCTCTCCCTTGGAAACCTCTAAGATTAGTGTGATATGATAGGTACCGTATTTTTCAGCCAGCCAAAAAGACTTTGGCTCCATATATAGCTTAGTCATTAATTGCCAGTTTCATTATATACACATCACTTATCCTATCTGAGTGTACAGTTTCCATACCAGTTAAATAGATATAATAATGTGAAATTTACAAGGATGCCAGAATAATTAGAGTTAGCAAGGCTATTCACACAAAATAGACTCCCTGTAAATTAAAAGTGTAATATTACCAACAAAACAAAACAAAAATAATTGGTTTGATTAAATGTAAGGTGCATAAATGCAGTTACATGTTCATCTTAGTTCTCACTATATTTTCAGTGCCCGACTCATACTCAGATCTCAAGAAAAATGAGGAACACAAATAGTAGAATAATTGAACAGTAAAATAAAGAGTTGTGTAATTAATGAGGAAATTGAAAAATACATAATAACCAGAATATCTACATTTCTCCACTATAGACAAGTCTAGAGAAATATCAGATCATATCCAGTGAGTTAAATTTAAACATATTTAAGAAACAGTTGGTATGCTAAAATATATAGATTATTGGTAATAGAGATCTTTAGATTTAAAAATATTTTAAAAATCAGAGTTTTATGTTTTCTGTATCATTGTAGGGAGCTAAATTGTATAAAATTAGTGAGAAATCAAAAGGGACTGAGCCACCAACAAAAGAGTATTGATTGTTGGTGATTTCTGCTAACACAAAAGTACTTGACCTCCTGCTGACAAAACTTCGTGGTTTACTCAGGACTTTATTGAGATACAGGTGATGTTTCCAGTCAGGAGAAGAAAGAATAATGTGAATAGTTGTACACCTGATATCCTGCTTTCTACCTAAATCAATCTCCTTCCAATAATTTTAGGAGACACAAAAAAATCTTATACTGCGTTTTTAGGGTTAAGGAGTATAATCATCAAACTCAATTAATATTTTTAAAATCATAATTAATAGAATAGTTATATACAATATTGTAATTTTGCCTAATAACTTTGGCATTGGTAATGGCTACCGCAGTACACTAATGATCTCTTTTCCTGTTACCATAGTTCACGTTCCTTATTTCCTTAGTCTCAGCTTCTGTTTTCCATACACAGTGTACCACTTTCTCGTTTGTGATTGTTCTTTGGCAGTTTGTCTCTGTGGCGTACTTTGTTTGGAAGCTGTGTACTATTATACCACGTATCTAAGTCAGTGCACCTCTTTTTGGAACAATCCATCTTCACAGTAATGTGAGGGAATGTGCTATTTCCTGCCTTTAAATCCTGCTGGAGCAGTTCTAACCCAGGGTGATTTGTGCTGTGAAAGCCCACGGAGAAGATTTATAGGACCTGCTTCACCAGAGAACTATGTCAGGTCTAATTATGTGCACTGAGCCCCGAGTACTGGGGAAAAGTGTCATTGAGGAGTCACAATGCCCACTTTCACTCCTGGCCCTGCCTCCAGTTAGCTGTGGGGGCCCGTCCAAGCCACCTGGACTCATCAGGGACCATTTAATGAATTTTTGGAGCCGAAGAGTTCTTCAAATCTGCCTCAGGGGTCAACAGGTAGGGTGCCTCGAATACTGCAGCATGGAGTTATGGACCCACACACCAACTTAAACTGAACCAACTTCATTCTTCTCACCTTAAACACTTGGAATTCACATGGAATTTTAATTGAACAAAGAACTGATCGACTTTGATACGCTCAGACTTAAAATAGGACAGAAAATCCCAGGTTTTGAGACTATTAGATCCCACAGTGATCTTAGATATAATTTAAATATGGAACGGAAGTTATAATCTACTGTAGGTTCAAAGCTTTCTTCTTGCTACTGACTTTTGGGAGTGCCGTGTGCGAGAAACTGGGTTATTGTGTGACAGGACATTCATGGAGCATTGAAAGGGGGAAGCTTTATATTGTTGACTCTAATATTAGGTGACAACTGTGAATCTCTAAGCGACAAATCAATTTTTCCAATATCTAATAATGACTGGATAAGATGAGTGGTAACGTGGAGAATAATTTTACTTCCCTAGATCACTTTAAATAAGCAATCGTTGTGATATTAAGAGCAAACACGTTCGTTATTTATGTACTACTTAGGGAATAGTTGAAATGCTTGCTTTTACATTATTATTAGATTTTAAAGAAGTCACCAGGCCAAGAGGAGCAAATTAGAGGAGAAAGGAAGAACACTCCTGATTTCATCCTTCAGACAACACACAGGGGCAACACTTGGTGCCCTAAATAGAGACAAAAGACGTGTGGGACATAGATTTTATGCCAGGCAGTGTTCACAAGTGCTGCTCACCGTCTCTCAAAACCTCTTCTCCAATGACTGCTGGAAACAAGTGTATAAAACCCAGCCCTGTTGCTCTTTTGGTGGGATAGTTTTGATGCACATTCTCTACTATTTTTCCGTTGCATTTTTAATGCGATTGATCCCTATTTGCTCATAATAATACCCCTACCCCTAAGCATCTTTAATCCTCTTACTTTCTTCTTCTTTGTCATTCCCCCACTCCTAACCGATGTTTCCTATGCTCACTTCCCAGATTAACTCCTTGTACTTTCACGCTTAGCCCAGAGTCTTGCTTCTGAAACCCTATGAATTTAAGATACCCAGTTGCCAGATGATGCAGTTGGGTTTCCGATCCTGTTTCCTCTAACTCGAAAGTCCACTGTTTATCCACTCCGCAAGGCCACTGTCTGTACATAGAGAAGAAAGACAGTCTTTCGTTGTGTTTACATGTTTTTAGACAAGGTGATATATTCCTGAAGTTGTGGTTTAAATTTTAAATTTATTTTCCCAAACGAACACTCTTTTACAAAGTGTTATGATGAAAACACACCTGGGCTTATTAAAAACACGGGAGCATGACAACATTTGCAGGTGGGTTCTGCAGTATATTGCCTCTCCCAGTAAGAGAAGGAAGATGCCTCTGACCATCTGGAGCATCGTATTAGTTACCACACCAGAGGCCTAATTTCTATCACTGGAGCCTGAGGCTGGTGGGCGGGGGCGGCTCTCAATGGGCGGGGCCTTGCAGGGAGAATGAGTTACCTCCCAGAGCAACTTATGACAGAGAACCCAGGGAGTTTGTAATTGGCCAGCAGCGACCACCTGCAGCGAGCCCTCTCTTTAAGGAGTTCCATTTGAAGTAAACCAGGGCCACAGAAGGAGTTTGGTTTGGACCAAGAGCAGTTATAGATCTAAAATTTAAGTGATAAATTAAGTTACCATAATTACAAACCATAGGAATACAGAGAAACATTCTCCTAAACCAAAGCCTTCACTTAACAATATGGGATTTTAAAGTTATTTTAAAATAATTACTTTTCCATATTAAAAACTATAACTATACTGAAAAATTTTAGAGTAGAAGACATAAAATACATAATTCCATTACTCATTCATACAAAATAAAATAAAATAAATAATATAAAATACTAGTAACAGCCTTTACATTTATGTGTGGGTTAATCTGAAATTTACACCAAAACAGTTTATATTCTATTCTATTTTTTAACCTGTTGATTTTAATTAATATTAATTTTTATTGTTGTTATTAACATGAAAATGCCCTGAAAATTTTACACTAACCCCTGACACATAGGTTATAAACATTTCTTAGGTTAACTGAAGAAATGCTGAATAAAAATTAGCCCTGGCTGGTGTGGCTCAGTGGATTGAGTGTCAGCCTGTGAACCAAAGGGTCACGGGTTTGATTCCCAGTCAGGGCACATGCCTGGGTTGCAGGCCAAGTCTCCAGTTGGGGGCGCATGAGAGGCAACCACACACGGATGCTTCTCTCCCTCTCTTTCTCTCTCCCTTCCCCTTTCTTTAAAAATAAATAAATAATATCTTAAAAAAAAAAAAACATTCTCCTTTTCATCTTGTCTCTCCATGCTGTTTCCTATCTGTGACTCATCAGGCTCCTGGTGGTTTAGACTTCCAATGCTGGGTGGATTCATGTTCTCACAGGCTCCTGGTGGAGAAGATCTGAAACAGCCCACAGTCCACAAGAGGCGTGACAGACACGTGAACGTGTCTGCGCTCCCAGCCCTCCTGTGTCAGGTTTTCTGTTCCTATTGCTATTCCCTTAGCTCAGGCTCCCTTCGGAGCTCCTTCCACCTTCACTGCCAAGTCTGCAGTCTTCTCTGGCTGATCTTCAGCATCAACCCAGAGAGAGGAGAAACTAGAAAATGCCTTCTACAGAAAGCATACAGTCACGTAGTTTTTGAGTCAAATAAGCACATCCAGGATGAATTCCTAGCTCTGCTATGTCTCAGCTGTGTGAAACTGAGACGTAGGTTAATGATTCGTATCTTCAGTTTTCGTCCCTATAAAATGGGGACACTCACACCTAATTGGCGAGGGTTTCTCAGGACTCACGATGACGTTCATTCAGTACCGAGCAGAGTGCCTCTGAGAGAATATTCTTACAAATGGAGTCTTCTCTTCTTTTGAGGCACAGTTGGCATTTAATTGAGGGCACGTGCTTTCATTATAATAATTCCAAAACCAATTCAAAGCTCTGTCTGACTTGTCTGTCTCAGGGAGGAGAGAATAGCAGGCTGGACTGTGGCTTCCGTGACCAATTCGATAACCTTTGCTTTTGAAGACGTAGAATCGGGGACAAGCTGTGTTAGTGTCATAACTGAAGATAAGAAAAAAATGGGCATGCTAAAAATGTGAGAACTATCAAAAAGCAACACATTTTGGAGAATTTTTACAGAAAGAAGAAGTAGTCTTTGTATTAAACTCATTGTATCAATTATTATGAAAACATCTAAATACAACCCATTTGATTAATACCCGTGGGGCCTAGAACTGTGGGGAGTGGTGTTTTCTTCTCTAATTTCAGTTCCGTCTTCTGTAGTCCTTATACGAAATCAGATGAATTACAGCAGCTGAATAGATGAAGTAGCTCTGAGTTTCGGTAAGAAAGACTGATGATAAAAATTGTCCTGGACAAAAATACCAGTTAAATCACCAGCCAACTGGTAAGGGGGAGGAAGTGCTATTCATCTCTAATTCCAACTGTTAATTACCTAAAATACACACACACACACACACATCTTACTTATATTTTTGGCATGTTATGATTTAATCAAAACATGGTCTGTCATAAGTTTAAGAAAAGCTTATTCAATTTATAGGGTATTTTTTAACAGTGTGTATTCACGATGATTGAGTGCAATGAAATATAAAAGAATAACCTGGGAAAAGACAATACTTAGTGTTGCGAATATACTAATGTCCTAAATAAGGTGCCAGATGACTGGATGCTATACTTACTTGTAACCTATTTTACAGTTTATATGATGAAATATGAGCAGGTTGCCAGAGACCTTCTGTGGGTTTGGCCAGAGATGGTAATCTCAGGTGTGGAAGTAATATCTAGCATTGTCAGGTGGAAAATAAACTCAGTGCTGGATCCTGATGAGGAATTGTGTAGGAAAAGAACATTTACACATAAATGAAAATATCTGTTATTGCACCCATTTTTGTTATTTATAAGATGTAGGTTAAGTCTTTCTTCCTTGAGTCTTAGCTCTTTTTTTATGTTAAAGGACATAATAAAAATAATAAGTTTGAAGGAATATTAACATTATTTGTATTTCAAATGATTAGAATTAATCAAATGCTTATTATGTTCCAAGAATTTTCCAGATGGCAAACAAGTAGAACCTCACAGTGTTCATTTTACTTACACTTAAATGTAACCGATTTAAATATTAGGGTATTAAGTATAAACTTACGAACTGTAAAGCATCCTGTATCCAAGGTAGTTCTCTAACTCCTTCCTCTGTAGAAGAGGACGCCAAAGCGCAGCCAAGTCAGGAAGCCTCCAGCTCTCCTGCAGCGTCCGCGGCGAGGTCTGAGTGTGAGTGCGGGACGCCAGACCCGGAGGCCTGCAGCCTTCCCCGCTGCGTCACACAGCTCCCCTAAGTGACTCTGTTTGAAAGGACTGGTGATTGCATCTCTATTTATCATCACCTGGGACAATGATGAACAGTATTACTAAAGTTGGTGAGAGTTCAGTCTGTCGCAAAATACAGACTTCACTAAAACGTATAAAACCATCATACACATTTAGGAAAGATTTCACTGAGAGGAGCTCTTGAGTGGGCCCTTGGCAAATGTGCACATTGTGCAGGTGAAGAGGGACGGGGTCTTAGGCAATCTGGGCAGATGCAGTAGAATGTCACCCACTGGCTGACTTATAAAGAACAAAATTTTGTTGGTCCCAGTTCCGAAGGAAGTCCAAGATCAAGGCACTAGCCAATTGGGTGTCTGGTGGGTTCTGTCTGCTTCCTGGCTCGCAGACATCCCTCTTATTGCTGTGTCCTCACATAGGGAAGGTGGTGAGAGCTTTCTGGGGTCTCTTTTATAAGGGCATGAACCCCATTTATGAGGACTTCAACCTTGTGACTTAGTCATCTCTCAGAAGCCCTACCTCCTAATCCCATCACATTGGGGGTTAAAATTTCAACCTATGAATTTTGGGGGGACACAAACATTCAGTCCATATCAGATAGGTGTAGTTGTTGGGGAAGAAGGGAAGTAGCAAAGGTGATGTTCACAGTTAGCGGGAGCAGTGGCTGTTAAGGTTGAGCCAGCAGCAGACTGATGACTAGATGGTTGAGAAATTCACTCTGGCTCCGCTAGAGCATCATGTTGGGGTGTGTAGAAGAGGTGGCTGCATAAGTGTTTGACACTAGACACTGAAGTACCACAGTCAAAGCCACTTAGGCATTACCATTTTATAATCCAACAGCCATCCAAATTTTGGAGTGGCGAGTGGGAAAAGGGAAGTGAGGAAATGATGGGACTCATTTTTTTTTTTTTTTTAGAATTATGTGTTCTTTATAATGTTGAAAGTCAGACTAGAGAAAAAAGATTCTGTTGGCAATGGGCACCTTCCATTTGTCTCCACTAGTAAATAATGCAACTATTTTATGGTGATGGGGATTTCTGTTGTTTTTAAGATCTCCTAGTTACGGCATGTCTTCTAGATTTTCCTAGCTTTTGAAGGTTAGAGAAATATTCCAGAATACTGAGTATCATGCTCATTATAAAATTAAAAAGTGACCTTGTTTTGACCTAATATGTGGGCAGCTACAAAAAAACACATCGTCAGCTAGTACAAAAAGATGTTCTCGTAGAAAGAGCTGGACAAAAACGTAAGTTGGCAGTCCTAGAGGTGGCGAGCTTCCTGAGAACACAGGACTCTGAGGGGGGAAGTACAGATGGGTTACAAAGTGCAGTTAGATTTCAAACTTCTAGTGTGTGTAAGAACCACCTGGGGACCCTGTTAAAAATTCATACTTCAGTATTCATTCCTAGAAATTTAGTAACTCTGGGTGCATTCCAGAAATATTCATATTAATACCTAGTAGGGCTTTCAGGTGTTTCTGAGAAAGGTAAGCCATTGGCTCATTTTTAAGAAACAACAGCCTTGAAATTCTCATTATTCTTTTAGTATTAAATCTTAGTCACTCACTGGAAAGAGCCTTCTGTATCCTGGACAATATATTGGGACTGAAGGGCAGTGAGTGGGGGCACTATGTGTTGTGATGATGGTGGTGGTGATGGCATCTGAATAGAACTACACTGTTCTCTTCTTTGCTTAGAATTATTCAAGCTTCTGTGTAAAAGGTGTAACCTATGGTCAGATTATGAAATTTTAAAGGGACCTTTCCCCCCTAAAACAGGGAATTTAAAAAATAATCACTGATGTTAACATGACTCTGGCAGCATGAAAAATTGATTAGACATTCCAGAAGTTGATCCTTGTTTCACACGCAGAATGTCTGAAAGACGGCAGAGACCTCACATGTGCGTTCAAATATTGACCAAAAACAAAAACACACGAGTCTTGCGCAGGACCCCCTTTCTGTCATCCGGAGCTTTGCAGAGTTGTTAATACTCTGCAGTGTCGTTCCTTCCAAATGAACAGAAGAGCCCGTGGGGACTGCACTGACATCATTATCACAGAGAATGACGCTGCTGTTATCAAAGTCGGTTAAGAGTAGATTCAAGTGCAGTGAAATTGCTCAACCTTGGAACTGCCAACTGCCAGTCACCTGCCTTTGTTTCTCAGCACTTTCCCCTCGCCTTTGCATGTGCTCTTGGCCAGCAGAGTGTACTCTTTGAGTCTTATTCAGCACCCTCGCTCAGCAGCAGTTTCACCTGGGAAGGCTTGGCTACCGCCAGTCACAGTGAGGGAGAGAGAGTATGCATTATTTTCTAGCTAGCTGAACTGTGTTTGGATGTCAGTTGGGTAAAGGTCAGGTATAAGCATCATGACCTTATGAGAGCTACTTAAATTCTCTAAAATTCAGGTGAAGTGGGAATAAGAAAACTCTTTTGTAATGTGAACTTACTTAGTTAAAATAATCATTTAATATTTTGGAATCTCCTTTTTCCAGATACTGTTTAATAAGTACAAACAGATCAGAAGACAAAACATGCCTTTTCCCTCAGATATTCAAATGGCAATTGGTTTTCATTCTTTGGTCGATGGGACAAATATTTATTGAGTGCTGATTCTATATCAGGCCTGCTTCTACGTACTGAGGATTCACTCGTAAAGACACACACGGGCCCTTACTTTCTGGAAGCTAATACTTTAGCGGCTGAGGGAGACAACAAATGAGAACACACACAAGTAGTAAGGTGTTAGACTCAAATCTATTAACTGTTGATTAGCCGGTTTCTATTTTTTTTTTTTTTAACTTTTAGAAGAGGGCTGTAGTGAGGCGAAGTTACAGCCCCAGGTACATGCTTCCGCCCCTCCCATCCATGCCTGACTCCTTCACCAACACAATCCTGGCTTTGACTCTGGCGTCGATATCGAATAGCTTCGAGGGCTCTCCTTGGCCTTTGGGAGCCACTCTGACTTTGGTGAATAGCAGCTGATGGAGGGAGGAGGCACCATGCTGAGTCATGGTGGAGAGAAAACAGTGTCTTGTTATAACCGACAGGTGCACTGCAGCTCCAAAGAAACAATATCTATGTGTATATGTAGATTTCTCACAAATATTTTTGTTACTTAAAAATTACCATATTATTTCATCACAAGCTATCTTCAAAAATGAATTTTAAATCTGAAGGTAGAGAAGCTGTAGTAAACTGCTTTGGAACAGGCAGCTTCTCTTCTAGCCACACTCAGCTCAGTGTAAACGATGCTCTCTATTATCCCCTTCCCTTTTACACCTCAGTTTTCCATTCTGCGCTCTCTGTGCAGAAGACCTGTGTAAAGTACATCAAGGAGCTCCCATGACTCTGTTACTGGGGTTGACTTTGGAGTCAGGGACCCCTGGTAGGAGATCAGAGGAAGAAAAGAAACTGAGGTGAGTGTATTTAGGTCCCCCACAAACTTTTTGCAGGGTCACCTTCGGCCTGCTGTGTCCTTCAGTAAAAGTCATTGTTTTCCTCAAGGTGGCCTTTTAAACACAACTTTATATTTCAGCCACAAGGGCTTGCTGCCCTTGTCCCTTTTGGTGCAAAGATAGTAACAGCTCTTCTCTTACAAGCGCAGGTTTTTGCAGAATTCATTGTGGTTACCCTACCACTCGTACATTAATACAGAGTCCCTTTTTAGATAAAATGTTCTCAAATTATCCTAATTTGAGCATACCATCTGTTTCCTGTTGAGTCGCTGACTGTTCTGTCACCAGTAACAGCATCCATTCAAACCCATGGAGTGAGTCAAAGTGGGGGTAACAGAAAGTTGCCAGAATTAGAAGTTGGGGATTCAAATCATGGCCACCCTTTTCATACATTCGTGCCTGAGGCCAGACACTGGGGCGCTATGAGTTTTAAGCCTCCCACGTACCGAGTGGAGGTAACTGTGGAATGAAAGTAGGAGCCAAAGCTAGTGTATGTAAAAATAAATAAATAAATGAGTCCGCATGGGACCCGGATAATAGTCAGTATGCCCAGTAATGTTCAGATTGTTAGTAGCTGCATTAGTAGTCCCTACATGGCAGACAGCCTTGATTTCAGCAGCTTTATCACATTAAAACATTACCTGTTCATAATTTGCATTTCACCCCTGTGATTCCAATTTGGAGCGTGGGTTGCTATTTCTAAGAATAAGAGCTTATGCAAATGCCTAATGCCATACAGTAACTGATTTTGCACATCTTCTACTCAGAAACCCTTTGACATACTTTTTCTGAAAGCATAAATTAATTAACACTCATAACATGTTTAAATGCCCGATACTGAAAGCTGAAAAAGAAATGCTAGTGTTAAAAGTCTTCAGTTACTGGCAGACTAATTGCCCCACAAGACATCTGTCATCCGTAGGAAAGTGTCCGTCTGTCTTGTGAAATATTACAA
Source organism: Glossophaga mutica (assembly GCA_039655065.1). Taxonomy (NCBI): domain Eukaryota; kingdom Metazoa; phylum Chordata; class Mammalia; order Chiroptera; family Phyllostomidae; genus Glossophaga; species Glossophaga mutica. Next base: position 12,117,306 of record CM077315.1, on the reverse strand, counting down.
AACCCAGACCTCCTGTTATAATCTAATTGGTTCAAATGCTGTGGGTCTCTAAACTTTGTTCATACCAAAGGTTGAGCCTTTTTCCAGGCAGATAATACATTTATAAATCAGAGCAACAAAAATGGTTCAGTGATGGTAATTCTGCAGCTGAGTTCAACACTATTGGCCGATTCCCATAAAACGCGGTGTTTAAAGGGAAGGAGTGCCCTGAAGGATGTGCTTGTCTCCCAGAGAAATTCAGACCAATGTCCTGTCACTTCTTCAACTAATAGGTCCATATATAACATTAGTCTTTTCCTAACTTCGGGTAGTTTTAGTTCTGTGTTGTACAGTGAGAAATTGCGTGCGGTTGACAGGTTTTGCAAACTCAGAGTGATGTTATTGAAGAAGGTAATACTTATTGAGTGCCTCTTATGTGTCTAGAACTGTGGTAGGTGATTTAACGTGAGCAATACAAACTCATCCCCTACAAACTTTCCTTTGCTCCTTTACTGTAGCTACTGTGGCTGCCTTAGTATTTCTTCAAAACAGCAGCACTTAATGAGAAAGAATATTCTCTGTAATTGTTAATTTGTATAATATTTGTCCCTTCATATAAACTCTGTGAGAACAAGATAAAGACTGCAATACTTACCGATACATTGCCAGCACCAGGAATAGTGCCTACTATAAACAAATGGGACTACATCAAACTAAAAAGGGTTTGTACAGCAAAGGGAACCATTAACAAAATGAAAAGACAACCCAATGAATGAGGAACATATTCACCAATGATACATCTGATAAGGGGTTAATATGCAAAATTCATAAATAAATTAGAAAACTCAACACCCCCCCAAAAAAAACAAGCAACCCAATTAAAAAATGGGCAAAGAGCCTGAACAGACACTTCTCTAAAGAGGACATACAAATGGCCAATAGACATATGAAAAGATGCTCAACTTCACTAATCATCAGAGAAATGCAAATTAAAAGCACAATGAGGTATCTCCTCACGCTTGTGAGAATGACTCTCACCAGTAAATCAACAGACAACAAGTATTGGCTTGGTGTGGACGTGGAGAAAAGGGAACCCTCATGCACTGTTGGTGGGAATGCAGACTGGTGCAGACACTGTGGGAAGCAGTATGGAGTTCCCTCAGAAAATTCAAGATGTGACTGCCTTATGACATAGCAATTCCACTAACATGGGTTTGATGAATGACTGTGGACAAATTCATTAATTCTAAAATTAAATGTGATGCACATGTAATTCTGGTGGTAGACTTATTTTCACTTTCTAGAAAAAGTAACCACCTTCTGGAGGTGGAAAAATTGGGAATATCGGCTTGACATATTCTTAAGGCAAGTTGTTCTCACTTCCCCAGTTCCTTTTAGTAGTACCATTATCATTAGCTAATGTACATCATGGGGGTCCATCAGATTTCAGCAGGTACTTGCAAAGTGTTGAACTAAGTGTCCTTATAAATGTGTTTAGGGAGACCCTGTGTTATAACCCTGACCCAATTCTGTGCCAAGATACGGTCTCTGACAAGGACATCATCTCATTGTTTCTTAATTGTTACATCCCATTCCTTTTCACTTCTCACAGAACTCAGAAGTTCCTATCCTGCCTGTTCTCGACAACATCCCAACCAACCTAGGGAAATAATCAGGATGCGGTTGTGTGTGATCTCTTTGAGGTTTCAATGGCTGAAGTATTAATGGCTCATCAGGAGGTTTGGATCCGTCTCGTTATTGCTGCTCCGCAAAGGAAGGCTGGACTTGGGTCTTGCCACGGGAGGCTAAGTGGCAGAGTCTTTTCCCGCAGCTAGCAGTGGCCGTGGGGACGCCATGTGTCAATGGCAGGACGCAGCACAGGGGAGCTTCCATTGGAGGCTACAGCTCCTTAATTCCTCAAGTACCTAAAACCATATCTTGCCAAAGTGAGAAGTAACATACTCTTCCCAAACCTCGACTGGGTCTATATGAGAATGCCATGTTGCTTCTAATAACAAACACTACATTTGACAGCAACTAGTCATCTTTAACCCTGCTTTTGTTAGGCTGAGGGAAACATCTTTGCTCTCCACCTTCTCTGCCACCCTGAGTTACCGGACAAAACATCTTATGTTAACTGTCAGTAGGTGGTGTCAGGTCCAGATTGTTTCTCTTGGGACTCCTGGGATGAAATATTAGTTCTCCCACATCTCATCATACTTCCATGCACACACATTTTAATAAAATGTTTGTTCACACTTTCCTTTCTTACCAGGGTATATCGAGTCAGTTATGTCATTCTCACCATTACTGAAAGCACTCACAGAGGGTAAACGATAGGAAACACTGCCCATGAAACTGCTTCCTGCCCACCTGCCCACCTGCCAGATGTCCTCAGTCCTCCATTCTGCTTTCACTGACACCAGTCCCATTCTAATTAGTACTTATACTTTCATGTTGCCTGCAACTTTGCACGTATTTAAGGAATGAGTAAAAATCCCTGGGCCCTTCAAATAGCACTGTTAAAGTAAACATTGCATAGAATTGTCAACATCTTTGAAACAGAATGAATGAACGTGCATTTGTCAAAGAAACATCACACCAGACGCAGATAAGGAAGACTGCACTCAACCCCACTACAGCTGAAGTGGGACCGAGTAGAAAAGTACTAGGATATTGGAGGGGAAGTCAGCCAATGTGATTGAACATCTGTGCTTGCTAATTGGAATTTACAGAAATTAGGTTCCTTCCTTCCCATAGATAATATGAGACAGAGGCTCTGTCTTTCTTGAGTATTGTACTTCCAGGAATGGCTCCTAGGCTCTTGAGAATGACATTCTTGAGTTGTAAAACTGGCCAGTGCCTAGAACAAGATTTACACCTTAAAGAGTGAGAGAGGGACTTTGCAACTGGAAGTTTCCCAAAGCAAATGCTCTAACAAAGAGACATCGGGAGCCTGCAGTCAGAAGGGAAGATGTCTAAAGCTTAGGCAGTCTGAGGGGAAGGTTAAGAGACCGTCTTAATCGCATAAAACTTCTTGTACACTGGGCACCTCCTCTTGAATCACCTTACAACTTTCCTGGAAAGTAAAGAATGTAATGTATATTTTACATAAGGGAAAACACACTCAAAGTTTTAAGTAGCCGGCATAATAGGGAAAAGGGGAATGGGAAGATTCTAAGATGCTATAAGAAAGCCATGTGTCCCTATACTTTCTCAATCCAAGTTATCTCTCTCTCTCTCTTTTTTTTTTTTTTTCAGTATTTCGTACATGTCTGGGGTAGACACGCAGGGCTGCTAATACCGCCTCCCTGTCAGCAAGGCCACGATACCCACAATATTTCTGCAGAACAGAAAGACTTTCCCACTCTCCCCACGTTTGCTTCAGCCCACCGCAGGCCTCTCCCTTCCTGAGGCTGGGGCCTCCCTTTGCTTCCTCCCCCACCTAGAAATGAGCGCCTTCTTCCTACCCCGGGTGGTTTGCGGCAAGCATTCTTCAAACTCACTCACTTCAGAACCAACTGCGTGCTTTTGTTGTGATTATCAAGGAAAGCATTTTAGGGAAAAGAGTTTTAGGGGTGAAAAAATGCTATAAGTGATGAGGATTTTTTGGTTGGTGAAAGTTAGGAAAAGCAAAATTCAGTCTTTCCTTGAGCTGATCATCTCCCTCCCAGGGCCACCCGTAAGCCCAAGTCTTTAGCTTAGGTGAAAGCTCTCGTACTGGGAAGATTCCCACATGTGGGGAAAATGTTCTCCATCTTCAAAATAAGTTCGTAACTCTATTCTCAAGTGAATACTAAAACATGACTTAATTGACTAACTTTGGCTCTAGCTGTGATAAGCTCTTGTTTTCTAGGTCGAAGCTGTGTTTGACAATTTTTCATACCACCTTGGGTTGTGGAGTAGGAAGTGAGTCTGCGGGGCATTTGATGCGAACAAACTGTGACTCTGAATGATTTAGGTCAGAGCCCTCTGTTCACTCCTCAGAAGGAAGTATTGGAATCTAGATAAGCCACACAAATGGGATTAGAGAAGATTATGTACACTTGGCTTTCAGGGTAGTTAACAGAGCAATTTAACACGTATTTTATTAACGTCCTATTTAGTTCTCCTTCCTAATTCATCCTCCCCATTCTCAGCCAAAGCGGTCTTTTAAAATTAAAAATCTGATTATGCCATTCATATTTTAAAGATTCCAATAACTGTTTATCAGTTTTTTTTTTAACTTGAAGACCTAAACACTAGTAGCATGAAGGGGTCTGTGAGGGACATGCAATAGCATAGAATAAGCATGTGGCTTTTCCCCTCCGAATATATGGGACTATAAGGTAATGGGAAATATATAATGATAAAAAAACAGCAACAACAACTAGCTGTGGATGGAATACAACATCCACACAAATTTTTAAGCTGCAGTAGGACATTTTGAAAAATAAATGACCATATCTGTAGCTTTTGGGATCTATCTCTAGTCCCCTGAGAGTATGTATTCTAAGCTCACCTGGTATTAAGAATATATGAACAGAAAAAATTGAGAATCATTGACCTGGGTGAAATCCAAATTTTTTAGCAATTCACACTAAGCCCTGCATAATCCTTTTGGCGTTTTTGGCTTTTACTTTATTCTTCACCAATTCCAAAGTGCATCCAGGAGCCAGAACACAAGACTTGGCTTTCATGAAAAGTTTCACTCACCTGCAGCGCCTCCTCCTCATTCCTCTTCTTCCAAATGCATTCCTGTACGTCTGTCAGAACTCTGCTTAGCAATCCCCTCTCTTAAGTCTTGCCTGAAAATCCTAGGTGTGCTTAATTCACTCCTGCCTCTTTAAAAACATCGTGGCCACCATATACTCTGCGCACTTTTATTATCGCCACTTGATATTCTTACAAGTGCTTCATCACCTTGAGTCCTGAGAACCAGAAGTGAGGCAAAGAGAGAGGCAGTTAATGCCCATTTCTGTCATGCTTTCCAGGAAAGCTTCAGGTTGTTTTCCAGCTCACAGTGCCCTAGCCACCTCTCCGCTCTCATCTAGAACTCCCCTCTCTGTTCTCTTTTGTGAGAGAATGAAGCCTCTGCTTCATTTCTCAGTCGGACCATTATCTCCTGTGCGCACGGTTTTCATCCATGCTGTTATCTCAACCTGGTTGCCTAGGACAGGGACCAGCCTTCTCCCATACCCAATCTTTATTCTAGTTATTTCCTAAAGGAAGTTCTTCCTAATTCCCCTATTCATACACTGCTGATATATTTTCACTTATTAATCGAGACATCTATTTGCATGGGTGTTTAAATAAAGCGAGGTTTTCCTCTGGAAGCCAGCCTCATGCAGAAAGAGACCATATCTGTTTTGTTCAGCATCGAATATCCAACACCTAACATAGGACTTAACATGGAACGATGCCGGTAGATACACATTTTATTCAGCCTATATTCCGTGACAGCCTATTTGGAGACAGGACCTGTTCTAATCATATGGATTCAGCAGGACTAGGATAGACACAGTTTCTACTCCCATGGAACTTACAATCTAGAAAGGGTAAATTGGCAATAAACAAATATCTGTTGCTTTCCTCTCTCTTCACCACTATAAAAACATACTGTGCAGTCAGTAAAGTGATAAGGATTGTCAGTGGGCTCTATGAATTTGGATATCCAAGAGAATCTGTCTAAAAAAGGTAACATTTAAGCATAGAACTTGAAAAAGGATTCAATCATACCAAGTTTAAAGAAGGACAATTCCCGCCAAAGGATAAACTGTTACAAAGGGTCTAGGTTAAAAATCATCTTGGAATATTTGACAAAGAAAATAATGTGAGTATAGCTTGAGACTAATGGCAAAAGGAGGGAGAATGATAGTAAGGGAAAAAGTAGGTAGAGGGAACAAATCTGAATTTTATTTTGGTTTATTGGGGAAATCATTGAGCAGTTTAAAGCAAAGGGAAATCAAGACTTTGCAAAGCTTCTGTATAAAAAATGGAATATAGTAAGGATAAGAATGAAGGCAAGAGACTGCTTAAGAGACGTGTATGTTTTAAATGAGAGAGTATTATATCTTGGAAACAGGAGGCAGTGATAGAAATGAGGGCAGGACTTGTGAAAATCTTGTTTGTGAGGGAGGAAGGACAGATACAATTTTTTTAAAAATTCCTTCCTTAGCCAGGTGAATGGCTAATATGTGACTTTTCTTGCATGGGAAAGATCAGGGAAGAAGTTAATTAAGAACAGGTTAGAAGGCTAAAAGGTCAGGAAGAATATTTGCCTATACTAAACCTTCTTTTGTGTACACACTTAGAAAGGTCAAGGAAGGCATGGGGTATATGAATTTGTATAGAATAATTTATTAAAAGCCTGGCCCAAAACTACATAGATAAAATAATGTTGAAGATCAATTCATAGGAAAAGAATTCTGTAAATGTCATTATATTTTAGGTTTCGATATTGGAACATCTCAATTCATTCCCAATCACCATTAAAGTACATTTCTCTTGACTAGAAATTTGCAATATGTAGATTTGATCTTATAGTTGCTTTACTTATAATTTTCTCCCCTCATCCCTTTAGGTATATATGAGGTATGGCTATTGCCAAAATAAGGAAGGCCTAGTTTTCAGGAAAATTCACAAGGAGCTACCCAGAACCACTGAGGAGCTACCTGGAAGGGGCCTGCCCTCATTTCGGCTGAGACTTTCTCCTGTCGGTAGTCAGTATGTTTTGGAGTGCGCGCTGGTCCTGAGTTGGGGAGCTCTTGTTTGCATGGCAGTGTTCATGTATTTCTGGCACCATTTTACTTCTAGTGGGTGGAATGAGTCATCAACCATCAACCAGAAGGTTGCCAAGGCTACCCTGCTCCTGAATAACAATTGGCTGCAAAATCCAATTGCAAATTTAACTACGCCCTAATTACAAGGGAGATGATACAATATCCTTGGGAAAACAGAAGGGCTTGCAAGATGGCATAAGACACAAAGTAGCTCTAAGGATGAACTCCAGAAATGCTTAGCCATAAAATAAATAAAAATACAGTGGTAGGGAGGCATAATTAGCACCATATAAGGGGAAGGACAGGAGAGCTGAAGCCCAACCAAATCTACCACAATTACCTGAAAAGAAATAAAACAACAGAAGCCAAAGGGAAAACCTCTTACCTTCAGTTAGTGTCTGGCTAGTAAGATTTCCCTCAGGTTTTTTTTTTTTTAATCCCTCTATTTTTTATTGTATTTTCAATACCCTTGAGCATGTTTTAATTCCTTCCTCTCTTCCATTATTTTCTTCCTGATAAGGTTGTTTCTTTCTTTAGCACAATTATATGTCTTCCGCATTTGAATCCACCAGCATTCCCTGAGGGCTGTCCTTGCAGTGCACCCTGAAATTCCGGCAGAAATGAATGGGTCACAGGATAATGATAGACAAAAATAAACAGAGTGCATACTAAGTCATTGCGATGTGGTAGTGATCCTTCCATCTTTAGCCTTTCAAATGATCAGGTAACACATATTTATCTAGCGCAAACCCGCTATCACCAAGTAATCTACTAGATCCTTTGTCATTTAATGCTTATAAAACAGCAATAAGTGTTAAAATTGCCCAAATAATCAATAGTAGGATGGACTAGAAAGAAAAAAGAATATAGAGGCTGCTGCAGAAGCTCGGCCTTTGGCACAAACATCCCTCGGACCCAGCTCCTGAGCATAAAGGTCCACATGGTTTCTCACTGTCAGCGTTGAAGGATGCAGAAACGCAGGCAACCTGGAGTGGGGTAGAGAACCTCCTGCCCCTTCTTTTCATTACTCTCAGAATCTCCCCAGTGCACACACACACACACACACACACAAACACACACTCACACTCCCCTCACATGTGTCCAATTGAAAAGTTAAACCTGAGAAGTTGAAATATGAAAAGAAAAAATGACAAAAATAATAAGTCTTCTTGGTATTGTGGAAGCTTCTTTCCTCCCCACCTCTCTCCTTTTCCCATCTCTGGCCTCCGTCTGCCCTTTGCTGCTTTTTCTCCTTCTTTCCTTTCTTTCTTCCTCCCTCCCTCTCTTCTTTCCATTTTTCCTTCCTTCATCGATAATGTACTAGGCATTTTGCTAGAAATTAGAATATAATATTTAATAAAATAAATAGCTGTTGGGACTACCCTAACCTCCTTAACATTTCACTTCCATGGATATCATATATTGTAACTTCATAGCCTCCTATTTACCTGCATTTCATCCGGCAGCTCCGGTAATTCTGCTACCGACTCTAAGCGATTCCTCTACGAGAGAAGATAAAAGTCTGTTTGGTGGGCATTATACTGATTCTCAGGCTGCCTCAGATTGCATAATGAGCTATCCACTTTTATAATTTATGATTTATGATCCAGTTTATTATTTTTTAAAAACTGTTCTTATTTGGCTTATACCTACCAATGGCTTTAAGATCTGGTCCCTAACCCTCTTTCACCATGACTGCTCCAAATGCATCCAGGAAATGCGTCCTGACCTCCCCTGGGTCGGGGCCTTCCAGGCTCCTGGAGTTGTGCTCCACACTAAATGACACCGTGTCCCCCTTCCCACAGGTCTAACAATGCCGCTGGAAACCAAGACAGAGCAATCACAGAGGAAGGACACAAAATAAATAATGCATTGTAAAGTATTTCTTCAACATAAGAAATAACTTCTGCCCTGGCTGGTGTAGCTCAGTGGATTGAGCGCGGGCCTGCGAACCAGAGGATCGAGGTTCGATTCCCAGTCAGGGCACATGCCTGGGTTGCAGGCCAGTTCCCAGCAGGGGACACACGAGAGGCAACCGTACATTGATATTTCTCTCTCTCTCCCTCTCTCCTACCCTTCCCCTCTAAAGATAAATAAATAATCTAAAAAAATAAAAATAAATAAAATTTAAAAAAAAAAAAAAAAAAGAAATAACTTCTGAGCTATGTCACGTAGCTTTACCCATAAAGAAACCAAGCCCAGAAGGGCAGTTTACTGGGAAAAGAAAAGTAACTTTTTGAGAGATGTCGGCCCCTAAACTGTTCCAGCATAGTTTAGGATGTTGGTGTGGATTTCTGTCTTCTATTCTTTTCTTTTGTACTTTAGTGTCATTTTTTCCACCTTTCCCGACATCCTCATTCCATTAGTTGGATTGTTCCATGACCACTCCTGGATAGTGTGTTCAGAAACTTTGTCAGGGGTTTAGTTATCTTAGCCTCCTCAGATCCTGTTGGGAATTCAACACGTAATCTGCTAAGGACCTAACAGAATTACCAGGATTGAAAAAGTAAGTGCCCAGCGGACAGGAATAACATAGAACAACAGAGTGTTTAAATCTTTAATGTTACGCTTAGCATTACAGCGATATATAATATCAATGTATATCTAATTTCTTTATCTTTAATATAGTTTTGCTTATGCCAATAGGGCTCAAATAGAGTGTGTCAGTCCATATCATATACTCACTGACTAAAAATTCATTCTTATGTAAAACAAGGAATATATTCTTAAAACATTTCAACAGGTAATGCTATACATTTGTATAATTAACAGCAGCTACTACTATGATCTTGTGATCATGTTTTTGCCTTTCCCACCTCTTTATTTTGGGTCTTGACATCAAAAACACTGCTTTATTCAACACTCTCTTTCTTATGCCTATCACAATTCCTGCTCACCTTTAAAAATCTTCCTAAATATATCTTGCACATGCCATTATGAACAAATGTTAAGGTGAAATGCCCACGTATTTTTTTCTGAGAAAGTTTCTTCTAAAAATATTATCTTGATGGAAGTGGCTTGGGAAGTGATTGGCATATAGAGTAAATATAGCCCAGTAAATATGACGGATAATTATTATCCTTAATCCTTTCCCTCTAGTGTACAATTCTGTCATTAAAATGGATAGTTGGGCCCTGGCTGGTGTGGCTCAGTGGATTGAGCATCAACCTGCGAACCAAAGGGTCACGTGTTTGATTCCCAATCAAGTGTACACGCCTGGGTTGCAGGCCAGGTTCCCTGTGGGGGATGGGCGAGAGCCAACCACACATTGATGTTTCTGTCCCTCTCTTTCTCCCTACTTCCCTCTGTGTAAAAATACATAAATAAAACCTTTAAAAATAATACAATAAAATGGATAGTGGGTACTGGGTACTTGTCTGCTCTAGACCGTAAAGGGGCTTGAGGATGGGTCTCTAGTTCAAATGATAAAAGGATTGCAGGCAAGCTGTCACACATTCCGAAAACAGCCCAAGGTAAGTTATCCTGGAAACAGAAAGATAAAGGGTGCTAGCTGCAGCTGGAAGCAGGTATGCACTCAGCATACAATTATCCTTGCCTTGGCATTTAGCCAGATAACTTGGGCCCGATGATAAAAAGAGGTTACGTACCCTCCTCCATCTCTCTCTTCCCCACATCCTCCAGGTTTCTGGCTAGGCTGTCCCAGAGGAAGTCTCGAAGGGACCCAATGGGGAAGGAAGCCACAGTTTAATCCCATCTTCACAGTATACAAAGCACTTCACCTACATCATCAAGGTGCTTTCTGCATTATTCACTTAATTACTGCACTTAATAGTTACAGTAGTTGAGGGTCAAACAGACTAAATCATTGGCCCCAGAGACAGTGGTGGCCAAAGTTAAAATTTGAACTTTGGTCCCTCTGTCTTTGAAGTCCTTGGTCTCTCCAGGACACTGCACTTCCCCTGAGCCTGCCATCTGTCGCCGCAACATCTGCCCAGGTGTCACACAGCGGCAGTCTCCCACCTGGTGCAAGGAAGATTAGCAGGAGGGCTCCTGGATTCCTCCCTTAATTACCTTTTCTCATCTCTGAGTATCCTTCTGAGGACTCTGGCTCTTGCAGGCGGTGACCTCAGAGAACTTAGTCCTCCAGCTCCGAAGGCATCACCCTAGTAGATGACCGAAGGACAGCCAGTAGCGTCACAGGGTCTGAAATGAGGACTCGCCGAATGTGTCACTTAGTAGAATGTTTATAATAAAGTGAGCTAATTGTAGCATATCATTTAGTTAGCAGGGGCATCTTATTTTTCTCTTTGGTATGAGTTCTCCATTTTAAAACATTAGGATAAAAAGAGAGCCACATCAGGTTTTTTTGTTTGTTTTTTTGTGGCTTGGTTTGTTTACTAATTCATTATGTTGAACAAACAAATTCTGAGGGAGATGATATTGATGTGTTAATCAGGACTTTATCAAATAGATAATATAAGTAGGGAGCTCACGTGAAAAAAAAGGTGCCTGGAGAGAATGCTGGGATAATCTCGAAACCGCTGCACCCCTGTCCTGGAGGCGATCACTAGGCCCCTGGTGGCTTGCGGGGACCTTGGCGTTTTGGGAGCTCTCAGCGACTTGTCTTCTCCCTGCAGGGCAGTCTGACACATCTTCACTTTCTCTGATGGACAGCGGCTGTGCTTTCTAACTTTTGTTTTGTTTACTTTCATTTTCTTTTTGACTATGATGAAAACCACGACGACCCCTGACCATTCTTGGTAGTATAACTTCCGGCTCTTGGTCCACACCCCATCAGCCCAGGGAAGGAAAGTCTAAGCCCAGCTTACCTCCAGTTCTGCAGCAAGGCGGTCCGCAGGCAGGAGTCCGAATAGTATGATTAACCCCATTTGTATCAGATAATCGTGTGAACCGATCAGCCAGGGGGTGGGGCCTGTAAGTGCCTGTCTAGCCCCCTGAAAATTATGAGGACAAAGTGGGGAGAAGTCCCTAGAGCGGAACCTGAGAGTAGGAACGAGGGAGCACTGGCGGTGTGGGGCATCCCTGGGATGGGAGGACAGGTCTCCCCGCACCTTCTCTGAGCTGGGACGAGGCCCGGCTCACTCCGCAGGACAGCGCCCTCTAGGGCTTTGGCTGCTCATCTCTGTGAATGCGGAGTTTCCCAGATTGGAGATGGGGAAACTAAGATTCAGTCATGACCTCAGACACTTCAAGTAGCACAGCTGGTGAGTGTTTTGTTTTCCTTTGTGTGTTTGTTTGTTTGTTTGTTTGTTTTAGCCACACCAGTGATTACAGACAGGGTATAACTGGAAGGTCTCCGGAAAATTGCTTCTCAGGATCCTGAGATTTTATCCGAGAATTAGAAAACTGTTGGATAGCAGGGTGTGAAGGAAAAATAATAACTTCAGACCCTCTATTTTAGCTGCTTTCTCAGACTTTACATAGCCTAAGAAGGGTCACAGGCTCGCTGCCAGTAGGCAAGCCCACCTGCAGGAAGGCCTTGCAGCAGCTGAAATTGTCCTCCTTTGCGCGTGGGCAGTGTAGAAGCGCAGAATTAGTGCGGTGAGTGCTTGGCACAGTGTGTGTGTGCGCTCCTCGGTTGGTTTGCCTTCCTTACCTTTTTTCCTTTTTTCTTTTCTCACCTGAGTTCACATTGTGTACTGTCTGGTGGCTGCTCACTTGGAATCTGCACACTCAGAATCTAGTTCTAGTTCTAGGAGTTCTTTTTCCACCATAAGTGTGAATGAGACAAGGAGCTCGCTACCTCCAGACTCAAACTTTCCCATTATCAGACGGTTTTGGTTATTAGAAAATTGTTTCTTAGAGTCGTGTGAACAGGCTACCCTTTAACTTTTTTGTAGTGACCGTTGTCCTGCTTTCTGTGGGACTGTCATCAGGGAGGGTCTTGTCTTCCTCCTTATGGAAGACAGTGGAATGTTTGGATCTGTTTTTACATGGCCACCCTGTTCTTAATGTTGTAGGTTCTTCACCCTTTGCTAAGTTTTTGCTCCTGATAAAAACTTTCCTCAAACCTGTGTTTTCCTTCTCTGCTACCTTATCCTGCAATACCTGAACGGCTGTCTCACCATAACTTGTTTGTACATTGTCATGGTATGGTTAGTATCTGGCTTCTCTGCTAGATAATATACACCAGGGAAGGATAGGGACTCTTTCTTTTTTTCACTATTATTGGTAACTGCCTACTAATGCCTGATATACTACTATAGGTACTCATTAAATATTTTGATAAGCAAATGCATGAAGTGTAGGTTTTCAAAGCACTGTAAATGACTCATTTATCACCCAGGTGGGAAAATATTGAGTTAAATATGAAATTGAAAGCAATGCCAACTTTTTGAGAGCTTGCTAGTCTTGCTTAAAAATTGAACTAAATTCTGTAAAATATATTAGTTATCCAAGGATGAGCTTTTGTATTTCTGCACCCTGAGGGACATACCTGAGTTGAGTCGTTTTCGACATTCCACAGTCTTCTCTTGGACTCCGTGCAAGGAGAGCATGCATGCATTTTGCTGCTCTGAGCTCAGGTGTTCGCTTAGTAAATCCCTCCTCCTCACTTGTCCCTCATATAGAGCTGAAGGCCTTTCCTTCTGCGGGGTCTACTAAAAGTGTTTGGGTCTCTACATCCTTCTGCTGCTGGTGTTGAAAGATTAGCTAAGGTGAAAGAAAACTCTGCTTCATCACCCATGATTTTAAACAAATCTAATCCTGCAGAACACTGGACCCTTACTCACCTGTGCTTATCATCCTTTGATGACTCCCGGAGAGCCAAAGACTAAACGTGTTGCATTTCACTCTAAAATTGTCCTCATGTGGTTATAAAAGTGAATTAATTCACTATTTATTTGTGTGATTATTTTGAATTGTCTGCTTTCCTCCACTAGAAAGTTTCTCATACTCCATGAAAACATAGACCAGGTTTATTTTAACCTGAGTACCTGCAGCAGCTAGTAGAGAAGGCACTTCAGAAAAGCGTGTTGAAGGATGGACTAAATTACAATCCCTGATTCGTGAGTCTGTGTGAAGATCTCCTTTTGTGGTCTCTGTTTTCATCCTCTTCACGTCCCACCTACTGAGGACCTTTTGCTCCAGCCATTTAACTTAACCCAGGGAAAAACGTTTCCTTTGTGAGTTGATTCACTCTCTGCAAATTCCTTTCTTCAGATCATGTTTTCTAGAAATCAACTTCCAAATGATTCTTAAAGGTTATGACTTTGTGTATTTACATGAAGTTGTTTTCAATAGCCAATAGGGCTCTCATTTTAGCAGCCAATGGTAACCCTACCCACTTCAGTATAATTACCCAACTTTTGTTGGCCTCCCTACACCATCCTCCATGATGAGAACCTTGAGAATGGGGAGGCCTTTCTTATCCAGTATTCTAAAGGCTTAGCACAATGCTAGATCCCAGAGAAGAATTAAATGCATGTCAGATAATGGGATTGTTAAGTGAATGCCACAAAGGGTATTTTCATCTTCTTGTATCACCTGTCTTCAGATGATGATTGGGTGGAATAATGAAATAAACTTCTCTAAGAACCCTCAGGATATTTGGAATCCATCCTTCTTGAAGTTCTAATATTAGAGTAGTAGTACCAGTGAATGCTTAAATTTGCAAGAACTTTTAGTTTATAAAACATTTCATTATATATTTCCTGTTCACTCATCAGTGTTTCAATGACTTCAGTCTTTAGCAAGAAAGAAGAGCAGCATAAGTTCTGTTTATCAGTATGTCCCACCCCCTCTTATTTCAGTGTGACAAATGCACAAGAACAGATGTAGTCACAGGGAAAAATATTGGGGGCAGAGGGGGAAGGGGAAGTGCAGGCAGGGGGCAGCCTTACAGGAGGCAGTGCATCAGGCAGCATTAGCCACTGCTGGTAAAGAATTCTCTATGCTGAGGGACTCCAAAGGCTACAGCTGACACATTTGCATATGTAATTGTGAGCCAATGACATTGTGATACATACCTCAAGATGCTGCTGAGCAGTTTTCTAAGCAAAGGAGGCATGCTATATTTCAGTGCTCTTTAGATTGGTGTGTGTGTGTGTGTGTGTGTGTGTGTGTGTGTGTGTGTGTGTGAGATTGACAGAGAGAGGGAGTCAGAGAGAAGGAGAAAGGAAAGAAAGAGATTTTAAGTGGTAGCTTTAATTTTCTGTGCCTCTTAGATGATGCCAATTTGAATTTGGGGACATGCTGTATAAGAAGAAGTCTATTCAGTTGGCGTGATAATCCTATTTAATAGTATGGTCATTCTGAGACATTGGCCAACAGCAGGCTTCCGAAAGAGGGCTCAAGACTGAGCATCTTCTTTTGCTCCTTATTTAAGAATGTGCCTGGCATGAGGTTCACTCTGATTTCAGACCCAGAAGTTATTTATTCAACCTGAGATATAGATTCATACAATATAGAGCCTGATAGATTTGAGAATAAATAACCATGGAAGGAATGAATAGATAGATAGATAATTTTAGGGATTTAAACCATTATAATACTACTGTTGTTGGAAGCCTTCATTTTCTCAATAAAAACACTTCAAAGACTTTGAATCTGACTTCAAAGACCAAGAGCAATTGAGAAGCATCATTATATTTGCAGTTAGTAGTTCTGCCTTCAAATGAGACAACCAACTGCTTGTATGAATTTAGGAAAATCAATTAACCTCTCTGGAAAGGTTTTCTGATTAAACACTGGGCCAAAGATGCCTGGGGCACCTCATCTTCAGGTAGTGTTGAGGAACAAATGAAATGAATGTTAAATGAGGCATTTTCTGCGGCACAAAATATCATGCAAATATAGGCTGTACCAACCTCCTCCTGAAAAACAATAACCCATGGCACGGCCAAGGATCGGCCTCACTGGCTGGCCCATCCACCTGCCTGCTTCCCCAGGCTGCTGAAACCTGAGAGGGTCAAAACTCCATCTTCCTTGTTTTCCTGCACTCATTCTAGCCACACTGGAAAAGTTCCTGCTCTGCTCGGAACATCCCACCCACTTCCATTGTCCATGTCTTCTTACATGGTTTTCCTCTGCCTAAAATACTCTCTGTTTAATTTGTCTTTCTGATCCAGTCTGTCAACTTCTGCTCATGCTCCAACGCATGGTTCATTTCTCATCTTCCAGCACTTCATCTGCATCCCTCTCCTAGCCAGCCAGGGTGGTGACAATTCTTTCCTCTTTTGTGCTTGGAGAGCATGTTTCTTTGGCCTCCACACAATGCTAATAAGTTATTTGCAGTTATGTATGTATACATCCAATTCCTCAGCTATTATATAGGGAGTCTAATGGAATGGGACAAGTCCTAACAGCCATAATGAATTAAATGACTAATCTGTGTTAGGCACCATATCCACATAATTATGTCCTATTTTTTAGAAGGAGCTGGTGCCATAAATCTTATAGGAAGTGAACTTCAAATGACTCTGCGATATTGAAGTTTGCTCTTAAACGCTATTTTTTAGAAGCTCAATAAGAAGAGCTTTCCTGTGTAGTTCATGAGCACCCACGAACTCCAAATTTCTGGAGGGCAGGCACCACACTTGACACATGTTTGTCTCCTTCACAACTGTTAGCATGCGGTGGGACATGTCCTCAAACAGGGGTGACTGATTGCTGATGAAGTGTGTCACTTCTTGTCCCTCTTTCTTGAGAATTCAGGACTTGAGGTCAAGCCACGAGATTGCCGCATCTTGCTGTTTCACCACATTGCACACTTCCTGGGGTACAGATTTCTAGAGCCTTGGATGATCATGCTTTGCCAGCACAGCAGATGTCACAACAGCTCACAGCTCCTTCTGGTCCCAAGGCTTTTGTGTGGGTTGATCATGATTAGCTTGATAAATGACTTGAGTTTTTTGGAGGACAATTGCTCCATTTAAAAAAAAACACAGTATAATTATAATTTTGTATAAGGAAAGAAGAATATTTGATTGCATCTTAAAATAATGGTCTGCATGTTCTTAGGGATAAGTTTTTCATTTGGGATCCAGAGACCTGTAGGTGACATTTGAGGCTCAAGGAGCCTGTGAAACCTGAAACTGAATTCCTGTTTTTCTGGCAAGGTGCATTATTTGTGTTTCTCGGGGAGCCGGAGAGTAATTTGTTAGATTCCAAAAGATACACTCACATAAGAAAAGGTAGAGGAGCAAATGTTATAGCAACGTTATTTACATTAAGTTCAAACAGAAGACAATCCAAATATCCATCAGTAGTTAAACAAATAAATGAAATGTGGCCCATCATGCAGCAGAATACTACTTGGCAATTCAAAGGTACAAACTGCAGATACACACAAAACATGGATAAACCTAAAGAGCGCGATGCATGAAAGAAATCAGACACACAACTCCATGCTGTGTGTTTCTGTTTCTATGAAATTTCAGAAGAGGTGAAACTGGAAAGGTAGAAAGCCCATCAGTGGTAGCGCAGGGTTGAGGTGGGAATAGAGGTGGACATCTGGATTGCATGAAATAACTTCTTTGGGTGATGGAATGTTGCAAAATGGAATAGTGGCCATGTATAAATTTACTGAATATAAATTTAGTATGTGTATGTATGTATGCATTCTATGGGTTAAATTTAGGTAAATATTAGGAATAGTGTTTTAATGAAGTAGTTAATTCAAAAGGTAAATAAGAACTAGATCTTTGGAATATATTGCCTCACTTATATAATAATCAGATCACAAAGCTGCATAGTACAGGTTCACCAATGGTAATATTTTTGGCAAACAAAGTTTAAAAATTGGTACATCTGCAATAAGACAGAGCAACATATATCATCATTTAAAGGATACAGGGGCTATGAATGCTTGTGGAGATGGAAATACCTGGGATCAGCTGGAACACTTTAACATGTTAAGTCTCTCTCTCCCTCTCTCTCCCCCCCCCTCACACACACACACACACACACACACACACACAGACACATTATATGCAGTGTTGTAAAATGTATCCACATTTTAGCAAAAAAAAAAAAAAAAAAAGAAAGAAAGAAAAGGAATTTAGTTCCACCAGAGATTGGATTCAGAACTAATAAGAATAGTCTCAACACTAAACATTCATAGTATGCCACAATTTTAATAATAATAATAATAATAATATAATGATGCTTTCTTTGTACCAGGCACTATTCTAAGTATTTTAAGTACATTATCCCATTCAGTCCTTACAGTAACATTATGTGTTAGTGCTTCTCTTCTCCTCATGTTACATTTTTAGAAATTTACTTTCAAAAGGGTAAAAGTAATTGGCTGCAGACATTAGAACCTACAGCTGTTGACTCCAAGGTCCTTCACATAGCCTCTACACATTGCCTTATCACCTTCTATTATGTGTGTGTGTGTGTGTGAAATACACACACACACACACACATATACTAGGTTTGTATCAGAGGAAGTTAGATCTCATGGAAAAGAGAGCCAATTAAATAATCACATAGTCCCAAATTTTATTTCTATATTCATGTTTTTCAAGCATCCATTGCTAATATCAGCCCCCACCACGAAAGCTTTCCTGGGGTGTCACCACTACCTCTTTAACACACTGGTCTCAAAATAGGCAAATCTCCCACCCACCTTCTGTTATAAAAGCTGAGATATTTCAAAAAGACTAGTTAACTCAGGTTTCTCCTCAAGAAACTTGGGCTGAGGGAGGAGTGAGGCATCATGATTCATGGCTAGAAATTTTTCATTTCAGGCCCAAACTGTGTCTCACATTCACCCATGGGGTGGAGGTGTTGGGGCAGGCGAGGGTGAGGCAAGGACAGCTTCAAATACATTATATTTCCTGTTCAGGATTATGTCAGTGACTGGGAGGAGCAAGGCCACTGACCTCAGCCAGGCAGCATAAAGGAACCAAAAGACAGTCAGAGCTTATAAACAGGCTACACCAGAATAAAGCACCTGCTAATTCTTCTTCTTTTTTTTAAGGAAGATAGATTGATAGATGGATAGATAGATAGATAAGAAAGAAGAAAAGAAGGAAGGGAGGGAGGGAGGAAGGAGAGAGAGAAAGAGAGAGAGGAAGGAAAGAAAAAGAAAGAGAAAGAGGAAGGAAGGAAGGAAAGAAGGAAGGAAGGAAGGATAAAAGACAGGAAGGAAGAAAAGAATGAAAAAACAAAGAAAAGAAAGAAAGAAAGGGCTAAGGAAATACTGGGCAGTTTCTATTCCTCCATTTGGTTAATTGTGTCCTTCTCACTTGAGCTAAAAGTCATCTCATTAAGAAGGCCTTGGTGTACCTACAGTTACAAATGGTATTAGTTGTACTTGTCGGTGATCCAGGCCATGCCAATTACTATCACTCCAAAAGATTTTAGTTGCCAGTCAGACTTTATACAAAGAAAAGATCAAAACAAGTGTGCAATTAGATGTATGATTTTAGAGTGTCTTTTTTGCATTGACACATTACTTGTGCCTTCTGATAAATTTTCCTTTTGGACAAGGGCAAATAGCATGAGCTTTCCTCATTAATAACTGCCTCTCTTTAAAATTCTTTAATGTCCAGAATGAAATGATCATGTTTCAAAGAAATAAATAACTTTATTCAGCACTGCAGTTAATCTGAGGATAACATGATGGAGGAATGCTATTATTTGAGCTGTAATTAGGATACCCTTTAAAGTTGTGACAACTAAAGGTAAATGTAATCACAGAACAATTAGCGGGTAATTATGCTGTAACTACTTACATTTGTGTCTGGAGTGAGCCGAGATGCGAATTTCAGTCTGTGACAATGTGGGTGAATTATTTATTTTCATTGAATAACTATTGAGGAAAGCAAATGAGGCAAGAACATAATACCATCCATTCACCTGACAAAGCTAAGTGTAGTAGTCAGAGTAGCTACTAAATAGGAAGGAGCAAGTCCATTTGAAAAGGATTATTTACGTAACTTTTCTCTTGGAAAATGATTACACAATAAGAGTTTTTAAAGACGATGTTATAAATTAAAGCTTGGCAGTTTTATTATTAGAAAAAACAACAACTATGTTTGCATGGCCAATGTACCATCCATCTCCCCCCTTTTGGGACCTAACCACATTGTTTCTGAGCCTTGTAACAGACCTTCCATTGTGAGGTGGAGATGACTCTTAATTTCCCAGAACCCTAAAACATTGCCTTACACGCAGGGCCTGGTGAGTGCTTGTTGAACAACTTGACTGTGTCCCTACTGCCTTTATCAGTCACTATCTCAACTATTGTCATTCCATTCGCTGTTGGAAATTGGATATTCCTGTCTTCATAGGTTTCCAATGTGGTGAGGTCTTTATAGACAGGGGGAGGGCAAGAAGAGTATGGGAAATGTAGAAGCTAAAGAACTTACGACACATGGACATGAACTAAAGGGGGGAATGTGGGTGGGAGAGGGTGTGCAGGGTGGGGGGAATGATGGGGGAGAAATGGGGCAACTGTAATAGCATAATCAATAAAATATATTAAAAAAATAAAAAGAAAAAAATAAATAGTAAACACTTAAAAGATGTCCTTTGGTAAGAATTTGTTTTCAACTGATATTGATTGACCCCCTAGTGTGTTCCAGATTTTGGAAAGGGTACTCTATGCTATCATATGTAATCCTCACAAATGCCTTGGAGGCAGGCCCTCTCACCTCTTTCCTGCTGGGAACAGTAGTTTAGGGAAGCAGCATGGATAAGGGAGAACACTGGGGCCTTTGACTCTGTCTGCCCTGGGCTCCTCACTCACCTATGGCTGTTCTGAGCGTGTGTGGTTGGTGGGTTTGAACCGATGGTGATTTGGAGGCAATAAGGAGGTTGCTCTTAAGCTCATAAATCATGAACTCATAATGCTCACCTAGAGCTCAACTCATGGTAGGCATTCAATAAGTGGGGGATATTTTATATTACTGTTGTTTTCTTGTGGTGATAATGACATTGTTAATCATGATGACAGATGAGTTTGCTGCCCGAGAACATGATGTGTAATGTGAATTAACATGATTCTTATAATTACTACTGTAAGCACCAAGACCAGTGCTATTTTCACTTGAATTCATCACTTGTTTGTGAGATTAATGGAAAACACATACACATAAACATACCCATGTGTGTGCATTATTATTTATTCTAATATTGTAAACTTCAAAAATAAATGCATTTATGAGAGGTTTAATATTTAGACTGAGATAAATAGAAAGAGACAGTAAGGGAACAACTACATGTAACTCATGAAAAGAAGAATAAACATATAAATAACTGGTGATATGATTTTTTGGTGATATGAAGGTCAATGAAAAATGAAGAAATATGGGTTGGTAAAAGGAGAACACTATAAAAAAGATAACAGTATAAAAATCATGAGTATAAAATAAAGAGGATATTATTATGAAAATACTAGGGTTCTCTTTAATATCTGAGTAAACGGATTCTGTTGTGATGAGATTAGCTGATTGAGGAATTTGAGAATGTGCAGGTGACTGGTGTAGACTAAGCTCTTGCCACAAAGCTGGCTTCGTTTTCAATACCCCAGTATCACTTCTGGACTATGTGGCTGAATTTTCTAGAATACAGAAAAGTTCCTTTTTAAAGAAGTAACAATGGTTACCTTGGATTGTCTCATAGCATCACAACTTACAGAATTATTGCTAACAGTAGATGAGTGGACAAAATAACTACGGGACACTTACCAATGGAATACTACTGGGCCGTAAAAAAAAAAAAAAAACAAGACAGTTTTACCCTTTATGACAGTATGGGTGGACCAGGAGAGTATTATGCTAAGGGAAAGAAGCAAGGCAGAGGAAGACAAGTACCATATGATTTCACTCATATGTGGAATCTACTGCACAAACTGAACTAACAAACAAAATAGGGACAGACTGACAGAGAGCAGGCTGACAGCTAAGAAGGGGGGAGGGTAGGAAGTGGAGGGAATTGAGCAAAAGGGAAAAGGGACTCATGAACCTGGACAACAGTGCGGTGATTGTGGGTGCGGGGAGAGGGTATAAGGGATCTAAATAGTAATGAAAAAACACAATAAAAATTATTTTAAAAATTATTATTAACTGCATTCCATGTAGCATAATGATTTTATCAATCCACTAATCTTTTAAAATAAACTTAATTATATAGAAGTCTTAGATTTACTGAAACTTTGCTGAGGTAGTGCAGAGAGTCGCCATCAAACCCACACCCAATATCTCTTGTTGTTAACACTTCGCATTACTGTGGCGTGTGTGGCACAGTTCATGCGCCCGTGTGGAGGTAATATTGACCCAAAGCCTGTACTTTATTCCAATTTCCTTAGTTTTTACCTAAGTTCTTTTTCCATTCCAGTATCCCATATAGAATATCACATTACATTTACTCCTACTGCCACCTCTTGTCTGTGACAAGTTCTCAGATTCTCCTTCTTGTGGATAACCTTGAGTTTTAGAGAGGACTGGTCATGTATTTTACAGAACGTTCCGCAATTGGGTTCGTCTGATGTTTTCTCATGATTGGACTGGGACTGCGGGTTTGGTGGAAGACCATCATGGAGTAAATGCCATTTGAATCACATACGGAGGGTCCATATAAACATGATTTATTACTGTTGACGTTAGCCTCAATCCCTTGGCGGAGGTAGCACGTCATGCGTCTCCCCTGCAGTTTCTCTTTCCTTGCTTTTGCAGGCTGCCCTCTCAGGAAAGAAGTCATAACATTTAAGGAGTGGGGAGTTATGTTCCACCTCCTTGAGGGCAAGAGTATCTATAAATTATTTGAAATTCTTCAGTACAGGATATTTGTCTCTTCTCTCTCTCCCATTTATTCATTCAGTGATTTATTTATGTCAGTCTGGACTCATTGATTTTTATTTCATACTTTGGGTTATAATACAGTCTTACTGTATTTATTTTACTTCTCGAAATTTCCAGCTTTGGGCATTGGGAACTGTTTCCTTTGAAATACTACCATCATTGAGGGCCCTTTTGTTCTTTTCTTTTATCTTTCTTTCTTTCTTTTTTTCTTTAGCACTTTCTTACCTTTTCTTACTATAAGATGCTGCAGGCTTATCATGTATAATTCCTCTCATATTATATAATCAGCAGTTCTTCCAAGCATTACTGTGTGTATGTTTTTCTAATTGGAGAATGGTATTTGAAACCCAGTTCTGGGTGCACTATTAATGCTTCTAAACATCCTCAGCTGGCAGAGCATGGAAATACACGTGCGTATCCTAAACTGCATGTACACACGGACCTACAAACATTTCTGTCTGTGCATATCTGCATCTATATTAAGCCAAACTTGACTTCATGCTGCTGTCTCCAACCTAAATCCATTACCACATGGAGCATTTTGTCCCCTTATTTATCAGTTACCTTCTGCTTCCACAGTGGGGAATCCGACTCTGCTATTGGCCATTTATTTACATAATTGCTTATTTCTAGTATATACGTAAAGTGGTATCACAATTTTTAACCTATACTCTCATGCAAAACCACCTTATTAACTACAGGACACTGCCTGTGTACAGTTTATTTTGCCTATGATCTTAAGACTCCACTAATTTCTGAAATTACTTAAGTCAACCCCCTTTTCCCTGCACCTTTCAGTGAGGTTGCTTTATATATTTGTAGTATATTAGATTGTTTTGTCACGTTGTGTATTCTATCCAAGGATCCCATGAAAATTCAAAATGATTTTTTAAAATTTGTGTCCATGAAGGTTTACTCTTTGCCTTAAGTTCTGTGGGTTTTGGAAAACACACAGTGTTTTGAATCAACCATTAAGGCATCATAGGGAGTTTCACCTAATAAATTCATTGTGTTTCATCTATACAACTCCACCCTTCCTCCCAAATCCGTGGGAGCCACTGATTTTTTTTTTTTTTTTACCATTCTGGTAGTTTTCTTTTTCCAAAATAGCACGCAATTGAAAGTATAAAGGATATAGCATTTTTAGACTGGCTTCATTGACATTTTTATGCAGTTTGTGTGTGTGTGTGTGTGTGTGTGTGTGTGTGAACACATAAGTCTTCAACTAAGTTTGATGAATACTTAGGAGCATGATTGTTGAATCATGTTAAGACTGTATTTTGCTTCATAAGAAATTGAAAAACTGCCCTGGCTGGTGTGGCTCAGTGGATAGAGCACCAGCCTCCAAACCAAAGGGTCACTGGTTCGATTCCCAGTCAGGGCACGTGCCTGGGTTGCAGGTCAGGTCCCCAGTGGGGAGTGAGTGAGAAGCAACCTCACATTGATGTTTCTCTACCTCTGTCTCTTCCTCCCTTCCTCGCTTTCTAAAAATAAATAAATAAAATCTTTTAAAAAAGTAATTGAAAAACTATTTTGCACAGTGTTATTTTTTTTTTTACCATTTTGCAGTTTTACCAGCAAAGAATGTAAGTTACTATTGTTCCTCATCCTCTCCAACAGTAGGTATTGTCAGGTTTTTGGAGGGTGTCAGCTGTTCTAAGAGAAGTAAAGTGATGTCTCATCGTTTGAACTGGAAGTTCCTGATGAAAAGCAATGTTTATTTTCCATCTGCATATCTTCTTTCATGAAGTGTCCATTCAGACCTTTTTGCCTGTTGTTTTCTTGTTGTCGATTAGTAAGTGGGGTTTATGTATTTTAGATACATGTTTTGGCAAATAATTTGTCCCAGTCTGTGGTTTGTTTTCATTCTTTTAACAGTGTCTTTCACAGAGTATAATTTTCTATTTTCATATAGTCCCTGGTATCAAGTTTTGCTCCCTTGGAATATCTTTGCTGTTATATGTAAACACTTGTCACAAAACCCAAGTCCTCAAGACTCCTATGTTTTCATATAAGTATTTTATTATTTTTCATTTTACACTCACATCTCTGATCCTTTTATTTCATTTTCATGAAAGTTGTACAGTCTTTGCCCAGCTTCCATTTTTTGCACGTAGATACTCAATTGTCACATCACTTGGTTGAAATGAGACCAATTTTCCAATTCAATGGTCTTTGCTCCTTAGTCAAACACCAGCTGACTAGTGCATGTGGGTGTGGTTACGGGGTCTCTGTGCTGTTCCATTGACACACGTGTGAATTGTCTCAGTGACGCTATACTGTCTAGATTGCTGAAGTTTGAGAGTCAATCTTGAGAAAGGACAGTGTGTGCCCTCCATCCTTCTCCCCCTCTTCCACCTCCTCCTCCTTCTTCAGTGTTTTATAGGCAACTCTAGGTTTTCGCTTTTTTTATAAATGCTATAATTATTTTGTGAATACTCACAACAATCTAATGAATAAATCTCAGTCTTTATTAAACTTGTGTGCCTAGGCTGTGGCCTTCACAAGTTTTTATATTTTTCCCATCAATGTTGAGACCGGGAGCTGTAGCAGAAGAAATGCCCTTCTTCCGGGGGAGGAGGCTCGGGCGAAGCCTTATCTCTGGAGAGTAGCCTTTCGTTACAGAGAATGCCGAAGAAATAGTCCACGCTGTTGACTCTTCCTTTCTTCTTGCCTGAATCGTAAGAGATCTTTTTTCAGTTCCTCACCATGGGAACCTAGCAGGGGAAAACCCTAGGGGTAAAAACCAGGAAAATTGGGGGCTCCCGAAGCCTGTCTCCCGCAGCAGTTTCTCCCTCTCACCGTAGTCCACACTCAGCTTCTAACAATTAATGAAAAAGGATCTTTTAATTGTTCCCATCAGTTTATGGCTCCCGTGGCATTTGCTCCAAGTAGCCTGATCTCTCCCATGTCTTCTTGTGAGGACCTTTGCTGTCTTCCCTCCCCCCACTCAGCCCGCGCTTCCAGTCCCCCAAACCTGAACCCATGCAGCGCGGCATGGTTCTGTGGGTGCAGTGCGTTTATCCAGCCTCGGAGGGCAGGTAGTGGGGGAGACGGGGGAGAAAAGTCAGTATGGAAGAGGTAAAGGGGAGCACTCCAGCTGAGCAACCTCTTTAAAAAACAAACAAACAAAATTTGTTTTTTTTTAATTTAAAGCAATACTATGTTGCTCACTGTGTCTTCGTATTCTTTTGAAATGTATTAAATACAGGCACGTTCATACACACAACACCTTCATGTACCCTGAAATGATGTTAACATCCCATTTTAAAAACTGAGGATTGCTAAGAAGGATAAACATACTCCCCAGAGAGAATTCAATTTACACTTTCACAGAAACCACGTGCAGTGTGAAGTCGTGTGTTTAAGAACTCACATAAAAACAAAATGAAACATTGCCAAATGGTTACAGAGAGTAGAGTATAGAGCTATAAATAGATGTAGATTTGTGCACCATTTTAATTGTCTTCCTTTCAGGTGCCCATTTTCTTAAATAAATTATAAGCATCAAACAGGAGTTTAACAAGCTGACCATTAAATTTTATCTGACGTATGCTAGGTAATTTTCAGGTACAACTTACCATTCTGATTCGCTCAACAGACACATTAAAAGTCTAATATGCACCAGACATTATGCTATGTATTGACTTATTTCATCAAAGAAAGTAATTTCGATGGACACTCCGGAGTTATTGTTCAGGGTTAATGGCTGGGGGAGGGAAGGCACAGTACTGGTTTTACTCTCATGAAAAGAGATCTGATCGACAAACTTGGAGATAACATGAATGTGTTTGGATGTCAGAAGTAAAAGTAAACAAACTCTTCCCCACTGGAAATGACCCTAATTCCGTCACATTTGTCTGCAGACTTTTTCTATGGCAATTCAATAATCCTCATTCTTGTGTAAGTCACACCTCCTTTAGGAAAACTGGTTTTTGGCTGTAAAAGAGAAAAGGTATTGAAGTTGATGAGCTAGCATTATAAAACTCACAATTCATTTCCACCTGAGTAAGTCAAGAAAACATGGAGTAGAAAACACGTATGGAATAACTTTAGTTTATGGTAGTGGAAGTGGTAGGCTAAGTCAGAACAATGAACAATAGCCATCACATAATGAATTAAAACAAATAAACCCAAAAACATGAGGGTTGGGAAAAATATTGCAGATTTTCTAGGCCAATGTTGGGGAGCCTATAAACCAAAAGGCATGCTTTAAAAAATGTGTATATAACAGTCCCAAAGCTGTGTAGGACTTAAAATGTTCATGTACATTTTAAGGACAATGTACAAACACTTTGTCCTTGGTCTTGTGGTCCCTCAGAACCAGGGCCAGAGGTTAGGAGCCAGGGCTTAAACAGAGGAGAGGCTTGTGGAAAAACCATCCCACATGGCTCTGAGGTTTTAAAGGTCATGTTCTCAGACAGAAAGAAAGTCAGATCTATAATTGCCTCATCATTTCCTTTAGCCATGAATTTCTGCCCTGGGAATTCATAGACTTGATGGTCCAGGGGTGCTCAAACTTTAAACAAGGTTGGAGGCAGTATCAATTGGAAGGCACTCTAACTGCTATTAGGTGATCAGCAGAAACAAATGAAAAGCTTCTCTAGAGAAAGACATGTGAATCTAAACATCTGGAAACACACAAACATTAATTTTATAGGGCAATGGAAAGCTAGCAACAATTTTGAGCCATATGGAAAAAAAAAAAAAAACAAGAAAAGGAAAGAAAAAAGAATATATGCCCAATCTAACCAAATTAAAGTTCGTATAGCTATATTATGAACCAAAATTTGGAAGTTAAGGCAAAATCTGCTATAGATATAAAAGTAGCCACTACTTAATAACAATAAATTATGAATTAAATTTCACAATTTTAACTGTTTTTCCTTTAGTAATACAACCTAATACACACACACACACACACACACACACAAATGGATCAAAGTGTCAGAGCAAATATGCAAATTAAAATGGCACGTTTTAACAGAATATTTGAAGATTTAATTTAAAAACTTGACAAAATATCGCAAATAATATAATAAAATAGCATGATTTAGATATTTATTGAGATCTATAGAACATCTCATCCAATAACAACCAATTTCACAATCTTTTCAAGCGTATACAGAACATTTATAAAAACCTAACAAGATATTTGGTCATAATGCAATTCCTAATAAGTTCAAATTTTTTCTCTATCAATAGTATAACTGAGTTAAAATTCAAATATAAATATAAAACCAACATTGCTTTGTATTTGGTAATTTAAAAATTCACTGCTTAATAACCTAGGGTGAGAGAGAAAATGAATACAAATATCTTACATTTTGACTTGAATGATGAAGAAAATAAGACATCAAAAAATTAAGTTTTATTAAGTTTGACTTTGGTACAATACTTACAAGAAAATTTAAATTATTCCATATATGTTACAGAAAGGAATGAAAAATAAAACTAATGAATTAAACAGAAAAATAGTGGAAGAATAGCAAAATAATTTCAAAATATTATAAAGAAAAATATTGAAATTGAAAGCAAAGTTAAATGAAACAGAAAGCAAGACATAAAAAAAAAAATCAATCAGCTCCAGAGTTGGGTGGGGATTGGTTAATTTTGGGCAAGACTAATGATATTGACAAACTTCTAATAAAACTTGTCAAGAATTCAAAAATAGGAGAAGACTATAAATAGAAGTCATCACTGTAGATCTACAGTTAATGAATAGTTAATACTATGGTAATATTAATTTTATGTTATTAAATTCAAAAATATTGATGAAATGGATATATTCTATATATGGAATTAATATTCTATTGATATATGAATTTGACTATGATATTTTCAATAAATAGTATTTGATAGTTATGTCCCTTGGGATAAACAATTGCATATGTCCCTACTATTTATCTATCTAAAAGTTCAAATATATATATATAATATATACACATACTTCTACATATAAATTCACATATACAGATACACACTCATATATATGAACAACTGGATTATGAGTTCTGAAATATACCAAACATAAAAACCCAATTCCAGATAAATATTTAATCTACATTTCCAAGCTAAAAAATAAATAAAGCTAAATAAAACATAAGAAGTATCTATATGATCTTGGGGTAAGAAAGCTATACTTAAAACAGGATCCAAAAACTATGACCATAGGGAAAAGAGATTAATACAGCTGACCCTTGAACAAGTGTTTAAACTGCACGGGCCCACTTATACGTGAATTTTTTTCATAAATATACAGTCAGCCCTCTCCATCTCTGTTTTACATTGGCAGGTTCAACCAACCACATATTTAAGACATCATTTTCTTCTTCTTTTTTTTTTTTTTTTAAGGTAGGGAGATTTTTTTTTTTAAGATTTATTTATTTATTTATTTATCTTTAGAGGGGAAGGGTAGGAGAGAGGGAGAGGAAGAGAAATATCAATGTACGGTTGCCTCTCATGCATCCCCTGCTGGGAACTGGCCTGCAACCCAGGCATGTGCCCTGACTGGGAATCGAACCGCGATCCTCTGATTCGCAGGCCCGCGCTCAATCCACTGAGCTACACCAGCCAGGGCTTAAGACATCATTTTCAATACGCGGTTGGGAGCTTGTGGATGCAGAGGCCCCCTGTATGCATTGTTCTATGCCATCTTATATAAGGGGCTTGAACATCTGTGGATTTTGACATCTGCAGGGTTCTGGCACCAATTCCCCGTGGATCCCAGGAAACAACAATGCTACATCAATATTAAGCAACTTGGACATATCAAAGAAAATCAGATTGGGAGATTTTCTGAAAATAAATGTCCATACTTTTCAAAAATATCAAGATCATGAAAGGCAAAGGCAGACTGAGGAAAGTTTTGAGTAAGAACATAAAGGATATAAAAATGAAATGCATCTTGTGACCTTCAGTTTAGTAACAGACTGTAGCAATGAAGACAGGAGAAGGGAAATGGACAAAATTCAAAGAAGGCCTGTGGATTACATCACTTTTGTTTACAGATTTTGATCATCCTATGGAAATGTTCTTAATCTTAGAAGATATACTCTGGATTTCTTAGGGAGTAAGGGCATCATGTGAGAAAATTTCAAGTGCTTCAGGAAAAAAATGTGTATGAGTATTTCGGGGGAGCATGGGGGGGGAGAGAGAGAGAAAGATCAGGGGATGGAGAAGGGAAAGAGACTGGGGCAATATGCAGGCTTTCTTTAGATTATTTTTGCACAATTTCTAAAACTGTGAAATTATTTAAAAATATTTCTCAATAAAGCATGGAAAATTAAGAAATTATGCTCATGAACAGATACAATATTAATTTCTACTCTTAATCATGAGCAGAGATAGAAATTATTTTATATGTTTCTAATAAATATTCAGAATTATCTCATTAATTTCTATGACTAGGGATAATAGAAAACTCTAAATTTGAAAAGAATTTTATTCTTGCCTCATTTTTACAAGAAACAAGATATTCAATTTAATTATAAGTTGTGCCAGTAATTAGGTCAAAAATAATTTGCATTCTGCAATATGGCAATCAGTGAAGTTTTTAGAAATAGTCTTTAAATGTTTTATAAATAGCTTAGCTAGGAATTGCGTATGTATAGTAATTATGCTTGTCAAAAATTCTTGGCTGCGTATGTGCTTTCTTAAATGTGTCTCTCAGAATTCAGTAGAAATTTTTGCCTGTACAGTCTTGTAAATATGAATTACTTGCCCACTGATATCATATAAAAACCTGTATTTCTCTTGCTTCCCCTGAAAAAGCTGACATCTGGCAACAGTGATCTCTCATTTCTCCGTGGCGATAATTGGCTGATAACAAGTGTTCTCTAGTCAGCCCAGGTCCCCACCTTGCTGTTTTGTGTATCTTTCTGCATTTCACATGCCTGCCTATGTTTTGTAGACATTTTAGTTTGTGACTTGGGCTTGAACCTTCCCATTGACAGATCACTTATATAGGACATCTTTTGTCCTATCCCCCGACCCCCACAGTAAATGCAAAGAAAAGGGCCAGTCTAGCCCATGAAACCAATATTATCAGATTACAAATGAAGGGAATTTTCAGTCAGCCTGATGTTAGGGGAGGGAGTTTCAGTTCTGACATTGACATACCTGAATTCGAGTTCCCAGGTTGAAGGGCTGCTGTTTCTTTTTCTTGTGTCTCAGTTTTCCCGTATCTAAAATGGGGAGAAAATACATACTTATATTGAGGTTTGAAATAAGGTAATTCCTTGATATATAATAAGCACACCAAGCAAGTAAACTTTTTTCTCCCTCCATACTATACCAATGCATTCAAATTTCCTTATTTCCAGACACATTCCTCTCTCACTCACATTTCTATATTTCAAGTAAAATTTTTAAATTAATCCTATGAGGATCTAATAAATAAAACTATTTCTTATGTATAAATATCAGACATATATAGAATTAGGCAATCACATTATAAGTTTTCTTTAAATCAACAACAATATTCATTTACACTGCTTTAGAACTTAGACCTGAGGCCCACAGAGTGAGTACAGAATGCCCATCTTGTAATAAGCACAATTCCATGTCACAGTTTAGGCAGATCATGTCCTGTCACAGTTGTTGTGATGCTCTGTCCTCTGAGGAATTGTGAGTGTAGCTGCTGATAGAACCGTGTTCTTCTCCTAGATGGAAGAGAACACATTCTTCTTCTTACCCATCACCATATCAGTTCATGAGCTATTCCTGCCTTTGGTTTAACAGGAGCAAAGCGTAGGAACATTGCGCCTAATCCTTTCATTGTCCACAAAGGCAGTGATCTTGTATGCCGTGTCCTCATTTAAATCCCTAGGCTGTAACATGGTTCCTAGATATTGTTGACAATAATTATCATGGCACGGATGCATGAAGTGAAAGCATCTTATTAGTAGTTGAAATGGTTTTGACTGCAAGTATGAGAAAACACCAAGTCAATAGACATTAAAAATAAATTAGCTCACACAATAATGACTCCAAAGAATCAGGAGTCTGGCTTACAGGTTAGTTACCTTGTATGTTTTCAAGAACCCATGATATTCTGTCTTCCATTAGTTCTCTCCGGGGTACCACTTGGTTGCAATGGTTTTATGAATCACATTTAGCATTTCAGTGACCAAAAGTGGAAGAGCAATTACCTTTGTCTTGTGTCTGGTTTCAAGAGAAATGAAACCCTTTATGGCAAGCACACATCTAAGCCTCATCTGATATCTCATTGGCCATATTGGGCCATATAATCAACCCTACTGTCAAATAGAAGGGGCTTTTTCATGATTGGTTTAGAAAGTTTAGATAAGTTCTGAATTAAAGATGAGCTAGTTCACCTCTTGGATAAGTGGAAGGCGCAGAATGTCTGAATACTACTAGAATTTTCAAACAAGGACTAAAGTAGAAATACCATATTTTTCAGACCTAAGATACATCTAGGTTTTAGAGGAGGAAAATAGGAAAAAAATTTGAAGCAAAAATTGTGATAAGATATTTAATAACATGAATAATATAATATTTCACCAATGTAAATGTAAACAGACCTCAACAGCAGCATTAAGAACCATTATTCCTTCCATATTTGGGGGGTGCATCTTCTAGTCTGAAAAAATATGGTAGATATCAATTTCATTAAGTAATATATGAATTAGAACCCACATGAATATTTATTAAAATGTAATTTCTCAGAAAAGCAGATTATCTTGTTCAGGTACTTAAGCAATACATTCCAAAGGCAGTGCTTACAAAATATGGTGTAAGATTTTCCAAAATCCAATTTTCTTGAGTTAACAATCTCTTATACTAAGGGCCAGGGAAAATACTTTTAACAAGTACACAGGTTAATCACAATAGTCAGAGTTATCAGTTGCGCCTGTTCTCTAAAAGAACCAAGATATTGAATGTACTTAAGGCCCCCTTGCACTACTATGTCAGGAGAGTTTACTAGAGGTTTGCCTTTAGAGCTCCCCAGTTTTTGTAGATGAGGACATTGAGTATTGAAAGCTTATCTCCCTTGGTCAAGGTTGTGTAGCTGATAATCACAGTTAGGTTTGGAGAACACAATGGTCCGGCTCTAAGTCTAGGATCAGGGTCAGCTGCCTCTAAACGAAACAGATGTATACAAGAAAATGGTTTCTGCCCATGGCGAAGTGATTTTCAAAGGAAATAGTAGTTGAAAAAGCTGTAAACAAGGGACATTAACGTTTCAGCAATTCTCATGTATTCAAGAAATGTTTCTTCAGCATCTACTCCATATTCAGAACACTGCAAAATGCATAATAAACTGTAACTTCTGTGAAGATGCAGAATAGATTCTTTTTAAAGCAAAAGATAATCTCCAGTCTAGTAGATAAAGCAGTGGGAAATGTTGAAGAAATATAGAGACGTCCATGGGCAAAAATTGAGTATACTGTCATGGAATAAATCTTGGTCTGATAAGCTTTATTGGAGTACAAAATAGGAACTTAAATTAAAATTTAAGGCTCAATACAGTATGTCTATTTTTGTAAATTAAGACTTTTTTCTTAACATTCTTTTTTAAAATTTATACATTTTTCTCTAGACTTTGTGATTTTTTTGTCCACATGATTTTATCAAAAAAAAAAAAAAAAAAACAAAAAACCTCTTGAGAAAATAATGTAAATTAGCCCTAAAAATTAGTACCATACTAAGTGGAGATACTGCCTACCAGCCATTAATTTGCTTTAATTCAATATAAGAACTATTGCCCTGACTGGTGTGGCTCAGTTGGGCGGGCATCATCCCACAAAGCAAAAAATCCCTGTCAGGGCACATGCCTGGGTTGCAGGTTCGGTCCAGTTTGGGGTGTGTACAAGAGGCAGCCAACATATGAATAAGTGCTTTTAATAAGGAGAATAGTAATGAAAGCAATAATTTTACACACACACACATATACAGGTTCTTACAAATATATGTGCATATACATGTAGAGGTATATAATCTATGAAATATATATAAAATATCACTTATGTATGTATATATGCCATTAGATTGGCAAACAAAATGACTATCAATATCGATTGGACAAATATAAAGTGAAATGAGCTCTCTTACAGTGCTGGAAGAATTTTAAATATTAAATAAGACACACTGACTAGGAATTTGGCAGTACCTAACAGTTTTAATATGTATATCCCTATTACTGAGAAATTTGCACACCTGTATATTCTCTGCAGCATTGTATATGATAAAAAGCAAAAAAAATGAGATGGGAACAATATAAATATTTTTGTATATAAGAATAATTCAGTGGCATGTAGTGGTCTGAGAAAATAAATTTTCAAAACATGATCCTGAAAGTTGGCAACAGCTTGCTGACAGCTAGGAGTTAACAAGTCAGTAGTGTCCCCTACTGAACATAAGGAACTTTCAAAGAGTATGGACAATATTCAGACAGACTGTGTAACCCTGATGGAACAAGGGAAAGCTAAGCTCTCTGAAATCACCATTAAAATAAGACAGGCAGACTAAGCATCCTTGTTTTTTTTGGGGTTTTTTTTTTTTCGATTAACCAATATACTATTTCTTGAAATGAAATCCTATAAAATCTAGGAACATAATACAAATTCTAGCTCCACTTTAATCCTCCCACCTCCCATATAAAAATAAATAAAAGTTACCCAATTACTGGATTGCCCCAGGTTTTTTGACTGCACCCAATTGAAAACTGGTTCTATTTCTTCTATACCTTTCTCAAAGATGCTCAGCACAAGGCCAGCTGTGTCCCTCCTCACTACTATTGCAGTGCTGTGTGTTTACTTGAATCATGGCACTTCTTACACAGTTACTATGTTTTTGTGTTTCTTTCCATACCTGCTTTCTTCCAAGAACTTGAGTTCCTGGAGGGAATGGATCTTGTGTTGGTTTGATATTCTGTGCCTAGCACAAAGCTCAATAAATATTTTATTGAGTAGCTGGACAAAATGATGGGTTCATCAATGCAGTAACAACCAAATAAATACAAACACTGGGAAAAATTTGTCCACCTTATTCATGCATAAAATGGTGCATATAAAGAAGCTAATATTAAATGTTAGTTAAAGATTAAGAAAAACTAATCTGTTTTTGACATTTCCTACCATCACCTCACCTCTCATCCCTCCATAATTCCACAAAAGTAAGACAAAAAATGAAAAATAAAGGGAAGAGAAATATCTCATCTTATTGATTTTCAAATATGCAGCCTCTGTTTGGAACTTCCAAAGCCCTATTTTCAAAGTTGTGTGCACAGTAGTATATTAATTATGGGGATTATGAAACCCTGTGGCTTGATGTGTTGAAACAGAAGAGGGTTTTAATTCCAGGAAAACTGCCTCTAGATTTTGATGTGAAATAAAATGTCTTGCATCGACCCTGCACTAATGAAGATCAGAATGTTCTCTTAGTGGGATCTGAGGTACTCCCGCGTTGATTACCTCTCAGTGAGTTGAGAGGAAATGGAAAAGCAAAAACATTGATTTTGAAGAAATTCTCATCTTGCAAACCACACATTACCCAAATAGATTTACTCTTAATCTTTTAATAAACTGAAACAGTTAGTGATTTCTGCAAATGGTGCCTCAGCCTAATCTCACAGAAGACTGTAGTTCTGCAGTGGATTAGAAAAGTCTCCCATCTTTCAATATTTGTCTTTGCTCCTTTCAGGAGCTGAATTTAATTCTTATTATTCTCAATGACAAGGCAATTTCAGATGATGAAATTTCTCATGTGAAACCTGCACCTTTCAAATAATAATTCACAACTCCAGATTGGATTTGTGTGTGTACACATGCACAGCTTACCTGAAGATGACAGTCTGATTTGTAAACATATAATTCATTTCATAGGTTAAAATGTTTTTAGATATAAGAAATGAAACATTGTTTGCAAGGAAAGATTAAATTCACATTATCCTCAGGTTCATAGTAAGAGATGAATAAAGTGTCAGAATTTTTAAAAAAACATACACACAATAGCAACACACAGCCTCCCATCCTAATCAGTGCCTAGTGTGAGATGAGTTTTAATGCGTTTACCAAATGCACTTACCAAGTTTGAATGAGCATGATTTCTTGCCTAGGTTACTATATCATCTTCCTAATTGATTTCCCCTTACGACTAAGGTTTTTTAACAGCAGTGCAATTAAGATTTTACATCAGATACTTATTTGGTTATCTATAAATATAGAATGTTTTGCAGCTTCCCTGACCTCTGCTTCTCTATGCAGTCACATGCCCTGGCCACAGATGTGAAAACCACAGATGTATCCAGACACCATGAAATGTCCCCTGAGAAAACTGACAGAATTGCCCCAGTTGAGAACCATTGGCCTTTACACATTCCCAGACTTAATGTACACAGTTCAATGACCTCACCAATGCATGCTTTGTCATTCTCGATTATTCATTAGTTCACTCATCCCTTGACTCAGCTTTGGGGTATGTTTAAGAACTTGGACTCAGTACTAGTCTGCCTCAGTTTTTATCCCAGCTGTACCATTAATTGGTTTATGACCTTGGGCATGTTCTTGGCTCCTTTTTGCTTTAATCTGTATTTGGGAATGATCATAAATAACATCTAACTCACAGGTGTGTTGTGAAGACCTAGGGCTGTTTGGCCTTGGTGGATGTGGTGATAAGGGTGGAGCATATAAAGTTTTGATCAAGCTCTTTTTCCCATTCTGATACCTGCCTACAGCCATGTCGAAGAGCGGAAGAACACGTCAGTAAAGCAACCCCACTGGAGAGAAAATATTAAAAAGCCTCTTCCCTCCCTGTAGCCCATTTACTCGGACTCTTCCCCCCAAACATACCATTACCGTGATGTCTGCTCAACGTATAATTTGCCATAATTACTTTTTTCGTATTACACTGATCACCACATCCTCGTCAGTAGAAGGACTGGCTGGATTTGTCCAATTGCAGAAAACAGAGAACGAGGATCTGCTGTCGTGTCTTCTCCTGAGACTTCTGGGTAGTGTCCTATCCTGCACACTGCATGATAGACCGTTTTTCATTTGGCCGTTTCACGTGAACACGCGTGCTGACTTCTCCCTGCGCCTGCTCGATTTTCTCCTTTTTCTGGAACTAATTATCCTTTTAAAACCTTTCATTTATTGAGGTTCAAACACATAACACATCTGCCCTATTAACTATTTTTAAATATTTATTTATTTATTTTAGAGAGAGATGGGAAGGGAGGGAGAAGGAAAGGGAGAGAAACATCAGTGTGTGAGAGACACATTGACCCGTTGCCTCTCACATGGCCCCAACCCGGGACCTGGCGGGAAACTCAGGCATGTGCCCTGACCTGGAATCGAACTGGCAACCTTTCGTTTGCAGGACTACATCCAATTCACTGAGCCACACTAGTCAAGACCCTTTTAACAATTTTTAAGAGCACAATACAATCGTGTTAACTGTGGGTTTAACATCCATCAAATCCCTAAAGCTCTGTCATCTTGCCTAACTGAAACTTTATGTGTGTTGGTTAGTAAGCGCCCATTCCGCCTACCCTTAGCCCCCTGCAATCAAAGATTCCACTCTTTGATTCTGTGAATTTGATTACTTTGGATACCTCCTCTAAATGGAATCAACAGTATTTCTTTTTTTGATGGTCTTATGTTACTTAGCATAATGTCTTCAAGGTTCATCCCTGCCATTGAATATTGCAAAAATTCCTTTTTTTTTAATTTAAAGTTGAGTAATATTTAATTCTATGTTTTTACCACATTTCCTTTATCCCTTCATCTGTCGATGGACATTTAGATTGTCTTCACAACTTGGCAGTTGTGGGTAGTGCTACAATGATGGCTAATATCTCTTCCTTACTTGGAGTGGCGATGTATATTTATTTCTCATTTAAATATAGAAATTAGATTCATGGAATTAAAAAAGGATCCATATAGGCTTATACTTAGGGATAATAGAAATTTACCTAGAGTACAAAATATTTGAACTTACATCTAAAAGGAAGAGTAGGTACTAGCCAAAACTAAAGGAATAAGGAGGTGGGAAAATTTACTAGCGAGAGAAAGCCAACAACATACCAACATACAACAGGCATGGCTCTAGGTTAAGGCAATGTGTGTGATCAAGAAATTGTAGGAAGTTACACACACACACACACACACACACACACATCTCACTCTCTCTCTTATATTTCAAATGCCCCATATACATGGCATTTCCTGGTTGAAGAAATGCCTGTTTTACATACCGACCTGTCGGAAACACTGCACCCCAACCTCCCCGCTTCCCCTCTCCCACACCTTGCCCTTCATTTGGCCAGTTCTCTCTTACCTCTCAGTCATTAGCTCAGAACTTACCTTCTCAGGAAGTTCTCTCATTACATCGAAATATAATGTGTTTGGAACAATTTAAAAAATGTAAGGAAGCTTCCTGTAGGACTACTTTACTGGACTCTTGTTTTACAGATGGTAAATGTAAGTCTCTTGAGGGTGGAGGATTGCTCTGTTTTGTCTGCGCTGCATTGCCAGTGCTTGGAACAGTGTCTGGCATGCAGTTGGTGCTTAAACAAATATTTAATGAATGGACACATTGAAAAAAGCTGTCCACTGTGATGTCACCCACCAGTGGTACTCTTGCAACTGGCGGCCTTGCCCACAGCTCAGTACCCTGTGGAACTAGGTTCATTATTACTCTGTTGAAAAAGGGGGTACAGAAAGGGCTTCCTTTCAGTAAATCACTATGTTTACTGAGCCAAGAACCTAGTTGTTCTGTAGTTACACAAGACGAAGAACATGTGAGTACAAGACAAGAGACAGCCTACCGGTACTTAATTTAGAATTCTCCCTCTTACAGAGGCTGAAAGAGAAGAGCTACTGAGTCCCATAGATGGCAGGGTTGAGAACAAATATACATTTTTTTAACAACAGCAACAACTGTTCAGATACCTTATTTGCATCAAAATAAATACACTTTTTGAAAACCAGTGGTCATTTTTTTTCAGGAGGGGGTGTTGTGTACTTTAACTTTTTAAAGACAGGTGTTGTCAAGGAAACTATATCTGGAGGGAGGCCTGTTCTAAGCATAGGTGGGGAACAATTTAATACTTTACTACAAAGGATACTTGGGCTTCACTAATTTGCTCCGTTTCATGGGTCTCATTCTGTTGAATGAGCACTAGGGGTGAGAAATAAAAACATGTGAAGCACATCTCACTATGAGTCCAGATTTCTAAGAGTCTAATACGGTAAAATATACAATTTAAATGTATTTTCAGTTACAATAATTTGAAAGCTCCATGAATACAGTACAATAATGGATTTTTTTTTTCAACTAAAAACCAGCTGAAGTCCAGTTCATACATTTGCCATTTTGATTTCTGACCCCTTTCTGCGGTTGTGGGGCCATGAAGTCATAGTTTTGTTGAATTCATTTTTTATTATGCTTCCTAGTACAATGTTTTGACGATGTCTGATTATATAGCTCAATTGGAGTGGAGAAAATTACCCAGTAATTTAGAAAAAACTTCTCTTTCAAAGCCTGCAGGA
The DNA here is from genome assembly GCA_039655065.1 of Glossophaga mutica. Classification (NCBI taxonomy): domain Eukaryota; kingdom Metazoa; phylum Chordata; class Mammalia; order Chiroptera; family Phyllostomidae; genus Glossophaga; species Glossophaga mutica. The sequence continues at coordinate 12,078,315 of CM077315.1, read as the reverse complement.
ATCTGTTCTTCAATTTAAAAAGAAATTTACAGAATCAGAGTGTTTGTGTGAGTTACAAGTATTGTTTAGTGATTTGACCCAGAGTTGCTGGACGTATCATTCAGCTAAATGTGATTTTCTGTCTGTCTCTTTTACCTTCTCTGTGTGATACAAATTCAGATAAACTCAGAATATCTTTACTGTCATTGGGTCTTGCTTACCTTTCTTTCTCTAGTTTTCTCATTCATTTTCAGTATGTTAGTCAAACCATAACTACAATAAACAAAGCTCCCACTGTAACCTTGCTTAAGAGATGGGTACATTTCCATCTCTTTTCTTCAGACAGCTTTGTAAAGCTGTTCTTATTTTTTTAAATGAAAGAAAAAGTTACAAAGGCATATGTTAAAAACCTGTGTTGATGGGAAGTGCCTGAAGGTGTTTGTGAAATTGAGCTCTTATGAGATCAGTCTTTCTTTGTTTTCTGTCCCAAACTTCATTTTTGCTGCCAATAGCCTGGCCCTGTGGAAGATTTCTGCGGGGCCCATGTGTGAAGCAGTTCATCACGACCTTGTCTCCCACCCCTGTCTCCGTCTCACAGCATCGAGGCTATTTCTCTGTTACTCAGTGGGGATGTGTTAGATTTCTTCCATCAATTACTGAGAATAATTCTGATTCTCTGTATGCCTTAAAAAAAAAAAAAAAAAGACTTTCCACACAATGTAATCACATCTGGGGCCTTTGCCATGCTCACATGGTTGCCGGCAACCTTTTGACATCAAATGCCAGGTGCTGTGTGTTTGCACATACCCAAACCATGCATTCTGTCTAGTGAGGAGATCGGGTAAGTACCTGAGCAAAATAAAACACGAAAATCCAACAGTAAGAATGTGTACCAGGTGCAGCAGACAGAGAAAAGTGAGGGGAGGGGAGTGACTGCTGCTTCCTGGGGGGCCCAGGAGAGTCTATTGACCTCTCAATAGATATCCTATCTCATCTTGAGCTAGGACTTTTAAAGGCAGGAAAAGGGAGCAAAGACGTTTGAGAAGGCAAGCAGAGAATATATAAAACTATAAAAGCATGGATGATACAAGGTCCACCTCAGGAACTACAAGTATTTAGTATTTTAGGATCTCAGGGCTCATGGGGTAATGAGAGGATCAACTTTGAAAGTAAAGGCCAAAACAGGGGCCATAATATTTTATTTCTGACCCACCCATATCTACAGAGCAGACCCAGATAAAGTCCTAATGCCTCCTGCTTTCGTGTAGCAGAAAGAGCATGGCGTCGGGAATCGGAAGTCTCGTGTTCCTCCTCCCTGCCCGCTGAGTTACTTTTGGCTAGTTGTCTTCTAATTGGAGTCTTCATTTTCTCGACTGAAAATTAAGGGCAACAAAGTATTAGTCTTCTAAGGCTTTTTGATAATTCTGTATGTGTTAAGTGAGCTTTAAAATCTGAAAAATATAATCAAAATGAATGTCTTTCTTTCATATAGCTATTCATGTATTTTTATATTCCTGAGGGCTTATGATATACCAAGCCCCAAGATAACCATGGGGTGATTTATCAGTAAGCAAAACAAATAAGACCCCTTGTGTTGTGGAGCTCAGCAATCCCTTTGCTGTAACATTTAGTCTGAGATCTAGAAAGGTCATAGGGAGAAAGAATTTCGGACAGAAGGAACAGCAAATAGAAAGATCCCCAAGCAGGAATCACATAGGCAGAAGACACACATACACATTCGCAGAAGGTGAGGGGGCGTGGGGATGGGATGAGAGATGGTAAAGGGATTAAGCAGAGAACAGTGATGCACAACCCCTGGGCACAGACAACAGTGTGGGGATGGGTTTGGGGTGGGAAGAAGGTGGGGCTGGGTAGAGGTGGGGAAAGGGAGAAAAAGCAGGAATAACTATAACAGCATAAACAGTAAAACTAAAACTAAAACTAAAAGATGAGAGGGATGGAGTAACCTTCAACAGTTAAGTCCCGTGGGGAAGGACTGAGGCGGTGGAATTTTACACCCGGGACATCCAATTCTCATAACTGCAGACAGAGGACATTCCAGTCCAGGAGGCAAGCAGCATCTACACCATGGCCTTAGCCTTTAACACCTCATCTAAAAAGAAAAAGAAATCCTTTTGGGTTGCTTGGATACCTCAGCATTTTTGGTTCTGCAGTGTGTTGGTCTCTTGACTCTTGCCTTTGCCTGCTTTTTTTTTCTTTAATCTGTCGAGGTTCTCAGAAGAGAAGAGAGAGTCAGGAAACCAGGAACCCAGGAAAGCAGGCAAGGGTGTCCTGCTTTGCAAGACTTTCTCTTACTGCTTTTACTCCTGACACATTTTCTTTTCCTCTCTTCCTGCTGGTCCCAGAAGGTTTTCATGGACCTCCCATATCGGATCAAGAACGGGAAACCTGTGCCAACTAAACTGCCAGCTCTGAGCCCCTGGTGGCAGCTGCCTAGATAGAAAACCACGTGACAATAATCCCAGCTAAAGCAGGGGGTCCAACAGAGCGTGACAGCGGGGTCCACATCTTTCCTAGATTTGAGGGAGTAGCAAAGTGACAGCATGGGATGGACCTTCCTTAAAGAAAGTCCTTATCACACCTTTTAAGATGAAAGTCACAACTGGATCACCCTTTTAACATAATTTATTAGGTGCCAGGAAAAATAAGATTTATCATAGCTGTCGTAAATAGCAAACATTAGTGCGAAGAGTGTGGCCTGAATGTATATAAATATTATCTATGACACTTCTTTTCCTTAATAGCAAGTCTACATATGCCACCACTGATATTCTTAGTTTCTTGAATATTATGCAAATGATTTAATATCACACAGACTATTTCTGTATGATAGGAGTAAGGACAAAACCTACCTGCTAGAATTATAAAAATTCAATGAGAAAATCCTTTGAAGTACTTGCACTAAACCCAACATATAAAAAAATCGTAATTTCTTTTTTAATCAGTATTTTTTAATTGTTGATATTGTACAGTTTTCTGTCAAAATCTTAATTTCTTAATAAAAGTTAAATGATGGTGATAATGACAATCAACCCTCCAAAGCTGGTAAAAAGAATTATTCTAAAGTTCAATCTAAAAGGGAGGATCTAGCCAATTCCTGAGACCAAAATAATACAGTAAGGCACTCACATATCTGATTCAGTTTGGTTATTTACTTTAAAGAGCCCCCTAATAGCTGCGTCCAGATGTGTCACAAGAAGGAATTAACAAGATATATGGCACCTGTGCCACTCTTTGTCAATACTTTTAATGTATGTTCGGATTTTTATTATCTTATTGTTCTCAATTGTAGCAGATGAAGTAGAGTTATATCATCAGAATTAACATTAGAAAAGGAAAAATAATAAAATGTAATTTGCAATCTAGTAACCTTAATTTTGTGGTTACCGATAGATAAATACAATCTGAGTTAAAGAATATTTATAGGTGAAAAAAATTATTTTAATGTGTAAATTGTCAAATAAAAATTTAAGTATCAATTGTTATGTTGTAGTCAACTGTTTAATAGTATCTCGTCTGGTGCTGAACAAAAAAATAATAATGCAACATACACATGTAATTTTCAAATTTTAGTAGCCACATTAAATATGTAAAAAGCATATACAATTAATTATAATAATATATGTTTGTATTAACCTAATATATCTAACATATTCTCATTTTTAGTGTATAATCAATATGTAAAATATTAATGAAATATTTCAAGTCTAGGGGCTTAACGGAAAATTTAGATGGACATATTCCCTCAAAAGCAGCTTAAAGTCCTCTGGTTAAGCTTAAGGAAGTGCCAGAGGGACTCAAATAAAAATAATTACAAGCAGAATGGTTTTAAGCTTAGGCATTAGCTAGCATTAAGCACAGAATGATTGTTTCTGAATTACTGCGGGATTCTGTGCTGGCCGAAACACAGACGACAAGGTCACAGGTTGTAATCTGCTCTCATGGTCTTCCCCTTCTCCGACTTCTTGTTTTCACCTTTCTCTTTTCACAGAGAGACTTATGGAAACTCATTAGCAGCTATAGTGGAAGTCTGCTGCCTGACAAAACTGTATTAAATCTTGCTACTTAATACAGTACTGTGACCTTGAACTGGAGCTTCAACCTCTTAATTCCTCCAACCTTGGAAAGAGGGGGTTGATTTAAAAGAAAAAAGTCTTGAAAAGTCGTTACAGTTGACTGAGATGATGCATTATTAAGTATCTGGAACATATTGTGCGTAGGTGGAGATTAGGGCAAAATTTTGAAGAATGATAAAGGACAGGAAAACAAGCAACACTGGGGAAAGCCATCATTTTGGTTCATTTTCCTTGGACATTGCTATCTTAGGTTCAAAGCTATGGAGATTTAAATAACATACTTATTATTTGTTAAAGAACTATATTATATCTGAATGTAGCCTGTCATATTCTAGTACTTAATTCAGACAGGAAGTATCTGACCCAAATTTTTTGCATGTAATTGGTGGATTGAAGAAAATGTCTTCCTAGGTGCATTTTTTTTTTTCTTAACAGTGGGTAACTAGTTCTTGGATTCTGTCCCATGTCTACTTTTTGCTTCTAGGCTGAAATTTGTGAGCACAAATCTACCTTCCATCAGGTAAAATTATAGTTATTATGTAGCATTAGAAAAAATCCAAGTATTTTCAGCTAAAAATTTATATTAATTTCTAATAGCTCTTAGATCTCTATCTTCTCCCATTTTAGGATTTCTATTTCTAGTACTTAAACCCAATATGAGATTTATTTAAAGAGCTGTAACCCCAAAAGGACCTGTCTTATTCTAATGAGGAAGAATATATTCTGTTTAGTTTTGATTAAATTAGAAATAGTATATTGCTTTCCTGAGACTCAATAAAAGGAGACCTTTCATAGGTAGTAAGATACTTAACTTTGTCCTTAACCAGCTGCTTAGCATTACTGATTCTGGTGGAAGTCAGCTGTCTTTGGAAATTAACAGAGCTGGCTGAAATTAAAGGTACTTTCTTAACGGAAAGAGGTCTTAATGTTTTTTTCTCCCAAGGATGACATTTTCACTTCCTTTGGCATAGGATGATTTTCAGCAGTAATTATTATTCTGTTGATTCAGAAGCTGACAGAATTTTAGCTATGTCTTTTCCCTGCTAATAAGTACAAAGATTCACATACTATTATGTAAAAAAATACTAAAGTAAGGTCAAAACTCTGATAAAAAAATAGAAACTTAAGAGGCCACTTTCCCTAATGTCTCAGTCAAAGTTTGAATTGCCCCAGAATTACCTCTAAAATAATGCTGGATACTTCCTTTTAAAACTACCTGCTGAACTACAGGAACACCTTCTGTAACTTTCCCATGAGGTCTGACTTGTCCTTCATGGCTACACATCACAGTCCAGTTGTTTTTCAAAGATGCCTACAGAAGTATCAAACAGGTGGAAGTTCATCCGCAGGAGGAAATACTCTGCCCGTAGTTGACCACGTGCACCCGAGGTCCACGATGGTGCCCGGTGTGTATCACTTTCAGTGCATTCACTGCACATGCAATGCATGCCCAAGGGTCCCCACTGTTCTCTGATCCCCTTTGGCCATCTGCTCTCCCTTTGCTCTTTTCCTTCTCTGCCATTTTCTCAACACCCACGCCACTCCTTTCTGGAAAGATTTCTCAAGGCTTGTGGCTTGGTCATGGAAGGTAAACCAAAATGGTCTGCTTTTCCAAATCCACTGGGTTTGGTTCTCCATAAACAATGAATGTTTCTCCTTCTGATATTGGTAAACCCTGGTTTGGATTATAATAAAATTAATTATGCTAATAGTATTTCTAAATCTTGTTTACATGTACCCACCCCCAGAAGTTTGGTATTCTGGTGTCCTGTGTTCTCTTAGAGTCTGTCATTTTCTGTCTAGCATTCCTTCAGCACAGTATCAATAATATTGACTCTCTTCTTATTTTGTCTCTTTTTATTGTGTTGGTATCTGTGGCCTCTTTGGGGAGAGACTGCCTCTCCCAGACTAGCCAACTGTTGGAGAAAGCAAAAAAAAAAAAAAAAAAAAAAAAAAGTAGAGGGGTGCTAAGGGGAGCATGCTTTTCATGTACAAACCAACCAAACAACATTTATATCTCTGTGAAAGGCATTTCATCTACCTCGCACACACAAATATTCTTCCTGCTCTAAATCAACCCAGGTGCAGTAACCAGAAAATCAGAGACCATCCATGTGGCCCAGGACCCACCTACTAAAACTCTTCAGTCCTAAGCTGTTTACCTTTCCTCTCCTACAGAAATCCCAGTAGAGTTGTTGAACGTGGCTTTCCCCTGACTCCTGATTCTGCCTCCTGATCAAATCCCAATTTTTCCCCTGTGGACCTGTGATGCAGGCCATTCCTCATTCTTCTGGGAAATAGAAGTCATAAAAATCTTCTTTCAAAGTTGTCATTGGGCAGTCACCTTCATAAATTAAGACCTGGACACAGACACGCAGACATGGGAAAAGGGAAGGAGGTCGGGGATAGAAAATCAAATTCTGCTATGCTGCCGCCACTGATGTGAGCTCAGATTCCATAGAGTCTGCTTCCAGAAAGGTACATCAAAGCACTTCAAATTTCTAGGCTCACACCGTTGAGGAAGAACATCTTTTTTATTTTCACGAAACAACTTCCAGAAAAAGAATATCGTGTTTAAAAATCTGATGCGTCAGCCCTGAGGTCCCTGTTTTCTTAGTCAGCTGAGTCACTCTGTAAAACCTCATAACCTGGTCTTCATCAGCTCTCCTCTTTCAGGCCACATGGGCCTCCCCTCCTTCCCTCGATGTGGCTTAACTAAGCATACTGCAAATTCTATGAATGCAAATAAATATAAAATGTGTTATATAAAAATATAGTGATTCTCAAGTCCAAACATTATTTCCAATAACATGTATATGGACTTGAGATACGTTCTTTGACTTTCTGTTTTACATATTCGCAAAGCACTTGAAGCCATTGTTCAGAATTATTTGTTTGAGTATTAAAAAGAAGTCTTCCTCCTAGAAGATGTGAATCTAGGAGGACCTTGACTCACCTTTGCTGTATAAAAGCATCAAACCCAGAGCTGGGCCGAGTCCAGGTGACGAAGCTCCCACTTTCTGATAATGGCTGTGGCCAGAAAGCGGACGCAGCCCTGACGATGAGCCAGGGCTGGCTGCGGGGGGTTTCGGGGGGTTTCGGAGCCAGGCCGGGGAGCGTAATCTCTTCTGTTTTCAAAGAGTAACTATGAAAGGAACAGTGTCCAAAACTGTTAAGTGATTATGCCATGAGAAAAGGCTCATTTAAGAATTAGTTATCCTGAAAGAACGTTACTAAGGCCCGGGGAAAGAGCAGATTGCTGACTTGAGGCTTGTTAACAAGAATCTTCTGTAGAGACACAGAAGATCATGCCCCTAACTAATGAATATTGTAGCAGGAAAATGGCATGACAGGTTCCTTCTTGTTCCAACTGAGCCTGTTTCTGCAAGAACAAAAGGTCAGTTTAAAAGATATTTAGAGAAGCATAGTGTGGACATGCGTTTCAATGCACCAGACCTCGATGGCTGCTGTGGAATTGATTTCTTCCAGGCCAGGTGGAGGCAGGGAAAAAATGAAGTCAGACTATGCCATTCTGTGTTCCAAGAAGGATTTAGAATAAAATCAGCCTCAAGAGAAAATGTGGCTCTTCAGAGGGCCACAGAGGTAACACTTTCTTTAAAAATAAAATTAGCTCGGTGGAATGGTGCTGGACCTACAGTGGGTAACTCATTGCACCAAACAGAACTTTTAAATAATAAACAAATTATTATTCAAATCAGTCATATTTGGGAAAAGAAAATGAATCACTCTTTATATCCAACTTCTTTGTGGCATTCTGAAGAGATTTTCCCCTCTACTTTGAATATTGTGTGTGCACCTGTGTGTGAGTGCCTACTATGGAACACCATTGCTTCTTAAGAAAGTTTTTAAAGGGAAACAAAACCAAGGAGAAAAATAGGTTCATCATCTTTTGCATCCAAAAGCAGTCACTATCTTGTCCCCCATGGAAACCTGTTTTTTACTTATGTCGATGAATAATATTTTCTTATCTCCATAAAGGGTGCTGAGTGCAAAGACGTTTTTAACATAGGTGCTATTTAAAATTACACTTATTTTCTCATGTTAAAAAAATTCTGGGAAACTAATCTCCCTATTTTCATGTCTTAAATCTTAACTGATTATTTGTATTTCAGGAGCTACTATTTGCCACAATTTTGTATGTTCTCTCTCTCTTTCTCTCACACACACCCACATACACACACAAATACTTCGTATACTGGGTTGACCAAAAAATTCATTTGCTTTTATTTTCCGTAAGATGGCTCTAGTGGTGCTTAGTTGTCTTTAACTTCATTTGAAACAATTGTGTTACATTGTATTGTGGCAGCTGTCATATCAGCGCGCATTAAAAAAACAACTTAGCAAAATTGGTGAATCTTTGGGTAGCCATTTTAATACTGAAAATGGAAGAAAATAAACAACATTTTTGGCTTATTATGCCTTATTGTATCGAGAACAGTAAAAATGCAACTGAAATGCAAAAAAATGTTCTTTGCAGTCTATGGAGACAGTGCTGTGACTGATCAAATGTGTCCAAAGTGGTTGTGAAGTCTCTTCTCACTAGAGAACGCTCCACAGTTGGGTAGACCAGTGGAAGTTGGTAGCAATGAAATTGAAATATTAACCGAGAATAATCAACGTTATACCATGTGGGAGATAGCTGACATACTCTAAATATTAAAATCAATAAAGTATTGGTAAAAATAAAAAATGTGTCTTTTATTCTACGGAAAAAACTAAACAGGCTTCATGGCCAACCCAATACATATGTGCATGCTAACTGGCCTATTAGTCATTGTTGGCCTTAAACTCACTTTAAAGAAGGGAAAAAAAGGAAAGGCCTAGGTATGTTAAATAACTTTTCTACATTGTGACTTCAGTTTTCTTCTGACTCTCAGAAGAGTCATTGACTTCAGTTTGTTCAGCTTTTTCCTCGTTGTGGCAATAGGAGTGATAACGTCTCAGGTCCTTAGGTCTTGGACTGGAAACCAGAAGTCCGTAATCTTACTTTTAATCTTTCTCTATAATTATACTTTTGGAAGGAACATGTAATTACATATATTTTTCTGTCTTACAGTTTTATTTTTATTGAAGCATTTGTAATTTGTATTTAACATTGATTTTTTTGTTTTATACTATTATTTAAATTTTTATTTTCTCTTAGCCTCACCTGTGCTTTTTTTTTGATTTGTAGTTAAATTACTATTTTTACCTTTTAATATCCCTACTAGCTTCGTAAATTTTCATGTTTTCACTCAATTTAAAAAAAAATATACTGTACCTGTTTGACTTTTTTAGGGTCTAGTAAAAATTAGTATTTTTTACCATTAACCAGAAAATATAAAGTTTTGGACATTGAAGCTCCATTTAAACCTCTTTTATTTTTATTTAATTGTATCATGCATTTTATTTCTACCATAGTCTGTGTCTTGGCTCTTTCCCTGAAGTCTCTGCTACGTCATAAGTACTCCACACAGAGCAGGACATTTAGGAGATAAAAAGAAAGTAACCACATAGAGACTGAAAAGCTAAGCAGTTTTCAGTTGTGACCTAATATATTGGCACAACGTAAAAGGAATCCGGAGCCCACTGAGGATGAGGGTCCCTGAGGAATGCCCCCAGATATTCAGGTGTGACACTGAACTGTTTCAGTACAATTATGCTAAGCATGAACTAGACCAGTCTTTACAATTCTCACAGCCAGCTTTGAATTTGCTGAAAGTTCAGCTCTAAGTATATAAATGCGTTCTTCTATGCAATAAGACAGAAGTTACAGAGCCTCTTCAATTTTCACACACATATTCAGCAAACAAATTTTTTTTTAATTGGGAAAAGAACGGAAAGAAGATCAACGGATGACCTGGATGTTTCCGTGATCACTCAGAGGCAGCGGCCGGTCGTTGAGGGTCGGTCTCGGGTCACGTGTGTGTAAGTCTGCACCGGGTTTCGCTCTGCGTGAAAACGTGTTTGAGAAGTGTGCTGGACACGCACAGTAAGTCCTAAGCAAATACTTAGTCACGTAAAAATTACCTTTCTGGTCCTCAGAATTCTCGAAGAAGCATTTTACATGCCAATCGCTGTTGTAGAATACGTGTATTTTTTTGTTCTCTGTCTTTCTAGTATTGATTCTAACCTCAGTTAGTGGAGCAATGGCATATTAGAGACATGCAGGTATTTCTTCGGATCTAGCACTTGTACAGACTGTACACTATTGAAGAGCAGATAAACTAGTTTCATCAGTAGATAGAGGATCTGTTTAGGAACATTTAATCTATAATTAGTCTCTGGTTATTTCCTCAACTGACAAAAGTGAATGACAAAATATTTTTATTTTTTCTCTTCTTGAATTTGAGACTAAAAATGACATCACGTATATTACCAATTGCGTCACTTATAAATGTGATGCCTTTAATACAGTAAGATGAGTATCATAGTATGATGGTTGGAAATAATCTTTTATCAGGTAGAAATATGAAATTGAACTTTCTTTTACTGACCATTCTTGCCATTCTATGTGAACTCTTATGCGATTACAATCTGAGGAATTCAGATTCTGTTGTATAAATTATCCAGATATTTTTTAAAACTCTAAATAAATAAAAAATATCCTACAACAAAGTATTCTCTTAATATATATCAAAATCCTTAAAAATTCTTATGACTTGTTTTACTTAGAAATATCACATTTAGAATACAACATGAAATATGAACACAGATTTGAAGGTAAATGTTTTCTTCTGTGTTTAAATTTGTTAAAATTTGAGCCAACCTAAATCTTCAACAAGAAGCAAAATATAAAGTATCCATGTAATGTCATATTAGTGAGCCAGAACGCTATCTATATTAAAGAATGTTTCTTTTAAAAATAAATATCTATGTCATAATATTTAGTGAACAAAGCAAAATAATTACATGTAATTTATGTGAAATGTACATAGAGTGATGGATTATTGAGTAACATCACCAGTCATTCATTGCCCAGTGGCTTTGTGCAAGGAAGGTCATGCAGCATTAGAAACATTGAGAAATCTATGTGTAGTCTAGAACTGAAAAGGTAGCAGTCATTCGTTTAGAATGGTCCCCTCTCTCACAGTGGAGAAAATGGAGCTGCTACAGTCGTCCAGTGTTACGATACGCACTTAACTCTGTGTTGGAGGTAGAGCCTCAGCATCAGCGCACTGTACCTAGAGCACTTGAACCAGCCAAGGCCTATGTTCTATAGCCATGGATTAAAACAGTGTGCCAGCTCAGACTAGATCTTCCTGGGTGAAATCAAGGGGCCATGGATCATGAGAACCATGTCATTTTAAGTTACATTTGGGTCAATTTTACCCACTAAACATACTGAAAAACAAAAGTTCGCAAACTCTTCGAGGGACAAAAGGAAATTTAGGGTGCCAAACTTGAATGTATGTCAATGGCTTAATTTACAAATGTATGATGAAATATCTAACATACATAATTTTACAGCAATCAGCACCTGCAATTCATCTCTTAGTTACACTTAGCATAAGGTGTCAAGGTCCTTCCTATGGTTGTTACACTGTAAGGTAGAGCCAAGTGTCTGCTAATTATAGGTATATAGAACAATTTTATTAGTTGATTCACAGTGTAACTCAATTATTCTTAATGAGTTACTTGACATGTGGTAAAGAGTTGCTGTATAGTAGTCCCGCCCTTATCGGTAATTTCACTTTTCGTGGTTTCAGTTACTCATGGTCAACAGTGATCTGAAAATATCAAACAGAAAAATGAAGTGATAAAGAATTCATGGATTTTGAGTTGGGTGCCATTCTGTGTAACATGATGAAATCTCACACTCTCCTGCTTCAGCTCTCTCCAGACGTAAAGTCCTCCTTTGTCAGCCTACCCACGCTGTGCGTACAGTACGCTAAGGTATTTCGGGAGAGAGAAAGGCAGAGAGACCACATTCACATACCTCTTATAATATTATATTGCTTTCGTTCTTGTACTTTACTATTAACTACTGTTGTTACTCTCTTATACATAATTTATAAACTGAACTTTATCGTAGGTACGTATGTATAGGAAAAAATTATGCAGGCTTTGGTACTTCCTATGGTTTTAGGTACCCACTGGGGATCTTGGAACAAATTTACAGTGAATAAGGGGAATTACTATATTCAGCTTTCTGGATTGGGTAGATGCTTTGTAGCTACATGAGACAAAGAGTTTGGGCGAGAGTAGATTATTCTAGTTGAATAGCCTCCTAGCAAATTGTCACTTAAGTTAGATTCATTAGCAACAATGGTTCACAAACATTTCATGGAAGAAAAGGGACTATATAGAAAAACCATAAAAATATCCATGTAAGTGGAAAGTGTGATCTTAAAACTAACTGGAAAAATTGCGATTTGTTCTGTGATCTTAAAAAAAAAAACTTTTGACGAAACATTTCAAAACTATCACTGTCCATTACAGATGTGTGAGGAAATAAAAATAGAACAGTAAATGTGAGACTTATTTAGTGTAATATAAATAAAACACCACCAAGTATTCATTAAAATCTTTTATTTCTCGGTAAAAAACTTACCGGGAATAATTTGCACAGTGCCCGCTTTCCTCTCCTTGCATAACTCACCGTTCAGAGTGTATCTCGACCTACGTTCGGTCCTCTTGCCCCTCATTGTCTTTTGTGCTTTCATTCCCATGACACACCTCCGAGCGTTCCTTTACTACGGAGTTTGTGCCAGTGTCTGTCCTTGGGGTCTTCTTGTTCTTTTTTCCTAATTTATGTCAGTAATTTTGTCTTTCACTGAATTCCTCTGCCACATACCCAGCGTCTCTTGAACGATGGCAATGTCATGTCCCCAAGGTCAGCTCTCTGTTCTCCAACTTCCTGTGTGTTCGGTCCAAAGCCCCCAGAGTATTTGCACAGGGCGGTAAACGCTCGGTTGCATTGTGTACCTGCCACTCTTCACTCCCTCGATGCTGTGACCTCCTCTGCCACCCTCTCCCGTCTTCCAGTCACATCCAATTTTACTTCCATTCTTATCACTTTTTGTTTCTTTCATGCACATCCTTTTTTTTTTTTTTTGGCTAATTCTCTCTTTCAATGACCCAGTTTTATAAAATGCCACATGGGTTCATCAGAGGGGGACAGAAGGTGGCGTAAGCACATGCTTTACCTTCTATGCATTAAGTGGAAGTGGATGTGTAATGTCCAGTCATGGACAGACTTTGAAAGAAGTTATGTGATTGATCACTGATTCCGTTGCCCATTTATTTATGTAGATATTGGTGGACTCAAGAACCCACTTTCTGAAATCATTCACAGTTAAGGTCTATCATGGTACCTGACATTGGAACTGTGTTTTGGGGTACCAGTGTGTTACTTCATAAAGATTATAACAAAGTTGTGCCCATTGAAACACAATGCAAGGACTGCTTTTAGGTATCTCTGAGTGTTAGGATTTGGCTGATTGTTGTTTTTATATTTACACATTAATGAGTTGTGTGTATTTTCCAAATTGGGAATGCAATATTAGCTTAAGAAGAAAAGTATACTATGAAACAAAATCCTTAAATAGACAGCCGGTTTCATACTATTCTTTTAATAATCTCAGCCAAATCTTACCATTTGCAGCATTCAAAGACCTTGTCTTAGAAAATCTCACCTATTACTCAAAAGCAGGGACTTTGGAATCTGGTACATGTTCTCCAAATCACTTAAGTGGTTTACTTTACTCTTCTATAAAATGGTAGTAACATTGTCTAATTTTATGGTCAGTATCGGGGTGAAATAGGATCACAAATGGATAGTAACAGCACAATAGCTGGCTCATAGTAGGTGTTTGATATGCACCACTGAACATACCAACAATATCCTACAGAGTAAATACCGAGAGAGACATTTCAATATCCCATCTCCTCATTTTGTTATGCGCTGGCTTTTACAAAGCAACAATTAAAGGACTTCTCCCACTAGACCGTGTGAGAAATCATCACTGGAAAAAGCCTTGGCTCTCATACAGAAATCTCCTTGGCTACTCTTCTGACTGTCTGGGAAATCCAATAAAAAGGTCTTCCAAGTTATGTTAGTTTAGTCGTCAAGAACAATCTAATAGAGCTCCAGAGCACCACACAGGAATTAATCCATGTGTGTATTGTAACAGCAACATGGATGGGAAGCCCTGCAGAGCCCCACTGAGCAGGCAAGCAATTCTTGAGAAATTCCGCATGACAGTACTGCTAACAGAGACATCTTCTTTTCTTCTGGTGTTTGAAAGCTCATAAAGGCCAGCTGGTAAACGGCACAGGGGCCACATTCTCCGATACATTCTGACACCTTTATGAACTGGGTATCCCTTCCATTTATTGAGCTGTGTGGATTACCTTATAGATACACTGCGTAGTTTAATATGGGAAACAGGGCCAATATAACACCGCCGCTGCCTTTCTGCAAGTTCAAGATTAGTAGGGGGATACTATCAGGTAAATGACATCCTAATATAAGGCAAATATGAAAACATGCTACATCAAGAGGAAGCAAGAATTTAAGAATTCTCCCTGGGAGAGTCTCCTTCTTCCAAGGGAGAGAGAACAGAGGGAAAGTAAGATTTAAAGGCACTTCAGGAAGTAAATGCAGGAGAATGGCCGAAAGGACTAAGGGAAGAGTGTGCAGGAAGATCCTGGAGGAATAAAGAATCAGTGTTTGCTCTGTAATTGGCACACCACGGTATGATTGGGGTTTCATGACTCTATGAAAAGAGGATATAAGGATTATCAGCTTAGAAACAAGAAATAAGTCATTAAACATTAAACATTCATTCCCTGGTGTCAGACTCACCTAAATCTCAGCACCGAAACTACCACTAATAGCATTATGATTTTTCCAAAATATATTTCGGTATATTTCCCAACTATTCCATGATCGATTATTATGACAATTCCCTATATAATGCAGTGTGGCTGTGCTTGATAAATACCAAGGGTTATCAAGTTAATACAAATATCTACTATTCTTTGTATGCATTGCATGCACTACCTTTTAAAAGCACTGTATAATATCATTTTATAATTTAAAAATCATGGATTATGTAAAATTATAATCTCCAATTTATAAATTAAGATTCAAAAATTAAGGCTTAAGAAAAATGTCATTGCCTAAGACTTATATAAGGGTTAAATCTTGGAGACTAAATTCCAACTCAAGACACCAGGAGTGAAACAACACAAATGCACAAAAGAAACAAAGGAAGTGTACACAATATGGCAAGAGTCCATCCATGAGTCAAGCATGGTTGTCTCTGCCAATCAGGACATTCTTTACCTACAGAAGCAATGGACTCAAGACTAAGAATTCAAGAAATAGATGGATGTCAACTTCAAATGAGTTAGAGAGTGCTTCTAATATTATGGCAAGAAAGACCGTAAGCAAGTTGACTTCAAGCAGGAAATTGAAAGAACAACAATTTTGACTTCCATTTCTTAGAGATGGTGAACAAAGTACTAGGACAAAGTCATAATTTGAGATCAGCATTGCCTGCCTTTAGTTTTCTAACAACAGAGGAAATAGTGTGGATCATGGAGGCAGGAGCAACCCACACCTGTCTTAATAACATTTATTTTATCAGGAACAATGAGAGACACTTAATAGACTCCAAGTTCTTTTCGTTCGTTTGTTTGTTTGAGTAGATACACTCAATGAAGGCTGAACTGTTCTTTCTGCAAAACTGTCATCTTGACTTTTAAAAAGGCTTTATTGAAGTAGAATTGATACAGAAAGAACTGCACATATTTAATGTGTACAATTTGGTGAGTTTGAGATATCATCGCCACAACCAAGAAAACAGCTATATTCACCACTTCTCGAAGTTTCCTGGTGCCCCTTTATTTTTGTGGGGAAAATGGAGAGTCTTTCAATGGGTGTGATGTTTTAGTTACACTGGGTGAATAAGTTCTAGAAATCTGCTGTGCACTGTAGTGCCTGTAAACTTCTTGACTTCTGTAGATGCAAAATCTTCTTGGAGGAGTTAATATGGGTGCTACAAGTGGACACCGAGTGGCTAATGTCACTACTGTCGTTTCTCAATAAAGTTTGAGATCCTAAAGCCACCCAAAGGGAGTACCTGGTGAAGCCACATGCAACACTGGATGCAGTTGAACCTCTGACTTCTACTGCAGCCTTGAATATTTTCTTTTATTTGCAAAATAAGGCAAGTAAGCTGAATTTACACTCCTTCCTTTATAGGTCCAGATGCTTACAAATCCAGGTCCTAAATTGGATGTGACGTGCCTGGCCTCTCACTTTAATAGAACCATTTAGTTGGATTGTTTCTTTAATAGTGAGAACAATTCTGTAAAACTTTGCACCCCACTGTGTCCATTGCAAATGCTTCTTGTTTTCCCTCTTAAAGGAGCATTTAGAAAATTGGACTTTAGGCTTAATGCCCTTCAGAAGATATTTCCTCTATTTTTTTCTTGATAACTATTTTAGAGCTACTTAATATACCGTAAACCAACAATCATTAGTATCCATTTTACTGTTATACAGTGCCTAGAACATAAAATGCTTGCATGCATTTAGTTTGAAATGTTTTACTCATTGTTTCAACAACTTTTGAGTAGTTTGCGAATTTAATTATTTTTAAGAGGATAGAAAATAATATCAAATAAGAGATACATTGAAGTATGAACTCAGGGGAAGTTAACACTTGAAGTGACGAAGTAACCGAGTAAAAGTGAATGGTTAGTAGTTATTCTCGAGTGGTATCCACCTTTCTTCACGGGTTGTCTGCGAGCTGCCTAAGAAGCAGCCTCATGAAGATCAAGTTCAGTTCGTGTTCGCGTGTCAGAGAGCGAGGTGGCCCCTTTCCTCTCGGGGACAGAACCAGCTGGGGCATGCAGGGCTTCCGTCCTGGCGCAGCCCTCCGGCGTTCACCCACACAGCCCCTGCGGGCTTTCCTGAACTTCCGACAGCACGCTTTCCTCTTACACGGGCACTAATCTTGTTTTCTGTTGATCCGTATTTCCATTTTCGTCCCTTTTTGATATTCTCTCCAGTAGCCATCTAAAGGATACTCAATGAAAAGACGTTACGAGTGATCAGTCCTCTGAGTTACCCATGCCCACGCACACTTCCCTCTGATGCTCGGGGCACACAGGCCTGGCTCCTGGCCGCCAGCAGCAGCTGCTTCTTCCCTCGGGGCCTCTCTGGCCACTGTCACAGGGTCTTTTGAGCAATAGTAAGTGGTTGCTGTTTCAAGCCACTACGTTTTGAGGTGGCTTGTTATTCAGCAATAGGTCTTTTATACCATAGACTACCCCCAACACAGATATTTATGAACTGCCAGGGGTTAGTTTACGCGTACACTTCTTCCACTTGCAGCCATGCAGTTCTGACTTGGTTGTCTTTAGTCACCCACTTACTAGCTATGCTATCTTGGGCAATGACTGCTGTGTTATTTTTTTCACCTCTGATAAGGATAGTAATATTGCTGCACTGAGGCGATGATATGAGCATCAAAATAATGCATTCAAATTTCTCATACAAAGAAAAATTTATCACAATTATTATACTTGCTGCTTTAAAGTAAAATTTTATCCTAGTAGTTCCCAGAAAGTGATAGGGTATTCAGTTCACAATAAGTACTTTACAGATAGAAGATGTTATTTGGTATATTAATACCGATTCAGATTTGTTTTAGGGAGACAGGAATCTGGCCTAAAGGGGGAATTCATACACACACAGCTACACACATAGAGTCTAACCACATGTTCATAAAAAGTATGTAAATTGAAACAGTGCCTGTAGTTTGACATAATTAATGTTTGCTACTTTAAGTTTGTGTTAAAATTAGTTGATGTAAACATTATAGGACAAAGCACATGATGATACAGAAATTGATTTAATGTATTTGAGTGACTTTTAGCCAAGCAGTTCATTTTTGTTCTACCATATTTATTCAAGCAGTTTAAAATATTATTAATGGAAAGAAATGGGCAGTAGGAAAGCAAGTAAACAGTATCTTTTCTCACAGACTGTTAACATACGTCCCCTTTTTGGCTTCATAAAGGGATGAGTGTCTTCGAAGGACTTGGGATAACTCAATGCAGACAAATAATACAGATTTTTTAAAAAATAAGAAACTATTTTGATTCAGTAAATGTATATAACCTGATTGGTAGATACCTAGAATCATGGAATTTAACCTAATATGACTGACTATGAATTTTATCATATGTAACTGTTTATGATTTTGTCATTTAAAAATTCTAGGAAAAAAAGGCTAATATATTTTTTCAAGTTTTTTTAATCCTCACCCGAGGATATGTTTATTGATTTGAGAGAGAGAAAGAGAAACATTGATGCTGGAGAGAAACATCCATCAGCTGTCTCCGGTACACGACCTGACCAGGGATTGAGCGCACAACCTAGGTATGTGCCCTGACTGGAAATCAAACCCGCAGACTTTCGGTGTGTGGGACAGTGCTCCAACCAGCAGAGCCACTCGGCTAGGGAAAAAAGCTAATACATTTTTGGCACATTATTTCTTGTCTAGAAAGTTATCCCAAATAAACAGTCCAACGTTCATAAAAGTTTTACATTAAAATATTATTATGTAATTATTCATGATATTGAAACAAAAGGACAACAAGAAAACAGTCAAAATATAAATGACTCATTAGGTAAAATAGCATACATATTTTGGGATTTTATTGGTGTGTATTCATGATGATGATAGGGATCATGGAATAATATTAGTTTTTAAATAGTATGTGATTTAAAAAATTCAGGGTAAAAGTGTGCAATGTAATAAAAGCTTCAGGTAAACTGAACAAAACAGACATGCAAATAAAAAGATACATGTCTGTTGGAAAAAATGTCTTAAAAGCCACCTGGTACAGTAAAATCATAGTAAGATAGTTCTTATTTTAAATCTTGGTTCTGCCCTCATGGCTTCGTGATATATCTGGCAAGTAATTTAATCCCCCTGTGCGGTCTTTCTCATGTGCAAAAGGAGGGCCTTATTTACACCTGCTCTGCAAGGTTAGTATCATGATTAGAAATCATTTACTTGAAACACCACACCACAGTGGTACCCAAAGAATTAGTTGTTACTGTTGTTGTTGTTGTTGTTGTTGTTGTTATTATTCTTTCTCTTGGATGGGACTAGATGGAGAGCTTGGGGATGATTTGTTTTCACTGATTCTATCGTGATTACCTCTATAGTAGAAAGCATTATATACAAAGAAAGAAACTACAGCTCAGTCCTTGGTGGTGCTTCTTGTTTCAAGTTCAGATCAGGTTCCAGAGACTAAGGATGCCATTCTTCCTAGGTCAAGGGGTCAGTTACGTGGCCAACTACACACTTGTACTTTTTTCTTCCATATCAATAGAGGGCAGATTCCTGCAAGGGACCCAAAGCTGATGTGACGCAGGCATTCCAGGGGTCCAGGGACCGAGGAGGGTCTGTGACCCAGTGGGTCCTTGGCTTCACCCAGGAAACAATTCAAACACGAGCCAGAATAAGAGTTTAGAGTGAATGAATGTATTCGTGAAGCAGTGAGACAAACAATGGGCTGGCTACTCCGCAGACATTGTGGCCTCTCTTTAGAGGAATTTGCTTCTTTCATTGAGTTTATTGAATTGGGATGGGGGGGGCGGGTATCCAATAAGAGGGAGGGGTATTCAAAACCCTTCACTGAAAAAGGGTGGCAGTTTCTTAGGCAAGCTCCGTTGGCCATTTGGTGTCTTTACATGGGTTTTCCAAGAATGGCAATGGCGGCGTGTCTGCAGCAGGCGTGTGTCATGATGAGCGTGTAATGAAGGTAGGGGTTACTGTCAGGTGAAATTAGCTGCCCTGTCGGATCTAGATGTTTCTGCCAGTTTTAAGCCATAAATCCTGTGTATGTGCGTGTGGAGGGGGGAAGGTTGCCTTACTTTTTGACAGTTCCCGCAGCTGTTATTGATTGCAAATGTTTCACCACGTACAATATCTCAAGAGTATTTAGAAGAAAGTCCTTAAACAGTCTCAACCCCCTCAAATGGAATTTTTAAAAATGTAATGTCAATGATATCACTTCATTTTTCAGATCCAGCTACATAATTGTAAAATAGCATAACATAAAATACGAAAACCTGCCATGTACACTGCACTCCCTGGATAGAAAAGAGACTTGGGGATAGATTCACCAGGTGAAGTGCATTAGATTTCTCCTTTCTGATGAACTTTTCCCCTGTTTTACTGGTGAAATTAATGGCAGTCCTTATTTGACATGCATTTGGTGAATGGAGCTCTTCTCTTCAAATATGTCCCATTGGAAGGTGTGTGTCCCTAGTAGAAAGGAATCCAGCAAGCAGCCTTAGACTCTATAGAAGGGGACTTATTTTTAAGAGTTATTTTCTTTCTTTCTTTCTCTTTCTAAGTCTTTCCATTTGCTGGTCTGGGGTTTCTAAAAATATCTAATGTCCTACGAATCCTGGGGCTTTTACCTGGAACACTGCATTATGAATGAGTTTTTGAACACCTGCATTTGTGCTACAATATTCCTGTTCCTTTTTTCATTGCACAATTAGTATTCTTGCACACTGTGTTGAAATGAGTCTTCAGCTTTCTTCTGATACTTTTTCAGAGAAGTAAAATTAGGAGAAAGTTCTCATTAAATGTCACTACTCAATTTGAATAATATTTTCATAAAGAAGGTTTTTCTGATCTTAAAAATGGGTTTATTTTTCTGTTATACTGTTTCATGCCAACCTGTGTTGTTTCTTTCACCCTCTCCCTGTTATTTAACTCAACGTGGTCCTTCTTATTCCAAGCTCCTTTCCTGTCTTCTTCCCAGTCCCTGAAAGTTCTTTTCCCCCTCCCCTCTTTCATGAATTAACTTTTTGAATTCTTAAGATCTCAGCTTCATCGTCATTTCCTCCAGCAATCCTTCCCTGGTCTCCCTGACCAGGGCATGTCCTCTAGTCAAAGGCACTGACACCAACATGGACATCCTCATAGCACTTTTCCAGCTGAAGTTTACACTTTTGTGCAACTATTTCATTAAAGTCTTCATGACTGTTAGCCTATTAATGCCATGAGACTGAAAGCCAAGTCCCTATTTGCTCATAATTATATCCCTGTGGTCTGCAATAATGCTATGACCATTGAAGGCCCTCAATAAATATTTACTGAATGGGCAATGACAATTTCAGCATTAAATAAATCAATGTGTGTGGAGGGTCTGGTTCATTCCTAGTTACCATTTATAATTAGAGTAACTTCAGTTTTTTGAGTGGGTCTGGAATTTGCAAAGTAACAAGTATCTCACTGAAATTGATTAAGATGAGTGGTTTAGTGTCAATCACTCTTCAATGTGTTAAAAGAAATAAGAGCTGGTATCAATAAGAAAACCTATTGGTTCTGAATCCATAAAAACACTCTGAGCATTTCATGGATATCAACCACTTCATTGACCAAGGGTGTGACCTTCTCAAAGGAATGTATTGAAAAACACTAATTTTTCATATTAAATAACTCTGGAAGATTTGCTTTGAAAACATGTTAATTTATGATGTAGCATTTTTTAAATGTTGCTGTGCTTTCCTTGAAGGCAGATACTGAGTGATGAATACAAATTCCTTGGAGCCACACATGTGCACTTTGGAACCTGAGGCTTGTCACTTCTTTGTGACAGTCAACTTCTCTGTTAAGGGAAGGCCATGATACTTATCATCAAGGATTATACCCAAAATCAAAGAAATATGTTTAGCAAATGTTCTGTGCCATACAGTAACGTAAATAAAATATCCCCCCCCCCCAAATATCGAACATGAAAACAAAGACAGGCCTGCCAAACAGCCCGAGAGGCTGATGGGAGAGAGGAAACTGAGGTCGGGGTAGTTAAGCATATTGCTTTAAAATCACAAAGCTGTAGGGTTTCTTTGCAGAAGAAAAATGTGAGGACATAACCTCTGAGGCATTATTCTCTCAACACAAAATTTAAGTAGGTGGACCTGAACACCCTATAGAGGTGAAATCACTTTGTGAAACCCTGGCAAAGGAACGCACAGCATTTCTGACTGTTCCTTTGGGAAAAAAAAGTTTTAGCAAATGAATACCTTGATTGCTTGGCAAACAAAGCAAAAATACATGAAAGAAAAATTCGACATCACAGCTATGCAAATGAGTCATCACATCATCTTGGGGAGCTTGCCAATGAGAAAATTGCCAATAATTCAAGCAATAACTTTCTTCTGTTGAAGAGATAACTTCCACGCTGAGCAAATGCCAAAATAAGTTCATGCGATGTCTTGAAATGGAGTTTCAACAACAAAATGTATATTTCAAACTGATACTAGCAACATCTAGCTGTATGATCTTAATGTGATCGTAAGTACTATGGCTTTTCTATTTCCTCATCCAAAGAGTAAGAATGAAAAGGATTCAGGGGGTGAGAATTTCAGATGTTGTACACATAAACTAAGTGACTTGTACAGCCTGGGTGCTCAATAAAATAGCGATTGCTTCATGTTAAAATGCCACTAAGAAAGTGTCTGGTATGCACTATGAGCACTCATGGTGATGATTGCCTTTGTAAGTGACAGAATTGAGAGCTGATTTTTCTTTGAAAGAATTATTACCTGCTCCCTGGCACCAAAAATGGATCAGCACACCTAAACTAAATGAAGACTGGTAGGCTAATTACTAGTTAAGTCCCTGAGGCAACTTACATATTATTAGTAGTGGTATCATCAACAAAGGAAAACATTTAGATGATGAAGAAGGTAACCCAGAAAACAACAACAACAACTTTGTATATAGAACGGGGTAATTGGACTAGAATATGCATTCACAGAAAGCAACATAGTAGGCATGCTGGCCAAACCAGAAACACAACATAATGCAGGTTATTATTTCAATTCTATTGAGAATAGGATTACCTTATAAAAGTTGCTAAGCCAACAGCCTCAACAAAGTTTGTCTGACAACAGAAAGAAAGTTACTTTGTCTGTTTCTCCAGCAAGTATTTTCTGAGGACCACTGTGTGTTGAATTTTCACCAAGGGCCAGAGAGACACCTGTGTGAATGAGAGAAGGCACAAGCACTCCAGGGTACCAGTCTCTGAGCATCTGCATCCACAATGCGTATCTTGGGATTTCATGAAGGAAGCAACCTATGAGTAACAGACAATTTCAACGCTAGATACTCTGCTCCTCTGAACACAGAAAGATAACTTTAAAATTGTCGGAACTTTAAGACTCTGGGTATTCTTGATCATTCGAGTTATTGTAATGATTTTAATGTATTTTATTAAATACTTATGTGTTCTTTGCATCATTCATCATCATTAAATAATTGCAGTCCATATATACATATGTGAGAACAAGTTGGGATTCGTCCGTAATAATTAGTAGTACATGGTCTATTTTGCAGATAGAGAGAGATTTACTGCGAGGAATCTTTAGTAAAGGCACTCAAAGCCTCGCACGATGGTAGAGGCTGCTTCCAGATCTGCTGTTGGCAAGGTGGACACCCAAGGGAGACAACAGTATGGTTCGGGTATAAGTCCAAAGGCCTAACCACAGGGAAAGTCAATAGTGTAAGTTCTAGTCTGAGTCTGTCCGGGTCCAAAGGCAGGAGCAGACATGCCTCAGCTCCAACACAGTCAGGCAGGAAGCAAGAACGCTTTCCTGTTCGGCCTCTGACTCTGTCCAGGCTTTCAATGAATTGGATGATGCCCGTCCCCACTGAGGAGGGAAATCTTCTTTATACAGTCCGCGTACATGTTAATCTCATAGAGAAACACCATCACAGACACACCCCAAATACTGTTTAACCGACTATCTGGGCACACTGTGGCCGTGTCGAGCTGACACGTAAAATTAACCACCGTAGCAACTTAGGGCTCTAAGTACTCAAGGTAAATTTAAAGCAATTAATAATTTCAGATTAATTCACATACACTGTAAAATGTCAGATACATAGACAGGCTTATGGATGATTTTACTTTTGCACATTAATTCCTCCAGGGAAAGTTTCTCTTGTTAGGTTGCCTTAGTGATGGGAAGGGCAAGGTCACTGAATTCCCACTGCCAGTCTTTGCCTAATGCATCGTATTTTCTGAGCTGTAGAGTTGAAAGACTGCTTATTTAACCTTGGCCATATGTCTTCTTGTTCTAGTTCCATGCACTCGGCCATATGGGAAATGGACAGCTGCCTGAATATGTCATCCAAAAATCTTGGAAGAGTTTATTTTAAAAATAGAGGTTTAACAACTGTCAGCATTAGAGATTTGATGCTTCCTTAAATCTTTGCAATAGTGCGCATTGATACAATTTCCCCCCAACATTCACCAAGCATTCGTTCAGCAGATATTTATTGAATACCTGCTTGGCGAATTTCTAGTGCAGGAAATGGTTGACACCAGAGGACAGACATGAGCCACCGCTCCTGGGAAAGTCCGTTGTGTCGACGTGTTTCACTTTAGTAAGTTGGGATTGTCCTGATTTGATGTGCTGTCTGTCTGCTACCTGGTAAGATTCCAAAAGGGACACCCAGTTTTCCGCTTCAGTGTGCCGTCAGCTGACCATTAGATAAGATCTAGAAACTGGGCGTTCTCGGTCTGTGCTACAGTGGGAATGACACATGCTGCATGCCCCTTTAATAGCACATTGACTTGAATTTGTAGATCAGAGGGCATTTTATTATATTATCGTGAGTATATTTTCCATGTACCCACATCGCTCTGATAGAAATCAAGGGAAGTCCTCAGTGGAAGTGGAACTGGGGATTTTAAAGGGGCTATTTTATAGTTTTTTTTAAAAAATGGAGGTAATGTTGCTTAGTAACTTTATATAAGTTTCGGTTGTACAACATTATAATTTGATATCCTTACACACTATAGTGTGCTCACCACAAAAAGTCTAGTTTCCATCCAAAGCCACATATTTGGTCCCCTTTCCCCATTTTTGTCTTCTTCCCCACCCTCTTCCCCCAGGGTAATCACCAATCTTTTGTCTGTATCTATGAATTTGTTTTTAATTTTTTATGTATTCATTTTTTGTATTACATTCCACATGGGAGTGAAATAATGTGGTTTTTGTCTTTTACCTGATTTATTTCACTTAGCATAATACCCTCAAGATCCATGCATGTTGTCACAAATGACAATATTTCATCTTTGTTGTGGCTGAGTAGTATTCCTGTCTGTGTGTGCATGCGACATCTTTTTTTAAAAGATTTTATTTATTTATCTTTAGAGGGGAAGGGAACGAGAGAGGGAAAGAAGTATCAATATATGGTTGTCTCTCATGTGTCCCCTACTGGGAACTGTTCTGCAACCCAGGCATGTGCCCTGACTGGGAATCGAACCTCGATCCTTTGGTTCGCAGGCCTGCGCTCAATCCACTGAGCTACACCAGCCAGGGAACAACATCTTTTTTATTTATTCAACCATCGGTGGACACTGAGATTATTTCCATAGTTTGGCTATTGTAAATAATGCTGCAATGAACATAGGAGTACAAACATCTTCTTGAATTAGTGTTTTCATATTCTCCAGATAAATGCCCAGGAGTGAAATTGCTGGGTCATATGGTAGTCCTATTCTTACTTTGTAAAGGAATCTCCATACTGTTTTCCATAGTGGCTGCACCAATTCATAATTCCATCAACAATGTGCAGTGGTTATTGACAGGTATTTTTTACAGTAGGAAAAATTATACCTACTTATTAGAGAGTATTACAAAACCCAGAAGAAAAAATAAAAGTAAAAGAAAGTACAAAGACTGATCACCTAAATATAATCATGGGTATCTAGAGTTATCAAAATATGCTTTTAGTCTCTCTACATGACATACAAAATACCTAATATTTACTGAATATTTTTCTGCTAATTTTCTGTTTACAATATTTACATGCATTATCTCATTCCATCTGTTGAGCTAGATGGTTTTTGTATTTATTATTATTTCTATTTCTACCTTAAAAAGAATAAAAATGAAGCAAAGGGAGGTGAAGTAACTTTAGCTCGTTAGTAAATAACTTTTCTGGTTTGTAAATCTCTAACCCGGGCATGCCAAGAATGTGCCCTCAACTATTGTATTCTAGTGGATGTTCATACTCTTCTCCCACACGCTCGTGTTCTCTTTTTGGAGGTAAGCAAGATGCCGTGTAAACTTTGTTTGTCATATGCTTTTGAGTTAACATTGTTATGAAATTAATATACTTCTGCATTCTCACATTTGATGAGTGTTGCATTGTTCCAGGAATGAGCTAGAGGTATTTTGTTTCATGCACGGCTGTTGGGTTTTTGTTTTAGGTTTTTTTTTGTTTGTTTTTTTTTTTAGTTTACTGTGATTTTCAGAATACATTTTATCTTGCATATGTCTATTATCACTCTTTTTGAAGTGGATATTCCTGGGAATACATGCTAAAACCATGGTGAACCAGAGCAGAAAACACCTCTGAGGAAGAGGGGGATGGGTGTTCCCCAAACTGAGGGTAACTCCTCAGGCCTAGTGTGGTCCCAACACTGACTGTGTTTCGTCCTGTTTCTGAGCATCGGCACAACTGAAAAGAAATAGTATAAATTATCTTTTGTCTTCACAACATTGGGAGAGAATTGGGGGGTGGGGGGCGGAGTCAAATTACCTGTGCTTGTATTGGCGATGTTCAGCAATCTTCAGCGTTCTAGACGCGTGCAGTCCTCAGCTTGTATTTGCTCCTGAGAGGTGGAGCCAGCCAGCCAAAGACCTGTCTTTACAGGTAAAAGCTGCCTTATGGAAAAGGGAGGGAGAAACCACCTGGGGGTTCAGAGCAGGGCAACAGGGCCTCCAGGCGAGCTGACTGGAGTCTCCTCAAGAGGTGGGGGCCTTTAAAAATGCAAAGAGGTCATACCCTATGCAACAGCATGGATGGAACTTGAGAGCATCATGCTAAGCGAAGTAAGTCAGGCAGTGAAAGACAAATACCATATGATCTCACCTTTAACAGGAAGCTAATCAACAAAACAAACAAACAAGCATAATATAACCAAAGACATGGAAATTGGGAACAGGCTGAAAGTCACCAGAGGGGAGAGGGGAGGGAATTTCAGGGGAAAAGGGGAAGGATTTACAGGAACAAGTATAAAGGACACATGGACAAAAACTATGGGGGGGTGGAAATGGGAGGGAGGTGGGGAGGGCTGGGGTGGCGGGTTTGGGTGAGAATAAAAGACAGAAAACTGTACAAGATCAACAATTAAAATTAAAAAAAAGATAGTAAAAAAAAATGCAAAGAGGTCTCCTTCTAGTGGAGCTGTGCTGGCTGATACTGGTGACATAAAATTGTTTGCATTATTACAAATGAATGTGCGTATGGGGCTAGAAAAATCCATCATCGTTGGGAAACGGTCTGGCCCAGAATGTTTATATAGAAGCGCAGCCCGATCAGCTTGCGTTCCATTTGTCATGAACAGTATTTGGAGATGTTTCTATAAAGTTTATGTTTCATTTCGGAAGATACGGTGTTCAACTATCCCCTCCTCAAGTAATTTAAAAAATTAACATAAATTACTTCTGCATGTATTGTGTAACAAGGTGATATATTGGCATATACTCACAAATGCAATTTAAGTAATGACTGAGAAATATGACAGCCACACATTCCATTTGATCTTTCGTTGAAGAAACTGCTTACAGCTAATCACTTGATAAAAACTGGCAGAGTTAAATATTTTTCAAAGCACCACCGTTAGGCCAGTGGTTCAGGGAGTGATGATAAATCCTAATGTGAGCCTTCCAATTTAGCAAATAATTTAGCAATAGAGAGAAGACTATTAGAGCAGGCACAGTGGAGATAAAATTGTGGATCGAGCAGTTGTGTAAATATCTAGAAGCATTTTATTTTCAAAGAGCACTACACCTTATCAACGTCAGCTCTAAGATGGGTTTAAGCAGATACTGTCAACAGGCTCAAATGCAGTTAGATATTTATACTTCACACACCAAGATTTCCACAAAATTTAGAAGAATTTCAATCGGTAACCTCTCATTTGGCCTTGAACAATTAATAGGTACGTGCCTGTATGCAGACTCTTTTTTTCAGTGTGTGTTAAATCTAAACAAGTAAGCTGTGCCATGAATTTATATAAAATGGTATATAAAAATATACTATAATTGAACATATTATAAGATAATCTAATATGATATGCACCAGAAAAAGAAAGGAAAAATGTTGAAGATTCAGTATTTTCTATTTGTTGATTTCTACAAGAGAATTATGCAGCTCAATGCTCTATCCATGTTTCTTCTACGAGATCTGTAACCCTTAATCCAAGATGTAGTAATTTGTGAAATTTGTAAATTTGTAAAATTAGGAAAGTTGTGATGCTGACAGATGATATATGGATATTACCCAGAACAGCATCTGCCTCTAACAGAGGCTCAAAAAAGTTAGAAAACACTATTATTGTAAGATATTGAGTTGTGCCTATTATATCAAAGTCACTTTTATTAAAAAAAAAAAACGCTCAGCTTAGAGAAACTTCCTTATTAATGCTGAAAAAGATAAGTTGAGCCTACTTTCCTCCCAGCCAACTTACAGCTGAACACTTTTCTTTCTTACATAGTTCATTTCCAGTATATATATTGACTCATTGACTTTGGTCTGGCTTCTCCTTTCTGGAACAATGACAGGCATTGCTATTCACAATATGCTAATACAACAGCTGGCTAGGATTTTCCTGTGATGCCCACAGGAACTAATGACTGAAGGTCACCACATGCACTTTTGTTCCTAACATTTACTTTGGTTTTGGGATGCTGTTTTAAACCCTGTCCCTCATAATTGGGAATCAGGAAGCCTGGGCTCTAACTCTGGCCCAGAGTTGGCTATTGTGGAATTTTTCCGTTCTCTTCTAAGAAGTTGATTCCCCATGTACTGGCATTTTCAACTATACCCTGTCCAGTCGGATCAGTTTGGTCTAGCAGATTGGTCTGGCTTGTTTGGCATTCTAAAGGAGGGGTCACATTGCCTTAGCACTGGGTACAGATGTAGGAATGAGCCGTTAAGGAGAATGTGTAAAGGTGGGTTAGAGATGTGTGCCACGAGAACAAGAATAGCAAATAGCAAGAGGTGCCACGTGCATTGTCCTAGCCTGCACCAGATGCTTCCCATGGCCCTTCCAGCACAGACATTGTGTGACTCGGTTAATCTGTGAGACAGATCAATGCTTGGGCACATCTCCAAGGTCTTTCAGTGGTAGCGATGCTAATGATGTGCAATAATATTTGCCATTTTATGTTTCCCAGATGCATGGGTTACTCCTTCACATATTTTTTTACCTCCTGACTCTGTGTCCCTCTGTCTCTCTGTCCGTCCCTTCCTTTCTCTGAATCCATTTCACTTATTTCCAGAAAGAGAAACATGGTAAAGAACATTTGTAAATCTTCACTAAGAACTTCAAGCTATTAAAATCATAAATGACAGGCAAGAGACAAGATGACTTAAAAAATTAGCCAGAATTGTGAGATTAATACAAATGTTACTAATCTATAAACACACAGACAATCTCATAGTATTTTTGCTCTTCTACAGGTACCATACCTTACTGAAAGCAACTCCATCGGCAGCTATTATTATTCTCATTCCTCTGATGGAGGATTGCATTAGGGTTAGAATGAGTTCTCATAGTCACACATCTAGTGAGAAGTGGACACTAAGCCCCATTTTAATAACCGGCTCCGAATTTTATCTCTTCTAGTTCACCTGCTTCCAAACCAAGATCTCACCATCTCCTATATTAAACATATCTCAGTGTGAAATCATAGAATGTATTTCCCTGGGCAGCTTTCACTGACATCATCACTGTCTTAAAAAAGAAGTGCCACACCAGCGTATGCTAAATAGAGGGATGATCTTAGGTCCAAGTAAGTACCTGGGAAATTGATTAAGGTAGTATACGTTTGTTAAATTAAACAATTTCACTCACAATAGGGAATTTTCTCTCTGACATTATGTAAATTCTATGAGTGTGTGTGGAAATTCACTTGGTGGTTTTGAATACACATATGTGTACTGTGGCAGTGAGTACCCACACATAAGAACCTGTGGGCTTGGAAAAATTGGGGGGAAATGAAGACATCTCTTCCTTAGATTCCTTATCTCTAGTGACAATCCTTTTGAAGAGAGGACCATTCTAATCCCAGTGATCACACAGGGACCACATGAATTAAAAGCGTGGTCATAAGTACTTAATAAGAGAGTGATATTCTTGGCCTGATTTTCTCCTATTTCTTCCACATTGTTTCAACACACACGCCAGACATGGGTCATGGGTCATGGGAGATACCTGGTGAAGCACCGCCCTGCATCTCTTCCTAAAGTGGAACACTGCTCACCTCAACCGCCGTAGAGGGACCACCTCTCCGGGGTAGGTACATGACTGGGGACAGTGTCCAAAGTTGGCATAGCCCAAACAGTGCCATTTGGATTTCTCCTGGGAAGATGGTGTAACAGCAGAAAAATGGAAGCTTTCTCTTGGAGTTCCTAAACTGAGAGTAGGTGAGCATAGGCTTGTGGAAGGGTACCTTCTCCTCCATGGAGAGAGATCCCATCTGAGTGGTAATGTGAACCAGAGCATCCAAGTGGAGAGGGGAGAGCAAATACCAAAAGTACCAGTTGAAGGGCTCAATGTGGCAATTACATTCTTTGTACCAACCCTAGACGTCCTGATCTGGTGAGCCAAGAACTTATCTTTTATAAACTGACTGGCTGTTGCTTGACATCAAACAAAGACTACAACATCACTTTTCTGCCTTGAGGGACCACCAACCTACTGATGTGGTATCTGCATATATTTAGTAGTGTCCCAACAACCTCCGATCACTGGTCTCCAAGACCTGAGGAGCTTTTAAACACAGTGAATCAGAAGAGAGAGCGGATTATTAATCAAACCTACTATCCACAGTCCCTACATTTCAGAGTCACTTTCCAATGACTCTTCTGGACCCACCAGAGAGCAGTGGTAGGTCAATAGTATGTATATTGTCATTTTCAGATGTTCAGCAGTCAGCACACTTAGTGTTTCAGATATGCCAGGTGCTGTGTTCTAGTGGTGAATTAGATAGGAGTGCTGCCCTGTCTGGAAACATACTCTGTTCCCAGTTGATGGAAACAGATATACCGTGTTTTGCCGTGTATAATGTGCACTTTTTTGCCCAAATTTTTGAGGGAAAAATAAGAATGTGCATTATACAAGGGTCATGCTAATTCCATAGCTATATAAATGTTTTTAGTTATTTATGCTTTTGCATTCAAAGTGTAACTCTAGAAAGCAATAATGATATCTGTAAGCAAAGTAACACCCTGGAATACTATAGTCGGTTTTGTTTTGAAATATAAATAAATAAATAAATAATTGAATTAAAAAATTAAAATGAAAGATTGTTTTCCTGAAAGTTTGGGCCAACCATATGGGTGCGCATTATACACAGGGGCACATTATACACAGCAAAATACAGTACACAGACCATCAGAATAGTCCGTGAGAGGCATAGAGAACAGAAGCATCTCTATGCCTATTAGACTTAGGCAGATAAAGTCAGAGAGGGGATAGAACGTGTTTAAAAGAGAGAATAGACAGGAGGCAAGAGGGAGCTTTAAAATTTTACACATATGAGCATATTGGCTTATATATGGAGGGATGAGGGGGTAGTGTTTGTTGCGGGGATGGGTACCTAATAAGGGAGAGCCCCAGGAAACACAAATAAAGTCACCCAAGTATTTAAACCAAAGCTCCAGCAGCAGTGCTTGGCACGATGTGGGGGTGGATTGGAGGAGAAGGACATAAACTGGTCTGAAGGTTTAGGAATCCTGATGAATGTGGTAAAGACTACCTTTGCGCAGTAGGGCTAGCCTTGGAAAACTCACTCTTTGCAAGAACCTCTGATGCCACGTTTATTACGTTCCCGTGGGAAAATTATTTCCCACTGCTGAGTTTCAGTGGTCTATGTTGCCTGGGGATCACCTGAGCCAGGAAGTTTCTAAAGCACTTTCCTTCTCTAAAGTGTGATGACCGCGTGAATTATGCATCTGGTGCAGGAAGAACTCAAAAGTATTTCATAGATAGACTTGAGCCCAAAAACCCAAGTGAATTTACCAGTCTGGTTCAAAAAAATGCAAGTGACAGTTTTGGGTATTCACCCTGAGGTGCTTAAATGTGTCACATCTCAGGCCTGTTTCTACGAACGTGCTAAACCCACCAATTACTTGAGGAGAGATAATGCTTATTTTCATGTAGCTGTGACCTCCAGCCCTTCCAAACCTGCCATCTCTGCACCAAGATCTATTTCTGTCCAAAGTCTAATATAATCGAAATGCTTATTGTTAGCAGTAAAAAACAGTTTGGACCACATCATTAGTCAATATTCTAGTTTGAAAAGACTGTGTCCATCAATATATGGTCTGATCCAAATGTTATGACTTCTGATGTTAAGAAAAGGAAATGAAAGGCAGTATGTATTAGAATCAACTGCTTTCTTAGAAAGAGAGAGAGGAACATTTATGTGAGAAAGTAACATCAATTGGTTGCCTCCCGTATGTGCCCTGACCAGGGATCAAATCTGTAACACAGGTACTTGCCTTGACCAGGAATCGAACCCACAACTCTTTGGTGCATGGGATGATGCTCCAAACAACTGAGCCACCTGGCCAGGGGGAGAACTGGTTTTTGGCACTAGACCATTCCATTCACCTGAGGCCTATTCTAAGAGGACACTGTTAGCCATCAGGATAAATTACCTGAACTGCTCTGTAGGACTTTATTTGCATGTCCTCTGGGGACAAGAGGCTTCTCAGTGTATCTCTGTTCAAACACGACTCCCCCTCCCCATGTGTCAAAAAAAAAAATGTCATGACTTGGAGCCATGCTGCCAAAGCTGTGGCTTCCCCCTTTTTTCAGGCTCAGACAGGTCTATTCCACTGTAAGTTAAACACCTAGAGAGCCCTGCAAGGCTGTTTCAGGAAGTAAATGTATTCATGATCGAAATGCCTAAGGAACGGTGCGTGGTCCCAGGTTGGCAGCTGGGTTAATGGTGAATGTGTGGATAGGGTTTTATTTATTCATTTACTGAGAAGATTGAGCACATTCATTGGGTCATTTCACATAAATTAACTCATGTCTCTGCCGGCATTCCAATCAGTGCACATACACTCTTGTCTTTCACACATTCAATTGAACATACATTTTAGGGCAAAATATATATTGGGATAACACAATTTGGACTTGACTACACTATCATAACCCACAGGAACTCATTACGTGTTTAACATCATAACCCCAAAAGGAAATTCGTTTGTAAATTCAGGAATATATCCATTTGGAGTGTCTGGATGTTTTGAGCTACTACAAGCGTGTTACTTTTTTAGAAAGATTTTTTTGTGATCAAAGAGCCATTCTCTGGCCTCAGAGGTGGCATATATTACCGCTTACATTAATTATTTAAGTAGGAGTTTTCTAAAATGTCTGTTCTCCTATCAGGATGTGTTAACACTATAGAGAAATTTTGTTTAGGGCTGGATTAAGGCATTAAACTCTATGCAGTATGAATTGTAGCATGAAAATGTGTCCACATAGAATGCTAGTAAGATCTATTAAGTAGACTTTCAAAAGAAGCAAGATACTCATTATATGCCATGTGTATACTTTTCAGTGATCTATGAGCTTAAACATAATATACATTTCAGAATGCTTTGCTCCTCATCTAATATGTATGGCTATAAGTAGGGAATATAGAATGACTATCAGCTCGAGAAAAATCAGTTGTAATCATTTAATGCCCACGCTGCCCCTATCCTAAAGTAATAGGCAGTTGAAAAGAGTTCAGGGTATTCCATTTCTCTCATTGCTCAGTTATAAAAAAATATTCGGTGGCTTCCATTTTTCCACATTATGCTAATGGAATGCAAATAGAAATAGTAGAGAGGAAGGCTGGATGGCAAGATGATACTTGTGCTGGATTCAGCATTTCAGGGGAAAAAGTCCATGGCACAAATCTCATTTTCTGTGTGAAGCAAGAAGGTTAAAACCTGTATTTAATCAAGGATTGGACTTGCTACAGCTCTGGAAAGCTATCATAAAGCATTGTTGGCATGGGCATATTTGTTGGCCAGATAGCACTATATGATTCAATTCTCCACCCTTTGCGCTTCTAACAGATTAAAAAAAAGGACTGAAATGTATGCATTTTTCCCCCAAAATGATATTTCCAGTTGTTGATATTCATCTGTATCAGCATCTATAAAATTTCTTGGCTTTCCAAAGGCAATGATTAACATAAAACCTGAAAGTGACAAGTAAAAAAATCCTTTACATAAATAAATAAAGATCCATTTTTTGAAATAACTTGAAAAGTAAAGTATAAGGAGGTAGAGCATATGGTCACTGTGTAAGCTGTCCCTCTTTTCAGCTGCCCAGGCCCTTGGTTCAACAAGGGGCTGACCAATGACAACTACGTTCTGGGGGTAGTTGGCAAGAAGTCCTGCCTAGCAGGAGTTTGTCGCTGAGACAACACGATGTAACAATAATGTCAAGTGATTCCAAGTCTTAAGGAAAAGCCAAGTGTATGGGTATTCGATTCAAAGGTCATGGTCAAGATCAAATGCAGGACCCTCCGTGTGTTGACGTCAGGATGAAGTGAAAAGAGTCCAGATATTCCAGGTAATGGCAGATGGCGTGAAGAACAAGCAATGGGACAGGTAACTGGCGATGTCATCACTGAAGCCCTAACTGGCATTAAATTAGCAAGTTAGAGCTGCCATCAGCAGGCTGACGGCAGGAGCTCAGGGTTAAAGTCACACCTGAACTGGAAATACAGTTACATTCCACACGACGCAGTGTCCAAATGACGTGGAGCTGGGCACCTGCAACCTGTGTGATTTTGTCCATCAGTCTCACCCCATAAGTTAAATAAAATGAACCTTTGAGAAAAGAAAAGGATTCAAAAATAAACAGGTCAAAAAAAGGGAAATACAGTTGTATTCTTTTATGAGCTATGTAACCTTAAATTTAAAATCCTCTAGCATCTATTAAGCAGGTTCATAATATACTTGATGTGGAGATTTTTTTAAAAGCAATATTAATCATCTGTCAAGCGTGATCCTTATCGCACAGGATATCTTTATTTATTTTATTTTTACTACCAAGGGCAGCAAAATTTTGCTTAAAAGGAAATCTCGGGGATTTGCATTTCTACCTAGAAATCAATTCAGAAATCAATTTGAAAACTTCACATTATAAAGTGCAATGCCTATTTATTACTGAGACAGCTGGGAATATCCAAAGCCTTCTCCTGAGTCTATCCACAAGCAAAAAGCAACATTTCCTGAGAAAGAAAGACAAGTCAAGGTTAAATGTACTAGGTAATAGTCTTCAATTCAAATCTCACACTCAGAAACAGAAATAACTTGGCCCTCACAGAGATAGGAGATTAAAGATGATGCCGAAAGGAACCTGGGCATTACCACAGTCACCAAGATCTCAGCCAAGAGTGCTTACGGCGTGGCCAGCATGTGTGCGGTTTGAGAATATATCAACTTTCATTACAGAGCTATCGTCTAACATCTGTGACATAGAAAGCACCATCTTCTTTCTCTTGACAGCTGAAGGAACCCCCCAGCCCATTCCTGGAGTCACCTGCCTCTAATCCATCCTTATTTCCACCTCTGCTGTCTCGGTGAGTTTCCGATGTGGACACCAGGCTGACGACATCATAGACATAAAGAAAACCAGTATTTAAGAAACTGAACACCTAGTTGGCTTCCTCTAACATAAGCACAAGTACTACGAATCTCTGTATCTGGAGACAGCTATGGTTTCCTTTTGCTCAGAATTTTAATTTGAAAGAGGTTGAAATGAGAGTGTAACGGGGCACTCCTCGGTGTGTGTGTGTTGGTAGCTGTTCAGTGTGGCACTTCCTCATTCAGTCAGTGTGGAATAACCTCCAGCCCTAGGGACCCAACTCCAAGTCAGCTATCAACGTGAGAAAACTCATTTTGATCCTCCCATTTGACAGAGGTGACGAACCTGTGTTGTCCTCGGTGACAATTACAGGCAGGAGCTGAGCACAGAGTGGAGAAACAGCCGGCTTCGGTGAACAGGTTCTCAGAGGTAATGAACCAGGGATGAGACTCTCTTCCAAATCCTTTGGGAAATTGCTAAAAATAGACCCTTTGTGGACTCTTAGTATAAAACTAAAGTAAGAACTGAGGAATATTGAGAGCAGGAGGTATAGACATATATTTAAGACATACAAAATGAAATAACATTCCAAAGGTGAAGAGATGGATTCTTGAAGAAAATTAAAGTTGATAGAAAGTGACAACAAAAATTCATGTATCCGCGGGGCATTACAGCTGAAAAGGCCCAAAGAAACTAACTCACCCTCTTGATTTTACAGATGAGGAAACAAGCCTTAGAGAGTTTTCCTAACTTGCCCAAGGGATAGAAAGTAAGCTAGAGGCAGAGGCAAGTCTAGAACCCTGAGTTTGGAGTACAACTTTACAGTTATAATCCACTCTCACAACTTACCCCCTGTATAAAAGCTATAAACATGTAGTTGCTTCCTTAGAGATGAGAAAGGTTATATATAATATTTTGAAATAATATAGATTATTTCACATACCTGGAAACACTGTATTCTCCCTGTATAGCCTTCCATCACAGTCTTGGCAAATGAGAAGCAATGACATTCAGTAAGTCAAGGGTAGGTGTGTATTGGAGCTGTTCCAATCTGGTAGGCGTGTTCTTGGAGGGTTTCCAAGAACTTTGCTGCAGAATAAGTATGTGAGTAAATTACCAATTAATATTCAACTTTAAATCTTATTGACTAAGCCCTTATTGGCCAGTATTTTAACTGAATTAAACACGCCTTAAATAAAGACAGGGAAACAGATGCTTGATTTATGGACAAAGAAGACAAGACCCAAAGAGCACCGGTTTACTGGAGGAGGGTTTCCATTCTTGGTCCACGAGAAGAACCCTGCTTCGCCTGCAAAGGCGTTCCCCTGGAACGAACTTGGCTGGCAGAAGGCATGTGATGTAGAGTTCCACATCAACCATGGCTTCACTATCTAGCTCTGACTTCATCTTCCTCCTCCCAGGCAGACCTGGAGGTACAGGCTTACATGTTAGCTCCTTGTCTTGATGGAACGGAATGTCCGTCATTATTATGTGCATGATCGTATGCCATGCTGGTTATTGCCAAGACACTTACTTGGTGAACTAATGATGTTTTACTCTTTTTAAAAAAAAATAATAATATAGAAAAATGCAAATTTTGGGCTGGTCACAGGCTAATTATGAGCAAAGATCGCATCTTGCATTTAGATTGGTTTCAGTAACTGAGTTCTTCTTAATGAGATGGAAATGGAAAAGTCATGGTGTTTTTGAGTCTTGTATAGGGGCATACTTGACCTCTATTTTTTCATTTTGTTGTTGTTATTATTATTTTTCCTTCTTTCATTATACTGCCTGAACCATGGATGTGACGGTTGAAGCTCTAGCAGTCATTTTGGATGGTGAGTTTAAGGTCCATAGCCAGGTCTTGAAGGTTTTGGAGAACCATCGCATCAGACCTAAACTGTCCGTAGCTGACTGGCCCTGGTTGAAAAAGAAAATAATTTGTTGTCTGTTGAACACATTTTTCAAGTTATATCACATGAATGTGAACCCTCTGATAAATCAGCCTCCATCGGAAGAGTGGCAGCCTACTGGGCCTTCTCTCCAGAGCTCAAATACAACTTAAATATCTAAGATTTAGGAAGACAGAGGATCTCTTATTGTTCAGTCAACAAATTGGTATTTGGAATTTAAGCTTTTCTGTTCATTAATCTTAAAAAGTGTTAGCTTTTGTTTATGACACATTTTGTAATGTAGAACCTGAACAACACGATCAGTTTTCAAAGGAAGGGAACACATTCGCAGACAAATACCACTGTTTAAAATACGATCTGCCTTCATCATTTTAACTCAAATGTTAGATAATCACCCACAGAATATAAAGCAAACAAATGAACAAACTGACAAAACTCTACACTGAACCTCATCGATACCATACCATCAATCATTTCTTTCTTTTTTGTTTTTGATCCACCAGAAGGACTTTTTAAATTGAACTTATTGGGGTGACATTGGTTAATAAAATTATATAGGTTTTAGGTGTACAATTCTATAATACATTATCTGTATATTGTATTGTGTATTTACCACCCCAAGTCAAGTTTCCTTCTATTACCATTTACCCGCTTTTTACCTTCTTCTACCTTCCCCCACTCCTTTTCCCTCTGATAATCACCATACTGTTGCCTGTGTCTGTGAGGTTTGTTTTCGTTTGTTTATTTGTTTGTTTGTTCTTGCTTTTTTTCCTTAATCCCTTCATCTTTTTCACCCAGCCCACCTACCTTCTCCTGCTGACAGCTGTCAGTCCGCTCTCTGCGCATCTGTTTCTATTTTGTTTGTTAGTTTATTTTGTTCATTAGATTCCACGTATAAGTGGAATCATATGGTATTTGTCTTTTTCTGACTGGCTTATTTCACTTAGCGTAATGCTCCCCAGGTCCATCCATGCTGTTGCCAAAGGTACATTTTTCAATTTTTTTTTTATGACCAAGTAGTTCTTTATTGACCAGTTACTGAGTATCCTACACTACTACACTGTGCAATGCACTATACCCCGTGCCTTTAGGTTTTTTGCTCTTTCAGTTCCTGAAAATCTGGTAGATGAGATCAGTTTTACCAGCTTCTGATTTAACTGATTTTTTTCAATGAATCATAATTAAGACTTCTCTTGAAAACGTTGCCCTCATTTGTTTGCAGAAATTCTGTGTGCTTCAGGCTTGCCTTTTCATCTGACTTGGCTTCGAAGCAACGCTGAAAGAGAGAGAGGCTGGGAGGAAAATAGAGGGAAAGAGAGTGAGCGCTGCAGGTGTTCGTACGCGCTCTGTGTTGTGCGGCGGCCGTGTTAGCGTGCACGGGGAAACCCGAAGCGGTGCTCTTTGGATTGTAGAACACAACATTTAGGGAGATCCTAAGGGTGCTGTAGGTGCTGTTGTTCGCTTACCTTAGATTTGCCAGGCAGTTACGGGCTCGCTCGGGTCCCAGGAGCTCTTAATTTTCTGGAACTGTGCGTGTGACTCTCAGCTGGGCTCAGCACTGCCAGTGACTTTGCCAGAGCACCAGAGGGCTCATGAATGTTAGTTTTGCAAGGAGGCCATGGGATTTTAAGACTTCTGTGCTGTCTCCAGAGGCAGCTATGCATTCTTGTGACCGTCTTGGCCTCCTGCACAAATAAGTGTCCGGTTTAAAGGACATGTGAAGGACTGGGCGCCATGGTGTCTCTCTTACCGTGTTTGCACTGGGGGGATTTGCAGGGCTCTCCACACCATCACGATGACTCTTGGTTCACTGTCCACTGGTGGTTGTCAGACCGACTTCACTAATTTGGAATAATTGGGTCTTAAGGGCTGGCTGTGTGGAAGTAATAAAATACCTGAATTATTCAATATCTTAAAATATTTAAGTGTGGATTTTGTTTTGGGAAGGTATGTGCTTTATTCCCCTCAACAACTTCTTGACTCCAGCAAATTGCTAACAACATGCAGTAAGAATCAGCCTTAATATTTAGACGAGCCTGCCAGGCTGCTTCACTCACTAGATAAGGCCACGACTGTATATACTGGTGTGTCGCAGTAATGAGTCCCAGCACTTAGCTTGCTTTTATCTAGGGTTAACCAGGGGGAGGGCCTTCCAATAACTACTGTAGTTAGACACAGAAATCAACTGTATATAGTTCCAGCCCACGGGCAACAAGATGGCAACAATGAAATGAGTAGCATTTGAAGTCAGATCTGAATTCAAATCTCAATCTTTGTGTTTAAAATATGTGTTTTGGATGATTGTGTCATCTCTTTGAGTTTTCGTTCCAACATCAGATATTTGTGGTGGTGAAAATGAATAGCAAAGTCAGTTCCAGGCTCAGGGGGGTTAGTTTAAACTGTATTAGTTCCCTTTCAGCTCATAAGTGTGTAGGGAATATAATAATTTAGAAATTTGAAAGGTGGCATGATACCTCTTGGTCACCATGAAGAGGGAAGTCTATTGGGAGACATGGAGTTTGGGCTGGACCTTGGAGAAACAAAATGATGAGTAGTACTTGGCAGAGTAAATTTTGTTTAGCAGTGGGAGACCGTTGGAACAAAGTATTGAAAACAGGAAGGCACAATACCTACACTGCATGGGCTTTAAAAATGAAGCATAATTTAATTTTCTAAAATAATTTTCTTCTGCAATTCTTGTTGGATTAGCAAACCTATTTTTTTCTGACATTATTATCATACAGTACTTTAAATTGCTAGGACTCGAATTATTGCACATATTAACTTCATGGAAGCAGAATGAACACACAGTAGACACTGACCTAGAATCCACTCTGAGGGTGAACTTAGCACCATCACTTTTTTCGATGGGCTCTTGACACATGGGACCTCATTGAGGCATAAGCAGTATCTAGGTCATTGCTTCTCTTTTTTAACTTGACCTTTCTCTCAGATGGATATGCAGATAATTGTTTATGAGATGAGATAACCTTATTCTCTTTGAAGAGTTTACAGAAGAATTTCCCAAGCTGCTAAAGAAGAAAGATTACAGACTATCAAAGTCTTGTTAACAACCATCAATAAAACCATGGCTCAGTTCATTTCATGTTAATCTAAACAAAGATTTGTGACCCAAGGTCAGCCTTTCATCTTGGTTAGACCATCACGCCAGGACTGAATATTTATTTCAGAAATGAGTAGGCACTGGCAACAGAAAGATCTCTATTTGAACCTTAGTTCCATCATTAATGAGTTATATATATTCTTTTAAATTCTGTTTTCTTATCTATAAAATAGGAATTAGAACCTCCTCATAGGATAGTTGTATTAAGTTTCAAGACATACTTTTAAAATCTGACATAATGCTTAAAAGTACATTTTAATAAGTATTTTTATCTTCTCATATAAAAGATGTTTAGTAGATGTAAATATACACCAGAAATAATCACTGTCTTGATGGAACTTTATAGTAGGGAGAGCCCTGATTTATTAGTAACAAATTATGGTAGGGTAAAATTAATCCTTACTAAGTCATAAGTGTAATTCTGAGATGGTACAAATGAAAGAATGATTAATTTAGGTTTGAGAGATTAGGGAACGCCTCCCAGCAACGTTGACATTAAAGTTTAGCCATAAAGGATGGATATTCTAATAATCTGAGAATAAAAATAGATGCCGTGGACAAGAAACTACATGGATTCCAGGGGCAGGAATTTCAGTCCTTGCGACGTTTGAAGTGGAGGCAAAATCAACCAGATTTCATTCAGTGTTTTGGGGCTCCCTTGGCTCCGTTTCCATCTGAGAGTCAACTACCACTACGACATTGCACCACCATCCTTTCCTTCCTCCTGCTTCTGCAGCTCACCCTTCTTCTCTCTTCTTTGTGCCTTGCATTTCAGAAAGTCCTGCCACAGCCTCATTTTCATGAGACCTCTCATGTGCAAAAGCGGCACCAGTATACATCACTGGCACCATAAGGGTTTTTTAGGGGGTGGTGAACCCCATGTAAGTAGAAGAGTAATAAAATGCACACAGCCCCCCCAAACTCTGATTTAAAGCACAACTTAATCCAGCCGTAGATGCTTATACATCGTAGCCAAAGCTCCAACGGAGAGTGACTGCGTCCCGGAGTTCTAGATAGCACCGAGACAGGAGACCGAACGTTTCTGTGTCTCTTCGATGATGGAAGCTCACTGGTCAAAAAACAAAACACGACGAGACAAAACTGCAGTCAAAAACAGACTGCTGTTAGCTTGTTTCTCAGTTTAGCTAACCTAGAACTGTTAGTTAATGTTCTTCTAAGCAACAGGGTCTCCGGATTTACTTCTCACCCACCTCTCGTTACAAACACTGATGGGGTTTTCTGTGATTCAAATCTAGATCTCAAAGGAGAACCCCGAGTGTCCCAACTTGAATCTGGTGAACACTCAGCAGTCACACAGTGGCTTGGGCACTGTGAGTAACTTGACTGGCACAAACACTTTGCTAGGACAAGAAATATGAGTCAATGTGTGACTCAACACTCTTCATAATGATGGGAAATTGTGTCTGGGAGGAATGGGTAGCATAGCAAGTTTTAGAGGAATTCCAGATCAGTAGCAAGAATCCCAGGGCATAAAGCTGTAAACCAAGAACTAACAGGGAGCATCGCCACATGCCTGGCAAAAATGTACAAATATTAGTAAATACACATGGCACTCTACTTCTTAATGCTCCCAAGCATTTAGAGCCTTGCTCGGGCTACTGCTAGATGCAACCACCACACCACCACAGGTTTTTGTCCCAGTTTGAACATGAGGTGAACCCTATCTGGCAAGCTAGAGTCCTACCCACTTGCCATAGAGGAAGGTTACATTTGCTGATACTGCACATAAGAATGGTCTTTAGATGCTGAGCTTTTACCCCAGCTCCTAGCTCCTATATTGGCTAAAGAGCTTCTAGGATGGATAACCGTGTGCCGTAACAATATGTGCCTATGCACGCTTATTGTTTTTATCAGCAGTCTATTATCTCAATTCGTAACAATAGTATAAGGGATGGAAAATACAACGAGTCTTATGAAAAGGACCAAACTGGAAAAAAATTAAAAGGGAAGGAGGAATAAAACAGCCTGAAGTATCTGGAAACTAAATTTCCTTCAAAAATATAGGTATAAATACACACACACACACACACACACTTCTCAGAACATAATTTGCCTTCATTAGTATGCTTTAGTTGTAGGTTTCTGAGCCATACTTATTGGGGTCATGTGAACTCATATGAGCAGCAGGGGCTCCCCATCTCTGGAACAATCCATTTCATAAGAACAGTAGAACACAGGACAGAAGACATGTATTGCTGTCATTTCCTTTATTCTCAAAACTCAGGTCATAAATATATATGTCCCTTCCTGCAAGGTGGAATCCATAGGTTTGGAATCCATGGATTCTAAGATTTACTAAGTCACTAATTAAGGGAGGGTTCATAAGGCAATATAGAATATATATATACCAGTGAATATTCACTCCCATCTAAGTCACATAGAGGATTTTTTCAGGTAATTTAAATACCCATTGATTAATTACTTTTAATAATTATCATCATTTATTAATGATATCAATTATTCGTAAACTGATTAACCACAGAATCAGTCTTATTCAGTATGTTTGACAAAAATAGACTTATTAATAGAAGTTTTATTTTTTAACCTATTGGGGAATTATCTCTGATGTCAATGACATTACAAGTTCAAATGCCCACACTTTCAGGCTTCCCACTTAGATTTGGGCTTCCCACTTAGATCTGGGCCACTTAGA
Source organism: Glossophaga mutica (assembly GCA_039655065.1). Lineage (NCBI taxonomy): Eukaryota > Metazoa > Chordata > Mammalia > Chiroptera > Phyllostomidae > Glossophaga > Glossophaga mutica. The sequence goes on along the minus strand of CM077315.1, from coordinate 12,034,851 downwards.
TTTGGTAAATTTGGGTAGACTTCCAAGATCTCATATGATAAATTCATAGAACAGCTTATTAATCTAACTGTCCATTTTATCAATTTAAAAAATGATATGGAAAAGATCATACTGTTCAAGATACTCACTAAGGCACTAAGACTCCTTCTAGATTTAAAATTATACAAATTGGACACTTTATTTTTCTCTTATTTTTCCAAGGCATGGAGAAACCTAGGAGAAGTAACCCATGTATATGCAAATTGCTCATGTAGTTATTTTTGTGTGTAAACACTGAAAGAGTTGAAATTGGACTGCATTATTAATTGTTGCTGAATCTGTTCGGAAAGCACTAAGTGCACTTACAATTCAAATGGCATCATTTTATGGTGTTGATTTAATCATTCATATAAATAAGGTGTAACACAGGGGTCCCCAACCTCTGGGCCAAAGGATCAGTACAGGTCTGGGCTCCTTAGGAACTAGGTCACACAACAGGAGGTGAGCTTGAATGTAATGCACTTGAATCATCCTGAAACCATCCCCCACCCGCCTCCCCATTCATGGAAAAATAGTCTTTCATGAAACCCATCCCTGGTGCCAAAAAGGTTGGTGTAACAGACATCCAAGAAAAGGTATACTAGTGGGTAATGACCTACATGGAGTTTAAAGTTTACATACATCACACCTGCAGATGCATTAGGTCAAGGGAGCGCTGGAGGGCTTTCTTGGAACTGCCCTCTGAGGAACAAACACACAAACAGAAACTGTAATTGATAAAAGAGCTTTTCCTGGGGACCTTTCCTGAATATTCCCAATAATGTATGACAGATCCAAAGAGCATGTCTTTGTCTTTATAGGAGAAAACTACTCTATTGTCTCTGATTACTTGAAGTTGCTCAGGTTCTCAGAGACAAAAATCGATAGTACGAAAACGAAAGCTGGAAGCGTGTGTGTTTTATTTTTGTTCGTTTGCCCCCCTCATCCTGATGTACACCAAGACTGATCACACTGCTTGGCACAAACTAAAAATAATCCATGCGATCTTAATAGGCTAAAGAGTGGTTTTTGAAGGGGGAAGAGGCATGGGAGAAATAATAATACTTATTTATATATATTTTTCCTTTATTTTAATTGTTGTTCTCGTACAGTTTTCTGTCTTTTAATCCCATTCCGGCCCACCGCCCCAGCCCTCCCCACCTTCCTCCCATTTCCACCCTCCCTAGTTTTTGTCCATGTGTCTTTTATATTTGTTACTCTAAACCCTTCCCCTTTTCCCCTGAAGTTCCCTCCCCTCTCCCCTCTGGTGTCTGTCAGCCTGTTCTCAATTTCAATGTCTTTGGTTATATTTTGCTTGTTTGATTGTTTTGTTGATACAACCACTGTGGAAAGCAGTATGGAATTTTCTAAGAAAACTAAAAATGGATCTACCTTTTGACCCAGCAATTCCACTGCTAGGACTATATCCTAAGAACCCTGAAACACCAATCCGAAAGAACCTATGCACCCCAATGTTCATAGCAGCACAATTTACAATAGCCAAATGTTGGAAGCAACCTAGGTGCCCATCAGTAAACGAATGGATCAAGAAACTGTGGTACATTTACACAATGGAATTCTATGCAGCAGAAAGAAAGAAGGAGCTCCTGCCCTTCGCAACAGCATGGATGGAACTGGAGAGCATTGTGCTAAGCGAAATAAGCCAGGCAATGAGGGACAAATACCATATGACCTCACCTTTAATAGGAACCTAATTATTTATATATTTTTTTAAAATATGTTTTATGTAATTTTTTTTTTTGCATTTTAAACATCATTTTTACACTTTGTGATCCCCACTCTCCTGGTATTACAGTAAGAGACAGGTGTCTCATCTTTGTAGCTGTGTGAGATAAAGTTTGGAGGCAGTAGGTGATTTTTCCAGTTATCTGGGAGGTGAGGTTAGAAGGCCCTTTGCAGCCATCTCAGGGGGCAGAGGTGGGAGGGCCTGGAGCTTCAGAGACCTGGAGCTCCTGTAGGCCTCCTGTGGCATTAACCACCTACGAGGAACCTCCCACCAGGTGTTAGAAAGGGGTAGATTGTTAAGCACAGGCAACTTCTGTCCGGGCATTTTCAACAACCTAGCAGTCCAATATTTGGCCAAAATAAGTAAAAACATAACGTTAATAATATCAAGACAGATGCTCTACTACCAATTTACAAATTCTGTAACCTGAGTAGGGTACAATTCCAAAATAAACAGAAGGCTTGCATTATGTGAACAAAGTAAGTGAACTGAAGGATAGTTAATAAAGCAAAGTATATAAAGTTAAAATAAATGTATCTCTAATGATTGTGCCCCTCCTCATTGAAACAGTTGTGTTACGTAAACATTAAATAGAGTAACATACAGACACGTGGACACAAGTAAGTGCCCGAAGTCACACTCAGTGGACCTTAATACTGCTATTCCCGCTGTCCATTAGGTAACTTTATAACATAAGCTTCCTGAGCATCATTTGTGGTATTCTTGTGGTTTTTTGAACTGTTATATCTAACTGTGGATACATAGGAGGTGCTCAATAAATACAGGGTGGGACTCTAACTGTGGATACATAGGAGGTGCTCAATAAATAGAGGGTGGGGCAAAAGTATATTTACAATTGTGAGTACACAAAACACAGAATTTATTCTTTTTAATTTAATTTAATTTTATTAACTATGCTATTACAGTTGTCCCATTTCCCCCCTTCATTCTCCTCCACCCTGCACCCCCGCCCACCCATATTCTCCCCCTTTAATTCATGTCCATGTGTCATAAGTTCTTTAGCTTCTACTTTTCCCACACTATTCTTGCCTTCCCCCTGTCTATTTTCTACCCACCGTCTATGCTACTTTTTCTCTGTACCTTTTCCCCTCTCTCCTCCTCCCACTCCCCTGTTGCTAACCCTCCATATGATCTCCATTTCTGTGGCTCTGTTCCTGTTCTAGCTGTTTGCTTAGTTTGCTTTTGTCTTAGGTGTGGTTGTTACTATCTGTGAGTTTGCTGACTTTTCACTGTCATATTTTTTTATTTTCTTTTTCTTAGATAAGTCCCTTTACATTTCATATAATAAGGGCTTGGTGATGATGAACTCCTTTAACTGAACCTTATCTGAGAAGCACTTTATCTGCCCTTCCATTCTAAATGACAGCTTTGCTGGATAGAGCAATCTTGGATGTAGGTCCTTGCCTTTCATGAGTTGGAATACTTCTTTCCAGCCCCTTCTTGCCTGCAAGGTCTCTTTTGAGAAATCAGCTGACACTCTGATGGAAACTCCTTTGTAGGTGACTGTCCCTTTATCTCTTGCTGCTTCTAAAATTCTCTCTTTCATTTTAATCTTGGCTAATGTAATTATGATGTGCTTTGGTGTGTTCCTCCTTGGGTCCAAGTTCTTTGGGACTCTCTGAGCTTCCTGGACTTCCTGGTAGTCTATTTCCTTTGCCAGATTGGGGAAGTTCTCCTTTATTATTTGTTCAAATAAGTTTTTCACTTGTTGCTCTTCTTCTTCCCTTCTGGTATCCCTATAATTTGGGTGTTGGGACATTTAAAGATGTCCTGGAGGTTCCTAAGCCTCTCCTCATTTTTTTTTTTTTTGAATTCTTGTTTCTTCCTTGTTTTCTGTTTGGTTGTTTGTTTCTTCCTTCTGGTCCATTCCATTGATTTGAGTCCCAGTTTTCTTCCTATCACTATTGGTTCTCTGTGCATTTTCCTTCATTTCACTTATCATTTGTTCATCTAATTTGTGAGCAAAATCAACCAATTCTGTGAGCATCCTGATCACCAGTGCTTTGAACTACGCATCTGATAGGTTGGCTGTCTCTTGATCACTTAGAAGTATTGGCTTTGGGGCTTTGATCTGTTCTTCTGCTTGAGCCATATATATATATTTGGTCTGGTCGCACCTGTTATGTACGAAGGGTGGAGCCTATGTATCCACCAAGGCGGGGCAACCCAGTTGCAGGGTTATGATGCTTATGTGGGTGTGGGATCAGAGACAGAACAATGGCACTTGCTCCACTCTCTCTTGTAGTTCAGTCCCTTCGGCTGTTTCCCACAAGCAAATTGGACCCTTCTGGTGCTGCCTCCTGGGTGGGTGGGCCTGTGTACATTCTAGGACCCTGTGGATCTCTCCAATGAACTCTCTTGTGATGCTGGGAGTCTCTCCTGGCACTTCAACCCCCACAAGTGTTTTCAATCGGTGCTTTTAGGCTTTATTTCCTGGTGCTGGGGCCCTGGATTGCACAGTCTGTCTCCCGGTTTTTCCTGGTCTATCTGCTCGAGAATGTGTGTCCACGGTCAGCCAACCGCCTTGTGCACCCAGGACAGCCAACCACTGCTTTCTCCTGCTGCAACCCCTCTCTGCCGGCCGCCGACTCTGCCCCTCTTAGGATCTGGATGAATGGTTGTCGAACTTCCTTACAGTTCAGTATTCTGTCAGATCTGATTGTTTTTTTATTTCTAAATCTTTGCTGTCCTTAATCTTGGCTGTGCGAGGAGGCACAGTGTGTCCACCTACACCTCCATCTTGGCCAGAAGTCCCAGAGTTTCTTTCTGTGTAATGATTTATTAATTATTATATTATTTTTCATAAAACAACTATAAACTGGCTTTTTGCCCCATCTTATATTTATAGAATAAGTGATGTCAATTTTACTTCAGAACATTTAAATGTCCATCAGTGTGAATAAGTTTCATAATTTGATTTCTCAGGATTAACTTCTAATCTAAGAATGACTGAGCTTGTGTGTGTGTGTGTGTGTGTGTGTGTGTGTGAGATACACATTTTTTTCTACTACTATTTTTCCTCAATATTATCTCCTATAGCACAGGTGGCAAACACAAGGCCCTTGGGCTGAATCTGGCCCTCCCCCTTATTTCATCCAGCCCGGCACCTTGTTTCTACCTGGCGGCAGCGTCGAGCTCTCACGTAACTGCTAAGGAGTAGTTACACTCATACAGTCCTCAAATTACATTTGGACCTTTGAATGCAACCACGAGGCTGATGTGGCCCCCGTGGAAATGAGTTTGACACCCCTGGCCTATAGTGACATTTCCACTGGTCATTAGTTAGCAAATAATAGTGCTGAATAAGTCTTATTTAGAACCTCTTCCGTGTCATAAAATATTCTGGCATCTTCTAAGAGTCAGGTGCCATTTTCAAGTTTTATCCCAGCTATTCTTTTTTTTTTCAATCCTTTCTTTATTTTTTAAGATTTTATTTATTATTTTTAGAGCAAGGGGAAGAGAAAGAGAAAGAGGAGGAGAGAAACATCAATGTTGCTCCTCGAACTCCCCATACTGGAACCTGGCCCGCAACCCAGGCATGTGCCCTGACTGGGAATCAAACTAGTGATCCTTTGTTTCACCGGCCTGAGCTCAATCCACTGAGCTACACCAGCCAGGGCCCAGCTATTCTTAACAGAAGCAATTTAGGAAAATACAATAGAATATTGTCAAAATAATTATTCTGTCATATCCGAACCAACTGTGGTAAGTGATATGAACTAAGTTTAAAGCCAGTTCTCCAAAACTACTTTACCACTATGGAAGTTATTTTTCCAAATGAATTTTTTGTTTGTCTTCTGTTATATTTACTTATATCCTGTTGTTTGTTTCAAAAAGCTTTTTTTTTTTTTTTTTTTTTTTTTTTTTTGTCTATGGCATACCACCTTGAATGCGCCTGATCTCATCTAAATGCTATTTTTTTTTTAGGGAAAAAATACATTTTTTTATCAGCCATGCAGAAAACAAAAACTTCAGTAATGTTATTATACGAAGTATTTAAGTAAAATATTACCTCCAGATAAATACTGAGATTGCTAAATAACTTTGACCACACGATTTTGACCTTGGAGCAAAACTGAATAACCAGCTGCAAATCGTAGGGCCTTTTAATAAGTTAAGGCTTTAATCCTTGACAATTATTAGCTTCGGAGCCTTGATCAAGTTACTTGCATTGCCTTCTTAGGCATGGTTTTATCCTTTGCTAAGTGGGGATTAAAAATACCAACAAAGAGAGGGTAGGTAGTTTTGCAGAAAATGTGTATAAAATCGTGATTCATAGTCATTGATCACTGCATGATTTGTGCTGCTGTATTCTTGGAATCCCTTTCTTCAAAAAACAAATGAACATTATGTGAACAAAGTTTTTATCTCCATCCATATGAAAATTTCTCTAAATAATAAAAGTTGCATTCTATGAAAAATTTTATTTGTACTCAATAGACTTGTACGTAACCAACCCGACTTTTTCCACCACCTAAAAATAAGTGGGGAGACTCCATAGGCCATGATAACTTGTTGTGGAGCTAAGCCGCCTGGCGAGGAGGCATTGTAACGCAGATGAATTATGTACATGGAGTTCAGGGCAAGGCTTTTCCTTTGTGGCCCTTCACTTGCCTAGTGCCCATTACAGAGGAATTATCAACCGTATGGGAGCCGCTGCAATTGTTTTCTGTCGAGTGAAATGTTAAGCAAAGTGAATACTGCGATTTTTTTTCCTATGATAAGCTTATGAATGTAAAAAGTTGGATATCACAATAGTCAAAACTTAATTTTAAGGGGCTCCAAGCAATTTTGGCAAACTCCCTAGGTAAGGGCAGATGGTAAGTAACACAATTTCCTACATGGATAATTTTAATAAGACCATTTTCCCAGTTCTGTGAAATTAGTACTAGGATTCTAAAGAAAGGAATATCCATTGATGGCCTATTCCCCATATTATTTGATAGTTTGCATATATTAGTTTTGTATCCATCACAATAGTCTATGACAAATATTCGTATGTGTATATTAATCAAAAGTCGGTGAGTTGGAAGTGTCAGAATTAACTTAGGGAAAACAGGGAAATACGTTTTCTGACTTACTACACTGCAGGAGAGCCGTGTAAAGCTATGCTTTCAGGGCCTCCTAAAGGAACCTGAGCTGAATGCTACCAGTGTTCCCGTTCTCACAAGCTGTAAGAAGCAACTCTGGCTGTAAAAGACAGAAAAGGGGAGTTTATTGGAAAGGAAGATATAAGGCACACTCGGAATCAAGGCAGGTCAGTCAGGTCTGGAAACCGGCAGAAACAAAGGAAATTCCAGGACTACTGGGCTAGCCTAGAAATTGGCCTTTTCTCGAGGTTTATGTCGTGGGAGGATTCTGACCCTTTCCACAACTTGCCACTAGAAAGGATTCCTCACGGGAGTTGGAGACCAGAAAGACCCCCCAACCAAGAAATAGACCATTGTACTCACCCTTTGACCAGCAAATTTGCCCCTCTCTGGAATGGCAACGTTGCCAACGAATTCCAAGCTTACACATTCTTCACCAAAGGAGAAAAATTTAATTCTCCTTTTTGCATTTGATACATTCTGAGAACCCCTTGGATTATCTGTGTTTGACCTGCATGCCCATGGTTGATGCCAGGGGAGTCCCTGGTTGACATGTCTCATTAAAGCACAGTTAAATTGGGTGTATCATCATTTACTCTAAAAATATTAGCTTTGTATGGCTACCCAAATTTCCATGTTACTGAGCAGAATATTGCATTTATCAGATATTGGGTAACTTATGTACAGTGTTAGGTGCCAGAATAGGTATTAAAATGCATTCGTATGTAGCTGTTCTTCAACTGAACCACTCTGCCTCTCAACCTCTCCATGAATGTGAGCCATGGTCATGTACGCTACTTAACTAGTCCTTGCTCCAAACATTTGATTAAGTCATGGATGATGTAAACATTTTCAAGAGTAAAAGAGCAGTAAAGATTTTAATTTAATCTTCAGACATCAGTCATTCTGAGCACAACCAAAAACATCTGATTAAAACGTTCTAGTCAATTTAAAAAATGTATATAATTAACCTGATTTAGCAAAATAACTCCAGGAGGGGGAGCATTCCTTTGAATTTTCAAATAATGATTTATGAAATAGTCTTGCCATGACCTTTAGTTATTTGGGGGTTAGTTATCAAGGACAAAATGTTATCGCAATGATTAGAGAATACTGTCTCATTAATGATGATTTAGGCAGAAATGCTTTAAAATTACACAATTGAGTATTTGTATCAAATCATTATTTTCAAAAGCTGTATAATGATCAGAATATCCTTGGCTAACAGTCAATATTTTTTATTAATGCAAATATATCGGTCTCATCCAAGAGTTTTGAATTGTAACCTCTTGGGTTATTTATAATAAAGAAATCTACATTTTTCAAAAGCATTAGACATGGCTTTAATAATTAGATGGGGTGTGCTACTACAAAGCTACATGATATGCTTAACATAAATTTAAAATTAAGCATTTGCTTGACTTTTAAAGCATACATTGCAAGATTTCAAGGTTATATGAAAAGGGACTTAACTGTGACTTCATTGATGTACAAAATATAGAGCTATTAATTCAGTGGTACTATTAGTCAATATCTTTAGACCCTTTTGTTGATGATGAAATACTTACACTATAACCGAACTTGCACATAAAAATTCAGAGGTATCTGCATACTTAGAAAATAGGAGATGGCCACTCTCTTCACTACCATCAGCCTGAGTTAATTCAACTTATTTTCTCACACATTTATTGAGCAATGTCTATCTGACAGTGCTAAGCTCTGTAAAAGTAGGACAGTACTATAAAAGTAATATTTTGAAATAGAATCAGTTAAATCAGCATGTGAGGTATGTTTATAATTTTTAATAAGCAAGAAAGTAGTGATGGTGAATTTTATGAAGTAGACTTTTCTGTTTAAATAATAAGTAAGCTCTCTACTTTAGCCAGAATTAAATGCACCAGCAATGAAACAAGCTAGAAAGTAAAAGGAATGAAGATGCAACAAATGAGAATTTTGTGTAATAGCCTTACTCTGAAAGCCAGGTGTAGGATTCATCAGGGTAGAGAATGTTAGAGTTGGGAGACTGGACTCATATAGGCCTGCAGAAGTAAAGGTTAGGGTCGAACACAGTGATGGATGAAAAAGTAGAAGAGGATCTCTTAATTCTGCCTGCTGCCTAGTAGTACCTCCTGTGAGCAATTGCTTGACTTGGAGAAATCACGTGCAAACTCTTTATATAATGGTATGGATGGAGTTTAGCCTGCCAGCCCTACCTTCCAGTAGGGCTGAAGTTCAGAAGCCTAATTGTTGTTTCATGCTGTTATCTACACATAGTGCTTCCTAAGACAAACCAAACTGTCTCACATTCTTTAGGACTCGGCTCAGGCTAACGCTGTTTCTCACACTGAGAAGAATGGGAGATTGTCGGAAATGGTCTGACTCTACAATTTGAAGATCACTGTCTTTCACTATACTCCGTGAAGTGTCCCTCACAGTGAAAGGCTCTTGCTTCACAATGCAGTCAATATGGTTTGCTCCTAAGGTTTTATTATCTCTTGGTTTTGTCCCCACAAAAAACATCCAAACTGATAGAAAATTTTGTAAGAGTTTATTAGAGTTTATATGAGCCAATCTGAGGACATGCCCGGAAGCAAGAGCTCATGGGACTGAGAAAATGCCCTGAAAAATGGCAGTCTTGCAGTTCTTTTTATGCATTTGGAATCAAAGGAGGAAAAAGCAAGGAAAAATGACATGAAATTCATTAGTGGTAGATGAAGAGAGGTGGCAAAGGACAAAGTGGGGTGAAATTTCTCTGACTGGATGAAAAGTACAACTGAAACACTACTTCTTTTACATAGGCGGGTACAGGGCAGCTAGCGTTTAGCCTTTACAGTAAGTAGGGACAGCAAACAGACAAGATCATTTGCTCTCTTGAGAGTGTTTACACTGCCCACAAGTCTGGAAAAGAGGACTATTCTGGTCTTTCAAAGATGTGTTAACCTGGATGCAGGAGAACAATGGGCAGGGCTGGCTTCGGGCAAAGATAAACCTTTAACTAAGGAAGTTACAGGCCCAAGGCGTGATCCGCCTGGAGCTGCCTAGTGAGGAATTTAAGATCAGATTACCCCGTGAGGTTACTTTTAGTTACTGAGCTTGTCGGATTTACTATGCAGCCCCTTTGGTTTCCAGTTCCATCTGAACTGTTTCTTAGGCTGGGAAATCAGTATTTGTTTGTCTCTCCATTTCCTGCTCTTGCACTCCCCAGGCCCCCCTCCCTTTTCCCCATAAGGTGACCTCTCTCATCATGTATATTGGTGGAATGTCCTCTTAATGGCAGTCTTTCCTCTTCAGTTATTTTCTCTTAAAAAAGAACTATTTACCTTCATGCATTCTTCATTCTCTTCTGATTACATTTCTATGCTGCTCTTGTCACTGCCCTATTGCTCTTTATTTTTAATTTTTAAAATAGTCTGAGTTGTAAAATTAACAGAAGAATTGGAAATCTCTCCCAATAAGCTACTCATGAATAATAAAAGTGTTTTGTAGTCAGCACTGCAACTTTTATCAAGAAATGGCCATTTAATTAAGCATGCTGTATAATCTCCAGCATTTAAAAAAAAAAAAAATACATGTCAGGGCAAGATAGGATCATGGCTGTCAGTACCTACCCTGTCTTGATATATCTGAGCTCTGTGATAGAGAGTAGATATGCAGATTAAATATTTAGCTAAATATAGTTTGTACACCTTAGCAATATAGTTATTTTTCTTATATCTTTTATTCCATTGGGTTGTGAGCAACTTGTCGATCAACATTATTCTCTACTAGTTTTTTGAATGGCTAGATAGGTAGAGATAGATAGAAATGCAGACAGATATGTAGATAGATAGATAGACAAATTCATACTTTATCCCTCTGCCCCCTGTGTAACTGCATTTTAGAATGTTATTAGGCTTTATTTTTAGAACCATTCTATATTCACAGGAGCATTGTGAAGCTTGCACACAGTTCCCCAAACTTCACACCCGATTTACTCTACTATCAAGTCCTTGGATTGTTACGTGACCTTGTCACCATTCATAGACTTACTGATACATGTTTATGGACCGAAGTTCACACTGTGTTCACTATTTCGTAGTTCTCCCACTGTCCTTTTTCTCTTTGGGGATCCCATCAAGGATTTTTAGATTACTTTTAGAATCACATTCTGCAATGGTCCATTTCACTGCGATGACTTCTCAGACTTTCCTTGTTTTGAATGATCTTGAGATTTTTGAGGAGCAATAGTTAGGTGTTTTGTGCTGCTAATGACCACAAATCCTACCCATTCCCCCCAGCTTTTTTTAACTGATAAACTTCCAGATAACCATTATTTTTCAATACATATAACATTGTCATATTGGAAAAATTTTCCCAGACATAGTGCCCATGTAGAAAAACTGCAATCAAAATGTTCCTTCTTGAAAAATCAAATTTTTTGTTCCCTTGGATATAAAAAAAGAAAATTGGACTAAGTTATCACTGCAGAGCCTTTTGAAATCAGAAAAGTCAGCATTCATGCTGCCTGTCACTACCAGAACCAGTAAGCAGAGGCAGGCATTGAATCTTTATGGGTGCTTTATTCAGATGGCCGGTGATCTGAGAAGGTGGCGAGTTAGGTACCCTGATAGACCGTCTTACATTTCCTTTCAAGCCAGCCTTTTTATTAGGAGGAAAAAGTGTAGGTAAAGGATTTGGAATTCAAGGGAAAGAAAGTGGAGGTAAGGGATTGGGAACTCAGGGAAAATGTCAGTCAGATAAAAGCTGCCTTCCAGCAATTTCCCAGCATCCTTTCATCCGCTGAGTACTTGTTTTCTCTCTGGGTCCTGGGTCCTGGGTCCTGGGTCCTGGGTCCTGGGTCCTGGGTCCTGGGTCCTGGGTCCTGGGTCCTGGGTGATGTTCTTCATCTTTTCTTTTTTGTTCTAAGATTTTATTTTATTTTTAGAGAGAGGGGAAGGGAAGGAGAAAGAGAGGGGGCAAAACATCGATGCGGGAGAGGCAACCAAAACATAGCTTGGTTGCCTCTCGCATGCCCCTAACCGGCGACCTGGCCCACAACTCAGGCATGTGCCCTTACCAGGAATTGAACTGGTGACCCTTTGGTTCACAGGCCAGCATTCAGTTTGCTGAGCCACACCAGTAAGGTCGTGGGTGATTTCCCTTATCTGTGTCCTGGTCGGTAGGATGCTTCTCCCTGGAGCACAAGGGGTTCAGATACCATCTTGATCGCTTATGGTCTCTTCCAACACGCAAAGGTTGACTTGCTTGTGGTCTCCTGGAATCAGGGTGGGCCGTACCTGCAGTTATGAAACAATAGCCTTTTCCATGCACTTAACTCCTAAGCTTATTTATGAACTATTACCTAAAACTAAAATTTTCAAACTCGAGTTCCCCCATCACTCTGATATTTTACTCCTTATGATTTTTCTTGTACACTACAATTTAGTTTCACTGGCAACTTATAAGCTTCCCATGGACAAAAAAATTACACTCACCATACTGAGATTATTTCCTTCTCCTCCTTTGATTATGGATTTTGTTACCAGAATGTAAACAGATTTTACACTGAGCCTTGTGATTTGAATATAGATAATATGAATCAGGTATCAATATTTAGTAAAATAATTTAGGGAAAAAAATAAAATTTTTCATTTGAAGAACAATTTAGTTTTTGTCTCTCATAATATCAGTTTTATTTAAGGCCTACTATTCAGGAAAACCATAGGGAAATAAAGTGGTGCATTTTTTCACTCTCTTTAAATCTATTTTCTGCTTGAACAGAGTCAGCATTAACTTTAAAACAAGAAAATCACCCACTGATGGAAGTCTCAGCATAAGAAGCATGGAAGAAAGAATGGTCCACTCTTCTGAGTGTGAATTTTTAAAGCACTCAACTGCATATATTTCGGATCACGCAAATACCAGGAACGTGATTTAATATAGCTTGATCACCTGGCCTATATGATAACAGGAGGACATTTTAAAAAGATGCAACGATTGTTATTTATAGGTAATCTGGTAAAACAAAGGGCCTCAGCTTTTATATCTCAGAAATCTGGCTTCACATCCTTACTCTTATACTTACTAGCCATGTGATGTGAGGCTTGCTACTTAACCTCAGTGAGTATTCGTTTCCCCACCTCAGCAAATATGTCTGATTCCCATAACCCGTGGCATTTCTGTTACATCAGGGTTTTTCCTAATGCATCTGTAGCCACACAAACTGTATTAATAGAAATTTTTCCAATACAGTATTTTCTTCAGTTTCTACCCTTATGTGCCAGGCTCTCAGAGTTCATGGCATATCTGTTTCCATCCCATAATACTTCGTCTGTTTATCACCTGCACAGATGTCCATCAAATTTTTAGCACTACTGAGTCCACTTGAACCAATTTGGCTGTGACCTCTCCAAGTCTCTTTCCCACGTCTCTCTCCCTAAGTCACAGGATCCATCAAGTACCCAGGAATCGGTAGGTGCTTCGTAATTATTGCTGCTACTTTCCTCATATAAGTACAGTGTGCTTTCAATACATGTAGGACGTTTGAAAGGAGCGTTATGGCCAAATTAATTCTAGCTTTGGAGTTCTCTACTTGAAAGAAAGGCAGAAAAAATAATTCAAAAATCCGACAGCATTTCATGTTGGAGAGAGAGCTGTAAACAAGCTGGCTGTCACTAAACAGTGTCCCAGGTTGATGGCTCAATTTTGTTTCCCCTTTTAAATGTGTTCGTTTTCCAGAATAATATGTGTTGCTGCAGGGAGAGAAAGGTCACAGTAGCAGATGACATATGTCACCTCCTGTGTCATTACAGGGGGAGTCTACCTTGCTGTGTTCACCTCTCAGCAATCTCCTGCTTATTTTTCACTTCCTACTACAGCACACTTGGTTCAAGCGTGCGATTCAACCCACACGGGGTGCACCGGGAAAGCTTTCCACAGACAAGTGTTTCGGGTTGTACCCTGCTTTGGGATGAAGATCAGCACGTTGACTTTGTCATAAAAACAATTTTTTTTTTTTTTTTTAAAAAGGGCTCAGTGAAATTCAATTCACCTCTTCCTTTAACCCAGTGTTCTGGTTAACAAATTTCCTCAGTAGACAATACATGCATAGAATGTTAGATTTAAAATTCTAACAGAGACAGATACAAGTAGGAGAGAGAAGAATTATGATTGAGATTTATTCATTTATTCAACCAATATTTAATGAGCAATTATTACGTGCCATGCACATAATTCAGGGGATTCTAGAAGTCCTTGCTGTGATGAATGGCATTGTCTAGGCAAGAGAAGAAAAAGAGAACGAGTATGCAAGTAATTAAAAAGTGATGACCGACGAGGAGAGTAGGTATGAAAGAAATATGGAAGGGAAGTTATAGCTGGTGACACAAGCCAGAAAGTTTATAGCAAGCCCTGTCTGAGGTGGTGAATTCTGAACTTGAAACTAAAGGATGATGCTACTACTTTTGACAAAGATGGAATGACAGAGACTGGATTTACCTTTGACCTGGGATAATCATAAAACAAGTTTTAAGAGTTGATATAAAAGTTTTTCAAGACCCTGGACATCAGACCACAAGGCATCAAGCCTCGGAGTTGGCAATCAGACTCCATTATCAGCCTTACTGTCCTGAGAACGTTCCCAGGCAGCATGGGGCCACCTCCCTGAACTGACGAGGCAGGGCTGAGAATACACTGATGGATGGTTTACAGGATGAGAGAACTGTGTACAGAGAAACGTCTGCGAAGGGTCCCCATTGTGTAATGGTACGTGCATGAGAGGAAAGCTGAGTCCAGGGAAATGCCACCTGGAAAGATAACAGTTAACAAACAGTTCCTGGCACTTAGAAGAGGTCCAGAGTAGTGGTTTTCTTCCAGTGGCAGACTGGGAATCTTCATGATTCATGAGGCGTTGGGTATAGTGCACAGAAAATAACCTACATGGAATGTTAAACTAGCCCTACATATGAAATTCTAAAAGTAAGACCCAGAAGGACTAAACTGCTTCTAAGTTTCTGTATAACTGTGTCCCAAAGTAAGACTTAATTATATTTATGGGAACTGAGAAATATCCAGCACCCAATGTGGTAAAGTTCTGAATGTTTTGTATATAATAAGGTTATTAGGCATGCAAAGAGCAGAAAAACATAGTCTACAATGAGAATGTAAATAAATTAATTGAAACTGACTCAGAATTGATGCAGGTATTAGAAATAACAGGAAAGAACACTGAGATGTTTGGTATAACTCTTCTATATGAGCCAAAATGTAAGCAGAGATATTGAGGAGATAAAAACAAATTTCTAGAGGTTAAAATCATGTGTAAGTATAAATAGACACTAGATGGAAGTTACAGAAGATTAGATATGGCAGAAAAAATAATAATAAATTTGAAGACATAGCAATAACAGTTATTAAAAAAGAAAATCTGAGAAACAGAATTTGAAACAATCACCAGTGAGGTGTGAGACAGGTTCAAGTGACCTAAATGTAACCATACCTAAAACACTAGAAGTACAGCAAGAGATTAAAGACTGCATTTAAAAAATAGTCACAGAATAATTTCAAAATTTGGTTAAAATTTGCATATTCAAGAAGCTCAAAAGCTCCAACCATAACACCAAAGTAGATCATAATCAAAATCGCTTAAAACCAAGGATAAAGAAAAAAATCTACACATGTACCTTATGCACACTCATGCACAAGTGGAAGTGACAGCGGAATTCTTGCTGAAAATAATGCAAGCTAGCAGATATTGGAATAATTTATCTACAGCACCAAAAGAACAAAACTGTCAACCTAGAATTCCTTACCCAGAAAATATATCCATCAAAAATATAGACAAAAATATAGACAATATAGACAAAATTTTTATGGCATATGAAAGCTGAAAGAATTAATATCCAAGGAGCTCATATTGTAAGAAAGGTTATAAGCATATCCTTCAGGTAGAAGGAAAATTTTAGCCTTTGGAAATCTACATCTACACAAAGGAATAGAGGATACCAGAGCTGGTACCTAAATGGGTAAATACATAAGATATTTTCCTTTCACTTACATATCTTTAAAAGACTATTGGCTGCTTAAATGAAAATAACAATAATTTAATGGGGAGTTTTATTAACATATAGAAGCAAATTATATGCCAATAAGAACACAGATTTCAGAGGGAGAGAAATATAAGCACACTACACTAAGTTTCTTAGATTAGACATGAAGTGATATGTCACTTGAAGATAAATTTTGAAAGGTTATTATGAATGCTGCAAACCCTAAAGCAACCACTAAAATAACAAAACAAAGAGTTGTAGTAGCTAATAAGTTCAAATAAAGGAGATAAAATATTGCATTAATCCAAAGGAGGCAGAGAGAAAAGAAACCATAAACAGAACAAAACAACTAATAAATTCACAGATATGAGACTAATTGCATAAATATTGAAATTAAATGCAAATGGTAAATAGACTAAAGATTTCAAAAAGAGGCCCAACTGCATGCTAGTTGGGAGAAATACTGTTTATAAAGACACAAAAGGTTAAAATTCAAAAAATGGAAAGAGATACACCATGCTAACACTAATTTTAAAAGCTGGATATTCATATTGATTAATATTATATAATAATAACATCAGTATATTTCAGAGCAAATGTTGCATGAGAAAAGAAGTTTATTTCATAATCACAAAGAAAGCAATTATTTGCTAAACATTTATATACCTAATAACAGACCTTCCGAATACATGAATCAAAAATGATAGAACTGCACAGAGAAATAGACAAATTCACAATTATACCACCTTTTCAACAACTGATGGAGCAAATAAAAAAACAGTAAGGATATGGATTTGAACACCACTATGTACCACCTGGACCTAATTGTCATTTATAGAGCAGTTTTCCCTAAAACATGCAGTTGTAGCCATTACACTCCAAGATATAATACCGAATAACAATAGAAAAATAGACAAAAATTAAATTTTGGATTATTGCAGTCTCTCTCTGCATTGACGACCACATGTTTGTACTCCAGCAGGAAATCTGATAGTCCACCTTCCTGGACTTTCCCCTTCCAATATTTCCTTTTAGGTGTTTCTCCAAGAAATATATCTTACCTTCCTTGGTGTCTCGAGTCTCCCTCGGGTTTATAGCCAAATGAATATTTTCCTGGAGCCAAACCATGGAAATCCCTCTGTCTATCCCATGCAAAGTTCTCACTATATTTCCCATAGATTTCCAATATTAAACTTCCAGGCTTACCAAATTCTACTATTTCCTTAATAAATCATTTTTATTCCTCACTCCAAGACCTTTCTTCTGCTTCTCCACATGTACCGCACCTTCATATATGTAGATACAGTCACTCAATGTGATTCACAATAAGGCAAAGATAATCATAGTCCTTTCTGTAGGACCAAGAAGTAAGAAATCTAGTTTTAAAAGTGTGTGAGCAAATGTAGCTTCAGTGCTTTCTAAAGAAAGAAGGAAAGAAAACAGCATCTCCTTTCCTGGGGTCCTGAGATGTTGTGGAATGAGCTCAGTTATCCCAAATTAGTGTGAGGACACATGTCCAGTGGCCATCAAACTCTGACAGATATGCACACACATGTGTGAGTACGCGTATGTGTATATTAGATGAACTCAGTTGCTGTCACATGGAAGCTGCAAGTCCTTACCTGGGTCATTTAATTTCTCTGACCCTCAGTTACTGCAGCTAGAAAAGGAACTTAAGAACCGCTTCTCCACTGCCTGCAGGGTAGTTTGAGGGGTAGAAGGAAAATATGACGTGGAAGTGCTCTAAAAAGATGCTTAATTTGTTATGTGCTGGACGAACTTGTATTGTGTGTAAGGTTGAAATGGAATGAAAGTAACAAGTTAGTGATTTTTCAAAAGCTTAGTTGTAAACCTCGGATATCACATTAGATTATATTTGACTACAGTGTTCAGTTTGCCAGTGGGTTATATGAGAGTATTGGGTTTTATCCTGGCTGTATCTCTTATTTTTAAATGATTTACTTAATCTCTCTGAACCTTAGTTGAATGCAGAAAATAATATCTGCTTCAAGAATATTGGTAACAATTAAATGAGATAACATAAGAATCACACCTGAAGTCATACATACACACAATCTTACGTGCTTCACACATAGATATGGAATAGAGGGTATGGAAAGGTGAATTATTTAGCATGTTTTCTTGTTCATACTAGACACTCAATTTATTTTGTAATGTAGTGGCTCTTCCCGTTGCCCCAGAGAACATTTGGCAACATATGGAGACATTTTTGATGTCACAACCAGGGGCCCAAAGGGTGCCAGTGGCATCTAGTGGGTACAGATTAGAAGTGCTGTTAAAAATGCTACGATGCCCAGTGCAACACCCCCCACAGTACATTGTCTGGCTCAAAATGTTAATAGTGTCAGGATTGTAAAATCCCATTGTAATGAACAAACACAGCAAAGACACACAGGATTCTATTCCTCGCATATTTACAGCTTCCAACACATGAAAAATTTGTGCTCAAAAAGATAGAAAAAGGAAACAGAAAAAGTCATTCTGTTCTTACTTTTGCCTCCTTTCTTTTTTGCTCGTATTTTTCCATGGATATTTTTTGTTTGTTTTGTCAGAGTTATTGCTCAGCAGGGTCCGATAAAGCAGCCACATCTTGTGCAGAAGCTCTGACTATCATCATAATAAACTGGAACATTGTGCCCCATATGATGGCATTATTCCCGATTCATTTCCATTTTTTCTTGGACAATACTTAGATTATTTCTTAGAGGCTTTATGTATGTCTGCCTGTATACAATATGTACAGCCAAGACGTAGACTAGAGATAGCCTCCTGAAATCTTTAGTCGTCTTCCTAAATATACAAGTAGGATCATAACTTTTAACTATGATTGGCAAGATCTTCCATTTCCTGTGTAGATCAATTTTACCAAAAAACGAATGAAGGGGAACTGTCAAAATCAAATGTGCCTCACAGCCTTGTATTCTCCATCTAGACTAGTAACAGTTTTTAGTTGAGCAAGACAGATAGATATCAGATTGTCACTGATGACCCCAGATCATAAATCCTATACACATGACTCTTCAAGAGATGCCTGGTCTCTTGCTGTAGGCCAGGCCATTGTTCCTCTCAAGTGCACAGAGGTTCAAAGGCACAAAGACATGTGATCACATTGCATTTGTGGGGGGAGCAATAGAAGTCATGTGGATGACATGAAGCCAGGTATATAGATGACAGCAGCTGGACAGTTATCCTGGGATAGTAAAGAGGAATCCAATATGCTAAGGCTATTTTAGGTCACATTTTAGTCAGAGAAATCACTCTGGTTTATTAAATATTTTTAAATATTTCATGGTAGTAGCAGAGGGTAAGTACATTCACACTGATTCACTGTAAAACAGGCCCTCAAAATAGTCATTGAGCAGAATTAATTAATACTTGGGTATTTACTTGAGATGAAATAATTGACTTCCCATTTCTTGGGGTAACAACCAAAAATCCTTTACATGGTATATGTTTCCCAGATAAGGTCAAGTTAAAGGAGTTCATCATCACCAAGCCCTAATTACAT
Source organism: Glossophaga mutica (assembly GCA_039655065.1). Classification (NCBI taxonomy): domain Eukaryota; kingdom Metazoa; phylum Chordata; class Mammalia; order Chiroptera; family Phyllostomidae; genus Glossophaga; species Glossophaga mutica. The sequence continues at coordinate 12,015,420 of CM077315.1, read as the reverse complement.
GAAATGTTAAAGGGGCTTATCTAAGAAAAAGAAGATCAAAACTATGAACAATAAAATAACAACAAATTCATAACTATCAACTGAACAAAAAAACAAAAACAAACTAAGCAAACAACTACAACAGGAGCAGAATCACAGAATGGAGATCACATGGAAGGTTATTAGCAGTGAGAGGGTGGGGGGAGAATGGGGGAAAAGGGACAGGGAATAAGAAGGATCAATGGTCGGTACAAATAGGTAGGGGGAGATTAGGAATAGTTATAGGAAATGCAGAAGCCTAAGAACTTCTATGTATGACCCATGGACATGAAGTAAGGGGGAAAATGCTGGTAGGAGGGAGAAAGAGTGGGGGAGAGGGGAGAAAAAAACGGGACAACTGTAATAGCATAATCAATAAAACATATTTTAAAAAAGAAAATACAAAAAAAAAAACCAAAAAAAAAAGTTTTCTCTCAGTGCCTGGAGTCTAGTTCTATAATAAGGTCGGGACCGCAATGATCTTTGCTCACCAGCTCACCCCCGGTGCTTCTGCACAGTACCTGCTGTACCCCGGGCTCTCGATAAACAAGTATGGAATGAAGAACTACAGACTGAGCGAATAGGTGAGTCTATACACACTCCTGTGTTTCTCTCGCCATTCTAGGCGCAGAAACATACGACGAAATGTGTGAGTGTGAGCAGTACTCCTGTGGTAGTATCTTACCATCTGACTTTCATATTTGAGCATACAAAGCAAAATAAATGTGACAAGCGGTTTGATAGTGTTACAGGACATGGTTGTAAGAACGCCGAAGGAGGCACGCACACAGGTTGTTTTCAGCCACCTGGGCAGCAGCTTCTTTTGGCCTCCGCATTCCAGTCAAGGTGTTCTTCCTGTTGTTATTTCTTTGCTTGTCTTTGGAACAAGACAAACTTGGTTCCGCCTAAGTTCTTTATATTTTATTCTCCATGCTTGAGCCCCTGTCTATAACCCCCTGCCTCCCTCTGCTAACCGGTCTTCCCAGGAGGCTCATTTGCTAGGAGACATCTCCCTAACCTTCAGATCGTGGGGGCCCCTCTCTGGCATTTTTGGCTATTATGCTATTCTAATTTTTCATTGACTTCGTTACTATTTTAAAATATACTATATGATTATTTGTTTATTTTTTTCTACTCTGTAGCATCAGGAAGGGGAAAATATTTTTTTGAGCATGTTCTCCTTGATATTTCAAAGAGGGTGTGGGACCTAGAAAATACACAATAATATTCTTTGAGTGAATGTATGAATAGAGAAAGAATGGATGTGTGGGTGGAGAGGTCTTTATAGAAATTCTAAAGTCTGGATTTGATCTCACAGGGTGAAAAGAATGTCCTAGTCCAAAAAAAAAAAAAAAAAAAAAGGCAGAAGGAATAGAATGTGTGCAGAGTCGTTGAAGCATAAGGGAATCATGGCGTATTTGGGGATTTCTATTTTTTCTGAAGCATCATTTATGTCTTAGTCAGGGGCCGGAGACAAGCTGCACAAATAGAAAGTTGAGAGCAAGCAAATTATGAAAGGACCTCAAAGTTAATAAATTCATCCTCTTTTCTCTGAGCAATAGGAAGTCACAGAAGGCATTGAAACTGGTAAATGAAATGATGCATTTTGCATTTTAGAAGATCAATTTAGGAGTTGGATGGAAACGAAAGGGAAGAGAAACTGGCTGCTGGCCAAGAAACCAGCTTGAAGACTGTTTGACAAAGGCTAGAGAGTATTTCTAAAGCAACTCCTGTAAGACTCTCAATTTTGTTTGCTTTAAAATGCACACCTGAGCATTTTAGTGGTACAAGAAGCCTTAAAGTATCCTTCTCATACTATTCTGTTTCTCTTTAATTTTTTGTTCATTTATTATTTTGTATTCCAAGTTTAAAAATGTAGGGGAATGTAAAGAGAACAAGGAATAAGGAGGATCAGAGACATTTACTTAAGCCTGTTTTATTTAATATGCGTGTTATCAAAGGTTAAGCTACATAAGTGCATTTATAAATAGAGGATGAAAACAGGCCAAGACGCCTTACAGGGCAAAACTAAGGCTGGAGGGGATGAAGGCCATGAAAAGGTCAGAATTACCATATCAGACTCAAAAGGAGAGTGGAGGGTGGCATATATGCAAGGAAAAGTGATGGTAAAATTAGGAGTACTGGTAGGGATCAGGGACAGAGAGGGTTCTGAGTGTCACTGGTGGGTATCAGTGACAGAGAGGGTTATAAAGGCAAAAGTGCTGATATAAATGCCGTGAGCCAGGGACTCAGCCCCACCCAGGCTCCACTTCTGATTCGGAACTTTATTAGCAGCAAGACGGGGTGAGACTGTTTCTTCCTTCCCTGAAATTCACTTGATTTATCTATAAAATGAAAACATTGGTCTCAATATGTATTAAAAGTAGGGGTCCCCCTTTCCCAGAACACTCCAAAGCAGTGACAGAACTCCGACTGCTGCATTCAGTGTTTCAAAACTCTAAGGGACTTCTGCATTTTCCCATGCTAATGCTAGAGCAGTTACATCCGCATCGGAGTTCTTTTTTACATCCGAAGATGTGACTCCCCGTAGTCATTCTGTGTTGTTGATGGCTCTGATTAGTGATTACATATTGTGAGTTCACAAAAATGCAAATGTTACTGCTGCTCTGAAATTATTTCATTCCCAGATAAAGTTTACCAAAGCCCAGAGCCGAGGGAAGATGTTTATGACCAAAGAGATGCTGGAGAGATGGGCTCAGATTTTGGAGGCCGAATGATGGATGGGGATCATTCCAGTTTTTCCATTGGACTTCTTCTTAGGTATTTTTAGGGGAGGGAAACAATATATTTTTCACTTGACAGCCTCAGAGAGGTACCCCTCAGAAGATTTCCTCAGCAGACCCATCGGGAGTTGACATTATGAAGTGTTGGTTTCTGAGAGGGAAGGACTCAGCCAGGAATCTTTGGGCTGTTTTGTCCTCCTTTCCCACTGGCATTTCCTGTAAATGGGGAGGATCTGTCTCTGAGATTGTAGGAGCTCTGCATGGGTTTTTCTCATACCTTCGGAACTAATTTGTTTATTTTATGCATGAGATAAAATATTCCACTTCTGAAACTTCTCATTTTTCTTGAATGGTGGAGGGTGCATGCTTTTTCATCCTGGCAAGAAAACCTACTTTCCTTTTCATAGAAAATAATTTTGAGCATGTAAAAAATATTGGCTATTTGGGGAAATAGGCTTTGTAAGTTAGTCCAGGGCATTATAGGGCACTATTTTAGGAAAAAATATGACCTGAGAAACTGGCTAAATGGGAGGGGCATGAATTGGCACCAGGACAAGCTCTGCAGTCCTTTGAGAGGTGGCAGGGGCAGGCTTTTCTGGCGCTGTCCTGGTTTATGCATGTTTATTCCCAAGTCTGTTTAATAGGGCCCCTTTTCATCATCGGAAGTGTCCACTTTTATGATATACTATATACTCACCCTATTTCAGTGGGACTAGATCCACACCTGAGAGATTTCAGAAGTTTCTTATAGATCTGCTTCATGACTCAGAGGTGTGCAAAGCAGGGATGGTCCTTTCTTAGGGTATAGCTCTTGGTCTGATGCTGAATTCTAACTCTCTCATTCATCTGATTCTGATTCACTGGGATGGGCATTGGATTTGAGTCACCCTATTGGAATGTTTTTGTTTGCATGTTTCTTTTTAGGGAGTAGGGAAGAAGCAGGGTTAATTTCCCCTGAAGTATCCAACCTCTACTTTCTGTTCTCCACAAAAGCACCTAACAATCAACCCTGATTGGTTGGTGTGGGGCTGGGGCTGGGCACCAGTTTCTGCCTGTTTTAGGCTCATCAGTTTCTCATGACCACATTTTTACTGGAGAGACTTAGACTCGGGATTTTGACGCTGCAACTGATTTAGTCCATCATTTATTTACCCACTAACCAGCGGGGTGATTCTGGAACATCTTCAGTTTTAGGAGATGGTGAGGTGTGACTTGGTTGGCAAAAACAATGAACAGGAGGTCAGTTGCCCCCTGTAGTATGCGGCATATAGTAGGTGCTAGTTCTCATTTTTCCTAATGTGAAAATGTCAGATAAGGAAAAAGATGCCAGAAAATTAAAACTCCAAACTTTTTACATTCTTGACTTAAAATATCAGTTTCCAAAATTTAGACTCGTCTAGATACCTTATATAAGTGAAATCATACAGTACTTGTCTCTTTGTGCACTGGCTTTCTATGTTCAGCATAATATCCTTACGGTGCATCCGTGTGAAAGCCTGTGACAGAATGTCCTTTCCTAAGACGGAGTGATGGTTCACTGTGTGCGTGTGTACAGGCCACATTTTGTTTATACAGTCATCCTCTGTGGACATTTGGGTTGCCCTCCTCTTTTGGCTCCTGTGAATAATGCTACAATGTATGTGGGTGTGCAAATGTATTTTGACATCCTGCTTTCACTGCTTTGGCATGTATACCAGAGGCAAATACCAGAAAGGTATCAAAAAGATCTGGTTGGAATCTGAATTTTTGTGTTTTACAGCAGCACGATTAAAATGATGTGTATTTGAGAGCCTTGGAGTATGTATCAAAGACCATAGTTGAATTCTTTGTTAAGGAAAATTTACATACTTTGTTAGACACATAACCTTTGCATAAGATATCATCTCCCACCCTGTTTCCCAGACACGTATGACTGGAAATAACAGACACGATGCCTTGTAAAGCGGGAGCCCAGAAAACTGGATGCTTCCTACGTTTGATGCCCTCTGTTTAAATCAAGTGTCCTTGGGTGTTCAGGAACTTCTTTGTTACCTTAAGAAAAGTGCATTGTCAAGTACAGCAGGGGAATTGGCTGCATGAAGCAGTCGTGATTTAACACTAAGAGCAAAGCCTTTTATGAGAAAGCAAGAGAAATCAATGATGATGAATGAGGGAGAGTACAAAGTCATATCACACGAACTTCAGCATTTACAGACACCCAGGCCTAAGTAAATAAATACAATAAAAAATAAATCAGTGAAAGTAAGGAGAAAATGTAACCTACCTTTTTTCTGGAAATGGAAGCTCAGCATTCACCATCCCCAATGTTTTGTTTCTCCGCTTTACTTCATGTAGAAAGCAGGTGTACCCACTCTTGATCCTCTCACATTTCAATTAATGCCATATAATGATGTATAAAAAAAATCAAAATTTCAGAGACCATGGATACCTGTGCTTAAAGTCAAAGAAACCAACGGTACAAATTTATTTGGAGATATGGGTTAACAAGGTGGCAGAAATTTTCAAAACTTAGACTCCAGCAAAGAGATTTTACTGGGACTGGGTAATAGCAACATAACTTGTTTCAAAAGCAATATATGTGATACTTTCAAAAGCAATATATGGTACTAACGCAATTCTCATTGCGTTAGTGTCATATGGACAATTGGTTGAACTAAAGTTGGTTGGCATGTGCCCTGCACTTACTGATCCTGCTGGTAGGGGCAGGGCTTGAAGCATCTCACCGAGTCCCCAGGTTTCAGTGGCTGCCTGTGGACCCTGCATGTGCGTTCCTTCCCTTCCCACCCTCCTGAGAGTCTCTTCCATGTAATGATAAAATAAGTCAGAATAAGAGAGGCAGTGTGGCTTCACGAACATATGGTTTATTTAAGGTGTTCATGACTATGCCAGATGGAGCGATAGTAAGCTGGTGCTGTTTGAAAGATACTCCGTGACATGCAGTCTAAATGGCTTCCTCGTGGATAAATAGTGAGGGGAAGTCTGAAGTAATAACATTCTTAGAAAAGAGTTCTGTTGTTTTATTCCAGAGCCAAGTCCAATACACACCCATACTCCCCGCCCCCCCCTCCCCCGCTTTTACCCCTTCAGGTGTCTCAATGTCAACACTTGACCTTATCCGGTCCATTGTTTTCATTCATTCATCACTTGAGGCTGGTTGGGTCAGAACTGACTGATCCCAGGACAGCTCGGGACAGACCCCAGGACATGTCAGTACCAGTGTGCCGCTCTGGTCTGCAGCTTCTGCTGAAAGTTTGGCCCTTGGGAATTTCCCTGAATTTCTTAAAAGTTGAACTAGGCAATACAATGCATTTTTGCTATGTTCATTTAGTATTTTAAGATTTTATAATGTTGAGTTTTTAGGAATCTAGTCTTCCATATTGCTGACAATGAACTAAAATTATTCTTTATCTACTAACAAACATAATAATCATTTTGTTTTAAATCCTAAAAAGGCACTATTAAATACAGAACTTCTTACAAAATTAATTTCCTGGAAAATTTATTTCCCTTTTAAATAAGTAAATGAAATTCTCTCCTGGTCAGTAATGCCCATTCCTAGGTATGCACTTTTTTTTAATTGAATTCATTGGGGTGACATTGGTTAATAAAATTATATAGGTCTGAAGTGTACAGTTCTACAATGCATCGTTTGTGTATCTCCTTGTGTGCTCACCACCCAAACTCAGATCTTCTTGGCATGCACCATTTAATTATTTATCACCAATTGAAAGGTCTAAACAAGGTTCTAAAAGGCTTCTCAGAGCCGCTCTGTTCCTGGTTCTTGCCTCACTCTCCCTAGGACTTGCCTCATCCTCTGGTAAAAAGAGTGTGGCTAAGATTCTCCACCCTGACATTCATGCTACATCATTCCCTTCATCTTGAAAACCCTTCCTGTATTTCACTAACTTGCCACTCTTCATACATAGCAACTGAAGTCAGGTGACACACATCTGCAAAGATTTCTTGGACCTTTAAACTAAATGCCCATCTTTCATCTAGGGAAATGACATATTTCAGTAATTGGCATAAAATTATATGCTATAAAATATAAATCCCTCAGCCCAAGCTCCTTAATCAATATTCCAGATATAATCTTTCAACAGCTTGCTGTATGCCTGAGAGAAATTATTTAAGCAAATACATTTAAGTGATTATTCTTTAATTTTTTAATCAAACTAAACTGTATAATTTATACTTTCTAGTTGCACATACCACAGTTGTTCCATATCATGCAGTGCTTTAGAAACCAATTATCACGGTTCTCACAATGCATTTAAGTTATTGGCTTATACATTCATTATGTAATTGGTAACTTCCTCCTTTGAAGACAAAGATAACTTGCTCATCTGTGTAGCCAGAATGTCAACGAAGGAGCAGACACGGACATTCAGGACACAGTCGTTGAACAAATGGAAGTGATTTTAGCTTCTCCTCATTAATGTATTTTTATTTCAATAAGTGAAGTTCATACTGTATCACATTGCTCAGGAAATTCCAATAGCTATTATGGTAATGTTTTAGCTTTATAGGGACAGTGGTAGTCACCTTAAATTGGAAAGCAAGTTTTATTGCACTCAATGTGGCAAAAAAAAAAAAAAAAGACGGATGAGGAATTTGAAGTACCTTGAACATTGGTTCATTTAAGGAGAGAACGATTCAGAACACCATCGCTGTCATTCGCCTGCACCGGCGTTGCACGCATGGCATCAGCTCTGCCCTTTGAAAATTCCCATCTGACCTTTAGAGAAAGCTGAGCTTTGGGGGCTCAGCGGTAATAACATCAAGTGTTGCAATGCCTATTACCAATTTTGAGCAAAGGAAAACTCATGAAACATTTAAAAAGAGGGCCTTGGTTACTTAACAGCATTTTAGCTCATGAATAGAAGCATACAGTAAATATTGAAATGCAGATCCCGTGTATATGTGTGTGTAAAAAAGTCTCAGTCTCGATCTACCACTTACCAGTTGTACAATATGATCAATTTCTGTAATCCTTCCCCCCATTTCATCACCTGTAACAGAGTCAAATCACAGCGAGGCACACAGCCCAATGTCGTTGCACTTTTTAAATATTGAAAGAAATACTCACAAATGTTACTGAGCACACACCTGACAGGTGGTGCGGTCGGGGGGCGGTGGGGAGACCTGCCTGGCTAATCGGGAGACAGCAGCTCGAGCTCTGATGTTGCTGCTGACTCTCCCTTTTGATCACTTTCCCTTCGTGGTTTAATGAGAACTGTGGACTGGATGCACAGAGAGGCCCTTTCCATTCTTCAAGCGCAGGCAGCTCTCCGCTGTGGAGCACCGTCGTTTTCGCTTCACCCGTGTCCTCCCAGAGCCGAGGTTCCTCACTGAACTTCCTTATAACCCTTCACAACACGTTCCTTTTCCACGTCAGGTACCATTTTTAAGAGCTCATTGATATGTGGTGGAATTGGGCACCTGAAACCTGCATGAATTTGTTAATCAGTGTCACCGCAGTAACTTCAATAAAAAGGAAAAAAATAAAAAAGAACTTATTGAAGAATCTACGCCTCTAAAATTAGGAAATAGACTGAGGAAAAAGAAGTCACGGGGGAATGTCAGTTGAGAAAACCAATGATGAAGAGCAGTGAGGGGAACTCCAAGATGGCAGCCACGTCGTAGATCCCAGAAGCAGCTGGTGTGGGCTGCGGCAGGGAACGGGGGGTGTCCAGTGTGGGGGTCGCCCAGAGAAGAGGAAAACTAACAAATTATCTGACTTTTTGACTGTATAATGAGTTATACTGAAAGGCATTTTCAAGGATCCCTGGGAAAGTGCAGACACAGATTTTCCAAGAAAATTGAGGCAGGGAAAATGAGACAATGACTGAGAAGCAAATCAAAAACAAGCCATTGTTCAAAACACAGAATTAAGTCACAGTAGACTTCTTGGCTCGATGATAAACACTATTTATGTGGATATAGCAACAGCCCTGATGTATTAACTTACCTGATAATTGAGACAATTTATTCGGCAGAAGGGAGAACGGTCAGGAGTGTGAAAGACCATGATCCACATCTAACATACAAGGAAAATAAATGTTGACTAGCTGGGAGGTAACAGATGTGTGGAGGTAAATATAAAATAAAAAGCTAACTGAAGCCCTGGCTGGTGTAGCTCAGTGGATTGAGCGAGGGCCTGTGAACCAGAGGATCGCGGTTCGATTCCCAGTCAGGGCACATGCCTGGGTTGCAGGCCAGTTCCCAGCATGGGACACATAAGAGGCAACCATACATTGATATTTCTCTCCCTCTCCCTCTCTCCTACCCTTCCCCTCTAAAGATAAATAAATAAAAAATCTTAAAAAAAAAAAAAGCCACTGAATTGTGCAGTCTGATCGGGTGCATTAAAAAAAAAAAAAAAGCTAACTGAACAACAACAAAAAAAAGAAAGTAAGACCTTTGGGAGAGGGTGGTTGCTTCTGGCAGCAGGATAAAGATGGAAGGAAAAAGTGTTGAACTGATGGCAGACGTGTGTGTGTATATAGAATGAGGTTTGCATCTCACAGAACGTTGATGGTACTACATAGATTCTTTCCCCTGTTCCTTACAGACAGTGTGTGGCAAAATTTATTCTTATCCAATAATATAGAGGAAGAGAGTAAGGGTTAAAGAAAGGACGATATCAACAGCTGGTGGTGAAAAGAATCACATTAGAGTTTTTTTGACTTTCAGAAACATGTAATTACCTTGGTAGAGCAGTACCATCTCAACATTGACTAAAATCTTCTGTTTCTAGTTCATTGAGATACAAGGAGTTCAGAATTGTGGTTGACCTCTTTGAACCCTACTTCTGGGAAAACAGACCCACCTCAGACAAAGTGGCCTCCGCCGATCCCTGGGGTGGGGTGGGGGCAGTCTGAGGTCAAGGGGATAAGCCCTATGGGTCTCTTGCTACCTTAGCCTGGCAATTCTGTAAGGAAAACAAAAGCTACAAGGAAAACAGAAGAGTATTATCCTATTACAATGTTTTCCATTGTTGCGGACTTTTATTTACTGTCCCTGGGGCAAAAACAGGAATAATTAAAAGGAATGTGCATAAAACTGACCTGAGTAGTAATGAGATAATAATTTTTCTAGCTATGTGTTTGGGCATTGACTTTGCAATTTTATCCTCCAGTGCCTCTCAGTATTCTTTCACATTTACGGACTGCTGATAATAGTCACCATTAACCAAAAGATAATCCAAAGGCCAAAATCTCAGTGCTTCTGAGGAAAGAGAGAACCTTGGCACCATAAAGAAACACACACAGTTTTATGTCCTCACACCTCTGTTTTTGTAATAGGGTAGAGTCATGGGCACTTTTTATGTTTTACTGTAACCTATACACTAGTACCTGGTATGTGTAGGTTCTGAGGATAACTATTATTGTCGTCACTATTACTATAATAATAGTGATGCAAATGGAAAATGGTAGAAAACTATGTTATTGCAGTACGGTTTCTTCCTTAGACAATCCATTTCCATGCAAGGACCAACATGATTTAACCGTTACTAATGCACACTTGCTAACTTCTAAGTGATCCCTTCTACTTATCCACCCTTGCGTGGATGGATGCAGGCACCTACCCACAGGTTCACAAACACCAAGCACACGCCACGTGACCTGGCTGTACGCCCAACAGGCACAGAGAAGACAAGCACGATTTGCATCCTTTGTAGGACAAAAAAGAGCACAAGGACCTGGTTTTAATACAGAATGGCGATGGGTGACGGAAGTAGTGTGGGGCCTTAGCCTGAGTCTGGGTAAACTCAGCTCAGTCTGCGGACTTACCGTGTAGGTTTGGTTGGACATGTCTTCCCCCAAGAAGCGGGGAGAGAACTAAGAGGTGAGGAAATACGCTGGCATCCAAAGGAAGAGGTGAATCTAAATGTGTCTGCATCTTGCCTTTCTGATTGTCCTCCAAGCCCACTCCCTCTCATTCTTGCTGAATGCTAATGTGAGGAGTAACTTTAGAAGAATGAATAAGAATTATAATCCCTTTCTTCTTTCTTTGATATCAACTCCAAGCATCTGATATTAAGACAACTGGGAGAGCCAAGAGCAGAAATCAAACAAAGATCAAAGGCCAATTTCACTCTAAATATGTCATCCTTGGGGAAGAATCTCCTAAAATTTTCATCAAAACACAGTGTCTTCATGATAAGCCCTAATGTACTCCGAAGCAGACCTTAAACATTCCCTGTCCCCTGAGCCGTAGGTAGAAGAAGGTGAAACAATGGAGACTTTTTTCCTTTGGCCTTGGGGATTTTTTAGACAAGAATAAGTAACCACCTAAAACAGATTCTGGATCAGCAAGCAACAACAACACAAAAAATAGAACATTTTTATCATAAATTTAGGATATTATCTTGACCATATGTTAATTTTGAGACTTGGAGGGGAATTAGGAATATATCACTTAAATATTTCTAAGATAAAGCAAATCCCCTGTTCTTTGTTTCAGTAGCTGTTAGGAAAAAAGGATTTTATATAGGAGAATTACAAGCATAAGTTGGAGATGAAAATTCTTTTTCAGATATTCCTTGCATTTCTAACTTAACCACGTTTCAAAGCATCTTAAAATATTGATGACATGAAGCTACTATTTTTATTCTCCCAGAACAAAGAGAAAGGATATTTATCTTATACAGATTTTTGCTTTCCTGAACATTGTTTTTTCTTGGGAAAAAAGTGTCCTTTCATTGGTTCAGTAGCTGAACAAATGGCACTTTCAATCTTGTGTAATTTGGACTAAGTATTGTCATTTGCTAGGATTAATGCCAGATGGACCCTGGGAACATTTCTAAGAGTTCACTGCTAACATAAAGAGAGAGTCCAAACATACACCTGGTCACAAGTGACGGGATGTGATAGATAAGAGAGGCATGCATTCAACAAGAGGATATACACATTGCTTTGCAATAAAGGTGCAAGATTATTGTGGACCTCTTAAAGCAAAAGGCAACAAAACAAGGGCCAGAAGGCTTGTTTGCTTCCCTTTTTAGGTGACCATGGAATCACTGTACTAGGCACTTACTGTGTACCACTGGACTTAGCACCATCCTTACAATATTTAGTGCCTATGCCCATTTTACAGATGAGGAAATAGACCCCAAGAGGCGGAGAAATTTAGCCAGTTCACATTTTTAAAAGTAGCATGTGGGGCCCTGGCTGGTGTAGCTCAGTGGATTGAGCGCGGGCCTGGGAACCGAAGGATCGCGGTTCGGTTCCCAGTCAGGGCACATGCCTGGGTTGCAGGCCAGTTCCCAGCAGGGGATGCATGAGAGGCAACCGTACATTGATATTTCTCTTCCTCTCCCTCTCTCCTACCCTTCCCCTCTAAAGATAAATAAATAAAATCTAAAAGGAAAAAAAAAATCTAAAAAAAAAAAATAGCATGTGGGGATTTCAGTTTAGAACTTGGCCTTCAAACCTGTGTATACTCTACCATATTTTAGAGGATTATAAAATCTTATCATTTTACAGTTGAAAAGGATGATATAGTTCATCAATCAACCACTCCTCTCTTTTACCAGAATTCTTTCCACAGCATAAGCAAGTGGTCATCTAAGCTATGTAAACGTCTCTGCTACTTCTGCCTCTGAGACAGTTACCAGTCCTGTCTTCCCTTTCCAACCGTCTTGTGTTACTGTTTGATCTCTCTCTTCCCTCCCTGGTCCACGGTTTGCAGTTATTTGCTTGTGAAACTTGGTAACAAATCTAAGACATCCTGATTTGTTTCAAAATGTTTTCTTTCCCATGGGATATGAGCATTTTGAGGACAGCGTTCCTATATCCTCGTTGTCTCCTTCTGTTGTCTTTGATGCCTGGAACATTGTGAGTGCTTAGTAACTGTTTGATGCGTGAATTTAACATCATTTCTAAAGCTGATGCCCTGCTTTTCTCTCACTCCATTGATCATCTGTTTCCTTCTGTTTAGACTCTCCTTCCATCTTTCCGCCTCCCTGTAACCTTACTTCTGTCCGAATCATGCCGATGTGTAGTTCCCCAAGGGTTAGCGCCTCTGGGCCTGGTTATCACATGGGTTCTTCACTGAGGGCCTTGTGCCCACACAGTAATGATGTAGAAAAATCGCATGTTAACTTATGATAATTTATAGACAGTGAGAGCCAACGGACAGACAAGGACTGCTTGTTGGAAATGGGTATAATACTAAATGTTTATTTAATTAAAAAAAAACCTCCAAGAATCATCATAGCGTGCAACTTATAAAACTGCAAAGTACATAAAGGCTGCTTATAAGGATTGTATGTACTTTTGGCTTTTTACCTAATTTATCAAATATTTCAAATGATTTAAGAATTTGGGTTATTTTAGGCTTTTTTTAAAAATTTTAATTGTTGTTCAAGTACAGTTTGCTCCCATCCCAGCCCACCCCCCAGCCCTTCCCACCTCCCTCCCATTTCCAGCCCCCCTTGTTTTTTGTCCATGTGTCCTTTGTTTTTTAATGAACGATTTAAATATTTGAAAAGTGTAAAACGAGAATGACTTAGCAATGCCAGACTCAAACAGTACATACTCATTCATGCCTCACCTTGCCCTGGCTGCCCCATAGGCAAGAAAAACCGGTTGTCCCTGAGATACCAAGATTCTGATTTAGAAGGACTTATTCATGCTTTCCAATGAGCCTTCTGGGGTGGTGGGGGAATTCAGACTGTGAGGTCCACAGAGGTTCCATCCAGTTCTAAGGAGTCACTAACATCAACCACCATCTACACTTTACTCATTTTCCACATGTAGGAGGGGATGCAATAAAAAATACTTTTCATTATGGCTTATAAGTTGCTTTCATTTAATTGCAGTTTTCCCAGAACCCATACATCAAAGTCAATACTTTAATCAAAGTGTTAGGTCAGCCATCCAAATTGTCAATAATCAGGTTATTACCCCATCTGTTATTCTGTGTCTTATGAAATGAAACCATCAGAGGCAGCATCTATATTTACGTGGAGAAAGGAAAGCTGCTTTTAGAGGAAAATTAATTATACAGCTTGCCATAGCTCCTTCAGGTTCTTGTATAATTTATTCTACTAAAATAACTCAGGGGCGATCTGTTAATAAAGTGGCGAACATCTTCTCATAACTAAAGAAATGTTATTGGAGAATGATGCTGCTTGAGTCTGACGAGGTTCCTGCTTTCTGTTTGGCCAATGTTGGGAAATACACAAGACCTCTGAATGATGATTTGATTTATTTAACATGTGGTTGTATATCTCAACTTAACAGAGAGTACTCAAAGAATCAGTTCTGCCCCTATTTCCAAAGAATTGAGTTAGAACCAAGAATTAAGAACCAGGCCACTTGCCACTGACTGCCAATGATATACATCAACAGTGATTCGTCCTCCCTGAAAATGGATAATAAATTTATATTATTACTGTAAGAAAAGAGTGAAATTGTAAAAATGCAATAATCTTCCTTTAGAAATGATTTACCGAAGTAATATAAGTCAAAAACTAAAAAAAGATATATCGCATTAAAGTATGATCAGCCCTTAAAAATTGAATCAAATTTATATTAATATTTTCTGCCAAATAGTAATTTCAACTTTAAAAGTGTAATCATAAATAGTAGCAACTATGAACACAAATCAAAATCCAACTTTATTTTCACAAATGCTTTTCTTGCTTATTTTTTAAAGAGATAAAAATAACCCACTTCTCTTCCAATGAACCTGACTTTAAATGAAATTAAAGCAGAAGGGTTGATTAATAAGAAGTATTGACTAATCCCTGTAATCCTTAAGCAGATTATCTGAAAATAGATTGAATTCTGATGGCCACAGACAGTGCTTCATGAAGATACTAGAGTTTTTATTTTTAAAAAAATTGCTACTGTGGTTTTAAAAATAAATAAAAAATTCCTAAAACCAAAACCAAAACAATCCCATTAATATTTGCTTAAATTACAATAATCCAAATTTAATTTGGATAAACTGAATGTTTTATTAAAGCGAAGGGCTGTGTATTACAATGATACAAGTTTGAATTTGGATTCTCTAGACTTTTTTTAGAGTCAGTCTCTTTTACTAGGCTGTATTAGTCAATTAGTTGGGTTTATCTAAGGGAATAGAACCAATAGTGTGTATCTATCTATACATATATAAATATAGATACATATGTATTTGTGTCTGTATACATCTATCTGTACAGATGTATACACATACCTATATGTGTATGTATAGATATGTACACATATCTGTATATATTTAGATATATGCACATCTATGTGTGGATATGTGTGTGTGTGTGTGTGTGTGTATCTATCTATGCACACACACGTAAAGAGATAGAAGAGGGAGACTGATTTTAAGGAGTTGGCTCACATAATTATGGAAGCTGACAAGTCTACAATCTATGGAGCAGGCCTCCAGGCTGGAGACCCAGGAAAGCTCAGTTGCAGTCTCAAGTGCAAAGGCAGTCTGCAGACAGGATGCTATTTTTCCCTGAGGATCTCATCACTACTCTCTGACTCCGGCACACTGCTCATTCATCAGTTCAGTGCCTAGGTCGGTCTCAGTGAGTGGGAGTCCCTGCTATTGGCCCACAACGCCTCTCTCCCACCACCTGGACTGCTGTGTTCTCACCGAAATGGCCAATGATGGGACTAACCCAGGTCAGCTGGCTGCTTCCCGTGGTCTTGGTTTTTAGAATCTTTCCTGTCCGTGGTGGTTGCTATCTGGTGGGTGCTAACATGCAATGTAAAGATATATTCTGTGCTCTACCTTCCGTCCATCTGCCTGCTTGCTTTCTAGATCTCCTTATCCATCATCTTTCAATCATGTTCTTTCTCTGCCCCAGGCCAGTTAGCTTGGCCATTTGTAACTACCTGAGAGTCCACGTATGCTCTTGTTTTAGGCCTACACTTTGCACATACTGGATAAACATCCAGAGAGTATCCCACTTTTTAAGTTTTTTTTTCTTCTCTGCTACCTTTCATGACCACTCATTTATGGGGACATAGTGAAACAGTCTTTTTTTTTTTTTTTATCTCACGCCCACCTAGCGAACCAACGTGTGTGAATACCGCACTCATCCAATTTCCTTTTCTACCAGCTGCTGATGGGAGGCGATGGCCTTCCAGACAGGGTCTGGGTGGGACACTGCAGAAACCGCTGCAGAGAGTGTGCGTCATACGCGTGACCACCAAGTCAGAAAGGATGCCATAAACACCCCAGCTGGAGTAGTTGAGTAGACCTTGTGAAGGGATTTATATTTTTATTTTGTCTTGAGAAACTCATGGGAGCCCATTGCAGAAGAGAGGGAAGGATACGGAGTCAAAATGATCAGCATTGGCAAGGCAGGGGGGCATGACGGGGCGTTGCGTGTTTCAGTAATAGTGAAACTCCCATCTCCTTGTATATGTTCGGACAATGCCATGTGCCCAAGCTCTTCCACACCTCCACATTTTATTTTTAAGCCCATGAATGGAGGGACCTCGCATTTACTTCTAACAGCCTCGTTCAATGATCTTTTCATATGTAATATCTTCCCTGAACGGATCGGGTGGGCCAAAATGGTCGTCTGGTTTTTTCCATAAGATGAAAGACACATTTTTCATTTTCACCAATGACTTTACTACTTTGGATATTTTTAGTATGTTGGCTATCTCTCACATGGTATATAGCGTTGCTTGTTGTCAATTAATGTCTTGATTTGATCACTATCAACTTCAGCTGGTCTGCCCAACTGTGGAGTGTTGTCCAGTGAGGAATCTGTAGCTCAAAACTTCACAAACCACTTTTGACACATTTGATCAGTCACAGCACCTTCTCCATACACCGCGCAAATCTTTTTATGTTTTTTGCATTTCAGTTGTGTTTTTACCTTTGTTGAAGTAATAAAGCATAATATACTAAAAATGTTACAGATTTTCTTCCATCTTCCATATTAAAATGGGAACACACAAATTTGCCAATTTTGTTCTTTTATTTTCTTTTTCTTTTTTTAATATATTTTATTGATTATGCTATTACAGTTGTCCCATTTCTCCCCCATCATTCCCCTCCACCCTGCACACCCCCTCCCACCCACATTCCCCACCTTTAGTTCATGTCCATGTGTCATAAGTTCTTTAGCTTCTACATTTCCCACACTATTCTTGCCCTCCCCCTGTCTATTTTCTACCCACTGTCTGTGCTACTTATTCTCTGTACCTTTTCCCCCCTCTCCCAATTTTTTTAATGCCTGCTGATATGACAGCTGTCACAATACAGTCAAACAAAATGGTTTCAAATGAAGTTAAGGACAACTAAACACCACTTAGAGCCATCATATGGAAAAAACCAAATGAACTTTTTGGCCAAGCTACTCTATTCCAATTTATTTTTTACAGCTTTACTGAAGTATAATTGATATATAAAAATGCATATATTATCTACAATTGATGAGTTTGGACCTATGCTTATACCCGTGATACCTTCACCACAATCTTGGTAATAAACATTTATTATCTTGAAAAGTTTCCTTGTGCTCCTTTGTTCTGTGTGTGTGTGTGTGTGTGTACGAACACTTAACATGAGATCTATCTTTTAACAGTTTTTAATTGCGTGATACCATGTAAACTATCACCACTATGCTGTAAGGCAGATCTCTAGCATTTATTCATCTTATTGTAGTAGTCTAATTTAAATGCCTGTTTCTCTTGTTCCAATACTTCTCTGTAGCTTCCCCTGCTAAATTCTAATGTTCAGTTGTCTGTCTAGCTCTGGGGAATACTATAATCCCATTGAGAACAGGGAATTTTCTTATTCGCCTGCATCTTCTCATTGTCTGGCACAGAAACCTACCCTTAATAGATACGAGAGTAATTCTGATGATGGAATAAATGCATGCAGCTTTCTTGGCAGGGATATAAAAGGACACTACATGGGTGAACTGAAATACAGTAGGATGTGAATCTTACTTCTATTAACTAGCTGTGGGACTAAATAATGTTGGCCATGAGGGGTCATTAGGAATTTTAAAGGAGGAACAGCGAATGCTGGTTAAAATGAGAAACATGGTTAATCTTTCTTGAAACTCATGAAACACACTCCACTGACTGCTTTGATCTGCGTCTAGGTTTTATTCCCAATTCTTATCCCAAAAAGGGAGATTAATTTAAAACATCACAGATATTGAAATATCTACAAGCCATATACAACAGCATACTTAAAATTGTATCCAAAGCACAATTATATAAAAATGTGAACAATATATATTAATTACTGTCTCATTCACAGTTTGAAATATTTCTCATTTTGAAATATTTGCACATCTTTTTGTTTTCTTTATTTTATCAAAATTATGAGACATCTATTGTAATTTTTATTTCATAGTTAAAGTAACCACAGTCTTCATTAAAACATTTCCAAAACTTTCCCAAGAAAACATAGCAAGCCATTCCTGTGTGGTGTTTAGGGAAATATGGAACAAAATCACACTTCTGAAATTACAGCTTTCTGTAGCTTTCAACTAATTGGGACGGACAATGGGATTATTGTTGGTAGTGTCTGCATCTGAGCTAATCATTTGGAGTATTGGTACAATTTAGGATCTTGCACCTTTATAATGCAGCATCGGCATAACTCAGGAGCCTGTTAGAATTGCAATATAGAAGTGTATCATATTAACACTTGCACACCTTAAATATACGCAGTGTCTTTTATCAACCGTATACAAGTAAAACTGGAGAGAAAAAAAGAGACGCAGAATGCCAGGCTCCCCCCAGAACTACTGAATCAAAATCGGAGCTTCTGCTGCATTTCCAGGCAATCCATATACACGTTCAATTCGAGATGCACTGGTTTAGGATTCCTGGGTCTGGGTCTTCTTGATGTAACTTCAGCAAGTCGCTTTCTCACTGGGTTTTTCAGTTTTCTTATTTGTAAAAGAAAATAGTTATCCTTTCAAACGAACTACAAAAAAAAAAAAAAACACGACAAGCAGACTAGACTAATTGCAGTCTGATTAAGTCAAAATCTCTGTAGGTGTGTTTGGATAGTTTTTAATCAAAATCTTACCAGTTTAATTTAAGGTTCAGCCAAGATATGGTCCACTAGACTCTACAGGGTGGGCAAAAGTAGGTGAATAATAATGAATAATACAATAATTAATAAATAATAATATAAGAATAAATGCTGTGTTTCACATACAGCTGTAAACTTCCTTTCGCCTACTCCTATATGTAGGACTCTTCCTCCTGATATTCAACATATGTTTATTTAAACCTATTTTCAATTCACTGCGCAGGGGAGCTAAGATGAAGCTATTCTGTAAGTGCAGACTGAAAATACTAAATCATGTCTAAACCCAGTGGATTTGACTGGACAAGGTATAGCAAGAAAACAGAAGTAAGTGAAAAAGTTGCCATGGTGTTCATGTGTAAGCCATCATGCCCAGGGATTTTCTTTATCTCATTTCATTTTCAAAGGTCACAATTCTGAGGGCTTTATAGTATCTTTATTATGTAAGCCAAAAGTGGCAAATCTTGGGAAGTTTCAGTATCTGGGCTCTACTGGTTACAACACGTATCCGGAATTCAAATTCATGTCTGTTTTACCCAATACCCAGGTTCTTTCCTCTTCGCAGTACTGTTTTCCTATGTGATCAGTCATATAATGTATTCCAGAGTATTATGCTTTTCTAACAAGTATATGGGCATTGTTAGATCCTGTAAGCAATTAAGTTGGGCACAAAAGAAAGTTGTGCATTGAATGAGGCCAGGAATGCATGTGTCTCTGTTGAGCATTTTTCTATAGGACTTTTGTATCCTATTATCATTTTTAAATATTATAATGGGAATTTTACTTATTCCTGCTATTTTTAATCCTTCTGCCCTGGAGAGCACATGGAAACATTGGATTTCCCTAACCCTTTGATGTTGGGAATGGTTAAGCACCTAATTATGTCAATGAAATACATGAAAGGAAGTGACCTGTCACTTCCAGGACAAATGTTTAATTATCAGTACTTGATTTTGCAGCTCTTTCTTTCCATGAAACAAAGGGCCTGAAGGCATTTGTGTGTGACCGCATATAAGATACCATAAGGTCATGAGGCGGCCTGGAGTGAATGTGCAGGCCCAAACCCACCGCCCATGTGTGTTCGGTATGCGAATGTGAGAAATAAATGTAGTTGTGCTAAACCATGAGAAACAATTGGCATTTTGGTACTGCAACATAGTTCAGCCACTCACAACTGAAGATATACTAGAATATTTATATTGCTTATGTATTCTTCTCTTTAAGAGTAGAGTAGCATATTAAATAGTGTATATGGAAGAAATATCAGAAGTAGGACGTTGCTTCCGCACTCATGATTGCCTTCCATCCTTCTACAACTTGTTTTCATCATCCTGTTTTTGAAAAAGGGTTTTCAGGTTCACGGAGTTAAAGGGACTCTGTGTCATACAGTACTTATCAGCAGTCTGGATGTGAATGCAGATATTCTAGCTTTTTAGACCAAAGTTTCTTTCTTTTGTCCACGGCCAGTCCCTATTCTTAGTTCCGAATTTAATACATGTACTTCAAACCTAAATGGACTCTTTTACTGGGCTTTTCCACCGCGTTTGATGTTACTCATGCTGCCCTCCGCGAAATGCTGTCTTCTCTTGACTTCTGGGACACCACTTTCCTCCCCGAGCTCTTTTTTATCTCTCTTTGCTTCCTTCGTGGACTTCATTTTCTCTCTCTTAAATATTTCTTTTTTTATGGCTTCTCAGATAGTTTCTTTCTTTCACATCTCCAACTGGGTGATCTCATCCACTCTCATTTTTATAGTAATGACTCTAATTTACAGGCAAGTATGAACTCATTCTGAAATCCGGAGCTCTATATGTAGTGCCATAAAAGTTAACTCCTATTGAATGCCCCCAAGACAATTCAACTTCTCATACCCAGAATAAGTGCATCTTTCTTCCCAATCTGCATGTTCTATGGTTCCCTGTATTTCAAATAAATGTTACCAGTCACTTAGTTACTTACTCCAGAAGCTTGGACCTCACCCAATACGCATCCGTCTTGACACCACAACACGATCGAGCAAACTCCAAAATACGTTCGTTATAATGTCTGGATAATATGGGTGTTTTTGTGCCCATTTCCTACCTTCTGCCAATAGCTCAAATTAGTTTTCATTTTTCTTTTAATTTTTAGTTTGGTGTTCCCACTAAACTCATGGATGAATACTAACTAGCCATTCTACCTTCCTTCTTCATCCTTTTTCCTCAGTAAATCACATTTCTTTTACTGAACTGTTTCTATAACACAATCAACTTTAATGAAGTGTGATTTATATATAGTACATTTTATATGTTTAAATACAGAGCTCACTTAGTGTTAACCAATGTAAATACTTATATCAGTCAGCTTGAGCTGCTGTAACAAAAGTACTATGGAGACTGGGTGGTTTACACCATAGACATTTATATTCTCACATTATTGGAGGCTAGAAGTTGAGATTAAGGTTCTGGTCTACTTGGTTTTTGGTTTTTTGGTAAGAGGTCTCTTTCTGCCTTGCAGATGGATGCCTTCTCCCTGTGTCCTCACATGGTGAAAAGGAAGACAGAGCGAGCTCTCTGCTGTCTCTCCTTATAAAGGCACTTCCCCTCCTGGATCAGAGTGCCACCTGTCAGACTTTTACATCACTGACTTCTCTGAGGCTCTTTCTCCAGTACAGTCACATTGGGGATTAGACTCAACATATGAATTTTGTGTAGACACAATTCATTCCCTAACACCCATATTTTTGCCACCTCAATCAAGATACATAACATTGCTTTAACATAAAAAAAGAGTTGTGTCCTTTTGCATTCAACACATGCACACTCTCAAAAACAAACAAAGAGAGTGAATCATACAGCGTTCGCTCTGTTCTGTTTTGCTTCTTTTACTCAGCATAATGGTTCTGAGACTTGTCCATGCTGTCCTGTGTTTCAGCAGTTCTTTTCTTCTCATTGCCGAGCGAGTAGCTTTTCAGGGTAGAAATATGCCACAGTTTGTTCATCCATTCACTTGTTGATAGACCGTTGGGTTCTTTTTAGTTCAGGACAGGTACAAATGCAGCTGCTATGAACATTTATGAACACACTGTTGAGTGGATGTCTGTTTTTATTTCTTCTACATACATGCCTTTGGAGCAGAATTATACTTTCAATTATGGTCTGATCATCTTGAACTTATGTAGATTTCTCTTTATCCATTTCTAGTGAGGATCTATGGAAACTTAAAGTATTTTTCAAGCTCCTCTAAAGGTGCAAGGAGGACCCATATCTCCTAAACCCAAATACTTTGCAAGTTTTAGCCTCCATTGCCCTGAAATAAGTTTTTCTGTGGACATTACCTCTTTGACCACCCTCCTAGCACACAGCCCTTCAGTCTCTGATTGAAAATAAGGGCATTTAGCCCAGCTCACTCAATTTCTAGACTAGCTCTATTTCCCACTAATATACACAGATTAATTAGTTCTTATATTAAACGTCTACTTCAATGGAAAGGACAGGGCTTTAGGATTAAGAAAGCTCTGAGTTCAAATTTCTTTTCTACTTCTTAATTGCTGTGAATATAAATGTATCATTTCAAGTTTCAGGACCTGCTTCTACAAAATGATATGAATAGTAGCAGAATCTAAGTCGCAGGGTCTTTGTATGAGTTAAATAGAATGCGCGTGAAACACTTCATGTGGCTCTGTGTTCACGGCACCTTCCTACATGATGATGAGTTCCTCTTTGAGGGTAAAACTTTTCACCTGAGTCCCTACCAGTGGCAGATGAATACTTAGAGTGAAATCAGAACCTGGGATTTCTCAATCCCTTGGAGTAATGGACAAACGTGAGACTTCTTATACGCAGGAAGCTACTCTGCTATCCTGGTACACCGGTAGGGGGCGCCAGCAGGGCAGTGACCCCTCGCAGGCGTTGAGAAGTCTCCTGCGGCACCATCCTGTCAAAAGCACAAAGACACTTGGAGAGCAAACAGTCCTATCTATTTCTGCCAGTTGCTTTCCCACCGATACCTTCCCTGGCCCCAGGAAACAATATATGAAAGTTGAGCTTATCTGAAAGGCAGTAAATTACTCCACTACTTTTGTTAAAAAAAAAAAAAAAATGCTAACAAAAACAAACAGAATAATAATGTGGCCCTATCTAGGGCAAGATTGTTTATTCCTAAGAATCTATAAAGGGGTTCTATCAATAGCCAAGCCTTATAACTTCTGGCCATGCCGTGATGGAATAGCTCTCAGGTTTTAGGTGTCATCAGGGTGTCAGGTCCCTTATACATTTTGTATGAATGTTCATGTTGATACAATGTAGGTTAAAAAGAGAGAAACTGTAGTTTGTCACTTACCTCTCGAAGGTCAAGCAGTAAATGCTTGATGTCAGACTTTGTTTTAATCCTGCTGTGTTTGATTTCAGCTGCTACATTTTTCTAATACTTTTTTCTTCATATTAACCTTCATATATACGTGTGTATACACACACACACACACACACACACACACACATGAATTTATAAAGGCAAAGTTTTAGTTGGAGATGTATATATACATTTATGTGTATATTTTATATATACAGGGTTAACCTTTAACCCTGCTAAACCTTAACCAGCCTCAAATATGGTGACAGATGCATCAATTTCATTCATTTATTTAGATTCTGTTTTAGGAGTAACCTAATCTGTCTCACACTTTTCAAGCCACCAAGAACACAATAACTAAGTTAGACTCCATTTCAAAGCTTTAATCTCTAGTCAGTGAGACAGGCTTGAAAACAAATAATTATAAAACAGTGATATTATATTATGACAGACATTTCAAAATAGGCTGTCATAAAAGATACGATGGGGAAAGAAGCTAATGTGAGGAATCCAAAACATCCTCCAAAAAATATTGGATTTTAGTGTGCTAACATTGAACAAGTTTTGAGTTCATACTTGCACTGTTACTCATCTAATTGCTTTATGTACATCAACTTTTCAATTATTTATGATAACCATGTACTTCAATGATCAATGCAATTTTTGGCACATTAAGATAAAATAGGAGCCCAGAGAGGTTAAGTATCTTTGTCAGTGTCTCACAGCCACTAAATGAAAGAACCGGGATCTGGATCCAGGATGTCGCTTATGAGCCAGCTCTCTGTGCTAAACCAACTCTTAGTGACAGAGAATGAGTTTACAATAAAGTAGATAAGGTAGAAAAGGAAAAGGAATGAGGGATTCTAATGAAAAGGAGCAGAATGTGCTACAATTGAAAGAGTCCTAAACACAAATGGTGGTGTTTACTCACCATGTTGCTTGGTGTGCTGTGAGTTGAGTTAGCATTAGGAAATTTTGATGGATACTTTCAGAAAATAGCTAAATACATGGAAGTTGTCATTTACTTGAAAGCTGTCCTCAAAAGGCACTACAGTTTCTGCAAAACTTGCATCTTGTGCGTCTTGGTGGTTTTAAAAATATGGTATCATGTTTGTTGGAAGACAGATTCCAAGAAATGGCCTTTTCAACTAGTAGAAAACTGATGAGTTAAACCCTCATTTGTTTGACCTCCATATTGATTTGCTTCCTTTCAACCTAAACATTTATCTAACCTTCCTTCCTTCCCTCTTCCCTCCCTCCCTCTCCCCCTCCCTCTCTCCCTCCCTCCATCCTTCCTTCCTTCTTTTCTTCATTCCTTCCTTTTCCTTCTTTCCTTCCTTCCTCCCTTTCTTCCTCCCTCCCTCCCTCCCTTGTTACCTAGATGCTAGGTCCCACTAATACACAAAATTCACATCACATGTAGATGCCCTTGCTATGTGGAAGTCTCATAGTGCCAGTGATCTTTCAAACTAAATTTAAAACTTAGGATTCCATCTTTCCCCTTATACTCCCAACTTTTATCTAACTGTAAGCGTAGCCTGAAATATTACCTTTTACCCCATCACCTTCATGGATTGTTTAGGAATTGAAGACCATCTTTGCCTCCAACTATACACAGTTATCAATTGCTATGAAATATATTACTTCAAAATTTGACAGTTTAAAATCTCAACCGTTTTACCATACTTTGGGATTCAGGTGTTTGGCAGGAATAAAAGCCATGGCACATATTCAGGAAAAAGACGAAAAATCTAGCATGTGTGTGTAAACTCACATATGTAATGTAATAGCTAAATAGTGAACATTTAATGTATGAAAAATATTGTTCTAAAACATTGGATTTTCTTAAGAATAAACACACGTATTAAAACCTGAGAGCTATTCCATTGGCATGGCCAGAAGTTATAAGGCTTAGCTATTGATAGAAACCCTTTATAGATTCTTAGGAATAAACAATCTTGCCCTAGACAGGACCACATTATTACTTTGTTTTGTTTTGTTTTGTTTTAAACAAAAGTAGTAGAGGAAGAAATTAAACACAGGTATTATATGTGAGTAAATCAAACATAGTGTATCTATTTGCATACATATGCATACATGTATGCATATGTGTTTATTTTTACATCGTATTACGTTGCTCAATATATATTTACTTTATTATGTGAAGTATTACATAAAATGCATTCTGTAAATACTTCTCTTTGATAGTATTTATGATAAAAACATTCTTTACATGCACGTATGTTCATAACAATACCTAGTACAGAAATACTAGACTAAATAAGAAAAACATGCTACCCCCTAAGAATGTCACTAATAGTGAAACTGAGATAAAAACAGGTGATCAGTGAGATTCTATAAATAATGGAGATAAAAAGCATCAGTTTGTTGTATAGAACATCCTTATTTTAGTGGACCTGCAACCTCTGTGCACATGAACGTTTCTTTTTGCCCAACTGCTCCTCAATCTATGCCTGCTTTAGGCTGGTACCATCAGCCAGGGTGTGACGGCACTTGGTCTTCAACATGCACTTCAATATGCATATACACCTGAGTCATAAAGACTTCATAGTGATTGACTACCTGGAAGGGAATGGGAAAAATGAAAAATAACTTACGTTTGTAAGTCACCCACTATAGACCAGAGTATGGTAGACACTTTACCCAAGTTTTCTTATTTAATTAATCATGTAGTTCTATGAAACATTTTTTGATTTCTGTGCTGGGTGTGGTAAGAAGAATCATACCCCTCCCCATAAAGATATCACACCCTAATGTGCAGCAGCTGTCACTCTTTTATCTGACACAGTGAAAATGACTTTTCTGATGTGATGAAGATTATGGACTGCGAGATAGAAAGAGTCTTCTGGCTAAGATCTCTATTTACATGTGGGTTGGTGGGCCAAACAAAATTACATAGGTTCTCAAAAGTGGAGACCACTCTTCAGGTAAGTTTAGAGAGAGATTTAACTATGAAATGTGGTCAGGGAGATGCTGCTATAAATATTAACAAAACCACATCAGTAAACTCTTCCAATGCTTGTAACAGGTGCATTAGTTTTTTGTTTTTAAATCAATGATGTTATTTAAAAATTTGAACCCTAAACATCCAGAATAACAGATATGTAGTTGTGAACATAAAAGATCTGACAAAAAGGTTTCCTATAATAAGTGACTTTTGAGGCCAAGATTGAGGATACAGCAGGGGCGTCAGGAGCCAAGGAATGTGGACGGCCTCTAGAATAGAGAACAGGCAAAGGCATTGATTCTTCCCCAAAGCCTCCAGAAAGGAATGCGATCTGTTAGTCCCTTGATTTTCATCCAATGAGATTCATGTCTGACTTTTGACCTAAGAACTATGAGATAATAATTAGTTCTATGGCTATTTGTTGCAGGAGCAACAGAAAACTCATCCATTGAGAATGAAATCGAGTCAGAGAAGGACTCGCACACATTCACATACGCCGGATTTAGACCCACGAGTCTGCCTCTATGCTCCATAATCTCTCCATCACACTGATGTGTGTTGGAGGACCGTATTTTCTCCAGAAGCCTCTCTTTTGCACATCAAGGAGAGACGTTATAGTGGGAAGAGGCAATTTCTGGGGCTGACATGAAAATACTTTCACAGAGTAAAGATATAATATTACGACATCAGGTTTTATGAAAGGTGAGGATGAGAAACATCATTTTGAAGAGCGCATCTGTGTGTTCTCTCAACTTGCAGTGGAATCTATTGTCTGGTACGCTGGGCGACACCAGTTACATTCGCACCTGACTGATAAATGCCATCTTGCTGCTCCCTGTAAGAGACATCGTGCCGCTGGGACAAACTGGAGTATTTTCACAAAACCGCAACTTCATAATGAAGTGCGCTTTACATTATCCTCATTTCCACTCCCTCCCAGATAGAGGGTAACATGCACAATTTTTAAAATATAACATCCTAGCAACAATGGTTGGACAAAGTGAATTGTAATAAATCAATCTAGTCACATGCACTTGGTCAAAAGTGTAGCACCGTGTTTATGTGCGTGTTTTGTTTTATTTTAAATTTCCCTGTTTTAGTGTTGTTATTTTATCTTATATTGTATGCCACATCAACATTTTCACATAGCCAAATTTCAAATAACTCCGTTTTATGTGTTGCAACAAAAATATTTCATTATGTAATGTAAAATTTTAGTATTTTTAAAAACTCCTCACCTGAGGATGCATTTATTGATTTTTGAGAGGGGGCATGGAGGCGGGCAGAGAGAGAGACACACATCAGTGTGAAAGGGACCCGTTGTCTGCCTGCCTCCTGTACACACCCTGACTGGGAATGAACCTGCAGCCCAGGTACATGCACAGATTGGGAATCAAACCTGCAGCCTTTTGGTGTGTGGGCTGATGCTCCAACCAACTGAGCCACCCAGTCATTGCAAATTACAGTAGTTTCCACATACACAAGAACAGACATATTATTGAAAATACATTTTGTGTGATATTCTACTGTTCATGCATGCCTGTGAGTGCTTACCCCCACCCACCTCCACCACCACCCAGACGCACTACATTTAGGCTACATAATATAGTAGTGTATACTGGGTATTCAACATAGTCTTCGTTTCCAGTGGCATATCTGAATATCTGGGAGTTATTTTCTAAATTGCTATTTTGAAAAGGATTCAAATAGCTCATCTAACAGCGATGGGAGGGTGTAGGCATGATGAAGGATACTGTGGCCACAGTAAGGGGAAATTGCTTCAAGTCCTCATCTGCCAACTCTAAGTATATGTAACATATGTACACATGCTGTTCTATATCCTGTGTGTTGGAGTGGGCGTGTAAATGCAGTTAGTTTATTCTGGGAAGAGATCCTGGAGATTAGGAGGGAGGCGCTAGAAAGGGAAAATGAGGAAGAAGAAAACAATCAATCTCAGGGTATATTACCAAATCAGTCATTATTATAGGCCATACTGGGACATCAAAGAAACCTTTGGACAGCAAGAGAGAGAAATGTGGTTCAGATGAGACATGCTTTTCTGAATGTACACCCACAAAGGTTGTTATTGCAGCGAAGTCTGGGATAAAAGATTGGGCATGAGCACTGGCAGGGAAGTAGATAGACAGATAATAGTTAGATAGATTGATGGAAAGATAGATAGATAGATAGATAGATAGATAGATAGATAGATAGATAGATAGCTTCATATGCAAACATTTGTTTTTACACAGTCCTTTTCCAAAAAAGGATTTGTCAACATTTTAAAATTCATTTGTACCCATCCCCGTGGGTGACTGATCTCTTATGGTTTAAACCAGTGGTGAGCCAGCGCTTTAGACAATACATTGATTCACAATGTGCAACGTACATCCGCCTGCCCAGGGTCTTCTTGGTACCAGGAAGCAAAGAAGCCACCCGGATGGCGTGACACCAATGCAAGGGCTGTGTTCAGAGTCGGAATTCTCACCTTCGTGGCAAGACTCTGGGAAAGGACCGGTTGTAAA
Organism: Glossophaga mutica; assembly: GCA_039655065.1. Lineage (NCBI taxonomy): Eukaryota > Metazoa > Chordata > Mammalia > Chiroptera > Phyllostomidae > Glossophaga > Glossophaga mutica. The sequence continues at coordinate 11,986,804 of CM077315.1, read as the reverse complement.
TATTTTAGGCTTTGCTGGTTTTAAAGTCTCTGTTGCAACTGCAGCTCTTCCATTGCAAGACAAAGGCAGCTAAGAGGGAAAAAATAATGAATGTGGCTGAGTTCCAATAAAGCTCTGTTTACAAAAGATGGTGGTAACTGGCTAACCCCTAGTTTTAATAATGGAAGAAATAAATTTTGTTTTAATATACTCTGTATTTATAAGATTATGTAATAAGTTTGGGAAATAGAGATAATGGACAGAAATTGCCTGGCACCATCTGAGCACAATGTGTTAAGCCCTAGTAAATAAACAGAATGAGCGAGAAGTCACATGCTGAGCTCTCAGGGTATAACATTAGGATTGAAATCAGGAAACCGGTTTCTAATTCATTCTCTGCTCCTTTATTTTTACGATTTTGGGCAAAATACTGAAATTGTAAGTGGTTAAATGTCATCATTTTTTTTAAAAATGAGAACGCTATCAGAAACTTCCAAAACTGTTGTAAAAGTTCAGTGCAACCATGTGGAAATGCACGAGCTCTGTGCCTGCCATATAATAGACATTTAATAAATACCAGTGACATCTCAACCAGCGCGCTTGCAGGGGAGGTGTGATCGTTCCAGTCACTGAGACTGATTTCCCTGCCCACACAATCTGTGTGGGTCCACAGCCATTAGGACCTTCTGCCTAAAACCATGTTATTAGCTGTGTGTGAGAATTGGCACCAGCGCCTTCTGTTGGTGATAGGACCCTAGCGGAGCCGCGCAGAGGAACATCTGTGCCGGAGTTCAAGTACACCAATGCTGCCCGGTTATTTCTGAGGTGTCTCTGAAACATGAAATTCTGTGATCCTGAATCACATCTCTGGTTGCGTATAGAAAATGCAATTAATAATAATACACTTTCTAACTTGTCATAACAACTGCCTTTATGAAGCAGAAGTTACCTTAAGAGATTTCAAAGCAGAAATCTTAGCCAGCAATGCATTTTAACGCATGAGAGCATGGCCTCTCCCCTCCTCCAAGATCATTGCCTAATGGGTCTGCTTCCCTGAGAGATAGGTAACTGTGTGATTTGCTTCAAATGAACTTCACTCACATCCCAAGGGCGGGGGCGGGGGGGTGGGGAGCCGTTCCAGGAATACATCAGCAGAGGATGGGGAAGCCTCATCAACTGCTTCAGTAGAGTCAGCTTAGTGGTTTAGGCGCAAGGTCTTTTACAATGGACTTTAAACTTCAATATCATGGTGTGAGAATTCACAATTGTAACATTCACTTGCCAAGGATCAATAAGCTCCATTCTAAAAACCCTTGCGTCGTCAGCTGGGAGAGGCATCTCTCCGCAGTGGCTATACTTCTTGGCTGCTGTTTTGGAGCTCCCAGTATTTCAAGGAATAGTGCATGCCCCTGACAGAAGTGAGGGGAATTCAGCAAGAGATCATTCTTCTCACAGCACTGCTTCTTTGGGAATACATCGCCAGAGTCATGAAAGGTTTTCTGAGTGCCTCATAGGATGCTGCTTACGTGAGATGGGAGGCAGAGATGCTGAGGCCCGGACTGGAGGGAGGGAGGAACTGGGGCCCTCGGAACGCATCTGGGTCAGGAGAATATTTCAGTCGGAATTTCTGAGCAGTTTTCTCGTAATTATACCACCATTCAGTTATTGAGGTGATTTTCTGGTTGCTACCTGATGATTTCTCATCTGTTAATTTAACCAACATTCACTGCCACCTTTTCTGGCTGAGATCTTGGACTAAGTGCTAGAATTAATGTGATGTATAAAATGCCATCTCTGTTTCCAAGGAGCTCATATCCTAGCAGAGAGAAATACTTGAATTAGGAATTACAAAATAACCATGGAGATATAATGGAGGGATTTCCTCGCTGTGTACTTCGCCCTCTCTATATACACTTCTCAACAAATAGACACAGATGAAGAGGGGAATAGTGATCACTGCAGAGTTTGGCAATTTAAGTTCAGAACTTTGCAGCACCTACTTATTACATATATTTTTTTAAATTTTTACTTAGTTTATTGGGGTAATGTAAGTTAAAAAATCTATATGGTTTCAGGTGTGCAATTCTGTAACGCATAATCTGTATATTGTATTGTGTGTTCGCCACCCCCTGTCAAATCTCCTTCGTCACTGTTCAACCCTTTTCCTTCTTCTACTAACCCCATCCCCTTTCCTTCTGGTAATCACTGTACTGTTGTCTGTATCTATTTGTTTTGTTTTTTTTTTCCTTCTTAATTCCTTCCTTTTTCACCATTGGTGAGAATGCAGATTGGTGCAGCCACTGTGGAAAACAGTATAAAGTTTTCTCAAAAAATTAAAGATGGAACTTCCTTATGACCAGCAATTCCACTTCCGGGAATATACTTTAAAAAACCTAACACACTGATTCAAAAGACTATATGCACCCCCGTATTCATTGCAGCATTATTTACACTAGCCAAAATTTGGAAGCTGCCCAAGTGCCCATCAGTGGATGAATGGAATGAAAATGCTGATTGTCTAGTTCTGTTAATTTATTCACTGTTCAGGTCTCTGAGACTCTTTCTAAAGTTGAATGATTCTACAGAAATGATGACATTTTAACTCTTCGTCTTCTATAACCTAAATCAGAATCCAGCAGCATTTTATACTTTCCAAAAAACATCTTGATGCTGGCTGTTGAAGAACCAAAATGAAATTTGAGTAGTTTTATTTACTTTATCTTTTACTGCCAAGTGAAAGCATGTCTAACCCCCTACTAACATCTGCATAGAAGTCTGCTGCTGTGAAAAATAGGTGAACTAATGGAGAAATGGTAATGAAAATACCAATAAAGTAATAATAATGTTACAAATAATAATAGTTGTATTAGTTTGCTAGCCTTATCACAACAAAGTACCACAAACTGGGTGACTTACACAAGAGAAACTTATTGCCTCATTGTTCTGGATGGTCAGAAGTTCAAAATCAAGGTGTCCACAGGTGTGCTTCCTTTACAGGGCTACACATTTTCTCCTTTTTTCTCATCTAGCTTCTGGTGGTTTTTGGAAATCTTTGGTATTTGGGGGAGGGGTGGGGCTGGGAGAAACATTTCCCCAATAGCTGCCCTTCATCTTCACATTGCGTGTTACCTAGATGCCTGCGTGTCTCCAACTGATCACTGTTACAAGGACATCAGTCATCGTGAATTAGGACCCACCCTAATGATCTCACTTTAACTTGATTACTTCTATAAAGACCCTATCTCCAAATAAGGTTACATTATGAGTTACTGGGGATTAGGACTTCAACACACACATTTGTGAGGAACGCAATTTAACCCCTAACAATCATAATAGTGACTATAATGAGAATAATTTTTTCTCATCGCAGCTAAGAATTCTGAACATTTACCAGATAATGTACCAGATAATATGCTTAGCTACATTGAGCACATTTAATAATCACAACAACTCTAAGAGTAATATATTAGTAGGCTAATTCTATAAAAGGGGATCAAAAAGTTAATAACTAGCAATATTCACACAACTAGCAAGGCAATTATTTGCAAATAGTACTGAGTTTGCCCCTTAGAGGCTCTGTGGCAATGTCTGGAGACACTTCTTGTTGTCATGGGAACCTGTACTACAGGTGGTGCAATGGGTAGAAGACCAGGGATGCTGCTAAACTGCTTATCCAACCCAGAATGTCAAGAGTTCCAAGGCTGACAAATCTTACTATAAGACAAGACCGCTGAGACCCAGGCTCTCAACCACTGAAGGAGTGAGGAGTGGGCGAGTCATCAGCAGAGAGCGCTGTGCCTGCGCAGAAGCTGCTGTTCCGAGTTTGTGTCTAAGGGGCCATGAGAGCAGAGGCCTGCAAAGGTGCCTACAAAGGCCGTTTCCCCCCTTAAAAAATCACTGGGTTTTTTCCCTAACACCATTTTCAAAAGTTTATCTTGTTATTTTAAAAAAGAAGTAAAATAATTGTTCAGACAATATTTGAAAAATACAGAAGAACAGAAAAATAAAGTGTACCCACTTTATGAAAACCCAGCCACTGAATGTATTTTAATATATTTTTTCTAGGCTGTTTTAATGTTAATTCTGAAATTGTTTTGGTCATATTGCATGCATAATATAATTTTGTACTTGACTTTTAAAACTTAATATTAGTAGGTGGTATTTTTTCCGTATGAAATCATTATTTTCAACAACTTTATGTAGTTTTTCATACACAGATTACTGTTTCTGTATAGTGAAAATGCATGGTTATTAGCTTGTATAAAGTTTTTTCTTTCTTTTTCTGTTTTTCCATCTTCCTTTCTTCCTTTACTCACACTATGTACTTTATTATTACAATATTTGCCTCTCCCTAACATTCTATAGGATCGATTGCCAGAATCAGGATTAATAAAATGATTGTATAAAAATTACTCTTTTTAAAAAGATTTTATTTATTTATTTTTAGGGAGAGGGGAAGGGAAGGAGAAAGAGAGGGAGAGAAATGGCAATGTGTGGTTAACTCTCATGTGGTTCCCCTGGGGACCGGGCCTGCAACCCAGGCATGTGCCCTGACTGGGAATTGAACCAGCAACCCTTTGTTTCATAGCCCATGCTCAATCCACTGAGCTACACCAGCCAAAGCAGTATAAAAATTATTCTTTGTTAATTCTGTCATATTATATTTCCAAACTGCTATATCCACCTTTTCTGATCAGGATGTGCATGTTTGTGTCTTGCCCTTCTTCCGTTATTAAGCAAATTATTTAAAGGTAGAAAAGCACATTTCCTTTTCCCAAATATATTTTTTGAAGATTTTATTTATTTATGTATAGAAAGAGGGAAAGGAAAGGAGAAAGAAAGGGAGAGACATATCAATGTGCAGTTGCCTCTCACACATCGCCTACCGGGGACCTGCAACCCAGGCATGTGCCCTGCCTGGGAATCAAACTAGTGACCCTCGGGTTCACCGGCCAGCACTCAGTCCACTGAGCCGGGACCCAGATGTTTTTTATGATGTAGAGAAGTGGATCAGTTTTTCTATGTTAGCCATATATTTTCACATCTATATGTTGTGTGGTCTTATGTTTCCTCTTGGTGTAAGAGAAGATCCATGTGGCTTCTGTGCCCCCCATTATATATTTTACCATTTTCCTGTCAGATATAATCATTTTGGTCTGAATCAATTCATTGTTTCTTCCATCATTTAATCATATTGTGTAATTTTTCATTATAAATGTAATCCAGGGTATTAGCCCCATGCAAATTTAATATTCTCACCATCCTCAAATCTCACTATACTAATGGGAAAAGGTGGGTAAAATCACTATTTGTCCAAATGCCTATGAGACAGGTGAGGAGAAAAGAGCAGACCGATTTTTTCCCATGCATTCAGCAGGTAGAATACAAGTGGAAGAATTGTAACTGTCACGGAAGGGAGGAAACTAAAACATAAGTGTCTTCTGAGGAGGACGGCATTAAGAAACCAGGCCATTTGCCCTGTGGAACCCCCGAGGGCTTCAGGGTTTGGAGGAACATTGGGGAAGGTGTGAACACAGGAGAATTCTTTGTGTATATATATTTAATTGTGTTTTGTTTGACAGAGCAGATGGCATCTCTCAGGTTTTGCTGTCATCCCGCCCTCCCAGGAGAGTACTCCTTCCTCTCCCACTGACTCGTTTCACTAGAGATAGATGCAGCTTGCTACCATATGTAGAAATATGTAACCAAAATATCTGGAGTGAGCCACATTAGTCAAAAAGCGAAGCATAGATGGGGAAGGTGTGGGACAGTTAAAGAAAAGTGAAAAAAGTTATGTCTTATATTGTGCTATGGGACACTTTCCTCACTGTTCATCCTACTTACAACATTTCAGAAGCATGGTTTAAGCGCACCAGAGCAAGAAGTCAGAGATTCATCTGTAGAGAGACTGAACGACCCTAATACGTACCTCCACACAGATACCCCGGGAGGACCGTGGGTCCTCGATACTTCCCCTGTGCACAGGTTTTGTTCCAAGTTGAATGGGGAGCCAAGGAGCACCAGATATTTGAGGAAATCCTTTAACATGAGAGAGAGCGATACGAGCAAGCAGAAACTGATAAAATGCAAAGAGAACATAATAACCAAAACATCTTTAAAGAATGCTTCACACATAAAAATTATACACGCATTTCATTCTTATATTAGAAAGTTGGAAGGATAATATTGAAAGAATTTATAAAGAATAAGCCAAACACAGAAAGATATGGAAAGTAGAGGAAAATGAAAAGGTTAATCAGGAGGCTCACATTTAATTCAACAAGGTTCAGAGAAAACCAAAAATAAAGGGAAGGAGATTTGAAAGGCTCAACAAGAGCCTAAAGAGAAACAAACTATTGTGCACACCTGCATGCACACACCTGCACACACACCTGCACACACATACACACGGCTTAGGACTCTGAAGTTTTCAAAAACTAGGGGTAAAGACATAACCCTTAATGGCTTTGAAATGGACTATCAGGTCATGCACCAAATAATGTAAATGCACATAGTATTGGACATGTCAACAGTAATAGTGAGTAATAGAATTTATTCAGCAGTGCCTTCAGAATTCTCATAAAACAATACTTGCATCATAGACTTCTGGATCCAGCACAATTGTAAGTGAAGTGAGAAAGCAAACCATGGAAGGGCTAAGAAATTATCTGTATATTCCTTTGTGGGATGTATTGGGAAATGCACTTAATTGAAATTACGGAATTAATTTTAAAATTATGTGAAATGCAGGAAACAGGACTCCACATCAGGAGAATGGCAAGTGGATGAGAAAACACACACACACACGCACACACACACGCACACACCCACGCTTCATAGACAGGGAATCTCAGGGGGCAATGGCAGCAGGCAGGTGGGCTCTGTCGCTCACTACTTCCAAGGACAGAGAAGAGAGACCTAGCAGGGCTGGAGACCCAGCTTTGGGAGAGGGAACCAGGCCTTTGTGCTCTGAGAATTTCCATATATACGAGATTGGAATCATCCGCCCCTCCCCTAAGCTCGTTGGCGGTTCAATATAATGAAATACCATGTGGCAGCGCCCTGTCTCCGGCCTTATTTCAGTAATTCAGCACCCTGGGAACGATCAGCATCGAGGATCCATCGAGGGTGCAACTCTGGGATCTGGTGAGATAAGGCATGGTCTCTCCACACATGGTTAGAAGACCACCACTTCCTTCCCTGGAGTGCTGGAATTCGACCTTGCCCTTGCCGTAAGTCTTTGGTGTGCTTAGATGCTGGAGTTGAGCAGGAAGCAAAGCCCTTTACTGGAAGGTCAGAGGCAGGAGATCAGCCTTGGGCAGTTTATGTGAGGTAAACACTAGTTACAGGGGAAAAATGTTTGGAACGTCTTATTTGTCTCAGTTATGATTAAAATTTACATTAACGTGTATACTATTGATTTTAAACGGTAACTGTGAAGTGAAAGTATTAGAATGCTGGGGAAGGAGAAACGGGAAAGAGATGTAAGAGCAAACTAGCCACCATGAAATAGATCAATAAATAATGTATACATTTTATAAATCAAGGAGGATTAGTTTATCTTCTCTAGTTTAGATATATGGAAGAACACATTGTAAGAATGAGTTGGAACTCAGCACTTCATGTAAGCAAGGGTGAGGCAGGGTCCTTGTGTTTTTATTATAAATCCTTTGGCACTATCTGAGTTTTTAGCTACATTAATTTATTAACTTTGATATACAACAAACAATAAAATATGCCAGGCCAAGTAGATCACATGGACATGTTTTAAAATGTTTAAAATAGTGACATAACTACCCACCCATGTGGACAACACAAATGTTAGTGTTTAACTTTAGTTTCCTCCAGTCTTTGTATGTTTCTCTGTATTTCTGTTGCCATACAGTTTGTGATTTCCTAACTTCCCATCATTACACAATTCATGGTACGTTTCATTTTATTAATAAAATGCATGTTAAACAGCATGTGTGGATTTGGGGTGCTCTTCCAACGCTTCTCTGTGCCAGGTCGTGTGTGCGCTGCCTGTGAGGATGGCATCAGTGGGAAAAGTGAGGTGGAACCATCTCTTTCACCTGTTTATTATGTGGAAGTTGTCCCAGTTATGTAGACTCCTTTTTAAAAAATTTTTTTTAAAGTTAAACGTATTGGGATTACAATGATTAATGACATCATACACATTTCAGGGGTACAGCTTTATAATACACTGCCTACTCCATTGCGTGCTCTCCATCCAAAGGCTCATTTACCCTCTTCCACCTTCCCCGCCCCTCTGCCCTTCTGCGAACTACCCTTCTGCTTTCATGGGTTTGTTGGTGTTGTTTGTCCATTTGGTGCTTTTTGTTTCATATTGCACATATGAATGAAAATATAGGGTTCTTGTCCTTTTCCATCTGACTGATTTCACCTAGCATGACATTCTCCATAGCCACCCATTTTCTCCATAAATGGTGGTATTTCATCTTTCTGTGGCTGAGTAATATTGTATATTCTATTATATATATATATGTATGTATGTATGTATGTATGTATATGTATATAGATAGCATTTTCTTTATCTATTCATCCATTGAAGGACACTTAGGTGGTTTCTGTGTCTTGGCTGCAAAGCTGTAGAGTTGCTGACCAAAGTTCTCAGCCCCTCTGAGCACGGCCCTCTCTACCCCCGGCTCTGTTAACCTGCACCTGCTCTCATTTATTTAGAGCAGTTGGGCAATATCTCACTGTTGTTCACTCTCCTTCAAGGTGTATCGACACCTTGTCCTGTCCACCACTCGATAGTACCTTTAATACCCGCCTTCCCCACACATTTCAATTTGAGAGTTTTATTTCATCCTAGGAGCTCTACTGAAACAATCATGCAAGATCATATAATATATTCTTCAAAAAAACAACTTTTTTGTTGCTGTTCAGGTACAGTTGTCTCCATTCCCCATCCCACACATTCCCCCCACCGCAGCCTTATTCTTTTTAATGTAAACGCTTTGGAAAAAAGCCTTACTCCGAAAAGTGGCTCAGGCAATATCAAATTGTGTTTTCTGAACTCTTTGATAGTCAATTTCCTCATCAATAAAATGAAAGGTAACACTTTTCTTCATTGCATTTTTTAAAGAATAAATGAGCTAATGAATATAAAGATGCTTGATACGGTACCTGGTATGTATCAGGTACCCAATAACAGCAAAAAAAAAAAAAAATAGGTAGTATTTTATCCCATCTATCAGCTCTTCTCAAACTTTAACATACAGCAAAACTGACGATAGGATTAAAAAGACACATTTGGTTTCTATAGCTATACGGTGGGTTCTGTGAGTCTAGATTTTTAAGAAACCCCCAAATAATGCCGTGCTGCTGCTTCATAGAGCATACAGTCAATGTCAAGTTCTGTATTATTCTAAAGGAATACCTACACATACTTTAGGTGGCTGTTCAATAATGTGTGGATTCATCCATTTTTAAAGGTTTGCCACTATCGCTATATTTACATTACAGTCTACCTCCAACACTTACTCAGCATTCAGTTTACTCCAGTCACTTGCTAAAAGTTTTATTTATATGTTACCTCATTTAATTTGTACAGTGCATTATAAGGTGTATTGATCCCCCTGCCTCACATGAGAAAGAGAACACTCAGAGTAGTTGACTCACTTCTCAAAGTTTACACCACAAGGAGGTAGAAGAACCAGGACAGGCCATCAGCTCTATCAGATTCAAAACATTTGTTGGGAGAAGGGGGCACAGCATTAGGAAGCATTGAGCACCCTTTGCAGAAAGGACCTCCTCTACTAGTGGGTGCCACTTACTATAGTAACTGTTTCTTTCCGCAGGGTGCAAGGGCATCAGTTAATCAGCTGGCCGTTTCCGTGGCAACACAGTGCCTGGCTGATGACATCAGTTCAGATACTTTCATATAATTATAAAATATATATTCGGAAGTGAGAGAAGCCGGGCATCTGGGACTCGTATTTGTTTGTTTGATTTCACCAGTCTTGTGAAGACACACTGCCCCTGGAGCGTGGCTGGCACCAATGCTCTGTTACCTGTGACTGTGTAGGAACAAGGGCAGCCTGCTCTCAGAGCATGTGTTCTCAGCCTCTCCTCCTTCCCGGCAGTGCTCAGTCTGGGGTGGGGCGAGCTGCGCCAGCTGGAGCCCAGCACACGGCATTCATCCCCTATCAATAAATTACTTTTCAGGCATTTGGTTTCTGCCAAGGAAGCACCATACAGTAGTGGACTGAAACGAAGTGAAAAACAGAATCTGGCACTGTTCTCTTTTCTACCATACAATAAAATAAAACGCGCAAGTATTCTTCACACGCCCGGGTTGTTTGGTGCTAGACCATAGAAACAACTGAAATTGCATTTCTTCCAAGTGCCTGGTCTATCATTAAAATTACATTTATTTGTTTTCAAATATGGAAAAATTCCCTCTCGTTCTTTGTTCCCAATCTTTATTCATACCGGGAAGAGGAGCCCTGGCGTTGAGTGGTAGCTTAATGAAAGATCAGGGAATGAACATTGTAAGCCAGTTCTCAGGCCCAAGTATGAGATAATGAGCCATATTCACTCCCATTTTGGTGTTATCTGGCCAGCCTGTTAAGCCACCCCCGCCTTAGCCTGCGTTTTGCCATCTACAAAATGAATAGGTTGGGTGAAACCCAGTAGTTTTCTCAAGCGGAGAAGAATACTCGTGTAGCCAAGAGTCCCAAGAAATAGTATAACAATAAATACCAAATAATGATAAAACTGTAAAGACTTGAAAAATATTTACTTTTTTAAAAAAACAAAATAATTGGATTCAATTTTCCACTTTAAAAGTGTGTTGTTTGAGGTAATAATGATAAGAGAACACCTCTAGTTGGTTCACAAAAAAGGGGTCAGATTTTATTATAACAATATTTATGTCTACGTGTCACAGACCCCAAGGGCAGGGACGCGCCATGGTTGCTTCGGTTGGGGATGTAAGAACTCAAACACTGTCACTGACCAGACCTTCTCGTCATCTCTCGGGACCTGTATGCTGTCTGTGCTGTCCGCAGTACAGCTCTTTCTCCTGCCCTGCATGGCATAAGTTTGCATGTGGCTCAGCTTTTTATTCTACGTGTAACCTGAACATTTCTGCAATTTCGTTCACAATCTCACCGGAGAGAATCCTATCGATACCTGCTAAGCTAATAACATTTTTGGTATGTAGGGCCTTTAGGCTGGACTAGGAAATTTTATTAGGCAATGGCAAGACGTTCTGCTATAGTTTCTTGATGGGTATATCTATAATTAAAATTTCAGAGACTGGGTAAAATCTGAAATTTACCTGATCTAGGCCTGCAGTGAATGCAGTGGTATTATGAGTTTGTGTTTAATCAGTGTAGTGGTTACAGATTACTGTGTAATTTATAATTTTCTATTTTTACCCAAACAGGTATTCCCCATAGGGAATCCTTGTAAATACGGCTATTTGTCATGCAAAAGAATAACTGAGAGACCCCAAGTGCAAAAACCCCCACCCTTCCTTTGGGGTTTGGAATTTTGTAAGTTGGTGAGATGCCTTCTGCAGAGGGTATATAATAGTTGACTGCTTTTTCTTCAGTTTAGCAGTTAGGTTTGTACCAGGCATGGCGTTTGAGACGAGTGACACACAGATGAGGCAAATAACTCCAATGTGTTACTGCAATTACAAAAATGGGCTGTGATGATGGAGCTGCTGAGAAACCTGGAGAGACGGCTTTCCGAAAGAAACGCTGTGGGCGCAGTGTCCTAGTGGAGGAGGTGAGCTCCGCAGGATGAGCATCGTACGGGGAACAATGGCAGCATGACAACACGGGCAGGGCTGGTCACACAGTGTTAGAAAAACGCTGGGGTCAGTTTTGTAATTGCAAGGATGGTTTTGGGGGTGAGAGACAACAAATTGCCCCTACAAGCATTTAGATGAATTAAGACAGACAGTGTCTTGAGAAACGGCCAATGATGTCTTACCTGCTTTGGCTCCCCTTAAACTTCTGGCAGTGGATTTGTTGTCAAAATGTAACTCCCCTATGGAAGCAGGAACCTTTGTGTGTTCTTTCACCCGAGGAGCAATCTAAGAGTCAACTTTACTGACATGTTTACCACCCATCCTGGCCAGCTTTGCATTTCTGAGTTGGAGGACAAGACACTCTGGGGTTGGCAGGGAGGAGTTCCTCCCTTCAAAAACGAAACAAAACAAAAACTGTGGTAATGATTTGGGCTCTGGAAGTTCCAGCTTTTCTCACCTCCCACCCAAATACGTCCAAAAGTAGGCCCTGAGAGCTAGTTAGCAGCTCTGATGCTGGAGAGGGTTGCTGAGTGACAGCAGATACGGCCCAGGCGGGGAGGGGCCTCATTAAAGTCTTGTTTTAAAATACTCAGACCTGACTAGAGGATGATGCTCAGGCTGGAAATGTGGGAAGGCGGCAAGCGTCACATGGCCTCCTGTGGAGCCCATAGGAGTGTTTGTTCCCCACAGTACCAAATAATCTCAGAAAAGGGATACTGGAAAGATAGGTCTTTAAAAAAAAGCATTCTCCCATATCTTCACATCTTCTTGCACAGTGCTGGGTAAATAGTAAGACTCAATAAATGCTTGTTGAATTGATGGTATTGGCAACTCGCTCACTTTATTCTAATTAAATTTTGCTCTCTAGGTGTAAAATGACTTTTCATTGAGCACATTTCAGATAGCATTTTTTAGACAGAGACAATGCAGCCACAAAATGAACTTAAATCCCGTTTGGTTTGATGAGTGCTTTTTATTAGCTGCTGTTTGCTAGCAATTAGATACCAAAAAAATCGGAAGCCTTTGCAAACACAAGGGGGATTAAAGTAGGGAGAGCTCACCAACTACTTGCCAGGCTTTTTCAAGGTGATTCTGATTAACTGTTAAGTTTTTTATTGCTTGTTTTGCTTTGTGGTAAAAAAAAAAAAAAAAAATTCTCTAGAGCCTATCTGCTCTCTCAAAGGAAGTTGGGGAAAGTGGCATTTGAATATTTAAGAAAGAAACCTCAGGACATATAAATAGACTCATTTACTCAGAGAAGAGCCAGCTTTGGAAGATGTTCTTGTTACAGCCCACTGTGGTCACCTCAAAGGATCTCCGTTTCAGCTGAACTGGTAAATCTTGGAAGCTCATATGTATTCTGTCACAGCTGTGTGTGAAATATTATGTAATTACATCTTCCAGTGGATCGGTCCAACTGCATCATAAAAAGTCATCTGGTTAATTTTGGTTTCCAAATGTGCTTTATAACCAACTCAGAAAAAAATATTACATGTGATTCATGCCACAAATTGTTATGTAGGCATGTACTAGCATATTTATGGTATTATACTGTATGCCAAATGATGCAATAAATTCAAATATGGACATGCTAATTTCCCTTGTGTTGACAATATGAAGTTCTAAGCATTATTCTTTAATCAGAACACAACCCAGTCACTGAAGTCATAAAGTGGGTTTCTCCCAAATATGCTTGCTTTCTTCCTTTTCTTCAAAGAAATTAGCTTGCTAATTTTTCAAAGTGTCAGTAAACCAAAAAATGTGTTTAAAAGATCATATATATATATAATATATATATAATCTTTCAAGTACAGTATATATAATTGCATATATGAATATATAAAATACAAATTATATATATATATAATTTTACCATTCAATTATAAAATAGGGGAACTGGAGATGCAGGGACATTGTAGGGCAAATATTACTTATGTGACTGTAATTGTCTTTGATAATGTTCCATGTCAAAATTATTAGAAAAGTACTACAAATAAACAAACGACCTGGGTATGGACAACCGGCAGGACTTGGTATGGTATTTTATTAGACTGTCAGAAACAAACAACAAACACCAGAAAAAAAACTAGGTGATGGAATTAAAGAGGTATTTCACTGTAAAATGAAAAATAAATGTGCCCTTAATTTTGTTCTTTTCCCAAAATTTACATATGCTCTAGAAGAGAATAATACTAAGTGTAATTCCCAGAAAAAAATGTCTAACAAGTTGAGTGAACAGTGGACTAGATTCCAAGTTTGCGATAAAACAGCCATTAGAGTTACTTAAATTAATTGTATAGGTTTATCAGCACCAAACTATCAGCTTATTCAGATATTTAATAAACACAGAACTATTCTCAGCAGTCCCTTGAACGTGTTGCAAACAATGGCCCTAGGGAGAGTGGCTGAGGGGTATTTTGGAAGTGCTTTCCCTACTTATTAGGACTGCAGCCCACTGTCAAGGGGGAAGCACTCACATGAATTATAATATGCACAGGCCCTCCTGGAGCTGTGCACTGCGGTGAAGCAGCTCTTGTGACTTTATCAGTGCTGATCCCGAAATCCACGCAATACAAACAAACAATCCAAGTGAAAGCACAGAGCTTGCTATGTTAATGGAGCTGCCAGGAAACCTCTCTAATACACATACTGACAACTCCAGGGCCCTCCTCTGGAGAAATTTTAGGTTCTCCAGTCTTAACTACTAACACTGATTGGGGCAGATAGAGTGATTTAATATGATTTATTTGAAATCATATCATAGAATATTAATCCATCTATTAAAAATGCAAGTATTGATAGATATGTATAACAACATTTAAAAAAGCTGTATGCTTAACATTTGTGCACCTCATTATATAAGCTATATTTCTACACAAACACTTTCATAATAACTACAATAACAACAGCAACAAGACATTTTTGCCATGCCAAAATTAATAATTCATTTTATTTATGTAAGTTTGCAAGTTTGCAAGTTTGAAAAGGTTAAATGTGTCCTAGGAATTATTTTAGTCACTAGGGATGCAATTGTGAAGAAAAAAAAAAGACAAGATCCAACTTTTTAGACAGCTCACATGCTGGGGGGCGGGGCAAATAAAAAGAACAAAATAAACTAACAAGCAAACTAGAAACAGACTCCTAGGACAGAGATAAGCCTGAAGCTGTCAAGGGGTGGTGTGTTGGGGAGCTTCATTAAAGAGATGAAGGGATTAAGCAAAAAAACAAAACAAAACAAAAAACCCCACAAAACCAAAAAGCAAAACCTCACCGACACAGACAACAGTATGGTGATTACCAGAGGGAAAGGGGGCTGAGGGGAGGTTCAGTGTGATAAATGGTGATGGAAGGAGACTTGAGTTTGGATGGTGAACACATGATACAATTTACAGATGATGTGTTATAGAACTGTACACCTGGAACCTGTATTTTTTATTAACTAATGTCACCCCAATATATTCAATTTAAAAAGTGCACTTTTACGCAACGTGACAAAAAGTTACATAAAGAAAAGACAGGGCGAGAAGAAAGCTCCCAGGAAGGACACAGTTGCCCCCAGACCCATTCCCCCCTTCTCTGTCCTCTCTGCTCTATAATCTCTAAGGACGGCCTCTCCTGCACTCCCCTGCTGTCTAGCTTCGGTTGGATTTGACCACCGAAGACAGCAGGAGATAAAAAGGCAGAGGATGAGAGAGTTCAGGGGTTATACCTCTTTCCTGCTTTGTTGTGGCTCTGAAGTGGCTTAATGACCCTCTGGATACTATTAGGCGTTTGTGTCTCTGGCTTGTTTCACTTAGCGTGATACCTTCGAGGCCCATCCATGTTATCACAAATGGAAAGATTTCCCTCTTTTTATGGCTCGTATGGAGTAGTATTCCATTGCATAGATGTGCCACATCTTCTTTATTCTTTCATCTATTAATGGGCACTTAGGTTGCATCTCTGTCTTGGCTATTATAAATAACACTGAGATGAACATAGGGGTGCCATATACCTTTTTAAATTAGTGTTTTGAATTTCTTCAGATAAATACCCACAAGTGGAATTCCTGGGTCACACGAGAGTCTTATTTTTAATTTTTCGAGGAAACTTCATACTGTTTTCCACAGTGGCTGCACTGATCTGGATTCCCACCATCAGTGCACTAGGGTTCCCCTTTCTCCACATCCCCTCCAACACTTGTTTGTTGCTTTATTGACGATAGCCATTCCGACAGGTGTGAGATGATGTCTCGTTCTGGTTTTAATTTGCATTTCTCTGATAATTAGTGATGGCGAACATCTTTTCATTTGCCTGGTGGCCCTCTGCATGTCCTCTTTAGAGAAGTGTCTGCTCATGTCTTCTCTTCCCTAAATGTGTATTGTCATAGAGACTTTATAAATATTTAAAATTTTTGTGGAAAGTGTTATAAAAAATTAAGAGTGAGAATATAATACTTTTGTATAAAATAGCAAACACACACTATAGGAGATATGCTGAATGTAAATTATTTTAAAAGAAGCAAAGAGATATTACCTTAGCATTATCCATAAAAGAGTTGAAATAATATTAACACAGCAAAGTGATTAAAAGCATGATCTGTAATAATAATCAGACGAAACTGAATTTGAATCTGGACCTTGACAGTTACTTCCTGTGTCACCATGGTTATATTAATTAATCCTTCTGAGCTCCCATTTCTTCAATATCTGAAATAGGGCTCTAGCTTCTTATCCTGAGGATTATATAAGTTCATTAATGTAGTTGTTTTGCGCAGAACCAGACTCTAAAGTCTGATTGCTATTATTGTGTTTGCTAAAAATGAAGTATTAATAAAGGAAAATCCAAGAGGGTTATAAGTCATAAGTAAATATCACTTAAGTGATCATTAAAACCACATCAATACATAGAAATATTTGTGATGTTAGGCAAAAGGCTAAAATGTAGCATCAACACTCTCCTCTCACTTTTTGCAGTTTTCCAATATCCAACTAAACATCTGAAAATAAGGATTGGAGATTTGGAAGAGAGAATCCTCTTATAATACAATTAACATTATTATGCATCTTCTTTGGACCATTGTCCAAGTAAAAAAAAAAATGCCACCTCCTAAATATTTCATAATGTGTGGTTGATTATAAAAAATCAGAATGTTGTTTCTGTATTTCAACTATGGCTCCCATGTAATACAGGACAATTAAAACAATAAAAATGATGCCATAAAATTGTTCAGAGTTGGAAAATTCCACACAATTAGCCTCATGTAAATAGAAGTGAATATCTTACATCCTCCATCCATATCATTTTAGTGGCCCTTCTCCCTTAGTTTTCAATGGATTTTGTTTTCAGAGTAAATGAACAAAGATGACTAGGAAATATCTAAAAATTTAAACAGAAAACTTTAGTTTACAATCCCATCCATTACATTAATTTAGAGATCATTTCAAGGATAACTCATGAAAAATTTCAAATAATTACATTTGCAGTGTTGGAATTAATGCCTTTGGAAAGACACATAATTTCACAACTTGAAAGATATGTTTAACTCAAATATTACAATTAAACCAATTCAGTTGCTACATGGTGGTAATTTGAATTATATTGCTATTTTTTAATGGAGTCATTACCTGCTAAGCATTGTCTTACAAATCTTGTGATATTCCTCAACACTATTTTTATTTTTTCATTTTAAGACAAGTAGAGAGGCCAAGCACCTGTGAAAGAAGACAAAAATTTGAGCCTATTACTTTTTTTCCCAGTAGATGAAATGGTACATGAAGTATCTCCTGACTCTGCCTTCATCCGTAATGTTCAATGAATATGGATTAGCAATTAACCATGGCTGCACTCAAAGCTAAGATAAATTACAGGAATAAATTCAGGGTGGACGTGTGGCATGCAATCTGTATTGATCAGCTTGCAGAAAATGATCTCAAAACTGCTTTCAAGTTTAGGTGGCTGGAGATACTTTTTGCACCAGTGTTTTGTCCAATTACATAGAAACTGTCATTAGAGATGTTGAGAAATTGGTAAGGAAGCAATTAGTCTAATATAGAATCCAGAAGAGTCTTATTTATTTCTTGGCTCAAAAAAAATCCATCTTCACAATCTCATAGAATCATAATTGTATTAATAGCTCAGCGATTTCTCTTATTTCCCTGATGGTTGTTGCTGACTCATCAGTTGTCTCTACTGGACCAGGAGCACCCTGGAAACAGATGCTGTGTTTTGAATCTCTGCACATCCCATGTCTGGCATACAATAAAGAATAATGAATGTTTGTGAAATTGAATATGCAATCTCGCATTCTCTAGAGCTTTGAAAAGTATAGAACATGCTCCCATTCCACACATTTTATTTTTTGAAATCAATGATCATGTGGATCAAGATTTTCAAGATGAGAAAACTTACCTACAGAGATATTTCCATGCTAGAAAGCAGAAAAAGGACCTGGTGCTTTGCTGTTCTGAAATGTTTCTCGGAGAAAATTAAAGCTGAATGAAATTTTAGATTTTGTCGGCATCAACCCTTCTTTGCGCGGAAGAAGAAACTAAGAGAGAACCAATTTTGGTTGTTTTACTCAAGAAGACATCGCTAGTTACTAACATACATTATCATAATAGGCGCAAACCACAGCTGTTTGCAGACATCAGGCAAAAGACATCTAGCAGGATGCGATGTCTTTCAAGTCCCAGGTTGTCTTTCCTCAAATGTCTAGGAACTGAAGGAAGTTGTTCTATCAACTAACAAATCCGCAGTTCCCAACAGTGTGCACGATATTGTAGATATAAGACGTACATAACATTTTTGTCTCTGTTCATCAATAGATGGGAAAATAACGTATGTGGAAACATAAGTGAATTGTTTCCTCACACAATTTTTTCCAGTGTTGACTTATTCTGTTTTATTAAATTTCTTGGGGTGACATTGGTTAATAAGATCTTGAGTTTGAAGTGCACTTTTTATGATACATGATCTGTGTATTGTGTTGTGTGCCCACCATCCAAAGCCATATCATCTTCTGTCTATCCCCGTATTTTGGCCCCCTTTACCCTCTGCTACCCCCACTCCCTTTTCTCTGTTAGCCACCATACTGTTTTCTGTGTCTATGTTTCCGTTGTTACCCCACACATAAGTGAAACCATATTGTTTTTAGCTTTATCTCACTGACTTATCTCGCTTAGCATAATATTTTCAAGGTCCATCCATGTTGATGCAAATGGCAGTCTTTCATCTTTTCTTAGGGCTGAGTGGTATTAAATTGTGCTCTCTACATTTCCAAGAATAACTTGAAAGACACAGATCCCTTTGAGACTGCAGAATTTCTTTGACCACATAAGGATGGGAAATGTCTTGACTGCAGCCCATCTCATATAGGAGAACATGACAAAAAAGAAAAAAAGAAAGAAAGAAAAGAAAAGAGAAAAATTGAGTGTGTGTGTGTGTGCGAGGAGAGCAGCATTTTATTAAGTCCTCACCTCGGTGTCTTCATCCTTCTAACTACATCCCAATGACAAATACTCAAAGGGACCAGCTGCTAATGTCTTGAAGTTCCTTTACTTCACTTTGAAATCTCTGGCAACAGACCCAATTCTTTTCATTATTACATTTTATTGCCTCTACTGCTTTGTCCTTTTAAAATTATTTTTTATAAAGAAGTGTGAATCATATTTAAAAATAAAAATGAGATTATACTGTTACCTAGCTTTCAATAATAGCAATCCCAATATCTATTGAACATAAAATAATATTTCAATTCCCTGTCAGGCCAATAAATTTTTGTATAATCTGGAAACCTTCAAATCTGAGCCACTT
Organism: Glossophaga mutica; assembly: GCA_039655065.1. Lineage (NCBI taxonomy): Eukaryota > Metazoa > Chordata > Mammalia > Chiroptera > Phyllostomidae > Glossophaga > Glossophaga mutica. Next base: position 11,967,243 of record CM077315.1, on the reverse strand, counting down.
TCTCCTTTCACTATATTCTGGTTTTTCAATTTTTATTCCAATTTTTTAAATAACACTATTTTTTGTCTTAGATATTTTGTGCATGCTCTTTATTCATCTTGAAATTTTAGGTCCCTCTTATTTTATAAATCTGTCATTGATATTTTTCTTATTGCTGTCTTTCCAGGTCTTTCAAATTAAACTTATCCTAGTAGCATTCTCTAATTAATCTCTATCAGGTAGTATTTTGTTTCTTAATATCACAGTATTCATTGCTCACTATCTAATTGCAGGATTATTGGTTGACCTATGCACTGACATTCTTCACTAAATATTATGTTCTGTGGGGCCAGGGGTGATCCACCCAGCATCTATTAGGTATTAGTAAATATTGCTTATGAGTGAGTAAAAAAAAGTGAATGAATCATTGTCTTAGGAACTCAGTAACCACACTATTGTAAAGATGCCCGAGGGCTGGTCTGGATGAAAATCAGGATATCCACAGGTCACTACGGTGACAGAGGTGTGAAATTGAGGATCCGATCTCTAATCATCAACTATATTCTGCTCCATTATTCAGAGAGTTTGCATTGGCCAACAAAATGCCTGTGACCCACAAAATATAGATGACCTTTTAATATTATTCTCCATAGGATTATTCTTTAAAGGGTCATAAATAATTCTGTTCTGAAATTAACAAAGTTTTTATTATATTTCTGTAAAGGGCTTATACTATTCCTTATGAATAAATGACAGATGTAATGTGCTTCTATAGATTGAACTTAATTGATTGATAAAAGAAAGCCACCACTCCTAAAAAGATGAAGTCAGTGTTTCCTACTTCGTTAAGAGTTAGGCATTCTGCGTGTAACGTTCTTTTAGGAAATAAGATGTGTGTCATGCTTGGGTGACACTGCTCAGGGTACTGTAGCCTGAGAAGATTCCCTGAGGGCCCAGAAAGAAGCCGGGACTCTTTTCTTACCCAGCACAGAAAGCGAGGTGGGAGGAGGACCCAGGGGCCACTGACCACATGCTGGCCGCTCCTAGCCATTCCAAATGCTGCACAGAAGAGGGAAGCTGTACACGTGTGTGCCACAAGGCACAGTGCAAAATAATGGCACATGCAATTGGTGTAAGGGTGCAAAGTCTGAGGGAATCTCTGAAAGAACTTCTTTTCAAAAAGATTCATCTTCCAAGAAAATCCAAATAATAAATGTCTCATGGTGCATTGATGAAGTTTATTTCAGTATAGGAAAATGAGCCTTGCTTTGAAGTATGAATTTATGAATATTTACTTAGTGACTACATATACTCAAGCCTATTTTAACCACTAAGGTGTTTGTCCATCTCTTCATCTATCTACTTATTCATTTATCTATTCATCTACGTATTTAGTTGTGAAACATGCTTTTGAGAAGTAATTTTATTTTGGGTAATGCATTAGATGATAGAAATACCATGTTAAGTGAAAACTGTTGGTTTCTACCTCTGTGGAAGACTGTATCAAGAAATAACCCACATTCTAAGATAGATACATATTCACTCCATTTGTTTGACATCCGTCTCTTCAGAAAACTACCACTCTCTCATTCCCTGTGCTCTCATTGAGCTGACAATCCTAGCAACCAATGCAGCTCTGTGAAGAGGTGGATCGCCATGCAGGGCCTGGTGAACATGCTCTGCGTTTCCCTGGTTCTGATGGTTCATTTAAGTCTTAATTCAAGGGCAATTTTATCACCGAGGCCAAATCAAGCAGAGGAGGAATCTTCTCCGCAGTTGATCTACAGTAATCGGGTAAAGGAGCTCTATTTTTACGATACGATTTCTGAGACTGAGGGGCTTGACTATAAAGCTATGACTTTTTTTTTCATTATTTCACCAGTGATATATATATACACACACATATATGTGTAATATAGATGTAATAATAATATATTTATGTATTATTTTATGTGTGTATATATTATTGTTTAATTTTTATTTTAATTGTTGATCTTGTACATTTTTTATTTTATTTTATTTTTTATTTTTATTTTTTTAATCTTTATGGGCACTTTATTCAGATGGCCAGTGATCTGAGAATATTGCGGGTTCAAACCCTAACAGACGATCTTGTCTTTTGTTTCCAGGCCATGGTTTGTTTTTTTTTTATCAGTATTTTTTTCATTGTTGATCTTGTACAGTTATCTGTCTTTTACTCCCATCCCAGCCCACCACCCCAGCCCTCCCCACCTCCCTCCCATTTCCACCCGCCCCCCTAGTTTTTGTCCATGTGTCCTTTATACTTGTTGCACTAAACCCTTCCCCTTTTCCCCTGAAGTTCCTTCCCCTCCCCCTCTGGTCACTGTCAGACTGTTCTCTGTTTCAGTGTCTTTGTTTATATTATGCTTGTTTGTTTGTTTTGTTGATTAGGTTCCTGTTAGAGGTGAGATCATTTTTTAATGGCTATATGTGAAAAATCTCATTTTCTGTGTACAGCTGGGCATACCTAAACAAAAAGAGAAGTCGTAGAGAGAGGACTTGTCCCTTCAGGACCCCGTGCCATGCTGCAGGGTGAAGGCTCCTGGATCTTTCTCTTGGCATCTGTGAGCTACCTTGGCATTCTTCCTAAGAAAACAAAGGCATCTTGATGAAATCAACCACTTAGCTATGTCTCAGTGAAAATGATGGTTTCCAGGATAAAGGAAAAAATTACACACATTCATGCATTTTTTTTTAAAAAAGTGAATAGGGGACATTAAAAAATAAAGTAGACTTGGGTTTCTCCTTGAAAACTTGGGAGACCCAAGTTTTCTTTCAAGGAGACCCAGAAAATATAGACCATTAGGGATTCTAAATGTTTGAATTGACGTGAAGGATGAGGAAAATCAAAATGAGTGCACCTTATTCTGTGATATCGAGAGATGTTACCTGCTCTTCCCTATCAACACTGTAATTTCACAGTCCAGGTATTGTCACCTCTTGTTATTTCCTCTGCCGTCATCTTCCTGAGCATCACTGAACTCATAAATATAGGCATTAATCTCTCTTGTTCCAAGCTGGTTGGAAGATTGATTGGATTAAATGAGACAGATTCAGGAAATAAGCCTAATTGTTCTGCTTGGCTCAAAAAACAAATCTGAAGATAATATAAACAGTTCACAAATATTGTAATGTTGTAACTACATCAAAATCCTATTTTCCATTACACCAACTCTGATAACATCTAGTCTGCCTTTAAAAATCATCCTTTGTGTTTCAAAACTCATATTGACCTCAAAGTTTTTTTTTTCTTTTTTCCTCCTCCTCCACTTTCCTGCTGCCTTCCCCCCCCCTCGCTCACTCTCTCCCTGAATACACCCGCACACAAAGTCCATATAAGACCACTAAGCTTAACTGTGTAGCTGAATGGTTTGATGTAAGTAAACATAAGTAGCCACCACCCAGATTCAAATACAAACTATTCCCAGTACACCAGCTAGCATCATTTTCAGGACCAAGCAAGAAAGTATTCATAATTGAGATTATGACCAGAACACTACAGGAAGTCTTTCTGATCACTATATCTTCCCTGCAGGAAAGGTGAGGAACTACTAACTGGAAAGTCAGCATGTGTTGTCATTGACTGTTCATAATATGCTCATGAGATGTGAAGGCTGTGAGGGGAATAACTTGCCCCAGTTATCCAGTTGCAAAGAACATGCAATGAACCAGGGTCTGTGTGTTTCTTTCAGTATCTCTGGATGGCACCGTATGCAGTGTGTACCATTTTATGCATCTGTAAACCCACTAGAGAGTAAACATTGTGAGCTCAGGGCCCTTGTCTAATTTTTATGTTGCCAGTGCTTGTGATAGATAGAGCTTAGGACATATTAGATTTCAGGAAAATTGTGGGGAAATGTTGGGATTGATGGAAGGGAAAAATGAAGAAACTAAAGAAAGGTGGGAAGAGAGAAGAAAAGAAGGAAAGACTAATGTAACAACTATAGAAATGTTGCATTTTTATTTTATTATTTTACTTTTCTCATCAATCTTGTTTTTCTTTAAAATGTGTGTAAATGTATTGGATGAGATGGTCTTAAAGAGCAACTAATGAATGGATGGATGGATGGATGGATGGATGAATGAATGAATGGATGAATGAATGAATGAATATAAGGAAGCAAAGGTGAATATTTGGTAATATCATCCTTACCCACATGCTTCATTTCCACCATCACCTCTTTCTACAACCTTTATCACTTTCCAAAAAACAGTGCTTGTTCTCTAAGGGAACCTAAGTTCTGTGCTACCATTTCATTTCCTGAATGCTCTGAAAGGTCACCTGTGTAAAATGTATTCTTAAAAAAAGTTACTCATGCAAAGAGGTGCCGTAGCTCATAGGTAGTAATAAAATAATTAAGCTTCTCCATAAACTGATAATGGGCAAAGTTACCAACATTTCAAAATTTAATGATTTCTCATGGAAGCGTCATTTTTATTTCCCAGTATCCCATTGATGAAAAATATTTAGTTCTCCAGACCTGATTTAAGTTTCTGCTAAATCTTTCAAAAGCAGCAAATTAAACTGTTGGACATTATGACAATCTGTTCAGAGTTGATTATGCAAAAATGGTGGCATATGGCATCTCACATGTCCTCAGGCTCTCTCTATCTTGGTTTGGTGCTCAAAGATGCAGGCAGTGTTAAGATTTGAAAATGAAAGCACTGAAGTTGCCTGAAAGTTCAGTTTAAATTATGTCAACACTGGGCTGAGCCACTTTGCATTATATTAAATGTGAAGGACTGTCTCCGTCTTAGGCGAATGCTCAAGTTTCAGAGCAGTCCTGGAAATAGCTGACATACACCTTGTGATTATTTTTCCCCTAAAATATAGACAACTAACAGCACTCATGAAACGTGTAACCTATTTATTCAAATTATTACCAATTAGTGTTTATCATGAACAGTAAGTGTGGGTCTAAATGTACACACAGTGAGTAATTATTTTGGTAACGTGTCAAAGGCCCTTTAAAATATGGATAAAAATAAGGAATATTTTTTTTGAAAAACCAAAGTTTGACTGTATTTGTGATGCAGCTCACAATTGATCATAATTTTTTTAATTTTTATTTTAACTGTTGATCTTGTACAGTTTTCTGTCTTTTACTCCCACCCCAGCCCACCACCCCAGCCCTCCCCACCTCCTTCCCATTTCCACCCCCCATAGATTTTGTCCATGTGTCCTTTATGGGTCCTTTACAGGAACAAGTGTTCCTGTAAACCCTGGTGGAATATTTTTTAAATATTTTGTTTATTTATTTTTAAAGAGAGGGGAAGGGAGGGAGAAAGAGAGGGAGAGAAACATCAGTGTGTGGCTGCTTCTTGCATGCCCCCAACTGGGGACCTGGTCCTCAACCCAGGCATGTGCCCTGACTGGGAACTGAACCGGTGACCCTTTGGTTCATAGGCCAGCACTCAATCCACTGAACCACACCAGACAGGGTGGAATCTTTTTAATCACATGTATAAAAAAACCTAATTTTAAAAAAGTATTTTCCAACTTTGTCAATTATACCTCAATGAATTTGAAAGAATTATACCTAATTTACATTTTTAATATATTTTATTGATTATGCTATTACAGTTGTCCCATTTCTCCCCCATCCCATCATTCTCCTCCACTCTGCACACCCCCTCCCACCCACATTCCCCTCTTTAGTTCATGTCCATGTGTCATAAGTTCTTTAGCTTCTACATTTTGCACACTATTCTTGCCCTCCCCGTCTATTTTCTACCTACCATCTATGCTACTTATTCTCTGTACCTTTTCCCCCTCTCTCCTCCTCCCACTCCCCTGTTGCTAACCCTCCATATGATCTCCATTTCTGTGGTTCTGTTCCTGTTCTAGCTGTTGGCTTAGTTTGCTTTTGTTTTAGGTGTGGTTGTTAATAGCTGAGTTTGCTGTCTTTTCACTGTCATATTTTTTATCTTCTTTTTCTTAGATAAGTCCCTTTAACATTTCATATAATAATTTACAATTTTGAAAAGCACTAAAATGTCTCCAGCAAAGTAAAAAAGGTAGAATCTCAATATTAATTTAAAAATATATATGTACATAGACATTAAATTTAAACTTGAAGGGTTCAGTAATGAAGCTACAGTCATGTTTGGCCACTACTATTTGTTTCTTTTTCTTTGATTTTTTGTTTAATTATAGAAATGTAGGTGGAATGTTTATTACTACAATGTGATTTTAATTTGTTTTATCAAGTAAATATACACAGTGAAATCCATAGGTCTTTTGAGTACTGATACACACACAAATGCACACACATTCACACACCTGTGTAACTACAGCCTCAGTCAAGATATATTTCCATCGCCTAGCTCAGAAATTTCCTTTCTGTCCCCTTTCAGTAAATCTTGCCCAGCTGCGAGATTTGATATTCTTATTTCTAACACCTTAGTTTTAGTTCTGCTGTTCTGGAATGCCCTAAAAATGGAGTCATATAGTATTTACTTTCATGTCTTGCTTTTTTTGCTCAATGTAGTATTTTAGGGATTGTTTACTGTATCAATTAAATCATCTTTTTGAGTAGTTTTCCATTCTAATAATATCCAATAATTTTTATCCATTCCCATAGTGGTAAATAGTAGAATTGTTTTTGGTTTTAGGCTATAAGGAATGCAGCTGTTGTAAACAATCTTCTTCAAGTTTTCGGAACATATGTTTTCATTTCTTTTACATAAATATCTGTGGTAGACATAATAATGGCTTCTCAAAAATATTCACATCTAGTCCCCAGAAAGTGTAAGTTAACTCCATGGCAAAGGGGAATTCAGCAGGTGGGATTAATGTTTCTAAGTAACTGGCGGTAAAGTTGAGGAGGGGCATCCTGGATATCCAGGGGGGTGCTATGTAATGACAAGTGTTCTTAAATGTGGAAGAGGGGGGTAGCATCGTCCATGTCAGAGTGATGCAACAAGAGAAAAATCTGACTGGTCGTTGCTGGCTTGGAAAGTGGAAGGGAGACAAGAATAAGCTGCAAACCCAGGGTGGCCTCCAGAAGCTGGAAAAGGCACAAAAATGAATTTCCTCCTGAGTATCCAGAAAGGAAGGTGCCTGTCTGCACCTTGATTTTAGCCTAGTGGGAGAAATTTTGGACTTCTGAGTTCCAGAACTGTAAGATAATAACTTTGTTTTTAAGCTGCTAAATTTGTTATTTGTTCTAGAAGCAACAGGCAAATACTACAATATCAATGAGTGGGGCTGCTAAGTCATTTAATTAACTTCATTATGGGTTACCAAGTTTGTTTAAAAAATACCAATTTACATTCGCTCCCGTGTGCAGTACGTGAGAATTCAGGTGCTCCACAACCTTGCCAGTATTTACTCTGGTCCATCGTCACATTTTGAGCAATTTTGTTGGGAGTGAGGCATTATCACATTGTAGGTTTAAATGATTGAGGGCGAATGATACTGGGTGCATTTTCATTGTCCATTTGTAATCTTCTTCTGGGAATTGTCTGTTCAAGACCTTTGCCTGGTTTTGATTGTTATTTGCCTTTTTATTATTTAGTTGTAAGAGTGTTTATTATATTCTGGATATAGATCTTTTGCCAAATATAGGTTTGTGGATACATTCTTCTGATCTGCATCTTTTCTTTCCACTTTCTTTATAACATTTATTGATGAGCAGAAGTTTTAAAATCTGAGTCCAATTCACCCTCTTAGTTTACGATTTAGAGTTCTTCGAGTTCTGGCTGTGAAGTCTTTGCCTAACCCAGGGTCGTAAGATCAAGAATTACTTTCCTATTAATAAATGTTAATTAATAAATGTTAGAAGCCTCATAGTTTTAGCTTTTTGTTTTTATACATTCTATGAGGTAGGGGTCAAGTTTAACTACAAAACCCCTCCACTTTTAATACAAACTTATGTGCCCATAGATCTAACGTAATAATTCCTAAGATAGGCGACCATATTCATTAATGAAGTATGTTCTACTCTTACTTAATCTGGGAAGTTGCCCTCCCTTTTGAAGATAAATACTGGATTTATTATTTTAGAAAATGATAACACAATGCAAGTGGCGGACAGGGAAGTGGTATTATATAGGAGTGTTTTCTCTTTTTATGCATTTACATAATGCTCTAGCATTCTGAAGTTAATGTTTACTATGTCAGTCACAAGTGTTACTGAATTAATTCCTCGAAAAGGAAAATAGTCACATCTTACCATAGAAAATGATAGACCAATTGTATTTGTGTGTGTGTGTGTGTGTGTGTGTTCCAACCAAACCTTAACTTCTGTAAGCACATGGAAAGATTTATTCAGAAACTTTCATGATGGACTTTTTTTTTTTACTAGCACTCTGTTGTTCATTCCTTCTCCTCATAAATAGAGTTTGCATAGGAAGAAGGGAGATTTCTTTCTTTCTGTAATTTAATTAGACTTAGCATGCCAAGAGCTGTTGCATAGGGCTATCTCCATATTTGAAATATATATGTGTGTGTATATATATGTATATATCTCCATATTTGAAATATGTATATATGTTTATATACACATATATATTTCAAATACAGAGATATTATATATGGATATGTGTGGTGTGTGTGTGTGTGTGTGTGTATCTCCAGTTTCTATTTAAACACGAACTGTCGGTTCCTTAAGCTGGAAGAGAAACCAAGGCCCCAGATCTCCCTCTGCACTGTAATTAGATAGGAGTGCCCTCTATTACACTGGACAGATAACGTAGCATTTGTCATTGGCATTTTATCTGGGTTCATTTTCAGATGGGAAATCTCAGATCTTCATGAATATTCCTGGTCTTCGCCATCGTTCTAGAATAAAAAATAAATAAAACTTTCCCTGGTGAAAGAGGTATTGATCTCAGCTTTACTCAATACTGCAGTTTAAATCCCTTTGGGAGTTTCAAGTAAACACACAAAGAAATGTCCGGCGTGACCCGTGAAGACAGTTTTTCTTCCGTGTGTACGTTAAGCAATGCAGAAAGGAACTCGCATTCATTTGTGTGATCTGTTGAAGCTGCTACATACATGTTCGGTGAGGACCAGCATGTGGAACTCCCTCCCATGTTATTGCATTTTAAGTTGCATGCCAGATTTCAGTAAAATCAAGTAAGGATAGAAAATGGCATTTATTGCCTTACCTGACATTTAACACAGCGGTCCCTCCTTACCTGTTGTTTTACTTTCTGTGGTTTCAGTTGCCCACGGTCAACAGCAGTCTGCAGATACGAAATGGAGAAGGTCACCTCCCTTCACCCCTCACGTGGGCTCGGCATCATCCCCCAGCATCACAGGAAGACGGGTGAGTACAGTTCAGGAAAGTATTTCAGGAGAGGGAGACCACGTTCACATAACTTTGATGACAATGTATCACATTTTCTTTTTAGTAACTGCTGTTAATCTCTTACTATTTATAAATAAAACTTTACTGTAGGCATGTACAGATAGGAAAATTGCTGTGTAAATAGGGTTCAGTACCATCCATGGCTCCCGGCATCCACTGGGGGCCTCAGAACGCACAGAACGTACCCCTAGAGGATAAAGGGAACCTGCTGTCCGTGTGTATGATGACAGAGGTGGAGTCGGCATGCTGTGGTTACCTCTCCGCACGCAAAGTCGGAGTAACGTCAGTAGTGAAATCAGGAGGAGTAGAGCGAGGAGGAAGAGAAATACTGTTATTAGGCCTGCTGACGAATCTCGTCTCTCTTAAAATGGATCATTCTAGGCTCTCTACCTGTACTACTTCATGTCATTGCTTTCTCCATCCACAATCAGGTGGGATTATCGAGACACCCAAATTATGTGTAAAGTGACCGAGATGTTGACTGACTTGACCACCCACACGTGTCGCAGGTGGCAGAACTAGGATCAGATCCAGGTATTTCTGAAGCCTACGCTCTTGGGCAGTTTGCCGTATAATACCTAGTACCCACCATAGTCAAAGCCACACAATTTGAAGTAGTTATGCAGGTGCATGCATGTACACGTGATCTGTGCACGTAGTGTGTGCATGTTTGTATGGGCATGTCCCAGTATGATCTAGGCATTAGGTCTGAGGAAGGCTTAAAAGAAGATCCTACATTTGCATTCATTCTAGTTTTTTTTTTTTAATTTTTGATTTTTAAAAATTTTTTTTAATTTTTTTACAAATGCTATTGCAATAATATGAGTATACCTCTTTATACATCAAGGTGAACTAGTAACTAATAGATTAATCTATATCCAAAGATAATTTGTAGAAAAACAAATAGTAACTTGGTAGATCGGTGATATGTTGGGATACTGCCTAATAGTTTCACTTAAATGCACACAAAGTCAGTGGAGCAAGTGTCTGTCTTGTGCCCCTCCGCATTCACTGCCCTCTTTGTTTCCCGGTCTGCTCTGCACTTGCCCTCCACTCACTGCACCCACACTGAGACTGATAGGTATGGAGTTTACTCATGGGGCTCCTTTGCACCTGGCTTCCCATGGACTTTGGCCAATCGGGAGCATGAATGATGATTGAGGGAGATGGGAAGAGAGTAAATTAAAAGTATGCCCTTTCTGAAGAACCACTTCTCACTGGTTGTTTCTGAATTAAAGATAAGCTTCTTTCAAGGTTGCCCTAAATATAAGAATTCTTTTTTTAGGTGACCTTAACACCTTCTATTCAGTTACTTGTTTGTACCTAGGGGTGGTTAAAACCTTGAGGCGATGCGCTATCCTTTGTGGTGTAACTTAAACCTTTCTACATACGTGTTGAATAGTATCTTCCTCAAGATGTTGGCCAAACCTTCTAATTGTGTGTCCCACTTGCTAGGATGCTAGTATATGTATTCATATGTATATTTTAGAACCTCTTGTTTTATTCTGTATAGAACTTTCTATAAGAAATTAAGTATATTTTAAAACACACAGACATTTACATGATTTTTCAACAGCGTAGTTCATCAACTCAAATCTGGAGGAATTGAAAGAGAGGTTATGTGGGTCCAGATGGAGAAGGAGTCCCCCCACCCCACATCATAGTGTAAGACAATGATCCAGACAGAACCCTAATGGTGACCTTGGGAATTCCCTGGAGGTTGGTGCTTTTTTCACTATAACTTGTTCCTGTGCATTGCACATATTTGTACAATTCAGAATTGCATACTGCTACCCATAAAATGTAATTGTTGAATACAATGTGTTTTTTTCAGAGAATGCACACTGCATTCTTTTTTATGTCACATGATTCTTATTGGTTTCCAAACACAATGATATAGTGTAAAGTATAAATAAATAGCTTCACTTAAAATGGCATTTTCAAAATCACTGTACTTTTGTCCCACCGTGGAAAGCATTTGAGTCAGAGCAACAATGAGTTGACTGTAAAGAATATCCCATCTGACAGGTGGAAGCTCTGGAAGTACAAATACATTTCACATCATTTTCAGATGTGCCTTGTTTCTCTTCGGTGACCAAATTGATTGTCCTTGACAAATTAGCCCGGTCAGGCACAAAATAGACCCAGTGTCTAAGGATTGCTTTTCCTGCTAGTTACCAGGCTGGTCAGGTACAAACCATCTTTCTGACTAAAATAATTAGAAAGACACTTATCCATGGGGATTTTTTTTTCTTGCCTGACGTAAGCCCTGAAAGATCACAAGTGCATTCATTCCCTTTGCTCTCTATGCTTGCATTGGATGGAGTTATAAAATAATACAAATCATGTGTCTCTTCTGTGCTGTTTTAAAATTCACTAAGTGCCTGTGTCCATACGGCAAACCGGTCAGAAATAATCTTTGTTGAGACAACATTCTGTTGGGGGTGGGGAGGGACGGCTGTGCTCCTCTTTGTTCCCGTCCTCAGGGCGCCTGGGTTTTAACTTAGCATTCGCGTATGCCGCTCTCCCTGTTAGCACCTGTGCTCTCTGGAGGGGTGCTTTAATTCACTGCATTATAAAGATAAAACTGTAAATTGAGGACGGCCCACACTTCCAAAGGAGAATGGGACAGTTTACTCTTCCTTAATGTTGCCTATTTATAACATTCAACATTTTAGCATTTTACAATTTATTCCGACATTAAGGTTTAATTCCTCCTCTACCAAAGGACTAATTTTTGAACAATGTGGACCAAAAAGACGCAGCGTGGTTTCAACGCCTTCGTCCATGGTTTTCTGTCATCCTTTCATGCCCTGTGCCTTTCTTTGCCCAAACCATATTTTTGGTCATTTTAAAAAGCCTTTGTTATTATTAACCGCATCTGCAATTGATAAATGTCCCCTTTATGTGCATTCTTTAGTCAACTGATTTCTGTGGATGTTTGCTTCTTCAACGAAGTCAGCAAAAGGCATTGCTCGCTCGCTCTTCATTCAGGAAAAGGCTTCTCTCTGTACCTTGCTTTCTCGAGATTGTGGGCCCGTTGGCAGTACCGGGGCATCTGTAGCGGAAAAGAGCACTGGTCTGAGGGGTGCACTCTTTATCCATCAGCAGCAAACCTGGCGGCCCAGCGCTTCCTGTAGACAGATGTCTTCTCACGTCTGTGGTGCCGCGTGTCCTCACCCCAGTCCTCACCCTCATCGCCCACAACTCCACTCTGGAGCAGCTCAGGCTTGTTTCTCTTCTCCATTTTCCTTGTGACTTGTTTCATTATTTCATGTTAATATCAAGTGTGCTGCCATTGCGTTCCTTCTACTTGCTCTTACAATGTTACACTGGTGAAATTAACCCGGTGTTATTAAAGTAGGGAGAGCACAGAAAAATTAAAAAGCCTGGGTGCATTCCCAAGAATGCTTTGGATTTGGGCTCCCCACCGCCTGCGTCTTTCCACCTCCATTTCTTGCTTGATGTCACATTCCTGGTTTACTGAGATCATACGTTAAGTGTTCTCCACCGAGAGATGACAGACCTCGCCCAACCTGCAATCCTGTATTAGTGGTTCTCCGCCTCTACAGGGCATCAGAATCACTTGGAGAACCCATTAAAAAAAGGACCATTGGTCTGTACGGTTTTTCAGAAATGATATTCCTTTGAACAGTTTGGTCCTCGGACACTTACTGCACCACGTTCTGACTAATAAAAATAAGGCCAAATTAGCTAGGGAGGATTTCTCTTCTGATATTAAAAATAATGACTTTTTTCTAGCATAAAGTTTGTGGGCCCTTTGCTGGACCTCCTCCCGCCTGCTATTCGAAGCTAATACATTCAGCTGTGAGTGCTGCAGCCCTCACTAGCAACATCCGGGAACAGTGAGGTGAGGGAGAGTCAGGAAGCTGTGAAGCCATCACCCTGGAGATGATGGAAGGGAGACACGGGAGGAGTTCGGGCTCTGGGTGGCACCGTCCAACGCCTGCCCCAGCTCTGGAGATTCTCCTTGCAACCTCCAGTTTCATTAAGACTGATAAGCCCCTACTAATGGAAGCTGAAGTTTGTCAGGAATTCAGTTAGTTCCATTTCATCTCAATATACATAGGTATCCGATAACTTAAAGAATCTGGAATTTCAAATTTGGTTTTGCCATTTTTTTTTAAAAATCATGTATCCTGGTACGCTCCTCCTGCCCCTTCCCTCATGGGCTGCCAGTGTCACCGGCTCCTCTGTCCCTGGTTCCACTTTGCCCCCTCCGTGGCCTTCCTCTCCAATGAAAGAAATCCAAATGCCGGTTTTGTCCTTGAGCTCCATCAAGGGTATGCCAGAATGGGAACTGCAACGTGCAAAATTTAAAGGAAAAAATGTGCATATTAAAATGTCAGAACAGAGTTGTATGATGAATTAAACATTAAAATGAATTTAAAATCTCTAAATCACCGCAAGACAGCTCTTTAGGTGCTATTGTGAACTCTTGGAAAACATATCCCAGCTGTTCTAGGAAGCGTTACAGCAGCCCACCCCGACAAAGAGCCCTGATCCTGAGCGTGTTCGACTCCGGGCCGTCGCCTCCCAGATGGGTGTAAGCCCTGCAGGCGCCAGCCCAAGCCTGGGTGCGCGAAGGGGCTAGGTGGGGCATGGCTCCAGCTGGCGCACCGACTCGGCACAAGGCAGTAAGGGTTGTGCGGTCCACACTTCACTGTGTTACCGTGGAAATCTTCACCTCTCGCACAATTTATAAACACAGAGAATCACAATACCTTCATTCATTCTTTGGACAATTATTTTTGCTGTCAATTTACAATCAGACAAGCAACGCCTGTTTTTATGGTACTTAGAGTACTTTGATATTCATCATCTTATTTGAATCTTGAAACAATGAATGTAAGGAAATATTATCCGTGTTTTTCATTTGGGATTATTAGGAATTTGAATATCAGAATATGGGCAGAAGATTTTTAAGGTCGTTTGTCCTCAAGCATGAAGAGATGAAAGAATCAAACGGTGACTTCTCTGGCTGCTGGCCCAATGTCATTTGCTTTGAAGTCATAGGGACTTGCACGTGGTCACCAGGTATCCGTGTTAGGGTTATGATCAGCATCCATACAAGCCGACTTTCAGTCAGGTGTGTTTCTATAGGTAAGGGTCCTTTTTGTGTGAAGCTGACGTTACGTTCTTTCTTCTTGATTGCAAGTTTAGAAATCCAATTGACTCTGAACTTGGAATCCAGCAGGTCTCCTATGCCATGGCCCCAGTGGGTAATCACACCTTTTTGAATTGCTAGAGTAGTGATGATGGGGATGCTCATGTTACTGTTTGAGGAGCTCTGCTGTCCTGGGAATGGATGAAAAGGGGAGCAACCTGAATCATAACAAAAACATCGGCATTGTGAAAGTGTAAGACTGTCCTTTACATAACAGAAAAAATATGAGACTAGGTGAGATTTTCTGGTGGGTAGGTGATAAAATATAGAAATGTAAATGTAACAGAACAATTGGATTCTCTCTCTCTCTCCACACACACACACACACACACACACACACACACACACACACACATACTACTTTATCTGCTGGAGGAAAAGCAAGTAGTGGATAGTTGCTGCGATGATTTCATTATAGATTTCAATGGAGGTACAAAGATTAGAAGAAACATTATTTACTTTACAGGATTTTTCCAAGTTAAAAAAATCCAAGTTAAGATATATAGATGTTGATAAATCTGTCACTATACAGGTAGATGGTAGATAGATACATAAATAGACATATAATATTATTCCACATTAATGAAGTCTAAACAGCTCTATCGTTATGATGGATCATTATCTAATTCGCGAAGCAACCCACTGCATTTACAAATGTTAATTCAACCAGCTTGCACTGAGTTTCTCTAGCGTAGGTGTGGCAATCAGTGAAGACGGGGCTCCGTTCACACTCACCCTAGCACCCTCGAGGTTCCAGGCTGGGAAGGGCAAGTCAGGAAGAGCGAGGAATGTCATCATGGCCCAGCTTGGCTCGCAGAGCAGGGATGCTGTGGGACCGATGTCTCTGCCCCCAGCTCTGGGGCGGCGATGCCGGGGCTGTCCCCAGCAGGGAGGGCAGGCTTCAAGGATGGATCGGTGTGTTTCTCCCGAGGGACTGACTAAACCTGGGAGAGACTATGGAGAACTGAATGCCTAAGGAGAATTGTGAAAAACAGCAGGGACCTTGGCAGCATCCAATGCACATGTGCTAGGAGCTTCGTGGTACTCAGAACAACCAGCCAAACATCAGAGACGTCAGAAGGACAAAACAGAGATTTGGGGACACAGTTTCAAAAAGCCCTGCGAGGGACCTGCGATCAGGAGGTGGGGAGGCTGTAGCACCTACGGGGCTGTCCCCACTTAGGAACGGTCAGAGGAAGCTGTGAAGTGTTGTCCGCGCCGTGCTCACATCTATCAAGAAAGGGCAGGAAGGAGCCTTCCTGGCCCAGTGGAGTTTAAGACAGTCTCTGAGTAAAAATGACACAGACGGGGACTCCGAGGGCTCATCCCTCCACAGGGAAGAAAAACAGGCAAAAACTCTCAGAATCAAGTTTGGAAAAATGGGGGCAATAGTCAAAAGTTTAGCACACGTGAGAAAATACTGAGTTCCAAGTAAAGTGACCGAAGCAAGGTAGGACAGCTCTGCGGCAATCTGTCGTGGCCCTACCCCACCCCACCAGCCCGCTGCTTCCGTGGCCATCTCGGAGAGGCTTGCTTTGTGGGCCGCCCGATTCCTGGGGTGGCCCCTGATTCTGCAGGCAGCGGGGCTGACTTTGCTGTCACGGTGTTCTGGTTTGACACACCTGGGCCCCCCTTAAGGACCGAGGCAAAGGGCGTGCCTTTGTTTCGGCTAACCTAGAATTCCCTTTGGGCCAAACATGGCGACCTGGTGGGTGTTCCTCAAAAACGTGGAAAAGCGAAGGGACACACTGTTGCCACTCGAGACACAAAGACATCCGTGGGGGCCAGAGGCAGACATGCTGAAAGCCTGGCAGGAAAAGATGGAGCGAGAGATGCTTTGGAGAATAAAGGCTTTGAGAAAATCCTACATATATGAGGTGTCTAGAAGTCTACATGCATGCCCAGGGCAGGCAGCATGTTCTTACATGACTGGAGAAGACTTTAAGATGAAAACTGCAGCTGATTTAATCTGATTGAAGTGCAAGCTTTAAGTGAAGGCTAAGTCCGACGTGTGAAAAGGCCTGAATAAGCATGAGCCCTAAGGGTGCCTCCACCCAGAGCCAGTCTGAAAATACTTGGGGAGTCTTTCCTCTCCTTTTTCCTCTCGCTCTCTGCTTTTGCTTGAGACATTTAGAAAATCTCTAAATACTATGTCAGACATTAGAATAACATATTTTTCAAAGTGTTGAAAAAATGACAACCAAGATTCTCATTTCCAACAAATCTATCTTTTAAGAGGAAAATCAAAACAACACATTCCCATATAAAGAAAACCTGAGAGAATTAGTAACTAGAAGATCTGGCTTACAAGAAATACCAATGAAAGATGTTCGGGCTGGAAAAAAAAAGTGATATCAGACAACAGTTCAAATCAACATTTAAGAAAAGAGCTCTGGTAAGGATAATTATGCAGATAATTATAAAAGACAATATAGTTATATATTTCATTTTCTTGGTTCTCAAATGAATTATACACTAATCGCTATGGACAATATATATTATGGCCATAACTCATAGAACTGTAATATATTGAAGAGTGAAAGCATAAAGGAGGAAGGTGGGGAAAAGATATATTGTAATAAGGAAATGAGACTGAATGAAAACTCAACTTTACATTTAAAAACTTAAGGAAACCAGAAATGGTAAATTTAAAAGTTAATATAATACATTGTACAAATATATGCTTGCTTTTATTCTTTGCTCTCTTAGAAAAGACCTAAGATTATACAAAGTGGAGCTTACATCTATCTATCTATCCATGTATGTGATATAGCAATTAACAACATACTCCTAAAGAACCAATTGGTCAAATAAGAAAACACAAGGAATATTATAAAATACTTTGAGATGAATAAACATGTAGATACTGCATACCAATTCTTATGGAATGCAAGCAAAATAATACTTAAAGGGAAATCTATACTCTAACACATATTTAAAATCAAAATGGTAACCTAATTGTCCACATTATGAATCTGGAAAAATGAGAGCAAAGTAAACATAAAGCAAGTATAAGAAAGTAAAAATAAATGTCACAGCAAAAAAAAAATACAAAAGGATTTTGGAAATCAATCGAGAAAATTAATCAAAATCAATTAATCAAGTGACATCAAAAGTTATTCCTTTGAAAATATAAACAAAATGGATGAACCTTGACCTCAACTGAGAAAGGAAAAAGTAAATGGAAGGCTAAAATTACTAAAATCAGAAAAGAGAGGATATAACTACTAATGTTAGATACATAAAGGATTTATAAGGTAATATTATAAAGCAATTATAAATTGTATGGAATGGAAAATTTCTAGGGGGGTACAAACTGCCTAAACTGACTGAAGAAGAATCATAAATTCTACATAGACATATAAACGTTAAAGATATTTGTAATTTAAAAACTCCCCACAGAGGACAGTTCCAGAGAAGATGGCATCATTGGTGAATTCTAACTTATGAATAAGATAATTTTGTAATTCCTTCTTTGAAGACAGACTAGCCTGATACCCAACCCAGGCAAAAACTGCACAAGTAAAAAACAAACGAACACCCTGTATGAAAATAGATGTAAAACATCTCAGCAAAATAATTCAAAAGTCAATAGTACAGTGTATAAAAAAATGACCAAGACCAAGACGGATTTATCCGGGAATGCAAGGTTGATTTAACTTCTAATAATCAATTAATGCAACATCAACAGAACAAAACCAGAAACTAAACAATCATCTTGATAGAAGTGGAACAAAGTATATCAAAATCCAGCATCCATCCATGGTAAAAATACTCAACAAGCAAGTAATAAAAGGAAACTCTTTGAATGTGATAAAAGGCACTTAGGGAAAAATGAGAGCTAAAATCATAAAGGTGAAAGAATGAATATTTAGGAACGAAACTAATAAAGAAGTGCTGAAAACTACAAAACATTGTTAAGAAATTAAAGCTTTAAATAAGTAGAAATATATCCCATTTTCACAGACTGGAAGTCTAGTATTATGAAGATGGAGACATAACGAAGATTGACCTACAGATTCAATGAAATCGGTATCAAACTCCCATCTGGCTCTGTCATAAAGTGACAAACATATCCTATAATTCGTATGGCAGGACAAGTGGTCTAAATGTTCAAATCTGTCTTGAAAACGAACAGTAAACTTGGAGGATTCATACTCCTATTTTAAAACTTACAGCAAAGCTACAGCAATGAATACCGTGTCGTTCAAAGTGGAGTTACAAACTCCGCCTAAACTAACATGGGGGTGGAGGTGCGTGCAGGTGCATAAGTTGGATTCTCCTCATGCTGGCTGTCTAGTCACCAGTCGTGAAATAAACTCCCTTGGCCATCACCCTGATCTCACATGCCTGTAACCTTTGACATTGGGAGAGCAGAAGTCCCACTCTATTTATGGTGTGTTTATATAGGCTTCTGTGGCCACATTTTATGAAAGTGTGCAGAATAGGTCTTTTTCAAAATAAGAGTCAGCATGAATAAGAAGAAACGTTTATAAGGAATGTACACAAAACACGGATACCTACAGTCATTCTGTTTTACCACTTTTTCCTGCTATTTGGGGCAAAAGCTTCTTTTACCTTGATAAATCATATACTATGACCTGGAAATAAGTAATCTCTCATATCACAAATCTTTTTTTGTTTTCTAGAAAAATAGTTACAGAAAGGCTAAATGAACTTTCTTCATCCTTTGTTAGGGAAACACCAATGTTTTAATTTTTTAGTTTTTTAAAAATTTAGCCCTGGCTGGTGTAGCTCAGTGGATTGAGCGCAGGCCTGCGAACCAGAGGATCGCGGTTCGATTCCCAGTCAGGGCACATGCCTGGGTTGCAGGCCAGTTCCCAAGCAGGGGACACACAAGAGGCAACCGTACATTGATATTTCTCTCCCTCTCCTACCCTTCCCCTCTAAAGATAAATAAATAAATAAAAATCTTTAAAAAAAAATTTATAGGGGTGACACCAGTTAACAGAATTATACAGATTTCAGGTGCCCCATTCCACAACATATTATCAGTACACTACTGTGTGTTCACCACCCCAAACCAAGTACCTGTCCATCACCACTTACACCCCCTCTATACCCTCTTCTACCTCCTTCCACTCACCTCCCCCCAGCAATCACCACATGGGAAATGCCGAAACTGATGACACCAGCCCTAGCTATGTAATATTCACTGGGTGAATCTCAAGTGGTAAGTCAATTAACATCCCAGAAAACACTTACACAGCTAACCCTAAACTTCCATCTTTTCATTATCCAAAATCAACTTATTTCCCAGGAATTTACTAATGAGTATAATGTTGAATATTATGTCATTTACTTTTTTAAAAAATGACATTATACTACCCTGGAGTAATGTGCAGAGAAATTAATGGAATGGTAGAGGTGTCAGTGAAAATGGGCTTTTGTTTGGCCTCTTCCTGCTCTGGAAATATGACGTTGGCTTCTAGATTCTCTGATGGTACAGACTTGACTTGGGTCCCAGGATATTTGACATGAGCATCTTGAGGAGTGTGAAGTGTCCTTGGTAGTACCTGATGCTCCATACTCCAGTGGAGAATATTAGGGCTGAAAAGTCCCTGCTCTCAGCATCCGTACCCCCTCTCCTCCCTCAGTCACAGCTCTCACCCCATGATAAGAGCTGTTTACTTCTCATCTCCCCTGCAATTCTTGAAGCTATGAGGGGGCAAGGACACTGCGTGTCTTCAAAAATCCTGATCATTAGTAACTAACACAATTAGGCAAATGAAGTCAATTCTCAAAACTAAGTGTGAATGAATTAATGGATGAATGAACACATTAATTGAAATCTTGTGATATTTACATTTTTAGAGGCATGCTGCTGGAGGAAATTTTTTACATCGCACAGCATCATAGAATATCGCCAAAGAAGAAATAGCATTTCTCTCATTTCCTTCAGTCAGGAAACCACACCATTGAAACAAGGCCAGCAAATTAAACTGTGGACAGTTTTTAGGTTTTTGTTCGTTTGTTTGTTTGTTTGTTTTAACTAGCAAACCAAACTCCTCCTCCTTCTTTTAAATTTGCTCTCCAGAGGAGCTGGTTAAATGATGCCCGATGTTCCTTTCCCACCAGGAATGCCACCTTGGAGACTTCTCTTCTACGTGCTGAACAGCTCAGGTGTCTTCAGCTTTCTCTCCTCTGATACCATTTCCATAGCAGTGGCTAGTCGTTCACAGAAATGTTATTGGTCATCCATCAAAGAGTTGGTCCCCAAGCCAGGTAGCTGTCCTGCTCACCCCCTGTTTTGTTCTAACTAAAACAGGAAACTAGAGTATTAAAATTTATTTCATAATTTATTGTCTTGGGATAAGTAGCAAAGGGAAACTCCACTTAAGAATAAAATATTATTTTTCAGTAAGATAATTATTTACAGCACTATACTCCCAAATGAGGTATTTCTTCAATGGCAAGCTTTTCTTATTCCTGTGGAGAAATGGCTTATTCCTATACAGGAGAATAATTTTTGATTATTATCTAAACCAACACACACATACACACAGTATTTCTAGTGATTTAAATATGATAAAACTACTTTAAAGAATTACCAAATATATTTAGACAGCCTACCTAAAAGTACAGGTTTTTTTTTTCCCTCCTCATCTAAATCCAGCCCTTTTGATACACTTGTTTTAACTCAGTTTAATTCTAAGGAATGAAGCCTTAGCTTTCCTTTCAGTAGACATTAAAGGAAGTGTTTCAACTTAAATTCTTCAAGAATTATCTAGGTCACATTCACAGCCTGTGACTGGCGTGGTGCAAATCCTTTTTTCCTTCCCCAGATGACAGAGGCTGTGTAGCGCGAGGGAAGATGAATAGGGAATCACGGCTTCTCAGTCTTATTCGCACATTTCCCTCCGTCCCTGGGGTGGGTTTTCAGCTTTTCAGATTCTCAAGCTTTACTTCACTGGTGTGCAGTGTGAGAGGGCCCCAGCCTCCTCGACTTGACTCATGCCGTCCTGGAACACAAGAGACCGCTACAGAAGCCACAGTCCTCCCTCAGACACTCGTTTATGTGCTTAAACGTTTCTAATGGAAGAAACACTAATGCTTGCCCACTGGAAACATCGGCCCTCAGGAGATTAAAAATTATAGGAATCTATGGTTATTTTATTCCTCCAACAAATAGAACATGGCTCTTTAACTTGAAGCGCACCGCTGATGTGTATTGGCTGTCGCAGGAGATTCTAAACGCAGCGGCAGCAACAGGGTGTGCTCAGCCTCAACACAAAACTCCCCGTCAAACGCTTTCTTATCTCCTTAGCTACATAGAATCATTGGAAATATCAGTCTCTGCCCCATATAGTGCCTCACCTCCTCCAAAGTCATGGTCCCGTGACTCCTCAAAGTTATCTCTGCCCAGTGGCTTAGACAAACATAACCAAGATGACGTTGAGGACTATACACTTACTCCAGTGTCCAGAGAGGATCAGATATGGTTTGCAGACATAGATCTTACTTGCCTGATTGAAATCATAGGTACTTGTTTGAACGTTGGTCACAGATGGCCTCTTAGTTAATGATAATGCCTTACTATAGTATTGCCATGACTAGCAGGTACCTGTGGTGAACAGGTATAACAGAGGCTTTGATTTGCAAGCATGTAGTACATAATACGGATATATTGATTTATTTAATCCAATTACAGTGACTTTGTGTTCCTACCAACACACATTGGCATCAAACCCAGACTTCTCTTGGGAGCCTGCTCACCAAATATTTCCAAGAATTCCAAAAAGTCTGTGGGTAAAAACTGGTTTCCTTTAGCTTCAGGAAAAGCATATAGTCATCTGCTTCCAGCCAGAGCAGTGTGATTACTTCAAGCTTAGCCCTCACAGTGGAAGAAACTATACACCTGGAAAAATATATAAGTTGGAAAAAATTCAGACAATAACCAGTAAGTAGGACATAACTGTGGAATTTGAGAGCAAGCAGATCAAATGAGTTCGACATTTTTACAAGCCTTATGGGTGTGCAAGAGATCAAGGAGAAGAAGCTGGGGCAGAGAATCAGCAAGCTGAGAAGGCTGAGACCAACCTGGTGAACTGCTTCAGTACACGAAACCTGTGCGCACAGAAAAGGGAACTGAGGAAGGTTAGAATTCTGCATGAGAGCTTGGTGGGGGTCCTAGGCCAGGAGGGGGCAGTTTTATCTGCATATGCTGAATCACACAGAGGCCTGACAAAGAGATACTCATGAAAAGCTGAGAACTGACAATAACACCTGAGTTCATTGCAGGCACTGAAACATGGAAATTCTGACCCAGTCAAGGGGAAAAGGTCTCACATATTACATTGGCACTAACAGTTGTACCATTTTAGAGATGAGGAAAAAAAGTGAGGCTGAGAAAGATTAAGCTAAGGGTCCAATGTCACATAATCAGCGAGAGCCAGAGCCTCGAGGCAAATCTTCGTTGCTCCAAACTCATCCTTTCATTTCTGAAACATGGTAGTTTCCAATATACTGACTCATGAAAAAACCATCAGTGCTTGTTATCATATTTGATTATATAAATATAAGTCAACATAGGTAATAGTATGTTTGGAAGTTTGGAAGAAAACCAAAGGAGGTTACCTATTTAAATGCATTGGAATCCAAAAAGAAGCCCAGAATTAAACAAGAAGAAACAGCAGAAAAGACTGAGTCTTTAAATAGTTTGTCCTTTGAAACTGAAAAAAAAAAAAAAGATATACATTTAAAACACACCATGATCATTCCTCACTGCAAATGTTTTTTGGAGTGTCAACATGCTACAGTAATTCTACTTTCCTTTGATTAATTTTCATCAACAATGAAAAGACCTCTTTGCAGCCTTAGAAAAATCTGAAATATCTCTATGGATGTAAACTCAGTGAGTTGTGATTTGGAGACAAAAGGAAGAGAAAAGATACTGATACATTTATCCAATGGGCAAAGATGTAAATGAGCAGTGTTAAATCAAAGGGGAAGAAACGAGCACCTGACTTTGAACACTGCCACGCTGAATAAGAATGAGAGAGTCAGTCCATCTGTCTGAGACGGTGGAGATGTGAGACCCCTGGAAGAGGTGGAGAGGAATCCTTTAAAGATGAGAAATGAAAATGTCACCAAAATTTCTGAGAAAATACTACTTCCCAGGAACAGATTAATGAAGCAGAAGCAAAGCACCAACTGTCAGCAGCTGAATTATTAAAGAAGGAGGAGCGGAATCTGTGGACAGGTGTGGACTTGTCCAGAAATTGAAAAATTTTAAACCAAAACTCCAAGTGAATCACAAGGAGCTTCATCTGACTTCTATTTGAACACTTGAATGGTTCATTTGCCTTAGATTTTAACATTTTTAAGATTTTTTTCATACATCCATACCTACTCTCTTCTGAAGAGGTATAGTCAGTCACAAATCTGTGTCAAGAATTGCAGGTGGGAAAATGGGAATATTACACGCAATCATCACGTATGTGCTTCCAGTCACACATTTCAAATGCAAGTATGCCTGTGGGGAAAAATAAAACCTTTTTCTAGCAGGTGAAAGATAATGGATTAAAATTTATACTTCAGATCAATAGAACTAGGTTTAAATCCTACCTCTGCAAAAATACTTCAGGTATGGCCATGAGCGAGTCTATCTAAAATCTTTAGCTCTGATTTTGTGTTTGGAAATACCCCTTGATTTGGTTATATTGTGAAGGTTAAAAGAAATAAAACATGTAGAACACAGCTGTTCCTTTTACTTGCTCTGTAATCGCTGCTTTTCTGGATTTACTCTGTTCTGGGTTTTGCCTTCCGGAACTCCTCCTCGAGCGGTACTTTGACTTTTTTATACCTCTTTCCTAAGCTCCAGAAGACACCACTTGAGATCCCTAGTTAGGGTGGAAGTCAAACTCGCATGCGCCGGCCGCCCCGAGTACACAGATGAACGATTTGTCCAACTACAGGCAGAAAATCAGCGCCAGTCACAGAAGGCTTCATTTATTTTTCTTCAATAATGATAAATATGTAGAATCTACAATGTCATTAGTCATCTGGATGCAGGAACTCAGAAACTGAGCCTAAAATGGATAGCAGTCAGTTACCCTAATTCCAGGATCTCAAACAAATTTAACGTAGAAACACACTGATTTCTGCCTTGAGCAATTCATAAACTTTTCAATGAGTCTTTTCTGTCTAGGAATGATAGAGATTTAGATAGAAATTCACATATATATGTTATTGTGTATGTAAGTATGTATACTAAATATTTTATAAGTTGTTAACTGTAGTAACAGTCTAATCGACTATGCTTTAATCTCCTTGTTATTTATGACAATGCATTTATGCGTATAATAGAACATGCATATATGCATATGTGTGCATAATTCATACTATGTTGCTCATAAATTAAAGAAGAGATTCATAATTACTGTTGAGGATGCTGTGGTGTACTGCACAGGGCCCCTGTAGGGATGGAAGGCTCACTCTTTCCCCTGCTGGGAGTGCTGCCAAGATGACCTTCCGCCCTCAGTTGTCGGTCTTTCTTGTGGATTCTCCCAGCTGAAAAACCCAAGACTAGCCAGAGAGGTGCCCTTGCCCTGTGGCACCCTCCATGCTGCAGTCGATCCCCACAAGGATACAAAGGCTCAGCCCCCGAATCTGAACATCATCCAGTCTCCACCAGATGGACACCTTCCTCTCTCAGAGGTTAATCTTAAGAATATGCCCCTCTAAAAATCTTGAGCAGTTATTTCATTTCAGAATCTACTTTCCAAGGAAAAATGCCTGAACCAAATGCCCAGAGGAAGTGTTGGGTGAAATGAGGAGAGAAAGCAATTAACGACAGAGACAAAAACATCATCGTCATTGCAATTCGAGGAAGTGAGTGGAAGAGGAAAGGGTGGTGGCAAAACACAGCGAAGGTGTCTTCCCTGATGGAGGGATAGCGTGGCCTGGGTACAGAGCACAATATTCAGCGGTGCTGTCGCTAGAGAAGGCTCGTGTTAAAATTTCGACTCTGCCTCTGCTTCACTTGTGTGTTTGTGGGCAAGGCACTAAGATGCTCTAATGTTTCCTGGGGATCCCATGAAGGAACCCCTGCCTGGCACTCGGCACGTCTGGATACAGCAAGCACTAAATAAATAAATAAACAAATAAATAAATAAATAGTAAAAGTTATTGTTAGCTAAATTACCATCAGAGAGCCCTGGCCGGCATAGCTCAGTGGATTGAGCTCGGGCTGAGAACCAAAGGGTCGCAGTTGGATTCCCAGTCGGGGCACATGCCTGGGCTGCGGGCCAGGTCCCCAGTGGGGGGCGCACAAGAGGCAAGCACACATTGTAGTTTCTCTCCCTCTCTTTCTCCTTCCCTTCCCCTCTCTCTAAAAATAAATAAATAAAATCTTTAAAAAAATTACCATCGGAGCCAAGGTTCAATAAGACATTTTTCATGTAATTCCTCTTTCCATTCTGCTCTCCAATATAGAATTATATTCGTATTACAAAGCAAAGAACACACAGAGTGATTATTTGTTGACCAAGCAGTGACCCCATTTCAAAGGACTGATCGTAGAACTTGCTTTTGGAGGACGGGGGCTTTCGTTTGCCAACCCACATGCCTACTTGATTCTTCTCTATCCCATTCTGTCCCAGGAAACTGGTCTGTATGGGTATCCCCTTTTGCTCTCTGCCTGTCATAGAGGTTTGGCCAGTGGGAGACACCAACACAGAGGTCAGAGGGGGGAAGGAGATTCAACTCAAAGTGTTTATGTCTCATGGAATCCTCCCACCCCAGCTCCCTGGGGGCCATGAAGGCCCCTACTTCCAACAGGCAAATAGCAGGTCCACCTCGCTCACTTCTGCATGTGCCCATGACCCTACTTCCTCTTGTTTCCTCAGTCCTGGTATTTGTCCTGTTTCTGCTATCGTTGGGTCAGGACGTTTCACTGTCCCTTGGGTGTTTCCTCATGCTCTGACCATACCTTGCTAAGTGGTGACTTTGTTAAGCTGTTGCCAGTTACCTAGTTCAGAAGCTTCAGCTCCCTCCTCCTGCTGCTAGAGCCTTAACTGACCTGAGTTTGCCTGGGGATTAATGTGTTTTTATTTCAGAAGTTATATTTTTACCCATATTTTTAAAGAATCCATTATCTTCATCATGTGGAACATTAAAGCAAATGATCTGATCTGCCTTCAATGTGAAAGCTCTCTAACTTTATAAAATAAACTTGTGTACTTCTATTTGTCTCAAAATAGCAAATAGATTGATAAAAGTCATTTTAAAATTGAGAGACCTCAACTGTAAGGTTCATTTACATTGAGAAATGTTTTACTTTTTAGGGTTTTTTTTTTTTAACTCTATACCTCTAAGAGACAAAGATAGATTGTCTCGCTTTAGCTAACCTAAAGAATTAAATGCTAAGGAAATGTTTTTGGCAGCACAAAAAGAAAACAAACAAAATATATTTATTTACAAATATTTTCATGTCAATGAGCTCTACTAAAAATCACTTACAAATCCAAAAAGTTTTCAAAATAATAATGTAAAGCATGATAAATCCAGCTACTAAAATACCATGTAGGCACTAAAAGTAGTTTTATGAAAAGGAGGAGCAGTACTTTAGAGAAAGATCATCTTCATCTTAGATGAGACTATCTCAGGATATTCATTTTAAAGTGTGAACATTTCTAGAAGAAAACATGTAAGAGTGCCCATGATTGAATCCCAGGTGTGAGATACATGTGGTGCTATCTGCTACTTTAAATTTGTAACCCCTAAATTGCCAACAATTAATATAGAAATCATTGTGAAAAAAGTATACATGGTTTTCTCATTTCTAAAGTGAAAATAATTAGTGAAAAATACAGATTTTTTTTCTCACAGCTATTTAAAAATGTGCTCAGGGCCCCTGGCTGGTGTGGCTCAGTGGATTGAGCATCATGCTACAAACCAAGAGGTCACTGGTTCAATTCCCAGTCAGGGAACATGCCTGGGTTATAGGCCAGGTTCCCGGTTGAGGGTGTGCAAGAGGCAATCAATCAACATGTCTCTCGCACATGGTGTTTCTCTCCCTCTCTTTCTCCCTCCCTTCCTCTCTCTCTCTCAAAATAAATAAATAGCCCTGGCTGGTAGAGTTCAGTGGATTGAGTGCTGGCCTTCGAAACAAAGGGTTGCTGGCTCAATTCCCAGTCAGGGCGCATGCCTGGGTTGCGGGCCAGGTACCCAGTAGGGGTCATGCAAGAAACAACCACACGTTGATGTTTCTCTCCCTTTCTTTCTCCCTCCCTTCCCCTCTCTAAAAAAAATAAAAATAAAAATCTTCAAAAAATAAATAAAAATTAATTAATTAATTAAAAAAATTAAATGTGTTTAGGGGGATGAATTTGTTTTTAGACTATATCTAAACTATTCTGGTCCTGGAATTTAAAGAATGAAGTGAGCAGCTCCAAAATTACTATGTAATTTTTTTTTAATAAAGACTTTTTTTAGTTATGGAAACGTAGATGAAAAGAATATAACAGGTATCATCCTAATTCCCTCTAAATTATACTTAATTAATGTACTGATCTTAGTATTATCTCTTAGAACTGAATCATTTTCATAAGAAACCACATCAGTTTAATATAAATTTTCAAAGACATAGAAGTACTAATATAACAATGCATGAGATTTCAGAACAAAATCACCTTAATTCCCCAGGATTTAACTCATAGTCTTTTTGTCACTTTGACATAGTTTCTATTTCAATATTGCCAGAGAAATCTCAGGAATTCGGCTTGATGTCAATGTTAGGCTAGGTGTAAAAAAATTTTAAATATATTTTAATCCTCTTTTTCTTTTATTTTATTAAATTCATTGGGGCGACATTGGTAAATAAAATTCCATAGGTGGCAGGTGTACAATTCTGTAATACATCATCTGTGTATTGTATCGTGCGCTCACCATCCGAAGCAAGTCTCCTTCCATCACCATTTTTGTGGGGGGACCAGATATTAGAGTTTGCACAAGACCCCAAATTGTGTCCCAGAACAAGTTACATCGGCAAATGGTAGAACACCAAAGAACTCCTGCGTGATGACAGTGCATCAGGGAAGGTATATCACGGTTTGGAAATGTTGGTAGTTCTGGTCTCTCTGGTCTAGTTCTGCCCACTGTCCCTTGCTTTAGAAAGGCCTGATTTACCGTGTGGTATTGGCGTTCCTTACCTGCATCCGTCACTCATAGGCTTTTGTCGGTGAATACACGGAGCGTTGCTTCAAGCAGAGGTGGCCAAGTTTTCTTGCCATTCTTCTCTTTGTTAATTTAAGTGATTTCTGTTGTCCACAGTTATAAATAGCATCATAGTAAATAGTTTTCCATTTTGATATTTATATAATGTAAACCTAAATCGAGCCATTTGTAAACTTGCCATTAATTACAGAAAAATTATGGATAGTTTCAATTCACTACGATTAGAGCCCAGCTTTCTTTCTAGTTTGATCTTCCTTGAATTCTGTACTCAAAATATGTGCAACATCTTGAAACCCCCAACCCCTCTTCTGAAATATCTAGAAATTTCTCTAGTTTCCTACCTATTTTTTCTTGCACCTAAGTTGCCCTTAGCTTATTGTCCAAGCTCAAAAATTTCTTCTTGTTCTCTCAGACAAAACAAAACAAAACAAAACAAAACAAAAACAAACCCTTCAAGTGTTTCCTCTTTTATGAAGTATCCCATCTTGAATTAAACTCTTTTTCTTCCTTCTCCCATAGAATTTGACATGCTCGTATGTTAGAATTTACCATATTACATTGTTGCTATGTGGCTGTTTAACAGGCTCATATTAGGCTTAATATCTGCAGGTTTAGCTGGGAGTGACCTTGACTTTGGTGTTCCTCATCTTATAACAAGGCTTCTGCAGACACTGGAGTTAAGGTAAATGTAGAATGCTGTTGTGCCCCACGTGCCGTTGGGGAACACACCTTGTTTTGTGGAGCCGGGTAGTCAGGCAGGTCTTGGCCTCTATAACTTAGGTGGTATAAAGGATGGGCAGAAAAATGAGGGATCAGCTTCTCTGAATCAAAGTGACCCGCAGGTTCCTTGGGTCACTTGTTCATGGGAGCCGTATATATAATCATTTGCTTGTATTTCTGTTGCTTTAGTAAACTGTGTGCTTCTCCTTACAGACAGTTTTTTCTTAACATCTAGGTACTGAAAGATGTCTCCTATAATTAGTCTGTAACATAGTTTATTTTTAAAGACTGTTTAAAAGAACATAAGAACAATAGAAAACGTATTAGAAAGACCCTATCATGGTATCTTTGTTCCTGGTGGTTTGGTTTGGTTTTTCTAAAGCCTCTTTTATAAATTACACACAAGCTCTGCATCTGCCTTGATTCAAACTGACATTGTAGGAAACATAATTATTCAGAATGACATTCTCCAAATAAGCTGTAACGACTTGCTATCTTATTAACTTTGTGCCTTGCATTATCTTGACCATTCAAGAGTCCTCCAGAATGCCAAAGGCCAAGCTTGGCTCTTGCTTTAATGATCTATACACTGAAATATCTGAATAGATTATGGCATAGTCCATTGTAAGTTTTGAGGATGCGACAGAACTCAGGGACGTTTTGGTTCTGTCCTTCGCGTTCACGTAGGGCTCTCTGTATGAGAAAATAGATAACATCTAAAGGCACTCATTTAAGTTAATCTAGCCCTGTGGTTTATACCTTGAAAGAGTAATAGGTTAATTTAGGTATGGATATCACAATCTCTCTAATTTGGAAAGCTCGGACAATCCATAATAAACACTAAGTTATTAACCATGATGTGGGTTTCATTTTATAGAGTTGAGGCTGAGGCATGAAGGAAATATCAGGGATTAGACAAACCAAAGATGAAAGATAAACAACATACTAGAAAGGATACAAATGAGCATCAATCATATAGAACATGCAATTTGGGGACCATAGACCAGATACCACTTACGCAGTCAAAATTTGGCAGGATAGGAATAAGTTTGGGTAGGAAGCATTTCCTAATTTGGATGAAAAAAAAATACTTATCTATGGGTGTACACCGCTATTGTAAATGATCGACAACATACTGGAATCTGGAGATGAGAATTAGTCATTAACCTGATTTGTAATGGTGAAGATAGCTGGTTCTGAAAAGAAAAGTTTGATTGATTTAGTTTAGTCTTTCAGGTTTCATGCATTTTGCTGAGAGGAGCCATTGTCTATTTCCACTGTTTAGCAGAGATTCATCCCAGCACCAGTTGCTGGGGCTTTCCTGGACTAGGACTTTAAAAATCTACTGGAAAGAAAGGCAGATTATTATTTTTTTATGAATGATAGGGCATATTTAGCTAGGAATTAACAACTCAGTTCCAAAAAAGAGCAGAAGCGCAGTCCTGAAGGTCATATTCAAATGATACGTCAGAAGCAGACCCTTCTGTGATAAGAATTAAAAAATAAAAAAGGTTTTTGATTGAAAATGAGCCAGTATCTATGAGGACAAAATTTAGAATGGAATCAACAGTTACGTACAAGGAAGGCCACCATGCCATCATGCTCTTTGGAACTCCTCTAAACCCAGAACTAAACAAACAAACAAAAACACCCCCGTCCACACACACACACAAACAACAGCAGCAGCAACAAAACCAGAAGACAAAAGTAGATGAATAAAGATTTTAGAAGCATTTTGCAGTAGCCACTCCTTGATCCTCAAAACGGAGACATAGTTAAGTGGGACGGCGGAGATATGTTAACAAGGCCTCTAATCACACGGGTGTCTGTAATTCTCCAATTTCTAGTCTTATTATGTTATGTCTCTTCATAGAAAAATGACCTTAATCATCTAGGATAGTGCCAAAGATCCCAAAGAGTTTTATTTCTCATTTTTTAAAAATATTTTGAGTAGAACTTAATAACTTTCCCATGGTCTGACTACAGCATCCGCTACAGGGATTCTCATTGGATCCAGCGTACTTTCAGCTCATGATGTCATAGGATGTATTTAACCCAATCTGACTTCAACTTGTCTGCTCATCTTTTCATCTTCAGAAAATGCATACAAAAGGGCCAGCATATTAAAAGAAGCATGTTTTTTTTCTTTGTACTTACTGACTACCATCATTTCCTTAAGAGACGAAAAATGATATTATAACACACATATTTACATAACAAATAATTTCTCCTGCATCTTCTGGGTTGGTGGTTCCCAAATTTAAACCTATATAGGACTAACTTAGGAATTTTGATAAACTGCACAGGTATAACCTCTCATATTCTGAATGAAGTTGTACGAATTACAGATCATGGTCCTCTATTTTATTTTAAAAAAACTAATACTGCTTTTTTTTATTGTAAAAACTCTCATGTCGGTGGAGCATATACACTCAGAGAAACACAGAGACATTATTTAGCCCTTGTAAAACTAAGACATGCTGTGCATATACACTGTTCTCAAGGAGCTTACCAGGGAAGAAAGGAGAAAGCCAGGGGAAAAAGAAGTATAAAAGGAGCTGCAGGATGAAAGCATGTGACCAGAGAAGGGGGCACTGGCAAAATACGGAGAACCTTTCATTTTTCATGCACTCTGCAGGGTGGTTCATATACATTATAGAACTCAGAAAAATCTTCATTTTTCCAAATGAGAAAAAGAGATCCAGTCAACTTTAATAAATTGGTAAGGGGTCCCATAACAACTAAGCAGTAGAAGAAGAATCTGAGCCCATGTCAGTCTTTGTAACTTAAAAAACAAACAAAAACACGATGGTTTTACTTCGACAGCACACTGGATTGAAAAATGGGTGCACATCTAATTATAATGCAAAAGAGACAGGAGGCCCTCCATGATAGAGGCACAAACAATGGAGCAGTTTAAACAAAACAGCACAGTGGCGGCTAGCGTGGGCATTTAGGAAAACTCACTTCCTTGTTTTCTTTGGGGTCATTCATTAGGGGCTCATGCAAGAAGACCCCTGTATATGGACATATTTGACTTTGTAATGATTATTTACATGTTGACATATATGAGAGCAGCAATGACTTATATTCAAAAATTCAAGTCCTAAAAATCTCAAATATGTAGCCATGTCTTGATTTTTATAGTCAAAGGGGAACTTGTTAAAAGTCACAAATGATGAGCTCTGCTGACATGACCCTTCATGAAGAGACCATTTTTCCTCTGATGCTCCCCAGAACACAACTTGAACTCCCCCCGTGCCCTGTGTCGCCGTGGATGTGGCGCTGTGCCAGTCGCTCAGGTCTTCTCTTTTGCACCAGGGCACTTCCTGCTTAGAGGCAGCTGGAGGTGTGGGCAGCTGAAGACCCTCGGTTGCTCTTTCTTGGAAATTGCCCTTAGCCAAAGCAAGCCTCCTCACCCAAGGTGACGCCCCTCCCACCCCTGCAGCAGCCTGCATCCTCTGACCGGTCTAGATTGAGGTCTAGCCGCCATTCCTTAAGACACGAGAGTTCTGAAAGGCCAGCCGATCACCAGCGCTCTTCACGTGACTGAGTCTTTCACTGCAGCTCAATCACAGTCGAGTCCCTCCCTCTGAGCGACCCTGCTGCCTTCATTCCATCACAGGCTCTGATGGTGCAGATGCTCCTAATGTGTAAGTTTCCATCTCTGGGCCTGTTATCCTAAAAACCTGACCTGAATCATCCAATTGTTAGCTATTCCCTTCGGGTGCTTTCAATTTCTGTCTATTTGACTGTAAACACTGCCTCGTGGAGTATTATTCTTTCACGAACAACTCTATACCACTCACTGTTAGCTTAAATTGTCCATTAATTGGGATACTGGTAGGAATGTTTATTGAAGGGACTGTCTTAAAAGGTGTAGTTACAATGTATGGAAAATTCCTGCCTGCACCATGGGGCAGAGTGGGTGCCACCGAATGAGACAAGAGACGTGAATATAGGAGAAAAGGCCACAGACAGGGCCACGCTGAGGAGGGCCGGGGCTGTTAGGTAAGGCCAACGGTTGATTTACTTGTACCTGTAGGGAAAGATCTGTGAAAATAAATACATCGTGGTGGATCGGGACAGGAAGGTGAAGGGACGATGGAGCCGAGAGACAACAGCTGTATGTTGCTTGAGGCCTCGGGGTTAGTGATGAGTGCAACTACTATAGAAGCACTCCAGAAAAATGCCATGGCCATCATTTGATACAATAAATAAACACATTCTGTTTTATTATCATGAAATAGGTCTGTGTTTATATCCAAGGAAGATTTCAAGCTGTCTAAGATTTGGGGATTAATGCTACTCCTTCTAGAATTTCTAACACCAGGCATGGTGCTGGGTAAAGAGCAAGTTCCTCATTTCCTGTTTATCCTTTTCTAAAGAGTAGTTACCGCACCACCATCTAAAATCATGTGTTACAGTTTCCTGGGGGAATGTACATGCAGGTGTTAAAAAGAATGGGACACCATTCTGGAAAGCTGCAATAGCAGACCAACCTTGGGGATGAATGAGGTGAGGCCTGCCATGGCCGTGATGCCCTTACAGTCAGGAAAGTCAATGACAGTAGATTACAGGGATGTCAAACTCATTTTCACCAGGGGCCACGTCAGCCTCGCGGTTGCCTTCAAAGGGCCAAATGTAATTTTAGGACTGTATAAATGTAACTACTCCTTAACAGTTAGGCGAGAGCTCGGTGCTGCCGCCAGGTAGAAACAAGGTGCCGGGCTGAATAAAACACGGTGGAGGGCCGGATTTGACCCATGGGCCTTGTGTTTATATCAGGTGAATATAAGGTGACTGAGCGAGTGAAGGAAGGTAGCGATGTAACCAGGATGATACATGAGTTTCTTCACTTTCACCCCACTATTCCTTGCCAACACATAATAAGACCTCTTTAAAGGAATGATGAATGTGTGAATGAACTACTAGCATCCTCAAGTACAAATATACTAAGGAATAATGCATTAAAAACATGGTAAGAAATGAAACACAGATATTCTGCATCTCTTTGGAAGTAAGGAGGGTACCAAAAATATATTGTCATGGAGAATTCAGCTTTGATGAAAGGAATCTGAATGATCAAACCACTGATCTTAATCGGTATTGATTATTCTGAGGCATCGGGTTGAAAATAAGGGAGGCAAATTCTGACAGACCTAGGCAGGCCCAGGAGGAATGGAAAATCACTGTGGGAAACTGTACCGTGGGAAAGTGCCTGCCGACCCTACCCAGGACAGAGAGATGCCTGGCTAAGATTGGGGTCTGGGGTCGGCCTCTCAGGCATAACAGGATGCAGTGTTCACTTGAGCCTGACAAGATGCATCCAGAACAAAGTTCAGAAGAAACGGTACCCAGCAACCAGCTCTAGCCAATCAGTCTCTGATACCCCAACCAGGTACCCTTTGTGGGGTTTCGCGCTTAAAAACCCCGCCCTAAGAGCAACCGAGCGAGTCTTAACCTCCCTGGGTCGGCTCCACTTTCCCGCTAATACACCCTGCTCCTTAGCTCGCTGCATCCATCTGGTTTCTTGAGAGACTCTGACCTAACAAACTCATCAAGCAGAAGAGAAATGGCGGTCACTGGCTTAGGCTAGTCCATCAGAGAATTCGACACGAAGGTCTTCTCGTGTTCAGCTAGTGCGGAACGAGAAGGGGAAGCGAAGGCTTACCCGGGAAAAGGCTCCCTCCCCCAGGTTTCAGAGGCCAAAGGCACGAGCCCCAGATGGAGCCCGGTGGACGCCTGCCATCGCCTCGGCTGGGCTGAATTTCTGCCATTCGCCTGCATCTGTCAGCGCAAAAGGCAAAATCCTTCCCCTCCCACATGCTTACTTCTAGCTCCACCACCCACCCACCCTTTTTTTTATCTTATTTTACTCCATCTTATTTTATTGTCTTACTATTCACTGGAGGCAGGCTCTGGAACTCTTCTCCCCAGCAGAAGCAGCCCACTTCCTGCTGTACAGGAACTTACTTTTCTGCCTGGAGCAGGTGTTATTGTTTAAAAATACCAAATAAAAACCCTTTAGCTACTATAAAAAGCAGAGCTTTTAAAGCCTTATATAATTTTCAGAGCAAATGGCATTAAGAAATTTGCTCTTGCACCTGCCTACTCTTCAGATTTGCATAAATGTTCATCGCTGTACAAATGTAGCATGGCGTTTGATTCTATTTAATGCAAAAAAAAAAAAAAGCACAAAAAAGAAAAAAACAGAGGCCCTGTCCATCTGTAAAGCAGCTTCTGAAAGAGTCAAGGTACCTCCTTTGCTTAAGCGCATGAAGGGTTTCAAAATTTTCATACCAAAAGAGATTTTCTACAACGCAAAATATTAAAAAATGATGGGAAAAGGGTATGCACATGTGTTTTTGTCTCTTACAAAATCTCTGTAAGATTTAAGTGTCTATTTGAATACATTACATTCTGAACATAGGCTTTGACTTGCTGGACAAACCTTAATAACATTAAGGTAACAAACCTAGTTTGGAGTCAACGGTGTGCACAGGTGTTTTATATTCTAGCACCATCGGTGGTGCTGTGGTCCCACAAGTTGCCAAGAATCCAGAATTTTCAAAATATGAAATATTTTCAAAGAATAATAAGGGGAAAATAGCAGATAGGGGAATTGAGGCTGCAGTAGATAACTGCTCTGGGCACATTTGTTTCTTTACATCTTGCTGCAAATGTGAGTCTTCCCATACATGCCGCATTTAGGGAAGCAGTGAGCTCTCTCAAACTGCTTTTTCCCACCCAGGCTGTGGTGTGTGTTTTCGTATAGTTTGTGGTTCTGTAACTTGCTCTATGTCTGTGGTCTTACTTCATACCTTTGTCATTACTTACCAGAATTAACACACCAGTTACCGCTATTATTAATTATTGCTATCACAGCATTCAATTTCAGTGGTGACAGATTTATCTCCCATATTTCAATCCGTATGGTTTTCTTGGAAAGTAAACATGAAATTATAATTATCCTGGTAGAACTATACCACTCTCCCCATCAGCTGTAATAAAATCACAAAGCGCCATGTTTGAGGCTTTGGCTCCATATTTCTGATCTGTTTTTCTCTTGGTCCTTGACTTGCTTCTTTTGAATCCCTACTTGCATTTTTGAAAGAAGAAGTCTTAATGTTGGATGGGGAACCTGCCCTGGGCATTGTAGGGTGTTTAGCAGCATCCCTGGCCTCTGCTCCATCAGTTTGCAACTCTTACACAGCAAGAGTTTTTAAAACATTGGATACCTGACTACTTAGTCAGGGGCACTGAGCTCTTTTCCTTTAGACTGTCCAATAAAAAAACGACAACAGCCAACACACACAAAAAATAGCCGTTCAGTGTGCATGAATCAAAAGAATACCTATTTTTGTTTTGTCAGATTGGCAAAGAATACAACATATCTTTTGATGTGCTGCTGAATTTCAGTAATTAGTTCATGTGCGCCGTGACATGAAAAGTCGAAAATCACCGCTCTGCTCACCAGGGTCCCATGGCATTGCCTGGCAAGTTGTAATTAAAATTTGCTCTAGGCATTGCCACATGTCCAGTGGGTACAAAATTTCTGTTACTGAGAGCCACTGATCTAACCCTGGTTATGACATGCATGTGTACCCTCAAACACACAAAGCGACTTACACGTGAGGTTTGTATCCACTTAACATTTTCCTACTTATGCAAGCGTCACTGTCCTTGTGAAGTTTTCTGTGATCCTTCCGAACAGAAAGTACGTATGCCACCCTAACCCCATCTTATAACATATGGTTCTGTGTTGAAACAGTTTTTATTTCTGTCTTCTGCATAGACCCTTGAGTTTATAAAATGTAGAACTTGCGTTACACACAATTCTTTCTCTATCGGATTTCCTAGTGAGGTAATTGTCATATGAAAGGAGCTTATTTTACATGTTTCAAAGAGTGATCAAGCATGTAGGTGACTATCGAGCTGAGCAACAGATGTTTGCCTATGTGCCACCCACTAGCATATAGTAGGTAATCAACAGATACATGTTTATGGAAGGGATGAGTAAAATATTCCATGTGATAGCACTCAGACTGGTCGGAGGCTGCATAGCACTATGACACTCCAGCAAAATCCCATAACCTTCCTGGACATTGGCTTCAAATTACAAAACCATTCAGAATGTTGTCCTTTAAGTGTAAGCTAAGTTCGTTTTAAAAACAACGTTACCCTTGTTTTATTTAGATGTGCTGACTTAAACAGGCCTCCGTTCTCTCTCGTCAGTGCTGTATAACCTTTCCTTGGCTAGCAGATGAATCTTAAGTGGTCCCGACAGTCTTTGATCTGCGCAAAATAATTACAGTCCATTTACCTCTCCCTCTCACGTCACCCTTTCCTCACAGGGCAGGTCTCTTGTCCTTCAATTCTTCGTGTGGTTTCACATGAACTAATGGTTGCACCTTGAAGCCTAGGAGATGTTATAGTCTGAATTATGGCAGCAGTGGCCCTTGACATGAATTTGCATTGTACACTGTACAGAAAATAAGAAAAGGGGAATAAGGTAATAGACTGTTTGTGAACTCTTTTTTCCTCCTCTGACATCATATGAGTCATGGGCAGACAGGTCAAGGTTGATGGCCAGGTCCTTCAAGGGCTTCAGATTGGTGAAACTCATAGCAGGGATGGGGCTCTGCCTATATCCTCTTACTGCTCTGTGCCAGCTCTTGTGACAGGTCTTATAATTAGCCCTTTTTCTTCCATACGCCATCAGTAAGGCAGACACAACACTTCCTTGGCAATTCCTGGGGTCCTTGGGACCTCTTCTCTGTGGATTTGAATCGGACGCATTTACAAAGTGGTGAGGAATTCTGCAGTGAGTGAGACCGCCAGCAGAGAGAAGTGCAGTAAATTGGCAGATAGTGGAGCAGGGAGTGAGGGGATGGATGAAGCACGGTTCAGGTGGGGGTCTGTCTATATGTATAAATGTATGTGTGTGTGTGTCTTTATGGAGAGAGGGAGGGAGAGAGGGAAGAATTGGCTTATGGGATTGCGGAAGCTACAAAGCCTGACAGCCTGCCTGTCACTGGCTACTAGGAGAACCAGGAAAGCCAGTGTTGTAATTCACTCCAAGTCTGAAAACCTGAGACTTGGGGGATGGAAGCTATAAATCCTGATCTGAGTCCCAAAGCCCAGGAACCAGGAACACACACGTCTGAGGGCAGAAGGTGAATGCCTCAACTCCAACAGCTAGAACAAAGTGGCCCTTCCTCTGTTGTTTTGTCTGCTCAGGGCTGCAGTGGACGGAGGGTCCCCACCAGCACTGGGGAGGCCACGTGGGCCTCTCTACAGTTTACCAATTCAGTGCTGGGCTCTTTCAGAGACACCCTCACAGACACACGCAGAATTACGTTTTATACCAGCCACCTGGGCGTCCCTCAGCCCATGAACTTGATATGCAAAATTAACCAAGGCAGGTGTGGTCTGAAATACTCAAACAAAAAGAAAAGAGAGAAGAGGATCGGTGAGGCCTATAAAGGGTTACACTTTAGGCCCCCATTTGCGCCTCAGCGTGTGTGCTTAATGATACATGGACCAGAAGCTACTCATGTATCCTTATTACTGCTATAGTTAAGGTCGTATTAGGAAGTGTTAGCACATGGTTAGCAAACAGGCCGGCCTGTGGCTGAGTTTGGGATCTCTAAACAAGTTTCGAAACCCTGACTCTTTCAACGTTGTATTTTTTTCTAAGTTCTAGTTTTCCTGTTTTGGGCACTCTGAAATACTGTACATTTCTGGCAACTTCTACATGTTGATAAAATAATGAGTAAAGATTGCCTTAGTTTGACAATCTAATATGGTCTTTTTTATTTAGAGTTCTAAAAATTATATTAGAAGTATTATAAGGACTATGTGTGTGTGTATATATACAGATACATATATACATATATATATTCACACACATACGTATATATATTCACACCTTCAGAGAGGAGCTGAAAATATTAAGGAAATGTTATTCTCTCGTACAGTCATTTTCTGTGACTTTATGATGTTTTTTCCGTGGGCAATCAGTTCCCTGCCTCCTCACGCTATCACATAGTAGTCTTGTTTGCAAGGATAAAAACCGGTGGCTTGATTCATATATCCATGTATCGAATACCTTATGTAAAGCCATTTTCTAATATTGAAAAGGAAGGAGAAAAGTTTTTTCTTTCAGAAATTGCAATTTGTTGTCTTTTTGACTTAGCAGCAGTGTCTGCATAGTTTTGTAACCAGATTGGAAAATTCCGTAACCAGATTGGTTTTTCCAAGAGAGATGTTGGGAAGGTCGTGTGCTTACATTTTCACCATATAGATAAACTATTTCCCTGATAGGACAGTGGACGGTAGATTGGGAAATGATGAAACGGAAGCAGATTGGAAAGGGGTGAGTGGCCCCAGACTTAAGTAGAC
Organism: Glossophaga mutica; assembly: GCA_039655065.1. NCBI lineage: Eukaryota > Metazoa > Chordata > Mammalia > Chiroptera > Phyllostomidae > Glossophaga > Glossophaga mutica. The sequence continues at coordinate 11,927,412 of CM077315.1, read as the reverse complement.
TCCCAGGTTATAGGATGCCGGATGAGGCCAATATATCATGATAACTTTTACTATTATTGAATTGACATTTCTACATGTGCGTCCTGTATAACACTATCTAACTGGGGGAACATAGCAGGAAGACCATAATGATATTCATTTTGGAAAGATGATTTGTCCTCACTGCAATTATAGAATCACGTATAACTTGGTTTACTTTCTGGAAATAATATTCATAATATTAACTTTGCTTCTCATCTGTGTTCATTTTATTCTCATAGGTGCAAAATGGATAAACATAGGCACACAGGCACATACACACATTATTTCCATTTGTGACTCTCAGTAATTTTAGGGTGATGTTATTGCCACAATTTAGTAAAACGTAATTCTAAAGGTGCTTTTACTTCATAGTGAATTCTCTGTTGTGAGGACAAAGTGACAGACCATAGAACCTAGAATGGATATGATGTGACCCAATGAATTAAAAATCTAATTTCTTTCCCCTCATTGTATAAGCACCATAAATTTTCTAATCCGATTTTTATTCTGACTATCCATAGTCCCTTAATTATGAAATTATTTTTCTGAAAAAGAAAAAAAATAAGAGGCTTTATTTTTAGTAGGAGAGGTTAGGATGGGCCTACCCATTCAGAATCACTTGAGGTTATTTAATAATTTACATTCCTTTCGTGTATTTGAAAAGTCAATAGGTACTGAAGTCACACACATCAAACCTTGCCTTTTCATTCCTGCTCCTGTGAAAAGAAGTATCCGAATTAAGAATTACCATTTCTTCGAGGCTCAGACAGTATAATTATACCAATTTTCAAGGCAGCTCAGATGGTTAGATAAAATGTATTTGAAAATCAGTATTTTCACTGATCATTTGATTCAGTCTCATTAGGTAGCACAACCTTACTCCCAGACATCAATTAATGCAATCGCTGGAGGATGAATCCATCTACATTCCTGGCTTTGGTTTCTATCAAATTAGGTGCAGAGAAAAATGAAGGACACAGAGCAGTATGCCTGGAAAAAATTTATTAATGATTATTGAGTGTGATGATATGGAGGAGTAGACGTATTTTGAAGTCAGAGTTGAAGTCCTGGTGTTTCAAAGCAAAACTAATTCTGTAGGAGTTTTAAATCTTTTGTGCCTTATCAGTCACAGAGTCCTGGGCCTCTTTTCCAAGAACGGGGTTTAGGATAGGCTGAGCTTACGATCTCAAGAAATCACCCTTTCCTTTCACCAGTGAGAAAATAGACATGGGGAGGGCAAGAATAGTGTGGGAAATGTAGAAACTAAAGAGCTTATGACCCATGGACATGAACTAAAGGGGGGGAATGTGCATGGGAGGGGGTGTGCAGGGTGGAGGGGAATGATGGGGGAGAAATGGGACAACTGTAATAGCGTAATCAATAAAATATATTTTAAAAAAATTAAAAAAAAGAAACCTAGATCCTAATAGTGGTGGCCGTGAGTAGTTTTTGGAAAGACAAAAGGGAAGCAGCAGGACCAGGATCAAAGAAGAAGAATGAATTGTTCAGCATTAGGTGCTTCCCACACATTATGGGCACAGCCCAAGCCAAGGCCCTGCCTCGAGAATGCTTCCCCTTTTACGAAAAGTGGATCAAGTACAGCGATTCTATTGTTGGAACTCTCTAAGGAAAAGAGCTGTCCTTTGCTTGCATCATTTATTTAAGGTTACCTGCTTGCTAAGTAAGAACATTTAGATATCAGACGGAAGAGTCTACACAACCTTTATTGAAAAGTTTTATTTATTTTCCTATCCGAGTGATCTTCAGGGTAATGGCAAAGTGCTTCTTTTGACGCACATGGCCTTTCCCGTATTCCTCCATATCCCCCATCATTCCTGATGATTCGCTGAGCACCTCGTAGTTCATGTAGCACAGGTGTATCCTCACCTCCATGCAGGCAGCCTACTCACAGAGCCAAGTGTGTCCTATCGTAGGAACTGATGAGCACACCTCGTGGTAAAAATGTGGCTCCAGCTCTGCTGCCGATGGACCGGCTATTGACTGTGAGACTCTGGCAGGCTCTTGGACCTCCTGAACTCAGTCCGCCCCCTAGTTCTCTGGTTTGGTGTTCCGGCACAGTGCTCACGCTAAATTCCTCTTCCTAGAAATCTGCCTTGGCTCTCCCTTACTCCTTTTTACTAATTATGAGCCACGATCTCTCTAGGGCCTGTTTCAAAGGCTCGGTCCCTGGATGCCTAATCTGAGGTATTCCCTGGGCGGTAACAATACAATAGTCTGGGGGGCAGGGGCAGGGCCAGGGCCAGGGCCCTGTTTTCCTGTGTGTCTGCCCGGATAGTCCGCGGTTGTCTCAGCCCTGGCCCTTGCCTGTCTGCAGCGGCACGGATTGCTGGTGGAGGGACCAGAGCTAATAACTTAGGGCTAGGGGCCTGGAGAGACCCGTGCCCACTTAAAGAGAAGAAAAGGAGGGAGGGGAAGAGATTTTTAAAAAGCGGGGGAAAAAAAGATCAGGGCCTGAGCAACCCTAGGCCCTGCATTTGTGTCCGTGGGTTTGTACTGTACAGTGTCATGGGAACCTCTGTTTATACCAAAAGGACCATGGCTGACCTATATCCCAAAGGACTTTGAAAACTTTTGGACACACTGAAACCAAACTTAAAAAACAAAAAGAGCGGCCTACTGTGTTGAGAATAATCCAATTAAATATTCTCCTAGGGATTGAGGGGTGTGGTGACAGCTTAGCACAAAAATGTGATGTTGAAGTTCTGTGCCTTGGTATGTGTGGTAATGTTCAAAAGAACACAATTTTCCTCCAAGATTCAACCACTTTCAATGGAATGAGCCCTGTGTCGTTCTTCACCATTTCCTATAGTTCCTTGGACATATCACTTAACAACTTTAAGCTTCAATTTCCCAGTATGAGTATAGAGCTGACAATTTGCTTTGCCTATCTGGAAAACAAGACAGGGTAAATTGAGATGGGAAGGAAAAATTGTTTTATACCCAATTATTTTTATTTTTATTTAATGTCCATTACATTTAGTTTTTGAATTTACAAACATAAAAACTGAAAATCTCTTAAATATCAAAAAGTTATTTGTCTGAATCAAGTGGTGGAGGCAGGCGGGCATAAGCAATCTGTCAACGAATGGATGTGGTCTTGTCCCATTATCATATTTTTTAACGTAGTTGGGGGAGAATATCGCAGATCCTATTCACCACCTGAGGACAATTTCACGTTTTGTAAATTTGGGATGCTGGCAAGGCCCTGGGATCAGAGCCATGTAGGAGCCCCATTCCTCTTTTGAACTAAACACAAGGTAAAAGGCAATGTTACTCAGGTGCATCTAATCCAGTGTCCTGTATTTATATGGACCCCAGACTGGTTTTGGTGAAAAGCACTTACCCAGTGTCTACTGCTCATAGCACTTTTTTAAAAACTAAGCATTTTTTACTCTTTGCTGTCACGAACTTTCTGTATGACTCAATTCACATAAGAAGGGCACAGGGTCTCTGGTGTGTGCTGAGCACTTAGGAAGTTGCATCATTGGACAGGATGTTCTAGAACATGTTGACTCAGTGAGTGAATCCTCTCAAGCATCCCTGCTCAATAATGACCATTATGTTGCAGTTTTTGGTTTTAAATAAGGAAAGTGAATTTAAGTGGCACATTCAAGGTTCACACAGTTAGTGAAACAAAGCTGGGATGGAAATCAAGACTTTTTGTTCCTAACCTCATGATCTTTTCAGTCATTTCACGATGCCATATTACCAAGGCAGTCAAGGTGAGGAACATGGAGTTTCTCTTCCTGAGCCTTTTTTAGCTCAGTATACTGGGCATGTCATTGTCACCAAGGAAAAGTGGAGATTCAAATAACATGGCATTTAGCCCTGCATGGGTGACTCAGTTGGTTGGAGTGTCACCAAAAGGTCGCAGAGTCCATCCCTGATCAGGGCACATACCTAGGTTGCAGGTTTGATCTCTGGTCAGGGCACACAACCAGAGGCAACAGATTGATTGTTCATTCATGTTTCTCTCCCTTTCCCTCTCCTTTCATCTCTTTCTAAAAACCAATGAACATATCTGAATATATCTTTGGGCAAGGGTTAAAAAATAATAATAGCATGGTATTTAGGAATAAACAGGTATAATGTCTTAATAAAGATCATTTTTAGTTTGTGTCCCTTGACAAGGTGCAAGTCTGGCTCCTTCAGGAATACTTGAAGGATATATTCCAAATACATAACCATGGTCTCTACCTTTGGAGATTTTTTCTTCAGAATGTCCAGGCTGGGCCCTGAATTTCCTCATGTCCCTCTCTACAGTACCAACACTGAGTGATTCTTATGAGTAGGGTCAGTGCTTTAGCATGGATTCTTCATGTCAGATTGGATCAGAACCCCATTCACAGGGAGAGAATATCAAACATGCTTGCAAAGCTCTTCAAACACCTTACATTACCTTCTTGGTAAGTCAAATTGTGGGCTTTTAAAGAGGCTGTATTGTAGGGTCGTTAGAGTGTAAGTACTGACATCAGACATTTGAGTTCCAATCAGAGGTTTATTGCTTATTATTTTTGTATTTGAGCATGCTACTCAAACTCTGTATGTCTGAGAATGATAAAACACTACATAATTGTGGGAAGGTCCAATGAGACAAGCTGTAGTGAGCACTTGTCAATCTCTTACTGTTATAACATATGCTGCTGGGCAGCAGTGACATACATGGTAGCTACTGCACAGTTGACATAACAGATGAATCCCAAACTCAGTGGTTTACAACAGTAACATTTGTTCTTACACTCAGGGAGGTCCAGGTCAGTGCTATTTGGCGGAGCCTTTCTGGATCTCAGCTGGGTGGATTTGTTTCAGAATGCAGATGAAGTCGAGCATGGCTTTAGGCTCTGGATTGGGTTCAGATCTACTCCATGTGCATTTGTACTGGGCCCCAGAATCCAAGGCCAGCAGATGCCTGGGGCATACTTCGCTCATAACGAGTCACCGATGTGCAAAAGCCAAGTCAAGTTGCACAAGCACACAGAAGGCCTCTGCATGCATGGTTTTTGCGAAAATCCTGTTGGTCAGAGCTAGTCACAGTCAAGGCCACATGGAGAGGGGGAAAGACTTCATCAACATGAGACTAGAGGCAGGAGTAAAACGACATGGAAAGATAATCCAGAGCATCAAAAAGTATAATAATAATGATTCTCAATTAATACAAATGATGCTCTTTAGCATTTGTTGGAAGAGTATAATTCACCACATATTGTGATTTATGCTGATTTTTCTTTAAAGGCATGAGAAATGAAAACTCGCCATCACTTGTTACTATCATCTAATGAGGCCCGTCTAACTGTTCCTGTCTGAGAAACAGTTATGTTATCACTCTTCTTTTACAGGTGGCTCGGAATAATTTATACTAGAACAAGTTATTTCTCGAGGCATTGTGCTAAAATTCCTAGAGGTTTTAGAAACAGGGAAACATGGCAGAGATGCGCACATTCTGGGAGCCAGCTATTACCCCTAGGGAGGGTTTGCTAGGCTTTGAGTAGAGGATGGCCAGTTCAAGTTGATTAAAACATCAACTATTTCTCGCAAATCAGTGTTATTCTATGTTTGTGCCAGGCAGAATTTAAAACTGGCTTTAGAAATATGACAAGATTCAGTAAGGAAGTAAACAAAGAGAATGCCGAAACCTTAAAAGAGGAGTCAGGTATTGGAGGAGCTTGAATGGAGGATTAAGGAGAATAGACTTTATTGTACAGGAAAGAGGGAGGAGTTGACATTGGTAACAAAAGTTAGTGTATAAGAGATTCACTTTCCTGGAAGTATTTTAACTGTATATAACCTTGGCTTACTAGCTAGTATAATTTCAAAGGACAAATAACAAATGGACAAAGAATAATCACTATACCAATAAAAATTGAAAATATGATATAAACAGTCTTTCTAGTGACAAGTAAATACAAAAGACTGTAGACATTTGAGAGGTTCAATTTCAATATAAAGAAATGAATAATATAACAACAATGTGCTGGTTATTTTTTGAAGTATTTTTCAAATTTGTAAAAATTTATCTTAGTGCGATAAGAACACTATCAACATGAGACCTACCTCCTAACATTTTAAGTTCACAATACATTATCGTTGACTTCTGATACAATCAAGAAACATTTCTACAGGAGAAAATATTACTGAGATGCAGCAGTGGCAACGGTATGAGGCAAAGCATAGTCTTATACATTTTTAGTGGAAATGTAATTTGATCCAGCAATTTTAGACAAAAATTTGTCAGCATCTATAGAAATTTTAAATGTGCATTGTTTTTCTCCAGTATTTATATTCACAGATATTGATCCAAGAGGAAAAAAGAAAACAATAAAAATGATTTAAAAAAACAAAAATTAAATAAACCAAAAGCTTGCCAATGCACAAGAAATATTGAGTAAACATTTTATGGAAATGTTTCAATAGCAAAATTGGGACTGAATTAATAACTCACAATAGTAAAATAGTAGTTGTACATGCTGAGTGCCATCCATTACGTTCAATTTTGTGCAACATTTTTTTAAGACTGGTCTTGAGAAATGACAGAGAACCCCATATCCTTTATGAATTAAATAGCATTGATAGTTATTTTGCTGTCAATTTTTCTGGTATGTCAAAATAAGGGTTTTTTTCCTTTTTCTTGTTTCCTTTTTCTCTCCTTTGAAACTTGTTTCAAATAATTTAAAAATAGCTACTTTATTATATTCCATGAAATTACGACATGGTGTAAAAACTGGGCACACTTTTCCAAAGGCGTGAGCTATCAAGAGGCACATAAATTGTTGGCTTGAATTTCAATGAAGAGGAAAAACTACGATCCCCTTCCCGGGTCTCCGTCAAGAAGAATTGCAGTGGCCTTTCCAATTAGTGATCGTGGATACCAAGTGCTTTGAAGTTAAAAAAGAAAAGGGAAGGGCCACAGTGAGTGTGAGCAATAGATAATACAGTCATTGACAGGGCTCCTGTTTCATTTTGTGAAATATACGTGTTTCTTCTTTTTTAAAACACTGAAGAGCGGGAGCAGCGCCTGACAACATTGGGCTAATGCGTTTATTCAAATCGTGAACCTTCAAGTCACTCAGACCTGCAACAACTAGCTAATGAGAACGGTAAACTGATCATGGATTTAGCGTTTCATTGTTCATGAAGTCTGTCGTGCAGTCTCAGCCGGAGGGCTACCAGGAGAGCTTACCTTCCACATTTTTGTGGGTCCTCAGAGGAACATGGGAACTATTTAATTAACCCACACATAGGAAAGAAACAGTGGGGACAAGTCTTAAATACCTACAGAGAAATCTGCAAAGGGTGATAAGTAGAGGTTGTTACTTTTTGTACATTAATTATAAATGCATTAATTATGAAAATATGATAGCTGTTTTTAGATGGTGGACTGAATGCATGCCTACATTATCTCCCTTCAACCTGTCCCATAATATGTATTAAAATGTTAATAAATATGGAATTATATTTAAATATGTAAATAGAGACCTAGGGCAATGAAACATCCACTAAAGTGAGAAGCATATTGGGGTGGGGGTGGGGACAACAGTAACAGAGACAAAGCAGGACAAATCAGGCTATCTGGGGGTGGGGGTGAGCGAGTAGGGTGGGGGTGATTATCATGTAAAGAACTTTGAGGACATCAGGTGGAGAAAGTAAGCATCTCTGGCCCCTTGTTTATATCTAGCTATCTGCCTCTGTCCCATTTCCATTTACCTATCTACCTAGTGAAGTAACGAACTAGCTAGCCATCCACCTTCCTGCCTCCTTCTCTATGTAGCTTCTTAAATTACAGATTCTTCAAGGGCAGAGTGGTAGGGGAAACAGAAATTGCAATTTCTCATAGCCTACTCATGTGAACTAACCAAATGTTCTTTCCCATTAGGTATTTTTCACGCTAGGCTCTGTAAATAAAATAGGCAATTTCGTTTGTTTGTGGTGAATTGGCCATAGGGCATAGAAATAACATCTACCATATAAACCACCTAAGCTCTCATTCTTGGACTTTAGACATAAGGCTCTAATTTTCTAAGCAAGCCTAGTTTTTGTAAGTGAAGTGAGTACCGGAGAGTGAGCACTAAGCCTCCACTTTTAGCTGAAGTTCAAAGGAAAAGACTGGGGGTCAAGTCATAGCTCAAAGTGTCATCACAGCTAACAGTTCTTCCCAGCACTGGGGCTGGGGCTTACGATGTGGACTGTGATTCTTCCCTTAAAGGGTGGTCTGACTCTTCATATATTCTCTCTCCCAAGGTCATTACCCCCATAAAATGATGCTATTTCATCTACCTAGGATCTCCTAAAATTTGTGTAATGGAAGCAAGAACCAAATTCCTGCGTGTTAAATCCCCTTGAAGTTGGTCAGAATCATGGCACTGTTTAACACTGAGAGCCCGAACACACTTGCGGTCAGCAGTGAGTAGTGCTTTCCTTTTTATCCAAGTAATTGCAATTGTAGCTAGGCTGGAATATGTTCTCCCTGGCTGGCCTTCCAAAAGAAAATAATCACCAACAGAACTATGCCATCTTATCAATAATAGCTGGCTTCAGGAGCTCCATTGTGCATAGCCAACTGCCTGAGAGAAGGTACAGGTTTGCCCAAGTGCAGGAGTCAAAATTGTGCCATTTTGCGTGACTCTAAATAGCACTCTTCCCTTTGATTCCACATTCTCTCCATTTTTATAAAACACTAGAGTCTGGATTGGGTGGCATAATACATATGAAAGTGACTTTGAACTACCAACTGCTCCTTAAGTGGAAGTACTGATTATAGAACAAAGCAAAATGTGTTTCTTTAAGTTAGTAAAATGAGATTCATTTTAACACCTTACAGAAGCAGATTCTTATCCAACAGTGATCCAAAGCAAGGGTCCCCAGCCCCCTGGCCTGGCTGACCCAGTCTGCAGTGTGTTGGGACCCAGGCCAGAGCGAGCTCGCCTGAGCTCCGCCTCCTGTCCGCCACTGCCCACTCCCAAGTTTTCTAGTCCCTGGTGCCAAAAATGTTGGGGACTGCTAATCTAAAGCTTTAAATTATAAAGCTCACATTTGATGTATTTTTTAAAAATTCCATCGCACATTTCTTTGCATTCACTTCTCAATTTTGGTATTTCAAACCATAGAAAGATTTATGATATGGTTCCTTCTCTCAGGGGTGTGGTAATCGAAAGGGACATTATAGGCATGTAATAATTTTAAAAGTACAATCATGGCAATAACAAAATTCCACAACAGTTGGAAGTAATATGAATCACTGAAAGACAGTTTAAATCCCAGAGGCACAGGGACATGAAGAATGTTAGGGAAGAAATCCCTTAAGGAGGTAGCTGTTGCCTAAAGCTTGAAGAAGTGATATAATTTACACTTGATCCCAGGACATCCAGCTTTATCCCTGGGATTTAGTGAAGTTTAACAAACAGCTGATCATATTTTTTTTTGTTCTGTTCCAAGAATTATGCAAGAGGCTGGATAGACAAAATAGATAAGCACGTTGTGCCCCAAGAGGAGAGACAGACACTTCGAGGAGTCTGCCACTCAGACAGAAAGTACTAGAAGTACTAAAATTAGAGTGGACGTAGTGCTATTAGTGCCATGTGAGTGCAGAGAAAGCAACACAATTTAAGGCAGCATTTTTAAAACGAAAATTTTATCCTCACTTGAGGACAATTTTTTCACCGTTTTTTTAAAGATTTTATTTATTTATTTATTTACTTTTTGACAGAGGGGAAGGGAGGGAGAAAGAGAGGGACAGAAACATCAGGGCATGGTTGCACCCCCTACTGGGGACCCGGCTGCAACCCAGGCATGTGTCCTAACTGGGAATCGAACCCCTGACCCTTTGGTTCACTGGCCGGCACTCCATCCACTGAGCCATACAAGCCAGGGCTGTTTGTTTGTTTTCTGGGAGAGGAAGAGAAAGGGAGAGAGAGCAACAGGAATTGGTTGCCTCCTGTTGCTTTCTGTACGCACCCAGATCAGGGATAGTATGCGCCTTGACTGGGGAACAAATCCATGTTTAAGATGGGCCTTGAAGGATGGTTGTAGTTTACCTGGTGGAGCAGAGTGGGTAGGAGGTCCGTCTAAGAGGAAGAGACACTGAGCAAAGATATGAAGGCATGAACTCACGCAGTTTGAGAAAGCATACATATGAGTGTCTACAATACACCCGCAAGGGACTCTTGTTCTTAGCTTCACGTGAACATGCAGATTCGCAAGTCTGCCACAGGCCAGGTCGGATTCCAGCTGCTCAGAAGGATTTTGTCCGGAAAGCACAGCATACCAGCTAGTCAGTACAACTTGGCAGGAGGGCACCTAACTGTTAACACAGTTAACCAGCAATCTTTTTTTTTTTTTTTTTTTTTTTTTGCCAGCTCCCCTTATCTCCACCAGGGGAAAGAAAGCTCAGATAATGAAAGAACACTTGTATATTGCAGGTCTGTGATCCAGCCTCGGATGGGGGAGGGAAATTTTTCTCTTACCCTTTCAGGGTCTTTGGCTGGTCTAAAAATCAGTTTAACAGCAGCAACAAAATTAATAGGAGAAAAACACAATTTAATTCTGTACCTAAAGGAGCTCCATAAGAATATGGGGCCCATACACAGTCAGACAGTTGAGACTTATGTGCCATCCTGAGCTAAGGAGACCCGGGGTAAGGGGTTAGGACTTCAAAGGGAAGAAAGATAATTCTCAGGGAGCTGGGAAGAGCAAATGTTAGGCAAACAAATGTGTGCCATGCCCTGCAAATAAATCTTTATGATGTAAAAAGAGATTATCTTTGGTAATAGCTCTGTTCCTCATGACACCCCCGTATCTAAATTCTTTTAGCCATTTAAGGGGGAGGTAAAAAGAAAAACTTCCTGAGTTGTCTCTTAAAAATAATCAGCCTAAAATGATCCTCATACCAAAGAGACACATTTTGGAACACAAATGTTCCTCTCCACTCGTTTAGAAGCCTCACACCCAACATGAGCTAGTACCTATTCATCACTTCAGAGAATAGGTTCTTGGGTCTTTTCATGGAACATCCCAATTAAGACCTTCCCCCTATATGAAATTTCAAAGCTATGGCTTTGAATGATCAAATTCTTATCATTAATACATGCAACCTGGACACAATTTAATAGCCAGGGATTGTTTTACTATAAGCAGTGCTGCTTAATAATACATTGTACCTTTAATAATCTATTGTACCTTTGTCAAATCCCCTGGGGAGCAGAGAGTTAACTAAAGGTCACATTCTCATTCAAGATGTGAAAGTGTGTTAACTCACACAGTGGCACTAGGTCCCCAATTTTAATTTGGAAACAGAGAATCTCCTTGTTAAGCATTCATATACTCCAGACTAAATCTGATTTTATACGTATAATTTGAAGATAAAGGGCTTGCATATTTGAATATTATGACCCTTTCTAGGCATATGGTGAAGCACCCCCAGTGTTTGATAGCCACTGGCAAAGGGAACTGAAAGGGAGGAAGCAGTCAGTGATAATTTGTTCACTTATCTAATGCACATTTGCTTACTTCTTGGGCTAGAAGATATAGGCCCTATTGTGAAATGGTCCATGCTTTGTGTAGAATTTTCCATTTTAACGTTAAAGTAGTGGCAAAGTTAGTCTCAGGCAGCAAAATGAGAGTTTTAGCAGGGTTCGATTTTTTTGTTTGTTTCTTTTTTTTTCTTTTTTTTTTTTTTTTTTAATAATGACTCCACTATTCGGTCAATCGCATGAAGAAGGTGGGGTAGGGTGGCCAAAGAGAACTCGACCAGCCGTGACTACATTCAGGACGGGTGTTTGAGGAAAGGGCAGGGTGGGTGGAGAGAAGCAGAGAGGACCCAGGGCTCCTCATAGGCTGGTTATAGAGATGTTGTTCACAGGACTTAGGGGATAGGGAGAGGAAGTGGTCCAGTATCCTCACCAAAATGTTAGCTGAGGTTGAGGAGGGAAATGGATCTTAGAGAAGTTCCTAGGTATCACATCTCCAAACTTAGCTCCTACCGTAATGCCCTTAGCAGTGTGCTTTCCGGCTATGCTGGTCCAGCCTTAGCCAGAACACGCCTTGCTGCCTCTGGTTACAGAAACTTTGCACAGGCTGAGCCTTCTGCCGGGGCTAACGCCACCACCATGTCATCATCCTCACCATTATCGTCGCTGCCATCATGGTCATACACCCATACACGTAATTTCAGTATTCATTTGCTTACGTGTTTCTCTAGAAGGCAATCTTGACAAAGGTAGGAAACGTACCTGGTCTTCTGCCTTGGCCAGCGCTTCACACATACTGAGTCCTTACAAAGTTATTTCGATATTATTAATCAAAGAATAAATGTATGCATTTAAATAAAGACTATTGTGGAAGGGCATTGTGGTTATGATTGGGAAAATTTAATTTTAGTTTGCACATGAACCACCTAAAAGATGTTCAAATTTAGAAATGTTTATTAGGGAAAGAATTATGGAACTAGAGATAAGGGTCTCAGAGTGTGTCTGTAAAAACTGCAAAAGTCTAAAATGATCATGATCATGGAGATTCTCTATGTTAAAAGGCAAGAGATAGCGTAAGTCTCAATGAGGCTTATTGTGGTTGGAAGAAGGGGAGACTCCCCAGAAAAGTGTTCATGGATAAATGAGAATTATCGATTCACCTTTGGGCTTGGTAAGGTGCAAACTTGATCTCGTTTCCAGCTTAAAGATGGAATGAAAGGGCGTAACCTAAAAGCAACTTAGTACTTTGGGCTAGAAAGCACCATTTCATAAACTCATTCACTCATCACAAAAAGACTATTGTGATCCTATTGTCATCTTTCTGAGAATGGGGAATAAAAGGAGTTTCAGAAAGTGGTCTCATTGGCCCGTGTAACACGGCGCCTAAAATGGCAGGCCCCCCAAACAATGTTTTCTAGTTCTAGTATCTATAGTCTTCCGATACATTCACTTGTAAAATCTCTTCCCTGTTTTCTGACCTTTCAGATGCCCTTCATCTATCAGCCTGGGCGGCCCTGTATTTTCCTTTTAATGCTTTCCCAAGATCAGGATGGTTAAGACCTTTCAGGTTTTATTCTTGTTATAAATGAAAACATCCCCTAGGCTATATAGTCTTTGCTTGGTGTTTTCTCAAAACAAATACACACCTGTCCGAGACCCTTTGCAGTGGCTTCACTCAGATGAATCACTGTCATTTCTTTGAGGGAAGGTAGAGTAATTTCTGGGCCTTTTTCTCGTCACCTGCTCTAGGCTCCAATTATTTTTAATTCGGAGGCCTCTCTTCCCATTCATCGTTCTCAGCACAGTCTTCTTCCCCCTGTGCAGGGTGAGGGATCACGGTTCCCACAGACCCGTGTCAGGATGCCGAATTACCAGCTAGCAATTAAGGAAGGCCCTTCATAAACAGGCATAATCATTCAATTATGTGAAAGTCGGAAGAATGATCTCTCTCCGTGATGCTGGCATCATCGGCCACATCAAAGAGGTCGGTATTTATTTCAGATCATTATACCTTGATGACTGATCCATTTGACCATCTTCCCATTCTGGAGGACAAACAAAAGGAATCTTTGTCTGCACTTCATGGCCATTGATCATTCCTCTGGCTTTCAAATTGCAAGGCTGAGATCAAAGAAAAAGAAGAGAAGTGATATTCTGCTGTCTAACGCTAAGAGCAAAGTATGATCAGAGCTCCGTGTTTTCCAATTGTTCAATATCACCTCTGCCTGCTTTGTATTGTGCGATAAACAAACACTGGAGCCACTAAGATGATTACATCTCCTACCAGATACGATGCACGTCAAGTTCTATTTACTCTCTTTGATTTTTAGAACCAAAACAAACCCCCAAATAGTCAATCCAAATGTACATTCCAATCCAAATAGTGTATCTCCAGGCTCTGCTGGTAATTTGCTGTGTGATTTACTCAGGTAGGCTTCCTTATCTGAGCCGAAATTTTCATACATGTAAAATGAAGACATGTAGACTTGATCACTTTTGACATTTTCATCAGCAAGCTAAAATCTCAGCTTTGATATTCAAGTGATGCACCACCAAATTACTTTACTTATCATAATTGCTTTCATCCCACAAGCAAAATTTGTAAGACAAAGGTGTGATGAACACAGGGATTTTTTTTTCACAGAGAATATGTACCTATAATATGATTTTATGCCCGTATACCATACTGCATTATCTCTATAAAATATGAACTCTTGGAATAAGATCTAACACTTTTATTTGTTTAATCATGAAATGCATATATACATAGCACATGATATGAAACCCTCACTTAATCCCATAAAATCACCTACTTCTCTCCAGGGGACTCTGCCTTTAACAGCTTAGAGATCAACCCATCACATTCCATTTTATGCAAATAAATATGGGTACTATCAGCATTTACCTTTGGTTTTACATCAGTGGGGCTGTACTTTGCATTTTTACTTTGTGACTCTCCTTTTCCCCCACTTAGTAATATGCTTTTCAGTGTTTTCCACATCAGCGTGTGCAGATATCTTAGTCATTCTCTTTATGAATGCATGGCAATTCATGCCATAAATATACCATAATTTAATGAATCCATCTGTTGATATAAATTTAGATTTTTCATTTTTAAATTTTTACAATGAACAAAATGCTGGAAAATAAACTTGTTTTTTTTTTTCTAATTGCCATTGTACTTTTTCATTTGCAAGAGCTCTCTGTGATTTGAGTAGTGATGCAGTATACACCTGATGATTAATTCATAGAAAGATTGTGCTATGTGTTACCCTAATGATGGATTTAGATTTATATGTACAATGATAGCAATAAGCTTGTCAAGACTTTTTACCTTTTATGCTATCACTAGATGGATCCAGAGCACCCGCATCAATTACAAACATAAGGAAGGGAAAATGATTGAAATTCTGCACCCAGGAGCAGAAGGGAGCCTCATAGCTTCTTGCTTCCAAATCTTCTCTTGTCTGTTCTCTGGAAGGTGGAACAGATTACAAATACAGATGTACTCAAAGGGGGAAAAGAAAAGACAAGAGATTTCAATCCATTCATCCATTGATTCTTTTTTAAAATTTATTTGCATAATTATTTCCTTGCATAAGAAATGGTTCTGAAGTATTTGACATATACTGGTTACTCTAGTAGAGTCAAAAAAACATTACTTATTACCAAGGAGTCTGGAAGAAAAAAAAATTCAAGAATGCTATTTATTTAACACTCATTGTGTTTTATTTACTTCACCATGTTATTCTAGTTTTTTTTTTTTTTTTAACAATAGCACAAGGTAGGGCTTTGATTTCAATTATGTAGATATACAAACAGAGTCACAGAGAATGACTTCTCCTAGTTTAGAGAGTGTGATATTCACAGTCAGACAAAACAGATTCTGAATGACCAACTGCATGTATGTAGTTTACATACTTTCCTGATCTGGAAAGTTAAAAATAATACTACAGTGTCTCTCTGTTTAGGTTGAGTTGAGCACAAGATCTGGACACCATAGAAGAAGTAATTGTGATTTGCATTATTATTTTATAGTCTGAGCATGTTTAATGGTCAAAGAGGGGCCCAGATGAGTAGAAACAGAGGTGGCCGATTAGCAGTGCCTTGGGGTCTGGGCCAAAGGATGTGCTGATATTCTTTTTTTTTTTTTTTTTTAAAGATTTTATTTATTTATTTTTGGAGAAGGTAAGGGAGGGAGAAAGAGAGGGAGAGAAACATCAATGTGTGGTTGCCTCTCACGTGGCCCCCCACTAGGAGCCTGGCCTGCAACCCAGGCATGTGCCCTGACTGGGAATCGAACCTGCGACACTTTGGTTCACAGCCCGAGCTCAATCCACTGAGCTACGCCAGCCAGGGCAGGATGTGCTGATATTCTTTACCTCCTGATAGTAAGAGAAAAGTCGGAGAGTGAGGACAAAAGCCCTGCTTAGGAACAGGTGGAGAATCACTGTTCTGTGGCAATCAAGACCCATTAGGGGATAGGAAAAGGCTCAAACAAATTCAACAGGGAAGGGAGAGGATGGTGCCATTACAGTGTCCCCTCCCCCATCTGATGTGCCCGGTTCCGCTGCCTTCTCACTTTACTTCTCTTTACTCACTTGCTGGTAATTCAAACTCTTTCCTCTTATGTCTGGCGATGGCCCCTTGCCAAGGCAGGACGTGTTCTCAAGGGGCGAGAGAGTTTCTGCTCTGTATTTCTTTAACTCAAAGAAAGGGTTGTAATCTCGGTCTGCCATGCTGGCCCTCAGAGTTGCTCAGGACCAGCGATAGTCACATCAGTTTACTTGACTTACTTGCTCTTTTTCTTTCTGCTCTTTCCCTCTACCATTATTAGACAGATGCCTGGAAGAAAAGCGTTTGCTATTTGGGACTAGACAGCATGGGTTTTACTCTGGTTTGTACCAGACCGAAGTAGTCGACTTGGCACTATCCATTTCCAAGCAGAGACAGAGTATTCATCTTTATACTACAATGATAATGTCTAATTCCAAGATGTTATAAGTCATAAATAGGAGAAACACTTGGCAGAAAATGTATGATTGTTATTTTTTTTGTTATTTTTATCTTTATAGTAGATGACTAAGACCAAATAAACTGAAAAACCCTACAAAAATTTGAGAATTTGCTTTCACTCTTGTTCGTACAATCCTAGTTTGAGTTTTATACAATGTTCCTCTATGTGTATTATAGTGAAGATCTCATTAGATACTACTGTGTGGACTAGACGCTCCTCCGGATGGTCTTGCTGAATTTCGGAGCTAAAGAATCACCACGCTTCTAGGAAAGTATTTGCATATAGATGAACTCACTGCTCACTTTGGACCTTTTGACCCGTTTTCATCTCCACGGGTGACAACCCTTGCTTCCTTTAAATAACTTCATTATTCAGTGCTCACATGACTTGTATTTTGAAATCTTTAATCAGACTCTCAGAACACCCTATCTTCATGCATAAGAGCAGAACACAAAACGTAGTGTCATGAATTGTTAGGACTTCAGTTGCAGTACCGGCGAACAAAGCTTTTATAGTCACTGCCCTATGACCTTACCAATTTTCCCAGGAAGCACCCAGTTGTGTCTTTTGAATAAAACTGTGGATGGGGGACAAGCGCAAAGATCACCCTTTCAAGAGTATCCAGCAGTAACCTGTGTCTCTTTTGTTATCAGCCTCACGTGAAACCTACTTGACTTTATAACCGGCAATGTCGAGGTATAGTTACTTTATTCCTTATGCTGTCTGGCTCGTTACAGAGAGGCCTTCACAAACTAAGCAGTTTTACAAATGAAGACACACAGGCAAAAAGAAAGTGGATAGGAGCGAGGAAATTGTACAGAAACAGTTTAAGGCACCGCAGGGTGTTCGGAGCGCCTTGAAAGGCGTTGCAAGTGCAAAGAAACAAGCAGAGTGCTGAGGACCGCTCTCTCCCTCCCTCTGCGGCTGGCTCGGCCCCAGCCTGCCTTCGCCAGGCATTTCCTCCTAGAGCCAGCCCTTGTGCTCCGCCCGGTGTGGTGCAGGTTCTCTTCCTCCAGTCCCATGTCACCCGTGACTTTCCCCATCGAAGCTTGCGCAGCGGGCTGTGTTGCAACAGCCTAACTCCTCCTCTGTCTCTAGGACTCCATTGTAAGCCTCTCTGCAATCTCCTGTTTAGAACTGATTTCCATGGGGCAGCATGTAGTTGGCACCCATTACATCTTTATGGAAATGGGGTTATTGCAGGACTGTATAGTGAGCTGAGATCTTAATGAGATCATCAGAAAGCGTAGGACATAATTTTACTCTTGCTAAGGTGTAATCTCATGGTTTAGAGCAGGGGTGTCAAACTCATTTTAACTCAGGGACCACATCAGCCTCGTGGTTGCCTTCAAAGGGCCAAATGTAATTTCAACTCCTTAACAGTTAAGGAGTAGTTGCATTGATAGAGTCCTAAAATTGTTTTGTCCATTTGCAGGCAATCATGAGGCTGATGTGGCCCGCAGTGAAAATGAGTTTGGCACCCTTGGTTTAGAGATTATGAACTAGATGCATCAGAGATCCTGGCCAAAGGGGTAAAGGGTCGGACAGAGTGTACAGGGAGACACACCACCAACCATGAGGAGTGTATATGCAGGCTCTCTACTTTTGTAGTTGGACCAATGTGTCATTTTCCCAAGAAGAGCTCTTCTAAATGTCTTCCTGTGAGGATCTTGGAGCCACGAGTACTTGTTATGAGTATTAACTTTTAAGGTAGAAAAGCACTTGGTTAAAGGTAGAATTTGAATCGTAGTTAAGGAGGGAAACCAGTCAAAGTGAAGGAAGTGGTACCAAGCAAGACTGGGTAAAAATATAGATTTAATGAAATCAGTTCAGAGTCAGGAATCAGTTCTAAATGTTGTTCAAAAGAATGGATGGATGGGAGATGAGGTTCAAGCTTGGTGTTTGCTTGCACCTCTGGATGACACCACTTAACCTGGTTTGGCACGCTTTAACATTCCGGGTGCACGGTTAGGAGGTGGGTGGTACGGGCTGGTTTAAGTAACCTATACCGGTCAAGGGACTAGCAGGAGAGTTTAACATGGCAAAGAGAGCTAAGCATTGTGGGACACGAAGCAAAACAAAACTTAATCTACTTTGAACGCTTGCCCAAGTTTTCACAAAAGCGGAAACAATTGAATGAGGTCATGGAGAATGAGTAAGGGATCTACATACTGAACTGGAAGCGGGGGGATGGTGAGAAATCGATGGTTATGGTGTATTAATACTACAGCATGTGGATTAATCTCTAAGGTCTGAAAGTTTCTCTTTGTAATTCTGATACAGCATTTAATAGATGCTTCTTAACTGGCTTAACAATTTCATGTTTCCTATTTTGATACGTGGCAGATTAGCACAAACAAGATAGATCCTTAAAACTACGAGTTCAGTCATCTCAGTTATCATCCTTCATCCGTATGTAGTCTTCTCCAGTTTAAAAAAAGTACTGGCAGGTTCATTTTCATTTTTGTGCCCCCACCCCCACACACATGCGTACTATACACAGAAAAGTCCAGGCGAAAATGAGGAAACCAAGGGTCAAAGAGTGCAGTTCTTCCCTAATAACATCCTGTAAGCAGAAGAACCTGTGATTCAAAGAATAGTTTATCACCTGAAACCCTCTTTTCTTCCTTGTGCAACATGTGGCTTCTCCATGGACCCCTGATGCAATTAAACACAGAGCTGTCTGTGTGAGAAAGCAGTGTCCCTCAAGAAAATGTAGTTGTTTCTCCCAGAATTACAATAATATGAGAAGGAAGTCAAAGAAGTTTAAAAAAAATCAAACGATTCTTACTTGGCTTGAGGATAGCCTTTTACATATATTATACATCTTTAATTGCCCCCCAAAACACATGGAAGATAATTATGCACAATTTATAACACAGAAGAATTATGTTCTAGCTACCTAAAGGTCTGTTTTCTTTCAAAAGACACATTGGTGCACAAACAAGACAAATAACTTATGATCTTATTTATATGCGGAATCTAATGCATAAAATAAATGAACAAAATAGAAACAGGGGCCTGGATACCAGGACAGACCGGCAGCCGTCAGAGGGGAGGGTTGGGGGGACTGGATGAGAGAGGTGAAGGGATGAGCCAGAGAACATTTATGCATAATCTACAGACACAGACATCCGAGAGGTGAGGGCCGGAGGGAAGGGGGATGGCGGCTGGGCGGAGGTGGGCAAAGCGGGGTGGGGAGAGGGGAAATGGGGACATCGCTAATAGTGTCAACAACAAAAATAAAGTTTAAAAAATACATATGAGGACAGGATCTTGAGCCATACTCTTTGTAAACCTTTGGGCAAATAACTTGAGTTTTCTCATCTGTAAAACGGGTCAACGGACTGAACCCACCTTATAGGCTTGTTCTAAGTATTTAAACATAATGCCTTGGAGCACTTGGAGCACTGCCTGTCACATTGTAGGTGCCCAATCAAATCTAACTTTTATTGTAAGCTCTTACTATTTTGTACCCTCAAAAAGGCTGCATATATCAAAAGATCTGGTCTACCAAAGATACTACATGTATTCGGCAATATTTAATTTGATTCCTCGTGTTTTATTAACCAAAGACATTTAGCCCTGCCTGTCAGAGCTGATTCAGCAGGAGATAACAGGGCGCCCGCAAACACTGGACACAACTCCAGCCGAAGGAGCAGACGTTTCGCATCTTCACCAGTGTGTTCGGGGTCTGAGCCCAAGTCCCACCGCTGATAACACCTGTTGAAATAGTGAAACTACCTACTTCGCATCTGCCAAGGAATTCAGACATTACATTTCTCTCCTTATACATCCTTTGTTATTTCCATTATCCATGCCTTCATTCCACCTTGTCCACCACCGCCCAGGACACCCAGGACTTGCTCTTAGGCAGTGTTGGACCTTGAAGGACACCCGCAGTCCCCTCTAGAGCATGGGTGGGAAGGGAGAGGCCATCCGGTGAAAGTTGTAATGTACAGCTTACCGGGGGCCTTGAAATAGGCCTCTTAGGGAGCCAGCGCAAGCGAGCTGAGCTGTTAATCCCACTGAAATTTACAGCTGTGGGGACACAGGGGAGGCTGAGCATCACATGAAGTCTTTAAGAGGGACAGAAATATGCTCCTTTTACGTATTAGATGCTGGGATGATCTAATTGCCAAATCCATCAATGTCCATTTGTGGCTGTTGTGGCGTGATCTGACTAACTGCAGCATGCTTTAGAGCTACGTTAAAACTTTCATTCTTTTAAAGGCCTTGCTAAAAAAAAAAAAAAAAAAAAGAGTCCTTCTCTTCCTTAGGAGAGATACCAATAGCCAACAACAGGAAAACAATGCTATAAAATAAAATTCAAGACAAATGATCCCAGTTCCCAAGTGACTGTGCTAATTTATCTCTGCACACATTTTTAAAGGATTAATATGGAAAATTCATGCATAATATGCTACACATGTGCCTTTAGCTACTATTCGTAGAGATTAAATTCTCCGTGTCTTTCATTCTCTCAGGTTCCTGACACCTGCAAGATACCCGAGCCTGGCACTTTCAATGAATGTAGGCAGGTAGGACTCAGATCTAAGTAAAGGAGGGACAAGAGGTGAGTTAAATTAGCAGATTTAGTCAATGAACTTCAGATAACATGTTTTGAAGTCTTGTCTAGTGCTAGACACTGTGAATGACATTTGAACACTCACAAACTGAAATTTTAAGTGGTAAATATATTAGATAAAACTATACAGGAACAACGTGCAGATTATGAGTTAAACGCAGATAGTCTGAACTTAGAGTTTAGGCTCCTAACGTGTCCACTGTTCCACATTCTGATATGTTGAGCTGCCAGCATACTTTCTTTTAAAAAAAAAAATATTGATTTTAGAGAAGGGAGAAAGAGAGAAACATTGATTTGTTGTTTCACTTATTTATCCATTCATTGGTTGATTCTTGTATGTGCCCTGAGAGGGGATCGAACCTTCAAACTTGGGATTTCGGGATGATGCTCTAACCAACTGACCTATCCGGCCAGGACTGGCAGCCTGCTTTCTCATTCCCTTTTTTCATTTCCCATCCTCTGGATCTATGGCAGTGACCTTCAATGTCTAACTGACTGGTTCTTGGCAACTGCATTCTCTGTCTTCCCAATAATTTCTTGTTCGACCTTAGACACCTGATTCCTCCTTCCCTAGAAGAATCTATCCCCCAATGCAAACACATGAAAGCATGCAACCTGTGCCTTGTATTGAAGCCTTTCCTGTGGTTACTAATTCCCGACAACTCTACTGTGAAGAACACAGTACAAAATAGAATTCATAATTTCACATTCAGAGGTGACATTTTATACATCTCTTTGTCTTGTGTGGCATTTTGGTGTGTTTTACTACTATACCCTTCTGTTCAATATTTCATCACATTTCACTGAACTGTAGAATAGATAAGAGAGGGTTTTGAAAAGAACCAAAGAAACACATGTTTAGATCCCACAGGGACTATTATTTAGCTATCGTACCATGAGTCTCAATATTAGTAAAACAACAATGATAATACATACCTGACAGAGTTGTTACATGGATCAGATAAGAAAACATATAGAAAGCAGTACATATATAAAAAGGGTGTAGTAACAGGAACATAGTAAGCCCTCAGTAACTCCTAGCTCTTTAAAAAATCAGTGTGTTCTTATTTACAAAGGTATATTTTATTTCATAAGTCCTTAATGTTTCTCAACATTAAGGCACCCCGGTTTACTTTTCACATTAAAATCTTACTCTGGTACTTGGCTCATAGCAAGGGCTGCATGTGCAGTAATGAAATTGGATTTCTGGGAGTTGTTTAGACTTAAAATGAATTCGTGGAAATTCTTTCTATTCTGAAAATTCTTGCTGTTATCTAAGATTAATTCGTTGGAAATTGCAGAGGGAAGAAGGATGGGGGAAGTGTGAGTAGAAAAGACGAGAGAGGGAGAAAAGATTATCTGTGAGATATTTATCTAAACAGACTGGCAGAGAGAGTGGCAGGCTCTGGGCCGTCTGCCGGTGCAGGAGGGAAGATGAATGGTTTCCAGGGAACCCTGGTGCTGCTCCTTAAAAGGAGCCTGCTGGGGCCGGAGCTGGCCTCCTTGACCCTGATTTAATGCAGGAGGAAGGCTGGGGAGAGTCATAAAAGGAATTCGTACTCTCACACTCCCACGGCAATTCCCCTGGAAATACCGGATCTGTTAAGGCAGTCCGATGTGAGGATGCGCGGTGTGGTGAAAAGAGCTTGAAATGTGCCCTCGCCGCTGCGGCTCTCTCATCTCAGGTGCATTGTTTGGCTCTCCGAGCTCTGCACTCATTTGTGAAATGGAGAAAATAACACCCAGCGAGCAGGACTACTCTGGCGGCTAAGCAATGCAAACTGCATTAAATAGCTATTAACAGAGTTTATAGATCTCTTCGGCCAGCAGCTGTACTCTGTTATGTATTACCGATAGGTGTTTTAGGGTGTGTGTTTTTTTCGGATGTTTCTCTGTTCATTTTTATTGAAAATTAACCTTAATGGAAGTGCTGGTATCCAACGTGTTCACTATCTAATCCTGTCCTCTTGGCCAGGTTTTGTGGAAACGTAACTAGACATGGATACTTGATCTTTATTAAACCACACAGGGTTGGTTTGTTTGTTTTTTTCCCTAGAATTTAGGTTGGGTGCAAAGTTTTGTGTATCAGGTGTGTGTGTGAGTGTGTGTGTTAGAGAGTGAAAATGAATTTGTAGTATCCCATTTGTACATTCTTCTGGGACCATCTACTTTCACAAGAATCTCAGTCCCATGCTCCGCTTCTAGAAAAATCATTCTAAGTCATCCGGCATGGAGATTACTTTCCCGAGATTACCCGGCTCTCAAGCAGATGCAGGACCCCTTAACGTGACCCCGCAAAGGCCATTTAATTTTTTTTTTAATGAGCAGTCTGTAGAGTCTGACAAATTTGCACAGATAAGCTCCATCAGCTACTCTTTGACCTTGAGAGAGTTTAACCGCAAGTGCCTCAGTTGCCTTATCTGTCACATCTATTTCACAAGACTATTGGGAGAAATGAGGTAACATCTGAAGGGATCTTCCTGATGTCCTGGCTATCCCATACCACTAACGAAGAGTAGCCCGTGTTTTGCCTATGACTATCACTACCACTATTGTTTCCTCTGCAAATAATTTGTGTTCTTTTTGGCTGTACTCTCTTTCCCATTTACAACTGTGAACTCCTAACTCACAGTTAAGCCAGAGTTAGACAGTACTCTCCGAGTCAGTAGTTAAAGTGAAAACATTAGTGCAAACACAATTGGAAGAGACTTGTTGCCATGGTGATGTTTTTGCCAAAGTAATGGAGAGGTAAGTTAAATGGCAAGGGATGCTGTAAAAAAAAACTCGTCTGTATTTTTAACTGCATTGAGTGTGATAGATCGAAGAAAAATCTCAAATTGTAGTTAGCCGGCATTTTTTTTTTGTCTTTAAAATCTTTACTTACAGAGAATGTATTTTACTCCAGTGCTACTCTGTTACTGCAGAAAAAAGGTTTTATAGTCCGATATATCTGATACGTGCAATTTTCTGTTCTCAAAATTTTGTCCCTATCCCCCATCCTCGGACTCACCTTTCTCATCCATAAAGTGTAAAGAATAATCATGTCTAAAGACATGATTGTCTAAGTATTGCATAAACTAATTCAGGTAAGGTAATTAACTTGGAGAGCCTAACATTTAGTAAACAATCAAATGTGTTAGTTATTATCATCAAGCTTGGATCAGCCTTGTCATTATTATCGTTATGGTTATCCTGGCCATTTCAAAACAGTAGAGTTTGGGCTGTCCTGAGAAATCACTTAGTTAAATCCTATCATCTTATAAAGATCATTTGCTACATATCAGACAATGGGGTTGACTCTGGTGACTCATATATGGAAAATAGGTAACTGCTGGGGACTCGCTAACTAAATATTTCCTTACATCCACAAGCTTTATAAAGGGGAGAGGTATGTGTAGGCTGTTTACCACTGAGTCTAGGCAGGACAAAATGGTTAGTCTGGTGCCTGGGACTGAGTAGGTATTCAACAAATTCATAGCAACTGTGTGGATTAAATAATGGATAGATTGGTAACTGAATTCTTGAGTAAATGAACTGGAGCTCAGGAAATGGAGCTTCAGGGGCTAGGCCCAGGGACCTAACCTAGTCTAGGATGACATCAAAGAGTCTTTTGCTGACCACAGTGTATTTCACATCCAAGGGGTGCTTTCCCTAATCCATGTCCACAGGAGCTGAGTAGATGTGCACACACATGGTCCTGTGAGTGTGTGTACTGTTAGGGTTCACGGGAACTTCAACAATAATCGTATAACTCTTACTAACTAAGTGCAAATGAAACACACATCCTAACCAGTTCTTTGTGGATGTCGCTAATCCATCCCAAGCACCAATCAATAAAATTGATATTGAGACTTATCAGGAATCTTTCTCCCATGTATAGTACCCTTGCTGAGCACCCCGGTAACCTCTGGTATACTGTGCAGCCTCAGGGGGTCCCAGGAAGGGAGGTCTTTCATCAAGGACTCTCCCTTGAATACTGGGTAACATGCTGATGCTCACTAAGTTTGCCCACAGTTTTTCTTTCCTTCTACACTGAACTTCTGTTACATCTGGGCCAAAGATCTGTGTCCTGCCAAAGCCTTGATTCTGACCACATGCCCTATGGTGCTCTCTTTCTTACTTGCTAGAGAGTACATTACATGAATCTCAGGTTGAAAAACATGCTTTATTGGATCCCCAGTCTAGGCATGAATACAGTTGAGATTATCATTTTTGTCCACCTTTTCTAGGAGCTGGTAAGTAAATGAATGTTTCATTGTTTTCTTTTGAACTCACTGTGAGCCTAGGTAATGCATGCGGTGTGAAGCTAAAGTCTACACTCCTGCTAGACTCACTTGTGCAGTAGCCATCACTTAAAAAAAATCTATCAGGAACAGATTAGCAAAGTGAAACTGGAAGGAGGATCAAGACCTAACATCTTATATAAAAAGAATGACTTTGGAATTACTATGCATTGCATTGATATTTAATATTAACAGAAATATGTATTCTATCCGTATGTGCTATTACTCAAACAGAAACATTTGATGAAATTTCTCTCTCAATGTGTGTACTTTTTAAAATAAATTTCATGTTACAATGAATTTCTCAGGTCAAGTTAGTAGTACCAAGAAAAAAATGACTATGATAAAATATTTTCTAATTTTCTACTAGAGTCAAAGTTGTCTCTACTTATCAGTTACTCTGTGTACTTGTGGTTGTTAATTAATTTAAATAAGTTTAATGCAAAATGTGGATGACTGGTAGGATATATAGATGCATGAACTGATAGAATAGACATTATTATCTCAGCCTTAAATATATATATATATGTCTATATGCATTTATATTTTACTCAAAGTAAATGCCTAAAAAGTGAAGATATATTTATATATACTGATTATTCACCTATCCATCTCTAAATAGTAAATATATTTGGGAGGTAGATTTATGGTTATTGACTTTTCCTTATACTGATTATTTTATAACTTTTATATATATTTATTGTATAATTAACTATTTTTAAATTATAGAGTAAGAAATTATACATTTAGTTTTTATATAACATCATCTGATATCTAATACATGTTTTAATTCCCCAGAAGTCCTTGGACACTATCGAGCTTGACTCTGAATATTGCTTTATGATGTAAGCTTTTTAGTCTTCTTCCTATTAAATGACTCTCGATCATTTGGCTGAGTCCAAATATTGGTTAAGCAACCTTTATTCCTGTAATTTTCTAAAATGTGTAATTCAATCCATGAACACTTGTTTGTTTGTTTTTTCTGTTTTGAAAAAGTATTTAAAATGCGAATGAAACTCCCCTCATCCCTATCACTACCTGAATTTAACCCCCATCATCTCTCCCCTGAATTATTGTAATCAACTTGTAACAGGTCCTCTTGTCCCCTTGCTGACCCCCTGTAACCTGTTCAGCACACACTAGCCTCAGAGGCTGTTCATGAAGTCACTAAAGTCAATTCTCTTTCAAGAGTTTTGCTGTAGCTCTTTACCCTCCATGGTATATAAGGTGGCACAAAAGTAGGCCTACAGTAATTAATAAATAATAACACAAAAATAAACTGTGTTTCGTGTCCTCAAAACTGTGAACCTCCTTTTGCCCCACCCTGGGTCCTCCCTCTGGCCCTCTGCTTGACTCCATCCCTTACTTTCGTCAGGTTTTGTTTGCAGGGGACAGTCATGACCAGCTTCTCTAAAATAACCCATTCACTCTTATAAGTTCTTCACTGTCCTTTGTATTTCTCCATGTTAGTTTCGTTGACTTGGTTAACTGACAATGATTGTCTATCACATAGGGACTTTCGTGTCTGGGTTGTCACCAAAAATTTGGCCCATACCTAGTAAGACACCAGAAATGTTTGCTAAGTAAATTAATAAACAGAGAAAATAACATTTTTGTGTTAATTCCCAAAGCGGTGTTTAGACCAGAAATATACTTAATCCTTCTAATTCCCCACATTATTTCCATTTTATAGGTGTTGAAATTGAAGGACAAGAGTATGATACAACTGGTACCTGTTAAGTGAGTGGTAAAGCTAGATCTAGAATCCCCAGCCTGTGGTTCATAATGTCCTCTGTCCTATTCTCTGTAGAGGTACTTTCCTCCAGGCCATTATTTACCTCAATTGCAATTCGGAAGATGTTCCTAACTTCCTAAGCAAATGGTTAACCATCCCAGGGACTTTAAAACCACTGAAA
The DNA here is from genome assembly GCA_039655065.1 of Glossophaga mutica. Taxonomy (NCBI): domain Eukaryota; kingdom Metazoa; phylum Chordata; class Mammalia; order Chiroptera; family Phyllostomidae; genus Glossophaga; species Glossophaga mutica. Next base: position 11,900,107 of record CM077315.1, on the reverse strand, counting down.
TCCTCTACCACTGGAATAGGTTTTAAGCTTCCATCAAGTACCTAGGGATAAATCTTTTCATCTTTACATGAAAATTGATCATGGAAAATACTTCTTAATCTTGCTCAGTTTAGCCTTGTGACTTTGCAGAGAGTCTAGAAATTTGCCTGGATCTTAGCAGTTGGAGTTTATGTTTATTTTATGGTAGAACAAATGTTCTTTTTAGTATCCAGCTGCATTTTAGTGGGCATAGTTGTTTGCTAGTTTGGTTTTAGAAGGATTAATAGAAAAATAGCTTTTGAGTACACTGGTAGTTCTGGAAGTTCGAGTTTTGAATGGACTTGATTTTAATAGTGTTTCAGGACCATCTGACACTTCTAAGTGCAAGGAGGCAAGCTTTATTTTGTTCATTTGTATCTTTAATTGATAACTTGGTATCTCAGAAGTGGGGCCCAATTGCACATGCATCCATGGTAATCTCTACACAGAACCGGGAGAGCGACCACCCCTGGAATACTTGCAATAGATGCCGCTTTTCTCCAGTTCTTCTCGGAGATAGCTTTGGTCTTAGCTATTGTGTCCTTTTTTGGTTAGTGTTGCCATAGCCCTAAGACAGTAAGTTCTTAATTTTACTACACTTCCCCCAATATTCCACAATTTTTAATTGAATCACACATCCCAAATTTGCCAGGCAGAAATCTTCCAGCCATTGGTAATTCCCCATCCTTTTTAATTATCTACATTCAATCCACAAGGACAGCTTTTTCAATTCCAAAAACCTGTGTCTGTGCTCATGTATGCATTCACATCCACATGATATTATCTATTTCTATACATCTCCAGCTTGTATCTGTAAGCACATCAATGTAAGTATACACATACATGTATATATTAAACTTTGTTTACATATTAACATATGTCTATTTTACTCTGTTCCCTGTTACCACCAAAGTGGCGACGTGCATTTTAATCTCACTAGAATACCTGCAAAACACTCCCTACTGCCTCTCCGTTTTCTTGACCAACACTCACACCCTCAGTAACTCTCTGCAGATGCCGAAGCCACAACTTCGTTTTAAAGAAAATTTCATGTCACATCCTCACACAAAGACTGATATAAATTATTGAGCACCTCCTTCGCCACTTCCACCCTTAGTAATTTGTTTCCTTTTATTGTTGAGTAGTATTCCATGGCCAAGATATATCACAGTTTACTTGGCCATTCTCCTGTTGACTGATAGGAACTGTTACTTTGGGTTTTGGGGTTTTTTTTTACTTCTAAGATTAAACTACTATGAACATTTGGGAAAAAATCTGTGAGAACATATATATTCAGTTCTTTTGGGTAAATATCTAAAAATATAATTCCTGAATCATATGGTAAATATATGATTTAGAGTATAAGAAGAGTCCATTTATTTCAAAATTCATTGTACCATTTTGCATTCCCACCAGCAATATATATCTGTTTCAATTTCTTCACATACCTTAGTCAACATTTGATGTTGTCGGTTTTAAAAATTTTATTCATTCAACTGTGCATAGGTAAATCACATTCCAATGTTAATTTGCATTTTTTCTTTTGTATAAAAATATTGTGCATTTACTGACCAATTCAGTATCATCTTTGTGAAGTTTCTACTTAAAATGTTTGACTATTCATTATTGTTAGTTCTTTTTTTAATTTTGAATTGCAAGAATTCCATATATATTTTGAACACGAGCCATTGGTAGTTAAATGTTTTATAAATATTTTCTTCCACTTTTCAAGGATTGCTTTCTAATTTTTCAATTGCCATTATAAAAGCAAAGACTTTAGTGTTGATGAATTTCTACTGCTTTTCTTCCTGTTATAGTATATACTTTTGGTTTCCTATGAAGAAATTCTTAGGCTTTTCCAAATGTATAAATATAATGTCTATGGCATCTTCTTGATATTTTATAATTTTAGCTTTACATTTAGGTCTTTTACATTTGAACATAATTTTAACATAAAACAAGGTAAATATTATGGTCCTTTTTTCCTAATTCTATATCCAGACATTGCAGCTCAATTTATTAAAAATATTACTTAATTGCTTCTCATTCATAAACTTTGCAACAGTTTAACTTCCAATAATACTATATTGCTTAGCACATAATGTGAGGATCTTGTTACACTACAATTTTAATTTCCTCCTTTCATCCTTTGTACAACTTTTGATCTATATGTTAATTGTATAAATGTTGTCAGTTCATGACACATGGTTATTATTTCTACTCTAAAATTTCAATATTTAAGGAATTTTAAAGTGAAAAAGATTATTTGCCCATATATTTACTATGTTGCTATGTTACTTAATGTAGAGCAAATCTCCATCTTGAATTATTTTTGCTTATGTGTAAAGAATTCCTTTATTTAATTTTGTCTGAAAAAAATCACTATTTCTTCTAGTGAAACTCCACTGATCAAAAGTTTCTTGATTTTTTTTTCTGAATAAATGATTATTTCAACTTAATTTTTCCTAGACATTTTCTCTGGGGTAGTTCTAGTTTGATGTGTTCTTTCTCTCAGAATGTTGAAAATGATCTCGCTTATTCTCTGGCTTATATAAACTAACAAAAGAAAACTGCTCATTTATATATTTGCCCCCTTGTCTCCAATAAGCCTTTTCTTCTTTGTCAGCTTTGACATTTTTATTACTTCTTTGCAGCATTTGATTAGAATATGCTTGTATGTGGTTTACTATATTTATTTTGCTTGAGTTTTATTTACCTTATTGAATTTCTGGATGCATAGCTTTCATTATATTTAGTAGGTTGTATTCACTATTTCTTGACAACTTAAGTTCATTCCATGGGTCACTAGAGCTTTTTAAATAAATAAAAAAATAAATAAATGATCCAACTTTCCCTGCCTTGTGTTTCAAAATGGATTCCATTTCTCTATACTCAAATTTAATGATCTTTTCTCTTCTGAAGTGTCTTCCTGCTGATACTCTTATTTATTGAATAATCAAATTACTGGTATTTTGTAGATGTGTCATTTGGCTTTTCACATCTTTTTATTTCTTTTATTTTGTGCATGTTTTTATTTACACCTTCAACATAATAAAATAAGGTGTCTTTGTCTCCAAATTCCATCATCTCCAGCATGGCTATATCTGTTTTTATTGATTTTTTAAAACTTTTGGTTCCCATTTTCTTGGTTATAGTCATGCCTTACAAATTGTGATTGGGTGGTGAACATTATGAATGTTATGTGAATTTCTCTATCCTCTTTTAAAGACTTACAAACTTTATTGTACCTGAATTAAGTTACTCACATATCAGCTTTAATCTGTTTTGAGTTGCTCAAAGCATTTTTTTAAGAGTACCTATTACTTTAGGAATTGTTTAGTTCTACTATTTGGGTGAGGGCCTTTTAAGGGTTTCTACTGAATGCCCAAATGATAAATGAAAAATCTACTATGAACTGACAGAGCTAGAGAGTCTGCCTGCCCATGTGATTCCTGAGAATTATTCTGTTTACAGCACGGTAGTCCTTCTTTGGAAGGCCTCCTGGAGTTTTACCCCATGTATACATCACTTTGTACTTGGCAAAGACAGAAACAGATTCCTCTTCAGGTTTCCAGTATTCTTTCTCTATGTTAGATCTGTCCCCCACCCCCAAAGTCTGTCTTTTAACATACTCCAGCCTCCTTAAAATCTGGTCCGTCTCTTCAGCTCAGTGAGACCACCGTGCTTGCTTTGAGAATTTCCATTCTGATTTGCAGACAGGAGCAGGCTTCAATGCAGAAAATTAGGGCAATTGTACATTTGTTTTTCTCCTCTCATTGGTAACACTTCTGTGCTGCCTAAAATTCAATGTCTGAAAAATAACTATTTGATATTTGTTGTCTCATCTTCTACTTGTTATGGTGGGAAGGTGTTATAGGCTGAAAGGTGTCTCCCTAAAATTCATACAGGGTCCTGCAGAAGTAAGGCCTGCCTCAGTGTGCTTGGTAGGGTAATAATCTGGGATAATAATTTATAGTTTTAATGTGAACATTTCACCTAAAATGTCAGATGGTGTGCTTGAGTGTGATGTTATTATGTTACAGAATTACATGCTCATCATTTTGTCATAAAGGATTTTGTAATACAAAGGGGCATCATTTGTGCCAGACTCTGTATGTTAAAGTTCTAACACCCAGTGTCTTGGAGTGTGACTGTATGTGGAGATAGGTTCTTCAAAGAGGTAGTTAAGGTAAAATGAGGTTATAAGGGTGGACCCTAATCCAACATGACTTGTGTTCTTATAAGAAGAGGGGATATGGACACAGATGCACACAAACCAAGGGACCATGAGGTAGGGACACACTAAGGAAGTATCCATCTCCACATCAAAAAGAAAGACCTTAGAAAAAACTAAAGCTGGCTGCACCTTGATCTTGGACTTCAGTCTTCAAACTATAAGGACACAAACTTCTGTTGTGTGAGCCACCCAGTCTGTGGTATTTTGTCATGGCAACCCTAGCAGACCAAAACAGAAAGTTAGTCAGATTTGCATTACTCCGTCCTGTAAAAAAGAAAACAGGCTTAAGTGAATTACAACCTGTCAAGTAAAATTTAAATTATATTTTAAAAAACAGATTTTCTGCCTATCAACAACATGCCATTTAGAAGATATATTTCAGGAAAAACAAGTGTTGTAACAATTGAATTGTATAATATAAATTGGATCTTTTTAAATTTTCTTTATTTGAATGATTCACAATATCCAATTTTTATTACTCAATATAGTCTTGTTGCAGTAAATTAGTAAGATAAAAGCAAATGGCTATTTTTCGTTTTTCTAGCACTGAACTTTACAGCAACTGCTGTGTATGTAATGAATGAACACTTTTTCTATGAAAGGAAAAGAAGCAACTGTTTCCTGTCTATCTATCTATTCAATTCTAAGTACCATATTTGTTAGGTTATATTATTCATTTTTTAATACACTTGACACTGTAATGTTCAGTGTGCCCATCTATCAGGTGAGAAATCTGAGATAAGATGGGTTGCTTAAGTCACCCATAGCCAAACATTTACGACTAGGAAAGGAAAGAACTAAGATATGTACCTACCGCCTGCCTCCCCCTGTGAGCCCTTGGTCTTCTCTCCACGTTATTCAGGATAGTACCCTCATTTTGAATGAGGCTCATGTTGTTTCTCCATGTAAGTATGTCCAGTTGGATTTCAGGAGTTTTTATTTGTTTGTTGATGCTAAGAATAATCAAATTTTGTTTTAATAAATGCCTTTGTAAACCTTCACAAAATTAACTGATTAATAGAAGATTTGCTAAGACAACATCTTGCATATTTTGAAATTTTTTTGTTTTGTTTTGCATGCACATGAAAAATCTTGACAGATGGGAATTATACAAATGAAGTATGCAAATATATCTGTTGTTTTGCTCTTAATAAACCTGACTAGTATAGGCTGTTCGGCACAGCCATTTTGCTGAACTTGAATTGTGAATCGGTAAGACATTAAACAAAAGGTGAAATGAAATTTCTTTTCATAGTGCGGCACTAATAATAAACATTGAATTACCTGGACTGGGAGATAGATACTTTGAATGAATGCTTTGTTTGGGAAATGCACGTGTTGTGTTCCGGCCGAGTCGGAGCGAGCTTTCATTTCACAGATGGACAAGCTCTTTCATAACGTTGGCTCTCACTCTGAATTCTCACCGAGGGCTGTCGCTGCAAGTCGTCTCTGTTTCTCCGAAGAACATCCACGCCCACACTTTGCACGCTTCGGACTCTGCAAGGAGTGACGTGGGCAGCAGAATTTCGTTAATAGTGTTTTGAAGGGAGAAAATAAACTCATCAGCAAACTTTTCAGACTACAGAATCATCATCCACAAAAACAACATCTTTACAAAGTCAGTGGGCAAATGAGAGACCTACCCATCATGACCATAAACGAGGTCACTAGAGCAAATTGTGGATGCTCCCGAAGGACCTAAGAAGCCCTCAGTTAATCTTGGTGTCACAATAATTGGAAAGGGTCATGAGAGTTAGCAATGTATAGAGTAAGACATACACTCCTGAAACATTAGAACGGCCACTCAGTTAATCTTTAAACACGTTCCCTTACAGCACGATGCAAATTCTTTGTATTAGGATACTAGAGTTCAATTTTAAGGCATGGACATTGTAATGGCACTTCCCATGGGCAGAAGTACTGTAACAGGCGTTCCACAGACTGTTACCAAATGCCTGAGTCTTCGCTTTTTTTTCAAGGGGAAGTAGATGCAAATGACATCAACAGTTACAATTAAACAGTTTGTGCCCATCCCAACTGTTCCAATAGCAAACCGAATGATGGTCTGGCATAGTGCTGAGCTTCATGTGCTAAACTGACCTTCTTAGCTACAAAATATTTTTTCATTCAAAACATTATTTTCCTAAGAAAAAATATATGTTCAGCAAGATGAATCAGTGAAACTCTAGTCCATTTGGAGAGTCGTAGGAGTCATCCATACATTAAAGGCCTGTAAATCCTCATGGTTATTTAACACTGTGTTGCATGTTAAGTAAAAATTTTAAAAATGTATTTGACAGAGCCATCCATTTTTATCTACCTTTTATTATACTTGTTAATGATCCATTAAGTGCATTACCATCCAAAGAGGCCAGGCCTCTTCGCAGACGATGCATTTCGAGATACTCTGTTTCCCTTGTGATACACTATGCTACCAGACTCCATGTGGGTGTCTGTAAATGAGTGAAATTACTTCCTCCCTAATGTTCACTGGTGAGGAGTCCTAATATCTCTGCAGAGAGGTTGGTATCATTGACATTTCGACCAGATAATTCTTTGCTGTGGAGCTGCCTTAGGCATTGGAAGAGATTTAGCAGCACCCCTGGCCTCTACCCACTAGAAGCCAGTAGCAGGAGAGAGCCAACACACTCAAAATATCCAAATCAATGAAGTTATTGGTGAAAATGAAAAAATGTGTCTTTTATTTTATGGGAAAAAATCTAAATGGGCTTTTTGGGCAACTCAGTACTATAATGATACACACATGCCATTATACATTTGTCAAACCCTTGGAATTAGCAACACAGAGTGAAGCCTAAAGAAAATGATGGACTTGGGCGATAATGACGTCCAACATCGGCTCGTCGACTGGAACACCTGCACCACCTGACTGAGAGTGTTGGCGGCGAGGGGACTGTGTGTGCTGGGGGAGGGAGCGCATGGAACTCTGTCCTTGGTGTTCAGTTTACTGGGAGGCTAAAATTGCTCTAAAAATAAAATCTATGTAAGTTCCTAATTACGACAACTATTATTATCAAGAGGATAAAGTTCACCAGGTATTTTTCTAATGCCATCCAGATTGATAAAGGATGCTTTAAAATCTACTTTTAAAAGTATAAGTGCAATAAAGTTAAATACTATTCATGCATATATGGAAAAAAGAGGACCCAGCTTCCCTCCACTGTCAACAAATTAATTCATCTCTGATTTACTCGATCTTCCAAGCTGATCATTGTGTGACATCAGGCTTCCGCCATCTCATCTGCGAAATGCAGAGCGTGGGCTACAGGTAACGCAGGACACTTTCAGCTTCCTCAGTGTTTCTTCATTAAGTGTCTCCAGTTTCGCCCGCCTGACAGATTTTCTTACAACGTTGAATTCCTACAACAATAGCATGTAAGACGACGAGAAGATGTGTAACAAAATAAGAATGGGATTGCTATAACGCAGGGAGTTCAGTGCAGGGCTTAGCTCTCACCAAACCGGCAATGACTGGAGGGCCCCTGCCTGTCTCCGCGCAGGAGCCTCAGTTGCAAACCGCACTGAGCAGTCACAGCTACAGCTGAGTGTCAGGGCATTGAAGTGACCTGACCAAAACTGCTTCCGGAGAAAGGACAGATGACACTTACTTCAGACAATATTGAATGTCAAGATCTGTGAACTTCCAAGTACAACATGGGGTATGCAAATTATACATCAGTGTATTTTATGTGTCAACACATCAGAGATACCAGGTGTATGTATCCTGAATCATTGATTATGGATGCTATTTTACAACACTTCCTGGGATTCATCTTGGGACATTTCTTCATAATCAGGCTAAAGCCTTTTAGCTCAACAAGGGTTTGCTTCATATGTTTTAAGGTATGGTCTTAGACAAACGCAATGTCAGATTATTTGTCTAACAGTTTAATTCTTTTAACATTATGAAATGTCCCCCTTACATATTTGCAGTTCTTATCTTAAAGGCTAATCTGTGTATTTGCAGTACAGCTATGTAAAGGTTTTGATTAGTGTCTGCATTGCATATCTTTTTAAAAATTATTTTCACCCTCTGGTTTCTTATATTTAAACTTTATCTCTTATAAACAGTGTATCACTGTCTGTTTATCTCTCCATCCTGCTGGCCACTGTCTCTATACAGAGATTTTAATCTATATACTTTTAGTGCAATTGACGATATTTGGGTTAAATTTTCTTCATTAATATTTGTTTATCACACTTATTCTTGTTTCTATTTATTTTCTCTTTCTTTCCTTCCTTTGGATTTACCCATCATTTTTCTATTACTGTTTTTACCCCCTAGGTTTTTATACACATGTATATACGACCATGTTTAAGTGTGTAAGTTCAGTAGTATTAAATACATTCATAATATTGTGCAACTGTCACCATCATCCATCTCCTTAACTCTTTTCATCTTGTAAAATTGCATCTCTATAGGCGTTAAACAGTCACACCCCATCCCCATCCTCTGGCCCTTGGCAATCACCATTTCATCTTCTGTCTTTATGATGGTGACGACTCTTAGTATATCATGTAAGTGGAATCCTATATTTGTCTTTTTTTGTGACTGGCTTATTTCACTTAGCAAAATGTTCTCAAGCAACATGTGTGTTGTAGCACTTGACAGACTATCCTTCCCTTTTGCAGTAAAGCAACATTACATTCTATGTGTTTATCACCTGTTGCTCGTCCATTCATCCACTCATAGACTCTGAGTTTTTCCATATTTTATCCATTGCGAATATTGGTGTTATGAACATGTGTGTAAAAATCTCCCTCAAAGGTCCTGCTTTCAATTCTTTCATGCATACACCCACGTTATAGGCTGAATGTGCGTGCTCCCCCCCCCCCAAATTCCTAGGTTGCATCGTAATGCCCAATGTGATTATATTAGCAGGTGAGCCTTTTGAGAGGTAACTGAATTAGGGAGGCAGAGCTCTGATGAATGAGATTAATGTTTTATAAAAGAGGGCCCCCCCCCAAACCCCAACCCTTTTCTTTCATTATGTCCACATGCCTTTTTGTCCCCTTAGGTTTATGGTAAGAGGGAACCATATTAATTTTCTGGTCTTTTGACAACTAGTTACGACAAGTTATGATTGCCGACTAGAAATTACCTGAAATAGAGTTAAGAGTGGTTGACATGGGAGGCAACCTGTTTCACTGTAGGTGTGTGTGTGTGTGTATGTGAGTGTGTGTTTTGGTTCACTACTTTATGCCCTGAGTCCTTGTTTAGTGTTTCAGCTCAGTTGTGTTTACATAATTGCAGACTGCTTAATCATTTCCACAGTAGAAATCAAAAGATGTGCAATGCTTGCTACAGGTGGGAAAAGTTGACATTACGTCATGCAGAGCAACATACTCGTGCTCATTGAACGCCTGTTTCAAACCGTGCCTTCACGGTGTTTCAGGGAGGTTGTCAGCGTTGACCTTGAGGACAGCCTTTGTGGATGGAGTGATGGCCTTGTGCATGAGGGAGCAGGCCTGGAGACCTCAGACCCTCCCTCAGATGACCAGATGTTTCACTCGAAAGCCCACACTTGCCCCACGGCAACCTGCTGGCAGAAGCCCACTCATGGGAGACTGTCTGTCCTTCCTCTGTTCAGCACCTTCAGGTCAGGCAGGAGTTTGGGGGGAAATGAAACGTGACCTCTGTCTTATCTCATAGGGGAAAAATGGAGGGCTGCTTTGGCAAAACGTGGTGTGTGTGTTCCATGATCTATGCTTATGAAGCATCTTCACCCTCATGTGCTCATTTTATCCTTCGAATACCACTGGGCCATGAGCCAGTCTGATTATACAGCCTCACTTTACAAATGAGGCCTAGAACTCACATCACTTGATTGGCTTTGTAGCCAGTCTTTGGTTAGCAGATTTTTTTTTCCCCTCTCCAAGGTTTTAATCTTAACACACACACACACACACACACACACACACACACACACACAAACACACACACGCTCCTACCTGTTAATAATGGCAATTTTTTCACCATAACTCAGATGCTTTTCTGACTTTAAAAACAACACCTAGTTACTGTAGAAATTGTCAAAAAATACATAAAATATATATATAGTACTACAATTAAGACAGACATATAAACAGTTTTTACTTTTATTTGTATTTTGTAGTCATCTGATGCATTCTCTTTTAAGTGTTCATATTTACACAACTTAAATCCAATTATACTTTTAGCTTATTTTGCTCCCTTACCTTTGTGTGATAAGCTTTTTTTCATGTTCACAGATTCTTTATAAACCTCAATCAACTAGCTACGTAATATTCTCTAACATAAATATATGCTGCTCTAGTTATTTTTTCTTAGTTATTGTGCCTCTAATGATTTCCATTTTTTGCAAGTCCAAAGAATGTTAAAATAAATATCTTTTCATATAACTATTTCTCCTGATTTCACAGCCTTATTTTATGTTGTATTATAGGGGCAGGGTAACTGAGACAAGGAGAAATACTACATGTACGTTCATTGGTTCAGGAAAATAGTGCATTCTATAAAATTATGCATATAATTTTTACTTTGCAAACCGAGAGGTTGGCTCTGCCATGTTGTGGGGGGAGAGAGTCCGAGAATCGACGGTCACAGAGGAGCTGAGGTTCTGCTAGGCAGAGGGACGCAAAGAAGTGACAATGACCTTCTCTGTACCATTGAAGTCTGCAAACATAGGCAGCCATCTTTCCTGTTCTGACAAAGTGACCAGGCTGCCCAGGACCGGGCCTGGTACACACGAAGAGTGTGATCTTTATGCTTTGACTTCTCCTCCCTGCCCCAACAACTTGATTCGGACAACGCCCTGGTCTCGGCCTTTTTTCCCCAGCGCAGACCTCTGTTCCTCCGCCCAGAGAGGAAGGCTGAGCGGCCGGCATCTGCGCACAGTCACCATCTGCCTCCTCTCCCTTCAGGGGAATTGCTTTGCTTTGCTTTGAAATTGCAGGGAAACCTTCATTTAATGTTTGTATTTGGTTGAAAAGCCTGAGAAGACTTAGCAAGGACGAGCAAATGAATATAAAGTAGAGGAGGAGAAAAGGGACAGAATAAGAAATAAGATTTAGTGGCACAATTTCTTGTTTTAAATCAGAGAAACGGACACACCACCCCCGTGTGCAGGTCACAAACTCCGAAATTCAAAGACGATAATTCTGAATATCAAAGGCAAAATTACGCAGGCAAACTCAGGCAGAATGCAGATGTTTCTCATTCGCATGGCTGACATCTGACTCGGATAAATACATGCAGTGCTGACTGTCTGTGTATTCAGTTCTCCGTCCATAAATCCAGCATAGGAAAGGAAAAAGTAGGATAAACTATGTGTTGTCACAGTTTGTTATGACTTTCACAGAAGATGACCCATTTAATCTCTATGAAATCCTGTGCAAATTACTGTCTTCATTTTTAGACAAGAATATTGGGCTGGGTTAGATTCAGTAAAATGGCCCTAATTCTTACTGTCATACCAAATGCTTTTCAGGATATTATCCATGTATTAATATCCAGTCAGTATATCACTTTTAGGTATATGCTTATGGGAACATATACTGAAGGTTTGAATTGCAGCATTATTGTTAATAACAAAAATTGAAAATGACATAAATACACATCTGTAGTGTTGTGGACCGTTCAGCCTGGTTTCAGGAGTTGTAACCCTCACCCCATGGTGGGCTGTGTAAGAGCTCAAGGGACCCACTTCATCTGGGTCTGTTCTGTCACAAGGACGTGACCTACTAAGGAGACAAAGCTTATCTCCCTGGCAGGAGTGCTGCTTCCGCCTCATCCATCTCTGGCCCCATAGCTTGGTTGGCAGTCAATGACGGGTAAGACTCCTCATGGGAGGGCCAACCTAAGCCAGATGCGACCACTTGGGAAGCCTCATGGAAGGACTCGGGGGGCTGCAGCAAAGAGGATGTGATGGACCCTCGCCTCCCGGCTATTCTGACATAGCCGGAGTCCTCATTTCCATCTGGGAGATGTCTCCTGCTTCCTAATCGGCTTAAAGCCTGAAACTGTGGGGGCGAGCGGTGCAGCCCTGTGCTGGCCAGGATGGCTCCCTGGGTGATCAGGCATAAGAAAGAATTCCTAAAGTCTTGTGAAACCTGCTTTGCTAAGAGTGCTCTCACTTAAGTGATAAGTGTCCCAGGAGGAAATGAGTATGTCTCCCAAAGTCTGGCAACCCCCTTTCCTGACCAACACTGGCTCAGATTAAGCCCTCAGATTTCTTTGACATGTTAAACTTGTATTCCAGTGTATTTGAGCCCAATAAAAGCCTAGTGAGGATGGGGCTCTGGGTCATTCTCTTCTGAGAGTTTGACCCCTTTCCTCCCCAAGCAGAAAATGTCTTGGTAGTTTTTATTTTCATCTGTGACAGAGGGATGGGGCTCTGCAGGCGGAGCCCCCCCACATCTGGCACCCAGGACAGGGGCCCCCGAACTGCAGGATATAGATTTTCATATTTTTAAGCCTCACCTGAGGATATGTTTATAGATTTTAGAGAGGAATGGTGAGTAAAAGAGAGAGATCAAGGTGAGAGAAACATTGATCAGTTGCCTCCTGCATTCACCCCAATGGGGGAAACTTTGTGTATAGGATGAGACTCGAATACTATGCAACCCAGCCACAGTGGGTATAGATATTTAAAAGTATGAGACTGAAATTATACGCACCCATTGTACACATAGTTAAATACCACCCCATTCTTTATTCCTTCAACTGTCTGTGAAGGCTTCTGCTCCTAACCATATCTGTTGTACCTCATTGTAATGATTTTGTGGTTAACCAACAGTTCGTTTCAATGCCCTACTACCCTTTGAAGTATAAACATTTGAAGACTGAAGATGTGACTTACTTACTTTCAGAACTAAGTATAATGCAAAAAGTAGATGCTGAGCTTATACTTGCTAAGAATTTCAAAGCAACCACCAAAATGTCCTCACTTACAAAATCTGCTTAATAGAAAATCCGTGTTTATTTATTCTTTGTAGACAGTGCATGCTTATAACTTCAAAGAGACAAATTTCAAGCAATAAAATGATCACATGTAGGTGAATTATAGTAGTTTTGTAACAAAGGTTTTGTAAATGTGTGTGTGACCTTGAATTCCTAGTAAGGAAAAAAAAAACCTTCTTTAACTTCAGGCTTCTGCATTTATGGCCTCAGAATTCTCTCAGTTTGGAATAGGTCCCACTGATGTTCTCCACTGGTGCTGCGATTTTCTCTGTAATTCTGGCCAAGTTTGTTCTTCTCAGTCCCTTGGCTAGCCGAGGTAATGGAGAAGATTTGGTGACCACTTACTATAAATGAACAGTTCACAAATGGGGATATTTTTAATGACACTGACTTCATTAAAACTCTGTCTTTTTTTTTTTATCCTCACCTAAGAGCACGGTTATTGATTTCTAGAGCAAGAGAAAGGGAGAGAGAGAGAGAAACAGAGAGAGAGAGAGAGAGAGGCAGAGAGAGACATTGATGTGAGAGAGAAGCATCAGTCAGTTGTTTCTCATACATGCCCCTGACCTGGGACCAAACCCACAACCCAGGCATGTGCCCTGACCTGATGTTGAACTCGTGACCTTTGGGTTTACAAGACAACACGCCAACCAACTGAGCCACACTGGCCAGGGCTGAAACTCTGTACTCCTTTGGGGGGAAAACATGACATATTTCATCTAATACAAATAACTAAGTGGATGTCTTGAAACATTCCCATAATATTCAGTATAATGAAGAAATGATGCTGCGAAATCACAGTAAAGACGTCACTGTCTTCACAAGATCCTTTCATTGCACTAACCGCTGTGTCAAGTACCAGACGAATCTTCTCCGACTCTTACAAAGCCCTGGGCTTTGTAACGAGGATAAAATATGGGCATTTTATCCTCGTTCTACAGATAAAGAATCTCAGATTCAGAGTCTGCTAAAGTGATATTCTAAGTCTGGATGACAAGAAGCAGCCACGGAAATTGTTTTATTTTCTTGCAGAGTGAGGTTCCGTCCCTTTTACTTTTCACTCGAAGTCTAAGCACCTGAAAGAAGTCACTCTCCTGACTCACGGATAATGGCACTATCAGTGATCACAGTGGAAGGTCTGCCCCCCAGTGCCTTGCGGCAGAAACCCGGAGCCACAGGAGGAGGGGGCAGTTGGGTCTGCGACAGGTGGCAGCTCGGCTGTTTGCTGAAAGCTGGCACCTGTGCCCTTTGTGGACCGTGCCAAGGGGCTTCCTTCTCAAACGCTGCTGCTAAATGCCATTAGTAGCAACGTCTGTGCATGCCTTCCTGTCCCCTGCACTAACCTCAGCAGAGAAGTTTCCAAGGGACCCCTTCCACGGAAGGTCACTGGCTCTTTCCGTCATCAAACTAGTGGCCTGTGATTACAAGAGGCAGGTGGGAAGTCAATGGAATGCTAAACTGAAGATTTTTGAGAACACAGGGGAGTTCAATTAGAATTAGGCTTGAAGACCAAGGAATCAAAAATACCGTTGATTAAAAAAAAACAAATGAGGGGGGGACCACTCGCAGAGAAAAGTATTATTTTGTTTTTTCTGTTCGACAAATTCAATTTTGTAGTGTTGGGCCATTTAGGTATTGATTTTGAAATCCATGCTTGACATTGAAGATGACAAAAAAGATATGGGTATGAGGATGGGGATCTCAGGCAGGTATATGGTAAGGGAGTCTTTTATCAGGAAAATTTCAAAGATCTCGGTGAAGGTGCGATGTAATGGGGATGTTGAAACCATCGCCGTGTTACTGGTCTCTCGAGGATTCATCGCACACGTTCTCCAAATCACAGCGGATCTCACAGGATGCAGTTCCTCACTGAGGCGGGGAGATCGCCCAGCTCGCTGCCAGGAAGACAGTCACGCCCTGAGAACTGGTGTTGTGAGAGCTCCCTCTGCTGCCCCTCCTTAATTCCCATCCACACGGACCTTGGGGAAGCGGAAGATACGAGAGGCAAGGGTGAAGTCATTATGGGATTTTCCTGATGCAGCTGAAATAAGAAAATACGGGAAAACACGTGACACAGTCAATGACAGCACTTCTCTGGGCCACACAAAAGAGGAGGGAGGGTCAGGTCTTACAGGGCTGAAGGGCCTTTGTTGTTAAATTACACTTCATTTTTTAAAAGGACTCCTTGAAACTAAGAACAATCTAACAACAGCCAGAGGGGAGGGGGGAGGGGACAGTGGGGAGAAGGGTTTTCAGGACGACCGTAAAGGACACATGGATAAAACCAAGGGGGAGGGTGGAAGCAAGGGACCGAGGTGGGTTTGGAGGGGGTCGGGGAAGGGGGGGTAGGAAATACAGACAACTGTAATTGAACAACAACAAAATAATTTAAATTTTTTTAAAAAGAGGTCACTGTTAAACACTTTGCCTTTAAACATCTTACCATTTGGAGTTACTGTATTCCTGGCATTTTAAACTCTTTGGGGGACTTCTGAAGCTAATAGGCATTTATATATTTCTAATATTTCAGAATATCATGCGCCGATTTTCTAAAATGCAGCCCCTTACTCTATACAACTGAAGAAAAAAACTTAGGTCACTCATCTATTTAAGTGTTGTTTTAGTGTGAGCCCTACTACGTGACCAGATGCATAAGGCTCGATTCAACTATGTTCCTCATGAGCTTGACTTCCGACCCTTCCTGCCCCCTTAGCAAGATGTACTTTCCAATCTTCTCTGTGTCTATTGCCCACTATTTATAACTGTAAGTAATATGCAACTAAATTTCTCGCACTGACTGTAGTCTCTGAAAGGGCACTGTGGGAAGAGAGGCTGGTGTTCATAGACTATGAGCCAAGAAAGCCTTCTTTGGAAAGACTTTGACATGACCCAGCCTGTGAGGTTTGCCTGAAGCACTGGTGGAGTGACAATCGGAAGTGAGATGCTCTACTGAATTGCTTTTACATCTTTGTCTAGAAAGAGTTGTGTATATTTGTGTGGATCTACTTCTTGATGATCTCTTCTGTACCCTTGATATGTGACTCTATCTCTGCATCAATACCGTGCAGTCTTGCTTGCTATAGTTATACAATAAGGGTTGAAACCAGGTTGACTTATTCTTGCTCCCACTTTATGCTTATTTTTCCCACTTTATTCTTATTTTTGCTCCCACTTTATTCTTACTTTTCACAATCGTAGCTATTTTAAATCTCCTTTATTCTTGCTCCCACTTTATTCTTATTTTTCATAATCGTAGCTATTTTAAATCTTCTGTTTTCCATATGTATTTTAGAATAATCTTGTTTATATCTTCAAAAATTCTTGCTGAGGTTTTACTAGCAATTGCATAAATCCTTTATGTCAGTTTATGAAAAATTGATACATTACTAAGTGAAATCTTTTAATCCATATTCATGTATGCCTGTTTACTTATTTAGATCTTCTTGCTACTTTTCATCAGCATTTTGTGGTTTTCAGCCTACTACTCCTGCACATATGTTATCTATGTTTAAGCCTAAGTATTTCCTTTTTGAGTAATTGTATATTATACTGTTTAAGTTAGCTTTTGTGTCCACATTCTTACTGCTACATATATAGGAATTCAGTTGATTTTTCTAAGTTTATCTTGTATTCTACAACCTTACTGAACTCACTATTATTTCTTAGATAATTATTTTTGGTAGATTTCTTGACATTGTCATTATAGATAATCATACATTTGCATTTTTAATTTATTTTTATTTAGTCTTTATTTATTTACAAATTTTTATTTATGAACTGTAAGCCTTTAATTTCTTTTTCTTGCCTTATTGTACTGACTAGAAGTCCCAGCACTATGTTGTTATTAAGTATAATGTTATCTGTAAGTTTTTATAAATGCTCTTCAAGTTCGACTGTGTTCATTATTTTTGTTGAATTATTTTTATAATGTCACTTTAAAATCTTTATGAGATAACTTTAACATCTCTGTTATCTCAGCATTGATATCTATTTTGTTTTTTGTTCAATTTTGATTCTTGGTATTGCAAGCGACATCATGAGTGGATATTGGCCTTATTACCCCTTGGTGGCGGTGAAGTCCTGAATTTCTGCCACGTCTCCTGACACCACCACTGCTGGCAGAGAGAGGAGTATCTGGTTATTGTTGAAGGGTGGGTGCCAAAAGTGTAGGCTGCTTACCTTGTCTCCTCTGACACCACGTGTCGGGAAGCAAGGGTGAAAGCTACCACCTGTCAGGGATTAAAGTCCTGGCTCTGTACTTGGCTTTCTGTGACGCGGCCCTGACAGGGGTGCTGGAACATTTCCTTACAGCCTGATGAGGGTGGAAGTTTAGACTGATCACTCAGCCTTTGCTGTTCTAGATGGGAGTAGGGTTTGCCTAGAGTAGATTATTAGGTAAAAAGTTTCTTTCTTGCTATGTTGCCTCTTTCCTATGTTTGGCTTGACAGAACAAGTGTTCAATGGTAATTTTTAGCTATGCCTGATGGTATTTCTAGGAGGGTGGCTTTTCTAGCTCCAAGATTGGAATATATAAGACAAAAAGGAAACCCAAGGAACTCACCAATGTGACGATCTCAGGGCCCTGGAACCTGTAGCTAACCCTTTCTTTTCCTCTCCATCATTCTGAATTTCTTTATGTTTGTTTTGTATAGAATATCCTAGACTTTCAGTTGTGCTAATAAGAACAATGTGGAAAAGTGCATCTCCTTCATCTCACTAGATGTGGTTGTTATAAGAGTATACATTTTCTTGAGGTATTATTCTCATAAGGGAGCTTTTTGAGATGAATCAAGAAGGATGGTCAGTATGGGAATACAGAGAAGTGAATAAAAAGAGGGTCTTTGAAGATACTTCAAGCACAGCAAACATTTTGAGGTTCTAATATTTGGAGTTTTCAACTGTAATATATGAAGCATAAACAATGAGTAGATTTCTTGTATAAAGCTTATCATAGCTTTGGAAACTATAATGTGAGCCTTGGGTTAGTTTGCTTGTTTTTTCTTAATCACTTAAATCCTGACACATGGTATTTTTTTAACTATTAAATACTGATTTTTTTTTAAACACCTGCAACGAAGACAAAAGGGGTTATGGGACTGTTCTCTTTTTAGAACTGATGTTAAGGGAAATAAGGAGAAAGAGCACAGTCAATAACAAAATAATCTATATATATTTTAAAAGATCATTCCTTTAGGGTAAATATCTTGTCGATATGCTGAATGACCACACATTCTATGGATGCAGGGCAGTGCACAATTACAGAAATTTAATATAGCGATGGTTAAATATCAAATATTTTATTGCAATGCAATCATAATATCCTGTAGAGGATTAAGTGCCATGCTGTATTTTTTGTTGGGTACTTGGTTCAAATCCATGTATCTTGAGGGCCTGTGCTGTGCTGGTTGATTCTAAGGTCAGAGAGAATTGTTAAAGTGATTCCCAAAGACTTAATGACTGTACTTAATGAAGCTTGATTTGACTTCCAGCAGGTTTTTGCACTACTTTCATTCTCCAAGGTCCATATCAACAAGTAAAAATAATTTAAAAAAATTAAAATTGAGATTAGTCG
The DNA here is from genome assembly GCA_039655065.1 of Glossophaga mutica. Taxonomy (NCBI): domain Eukaryota; kingdom Metazoa; phylum Chordata; class Mammalia; order Chiroptera; family Phyllostomidae; genus Glossophaga; species Glossophaga mutica. Next base: position 11,881,318 of record CM077315.1, on the reverse strand, counting down.
GAGGGAATCTGCTTTGGATGAATAAACTTATAGCAGAATATATTTTCTAAAATGTCCACAATAGTATTTCAGTACCACAAGCTCTTCTAGTATCTGGCCAAATGGAAGGTTCACTTCTTCACCTTCCTCTTCCTCTTCCTCCTCCTTCTCTTCCTCTTCTTCTTAATCTCTTCATTTTTCCCTCCTTCTCTCCCTCCTTGTTCTGTCCTTGGAATCCCAGGCCACATCAGAAAGCATGTTAGTATTCCAGCTGACAGATGCAGTTAAATTCTAAGGATATATAAGGTTATAGGCCAAATAAACCACCACCAGATACATGAATGAGTGAATCTAAAGACGATGCCAACCTCCAGCCCGGAAGTCATGAGAACCAATGTCATGTGGTAAATTTGTGGAAGGAGAATTTCACTGGGAGCCAAAGCAGGCTTACAATTTAGACCAAATTATTCATTTTTCTCCACCTTGGTATTATCTTCTGCTAAAAGAAGTGTGATAATATATTTGTTATTGAATTACACATAAATAATATTATTGGTTTAAAATGCCTATTGGATCAAAGTGAATATTCTACCACTAAATAAATCTGATATTCTGTCTTCTTTATATACTTAAATATAACTGGGTTACTTGAAATAACTTAAATACCCTGATGATAGAAAAATGTGGACCTCATTAGGAGTACATAGACAGTTTATGTAAAGAAACTCTGTATTCAAGCTTCAAGGAGGGAAACAGTGTGCTTTCACAAGTTTTAATATTACTCACCAAAAATAAGAGAGGGAAGTCCTAAGCAGAAATGTGGTAGCAAATCAGGAAAGAAGCAAGAGAAAAAATGAAATTCTTAAGGAAGGAATAAAAGAGGACAACATGTTGGAATGGATTCATCTAAGTCTGGATTGGCAGGACACATGACTTTGGCCTTGGGACTGGTGCTTAGAGAAAAAAATGCATTGAAAATTGTACTAAGAAAAAGGATGGATTAGCCTATTCTAGAGCTTCAGTGTTGAAATACTATCATGCAATGCATTTAAATTGCATCTGCAACAACTTATACATCTTTCCCATTCTGGTTGTTATAAGGATTTATTTTCTGTTGGATTAGTACCTTCAGTACACACCAGGAATTCACCCCTTTCTCAGGAGCCACACACACCAAGTGTTATTCTTTCCCATAAAAATAAAGAATTGCTATCTCTATTCAGTCTTCTCTTTTTTTTAGGAAAGTAAGTGGAGAAAAAAATCTCTTCCAGTGATTGCTTATAGGACTTGCTTAGAAATCTCCTCACATTGTGTTATCTTTCCTTTGGCTTTGGTCTGTGCGCTCCAAGCTCATTGAACAACATCAAACATATCTGTGATTTACAAAGTATGACCTGTAGGAACCATAATTGTGGTTTACAAAATGTATTCAGCAGGGACATCATTAGTTATTTATAAAGTTTATATAGCTCAGATTTTGTGACTTCAAAAATACAGATTGTGAAGGCTGTTTTGGTTATTTACTCTGATAGTTTATAATTTGGTAACAAAATTTTATTAAATGGACTTCATTGTAAATTTAGAAATAAATTTCAGTGGACTGTGAAAGATTTGGTGGGATTTTTTGTTCTGATATGTCTTGAAAGAAGGAAACTTCCTCTTTTACTAGTGGATAATGACAAGAAAGCTTGAACAGTCATTACACATATATGTATTGTGGATATTATTTTGATCATGATTTCTTCAAAACTCACGATCATTTTATATTAAAAGCAAGAAATCCAGTCGCTCACTGATCATCAATTATTATTTAAGTGATGGTCATTCTATAATTATTGCCAAATCCTAGAATTTCACAAACCCTGAGAAGCCGATTGACTTAAATAAACCTTGCAGTTGTACCTAAAAATAATTATAATATAAAAAGATATCTGACATTTTACGGACCCATTTTTCTTCACCACTATAGTTTATTTGCAAATAAACTTTCTTCATAAAAGTATGAGAAAAGACAAGCTAAGATTAGTTAATGTAAAATATAATAAAGATATATTTTATGGAGTTGAGAAAAGGTAATTATTCCAGGTTTTTTGCCTAAAGAGAGCTGAGATTTGTGAGGCGCATTTGGTATTATGCTCCTTTTCTGCTACACTGTGTTATTTTTAAACATAATTGCTGCATTACTATAGCAGGCCTATAATAAAAATACATTTGAGTTCTTTTGTTTTTTGAGTGTCTAAAGGAAGACGAGCATCCTTTATTTTTCCATCCAAATGGCAGAGTTAAGATAAATTTCAAATGAAAAATACATAACAAAACAAAAAGGAACTTCTTGTCCAGATGGTGGCATAGCTAAACATGGCTTACCTCACACAACCACATCAAAATTACAGCTAAACTACAGAACAACCATCACTCAGAACCATCAGAAATCAAGGTGAATGGAAGTCTGACAACTACGGAATTAAAGAAACCACATCCATCCAGATTGGTAGGAGAGGCGGAGATGCGGAATGGGCTGATCTCACATCCGCGTGTGGTGGATGAAAATTTGGGAAGGATATCTCAAGAGCAAGGAATCCCAGCTTCACACCAGGTCCCCCAGACCAGGGCTCCAGTGCCAGGAAGATAATTCCCATAACTTCTGGCTGTAGAAACCAGTGGGGATTGGGTCGGTGGGAGAAACTTCTAGATTCCTAAACAGTATCTCTTAAAAACCTGCACATGGACTTATTGATGCTCAATCCCTTTGAGCCGCAGCACTGGGATAACAGCTTAAAAGGCACCAGTGGCATAAAGGGAGGAGCTGAAGTGCCTTGTACCAAGTCAGGAGCTGGAGGACAGCTTTCTCTCAGATAGAAAGTTGCACAGAAGCCATTGTCCCTTTTCAGGGTCCCCTGAACCCTCCCCCCACAGAGCCACAGATCCACAGAGCCTGCAGTCAGTCTGGTGCCATATCTGAGACTCCATCAACCTGGCTAACACTGGTTGCCCAGCCCTGGACATCCCCTGAGAATCAGCTCTACACAACTTACTGACCCACTTAAGCTATTGACAGAAACTTTTCTATATGAATGGGCTGGACTTTGCTCAGGCTTCACAACTTCCTAAATCATCTCAAACAAGCAACAGGCAGCCTCATGAGCCCCAGCCTCTTAACCACTTGCTAAGGGTCCCTAGATTTAGCACTAGCAGCAACCAGCAGAGATTCACAGCTTGGCTTCACCTGAGAATCTCCAAGCCCAGTGCAAGGAGTAGCCATCTCAGATTGCTTTATAGCTCAAGCAGGGTGGCCCTAGGGAAAAAGATAGGCAGGGGCTGACCTTGGCCTGTACCACCCAGGAAACCCCAGGGCCAGTGCACCCAGTGGACAGCTACTGACCATGTCGAAGGGCAGATAAAGAGCTTCCCAGACAAGAAAAAACTAAAGGAGTTCATCATCACCGAACCATTATTACATGAAGCGTTAAAGGGATTTATGCAAGAAAAAGCAGATCAAAACTATGAACAATAAAATGCCAATAAATACATATCTATCAACAATTGAATCTAAAAAACAAACCAGGCAAACAAGAAGAACAGAGACAGAATCATGGATACAGAGAGTGTTTTGATGCTTGCCAGATGAGAGGGGGTGTGGAGGATTGGATGAAGAGGTGAAGGGTTAAGAAGTACAAATAGGTAGTTACAGAATAGCCATGGGGATATAAAGTACAGTATAGGAAATGGAGTAGCAAAGAACTTACACGCATGATCCATGGACATGAACAGTGGTGTGGGGATTGCCTGAGGGGGTGGGGGGTACTAGGTGGAGGGGAATAAGTGGGGAAAATTAGAAACTGGGACAACTATAATAGTATAATCAATAAAATAGAATTTAAAAAAGACATAAAGGAAGTGTAAAAAGCTCACAGCTTACTCAGTTCCAGGGTATTTTGGTCTCATGATTGGAAGAACCATTTTTATATATCGACAACAGAAGCAACAGATAAGGACTAAAATATGTATTTTAAGATACTGTGAATTTATTTTATTGCTACCCCTGGAAGAATATACAGTAACTATGGAAAAGAGAAACTGTTTGATACAGATATCCCTGACTGAGAATCCTGACTTCTTAATTTATTACTTGAATTGTTTATTATTTGGGGACCTGAATTGTCAGGCTTTGTGAGCATTAGACATAACAATATCAGGCACCTTATAAGAGAATCGACTCTTTTCATTGAAGAAGTACAAATAAAATGTCATTTCCCTTGAAATATGGCTTGCAGATTCTTGGTAGAGTTATGCTTAACATGATGTGTGAGGAGTGCGGAGTCCTTCTCCTTCATGCGTTCTTTTTCATTTTGAATTGATAATGACACAGCCTTCTCCAGACGACCCATAATAATCGACATGGAAAGTTTCTTACTGGTTGATCAAGATGTAGAGGGGGGATATATCTTGTTTCCATGGTGATCAAATTCACTCTCCTGGCACACTTAAGTTCTGAGCTGTAAGAAATTTTTAAAACTGAAACCTAACATATCCTTTTCTATATCATTTTCAAAACAAGTATAAAGTAACATGTTATGCCTTTGTATGTGAGGCCAGCCAACTTCACTGACATTTAATGCTGGCCAACATATTAGAATTCTTCATCCTCGTTCTCTTAAAATTTTATGTATGTATGTATGTACATATGTAAGTATTTATTTATTTTATTTACTTACTTACAAAAATCACTCCTTCAAGATCCAGTAAACACTAGGGTATATAAATATACACAGACATAATTATGAGGAACAAAAGATAATTATTCTGAGACAACTTCTAGAGTGGCTCTGTGAGGAGCTCCATGAATCAACAGCTGAAACTGATGGAAATCATCAAAACTAAACATCTAAAGGATGGTAAAATCGTCCTAGAATCACAGCAGATGAAGAAGCACGTATTTAAGGAAGTCGACTCCGTCTCAATGAGGACAGTGACAGGTGGTGACCCACTGTGTCCCTCGTCTCCTCCCCAGCTCAGCATTGTAGAAGCTCAGCTCCAGGGCATGTGGCCCAGCGGGAGAGGTTTCCTCACGCATTCCCCAAAACTCCCGGGAGCCATAGGCCTCTCAAATCCCTTCCCCTCCCAGTTTCACAGAGCAAAGGCCAGATGCCAGGTGAGTGCTGCCAAGAGGTCAGGGGCCCCATTTCTTCAGCCATCTCCTATTGATTACTACAAGGTTCTATCCAAGTAATGGCGGAATGGAATTTCTGCCATAATAAAATGTGAAATCGCATTCCCTGCAATGGAAAATATCCTAGAGGGGTTCAAATGTGGGTCTGAACTAGCAAAAGAAATTACCAGCAAACTCGAAGATTGATTGATAGAAATTATGCAAGCCAAACAACAGTGAGACAGAGACAAAGGAAAAATATTGAAAGAAGCACGGTAAAACCAATTCATTACATACAATTGGCCTCTGATAAAATTAGAGCTTGCTTCGTATCACACTACACAGAGGTCAGAAAGCAGTGGTGACATATTCAAAATGCTATAAAAATGGAAAAAGTATCAACTATTACTCATACCCCAAAACAGTGTCCTTTGAAGTGAAAATAAAATACTGTTCTAAGTAATAAAGACTGAGAGAATGTGTTGCTAGTAGAATCAACTTACAAGATACACCAAAGGCTGTTCTTCCAGATGAAAGCAAGTGAACTTAAACAGTAATTTAAATCCACATGAGAAAAGAAACCAAACCAAACCAAACGAGAGCACTGATAAAAGTTACTATGTAATAGTAAAAGGCAATTTATATGAATATTTTCTCCTTTCTTCTCTTAACTGATTTGTACATCAATTACATAAAACTATTTATAAAATGACATTTTGGTCTACATTACACACATATTTTATAAAATCAGCACAAAAAAAGATCTTTGCAGAGAAAGTCATATTGGTGTGACTATACGGCACTAACTGGTAACGTAATGAAGAGCAACAACTGAAAGGAAACAGGAATATAAATAAAAACAGAACTTTGAAAACTCTATAAATACATAAACTATAGTGATAATTGCCTTGAATATGAATGGAATAAAGTTCAGTCAAAATTTTCTCAGCCTTGATTTGAAAGAAATGATTCTATCATAACATTAAAATATTAGTAGAGACTCAGAATGGCATTTCTAATTATAAAAGTGTCATCCAATCAGTATGAATACAGAATTATATAGAATTATGTCTACACTTGAAACTACCTAAGTGTGTGTGTATATGTTCCTCAATTAATGGTGACAGGAAAATTGGTTTTCCACATGCAGAAGAATGACGTTAGACCCATACCTCACTCCATATAAAAATGGCAACCTCTAGTACATTGGATTTAAATTTAAGACCTGAAACAACACAGCTGTTCAAAGAACACGGTACAAAAGTGTCTTGACCATTGTCTAGGCAATAATTTTTTGTTGTTGTTTGGACAGTGATTTTTTTGGATATACCCTAAAAGCCCATGCAACAAAAGCAGAAATAGACAATAGGATTGCATCAAACTAAAATGTTTCTGCATAGTACAGGAAGCAGCAAACAGAGTGAAGAGAGAACCCAAGGAATGGGAGAAAATATTTGTAAACCATAGGTCCCATATGGGATATCTAAATAATCCTCAGGGAAGTGGAAATGAAAACCACAATGGGGTATTACCACACCCTTATTAGGATGGCTGTTATCAAAAAGATAAAAGAAAACAAGAATGGATGAGGATATAGGAAAAAGAGAACCTTTACATGCTGTTGGTGGGAGCCGAAATTGGAACAGTTATCATAGAAAACAATAAAGATATACTTCCAGAAATTGAAAATAGAACTACCATGTGATCCAGCAGTTCCACTTCTGGGTACACATCTGAAGGACATGCTATCTGTACCTCAAAGAGATCTCTGCATTTCTGTGTCCATTACAGCAGTATTCACAATAGCAAAGAAATGGAAAAAAATTGCAGTGCTTTTTGACAGATGATGAAATGTTATTCAGTCCTGAGAAAGAAGGAAGTCCTGCCATTTTCAACAGCATGGACAAACTGGAGGGCACTGCGCTAAGCAAAGAGAGCCAGATACAGAAAGACAAATATTGTATGATCTCACTTATACATGGAATCTTTTAAAATGTTGAACTCATAAAAGCTTGGGAATGGAGAGATGTTGGCCAGAGTGTACAAAGTTGCACTTATATCAAATGAATTGTTAGAGACCTAATATACAGGCTTGGTAAATATAATTAATAATGCTGTATTGAATAGTGGAAATATGCAAGAGTAGATATCAGGGTTGTCATCACCCTCACACACAAAAAGGTCACTTCGTAATATGTTAGTTTGACTATAGAAAATATATGACTCTGTGTACGTGTGTCAAACCATCATGTTGTACATCTTATATGTAATTTATATGCACACACGACTGCTAGAGTATCTGGATATCCTACAGATACATCCTTGCCCTCACCCCCATTTGCCAACCTCCCAAATTCCAGTCATTCTGAAAATCAGATCGTTAGCTTTTTCTTATAGTGCTTATGCATATTTATGTTTTCCCATCTTTGTCAGCGCATACCTCCTTATTATTATATAAACACCATGCTAGAAATACAATGAGGACAAGGAACATATCACTCTTTTCCCTTAGTATCTATCATTGCACTTGACATAGAAGATGAACATATACAGGCACTCAGTAATTCCAGTCACTATGATGGAGTCACTACAATGGGATCACCAGGGAATTTTTCAGTAGCCATATGTGAATTTTAATGAAAACACTTTGGAGAAAAATTGTATTAGGAAAGTATGCATTACCTTTTGATTTTTGTCACCTATCATGTTCAGCCGTCTCACAGTTGGACAGCCAGGTCCACTCCCATTGTTTCATATCCCCGAGACCCCAGAATGGATGCAAGCATGTGGGCGTGTAGACAGGGTACTGCTCTTCCATCTTCCTCTGTCGCTTTCCCAAACCTGCATGATTCAGGACAGTCTTTTTGGAGGAAAACATGGCTAATTTGATGTTGGGGAATGTCCAAAGTATACATACATTTAATAATTATAGAACTAACATGTGGAATAAATAAAGGGTGTATTCAAAGTGTAACTCACAGTCACCCTTCTCAAGCAACCACAAGTCAAAGGTGAAGTTAAAATTCACTAGTAAATACAATTTTTGCAAAAAGTGCTTTTGAACTAATTATTACACTTTAAGAAAAAGATTTTATTTATTTATTTTTAGAGAGAGGGTAAAGGAAGGAGAGAGGGAGAGAAATATCCATGTGTGGTTGCCTCTTGTGTGCCCCCCACTGGGGACCTGGCCCACAGCCCAGGCATGTGCCCTGACTGGGATTGAACCAGTGACCCTTTGGTTTGTAGGCCTGTCCACTGAGTTATACCAGCCAGGGTTAATTATTACAATTTTAAGATTGTGTGTGTTCCATACAGCTGGACCACATGGACAAACTAAAATATTAAATGTGCGTTTGTTTTTTAAGCTGAACTCATACTTATTTGGTTATACTTATTTCTAGAAATTTAATATACTTAAGTATATTAACTTATAGAAAAAGCAAACATCTCTTTTGAAAGAAAAGCATTAGTTAACAGTAATATTTATATTGACAATTAAAAGTAAAAATAAATTCAAATAAAATATAGTAGACAACATCTTTTTTGAAGGGAGAGAGAGTAATGAAATTCTTATGGTATGTATAAAATATAAAAAATCAAAAGTCAGATTTACTTTATAGCATGTTCCAATTTAATAAAATTCAGGGGAGAATTTCAGCAAATCATTTTAACATGTTTTTTTGGGCAACTATGTTGCTAAAGATTTAGTGTCATTTCTAAGAAAAGAGTCTAAGGCCTTTCTGTGGTAATAATTTGCAAATTATTTTGCTTATCACACCTTGGGGTAAAATTTGGATCCACAATGCTCTGTTTGTCCCTCTCAGCAAACATTAGACAGTTCAATAGGCAGAGAAAAGGCTAATTCTGCTTCTTGTTCACTAGCATGCCTGAACTTATGGATATTTGGTTTTATTCTGGCAATTTAAATACAAATCAGACACATTGTCACCGTGAGTTTCTCCATGGGAAACATTCCTACTCCCTGTTCTGTGAAGAACCGTTTGCGATACCACCTCCTTCAGCTAAAATATCATTTTGCATTTATTTGAGCATGAAATGCATCAAGCTACCTGACACATGGCAGTAAAACATTTTGTCTCCTGTCAGTTCCAACTTGTTGAACAACTATTTCACATAGAAGGAAGTGCCTCCAAATAGAAGGTTAGTTCCTAGAGTAGAAAAATTGGCAGCCAAGGTCTCCTTATCCCCTTCCCCCAAACTTTCTCAGATGCCCCTAAGATCCTTATTCTCATATGCTCCCTTGAAAATACACTTGCCTGAACCTACCCAGGATTGGCAGATGGCACACTGTTACTGTGGTTCAGCACGGTTTAGTTCACTTTTCACTAGAGGGTTCAGCCCAGCTCCTTGGAATCAGGCCTGTGGCGAGCCAGGATTTAAATCCTCAGAAGAAACAGAAATCGCTGTCTGCTGTAGTAAGGTGTAGAACGGCTCATGGATTTTTATTTCCCCCTTTTTATTTGTTTATCCATTCACTCATTTATTCAACAACCTTTTACTGATTGCAGTGGTATTAAAATGAGAATGCTGAATATAATCTTGTTCTTATATTTAAGGGGCTTACATTTTTGTAGGGAAACTAGATAAGCAAATTCATGGTAAAATATTAAATAAAATCTTTAAGTGATTACAATGTTATTATGTGAAGCAAAATAATAAGAATGGGACATTTTCCATCTTAGGATTTTTCCCAAAAGGAGACACTGAGTTAAGGCCATGAATGCAGGTACTTCCACTGGGAGGTGATTCAGAGTTACAAGTGAGGGAGTAAAATGAGAAAGAAAGGAAGAAAGGTTTAAAATAAAAAAAAAAGATATGTTAGGTATGGGCAACTAACTGAAGCTCCAAGGCTGAAGGACCTGTTGAGAAATGGTGTGGAGCTCAGAGTTATAGGAACGGAGGACTGGAGACTGGGCTGTCTGTATAAACTTACTTCTACCCCTTCGGCAGAGAATTGCCCCTGAACTGTTAATTCCCTACATTCCAACCCAGAGAACTGCTTTCCGTTTAGCAAACCCAAGGGATGCTGAGAAGACTCTCAGACACAGAAGCAGGGAGAGGCAGAGACTTGAGTGAGGAGGCTACGGGCATGGGCCAGGGGGTCGGAGATACAGCGTCCAAAGCATTTCCACTGTCCCTTTCCTGTGCTCCCACGTGCTAATGATGGCCACTTTATGATTCAATATTAAAATCTTTATTTTACAGAAGAGAAAGTTAATTTTTTTAGTGACTGCGTAGAAACTTACACATACTTTCTGAATTATGTCCTAATTTACCAACGTAGACACTGAAGATTTTGTTGAGTGGTAACACTTTTTAGAATGTACCATTGGTGTGTGAGATTCACTAGACAGAACTTATGACCGCACATCTTTTGCTGGCTGACATATAATTCTCTTCTATTTATCAACTCCCTGCACCACAGGTTCAGAGAGAGCATGTTGAGCATTGTGGCTGAATGCGTAGGATTCTCACTACACTCCTCAATTCTTCTGCTTAGAGTCACGTGCCCAGAAAGGTAAGACACTATGCTTCTGCTCTGACACATGAGCACTTCCTCGCCGGGCCACGGAGTCACTTAAGGTATCTACTGCTGGATTGTGAAACATGGTGATTTAGCTCTGACCTTGTGGTAAACTGGGAGAGATCGGGCTGAGAACCACCAGTTCTAAGGTGGTTTCAGCCAGTAGCCATGACTGCTTTATAACCCAATACTTGGTTGACCCTTCTCTTCTTGAGGCAGAGTTCCTTAGGGCCTGAGCCTGTGCCTGCCCACTAGCCTTTCCATTTCCACTCTCTAAATAACCTCAGGTCTGAGCAAAAAGGGCTGGGACTCTTTGCCTGCTGGGGTTGCTCTTAATTATCCCTTGCTGGGGGACCTTGACACGCAGGCCTGGCACAAGCACCTGACAGGCAGTTTGTTCGTTCATTGAGTGAATGAAGGAAGGATCAGTGCTCGCAGCTCTACTGCCCAGGCTGTGGCCTATTTCTTGACATTGGAACAACTGAAGAATGGAGCTGTGTATTCTTTGCTTTGTCCCTCTCTTACGATATAAAGTGAAGGTGAACCAAGTAGATACAGCCAGGTCTCAACTAGTCTAGAAACTAATCTGTGTAAAAGGAAAGATTATAGATTAGAAAAGATAGGACACGGGCGCCTTGTCTGGCTGAGAAGTAAAGGGGAACGAGTCACGATTTCTAACCATTAGGATCAGATTTCCACCTGGCTGGCCTGTTGGCTTCCTGCTGATGGACAAAATGCAGGCACTGGATCTTATACTGACCTTTCGCTGAATTCCATCTGAGATGCTTCTGAGATTAGGAAGCCTGACTTCACTGGTGAATCCAGGATTCCAAATAGTTTGCTTTAGTCTAAAATAGTCCCACTGGAAGCAGGAGGTAGGTATGAAATGCTTAGACAAATGTGGTTAATATAGCCTACCATTAATTTGTCAGGTCTAATTAATTAATGGTATCAGTTACCAGATGCAGAGGGAGACCATTACACTTCCTGGGAGGATGAAAAAGGCAGCCGCGGGTGCTGCTGAGACCTATGCTTTCCCTGTATCGCTGCAAGTAATGGAGTGAAAAGTAGTAAGCTTAGATAGAATGCTTAACAGAATTAAGAATATATAGGTATTAACTCTGCTCAGCTGCCCTCCTGGGTGGACCTAAACATCTAGGACTATAGGAAAAAACAAAACAAAATGATAATCCACGTGGATTAGTTAGTTGAACTGGTGAGGCACTAAGGGAATACACACACATATACAGATGCATTTATATCTATTTCTACGCATGCGTATTAAAACGTATATTTCAACACACACATATGTGTATGTACTACTCTAACATTATTAAGCATGCGGGCCTAAGTTGACCTTGATGTCCCTGTGTCACAGTCTGTCCTTCAAGGCTCTGAGCAGTGTGCCTCCTTTTCAGACTTCTCTCAAGATGGAGCTAACGAGACAAGACACGGCCCCGCCTCTAATAGTGCATGACAAATTTGCTTTAGTTTTTATAATTATAATACTTGTACCGTAAAATAGGAGCCCTGTTGAGAAAGCACAGCAATCAGCTAAGAAATATGCTTGTTTTAAAGGCAACCTTTATCAAACTTTTACTACACTTTTAGTAACCCTGACTCTTTATGTTAATGAAGTACGTGCCATATTCAGCTCTGCTTTCTTTCACATTTGGTCCCTTCACTCCCAAAATAACGTATCCACCTGGCTGTACTCTCATCAACTGAGTCTTTTTTCTCTAAATTTGCTGATTGTAACCTTTGTATTTCCACTATTTAACTTCAAAATATCTCTCTACTTTTATTCAATAGGTCCCTCCATACACACCTTCATAACTGCTATTTCCACCCAACTCACGCTGCTTGAATGTACTGTGTGTTTCCGTTTCTTGCATTTTTCTCTTTCCTCTTACTTCAAGCCACTGCGATCTCAACTAAAGACTCTGCTATTTTTGTTCAAGTTATTGGAAATTTCTCCTGAGCCTGTTTCCTTTTTTAGTCCTTGCCTCTTGTAATCATTTGGCAGATGGCAATCGTGTCAGTCACCTATTAAACTCCATATAAACTCCTTGCCCAGCTGTCAAAGTCCTTTGCTGTTTGGAATAAACGTCACCTTGTTGGCTGCGCCTGTCACTGGACTCTGTCACCATTCTGCGTTCCATCCACATATCATTGATGAAAAATATATTTATAGTTTAAGAATCACATCAAATCCTCTTTTCTAAGACTTCTTATATAGCTTTCTGTACCCAAAATAATTTATCACTCCAATTCTATATTCTCAACATCAATTCATTTGTCACTTTTGGCTATTTATTACCTAATTTTCCAGCATCTCTAATTGTATCCCCTGAGCCTTAAGTCTTAGGTTCTTATTTATCTTCCTGTATTTATCACTGAATATGAAATGGTGTTCACACACACACCGTTTCTACAGTGACATTTATACAAATCCAGGTTGTTAAAAAAGGGTTGTCTATACTAATGGTTTTTTTGCATGCCTTCTATTAGCCAAACACAGTCAAGGATTTTACACGTTTTCATATTCTAGTCTCACAAGAGCCATGTAAGTAGACCTGATTTGTTGTTGACACATGGGTACATTTTAGAATAAAGGGCAGCATTGTTAATATCCCCAGGAAAGCAGGCGGGAGCTGGGACTCTCCTGGGTAAACGAAGATATATAGGCATCCTACCTGTAAGGGATGTGGCAGTTTACTCGTACAGAGAATATATATACATAAAATGTAAATATAGAACTTTTAATATATTTGTATAAATAAACATTATATATCATATATCATATATGTAATGATATTTATGTTATATGCAAAAGTAGCTTTACAGTTGTAATGCAAATAATTGGTACAATATTTAATAAATAATAACACAAGAAAAAACTCTGCGTTTCACGTACTCACAACTATGACCCCACTTTTGCCCACCCCACTGTATACCATTCTCCCCAGGCTTTACTACAGAAAGGCCTTCATTTATACTTTTTAAGTTAGGTAAAATTCTAAAATGTGCCCCAAGTTCCAGGACCTTAGGGTATATACATGTTATCTGGGCTCCCTATTCAATCAAACATTAATCTAGGTACTGCTGTAAAGGAATTAAGTCCCAAATCTATTGACCTTAAAATAAGATGAGGCTGGGTGAGGTTTACCGAATTAAGCAAGCCCTGAAAAGCAGAACAATTCCTCTGGCTCTTAGGTGGGGACTTAGAGATAAGCATGAGCACTGTCTTAAAAAAAAAATGTGTTGCTATGAACTGCTGTTAGGGCCCGTGGGACCAACAGCTATGGGCAGCCTTAGAAATTGAGACTGGCCCCTGGTTAGCAGCTAGCAAGAAAACGGTACTTCAGTACTGCAACCACAAGGAACTTAATTCAGCCAACGGCTTGAAGGAGCTTGGACCAGAACGCTGAGACTCAGATGAGCTGCCTTTTGGGGTCACCTTGACTGTAGTCTTCCGAAACCCTTAACAAAGAATTCAGGTATACCACACCTAGACTTTTAACGTATGGAAATTATGGGATAACACATGTGTAATGTTTTAAGATGAGAAATTTGTCATGATTTACTGTGCAGCAATGGAAAGCTAATACAATATTTAAAATAATTATTTTAGCAAATGGATGACAAAAGGCCTGACTATGAATAGAACTGCATATTCTATTTGAAGATAAATCTTATTTTTAATTGGCATATCAATTACAAGTTATCTTATTATCCTGAAGCTAGTCTTCCATACAGGTTAGCCCCATACAGAGACATTTAATGTGAGCCTACAGCAATGCACAGAGTAGAGAGGAAAGTGGACTCCATTTCCCATCTAATTCAAGTATGAAGCACTGTATTATAGACGGGTGACAGAGGTTAAATATTATTATTTTTGAGGGGATTGGGTCAACTGAAATGTCTGTAAAATTGGCTTTATTCTGCAATTCCATTTGAATTTGTAAGCAGTAAAACTAATGAAAGAAATCTCAGATAATGTCTGTATTCTGACCTTTCTTATTTTGAACAGTTTAATTTATCTAATTTCTTACACATCAAGTATCCCTGCACCCAAAATAGTAGGGTAAGAGTCACCTCATTTTACATGGCATATATAAGCTTCTATTATAGTTATTAACGTTTTATTTCTAAAATTACTGTCAGCATACTATTTTCTAGCTACTCTCTCCTTCTGTGACCCTATTTTACATACATTTTCTCAAACTCCAGGGCCTTCTTTTTTTATCTTTTTAATTTTTTATTTCTATTCTAATTTTAATTATAATCAGCACCATTATTTCAAGGCAGCAAATTTCAAAATTGCATTTGAATCTCCAGATAGCTGAAGAAAAAGTAGTTATTTTCTTTAAAATCTCTTAAGGCAAGGGGAGGTGTGACCTGTGGTACATGTAGATTCTAAGTACTTTGAAACATGATCCTGAGTAATAAACATAAAACACCCGGAGTCAGGCAAGATGTTCCTAATTTGAGTCAGAAAGATACACTGTGCTATATTCACTGGGTGATCTTTATGTGCTGGTTATTCACAAGTAAAGATTCTAATCCATGAACGTAACTGACATTTTAAATAACACATTCTGTTTTTAATATACATGCAGTATGTAAGGAGAAAACATTGGAATTACTGCAACAGATGCTTGTTTATATGTATTTAGTACCATTATAAAAAAAAGAGCCTGGAGAATACACCACTGAAGGCTCTCATATATGTGCCCAGTGCTGAGGGAAATGGATTTTATTCCTGGTAATTGAAGGCATCTAATCACTATCATTAAACAAATAAGGATTCATTACATAAGCAAGAGGAACATGCTGTGAGCAGAGTGCAACTTGGAAATAAATGTGATCTAGAACTTGAATTTCTGTGCACACCCTATCTGAGCACAGATTATTTGGGAGGTTTATGACCTGTGACTATTTCTCTATTTGGCACAAGTCACCACCACAATGGAGGGTCTCAGCCACCTGCATAATTAAAATGGAGAGGAGGTTAGTGGCAGAGGAAGAAGAGGCTGTGCCTGTTAAAATTATCCATGAACACATTTAAGCCTGGAGGTGCCAACTGCTTTAATAGAGGAGAAGATAGTTCACGGACGTAACGGCCCAGTGCACTGAGGGATAGACAAGGCACTGGGAAAGCTTCAAGACAAAATAACCACAACAAATATTAAGCATGAGGAGTAGAAACCAGCTGAAGCACTGATTGTAGGGTAAGGAGCTGTGATTTCTACACTTGTGAATAGCCCTCTCTTGCTTTAGTCCGATAGAGAGAGTAAATCTTAGCTCCGTGACCAATGAACTTCCTCCTGATGGGTGCAGGTTCTCTCTCAAAACTTCTGCATTCTCTTCAGTGAAAATAGTCTAGTGATTCTTCTCTCTGTGGTATTTTGTGAGGATGAATGTCTTTGGAAGTTGAGATAAAATGAATGATAGTGAATATCTCTTTTTTTTTTAAATTTCTAATTTGAATAGTTGAGAAAAACCCATTCTCAGGAAAGAAACCCCTCACTCGACACATTTGATAACAGAATAATGTGAAGCTGACCTCAGGCCAGGTATGTGACAAACCTAAGAACATTCAGGAAAATAAAGCTTGCTTTTGCATCTCACTTGAATGGACCACTGTAAAATGTTAAGGAATAAAGGAAGTGCCCAAAGAGAAAGTTAATGAGGAAAAATCTGTAAGGAAAAAAAGGTAGAAAAAAATGCCCCAACAATAAGGAAATTAACAGTTTGGGTTAATTTGTAAGCGTCGGTGACATTGTGCTAGAATCTGTGGTCAGATTACGGTCTAAAGGCCTAGGAACATCTTCCGAGGGGGACGTGCATGTAAGAAACTAAGTCAAGGCAATGAAACACCCTATTAATAGCTGGAATCTATTAGGTGTTCATGAATTTTGAATGAATAAGTGAGTAAATTGGATAGAGGTGAACTGACAGATGAGTGAACGAGAGCTTTAGCCCCAAATGCCGTTTTTAGAATTCCACTGTCTTAGAGTTTCAGCGGAGAACTGCATTTGCCTACTCTGTTTATCGCTGTATTGCTCCAGGACAAAGAAAAACTTAAAGCTGATTTCTCCATATGCTGTTGTTGCTCACTTCTGAGTCTTAGATTCTCAGATTCCTCTGTCCTTGTCCATATGGAGAGAAAGAAAAAAAGAGATTAGAACTCTAAAACTGAAGGAAATATTTAGATACATATGTATGTGTATATATATACAATTAAGAACATAGGGCAAGAAAAACATGTTCCAGAGAACATGTGAATTACTTTGCTCATTATAGGTTAGTTTCTCTGCAATAAATTCTGAATAAAAAAAAAACACTAAAGAT
Organism: Glossophaga mutica; assembly: GCA_039655065.1. Lineage (NCBI taxonomy): Eukaryota > Metazoa > Chordata > Mammalia > Chiroptera > Phyllostomidae > Glossophaga > Glossophaga mutica. The sequence continues at coordinate 11,864,288 of CM077315.1, read as the reverse complement.
TAAACAAATTCTTTGACACATAAAATAAAAAAAAATGGGTGCGACAGAGTTTGTGGGGTGCAATGGCATGGGAAGTGATCAAAGCGCTGTCATTTGATTTCAAAAGAACTTTATGCAAACTAACAGATACAGGAGAGGGAAAGAACAGCAACAGCTCCTTTATTTTTAATTTCATTATTCCACTGCGGCAGGAGGAAAGATCTCCTACATTTCTGCAGGGGAACAAAAAATACGCTGTGAGGTACCATCATTCAGCGAGATCCCAGGAGCCGACTGGGAGGATCGTGTGGTCACTCTGTACAGCAGATGAGCCCAGGTCTCTTCTGCTTTGGCTTCACCTCCTTGCCCTCAGTTTGGAAAAAAAAGAGCTTAAGCATTTTAGAAGAACTAGGAACCCCAGAAAAACTAAGGAAGAATTGCTTAACCAGCACACCAAGAACTACAGCTGTTGTGTCAAAAACATATCAAATGATTTTGCAACAGGAAAGTTGTTATTTTATTTTTAATATATTTTATGGATTATGCTATTACAGCTGTCCCAATTTTTCCCCCGGCCCCTCTCCACCTGGTACCCCCATTCCCTCCAGCAACCTCCACCCCTTAGTTCATGTCCATGGGCCATGCACATAAGTTCTTTGGCTGCTCTATTTCTTGTACTATTCTTAACCTTCCCCTGACTATTTTGTACCTACCAATCTGTGATTTGACTCTGCCATGTCCAAGCTGAGTCACTTTGGACAAGTCACTTAGATTCTTTGTGTGATTTTGGAGGGAAGGCATCAACAAAGAAATGGTCTACATCTCCGCACGCTACTCAGTTCAATCTGTTAAAATCCAACCCAACTTGCCTCGCGTGTTTGGAATGCTCTCACCTGGGGTAAAAAATGAGGATGGGAATTCCACCATTCCAGATGAGTGACAGAATGCCACAGCAGGCCAGACGGTGGCAAAGACAAAAGGACCCTTTTCTTGTTTAAGCCTATACCTTCTCATACTTAAAGCAAGGACTATCATTTTTTGCTTTGCTTTTCAGACAAGTTATGAAGGAAAAAAATACAAAATAAATCCCCAAAATATTATTTTTATAGCAAACTATAAAATGGCTATTAATGTCAAATGTTGTAATCATGATTGTTTAATAATAAATTTATGAAATTTACAGGCAGGAATTATAGCCTCTAGTAGACCAGATCACTTAATTATGATCTTAGATGTATCTATTCAAATATGAGGTACATTACTTTTTAGCTGTGTCACTTTAGACAACACACTTTACCTCTCCGAATCTTTATTTCCTCATCTGGTTGTGATATCCAAACATTCGGAGCGTTTTAAATAACTAAGTTTGATAATAAAACTAAAACACTCAGAACGACCTCACTATATGGTAATTCTCTTTCTCCTCTCTTGTTCTCGTTTATTATAGCCTAATCTCAGTATTGCCTCTAGCAGCCTTATTCTTTGTGGTGGAATTTTGACACAATTCATTTCTTTCTCTTGTTTTGGGTGGCCAGAGTGGTCTTCACTAAAAAGCCCATTACTTCCTGTCCCACTGGGGGCTCTCACATTCCATATTCATCATTTGGATATGAATATCTCTCAGCTTGTGCTTACTTCAAATGGAAGAAAGACATCTGAACATGGTAATATGAAACTAACCTGAAAGGACAGAATAAGTACGGCAGGTCCTTGAATAGGGTTGATGGGACCTTAACCCTTATCTATTATCAGTTAGCCTAAGGTAACTGGTTTTGTGATATGCCATTTCACTGGAAGTTGTAGAGCCAATCAACGACAGTAATCGAGGTCTTACTGTCGTCCTCTTCTGTTAATAAATCAGACAAATGTATTCCAACCTGCTCCTCATTTAGTTCATTCATGCCCATATCACACATCTAGAGCTTATCCACTAGGCAGCATAGAGGATTCCGTAGCACATTGCTGAGGTCCACCTTCAGGACTGAGGCATCAGCTCTCCTAGCACCGGGAATTTTTGGCTGAGTGCTGATAGTGGAGTACTTCCCTGCGATTGCCCTCAGTAGAAGGCAGTGCCCACACCAAAGGCTGCTCTTCTGCCCCAGGACAGTTCACACTCCCTGGGGGCAGCTCATTTCCACTGATTGCAAGGACATCAAGGCCGATCTTGGGACATTTCAGAAAGGCCATTGAATCAGTGCAAGTGAGTTCCCCTCAGTAAAATTTTTGATGCCATATATTTATTTCCTGTAAAATAAGTTACTATTAGTAACCACCTCTGGTGTTGTTAGGGCTATTGTATGAATTATTACATCTAAATCGCTTAAAATAGTGCCTGGAACATAGAAAGTATTCAAGTAATGCTAGATAAAAATCAGTTAATTTATATTATTTGATGAATAGCTGAAAGGCCTTTTTTATAAAGTTTAACATGCTTACAATCCCCTCAACTGTCATTAAAGTGATTTGGGTAACCATTATTTTCCCTGTTAGTAAGGAGACCAATGGCAGAGTTGGAGGGGAGTGTCATTCATCAGAAACCTCTCTCTTTCATTGACAAGGGAAACATTGCAAGGACCAGTTTTTGGCTCATTTTAAATCTCGGTGTGTATTCTCCTATTAGGTTCTTCAAAATTATCTCAAAAGTGTTCTCAGTGGAAAGGTGACATTTCAGGACCAGCTGGGAGAAGGACCACGCAGTGGCTTAGCGCACTGTGTGAGGAGGCGCACTGGACTGTCTGAGCTATGAGAGAGACTGATTCACATTGAACTCTGGCCTTCTTTCTGGGAGGCCCCTGGAACCTCAGGGGGGTGATGTGAACTGTCATTAAGGACTGCCTCTGAGCCTCTCTAAGTATTTCACTGCTGTTATATGCCCACTGGATTTTTCTTAGAAACAAAGCCAAAACTTATTTTCTTGCTCTGATGCTTCAAATTGCTGACGAAATCTATGTAATTTCTGTAGGGCTCCCATGTTAGATCCATTTCTCCAGTGCTGCCCTGTTGCATGGGTACAAAATCTAAGATGTGAGAAATAACACATTTTCCAAATAGTTAGCCAGAGTTACTTCCTTTGATGTGTGGTTAGATGGCACACAAGTTACAGAGACTGACCAGATCAGGCTTTGGGCGTCATGAAAATGCGAATGGGGTGATCACTGCCCGGGACTGTGTGGCAGACAGGGACTGCGTTAACCAGCCCCGAGTGTAAGTATAGTTTTCTCCGTCTCACAAGCACCGTTGTTCATCCATGCGTGTGAGTGGTGGAGAGTAATTACTACTGACCAAACAGGCCCATTTCACATTTATCAACAGGCATGATCACCTATAAAAGGCATCATTTGCAAATTCCGCAGAGGTGCTCTCTTAATTGGGAAGCAGGAAACAGAAATAGGAACTATTTGTCTTTCCCTGTGTTTATTGAGATATAATTGACATAGAACGTTGTGTAAAATGAGGGAGTACACTATGCTGATTTGACATTTATGTATTACAAAATGGATGTCACCATAGAAATAAGGAGATTTTACTTGTAATTTCAGAAACTGAATACAACATATGCATGGACATAATCAATTAAGTATCTAAGTTCCTATGAGTAGTTCACCGGTTATCTAGTATTGAAATACTAAAAAAAAAAAAAAAAGGTTCAATATCCAAATACAGAATAAATAAATATTGATTAAACAGAGGTATCTTGATAGATAAGCATAGTCTGTTATTATTTAGTGTTGTATTATTATTATTATCATCATCATCCTTGATACACGTTAAGAGAATATACCAGTGTTGTTTTGAATACTAAATCACTTATACTTAGAGGAAAAAAAACAGGACTCAGAGGTTCTAAAATCGTAGTTAAGTGCAACCAGCTTCTGTAGGCTGTGATCTGTTTTGAAAAATTGTACACTGAGACAATAAATTAATTGACATCATTGGCTATTGAACAAGCAGCAGGATGCATCCTAACACCAAGTTTAACTTTTCTGGGATAAGTGTAGCATATAGTTTAATTGGTCTGTTAGGAATTCGGACTTCCTAATGTACACAGCACTACCAACTTTCCTCCAAATACTGGTACTGGAGCGAGAAAGGAGGTCCAAGCAAACAGTCTGGGGGAGTGATCTTTAGATTTTGCAGATAACTATTCAGGCCCTAGAATGTCTGCACCATAGCCTTACTTCTTCCAAGACTTTTGGGTGAAGGAAGAATCATGTGACCTTTTGGCAGCAGGGTGAAAGCACCATATATTTAAGTGACACACTCTGAGCCCCGTCTAGTCTGCAGGGCAACATCCCTTGTGCACTTGATCTCATCTGTTCAGACTGGCCACGTGTTTTTAGTTGGTTGCTGATCTAATTAATGCACTGACTCTGGACATGGTCATCCCTGGCTGAATCACCCTCTTTTTGTGTCTTGCTAAGCTTTAGAAACCCTCTTCCACCTTATCACTTCTTTTATCTGCTACAAAGCCCTCCTCTAGGCTTTGCTGGCTGCAAATGCAACGTCCACACCACCAGAGAATCCAGGGAGAATAGAGATTTTGTATACTCAACATCTTTGAACTTGAACTAAATCATCTACAAAATGGTTACATTTTTCCTCCCAGATTAGAGATGGGTATTATAATAACAATAAATGATGACCTGTAAAAGCACTTAGCACTGTACTGCTATACAGTTAAAGATAAATATATTTTTAAATACAGTGAAAATAATCCAGTGACAAGGAAGATGAGAAGAAGAGTCACTATTTTCTGTACCTACTTAGGGTGAAAAGATACAAATGCAGAGGAAAATGGGCATCAGAAGATTGGAGTCCCGTGTGTCTTCTTTACTGTAGGTCTCCGTGTCCTTCAGTCGTTGGTGTCCTCTTCTGGTCAGCTGGCTGCCTTTAACCTTGACTCAGTAACTTGTCCCTGAGGGCCAGATATCTGTTTTAGCTGAAGAAAAGTTCAAGGCAGGCCATGAAAAATTTCAGCATGTTTTTTTAATTACTCAATGAAACAACAGAACAATAATAAAACTCCCTCATTAAGAAAGAACTTGGGCAGAATGTGGTTCAAGATGTTAGACTATTTCGTCTTAATTGTCCTCCAGTTCATTTTCATGGTTTTATTTGACCTAGAGGATTTCAGGGCATCCCAATTGTTCATTTAAACTTCTCTTTCCTTAGAAGGTGTGGCATTCCAAAGACCAGAAGCCAAAAGTACACTCATAACTATTTCTGACACACAGAACCAAGTCACAGCTCTGCCACTGACAGGCTGTTAAGATGTAAATTACTCATTTCTTTGTGCCTCCATCTTCATATCTAGGTTGGGCTAGAATCAAGTCATTTTAAAGGTTTACACAGTTTCAAAATAGTAACTTTTTAAAAAGCCCCTATTCCTGCATTTAAAAAAACAAGCCAAAACAAAACTAAGCTGTATGAATGTTAGCACCATATGTATCCAAATAAATGTGTTCGACGATGGGTATATTGTGGACTCCAATTCAAATGTACATGGGGGCAGATTTTTCTACTCTGAGAACTAATAGGCTGTGACATGAAACAATGGATTTTAATATCCAGTTCACACTAATTAGAACTAACAGCTGACTAAATAGGTATCCATTGTTTGTTGTATCTTCTATTGCCTGCAGTTTCCACTAAGATAATTCATGTCTGTGAATGAATAAATCTGTTAGTTTCTTGCTAACTTGGAGCATGATTAATGCAGTGCTGGCCTTAATGAGGGTAAACAAACGTGTACAATAGATTGGGTGCCCCTAGGAGCTCACAATAAAGCTTCCTGAACAAGAATAGGATTTTTGGAACTCAGCTCCACCTCTTACTTGTTCTCTGACCTTGAGCTAAGGATTTAACTTCTGATACTTAGTTTTCCATTTGTGAAATTGGGAAGGATACTAGTAGAATGTAATGAAATTTGTATTTCATGTTCTTTTTAGTATGGCACGTTGAATCACACATGGCGAATCATAATGCCTGCTAGTTATTATCCTTAATTGTTATTGTTAATTTTCTGCATTGAAATAATACAATGTGTTTGCTAAAATTGAGATGTCCTCACTTACACCATTGATTTTTCTTTCATATTCAGAGCAGTTCCCTGAGGGATATTTTGTTATCCCATTCTAAATGTGATGAACCCACAAAATATAAAGACCATCATAATTACTTACATAGCAAGTGGCAAGGTAAGGACTGGAACCCTGATCTAAGACTCTTCTTTTCCTATGACACACCATGTCATTTCTCAGACATAATCAAGAGTGCATGCTTCTCTACCCCATATGTTTCTTTGAGATGATCAAGAGGAGTTAAAATGTGTCTAGAGATGTCCTTGAAAAAGCCTCGTATGGTCTTCCTACACCAATACATGTTCTACTATGGCTTTTTCTTGAGCACCTGCAAAGAGTCAGCAGTAGCCAGCAGAGGTCGCCGTTTGCGGAGATGCTGGGGAGTGAAGTGAGAGGTGGGGGTGGGTAAGGGCTGAGCTGTGGCACGAATAACAGACTCGAGGAGGCATAACAGGAATCTCTACTTTCCAAGAATATTATATGTTATATTGTATTATATATTATATTATATTGTATATTATAGAGTATATTTGATTGATTAGGCTATTACAGTTATCCCATTTCCCCCTGCCTTATCCCCCTCAGCCCTGCACCCACCACCCTTCAGCATTCCCTCCACCCCTTAGTTCATGTCCACTAAGTTCTTTGGCTTCTCCATGTGCTATACTATTCTTAACCTTCTCCTGTGTATTTTGTACCTACCAATTATGTTTATTCCCTTTTCCCCATTCTTCTTTCACCCCTGCCCCATGGATATCCCTCCATGTGATCTCCATTTCTGTGATTCTGTTCCTGTTCTAGTTGTTTGCTTGGTTTGTTTTTGTTTCTGTTTTAGGTTCGGTTGTTGATAGTTGTGAGTTTGTTGTCATTTTACTGTTCATATTCTTGATCATCTTCTTTTTCTTAGGTAAGTCCCTTTAACATTTCATATAATAAGGACTTGGTGATGATGAACTCCTTTAACCTGACCTTATCCAGGAAGCACTTTATCTGTGCTTCCATTCTAAATGAAAGCTTTGCTGAATAGAGTAATCTTGGATGTAGGTTCTTGCCTTTCCTGACTTTCATCTTGGGTAATGTAATTCTGATGTGTCTTGGTATGTTTCTCCTTGGACCCAATTTTTTGGGGACTCTTCGAGCTTCCTGGTCTTGCATATCTAGTTCTTTTGTCAGATTGGGGGAGTTTTCCTTAAAATCTCAGGGGAAATGAGGTTATGAAAGAAAAATTAGAATAGACTACAAAAATCCTTGAATGCCACACTGGTTTATAAATTACTCTATTTTCTCTGTCAGTGTCTCTAAAAATGGATTTTCATGCTATCACTTGGCATGCGTGTATGCCAATGTGTGCATTCGTGTGTGTGTGTGTGTGTGTGCGTGTGCACAGTAAAGGAAGAAAGATTCTGCTGTCAGCTAAGGTTTGAAAAATCCTGGGTAGGACACTGTAAATAAGATGTCATATTGAGAATTTAATATATTCCCATGAATCGTGAATTTCTTGAATAGGGTATTTTGTTGCAGGAAGCATTTCCAAAGCATAGTCCACTCAGGATCACAATTTGTGGGGATGCTAGTATTTCTCAGAATATGATTTGGGGAACTGCACTCCGATGAACAGGGAATAGTAATAGGCTTTTGAGTGAAAAGCTTATGCTTTAAGTGAGGTACTAGGAGACAGAATGGAAGATGCCGCAAGCCAATTTTCCCCAGTCCTTTGTTTGTGTTCTCATTGGGACAGAGATTCCTGTTAGACCTCAAACAAATGCAAAGACTTCAGAGTTCTCACAAGAAGTAAACAGATGCAAAAGCCTCACTGTTAACAATGCTGCAAAGGCTTGATCTGCTTCGAAAAGCTTGCCACAGGGTTGTTGTACAAAATGGTAACTCCAGGGCAAGTGGCTCTTGCCTATTTATTGAAAAAGCCTGTTATTGACTTCAAACATTGAAATTTTTGGTCAGCTATGAATGCTGTTGCCTGTGTGTGTGTGTGTGTGTGTGTGTGTGTGTTTTACCAGTCTGAATTTCACGGAAACATATGCACGTGAGATCACGAGATAGTGTGTGTTTGTGTGTGTGTGTATGCATGCAAGGGAAAGAGAGAGAGGAACAGAGAGAGAGGGAAAGAGAGGGAGAGAGAACAGCATCATAAGGGGAGACCTGCCTTGGGAATACACAGTATAATATAGCAATAACGTATTATAAAATTGTACACCTAAAACCTATGTAATTTTATTAATCAATGTTAGCCCTTGATAAATCCAATTTAAAAATCCGTATACTTAAAAATAAATAAACTACTAAAAACTAGGGTAAAAATTAAAAATCTAGTGCTTGATTAATTATATATTTTAGTTCTCATTTAATTATTAATTATTATTAATCATACATATAAATCATCCTGCCCTCTCAGAACTGTTTCAGGATGTTACACACACAGCGTAGTTTCTGCTGCTCATGGGAACATGTAAACAGACATGCTCATGTGTAGGAAAAACTTTAAGGGAAACATCCTAGAGTAATAAAGATGTTCTTTGCGCTTTGTCCTTCCCCTTACCATAGGTTATGTCAAGGAGGCACATCCTGTTGCTCAGCAAAGGCCAATGTCACACTGGGGTCACCTTTGGAAACTCCCTCCCCGTTCTGTTCTGCACTAGTGGAATTTTTGATGGAATAAAAGAAGGGGTCAAAGTTTGTTTCTTTCTCAAAATGTAATCTCTTCTCAGTTCTTATAAATGCCATGATGAATTTGAGAGTAGTAAGAGGAAAGACCATGAGGGAAGAAAACATCTGTGTTCCTGTGATTCAGATCTCTCGCTCTAAACCGAAGAACTAGTATGGTAGGATAAAAGAGAGTGAAGAACTACCAGGCCTCCACTTCATTTAAAGAAAAAAAAAAGTAGCACATAGAGATTACAAACCTGCTAGAATGAGTCCTCAGAGATGCTAAACTATCTACATCAGGTTCCTAGCTCAGTTCTTCAGAATAAAATTCTGAGTTCCTAGTCCTGGCACGTGAGACCATTTGTGAACGTTCCTATACCTGCTTGGACAGCCTTCTCTTGCCATTCCCCAAACCAGTCTCATGGAGGGGTCCACCCTAACCTTCATCACGCTCCGCCCTTGTCTGCTTCCTACGCAATCTGACCAGTCTTATCTGTCTGTGTTTTCAGTCAGCCTGAGCTATTTGGGGTAATTGTGCTTCGTGGTATCCTGTCTGGCGTCGTCATGCTGTCCCTGCTTGGCAGGCTCTTCTTCATGGGCCGAGAGCCAACATCACAGGATAGAACTCGTTTCTGTGCCCATGCACTTCACTCTGCTCTAATGCAATGGACACTTATTGTAACCAGGGTGCCTTGGGAGCACATTTAGAGAGTAGACCTATTGTTTTAGGAGCTCTTGTATTTTGTTTTGTCCACAGATATATGTCCTTAGGCAATATTTGCAGAATCAATGAATCATTATCTGTTTTTTAAGGCAGAAAAATATTGCCAAAGAGTATTTCTGGAACATATCCAAAATATTTTACATTTTCCATGCACACACATCTCACACATAATTTTCCTGAGAAAATTAGGATATCCATTTTTTTTCACTGGGAATGTTTCCTATTATAAATATGAGTTAGAAGAAGCAATTCTGTATTTCTGGGTCCATTTAACCCAGTCATGTTAAAATGTCCACCAGGGAAATATTTCTGAAATCTAACTAATGCATAAATATTTTTACTACAGACCATTTCATTTCTAATTTCCTGATTTTAACTCAAATCAAGTAGATTTTGATAATAGAGCTGGGAAATTAGTTTGAAGCTGGGATATGAACTAACTAAATAAAGACATGAATAAAAAATTCATAATGCTTGGGACGTGAAGCATGAATCAGGGTAGATGTAGAAATTCCATACAGATTACATTCTCTTCTTTGTATCACATTCAGCAAATCCATATATCTCTTTAAATGCTGATAACAATGCTGTTTTTGGCCAGTGGACATGGCAGTCATTCAAAAACTGTGTCATTCAGGAATGTGTTCTAACATTTTTTTAAAATCATAATTATAAATAGATCCCAAGCCATCAAATTAAGCAGTCAGTAAATGCCTAAGAATGCTAGATGTAAAATTAGATTTACAGTTATGGCCTCAACAGTGAACAGTTTTTTCCAAGTTAAGTAAAATTTTCTTGAGGTTGAGAAATGCTTTCTCAGCAGATAACATTAGAGTTTAGTAATAAAAATGAAATCTGTTTTTAATATATATACACACATACACCTACAGACCTATTTATAAAGTAGAAAGATTTTGCATAAAAAGTGTGTATAGATGTATAATATCACTGAAAGAGAGGCAGGTTTCTTCCTATGAACAAATAACAGGTACATAATTTAAATTTGTTAATAAATATGCTGTTAATTTATTACTAATAACAAACATCATTCTTTCTGATTAAGGGGGTAACTGAGAAAGTGTACCATGTGCCAAACCCCGAGTTTAATGATTTTAGGTTCGTGATCTTCTGAAATAGTTTTGAAAACTTAGAAATGTGGATCTAACATTAATTATTTCAGATGAGGGATTTGGAATTCACAATGGGCCAGGAGATAGATTTGTCTAAACTCAAATAATAGATGGGAATCTGAGGTGTCCTATTTAGGTTGTTCGTGCAACATCTTTTTCCATGCAATCATGATTTACACTTCATCTCCTGTTCAAACAAATAGTTTTAATTAAGGTAAAACTAAATGTTTCAGAGATCGTTAATGAAGAGATGTCAATACACTCAACTTATTATATCATTTCAAGTTGTGGTAGCTTTCCCACGGTTAATAAAGTTAGGTTACCGTATTTTGCCATGTATAATGAGCACCCATGTTTTTGGCCCAAACTTTCAGGAAAAAAATCTTTTGTTTTCATTTTTAAATTCATTTATTTATTTATTTACCTATAGATACTTTTTTGTATTATAAATGAGTTTTAGCATTTATGTTTGAACATATTATGGTACAAGAAATTGTAACAAATAATCACAAAACACAAGAACAGATACAAGGTATTCCAGGCACTACCCATGTATAATATGCATCCTTATTTTTCCCTCAAAAATGTGGGCGAAATAAGTGCACATTATACACAGCAAAACATGGTAGAGAACATATGAGCAGCTACTTTTTGTACTCATAAACTAGTACATATACATGTAATACTTAGCACAGATCCAGTGTTTGTTGAGTATCTACTATCTTCCGAACACTACTTCAGGCACTAAGGTTAGAGCAATAAATAAAATACACCACACACTTCCTGTCATGGAGCTCCTATTTTAGACTGGAGAATCAGAAAATAAACAAACAAATGAATCATCACTTATTCCTGAGAGAAGGAGTTCGTAGCATGATAAGTGCTATGAAAGCAATTACATTTTATTGATGTCATGAAAAGTGAGCTGCAGGGGCACGGCTGGCAGTGTCTTTAGATTGATGGTCACCCTTGATCGAATGGTGGCCAGTCATGGGCTAGTCTCAGGGGAGAGCATCCCTTACAGAAACACTCCCACGTGCACACGCATTACACATTTGAACACAGCTATCATGTACCTCTCAAAGAACTCGAATGCAAGAGTCAGCTTCTCTTTCTTTCAAGGCCAGAGGAAAGAGCGTGAAGCTAGCGTGACTGCATTCTGGTGGACAGAAAAGAGAAGAGACTGAGCAGCCAGTGAGTTCGTGGTACCAAGGTTGGGCCTTTTATAGCCAAGGCTTTAGGGAGCAGTCAGGATGCTGCATCTCAGAGTACCAGAGGAAGAAGACAGCTGTTTTCTGTTTTGTCTTGGGATTTGCAATTCAGTGTTAGGTTGATCATCTTTTTTTCTTTTTTAAAAACTTATTGTTTTTCAATAATAGTTGCTCACCTTTTCCTCCATTGCTCTTTCCTACCCCATCATGCTCCAACCCACAGTCCATCCCCCGCATTGTCCATGTCCATGTCCATGTCCACGAGTCCTCTATTCATGTTCCTCTGCTCATCCCTTCCTCTTTCCCCTGTTATCCCCCTCCCTCCTCCCTTCTGGTCACTGTCAGTTTATTCTTTATTTCCAAGTCTCTGGTTCTATTTTGCTCATTTGTTTGTTTTGTTGATTAGGTTCCACTTATAGATGAGATCATATGGTATTTGTATTGCTCCGCCTGGCTTATTCCACCTAGCATAGTGCTCTCCAGTTCCAGCCATGCTGTTGAGAAGGATAGGAGTTCCTTCTTTCTTTCTGCTGCATAGTATTCCGTGGTATAAATGAACCACAGTTTTTTGATCCACTCATATACTGGTGGGCACTTAGGCTGTTTCTAGCACTTGGCTATCATAAATAATACTGCTATGAACATTGGGGAGCATAGGTTTGTTTGAATTGATGATTCAGGATTCTTAGGGTACAGTCCCAGCAGTGGGATCACTGGATTGAAAGACAGTTCCATTTTTAGTTTTCTGAGGAAATTCCATACTGTTTTCCACAGTGGCTGTGCCAGTCTGCATTCCCACCAACAGTGCACTAGGGTTCCGTTTTCTCCACATCCTCGCCAGCACTTGTTGTTTGTTGACTTATTAATGATGGCCATTCTGACTGATATGAAGTGGTATCTCATTGTGGTTTTAATTTGCATCTCTCTGATGACAATCTTGTAAAATCCAGCAAAAATTAAAATGAGACTACTGTATTGGTGATAATAATTTGGGGGGGGGGGAATATTATAAAATTGTTGACCAGCTGCATTTATCTTATTGTGGACCAGTAATAGAATGTCCACAGACCAGAGCTGGGTTAGCAACAGCAATTTATTTAGCTCTGATTGAGAAGGTTTGAATGAGAATAGTTAGAAAATCTGATTTAAATATAGTATAATATAAATGTGTGCACCCTATGTGTGTGTATTAAAATCACCATCAAAACTTACAGCCTAGAGTTCATTCACTGTTGATTCATGGGTAAGGTTCATCAGTTTTTCCCTGGAGGTCTCAGAAGATCACAGTTCACATTAATGTTTGCTTGAGTTTTATACTTGAGAACACGGAAATCAACAAAACCTAATGGTAAGAGCAGAGAAAATAGTGCCCCCACAGTATTTGACAGCTAAATTTTCCTACTCGATAATGGATCTAAACACCGACTCCTATTTGTAAATTGGTTTGTTTAAAACCCATTAGAGTCATAAACATTTACAGTACCAGTTTATTTTTTTAAAAGAAGAAAAGTAAAGAGGGAAAACAATCCAGAATTGAAAGAATGAGAACACAACACATTCATTTTGTGTAAGATCAGAAGTGAAATGATCAATGACAGCGCAATATATGAGGCATTAAAAATATTTATAATATAATGTTACACAAAAGAAATGCATCGTGTCCTTGTTATGGCTTCAACCTAATCATAGCACACTTATTTTTCCACTTTTTAATATTTTTACACATAAACTTTATTTTGAACATGCTACATACAATTTCACCATTTAATCATCCCAACATACTGTTGCTTATCATTTGTATTATATTCATAGCAGGTTTATAACAATGTCTAATCTTGAAAATCTATAAATGCCTGCTTTTAAAAATGTGTTAAAGATCACAATCAAGGAATAACAAAAAATGTATACATAAGAAGAAAAATCAGTTTTTATTAAATAAAAACCCCTGGGCCCAAAGAGGTTAGCTATGTCCACGTGTGTCCACCCAGGAAGAAGCAACACTGAGACTAGAATGGTTTTTGTTTGTTTTGTTCTTGCTAGTTACTTAGGATTCAGATATCTCCTATTACTTGATATCAGGTTAAGAAGTAACAATTCACTTCTCCACCTTTATATTTCACTTTCTACTGCCTGCATGTAATTTTCCTATGCTGCCAAAATATCCTAAGTAGTAGTATACCAAGCATATCTCAGTCAGATTTCTCAAAAAAAAATCAATTCATTTCTTTTTTTTTAAGATTTTATTTATTTATTTTTAGAGAGGGGAAGGGAGGAAGAAAGAGAGGGAGAGAAACATCAATGTGTGGTTGCCTCTCACATGCCCCCTACTGGGGACCTGGCCTGCAACCCAGGCATGTGATCTGGTTGGGAGTCAAACTGGTGACCCTTTGCTTGGCAGTCTGATGCTCAATCCACTTGAGCCATGCCAGCCAGGGCCAAGTCATTTCTTAAGTGACATTAAAAACTGCTTAACTTTAACGGTGAAACTGGAAATAAAGACACTTAAAATTATAGATTAAACTTGAGATTCTCAGATCTGACAGACCCAATTTTGCTCTTTACATCCAGTTCTAGAACTATTGACATCTTCATAAAAGCTGATTTTAAAAATGAAATGCTTTAAAGGCATTAGGAAAGATGCATCGATTAATATATGGATGTCATGTTTTGCTTGCATCTGGCCTCTCCCTTGGAACAATGGTGTACATTGCAAGGAGATGCAGATAAACTATGAGGACACTTATGAGGTGGCTGATAGAGCCGTTAAAATGAATAGCAAAGAAGGCAAATGGCACATAGGATGTAGCAGCCATGTCCCCAGTGCTCCAAACCAAGGGCTTAGTCAATTAAGACCTCTTTTTGTTAAATAATGCTAAATCAGACATCATCATAAAACAATAGAAGTGGATTTTTTTAATTATAAAATTATAAATAAATTTTTCTTATCAAAATGTGGCTAGCTGTTCATTCTCTAAATGTTTTCATTTATGCTGGGCATTCAGGTCATTTACTCAGATTTGTCCCATGCTCAGCAGAGATGTCCCACCTGCCTTTCAGTCAGAGGTTCTTTGTTGTGACCTTGGAGTCCCAAGGTCTGCCAGAGACCATTTCCACTTCCAGCCTTAGCGGGAGACTGCTCTCTGGTCTCTCAGTATTCTTAGGTTTTTTATTTTAGTTTTGTTATTATTGTTCTTTCTTTCTGTTTGTTCCTTCAATTTTCACTATATTAAAGGAACACAGGGAGTATCCATTTTTATTTTGTGTTTTGGAAATATTGTTATACTCTGGGAATACTTCTTTTTTCTCCCTCAAGGAAAGCCTCCTTTAGCACCTCACAGGTAAATTTCTTAAATATTTCCATTAAAAAGCAGACGTTGTGATTCTAAGCCTTTTCTAAAGTGTTTATATATTTAAAAAGTAGAACAGATACTTAAAAAATACCATAATAATACCAGAATGATACTATTAGAATGAGGGTTTCACCTTGGCCGGTGTGGCTCAGTTGGTTGGAGCATCACCCCATTCCTGAAGAGTCATGGGTTCAATTCCTGGTCAGGGCATATACCTGGGTTGTGGGTCTGTTGCCCAGTAGTCTGGGACAGAAGCATTCCCGGTCCAGGTCCAGGCGCATCTGGGAGGCAACCCGTCGATGCCTCTCTTTTGCACTGAAGTTTCTCTCTCTCCCTTCCTTTCTCCTTTCCTCTTTCTCTACAAGCAGAAAAAATGTCCTTGGGCAAAGATTAAAAAAAAAAAAACAAAAACGAAGACAGAATGAGGGCTT
Source organism: Glossophaga mutica (assembly GCA_039655065.1). Lineage (NCBI taxonomy): Eukaryota > Metazoa > Chordata > Mammalia > Chiroptera > Phyllostomidae > Glossophaga > Glossophaga mutica. The sequence continues at coordinate 11,848,722 of CM077315.1, read as the reverse complement.
CGTTTAACTCCCACCTTAGTCATTTAATAGCATTACATAAAACTGTAAGTCTGAAAAAGTATATTAACTTCTGTTTAATTGTATACAAAATAAAAAGGGTAATTGCAGAGGTGAGGAAGATTTTTTAAGGAAGGTTAAACATCCATTGAAATGAGAGTACTTGTTGGTGACAGAAATACCACTCTCACTAAATGTGTTAGTACATATAAATGCTTTTAGCTGGGCATTTAACACATGATGGCTAATCAATAAATGTTGATGTTATTAGCACTAGTAGTTGTAGAAGTAATAGTATAGGACTATTGTTGCTATTACTGTTATGCTGCTATTACCATAATATTCTATGCTGGTAACACAATGAATGAATATACAATTCCATAAACAAATTAGGATTTGAATCCTTTTCAAAAAGGAATACTATATGATAAAGGAAAAGCACCTTTTTATATAAATTATAATTTCAAAAGATTTGAACTGTGCAAACTAAAGAAGCTTATATGGTCACTTGGTTCAATTCCCTCACCTAAGGAGACAAATACTAAGTCCAAGGGGTACCTAATATTCTGTCAGTAGTCCCAGAGCTTGTGGCAGAATAAAGCTCCCTTGGATTTAATTAGGTGACAGTCCAAACAGCCACATGCCTTTCTTTCACAATGGCGGAAGTGGTTCATAATAGAAATACTTTACTATGTATATGTAAATTCTATATTATTATAAATAAATACACACACATGACATATTGTCAGATTCTAGAATAACTTCTCTAAAGGGTATGATGGCCATGGAAAAGAAAGACTAACTTATGTCTGTCCAAATTTGTAAAGTGTGCTTTAAAAATAGACCAGTATTATTAGTGAAACATTACATGTTGAGGAAAAAATGAACAAAATATGAGAAAAGAATCAGCTTCATCGTCATGCCTGTACTGTCCCCATCCCACACCCTGCGCCTGTTTCCTCCGAGAGAGCCCGCGAGCATCTGGTACAACAACTGCCACTGAAGATTTTGCAATGTCTTGTTTTTAGCTGATGTCTTTGAATCAACCGCTTCCTAAATCATCCTTGCTCACTGAAACTAAGTCATCCACTGGAATTTCTTGGATGGTGGGGTTTCCGTTCTTACAAGCAAACCTCTGGCAAAAAATAGAGAAATGTTTGTTACAGTGCCAACAGGAAATAGCCCCCTATCCTTTTCTTCCTTCTGATCTCTAGTCCTTGTGAAGGTGAATGTATGAGACCCACACTTAGCTGCCCAAGCCCTTGATTCATTAATTCTTTCACACATTCATTCCACGAACTTTCATTAAATGTTTTCTCTATGTTTAGGGTGCAGGGAATACAGCAGTTGATAGTTTTGTAACAGTACTCCTGCCATTTATGATCTCACTGAGGAAATAGACAAGTGTTCAGTCACTGATGACTAGTCGACGCCATCGTGGTGGCTGGTACGCTTTGAAAGCACACAGAAGATGCCTCACCCAGCCTTGGAGGACTGGAATGCTTCTCAAAGAACATGCCTTTACAGCTGACGCTAGAAATAGGAGTGAATCAGGTAAAGGATTTCCCAGGCAGGGTCTCAGCATGGGGGAAAGTCTGATGGCAGAAAGGACATGGGGAATTTCACAAAATTGAAAGAAGGCAAGAGTAAGACATGGGAAGCTGTGAGATGTAGGGCTGGAGAGGTAAGTAAAAGTTCAATGAAAGAAAAGAAATGTTTAAGACAGAATAAGACCTTAGATTATGACCTCATTCTTGTGTGTGAACATCATATATGTGCATGTGTATACATACACATGTACACACACACATATAGAGACTATCTGGGAGTGTGCATATATGGCACCCGTCAGCAAATTAGCAGCTCCATGTACAGGCACTCAATAATGCATTTCTCATGGCGGACTTTGCAGACACTTAAAATCGTCTCCACCTCTTCAACTAGTAAATCTTCAGTTGCATCTGAAAACAGTTTTGAGGAATCTATCTTCCACGATTGCACATTAAATAGATGTCAGATGCATTTTTCACATTTAATCTTGAAAGAAACGAGCAAAATGGGGAATCAAGTCAAGACTACAATGACTGCTCATGAACTTTTGATAACATTGTCTGCAAATGTCTGTTCGCCTTCATATGTAAGTGCAAGCCTGACAGAAGACAGAGACATGCTTTTTCTTCCATTTCAAAGGTCTCTTTCAACGTCTATTTCTAATGTCTATTTCTAAGGTCTAAGATGAACTGTGGCAGCAATTTGGAAGGTGTACTTGTCTGATGTGATTGGAATTCCATGAGTTGAAATTCTCTCTGTGTCAACAACAATTATTTATGGAGAAAAGCTTTCCTTGAATCAGACAAGGATGTATTTGCTGGGAAGACACGCAAAGATAGCTTCACTCTGAATTCATGAATTCAGTTTGTATTTCTCTGTGCAATGCAAATAGACAAAACTAGCCCTCTAGTGTAGAGGGTGGTTTAGAAGGTAGTCTCAGAGGGTCATTAATGAATGGTGACAAAGAAAACAGAAAGAGGAAGCTGGACACGTGGACTTCCACTGACACCTTTGATGAGAGGTGTCTCTGCTTGGAATAAGAGGATTCTATAAATTATAAAGAGTGTGAAAGACCAAATCTGTGATTGGTAAGAAGAGATTATAGAAAATGACAATTAAAATGAAAACTAAGCTAGCTGAATGGAAACCTAAGAAGATGATCTGAAATTTTGTAAATAAGCTAAATTGAATAAGTAATTTTAGAATATTGTCTTTTTTAAAAAGTCTTCTAAGAATCCCCAAACACCAACCAGAAAGAATATATGCACCCTTATATTCAGAGCAGCATTATTTACAACTGCCAAGATCTGGAAACAGCCTAAGTGCCCAGCAGTAGATGAGTGGATAAAACAGCTGTGGTGCATTCACACAGTGGATCATTACATGGATGTAAAAAGGAAGGAATTCTTGCCCTTTGCCACAGCATGGATGGACCTGGAAAATATTATGTTGGGTGGAATAAGCCAGTCAGAGAAAGACAAATCTCATATGATCTTACTCATATGTGGAATCGAATGAACAAAATAAACTGACAGAAAAAAAAAAAAAAAAACCAGGGGCTTGGGCACATAGAACAGACTGACAGATGTCGGAGGGGAAGAGGGCGGGGGTGCTTGAAGAGATCGGCCGAAGAAGAACAGATATGCGGACACGCACAGCCCATGGACACAGACAAGAACGTGTTGAAGACCAGGGGGTAGGGATTGGGGGGAGAGAAAGCGGGGGGGGGCATCAGTAATAGTGTGAACAATAAAAAATTTAAAAAGTAAAACTTGAAAAGTACTTCAAGTTATTCAAAGTGTATCTGAGTAAAGACAGGAGGTGCTGGGAAGCCTTTCTCTATTTCTGACTTTTTGTCACCATGCTGAGCATGGAGCCGAGTGATAAGCCCATCAGAGCCTCCGTTATTCTGCATTTGGGTGAATCTGAATCCAAAGTTCATTGTCATTTATTAATATTTACATAAGCCATTCTTTTCTATATTTCCTTGTATTTTTAACCCTGTCTCCCTGTCTAGTTTGTCTTTCTTTTTCTCTGGCAAACGGGATTACCTCTGATTTCTTACCATATGCATGTCAAAATCTGAGGCTCTGCTCACCATTGTATCTGTGCCATAAGGGGCTTTTCCGAGGCGATCGGCAATTTCAATTAATGAAATGTACGAGTTGGAAGACTGGTTTCGAAAACAAAGCTTTCTTTACTTAAGACAAAAAAAAAAACAAACTGTAGAATCAGAATTTTGTAGCTTTTGAATAAATTTAAAAGGTGAAGAACTTGAGATCATAGGAACCTAATCCATATTGTACTGTTCCCTTTGTTTAAAAAAGTATTTGAACTTATTCAAAGGGTATCTGAGTACAGGCAGAAAGAACTCTTAACACCTTCTGCACGCCCCATTCATACAGCTGCGCTGAGCGCGGCATAGGTATTCAATACGTTTGTCAAACACATACTGGTATGGGTGTTTTAGAAACAGGTCTGAGACTCAGCTCTGATATTCCTTTTACTACAAGAATTAAAAATATATAAAAAAATGCACGTGGCAAATAAAAAGGCTCCATGATTTTTATTGCAGTCAGTTGGTTTTTAATAAAAAGGAAAGTTACTGCAGGAGAGGACCCAGGTCTATTAGCATACTTTTAAACATTGTCCAATATTAGCACTGCATTCCTTTGTGACCTGCCCGAGGATTCTGAGACTTTCACCTTTGCTCCTATAAGCCTTCTTAACACCGGCTGTCTGAGTCTCTCCCTCCCTCCCCCGCCCCTCACTCTCCCATCCAAGTCCTGCACCCCGTGTGGTAATCCACCCAAATGCAGCAGCCATTTCCATTCCCTTCTCAATGATTATACCAAGGACAGAAAATGCCCCGAAATTAATCCATCACAGTGGCACAGATTCTAATGAGTGGAAAATGCCAAAAGTGATCCATTATCACTGCAATTAGAAAATCATCGGATCGTAGTTCAGCCTGAACAACCAGTATGGAAAATCTGGGATCTGGGAGATGCACCGGGAAGGCTGGTGGTGGAACGCAATCTCTGGTCCTGGAGCGCCATGTCTCGGTGGGGCGCTGACTGATTGGTACGTCCACACCGCGATGCCCATCCACAGGTGCAGGCAGTACCCCAGAGTCCCTGTGTGTGCTCGTCCTGGGTTTGGAAAAACTAGATTAATCTCCCCGAGTTGAGTTTTAAAAGGTCATTTGACCAAAATGCAGTGCCACAGTGCCCTCAAGTGGTCTGATGCATTTAGAATAATTGCTTCTTGAAAGGCAGAATTCTTGCTTTGAAAACCATAAGGTGTTTTTATATTTTATTTTAAGAGAAGGTAAATGATACGAATAACATCAGCCACAACAACAACATATTTTTCCATCCACTCACTCTCATTTGTTGTTTTAATTGGTTTTCTTTCTGCATTGTCTCTTCTCACTTTTCTTTCCATCTGCCTTCTCTCTCTAGTGGCTCTGTATTCCTCTGTCGACCAGCCGTGCCACCCCAGGTCGGTGTTGTTAGTGGGGCAGTCTGACAAGGCAGGGCCAGTAGCAGCTCAGAGCAGAAGCCTCGGCCATTGGACACACCAAGCGCGGAGACCAGGCTCTGAGGCGTGTTGTCCGGGAGATCCTGCATGATCCTGGATGCTCCTCAGTCTCTCTCAGACTCTCCCTCCATAAATGAGAACACTTAAGAGTTCCTACGTCCCAAGGTCATTGCAAGAATTCAAGGTCACTCAATATCTAATTCTATAAACAGACACAAAACCAGGCATGTCTAAGGCACAGTGCCCAGCACAGGAACTAGTAAGCCAACCAGTTTAATTTAATTTTTACTTTTTATTTTTGTTATTTGCAGACCATTTCAGGCTAAAGAACAGGCTTGAGCAATGAATATATATTATGGACCCAGATAAGGAGTTCTATAATGCTACAATCCCAGGAAACAGGCTGAGGTTCAGTTTGGATGAATCTGGGTCAGAGGCAATTTGAATAATGGAAGAATTAATATTTGTAAATGACCTTGATTTCCACACTTTATTAATGATTTCACAGTTTACTTGGGTCTCAGTGCTATCATCTTAAAAATGAAAACAAAGGGAAAAATAAACTGCCTCAGGAATACCGGAGGTCATTTCGGTTACTAAAATATTCAATATGTTAGTATGTTTAGTATATGCTAAAATATTTTAGTAGATTGTAATATAGCAGAAATCTGTCACATTTCAATGAAAGAAATAGCTCAAACTAACTGCACTAATACGCTAAATAAGCAGATGTAAAATCTTGAAAAAATTTCATATTTTCTTATCAAAAATAATAATTACAGTTATAGTAAGGTACAAAAAGGTACATATTATATGTGACAGATTCTTTTAATTTTACCAATAAACAGCCAGTCACTGATGGTTAGGAGGAACTTCCCTGGGTTTTAAAGAGTTGTTTGGTCACAGATTTTCTTTAATCACATTCTCTGAGTATGACAACGTGTCACCAACCTACGGTCTTCTCCCCAGCCGCGTCTCCCCACCTCCAGCGGAGCGCCTCAGCAGAGCTGAGTGAAGTCTGTTACGTATCACTCCAGGCACCGTGGCCCTGGCTTCCTCTGATCTGCCGAGACACATCTCTCACTGCTTCCGTCCCCCCTCCACAGCCCAGCCAAGCCTCACTCTTGAACTCTGTCTGATCTTGATGGGCCATTTAAGGTCTCGAGTCATTGCTCTTACTGTCCTGTCATCTCCCCCGGCCATACCCCTCTTTTAATACCGAACAGCATCCTCTTTCTTGCAGGACTTGCTCTGGTCCTCTTAACGTTACTTCTCTAGTCTTCTCACTCAGAATCGATTGTTCCTTCCTTACCTTCTCAAAGCACTTGGTGCTTTTGGCTAACGTTTGTTTTGTTTGGACGTAGACGAATTACCTTATCCACCTGTCCCATTCATCAGCACGTCTATCCAGACCTCCCCATCCGATGTTACAGAAACCACTCGCTTTGCAGTGGGTAAGAGAACAGGCTAAGGGTTAGGGACCCAGTCTCTGGTTTCAGAGAGGTGTGCCAGAAAAAGCTCTTTTCATGTACCATTTTGGACAATTTCACTCCTCTAAGGTTCAGTTCATTCATCTGCAAGATTTGGGCCAAAATCAATGTACTGACTTCACAGGGCTTCAGAGAAGATTGATTGAAATGGGCTTAAAACATTTATCCTGGCACCCAGTAAACACTACATGCTCCTAGCTATTACGGCCACTATTACTACCATTATATCTTTCTGTGCCAACTGCCAATTTTATGCCTCTCATCCAGGCCTCACTCTTGAACTTCAATCCTATGCATCTAACTGTGTTTTAAACATCCACATTGAATATTTAATTGACATGTGAAATTAACCTCTTGAAAGTTGGACTCCTGATAAGCCCTGAAGACAAGACCTGCCTTCATTCGGTCTGCTCCATCTTCATTTACATCTACCATATTTTTAAGAGTTTATGCATATATTTGAGACTTATTTTGGACTCCTTTCTCCCTTTAAAACCCACATCAACGTATTAAAATTATACTGAATCTTCTAATGAATATATGTAAAATCTTACCATCTTGCTCCACACCCAGTGTGCCCATGATGGTCGGAAGCACCGCGATTCCTTCCCTCAGCCACTAAATTTGCTTTTCTGGCCGGAATCCTTGCTTTGGCCCTTTCCTCCCATAATGTAGCAGCCACATATCTTTTACTTGGTTTTATTTTATTTTCCATCCACTTAACTGTACCTCCATCAACATAAAATAAACTACACACACTTAAAGTGCTTAATTAATTGCACATAAATATACACTTGTGAAACTATCACAAAAATCAAGATAATAAACATACCCATTACTTTCAGAAGGTTTATTTTGCGATTTAGTGATCTCTTCTCGATCCCTCTTCCTTCCTCCCCAGCCAACCACTGAATTCAAGCATAATCTTTTTTAGCATTTTGTGGAATTTGAATCATACAGCGTAAGATCTTTGTATTCAAGTTTTGGTATGAGAATATGGTAGCATTTCACTGGGTATGTAATGGAATAAGTTAAATGCCAGAGTATGTGTAACTTCTTAAAGAGCTGCTAAACAAATTTCCGAGTTGGTTGTCTTCTTTTCCATGCCTGCCAGGAGCATTCGGGAGGTCCAGTTGTTCAGTATCATCCACAGCCCCAGTTAAGGTCAGTCTTTGCAATGTTAGTCCTTCTACTGCATGTGCCATTGTGTTTCATTGTGATTTCGGTTTGCTTTCCCATAATGACCAATGGATTGAGAATGTTTTTGTGTGTTTATTCAATAGACATCTGTATATCTTCCATAGGGAGGTGCCCTTTCCAATACTTGCCTTTTTTATTAGGTGGTTGTCTTCTTGTTGAGTTTTGAGAGTTCTTATATGATGGGAGTTTAACTTATGGGCTTTCCATAGATATTTTCTCAGGCTGTTGTTTGTCTTCTTATTCTTCTAATAGAGTCCTTGATGATCAGATGCCCAATTTGTCAATTCATTATTTTAAGAAATGCGCTTTTGGCATTGCATGTAACACCAAAGTCATGCAAATATTTCCCAATTTATTTGTCTAAAAGCATAGTATATCTCTCTGTTACTTTAGACTTTCTTTAATATCTCTTGCTTATTTTTATAGATTTTAATATTGCTTGTACCCTATAACCTTCCTAAAGTCACTTAGTTTATCTATTAGTATTACAGATTTTATTAGTTTTTCTGCACAATCATGTTGTTGGTAAATGCAGACAGTGTTAATTTTCACTTTCTAATCTCAACCTCTTTCATTTATTTTTCTTGTCTTGTCATAGCAGGTAGAAAACCAGATACAATAGGATGTGGAGCTAAATATTGGGCATCCTTTTGATGCTACAGGCAGGTAAATCTTGTACTAAGTACAAAAGGTTTTCACTCAGTTGTGGAAGGTCAACATATTGAGGGCCATATTCTTAATTTTTTCAATCTTCACCTGAGGATATGTTTATTGATGAGAGAGAGAGAGAGAGAGAGAGAGGCCATCAACTGATTGCCTCCCATTCATTCCCCAACCAGGAATCAAACCTGTGACCTAGGTATGTGCCCTGACTGGGGATTGAACCTGCAACTTTTTGGTGTAGAGGATGATGCTCCAATCATCTGAGCCACCCTGCCAGAGCTAGGGCTATATTCTTAGTAGCACATTCATTGTGCAAGTGTTCTCAGAGTTCCTAACATGCATAGGGCTCTATAACAAGTACTGAGCATTTTACTGAAATGAGAAAAACACACTGCTTATGCAAAAATTTCCCAGGTGTCATGCTCAGCCTATTTTCAGCAGCTAACACTGAAGAGACTCATGTCTGCTCCTGGATTGCATGGGTAAATTTACAGGCACCTGACTTGTCTGGACCTGTATAAAGAACAGAATGACATGGTCATTTCTTTTACCAAGTTCTGTTCCATTGGCTTAGAAGTAAAGATCTCATTTGGGTAGCACATCCGATTGAATAGTCAGTCAATAGGTCTGGTTTTATGATTTTGCTTTCTCCTTTAATTCTTTGATTCAAGCTTGAAAGGAGTCACTTGTGTGCATAACTTACTCAAAACACCTGTTTTTCATGTCATAGCCTCTCATGTTTTTCAGGACAATGGAGGAAATGCCAGATGTAAAGGCAACTAAAAAACAAAACAAAAAAATACTAAGTTAATATATATAAATATGTGTGTGTGTGTGCGTGTGTGTGTAATAGAGCAGGTATTTTTCTAGGGTCTGAACAATATAAAAAAATGAATATCTCTTACAGAGTCTTTACTCTGAACCTTCAGGCATGATTCTAAGTGACTTTTTATTTAAATCAAACCTGTTAGTTCTCACAACAATGAGATTTATTCTTACTCCCATTGCTCAGATGAGAAAAGGGAAGGCACAAGAAGGTTAAATTTCATGGATGTAAAATAGAGAGCCTGGGATGCGGACCTCCACAGCTCGACTACAGAGGCTGCTTGCTTCACTTCTTACTCTACATCGAGAAGAATGTCAGGCGTTTGCTCTGTGGTCGCAGAGCTTTCGGTACAGGGCAAGGAGATAGACAAGTCAGTGTTTTACCTCCGATGGCTATGAATGGCGTGAATGATGATGTTTGTGCACGTAAGTATGTGTTTAAACTGTCAGTCGTCTGTGTCTATGCCCCCTTTTTTGTTTCTCCTTTCAAATGAAATATTTATTTTGGAGTGAGTTGTAAAATGTCATCTGTTTTATAATCACCGCATTGGCCTTGAAACTCTTTCATGCCACTTGCAGTTGGGCAGGAGAGTCTGTGTTGGAAAATCGGACAGGGGTAGAATATCGAGTTAATGAGCTGGAAATTGACATTTCTGTTAGGAATAATTTGGTGTTCGTGGGTAGCTCTGGTCATTTACTACATGGTTAAACTATTGTATTTTTTTTTCAGAAAGATAATGGGGCTCATTCTAGCAAAACAAGTAAGATCGAGATAGAAAATACGCCCATGGCACTATGTTTTTGAATATGCTTTGAATAAAATGTTACATTATTACTTTATTATTAAAAGCCAGTTATAAATGGGAGTCTATTCTGTAATAGCAAGTATCAAGAAAAAATAAATAAGGCATAAGTTCTAAGTTCAGCTTTTCAAAGAAACTTTTGTAAGACGAGAGCAGTCCCCTTTTCTTAATGAACTTGTCTTTATGCAGGTCATCCTGGGGTCCACTGGGGAGGTACAACAAGATGCTAGGCACCTGCACAATAAGCCTCTTGTGGATTAGAGAACTCTCCACCTTTTTGTTAGTTGCTGACAAAGACAGGTGATAGAGTAGAAATAAACCAATTTACCTTCATGTTTTGGGAAGACTTCAATTTCATGTGGCCGTGTCTGAGTAATTTTTAGTAATAATATGCCCATTACATATTACATAGCATCCTTTCTAGTTATGGCATTAGATTATCAGTGCTTGGTCTGAGGTATTAGTGTTTATTTTTCAAATGTATATGCCTTATTTTTATGAATATTTATATATTGTTCTTTTATGAGAATTTGGGAAACACTGTATTGTAGGTGATTAATTAAGTGTGTCATTGAACAAGAAGCCTAGCATTTTATTTCACTATTATCTGACTTGGCAATTTTCAACATTATAGTTGGGTGACATAATGATTCCACACCCATCTATTAACTTCAATTTTTAAAATTATTTCTTATACTTATTTATTTATTTTTAAGTTTCTTCTTATGACTTAAGCTTCAGCCTTAATTCTTTTATATTTGATTGCTTGGTTTTTCTTATTTCATTTTAGCACTGAGTATTGATATTCAAGTAAATATTAGCAATAATCATCTCAGCAATAACTGTGTGTATTCAGCACTCGCTGGGTTGATCAAACCTGTGGGATCATCAGTACCCTGCATCATTTGATTCCTATAGCTGTCCTCTTAAATGAGAAGCCGAACCCTCAAATGCTGTTGATCCACACACATACATTCTTTTTCTCTCTGAGAATATATGTGTGTGTGTATATATACATACATACACACACACACACATACATACATATATATAGTATATGTAGATGCACCAAAATGAGTGATATATTTTATAAAAGAAAAAGTCACAATCTGGTTCTTCTGCTTGGCTTTATCATTTGCATCCCTTGTTTTACCAATGTTAGGAGAAATATTGCATTACTCACAGATGTAAGGAGAGACAGAAATGCCATCTAATGTTTCAATTTCGATATCTTTTTTTCATGTGATAAGGCATTGTGTATTTCAAAGTAGTAACAGTTCTTATATCTGTGCATTTTTTAAATCCTCGCCCAAGGACATTATTTCATTGCTTTTATAAAAAGAGGGAGATGGAGAGAGAGAGAGAACATTGATGCAAGAGAAAAACATCGATTGGTTGCCTCTAGTACGCGCCCCAACTGGGGATCTAACCTACGATATGAGTATGTGCCCAGATCATGAATCAAACCAGTGACCTTTCCATCTATGGGACGACACTCCAACCAACTGAGCCACCCTGGCCAGGGCTATCTGTGTGTCTTTAAAACATACATGCTATTGTATTCACTTTGTAGTTGAGGAAACAGACTCAGAGATTTCGAGAACATTCCCCAAGGTGCTGGAAACAAACCTAGTCTCACTTCAAAGTGCCACTCAACTGTTATTGAATAGTTTCAGGTATGGGGAAAATAAGACATTTAGTGTTGTTCAACTTGCATTTTCAGATACTTCTGCCATGGAAAGCACATGGAGGGGCTTAGTGACAAAAAATACAACCACTATTCTGCAAACTTACAATTGAATATGAAATAGCTCTCATAATCTGATAAAAATAAAAGCTCTCTTAGTGAATCATATTATGGAATAAATTTTTTTAAATGGGATTTATGCTTTCGGTGAGTCATCAGCAACTGTAAATTAGCCACACTGATCTGTTTTGGTTATAAGTAAAGACTATTTACTGTTTTTGACAACTTTATTTCAACAAAGGAAATTTGAAAAACTTTGAAAAGATAAAAGCAAATCATCTGAATCTCTATTTTATGAGTAGTGATGTGTATACTTTATATTTTTTAACAGAATTTAATGAACTTATGTGAACTTTAAAAATAAATATAGCCCCATTTCAGAAAGTGTGCTAGATATTCAGATAATGTGAAATACAGAGTTTAATTTAAGCCCTGAGTGCTGAAAATATCATTTTTTACCATTTGTCAGTTACTTTATTAAATTAGTCAAAAGCGCCAGTTTTCTTCTTTGTTATTTTATGCTGATATCCATATGGGAATTGTCCCTTGAAGGTGATGTTTTTGGATGTGTGCTACCTCCGCTTAACACTAATCTAACCATCTCAAAAGACTTCTCAAATTTCATATAAAAAGAAATGTTTTCAAGGGCATAACACTGTAAGGAATTAAACTTTGGAAAAAATCTAATTTTGTGAAGTTATAAAAATGAAATCAACCTGGGACACTGGTAAAATTACTAAAAACCTTAAGTGTGAAGAATGTATAGTATCCTAATTAAAGAGTAGATGTTGATTTATATGGAAATAAGAATGCAAAATAAGAAACATCCAGCACAACTGCACAAGGACAGCTCAAGGAACCATAGGTAGAGAGCAATTAACCCTTGGATTTTATATGAGGTCTTTTTGGCTCTTGTAATATATTTATATGTGTGCAATTAATAAATGTTCCTCTGTTGATTTCTATGTCACAGATATACTTCCTTGACCATCCTCCAAGGATATTTTCATTTGCATTAAAATTTTAACATATTCTGGAGTTTAATTGCTAGGTAGTTTTTATTAATATTTGCTTAACCATTTTAATTGGAAAGGAAAAGGGAATAGCTGAGTCATGCACTGAAGTTGTACTTTAAAATTTTAGTGCATAGGTTTTGTATCATAGAATTGTTCACTTGAAACTTATGTAATCGTATTAAGCAATGTCACCCCAATGAATTTAGCGTTATTAAGAATGATAAAAATAGCCCTGGCCAGTGTGGCGCAGTTGGGTGGAGCCTCATCCTGTACTGCTGGTCAGGTGATCCCTTGGGTTTGGTCCCTGGTCGGGATGCATGTGGGAGGCAGCCAGTCGATGTCTCTCTCTCACATCGACGTCTCTCTCTTCCTCTCCCTCTCCCCTTCCCTCTTTTCCGTCTCTAAAACTGAATGAACATATCCTCAAGTAAGAATAAAATAAACCTTAAATAATAAAAATAACAGCATTTTCTCTGTGAATAAATATATAAAACTGTTAAATCTCATAAAGACTACATCGAGTGCTGCATGCCGTGAACAAAGTCATGTGGTCATGTGTGTAGGCATGTTCACCAAAGCACATCGAACACCTGCTATACTGTGAGCCCTGGTCCGAGTCCCGGGGAGAAAGAAATCCGTTAGTCAGTCTCCTGATTATAGCATCGTCAGAGAGCTCCAAAGCTCTCACTGAATCAGAACACAGGTCATGGTCTCCTTACAAAGACTACGCTTATGAAATGTTTGCTAAAGGAGATGATTCTTGAAAAATAAGGAGTTAGGAAGGGAGACAAATAGGGGAGGACATTTCTAGCAAAGAGACTACTAGGCATAAAATGTATGATGGTATGTTAAGAGTTTTTGATGTGTTTTAATGACAGTGACTGAGATGGCATTTTTAGAGTGTGGGGTGTGTGTAATTAATATCAAGACCTATAGAGAATATAAATTAAAAAGGATCACGTGAAGATTTTCAAATGTAACAAAAAAGAAATAAAGAAGTATCTAGGCATTTTATACAGCAGAGTAATATGTTCATATCCACAGGAGGTAAAACACATTGAAGGGATTGAAGCTGGAGGCACACGCATTGGTTTGTATGTCAGTCAACAAGGATTCTTTTTGTTTCAATTGTCAGAAAATCCAGTTTATACTAGATTCAGGAGGAAGAGAATTTGATTCATTAAGAAAACTAAAAAGTCAAAGGGCAGCTAGCTGGATGCAGGGGGTAAACAATAACATCCAGACTTGATTTCTCTCCTACTACATTGATTGAAGTATCGGCTTTTAACCTATAATAAACTACCCTAGACCTGGTGGTTGAAAGAATAAACATTTACACAGCTCATGGTTATGTATGTCAGTCCGTAATTTGGTCTGCATGGCTGGGTAGTTCCCCTCTTAGCCAGCCTCACCTTTTGGCCAACGGTTTTGCTGTGAGTCAGCTAAGTGGCTTTGCTTCTTGCAACTCTTGCTATCAGCTGATGCTATACAGGTGACTGGGTCACATGCCCAGTATCCAGCAACCTGATCCGAGCCCTGATCACATGACTCTGGTGAGGTTCCAAGAGCAAGAAATAAAGCATAAAGTTTAGGATTAGGCTTGGAACTAGTCCAATGACATTTATGACAGATTATATTAGTCAAAGAAAGTCAGAAGTCCAACCTAGATCAAAGAGGTTGGGATAGTTGACTTGTGTTGACTGTGGGAGCTGTAAGCTAACATCACAAAGAGGAATAGATACAGGCGTGGGGCACAGTTTGGGCCACTTATGCAAGTAACAGCACCACTGTCAGTTTCGTCGCCCCTGAGTGCTATTCCTGGAAACTTCTATGGCTTTTTCTGAAATGGGAAAATGAATATCAAAATTCTGGCTGCAGGAGTTTTCATCTCCGAGTAGCATATTATTTTGTTTTATTTTGCGGAATGTCTTAGTCAACTTGGGCTGCCTGACAAATAGCACAGATTAAGTTCCTTAAAGAAACAATTGATTTCTCATAGTTGTGGAGACTGCAACATCTGAGATCAGGGTGCCAACATCATCAGGTTCTGGTGAGAGCCCTATTCCCATTTGCAGATGGATGCAGTCCTACTGTGTTCTCAAATTGCAGGGAGAGAGCAAGTTCTCTCATGTCTCTTCTTTTTTAAAATTAATTAATCAATTAATTAATTTTTAAAGATTTATTTATTTACTTTTAGAGAGAGGGGAAAGGAGGGAGAAAGAAAGGGAGAGGAACTTCAATGTGTGGTTGCCTCTCATGTGCCCCACACTAGGAACCTGGCCCGCAACCCAGGCATGTGCCCTGACTGGGAATCGAACTGGCGATCCTCAGCTTCATAGTCTGACACTCAGTCCACTGAGCCACACCAGTCAGGGCTCTTCTTCTTTTTTTTTAAAGAATTTATTTATTTATTTTTAGAGAGAGAGGAAAGGAAGGAAAGAGAGAAAGAGAGTAACATCAGTGTGTGGTTGCCTCTCCCTTGCCCCCTACTGGGGATCTGGCCCACAACCAAACATGTGCCCTGACTGGAAATCTAACCAGCAACCCTTTGGTTCACAGACCCATGCTTAATCCACTGAGCTACACTAGCCAGGACTCATGTCACTTCTTATAATGATGCCACCCTGATGCCCAATTACTTCCCAAAGGCCCTTCTCCAGGCTGGGGCTCAACCCACTAAGCCACATCAGCCAGGGCTGGTCTTATCTCCAAATACCATCATATAGGGCATAATGGCTCCAGTATATAAATATTAGTGGGGGGGGGGGCAGAATATTTAGTTCATAGCACCTAGACTCTTTCAGTACCTGGTTCTATGTCTGCATCAGACTTTGATTTTTCATGTCTAGGTTATGCACTTCTCTTAAATGGGTGGGGTTGGTGTGGGGTGAAAACCTATCTCAGATTTTATGGACTGAGAATTGGTTAGGAGAGTTAATTAGACTGGCCGTGAAAACCGTAGGTTCTTTCCAATTATAGGAGGATAGAAATCAGGCAAACAAAAATATATACACTATGTGATCTAGTGGGGAAACTCTTAATTCCTGTGTTTTTGATGCCAAGTAATTTCTATTTCTATATTTAATTGTTGTACACAACAGAAGCATCCACTATAATCTAACACCTGCAATTAGCAGATGGCATTTTGCTAATGCTAATATTTTTGTTTGACCTATAGTGTTCTCTTTGCTTTATATTCGTAAGTGACAAATTGTTGAGCCTTAATTATTTAATGACAAGTGGGGACACATTTGCAGGGATAAGGCTCTAGTGCTTCATAAAGAACCTGTTCTTCTTACCTGAAACTCAACACATGTTTCATATTTTCCTTTGTCTGGCCTTCTTGCCAATGCATGATAACTACACATCTCAGATGGTCTCTGACTTTTGAATTCCAATTTATCAGTGATCAGCCGTGTTTGCTTTTAGATTTATATTCATTTATGTTCATTGGTTTGGGGACACCTTACCTTCCCCATGACCTAAACTTGGTTCATAGATATGGATTCCTTTCTTATTGATAACATTTTAAAGGGAAAGAACCTGTCAGACTTCTGCAGGATACCAGCATTGTTAGGCTTATGTTCAGAATTTTTTAGGCCTCTCGTACCTGAAATAGAAATAAAGTTCAGCCACTATTTTTCCATTCCTTTAATTGGACTAAATGTCTGGTACTCACCACCAAGCATTCTGCATAGCAAACGTTCCATAAATGTCTGAAGAATTGTTTTGAACAAAAGATTATTCACTATTAGCAATGACTGCTGCATGAACTTAATGATTTTCTACTACTAAAGGCAGGATAGTCTGAACACTCTGTAGCCTTAATGCATATAGAGTGATGAAAGATGATGATAAAACTCACTTCATTAAAACATGAACTCAGCAATTCATGTGATACGACCTTAATATTTATTCTCTATGTATTAAAATTTTTATTGTATATCTTAAGGTCATATGTCTTAGATCTGTGATATATGTTTCTATCTAAAATGGTGTGTGTGTTTTGATTTTGTTTTTTACTTCACTGAAATACTACATTTGATATTACCTAAATATTATTGAACTTTCTATATGCTATGTTTGGACAGTTCTCTTTTACAAATAAAGCTCTTAATGTATTTTTCTCTATAGCTTTCTAATTAAAGTTCTGTGTTTATTTTGTAAAGAAATGATCTATTTTGATATCTGGGCTTCATCAATGATACTTTAGTTCTATGAAGCAGGAACTGTATTTGATATGTTTTGTTCATTGCTTACATATTGGGTCAGCAAAAAATGTGTTTTAGTTTTTTCCATATGATGGCTCTCGTAGTGCTTAGTTGTCTTTAACTTCATTTGAAACAATTTGTTAGATTGTGTTGTGACAGCTTTCATATCAGCATGCATTTTTAAAAACTTATCAAAATTGGTGAATTTTTGTGCAGCCATTTTAATACCGAAGATGGAAGGAAATATGCAACATCTTCAGCATATTATGCTTTATTGTTTCAAGAAAGGAAAAACACAACCGAAATGCAAAAACAAATTTTTGTGTGGTGTATGGAGAAGGTGCTGTGACTGATCAAACATGTCAAAAGTGGTTTGCGAAGTTTCTTGGTACTGTTGACATTTTGGCCAAATAATTCTTTGCTGTGGGGCTGTCTTATGCATTGGAAGGGGTTTAACATCACCCCTGGCCTCCACCCACTAGAAACCAATAGTGAGAGATAGCCAACATACTCAAAATACCCAATCCAGTAGTTACTGGTGAAAATGAAAAATATGTCTTTTATTTTATGGAAAAAACTAAATGGGCTTTTGGGCCAACCCATACATAATGCACAAACTAACTCACTTACCAGGCGTCCATTAATGTTTTTAAATCAGGTGTTGAGACCTATTAGATCATAGGAAGAATCAAAAAGCCATGTAGTCATGGCCTTGGTTCTTGTAACTTTATAAACTAACAGTACTACAGTGTTCCAAGTATTCCCTAAGTGACAAGGCCTTGGTGCTTGAATGAATCTAACATGCGAGTTAATAATACCCATGCTGCACACTATGCGTTCATAGAGCCATGTACAAATGTTCACATATCACATAAAAACAAATTGTTTACTGTGAGTCTGGGGAAGTCAAAGGCGAGTGCAAAGGATTTTAGTTTGACAATAGATGTGGACCTGGTCAAATGAGACAAGGTAGAGAATAGCACCGTGATGAAATGCATATGGATATACACAGGGTTGGGCGAAAATAGGTTTACAGTTGTGAGTATGTGCAACACAGAGTTTCTACTTACATTATTATTATTTATTTATTATTGCATTGTTTTCCATACAGATAGTTGTAAACCTCCTCTTGCCCCACCCTGTAGGTACACTCTATAGAATATAGTATGTAGGGGAATGAATGTACTTTTGAGGACTTAGTGTAATGTTTGTAAGTTTGTCTCACAAAACAAGCAGTATAGACTTGACTCTGAAGCTATTGTGGCACTTTCGAAGGAAATATTTGTTTTTCATACCGACACTGAGTAGATGTTTCTAAAGCATGTGCCCTTGATAAAGTACTGGAAAACTAACAACCCCTTCTTTTTTCACTTATGCCTTTTTGGATAACACAAATATATGTTTCACTTAAGGAGTTTCAGTAGAACAAAAGCAATAAGATTCCAAATACTTGGTATAAAGAACTGCCAATTACTAATGGAGAAAATATAATTGGTAACAAATACCCTGCTAACCATGAATCCTTTTAGATATTTGAAAATATGTAAGACTCTATGGGAATAAATATCTGCAACAAGGTGAGATCAAGTTAGGAGACAGTAGAATAGAAAGTCACGAATTAGTGATGGATATACCTTAAAAAGATGGAAAGGGATCCCTGTGGTTAGTAAATGATAAAACATGTAATACTTATGTGATATTGAATTAATGCTCCTTGAATCATTAGTCTATGTATTTCCAGCTTTCTCCATCCATTTAAATCGATGCTTTTATTGCTGTGGGGCATCGAGCTCAGACATATGGTCCATTGCTAATATCTGAATTTCAAATTTTATAGACAGATCTGTGCACAGTAAATCAATTACCTTGAAAGCAGACTCTGGGGCTAAATGCTAGAGTTTTCAGTATTACAAATTTTTCTCTCAATAATCAAGATATAAGAGGCACAGACTAGGGAAAAAGTAGATGAACCATAAAGAATTTATAATCCGATATCAGGAGGAAAGTCATTCTAATTCTACAGGTTGATATAGAAGAAAAAGGAGGAAATGAGAGGATATTTTGCCGCTATCACCGGTGGTCAGTTCTCCAGATTTGGCAATTCGGCTGAGCTGGTTTTGTCTGGATTTACTCATGCATTTGCCATCAGCCAGGGGTCAAAGTCCTCTTTCATATATTTGACAGTTGACTGTTAATTGTCTGACTGTTGGTCAGAGGGGAGGCGAGCTCAGCCACATATTGCTCATTTCATGGCAGAATAGCCTGGTCTTTTACGGATAGTGGTTGTTGCAGTGTCCATGAGCGTTAAGAGTGGAAACTACAATGTCTTTTGAGGCCTAAGGCCAATATTTTCTTTTTCTATTAGCAAAAGGAAGTAGCAAGCCTCACCCAGGTTTAAGTTTAAAGAAAACAAACCCCACCTCTTACAGGAAATAGCTAGAAAGTATTCTGACCATAACTGTCATTACCTTTCCGTATTTCCTTTCAAATGGAAGTCCTGGTGGAGTCAGCAGGGACCCGATGATGACCTTCAGCCCAGAGGCTCCACCCAGAACCCAATGCAATGATAACATCAAACCCAGTCTAGTCCTGGAGTACATCCATACAAGTCCACTCTCCAAAGCCAAGCAGAAAAAATTTGTGCTCATATATAAAGCTTTTAGGAAACATTTACTTTAGTATTTACTGCCCTATGCCATATGCTTAACTTTCAAAAAAACCCTCCAGGCACATAAAAAGATGAGAAACCTAACAAGGTACACCTATAATCAGCATCATATTCCCTGGTGGTAGACTGGATGTTTTTCTTCAGGTTTGCTAACAAACTAAAGATATTCTCTTATCTTTTTAATTCACATCACACTGGAAATTCTAGCCAGTGCAATAGAGTAAGAAAAAGGGAAAAAAATACAGATTGGAAAAGGAGAACAAAAACTATTTCAATTTGCAGATATCATGTTGGACTACACAGAAAATCTGACCCCCTTCAAATCTACACAAAATGTTCCTAGCTAATAACAGATTCAACCAATTTATTGGGAGAGTTCCTCAGGGTTTAATAAAGTTTGTGGGAAATTTATCTAATTACATTATAAATAAATGGCATTATAAAGAAGTGAGGAAGAAGGGCACCTAACCTGAATAACAATGAAAAAAGAGTTTTGTAAAAATACATAAAGCTAAAAATATTAGAAGCACATGTAAATATCCTGATATCCTTACAAATGTGTTAATCAAGAGGTGCTATTTCACAATTCTGAAATGACTTTATTTTTATCCTAATGTGGAAAGAAATAAGTGAATATCATGTAGCTACTGAATGCTGTATTTCTCACTGTTGACAGAGATATTCCAAATAAGAGAAATATTAGAATGGATCCTGTGTTTGTGAATTAGTCATATATATCAGTATAAATTTACATTTATTTTAATAGATAAAAAGATATATAAAAACAAATATTGATATATATGCATATAGATATGTGTGTACATATATATTCTTTCTAACTTTACTCTCTCTTTTTTTAAGAGTTTATTTATTTTTAGAGAGAGGGGAAGGGAAGGAGCAAGAGAGGGAAAGAAGCATCAGTGTGTGGTTGCCTCTTGCACTCCCCATACTGGGGACCTGGCCTGCAACCCAGGCATGTGCCCCGGTTGGGAATCAAACTGGTGACCATTTAATTCACAGCCCACACTCAGTCCACTGACCCACACCAGCCAGGGCCTCACTTTATTCTCTTGATGGGCCTAGAAGCAGTGACATCCCAGAAGCAATGAGCCCACACAGTGTCCAGATCATGGCTTCTAAATGCCATTCTCTAATAAAAGAAACAGATTCTTTTTTCAGAAAACAATGAATCCAGAGCTGGGGAAGGGAAAATACAAAGCTTGATTTAAGCCTGCACCTTCTTCTGTTGCGAGGAAACAAATACTTTTTTAAAAAAAGTATGTTAACAGGACATGAGACCCAACCTCAAAGAGTTCCCAGTAAGTAGATCTGGGGTCAAAATGAGCACTAAAATAAATATCAATGGTGTTGGATTATAAATAGAGAATGCTTAACTATAAATCAATAGTGATATACATGATTAAATGAATTATGGAGTAAATACTCGATTAAATATATAAATGGATTGAGAAGGAATAAAAAAGTGCGAAGCAAATCAAAAGAGTGAGAAAAACCTGTAATTTTAAGTATATCTGCACTGTCTCAGTTATCTCTAATTTTAAAAAAAAAATGGACATGGGGATATAGAGCAAGATAAAAATACGTTTTATTTTCCACACAGCTTAGTTGTGATGTGAAAATTTTTACCATATAATGTTTGAGTGACTCAGTCTTTGCAGAGGCATGGAAGGGTAGGTGTAGCTCTAATTCAAAAATATTCCAATTTTCTAAGAAAACTAAAAATGGACATACCTTTTGACCCAGTAATTCCACTGCTTGGATTATATCCTAAGAATCCTGAAACACCAATCCAAAAGAATCTATGCACCCCTATGTTCATAGCAGCACAATTTACAATAGCCAAGTGCTGGAAGCAACCTAGGTGCCCATCAGTTAATGAATGGATCAAAAAACTGTGGTACATTTACACAATGGAATTCTATGCAACAGAAAGAAAGAAGGAGCTCCTACTCTTTGCGACAGCATGGAAGGAATTGGAGAGTATCATGCTAAGCGAAATAAGCCAGGCAATGAAAGACAAATACCATATGATCTCACCTTTAACAGGAAGCTAATCAACAAAACAAACAAACAAGCATAATATAAACAAAGACACTGAATTTGAGAACAGTCTGACAGTGTCCAGAGTGGGAGGGGAGGGAATTTCAGGGGAAAAGGGAAACGGTTTAGAGCAACAAGTATAAAGGACTCATGGACAAAAACTATGGGGGGGTGGAAATGGGAGGAAGGTGGGGAGGGCTGGGGTGGTGGGCTGGGGCGGGGTAAAAGACAGAAAACTGTACAATATCAACAATTAAAAAATACTGATTAAAAAAAATAAAATAAATAAAAAATCAAAAAAAAATATTCCAAAGATTTTTTAATACTAAGCTTGCCTTTGGGAGAGCTAGCTTTTTTCCTTTTTAATTAAGTTTATTGGCGTGACATTGACTAACAAAACTATATAGGTTTTAAGTGTTCAGTTCTATGATACATCATCTCTACATTGCATTATGTCCCCACCACCCATAGTCAAATCTTCTTCCATCACAATAGATTCATATTTCCTTCCTTCCTTCCTTCCTTCCTTCCTTCCTTCCTTCCTTCCTTCCTTCCTCCCTTCCTTCCTTCCTCCCTTCCTCCCTTCCTTCCTTCCCTGCCTTTTATCTCATTCTGTCCTTGTGCAAGTAAATATGGTTGTTTTGATAGCACTAACAGTCAGCCAGATAATGGACCCCTTGATATTTCTCAGAAAGCCCACTAATGCATAAAGCCATGTAGGGGGTATTTTCAATGTAAAAAAAATAACATTTACGTGTGTGTGTGTGTGTGTGTGTGTGTGTGTGTGTCCTCTGAGTTTTGAGTATTTTCTGGAAAGAGGGAGAAATGTTAAAACCAGTCACTGTCTAGTTTCTATGTCCCCAAACCATCCCTCTGACTCTATATGCAAGTTTATTTAACAAGTGCCACATGATCCGTGTCACTGTGGTGCCTGCAGCTTTATAAAGGGTTCTGAAATTTTACGTTGTATTCCTTTTAAACCTGTATGGCTGCCTTTGAGAATGCAGATTTTAAAGGTGTTGAAAAGCATTATGCAAAAATATTTATGTCATAGTTACTGTTTTATCTCATTCTTTTCTACTGACATGCACAAAATACATTATGGTTTTGCACAAGGCCCACCTAATTTTAATAATGGGAGTAACCTAAAATAACTGGTTTTAAATGATTTGGGTAACATAATAAAAAAACAAAACATAACACAGTTATGGTGACATGGCTGGTACCAGAGAGCTCATTGGAAATGACAAAAAGGATTTGGTACTAGAGTGGGATTTCTTTCAAAGAAATAAGTTAACAACTTTTTAAAGAAAGCATGGTAATATCATTTCCCTTGATTTAATCACAGGATCATATAGGGAAACATCTGTTTCTAATGTTATTATGCCGGGTGTTTATTTGGTCTAAAGTCATTAGAGCGCCGACTACCTCGGGCAGTCTGTAAGGAGCAGTTTGTATGATAGATACAAGGTATTCCTTGGAAACTGTTCATCCATGTGAAAGAGAAGGTGATGGAAAAAACCTCCTCAGAATTCAGATAAAAGGACAAGCAATCTTCTCATGATGAATTTAGTCTTTGATGTCTGGGTAGATCAACAGCACTTGATCTTTTCATCTTCATCATAGCAACGTCTCAAAATGTGCAGATTGTAATAATAAAGAGTTAGATAAATTGCAATATAAACAGTCTGCATTGTGCTTCTCTCCCAGGAAATAATTGGGGCCCTGGTGGAAATACTTTAAATATTTTAATAAAACATGGATAACTGAAGTTAACAGAATAAAGGGTCTTGGAGATATATGGGAACCACAAACACATACCATTAGGAAGATTACACAAGTAACACATGTTTCTATTTGTAAGCTGCTTTTACCTAAATATTGAAGGTAAAGATTTTGAGAGGACAGTATATTATCTGACCTGATTTTCAACTTGGGCAGGATTTTTGGGTACAAAAGTACCAAGTTTAACAAAGATAAAAAATCATCAAAAGTCTGGACTATGAGCTAGCTTAAATGTACAGAATTGTACAAAGCAAATACCTGTCTAAGAATACATGTTTCTATTCATATATTTTTTCAAATGACCGTGTACTGAAATGTAGAAAATGTAACAGTCATCTTTATTCATAACACTAGGCAGACCTCTGAGATCCATGCAGAACTCTTTGATGTATTAATTGTTAAGGACATGGTTAGGTTTTGAATTCTGTGTGGGTACCACAGTAGGAGCGTTTGACCATAACACTACCTGGCTAACCTTCGCCTCTTTGCGCATCTTATACAACTATTGTAGCAGGTCACTTAAGGCACATTTAGCCTCGATTATATACTTAAATGCTCAGACCTTTCTCTACCAGCAGTAGTGCCAAGGGCTGCTGACTGCAAAGTGCTTAAAGAATGCATCTTCCCCCCATTTATCCCATTTTATTCAGGGGGAGCTGTGGTACAGGGGAGTACAGTCACTCAGTCATAGTCACCAGACCGTGACTGGCCAGTTGGAGTCAGGCCAAGACTCTTCGGCAGTCGTAGCCCTGTCCTCTCCTCCACTCCATATTCTGCATAAGTAGACCCTGAAACCAGGTGTTGGTTCGGATCCTTTCTTCTTAAGCATCACCAGCCCAGAGGGAGAGATCCTGGTCATAGGGCGGGGTCCTTGGAGACAGCGAGATCCACCAGCCACTGTCCTTTCTCTCAGATGCTGCCCAATTTGCATGCATTTGATCCAACTCCAGCTCTGTCTCCTGGTGACTGACTCTGCTCTGCTGCCATCTGGGATGGGACACGGGCCCGTGGAGAAGTCATACGGTGGCCTGTCCTCAATCTGGCCCAATTGTGTGTTTGAAGCTCTAGTCTCATTCTAAAATCTGTAATTAGCTGTCTCCCTGCAAATGGGTATTTGCGGGTCATATTAATTACAGAAAAAGAAAGAAGAGAGGATGCCAAAGATAAAATGGCCAGAAGATACAAATTCAGTTTCAGCAAGCTATGTTATAAATGTTCTAGACAGAATGAAATAAAATAGAATGTTCATTTTAATACACTTTATTTTAGAATGGATCTATATTTACAGAAAACTTGTGAAGTTTCCATATACCACGCAACCAGTTCCACCCTATTAATTAGCATCTTACATGAATAGGGTACATTAGTCATAATTAATATATGCACATTGATGAATTATTATTCATTAAAGCTGATGAATTATTATTCGTTAAAGCTCATGCTTTCTTCAAATTTTCTTAGTTTTTCAATTTTGTTCTGCTTTTAGTATAGGTGCTGTCAAAGTAAGCACTGTTTTGTTTTTTCGTCGTTAGGGTTTTTGCAAGACCCCATCGAGGATTCTACCTCCCATACATGGCATTGAGTCATCCTCTCTTACCAGGTTCTGCTTGGCCGTGATCTTGTCCGAGACTTTCTTAGCCTTGTCTGGTTAGGTGCTGTTGTTTAAACCGCGCCTTACATGGTATTTGACGCGCATTGTCCTAGTTAGACTGGGTCTCCGGGTTCTGGGAAGGGAGTTAACAGAACTTCCACGTCGTTTCCACCATGTTGCATCAAAAACCTGTGCTGCTGATGCCGTTCTTGACAGTGACCGTGAAGTGCGTGTGAGATTTCTCCGTTTCTGAAGTTCCTCTTTCTACCCCTTTACCCCTCTGGATCAGTATAGACTCGTGGAGAGAGAGTTTCTATTTTCAATTACAATCCAATTCTACTTTACATTGGCGCTTACATTGCTCTGGTTTTGGTCACTGGGGACTTCTTTCTGTTGGCCCCTGTGTCCTTTGGACATGCCCATCAATGTTTTGGGGGGTTTTTTTCCAGTCGTTGTTTTTGCTTTTTGAATACCTCCTGACTTTCTGCTACAACGAGATATTCCAGGCTCACATTTATATTTCCAGTTCTAGTCCTAGAATCCTCGGTTTCCACAAATGAGCCCTGGTGTTGCGTAGTAGAGAATGTTATTGAAAATCAAAATCGGTATGCTAGATACGCTCCTTGCTATTGAGATATCATGTCTTCAAGGCTCTTTCCTGTGGGAGAGTGAAGAAGTCAGTGTGTGTATAGTAATCCACATAGATACACATATTTATACATATTTCTGTGTGTAACCATCTGTATCTAGATTAACCTAAACGTGGTTCCATACGGTTGTTTCTCGTTTAATCCATTACCATATGGATCCTTCAGACATTCTCCCTGGCTTGTCTATAACCTGTCACTACAAAAGTGAGAAACTGTCTTTTACCATCTGCCATTCATTCCCTTAATTGTTCAATTCCAATATACATGTATGGTGATTTCATAATTTTTAATCTGTACAGCAATGAGAAATAACTTTGTTAACAAGACTGCAGTGCTGTGCACATTCCATTTTGCCTTTAGTCTTCCAGGTTCTGATCATTTCCTGAAGTTATTTAGGTCATCATTTATTTGTGGTGCAGTTAGGTTCTTTTGTGACAATTTGCATTCTGTTCGGAGATCTCTTGATTGCCTAAATAAATAATGTTTCAAAAATTTGCATACTTTAAGATTCACACTTTCTTCTGTAAATGTCTATGGCTTTGACGTGTGCATAGTGTCTTGAATCTAATATTACAGTATCATATAGAATAAACTCACTACTCTAAACAATCCCCTGTGCGTCATGCATTTAGGCCTCTCCAGCTGAACCTCTGCAACCAGTGATTTGTTTACACTCTATAATTTTACCTTTTCCAGAAAGTCATATAAATGGCAGCCATGCAGTATGGAGTCTTTTAAGACAGTTTTTTTTTTTCAATTAGCAATATAAATGTAAGATTCAATTATCTCTGCACAGCTTCATAGCATTTTTTGCAGTTGGTCATGGTGGTGGCAGTGATCTATTGTATGTGTGCACTGCAGTTTTTAAGTTTAATCTATTCACCTGTTGAAGGATGGCTTGGTTGTTTCCAGTTTAGGACAATTATTAATAGAACTGCTGTAAGTGTTTGCACACCTGTTTTCATGTGGACACAGATTCCAAATAAGTTGGGTAAACAGATAGATATAGGATTGATGGATTCTATGGTAAGACTGTGTTTAACTATGTTTATCTTTAAAAGAAATGCCTGAACTGTTTTCTACAATGACTTCTCCAGTCCTAGCAGGAATGAGTCAGAGTTTTCGCTGTATCCCGCTTGCCACTGGTGTGGTCACTTTTTATGGGCTAAATCCGAGCCATCCTAATAGGCACACAGTGCTAATTCATTGTTTTACTTCATATTTTACCTAATAACAAATAATGTTAAGTATGTTTTCATATGTAAATATATTTTCATATCATATCTGCCAACTGTATATTTTCTTTGGTTAGATGTCCATTTGAATAATTGCCCATTTTTAAATGGAGTTTGTTTTCTTATGGTTGAGTTTTAAGCGTTCTTTTTATATTGGGCGTACAAAACCTGTATCAGATAACTTTTTTCAATATTTTCTCCCAATATGTGGCTTCTATTTTTATCCTCTTAACAGGGTCTTTAACCGAGCAGAAGTTTTAATTTTAATAAAGTTCAACATATCAGTTTTTCTTTCATGGATTTTGCTTTTGGTCATGTTTGAAAAAACTCATCACCAAATTCAAGAGCATGTGGGTTTTCACTTATCTTTTCTTCTAAAAGCTTTATAGTTTTGCTTCTTAAATTTAAGTCTGTGATCCATTTTAAGTTCATTTTTGCATACAACATATGGGCTGTGTCTAACTTCCTTTGCCTATGGACATCCAATTGGCAAACCATTATTTGTTGCAAACATTACCTTTCTCCATTAATTACCTTTGTAACTGATGCCAGACAATTACTTTTGTCTTGGTGCCTTTGTCAAAAGTCAATCAGTTGATTAGAATTGTGTCAGTCTGTCTGTGGGATTTCTCTTCTATTTTATTAATCTGTATGTTTCTTTTCACATCGATACTTCACAGTCTTCATCACTGTATCTTTTTAAAAATATTTTATTTATTTTTTTAGAGAGAGTGGGAGGGAGAAAGAAAGAGAGGAAGAGACACATCAATGTGCGAGAGAAACACCGATGATTTGCCTGTCAGCCCACACTACCCAGGCACGTGGGAGTCAAACTAGCGACCTGACTAGGAAGCAAACTGACCATTTAGTTCACAGGCTGGCACCCAATTCACTGAGCCATGCCTGCCAGGACAATCATCTATCCTCATAAAAATTCTAACCTATCTTTATAATGAGATGTGCAACTGTATAATATGAATTTCCCAACTTAGGTTCTCTTCTTTAATATTTTGTTGTCTATTGAAGATATTGCCTTCATATAAATTTTAGAATCGGTTAAGTAATGCCTACAAAATAGCTTGCTGGCATTTTAATTTGGATTGTGTTGAGTCTATACATGAATGTGGGGAGAACTGACATCTTAACTGTATAAAGTCTTCCAATGCATAAACATAAAATATTTCTCGGTGTATCTCTCTATCTCTATTGTGTGAATTTTGGTAGACCGTGTCAAAAAATGGTGCATTTCACCTAAATTATAAAATTTGTGGACACAATTATTCATAGTATCCTTTTTTAAAAAATCTTTTAATATCTAAGGTACAAGTAGTTAAGGCCATCTTTCCTTTCTAAAATTAGCAATTGCATCTTCTTTTGGTTGTCTTTTGGTTGTTCTTTGCTTGGGTCAAGATTAATCAATTTCAGTGAACATTTCAAAGATCAATCAGCTTTTGGTTTCATTGATTTTCTCTATAGTTTTCTTATTTTCAATTTCATTGATTTCTGCTTTTATTTGGATTTCTTGTCTTCTGCTTACTTTAGACTTTATTAGCTCTTCTTTCTCTAGATTTCGTAAGGTTGCATCTTGGATTATTCTTTTCTAATATAGAAGTTTAATGACCTAAGTTTTCCTCTAAATACCACTTTTACTGCATTTTACACATTTTGAAAAGCTGTATTTTCATTTTCATAAAGTCTAAAATAATTTTCAATTTATTTTGGAATTTCTTTGACCCAGCAGCTATTTAGAAAATCTGATACTTAATTTCCAAATATTTGAGGGATTTTTCAGCTCTATTTCTTTTATAAATTTGTTTAATTGTGGTCTGAGAATGGAATTTTTATGACTTCTCTTCTCTTGAGTAGTTTTGTTATGTTTTGGTCATACTCAGAGAGTGAGTTAAATCTTACTTTTAGGAATATATAAATCTGGTTTATTTCAGGACCTTGTTGGACACTGAGGAATTCACTCAGCAATCTTCTTCCCAGGCTCAGAGGAAGATTACATCTTCTATTCTCCATCAGAATTAGGTTGGGCTATGTGACTGAATTCTGGCCAAAAGTATCATGGTGAAATGTTATATCTATCACTTTCAGGCATGTCACTCTCTTATAAAGAGTCTCAGGACTCTTTATAAATGTTAACAATTACATTGCTACAGCAGAAAAAAAAGATGTGATATATATTTTGAGTGAACCCATAAATGGTATTAAGAATTGATAATTCTAATGTTAAAATTAAATAATTAAAATTAACAATTTCTTCTAATTTAATGGTACTTTAAAACAAGTTTATCTTTGTTTTTCCTAAAACTATAGCATTTGGGTCATCATTATCAAATTCTGTGTTTTAAAAAAGGAGATTACCATTTCTTAACTTGCTAAATCAGAATTTATTTGCGTGGAACTCCAAATTTCTAATCTTAAATAAATGATCCAATTACTAGCTAAATTTAGGCAGAGAATATTTAAATTGTGCAAGCTTTTTCATATAAGACATTTCATTTAATCTACACAGAAACCTACTTGATTTACCAGGAGTTTTCAAAATGTTGTATTTATTTGCCTTTATATGTATATACTTCCTGTTCCAATACAAGGATAAAAAAATCTAAATTGCTGAATTCCTTTTAACAAAACAAGCTTTTTAAAGGGAAACTGAGCTAAGGAGGTCTAGAAAGATATTATGTTGGAGCCAATTAGAAGCTGAACGTTTCAGATGTGTGACAGATGGCAGGGCTTCCCGGCCCCGAGAGTTGCAACAGGACCAACTGTGAGCTTCAGTTCCGACCAGCTTGCAGAATTTCAGATGCCAGCCCATGACACTTCAAGGTCCTTGCTTTCACATTGGGCATTAGGGACGTAGTCCCTCAGAAACCCATTTGATCTGAAACAAATGAGAATGTGCATTTTGAGAGACTCAACTCTTGCCTTAGGGGCCTTACCCCTTCAAAGAGAACTGACCATTATTTCTCTTTCAAACTAAGAATCCATCTTTCCAGTCATTCCCTGGAGGAGTGTGGTTAAAAAAAAAAAAAAAAAAAGTATGCCCTCGCTTGCTTTGTTAATCAATAGCAGATTACATTCTCTGGGGCCATGCTAAATTTATAAAGAACATGTAATGCCAGACAAACTTCATTGCTTTTTTGATAAACTCACTAGATTAGTGGATAAAGGAATAGAGTAGATGGAAAAAATCTTGATAGCATATTACAAACACATGTACAAAAAGATCTTACTTGAAAATTTAATTCAAATTATCTTAGCGGCAAGGACTGTCACACAGATGGAAAACTGAATGAAAAAGTGGCCATAAAGGAAAGATAATGAAAAACGCTAACAAAGAAATCTATTATGGGCACTTAAAGTCTAAGTGAATATTATGTAAGAGGAGGCTAAATAGCCCAAGCTTTCATTTCTCATGTTGCCTACTCAATTGAGAAGCTTTGTGGATAAATGAATGAATTGTTTTACTTCATTTCTTGAAAACATATCCTATTTAGAAAACCAGCAATTGGTTCACCCAGGTTTATTAAACTGTAGATATTAATTCTCTACTCCGGAACTTCAGTCATACGTAAATGCTAAGCAAATCCTGACAAGTGCAAGGCATAGTTTATTAATTCCTCATGTATTGTTGCATGGTGGGGCAGGTGAAAGGGGGAAGGTGTATTTGGAACTGAGATCATTGTGATGGGTGTGTAGTAGCTGGTGTCCTCCTTTAAGACAGGACACCGCAACTGCACAATTAATTATGTAACTCACTGTGTGCCCGAATTGTGAAAAACAGCCTGCAAGATCGGGGTGCTCACGGCTTTGGTTTACAGCCGGATTCTCCAATCCCCTGTGTCAAATGGCAGCGTGGTGTATGATTTAAGACCACAACTTCGATTCCTAGTTTGTCTCTTGGAAGCTGAGCAAACTTGAAACTATTTCATCATCATTTGTAACTTCTGTTGCCTTCACTGTAACCTGATGACCCAACACATACTTACTTACTTCAGTGAGTCTAAGAGAGAAAATACAGAACATATGGTCTTGAAAATGTTAAGAGACAGTAAAAGTAAATGTGTAGGTAGCTGCAAGCATTAAAGGGTTTGATGTAAATGACATGTTTAGCCATTTACCTAGTTCATAATAAGTACCCAATGGTTGATGATGGTGATGATGGTTAGGATGATGTTACTGGAACAGAAATCTGTCTACCTGGCTAGCTAGCATCCTGATAGTTTCTTAATTTTCTTACAGCGGAAAGTTGCAATCTTCCCCCTTTTCCTCTAATACCACAACTCCTTTTCCTGTGGGCAGGGTCTTCCTATCTGATTTTTGAGGGTCGTAGACCCTGCGTTCCACCTCTGTGATTAGATCCTTGGGATTCCCACCTATTACCCATGTCCTTTAAGACCACACACATCTGTGTTTTTAAATTCCCACTATGATGCCCAGTTCTGTCATCTTCCCCATGACCATTTAGCTGTACGGGTGAGGATTCATCAATCCTTTGCAGTGAAATGTCTTTGCAAATGAAACAATAGTCACAGGTACAAAAAATAAATGCATAAAACCACAGCTACACAATAACTGTGAATATACTGATTAAGTCCCTTTCCACCTTTTAAGGTATGGAGGTAGTTTATACCACTGCTCTTTGGAAAAAATATGAGTGCAATTTCAAGGTCTGAATGCATGAATATTCTTTGACAAATTCCCCAACTTTTATGAGTAACTGTTTCTTCTTCTGTAAAATGGGAAGAATAACCTCTGCATTGTCTAAAACATAGGATTGTTATGAGACTCAAATTTTCATAGAAATGTTCTTTGAAACCCCTGAAGTGCAGTAGAGGGTGGAGGAAGTTGTTAAATAACCCGCTTATTAAGGAAAGAAAGAGAAACCCCAGCTCTCATTCTATTTATGGAACCAAAACAGGTATACTTTTGGCTTTGGTAAGATTTTTTATCTGCATCACAATTAGCTTCATTTTGGAATGTTAATCAACAAACAAGAAATAAGATAATTTTGAGATAAATACATATATATTTGGCTGGATTTATTTTAGCTACCAACAATTTGGAATATTAACTTGCTATGGCAAGTTCTTACCTTTTGTAATGTTAGTTTTCATGTTGTAAACAAATAAAATAAAATCAGTATGGGGGTAGCTTTCCTAACACTTGGCTTCAAATATTGGCATACTGGATTCAAAGTCAGTAAATTTTTAAACTTGGAAAGAGCACAGAATTTAGGCCATCTAACCTTGGCATTGCTTCCTCACTCTACAACTTATTAGCAATGGAGGAGGCTTTCAATAAATCATTTAACTTCTCCCAGGCTTGTAATTGGGTTTTTTAAATATTTTTAAAAGATGGCAGACTGTATGCTAATGTATATTGGTAATCTTGCTCAGTGCTAAGCCCAAAGTGGGCATCTAACAAAGAAAGCCCTACTGTATATTGAAACAAGTTGTCTCCAGAAGCTGCTGGGAGCAGTAACATGTATGAAATACTCCAATGCATATGAAAAATCGTGGGATGATTGTGCATGCCCGCATTTTATTAGGAGCATCAGTGGGCACACCTACTTTATAAAGCCAATCCTTACTATGAACACACCTTCTGTAAAGGATGGGGTAAAATTGCTAGATGAAGAGCAATCTATTAGATGAGTTCAAGATCAACTTTCGTCTGAAACAATTCAGTTTTGCAGAAAAATACTGAGATTAAAGTCAAAAAGATTGATCACTTAATAATTGTGGTCTTTGAGAAATATTACCCTTTTTAAATTTCAATTGCTGAACTTATCAAGTAGGAATAACAATCTTAGCTCATACTCCTGTGGGAGTTGATTAAATACTATATATAAAGTTCAAAAAGAGTGAGGGCGTAATGAGTTCCCATTGCATGTTAATAGCTCTCCCTCTCTGCCATAGACTGGGTTACCCCTTAGAAAGAAGGCTCTGAGAAGTCAAGGCTTGCATGAACCCTGTTGATTTGGGGAAACCATGCCCCGGGAGAGTGGGTATCTGGAAAGCGTGAGGCAGGAAGGAGAGAAGAGCCAATAATACAGAGACATCATGGAGCTCTTTGCTGCTGTTGGGAATTGGGGATCCCATTCCCCAGAAATACTTTAGGAGCAATGAGAAGGAATAGTAGAAGCTTCAAAATTCTCCTCTTTACAGGCAGAAGTTGTACCTGCTTATTCAAACACTGTAATTCCTCTTTGGCCCAACATTGTCGTAAATATGGGTTGCTAAATTTCCTGTTTTCAAGTCAGTGAGTACTCAAGTGCCGAGTGAGAGCCTGCAGGTGTCCAAATCCCCAGCACCAAAGACGCTCCAGAGCAGAAAGCCCTGTGTAGCTAACAGAGTCGGGTTAAGAGTAATTTACGGTCCAAGAAGAGGTCAGACAGGAGCATAATGGGGCTCTTTTCTTGCATACATATACATTTACTCAGTGCCTCTCAAGTTCTGCCTCTGCTCTTTCTTCTTTAATGTTCTCTTTGAAGATAGATTATTGAGGTATAAATATATAGTAAAATTCACCCTTTAGACCAAGGGTGTCAAACTCATGTTCACCAGGGGCCACATCAGAGGCATCGCAGTTGCCTTCAAAGAGCTGAACGTACTTTTAGGACTGTATAAATGGGAGTACTCCTTAACTAGGGGCAAGGAGCTCGGTGCTGCCGCTGGGTAGAAACAAGGTGCCAGACCAGATACAGCAAGGTGGAGGGCAGGATTCTGCCTGAGGGTCCTGGGTTTGCCACCTGTGCTTTAGACAAACACATAAGGCTGGATCACCCACTTTGCCTGCCCTCCAATGAAGTGCATTATTATTAGTTGGGCCTGATGACATCCAGGATAAATTACCTGCCACTTCATGTCTCTTCTGTGACAAAGGGCCAGGAAATAGGGAAGCTTATTCTTTCTGGATATAACAAGAAAAAATATATATGGGATTGGTAAAATATTCTTAACTAGGACGCTAGGTAAGGGGTGAATGGCTTTGCCTTGGGCACTGCTGTCTACCTCTGTGTATAATTACACTCTCAGACCTCACTTATAAATGTTTCTGTGCAAATTAACTAAAAGGTTTTAGCTGATGGAATTCTGTGATACCATACTATATCTACCAAGTAGACAGCTTGTGACTGTGGAAAACCGTAGAATATATGAGAGTGATGGGAAAAATTACTGACAAAAGTAGTCTACTTACAACCAGAACAGAATTATTTTCTTGTCCTATTGATGTGAACTTATACCTGAAAATGTTTTTCAAACTTCTACATAAGTACCATCTGCAAGGACACACTCATTTATTTAGACTAATTCAGATTTGAAGGCAATTGGCAGTACAGATATCACGATGAGTAGATACAGCTTTCCAACAGCCAGATTTGGGGATGTTCATTTTCTTAGGGTAAAAGAAGAGATAATGACTTTTTAATCATTTTTTATTGTTATTCTATTATAGTTGTCCAAATTTTCCCCCTTTGCCCTCCTCTGTCCATCCTATCCTACAAGCTTCATATTTTATGTCGCCCCCCAAAATCTAGTCTCTTCACATTTACAAAAATCACTGACCAGTTTTTATGGTAATTAAGTGGAGAAAAAAATAAAACACCTACTTTTCCTTGTGTGACAGTAGAATACTGTTCCTTGTGTACACTGGAAGGAAATCAGAAACATTTTGAGTTCCTATGTATGAAAGAAATTTTCAGTTTCAACTGATAAAATTTCATGTCTGCAAAATTGGATTTTTTAAATTTAATCTCATAATTCTTAAAACAGCCCCAAGAAATTGTGAGAATACACAAAGTGAAACAAAAGAGCTAAAAAACAAACAAACAAAAAACAATTACCCATCATCTTTTTTAAAAAAAGAATTTAGGATCAGGAGTGTAAGTGACTTGGCCGAATTCAGACAGTTACCGGGGAGCCAGCAGTCGCCCATGGAGTACGTATAAATATGTGGCCGTATTAAATAACTTCTAAACTTTTTCCTGTATCGTATTTAAATAGCGAGAGGGGTTAGATTACAGTTGACCCTTGAACCACACAGGTTTGAATTATGCAGTTCCACTTTATATGCAGATTTTCTTCAATAAATACTGTAAACATATTTCCTGTTCTTTATGATTGTCTCAATAACATTTTCTTGTCTCTACCTTACTTTATTGTATGAATACCATATATAATACAAAGAATGTACAAAATGTGTGTTCATCAACTTTATGTGATTGGTAAAGCTTTTAGTCAGCAGTAGGCTATTAGTGGTTTAAGTTTTGGGGGAGTCAGAATTCGTGTGTGGATTTTCAGTAGCATGGGAGCTCGGTGCCCCATAGCCCTGGCGTGTTTCAAGGATAAATTGTACTTTTTTTCCTCCTTTATTTATTTTAATTGTTGTTCTTGTACAGTTTTCTGTCTTCTACTCCCATCCTGGCCCACCGCCCCAGCCCTCCCCACTACCCTCCCATTTGTACTTTTAAACAAGTCAAAGAGTTAGTACCTTTAGCAAAGATTAAGACTTACGTGTTCTGTCATATATACCCATTTTATGCTATGTACGAGCCCCCTAGTCTTCTTTCTTCTCTTCGCCTTATAACATTTTTGACACTCTTACAGAGTTTTACTTTGAAGGAAAATGGGAAGACGTATTTTCTAGATGTCTGAAGAGAAGTTTAGTAATTGAATAAAATATTTCTCTTCATTTGAAAGATAGATAAGTGATTTCAGGTCACCCCAAGCAAGAGCCGTATTAAAAATGTCATTGGTATAAAATAAACAAATAGATGAATACACACAAACAAACTAGCTACATCTCCAGTCATTGACTAATTTCGAAACAGATGTCCTAATTATAGCATCAGAGAGAACAAGAGACACCCATGTTCCAAAAGGGAAATAAGATGCATTACCTCTGGACAGAAATAAGATTTAATAGTAGAGGAATAACAACTATTACTCTAATCGCTTTGGATAGTCACCATAAAAAATCTGGTTGAACTGAAATTGGAAATGAAAGTTTCCACTTATAGTTAAATTATTTCAGTAAATTCTAGAGAAACTTGAATAAAATAAGATCTTTGTTGCTTGCCAGAAAAGTCCTATGGCCAGCCAAAAAGTAAAACACAGTCTTTATTTAAAAAAAAAAAAAAAAAAAAAAAGACAACAGTGAAATTGAACAAAAGTGAGTTGGGGTAGAAGTATCATCTTGGAACGCTTAAAATGACTGTGATACCCAAAGTCTAATGAAATATCTATGTTGTTTTTGTTTGATTGTTATAAGCCTTAGTACTAGCAACTAAGAGAAGAAACGAAAATTGTTTATAGAAGTTGACACAAATTGGAACAGGTTGAATCACAAGTCAGTGATTGACTGTCTTTGCTGTATTCGAATATGTATGTGGAAGGGTTCAAATATCAGAAAGGAATTGGAGTCTTTGACTTCCAATGTCCCTTCCAATGCTTGAATGTTAGGAGTTGGTGAAGAGATTGAATTCTTTTCCAAAGGAAGGGAAAAACACTAACAATTTCTATGTTTATCCTTTTGTAAGTAATATCCAGATGATGCACATAAAACATTTACTTTTCCTGAGTTAACACATCTGCAGTTCACCTCATAAGGAAAAAAAAAGATGTTTTCCATGGGATACTTGTCAAGTAGTGTGACAGTCCTCAGAAAAATGTCATTCTATCTGTTCTACTCGTTGCCACTGACAGATTGTGATTTGGAGGGCAATATGCATTTATACGTGAAGACCTTGTTTCCATAGCTAAATATGAATAAATAATGAGGAATTTAAGTGATGGCAATGTGAAGGCTTTGACAAGACTTGGTAACTTTTTATTTAATTGTTCTAAACCTTCATTTTTAACGTGTGGCATGGTGCTCCTGCATAATTCAAGATGTCTTGCTGAATTAATAAGTGAATGAATAAATATATATGCAACCCTTGGTAAATGCATATTTATTCATATGTTCCTCAATTATTGGGATTTCAATTTGTTCCAGGCCCTATGATGGGGTGCTTGGGAGCATGGGATGAATGTATATTTCTTTTATATGTATATGCATATGTGTGTGTGCGTGTGTGTGTGTGTGTGTGTATAAAGAAAGATAAAGATACAACTTTTGCTCTAAAACAAATACAGGGTCTGGCAGAAGTAAGGCTTACTTGAGCGTGGATGGTAGGGTAATAATATGGGTGTAATAATTTATAGTTTTAATTTGAACATTTCACCTAAAATGTCATATTGTTATGTTACAGAATTACATGCTTATGACTTAGTAATAAAAGGGGACATTATTTGTGCCAGACCCTGTATTCGTCCAGAAGCAAGTGGAGAGAAGTGAAAGGTGAGATTGTATGGAAGCAGATGGTGAAAACAGGAAGGGAAATACTGCCATTCGAGAAGTTTATATAAGAGTTGTGAGAAGTTGAGAAATAGACTATAATTCCACCTTTGAATTAAATGTTGCCACATATGGGGAATATGCTGAACACAATGCTAGTTTATAATTTTTAATATTATCCTTAGTATTTATTATTTAGAAGTTGAGTCGTACTTCTGTTTTTTTTCCTTACTTTTCATGATCACTTAGAAAACAGAAATTTAGTAGTACACTGGTGTTTTTAAAATTGTGGAACCTTATTACACTGTTGGTAGGAATGCAGACTGGTGCAGCCACTGTGGAAAACAGTATGGAATTTCCTCAAAAAAAAAATGAAACTGTCTTTTGACCTGGCAATTCCACTGCTGGGATTACGCCCTAAGAATCCTGAAACACCAATTCGAAAGGACCTATGCTCCCCAGTGTTCTTAGCAGCGCAATTTACAATAGCCGAGTGCTGGGAGAAAGCCTAAGTACCCATCATTGAACAGGTGGATAAAAAAACTGTGGTTCATTTACACAATGGAATACTATGCAGCAAAAGAAAGAAGGAGCTGCTACCTTTCATGACAACATGGATTGAACTAGAGAGCATTATGCCAAGTGAAATATGCCAGGAAGTGAAAGACAAATACCATGTGATCTCACCTATAAGTGTAACCTAATCAACAAAACAAGCAAGTGAGCAAACTATAACCAGAGACATGGAAATAAAGAACAAACCGACAGTGACCCGAGGGGAAGGGGGAGAGGATAGTGGGGGAAAGAAGGGGACGGGTCATCGAAGAACATAGATGAAGGGCCTGTGGACAAAGACAATGGTGGGGGAGGGATTGAATGTGGGAGGTGGGCGTGGGGGCAGGGGAGAGTAATGGGGGTAAAGTGGGGACAGCTGTAATTACACGACAATGAAAAACCACAAATCCTGTCTCTTGCACTGGGTCATAGACAGAGACAAGGTCTGTTTTTCGTGTGGGCTTTATTTTCTTGTTGTCACTGCACACCAGACCTAAAATAGCCCCTCTTTCAGGTCAAAGTAGTCACAATGGAGGTTTTCGGTTGCTTTCCACACACGTATTACAGTTACGGGAGATTTTCACGTAATCAAAGTCGGATATTGCTGGCAAGATCAAAGGCGCTGGAGAAGGGGAGAGCAGGTGTGCCAGCCTTCTTAGAGGATCTGAGAATGCAATTAACCAGCAAATGAGCCCTTGGAAAGCCAGGCTTCCTGAACAGATGAACAAAACAAAAGACACTGAGAAATGAGGTGGCCAAGGGCCACTCCTGAACGAGTGTGCACGTGGACATCTGTGCCTATCCTTGAACTTTAGGAAGAGAGAGATTGTATAGAGGCAGCAGAGTCAAAATAATTATGCAAATACAGGAGACTCCAGGAGATAAAAGATGAGACTGCTTTCACGAAAGCTAACAGATTTTTTTTTTCTATGTCTCCCAAAAGCATCAATTTAGGGTTGAAAAAGATGGATGGCATCAGAAGCAACTCAAGCAAAATTAAAGAGCATCATGGTATAACCATTCAACATTAACATGGCAAATCCAAAGGCTACTTCAACAGGGGAGGAAGTTACAGTCAAAAAATTCATCTTAGCTTTGTCAGTTTTTAGTGTTGTGAGAACTAGTTTACTGAAACTCTCTAAGCTTCTAGTTGCCTATTTGTCAAGGGCCAATAATAATAACATTGCCATCATAGTGGTAATAGTAGTAACAATAATTCAAAGATCCACTTCCCTTGCAGAGCTGTTATGAGAATTAGAGATGAGTATGCCAACAACCTGATCATGGCAGGAGTTTATTGTGTAACAGCTGCTTTCATGAGATAAATATTTATATAAATACATATTAATATAATAAATTATATAGGCATGTATTTATGTAAATACATGTAACTATATAATGTATGTCATTCACTCTCCAAGGGTGTGAAGCTGTGAGAAATCCGAAGGCATTGCTCAGGACTCTCGGACCCTCTAATAGACACTGCGAGGACCTCAGCACCAACAACTATCAGTCATAGTAGGCATCTAGTCTCAAAACCAGGCCCTGATCCCAGGCAGCAAGGTCAGTGGGGGATTTTCTGCTCAGCAAATGCCACTTTAATACATGGAGAAACTTAGCAAGGCACTACAAGCCCTTCTCTTCCTTTAAAATAGAAAAGGGAAGCAACTTAGAAATAAATGATCAGTTGAGACCAAGAATCAAAAGGGCATAATCATTTTAATTTTGTGGACTGGTGTAGCTTTTTGTTTTGTTCTGTTTTAGGTATTATACTTGTTTTATCTTGTTGGAATTTTCCATGCCTACAGAAACACGACAACACAAAAACATCGTCCCTGAGAACTTGTTGCCCCTGCTTTGGCATTAAGTGAGATAAATATACTTGGAACTTGACTAGTTTACCTCCTGCACTTTGTTTATAAACTTATATTCTGTACCCACATTGTCTGTGGTGAAATCTCTCAGTCAAGGCACTTACCTTCTCTGTGCCTCAATTTCTTTCTCAAACAGGGAGAAGATGCTTCTTGACCTAAAAAATGCAAATTAAATGAGTTAGTCCATGTAAAACATTTACAGTGTTGACAGCACATGGGGAACTAAGTTTGATGATTATTTTATTTCTCTAGAAAACTTATTTTAAATTATTTTCTCTCAGTTTTCCCATCTGAAACAGTTTTCCCATCTGTAAAATATCTACCTGCAGAGTTACTGGGAAGAGCATAAATAATCTACACTAAATATCAATTACATTTTTGAGTACATAATAGTCAATGTATGCTAGTTTTCCTTATGCATGCTAATATCTCTGGTTAAAGTGATATTTAATCTGAAACTCATAATTGATAAAACTTCAGATATAGACATTAAATACTATCTAAAGAAAATCTCACTTTCCTTGACACTTAACAGTGTGATACAAAAATCCCCCTTTTTTTAAAACATGGTAAACTTAATCATTGGACCCAATTATTCCGACTTGCATAGTAATATTGTAAGTCCACATCCTTGCCGTGGTCTCACGGTGCAAAGAGTATACTAGCCAGCCTGAGAGTCTGGGCTTGGCTATGTGATGTCTTAGGCCTATTAAATCTCATTAGACACATAGGATTTATCCTCTGTACGTTGTCTTATCCTCTTGAACTTTTACCATTCCTTTAAAACATATCATGAGTACCTGCTACTCCTCCAACCTGAGCCTGAAAATGAGGTATGTGGAGCAGAGTCGCACAAATTGGCATTCACATATATAAGCAAGTAACAAAGTGTTATTATATGCCAGTGAGTTTACGTGTTTATTTGTTATGTAGCATCTCTTCCCTTCTCAGCCTTCTCTTATAGGATCTTCCTTGTTGTCTTCACCTTATGGATGGTGACCCCAAAGCTACTGTCTCTTGAAAGTCTTCCACTGTTAGGGACCGCCCCTCTCACGCAGCCATCAAAGTACAATCCAAGTAAATTCATTGTGTGTTGCTTTAATCTCTCGGGCACGTGTTTTCCCTTATGCGTAATAAAAGGCTTATCTCAAATGATGGAGCAGGATTTATTTCAGGAATGCAAGGGTGGTTCGATAAATGAAACTCCAGCAATGAAATAAACCCATTGTTAGATGAAGGAAGAAAAGAAGCATGGTAATTAATTAATTATGTCAATTAATGCAAGAAAAGCATTTGACAAAAGTTAACTCCATTTTATAATAAATTAAAAAAAAACTAAGCAAAGGAAATAACTTCAATTTGTAAACTGGGCATTTATGAAAATCTCACAGCATCAACAATGGTGAAAGACTAAAATGTTTCTTAATGTGTTGATTAAAGAGAGAGGAAAAGAGAGAGAGGGAGGGAAGAGGGAGTGGGGGAGAGAGAGACTGACTTGTTCCACTAGCTTATGCATTTTTGGTTGATTCTGTATGTGCCCTGACAGGGGATCGAATCCTCAGCCTTGGCTTGTTGGGACAGCACTCTAACCAACTGAGCTACATGGCCAGGGCAAGACGAAAATACTTTGAAAATTGAAAATCCTATTGTCAAGTTTATATGGAATTTTTCATTTCACACTCATTAAAATGTCACTCATTAAAATGACTCATTAAAATGACTCATTACAAACAGAAAATACATGTTGACAAGGATGCGCATCAACCAATGAATAGATAGATGAAATGTCATATGTCCATGCAACAAAGTATTATTCAGCAATAAAAAGAAACAAAGTAACAGTGCATAGAACAAGGATGAACCTAGAAAACACTGTGCTAGGTGACACTAGTCACAAAAGACCATGTATTGTATGATTACATATGCATGAAATGTTCAGAATAGGCAAATTGGTGGAGACAGAAAGTAAGTTCATGGTTGCCCAGGACCGAGGGGGATGGAGGAATGAACGGGGTGGGGGGACAACTGCAAAGGGATATGAGATATCTTTTGGAAATAGTAACAATGTTCTAAAATAAAATTTAAAAGGACATGGAGAAATTGGAACCCTGATGCATTGTGGGTATGTAAAATGATGCCACCATTGTTTTTTTAAAAAAGCAGTTTGGCATTTTCTCAAAAAATTAAAATGAAATTATACAACCCAAGAATTGCATTCCTAGGTATATATTCAAACAAGTAGAAGATGGATACTCGAATCCTTGTCCACCTGGATTCACAGCAGCCCTTTTTAAAATGGCCAAAAGGTGGAGACAATGAAGATGCCCATCAACACATAAATGAGTAAACAGTCTGTGGTGTATACATAGAATGGAATATTATTCATCCCACCAAGGAATGCATCACTGATGTGTGCTGCAGCTTGACTGAACCTCAAAACATGATGCTAAGTGAAAAGAACCAGACACCGAAGGTCGTATGTAGTATGATGCCATCTATGTGAAAATTCCAGAATAGGCAAATCTATACAGAGGTAGAAAGCAGAGTGCTGATTGCCAATTGTTTGGACATAGGGGTGTTGGGTCCTGACTACTTAATGAGTTTCTTTTTGAGGTGATGAAATAATCTCAAAATATTTAAAAATGGTGATGTTGTACCACATTGTAAATTTACCAAATGCAATAGAATGCACATTTTGAAATAGTTCATTTTATTTTATATGAATTTCATACACATTTTTAAAGAGAAAATAAGGCAATTTTTTTACTTATACTTGATTTTTGCAGATTTAAATGGGGTTACTCTCAGTATTAGTTTCTCTCACAACCTGTTCCCTCTATCTGGCAAACCACCTTTCCTGCTTTCATAGATAACTTCTTATCCTTTAGGTTCTATTTCTTATCCTATGAG
The DNA here is from genome assembly GCA_039655065.1 of Glossophaga mutica. Classification (NCBI taxonomy): domain Eukaryota; kingdom Metazoa; phylum Chordata; class Mammalia; order Chiroptera; family Phyllostomidae; genus Glossophaga; species Glossophaga mutica. Next base: position 11,805,997 of record CM077315.1, on the reverse strand, counting down.
TTTCTTCCTTGTCAATCATATTCTGTTGGTTTCAATATTCTACACAACAAAATTACAGTATTTGGCTTAACAGTCACAAATATGCTATTGCTAAATATCTGTGGCTATAAATCAGAAAGTTGGGCCCATATTTTCTCTCTCTTATTATTAAGCAAATAATTTGGGGAAAATTGTTTTATTTATCTGGGTCTTATTTATTTTAAATGCTATGTTTATTTTATTATTACTTAAATGAAAAAACCTCCCTAAGGCTTTTATTTAATGTAATTACTTTATGTGGGTTTCAATCATGAAAACACTATAAAATCAATACAAAGGCAACTGCCATAATTATGGTAGTGACTTAACACTAATCAGGTTTCATTTTTATTCATTCATTCATTCATTCATTCAACAAATACTCTGTGCACCTGTTCTTCACTGTCCCTCGGGATAGAAATATTATCAGCAAAAGATATGATCATTAACCTACCGGGTCTGTTGAAAACATGTAGATTATGATGATGAATGATATATATTTCTATAGTTTAGAAACCCTCTAAGAAAAAAAAGGCCAACCGATAAATACAGACATGTCTGTTTTATTATCTTGTTCTGTTTAAAGAGGCATGATTAAACAAAGCTTATATAAAGCTTATTTGAAAGTCAGTTCATTGATGCACAAATATGTTGATGGCATCCACATACTGAGTGTTAGTAAGTAAGATTCTTTGAAGAGATAATTCTATTGGAGGCATGTAAGTTACTCTTCCGGCACATCGTCTTTCGTGTAAGAGTGGGCGTCTTGAATTACTTGTAACTCAGAATCATCTGTCCTAGCAGTTCTAAAATAATCAGCTAAGGAGGTGATGTGATCATTCTCAACTTGCGAAGCTTCAATTATAATTTATCATAGAATACATAATAGATATCGAGGGTATGGCACCAGCTTCGTGACTCAGAGAAAAGCTGTCCCCTGAAATTTTAGCATTACAGACAGAATTAGAATGCAGAATCTCAGAATGTAGAAAAGATCCATAGGTCTAATAAGACTAGAGCTTGACTGATGACTGGCACTTATGAGCTGTGTGATATTTAGGAAACGAGTTTGTATTTCTGAGCCTCAGTTTTGATCTCTACAAATAGAAGTAACATATAAATCTTTGTATTTTGAGATAGGAGTCTATGCTAGGCCCTGTAACCAGGCTCTACCACTCCGAAAGTGAGCTAGATGAGCACCTGTCTTTACAGAGCTTATGACCATGGGCTTACATCAATTAGTGACTGCAGCATTAAAACCACCCCAAACCTCCGTGGCTTAAAATAACAACCACTGATTATTTCCCATGATGTAGTCAGTTAACAGGATGATTCTTCTGGTTTGAATGGATTCTCCTGGGATCAGACTTGCGCACACATCCTGTTGCTCAGCAGGAGCATCTGAGATGAGTCGGATTCCTCTCCTCAGTGTGATTTCTCATCCTGCTGCATATCCTCCCAGGCTTGTTCTCATGGTACCGAGAGGATGCAGAGCAAGAAAGGACAAGCTCCAATGCCCAAGCATTTTAGACGTGTTGCTTGCATTTCATTTTTAAACGTTCCATTGGGCAGTGAGAGTCATATAGCAAGGAAAAGATTCAAGGGCCTAAGGAAATATATTTCAAGTCTTGATGAAAGGAACAGCAATGTCACAAGGATCATAAAGATAGGGATGGAAATGAAGGCTTCACCATTTTTTTAAAAAAACTATATTCCACATTGCACCAGTAGGTGAATTCCCTTCTCATTTTGGATCTCAATGTGAAAACAGCCTCTTATTCCCAAAAACAATCACAACCATAAACAAAAACAGGGGCTTCAAATGGAGGGTTTATACTGCACCAAGTTATCAGATGTAAGGAGCGATGGCAGAATTTTGAACTAATAGTGTCTTTCCATTCTTTAGTAATCTTGATTTGTTTCCCCACATTTCTGCCTTGACAGAAGGGGAAGGATGCTCCTATTATGGACCTGATAATGCCGTAGATATTTATTTACGGGAATGGTATCTTAATTATTCATCACTGCTCTCCTTAAGATAAGACAATATTTCCCAAAATTTATTTAGAAAAGTGATCATTTCAGTTCCTGTGGTAGAATGGGTTTGTGGGTTACTGGGTTAAAATTGTGTAAATTCATTATTGCAGGAATGTTGAAAAGACTTTAACATGCTGATGAGCAGTATACTTTTCCCAGGAAGGTGTATATGTATATGTATATAAAATACATATATATTATTTATATATAGTTTTCTGAACTTAATTTGAATTTTTGAGATACAGAATATGAGTACCAAATGACTACCATTTAGGAAGAACTTCTGATGCAGGCATTTACACATTCAAAATCTCATTCAATATTTACATCTGCAACAGGTGTGATAGTCATTAAAAGACTGGTAAAATAAAAGGTAAGAGAAGCCAACTATCTTGCCAAATTCCACATGGTTTGGAAGGAACAGGTTTGGGTACCAAATTCACTTTGACTCAGGATATAGCCATCCCAATTTCAGGTGACTCTTCTCCCACCTCCTACCTCCATCAGTGAAGGGGTCCTTGGGGGCCCCTTCCCTGTCCATCATTCTGTCCTGGCACTGATTCTCTGCATGGGCTCATGAGGCTTTTCCACCAGGATCACTCAGAAGTGTACATTCAGCACGCATCCTTTCCTCCAGATCAGTTCCCCGTGTTGCTCTCCAGAAGCACTCTGCACAGCTAGGCAGTGAGGGTTCCTATTAATCATGTTTCCTAATCATTTATTTATTAGGACAAGGGAGCCGAACACCTGGCAACATTTACATTTGCAATTAGGAAAGCAGCCTCACTCTAGCAGAAGTCTGATTTTATGACTTGCCTCTGCCTTGTAAAATCCAGTTGACTCAGTAGTGGAGAAAGTTGTATAAATGGTGATGAAAATGCTGGAAATAATCTCTTTCCCCACCTTCAGATTTGGTATATACTGGATACATTTTGGTAACCTTGAGACTTAATGTGTGATGCGATTGTTCATGGGAAATAAGAGGTATGCTGAAACACTAATCTTTTTCATTAATTCAGGGTGTTTTCACTGAGCGCTGACTGTCCCCAGGACCCTGCGTCTGGCACTGTGCAGCGCAGCGTTCAAACAAGCCTGTGATCAGCTTCCGTGTCACGCTAAACACTCAGAGCCTCCCCGTGCTTACGAGAAAATGGAGATAACTCTCTGTCTATTAGAGGTGTCTCTGAGACTTACAGTGGATATAAGCACAGCCCCCGACTCATAGGCGAGTCATACCCAGGATTAGTCGGCTACTCTCACCCTCCACATCTCACTTAGACATCATGATCGTAAAGGCGAAAAGAGAGCCCATAGTCACAGGTTTTCAATCCAGTATTGAAGGTAAAATAGAATTTTTGAAAAATGCAAAATATACCTTGATCTGTGAAAAAATACACTGAAAAATAAAAATAATTTTAAAAAATCAAACATAGGGAAGTAAGTGGTCATTTCGAAAATGGACATGGAAGCTCTCATTGCTAAGTTTTCTAAATGTACAGTACTTAGGAGAGGTAGAGGGGAGCTAGGGTGAGAAGATGTTTACGTAATGAACGAGTCATAGGGGGCTGGGATTTCTCCCAGTCAACTACTCCCTTCCCCTGTCAACTATTCCATTGACAGGGGGAGGTCACGCTTCATGGACATCATGTCGCTGTTGTTCCCTCGCGAGAATGCGACTGAGAGCGCAGACGAGAAAGCCAGCTGGAGTCCTACATCGTTGTAGTTCTTAGTCGATGCCAAGTTCTCCAACTTTCTGGCTTCACCCTCTAAAACACGAACTCCCGAAGTGAGCATTTCTCTTCTTCGGAAGAAAATTTCAAACCTCCTAGAATCAGCAGTCCAGTTGCGTCAGATGTTAAAATTAGAATGTTTCTGTTGTGCTGCAAGGATGTGGAGCTAGAGATAATGACCGCCCCCCCCCCAAAAAAAAGCAGGGGAAAACGGAATTAAGAAAACACGTAGACAACTTGCTCTCCTATTGGGTGACAAGCTCTCAGATGGCACCCTGTGTGCAAATTAAGAATTGCATATCTGAATTCTTTAAAACAAACCTGGTAACCTACCTCTCGAAGAAATGGATCATGCTGAGGAACACTTCTGCATCTACTGGTAAATTTACTGAATCAGGCTTCAGTTGGAATACAAGAGCTGTCAGTGAGAAATCAGCAGTGTTCCATCGGACAAGCTATTTCGTGCCTCCTTTCTGTGAGGACTAATGTTAACCTCTGAACACTATATATATATATATAATATATATATATCATTAAATATGTGAAGATAAGAGCATAAGACTAGGCATCCAATACCTTTTCAATAAGATTATGCATTAATGACATAACATGCGATCTATAACTGTATGAAACATATTTTATAGATTACTGTTGACCAGAAAAAATTTCAATAAAGGCTTTTCCTCTCTATAAAGAAAGAATTGATGGAAAAGTGATTTGGTGGGGTAGGGGGGAAGCAGTATATACTTACTAATCTATGCTAGATCCCGGGGAGAAAAAATGAGAGAGAGAGAGAAGAAATAAATCTTACTTGAGGGAATGGAAAGTAAGCAAATTTATTTCTACATATCAACAAGATTTGCATAAAAATCCACTTCAAAACAGATAGCAGGCAGCTGAATTGTTCACCTGGTGGGAATCCAATCGCCCTACATGGGAAGTGCTAGCTACCTGCGTGGAAAACAGATGTTACCACTTCTACTTAATGTGGTAGCAGGAAGTCGGGGGAGGATGCAAATTCTGTGTTATTTTTTAACGTTGTGATTTTTACTGTTTAGAAACTTTTCGTATCAGTGTATACTTGGAGAAGACAAGAGCATTTATTTATTTATTTGTCTTTCTTTGCTATATCCACATACTATCTCATATTTACTGAACTTGGGATATTCATTTGCACCAATGTACAAATGCCAGCAAAATGTTGGTCTCCTTCAACACACTGATGGGCTCTCTAAACCACAAGAGGATTTCTAAGACGTAGACACGACCTTTTGGCTGAGCTTACCCCACCCAAAGCCAACTCATAAAAATCTATCCCGATGGTGCATAACCCTTATGTTCATACGCTCCGTAACTGCCTGTTGTGTTCTCCAAGGACATCGCTTTCAGAATTATCGCTGTGAAGACTACAAATGCTTTTCAGTTCTCCAATCCCTCTTAGTGAAGTAAGACAGGGTATCATTTATCTTTAACTAACTATCTTATCATAACAACAATAATAAAGAAAATGGTATTAATAGATATTATTTATCAAATATTGTATTTGTACTAAATAGTTCACCCATGTAATCTGCTTTAATGCTAACTGCTGTTGTCCTGGTTGAAAGACAAGGAAATTAAGGAAGGCCGATTAGATAAGTCAGTCACATATCTAGAAAGAGCATTTAAGAGACGAATGACATAGAAGTTGCTCTAGGAAAATGCCTGTTTCCCTCAGGAAGAGGCAGCCTACACCCTGAAACCAGGTTGCCTAAGTGCAAATTCTGGCTCTGAAGATACAACCTCTCTAAACCTTACTTGGCATATCTGCAAAATAAAGTTGCTAATAACAGTTCTTAACTCACTGGGTACCTCTGAGGATTCAGTAACTAGCACATGTAAAGTTCTGAGAATGAGGCTGGATGAATAGGTGATGTGTATTGATCATTACTAACAATGATATCATATTTAGGGATGACAGCTAAATATTCTTGTTTTCATAAGTTGATAAGCTGGAGGAGGCTGTGGGCAGTAAAACACTTTTTTTTTTAACATTTCAGTTTAAATCCTAGACTAGAGTGAAACCCAAACAGTTTTACATGTAACCTTTTCTCATGTCTTTCTTAATATTCCATATTTTACATTTAGTCTCTGTATGACAATTACATGAATTTCGAAACACACACACTGATCACTTTAGAGTACAGCGATCTAATCTTTCTTGTCTTGGGAGGTTTTAAGCTCTGGTCCATGGAGAAGCATTTTTTCTCCTGTGGGGTATGGATGATGCCATATGTGGTCTTCAGTATTTCCTTCAGCGAAGAGTGAATTGATGTCAGAGTGACAGGTCATCACCCTGTCTCCAGTGCAAGGAAGCCGGTGACTTGGTGACTTAGCAGTTGGAGCTCCATTGTCTCTCAGTGGAACCAGCGTTCTGAATAGCTAACTTCCAACAGAAGAGTGTGAGTGTAAGAGGAGAAAAGGATATATTCGCCCGAGACCTCTTCACTGTACACTCTTAATTTCGTTGCACTTCCAGCAAATCTAGTTTACACTGTTCTCCTGGCTACTGGAGAGGAAGCCAAGGCCATTAACAACCCCATGACAGCTACTAAACTTGAGAAAGAAATATGTACCTATTGTAATGTTTGCAATAACGCAATACGAAGTACAGAATACTGTCAGTAGTGTTATCAGAATGTATGGGATGTATGTGTCTACATGTATGTGTTTCTATATCAAGTGAATATTGAAGGACACACACTTCACTGATACCTAGATTATGGGCTTTAATCTTTTCACTTTTATTTTGTATAACCTCTTTCATTCTACAAGGAAAATGAATCATGTCTATAATCAGAAACAATGGGAATGAAGCCTCAAAGGTGATAGTAAATAATCTAAACCGATCTGTAATTCTGCCTGGAGGATAGATTGGTATTTGCAAACCTAGGAAAACCCATGGTCTACTCTGGAGAAATATACTATTCAAAATAAATGGAAAAGAAAAACAAATTATAAAACAAAACAAAACAAAATACTGTGAAGCCTTTATGTTTTTCTACAAGGATGTTTAAAATAGAAAATAGTAGTAAGATAAACTTGGCAATAAAAGAAAGTACATTTGTGTAGGTGGCATTTGGAGTTTGCCACTTAAATGGCACACGTGCTCCCATGTGATGCTCTCAGCAGTGTTGCAATTTGGTTACTATTGTCCCATTTGGCAGATTAAGTGGCCTTTGCAAACTCATTCAGCCAGTACGTGTGAACTAGAGCTGAAACTCAGGTCTCCTGATTAGAATTCTATTCCAAGCAACCTCAAAAAAAAAAAAAAAAATAGAAATCACACTTGGGAACTCTGCATTGGTGCTGGGAACAAAGACACATCCTTAATAGATATGCCGATCCCCAAAAGCATGGAGAAACAGTCCTGACTTGTTTGGCTTAATTGTTCTGCAAAGCAAAAAGCCGCAGATCCGTTCCTGGTCTGGGCACATGCCTGGTTTGCGGGTTCTGTCCCCGGTCAGGATGTGTACGAGAGGCAACCGATTGATGTTTCTCTCTCACATCAATGTTTCTTTCCCTCACTTTCTCCCTCCTTTCCCCTCTCTCTAAAAATAAATAAAATCTTCAAAGGAAAAAGGACAGGAAGAGCACTAGACAATGTTCCGATTTTTATAAGACGACACATTGCTCTGTTTTTTCCCGTCAAACTTATCTAACGTTTTACCCACATTACATGGAATAGGAACGGGTGCCATGAGCCGGAGGAGGTGTAAAGAACAGGCCCTCCTCCGACTGCACACCAACCAGAACACAAGGCATTGCATTAGGCTTCAACAGCCGCTGGCTCAGGAAACTCGGAAAAATCTGAAGGGCTGGCCCCATTCCCCATTTATAGATGAGAAAAAGGAGGCCCAGAGAAAGTCGAATAACTTAGGGAGATTTCAGAAGTACAGCTTTGGGATTTGAAGCTAGGCTTCCGTGTGTCTAAAGTTCATGTCATTTCTTTGTCGTTCTGTTTGGTTTTTGTTTAATAGTTTTTTTTTAAATTGAGATATAATGGGCCCATGACATTATATTAGTTTCAGATGTACAACCTTCGATATTCATCTACATTGCAAAATATTCACCACGTAAGTCTAATTAATATTCATCGCCACACTTACAGTTTTTTTTTCTTGCGATGAGAACATTTAAGATCCACTCTCTCAGCAGCTTTCAGGTATAAAAGACGGTATTATTAACTACAGCCACCATGCTATACCACACATCCCTGTAACTTGTTCATTTTAGAATTGAAGTTGGCATCTTTTGACCCCCTTTGCCCATTTTGTCCAGCCCTGCACCCCGTCTCCCGGAACCAGCGATCTGTTTTCTGACTCTGGGAGTTTTGATTTGTTTTATTCTATTTTGTTTTCATTTAGATTCCATACGTAAATGAGGTCACATGATACATTTTTTAATTTTTATTTCTATTTTTATTTTTAAATATATTTTACTGATTATGCTATTACAGTTGTCCCATTTCTTCCCCATCATTCCCCTCCACCCTACACACCGCCTCCCACCCACATTCATGTCCCCCCTTTAGTTCATGTCCATGTGTCATAAGTTCTTTAGCTTCTACATTTCCCACACTATTCTTGCCCTCCCCCGTCTATTTTCTACCCACTGTCTATGCTACTCATTCTCTGTGCCTTTTCCCCCTCTCTCCTCCTCCCACTCCCCTGTTGCTAACCCTCCATATGATCTCCATTTCTGTGGTTCTGTTCCTGTTCTAGCTGTTTGCTTAGTTTGCTTTTGTTTTAGGTGTGGTTGTTAATACCTGTGAGTTTGCTGTCTTTTCACTGTCATATTTTTTATCTTCTTTTTCTTAGATAAGTCCCTTTAACATTTCATAGAATAAGGGCTTGGTGATGATGAACTCCTTGAATTTGGCCTTCACATGATACATTTTATATAGTATTTTCTGAGTAGCAAGTTTTAGAACCAGCATCCAGGGAAGGTTTTTAAATTTATAAATAATTTTGTGCCTGGGGTATCCAAAGGGACCTAGAAGATTACGTGATGTCATGGAAATATCTAGAAACAGGATGTTATAAATCTGGGTTCACTGCAACATTGTTCACACACCGGCACACAACCATGTCTGCACACATAAATAACAAATACATGCACACGCACCATCGTTCTGCCTTCGGTTAAGCCGAGGTGCGCTCTTGGGATCTCTGGGTCACGGCTTCGGCAGCCCCACCTTGGTGCTGTTTTTCATGAGGGAAATCAATTCCGGCCGCCACACATCTCAAGGGCCGCATCAAATGTGTGCAAAGTCAAATCATCACCTTGCGCACTTTAAATATGTACCATTTTACTTGTCCACTATACCTTGCTAAGCCTGGAAAAGGGCATTTATTACATATTTTTGCATAGTTTTTTCCTTGCTATCATTTCAGCAACAAGATTTCAATCCGAATGTTTCACACACGAGTGTTCATTTTATTTTCCTTACGTCGAGCTAATACATTTTCTATATTCTTCTTTGTATCCTTTCTTATATTAAAGAAACAGCAACATATTTTAAGTCTGTGCCATTGAAGCGAGGTGGAGAAATGCAATTCCACACGGATTTTTGGTGAGCATGAAGTCACCTTCCCAACTTAATTTGGGATCCACCTCCCCCTCCTCAAACAGAACAGTCCAAGATGCTCTGCCCACAGTCCTCTCAGTGGGCAATTCACAAAGGAAATAAAAAACATCCAAGGAGTGTGTGAAAGATATTCATTCTCGCACCTAACAAAATAATGTCATGGAAAATATTTTAAAAGTGTCATGAATACCCTGTGTGTATTAGGTTGTGGGAAAAGAGTTCTCAGATCTTGTGGGTGGGGGTGCAAATGGATACATTTTTTGGGGGGAAACATCTGGCTGTGTGAAATAAAGGGCGAAGGCATGAACTTTGAACACAGCAAATCCAGTTCTAGACATGTTCCCTACAGGTGGTATCAGACAAGTGCATCAGAGGTGTGTGCGTATAAGAGAGAGAGAGAAAATGTTCGCTGTGACAATGTCTACATAACTTTTAAAAATTAAGTAACTTCTTTATTCATTAATTAGTACTCACATGGGGCTCCATCCTATGGATGGGTGGGTGGATGGATGGATAGATAGATAGATAATGCCTGGGATATGTTATTAACAAACAGGGTGATTAAAAATGGCTTCGTCAACTCACTCAGATCAATAGTTATAAAAGTGGGTGGATCAGCTATTTATTGATAATCTGTGATACACCACGGGCATATTTAGTGCACACAACAACTCTATGATTTGGGTGTTAAAATCTGTCATTTAAAAAACGAAGGAACCAGTTCAGCTCACAGACTGTAAGTGGCACATTTGAGATTTCAACCCAGGCGCGTCCTGTTCCAAACGCGATGCTCTTTCTAGGGCACCACGCTGCTTCCGCAGCAGTTGGAACCTGTCTGCATCTGTTCCGTACTTGTTTGCACTTCTCCATTTGCAGGCAGCAGCCGCCCTCCGTCCCAGCACGCTGGGCAGCACTTGGATTTGCTTCCCTGTTTCCGGGGCAGACCCGCTCACCTCCCTGGCACTGAGAGCGGCTGAGCAGAGCCGGGAGCAGCTGGCATTCCAGCCAGTGAGAGGGTCTGGGAAGTGCCGAAACTCCTCTGAGAGAGGGCAACATCTGTTTGATGGGCCATGAAAAATAAACCCGCAATAAACTCATTTTAGGAGCAAAAAAAATGGCTCCTCGAAGTGCTGATTATTCATTTTATGCAAGTATGGTAATGGGGGCCTACTTGACAAGTGGAAAAATCAGTATATGTCCGGAAGCAACCGATCACAGCCAGAGGATGAGGCTGCTCACAGCCACTGCAAGCGCAGGCCTGCGCTGGCAGATGAGGAGGCGTTTGGAAAGATTATCCAGAGAGCCCGCACCACCTGTGGCTGGCTCCTGGCGCAGGAAAGTGACCCAGGTGGCCGGATGGGGTGCGTATGTTTCGGGAATGAGTTCCAATTCCGTAGCAATGGCTTTCCAACCACTCTGGACTGCCAAGCTGCTCTCCATTCATTCGGCCATCAGTGCCTTTTTGCCTTTCTTCATCCATTCACTGCTTCCTTTATTCAAACAGTTACTATACACACTATCGAAAACATTTTTTCTGAAATGAAATGTAAACTAGACTCACTGTGATTATTTCTCAGTGTATATAGGTATTGAATCATGATGCCGTACACCTAAAACTAATGTAATGTTAAATGTCAATTATCCCAAATAAACAAAACATTTTCATTACTATATGCCCTAACAGATACTGTACTTATTATATTATAATCTAGGGTGGTTTCCTTATAAAAGTGTAAAAGAAGGTACAGCAGAATAAATAGTAGGTTAACCTTCATGGAATTTAAATCTGATAAGATATGAATGGGTCTAGCCCTGGCTGGTGTAGCTCAGTGGATTGAGCTCGGGCCTGCGAACCGAAAGATCGCGGTTCGATTCCCAGTCAGGGCACATGCCTGGGTTGCCAGGCCAGTTCCCGTCAGGGGACATACAAGAGGCAACCGCACATTGATGTTTCTCTCCCTCTCTCCTTCCCTTCCCCTCTAAAGATAAATAAATAAAATCTAAAAAAGGAAAAAAAATCTTATAAAAAAAAAGATATGAATGGGTCTAACAAAACAAATTGAAGAACAAAAGAAAATAATTGAAGGATAAAAATCATTCTTGATAACAACTATACTGGATACAAGCTAGTCTACTAGATATAATTTTGATTATGGGTGTCGATAAATAGAAAAACATAACTTTTTTTCCTGGAATTTATCAAAGTCATTATATACCATGTGGAAGACAGAACAGAGGCTAGGCCAGAAGTTGCCCCACATAAGGTGGCGTACCATTTCAAATCTAGTTATCACTTGTGAAAATTCACCTGTGAACATTCCACCTGCGGGAAAGTTCCACCCGCAATCTCAGCAAATCCGTATCAACAGTACTGGGTCTCCAACTTACAAGAACCTTACCAGTTTATTTAAAAATGTGCCCAGTTTCATTTTTTTTTTTACTTTAGTACCCCTTTAAAAAAAAACTAAAATTACACCCTGTAAGTATATACTTTCACAAATTTATTCTTCTATAAAGTCATCTTAGTCTGATGCAGTTTCAACTTATTTCTTCTGTTAGTAGTAATGCAGACAGGGATTACTATATTCCCTTGACGTTAGGTGGAAAAATGCAGTCCTTATGCGTAGAATTCTACCTGGGAATTCCACCTGTTGCTAATAGGTGATAGCCCTAAACTCTCTTCATTTTCTAACATTTCTCAGATTGGGGATGAAGCACTGATCCCCTCTGCCTTACTGTGGTTTCCAGGCTGAACAGTTTTATGTTGGATTGTACTGGAGAAGCTTAACAGGTGTTTTTATTTTAAACTTATAATTGTTAACTATACACTCTATATAATTGTTTTCATTATATATATAAATTCAAAAGGATTAAGTAACTTTTCTGAGATTCTAGTACTACACCTTGAAATTTGTCTCAGCCCTATCTTAGTAGCACATTCAATTTTCCCCAAATTAACAGCATTTAGACTCTTGTTAATTCAACAGTAAAAGTTGATAATAAAACAATGTAAGTGCTGGCATAGATATTACATATGGGGTATTATTTAGTTAGACTTTGTGGTGTGGGCTTTATCTTTGCTAAAACTAGCAGATCACTTTATTACAGGACGCAGGTAGGCTGAGAGGTTCAGGTTCGGCAGAGGTCTACGACTTACCTGTGTTATAAGTTTAACCCATAATACATTGAGAGTAACTCATTTTTAAAAATTAAACTTTAAATTTAAAAACTGTTACCTTCACATTCAAACAGTTTGATGCATCAACATCCCAAAGAGTAAGAAATGGATTTCAGTGTATATCTTTGACTTCAGTTGATTTTCCCTCGACCAGATGGAAATGCCACCACGTAAAGATGCTAACCACATGCGATGTTAGTGTGCAAATCACAGGTAATTATTGCTTGAACTCAAGTTCTCATATACTAAAGGATTCTCAACAATTGCTCATATCATTATAATAGGCCACCAGGAAGAGGGATTCAGAAATCCCGTGTTAGACTGGCTGGAATGAGATATGCAATTACTTCCAGGGATGAGGTACATCATTGTCGCCCTGGCCTCTGACAGTGGGAACACAGGGAATGACACACATCAAGGGACAGTAGGAAATAACATTGACATTTCAAATGTCGGTATGGTGTGTACAGGCTGCGGAAACCAAGCCGGAAGCTGTCTTGATAAAACGTGCATCGGAGACATGGCACTCCACAAAGGTGTCAGAATCACTATCTTGTACACAGCTCGCCCTGTGAACTTCAGGACACAAAACCAAATTAGAAAGGGATTTGAAGATATTCTTCTTTGGTTCCGTCATTCGATGAATGACCCTGCTCTGTAGCCCCTTCTCATGTACACTCTGAACTTACACACCAGTGCGTGGACATTCCTAGACCTCAACCGTAAATCAGTGTTTTTGAACCGTTTGGCAGGGCTCACTAGTCCACGCCCCTGTGTCTATTTCGTGTCGCTGCAGACTTTCCGTCTTTGTCTTTGGTGACTAGATGTCCTGCACATCTTCCTTTCCCATTAGCTCCTCCCCGAGGAAGAGGATTAAAGATAGGAAATTGTCTTATTAGACTGCACAATGCTTATTAGAAATAGTTACTAATGAATTAGCACATGGAAGCTATTCCCTTGTGTCTGCTTCTTTCGCAATGGAATGTTCTGGGGCCCAGTTTTTAGGTTTGGACATTATTGGAGGAAATTTGCAAATTTTATCATGTAAAGGTTGTGTAAAAGATTCATTCATTATGTATATTAATGGGAATATGGATTTTGAGGGAAGATTCTTAGAATGACCTTATATTGGAAATTGTTTGAAAGTCCTAGTGTAAAAAGGGAAGAAAGACGTTCCGTAAGAAAATGGCCCCACACTTAGTGGTGTTAAACCACAGTTGAATGGTATACACCGACTGGTTCTGTGAGTCAGAAACTTGGCAAGGGCGCTACGACGTTAACTTGTCTCTGCTTCCAAGTGTCTGCAAATGACCAAGGGTAACTCCACTGCTCGGGCTGGAACCGCAAGGCCTGTGGACGGGTTTCCGTGATGGCTTCTGCACTCCCCTGTCTGATGCCTGGGATGTGATGGCTCCTGGAGCCCTCAGGGGCTTCTCTTAAGCAAAGCACCTGTGGGCTGTCTCTGGCACCGTGGTTGCAGAGCAGTGAGACGCCATACCTGGCCACTTGTCAGATCTCTGAGAGCAGGTGTGACAGGAAACTCAGTGAGAACTATATGACATTTCATGACCGAGGCTTGGAATTCATCTAGCTGTATTTCATGGGCTGAGGCAGTGATCAGCTCAGCGGGATTCAAGGAGCTGGGACGTATGCTCCATCCCTCAGCTGAAGAAGGTCTAGGAAACTGTTCAGCTGTTTTGAAACCTTCACAGATGTGCAGATCTTGTTCACAAAAGAAAGAATTCAAAAGGGAGTGTGTGCATGTGTGTGTGTGAGAGTGCATATGTGTGTTTAGGGGGAGATAGATAGGCAAATAGACAGGCAGACATATATAGCCTTATGGTAGTTATTCTAATACTAGGAATGCAAAAATGAAACACTCAGGATCAACCATACGTGTTGTGTGTGACTACAGTGAAAATTATGGAAGAAAGACTACCAGACTGTCAAAATATGGTTACTTATTGGTGTAAGGGGCTAAAAAAATCTTTATAAAACCACTGTAATCAAAAGTGAAATGCCATCTTTCCTGTGTTAGTCGTTTCAAAGTGGTAATGCCTCATGACTCTTTGAGTGTGGCCATTCGCACGAATTGCACGTGCTGGTGAAAGTGCTCATTCATGCAACCCCTTCAGAGAGTGAGCTTGCCAGGCGACATCTCAAAAAAGCCCTACATTTGTCTCAATTCTAGTACCATAACTTTAAATATGGAAAAATTTTTAGTTTAAAAATGTACTTTCTTGGTACATTATTTCTATTTTTAAAAAAATAGCCAACATTTTAGGTTCAGAAGGATGGATAAATAAATTATATAGGTTATTCATAAGTACCATAGTCATTAAGTATAATAATGATGAAGAGTTTTTAATTACATGAGAAAATTTCCATGTCATATGTTATAATATCAATTAAAGAAGATACATATGCTTGTGTGTGCGTGTGTGTCACACACACAATGCTACATGAATGGGTGGCTCTGTGAGTAGGTATATTCTGTTGGCGAAGTATAGATACAGGTAGATAGGTAGATAGATAAATAAAAAGGAGGAAAATAGATTCACTTCTACAGGGTGGGGAAGATAGGTTTACAGTTGTGATTATTCCTGTATTATTATTTATTTATTATTGTATTATTTTCCATGTAAACAACTGTAAACCTACTTTGTGCCGTGATGGCAGATGATGCGGGTTGCTACCATGGATGGAGATAATGTAATAATAATTCCATGTTACCCCCAGAGGGTGCTGCCAAAACCCACTCTGTTCCTGCTGAGAAAGGTGAAGTAGAATATGTCTAAGTTTTTTAATATTTTCATTAAAATCTCTGTGAACGCCAGTTTTCATGGTGAGGTCAGCAGGGTGCCATTCAATCCATGGTAGAAACTGTGGCTGTAATACAGGGTGGCATATACCAGATATGATCAGCTACCTAAGTATTTTCCAAAAGGTCTTCGAGTTGATTATATCTCAGAAGCAAGAGCAACTCATTCTGAACAATGTGTGTCTTCTGATCTATTCAGCAGATTCTGTGCAAAGATATTAGTGTTAGACTATGAGTTACTGGAGCGAGTAGCTCCTATGTATATCCCCAGGACCCAGCAAAAACCTCTCTGGAATAGGCCTTAATAAAGGCATGATAAATAATCAATGCTATGATCTATTGTACAACTGTTCGGCTGATGGGCAAATCTATAGGTCATTTTGAATTTTCTCCGAGGGTGCACAGCTTCATACACTGGTCTGGTGGGCCATTTAATTATACAACCCACTATATTATAAGACTTCCCTTAAACCATGAGCATGCTTTGAGCTTCTATTCAACACTAGAATATTAGTTCTACTGCTCCTGAGTTTCTTTTTAAGGGATAGCTCACTGAAATCTATTCTGGTCTCCAGCATACCTACTCAGATCCTCCGGGCATGAGCTGTGGAGATCACACTCTCGGGGCCTGAGCTGTTCATTCCTGTTCTTTTGTGATGGGGACTCGAAACAGAAAGAAATCTAGAACCCTTTTACCTTAAAAATGCATACAATATTTTATTTCAAACTCTAGATTTTCCACTGTTTTCAATAATCATTTGGACACTTGTCTTATTCTAAAAGGATAAAATGTCTATTTTCTTTTCTTTAAGAATTAAAATCAAATGAACAAACAACAATCTCCAGGATATCACAGAGTTAATTCAAGAAGATATAAACAAGGAATTTATAAAGTCATAAATTTTATTTTATGACAACTATTTTATCAAGCAATTTATAAAGTCATATCTTATTAAGATAAATTCATCTATCTGAGAATCTTTTTCTTTCCATGGGTAGACTAGCCCTTGTTAATTAATTCTTGGGAAAATGTTCCAGATACCTGACAGCCTTCTGGAATAAACAGTGTTCATTATTTTCCTTCATTCTGAAGAAGGTTCATAGTAAAGCAAAGGTCTAAAGCAGTTTAACTTATAATACAAAAGTGATCTTTTCAACACTAGAAATAGATTTTTTTAAAATCAGCAACATCACTCAGAACATGGCCCTGCAGAATTTTTGTGGGGCTTAGTTTCCTGTTTCCTTTCATTTCTTTGTTTGTTTAATCACACTAGCAAATGTGCTGTGCTCCTTCTGTGGGATATAAGAGGGATATATCCCCACCACTCGCCTACTGCAAGATGTTCGTTATGAATTAAATATAACACGAAGATGTTCTCCTACCACTCCCCTGATATCTAAGCCACTCACCATGGCTTAGAGATCCTGCAATCCCAAAGTGACTTTGCACTCAACATCTTCTTTTGTCCATGTCTTCTCTCAATTTCTTTTTCTGACATATTTTAAGAGATGGATCATATTTTGGAAACACTCTAAAACTCAGCTCTAGGCATCTAAGTCCTTTTTAACCTCCTTTTTCCTAAGCTCAAATTTATTTTTATATCCAAAGTAAAAGACAATCCTTTCTTTCCACCCTACACTCTGAAGAAATATCCTTTGAGGTCTATTAGGAAAGTTTTAAAAAATAAATTTATATATTATATATAACTTAAACCCGATACAACTCATGCACAGTTTAAAAGTTGTCTTCCTCTTTCTTTTGGTTAGGGGGAAGTCTGTCATTTATCAGCATGATATTAGTACTTAACATAGATATGTTCAAGAACTGAAAATACATAAACTCAAAGCCCAGCAATTCCACTTAATAATGTCACTCAATGAAAATTCATGAGTTTATTCACAAAAACACATAGACTAGAATGTTTATGGTAGCATTGTTTATAACTCTCAAAATGGGAAACACTCATATACCCATTAACAGTACACCATGTTTTGCGTACACAGTGAAACACTCTAGCAGGGGTGTCCCACCTTTTGGCATCTCTGGACCACACTGGAAGAAGAAGAATTGTCTTGAGCCACACATTAAATACATTGTAACATGTAATCACAAAAGAATTCATAAAGTTTTAAGTAAATTTATGGTGTTGAGCTTCATTCATAGCCATCCTGAGCCACATGCACAACATGGGCCAGTTGGACACCCCTGCATGCAGGTTGGACACCCCTGCAGAGGATGAAATAAAGACAACCACACACTTACAGTTGGTGTTAGAGGGGCTGCTTAGCTCAGCACTTGAGGAAAGTAAAGAGAGGGAGCGTGAGTAAATGGGGGAAGTCAAGCCTTGAGCCAGTCACTACACATCCTATGATGAACACTGCAAAGAGACTTAAAGAAGGGGAGACTAATAGTACTGGAAAAGATACAATAAAAACTAATGAATCTACAAACAACAAGTGCAGGTGAGGATGTGGAGAAAAGGGAATCCTAGTGCACTATTGGTGGGAATGCAGACTGGTGTAGCCACTGTGGAAAACAGTATGGAATTACTTCAAAAAACTAAAAATGGAACTTCCTTTTGACCTGGCAATTCCACTGCTGGGATAATACCCTAATAATCCTGAAACACCAATTCAAAAGAACCTATGCACCTGTATGTTCATACCAGCTCTATTTCCAGTAGCCAAGTGCTGGAAACAGCCTAAATGCCCATCAGTAAATGAGTGGATCAAAAACCTGTGGTGCATTTACACCATGGAATACTACACAGCAGAAAGAAAAAAGGAGTTCCTACCTTTTGTGATAGCATGAGTGGAAATGGGTGATATTATGCTAAGTGAAATAAGCCCGGTGGTGAAAGACAAATACTGTATGATCTCGCCTGTAAGAGGAATCTAATCAACAAAATTAACTAATGAACAAAATAGAAGTGCAGGCATAGAAACATGGAACAGGCTGACAGTGACCAGAGAGGAGCTGGGAGGGGGATCATGGTGGAAAGAAGGGGAAGGGATTAGACGAAGAGCATGTATGAATGACTTATGGGCATGGGCAACAGTGTGGGGATTGACTGTGGGAGTTGGGCAGTGGGGTGGGTGGAGGAGGGCGAAAGGGAAAAAATAGGGACAACTGTAACAGAATAACAATAAAAAATAATAACATAAATAAACAAGTAAATAAAAATAAAATGTTAAAATAAAGAAAGGATGGCCCATCTGAGATTTCTAGAACAGGGGCAAGAGGGCGGACCCTGTGTCCACTTGTGTGCAGCAGCCATTGGATGCTGACCACCCTGAAGAGGGGCCAGGACCACAGGTGAGGCACCTCTCCTCAGCCCAGTCAGTTTCAACAAGGAGCTGATACCTGTCAGCTTGAGCTCTCTGCTGACAACACTCCCAGCTGCTGGGATAGTGAGCCCTTGACTCCGGGAGGGGTTCCTGGGTGAGGGTGGTGCATCACGGCACTCCTGTGCTCACGTGACAGCATCAATAAATTTCACAAATACAATCCTGAATAGAAGGCTTTGGGTGCAAATGAGAAATGCTGCATAATTTCATTTTTACTAAATACACAAATGCATACGATGATCGTGTACTCTTAGAATTCAGGATGGTGGTTAACGCGGAAGTTTAATGAACAGGAGTTGACAGTATTTATAATGTTCTTTTTCTTGGTCTGTGTGTTCAGTACAGGGGTGCATTCAGTCCGTACATAAGCACCGTTTGAGCTGCGTACCCAGGATGAAGGAGGTGCCCCTACCGAGATGAGGCTGGGCACACTTTCTGTAGGAAGGCAGAAAAGTGCGCCTAAAAAAAAAAAACCACTCTGTATTGATCTGTCAATCTATTATTTATCCATTGTGTGTCTATACATATCGAGAGTGGGAAGTATAGTATTTATTTTATTTCTGCTCTCCATTGACACGTTTTTCTTTTAAAATTAACGTTTGCAGTGCATTCTGCACTTTCTGCATTTTCCATTCTTAGGTGCAGCCAAACCAGAATTTTCTGCCCTGCACACTGTTTTAGTCTAAAGTAGGTCAATATCACAACCGAGAAAAATGATTTAGGATTAGAATAAATTCTGGTTCAAATTGAAAAGATCATCTACAAAAGTCCAAAGCACATTCTTCACTAAAGTCTCATCTAGTAATAAATATATAAAAGAGAAATGTTTGGACTTTAGAGGAATGTAAATAATATTCTGTATTTATTTTTATTCATTCAGGAAATTATTATATATGTATATATAAATATATGTACTATTGTATAAATATATACAAATATATTTCTATGCCTAATTCTACACACACACATATATGCACATTATATAGTCTGTATTTATACTAAAGGAACAAAGATAAATATGGCTTATAGTTGAACAGCTCTTACCAGCTCTTATTTCAACAGGAGAAACACATAGGTAAAGAGATAATTATCATATCACAGAGCATGTTAATCTGAAGTTTACTGACCCCTAAGTGGGAAAGGAGACTATAGCTAATACATGGGTTTATATAAAAATATCATATTAGCTTTCTAAGAGGTCTCGCCATACTGCAAGTACATTGTCTATTTAAGGAATAAATTTTCACCTTGTCTTCTAACCCTCGCAGCTGAACAGAACACCATCCCCCCCACACACCCCATTCAGTGGTGAGATGAATTGGGGAAAAATTGATTCAAATAGCAGTATATCGCTGTATATAAATAACAGCACCCAAATAGTAACTCAGACTGTGGGAATGCTTTATTTGTAACTGGCCTATTTCTAAAATGCTTGGCCAAGCTACTCTTCATCTCAGCTATCTATATCCTGTGTGTGTTTCATTAACATGGTCCACTTTTACAAACACAAAGCCCATTTACTGGCAAACTCCTTTTCTGCGCCCCTGGTGAATATTACTGATGATCCAGAAGCCCTCGGTGAACCTTAATGTACTTTCAGAACCCTTTCCAACTCAATACTCCAGTTAGGCCAAACCAATTGATCCATGTTGGCTCAAAGCATGCCACCTGTTGGCCACTGCTTCTGTTGATATAAGCAACAGCCAAACCTGCAAAGAATTTTTATAAGATTTTATTTGAGCCAAAACTGATAACAATTGAAGTAAGCAAGATCTCAAATGTTTTGGAGAGTAATAATTTTGCAGTTTTTTTAAATGCATGTGGAATTAAGGAGGGAACATAAAGGAGATTAGTGAAGGTCAGACGGGGGTGAAAACAAGGTGGAGATTGGAATATAGGAGAGTTGACAAGATGACGACATGCTTTCATGAGAGTGGTTATGCTTATTTCAAAGGTGTGTTAACCTGGATGTGCAAAAACAATGGACAAAGCTTGCTTAAGGCAGAGATAAACCTTTTTCTCAAGAAGTGAGTATATGTGTGGGGAGTGACCACCCCACCACTATCTGCCCAGTTAGGAATTTATGGTCAGATCACCCCACGAAGTTACTTGTCTTTGAACCCCTTTTTGTTTTCATCCGCACTTCTCAATTCTGGGTTTAGGGGAAGCAAATCTACCTTTAGGAATTGAGGATGGATTTGAGAATAAATTATGAGCGGATGGTCAAGGAAGCCTATTTTTTCCATAGTAGAGACAAAATGTTTTTCAATATCCTCAGGATGTCTGAGGACATTGCCTTAAAGGAATGTGTTTTGTAAGCACTCGGTATTCTTTATCATTTCCTGAACCTCCACGGCGTGTCAGGGACTGCTGTGTCAGCTCCTGGCCAAAGAGGTGAAGGTGAAGAAGGCCGTGCCCATGGCCTTAAAGACCTTGCAGTACCACAATTGAGACAAATAAATATAATATTCATTAGACGGTGATCTGGGTACTTGGGTGTTGGTCATTATATGGTGCTGTGCACTGATGACAAGGTGCTTAGCTGTGTTTAGCGGTGAAGATTTTATTGGGATCATTATGGAATACTTTACAGAAGTGACGCCTAAATGTCATGAAAGACATTTGGGAGTTAGATAGGAGCCAAAAAACAAAAAACAACAGAGCAGGGAGTCTAGGCTGGGTGGGCCTGGAGGCATGAGGAGGGTAAGGACAGTCAATCAACCAGGAAGGCCTGGATGCTGAAAACATGTTTGAGCCCAGAAATTTATATTCAGCCTAAAACTTGAGAAAAGTCACTTTGCTTAAAGCTCTGACTGAGTACGTGTCAAAATTGTACTTCGACTTCCTTCTCCAGGACGAGTTGCCTTTCCTCCAGATGCTGAAAAATTGCATCCTACAGCTTTCTTTCTTCAGTATTGACAAATGGTTAAATGGAAAGGGAGGTCAAAATAGAAAATCGATGTGATTTTACACAGTCCTCATTACTAGGTCAACCATGTCTCCGCGGTGCATACTCAAGCCGGTTTCCTTGTTTGAGTAGGCTTTAAAAAGGTTGCTTTCTGGCTGAACTGTCAGCTCAAGAAGAGAAAAATTAGTTTTCAGAATCTTTCTACAGTAAAAAAAAAATAGTAAAGTAAAACCTCATAACCACATCTGTAATTCTATTTTTAATTATCATCATTAATGCAAAAACAAGGAGGCAACTAATCGTCTTGATCATTTCCATTTAAAATAAAGAAACATAAAGATTTGCATCTGAAAGGGTCTTTAGGGATCATCCATGTCAAACGTCCTTTCTTCTTTTATTTCATAGAAATGGAAATCGGTGCACCGAGAAGTCAAGTGGCTGGCCCAAAGTGACAAATTAAGCTAATGGCTGAATCTGCGCTCAGTCCCAGCAGAATATGTTCAGAAGCACGGGCATTTGTATCTCCAGAGCAAGGGAGAATAATTTATTTTGGATTGCAATTTATTATCCCTCTGAAAAGAAAGCTTTTTTTATGAAAAAATGTTTCTGTGGGACGGTGCCGTGGCACCTGTGTGTGCTTGTCTATCCCCATGTCATGTTGGGGCAGAGAACATGCACGACACCGTCCTTAGAACCAGCATCTCCAAACCAGTGGCTGTCAGCACAGGCTGCACCTTGGAATCACTTGAAGGGCTTAAAAAAAAACCCCACGTCCAGACGCCATGCCCTAGAGATTTTAGTTTGATTGGTGTGGAATTCTGTCTCACAATTGCGTGTTCAAAGTTGTTCGCTAGGTAATTCTAATGCGAAGTCAGTATAGAGATTCTCTACTCTCACCCTGTGCCGCAGGCAGGGTTCGGGTGTTCCTACACCTCCTCGAGGATATTGCTTATCTGTTCCGTAAATTATTTAATATTCTCTCACGTTGACTAATAGAGTTAACTTGAGTACATTTATTTTAAAAATAAATTTCATGACACTATGACAAATGATAAAGAATTAGCCCCTATTTAAAAATGAAATAAACACGATCTCACCAAGAAAAAAATCATTAAACATTAACAATAAATAATATTAAAATGATTAATTATTAAATGTTAAGTATAAATATTAGATACCATTACTTCTCTGAGATTATGAGACGAAAGCCTATTTCTTTGCCAGACTTACAGATGGCACAGCTGAGGGAAATGTGTGTCAGTCATGGGACCGGGGCGTTGTTCCAGGTATAAACGGGTGGATTGACGGAGGTATAAAGGGCACACCTTCGAACAGCGCCCGGCCTTTTACAATTTCAAATCATCTTACTTCATATCAGTGGTAAACGTCCCAGACTTCAAGAATCTGTGATGTAACACAGCACCGGGGTGGGGGAGCGTGAGTTTGTGTCTTCATGGCCGACATGACGTCTGTCCACGTGCCAGGGGTTTGCCTTGTGTTTCGGGCTTTCCTGCGGCTCTCAGCTGGGCTACGAGCCCCCTTGCACTTTCAAAGTGAGTCACTTCTGCTCCACATCTAGCTTCCTGGGTGAGCGCCTCTTTCAGGAGGAACCCTTA
Source organism: Glossophaga mutica (assembly GCA_039655065.1). NCBI lineage: Eukaryota > Metazoa > Chordata > Mammalia > Chiroptera > Phyllostomidae > Glossophaga > Glossophaga mutica. Next base: position 11,782,712 of record CM077315.1, on the reverse strand, counting down.
GCAAAATGGGGCAGGGCGTGTCCCCTCCCCTTACTTCCCTGTTCCCCTGAGTTCCCAAAGCAGCCCAAGAGATTAGTCAAGTACAGGCAAATCACTTTGCGGGTGAGTCTGAGAGATGGCAGGAGTATTTAAAGGCAGCAAACGAGAAGTCAAGTTTATAGCTAAGTCAACTATTTTCTGTCACTCACCTGAAGACATTTCATTAAGTAGGCTCCCATTAAGAAAAAGGGACCCTGGGGTTAAGTCTCTACTAGAAACGGGTAGGGACTTAACCCTTTTGGTGACAACGCAACAGCCACCAAGTCCTGACAAGGATGAAACGGGTGGCTAAGCGACATGCAGGTGTTAAGGGGTGGGCAATGTCAGACACTGCGTGGAGGCACCTGTCCCCTACGTGCACCCCGCAGTCACACTCTCCAAGCTTTCTGGAGAGTGCGTAAGCCATGCAAGGTTTGTAGTTACAGAGAGCAGTTAGTTTACAAGATTAAGTCTTTCCACCTGTCCTGGGCTTTTCTTTTGTCTGTTTTGTTTCATCTCCCACCCCCTGTTTTTTCTTTTGTTGCTTGTCCCGATTGTCCAGATGCCAAGGCCATCTCCCTCATATACAAAGAAACAAAGAGGAATAGAAATGTCTCCGGTAACTTTTGAAAGGACCGTATGTACACCCTCACCCCAGAAGCCTCCCGTCCCCTGCCCCACCCACTCTCCAAGGAAAGATTGGACTCCCTAAATCCTTCTTCCTTGAGCCCCTTGGAAGCCAGTCTGCGTGTGAATGGTGCTCAGACAGTCGGCAGGCTCTGGGTGGGTGGGCAGGACCGAGGTCTCGCAGCGTGGGAGGTAAGGGCACACGCCCGCTGGACTCCGTGCCGCCGTCGGTGGTGGATATGCCGTCTCACTCCTCTGTTTCCTTTTTAAACTTCCCACCGGGTGGCATTGCCAGCTTGCGGTTCCTCTTAGTAGAGAACTTATTTAAGGAAACATTCTTTACGAGGACACGCAGGCTGAACTCGTGTTGAGAAAGGGGACAATCTCAGAGTTAGCAAGGAACTCGCCTCCTTCTAGGAGCGGTGCGCCTTGACCTTAGCTGCATGGTATAATTACCTGGAAAAAAAATAGTATGAATAACTAATAGTTCCAGCTACACTAGGGAATATTCAATTTAGATATTTAGCTTAATGTATTTGGAAGCTATTTGTGATGTAAATGTATAACAGGTTTAATACCCACTATGCTTCTGAATTAGCATGCCTCCATCATTACGTATTAATAATCTAATTTTTTTGGTTTCCTAAGTTTTCTTTTTTGGCAGGATGGACAGTGTGTGGAGCTCTATTGACTTTTACTGTTCTCCTAGACTCTCATGGAGGGGCTTAAGGCACATAAATATGAAGATCCACCATGTCCTCTATTGTTTTTGAAAGCAGGTGATCTTATGTGGTCTGTTCTCCAAAGTTAACTCATGTTCTCTCTTCCTATTTTCTGGGACTCCAGACACCTGCCATTATTATATTTTGTGGGGAAAACAAAGCTCCATCTAGTAAAAAAAACAAAACTTTCTTTGTGCTGTGCCATTGGCCTTAGTAGCCACACCATCCTATTCTCTCTAAACACAAGGTACACACACACATACGTGCGCACACAAATACCGATACCCTTTGAATGGGTCAGTCATTCTCTGTATCGACTTAAATGTTACTTCCTCAGAGGTCCACCACTCTTCCCATGTTTCTTTACCAACAAATGACAATATAAGCTTCACGAGTTACAGCAATTTCTCTCATTGTATCACATCCCAGTATCACAAGCATCTAGCAGAGAAAAGTTGTTTCATAGATTTTCTTTTTTAGTAAAGAAGGAGGCGAGGAGAGATGGAAGGAAGGGAGGCAGGGAGGAAGGAAGGAAGGAAATAAAGAGAAGACAAAAGGAGCCCTGGCTGGTGTGGCTCAGTGAATTGAGTGCAGGCCTGCGAACCAAAGGATCGCGGTTCGATTCCCAGTCAGAGCACATGCTAGGGTTGCAGGCCAGTTCCCAGTGGGGGACACATGAGAGGCAACCATACATTGATATTTCTCTCCCTCTCCCTCTCTCCTACCCTTCCCCTCTAAAGATAAATAAATAAAAATCTTTAAAAAATATTTTTTAAAAAAGGAAGGCAAGCAAGTGTATTGGTGGGATAAAGAACCTACCTAAAACCAGAAAATCCAAAATGTCTTTCTAAAACACAAAAGCAACAAAATGACACTTCATGTCCACAAAGTCAGCTGTCCTTAGAACATTGTATTTTGGGGAGTCGACAGTATATCTATGTAAATCTCTACTCTCTTAGACATTTCAATGTTACAGTTATTTTTATTTATTATGAACTTAAAGTGGTTTAGAATATTTTAACATCAATTTGATCCTTTATTTATGGTGACCACTTCACCATAACTGTTGCTATTTTTTTTCATTCATTCATCCATTCAATAAAAACTCTTTTATACTTTATCACATGCTACTTATGTTTAACTGATATGTTGGTAAGTTTAAGAGCTGTATAATCTGTGAGCAAGTTTGCAGAGAATAAGGACGGAGAACAGAAGTGTTTGGATTCCTTTTAGGGTCAATGAAGGTCTTAGTATGTTTGGCTGAAACACAGGCAAAGACAAGCTATTTATTGAAATTCTGTTATATTATGGTTCAAATAAAGAAGAGGATTTTGATGTTGATAGTTATTCATATGTTGGCTAAATAGTCATCAGAACTGATCTGTAGATAATTGAAAATAGTTACCAATTCGCAGCAAAATAATGTCAATAGTGTATACAACTTTAAAATAAAATTGATGCATTGTCACCAGAAGAGTGAAAAACCAAACACAAAAAAATGCCACTTTCAAATATCTGTAGGTGTGCAGGGAGAGTGATGGAGATTGATCTGTAAGCACAAGGCTTTACTAAATGGTGCTCAGCTAGTTAGCACGCTGCTGCAATTCTGTGAAAATATTTTCACTTCTGAGAAAATGATGAGCAGGTACGTGGCATACAGAAAAGCCGCTCTATTTTTTTGTTTCTGATAAAGAAATTGCACCACTAATGCTCTTTCCCCTTGCTGGCTGCGGCTGAAATACCCTTATCCTCTTCTGATGGAGGGACGCAAATTGAATGGCCAAACAAGCTTTTTTTATTTTTTTTAAACCTAAGCACCAATAACCTCTATTGTCAAACACTGTCTCGCCACTGCCATCTCGTGGACAGGATGCTTCCATGCAGTTCTTCAGGTGGCTAAATCAAGAACAGGAAATTCTGTACCTTCCCAGGAGGGAAAAGAACAGACACTCAGAATGAGCCATGGAGGCCTCTACTGCGGACCTTCCACTGAGTGACGTCAACTGTTTACACATATATATGTTCACAGAGAAAGCGTTTTGAGTGTATATATGTATATAGTAGGCTCATATACATTTACATACCGTATAGGTTACATATATGTTCTATATAAATGCTTTTTAATTAATTAGGCAAGTCTTTATTGTCGATTACAAGATGGCACGTATGGCTGGTCCCCATGCACATTCAGTTCCTATGACCTCACACGTGGAATCTCACGAACAAAGTAAAGCGACAAAACAGAGACACAGGCATGGACACAGGGAGCGCGGACTGGCAGCCGTCAGAGGGGAGGGCTGGGGGCCTGGAGGTCAGAAGGTGAAGGGACGAGTGAAGAGCGCACTCGCATAACCCGTGGACGTGGCAGCAGTGTGGCGATGGCCCGAGGGAAGGCGGATGGGGCCGGGTGTGCGGGGGGCCAAGGGGGAGTAGAAGGGGACATCTGCAAAGTGTCAACAATAAAAAAAATAAAGTAAAAGCATAGCTAAAATTTATCCTAAACACTAATTTATGAGGATATGACGTTATATAGTATCATATGTTACTTTGAAAATTCCGAGAAGCAGCAAGCCGAAATTTTGGGTTGAAAAGAGTAGTGAGATTGTCGGGGGTCACTGTTTCTCAGACTTGGAAAACTGCCCCACGGCCTCGCCCCTTCGCCTCCTCCCACTGTTTTATTTTTCTCGTTTTGTCTCATGCCTGTTGCAACCTGTGTCGAAATTAGATCATTTAGACGTAACTATTGCCGTAATATCTCGTCTAAGGGACAGTGTCCTGGTTCCCTTTGCCAACCGAAAGAAACGTTTTATTTTGGAATTCTAAACATCCCGTTGCACCTGAGCCACACCGGTGAGACTGGCACACACCTGGCCCCTCAGGGCAGGGTTCCTGAGCGGTGGGCGGCCCTGCCGGCATTTCCGCTGAGTCTCGGTGGTTGTGCAGGGGAGGCGTGCTGTCCCGGGCGCTGCAGGAAGTTTGGTGGCATTTGTAGCCTCTCCCCACTAAGTGCCAATAACACGCCTGTCCCAGTCCCCAGCATGACAACCAAACGTGCCACCAGGTGCTGCCACAGGTCATGGAGGCAATGGGAGACGATTGAGAACAACTCCTCTGGAGACGTGAACTTGCAGCCGCCATAGAGCCTTTCTGCCTATTGTCCTGTTGTCTCCCTTCTCTTACCAACCTCTGTGTGCATTTTTGCTGGGGAATTAGGAACTGGGCGGGAGGCCTCCAGGCAAATTTTGGGAGCAGCCGCTTTTGTCTTCATGGCCTCACCTCTCCATGTAGATGAGACTCCTCTGTTTATCAAAACCTGATCTGAAAAAGCTATGTTTAGCTAATAACATTAAAGTAGAAGCCACTAATCCAAGCTAAAAGGTAGTCTACAGAAGTCAAATTAAGGCTAAAAATGTTTTAAAGGGAAGTTGAAGGGGCAGGGAATCACATCTGCTGGGTTATCAAAAGAAATGAGAAAAATATACATCTTTTTGAGGTAGGAGAATTCTACTCCACCTGTTCAGACCCACTAGTTGTGACATAGAAAGGAAACATGTATATACTCTGTGTTTGTTTTAGATGCAGCTCTTGTCCCTGTTTCCATCCAGGGATTTAGAAAATGGGACACATCCTGTCTACTGCATCACATGTAATTAGTACCCTGGCGAATCACTAATGACGCAACTGCAGCTCCAAAGAGACATTTTAAATACATCGAACAATGCCTCCCATCTTCACACACTGCTTTTATAAATTAATAAATCTACACACATGCATACACAAATGAACGTGAAGTCAGCAAACTCTGAGCTGCAACCAGGTGCAAAATGGGAGAGTTGCTAAGGATGTGGCAAGCAGGGAGTCTCGTGGTCCTGGTGGCCACAGAGCTCGTTAGCGCAGCGTCGGATACAGGAAACCTCAGTGTAGTCCTAAAATAAGGAGAAAACAGGTTCTGTTTTAAGGGACAGGCTCAGAGTTGGGGATAGAACAGGTGGGACCAGAAGTGTGATCGGTCAGTTCTCACAGACAGGTTAAGCCGGTATTTGAAAGAGTGTGAAGATGTTTGCAGGTGCAAGTGGAAAAACGATATTTCAGTTGAAGGAAATCGTTCCAACAGAAGCAGGCTGGTACAGAAAAAATTGGAAGAGCAAGAGAACCCCTCTGTGTGTGTGAGACCACGGACTGCTAGAGGTCATTCTATAAATGTAGAGCTACAGAGAAAGCTTTGGACTTAAAATGGTACTGAGGAAAATTTTGCAGTGTTGCTAAAGGGTGATCCACAGACATTTGTAACCGATTGTTAAGAGGTTCTAACCTGAGCCCGTTACAACATGAGAAGGGGAAACTACACAGGACTGAACCTTAAAGTTTTAATGTTGAGAAATCCCTTCGGATGGTATCTCATTCCAGAGCCGCGTCAGATTGGAGGGACAAGTAAAACTTCAGAACAGGGCTGTCCAAGAGAAATGTGTGAGATAATAATGTAAGTCATAGATGTGGTTTTAATTTCTACAACAACCACATCAGAGCATTTTACAAAACTGTTGAAATTCAAAAGCAAATTTGGTCAATAAAATATGTATAAAATGTGGTTTTTCTGCATTATATAAATATATAAATCCTTTAATAAAATATTTCACATTTCATTTTCAAACTAAATTATTGAGATCCACCGTGTATTTTACACTAACAGCGTGTCTTGATTTAAATTGGCCGCTCTTCAAATTCTCAATAGTTACATGAGACTATTGATTTTCCTATTGATAGCACTTGCTCCTGCTAGTAGAGGAAAAGTGATCAAAATTCACTGTTAATTGTGGTGTTGGCTACATTCAATTTCCCTTTATGCATTTAGATTGTTTATTTCCTTCTGTTTTGTTCTATTCCATTCCTTCTATTCCATTCCTTCTTTTCCTTCCATTCTATTCCTTCCACTTCATGACATTTCAGTCCAGTCCAATCCAGTTCAGCCCATTCCATGCATTCCATTCCTTCCACTCCATTCCATTTTATTCCATTCCATTTCTTCCATTCCTTCCACTCCATCACAGTCCAGTCCATCCATTCCATTCCACTCCTAGAGTGATGACAGCTTTGCCATAAATGAATGTTGATTTTTTTTTCAAATGCTTTTTCTATATCTGTGACTGGAAAGTCCTTTATTCACTCTCTTTTCTCTCTAAAATGTTTGATAAAGTTCATCAGTGACCTACAAAACATATTTGTAATAAATTGTACCCTCCTCTACATTAGGGACATGTTTGGGTGAGAAACGACTATTCATTCTATAAATATTTGACGAGCATGCCATATGAATCTAATATGAGACCAGAAGATTTTTTTTGTGAAGTTTATAATTAGAAATGCAAGTACTACAATCCCTCTTTCATCTTATATCAGTTTTGTTAGTGTTTTCAAAGAATGTATCAATTTTTAGTCTCTGGAAGTGATAGCTGTGGCTTGTTCATTGTAACAGGCACCAGATGGGTCCCCTTTACTTCTCGTAGTCAGCCCCTACTTTTTTTCAAGATTGTCTATCCATTAATATCCTAGGACTCTGTCACCTTGGACCAGGTCCATCAAAGGCGCTGTTGGCAATGTCATCGGGGCCATTTGCAACCTAATTAATCTATCTTGGAGGTGCCTCAAAACAGCATACACACCTCCTTAATTGCTACAACTCACACCCACTGGGCACCACAAACAGAGAGAGAGCAGACTCCGAAGCACCCTGCAACTCCTTGATCAGCATCGTTTACTGCAAGATTAATGAGAGGAGCTGAGAAAGACACCAGTGTGGAACAAAACCATAGTCCTGGATTTTAGAAAATGGATAATGCCTCTTAAATAGAGCACCTACTTACCTCTTAAAATCATAGGTTTTGGATAAAAGTAGGGCTCTTATTTTTCATTACATACTTTATCTCAATGAACTTTACAAAGCTTGAAACTTGTAGGTAGCATTACTTAAAAAAACCCTCATAATTAAAACTTACATTTCTTTAAATGTTTGAAATGCAATTTCATATGGAGTAATCAAATTTAAAACATATGTGTATTCATTTTGTTGAGGATAAAATTTATTACATTTAATATGTCAGATATACTGTTTAAGATCTAAACATTTTTTTAAATAACCATAATAATGAATGGCATGGCAAAGAGGAAAAGAATGAACTCCCTGGTAAATTCAACCAGGAAATACATACAAACAGGTCAGTAAAAACAACAAAACCCCCACAAAAACAACAAAGTCCTTGAGTGCTTGACTTCAAACTCGGGCTCCTTGAATGCAAAGCATTGTCATGTCAGTATTTCAATTTTTCTAAGTAAGGTATATGTATATGTATACACATACACATATACAATACAATGCATATATATATTATATGCAAAAATAGCTAGCATTGTATAAATATATATAATTAATATTGCACATACACAAACAATGTAAAATGTTTTAACTATTACGATGATCAAGAACCAAATATTTGTATTACATAAAAATACACAAAGTCATTCCTTGAAATAATCTCTTCATGTAGCATGATTTAATTTCATTTGTGAAAATCCCATTGACTTTTTAAATAGCGTAGATATAAAGTCAATTTGTAGATCGTAGTCTGCAAATGGAGTTTGAAGAACTTGTAATCAGATAGATGCTTGGAGACACGGGTGGAACCTGCCACTTAAGCTCCCATCTCTGACACTGAGGAGTACAACAAGGGAGCAAGGGTAAGGGAGAAAGAATCTTGTCTTCACGGAATTCCTCCTCATTCATAAGGATCCTCTGGAGACTGAATGCCGGTGTAATTTGAAACCATCGGGTCATTCAAAAGTGGCCATTTATTTTTAAACCCATGTGATTCTTCAAATGTACACGGAAAAATTTAGACACCATCTGTTATCAAAACAAGGGAACGTGGGTTGAGTTATCCCCATCCGTAAAGAAGCTCGGATGGTTCCAGTGCTAACTGCCGCTGGAACCGCATGTTTATATGATACGTACAATCTCTCTGAGAGATGAAATAATAAAGTAGATCTTCAATTCTTAAGTTATGAGCAAGACAAGACATAATCAGATGCAATAGGGTGCAGGTTTCCCCAAGGTTTGTGGAGGACAAAGCAAAGCTGATGAGAAACCCTTATGGTGGGGGGGAAAAAAAACTTAAAAAACAGATGGCATAAAAGAGTTTATACTATTTGAAATGTGTCTGTGTGTCCACACACAAACTCACACATACACATGCACACATAGAATTACTGGTGGACCAAATAAGTGTTGGACTTGATTTACCTTACACACTAGTGAGAGAGAGAGCGCGCAGAAAAACAAATACATGCTTATGATTTCAGGTGCTTTAAAAATATTTACACAGAATAGATGAAGTCCTCTGAATTTTAGTGATCTAATAAGAGAGGTGCCATGCAAAGGGAAGGACATGTTTCAATGACCGGGATAGTACTGACGATGCATTTTGAAAAAATTAATGGCATCTTTGAAGATAGGCAAGGAATTTGATTTGGCAGGAATGAAGGGCCCAGAGGAAGGATTAAGACTAGACAAGCAGCTTCATGTCCCAATACCGTAGGTGTGATACAATATTCTATACGTCTGATAATCTGTACGTGTTGGATTCTCTAGGTATGATATTCATACTGTGGTCGCAGAAACCATTAAATGGCCCCCTGGGGTGGAGACTCAACATTTCATGTCTGGTGAGATCATTTTTGCCTGCCCTGTGGGAAAGGGATTGGGGATAATAAGGCAAGAAGTGCAAGATCATTAGGTGGCTGTATCAGCAGTGTGGATAAGAAAAAATGTTTCTGAAAGTGATATTATACAGTAGGATGGGGGTTAGCACTGATATGTGAATTACCATGGTCACAGTACCTACACAATGGGATACAGGGTGGGAGATAAATTATTGAAGATAACAAACATGTCTGCCCCTCTTCTGAGATTCATTGTCTGTTTCCTGTGACTACAGGTACTCATTGGGTTTGGTGATACTCCAACAGAAAATCTTCTGCTAAACAAACACATTCTCTACGACTTCACAATAAACTGTATTCTCAGGCTGGGTTAGGAAGGTGATTCCCTCTCTCGGAACTAGAGAATTCAAAGCATTTTTCATTGAAATTACTGACCTTTGGCATAAAATGTTTCAGAAAAGAATCAGTGCTCTAAAGAGAGAGTTTTCCCTTTTTAAATGTAGCAGCTTCTGACGTGGTCATGGAAATTTCATGTCCCGTATGATGCGGGCGCTCTGACAATGCAGTCGAGTTCGATAAATTGTAATAAACACAAATTGTCACTAAAGCTCTCAGCTTATGCCGTCTAATATTGTGTGAATACATTTTATTTTCCAACATTACAAAACAGCCAAGAGTATAATAAATTACTTACCTAAGCCCTTTGAGGATTTTTTGCATAATTTACCAAAACAAATTGCTTTTAGCAGAAAAGCTGCTAATTTACATGAGTAGGAAGTGTTTTCCTTGGTGTGATGAATTTAATTTCAATTTCCCTGTTTGCATGAATTCACTTCAGTAATTCATCACTGTTAGATTAAACTACAGCTATGTTTTCTTTGAGTGGGTCCCTAACATTCAATATATATGAATGAAAATAAACTGCCTTTATAGTATGACTATATAGTATATATAATACAGGATCGTTAAAGCACATTTTCAATAGAATAAATAATCACTAAAATTGATACATAATGACACACATAATTTAAAAACATGGCCAAAGTCGTTTTGTGCTCTTGTGAAGTTATAATTAATTTTTTTTCCAAAATCTGTCTAAAAAAAGAGAGAGACACTTTTATAGGGTCCTGAATTGTGCCCTGGATATTTTCCATTAGTTATGCTATTTTCCTAACACCTCTGTGAGGTAAGATTTGTTAGGATCTTCTGGAATTAAAGGACTCTGACATTAGCCAAGGAAAAACCCTTGCCCTCTTTGTGTCATCGTTGGGGCCGCACCGAGCCACGCATGCTGTCTGTCTCCCGTCACATGACTTGTCTTCCCTCACGCAACGAATGGGAGTATTTGTCATTTGAGGTTCATGAGCTACCATTGCACATACACATTTATGAATACACACATGTGTGGAAGTGTATTTATACACAGGTCCCTGTCTCATTTTGGGGAACGAAATGTTGCTTAGACTTCACGGAGCATTCGTGGGAAATTGCAGACCTTGAACACATTCTTGTGACTCATCACTGAAGGCTGATGCCTAAACTTTTTACTCTAGAACTCTGCTAACAAATAACAAATAAACACACTGAAAATAAAACCCTGCAGTTAGTAGCTTAAAACAACCCACATGTATCACCCCACACGGTTTGTGGGGGTCAGGATCTAGGAGTGGCTTAGTGGAGAGGTGACACGGACACCGGCCCGCAGTGTCCGCAACATTATGGATGAAATGAGACATTCACACGGACCACCAAGTCCTGTGGAGGAAAAGGGACAGCATGACTCTTCGCTCAAGAGGAGCAAAAGCCGTGGCCCCTGCAGTGACCGGCCTTTATTAGGTTTCTGAGCACAATAGGTGATGATCCTCATTGGCTCATGCACAGGTTCGCTTTAGTTGGTTACCTTTTACAGACAAACAAAGGAGCCAATGCCGCTAATCACATCACAAAAGAAGGACGTTAGCAAATGAAAACGGAAAAGTGGTTGAACCGGTTACACCCATCCTAGAAAGGTTTAGCATGGATTTTAGGAAGTTACAGTAAACACTTGCTGTCTCAATTCACGGGGAGGGAGTTTTAACAAAAGCAAGTCCCGAAGCGGCTTAGATACAAATGCAGACCTGATTCCCCATGGGAGAACCTATCCGTGGGCGTGGGTCCTGTGCATCTCCAAGTGGGAGCTGGGCCCACGCCACGCAGAAGGGTCTTCTACAGAGAGGTTCTGTGCTAGAGGCCCTTAGAGGCTGCAGTTAAGCTGTCGGCTGGAGCTGCAGTCATTTCAGGTTTTAACTGAGTCCAAAGAACTAACTGCCCCGCTCACTCGTGAGGTTGGGGGCAGGCCTCAGTCCTTCCCTGGCTCTTGGCCGTAGCTCTGCTCCTTGCCCTGCGAGCCTCTCCACGGGGCACCTAAGCTTCCGCGTGGCATGGTGACTTGCTTTGCTCAGAGTAAGGGATCTGAGAGAGCAGCCCAGCAAGAGAACATCCAAGGCAGCCCTCGCAGCCCTTCATACGCTGCTCTCAGACGAGACATGTGATCACGTCTGCTGGGTACCCTGGGTCACCCGGACCGACACTGGTACAGGTGGGAGGAAACCTTACCGAGGTGGGAACATGGGCAAGTAGACGGTAGCGCGGGGCATCTTGGCGTCTGGCTCGCACAAGTACCAAGGATATACGTTCCCACAGCAAAATAAGGACTTTCTCTTGAGCTTTCCTGCAATGCTTGTGTGCTCGTCCTGTCCTCACATCTGGCCCAGCTGCAGGGATGCATTTACGATTCCCTGAGGGGACTGGGGAGGGAGGCACTGTGGTGCCAGGTATGATTTCTGATTTTATGAGGACAGGAAAAGCTTTCTTCCTGCCACAGCAGATTTTCAATTCTATCTTCTTTGCCAAGACTAATAACAGTAATGTAAGTCATAATAATAGCTCATACATGTATAGCACTTACTGTATGCTGGGCACTATTCTAAGTGTGGCTTATATAATAACTCATTTAAATATCGACCTCACTGTAGCCACAAGGAAAGAGATACTGTTATCTACTAGTTATCTCTATTTAGTTGAAGGAGCTGAGGGACAGACTAGTCATCACCTGCACACTGTGGCACAATGAATGAGAGAGACAGGATTTAAACTCAAGAATTTGCTTTCCAGAATACACACTGCTAATCATAATACAGAGAAACCTGACACCTCTCTCTGGCGGCAGAAAGGGCAGGGCTGTGTATATTAAGCTTTTCCAGCCTTTTAAGTGGACGTAGGAAGGGATAAAAGGATTAGAGAATGAAAGTTAGGCCTGCCGAACAAGTGTCTATTAACCCTCTTTAAGGTTAGATTTCTTCATGTATAAAATGGTGAAAAAAATTCATCCTTTACTTATTTTAGATCATGTAATATTAGTTATTTTTTAGTTCAATTAGGAGCTGCAAACTTTTTGTTTGTTGTAGTAATAACTAAAAATACTTCTACTATGCTATTCAGAAAAGAAGAAAGTATATATGATAAGCTAGAGATGGTTATAATTCCTCAACTCCTTGGCAAATCAAAATTCATATACTTGTAATTACTTCTACTTTTAAATTGTGAGATAAGTAAGAATTACGTTGTAGGTCTCCTTTCAGTTTCTCTCTGAATTGCCTCTACTCTCCAGGGTCAAGCATCTGGTACCCATTTCTGTGTACCTGGGTGGTGGACCAGAACAGACGGCCTTCCCTCCAGAAGGCTCCGCCCCCGTAGCAATCCCACAACTTGCTTGCTGAGCTCTCATACTCATTAGCATGCACACGCCCCTGGCTTCCAAAACAAGCAAAGCATCACCTTTGCCTATTAAGGATTTATTGGGAGGCATCCTCAGAATTCTCCAAATATTGATTGAATTGCCTTTCATAATTATCAATTCCTGGGACAAGAGATAAATTCTGGGGAAATGTGTTGGCAACAGGAACCAAGTTATTGGAAGCTGCAGGTACATATGTGCTCACTGGTCCATAGCGTTTATGTTGATATCTGTGCCCTGGCACTCAACGGAAGGCCTTACTTTTATGGAGCTGACATTATGAGGACTGAGTTGTGATTAAATACCCAAATGGAAGATAGCAGATATCAAGAAGTCAAAAACAGTGGCGCATAACAACCTCCCCAGTTATTACATTCATCCATACGTATCGCGACACACAGACAAATTTATAGCGGCCTTCTCTGAAATAAAGAACACTTGGTGAGTTCTGAGTTTGTGCAGAAAACTGCATTGTAAGAAGACATGAAATGCATTTTCCACTGTATGTGGACCTCTGAGAATTGAGGGGTTTTCTAAGTATTTATTGGTCAGTGGATGGAGGATGAGATTAAACACATGCCAAGTTCTGTGGGTACTCATTCAGTCAGAAATTTATGGAACATGCCCTTTCCCAAGTTCTAGGTGCTCTGGATGTAATAAATATGGAACAAGCACAATGAATACTGTGGATAAAAAATTCCTAACCAGACTCAAATCTAGCAGAAAAGACACTGCACCCTCAGTTGCTAACATACAGGCAGTTCTCTGACGTATTTGTTGGATGAAAACAAGGAGTTAAGAACACATTATTGGGGCTTGGACTATGGGCATTTATTTTAGAATTTGGGGAAGTCAGAAGGTTTGTAAAAAACAGAGCGGTGGCCGCCGTGCCTCGATAGACACAGGTAAAGAAGGGTGGAGAAAGCCGTTGAAGCTGAGAGGATGCATGCGCCAAGGTACCCAGGTGAGACGGGCCCTTCTGGGTTCAAGAAATTGGTTCCACTCCAGAAGATAGTATTCCTGTCTCAGCCTGGCAGTAATGGAAAAGATACCCCTATTATACATAAGCAGGAAAAAATAATTCATGAACAATGACTGGCATGAACTGTTAACAGAAGGATTTATCTTTATCTGAGGTTGTAAATAGACATTGTTTTATAATCAGAGAGTACATAATTTCTTCCTTTCCTCTCTTAAATTTGTTAACCCTCATCAAAGTTGCACAGGGCTTAGCATTTCAGGGTGTTCTTCACAGGTGGGGAAAAGGTTGGGTAAGTATGAATAGAACTGTTGGGAATGTTTAAGTTGCCATCAATTTTAAAAATTCATGAGCAAAGCATATTTCTTTAGTCCTTGCATGCTTAGAAAATTACTTTAATTCTATTGAATATATTACTCAATGAATATCTTCCCAAACAACACGTATTATAATCTTTATCAATACTATGTCTTAGACACTTAGCAATAAAGGTGTCACACAAAGGAACTTGAAATTGCCCATATTTATTAAACGCCTATTCAGTTTGTGTGGGACCGAGGGACTGGGCCATTCAAAATGAGTGATAATAGGTTCAGAGCGGTAAAGAAATCACAGTTCTGCAGTGGAGGTGAAGGGTTTGTGGATAACATTACAAAGTAAATTAATAGCAACGTATAATAACTTTTACATCATGGTTCAGTATGAAGGGCTAAAGAAGTCATAAAAACTGAAGCACAAAGTATCTCGGAGGGAATCGGGGAAGACTTTGTAGAAGATAGAGTATTTAAATTACAGGGGAAATGAGTAAAATGTCAAGAGGCAGACAAGGAAATGAACATTTCAGTTAAAGACTATTGTGTGTACATAGAATAAAGGCAGAGAAATGCAAATATTCAAGGAGAGTTAGTGTGTAATGTGACCTGGGTGGACTCTAGGTTGTTGTAGAGCAAGCAGTGGAAAACGGGCACCTGAGTTCGCACGATCCATCTATCTGCCTGCGGTAGTTTCAACACAGTCATCCTTCAAGGCAGGGGTTTAACAAGGTTCTGTCTAGTCCTCAAAACCTTTCAGTAGCTTAGATGTCTTCTGGTTCTTACTGTCTAGAAGAACATACTACACCAGTGTAAAGCAGTCCTGCGTGGACTAACACTGAGCGGTGATAAGGCAGCTTGATTTATTCCTCAGAGTCACCGTCTGCAGAAGTCGGACCAGCCCCATGGAGCATGCTGGCCACTAGAATCAGCCGTGTTAATTTGTTCTGAGCGGAGTATTGCATGATCATACGGGAAAAAATTGCGAACTTGCTAGCATTTTATAAAGATCCCTATGTATGAAAATGTTGGTAATAACTTTCTAGATAAAAAGGACCACCTATAATAACTTCATCTGCACAAGACTTCTGCAAAGACGTGTAATGAGATGGGTATTTGCAGTATGTTGTGTTTATTTAGCTTTGGCCTTATGAGAAACAATCATTTGCATATTTCTCTCAATTAAGTATTATACTGACACACTTAATTAAAACTATACAGGGCACTGACAATATTTCATTCTTATAATGAAAGAGGAGACATATTATCCAGTTCAGACTGTTTCTGTATTTAATTTTCCTGACTTTTTTACCACTCAAACTGCGCTCCTTCTCTGAATGTTGTCAATTAGGCTGAAAAGAAGAAAAATTAAAGTCGCTCTTGAAAATGCACTTGTGTTTGTTTATGGAATCTGTGTACATTCAGAAAGTTGTGATTTGCATATTTCATGTGTAATTAAGCCCAGGAAAGCGAGCACTAGGCAAACGGGGGCAGTTTCCAAGGTCTTACTCGTCCTCACCAGGGACTCACGTCTGAAGACATGGTCTCTTCTTTAAAAACATTAGACTTCCTGTTTTCCCTCAGAACAACACTGTCAGGATTCCTTCGCATTCCTACTGTGTGCACTGTGATGTGTTCCTGGACCTGAATTTTGTGGCAGCGCTGGGATGAGGAGTGCTGAGCTAAATGTAGTGTAACACAATGTGCGCTGTGAACTTGAACTCTGGAAACTTGAGTTTGAATCACAGCCCTTCCGTTCTATTTGTGATAGGTTCCTATAAGTCACAGCTATGTCATCCATAAAATGGCACTAATGGCACCTATTCCATTGGCTGTAATACCACATGGAGAATGTCAACCACTTAATGTACATGGACGCACTTTATAAACTGTTGCACAAAACAAACATAATATTTTTCAGAGATTGTAATCTCCTTAAATCAAGAAGAAGACAAAAGAAATTAATGACTCCTGTCCAAAAGAGGCTTATAAGTCTAGTGGGAAAGAAAAATATACAAGTCACCATAATTCAAGCTGAAGGGAATGCGTAATATATGAGAGAAATAAAGCAAGTGCATAAATATGGCAAACCTGCCTACAGTATATTTTATTTTTGTGAGTGACCTCTTTGGAATAAGACCACTGGGCATAGATCAGGGCCAGAAGAAGTAAAATTTCATCCCCAAGGAAGAAATCAGGATTTTAAAAACTTTGAACACAGATTAAAGAAAAACATGGATATTACTAGTAAGTCTACAGTTGTGCATATGCAAAACACAAAATTTATTCTTGTATTATTATTTATTAATTATTGTATTGTTTTCCATATGAACAACTGTAAACCTACTTTTGCCTCATCCTGTGTTTACAGAAAAATAAATTTTAGCTGCAGTTTCTACATGGCTGTGTGTCATCTTCTTTTAAAACTGTTGTGAATAGTCACCTGTAAAACATTTCAATAAGCTCCACTGAGAGAAAGGGAAGGAAGGAAGGAAGGAAATACATTCTTAGATAATCTCTCTCCCCCTTCCTCCTCAAACCAGGTCTCTTTCTCTGGTTATCTCTCTTGCATGCGCACATGTAAATATATACCGATTTTTTAAAGTTCTCAATTCTCTATTTTAGAAGAGCAGGATGAGACAATTTTTGACTCATTGGTGAGTTTAAGGAACTTGTTAACACAACAGATTCTGAGTGCCCCATCTTTCAACTAATTAATACCTATAAGGGGTTTATTTTAATTTCTTAGCATTCATTCCCTCTTTCCCTCGCTGGGAATACCTGAGTGCATCTGACCAGCTTTGTTGAATTCAACTGAAATTTAGTCTGTTGACCCATGTTGTTCCTTCCAAATAAAATGATCTGATACCCATCACTGTGTATTTAATGATGACATGGTGTGTTGTTATATCCTTCAAATAAGCCATCCCAATTAGGACTAGGGACAGTCCATGACTGAGGCACTAGACAAGAAAACGTTACCCTAGTCTATCATCTGAGGGCTAAAGCTGCCATACAACATCCCAAGCATGACGACAAGAAGCAACACACTAAAAAGCCCAAGGGTGAGTGGCAATCTAGCCCACGGGATCAAGAGCACGGTCAGTGGCTGAAACTTATAAGAACTGAAGTCAACTCTTGAGACAAAACTAATAGACATGGGAATACTAAATTTTTTGTAGCTTTCAACTGCGTGAGGAATAACAGATCAGAGCTAGCTGGACCAGGCCTGTTTTTTGCTGCCCCTCGTCTGCTGTGGCTAACAGACAAGCCATTGCTGAAACAGCTGAGGTTGTCAAGCAACCTAAAATAGTTTTCACCAGCACAGTGGCCAGGTTGTCCCAGATGTCGGCGGCAGGGGTCTCTTTAAAATATCTAGAATTTGTTTTTATCTTCTTACCTAGGAGAACTCTGCCTGTATTCTTAGGTGAAGGTATCACAAATTCAAGGCAGAAAATGTAACAGGTGATGTTAGTGGTCAGAGTGTGAAGTGGATTTGGCTCCTGGCATCTTGAGGACACTGACATTAACGGCAGCAGGCAAGTCATTGAGCAATGGCCAGGAGACAGGTCCTGTGCAAACTTCTTTAAAGAAGGAGCTCACTTAATGCTCCCTGAACATTCACGGAGGAGAGTCTACTACTACTGGTCTCATTTTCTACATGAGGAAACATGGGCTTCGAGGCATTTTCCTAGGGTCAACCAACTAAGATTAAAGAGTCAGAATCCAGAGATGAATCAGTATTCTACAATGCTATAGAGTTGGTTATTTGGTTACTTGATAATTCTGATGGTTTTGACCCAAAAAATGTGGACAGAATTCCGATAGGACATAGGCATTTGAGCTACCTCTCGTTCCATCATTCAACTCCTGGTTTCATAAGGTGCCACCTGGTCCCTTTCCCTCTGCTTGGCAGCCAAGATTCCTGTACCAAGTGCCAAGGTGCCAAGGCGCCCTGGTGCACAGGGGCTCTGCAGGACATAATACACCTCTGAGCAGTAGTTGGCATTTGTTAGACACCCCCAAAACTATGAAGGAATACATCTGAGGTTGAGGTAGTCTACTCTTTAAACAGTAGATTATTTTATGTTTCTTTTTCTCCTTCTCCTCCTCCTCTTCAGTCCCTCCTCCTCCTCCTTCTTCCTCCTCCTCCTTCTCATCCTCCACCCCTCCCTCTCCTCCTTCTCTTGCATCTTCTTCTCCTTCCTCTTCTTTTTTTTTGCATTGCCCGGTAGAATTAGGGAAGTGCCCGAGGGGATGCCAATGGAATGGGCCCTGAAAGAGGTGTTGGGAAGGTCTCCCGGTGGAAGAGAGGTTGGGAGATATATACCTTTCTGATGTCATCATATGTTTTCAAAAGTACCATGAACATCAGCATAGAATAGGGAACAACAATAGTGGTACACAATTTAATTCTGAGGCTGAAAAGGTTGTGCAGCAGATATCCTCTTAGTAATTAATTCTGGTTAGTTCAGGATGAAATGATAATATTATAATGTTATATGCTATTTTTATAATTTATATGCATTTGAGAAAATGACCACAAAGTTCTTTGAACATAAATACTTAGGACATTATTGGGGCCTAACTATACAGCAATATGAGTTGTTGGATGTTTCTTTTGGCATACGGGCACCAGGAAAAGATTTCTGACACAAGGATACCGAAATTCAGCATGTTTTGCAATGGGTCAATGACTCTCTGTGTTTCCTGAGGTGGATGAGTGCAAGTTGAAACTCTGGATGCCCTACATGTTCTATTCGTGTAGAATTACCTTCTGTACTTTCGGACTTGCGTGTAAGTCCACAGGTCTTCATCTGTGGCCACCACAGAGCATATGACATACTATATTTTACTGTGTATAATGTACACCCACATTTTTGGCCCAAACTTTCAAGAAAAAAATATTTTGTCTTAATTTTTCAATTGAATTATTTATGTGTTTATATTTAGATATTTGTGTTTGATATTATAAAGGAATTTTAGCATTTATTTTCAAAAATATTATGGTACAAGAAATGTTATGTAACAAATAATTATAAAACACAAGAACAGATACAAAGTACAAGAAATGTTTAAAAGAATTAAAAAGGGTTCCATCCATGCTGTCGCAAAGTGAAATAAGCCAGGCGGTGACAGACAAATACCATGTGATCTCACCTGTAAGTGGAACCTAGTCAACAAAGCAAGCAAGCAAGCAAAATACAACCAGAGACGCTGAAATAAAGAACAAACTGACAGCAACCAGAGGGGGGGAGGAGAGGGATAATGGGGGAAATAGGGGAAGGGCCATCAAGGAACATGTATAAAGGACACTTGGACAAAGCCAAAGGGGAGTAGGTTCGAGGGTGGGAGGTGGGGATGGGTGGGGCAGGGGGACATGGTAGGGTGAAAATGGAGACAATTGTACTTGAACAACAATAAAAAAGAATTAAAAACATTTATATAGATACATTTATATAGAATTAGTACTACCCATGTATGATGTGCATCCTTATTTCCCTCTCAAAACTTTGGGCAAACAAGTGCATATGATACATGGCAAAATACGGTAACTCATAAGTGCAGTGGGGTTCATTCTCTGTTGGGTAAACCTTGGCCAGTGGCAGCTGTTGGGACAGGGCCATGCAGCTGAACTCCTGCTCCTTTTTATTTTTCATGCATCTCTTTGAGGCGGGGTGTCCTCAGAGGGACACATGAGCACATCCACCAAGCGAACTGTGATTTCTCCCTGACGCTGTCGGAGGGAGTGGCCAGAATACAAAACCTAACACTGAGGAGCTTCCCATCCTGTCCTGACTCAGTTTCCCCTCTCTTCACCAGATCGGTCCTGGTGTTGAACCCTTGCCAGTCCAGGGTCATCACTGTGACATTCTCCCCGGTCTCACTTTCGAGATGACCCAGGCTCGGATGGGACCATTGCCCACTTCCACCAATGAAAGAACCATTTCATCCTGTGAATTAATTGACCGTCATTAGTATATGGTTTCTCAAAATATTAGCATCAGGAAAGAAGTTCGGCTGTTTTCCAAGTTTTCTTTGGGACAAGATCCCCAAATGTAATTTTTATCAGTCCTTGGAATCTCTCCTAAAAGACACATGGTTAAATTTCAGTGACCTCAAGCTGACTACATTCTAAGATATCTCCATTTCAGTTTCTTTTTTAAATTGTAACAAATCAGTCACTGTATAGCTGTTTGACTTAAAATCAGCACATTAAAAATAATCCAATGGATCAAGTTTCAAGCTACTTCATTCTTCTGATTTTAAAGGAATAATACATTTTAGTTTTGCCAGTGTCATCAACATCCAGTTCAATTGACAAAGAAATCATCATACCAGCTACCAACAAAGTTACTTACTCTAAGTATGTCATTACATTGATACTTCAGACTGTCTTGTGAAATTGGTACTATTTCATAAAGGTCAGCACTGGGGTCAGAGCTTGTGAGTTGCATAATGAATGTTTCAAAACTAGGAAATGATCAATTTGGTTTTATACCCTGGTTTATCTGGCTATTTCAGGACCAGGTTCTAAAACGAGGACTTTTGGGAGTTATTGAAAGGTTACGGACTTTAAATTGTTCATCATGTGCTGACACATGCTTTCTAGTAAAGAGTTCCAAATGATAAATTAGCTCATTCATTACATGGAAGCTCGGTCTGCCACACAGGGCAAAAATGGTACAGGTGTGGTGCCCTTACTCGTTGCTCCTATTGAGTTTCTCCACATGAGAACTCCCCCTGACTTCGGAGGCACTGAACACAGGGAGCATTAAAAGACCGCAGTATGATCTTGCTTTACCCCCTGCCGTGCTCGTTTAAACTCCCTTGCAGCTCCTGGGAATTCGGTATGAGCTCAGAGTTCAGCTCAACTTCCCCAGGAGAAAGAATGTGCTGAGACTCGGGCTTCGCATCAGTGGTTCTTTCTGTGCATCTTCTTAGGAGAGTTCATCTGCTTAAAAGCTTGAAGTCGGTGTTTTTGAGAGAGACCTTTTTCAGTCATCAATTGATATGCCTTTTCTATTATTTTTTAATTTGAAACACTCTTCTAAACTGATGTGCTATTGCAACACCATTTATCCCAAATTCATTTAGAAATCAAGTTTGGTTAATGACCCTGATTTAAAAATCATTACTGCTAACAACTACTGATATTTTCCTCTTCCCATTACGCTTTCACAAGTGTTTAAGTGAAACATTTTGATCACCCAAGTGACAATAAAAGTTCTCACTACAGTCACTGACCGGACCCACAGACCTTGATACGCGGATCTGTTGTGGACTCTGTCGCCAAAGTCATGCAGACAAGTGTTCAAGTTCACTCTCTTTTGGTTGTCAAACTGGGCAGAAATGAACTGTTTGTAGGTAACACTCAATCAACTGACACACGTTCTTTTTTTACCATCGGATAAATCCAGTGCCTATTCTCAATAAGGGGCATACGTCCTCCGTCACTGTTTCTCCGTCCTATTATATTTTTCCTAACTAACAATCGTGTACACTTATAGCTCAGGGACTCTCTTGGACTCTTAGCGAAAAACATGTGGATGAGAAAACCAAGACAAAAACAACCATGCAGAACAAAGCTTTTTCCTTAAGACAAAGTCAATTCTTAATAGCTTAGTTTTGCTAAAGCGGATCTGTACGATGAGTGTTTTAAATATAAATGAAGTATATATCTCTATTTCAATGGAAAACTCCCACCTCATATTTAGAAAACTGAAAATATAGGTTTAATTCCCAATAAAATACCTAATTTGAAAAATAAAAGACTCCCAGCTTATTCCATTTAAATCATTTTTTTTTTATTTTAGGTTATGAACTCCCTCCTTCGCTGTCAACCTCTAGGTAAAATGTTTCAAAAGTTTGCATAGTGATTTTCCCATTAAAATGCAAATCAGTTTCCTTGGTGGCAAATATTAAATTAAAACCCTAATATAAAGTGGAGACATGCCTTAATGGCTACAAATGCAAATCCAATCCTGTGTCAGATGTGAGTTCTGGAATTCTTTGAGAAGTAAGGCTTGCAGAGGTGGTTTCTCCAGTTATTTCATGCCTGATAATGTGATGATAACTGTTCAAAGAAGTAGTTCTAATAAAGAACAGATTTCACTTGTTAACACTAATTGTTAAAAAGGAAGCATACATTTGAAACAATTGTTTGATTCTGTTTTGTTGAAACCTTACGTATTTGCTTCTAAATTTGATGAAGAGCATCAGAGACTTTGGCGCTGAAATTTCATATTGCTGTGATTAAAAGGGACCTGAGATTTTGGATACAGGCAGGGTTAATAAAGATGACTGCGATAGCTTGTTCCTGAATGCTGTTGATAGATTTTATAGTATTCTTTAAAAGCCCAATAAATGCAACAAGGCATTCTGGATCGGATCCTGGAAAGGAAAATGACACCACGGGAAAACTGGTGAAATCCAAGCACAGTCTGGAATTTAGTTGATGGTGACACACCAATGTTGTTTCCGCCAGCACGCCCTGTTCGGGGCATCAATTCCACCTTAATATCTGTAGCCTAGTACTCTGTGCTCAGCCTCGGCACGATAATTTACATTCTATCTACCCGCTAGTTAGATGTGCATTGTTCCAATAGCTGTTTCTTACAGGCTTTTCCTCTTTGATACAGGATGCAGTGTAGGGCTATGCTTTGTGTGTAGTTGTCTGGTGTCTTTAGAGTTCATTTAATTTTAAATGGACTCTCAACATTATTTCAGCCTTTATGACACTGGCATTTTGCAAAATGCAGGCTTACAGGTCATCTCTCAGTTGGGGGCTGCGCAGTGCTCCGAGGCCCTGGACCCCAGCTGTGTTTCCCTGGGAGGATGGTGGCAGGGATGAGGCAGAATCCTTTTCGGAGCGTCACACGCAGATGAGGTTCATGGCCACTGACTGGCCCTCATGGTGATGGTTGTTATGCTCTCCTAGTCCAGACGTGGTCCACTTTCTCCACTGCATACAACTCTGTTCCCTTTTCCACGTAGTAAGCGATTCGTGTGGAGACTTCTGGAGATGATGCTGAACCGCTGTCATAGACCCGCACTCCCCAGGACATATGTCAGGGGCAGTTTTGACTATGAGATGACAAAGCGACTTTCCAATTTTACCAGTCCCTTCACTTTGAAGAGACATAGCACTGTGAAGATGTTTCATCTCTTTTAAGTTTACGTCTTTACTCATTTATCTTGAGCTCAGTTTATCGTGAAAGTGAAATCACACATTCTTGTTCTACAGAAAGGGTTAGAGTCAACCATTGCCGTTACTGATTTTGATGAGAAAATTGTCTGCATCTGGCTGTGGGAACTTCGCTAAGCTGGCCCTCAAGCTTGTGCATGGCATCCTTATCATACTTGGGCTCCCTTTCTTCCTCGTGGCACAATGAGGGGTGCCAGGCCGATTCTGTACTTTCCTTCTCCTGGGGCTGGAGTCAGTTACTTCTGCAGAATTCCTGATTCCTTGTGGGAGTGAGGAATACTTTGAAGCCAAGATCTGAATTCCAGGTATGCACATCACTACTAAAATTCATGTTCCTTCTAGACCTTTTCAGCGAATGGAGCCATAAGATATAAATACATGCGTGCATGCATACACACATATATAGTATATCCATATCCATCTATATTTATTTTATATACATAAACACACATAACGGCACCCCCACAAAATCACGATTCCAATATTTGTCTCTACTTAAAGCAGGCCTACCTTCTGATAATAGCCACACTTTTGCTCATTTGCTGAATCATACACAGAACCTGGAGTTTCAGAATGTGTATGCTTGTAACACTACAAAAATAAAGCACATTAAAAATAGTTGTCTTCTTTTTAATTATTTATTTTCTATAGACTGAGTTTTTTCCTTCATTCTTTTTTTACTCGTTTTCCCCCCTCCATTCTTTCCTAAACAAAAGGCAGCATACTAGGGAGTTTGCTTTCTTAATTCAGCAACATGACTTTGGACACTTCTTCATATTTGTTCACAGAGGTCCTTGTTTTCAAAGCAACCATGTATTTTATGGTGTATATGCAAGCTAGTTTATTCAACAGAGTCTTGTGTTGGGGCATTTAGAGTGTTTCCAGTGTGTTGAAATTAAATATAATAGTGCAGAGAATAGCCTCGTAAACTGTATGGTTTATGACTGGGTGTGTACCGTCAGGATAAACTCCTAGAAGTTAGACTGCTTGGTCATAGGATAAATGTACATAGTTTTGCTACCTATTAGCAAAATATACCCAGCAGTTTTGGGGGAGCAATGCAGGTTACTCTAAAGATGGACGATGGAGCACTTTATCAGATTTTTGGAATTTGGTCCATCAGTTCAACTGTCATATCTGAATGTTCAGTTTTAATCTGCATTTCTCTTATTATATATGAAGCATTATCAGTTGGCATATCTTACCTTCATTTCTGTATCTTTTTATATTTGTGTCATTTGCTCCTTTTTATGTATGATTTGTGGGCTGTTTCTTTAGTATTTGAAAGTTCTTTATGCATTGGGGTTACTTTGACCTTGTCACTCTCTTTATTTCCCCCCCCCCAGGTTAACAGGAATTATTTTTGACTTTTTGGTGCTTGAAGAACTTCTTGTTCTCCCTTTTCCTCTCCCTCCCCCAGTCCTTCTTCTCCAGCTTCCGCTTGGTCTCTGATGTATTTAAAATGTACTCTGTGTATGGTGTGAGAAATAGATCAAATATAATCATTTTCCTAATTGCTACCCTGTTTCTCCCGCACCGTGTGTTAAAAAGTGTGACTTTGCATCTGTGCTTTGAGATACTTCACTTACACTAGATTCCGTATGTAGTTATGGATTCTTATGGACTCCATGGTATATCACTGTTTTGTCTACTACATGACGGTACTACACACACACACACACACACACACACACACACACACACATTTCTTTTTTTAAGAAGAAGAATCTCTGAGGTATTTCTGATAGGTATAGGATGTCGTCCTCTCTTACACTCAATATTCTTTCTACACAGGTTTTCCTAGCAACCTTTACGGGTTTATTTTTTCCCTAAATTGTGTTTAGCATCAACTTGCACAGCCCTAAGGAAATAAACCTTGTTTGTATTTGTATTGGGATAAAAGTAAATTAATAAGTTAAATTACTGAGAACCAAGACTGTGAGGTGTTGAAATGTTCTAGCTAAGAGAAGGTTGTTTGTAATTCCATTTGCTCAAGCGGACTGTTTTGTCTTTTGTTTATACCCACGCCTCCCCCGCCCCCCACTCCGCCACACGTGCACACACTGGGGATGGGATATGTGAGCAGGGCTTTTCCTCCTCCCTCAGCCATTCGCCCCGTACAGCCATTCCCATTACGTGAGCCTTGTAAAGGTAAATGCCCCATTTAGACTAAATCTCAAAAGGGTTTTTAAAGACTTCGATAGCAATAAAATGTCTACAACATGCCACAAACTTTGCCACATTCTTTGAGTTATTCTAGCCGTGATTCTCCCTTTTTGCAAATTGGACGAATAATTTCTAAAGCCAGGACGTTACACAGCGTAAGATGAGAAAGAATCTCCAGCCCCCGTGGCTGGTTCTAAGGCTCCAAATGAGGATTCTTTGACAGCAAGATTCTGGGTTATGTTCCCTTTACTTCTTCATTTACTTTATTTCTCAAAGACTCTGGGCTAAGAGGGACACAGTATTAGAAAGAGACTTCTATTTGTGCTAAACTATTGCCTGTTTTGCTATTGAAATTAGTGATTAGTTTTCAACTCGGTGGTTTTCTTTAATTTACTAAGAAAATAGATGGCATTTTTCTCAAATTTATAAAGATCGCCTGCAGGGAAATATCTAATTACCCTAAATATATTTTAAAACTCCCAAAAGGAGATACAAGAAAACCTTTTGCAAATGGCTCTGTTTGATAGAATAGCTTAATATGCCTTTGATAAACTCTGGGATCCTCACAATGGTGGGATTTATTAGGGACTTTCTGTCTGTGCTGCACAGAGTCTGATCCTACGCAGAAACCTGTGGCTTCGAGGGGAAAATAGACCATTTAAATGCAAATCTTTTAATCCAAGAGATTCATACTCTAAATAGAAGTGGGTCTTTCGGGTGACTCATGAAGTTAGCAGTACATGGACATTCTTTAGGGATTACTATTTATATTAGGAAATCTAATAACTGGCTTTATTATGTGAGGATACAACATCCTACCACCCATGTATCCCCTAGACTTCCCTTAGTTACTGTTGCTCATGAAGTGTGGGCTTCCTGGTTGTTAAAAGTTGCAATGACTCCTTAAGTTATAAATCAGGTGCCTGCAGAGCTCTAGTTATAGCTGCATTAAATCGTCTATAGTAATTACATCGTATATATTTTCCTGTTACAATGATTAGAAATGTGCTGAAGGCAAGGATCTTAACAAGACAAAATGGTATATATCGGAGGGGCAACACAGTTTCATGGAAACAGTTCCTCTGAAACCTTCATTCCTGAGCTTGCCTTCCACAGATCACACTAAATATTCACTTTTAATTCCTTTCCCTATATTCAGTGGCATAGTGAATGGTTTGAAAGCTATACTTAGAATACAGAGAAACAAAAAGGGTACCAGAGCTGTTGAGATGGAGGAAAAATGAATGTTCAAATCAATACAGACAACGGGATCGCCAGACTTGTTGAGCGAGTCCATGTAGACCAGAGAAGTCAGAGGTACTGCCTTCTGCCTTTGAAGGCTGGGTAAATAGAGCGTTATTAATAAATTAAGTGCTTACTCATTAAAACTTTATATTGAGGACTATGTGGAAGGTCTGTAGGAGGTGCCTTGAAGTTTGGGGTGCAAAAGGTCAGAATTCCACCTGAATAGAAAAAGCCAGCAGGAAAAAGGCTCCCAGAGCTTGTAGGACAGAAGCAATATCTGTCCCTGTCCCAACTGGGTTATCACGAGTTTCTAGATCAGATGTCCTCAGACTGAGCTCTGCGCTGGAATTACCCCACCACTTCAAATAATACCAGTGCCCTGGACCCATTTCCAGTGATTCTACCTTTGTCTTTGGGTAGCTCCCAGACTTTGGTATTTTTCTTATTAGTTCCTCACAGATGCTAACCAGCAGCACAGCTATAAACAGTAACTGAGGAGAGTGGATATGTGTTCTATTGATTCTCTTGTGTGACCTTCACCTGCACAATTACATGTGGAATACTTGTCCCCCTCTCTCTACCACCTGGTAATGGAGCTCGATCTGTTTCTGCCACAGTTTTCTCCCTCAGGATTGGTCTCTGTGACGTGGACACTCTGTGCGGTCACACCAGCAGTTCATTTTCTTGTTCACTAGCATCCGTCTACCGAGCAAGGATCCCCGGGAGCTGCTAGAGTGCAATGCAAATTCCTGCCCCATCCCTCCCTCTGTGGAGTTTAGAATCTGTGTGGAAAGAAGGGAGGCAAGGGAGGGAAGGAGGAAGGAAAGAAGGAACTTCGAGTCCATATCCTCTCTGCCAAGGTTATATTCAGTTGTATGTCTTATTGCCCATTATGGATGCATGGAATTTCAAGCATCAGTGAATAAGTGAAAGAAGCATTTTGGGTAGCAAAAGACACGTCTGAGCATGCAGGCACTCTATTAAAAATTTGCCCATTAGCACTTCGTGCCCTCCCCCAAGGCTGATCCAACAAGAACTTGTAATATTTTAAATAAGAAAAGGATGCTAAAATGCCTATGTTCATATTTAACAGGCAAAAATAACTTCTGCTAAGGACACAGATGATTCATGTTGCTCATTGTATCCCAGGAGAAGCTGATTAGTATGAAACGAACTAAAACTCCTTCCCTTCAGGAGACCTAAATAATCATACTTAAGTTATCACTGTCTTCTTAAGGTGTAGGCCCTTCCAGGTCATTTTAGGGAGGGTAAATCTGCCCAGATCTTAAGCATTAGATCACTCAGCAGTCAGGGAAAGGCTGAGTAGGCTCAGCATTTGTATCTCTGACTCTTTCATTTGAGGAAGTTTATTTGGCCAAAGTGATCGGCATGGTCCATAGTGAGATAATGACAACGAGCATTGTAGACCTCAATAGATGGACAGTAGAAAGTACCACACCAAGTGTTTGCACACCATTCAGAAGTAGCGATGTAAGCATCTCTGTGGGAGCTACATCTTTTAGAAAAGGATAACTCAAATTTAATTTAAAAGTGAAAATTAAATACAAAAAATGAATTTTAAGAAAATTATACTTGGAATCATAGAATCCGAGGATTTGAGACCTGGGAAAGACCTTTGGGAAATTATCCCAACTTGGTCAAATTTTCTATCTTTAGTTAATGGCTTTATTGAGTTCCAATTTTTACATGTAATAAAATCCACCTAATTGTCTGATTTAATAATTTTGCCAGATTTAAATAATTGTATAGTCATCACCATAATTCGGTTTCAGAACCTTTCGATTATCTTGGAGATTCACACATTTACAGACAGTCTCAGCTCTCAGTCCCAGCCCTAGGCACCCACGCTTCCTACATGCCGTCTCTCCCAATATCTTCGTTGTGGACATTTTATGAATGTGGAGTCACAGCGCAAGCTGTCCCACGTGTCAGAGTTTCTGTCCCCTGGCATAGTGGCTAGAGGATCGTCCATGCTGCAGCGTAGTTAGGAATTTGGTTTTCCTTTTACTGCTGAATAGTAACTCATTGGTACCAACTCTTTGAATTTAAAGATGAAGAAACTGAGATCAGGTGGGGCTGTGTGACCATCTCGAATTTCTGCAGCAGGTCTGTGGCCCTTGAATTTGGCCTCTCTGGATGCAAAATCATGTTCTGACCGTGGATGGCACATGCCCCACCCTCTTCCAAGCTGCTTCTGCTCTCGGGTGAGAGAAATATCAATGTGTAACATGTGAGGGACGTGGCATGGGGGACTTCTCACACTAAGTTCAGGGTAGTCGTGGCTCAAATAAACCACCAAGCTCGATCCCTGTGGTTTCCCAGCTGAGCACGCATCCCCACTCCCCAGCATCGGTTTCTTTGGGAAAACATGCACATTTGCTGCGGTGACCGTGGCAGAATTAGTTATCTGTTTACCTATCTTTCTCCCCCAACTAGCCCACGAACACTTTGCCCTCAGGGAGCTCTTCAGGGCCCGAGACCAGAGCGGACACAGAGAACTCTTTGGCCACAAGCATATTTTCATCTAATTTAGTTAAGTACAGAAAATCACATACTGTAAGTCCTCCGAGGTCCCATGGGTAGTGAGTGTCAGAGATAAGTACAGAATTTTCATTCCGTTCATGCCTACATTTGGAACATTTTAGTGACTAAAGATGAACTCCACGTTTTATCTTTTCTTGGATATCCAGGGACGTTAACCATTGCATTTCGCAATCTATAAGGAGCCTAACGAAGGCTATCACTCTCTCTAATTAGTCCCATTGGATTCCCATGTGATTAAGAACAACTTGGTGATGTGTGCTTGCCCTCTCACCTGATTTTAATTAGGTCTCATGAAACACAGTTTGTGAATCTGGCCATTCACCTCATTATTTAAAAAAAAAAAAAAAAAAGACAACTTAGCCCAAACCAGGCTTCTAATGAAAATAAACCCCCCTTTTTAAGCCAAGTGTTATTACCTGTTCCTAGATACTAAATATTTGCAAAATAGACTATTGGTAGAAACTATCAATTTCCAAGGACTTGTTAAACACTCAATTTCATATCCTTGAACATTACCAATTTTTATTTATATGTTTATATGTTGATCCAATATATAATATATTTTGACTGTTAAAACAGGTGAGCAAAGGAGGAGTTGTGATGGTGCAGTGGTGAGGCCCACGGAATCTGTCAAAATTCCCGTCTTCAAATCCACTCAGGCTGTCTTGCTGTATTTCTAACCATGGGCATGTTTTACTACATTTGAACTGTCCTCTGCAAAATGAGAGTAATAACACTATCAATCATATTGGGTTGTGGTACAGCCTCAAAGATACATTGCAAGTAAAGCATGTATAATAGTTATTGATGCAGTAAATTATTGTATAGTATAGCTATTATTGTAGCTATTATTGCATTGAGATTGTTCTTTGGATTTATTTTCTATTATTACTTTTAGGTATTTTCATAGAGCCTGGAATTTCTGTGAGATATCATATTCCAAATAATCTATCTCTGAACATAAAATATTCCAAAATTTCAACCGAGCATGCAATCGCTTTTTAAACAAAAGTGTTTTTTTTTTATTTTATTTATTTTATTTTTAGAGAGAGGGGAAGGGAAGGAGAAAGAGAGGATGAGAAATATCAATGTGTGGTTGCCTCTTGTACACCCCCTGCTGGGAAGCTGGCCCCAACCCAGGCACATGCCCTGACTGGGAAAAGAACCTGAGACCCTTTGCTTCGCAGACCCATGCTCAGTCCACTGAGCTATACCAGTCCGGTTGCAATTGCTCTTGGAAGAACAAGTAGTTCTTTTACATCCAAGTGCCCAGATTTTCAGATCAGGGTATGTGTGGCATATATGGTATCTGATCGTATTAGGCATTGGAGCCTTCAAAACTTTCATATCATGGTATTTCTAATTACTGTAAATGAAAATTGGATACTGTCATACTATTCCCTAAATACAATTATAATAGCAGTAGCATTATCATGTGTCTTATAATGAAGTTTAACTTCATGAAAAAGTGGCAAATTCAAATGGGAATTCAATACAGATTAAGAAATGCTAAGAGAGAGAGATGGAAAATAGGAAATTGCTGTTCAATGGGTATAGAGTTTCAGCTTTTCATGATTTTAAAGTTCTAGAGAGCTGTTACACAGAAGTGTTCATATATTAATAATAATGTATCATACATTTAAAATGGATAAAGTGGTAAATTTTGTCATGTGTTTTTGTACAAAAACCATTCATTTTAGTCAAAGGATATCCACTTATACTAAAACTAATACATTGTTATACACAGTACAGATTGGAAATTGACTTATTAATTGATTAAATGGAATGCAGATGGTGAAACAGAAATATCTCTAAAGGAGCTGTGAGTTTTTATTGCATAAGTTTATATTATCCATATTTTATCTCCTCTCCACTGATACAGATAATTGACAGCAAAGAGAATACATAGGCATGTCCTCTCATTAGGAATTTAAAAAATTGAATTATTTTTCCCATCTCTGTAACTCACCTCATGTGGATCTTCAGAAGATTCAGGTAGTTGTATTTTTTTTTTCCTAAATGCAAAACTAAGGATTTGAGAAAGAATATATGTGGCCAAAGAGCTCTTACTATAGCCTCATTCCAGTTCTGGGATTCTAGCTTGTTTGTGTCAATCATTCAAACGAGAGACGTGTGCAAACATATGCAATGCAAACATGCTGTCTCCTCTGTAGCTTATTTAAATGTGCTCAAGAGAAATCTGAGAGGCATCACATTGCAAAACACCATAAGGAAGCTCTGGAACTCTCTGTCCAAACCCAAGTCAGATGATAAAGCCCATGCCCTTACCACTCCATCGTTTTCTCTTTCTGAGTTCTCCGGGTCCGCTCGTCGGCGTGCTCATTAATCCAGCTGGAGCACGACTTTCAGCTCAGTCCCATAGTGATGCACTTGAGGAGTCAGGTTCAGAGTGCACAGTGAAGAGTTAGATTTCAACCCAATACAGAAAGCACTTCACAGTAACGAGTGCTTTTCAGCCCTGAATGAGAAGTTACTGCAAAGGATACTGTGAAATGTTCTTTCGGCAGTCTAAGTAAGATGCAAAGAAACCTCTTAGGGAAGGTGAAATGTTTGGAGAAACGTTTCTCTTATCTGGCAAACCATATTTTACAACTGGGTGGTTTTCCTCTGGTAAGAACAAGTTGCTCTCACAGGAGGTTGCTGATGCCCTTTAAAGAAAGTCAGGGAGAAAAAAA
This sequence comes from Glossophaga mutica, assembly GCA_039655065.1. Taxonomy (NCBI): domain Eukaryota; kingdom Metazoa; phylum Chordata; class Mammalia; order Chiroptera; family Phyllostomidae; genus Glossophaga; species Glossophaga mutica. The sequence goes on along the minus strand of CM077315.1, from coordinate 11,750,687 downwards.
AAAAACAAGGATAACAATCCAGGAAAAAGACACACACACATAAAGAACACCATTTTGTCTTCTTTACACGCAAAGCACACACACACACACACACACACACTGTAAATTACTATTGACATGTCAGACACTATATAATTATGTGCATTTTAAAGCTGTCAAACAACTCTTAATCATTTATTTTTCATTCACGCTTTGACCTATCACCTATTCAGTCTTTAATCTATCACCATAATCAATTACTTGTGAGTTTTGGGGTACCTGCACAGAATTTCAGCTTGCCAAACAACGATTTGCTCTTGTCCTTGTTGTGTGAGTATTGCATCATTTAGCTACCTAGAAATAACTTAATGACTTTAAAACGCATTTATAATATGAAATGCCAGAAATTCTGCACACAATAGGAAACTCACCCGTCTGCCACAGCTGCGGGAGTGCAGTCATACACATTGTCATTATAAACTAGAGTTCTGTCACTCTGCACAAGTACCCAGAGGTTTTTCATATTTAATAAAGTGATATAATGATTTAGTAACCCTATGAAGAAAAGAATTATAATTTCATGTGGTCTATATTTCCAACAGGACAAAATCCTCTAGTCTGCTACACTGGATTTATGTACAGCGGTGCCTTGATTTGGCATAAAGATGTACATACACACCTCATCAGAATACGGATCTCAGGGAACATTACTTTTATTTTCCTGCATACAAACAGGTTGGACCCTTCAGCAGGCTCTTTTCTTCCTCTTGTCAAGCTTTCTCTGAGCATCTGTCATTATTTCAACATCTGGAGGGGCAGATAAGCTGATCCAATTGGAACATTGCAGTCAGCAACTTTCTCCAGGAAACTAAATTTGTCACTTCTGCAAAGCATCCATCTTCTGCCAGCTTTTGACTTCCTGTCCTCAGGCCAAACTCGAAAATCAGGCCTCCCGGTTTGTAAGGCTGCTGTGCTAGGGACTAATTCAGCTGTGGAGGGAAGAATGACAAAGGGTAGAAAGATCATGATTAACTGGAATTAATTTCTGGAACAGCAGGAAGCCCATCTAAATATGATATAAAGATTTAATCTTAACCTGATGTCTCTCTAGCCATTATGCATGACTTCCTCCTTCAAGAAATATTGAATGTTACTCGGCATTTCTCTCCGACAATAGCTTGTACAGTTCTCGCGCCCCTTTGATTGAGGGAGAGGTCCTATTTTCAGATTAACCAGAAAATTAACAAGTGCTAATTTGAGGTTTGATGTGAAATAAATTCACAAGTCTCCCCCCCCCCATTCTAATCATTTTGTTAAAAGTGACAGCAAACCTGCACAAACACAACATTATTGGTAAAGGCGAATCTGATCAGAGTCTTTCTCTGATTCAGCCTGTTCACTGATTTCCTTTTTCCAGGGGATATCCTGATGCTTTTATGACTTGGTCGAGGTGGATTGTCCTCTGGCTCCGGCTTCATTCTCCAGTCTAGCCTTCTACTCCGCTCCACCCTCTGCCACGCCTTCTTGCCAAGGTGCGTGGCATTCCCATTTCTGGGATGCCTCCACTGTCCAGATGGGTGCTTTGCAGAATCAGCGGGCGTTCGCATCAGCAAGGAATCTTGTTAAAATGCAGGTTCGGAGTCAACGATTCTGAATGGATCCTGAAACTATGCATTCGTAACAAGCTTCGAGGAGATGCTAATGATGCTGGGGTCTGCAGGACAAACTGAGTAGCAAGGCCTCTGAGCACTAGTTCTCTGAGAACCTGGGGGAGGGGTTGATTTTGCCCCTCACATCCGTTTGGAAAAAATCTGGAGACGTTTGATTTGTCATAACTTGGGGGCGCTAACTGGCATCTGGTAGAAAAAGGCCATGGATATCACCAAACATTCTACAATGCCCAGGACTGCCTACCATGGCAAAGGCTGATTCAAGCCAAAATGTCAATAGTGCAAAGTTGAAACACCTTGACTAGGGGGCATCTAGTCTTAGGAGCAAACTAAGTCATCACATCGTTTCTGAGCAAGTCCCTAAACTCACCTAAACAACCTGAGTTATTTATGGCTCGTCCTGCCCATCAGACCCCCGCTCCCAATTCACTCACACACCAAACAGAGTATGCACATGGTAAGTCTGCTGTATTATCAGTTACTTCTCTGCATGCTTAATTGCTTAATTTCCCTTTAATTTGTAAGCATCTTGAACATTATTATATTTGTGTCACAGGACACAGCATCTATCTTGCTGTAGACATAGGACACTTTTCTATGTGGTTCACATAAGATGTTAAAGGAAGATGTGATCATTAAAAATGGCAAAATTTAATTTAGTGATCAGAAATAAAAGGTAAAACAACAGGTTGCCATTTTGTTTCCCAGGTCAATATGGCAGAAGAATGTTCTGCTCTGATAAGAGTTGAGGGAAATGAATTGCTAATAGGAATGTGACTGGTGCGTATTACTCAGAGATAAATTGCAGACAGTCTTTAAAACATACATATTTTGGATTCATCTCTAGGAGGTCACTTTTCACTGGTTGACTTGAGGTCTAATCAGTCCATGCATTAGAGAGGAGAAATTCTATCCATGGGTTTATGATAGAATTCAAGGCTCTGTGAAATCAGAAGGGAAAAAATATACCTCACTGAACATTTTATGTTTAATGTGGAAAACAGACCACAGTATCATTAATATACTTTGTCACTTGTGGCTACCACAAATATCTTATGATGATGTTTCAAATATATTACAATATTATTTGTAACATGCTAATTAAATTCACAGTAGTTAAGAAATGTTATTTAATGTGTTAATGAGGAAGCACCTATATGTCTATGTCATCAATGAAATTTCGATCATTGTATTTCAACATAGTCAGCTTCCTTTGTAATCCTGTTTCTTTATTTCAAAATATTATTTTAGTAGTTGATCTTTTAGCTGCATGGAGCATCAGAATAAAAAGTTAGGACTGAAAACACTAACCCGATTCTCAACACTCCACCTCAAACTCTATCAGTTTGACCAGTTCACACACAAGGCGGGGCAAAAGTAGGGTTAGAGCTGTGAGCACTCCAAACACAGAGTTTGTTCCTCTGTCATTAGCATTAATTATTGTATTACCACTGTCAACCTACTTCTGCTCTACCCTGTATCGGAACAATATTGCATGACTATACTTTTACCGTAGAACTTGATTAAAATTCTTTATTATTGGATATTCAGAAAACGCTGAGCAGTGTCTACAAGGCAAAAATACAAATGAAGTACATGACATACCATATGGGCTTTCTACTGCTGCACGCAAAGTTAACCCAAATTTGCTGGTCCGAACCAACACACGTTTATATCGTACAGTTCTGTACGTCTGACGTCAGGTACTGATGTCATCAGGCTAACTTCAAGGTGTGAGCAAGCTAAGTTTTGCATTGGAGGCTCTATGGGAGAATCTGTGTCCTGCTTCTTAGTTGTTGGCATCATTCAATTCCTCGGGGTTACAGGCACCGGGTCCCTGTTTTGCATTCTGCTTCTGAGGTGAAAGCTGTCTCTCACTGTCCTTGGGTGATGGCGCCTTCCTTTGTCTTCAAATCCACCAGCAGAGACTCTGGCCTTTCTCATGTCATGCCTCTCTTCTGCCATCATCTTTTAGTTTAGGGACTCATGCAATTATGATAAATCTCAACCCCCCGTCCCCACCCCCCTGCCCTGGCCCTATCTCATGATCTGAAACCTTAACCTCACCTGAAAAATCTCTTTGCCATGTAAGGTAATATATCTACATGTACTGGGGATAAGAGTGCGGCCGTACCTGGGGGATCATGTCTGTCTGTAATGCACACCCTGGTTGGAGTCCCCTACCTTCAATCAGCTTAGTCTGTTTTAAACACTTTTTCATATGCTAGTGGCAGCAAAACGGTTAACCTGCTGCAACTAGCCCAGGTGCCTGGAAATATTGCACAAAGACTAGAGACACTCTGTCTTTGAACTTCATGAATGCCTCATAATTATTAAGTGAAAGGACCTGAATCACATGCCAACTATTGAAAATCACATTAATTTTATTATTTATCAATATAATATTTAGAGAGCTATTGTAATCATTTCTGATGTATTATTCTTAGTAAAGGGAATTTCAAACACAAGGAGTCAAAATGGTCAGATTTATCCCCCTTAATCACTGTTTTCTACGTGAGGTAAACTGAGTAAAGCCGTGTAGTGGGCGCGTGCAGTGTCTATCTATAGTGCTCCGTGAGGAGAGAGGATGAGCCTCAGGCCACAGCCCCGCTCACTAGACATATGGACAGAGTGGTCCGACAGTCCTACCTACTTTGTATAAATTACCCACTTAAGTTTCTACCATTCCTTTTGCTAATAAATGCATTAACACTGAAAAATAGCGTGTCTACCTTAGTTCACACTTTCTTGAGATAGCATTACCCTGTGAAGCTGCCCAGCCACCTACCTTGCATAGAGATAATTTATTGATAAACACTTTTTGGATGTCAATCCATGGGTATATGTAAGTTTATAATTCTCAATAGCATTTGCATATTGCGCTTTTTAAAATATGACATTTATGTACAATGCGATCACATGAAATTTTCGGAAGTTAAATTCTGAAAATTACCCGATGAAAGGATTTTATTTTATTTTTTTATTTTGGACTGTATAGAAACAATCCTCTATAAGCAAAGTGATCAAAGAACATTTAGTTAAACAGTGAATTAACCTTCTCAAAAACTACCTATGTTTATGGGGTGAAGCTTGTCCAAGAAAGTTAGAGACACATAGCCACTGAATATATAGGATACATAAACTTATGATGTTAATAAAACCCTAATTTTTACAATCTTGCCCTATCTAACATGACAAAATAGATTATTCATAAAGTTATATCTGTAGCATATTTGAGTCAGAGTATACACAGGCCACAACTTAAAACGGGGGGAAAAACCTGTCAAGGTAGAGATATTCAATTTGTAGAAAAGCCAGCTCCTTCTTGGGGAACCACAGGTAAAAGTAGCAAATGAAATAAAATACGAGGTACAAAATGGGAATGCCAAAAGCAGTTCATGAGTTCTTGGAAAAAACAAAACAAAACAAAACAAAACAAAACAAAACAAAAAACCTTTAGCCGCTGCTCAAATCATTCTCTCTCCCTTTACTGTTTTTTAAACCAGTGAGGCGAATAGGTAAAGGCTCTTTGGAATTGCGAGCAAGTTTCACTAATGAGCCTCCTGATGCTTCCCAGTGATGGGCCCGGCAGAATTCCATCAATAAAACATTAAGATAAAGTACCCAGGGCCCTTCAGGTAGCAGCCAATTCTCATTCCAGGGACTTGCATTTTGTGTCAATTAAAGAGTAAACTTCAAGAGATGAATTGACTTTGCAGCGGCTGGTCGGACCCCTCCGGCAAACATTAGCACAACAATCACCGTCGTATATTTTGCACTCTCAGGGCCCTGAGAGATGACTCTCTCTCATTTCTCACCCGTGTACTGTTGTTCTAATTTACCCACCAAGATCTGGATTTCGGTCCCAGTTCAGCGTGTTGGATAGTGAAATGGAGTCTCAGAAACAAGCTTTTTTCAAACCTGTAGTATTTTCTGTATTTATAACTGCACCTTGCAACTCTTTTTTTTTTTTTTGCTTCCATTGGGAGAATTTCAAGGCAACTCTGTGAGGTGAGATAAGGATTTTCTTATTTATGAGACTAATGCTCCTATAAATAAATTTGAATTCTGGGTGCCTTCTGGGGCGTCTCTTTCTCCTGGGTCCTTGAAATTCTAGGAAAAGCAACAGTAGGAGAAGTGGCATCAACATGAACTCACTCTGTTTCTTTATTTGTTATAACAGCAAATTATTTCCTAGTGTACATATTAGGATGGAATTTAGCGTGAACATTGGCATATTTCGGTGTTTCTTATCGCACCTAAATTAACTAAAGAGTTTTTGCTTAAGGGATCTCGTCTCTTGATTAAAATGTAGTTACAATCATAAAATCCTGTGGTTTTACATTTAGAAATCTCATCCCCCTAATTTGCATAAACTGCCATTTTTATATCCTTCAAGAATAAACAAATTTACATATTCTCATATAACTCGCCTCATCAGAAAACGCTTTGAATATTCAGGAAAGTGCAATTTGTCTTAGCTGTCGCATCAGGTTAGGGTGTGATTTACCTGTCTTTGTTAAGATAGTTAAGGGTACCCTGATTAAATAAACATGCAAGTGATAGACCAGCAAACATTTTAATCTCACAAAGAGAACACATGTGCAAAAAAGATGAGACAGCGCCCCACTCACACGCACCCCGCGGTGCATCCAATTCCGATGCTGGCCGCGGGAAGATTCAGCCTCAGCCCTTTTCCCTGGAGCCTTGGCACTGCCACCAGCAACCTCTCATTAGCAAGAGGTCTTCTACCTCTGACACTTCCCAAGGCCCTGTCACCGTCGGCAAGAACGCGCCACAGCCCGACGTGCTGCTTCCCCGCTTGCCTGATTGCTCCGGTTACTAAACAATTGGAAACTCAGGAGGTTTAGGGTGAGAACCAGGGTGTTTGTCTTCCCTACGACCGGAGCACATTTCTGCCACGCACTGAAGATGCCCAGTGATTCCACTCGATCTGTAAAGGTATTCGGAGACAGAATCGGGTTTGGGAAACACGTTTCCTCGGGATCCATTCGGAATGGCTTCTAGTACACTGTTACCCATTTTTGAAATTTCAAAGAAAGAGAAGAGACTAGATTATGGTGCTGTTAGTGAATTAAGGATGTGAACAGGTTGTAAATGGGCAACGATGAAGAAAAAGAATCCATTTCAAACCACAGATAGGTCTTCACAGGTCGGAAGTTAATGCCTCTTCAGCCTCTGTCTAATAGAACATGAGGAATCATTCCAGTCAGCATCTTCTTTCGTTAGGGAAGAAATACATATGGGTTCAGAGGAGTGATGTCCCCAGATCATGCTTTCAAAGAATGTTTTTATCAATTATCTGCCACTCTGGGCCTTGCATGGGACATGTCACGCAGTGCGTCAGGAAGCAGAGACATCTGAGTGCCTGCTCTGTGCGTTGCTGGGAACCTAGGTCTAAGCAGAGCAAAAACAATCCTAGTGTTCGTAGTATCTTTAGTCTAATGCAGGGGGAGAAAGATGTTAAAATACATTTATGAGTAAATATCTAAGTATAAATTATAATTGTGGTACATGCTCTCTGGAAGTAGTTCCAAGTTGAAATGAGTTAAGAAGGGAGTCGCTGGGGCACATCCAAAGGTTAAAAGAAAGTTCACTGTGGGGACTTACAGTTTAACTAAAACCTGAAAGAAAATTGAAATTGACCAGACCAAAAGTATAATATAAAAGGGGGATGATGGGAGAGGGGTCCCAGCGGAGAGGGCAGCCAAGGTCCAGACTTGCATACGGGCAGGGGGACAGCCTAACGGAAGAATTGTGTGAGGAGGTCAGGGTATCGTGAGAGTTTCAAGAAACATGGAAAATACTAGAATGTATTGGTGACGGGAGCAAAGCCACTGTGTACGGAAGACCTTCCTTCAAACGTCAGTCCCCTCCTTCCAACTCCATCGCTCTGGTTTTGTTAATTCACAAAATCATTCCCTGTTTTTATGCAACACGACAGAGAAAAAAATTGGAACTCGGTGGTGCTTCACACTTCCGTGCACCCTACACACACATTTGCTGCTCTACTTGCAAACTTCCGTTCTGATCGTGTAATCAAAACCATCGGCAGTTACTGCCAGCTAAGTCGAGTTAAGCAAATTAAACTACATGACATCAAAACGCGATGCTCTCAGCCAGCATATAATCCCCTATCATCAAACAGTTTGCAGTGAGCATGGATTTTGCAAGTTTCACTATCTCAATCTGTATTTGCCCTCGAACCTTCCCCGGGCCCTGTCTCCATTGTCAAATGAGGGGTTGAGCGATCACCACGGGAATGGTATTGATGGAGACAGTCCAGGTTAAATGAGTCCCTTTTTCCTAGATTCTGCTGTATAATAGCCTCGTGTCTCCTCTTCAATTTGCTTGCATAAACAGAGCCGGAGGGCAACTGTGAGACTAGTAGGTACTCCATATGTGCCTCAAATAATATTACAGGATTTAAGGTCTTGTCTACAAAGCATATTTGACCCATAACATTTCAGGGCTGAAAGACAGGGTGGAAAGATTCTGCTCTAACTTCCTTTATTACAGTTAAGCAAACTGAGGCTTGAAGACATTTGTTCATTAGTGTGATTGCATGATGCCACCGAGACCATCCCGGGTGTTAACAGAGGCGAAATACACATGCTCAGGTCCCTCATTCATGCTTTTCCCTGGACATTCATATCTCAGCATTGGGATCCACTCATCCCAACAACCAGTTAGCCAAAACTCAATATTTATCAGTCCATGCAGGACTCTGGGAAGACGAATAGCCAGAGTGCACCAGAACTTGCTCTGTGGTAGGGGTTGTATTCAGAGATTTACACAAACTAATCCTACTCGCCACACTGTGCCTATGAAGGAGATGTGAGTATTGACCCCATCGTGTTATGCCTAAGAGGAATCTGAACATTTTAAGTTTAAACAGCATTCCCCCCAAGTCACACAGCTATTAGGTGGCTGATAGAACTTCACCCCCAACCTGAAGAACATTATGCTCTCTGCCCCCCCAAGTAATGATTTGAGGAAAATATTAACTTCAACATATTCAGTTCAATAAATAGTCATCATCAATTTCTGCTATGTGTTTGGAATTGTGTTTCTTGCTGAGGATGCTTCAGGAAACACAATACATGAATTTCTATAATTGCTATCTAGTAGGGGAAGGGGCTGCTAAGCTTAGACTGACGCGCATTTATTTAAGTACTAGGAGTACTTGAAATACTACTTTAAGTACCATGAAGTACTGTGGATTAATAGAAGCCATGGTCAAAGCATATGACAGCAACTTCTTCAGTGGTGTCAGGGAAGTTGTTGTCAAGATGAGGTTTGAAATAAGACAGGATTTACAACATGCAGATGGAAGAGAAGAGGTAGAAGAAACGGTGGGTGCAAAGGCTGTGGGCGGGGAAAGACGTGGTGTGCAGGGGTGCAGGAAGCCGCAGTGATGCCCTGGCACCCCATGATGAGGGGAAGCAGTGTGCCGGATGGACTGAAGAGAAAAGCGAAGTGTGTCAAGTGCATGCGGGTCCTTTCGGGGTGGTGAAAAACTCCCAACCTTTCCCCAAAGGATGTCACGCAGCTATGGGGAATTTCAGTCAGGGGGTGAGGATTTCACGCTAAGACTTGTGTTTAAAGAACAACTTGATTGTCGTGTAGTAAAGGGATTATGAATGGGACTTTCCAAGTGCCGTCATTTTGTTCACTGATTAGTATATTGTCAACCTGGAATGCAGATGGAGAGGGTTAGTGTGTCTGGCTGAGGCTCCAGAAATCATCACCGTTTAAATATTGTGGGAAGAACTGGACCTGTTTACTTGTGAGACAGAGATACAGGGAGAGTGCGTCGTTGTTAGAGGAGACAGGACAGAGACAGTGAGCTGATTTTCTAAGGCGACATGTTTCAGCTCTGAAGAGATATGCTTAAACTCAGAGCTAGTCCGTGAAATGAGGAACAGCACTATGACATTGTCAGTTTTGGGGCCCTGATGACATTCAAGGAGATGTGACGTATTTCTACCTCTCCAACTGTTGTAGAACTGGTTCCGTGACAAGAACTGAAATTGTCACAAGGTGTCTTCCTCCAGAATTGGTTCAAATGCTAAGATTCTTAACTTGCTTGATAAATCTGAATGTCAAATAGCAACCTATTGCTAGGGAGGAAATAATGAACTTTCTTTGTGTATTTAATTCAAGATGGAATTTTAAAATCGTATTCACCACATCAGGACTATTTTGCCTTCCGAAACTCTTACAGAATGTTTTAATGCAAAAGTCACCACTGCTTTATTCAGATTGGTACCTGCTTAGAACTAGGAACCAGCCCTGGAATTTCCCGCAGACTGGTAGAGTTTCCCTTTAAGAGGTATCCTTATTCTTCTCCTGTTTGTTTTCTACCCGTAATCATGCAAATGTAATTAATAATCTTTCTATCATTAACTTTAAGAAACATTAGAAATTCAAATTCAAAGTAAAATTGTTCTCCCTCTGCTTTGGTTCACATCTCATAACCTCTCACTTGACTTACTTCATTCTCCTCTTGATCCATTCTTCCTCCCGCTCTCGCTGGCACTTCATGTCCATGTTACTAATCGAGGGAACTTTCTAAGACATAGACGTGTTTGTGTCATTCCCACATTTAAGAAGCACATACACAGAATACTTCTTCTTAGTGCTTACAAGGTAAAGTCCGTACGTTTTTATCTTGACATAAATCACCCTTTGCCATTTTTATCTAAAGTGCCCAATCATTCCCACGGACATCCCTTATTGTGATGGGCGGGGCGGGGGAAAGCGGTGGCGGGAAAATGGAGGCAACTGTACTTGAGCAACAATACAAAAAAGTATTAAAGCTACTAGGGACTATTTTTTACTTATCTTTAAACAAACAAACAAACAAAAAAGGAGTTGCCATAAGTAGAATTAGTTCAAGTACAAGTAACAGTTATTTGTAGTAGCGTTAACGTTTCAGTGTTAGTTTTAGTTATAGTAAAAGCACTGCCTGCCATGTAAGGGCCTCATATAAACCAAATTTTTTAAGAGGTAATTTATATATCTGACTTTAATTAATTTTATCATTCTTTTATTCAACATAGTCTTATTAAAGGCCAGTCTCAGGCTTTGAACCAGGAAGTTGAGAGAAAGCAGTGAACATACAATTCATGTCTCTGTTTCCGGCCAGGTGCTTATATTCCAGTGAGTCACGATATTAATTTTACAGAGATCAGTATTATGAAATCCCCTCCCTTTCCACCTTCTTTCCTATCCCAAGGTCTGCACAAACATAACTCGTCTTGCAGAATAAATATAAATTCAAAATTTTCTTCGTAGGCACCTCCAAATAAAAAACCCAATCTCGTAAGTAAGGGCCATGCATTACTATGCCTGCTGAGAACAGTTTCTGCATCAAAAATAGAAATGTGGGGTTTTAACCTTGTTTCGATCCGGGAACCTATATTGTCAAGGAGGTACGCCAGCTGGACCCTGTCTTTGAAGCTTCACCTCCACCATCTGCATTCATCTTAATGCCATGCCATCGGTGCGCCTCTGCAAGTGGAGACCATTTCATTCTTAATATAGTCAGGTAGCCGAGAGTGCTTTTCACCGGGGAAATGCAAGAGTGCAGCGCCGGGCACTTTCTGGACAGAGGAACAAAGTCCACGGAGAGCCCCTGGTGAGAATGTCAAAGGCAGACTGCGGCGAAGCCCTGTGAGAAGGGGCCGCGTGGCGTCCGGAAGGAGGCAGAGTGATTGGCAAGGTCAGGCTGTCTGCAGAGATAGCATTTGAGCCCGGTTCAATTGACACTTCAAAGCCGAGATAAGCCAAAGGGCCTTGAGAGAGGGAAACACAAAAGAGTCAACCTTTTTCTTAGGGGAAGCTTGGTGAGGAAAAGAGTCACTCCCATCGAAGGACTTGCATAAGTGGGAAGAACACTGTACACAGAATCGAGGGGACATAGAAAATATTTTTAAAACACACAAAATTCATTAGTTTCACGAAAGGATTCACTACAGGTGTGTGTGGGGGGGGGGGCATTTTCAAAGTACCCAAAGGGAATGTAACCAGCTAATAATAGCTACTGCTTTTTAGTAATTCTCATCAAGCAGTGCCTTTCAAACATGATTGTTGAAGCAGAGTCACCTGGTAAATTTGTAAAAAAGAAAGAAAGGGTCGGGGGAGGGGAGGACCTCCCTGACCATTTCTCTGTGTGTATCCAGCCAAGATCTGTGAGGCTCGGGCTGAGAGGTGGGCCCTCTCAGCAAGCTTCCCCCAGCGGGAGATGCACCTTCTTCTGCAGGGACAGACTCTCTCTGGGTGTTCCCGGCCTGGCTTGCGCCTACACTCCGTCTGAGCTGCATATATATCCTGCCTCCGGGTATTTTCCACCGTGGACTCCTCGCTAAAGCTGCCCAGACCTGCCGGCTGGCGCCAGACTCTTGTCCTGCCATTCCCCATAAAGTTACACGCTCCCTTCTCTGCCTGCAATGCCTTCCAAGCGTCTTTCCTCTTTCTTTCAAACATCGGACCGAGAGTCACTTTCTCCGGGAAGTCCCAGTGATTGCACCAGGTGCTGCGGCGGGCCGTCTTTGCACGTACTCCAGGAGGAGCTCTGCACCTGATAGAATCCACTGAAAATCTCAACATTCTTCTCGTGGTGGGTTGTCCTGACCCACGGTGCGTGTGTCTTTCATCTATCCGGTGAAGCCTCCTGAAGGGTCTGCTTGCTTCCAGGCGATACACTAGCCAGTAACTACGTGTAGCGTCCGCTGAGGGAGAGGAGCAGTGAACAGTTACTGTACGCGGTGAAATAATTGCTGTGCTGGGGGAACTGCAGGGTGCCACGGCGCAAAGCCGCAGGATCCCACACGTACTGGACTTCTCGGACACACAGTCAAGAGTTCAGTGTTCATTAGACACCACATCGGAGTGAAGTCATGTGGTATTTGTTAGTGGTCAAACTGGACTAGCAAGCAAAACAGAGACAGACTCATAAACAGAGAGCAGGCTGACAGCTGGGGGCGGGGAGGAAGGGATTGAACAGAAAGAAAAAAGGCCGCGTGGACAACGGTGCAGTGATTGCCGGGGAGAGGGTCCAAGGGGACTAAATGGTAATGGAAAAAAGGCGATAAAAATTAACCTAAAAAATGAAACTGTGTCCTTTATAATACCACGAAATCTGATACATTACCCCTATTTTTTACTTGACAAACTCCTAAGAACAATTAATAAGCAAGCACCTTAATCAATCCAAGGAAATAATTAATGTTTTAAGACATGGCCTGGTCATTGGCTAATGAATGGTCCAGAGAGACGGTTCCGAGGAGGGTGGTCGAATACAGGTACCTAAATGTTACATAAATGAGCCCTGGCTGGCGTAGCTCAGTGGATTGAGCTCGGGCTGTGAACCAAAGTGTCGCAGGTTCGATTCCCAGTCAGGGCACATGCCTGGGTTGCAGGCCAGGCCCCTAGTGGGGGGCCACGTGAGAGGCAACCACACATTGATGTTTCTCTCCCTCTCTTTCTCCCTCCCTTACCTTCTCTAAAAATAAATAAATAAATAAAATCTTAAAAAAAAAAAAAAAAGAAAAGCTACTATAAATGTTACATAAATGTGTAAATAGATATCATCTTAAAATACATCTAGGTCACAAAAGCCAAATGTGATTGCAGTTTGAATGCTCTGACCCTACAATAACAGAAAGTCTGAAGCCCAGTCACTTTACGTCTTAGTTTTATAATCATATTATCTTAGTTTCCTTTGATCATTATAAGAATAGCATCTGCTGGATATGCAAAGTTTAAGGAAATTCCAGAAGAAAAGTAAAATCACTTACTGTCAAATGATCTACAGGTAATCATTACTACATTTTTCAACAATTTATGAATTATTATTTATTTTATTTTTAATATATGTGCATTTCTATATTCTATTCTTTTAAAATTAAGATACTCTTAAATCTTGTCTGCTTTTTTCCAGTTCAGTGTTTGGCAATTTTACAACAAACTTTTCATAGATAAGATTCTAATAACTTCATTGTTTTCTATACCGAGGATTGATAATTACTTAATTCACCATTATCTTTTTATTGTTTTCAACTTATAAGTCAAAATGCATTCTAAATTAAGGTGCTGTGAACGTCTCCGTTATGCAATAACGGATTCACACGTGGGCATTTTCAAAACAGAGGCTGCTGGAAGGAGAACTGAAAACGAAATTCACTTCAGCTTAGAAGAACTTCTTTTCCAGTTCTAATTCGCCTGTGTTTAGTGTAGAATTAGGTATTGAAATCCACTCCAGTTTCTAATTTTCAGCTTCCTTGCACCCTCACAGCCTCCTCGCTGTGAGTTTGTTGCTATACTGAATTTCCAGTCCAATCTAACCGGGTGGGGGGGGGGGGGTCCACTACACAAATACTCTTACATGGTATGTTTGTTTGTAAATACAACCTCGATCAAAATGTGGTATGTTTGTGTATAAAGATAACCTTGATCAAAATGTGGCCCATGATTTAACAGAATGATTCTTTTTTTTTTTCAAAGATTTTTTTAAGTACTTTTTTTTTTCCTTTTAGATTTTATTTATTTATCTTTAGAGGGGAAGGGAAGGAGAGAGGGAGAGAAACATCAATGTGCGGTTGCCTCTTGTATGTCCCCTGCCGGGAACTGGCCTGGCAACCCAGGCATGTGCCCTGACTGGGAATCGAACCTCGATCCTTCGGTTCACAGGCCCGAGCTCAATCCACTGAGCTACACCAGCCAGGGCTGATTCTTAACATTGTTCTAATTAAGTACACAGCATTGACCAAGTTATCAAGAGTAGAGCTAATGCGTCGGATGGAACTAGAAAGGATTGCCAAGCTAAATGGTCATCACTCCTGGACTGCAGTATTGCTGTGGCCCTTAAATAGTATTTATTCTGAACAATAAATAGAGGCAGTTAATGAAGGAAAAAATGAAGAAGATGCCTCTGGCTTCTTATCCTGGGATTAATTAGCTCCCCTGCAAATCAAAATTAGAACATTCCCCCCTGCAAACTGATTTGTTGCTCAGTTCCATCACGAATACCAGGAAAACTTACTCAAATATAACGTATCATCCTGGGCCACACCACCCAGTGCCGGCTGGAGCCTGAGACTCTGCGATCTACTAAAAGTCTCCCAGGTAACTCTCACATGCACCGAAGTTTGATCATGACTATTCAAAGACCATACGCTCTCCCGTCACTCAACTGTATTTGAATAAACGACTCCACTTAGATCATTCCTATGGTTTTGCACCGAACTAATAATTTTGAAATGTCAGGACTGCTTTGAAACATTACTTTTTTCACTGCTCAGAAACCGTTTGAACAGCTAAGACAGAAGGCTTCTCCATATGGTGAGGTGTGCGTATGCAGGTTAGGAGTAGGGAGGGACAATCCCTAATACACTCTTGTCGGCGCCCCTGGTGCCTGGCACAAAGCCTGAGGCATGGCAGGTACCCAGTTATTTGAAAGCCGGTGACTTTCCTCTGAAGAGGGAAATTGTGGAGGTAAAGCTTAACTCCTGAGTGAAGCCTTGAATGCCCCCAGTGATAAACTCTGCAGTCTTTTCCCGATGGGAATGGGAAGCAACTCCTTTACAGGCTTTCCGTAGGAGGCCAGATATCTATACACAGACATCAATGTAGCCGTGTAGGCTAGTTTGTGGGATCAAACTACATAGATGGGCTCTTTTGTTTCTTTCGTGTGCAGGATCGCTGCAAACCTCTAGATGGTGCTGCTGGCTCATGACTGAGCAGCCACAGAACTCGGAGGCAGAGGGGAGCGTTCTGACCTCTGAGGAGGAACCGTCTCTGCATTTGTGGCTCTGCCTCTTGCCAGTTTGCAGGAAGCTGTATTTTAAAATGCTTCCACTTGGCCAATTCCAATCACCTTTCCTTCCTACTCTCGCCTCATTATCTTTGATTTCAAATTAAGGAAACTGTTTTTAAGATATTCTTAATAGAATTTTTAATTACGTTTATGCTCTTTTTATTTGTGGGATGCATAATGGAAAAGTAGTGCTAACTGATCCATGTTAGGAAATAAAAACACCGTTTCTACCTGGAAACATTCCCTGTTGCACTCCATACTTACGGAACTCAGTACTTATACACTCCATACATAACTTCATCCATTATACATGCTCTTTCTGAGTCTAGCTGAAGTCATTGAAAAAGGAAACAGCTGAACAGTAAAAATATAGCGTTAGTGAAATAGAAACACTCAGGGCTGAAGGGTTGAGAAATACGTGGTGTGGGTACACCTGCTCATCCTGTCAGTCCCAGGACAGACGCCAAGATCCGTTCATGGTGTCCTCCAATTAGCTAAACCTGGGATCAGAATTCATTCCCAACGTAGAAATGAGACAGGTAAGTGCCTGCAGAGACTTTAAATCAGTCACCAACCCTGATCTAGGATAGTGCCAGAAAAAGATGTAAAGTCAATAAAGGCAAAGCAAAAATAAAGGAGGGTTTTGAGTATGGGCGAAAACAGAAAATCTGATTTGCTGAATCTAGAAAGATTCTGAAGTTCAACAAGAGTCTTGAGGAAGCACCTGGGCATGCATATACCTGCAGTCCAGGCACATGAACGAGTAAGGTCAGAGCAGACAATACTGTTTTCTCCTACTTGGGTCATTTACCAGGGACAAAAAGGAACAGACCCATTCCTGACCAATACGATTCCCAGAGTTTTTTTCTCCAAAAGAGCATGAAAATCAAATGACTTAATCTAGAATCGTATTTTATTAGGGGAGTTATCTCGTTTCCCCCTCGTCCCTTCTCATTTTCTGCGTTAAATAAGATACAGTGTATTTACATGTAAGTTACTTCGAGTGTTCACTTACACGTAATACACTGTATATAAGCAGGCCAGAAGCTTCCTGAGCATCCTCAGGCCACAGGAAAGGCTCTGCAATCAGCCCTGGAGATCCAGCCACTCCATCTGTGTCCTGCCCTCTGGGCTTCGGTGACATCACTGATTATTCATTCACAGACCTGCTCATCCCATCACCACTATACCCTGGGCACAATTGCTCATTGTCTCCTACTGATTAGAATGCTGTGGTTTATAAATGGGTGATGCAAAAGAAGAAATTAGACCAAGGCCATTCCTTGCAGGTAAATTTTTCTAGTTGCTTCACTACTGCGTAATCAATCTTTTGTGTAGTATCTATCCCCTGTCCACTTACTCTAAGGATTTTTAAAGTGACTCCCTACACTGAAAACTAGACAGAACTTGGTGTGTGTTCAATTCTAAAATGCAGCTGAAATATCACTTTTTTTCATGCCATATGCACCCAATTTACTCTACGATTGTCCTCCCTGTGGAAACTATAATGTGTGCTTCAAACAGTCCAAACTGACATGCTGAAAAGGCTAAGTAGGAAGTCTGGGTGTCAATATATCGAGTTTGTCACCCCTCAAGCATGCAAGCTGGTTCGTAGCCATTCATTGCTCATGGGCACAAACTTAGACCCTGCCAGGGCTTTTAAATCTCCTGTATACCTCCGGACCAGCGTGCAGAGTTAAAGCCATCTTGAAACATTGCCTTTCGTAAGGACCTCCTCTTGAGAGGCAAGGAAGACAGATCATGAAAGGCGACGTCACGCGGTAGGAGAGAAGGAGGAGAAATGTGCTTTCTTACCTTCCATCCAGAGTTTGACCCACATTATTCTCACATCCCCTGAGGGGCAGGAACCGCGTCTGCGGGCCCCTGGTGTCTCACTGAGCTCTCGACACACGCCTGTGCCCAAAGCAGGTGTCGTACATAATCATTGCAACAGAGACAGCGTTCACGCGACCCTGAAGAACTAGGGAGGCGGGGAGTAATTAAAGTCTAAAAGGAAGGAGGATTCCGAGAGGCAGAAAAAGTTGCATTGATGAGGAGAGGTTTCCAAAACCTCCTTATTTCAGTTGGCACTTACTTGTCAGCCCAACATGTGGCAAAACTGTCTGAGATTCTGCAGATGAGTTCTTCTCAGGCGCAGGTGAGCAAATACAACATTTTTTCTTCGAGGATGGAAAAGAGAAATGATTTTTATTTTATTTTTTGTTACAAGTACAGGGTGGGGCAAAGAACAGTGGTTCATATGGAAAATAATGCTATAATTAATGAATAATAATACAAGAATAAATTCTATGTTTCACATACTTACAGCTGTAAACCTACTTTTGCCAGACTGCCTCATTTAAAACGCAGTGTCAGAAACCAATGTAAGTGCAGCAAACCATGAGACTCAATTACAAGATTCAATTTTTTAAAAATCCTCCTTCTGACAAAAATTAATATGGATGTCCTGTCTTTTTAAAACGGAGACCATTTCTTTTGCAATTAGCCTCATGTATCTGCAAAGATAGATCAACGGTATATACATTGGGGACCCCCCCCAAACAGAATTATCTTCCTGAGGGAGGACCCCTTGTAGTACAGGCTTCCCCCACTAGGTGAGTGTTCTAGGAACCCATCTGTATCAGTGTGCCAGCTGGTGGTGTCGTGAGAGGCTACACTTGGCTTCAGCGAATTTTTTTGAAGACTCTTTCCACCTGTTTGCTTATTTCATGATGGGAGCTTGCCTGCCCACCTGCACTGAGTGTTCAGAAGTTTTTGGCCAAAAACATCATGACCCTCCTCCCTACTCACCTGATCTCTCCCTTAGCAACTTTTTTTTTTGTTTCCCTCGGTGAAAAAAAGTCCTCAAAGGGAAACATTTTGCCAATGCGGAAGTGGTAAAATAAAAAATGGAAGAAGCAGTAAATGGCCTCAGAATCAACGAGTTCAAAAACTGTTTTGAGCAAGGGGAAAAATGTCTTGATAAGTGTGTTGCATCAGATGAGGAGTACTTTGAAGGTGACTGAAGTTTAAACATGTGAGAATAAATACATGAGTTTTAATAAATAAATGCCGGGGTTTTTTGGGGGGTCCTCCTCCTATATATTAACCCCTGCATGTAGCTAACAAGTATCCACTTGTTTTGAAAAAATTATATAAATATGCTTTGTCCTGTCTTCTGTATATTCTAGAAAAAATTATTTTGGAAAGTAAGATGCATACTTTCACATGGAAATGCATTCTTCAGGATCACAAGTTCCCAGATGGGCAGAGACCCCCTTCCCCCAGCCCCCAGTGAGCACATGACATTTCCTGTCTAAGAATAAATTTTAGAACCTTGATTACCACTGCTTTCTGAAATCGGGATACTTTTGGAAGAAAAGTCTATTAAAAAAAACCACTATGAAAGGAAATCTAAAGGGGAAAAGGGCAGAAGGGACTGAACAGATTCCTGTAAATTCTTATTACAAATGATGAGTCTAAATTCTACGAAACTGAATTAAAAAACAGTAGAAGTTCAAATTTCCAGAACATGGCCCATTGCAAACTTTTTTGGACTAGACAAGGTTCTATTTGTTAAATTTACGTTTAAGAGAAAAGGGTGAAATGGCAAGGGGAGTGGTTGTGGGGGAAGTAATTAATAATTATCTTAAATATTTAAAAGAAAGAGAAAAACCATGAAATATTAACCTATCATTTAGCTTTCTTACTGGCATGCTAATCACTGATGTTCAAACTCATTGCCGCCCTTGCAAAAAAAAAAAAAGCCCTAAGGATCTCAGGAAGATTAAATTCTACTCATTAAAATGTAGGTAACAAGCCAAGAGAACGTCCTTAATATATATAACAATGATTTTCAATAACTTGCTTTGTGACCTTAGAAAATTCACTTAACTTCTCTGAACCTCAATTTTAATATGTGTCCAATTAAGTGATGGAAAGCGATCATCTGAAGTCCCTCGGGTAACTAAATGTCAATGATTTTTAAGATGTATCAAAAAAAAAAAAATCTTCAGATCCAAATGTCCTTTCAACCAGGAAATGAAATTACTGAAGTACTTTTCAGATCCATCAGTGATGCCCAGACACCTGCACGGGGGACTCGGGACCATCGAGGGAGGCGGGTGTTACTGGTGATACCAGCAACGTTACTAGGAAAGCATCGACTAGGAGTCAGACCAGGCAGAGAAGGCCAAATCTCAAGGATTTCCTTCTGCTGCTGCCTCATGCTGGTCAGAACCCTGTAACTGCTGGACTCTGGGTTTATAGAAACGTTGGACTTTGAAGATGTGGGAAATGCACTTAAAATGAAGTACTGAATCAGAGGAAACCAGGGGTGCAGGGAGGGGGCAGGTAGGAGGAGGAAGGAAAATGCACTAGGCTTCTTATGAAAAAAAAAAGTAGCCTCACGTTTACCTTGACTCTGTACAGTAAATGTTTCTTACAGAAGTGGCTCCCGTTCTGTTTTGTAAGTTCCAGGACCACTAGCCACTGCTTTTTCCTGCCGTGACCCCTTTCCGCCGGCTGCA
Source organism: Glossophaga mutica (assembly GCA_039655065.1). Classification (NCBI taxonomy): domain Eukaryota; kingdom Metazoa; phylum Chordata; class Mammalia; order Chiroptera; family Phyllostomidae; genus Glossophaga; species Glossophaga mutica. The sequence continues at coordinate 11,730,666 of CM077315.1, read as the reverse complement.
GACTCTGCCCTTCTTACCAGTCTGGGTGAATCGTTGTTGGACTTCCATACAATTCAATTTTCTGTTTGTCCTGATTGGTTTTTTTTTTTTTTTTGGTTCTAAATCTTTGTTGTCCTTAATTTTGATTGTGAGAGGAGGCACAGTATGTCCACCTATACCTCCATCTTGGCTGGAAGTCGACACTCTTTTTTCTGACCATAGGTAGCTATAATTTGGTATCAAACACTAAAAAAGAAACCCAACTATTTATGAATACACACATATATATGCACATTAATATAATACATAAACAAGATCATGCATTCAATTTCATAAGGTGATTTGATTTTCTCAATGAACTCATCTTTGAAATTATTACACTCTGGTGCATGCAGATTGACCTCTTTTTTTTTTAAAGATTTTTTTTTAAGTACTTTTTTTTTTTTCCTTTTAGATTTTTTTTTATTTATTTATCTTTAGAGAGGAAGGGAAGGAGAGAGGGAGAGAAACATTAATGTGTGGTTGCCTCTTGTATGTCCCCTGCCGGGAACTGGCCTGGCAACCCAGGCATGTGCCCTGACTGGGAATCGAACCGCGATCCTTCGGTTTGCAAGCCCGCGCTCAATCCACTGAGCTACACCAGCCAGGGCCAGATTGGCCTCTTGTAATGCCAGCATAAAATCCCATAGTATGGATGCACTTGAATGAACTGTTCCTCTAAAAATGCCTTGAGTTGGTGTGGTCTCTGCTATTTTTATAATCCACATTCCTACTTAACAGTCACAGTTTACGAATAGTTCCTGATACTTTTTAGAACTAGATCAGGTGTGACTTTTGAATAAATCAATAGTAACACGCCTGCTCTGGACATACGACATGGTATAGAAGAAAAGCACATTCTTTATCTTAAACTTTAAGAAGGTGACCTACCACCAAGTCTTGTCTTTTTCATTACTGGCTCAGCTACACAAGAGAATTAATTCCTCCCAAAGTTCATTCCCCCATCTATAAAATGGTTTGATTGTTTTGTATAAAAAGGTACAATTAAATTCTTTAAATATTTAAAAAAGAAGTACGTATTTAAATTTACATAAAAGCGACCAAACTGTGCTCTTTGGAGTCTCTTCCATTGATGACCGTGGCAATCCCAAGGAGCACTGCGGCAGGAATTCAGACTGTCTTAGAGAGGGGGTGCTTCTCGTCCCGTCTAGTGGCCCAAAGCCAGAGACCCACTCCCCCACTGTCCCAGGCTCAGGCGTCTGGCCTCAGAGGAATTCCAGGACCCATCGGCAGTGTTAACGGTGTGCCTGCTGTGCCCTGCCAGCTACAGAACCCCAGAGAGGATGTTCCTTCAGAGACGTTCTCAAATGCATGTCCTCGCCCATCTTCAAAGTGGTGGGGAAATTTCCGGGGGTGGTTCAGTAGAAGCGTTTCCAAGGCTCAGAAAGAACCTACCTCTAGCCCTGGCTGGTGTAGCTCAGTGGATTGAGCGCGGGCCTGCGAACCAAACGATCCAGGTTCGATTCCCAGCCAGGGCACATGCCTGGATTGCAGGCCAGTTCCCAGCAGGGGACACATGAGAGGCAACCATACATTGATATTTCTCTCTCTCTCTCTCTTTCCTACCCTTCTCCTCTAAAAATAAATAAATAAATATTAAAAAAAAAAAAAAGAACCTACCTCTAAACTTGTAGAACATGACCAAATAAATTTGCAGCAGAACAACAAGTGCAGTGGTATGGTATTTTAAAAAGAAAGAAAAAAGGACTTGATATAATTTGTTTATGCCCTGAAAAACAACAGAAAAAAATTAAAAACCCATAACAAAGCTCAAGCTTATGGAAAATGCTTTTATTAGGTTGACAGAGTTTATTTTTTTAATCAATAAGTTATCTTTTCTTATTATTATTATTTTCATGGGAGGGTATTTTTACAGGGCCTGGCAGAAGCAACACCCATTTGAGTGTGGTTGGTAGGGTAATAATACGGGTGTGATAACTTATAGTTTTAATTTGAACATTTCACCTAAAATGTTTCGTGGTGTGCTTGAGTGTGCATTGTTATGTTAGAGAATTATATACTTATGATTTTGTAAAAGAAGATTTTGTAATAAAACAGGGGCGTTATTTGTGTCAGCCCTTGTATATTGGAATCCTAAATTACCTCTCCTTAAAAATGGTAAAATTTTATTGATATGAATACTTTATACCCAAGTCTTCTAAGACAAATCTTATTGCTCACTTGAATCTTTTAACTAATCCAACTGCCATATATATATATATAAAATATGTATTTTATATATATATAGAATTATATATATATATAAAATTCTATTATTTTCTGCTTCTCATAGCAGCTTGGAAATTGCACAACCTACTTTAGCATCCTTTAGTCTTTAACAAGGAAGACTGGGAATTGAGGAATAATCAGTAATGGTTATCTGCCTTTTCCTATTTAAGAACAATAATGGTGCTCACTCATCCTGAACAAGGCCGTTAATTAATCATTGTAGCTATGCAGGTGGAAGTCCCAGTGTTATCATCACTGAAGCACAGCAGTAATATAAACCAAAACAAAAAACTCCTGCTTAAGTGCTTTTGTTCTGTGAAATAAATCTTTGCATTACAACCATTCCTAATCACTTATTAAAAGTATAACACTTCACCATTATCACACTTGATTGTGATGTTTTTAAGCCATTTATTTGTTTTATCTCGTTGGTAGCCCAAATTTAATTTGCTAGAATTTTTAAGCATGCAATGGATTTGGTAAGGAGGGGGACAGGAAAGCTCTCTGAAAGAATGCACTCTTAAAAGTAAAAATAAAAACAAAAAAGAAAGTAAGAAGAGAGGAGATTAATCTGAATGCCCAAACTGATTCGTTAGTCAATGGACGAGTAGCTTAAAATAAAGTGTGTTGGAATTATCAGAGTCAGGTACAGAATACAACCGAAAGAAACCACTAATAATATCGAGTTAGCCATATTATCTGAAACAAATAGAACTTCCTATTGACTTGAAAGGAATGTTTGTCTCTAAATTGGAAGTTGAAGTAATAGCCTCATTTGCTTAAATGTTAGTGTCTGTGAATAACTCAAGTGAAATTACTGCTCTGTAGTTTCCTGGGACCTACACCTCCCAGGAAAGACAACTGTTTAAGAGACCAAAACCAACCAGATACAAATGGTCTCTTCCTTATTCGTACCACAAAAATGGAGAAGTCCTTTTTTTAATTATTGTTTATTCTATTACAGTTGTCCCAGTTTTCCCCCCTTGGCCCCCCTCCACCCAGCCCAACCCCTACTTTCGCAGTCAATCCCACACGGCTGTTCGTGTCTGCGGGTCATTCACACACGTTCTTCATCCAATCCCTTCCCCTTATCAGGACTAAGTGTTTATGAAGAAAGCCCCTGCAGTACTGAACACTTAGGAGAAAGTTGTGTCATTCCCATCCCTCAAAGCAGCCAGGGAAAGGGATGCAATTTCCTGATGCTCTTCTTTAAGTACATGTTGATTAAAGGCTCGAATGGGGTCTGATGCAGATTATGAAGAAATGTAATATTATTAATTGTTAAACACATGAACAGAACTCATTCAGCCAAACATATGTTGACTTTTTGAGGCAGGTACCTAGGAAGGCTGCAGACTCACTCCAAAATATGACCTCATCACAATACCCTGGAACTCCCGTTGGTGTCCTTTCTGTGGTCCGTCCACTCGGTCAGATCATTCTATTTTCATCAGAGATTAGAAACATTTTCCAAGCAGGGATAGTTTGGGATAGATTTACCATCACATTCTGAAATTGTGCCACAGTTTTCATCGAACACAGATTCGGTCACCAATTCTGTCATTTACTGCCTGAAAACTTGGGAAGTTATTATGAGTGACTAAATAAATGAACATCGGCATCAAGTAATATATGGTAATTTTACTCCTTAATAGAAAATCTCTGCTTGGCAACACTGACCCTAAATTTTTACATAGTACTGAAAGTAAAATTGGCTAATATATGAAAATACTCTTGTTGCCAAAAACCCTTATTCCTCCCTTCCTTCATCTAAACATGCTTTGGGTGTCTGCTGTGTGCCGCTCATTGTATTAGGCAAACTTAATACAAAAACAGACATTTCATGTCCTCCCAAACTTTATAGTCTCACAGAGAAGACAAACAAGTAACCAGATAATGCAAATACTTTCTGGTAGAGCTACAACAGAGGGAAGCAGAGGATGTGTGAGGCTCGTAGGAAGAAGGAAAGAGAAGAGAGTTTAAGGAAGCTTTCTTAGAAGTAATCATACCACGTTTAATGGACTGGATGTTTATGTCCTCACACGATTCAAATGTTGAGATCGACCTCCCAGTGTGTTGGGACTAGGAGGTAGGATCCTTTGGTGGTAATTAGGCCATGAGTGTGGAGCCCTCGTGCATGAGATTAGTAACCTTTTATGTAAAAGAGACCCCAGAAAGCTCTCTTGCCCTCTCTCTGACGTGTGAGGAGCAGGAAGTCAACAGTGCACAAGCCAGAAAATGGCCCTCGGCAGCACCAAGTGATGCCGGCCTCCTGACCTTGAACTTCCAGCTTCCAGAACTGTGAGAAGTAATTTTCTGTTGGTTATACGCCGCCCAGTCTGCTGTATTTTGTATGGCATCCAAAACTGACTAAGACCCCACCTCATTGTCAGGTGAAGGGTTAAGGTCTAAACACAAGAATTAATTGATACACAATTGAGTGACCCCTCACAGATTTTTAACCGTGAGTTATTTTTAACACAGATTTCTGTATCTTTGTGACCAATCAGTATGAGGAAAATCTATGCATCCTGCTTTATCTAGGGAAGATTCATGTTATGCCTGTTGTCCTGCAGTAACTGTGGCAATCCTCTCCTTTCACTCTGAAAAGGGTACCAGCTTAGAAAAGACATGATATAGTTTGCTCTCGAAGTCTGTGACATCATGTGTGGTCTCTGAGACCCATGGCCAAGATTCATTCATGAAAGTATAGAATCAGGAATGGTGGTTCTAAGGGCAGTAGTTGCGGGATTAAAAGCTGTCTCTCACAGTTACTGGTTGTGGACAAGTTATTGAACTTCTGATTTACTTCAGATGCATGATGATTGGAGGAAGGGGTGTGGTATTTTTACCTAACAAGTGTGTTTTGAGTGTTGACTATGTTAGTGTCTGTGGAATCTTTAGTACAGTGCCTGTTAACTAAATACATGCTAGCTACTATTACAGTATTAGCTACTTTTCATCTGTTTATTTCTATAAGCATATCCATGGAGAGCAACAGAACATAGGATTTAAAGGCCTCCTCTGGGACCAGACAAGGGAAGTTAGATTTGCTGTTCTGCCAGCTCTACACTGAAAAGTGCGAAACCTTGGGCAAATTACCAAACCCCTTCATGTCTAGTTTCCTTATCAGTGAAATAGAGACACTAATGCTAAGTCTACCTCATAAGGTTCTCGATAGCGTTGAATGTTATACAGAAAATATTTAGAACAGTTCTCACAATAAACGGACTCCTGTCACAATTATCATCACCACCGTCATCATCATACCTTCATCACCATCATCACCGTCATCATTATCTTTCTCCATCAGCCTATTTGGTGCTAATTTTCGAGGCCATCACAAACTTCCTCTGGACCTAAAAACCCTATATATTTGTACCATTATGGTGAATGATATTTTTGCAAAGTTTTATCCTCAGTTTGAATACCCAATAAGTTTTATCTAACTTTTAAGCTATAAATTTGCCTTTTGTTACATTGGAACTTCACTAAACATTTCTGGGACTTGGATTCCTGACAAAAAATTTGATTTAAAAAAAAAAAAACATCCACCCCTTTCATATTCCACTTCAGTACTCTTAGGAATTATTAATAAATAAGATGATTATTGAATAATAAAGTACCGAGAAGCACCCACTCAGTTCATTAATGGTGTTTGACTCCTGGAAAATGCTCTGAAGTACTGAGGGAAACAGAAAGTGTCTGCTTTTTAGTCTCTCAGTTTTCAATTCATTAATCAAAGCCCCACATGATGATTTAAGTACTCCACATCGTACATGTCATAGCACAATCATTCTACTGCCATGAAATTTTAACAAAATAACTCATGTGTGAAAACATAATTACAGTAGATTAACAAAAATAAAATTCCAAAAGCGCACTGTCCTGAACCTCAGCAAGAATAGATGGACACCATCATAGGCTATTTGCAAAGTAATTTAATAGTATCCCTTTTGAATACAGAAAAATAGTGAAATTTTGTAGTTTTTTTTTCCCCCCAGTGAAGACCTCTAGAACCTAGTTCTAAATAATTTTAGTATCATCTCGGAAGTCCTTCGGACTGTCAGTGGCTTAGGACACACTGAGTTGCTTATTATTTCTTCCTTTCTGCTGTATTTTCAATTTACTATTTCAACCTTCTGTATGTGCCTCCACCCCTTTTTATAAGGCTCTTCTCCCACATTACTTTCTTACCAATCTTCACTCATGTCACCTGGTGAAAGTGCCAAATTTAATGGGGGCTCCCTCTGGTACCTGTTGCCTTCCTGCCTCTGTTCCTGGTCAGAAGTATCCCAGGGTCCTTGGTGGTCGGTTGGATTTATCAGTTAATCATCCTGATTTTTCACATAGCTGCATGAAGGTTGAATTCCCTATTGAGCCACAAATTCTTGAAAAACAGAGACTGCTTCATGTTTTACACTTTTGGGAAGTTCTTCACTCACTTCCACCCTGCTCTTCAGCAAGGAATTAGAAATTCTCGGTGCACAAGAAATATTGCTAAACAAACAAGTTAATGTCTGTGAGATAAGAGGAGTTCTCTATGGTAGACCTCAGCACTTCGTTACATACAGAAACTCTTCTGAAGTATCCCTGTGTTCCTAGGCAGTGTCTTCATGGTTTAATTACAAGCTTGCTTTTGCAAACAAAATGGTATTTGTCCTAAAAATTGGAGTTGTCTTCAGTTCTCTGTCTGCCTCTGTCTCTTAAACACATGCACTCACACGTATGTGAGTGGGGCAGAGGGGAGAAAGAGAGAAACCTGCCAATAACACCCTTGTGATACTGCCTTGGAAAGAAAGACAACCCCGTTAAATTTAAATTACTTGTGAAAGAAAGGCACGGGGCGAGTTAGGTATGCTGAACAGGTGGATATCAAAGGCAGACTTTCTCCTGCTGCCATTAACTACATGAAAGCTTCTGGGAGTTATTCCTTTGCTCATTTTAGTGGTTTCTATAACGAGATCAGAAGACAGAAACTCTGGCGACTCTTGGCTCTATTTGTAGATGCTAGAATCAGAAAGACATTCTGCAGAGGGATGGCGATTCTCTTTGAAAACCCTGAACCTCCAGATGCTTGAAGTGACCAATAGTCACTCCTGTCTTATATGCGTGTCATTCAGTGCCCTGTCTAATCACAAACACACGACACACATACATCTATCTGCTTACGATGTAAACAGTAGCCAACAGCAAAGGAATCTGGCCAGTCCATCAGGCACCTTTTGGAGTGTCTCCTGAATGTTGAATTTATTTCATACTTTTAGGCTTGCACTTGTCTCCTTTCCTTGCTTTATTTTGGCATTTGAAGTAAATAATTCTTGATTTAGAACCAAGATTGACCTCATTCTTGGTGTTTTCCATAAACAAGCTTTTGTGTTACCCCTCAGCTGTACCCTTTTTCCATCAGTATAGATAACTAATACAGTAGTAAACCTGATGTCAATATCTGGATAATATCCCTTTTGAGAAGGACTGGATCATGAAGAATGATGGGAAAAAAATGTTTGTTGATACTTTAGTGTGTTGGAAAGAGTACAAAAGCATAGAGACACAGTTTCAAAAGGCAACAATGAGTTCAGATGAGGGGAGGGCATTGAGTTTCAGCCCATGTGCCAATGAGGAGACAGAGTTCAAGAAATACTGGGTAGAATGTTGAAAATATTGATCTGTCTGGGAAGTTCTTGGTTTTTGTAAATCCTTATCTTTAATAATACTTTGAATATTTTTTTTCACATGAGTTCAAGTTTGCATCAATGACTGTATGCCTTTACATCATTTGTTGCTTATTCTTCAACATCTTTCCTGAAGAGGAATGTTGTGGTCGCGTGAGTTGCCCAATCTGGATCAAGTCAGGGCTTATAAATTTGCCAGCTCAACGGGCTTCCAAAAAGAACCAGCTCAGGAGAGTAAACTTCTGGAGATCTTGTGTACAAAGGTTTGCTTACGATGACTCAAGAATTATGTATCATCATCATCATCCCAATGCAATGCAAGAAGATGAATGACATGTATGCTTGTCTACATGTCCCCATGATCAGTGAAGTCCCTACTCATGACTGCTCAGTTGTTATCATTATTGTGGGGGCCCAGTTTACACTTGAAATTGTCCCCAATTTGACAAGACAGTAATTATATGATCATTTTAATCACCTATACCTATTAGATCTCTTAAAACTATACTTTTAAAGTGTAGAGCACAGAGTAACCACATTAATAAACCCTGAGGAGGTTGTGTAAAAAGCAGGTTCCTACATCTCACAAATGTTTATTTGATAAGGTCTACATCAATTTGTACTCATTCAAGTAGTATTTATTGAACATATCACACCAGATGCTCTTCTCAGTGCTGAAAATAAACAGTAAACAGGACAAGTTCCTATACGTTCTCAGTGGCTCTGATAACTAAAAGTGAATTTTGAAGGAAATCTATCTAAAGCGAAGGAAAAGAAAGAGGAAGGAGAAAAGCAAAAAGAAACCATGGTATGTCACACTTGAAAATGCTATTAGAGATCAACAGCCCGGCTCTCTCGAATTAAAAAAGTATAGATTTGAAATATGATAATAATAATAATAACAGCAACAATAGCAATATTGTTTACAGAGTGCTTCTACTGTTCCATGCACCATCCTACAGTTTTTATATTCATTATGGCCTTCATCGTCACGGAAACAAACCAGGAAGGTGCGATCACTAGCCTCATTTTGTAGGTGGGAAAACGGAACTGGGCCTTATTAAGGACTGTGTTCAAGGTCACGGAAATAAAGAAGAGTGGAGCAGCACGCTACCCAAGCAGTCTGATTTCAGAGCCTGTGCTCTTTCCCTACACATGCAGCCCCGCTTCCCTCTTTGGCCTCATCAGTCACTGAACTACATTAAGATTAGAACTCAGGGCTCTCGACTCCTGGAACTATTTTCTTTCTGGTCTATTATGTTTCCTCAAGTGAAACATCACCTGAGTTATTGCCACATTTTATGCCACTGAACTTCTGACTTCTTTAAGTGAAGGAATAAATTATAACATCTCTGGCAGCAATAGTTAACCCATTTATTTAAATCCATCTCTTAATTCATTGATATCCCAAGGTACCTGCCTTAAGAAATATATACTGTTTGACTGTTATGGTGAATTTGAAAAACATTAACCTATTTTATGGGTATAGTTACATATAAATTTTAAATAGCAAAGTAAGATATAGAGCCAGCCACTGCTGGTAAAGGTTTTAAATGCTATGTGTCTCCCTTGAGACCAACGGAATCTGTCCAAAATCCATACAAAAGTGGCAGCTGAACAACTCCTATTGGAGTAGAGGTGATTTTTACTTTAAGGTTTATTGCATCTTTAGATTTGTTACCTCTGGGTTGGCAGGGCTTTTGCATTAAAAGGCAATTAATCTTGGCAAGCATATATGCGGGATTTAAACGAGGTGATTGTGGAGTAATTGAAAATTAGATGCGTAGGATGACGGGAAGGCAACGATTTTTAGACAGCATTTGCCGTATGTGTCAGAAACCCTGCTTTGTCGTGTTTGGCTGTTTTGCTTTTACACGTTGCAAATAGCAATTTATTAATGTTTCCACACATATTTCATGAGGAATGATTGCTAGTTATGAAAATGAGAACGCTGAGGGTCACTCTCCAAAGACACTGAAATAATAAATGATGTTTTCAGGATTTGAACTCAGGTTTCAATAATTCCTCATGACACACTCAGTTCTTCATTGATTGTTTACTCTTTAATAAGCTGCTAATGGAAGATCGGTGCATCCATTTATCTTCTTATTTTTAAATTGTTGTCATATAGAGCATAGAAAACAGTAGCACAACGATGACCTACAGACTGAGGAAACATTATCTCTGAAAATACAGGTCTGGTATCTCAGAATACAAGATCACTTTGGAATTCTGACATAATGTTTTAACGTCCGTACCTATGTCCTTTAGAATCTCCTTTTGTTTTATTTTTCCTGTCCAGATGATACTAACCTAGGGGTGTTAATATGTATTGATTGCTTTCCCTCTGTTTAAATAAAGCTTATTTTTGTCTGAATTTGAATCTAAGTTTTATTTTTTAATATCTGTACAACTGTATGTAGGATATCAATTCTGAGATTAGTTTTCTCATTTGTAAAATGTGAATAGTAATCACGTAAGTTCATAGAGAGTAGTGGAAATAAATTGAAATGTTTCATATAAAATGCTTAACAGCATTGAATAATATACATTTAACAAAGCTAGAATTACTTCAAAATAATATATATGTAACATATATATTTCACAATCACACACCTTTATATGTAGAGAAAAATTTCTATATTGCTAGTGCATATATTTAAATTATGTATTAAGATTTTTTTAAAAAACTAGTCTGTTGACTTCCAGATGCATTAACATTATACATTTGAAAGTAGTATTAGACACACTTATTTTTATTTGTGTTAGGATTACCAAAATGTGTGAGTCATTCAGTGCCATTATTGCATGGCAGGTTCTAAGGAGTGTAAGCAAGTATTAAAGGATGTTGTCTCTTTATTCAGGAGGCATCCAAGAGGTGTGAAAAAGCACATAGGTGATAAAACAAGAGAATTTCAATGAGCAGTGTTGGGGGACCCCATGGGATCACAAACCAACCATCTGTTCAAGAGAAGAACAGATAAAAAAGTTTATGATCAACAATTCAATATTTTCTGCAAATACCTGAGTTAATTTATGACTCGAGTATTCAAAACATACCCACATTTTGTATGTATATTTGTTCACAAAGACATGTGTTTCGAGGTACCACTTCAATGTAGGCAAACATTAATGACAAAAATTTTAAAAATGTATGATAGTTTAATACTGTATAATTTGTCTCATTCTCCGTCAGATGCCTAGCTACCTTTTTATCACCTGCAACAGGTAGATGCTAGATCTGAATAGTACAAATAAGGAAATGAGGGAGTGTGACCCAAGCATTACTTCATATATCTACTTGGTCAGTTATTGTGTGTTTTATGCTAGCTTCATACCCAAGACTTAAGAAAAGCTGATAAACAAGTTCTAGTGCCTTATAAATTGGCAGTTTATGCCAACATGATTGAAATACTAGATGCAATCATATGTCAGTCTGTACATGCCCTTTACATGCAAAATCTCATGCCAATTTCTCTTATATACAAAGATAGAGGTGTGGTTATTTATAAAAGAAGCAACCAGGGCACCTTTTCATCAAGTGGCCATGTCTTCAATTCTGTATAGACATTTTGTTACATGGCATAGGGGATGAATCTTAAATTCACAAGTCTTGGGCATAATTAATTGTCACCATTCTTTTGCTCGCCATCAGAGTTTCTCAGTCTCAGCACTATTGAAATGTAGACCCGGTAATTGTTTGTTGCGGGGGGCGGTTCTGTGTATGGCAGGATGTTTAGCAGTCTCCATGGCCTCAGCCCACGGGATACCATTAGCACCCCAGTCCTGACAACATAAAATGTCTCCAGATGTTGCCACATATTCCCTGGTGAATCAAATCACTGCCAGTGGAGAACCCTGGTCTTCATTACTGAGATACTATAATCCCCATCCATAGTCAAGAAGATCTGGCAAAAAAAGTTGCACTCCCGTTCGATCTGTTTACCAGGTCTATACAAATAAGTGGCATAAATGGTGGGTAGAAAATTAGACGGGGGAGGGCAAGATTAGTGTGGGTAATGTAGAAGCTAAAGAACTTATGACACATGGACATGAACTAAAGAGGGGAATGTGGGTGGGAGAGGGTGTGCAGGGTGGAGGGGAATGATGGGGGAGAAATGGGACAACTGTAATAGCATAATCAATAAAATATATTAAAAAAAGAAGAAAACAAAATTATTTTTACATTCCTAATATTTTAAAATAGACAGCCAAAGCCAAAAACTGCCTTGTTTTCATATGCCTCTTGAATGCCCAAGGCACTCTATGAATGAGGAGCACACAGAGCACACAAATAACTCTCGATGAGGGGTTAGAAAGGAGTGAGGAAGCATAGGTTCGAATTGTAACTCTTCTTCAATGACTAAAATTTGGACCACCATTGTTAGTCATCTTAGGCAACTATAACAAAACCACAGACTAGGTGGCCTGAAAACAGATATTTATTTGATCTCCATTCTGGAGGCTGGAAATTTTGGATGAAGGTCATTGGCAAGCTTAGATTCTCTTGACTTCTCTCTGTTTGGCTTGCAGGTGACCTCCTTGTCGGTGTGTGCTCACTTGGCCTTTCCCCTGTGCACCCACATCCCCAGGGTCTCTTCTGTGTCTGCAAATTTCCTCTTCTTGTAAGATCCCTACAGTCGGACTAGGAGCCCACAACCCTCACCTATCCACCTCATTTAACCTATATGACTTCTTTAACCATACTATCTCCACTGGGGGTTAGGGCTTCATCGTATGAATTTGAGGAGACACAGTTGGGTCCATAACAATATTGTTTATTCCAAAATGTAATCCTCCAACTATAAAATGAATGTGTTATATCAGGTCAATTTTCCCCCAAACTTTAGTCCTTGACATACTGTCACATGATTTGGATGGTTTTCATATATCTTTCTATTTTTTGTTGATATTTTTAAATTAAATTGGTGTTTAAATTATAAACATATTTAAAAGGAAACTTGTAAACATGGCAATGAACGAAAAACAGTCATATCTCCTGACCTTAAATAGAAGGTTACTAAAAGTTTTTAAATGACAAAATATCTATCTCTATTATACTCAAACAGAAGGCTTTGAGGCTGAGGTCCACTCTATCTTGGTTATAACAGCAAGTGTTAAATGTGTGTTGAAGACACATTAGCAACATACTGATTCATCCTCTTTGATGTACCCAGAGGGAATGAAAGAAAGCTGAGATGAAAATAAGTTTCTCACTCTAAGACTCAAGGTTAATTATTGCCTTGCCAGCATGCCATCTAAAACCATCTTGCATTTCACTAAAAATCATTCCGATTCATACCCCAGTTTCACTTTCCCCACTCCAGCAAACCTGGACCAGTTGATCTTTAATTCTATTTCAAAGATCCTACCAATATTTGAGGATGTGTAAGTGTCAAATATTAAAACTAGAGTGGAGTTAATAGTGAAAGTTGTGGGGTTAACTACAAGTCAGATGGATTGAACAGAGAGTCACTGAGTAATGTCTTTATAATTGACAGGAGAGTGCTGTACAGTTCAGTTCAGCCCTAATGCAGTTGTCTTAAAAAGTTCAGAGACAAGAGACTACTTTTGCCTTTTTGGTACACATATCAAAGAGTTTTGTAATAATTCGAGTAATGATGGACTGTGATTGTTCTATGATTGATAAACTCAAGGGATATAATGTATCATTTTTGAAGTAGGTGTTACAGTGATTGGTTTAATAATGATACGAGGTGTCAAAGATTAAAAATATCAGGGGGGGATGTCTATATAATATGCAAATGACTGTTAAGTGCAAGCACTTTTAACTAGATAAGGACAGAAAGCACATGCACCAGAGAGACAGACGAGCACCATTCTCTCTGGAATCTTTCCATCTTATAGAGTCTTTTGGAATACTTTCAGGTTCATTGCCGGGACAAGTTTATGAATCTCACAGAGTACCTTTCTCTCTAAGAGTTCAGGGACATGTATACCACATCAAAAAGTTGAAAGCCATGTAAAAAAGTGACCAGAAGGCTAGAATATTCTTTTTTAGCAAGAGCTATCTGAAGTTTAAAAAAGAGATTGACTAAAACGATTATCCCATTTTATCCCCCCCTTTCTGTAGATGAAGGTTGGAGTGGTTGTAGAATGTCTAGTATCAAAGACCTCCTTATTGTTGGATGCATCTAATGAGACATATTGCCCCTTGCTTGGGATGTCCACACTCATGGGAGATTATTCTGGATTTATGAATCTCTGGAGTCCCACAGGACTAATAAATGACACATCAATTCTACTTTACTTCTTATGCCTCACCCACAACTCTGGCCTTATCTACTAATACACTCTTTTCTTTTTTTTTAAGCCTGAACACAAGGGCTTTATTATAAAAAGCATTCGTTTATAGAATCTGTGCATAAACGGAGACTATTTCGATCTTCCGATTTAATTTTAAAAGGATGAATAATTTGAGTTTAAGAATATGGTTCACGTAGCAGAAGCTACACCAAGTGTTGAAGTCTGTCACACTTGTCTGCCCAGGATTCATGAAAGTTAAGAGCAGCACCTTGCGTGAAAGACATACCATTTGCAGGAAGCATCCTCAACATGACAAACACCCTATCTCAAGAATGGTCATGCCTTCTGTTTACCCAAGCGTTTTAAGTACTGTCTGAAATTATCACAGTGCCTCCATTGGAGAAAAGGCCCCAGAATACTCCAAGTAAAACCCATTACCCCCTAGGATCAGGGGATCTACAAGCACTCATTTTGCCTTTTCTTATGGATGATATACATTTCAAGCCACTTCCTCTGTTCCTGTGTCTGCCTTCAATTAAGCATGTGGATGCAGAACGATCTCTTTTCTCTGCATGTGTTTGGTGAATTCCTGGTCTACAGAGAATAATAGGAACTCCATTCTTTACTCTGAAAAGTTACTGTCTACATAGATGTCCCTAAAATCAAAATGATCCACAGCATTAAGTTTCTTTGCCATTAGGCCTACTGATTCACCACCCAGTAATGCCTATTTCTGTTTGCTCACTGGGGCTCTTGAGTCAAAACTTAGCATATTCCCAGGTCACATACCCAGGAGTGAAATCTCAGCAGAGATCGTGTAGGTTCTGCATGCAGAATCAAACACAAACCATTCAACTAGAGTCATAATCAAGAAGACAGTGGGGCCAGTCTGGGGAGATAGCCCGATACCATGGTACACATCCCTTGTGCAAAGACAGTGTAACCTTCTTGTGTTCCACTGTATTGCCAGTGCTTACCAGAGTGCCTAGTATGTAGCAGGTGCTAAGAGGCTATTGATTCACTGAGTGAAGGAATGAAGAAAAGAAAGATTGAGTAATTGCAAGAGGCCCGTTCTCCTTCTCTGAGGTTTCCAGGGAAATCAGCACTGAATGCTCCTGTAACGAATCAGAATGTTCATCAGCCCTGGTGCCATAATGAAGTAACCTCTAAAAATTTTATGTAGGAATACCAGTCTCCTCCCCAATTACTTTCAATTTAATTGGCCATTGGTATTTTTCATGTCAAGTGATGCGAACATGGTGATCAGGGTTAGTATACTGACATGGCACACATATTTTTATAAGAATGAGTATAGCTAATTTTGTAATAGACTGGTAAACCTTTAGCCCAGTGATACTTAAATTCGAAGGTGCATCTTAATTATGTGGAAAGCTTCTTAAAACAGATTGCTGGTCTCTGGCCCCAAAGGTTCTAATAGAGTAGGTCTAGGGTAGAACCCAAGAAGTTACTAAGAGTTTCCAGGTGATGCTTTTGCTGTTGGTTCTGAGACATTATTTTGGAAATCACTGCTTATAATTTTTTAATAATCTCTGCAATCGTAATATTTATTATAGCTGCTAGACATTCTGGAAAAGGCAAATAGGACAAAACACAGATTAGTAGTTGCTATGAGATACGGGCAATATGAGCGTAAACTGGGGGTGGTGGTGAGGACCTTGTTTTGCATCCTGTTTGTGGTAATGCTACATGAACCTATACGTGTGTTAAACTCATACAACTGTTCATCAAAAAAGTCATTTTTACTATGTAACACAAAAACAGTTTATGTCATATAGTAGGCTCTCAAATGTTTTTTTATATAGATTTGTTTCCCATGCCATGTCAGTAAATTAGTTTGAGAGGAATAAAAGAATTAGGGCTTTTTACTCTTTTACACTATATGATTCCCTAAGGAAACCTTGGAGGCCTCTCCCACACCCTCCAGAGGCATTTCGCCGAGTGGACTCAGTGTCTCTGTAATCTCTGATCCAGTTAATTTTCTCTGAATACCCACTTTGATTTCCTGAATAAAAAAAATATTTCTAAAGGAAAACTTCTCCATCTTTCCAGTAGTCAACAGAAATAAAAATTATTACTTAATCTTTCCAAGAACGAAAATTTGGGGCCAAAACACAGGTTGGCCATTTTCTAAGAGGCAGACAAGGGTCTCTTGCTCTGCCGTCTGTTCATGGAAAGGCACCTTTTCTGACACTGTCTCTCACCATCAGAAGAGTTCCACACCATGCTCTCCCCGAAGGTGGTGTAGCTAATTTCCCTTACCTAAGTAAAAATACCAGGTTCTGCTTTTCGATATAAATAATCTGTATCCACCTGTGAACTGGGTCCTTCCACAGGAACGTTATGGGAAATTACATCATATGTTAAACTTGATCCATTTCTCAGGGAGAAGGAGAATTGCAGATGCTTAAATTTTGAATTCTGGTTATTTGCCACCAGAGACTATAAGAATTCCTAAGATTTCACTATTTATTAGATACCTGTGATAATAAATGCATAAAATGTATTCTTTTTGCAACTCGGGAAAGCCCAAGAAGGTCTCCTCTCAGACCACAGAGTATAACAAGCTCTCCTGTGGCTCTTTCTTCAAGGGTTCATGGAAACTACACTGGTTTACTGAAACAATAACTAACAGAATAATAGGACAGGTGCAGAGAAGCCTTATTTATCAGATCAATTGAAAGCAGGTACCAAAAATGGGCTCCCTTAGCTAAGGAAATCTGGGTTTTAAGTGAACTTGTTCCTCTACTTTTCTTTGTAACTTTAGACTATTTACTACCCCTGAGTTTTTTTTCTCATTTTCTACCCTATAAAATAAGACAAGAATAAATTATTTCTAAGCTACACTGAATTATGAAAGTCTACATTTCATTCAACAGAAGTGGGAAACTTGGAAGAATCACTGGAATCAGGATAAAATGAATGATGGTGAATGTATACTTTAACCTATATTATTCTAACACTGCAAATCACTCCAAGGAAAGAAACAGGTGTGAAGCACAAAGATAGAGGATGAGGCCAGTTGTCAATATTTATAGTTGGTATAATAGTCTTTTTGGAAGATGCAACTGAAACAACCAGAAACCAATTCTAGTAAAAAGTGAAATCCACAGCACTTGGGAGACACCATATGCATAAAGATAAAGCAGTACTTTTCTCCACATCCACAAGAACCAGATGGAAATAATAACAAAGACTTGATCTGCAAAGTAAAATGTAAATTGAAAATAACAAGAAATCTGTAGGACATATATAAAGAACATAGAAAAAATTTGAGGGACCTTAAAATATTTTAATAAATTGAGAGACATGCTCTATTTCTTGTTAGATTCAGGGGTAATTAATACCAATAAAAATTTTGATTCTTCATAAATTGATAAATGGATTTAATATAATTCCAATTAAAATCACAGTGGGGTTAATGGGATTTAGAGACAACTTTAATAAGTAGTCTACATTTCATGTGGAATAAGAAACAAAATAGAATGCTCAATATTTTAAAAAATACTGATATAGGTGAATTTGACATGCCAGATATTAAAATATACCATATTAATAGTTAATATTATTCATCACTCTCTGTATGGCTGGCTGGTCCTCTCTCTTCTAAGAGCTCTGTGTATGCTAACTTTTTTATTCTTTAGCATAAACCATAAAAAGTATGTTCAGTTTGTAAATGAAGAAACTAAAAGAGAAATAAGTAATGTGCCATATTATACATAAACAAGTAGTTGGTTTACCAAGGATTAGAATCTAGGTCATCTGACATTAGATTTTGTGCCACTAATTGCTATGAGAGCTGGAAATAAACTCAGATAGTGAAGTACACCCATAAATAAGAAGATGAAAAGATAGGAACTGAATCAGAGCGAGAAGAATCTCTCAAAAATTAGGCACTCATCAGTGAGTGATATCACTAAGACGGAACTTCAGATATCTAAATTGACAATGACCTAGAACCACTCATCACAATTCTCCCCCTCCTCTGCTTCATTTTGAGTGCTTTGCTATATTAAGCATCACTCATTTTGCCACAGATTGGCAAAATATATTGACAGAAGAAGATTTGACTTTGGGTGGTAAACACAATGTAATATACAGATGATGATTATAGTTTTATACACTTGAAACCTATGTAATTTTATTAACCAATGTCACCCCAATAAATTTAGGTAGACAAAACAATTGGCAAAAGCACTTTCATGCATTTTGTCTCCTTGAAATAGGTGAACATGACCAAGGCTACAGCCCCCTGATTTCTGCATATGTGGCTCTTGAAAATAGGCATTAGATGACTTGGTGGTGTTTATGCCATGTGTACATGGACACACATGCGCTGCAGAGAGATGCACTCTTTATTTTAAATGAATGGGGCAATGCAAATCGCAACCCATTCATCTTTGGCATGTAATGAGTGTGCAAAGGGAACACTTCATATGTGTATGAAAAATAATGGCTTCTATTTAATGAGATTTCACCCCATCAGGTGATTTACTAAGAACTTGACATGCATTATCTCATCCAAACTTCCCCCAGAGCCCCCCACGATAGAAGCATCATCAGCCCAATGTTATGTATAAGGGCACCAACCGCCCAGCAGAGAGGTCACATCCCCAGTTCACACTGGTTTTGATGCAGAACTGAGAACAAGGTTTCAGAAGCAGAATTTGAACTTCATTTTCTGTAGTTTAACAACCCATGCTCTCAAGCATTGTACTGCAGAATAATTAGGTAACACAAGAATGCAAGATAAGCAATTCTGTGAATGCCTGCCGATGTGAGAAGGTCGGAGGGCGCTGGTTTCTGAAATGTGCTAGTGGTACAATAGGGGCATGATAGACTTCTAGTGTGGAGGGGACAAGTTCTTGTTCAAAGTCCATTCACCAGCACAGGTGACCGATGAATGTGGTATTTCCTCCAGTTTGTGGCTCTAAAGCATCTGCTATTTGCTTTTAAGAATTTTAATCCTCTGAAGCAGGAAAACAAGACAAGAGTAAGACACCCAACTCTAAAAGGCGTGTAGGTTAGGAAGTGGGTTGCTCATCCCAGGAAAGGGGCCTGGCAGCAGCCGTACTCATTTGTAAATAAAACGAGTCACAGGTAAGATTAGGGATGGCCTCCTGAAAAGGAAGTCATAGACCAAGGTAAACACTACACGTTCCATGGCCAAAACCCAACATCACACAGATAAAGCCATCCAAGACAAAACTGCATTTCAAGAAGGATGGCTTTTGTTTAAGGAAGAGAAAGCTAGAACAAAAGAGAGAGAGAGAGAGGGAAAAAACATCTTTCAATTTGAATGGAGTATGGTGATGTATCCTGAGTTGCTCTAAATAGGAGGATAATTTAGAGGTTTTTGGTAGCTTAAATTCTACTAGGATTTTGGGAGAAGACAGAAAAACAATGTATGTAATAAATAAATGCATACGGTGTGTTCTCTTAGATGTGATTAATGCTCTATGTAAGAAGGCAGAGAGGAACAGAACAGCAGAAAAGAAATCAGCAGGTGTGGGATGGAGAAGGAAGAGTAGAGGAAATAATTAAGGTAGGAAATCAGAAGAGAAAAAACAATGGAGTTGACAAATTACTAGAGAAAAGAGAGCCTCAAGACACAAATCCAATAATAAGAATTTAGTCCAGTGATGACGTAAGAGACCTTCCTAACCAGGAGAATATGACACAGCTGAGGACACACAGACATCGCAAGAGCAGCAGAAGTACTGGGATAGGATCTGGAACCCCTATTTGTCGACATTTTTAGGGAAGTAGGACCTCCATTAGTGTCTCTACTACCGTTCCCCTTCAAAGGGTGGGGTGGTGGTACAGAGAGAAAAAGTGACTTCCCTGTCTAACACAGGTACTTATTGGCTAAGCCCAAACTATTGTAGAACTTACGTCACCTGCATCCAAGGCTGATTTGCTTTCTAATTCTCCATGGAGCTTTAAACGATCTCTTCCTGGTCACTGTATATACCAGACCCTGACCTGGTCTCGGTGCTCAGTGTGCATCATCACGGTTCCGAGCAGGCAGGGGAAAATAACATACTAAACACTGGAACCGAAAGCAAAAATGGATAAATGGACATCTTGACCAAAATGTGTTTACCATTTTGCAACATGAGTGTGATCTTCAGTGAGTAATTTATATTAAATCTAATAAAAAGTATGTCAGAGAGTTTATGACCACATATAACACAAATCAGGAGTGAGTGCTGCAGTGAACAGGAATGAATTACGCCCGCTGTCCCTGTAATATAGGAGAAGGCAATAAGACACTTTGAAACCCGTGGAAGTTTCAAACTATGACTCTTAAAAAGTTCTTGCTAAAGTACATGCATTTTCCCAGCGGCTGCATATGTTTCCGTGACAGAACCCATGGCTTGGCAATGGGTCCCAAGGTGTTGGCATTAAATTCCCACTCACACAGTAAATTCTTCAATTCATGAGGCTGAGCTGACAGCACTGTAGAAATGCTGTTCCATAAACAAATTCCATTCGATGGCCTGTTTTTCCCTTAGTTTCTGAAGGGAATGGTAATAGTAAGCTAAGACACTTAAGCAGAACAAAGGAGAGAAAAAATCTTCAATTAAATAGAACCCTCAGACAAGAGGAAATTGTTCTTTATAATGTTCTGCTGCCTGAGATTAAACTACAAATGCCCCCTCTTTCCCACTAATTGTTGAAAACTTTGTCTAAATGCCCTCTCATTCCACAATAATTACAATGGAAGGGAAATGCTCTTGTTCAATCTTGCTTAATAGTTCTGCTGAGTATTTAAGGACAAAAACTCTGAATTTAAGCAGAACTGAGTTTCCATCTCAGATCAAGCCATGTGGAATTGGGCACTTTAATTAAAATTGCTGGAGCGAAGTTTAATCTCCCATAAAATAGTACTAATATTTGCACCTAACACATAGGGTGTCTGTTCATTTTGATCAATAGTTTTTTGTGTAATTCATTTACCGCAGAACTGGCATGCAAAAACTCTCTAAAAACAGTCCAGTATAAATGCATGATCTTGTAGCACTAGTGGGTGACCATTTCAAACAGTCAGAGATATCACTAGTATTACAGTGAACATACAATGAATGTATGGTATCATCCATGTTAGTGTTCATGCAGATGAAGGATTTAGCCTGGTAGTAAATAGGAGCATACTAAGGGCAATACTTATTATTAGTAGAATTGTTACTAGGCATTGGTGAGGGACTACTACATGCTAGGTATATAGATATTTTTATCAGGATCTTAAAGTAAACCAACAAATGTCTTTTCGAATCTATTAAATAAAGAAAATTGAGATGCAGATATATACAATGCTTTTTACAAAGTCACAACTAGTTAGTGAAAGAATTATAGCTTGAACTGTAGTTTTTTAAATGAACATGAAATTCTTCTTTGAAATAATTGGGATTGTGTCACATTCATGAATTTAGCAGTGCATATAAGGAATATAATTATCAGTGGTGGTGATAAGTATTTTTGAAGAACTTAGAAAATTGGGAAAACTAGAAAGTTGCAATAACAAAAACAGCAAAAAGCTCTCCTAAGGAAAAAAGAAAGAGATAGAACATGCTGGTAAACAGAATTCCTGGTATATTATAAAGTTGCCAATTCACCCTCAAATAAATTTATAAGTATTTGGAAGTCTAATGAAACTTGAAATGCATTTTTGGGAAAATTTAGGTAAGGAAAAGAGGCTCATGGAATCTCAAGACCATCATAAAAATTTTAAGCAAATATAGCTTCACTCAATTATATTCTCCTAAGGCACCATTAAAAATAGTTACTTGTGCGGAGATAGATAAAAATGAAATGGAACCCAGAACCCAGAAACAGAACCATCTGTGTGTGAGAACTTGGTTTATGATAGAGATAAAGGATCAACATTCACTTAGGAAATGACAGATATGATTATGGATACATTGTATCCATGATTATGGATATGACAAGATATATCTCATTAGTATATGCAAAGTAATAGAATAATTACAACATGCAAATATAAACCTTAAGGGGTTTATATATTTAAAGATGAAATTTAGAATTTTTAAGCTAGTAGAGTAAATGATAGAATGACATTGTTCACTGAGATAGAAAGGATTTTTGTATCAGTCTCCAGAAAATTTAAATTATGTAAGGAAAAAATGCTGGGTTAAATGCCATTAAATTTAATAATTTGTATTCAAAAAGTAAAAATGTATATAAATATAACAGTTACATGTCAAGTCAGGACAAGTTATTTATAAAATTTAAAACTGGAAGTGAATAATAACGACTTTTATAAGGATTTGCTGCAAAAGAAGAGTATGATGGAAAATCAAGAAAAATAGATATACTGTATGAATAGAAAAGTCACATAAAGGAATATAAAAGTATGACAAATATATGACAAAAAGTACAACCCACAAAAATTATAGAACAAAGGGAGATGACTTTGCACTGCATGTTGGTAGAGCAGAGACTGGATAATGCTTGAGAAAGTGAGGGAACAGATGACCTCCAGGTTCTGCTTGGACTATTAACCAGTGTAGCCCTTTTCAAAGAGCAATGGCCATTAGTGTGTAAATTCCCTAGTCAAAATCGTCACATCCCTGCCAGCCACTGTCACAAATGGTCACAAGGGTTCATATATGAGGGTGTCTCAAAGGAGCTGTTGCTACAAATGATAGGAGGTAGGATTTCTTACTTCGACGTTTCTCTCACAACATGGTAGTTCTCTGATAGTATCTATAAACAACTGATGTATTGGTGATGCCTTTTCTTTCATCAACCACATTTTCTATAGGAGTTGGAAACAAGCAAAATTTCTATCATTAGGTAAATCTGTAAATCAACTGTGGTATATGCATTTGATGAAATGCATATACCACTACTAAACTACTAAATTATAACACTACTAAGAGCAGTGTTTTGATGCTTTATGTTGTATTTACACACATGGAATTTAAATACAGAATTGATTCATTTTTTTTATTTGCATATATCCACATATAGAGATTGGAAATCCTGTTTTACATATATGTGTGTGTGTTTGTATATATGTGTATAATGGATTAGTTGTGGCCAAAAACAAACTTAGGGTGTTAACTATCTCTAACAGGGGCAATTAAACAGCTAACATTTACGGAGTACTTACTCTGAACTCTAAGCACTCTTTTAAGTACTTATACTTGTAGAATGGACTTTACTCTTTGGCTGCAGATGAATCCATTTCACAGAGAAGAAGCCGAGATACAAGGAGTGTGAATGACTTGCCCAAGGTTACAATATACAAGGGCAAATTTGAATGCAGGCAAATCAACCCCAAGACACCTTCTTTTAGCCATCATGCTGCCGAGCCCCTACTCAGGGGCCACCATGCAATAATACTTTCCAAGAACGACAATCAGAATCGTGTGCCTGCATTTTATATTTTCTTTAAAAATATACACGTCACATTTTATGTTAAAAATCTTGATTAAAAGACATTGGAAAATAAATTTAATTTCAAAATATTGTAACAGCAAAAAAAAAAAAAACCCACAATAAAACAAAAACCAGCAAACAAGGTAATGACAGATAGTAGGTTCTGAGAAGAACCACAGACTGTTAGCAACTCTAAACCACAACTCGAATGGAGGTTGTATCTTCGTGAGTGTAAAACTCCTGGAGCACTTCATAAAAATTCATCAACATGTTAAATCATCATAGAGCAATACATAGAGAAAAAGAAACACCTCGTGCTATAAATGAAACAGAACTCCCACTTGAACTGAGCAACAACTGATTTGAGCTTGCTCAGATGTCTGCCAGGGTCTAAGACTTCCACCCTTCTACCAGCAAGGAGGGGAAAATAACGTGAACCTAACTCTTCACTGATGCGGACACCAGCTAGCCGTGTCCGCGTCATTATGGATGAAATTAAAACATACGCACGGACTACCAAATCCGGTGGAGAAAAAAGGACGACAGCGTGGCTTTTCTCTCAAGGGGAGCAAAAGCTGTGGCCTCGCCATGACAGGCCTTTATTCTATATCTGCTCACATTACAAGATGGTCCTCACTCACCATCCCTAGTTACAACAAAAGGAGCCAATGCCCCTAATCACATCACAGAAGAAGGATATTAGCAAATGAAAAGGCAAAAGTGGTTGAGCCAGTTACACTGGTTCCTGCAAGGTTTAGCTTGGATTTTAGGAAGTCACAGTAAAAGCAAGGCTCAAAGCAGCCTAGATATATTGCAAATCTGATTACCTATGAGAGAACCTAGCTGCAGGCATGGGTCCTGTGCATCTCCGAGTGGGAGCTGGGCCCACACCACGCAGAAGGGTCTGCCACACTTCACTCTTCAGAAAGCAGGTTCACGAGTCTCCAAGTCTCGAGTCTCGAGTCTCCGTAGTAAATTAAACCTCCCGAATCACTGAGGTATGCTAATCCCCTCTCGCAGTCTGTTAAATGCTTACTTACTCATTTAATTAATGTTTAGTCTAGTAATGAAAGGCACTCTATACATTGACACGAATACAAGAGATTAAAAATACGTTTTATTTTCTGTTTGGAAATACAAATCAATTGGACAGAAGAAGGTAGCATGGACATGTTTTAAGTACGCAGCAAGTACCCGTCCCTTCTTTATTTACTGTGACAGCACAAAGGAGGCTTTGAAATAATTTTAAGAAAAATACTTTTTGTCATTTCCTGTCTGATCAACATTAAAAATGATCAACATTTTAAATCATTCCTCATGAGTAAACTTTGTTACCCTGTAAGTAGAATATTATGATCCAAGTATCCAAAAATTAGGGAAGTATTGGAGGCATTCTAAGGAGAAAACATCATCAATAACCCTTGGCTTATACAATGCTATCAATGGACATTAATTAATTTTTTTAACTACTGACTCTGGAGATTTATTGTGCTCTGATCTGAATTTTCTGGGTGTCTATTGTGTATCAGGCATTCATGATTCATCAGCCAAATGAGAATGGCAAATGTTCCTATTTTAGAGACTCATGACTTTGTATTAAGATAACTCATACAAAGCATTTAACACAGTACCTAGATCATCATTGTCCCGATCAAAATTTAGCCAATACTTCTATTTTGAGATCAATATTTTTTATGCCGGACCTAATTGAACTCATTCAAAAATATGAGACATGACAGGTTCCGTTATCCACATTTTAGTGATGAAAATAAATTATCTGAGGTACGAATCGATTTGCATTATGAAAATTATTAGATCTATGGTCCGTGTCTGGCGCAATAAATTTTCGAGACCTGCCCGAGCATCCCAAAGCTTACATTAACCATGTGGTGTTCCACTTTAGTTCACGGGCCCAGAGACCTGCGCTGAGCTGTTCCTTGCCCTTGAATATCTGCATATTCTTCCAAATATTACTTGCACTGTTCACTCCTTTCTACTTTGTGGCATTCTCCTGTCACCTTAATATCGGAGCAAAAAGAAGCTGTGTCTGAAGTGATGAATTTCTACTTCAGAGGACTCCAATCTGTCCTGTGTGACCGCACAGACCCCATCATCTTATGTTGGAATCAGGCCTTGACTTTTAGAAGGTCCTCCCTATGTTGATGCATTTATGGATTTACCTTTAGCAATATCCCCTTACAGCCAGGCATCCATGACTAGATAATGGGATTGTTCATGATGCCTGATTTATGTAGGAACCCTTGGACTGTGTCATGGAGAAGCTCTTTTATTCCCTTTGCCAAGAATCACTCAGATAGAAATGACTTCAGCCATTTGAAGGAGCAAGCCCTGAAGAACCATCAGTTAAAATAAAGAAAAAAAAGACTTTACTCACTAGTCCTTATTCAAGCCTCCTCATGCATCTATCTAATTGAAAATCGTAAAGGTGTTTTTCATATGGGTCAACTCTTTTCTCTTGAATTTAGTGTTCTTAAAATACTGGTGAGGGCTCTTATCACCAGGAGGCAATGCAATGTTTTTGGAAAAGAACAAGATTCCAAGTGAGACGAACCTAGTCTTACATTGAAATTCTATCACAATTAACAACTGAAGTTCCTTAGAAATTTGTTTATCCTCTCATCCTCTTCTTTTCTTTATCTAAAATAGGAGTTCAAACACGTATTTCATGAGGTTGCTGGGAATAATAAATGGAGAGCATGTGTGAAAATGTCTTGCCAGCCACTTAGAACACATTCCACAAATGGTGGTTGAATTTCTTCTGGGAAATTTTTATGGATGTGCCAGTTAGCTCACAAGTCTCCCCGGTGCTATGGAATGAGAAAGGATGTACGCTGGGAATCTAGAAATAAACATACAGCCTCTTACTTCCCATCACCTACTTTAGTACTCACATAAACCTTATGCTTAAAAAATGCAATGTGGGTGAGATATCTTCATCATGCATGATATAGCAAGAAGATTGATAGAACATGGCTTTGGATTATAAAAGCCTAGGTTCGAATCTAGTTGCCTAAAAGAGGACATCATCCTTGATATTTTCAAATCTCTCACTTTTCATATTCAATATTTCATCAATATCACATATATTTTCACAGAATTTTTCTTCTGAATCCATGCTTTTGCATCTCCACTGCTGTATCTTGTACTCCATCATAATTACCCTGAACTATATTTTATCCTGGAGTTACCTACTTTAAATTCTATAGCCAGAATTATCCTTCCAATATTAAACTCTGACCAGGTTGCTTATTTTTGTCAACTCATCAAGGTTTTCCATTACTCCAAGCATAAAGTCTAAGCCCATCCAAGAGCTTGTGAAACCCTTAACTAAATGAGCTCTCTCTGCATCACCAGATCCGTTCTTTGCCACCTATTTTCTCAGACTTTTCTCTCTAGCCTTATCAAAGTTTACTTTCAAACATTTTTCTTCAATGTCCATTCCCATTCCTCCAATCTAACCTCACACTTCACAACAGTAACTTTCTTTCTCTCTCTCTCTCTTGATTGGTGCACAGATAGATAATAGAATATTACAGTTTTAGATTTAAAAAAATTATTGGGAAGATTATACTGAGAGTCCGTTTATTTATAAATTGTCTTTCTAAATTACCAAACAAGTACTTCTCGATTGTCTTTCAGTTGGTACTTCTGTTTGATGATTTTCTCATGATTAGACTAGCTTAAGGATGTTGGGGAGGAAGGCTACAGAGGTGAGAAAGTCCCACCTTCATCACCTTATGTAAAGGGTACATATAATCAGGCCTGACTGGTGTGGTTCACTTGGTTGGTCATTGTCCTGCAAAGGGGTATTTATTTTATATTTCATGTTAATTCCGTACTAGTCTATTCATTTTGCTGCTCAAGTTTTTCCAGCTTTGATTATTGGAAGCTCTTCAGTGTACTCCTGTATCCCTTTGACAATCTCACCATTTGCAATAACCATTTTCTTTATTTCTTTCTATAATGTATAGAAAGAATTTCTTTATTCTATAAATTTCCATTCCTTTTCTAGTTAGGACTTCCAGTGAGATGTTTAATAGGAAGAGTGAGAAAAAGACATTTTTGATTTCTTTGTGATGTTAGGGCAATAGTATTCAGTTTTACAACATCGAGTACTATGTTTTTTTGTGAGTTATTTGTAGATTTGTTTTATCAAGTTGAGGAAGTTCCTTTCTATTCTGAATTCACTGACAGTTTTTTAATTATACTTGTCTGCTGGATTTTGTCAGGCGTTCTTTCTGCATTGATTGATATAGTCACATAAATTTTACTTTATTTTGTTGATGTGGTGGATTACAGTGATTGACATATAAATGTTTAGGAATCCTTGTGTACGTATCTGGAATGCATCATATTTGGTCATGGTGTAAAATTATTTTTTATAAATCGAGGATTCAATTTGCTAACATTTTATTGAGGATTTTTGTATCTATGTTAGGAGAGATTTCTACCTGAAGTGTTTTTTTTTTTTTTTCCTTTCTTATAATGTCTTTAACTGGTTTCATATTAGCCAGACAGAAAAATGAATTGGAAAGTGTTACTTCTCCTATTTCTGGAAGAGATTGTAGAGAATTGTTATTTTATTTGAATGTGTAGTAGAATTCATTCATGACACCATCTGGATATAATGATTTCCCTTTCAGAAAGTTATTATTGAATATTTAAAAATAAATATAGGGGTTTGCACATTATTGTTTCACTTTATGTGAATTTTGAGAGTTTGTATCTCTCAAGAATTTGAATTTACTTTTAATTACCAAATTTGTGGCCAAAGAGTTGTTCATTGAATTCCCTTATTACCTTTATAATTTCCATGAGATTAGTAATGATGATCCCTCTTTAAATTCTTATATTGATCACTTGTGTCTTCTGTCTTTTTTCTTGATGAGCCTGGCTAAAGGTTTATAGACATCATTGATATTTTCAAATAATTAACTTACAGTTTTTGTTGATTTTCTCTATAATTTGATTGTTTAAATTTTAATTGATTTCTGTTCAAATTTGTGTTATTTTTTTCTGCTTGTTTTACACAATTATTTCTTCTCTCTTTAATTTCATTAGGTGGAAACATAGATTACTGTTTTATTAGATTTTTTTAAATATCTGATTATGTATTTAAAGTTATAAATTTCCCCCTAGCAATAATTTCTCTGCATCTCACAAATTTCAATAACTTGTACCATATCTAGTTCAAAATATTCTTACATTTCTAATGAGACTCCTTCTTTAACCCACATGTTATTTATAAGTAGTATTATTATGCATTATTATAAATATATTAACTTACAAATATTTTCAGGGTTTCCATTTATTTTCTTTACTGATTTCTAGTTTAATTTAACTGCAATCTGAGAAGATACTTCACATAAGTTCTATTGTTTTAAATGTTATGGCCCAGAATGTGGTCCCTCACGGTGAATGTTTCATATGCACCCGAGAAACACTTTTGTTTTGCTGTTGTTTGGTGGATTATTCCACAAATGCCAATTAGATAATATTGATTGGGAGCGCTGTTCAGGTCAACTGCATCCTTGCTGACTTTCTGCCTGCTTGATCTGAGACAGTCTTACTTTCTTTGTAACTTTTGAAGGACAATCTTTCTTGATATAAAATCTGGGCTAATTTTTTTCTGTCAATACTACTAATAATTCATTCCACTTTCTTCTCATTCACGTGGTTTTTAATGAGAGGTGTATGGTAACACTTACCTTTGTTCTCTATGCAGGGTATCTTCCTTCTCCTAGTCTAGCTTCATTAGAACTTTCTACTTGCCTTTGTTTTTCTGAAGTTTGAATATAATACGCTCTAATGTAGGATTGTGGGTTTTCCCCTACTTACGCTTACTTGTGATCTCTGAGCTTCCAGGATCTACAGTTTGGTGACTGTGATTAATTTTTGGAAAGCTCTCAGTTTCATGCATTTATTACATCTTTTGTATGAATAAACACCGTGTTACTTTTTTTTTTTTTTTTGTACAGGAAACATACCTCTTTTCTTCTTGTCCCAGGACTGCATTATTTATGCTGAGTATGAGATTCCCTTCGTGTTCAAATAAACACAGCTTAGAAGTACAAGGGAATTAGTGCAGCATGGAGTTAACTTTTGACATAGAAGATCAAGCCCACTGAAATATTCCTATTCTTTCCTGAACTTGGAAAAACTGTTCTAAAATGCCGTGCTTAAATGCACGCTTTCCCTTGACTTCTTGGCTCTCCCTGCCTCTCTGTATTAATATTATTTTCCTTTATATCTACTTCCCTGAATTGTAGCATCTTTTTCTACAGCTCCAGTTTCTGGTTACTAAAGCTGAGATAGGAGTTCTTATAACTATGATTCTACAGCAAACAATTACACAGTAGATACTAGGTACTAGAGATTACTTTAAGTGCTTTATATAGGCATTATCTATGCAAGTCTACATATATACCTATTTTACCCCCCCTCTACCCTGTGGGATTCTGCTTCTTAGCAACATTTTACAAGTTAAAGAGCTGAGTATCAGGGAGGCTATGTCATATGTTTTGAGCCCATGTATCGGATATCTCACAACTCATAGACCTCAGATTTGTATCTAGGCCTCAAAGCCAGAGTCCATGTTCCAAACTACAACATGCTGGCTTTGGCTGAGAAAAGTGCTCAGCTCTATTAAGAAGTGATAAGAGACGCAAAACAAAAAGAAAACCCGATGGAAGAATGAGGGTTTACTGCAAGAATGGGTAGATGGGCATCCTGGAACGTCTCTGTATATTAGATTCTCGAAATGATTTGTAAATGAACTTTCCACATGAGAGAAAGGCCTTGGCAGGACTAACAGAATGTATGCACCACGGCGGTTTCAGGCATCATTCAGGTCATGGGTGTGAAGACCTTAAACTGCATGAGTCAATTCTCATTTAATACGCAGGAAAACAGATGCAGATAATGAAAAACTTGGCTCACTTCACTCTTCATGTTATAAAATGATGACTTAGATAAATTTGTTACAGTTAATGCTACTGATTTCTTCTGGATTTATCACAAAATAGGAGACTGCATGATTTTCTACATCTTCCACAAGTTCAAATAACTTGAGGACTCCAGAAGATCTTTGATAATTAAATATTACTGAATGCTAGTTGTCCACCCTGATAGAAAGATAAAAGCTTTTAAACTTCATTCTTAGGGAGTCTCTGAATGCTTAAAAAATTCACGGAAAATAAGAGGTTGAGAACAGCCAAAAGATGCCCATTATGAATCACATAGATATTTATCATTAGCTAAATTGGCTTCTTTTCCACAATCAGGAAAGAAATTGATTATAGGGAAGTGGAGCTCAATGTTTGGCATTCGAGCTAATGTAGTTTACTCATCGAGCTATGCAACTAGCATTTATTAACGACCTGATATAAACTGAACAGTGAACAAATCTTTAAGAAATAAAAGATGCAAAATAACACTTCCATCCAAGAGGGTTTCATGGTGAGATGCGCACAGAGATATATGCCCTACATTTAGTTGGGCAAATTGTGGTAAATTTTGAAACCGATTACTGTGTGATTCAGAAACCTTGACGAAGGAGCACAGAGTAACCTGTATACATGTGGAAAGATATTTTGAGAGAAAATAGCCAGGAATAGAAGTATACATGCAAAAATCAGTGATTTTTTTGTTATGTTGATTAGTCTTTAGATATTCTAATATATTCAAGGAAGAAACAAAGACAATAGATTCATAGGCATAGTCAAAAATAAAGAGAAATAGTCTTATTGAAAATATTTTAACAGAATCTTTTTCATTACCTATGGAAATATGATAAGGCCCTTGAGTGTATCAGTTCTATTTTTATTAGGGTTTATTAGTGATAATTATTTTTAATAGCAATGTTTGCCTTGCTTTTATATAGTCTTCCCTTAAAGTATTGTGTACACCATTGTACTGTATCCTATAGGTGTTTAATAAACACTTATTAAATAATAAATGCATCAATATTTATTTAATGAAACTGGTATTGTATATTATTCAGGATTCTTTTGATTATAAGAGACAAAACTCAAAAAATAGTTAAGGATAAGAAGAAATTTATCACAAATTGAATCACACCATTGGGAAGTCTCCCTCTCTCTCTTTCTCTCTACCTCTCTACCTCTCTCTCAGCTCTTTTTTCTTTTCACTGGCTTTATTTTCTGTTGGACAGCCTCCTAGGGCATTGAAGAGAGCCTCCAGAAACTTGGTGCCAAACTGGGCCTTAGAGCTAGGGATTCCTCTGTAAGAACGTGGTATAATCTATCATCTTAAATCTATCTTCTAACACTTTGGAAAAAGAGATTCTGGACCAGAATCATCAGGTGGAAAGTGGGCAAGGCACAATGATATATAATTGTATCAGAACACAGGATGGAGAGAAACAGTTCCCTCATGGAAAGATAAGTGCTGGCTGGATTATCTTCAATTATATACATGTACATGTACGTACACACTAAGGTCTGATTGTGCGTGCCTATGTCATCACAGGAGAAGTTATTACTCATCTTGTTAACACGGGGCGAGAAAAAGAAACTCCTGACTCCCAGGAAACAGCTCATCAGTGCTGCACCCTCATCACCTAAAGCTGGGCTCCCCCAGATTGCGGCAAACAGCCTTGGGATCATTTTTACTTTTACATCAGCACCTCAGATCATCTGTGGATAGAGCCCCTAATTCTTCCCCATTGGTCTCAGGTTGTCGAATATCCAACAGCAGAAGCGTGAGTTGCTCAGGTATAATATATCTTCTGAAGTCGAACTGAATTTTATGCAGTCCCAGACAACACAGACATGGTCAGGATCTTTGCATAATTTTGCCATTCAAGTGAGTGTAAGTATGCAGCTGAAAACATCTCCAGGATATGTGCATTCTTGCATATTGGTCATTCATTTAGTCAGGCCAACTGTCAATCAGACCATCAACCAACCAGCCTCTGAGCCGGTACATCAGGCAGCTCCATGCAACTGGTCATCCCTTTAATCAGATACTTAGCTAGTTGTTTGGCCATTCATGCAGCTAGCCACCCAGTCAGCTAGCAAGTTAACTAGCCATGCAGCCAGATACCTAGTCAACCAGCCAGTAAACCTCTGAGCCAGAGTGAGCAAGCCATCGAGTTTTTCCCTTTAGCTCAGCAGCCAGGCATTCCAGCCTATTGCTAATCGATCACTCATTCCATCAGCCAGTCAGTCCTTACTAGCTGGTCCATTACTAGTCCTAAATCTAGTAATAAAGGGGGATTGCCCAGTTTTTTCCTTTGTTTTGTTGTTAAGATTGCTATCTATCTGCATGCTATCTCAATATTTTCAACCATCACAAACTGAATCATTCCATTGTAAATTTTCCAACTAGGTAGGATATTTAAGACAGCACAATGTTTTGATTTTTAGTAATCAGAACAGCACTGTACTGAAAAATATTAATAGAGTCAGTA
This sequence comes from Glossophaga mutica, assembly GCA_039655065.1. Taxonomy (NCBI): domain Eukaryota; kingdom Metazoa; phylum Chordata; class Mammalia; order Chiroptera; family Phyllostomidae; genus Glossophaga; species Glossophaga mutica. The sequence continues at coordinate 11,697,576 of CM077315.1, read as the reverse complement.
GGTTTGCAATGCATCTAAAGATACTTAAAAGAATATTCATTTTAGGAAAATACATTTACTGAGAAAATAAGGAGCAATAATCATAGAATTACCATATTTTTAATTCAGTAATTAACTCAAGTATTTCATTTATGCAGGATTTCTTAAATAGCTTCAGTATTTTAACAATAAAACAGATCTACCTTTCAGATATTATCAAGTTAAGAATTTTATGTAATCTAGAGTTAGCTTCTTCAGTTACTTCAAATGAATCTGACTGCCTCTACTGAAAAAGTAGATTCAGTATTCGTTTACTCATAATTCATCCATTCTACAATCATTTACATACTACATAATATTTAGATAATTTTTAAAAACTCAAAGTTTAAAGGCAAAAAGAAAAAAATAAACAATCTCTGCTTGGAAAGAACTCAGGGACTTTGATGATGATGATAGCAAACATTTTACTGAACAAGGTTCTAACCCTCACAGAAGGACACGTCATCATGTGGCCACCTAGGGATGTTCCCAGAGAAGCAGATGATGCTGAGTTGGGTTCTGAGGAGTAAGGCTGTTTGCCTCTCTTCGGAGGCCATAACAAGTCCTGTGGGGGATGCGCAGGGCTTTATTCCGAGAAGTACCCCGGGTTCTCTTTGTAAGGATCAGTCTACACATGTATGGAGTTGTCACTCAGGAAACGACGCTATAGAAGCCGGTAAGGTTATGCCATTCATATCGTGTTCTTCTGTGAACTTCGTCCTGAAAGTCTCCAGATGAACCCTGGAGGCAGTGCGACTGACAGCAGGGATTCTGTGCCCATTCACTCCATGACAATTTCTACATGGCTGCTTTTATGTTTTGGGACGATGCTCTTCAAACTTTCTTGTTCATACATTTCCAAATGAGTATGGAAAACCTTTACCTCTCTCAAATATTTAAATTAGCTTATAACATTTAACTTTAAGTGTAGATAGTTATAAATGGTGTGGTTCCTGGTGTGTTTTCAATGCTGACATTTTTCAAATCAGACATGTAGGTCATTCTTATAAATATATCCAATGAAATGAAAATTTTGGGTTTCTGGACCCAATTCTAATATGTGGTATGGAATTGGGGGTTTCCATACCACCAACAAATGATTCTTGGACACCAACTGGGTATCCCATAATTCCACTCAATTCTTACACTGTTCTTACACAGAGACCATTAAGGAGATAGCATCAGGTCCTGACCACGCCCCACCCAAACACACACACCTTCAGATGCCAGTCGCAGGCCCACTTTGTCACTTGTGATTGTGACCAGCTGGCTATAGATCAAAGGTACCAATGAATCCTGCTTTGGGTTCAATTAATTTGCTAGAGCAGCTTACAGAACTCAGAAAAATATTTTACTTGCTCGATCACTCATTAATTACAAACGGATATAAGTCAGATGGAAGAAATGAATAGGGCAGGTTCAGGGAAAGAGTGCAGAGCTCCACTGTCCTCTCTGAGTGCACCATTCACCCTGAATCTCCGCGTGTTCATCACCCAGAAGCTCTGAATGGAGCCCTTTTGGTTTTTTGTGGCGGTTTCATTACACAGGCATATTTGATTAAATCGTTGGCCGTTGGCAAGTGACTCAACCTCTAGCCTCTCTCCTCTCCTCGGAGGTCAGTGGTTGGACTGAAAGTTCTAACTCTTTCATTACAAGGTTGTTTTCTTCCCCTGCCACACACTCCCCTTCCTTAAGTGAGGTCCAAAAGTCACCTTATTAACATAACAGAAACACTTTGTATTGCTCTCCTCCTCTAAGAAATTCCAAGGGTTTTCAGAGCTCTGTGTGAGAAATGAGGACCAAGACTGAATATATATTTCTTATTATAAATCACAGTATCACACACTACTATCAATCATTTTATAAATTCACAAGAAAGCTTTTCCTTAACAGAAATTTTATATCACATTTTTCTACTTGAACTTTTTTACTTTTCTTATCTTCAAGAAGTTTATCCTAATGTAATTGTTTAATCCTTAAAATATTTTATTTTTACAATATTATATACTTTTATAATGAAATGCATTTTAAAATATTTGTAAGTTATGAATATAAAGTATATATATGCATAACATCCTGTAGCAAAGAGGTTCTAAGTATTTAAAATTAATTGCATTAATATTATATTGCAATTAGTATTGGTATTTTTTAATCAACTTACTAATAACGTGATTATTTTGGCTAAAATTGATTCTTAGTAATGTGAAAGAGACTTTATTAATTAGATCATTTATTTACAGAAGAATATTTCTTATTGAAATAGCGAGACAACATCACCAGTTTTCTTTAATTTTTTTAACACAGATGAATGCTGAGTAGTTGTGTACACAGATAAGTAGAGGGGACTAAAAAGAGTTTGCCATGTAAAATTGCTCAATGCTGTAAGTTCCTTCCAAGTTGTGATTCTCATTTCATAATCTTTTACCATCAAAATGTTTCCAATGATTTCTCAGTAGACACCTCCATTATGTGCACCTATAATTTTGCTGGAAAAAAAAAAAAAAACCTTGAAAACCATCTGATTTGAAAACAAATTTCTTTTCTGTTCAATGGACTCATTGTTTTTCCTAATGTCTGACAAGTGCATCAAAAAATTGACTAAGCCTTAACAAATCGTTATTAAGTTATCCTTCCTGTTTTTCATTCACTTAGAAGTACCTTGTTTATCCTTATATAACCTGAACGAGTAGAAAGACATGTAGAATCATTAACTTAAAGCATCTTTGCCATTATTACGTGAATATCTATACATATACGATTACTTTTGTATTGAGGTATAACTTACATGCAGTGAACTGCATTAATATTGAGTTTATGACTCAATGGAGTTTTACATTAACTAGGTAAAGTCGCAAAACAATGTAAGCATTATCTAACTAAAGTCAACGCCCTTCACTTCTGACCTCTTTTACCATTCTCCAAAAACAGCACTGAAGTGCCTGGAGGAAGGCCTTTTCAATCAATGGTGCTGGTCAGTTGGACAGTCATGTGAGAAAGTAAAAGAACCTCTCGGCCCTTGCTACTGTTGGCAAAGGCCATCAGGAGGACGTGACATCTGGTTGACCTGCAAGCTGAACCCAGGCAATCTTGGCTCCTTGCCTCCCCTCCCCTGTGCTTGGAATATGCCTTCTGTCCATTGTTCCCAGGGACAGTGCAGGTTCAAAAATAGAGCCTGAGAGAGTCGTGTGTTGTTGAGACCACCAGGACCAAACCCATGGCCTCTAGAGAAACGTTTAGGGCTCTGCAGGTGAGTGTGGAGACCTACTCATCTTGAGGCAGCTCAAGGCAAGCCTTGTAGGTAAGTCCCTTTACTTCTCATAAACAAGCATTAATTCCAGACATATTGTAGAACTAAGCATGAAAGGGAGAATGACAGGCTTTTAGAGAAAACACCGGAGAACATCATTATTTCTGTGAAGACAAAGATTTTCTAAACAGGACAGTAACGGTGGTAAACACCGAAGAAATAAAAATGTGTATATCAGAGGTTAAAATTGACAACTTCAATTTATTCAGAAGATCCATGCAGAGAGCTACTGAACAGCCAACAGAAGGAGGAAGCACACTCACAGTCCTAATCTTATGTTCTGAATATACGAGTACAAAAAAGCTCTTACCACTCAATAAGGAAAAGACAGATAACCCAGAAGAAAAGCAGGTGTAGTACTGGAAGGCACTTCACACCGGTGGAGACTCCAAGGGCTAATGAGCCCAGGAAAGGTGATCAACCTCATTAGCCATCAGGGAAAAACATGCGGATGGAAACCACAATGTCCTAACAGCGCCCATTTCCCCGGGGCCAGAGGGACTAGACAGCCACTACCCAATGCTGGTGATAGTGGAGAAGGAGGAGGCATCAGGGACTCTCCTGATGTTCCTTTGTGAAACTCTTTGGCAGTTTCCTATGAAGCATATTTTCATGATCAGAATTCTATGCTTAGTTATCTATTCAACAGCATTCCGGTGTCATGTATTGAAAAGATTTTCACTTTGCATTGTTTTACTGGCTTGGTTGCAAATAAAGGGACCCGAGTTGTCTGTTAATACCATACTTTTTTTTTGTTTGTTTGTTTTTGCCGCAGTGGGCGTAGGAGGGGCGTCCAGGCGCACGCAGTGAGCCGCCTGGAAGGGGTGGGTTCCGGCAGAGGTCAGGTGGCGGGGCCCCAGACAGAGGGCTGCAGCCAGGCGTGCGACAGCCCTGGAGCCAAGTTACTCAGCAGCGCGGAGGGAAACCTCGGAGTGAAAAAACGGGCTGGAGCCCAGCGCTGGCCTCACTTTCGCGCCTGTACTTTCAGAGAAGTACCTCGAATCAGGTACGGTCAAGTGCCCCATAAGGACTTTTCAATCAAAGAACACCTAGGATTAAAATCAAAGCCACAAGCAAAATCCCTGCCGCCTAGTGGTGGTGTATCCATGGGGACGCAGTAGCTAACGCACTGGTCGGGGGTTTGTGGTCACCTCGGCACAGTGTGTATAAATAAAGTCCCCAGTAGTGAGCAGTAAGGCGCTAGGCCTTCACCTCCCGGCGCCCCTCGCTGGCTGACTCGCCCAGAGCAACTGCCAGTCCTGTGAGTTTTGCTAAGTGTCCAATATCGGTGTGCCGTTTTTTATCTTTTATTCAGTATTTTTACAGCATTTTTCTATGTTTAGATATACAAATACTTACCATCGTGTTGTGATTGCCTACAGTATTCAGCAAGTAGCATGCCGATTAGATTGGTAGCCTAGAAGCAAGGGGCTGAGCCACCTACCTTGTGTGGTTGCCCTCGGCGGTGTCTGCACAATGACGAAATTGCATAATGGCGCGTCTCTCCGAAGGTATCCCCGTCGTTAAGAATGCGTGTCTGTATTGCAAGCCCTTGATTTTGTTCTTTTCAGATTGTCTTGGCTGTACTTAGAGTGTTTGCATTTTCATATAAAGTTGAGAATCATAAACTCCTACAAACAAAAGGTTGCTATTTGCCGTGAATCGAGAGATGAATTTGGGGAGAGTGGAAATCGACAATTTGGGTCTCTTAGTGGAGTCAGGTATTTTATTTTTTAAGGTTTCTTGTATCTTTAAAATGACACAGTCCTTTTAAAGGTTTCTACAACTTTCTGGTTTCTACAACTTTGCTGATAATTGTGAATCATAGATTATTTACACATTCCCTCCTAGCCGCCTGTGAGGTTTGTGAGTGCAAAAGTAATGATGGTGGAAAAGCGAAACTTACTTTGTTCGTTCTCTGTGTTTATGTTTGTTTTCTTCCTTCTTTCATCTCCGTTCAGTTTACCCATCCAAATCCCTTACGTGTCTTGGTACTAATTTCACCGAAAATGATAGTGGCTCAAGATAGGCCATTAGCATTCTCTCCAACGCCAAGAAACAACCCGTATTTGTGTTTACGGGAGAGAGTTATAAATTACATTGAAATATCATTCAGTTAGAGTCATTCTGCAAGATTGTAAAGAGATGGATGGTCTCCAGGGGAGGGTTGTCATAAAAAGGAAAATCAAACCAGCTGAATAATACAATAAGGCTCTGTATAAAGCTAGCTCAGCCAAGCAAGAATATAAAAGGTGGCAGCCCTTGAGGAGAGGGCTGACAGATTTCATTTGTCGAGGATCAGCTCTTGCCTTGGTGTCACATGTCACATTCTCCCACTGCCCTCTTGGTGTTCTACAGGCACCCTCTGCAGGTGCTGTCAGGGGAGTGTGCAGAGGCTGCTGGTGCAAGGGCAGGCGTGGTTAAGTCAAGTGTGTAAAAGACAGCCATTTTCTCCGCTCCTCTCCCGTTGTAAGGTTCAAACGGAATCTCTAGTTGATTCACTCATCATACTGAGAGAAATGAGACCAGAATAAATAAGTTTTACTTCTCTCTCTCTCATCTTTGTTTCTTTCCTCCCAACTTCCCTATCTCCCCTTCTTCTTTGTTGCTCTTTTTTCCCCACTTTCTCTTTCTTAATTCTTCTTTAGCCTATTTCCTTTTTTCATGGAATTTGACTCCTCTACCCCAGCCAACCTGACTTCCTTCTGCTTCTCCCTTTCCCTTTGTTTTCTGTCTTTCGATTGTCTGAGAGGACATCCATCTCAAAATCATCTAAGGCTCATGCTTGCTTCATCAGTTACCTTGCAGAAAGCTCCCTTTGACCTCTTCATTCAGTCTCCCTCCGTTCTCTGTTTATATCCATTGTGTGTGTGTGTGTGTGTGTGTGTGTGTGTTTCCTCTCTGTGTCAAGGCAATGTGCTAGACACCAAAAACTGAAAGATAAGCACACGTGCATCTCTGACCTGGAGTGTTTCACCACCGTACGCCCTCAATTGTTCTTAGTCGGGACAATTAGAGAGTCCCAGAAGGAAGTCAAGGTCTTCACAATAAAAACCACAGAGAGTTTACTTATGAACTAGAATCGTGGTATTCAGAGCTTTTGTTATAGGTGAACATATGTATATGCACTTCAAATACACTTTATGATTTTCTGTGCCAAAGAAAGAGAATTTGAGGTGTAGTTCAGTCTGTGATTAGAATACTTGGATCTCTATATGAGTTCATAATTCTCAGCCAAATTCATTCCTGACCCTGTCCTACTATTTCTCCTTTCTATCCTCAACAAGTCAAACATTGACATTGTAGTAATAATTCCCAAAATTATTTCAGTCAACATGTTGAGTCTCATAACTGAATAAATAGGAGAGCACTAGAAACCAGGCATCCTACCTAGAAGTCCTCATCATGTCAGATATTCTTTCTCTCTCTCTCACATGCACACACACACACACACACACAGTTCCTACTGTGTATAGTTACACACCTATTGTATGAGTTTTGAGAAATAACCGGGGCTGAATTCTGAATAAATAAATCATCTTGAAATGAATGTAGATACTATGCTTATTATTTGAAATTGCCTATTCTGTTGTTCAAAATAACATTAAAATATAATACACTGAAAATGGACTTTGCTATATAGTATTTTAAACCCAGACAATATAAAAAATGTGTTTATTTCAGCCAAGTTAGATTGAGTCCACTAACATTTGCATAATGCCTACTATGTGTCTGTTACTGATCTGGGTGCTTTGTTATATAAGAGACCATTCAGTGCATAAGAAAGCATTCCACTAAAAAGGCTTTCAAAAATAGTATTCCAAACAGCACTGTCTGAGGAGAAGCAAGGCAAAAAGGAAGCTATTGTCTAGCAGTGATCAATTTCAGACAGTTTCAAAATGCCTGTGGTGATATCATTCTCACCATCTCATAATGTTTTGCAAGTTGTTAGGAAGAGGACATTAAATCACCCAGTCAGTAAAGCTATTATCTTCCCTATAACTCATATAAATCTACTATGTACAGGAAATAATTATTTAATCACTCCAATGCCACTCTCGTAGATAAAGCTCAGCCACTTTCTTTAGAGTTATATTACACATGTTGCAGAACCTGTTATTCCCACAAATCAGAAATGTCCAAAATGCACAATGTGGGTCTTGATGGAGGATTGCGCACACACGGGCACACACAGATCGACTTCTTTCTATCTCTTTCACACTTCTAACCACCATCCTCCCAGCCGGAGCTGTCACCTGCAAAACCTAAACAAATTATTCGACAGCTTTCGCTCTGTTTTACTTCATCCTGTTCCCTATTATCCCAATCTTAGGCAAAGTGATCTTCAAACTATAAATCCCACCATTTATCTCTGCAATAAAGCATCCAGTGTTAAAGCAAACACTCCTTAGCAATGTCTACCACCCCTGTAGATTTTCTAGATTAGGAGTCTGAAAACTATGACCCATGAGTTGAATACATTTACAAGGTTATTTTTAAATAAAGTTTCATTGTAATATAGCCGCACATACTCGTTTATATATTGTCCATGGCTGAGTTTGCACTGTGATGACAGAATTGAAAAACTGCAACAAGACTCCAAGGCCAGGAAAATCTTGCCTGCGAGTGTTTTCTGTTGCTGTATAACCAACTACCACCCATTTGCCAGTTTAAAAATAACAAAAACGTGTTATCTCCCAGTTTCTCTGAGTGAGGATTCTGGCATCCCGTCCCTGTATTCTCTGGTTAGAGTCTCATGTGACTGGAATAAGGATGTTAGGACTGGGGTCTTCTTTCCATTACCTTCTGTTTGAAGAATTCAGTCTCTTGCAGTTGTAAGACTCCTGTTTGCTTACTGGCTCTCAGCCAGTGGCTTGTCTCGGTTCCAGTTAACGTAGGCTTCCCCCGTGTCTCGCGCCATGGTCCCCTTCATCTTCAAGTCAGCCCTGGAAAATGGGAGCTAAATCCCCTTGTTCTGGAAATTTCTGAAGTCTTCTATTCCTGACCTCTTCACCCAGATTTAAAGCTTTAGATTATTAGGTCTGTTAGTAATATATAGGGTAATCTCTTCAGCTTAAGGTCAACTGATTTGAGACCTTTGTTACATCTGCAAAATTCCTCTACAGCAGTATCTAGATAAGTGTTTGATTGAATATTCGGGGAAAAAGTATGTGTATAACAGTGTCTGAAAATCTTGGGGGCCATCTTAGGATTCTGTCTACCTTATGATGCTTTATAGAAAATGTTTGTTGACCCCGGTCTAGACTCACCTCACCCATCTAGACTTGCCTCTCACCATGAGCCCCTTGCCCTGAGCCCCAGCAAAGCTGGCTTTTATTGAATTCCCCTACCCACCAGGCTCTCTCCTACCCTGATCCCTTTTAGATGCCATTTTTGCTCTTTGGAACATTTCTCTCTCCAATCTATACTTGGTTAACTCCTCTTTCTTTGTATATTAGCTCACGGTCTCTTTCCATAGAGAATATACTTCAGCTCTCTGACCAGGTCCTCTCCACATCAAAGAGATCTGTTTAAAACTTGATGCTTCTCTACTTTTTAGCAATTGTCACAACTGCCATTCTATATTTATCATAAGAGCATTGAGTTAGGGTGACCCAATGTCCCAGTTACCTGGAACTGAGGGGATTCCTGAAATATGGACTTTCACTTTAAAACTGTTTTCATCTGGGGCAAAAAGAAAAAGTTGGTCAATTATTTGATTTGATGTTAAAATGACATACCTCTTATTTTCTAAGCTTTAGGAGTTCTGATACAATATATTTTTATTTTGGTTTACTAACTGCTTACAGTTTTTACTTATAGCAGGTGCTCAGTAAATAAAAACTTGTCTGTAATTGAATTCTAATATAACCAAAGACACAGAAATTGAGAACAGGCTGAAAGTCACCAGAGGGGAGAGGGGAGGGAATTTCAAGGGAAAAGGGGAAGGAACAAGTATAAAGGACACATGGACAAAAACTATGGGGGGGTGGAAATGGGAGGGAGAAGGGGAGGGCTAGGGTGGTGGGTTCGAGTGAGAATAAAAGACAGGAAACTGTACAAGATCAACAATTAAAATAAAAATTAAAAAAAAAATTCACAGAAAGGCAGTACCTTGTGACTCTCCATGGAGTATTTGGTGCTAGCTCCCTCATATTTATTTGCCAAATGAGGTCTACCTTCCACTCATAATCCCCACACAAAGGTACTCCTGTGAACATCTGGAACAGGGTTCAGCGAAACATGAAGCATAAACTCTCTGAAAGTCCAATTAAAACTTGAAGGCCAGGATTTGAAACCCAAGGAGACTGATACTGCTAACATGGCCTGACTGTGTTTAAATATGTTGATCCGTTTCTACAGCCAAGTAGGTGTCATTTAAAATTTTTATTTCCAGAAGGAAAAAAAAAAACCTTTTAAAGGCAGAAGAGTTGCAGACATACTCAGCCAAACCATACATACGAAGGCCAGTAAGCACATACTAATGACTGTTGCTCAAAATCGATAGTTATGAGGGAATTTCAGATTCAACCTGGTGATACAGCTAAACCTGAAGGTCAGAGTTACCGAGTGTTAGGGAGCAGGAGCTGCCTGGAGTCGGGGGAGTGGCAGGGAGGACTGAGTGCTGAAAACAGTAAGGGACTTCTTGGAATGATGCAAATGTTCTAAGTCTTGATGGCGGTGCTTAATTCAGGAATGCACATGTTTGGCAAATTCCATCCACTTAAGTTGGGGAATTTTGCTGTATGGGAGTTATAATTAAAGAAAGATGTGTCTAAACATTTATGGCTTATCCCCTCCAAAATATTAGTTTATTTGTAAACTGGTGAAAACTGACTAAGATTCACAGTCTACTTAATCGTTTAGTGTCAACATCATCAATTTCCTGTTTCGATAAGGTACTATAGTAATATAAGAGATTACCATTAGGGAGAGCCGAGTTAAGGTACACAGAACACCATTGTAGTGTTTATTTCAACTGGACAGCCTATCATTATTTCAAAATAAAAAGTTTTTAAAAATTATCATATGGGCCAGGCACTATCCTAATTGCTGGAGATTCAAGCAGTAAAATAAAATTGATGATACCTCTTCCTTGTGGAGCTTACGTTCAGGAAGAGTTAAACAATAAACAAAACAAATAAGTACGTAATATTCCGTTGAGCAATGATTGATTCCATGAAATAAAACTAGGACAAGGAGATAGAGTTTAATGGCCAGACTCAAGAAAGGCAGCTCTTCAAAGGTAACATTTGAAACTTAAAATATTTATATTTGAAGAAGAAAATGCGTCCAGTGAATTCATTTATTGGTATCCTACTAATTTAGCATTCTTATAAGCCATGTCTGGGAAAACAATAAGAAAACTAGGTTAGCATGAAGGACATAGAAATACCTTTATATTAGCTAAAACTCTATTTTATTGGTGAAAAGAAAAGAGTGCGTGGGCTGGAAGAGAAATAATTTTGCGGATTGTGCTTTGAAGGTCAGTGTCTGGAGATAAAACAAACATAGAAACTGCTACATTGTTCATAAGAGTTGAACTACTGTAGCTACTTTCTTATTAGACATTTGTCTCATTCTAAATTGAAGATTTCTCAGAGGATTTGATTTCAACAATTACCCTGAAAAATGTGTGTTGTTCTACTAGAAACCACATTTGATAGATGAGGAAACGGAAGCTCAGAGAGAGAAAATGAAGTGCCCAGACGCAGAGTATGTGGCAGAAACACAATTCATCCCAGTACTGTGGGGCTCCAAGGCATGTTTGTAAGCAGGGCTTCCCAGAAGAAATGGAGAGGGGGCAATCCGAAAAACGGCACCTGCATTGGTGAAGGCAGAAGGTTGACCATCTTCATAGGAGCAAAGTAACTGGGCACTGGGGTAGGCAGTTTGTATTAGCGACATAACTAATTTAATGCTTCTCAAAGCCCTAAAAGATAGAGAGTAGCACTATTTAATGATGCTAAAAATAAGGACTAAAAGGAGAGATTTACTTTGTGAAATTTATATCACTGGTGTAAACAAAAAGTCAACCGAATATATTTAAATTGGCTTATTCACTGACTCATAGCATCTCATCTAGCAGGTAGGAAAGAGCTCTGAGAAGCTGTTCAAAACGAGAGACTTTTTATAGGCAGAAGGGAGCACAATGAAGAAGTTACACTAGGCAAAAAGGTTGGCTGATTATTGCCAGGTTACTTTTGCTTAGTGGGTGGCTGGGTTCTATCAGGCAGATAATCTCACTAGTACAGGTCAGGTGATTTCTGATTGGCTGCTTTAAGATTCCATTTCTGGGTAAGTAAAAAGTGTAGTTAAGTTGTCTTGGTTTGGTGAAGTGGGGGGCTTTACATAAGCAACTCTTTTTTGGACTTGTTGTTTCGATTTTGACAGTGGTAAAGGAAAGACCTGGAAATTACCAGAATAAGCGTCACCTCTTACTACCTACTCCATCCATGTTAAAATTTGCTAATTGATCATAGTATCCTTCTGCTATGTCTCATACAATATCTTTGATTATTTCTGAACACATTGCTCCTGTCACAGGGATAAAAAATCGTTTACTATCCCGCAAATAGTGTAACCCTGACAGTCAGCACTCCATGATTGTTCATTTTGTAAAGTGAATTAGGATTTCCCTTACGGAAGTCAACACCTTTCTTTCCTCTGGCCAATGTGTAGCTGTACTGTGGGTTCTGCACCAAAGCAGAAATCATAAACAACACACGGTACCATGCTTTCTATACCTCTGAGGAGCATTAGAATTTAATATGAAGGCTTTAAGATAATTCCATAGAAAAGAAGAGAGAACTCATATTGAAAGCGAATGTGACAGCAGAGAAAAACATAAGCCATGTAATTAGATCCAAGTAGTTTTTTTCCTACAGTCTGCATGATCTTGGACAAATAATTTAACCACATTACAACTCGATTTCCTCATGTGAAGTATTATTAGAGCAACACAATCCTATTGCATTCACGCAGAGGTTAAGCGATACCAAGCTCTAAGCACAGTGTTTGTGTATGGAATGCATCACACAGACAATGGTTCTCTTCCATGTTCACTTTGCATGTTGAAATCACTGAAATGGTGCATGCGATTTTCCCAGGACATGCAACAGTGTTAGAATGTCAGAATCAGAGACTGCTAGAGTAGGAGTGGTCCTTTGATTGTACTTTGCTATCTGCCCCTTGATGGCAGGGACCAGGGATCCTCTATCGCTTTGGAGTCTGCAATGCCTTGTAGTAAGTAGTGGTTTATCTACCGAACAGCTGAAGATCTATTCAAATCCTTACCAGACTAAATGCAAAAGGACACGGTGTATCAAACACAAAATAAATAGTTAGATTTCTAGAGTGTCACGATCCAGATTACCTGAGCTTCTAGGGCTACGTTTGTTCCTCTTTCCAGAGTGTCCTTTCTAATACAACGTTTGCCTGAAGTAAGTTTCTGAATTTTCACGAAGAATCCAATAGACACATTTCAAAAGAAACTAGAGTTGTTCTTCAGGGTTCGAATTACCATTTGGATGAGGAAACTTACCTATTTCATACTGTAGGTCATTATCTAAATTCTGAATACAATGGAACTCAAAAGCATAAGGGAGGAATAGTACTTTCAAGTGTTTGAAATTCCGGTTTACTTCTTAACGTGGCATTGGTTGGTAGCAATTACCTGTGTCGGAGCTGTTTTGAAACAATGAAGGCGCAAGCAAGAGTGGTTAGTGTCAGGACAGCTTGCTACTCTGTAGCCTGGGAACATGGCTCCCACATCTGCCAGCTTAGCTGACCACCTGGGCAGTATCCGTGGGGCGTATGTTCTAGTGCAGCCTCCGCAGCTTTAGCTCTAGCAGACCTGATTCAGTAGGTCTGAGCCTGTGGCCTTCAAACCTTCATTATAACACAACGTCCTAAATGATATTATTGTATAGGTAGGATTACTCTTCCATGTCAATAACAACAGTGATGTGATTATTAATAATAAATAATAATAATTTTCTAGTATAATGATACCTATAATTATTATTATACATTATTACTGTATAATTTAAAGGTTGGCTTGGATGAGGAAGTCAAACACAGATCTCTGTGTTCACATTTTTCCTAAGTCCCTATGGTTGTGCTGTTTAACATGGTCACCAAAATTAGTGCAACATTAGTGAGCAGGAGCTGACGTGTTTTTAGGTTGTGGGTCCCATCACCTGGAGTCTCCGTCAAGAGACCTATGTTCTTGGCGCTTAGACACACAGAACCTGAAGCTAGAGATCTCTGCCCTGGTGTTGCATTTTGACCCTCCAGGATGAGACAGTTCTCCCAGGAGTAGAACAAAGCCAGTAGCTTGCGAGGGGTAGCATCATGTTCCAGTGATGGAACAGGTGTGCCGCATTATGCTCACCACTTGAAGTTTAGTTTCTGTCCATCACCACACAGTTCAGCCCCTTTACCCATTTGCCCCTCTCCCCACCCGCTTCCCCGCTGGTAACCCCTGATCTGTTGTCTGCTCCCATAACGTGTTTTTGTCGTCTTTGTTTTATTTTTATAGTCCATAGATGAGTGAAATCATATAATATTTATCTTTTTTCATCTAACTTATTTCACTTAACATAATGCCCTCAAGTTCAATTCATGTTGTCCCAAGTGGCAGGATTCCGCCATTTTTTATGACTGAGTAGTATTCCATTGTAACACCACTCTTTTCATTTCTGATCCTTTACCCTCTGTTAGGAGAATTGGTATTGATGTGGCTGTGATAAATCTTCCAAATGTGTGTTGACTGTTTTCATGTGAAAGTGTTTTTTTTTATCTCATTCTTTTAGTGCTTAGGTGTTTTAATCTAAAAAAAAAAAGTCATTTACTCTCATTTTAGTATATATCCAGGTGATGAGTGCATGAAATTGGTAAAATATGTTGTCTTCATTTTTACTCTAGGATGATAAAATTTAATTGTACATGCATTAATGCACTATAGACATAAATACGAAGTTAAATAAGAATGTTTTATTTTAGATAAACTTCATGTTGCATCTATAATTTCCAAATATTGAATTGCAGTCAAATAAAGGGTCATTTCTGTTTGGAGATTTATAGTTTAGCAGATGCCCCAGCTATTATATCTCTCTGGCTTGTACTCTGTATTAATTAAAAGTCTCATTTCTTCTGTCCTTGACCATAGACCACTGATCTGAGCAATTACTGCAGGCAGAATCCACTGTAGCACACCTCAGGTGAATAATAAAATGGAAATATACTGCTGTTAATTTTAATGCCTGTCAGCACTGTCAGATTAGAAAAATACAATATTTTTTTCCATTTTCAGTTTTGGTTATAGAAAATAAAACCTTTGCTTTCCAAAATCATCTTTATATACTGTACAATATGCTAACATATTTGTGTATTTGCAATGTGCCCATCACAACACTTCAAGGAAATCAGCATTACATCTGATTTGTTATTGGGGCCATTTGATAGATGAAGCAATTGAGACTTAGAGAAGTTAAGAACTTGATTAAAAACATATGTAATGGCATTAATAACAGTTAAAAAATTCTCACTATTTAACCTGAGCTGGTCATAGTAATAATTGCTTTTCATTTATTAGCACATTTAATCTCCATAACATTTTGCAGCAATTGGTAGTATTATATCCATTTAAGCAAATTAGAACACTGTAATTAGAAAAGTTTTAAAAAGCAACACAAAACATATCCAGGATAATGATGAAACTTCATTGCGTATCTGTGGTTTGAGACTAAGAGGAGTCCAATTATAACACACACACCCCTCCCACAGACATCACTGAGCTTTTTCAGTCTGTGCGTGGCAGTGACAGGGGCATTTTCGAAAATGCCAGTATGATTTTTGAATTTAAAGCAGTGGTTGCAAACGTACACATCATCTTAAACCACCTAGTCTTGTAGCTCTTCCCTCATGTGGTGGTAATTCAGTATCAAAAACAGTCAAAGACACAGACTTTTTTAAAGAGGCAAGTAAGTAACTAGGATTTTATCTGGCAGAGACGCTTCAGTGGGAGTCTTCTTTCCCCAACTGCACTTCACACCTTTAATATCATTCGAGAACATTCATTCAGTGTTGACACCATTCACAATTGTGTAAATGACATTATCAGATTGTCAGGCAAATTGAAGCAATTATCTCATGAGTCTTAAGGAATGCACACATTGACATATATTTGCCTTTTGATAACAAGGAATGATCTGTCAGCCGCAAAGCAGGTCTATCATTGAAATGCTTCTGAGATATTTATTTCATTCCCAGGCGGATGACAACTTTGGCAATAAACAGTGATACTCTTTCACTTGAGGTGAGTTTTAGAATTAGAGAGCTGAGTTAGCACTGGCAGCTTGGCATATATTAACATATGAAAACAGTCAGCATTTTGTCTCTTGGGAAGAAGGGTAATTAATCATTGACAAACAAATTGTAATTCTTATTATGTATCGTAGTGAAGAAATAATATCTCAGCCTCACACAGTCTGGGTTTCATTGTGGGGTAAGGATCCAAGAACCACACAGTGGGAAGATCTGAAGGAGTGTCTGAACTTCAAGATCCTGGATGATGCATTTTTTTCAGAGAGAACAGAGCAAATCATGGTGGGAAAAATAACCACAATTAACAAATGGAGTAAGACTCTTTCCCACTACCAGGGAGAGTGGTCCAATAACCACTATTTGTTTCCAATTTGTGTTTTTTAAAAATGCAGTCTAGTTTTGTCACAGGTGGGCACCACAAGTAACCAGGTTCTTAGTGATTGAGGACAAAGAATTGAACCAAACACACAGAGAGTTTATAGCAGAAAGACAGAGCAGATTTTTAAAGTGATAGTACACTCCATAGAACGTAGGAGCGGAACAGGCCAACTGAGCAGAGATTGACCTCAGGGGCTGGAAGACTTCTATTCTTATAGGGTGGACATTTCCTGGCTAGATTCGGTGGGCTTTTATTGTGCATGTACAAGTAGTTGTATTACTTCAAAGCTACTGCACATGATTTTCCTTGATTGGCCACTGGGGAAGGGGGTCCCACAATGTTAATTTATTATAATGCTATTATAATGAAGCAGGGGTCATCCAGCACTTTCTGCACAGGTGCATTCATGAGTCAACATGATTCAGCAGTTTTTCAGAAAGCAGGAACAACCGGTCTTAGAATTAGAACAGGGTCTCTGCCCTGTATCAATGTCCTTTATCTTAACCCTGGGGCACCTGCGGAGTTTCCTCCCTCCTGACTATCTCCTGCCTCGGTTTAAGGAGAAAGGCAGGAATTGTCAACTTCTGAATTCCTGTAAAACCAGGAATTCATGGCTGTCAATTTTAGGTATCCGTAAGCAAGGTTCCTGCCAGTATCTCTCTCAAATCTGCTTGCCATGCGGTGGTTGGTGTGCAGGTGATTACAGGCATCCCCTCAGCCTGCTCCTCAATAAGATTCAGTATTGTCACGCAGCCTTCATTCATCCTTTGTACAAATATTCACTCGGCCACGAACTTTGCTCAAATGTTGACCATCGGGATGGCATCAGATGATAAATATATAAAACCATGTGCTTATTGTATAGACAACTATAAACCAGCTAGATTCATTTTTTTTTTTTTAATTTGAAACGTACCCATGTGTCCTTAAAGGTAACCCGGGCCCTTGGCACTCTGCTTATTGTGCTAAGTTGGCCGGGTTCAGAGGTATCCTAGAGCCGATCTGGTCTTCCCATCCTTCTGCAGTAAGAGAACACATAAATGTGTCGGATTATTAGCTCCTTTCTTTTTGTAGAAGTAGGCTCTAAAAGTACACTTTAGCATCAATTGAAACTTGTATCCAGGGCTTACCACTGCAATCGTTAATATCTTGCTTATAAAAGTGTAAGAGACAAAATTTATTTGGACATGTTCCATATTATCAAATGATTCTAAAATTTCTCTTAGTGAAAATAAGAAGAAAACTTTTATTTTTTATTAACAACAGAGTATATTTGGTCTTCAGTGATGGATATTTATGACCATAAGCTAGGATCCAATTTGGAATTTATATTTGGATTTTGATAATTTTTTATGAAATAATTTATATGCACTGTTAACTTTCCTTTGAATGATCCTCTCAAATTTGCTGATGCAACAACTCTAACTTTTTAAACTAGCATCTCAAATATGATTTTTTGTCTCTGCGATGTTCAACATGACATGCTTCTACAAACAAAATGCTCAGTAGAGGATTGTTTCAATAATTTTAAATGGTGTGATTTTTTTCCCATTTTTTATTTTATTTTTTTTAAATCAGTATTTTTTAATTGTTGATATTGTACAGTTTTCTGTCTTTTACCCCGCCCCAGCCCACCACCCCAGCCCTCCCCACCTTCCTCCCATTTCCACCCCCCATAGTTTTTGTCCGTGAGTCCTTTATACTTGTTGCTCTAAACCGTTCCCCTTTTCCCCTGAAATTCCCTCCCCTCCACCTCTGGTCACTGTCAGACTGTTCTCAAATTCAGTGTCTTTGTTTATATTATGCTTGTTTCTTTGTTTTGTTGATTAGCTTCCTGTTAAAGGTGAGATCATATGGTATTTGTGTGATTTTTAAAATGAATGTATAAATAAATTAATGACTTACTCTTGATCTGAGCTAAATATCCGGTTGGCAGCAGTATAATGATTGAACCTCTTCACACTGTTTTCTTCTGACTGAAATGATGGGCAGCTCCCAGTTAAATTACAGCAGAATACCAGTGAGTTACGTTTCTACCATGTGTAAACCACAGCATAGTCACACTTTAAAATGGTGCAGTTCTTTACATGCTTTTAGAAATAAAGCGCAGCTTGTTTTTGAAAGCGGTTGTAAGAAATATTGCAGTTAGTAGATTGTTACAGAATATGAAATACAGAAGCCTGCTCCAAATTTAGCAACTAGCCTATTCTATATTGACTAGACAATGGTTAGTCAATAGACAATGGTTAGGAAAGAGGAAGACTTCCTCTCTTATGTATTCACAAAAGAAAGGAAAAGGAAATGGACTCAGATTATATAGCTATATATAAAAAATATATATATAATATATTTTTTTTCTCTCTCCTGTGCATTTAATTAGTTTTATTGAGGTATAATTAAAAAAATAAAATTCAACATATGATAATTGTAGAGTTGAATAAGTTTAGCAAGTTAACCCATATAGTAACCACTGCAATCATGATATTAAACATTCCCAGCACCTTAAAATATCCCTTATACCAATTTGCTGTCATTCTTATACCCCAGCACTGACCTTGACAAACACTGAACTTTCAGCTCTTTATCATTTCCAGTGTTTCATATAAATTGAACCATTGCAGTATGTAGTCTTTTGTGTCTGACTAATTTTGCTTAGCATATCACAGCTAAAATCTATTCATGTTGTTGAACGTATTAATGGTCCATTATTTTATTGCTGAGTAATATTCTGGTATGTGAATACATACCATTCCTCTTTTGTACATTCACCAATTGATGGTCATGTAGATTCTGTGTGACTTGGGGTGATTATGAACAAAGCTTCAGTGAGTACTCATTTGCATGTCACTTACACAAAACCATGTATCTTTGTGTGGCATATATTTATATTATTGGATAGAAGACCTACGATGCAGGATTAATGAGCCATATGGAAAGTTTATTTTAATTTTATAAAAGACTGCTGAATGGTTTTGAATTTTTATCAGTTATGTATATGTGTCAACTCCGTGTCTTTGCCAATATGTTTGATATTTTTAAATATCTCTTCTATAATTTTAGCAGCTATACACTCATGGTAAGTGTCCCCTTTTTAATGGGTACTTACTCACATGTAATTGTGGTTCCAATATGCAGTGCATTGATGGCAATGCTGTGCGACATTTTATGCGCTTATATACAACTCTATTTTCCTGTTGAAGATTTTGATTTTCTTAATTTTTAAATTAGTTTTTTTTATTTTTCTCTTCCATTAATTTCCCTTCTAATTTTTATCATTGCCTTTCTTCTGCTTACTTAGGTTTAGTTCTTACTATTCTTTTTCATGTCTTAAATTGGAAGTTGAGATTATTGATTTGAGATTTTTCTTCTTAATCTCGACATGTTAGCAGTAAGTTCCACTCTAAATACTGCTCTAGTTAAATCCCATAAGCTTTGGTGTACTGTTTCCTTAATTGTCATTCGTGTTAAAGCATTTTGCTGATTTCTCTGTTAAATCCCCCTGCACTGGGAAACATCTGATGTGGCTTCTTAGAGGGTGCTTTAGGAAGGCCAGTTGTTCTAGCCAGCCTCTCCTTCTCTCCTCCTCCTGATCAGCTCAGCTGGCAGGCTCCCCTGGTTACTGTATTGCTAATTTCTTTCTAGCCCTGAACAGTGTTCTATTGTCAGGACCTACCACCATTTATTTATCCTTCGCCTGCTGAAGAACATCTCTGTTAACTCCAGGTTTAGATAATTACGGGGTTTTGTGTGCACATAAGATTTCAATGCGTTTGGGTAAATACTAAAGACGATTTTTGCTGGATTGTGTTGTAGGCGTGTGTTCAGTTATCTAAGAACTCACCGCACTGTCTTCCAAAGTGGCTGAACCATTTTGCATTTCCACTGGCGGT
Source organism: Glossophaga mutica (assembly GCA_039655065.1). Classification (NCBI taxonomy): domain Eukaryota; kingdom Metazoa; phylum Chordata; class Mammalia; order Chiroptera; family Phyllostomidae; genus Glossophaga; species Glossophaga mutica. The sequence continues at coordinate 11,677,652 of CM077315.1, read as the reverse complement.
GCGTGAGGATTTCTGTGGCTCCCCATCCTCTCCAGCACTTGTCATTGTCAGTGTTCTGGGTTTTGGCCATTCCAGTGAGTGCGTAGTGGCATCGGTTGTGGTTTTAATCTGTAATTTCCTGTTGACATATGTGGAGTTATTTTAAGGTTCTTCGCCATCTGCATAACTTTTTTGATTGTCTGTTAAGGTCTTTGGTCCATTTTTAAATTGTGTGTTTGTTTGTTTTCTTATTGAGTTTTCAGAGTTCTGTGCATATTTTGTATAAAAGTCCTTTATTCTATGTGTCTTTTGCAAATATTTTCTGCCAGTTTGTGGTATGTCTTCTAATTCTCTTGGCATTGTTTTGCACAGAGCAGGGGTTTTTAATTTTAATGAAGTCCAGATTATCAATTATTTTTCCATGCATTATGTCTGGTGTTTTATCTAAAAAAGGCAAAACTATACCAAAAAGGGATCACCATATCTAGGGCATCTAGATTTTCTCCTATGTTATCTTCTAATAGTTTTGTATTTTTACCTTTTACACTTAGGTCTATGATCCATTTTGAGTTAATTTTTGTAAATGTGTGTGTGTGTTTGTATTCTTTTCCCCCCACATGTAAGTATCAGTTGTTCTAGCACCACTTGTGAAAGAGACAACCTTTGATCCATTGTATTACTTTTCTTCCTTTGTCAAAGATCAGTTGACTGTATTTATAAGGGTCTGTTTCTGGCCTCTCTGTTCTGTGCTACTGATCTATTTGTGCATCCTTTCACCAGTACCACCTGCCTTTATTAGCATGTATCTTGATATTAAGTTTTAAAGTCAGCTAGCACCATTTCTCCAACTTTATTATTCTTCAATGTTGTGTTCACTATTCTAGTTCTTTTGTCTCTACAAATAAATTTAGACAAGTTTTCAATATCCATAAAATAGCTTGCAAGGATTTTGATTGGGATTTTATTGATTATTGATCAATGATGTAGATTTTTTTCTTTGATTCATTTCATCAGGATAAGGAAGCTCTGTTGTAATTCCCAGTTTGCAGAAAAGTTTAATTATGAATGGCTGTTTTATTGATTGAATGTACCTGGTAATGGACCATGTTTTCCTCCTAATTTCTATGCCTAGTAATTTGTTTATTATCAAATATTGTGAATTGTATGCTATTACGCAGGGTTGTTGTTTTTTTTATAATCCTTTAATGAGTATTGGCTTTTGTACTGGTACACAATCAACTAACTTTAGATCAATTTGAGGCTTTCAGGTCTTGCTCTAGGTTTTATATGGATGTACCAGGGGGCTTTTATTCTGGGATTGCTATCGCCCTGCTACTAGGACAATACCATTTTGAAGAATCTAACAAATGCCTCATTTTCTAGGAGGTCTTTCTACTACGCCTTCTAGGATCACTGACTATTGTCCAACTTGTTTGAATTCTGATCATCGATAGCCTATTACCTGCCAGTGGTTCCTTCAGAGTCCTCAGGTACTGTCTTCTTATGTACGGATGGAGATCACAATGCAGCCACAGTTTCAAATCGTATGAGCTCTCTGCCTATGTAACCCCTTCTTTTCTGGTCCTGTCTCCTGGAAATTCTGTCTCTTGAAAATTCTACTTGCTTCAACCTTCCCAAACTCCCATCTCTAATTCCCCTACTCAGTAAGCTCATCCGACTCTGCTTGTAGCCTGACTCTCTCTGTTGCCTGAAAATTACTTCCATACCAAAAACTGAGGCAGTAATAGGCTTACCTAAATTTTATTCCTTAATTCAGGCTTGCAGTCTTTTTATGACTTTTCTCTAGTGTTTACATATTTATATTTAACATAGTTGTTTCGTTATCTAGTTGCTCAAAGCAAGAGAGCAAACCTGTAGTAGAATATTTTTCCCCTTGGGAATCACAGATACGTCTTTCCTATCTGAAACCACATCATGAAAAAAAATTATTGTTGAAAATTACATATCTAAAAGTAAATGGTACACAGTGTGACCATTTACTTAATTTCTTTGGCTTCAGCTTGTATTCTGTGATGCCAAAAGCTGTTTTGTTCTTTACTTAGATTATCATCTGTGAACGGCTTAACACACTGTTTCGCACACTGTATTCTCCATAAACATTGAGTGAAGGATGGAAGAGTAAATGATGGCTAATGATACCATCTTCCATAAAGAATGGCAATCAGTTGTATAACAATGGAAGTATCAGAATACTGTCTTAATGGGGAGCTATCTTTTTTATTTCCTTGAAGTATGAAAATTACTGGCTTCTTGGGCTGATGATGAATGCTGAAGTGCTTATTGAACATGGAAAAGTATGACACCCATCTGTCCTACTTTGGCCGTTTCCCAGCCACTATGGTCATAGGAGAGTGGAATAAATTCATCCGATGGCTTGCATTTTCATCTTACTGTCACCCTTGACCAACGAAACATATGACTTTGGAGAGGACACTTCAGCTCTGTGGGTCTAAGTGTACATCATATAAAATGAAGTAGTTGGACTAACTAAAGTATCCGCTCACTCTTGAGAACTTGGTCAAAGCTATTAAAGACAATATTTCTTTTCTCACTTATTCATTTTTATTAGAAGCACTTGCTAGAAAGGGTTGCCTGATATTGTTTTTTTCATCTTGCCTTAGTGAGAACATAAAAAGAGAAATGACTCAAAGAGAAGAAGTAACAAAAATATCAATAATACAAGATGCAATATAACTTTATTGTATTTGATATGACTTTTCAGAGCAAAGATAAAGCTAGCAGATAATTCTTTGTCTGGTCATTAGTTCAGTGTTCCATTGAATAAAGTACTTCAGAGCTATAAAACTGGGCTGTATCATTTGATTTGAGAGAACTGAATATGAACTTATTAACATATATTACTCAATAGAAATTTTACATCTACTTCTAAGACTTGCATAATTAAGTATTTGAGAATTGCATATAATACTCTATTTGTCTCATTTTATATATTACTTCTGAAATGTATTCCTTAAATTGTCCCCAGGATTGCCTTTGTATTTTGGGAGCAGTACACTTTTAGTAGCACTGTAAGTTTGTAGTATGTAATAGCAATGAGACAAACCATATGAATATAATCTACTTGTTTTATAGTTAGCACTCTGATGATTTATCCATTATATTTTATTATAAGACAAGACAAAATTATGAAACTATAATTCTACATATTTAAGTTCTATGGTTTCAAAATAAAAGTACTATCACTTCTAACACTGTTGGGATATTGGTGGGGAGAGAACGTGCTGAGATTATTTTCTTTCTTCTTACCATTATGGTTATAAAACAGGTGATAATCTAGTTAAACATTGTGATTTGGTTTAAAAAGTCTTCGAACTAACCATTGATTCATTTACCCCCCCCCAAAAAAAAGAATAAACATCAATCACTATCCAAGGTATTGAGAATATAAAAACAAACAAACTAGACATAGCATCGGCCTTTCCAGAACTAGTTATCTATTGGGGTGGGCAGTACACAAATAACATAGAAATAAAAACACAAAGTTGACAGCCATGTGAACCTTGAGGAGAATCACCAGCGCCATGCAGAGACGTATGTGGGCTGCAGGACGGAGCTGGTGAGTTAGCATCCGCAGATCATGCACAGATCTGTCTACCGCTGATGTAGCTGCTCTCCATTTTCCGGAATTTAATTCTGCCTACTCGACATCTCCATCTGGATATAGTACAAACACTTCAAATGCACCATGTACAAAATCAAGTCTGTCATTTAATGCCTAATTTTTCTAAGCTTAGCCATATTCCAGCCTTAGTGATTTACTCATACTGATTTACCACCAAAATATCTCTTAAGCATATTCCCTCTCTCCAGCTCCACTTTGAGGTACTTAGTGGATATCGGATTCCATGCCATATACTTTTCCAAGTTATACATATGTAATCTTCACTCCCAGGTAGTTACTGTTAATGCTTGCCTTTGGGATCCCAGAGCTTGCTTTTTAAATCACTATTCTTTTACAGTATGTGTTTTGAGCCCATTGACATGCCTGAAACGTTGGTCTGTCATGCACAGCATTGCTAGATCACCAGTTTTCTCTCCGACAGAATCTTCCGTGAGATGCCCTATCCCATACATCTTCAATATAGAAAGCTGGTTGGTCATAGTGGTCGCCTTCGTCCTTGAAAAAATGGTGTGCTATAGAGTCTGTACTTACAGCTTACACAGGTGCGATAGTTTATTATATACATTATTTATGAGACACAGATGACATGCATCTACATATATTTATCTGCGCATGTGTTTCTTCAAGGACCCAGGTGATCACAATGATAGGGTGATCACTGTATGTATATTTGGCCTCACCTTGCAGCTGCAAAATCATTGAAGACTAGAAATCTGTATTTTTCGTATTTCGGGTGATTGTGATGATCAGCTAACCTCGTGGAGCTGTGGGTTCCAGATTGTCTGAGCTTCGTACTATGAGGCTTATCTACTTCAAGTGCTGCCACGAGTTCCACCTTTTTTCTAACCTGTGTTCCAGTATCTCTGAACAAGACACCTCAAACACACTATCTTTCTGCGATTCCGTAATACTTCTTCAAAAATAAGCTTGTCTGGAACAACACCCATCTTTTCATTTAATTAGCAAGTTCCTGCCCTGGCTGTCAATCTACATTCCCATTATAGGAAGATTTCCTTTTTTCTCTTTGTGTGGCTTTACAGTTTCTCCTTCTATTATGTCCCATGTAAAGGATTTGATCTAATAATTATCATCAGGCCTCTGAAGGAGGTATTAGATGGAAAAGTACAGAAGAGCTGGGAATTATTGATTCTGGTGTCCACTCTAAGTTTGCCATTCACTTGCTTGTGATGATGAGGAGGAGGATCACTCAAGTGGATCCAGCACTACATACATTCAGTTTAACAAATTTAAGCAAACAAGCTCACCCCTGAAACAAGACAAAATTTTGACAGAACTACAAATAAAATATGGTGAACTCCATTGAATCAAACATGAAAGAAGAGGGCTCAGAAGAGAACTTTCACGGTGAAACCAAGATTGATTTATCTGCTTATATTTCTTTCTGCATATGAAATATTGTATACAACCCAGACCAATACAAACCTAAGAGCAAGAAGCGAGTCTGGGGAAGTAGAAATGGAAAACACAGAGGTTGAAAAATAGATTGAAGGATAAAACAAGTAGGACTGTGAATTCTAATTTCTGACATACACTGAGTAACTTCAGTTCTCATTAAAATTAATCATCACAATCATGTAAGAGATCAATTGTGTTCTCATTTTCAAGACAAGAGAACTGAAACTCCAAGAGATTGAGTGATTTATTCATGGTTATATCATCACTTGCTGGTGTAGGAAGGGTTCAAATTTATATTTAAATCTCTGTCATTATTTTTTTTTCTCTTCCACCATAGTTTTTCCACTTGAAACTCTCAGGTAAAAACTAAATCTTTGGTCAGGAGTCAGACAATAAACAATGAAAAAAGTAAATAAGTAATTATTATAGTACATTAGGATGTTATACAGTGAAGATTATAGGTGCATCACCATTTTGAAACTGCAAAATACCTTATTTCTAAAGGGAAAACATCTTGGTACAGAGAAGAAGAAACGGATTTGGATGTAGGAAAACTTAGAGTGGAATTCTGGTTTTGTCCTAATTAGCTATGTAAGATAATCTCTCTAAGCCTCTGTGTGTTCACACACATACACACACACACACACACACACACACACGTGTGCACACATTTGCATACATAGGGAGGGACAATAATACCCATTTCATACGTTAGTCATAAATCATAGAGGAGATAAAAGGAAAGTGATGGGGATCATGATTATCTCTAGATAAAGAACTTAAGATAAGGTATTTTTATTTTATTGTTTTCCTGCCAACAATAACAGTTCCCTGGAGGGAACTGGCTAACGTAAACATTCAGTGTTTAGCTTGTCCTCAGGAACTGATTGAGCAGTGGAAGTATTTTATTTCTGTAGTGGATGTTTGTTGTGAGATGACTGTGAAGACAAGACGAACATCTCAGGGTAAGCAGAAATCCCAGCCAAACCCTCTCTGAACATCTACAGCACTCTCTGTTGAACTGGGTGTAGTTGCCAATGGTTCACGGAACCCTCCACTTCGTTTTCCTGCTTTCTCTCCTTATGCCTTGCCAAGCGCACTCTGTTCCACAGCACTTCTCACAGGTTACTCCCAAAAAAGTGGAGCAAGTGAAGAACAATTGTTTGGCCCACGGAAATTATTTTACCCACAACTTACCGGAATCTCACTTAATGCATTCTTAAAAGCAAACAAAAAAGAATAAGGAGTATCGGACGTGGAGTCACAAAAAAATGGGTCCCGGTCCCATTGCTGCTACTAAATTGCTTATCTGCATAGATGTTTTTCTAATGCACCCACATTCCTTAGTTCTTTCCTGGCATCGAGAAGTCAAGAGACACAAAGCCGAAAGCATCATTTCTCCTAGAAACTCAGCTTCTCCATTTTCAGAGCAATTTGATTTAAGGGAAAAAAATCAATAACTCCACTCCTGTTTGAGGGCTGTCTTTTGGCCCTTCAGTTCTTTGTCTCCGTGGCATGCTGTGACACTATCAGTCTCACTGCAGGACTCCAAATAAGAGAGCTGTCAATATGGCATGTGCTGAAAGGGACTAGTTTATCCCTAAACTGAGGCTCCTCCTCCGCCTATTCAAAAATATTTTACTTTCGCCCAGTGATTTTTTTTTTACTATTTTTTGTGTGTGCCTGTTCAGATAAATAGGAAAGGGCTGGAGAAAAAAGGGTCAGAAGAAAGAGACAACAATGAAAACGCAAGTGTAAATTCACTGAGTAAATAAGAGAATGATGTTCTTACAATTGGAGAGCTTACATTTGTTAAATTTCAGGGCTTGTACTTGGACCTGGACCACTGGGATTCTGAAACTGGTTGTTTTATTATTATTTAATTTCCTATCTTCAGTTCTGCTCGATATAATAATCATAATACCCAAAAGTTCTGGACTGTTTTCAGCTGTGCTAATTTAGAAAACTTCATTCTATTTAAATGAACAGAAATCTAGTATTGTGTGCCCAAAGTAGTTCCCCCTTCTGCTTCAAGCATGAAGCAGAGAAATCAAAACCCCTAATCAGACAAGTGTAGCTGTTGTTCCAGAAAATAAAACGCCAGACTTTGTTTTCTCATGTGATTTACTCTCTTGCTTCCAATAACAAGCTGAGATACCGGAGTGGAGAGCCAGTGTCTGATCCGCCCTTGTGCTGCACGTTGGGCCCTTTCTCCTGTCCCCACCCCTAAATATTTGGAAGTCTGAATGGCACATGGACTGGAAAATAAGCACAAGGACAGAATCATGAAGGAAGGAATTATTAAATTATGAATTTAGGTAGCAGATTATTGCTCCTCCTCTAGCTTTAAAAGGAAAGAATCCGACGTACAGCCTCTGAAAACAGTGGCAAATTTGACCAAATCCTGATTTTTATCTTTTTTTTTCCTTGAGCATCCAACAACGTCTTTGAGCTGAGGAGGAAAACATGGTTTATTATCTTGGAAAGACACCTTTGTTTTGTGGATTAGCAATAACTGCAGTCTTCATATTCTCTGTCACAGAGCTTCTTAAAACGTGGCCCAAAGATCAGCTGCAAGAGCATTACCTGAAAAATTAATTAAACATGCTAGAGTATACCTAAAAATCTTAGGAAGGCTGTGTCTGATTCTTGTGTACAAGAGTGAGAAGCCTAATCTACCCTCTGGCTCAATACACTATAAAATCATAAGTAATGTGAGGTAAGCAATGGATTTGAAATAGGTTTTTTAACTGTGTTTTGTTGTCCAAGTGATGGTGGCTTGGCTGCCTCGGTTTGCTCTGTCGAATCCATGTGAGCTTGTGCTCTGAGGCACGGTCTAAATACCATGCAAACATACACAACACCACGTGTCTTCAATGCTGGGTGGTGGGAAGGGTTGGCGCATCAGAATTAGGCTTAATTCTTAGGTTTGTCACAATTAGCTGCACAAATAAATTTAACTTCTGGGTCCCATTTTCCTTAAGTGTGTGGATGATATTGAACTCTTCTCACATTTTAAAGAGTACTTCCATTATGTCTGATATCATGGGTATGCACAAACAGTAATTTATTCTGTCAGACAGATGCCTTAATACTAGGCTGCCAAAATTCCGAGAAGCCTGTCTTCTAAATAACATGGCTCACATCTCCCCTCTGCTCAAAAATTGTGTGTCCATCACAAGGTATGGCAGATGCCGGGGCTTGAGTAATGTTCTTATCCAGAGTTGAGATTGATGAACACTGCTCCATAAAATATCTAGCAATAAACAGGATTATGGGACCAACTAAGTTTTGGAGATTTGTCCATGTTAGCCCTTTTTAAAAAGTTGGTAACGCTTATTTAGCTATAAAAAAGTAATATAAAGTGAGACTTTAATTTTATTTGAATGCACATATTCTCAAATAGAGTTAATCGTAGACTTATTTTATTTCAATTTAACAACATTTCAAAGACTTGTCATTTTGAAGAATACAGTTTTATAAATGGTGGTTTCTAAGTCCATGGGGGAAATCTGCCCCATCCACTTTCCACCAGGTATTCTCATGCCTGTCTTTAAAAGCTCATTAAAACAGTCATTTGAATCATTTCTGAAAGTCAAAGAGTAAAGAGATCACTTCCTTTTTTCCTGAGCTTCATGATCTCAGCATCAATTTCCAGTGATGAAACCCCAAGAGAGAAACTTCAGCCTTCAAATGAGCTCATCACCTAGGATGATACTCGTTTATTTTGAAATCACTACAGATATATAGTTTTGTGCTGTTTTGAGCTCCTGCAAGAATGTGCAAGTATCATTTTCAGAACATCACCTGCACTCCTAAGTCGTGTTAATTGTCCCCTGCTTGACACAAAAGGTCTGAAGCAGAGGCACCCAGCAAAGAAGGTATTATGAGAACAGTCAGATGAGATATGCGAAGACAATTAAGCTCAATTCTTTATGGCTTCTTCTTGTTCTTAGCTTTGAAATATTTCTTGCGGTTTCTTGCCATAGAATCATTTGGATTCCTGGTAACATAGCTGGGGTGGGGGAGAGAGATATTTATTAAAGAAACAAACAAGAACAAAGTCATAAATCTAGTTCTGTTCTACCATGTGAAAACAAATTGAGGAACTATAAAAAAGTTTGCATTGTTTGTGTAGGATTTTTACAGAAAGTGTCATTAGCATTTCTTTTCCTGCAAATACATCTTTGTTGTCATATTTTAATTGTCCCCACAGGACAGGTTACAGGTAATTAAATCAACTCTCTGCAGCAAATACTTTGAAACATGTTCAAGAGCCCTCTAGTTTTTATATGACCTTTGAGAGAAGCACTTTGCAATTGATGTAGCTTGTGTTTTTGTTTGAGGTTTCTCTTTGAAGAAGTATATTAGCATCTACCCCCCCCCCCAAAGTTTGCGTTCAGATAAACTCAGGTCCTTTTAGCCATGTATGTTTCTTCTCAACTGGGTGCTTCTTCTTGAACTGGGGATTCTATTTAATTCTCCGTTAGTTTCATCAGTAAAGCCAAAATGAATGAAAGTGCATAGTTTACTTCCCAGTCCTCGAGAATGACTTATGTTCAGTTTAAAAACCAGGTAAAACAAATCATTTTCTTAAAAGGCAGTAGCTGCCTTTATGGTTGGAAGGAACAGAACGACATTGATGCTGTTCCTGAAGCTCCAGCAGTCTCAGCGGCAGGAGAATCTTTAAAAGGGCTGGGAAATATGTGGCTCACTCTCTTCCCTGTTTTTTTTTTTTTTTTTTTCTGTTTCCATTCCTATACTGCTGAATCTCTGGCTAACCCCAACATGCGAATTCTTGTAACAGAAAGTTCTAAAGTTGTGAGCAATTTTTTTTTGCCTGTAAATACTGTCCTATATAGGACTTTGTACATAGCAGATCTATGAAAACGCTTATGAATTAAGTAAAGTGTTTCAGGGAAAGAGGTAGACCTCTGGATTTGAAATCAGAATAATCTGTCTTTTCCACAACTAAATGTTTGTGAAAAGTAGAGCAAATAAATAAGTCTGTTTACATTTGAATCTTAATTTTCTTTTCTGTAAAAGAAGACATAAATTCCAGTGCTTGGTTAAACGCAGAACATTAAACATTTTTCTTGACAAGTCATAGGCATTTGTTCAGTCATCACATAGTTGTCGAGCTTGTTTGATGGGCCAGGAGAGACAAAGGAGACCATCTTTCCCCTGAAGAAGCTCACCGTGGGGGTAGAAATCCATACGTACCTGCTTTATTTTCTAAGCATTGGGCTTTACTCCAGAGTGTTTCATACATTTTTAAAATATTTTTTAAATTTTAATTGTTGATCTTGTACAGTTTTCTGTCTTTCACTCCCACCCCAGCCCACCACCCCAGCCCTCCCCGCATCCCTCCCATTTTCATCCCCCCTAGTTTTTGTCTATGTGTCCTTTATACTTGTTGCTCTAAACACTTACCCTTTTCCCACTGAAATTCCCTCCCCTCTCCCCTCTGGTGACTGTCAGCCTGTTCTCAATTTCAGTGTCTTCGGTTATATTTTGCTTGTTTGTTTGTTTTGTTGATTAGGTTCAAAAAACTATGGTACATTTACACAGTGGAATTCTATGCAGCAGAAAGAAAGAAGGAGCTCCTACCCTTCGCGACAGTATGGATGGAACTGTTTCATACATTTTAAAGGTTTCTTGTGATTGTCATCTTTCACGATGCTGCCTTTAATCTTTAAATTGACTTTTTAAATTATAAAAATAGTATGCCCTGATTGAGAGGAATTAAGCAAATGGAAATGACATGAACAAGAAAGCAATAATGTCCACGATTTCACTATTTTCAATGAATGAGATTCGAATAAGCTATTAAGTTTAGCTATTAAAACTTGAATAAACTAAAATCCCATACTGAGTTTGGAATTCCTGTACTACCATTTGACTCTATATGGATACGTATATGAGATGAATGTCTGTGTTTGGACAAGAAAGAGTTTATATACTACCATATAGGGTCTGATTTATATATAAACGTGTTGGGATATTTTCATGTTATTTTCCTATGATATTAAACATGTTTTAATAGCAGAAATTTATTCGTTGCAGACTATATGATTGTACAAATGAATAATGGTATAATTCTACACCTTTATACTTTAATTTTAATATATGGTATATATTAAATTAACATATTTCTTTAGAAGATGTTCATAAACTAATATCCACAGTATACATAAACATATAAAGGCAAATTCTAAAGTATTCTTTGCATTTTTATGATCTATCTTTTATGGAAGTATTACTCTCTCTCCCTTTCTCTTTTGTGTGAGAGAGAGCTTGTTTTAAAGACTTTTATTTTATTTATTTTTAGAGAGAGGGAAAGGGAGAGAAGCATCAGTGTGTGGTTGCCTCTTGTGCACCCCCTCCTTGGGACCTGACCCACAACCTAGGCATGTACCCTGACTGGGAATCAAACCAGCAACCCTTTGGTTCACAGGCCAGTGCTTAATCTGCTGAGACACACCAGTCAGGGCTAGAGTTTTCATCTTTTGTGTTTCAGGAACTTCTTCACAGGTTACATTTTCTTTTGAAACATTTGGACAAGAAAAAGTTTATCCATGCCATAGTGCCAATAGAAAGGGTTTGGATTCCCCTTTTTTTCATTACTCTGACTCTTTGCCAAAATACTGTTAGAATAATAACCTCGGGCATTAGGCTAGAAAGGACCTTTCTTCATGAGCTCAGACATAAGTGTATTTGAAATGGCTCACAATTGTATATGATTCTGGAATGGCTCCTGGAGGCTGCAGAAGCAAATATATTGCCAAACAACTTAGAAGTAGTCTAAAGTGGTTCTTGATAGAAGCATCACAAGCTAGAACAGACTGGCATGTATTAGCAGGATGATACTGAAGGAGTGATGCGCCGTGCTTCGTCACCTTGTCTTTCTGTGCCCATCCCACAAGCACTTCGGCATCACCGAAAGCAATGCGTAGACCTGTCTGCTTACACCTCCCTCACTGACATTGCATTATAGTAAGTTTCATCTGTAATCGGATGTACAAAGAGGAATGAGAGCTTAACTGGGGTGTGGCACAAGCAGTAGCTCCCTCAATGTTTTAGGTGGCTTTGGAAATCAGCTCACTCAAAGTAGTGATGAGGAATCTCTTTTATTACCTCCCTTTTACCCAGTCAAAAAATAATCATCCTCTGAGAAGGTGGCAGTCATGGGGACAGGGGTATACGAGGTCTGTCTGGAAAAATTCCAGCCATTTTTTAATATAACGAGAATGGTTTGCATGACATCGATGTACCCTGGAAGCCAAGGAGAGTGAACTGGAAGACACATGCATGAACAATAACTTCACTGTACTAGTCAGTGGGGGCGGGAGACGCCTTCGAGTGAGCACGTGCGCTGTGTGGCCATAGCATTCAAAGTGACTGACCGAGCACAGCAACAAATTTTGTGTTAAGCCTGAACATTCCTCCATGGAAATTGTTTGGATGATTCAGGCTTTCAGGGGCCATGCAATGAATTCAGTGCAAATAAAAGTGTGGCACAAATGCTTCAAAGATGGTCGAGAACCTGTTGAAAGTGATCCATGTCCTGGAAGGCCTGCAGGGTTGTTTTGTGAAACATCAAATCACCCAGGTTACTCAGCCCCACTCTAGCCAGATTTGGCGCCCTGCGACTTCTGGCTTTTTCCAGAATTAAAGTCATCTTTGAAAGGGAAGAGATGAGATTGAAGAAAATATGATGGAGCAGCTGATGGTGATACCAACAAAGGCTTTTGCAGAGTGTTTTGAACAGTGGAAGGGATGCTGGGAGAACTGTGTGAGGTCCCAAGGTGTGTACTTTGAAGGTGACTGAGGCATCATTGTCCTATGTACAATGTTTCTTATGGTGTGCAGGGTGGGGGAAATGATGGGGGAGAAACGGGACAACTGTAATAGCATAATCAATAAAATAGATTTAAAAAAAAAAGAAAAAAGAAATAAATGTCTCTGTTTTTCATAGTACATGACTGGATCCTTTCTGGACAGGCCTTGTATATCCTTGAAAGACCCATAAATTTCACTTTTTCCTTTTTTCTCTGCATAATGCAGCAGTCTAATTCTGATCTGCTTCGCACTTTATTAGTGGAAATTCATCCTGAGATTCCCATGGAGCAAATAAATTATTAACCGATATTCCTACTTCAGACACGTGAGCAAAGTGGCAATAGAAGTGTCATGCTTCTGCAAACCCATTTCTTTTTCCCCAGATCAGCTTATAAATCTCTATCACGTTTACCACCTAGAGTGATGTTTTTAACATGTGAGTCATCGGCACAGCTATCTGTGAGGCTTCCCATCATAGTTCATACTTTTTCTTTTGCTGGAAGGGCAGGGTAGAGGTAGCTTAGGGGGGACTCGGTGCCCGTAAATTCCATAGACCTACTAGTGCTGTCCCTGATGAAAACATTCCTCAGTGATCCCGCTGATCATTGTCCCTCCCACCATGTAGTCACAGTCTATGTCTGTGGTATGTCACTCTGCCAGCCTGCATGCCAGACACGTGCCTTTCATTGGGTTCAACCAAATGATGGCCATGGTTCCACGCCCTTTACGCTCTCACATGTATTACACACCACACAATGCCAGCATTGATGCAAGTTGTGTTGGGATAACAACCATCAGGGTGACCCAATAGTGGCAGCAAAAACAATTAGTATTTATCGATGCTGAATATTTGTCAGGCAGTCTAATGAATACTTGAGACATGAGTTGATCTTCGCATCAACCTCATGTGATAGGAACTGTCATTCTCCTTCATTAAATGAGAAAACTGAGCCTAGAAGGGTAATGCAGTGGCCAGACACTACAGCAGATTGGGCATCGAATCCATCCTCTTGAATTCTCAAGTGTGATTTCTCCCCTGTGTTCCAGGAATGTGTGTGTGTGTGTGTGTCATGTATTTTACATTCAGAATCCTGTAATGTCCTATTGATTTCTTCACATGCAATTCAGTAGGTACATAGAATGTCAACTTCTATTGTATCTACATATTACCAATGAACATATGTGTCTAGTAACTCTGCGTTTCCTATGAAGAGAAATAAACTTAATCCAATATGTGAAATAGCATAGTCACTTTCTTTTTCTCACTAACAGGTAATCAATTGCAGTTTTACCTCTACAAAAATGTGTTTTTGAACATCATCAAGCCCTTCAAGCTCTAGCTGATTTTATTAATCATTTCTATATTCCCTTTTATAGTGTTTCTGTCCAAGGAGTCCAAAGTCATGGGGCTTCTGAGATAACAAAACAATTTTGTGCTTTAAATTACTCTTCATTCCCCCAGCATGTAGTAGAAATTGTCACATTGCTTCCTACTAAACTATTTTGTTGACAAAATCCCCCAGCAGAAATAATTGGCTTGACATTCATACATGGGATTTAGTTCAGGTATTAAAGAAAGACTATTGTGCATCCTTTTGAAAGAAATTTTTCAGGAATAGGTTCATTCATAGACAATTTTCTCCTCTCTATCCAGTTTTTATTTCTAAAATGGAGAAGTGAAATCCTGCTTCAATGATGAAAATGTACATTGTTTAAAATCCATGTTAGGTTTGAATGGGACTTAGTTTACATGTAATAGTGAATTCAAAAGTGATTGACCAGCTGCAGCATTTTCAGGAGTAATAACTCAGGGTGCTTCCTTGGTTCGGATTGTAATGGTGTATCTGATACGCCCAGATAGGAGCTCAAAATCAGGGCTTTGTGCAGAAAAGGGTAGAGATTGTCATTAAAGTTGTTGAAAGCAGTAAAGTCAGATAAAAAGTTAATGATAAATGTCTGTTCCCCATTTCTTCTTTCTTCTTAATAAAATGTCCTCTAATTTTTGAGCTTAAAAAGAAAAAAGAAAAAAAAAACCCTTGTCCAAATCATTTCTATTTGCTCCCTTACTTGTAGATGATAAAAGATGAACTGACAGTAGTTCACCAGAAATAATTCCAAATGCTTTAAAATGCTTCTACTTTTGGGTAGAAAAATATGCTCTGTGCACTATGAGCAAAATTAGATAATTTATTATAATGAAAAACACTGCAAAGAGACTCATAGCCCTCTACCTCCCTCTCTCTAACATGTGCATACAACCCATCCCTGTGGCATCCAGGCCAGTACCTCACCAGGTTAATGGGGAATTCTGCCACCACATTCTTTAGGGTCACCAGTCGCCCTATTCTCATAGTCATTCCTGGGATTCACCTTTCTAGCATGTGACTCTTCTGTAACTGTACACTCCTGGTTCTGGACATGAACTCTCCGATTTTACGATAGGAAATCTTATCCTGCAATTCCAACTATCAGACATCATGAATTTAATGGCTCACAGATATCATGAAATATGCCTAAATAAAATTATTTTCTTCCCCCCTTTTTCACCCTACTATATGCTCTTTTTTCCTTATGCTTTTGACTTTCTCATTGCCTGCTCTTTCTTTTGGTGAGACATTGATTCCCTCATATGTCTCATCAGCTGCTGGTTTCTCAAACCAGAAATGTGACATTTCTCCTTACCTTCTCCCTCTTTGTGACCTCTCCAATAACCTGCGTAAAGTAAAGGACCAGGTCCTGTCCATCCCAAGGATGGCTAAACGTCTATCAAAACTTTGCCCGACTTTGGCAGTCACAGAAACTGCGTCAGATAATGCTGCTTGCACTTCTGTAACAGACCACCTCCCTTGCAGAACTGACACTCTCAGTCTGACTGATCTCCACTCACTTGGCCACGTGGTCAGCCTGGAATGGACGTAAACATATTCTCCTGCTTTAATCAGTCTAAAGGCCTCTCCTTTCTTGGGCTCATCCTTGGCATATAGAACTCAGAGGCCTGCATTCACTCCTCTCAGCCGCCCTCTAAGAGTTCTTAATGTGCATAGCTGGAACATTTCGACTTACAGAGGTGCATGCTTAGTGACGTGACGATATCTTTCCCCCCGGCAAGACAGGCACCCAGAAAGCTTTCCCGTGATTTATTGATATCTATGGCAGAACTCTCTAACCCTCGTCTCATATTCCCCACTATTTTCTGCATCAACACTTGCTTAAGTAAGGCTCTGAAGCTGTTTATTATTTAGCCATACACTCATGATTTTATTCTCCAGCTAGTTAGTTTTTATATTGTGTTCCCTTAGTCCTCTGAGGTTACTGTCCTAAATCATTTTCCCTAATACCTGCTTTACTACGGTTCTAAAAATTAAAAAATATGTATACCCATACACACAAACCTGCTTGACCATTAAATATAACACCAAGGAAAATAATACCAGAAAAAATTGATGTGAAAAATATCTTTGCTTATTTCCCCCAGCCTCTCATAAAGAAAAATTCCCTCTCCTTTCTCCAGCTTCCCACCCCTCTCCTTTCCCTTTTATTTTGTGCATTTTGTAACCTTTACTATCAGAGAAGTTTCACATGTCATCTCCAAGGAAGCAACTTCTCATCTTCATTCCAGGAATCAAACTCTGGGCCTTTCATCAGGAATACAGAGTATCCTTTCCCAGAATGCTAAAAGACAATGCTTTTTTTCTCTCACCTCTTTGAAATGTAACTTTCTGATGCCATCCATAATGGACTCTACACTTCATAAATATTGTTCATGCAGGAAGTTTTCACTTTTAGTTAAGATGGAGTATACACATCCAGTTCATCGTGCTTACTATGACTAATAAAAATCCTAGAAAAATGCAGAGCAGCTGCAAGGGGGCTCTGTTCAATAAATAGGAGAAGGAAGACAGAGTAGGGAAACCAAAACTCAAAAAATGGCCATGAACTGGTGTGCTCCCTATTGGTCTTTTTGCTCTGTCCAAACTGTGCTTGTTGTCACTGTTTCATTTTGCCATGTTCTTGTTGGCAGGAAAAAATGAAATGTAAATATAAAAATAAAAGATTTACACAATCAACACCACAAAGACAAACAACCCAATTAAAAAATGGGCAAAGGACCTGAAGAGACCATTCTCCAAAGAGGACATACATATGTGCAGTAGACACATGAAAAAATGCTCAATGTCACTGATCATCAGAGAGATGCAAATTGAAACTATAATGAGTTATCACTTCACATCTACGAGAATGGCTACCATCCATAAATCAACAAACAACATGTGCTGGTGAGGATAATAGATAAAAGGGAACCCTAGTGCCCTGTTGGTGGGAATGCAGACTAATGCAGCCACTGTGGAAAGCAGTATGGGGATACCTCAAAATATTAAAAATGGAACCGCCTTTAGACCCCATGGTCCCACATCCTGGAATATATTCTAAGAATACCGAAACACTGATTCAAAAATATATAAGCACCCCTCTGTTCATTGTGGCATATTAACAGTAGTTAAGATCGGGGAACAGCCCCATTGCCCATGAATAGAAAAGTGGATAAAAAAGTTGTGGTACAGTTACGTGATGGAATACTACATAGCAGTAAAAATGAAAGAACTCTTACCTTTTGCAATAGCATGGATGGAGCTGGAGATTATTATGCTGAGTGGAACAATACAGTCAGTGAAAAGCAAATTCCATGTGATCTCAATTATATGTGGAATCTAATGAACAAAAATAAACTAACCATCAAATATCATTCATTTTTGAGAGGCAGCAAGATTGCTATTCTTGGCTAATTGTGTGGATAATCACATATTTTGGCATTTTATATATAATTATTTGATACTGATGGTATTTACTGACCACTGATTATTTTGTAGGGAAAGGGGAATTTTCTATAATGGAATACAGAAATATTTAAATGTGAATTTTTATTTTATCTTCTATTTATATACACACATACAAACACACATATGCACATATCTTGCATATTTTTATGGAAATAATTATCAATAATATGATAGTACATAATTATAAAATATTGTTACATATACCAAAGCAGGGAGTCATAGCTTTTTCTTTGCTAGTTCCGGTAACAGAAGGTGTATTGTATTTCAGGAGAAACCAAAGACAGTCCTCTTCATTTTATATTTCTCAATAGGAACATCTCTGTTTATTTTTAACCTAACTTCAAAGGCCAGGAGACAAAAACATGCAGAGTCAGTGGGGCAACGCAATGCATTGGGCTGAAAAGGTCAGATTCCCAAGTTGATTACGTGTCAGAACTACCATTTAGGCTGAGAAAGCCCCTGTATGCACAGCTACACATTCCCAAATTACAGTGGATGTTCACTCACATGGCAGTAATAAAGTCCTTTCCAGGAGAAACTCTATGTCAAAAATGACAGTGTGCCTGGAATAATTGGCTTAAGATAAGAGCTCTAAATAGGCTGTTTTCTATTTCCCTACTGAATTGTCAAGTGATTGGGGAGGGGAGTCTCGCCTTCACCTCTCCAAACCTTGACTTTTCTGTTGAGGATAATAAATATTCAATCATTCACAAGTTCATTACACAAATATCTATTGAGTACTAGTTATGTGTTAGGAATTGCAATAGGCATTTTGAATGATTTTTTTAAAGGAGAATGGTGAAAAGTTCATAAATATTCTAATGAAAGTCACAATACTCAGGCTTTTGTTTTGACCGGGTCATGTCTTCGAGCTGTGATGTCAAAATGCAGGTTTCTCTTCTCTGTTTGTCTGCTCTGCTTGTTGGAGTAGAAAGGTGAAGCCCATTAGGCCCACTTGAATGCTAAAATTCTATTGTTATATTAATACTTATTATATCATTAAATCCTCATAAACTTCTTGGGTCCATACTTCAACTTGCACATTCGTTTCTAGATTGGGGAAATCTCACTGAGCCTCATGTTTTCCAGAGGTCATTATCCTTTCTGAAGCCTAAATTCATTTACCCCAGAAAACCTATTTTCATCAGAAGGAATCGGAACATTGGAATCTTCCCTCCGTCACTTCAAGTTGATATAGTATAAGTGATTAACATTTTCCCAAGCCTTCTGCTGTCCTGTCTTATGAGGACCAAATATTTGATACCAAAAAGGAAGAGAGTTTCCTCCCGAGGCTATATTTATTTATTGTTTCCCTCACTTTTGCAGGAAGCAATAATACCCTCACTGTGAATCCAGACCTCCTGTCCTGACTAAAGCGCTCTGGATTACCTCTGCAGTGCACTTGCAAACTCTGCAGTGTGGGCTGCTGGTAAATTATGTAGACAACTGTATTTTTTCATTTTCTTTGGGCAGTTAATCTGCGGTGACTAGAAGTGTAAATCTCTCACAGATGTAACTACCTTCAGTCCAAGGCTGTATGGAATATTTACTGCCCTAGTAAAGCCCTGTTTGTCTGTCTTTCCGGCCCAGGAGCTGAGCAGGCAGGTTAATCAGCATGCAGTTTGGTGTCTTCCACAAGGCTCATCAAGCAGGGAGGCCACTCCAGTGGGCTGGCGTTCCAGGAAAGAGCGGAAGCATGCCTTTTCTTGCATGTCGACGGATCGTGTCAAGGAAGACGAAAATGTTTGTAAAGGCTACTCAGAGGAGAGTGCTATCAGAATGTGCAAGATCCTTTACTGTCTTTGTAAGGTCAGACTGTAGGACGGGACAGGCTGCGAGTGGAAAGAAATGGACAGCAGACATTAGAGAGGTAACCCTGAACGGAAGATGAATACGACAGTACAAGTTGCTGATGGTGGCCCAGGCTGTATCTTAACATGCCAAAAGCCATTATTAGAGCTTCCAAGCATCGGAGCTGAGTGGTTGATTTTAGGAGGAAAATACACACCAATAGTCAACTCACGAGCCAAATCAGGCATCAGTCACAGCTCTGAAAGATTGGCACACACAAGGAAGTTGCAGCATAGCCAGAAAGTGAGACAAGTCAATCCAACTCAGGAGGAGGAGGAGTTGCCATAGAAACTGTTTCTCCAATTCTCTTATGATTAAGGGCAGGGTCGCTGACATAGAGAGGGACTAGGGATATCCCATACCTTTTCGGTTGCTGCCCCAGACCTTATTTCAGGGAACGTTACCCCCGTTACCCTTCACTCATAGAGTTCGGTGGTACCTTGGTGTCTTTAATTAAAACATAATTCTAATCCCATACCCTGAGTGAACTGAACTAGAGTTAGCAACATAATTCAAGCGGACACACTCAGGATTCTTTTACCAGTAATTTGGCCATTGGAGCTGTGTGAGATGATTTCTCTCTTCGTTGGTTAGATATTTGACATATAAGCTAGGGACTGTATGTGGCTGTAAATTGGGCAGTATGAAACAAAAAGGCAAAGAGCGTGAGTCTGAGCAGAAAAGAACCAGCCAGGAAGGCAGCAAGGAGGGGCACCAGAGGAGGTCCTCCTGACGTCGGGATCTCCGACTCTGGTTTGCTTTTTGACACAAAAGTCTGGATTCCACAGAATATCCTGTATTCTTATAGCACATTTTACACAATTTGTTAAGTTAAATCTGTTAGTTGTAGATGTAGGTGGCTCGAACAACAGAAATTTGTTTTCTCACAGTTCTGGAAGCCAGGCACCGAAGATGCAGGTGTTGGCAGGGTTGGTTCCTTCTCGGGCCTGTGCTTTAGGCCTGGCTTCTAGAGCTTTGCTGGCAGTCTCTGGCCAGGAAGCATTGCTCCATTCTCTGCCTTCATCTGCACCTGTCTCTGTCCATGAGTGTACGTCTCTGTGTACATCTTTGTCCCTTTTACAAGGACGTTGGTCATATTGGGTCAGGGTCCCCTTAATGTCCTTATCTCAGTGTAACTAATTATATCTTCAGTGACCCCATTTTCAAGTAAGTTCACAATCATAAGTACTAGAGGGTTAGGATTACAGCATATTAGTCTCTGGGGGATGCAATTCATTCCATAATAGGGTGCTTTGTGGATGAATGGTTTCTCACCTCAACTCTTTACTTGCAACTCGATTTCATAAAACTGCTCTTTGGGCTTAGAGATACTCAGTGGGAGGAACGTAAATCTCACTCACATCCCTTTCCTTCTCTATCAGTCTTCCTTCTTCTGGCTGTCTTCTGCTTGATCTCTTTTCCCTTCGCCCTGAGTCTCTGCCATCTCTTACCACTATGGCTTCGTAGGGAGATAACTTCCGCTGCTTCCCTGGTACTTGGGAAGGGGGTTTTGCTGACTGCATCACTTCCATCTCTTCTGGATGATTAGATTTCTTTTATATTCTGACCAGGCCATAAATCCAGCATTATATTCAGGCAATTTCAAAATTGGTCTGTTCATGTATTCTGTCAAAGAATAAACCAATCTGTAAATTTTACTGGGAAGAGAGTCTGTCTCATAAATTTCTTTTACAAACATCATAAACAGTCATGCTAGGAAAGAGCCAATTTTAATTTATTATTTTTATTCCATGTCCTTTTTTTTTCTTGAAAAAGATTTTTAAAGCAGTCTTCTGGCTGACTTGCACATTCACTTCCCTTCCATTCCAAATGATAGCTTCTCTGGATAGAGCAATCTTGGATGTAGGTCCTTGCCTTTCATGACTTGGAATACTTCTTTCCAGCCCCTTCTTGCCTGTAAGGTCTCTTCTGAGAAATCAGCTGACAGTCTGATGGGAACTCCTTTGCAGGTGACTGTCCCCTTATCCCTTGCTGCTTCTAGAATTCTCTCCTTCATTTGAATCTTGGCTAATGTAATTACGATGTGCCTTGGTGTGTTCCTCCTTGGGTCCAACTTCTTTGGGACTCTCTGAGCTTCCTGGACTTCCTGGAAGTCTATTTCCTTTGCCAGGTTGGGGAAGTTCTCCTTTATTATTTGTTCAAATAAGTTTTCCACTTGTTGCTCTTCTTCTTCCCCTTCTGGGACCCCTATAATTCAGATGTTGGGACGTTTAAAGATGTCCTGGTGTTCCTAAGCCTCTCCTCATTTTTTTGAATTCTTGTTTCTTCCTTGTTTTCTGTTTGGTTGTTTCTTTCTTCCTTCTGGTCTGCTCCATTGATTTGAGTCCCAGTTTTCCTCCTATCACTATTGGTTTCCCATGCGTTTTCCTTCATTTCACTTATTGTAGCTTTCATTTTTTCATCTAATTTGTGACCAAAATCAACCAACTCTGTGAGCTTCCTAATCACCAGTGCTTTGAACTGTGTATCTGATAGGTTGGCTATCTCTTGGTTGCTGGGTTGTGATACTGTATGTGGGAGCAGGGTCTGAGAGGGAACAATGGCACTTGCTCCACTCTCGGATTCCAGTCCCCTCCACTGCTTTCCCCAAGCAAATTGGGCCCTTCTGGTGCTGATTTCTGGGTGGGTGGGCTTGTGTATGTTCTAGGACCCTGTGGGTCTCTCTAACAAACTCTCCTGTGATGCTGGAACTCTCCCGGCACTTCAGCCACCACATGTGTTTTCAATTGGTGCTTTTAGGCTTTATTTCCTGGCTCTGGAACCCTGGGTTGCGCAGTCTGTCTTTCTGCCTGTTTTCACCTGGTTTATCTGCATGCAAATATGTGACCATGGTCAGCCACCTTGTGCGCCTCACTTGGTCTGTTCGTTGCCTCCCCGTGTCCACTGTGTGTCTGGGGTGTGCCAACCGCCACCTGCACATCCAGGACCGCTAGCTATTACTTTTTCCTGCCCTGATCCCTCTCTGCTGGCCGGCCGCAGACTCCACCCCTCTTACTGGTCTGGGTGAATCGTTGTCGGACTTCCATACAATTCAATTTTCTATCTGTTCTGGTTGGGTTTTTTTTGGTTGTATATTTTTGTTGTCCTTAATTTTGGTTGTGAGAGGAGGAACAGTGTCTCCACCTATGCCTCCATCTTGGCCAGAAGTCTCCACACTTGGCATTCTATACATTTCTCTGTGATTCAGAGATCAGTAGCACTTATTTATCTTTGGACTTTTGATCATGTCCTTGACATAATTCCTATCTTTTCATTGGTCCCTGTGAATCATCTATAATTAGCATCTCCTCAAATTCTTCATACTGGTTTAGTGTTCAGCCAAGTGTTGCATAGATCCTATAGAGAAGACAGGTGCATGCATTTAGGATTATGAAAGATAATATTAATATTAATAATATAACATTCTCTTTGCAACTGTATGTGATAATTAAGGACATGAGTTCCATAGCTCTATTATTGCTTATGTGGAGCAAATGTATTCATATTTATAACTCAATAGGCATTGTAATGGGCATTTTATCTGTTAAGTTTCAATTTCTAGGTGAGACATATCCTCAATCTTCTCTCCTATGCAATAATGTCTTATTTTAACTTTGGTCATCTGAGTAGTAAAAATAATTTTCACAAACATCATGTATAGCTTTTAAATAAATGTCCTAAATTGAACCTATCCATATATTATAAATGCCTTCATGTTCTCATTATGGATGTTTATTATTATTTGGGTTGGAATAAGGAGAAGAAATATTGTATTTACTTGGAAGTGCCTCTTTGAGTTATTGAATGTGTTGGAAATGTTTCTAGATACTCAGGCTTCTTGTTTAGGGTCTCTGAATGAAACTTGAATTGCATTTTGGAAGAATCAAGGTGGCCAAGTGTTAGGATCCACAGACTTTTATTATTGATGCTATGTATGAATTTTAAAATACTTATGTATTTCTTAACATTGAAGTTTATTGAGAAGAGTCTAAGGAAAATCTTTGATTTTTTTTAATACCAGAAATAATGTACTTTATAAACCAAGGAAATCCTGCATTATAAATTACAGGTTGTTTCGGGGGGAAAACAGAATAGTGGGTAGGAATCAGAAGTCGTGGTTTTCATGCGCTTACATGTTACAGATGAGAAAAATCTATGTTCATTGAAACCCAGCAAAAGTTCTAAAGCCTTAAAGGAATTTGAATTCTGAACAATTACTGAAAACCAAGCTTTCTGAGTCCTAGTCAGTTACATATTCAACATGGTTTTGAATATATTTGGTCATGTTTTTTTCCCCAAAATCAGCTGATTTAATGGAACAACAATAGATAAGTTGTTAGGCCAAGGGAATCACTCAAACTGAAGCAAGTCATTAAATTTTCTAAGAATATAAATTCCAAGTCTGTGTTCTGTACATAAATAAGAACACTGAAAGCTGTAGCGTAATTCAGCCACAGTCCCTTCCAGTCGGGAAGGTAACGACTGATATAGAGAGACACAAGTTCTCCTCCCCTCTACCTCCCAACACTCACAGGAAGCTCAATGGCGTTCCTTCTGGGAGAAGAGCGAAAGATACTCTGGATGTAAGTAAGTAGATTTTGATCCACAAAATCTGTAATGGTCCCTGTTTTGCTCTGTTTGTGCTTATTTATTTATTTTCATTTATACTTTATTCCTACCATTCAACTGGCTTTTATGCCAATTTAAAATTTATGTGAAACTATAAAACAAAGTCATCAGTATAAGATTAGTAAATTAATATTAAGTGCCTTTCATATAAAAGAAACTACACTGGGTATTTCCATATATCCTTTCTGTTAATTCCTCACAACATCCCTGAATTTGGTTGTGTCAGTCACAGCTGATAAGAACAATTATTGAAGCTATGAGCCATAGAGGCCAAAATCAGAGTAGTTGGAATTCCAAAAAAAAAAATACATAGTGAGATGATCGCAAAGTGATTTAAGAAAATCCAAGGATCTTTACTTACATTTTTAAACACTTGTGGAATCTGTCTTTGTGTACTCGTCCTGGAAGCACCTTGATAAATGCCTTGAAATTCTATGGTTCGATTCTCTTTCAACTTCAGAATAAGTTTTGAAGATTTCTTAGATCATTAAATTGTGACAGGCAAGAAACATTAACATAATCAATTTCAAATACAATTTCACAAGCACCGAAGTTAGCTAAGAAAAAGAAATCCATAAATATTTAAACTTGAAAGACGCTTTGTTGCTGACGATGAAATATGATGTGAGCTTTCATGTGCTCCATAGCTTTGCTCTAGCAGATGTTGTATGAGTCTGTTAAGGCCATAATCATCCTAATCATTTTGTTTATCAGGAAGGCTCCAGGTGCTTGACTGTAACCATAGTAATGTTCTCAAAAAAGTGTCTTATTTCTATAGAAATATAGACAATAAAATAAAGGAACTGAACTTGGATGCTACGGCAAGTGTGATAGCCATACATGTGGATCTATCCTGGCAAAAGGACTGTAAGTAATGAGCTTTTTCAGGCTTTTCACAAATTTGATGATGTCTGGTGAGCCCCACGCTACAATAAGCAGTAGTGACGGAAGGATGAATGAAGCATGAGCCCTTCCTTAGGGAGCTTGCAACCTCTTCAGGTGGGTACCCTTTGAAGAGATGACTTAGAATATATCAAGATAAGCATTAAATAAAACCAGGTCATACCAGAGGAGGAAATAATGTTTGTGGTAGAATGATTGTAGCGATGCATTTTAACATTTATTGTACTATACATCAGTATTTTAAACAATTTGTGTCTTAACTCCTTTCTTCCCAATGAAACTCCTGTGATGGGTACTTTATGTAAATGCTGCCTTTAACTCACATTTATTTGTCACACTTTTACACTAATTAACCTCATTTTATACGTGAAGACGGCAAGGGTTAGAACAGTTAAGTTATCCGAGGTCACGCTATTGATTGCACAGGGAAAATGGGTACTTTGAAGGAGTTTCTTAAAGGAGCCATCTAGAAAATATGAGTACATTCAGAAAAACAACAGGGAGAGTGCTGTACCACAGGGTTATCTCCAGGAGGAATGTGGAGTTTTAGTCCCCCTCCCCCAACCATACATGGGGTCAGGGAGAAGGAGGGCGTTGAAGGAACCTGGAGAGGTAGCCGGATAGACACACGAACCTGATAGGAGATGTGATTGTTGGTACGGGGTCACTGCCAAATCACAGAACCCACAAGGAGAAGAGCCAGGCAAAATAAATGTTCCATCTCTCTTTGCTGGTCTAAGATCTACTGCTGGCACTTCCTCTTTCTAGAACCTCCTGGAAGCCTGGGGTCAAAGGGAATTTATGCAACACTAAGAAGGGCTGAGATTGGCTGGGAATACACATGAGGTGAGGTCATGGCATATTCCCAGAAAAGTGGAAAATAATGCACATTCAGAGTCCAGATAAAAAGGGCAAGTAAATCGGTGATCACAAATGCCATGATAAGTGTATTTAAAAACCACAGGATGCTATGGGAAGAAGAGAAGGATTTAATGTTTTACAAATATTATTCCAGTTAATTCTCACCACTATCCTATGAAGGTGTTATTTTTACTGACATTTATATATGAGTTAAATGAGACTTAGAAATGTTAATGAATTTACCCAAGATCTGACAGCAAATAATTTTCCCAGTCGTATCTGATTCCAAGTCTATGTTCAAACTCCTGTTATAAAAATACCTCCCTTTGTATCAGGCAATGATGATAGATGATTTGGCAATACCCAGGAAGCTAAGGTAAACTATGGCTGTGGAGACAATGGCACGGGTTTTAAATAGGCCATAATATTTTCCCCGTGATGTACTTGACTTGTTCCAATGTGTAGTCAGTTATTGACATTTTTGGGAAAAAAAGACCATGGTGTTCAATCTGATTCAGGTTCACCAAAGATATATGTGCATATGGTCCATTCTGCTCATACAGTTTCACAGCCCACCGCCTTTTCGCCGTGCTCAGTCCTCGTATTAGGAGTTATTTATGTTCCTGGCACATCATACATTATCCATTGTGACCACGTGAATGTGCATAATCCTTCTTTCCTGGCTCTCTATGCTTTCAGCTTTTGTCTAATACCCTCTACTTTTTCTAAACAAAGTAGTGAATGTAACTCTTCTTGAGGATAATTTTCTGCCATCAGACACGAATGAGTATTCCCCAGCTAAGTATTATGGAAAATATTTAACCCACATTATGAAATAGAGTAAACAGAGCTTAGGAAGTTGTCAGTTCTTGGTGTGTCTCCCTACTTGATTATGATGTCATATTCATGTCATTTAGTCACTGAAACCTTTTAACATGTAAAGTAGGGAGCTGCTATCATGCAGTTAGCACTCTGATAGAACACACATGTCTTGATGCTACTTGACTTTTGTTTTAATCTTGCAAATTATAAGTAACTGTAATAGAAAAACACCACAGTAGAAAAATATTAGAGATTGGAAGAGATAAATTTTAATCAGTGCCTATGCTGTTCCAGATGATGTTATTGTCATAACATCATGTATGGATTGGTAATGATTCAGAATAAAGGAAATGCTTCTACCATTTGTTGTTTTCTTTTGCATTTCCTAAATAATTCATCCTGTTTCCTTTTTACCATTCTGAAAGGGCAAGTCCACAGACAAGAATAGATGATTTAAAAGGGAATATGAAGCCTTTTAAAAATATATGCTTCTCCATTTAATGTAAGATTTCTTATCATATGCCCTACCATTGCTTTTATTTTTACATCTGGGAATTCCCCAAGGTCATAGTATTCTGACTGTCTTCCCTTTTATATTAGATATTCAGTATGAGTTTCTTCACCAAATATTACTGATAGTTTTTTTTTTTTTAGAAATATTACCATTTGATAGCAAGCCCATCACTTTCACTGATTGGCTTTTTCCCCATGGTTTGATGTCTTATTTTAAATGTGATTTTTATTCTTTATTGGCAATTTAACACTGTGATTCTGATTTTCCCACTGATGATAGGCATAAAAAGACCTAAATAACTACACCAAGTTTCATATAAGGTATTTTTCACCTTGGTGATTTCAGCTACTCTCTTATAATTTTGTATCATTCATTAGAGTTTTGTTAATAGTGATGAGTTATTCACTTTTAGTTCAATGGAACAATATAATATATGGAAGTATGGATGAATATTATCATAGAAAACTTTGTAGAAAAGTATGATTGGAAAGAAATAAAAATAAAAAAAAAGAAGGAAAAACGTTTTGAGAGACACTTACTGCCCCCGCCCCACTATTGTGAGTTGTTGTATGGAGATTGTAAAACTTGATGAAAGTATTAGAATTTAATTCAAATTCTAAGTGAGTAAATTAACCCTTTTGCTGGTCAATGGTTTCCTTTCCATAAGCACTTATATTTGGGGGAGGGGATGACAAATAGAAGAATTCCTCAGAAAAGGGTCAGAAAACTGAAGAAAGAAATTACTTTAATGTAGGAAAAAATGTAGGACACAGTAATATAAAATTAATTACAGCAATGAAAATAAACAAGCATGGATATCCTACATGCCCATATTTATTGTGAGGTCCTTATAATAGTTATTCATCCTTCACTATCTCCACAGTTCTCCTGGAGGTCCGAATAATTATAACTCACAGGCCATGTCCTCAAACAATTATTTTTTTCCTTGGAAGTCAAGGCTGAAACAAAAGCCAAGTGAATTAGTTTTATTGATACAGTCTAACAGGATCAGCATCAAATGTCATGGAGTTTAAAGAGTAAGACCATTGTGAAATGACATGATCATAGAGCAGTTCCTGGGGGAACTGGTGTTCTGAGGATGTGCAGGGTTTAATAGCAACTCTAACAGTGGCAACAGATATTTTTGAGCATCCCTTTATGTGCTAGACAATGTTTATTATACCCATTTCAGAGATGAAATATCCATTAATTCAATGGATATATCATATGATGAAATATCCATAGTTCAATGAAATATCCGTATAATTCAATATCCATTGAGTCACAGAGAAGTAAAACAACTGGCTCACAAAGAATGAGATGAACAGTTACTTGGGGGCTAAAGCAGGGGTGTCAAATTCATTTTCACTGGAGGCCCCATCAGCCTCACAGTTGCCTTCAAAGGGTCAAATGTAATTTTAGGACTCGAGAAACATAACTACTCCTTAACAGTTAAGTGAGAGCTCAGCGCAGCCGTTGGGTGCCGGGCTGTATAAAACAAGGTGGAGGGCCGGGTTAGGCCCCCAGGCCTTGTGTTTGGTACCTGTGGGCTAAAGGGTGAAGAAAGAAGTAGGCAGGTGATGTTTCTTGGTGTGCAGCGTGTTTGCATACTTACTCTTCATCATCCAAGCAAAGACTTCATATTAAGAGGAGTGGAATCTTAAGTTTAGAGGTGCACAGATGATGACTTTGAAAGATAAGCAAGGGATTAAAATGTAATCAGGAATCAATAATTTAGAACAAGAAATATGGCCACATGAATTGCAAGAGTGTAAGTGGTGGGTGACTGATTCTTTAGAAAGCAGATTCTGTTAAATATCAGATTTTAAATTATGACATTGAGGACTGAGAGGAACTCATAGTAATGATAGTAAGAGTTCAAAGAAACGTACTAATAAAAAATGTAAACAGAGGAATCAAAATATATGCAGGACAATAACTTGAAGAGTGGGGAGAGGAACATTGGCTGGACATCTATTATGCAACAAATGTTAGTATTAATTAAATCATAACACCTCTACTTTACCCTTTTCACAAAGACTCCATGACAGCTATTCCTATTTCCAATCAATCAGTAAAAAATAATATGACTCAAGTCTGTGCAGCCTCATGGTGGGAGAGTCGGATTTCATTGAGCCCGACCCTCTCTTCCTTAGGTTCTTCCCAATTCCCCAGGCATCCCTTCTGAGCTACAGCAAGATACTGGGTTAGGGTTTTTTCTCTTTTTTAATAGCTGATTTTTATTGTATTTTCCCATTACCATTTACCCTGTGTACTACTTTCTTGCACCTCCCCGCCACCCCACAATCAACACACTGTTATCCGTGTCCACGAGTTCTTTCTTTCTCTCTTTCCCTCGATCCCTCCACCCCAGTCCCACCCCAGAACTGTCAGTCCAACCTCAGGTACTCAGGTTATCAGAGAATAGAATATCTCCCATGTTCTCTGTAATTTACATTTTATGACATCATCCTTAATTACATGCTTTCATTGATTGAGTGATCTTTATATATGTTTTTCCCTTACGTTGTTTTGTTCTTATTTCTATATTACTATTGGAATAGTTTCCATATTGGACCCCAAAGCACTCTATGTAGGAAGTTATGGCTAGAACAACCATCTTAACATTTCTTCTCCTTATGGAAATGCAAATTCTCTCTTGTGCAGCAAACTAATTAAAGTCCCTTTCCAACACAATATATAAATGGCACATAAATATTTAACGGCCTGATTTAGCATTTTTATTAGATTCCATGACACATCAAAGTATATACTGTTTAAAAGCTGAATTTAAATGATATAGTGTTTTCAAAAACACCATCATGAATGATATATTTTGCCAATAAAATTTAAAGAAAACATTTAGGCTGTACTGAGAATAAACTATTATTCTTTACTTATTCTATGACTTGCACATTCACCAATAACTCATGGTGCTTTTATTAGCAGTAAGTGGTACTGAAAGAGCCATAGAGGTTATAAAATTATACTGTGTGATGTGGCCAGCCCTGCACCTTAAGAATTCCCTGTGGGAAAGCCTATGAAAGTGTTCACTATCTTTTACTTTATCTTCTCAAAAGCACTGCCTTGGCCCTGGCTGGTGTGGCTCAGTGAATTGAGTGCTGACCTGCAAACCAAAGGGTCGCCGGTTCAATTCCCAGGCAGGGCATATGTCTGGGTTGTAGGTCAGGCCCCCAGTGCAGGGTGTGTGAGAGGCAACCACACATTTATGTTTCTCTCCCTCTCTTTCTCCCTACCCCCTAAAAATAAATGAAAAAAAAAAAAGCACCGCCTCATAATTTTAACTAACTCTACTAATTGTCTTTCTCATTGTCCATTCTTCCTCAGTCTCCAGTCGTTACTGCATTTAAATCTGTCTGCTAAGGCTTCAGGTCATTCAGGATTTTTTGGTTTTGTTGTTGTGTTTTTTGGGGGGAGGTGGATTTACAAATATCCCCAGCTGTCACAGACTACAGTGGACCAAACTTCTCAGCAAGGTCTCCCCAGCACGATGACCACCTAACCTTTGTCATTGTCTTGGATTCACCCCACCATGTGTTCTGTTCTTCCAGACAAACCCTACTTAAGAGCACCAGTTACATGAGCAGTCTGCTAACTCCTCATGTGTTGCAAACCTCAGCAGGTAGTTTATATGTGGTCCTAGATGTAATTTGTGTGGACTGTTAACAGTGAGGTGGAACCAAAATAAGCCAATGGGGTATTCTTCCCATCAATTTCACCTTTAACCTACTTGGGGTCTTACCTCCAAACCTAATGCAGCTGAGACGATAAGCAGTTAACACAACAGTAAGTTAATTCTATTGTTTTGTGCTGTTTAGGGAATCAGCATTCTCAAGAGTATTTGCTTTTGACAATTTTGACACTGTCTGGTACCATAATAATGGTTGGAGGAAAACTGGTAAAGAGTGATGCAAATTTTGTGAGCTCTGAAGTATACTTTTCAAGAGGAGGGAAACTAAGTACATGGGTCTAGCATCAAACACCCAGATACTACTGTTCTTGTTACGTGTGCGTTGCCGGTTGGAAAGCGTCAAAGGAGGGGCCTGAGGAGAGGTGTTGTCAGATATCTTACGTACCGCGAAAGGCAAAGTCGTGAGATTTTTGAGAATCTAAACAGTGAAACTTAGAGCGTGGGTGGAAATCCGGGAGACAGATTTGGTGATGTAATGAGAGTTACAGGTGGTGTTGTTTGGTTAGAAGTCTCTTTAAAAAAACATAATACGCCCACCAAGTCACTCCTGTGTTGCCGTTCTGTAAAAGTGTTCATGGTCAGGAGACATTGGGGTGCCTGGAGCAGAGAATGAGGTGGTTGAGTGATCACAAAGCTTTCCCCAAACCTGAGAGGTCGTGGAGTTCCCCTTATAAATGGTTTGGATTGTTCCATCAAGTGGTTTAACCCTTTAGTTGCTATGTCAGGATTTTATTTATTTTTTTTGTCAGTCATATCATACTGGTTGCAGGTTCCAAATGCACCACATTAATTCCTGTCTTACTTTTCTTCTCCCTTGACTAATGCTCTTTCTCTCACCTGTCATACCTTACCTTCCTTTATTTAGTTAATTATTTTCCTCAGTGAAGATTCGTGTGAGCAGTACGTATATCGGCGTGATTTCCTCACAGAGTGGTGGGCCTGCTCTCTTAGCTGGGGGCGTAGTTGTTGTTCCATAACCATCTGCTTGTGTCATTTTTATTGTATGTCCTTCTGCCTGAGAAACCTTCCCTGACCTCACCCTCTCCATGCCTCAAAGACGCAAAGACTGTTTTTGAAACCGTTATTATTTTTTTGTCATTATTGTTACTCTTGTTGTTATTATTAGATATCTCTTAGCGATAATAGAGAATCGCAGATTAGACAGGTGAGACCATGTATAGGAAAACCTATGTATATACACAGGTATTATTTTGCAGACTATCACGGTTCTTTGAAGGAGCAGTCTTGTTGGCGTATCAGCATTTCTACGGCATTTAGACCATCACTAACTTTTATGCCTGGACATAGGTCTGTCCAGCGCACTTCCGCTGGAGGCCCTATTTATATACATGAGACTGCAGCTAATACAAATGAAAGTCTGTAAAAAACAATGCTACTGTTGCTTTCTTCTGATTACTATTAGCAAGGTACCTTTTCCCCACCCACACACTTTGAATCTGTGTGAGTCTTTATATTTAAAGTGGATGGTTTCTCAACGATATATGGCGGGATCATGGTTTTGGATACAATCTGACAATCTCTGTCTTTTAATTTGTGCATTAAAACCCCTGACATTCAAATCCAATCTGATATCTCTGCCTTTTAGGTGGTATATTTTACATATTTTGTTTCTCTGTATGTGTGTTTCCTAGTTTTTCACTTGAATTCCCCTATCGCCTATTTAGCTTTTCCTTGTCAAGTTGTTTTTATAGTAGTTGTGTTGGGAATTGCAATACGTATCCTTTATCACATTAAAAACTCTATTACATTACTTCACACAAAATGTAAGGGTTGTATAATTTTGTGTGTGATTCTCCTTATTCCCTTCCATCCATCATTTCTGCTCTTGTTGTCATACCTATTATACCTAACTACGTTACAGATCCCACAGTGCAGACGCATCTTCTTGCTTGAAACACTTGTACATCCTTCAAGAGATTAAGACAACAACACATATAGAAACATAGATTGTTTGACATTTGCCTGCATGGGTAGGTCCCTTCCTGTAAATCTGACTTCCCGTGTTGTGTCCTTTCTCCTTCCCCTGTCATGTGGTATAGGCTTGTTGAAAATAAATAATATCAATTCGTGTTTATCTGTGGTGGATCCTGTGTATGTTGTGGCTGCTCGTGAACAAATACACACAGACTACAGGGGTCCTGTGGGAAAAACGTGATGGTACGGCCACTCTCTAAGTCAGAGAGAGGGCCCCAACCCCCGCCTGGACAGGCTTTTATTGTTTTCCTGGGTACATTACAAGGAGGGTATTTACTATGCACAGGTTTGCATCAGGTGGTTACCTTTTACAGACAACAAAGGAGAGGATGTTGCTAATCACATCAAAGAAGAAGGACATTTGCAAATATAAAGGGAAAAGTGGTTGGATTGTTAACACTCCATTCTTGAGATTTAGCTCAGATTTTAGGAACTTGCAGTAAGCACTTGCTGCCTCAATTCAGCATGAGGGAGTTTTAGCAAAAGCAAGTCTCATAGCAGTTTAGGTACAATGCAAGCCTGATTCCCCACGAGAAATCCTCTCCGTGGGCATGGGTCCCGTGTGCCACATGCACCCCACTGGTTTTCCACGTGAGGGCTGAGCTCCATTTGCACGCCATGCAAAGTGGTTCTCTGTATTTATCAGAAAACATCATTATTTTGCTTTCATTTTTGAGGCTATTTAGCTGCATATGGACTCCTGAGGTTATGCTTTTTAAAGAATTTACTCTTGAAGATATAGTTCCATTGTCTCTGGCGCCCACTGAACCATGTTAGCCATTGCCTGTGTCATGTATCCCCTGTCTGTCATGAATGTTCATGCTGGCTTTTCTAGTTTATTTTTGGGTAACTTTTTGCTTCGTAATAATTATTGACTCGCAGGAAGTTGAGAAAATAGTACAGAGTGTCCATATTCATTTATTGCCTAGCTTTGTGTTATATCTTACATAAGTATAATCCATTAATGAACCCAAACATTCATTGACATTATACAAGTTGCCCTACTCAGATTTCATTCATTTTTGCATGCACTTTCATTTTTTTGTACGTTTGGCATGCTGATAAATGCCTCCTTCCTAAGAAAATCTACGTCTTAATTCTGTAACTCGTGAATATTATCTTATATGGCAAAAAAAAAAAAAAAAGTGGGGTTAGGGTTAAGTTGTTTTCTCACTGTCCAGTGTAAGTTCTTTCTGTAGCCCGGAAACAAGTCTTTCATGGGAAATATTTACAAATATTTTCTCTCAGTCAGCAGCTTGATTTTTCATCTTTATTGAGTTTTTCAGATAGCTAAGGCTTTTATTATTACACCGTTGAATTTATCATTTTTAATGTCTTGGTTTGGTGTTTTATCTAAAAAGTTGAGGAAGAGGTCATTAAAATTTTTTCCTATAATATCTTCCAAAAGTTCTGTAGTTTAAAAATTTTTACTTTTAGATCTCTGATCCATTTTGAGTTCATGTTTTCCAAAGGTATAAGTTTTAGGTTGATGTTCAATTATGGATATCGATGTTCAATGTACCCCATACCATTTGTTGAAAAGACACTATCTCCTTCTAAAATACATCTTTATCTTGGGTTTCATCATTTTGACTATGATGTGTCTAAATCTTTTATTCTTTATATTTATCCTGTTTAGTGTTTCCTGAGCTGTTTCTATTGCCAAGTTCATGTTTATAATTAAATTTGAGAAATTGGGGGCCTTTATTGTTCTCTATTTTTGCCTGCCCCATTCACTCTTCCCTCCCTTCTGTGGGTTCAACTACAGATATTTCTGATCATTTGATATTGCCCCTCATGTCTAGAAGGCTGTGTTCATTTTTTCTGCTTATTATATATATGGAATAACTTCTGTTGTTATAGCTTTAAGTTAACTGACGATTTCCTGTGTCATATCTATAATATATTACCTTGAAGCCCATGCAGTATTTTTTTCTTTTTTAGGTGTTATAGGTTCCAGTCCAATAAATTTTGTTTTGTTCTTTTTTGTGTTTTTTTCTCTGTTGATATTCCCCCTAACTCTTCCATTACCACTATTAGTTTTCTCTGTCTATTGGAATCTATTTATATAAGCTGTTTTAAAAATGCTTTCTGCAAATTTCAACATCTAGATCATCATGATGTCATTTCTATTGGCTTTGTTTGTTCTCTTTCAGGGAGAACATTTTGCTGTTTCTTCCATATGTGTAGTAACATTATACTGTGGACATTACAAATAGAATGTTTTAGGGATTCTGGATTCTTCATCACCTTTCTTAAGACACCATTAACTTTCGTTCTATCAGGGAGTAACTTGGCTAGCCTCGAAACTCCCAAGTGTCTTTTCTGTGGTGAGCAACAGCTGAAATCTCTGCTCAGTTCTTTTATTGTTTCAGCTCTTATTTCCTATTCATTATTTGGCATTTCTCTAGTATGGGCATGACTTAGGTGGTATGTAAGAATTAGAGCAATACTGATATTCAGTTTTTTAAATTCCCACACCTGTAGATCCCTAACTTTACAGTTGCTCTAGCAGCTCCAAACTTTATTTTCTCAGTCCTCAATTCAGTAGTGCTGTGATCTTTTTGCTTGGGCTCTAGGCTTTCAGAACAATGTGGCTCATCCTCAGGTAGTAAGCATATGAATAGAATTATTAGTTAGTATATGTGCTCTTTTCCTAAGTTTGATAACTGTCCTGTCTTTTTCTTCTTTTTATTTTCCCGTACCTTCAAGTAATTCTCTCAGTGAGTGTATGTTTATGTGTGTGAGTGTGTAAATTTACACTTAATTTGGGGTTTATAAATGTTACCAGGAAGATTAATAGTTTTCTATGCTGACACTTCTTAAAGCAGAATTCCAAAGATTTTTAATTTTAAGTAGAGAATATGGAAAATCTTTGGAGGGTTTTAAGGAGAATGTGATGTTATTGAATATAATCTTTATAAACTGTATTCTGCATATTGATATATAGAGAATGTTGATTTTGTTTTGTTTGTTTTTTAAGTGTATGATTAGGTGTAGGGTCAAATGTAGAAACCCAGACAAAATATGGTAATAATGTGATATATCTTAGAGTAATGGATATTCATAAAAGGTAACACTACCTGAAGTCACTAGTTTGTTTTGGAAATTTGATAAAATAAAATGTGCATCACATTAGACATTGCCTGATACACAATAACGTTCTACAGAATTTAATAATTCACTATGTATCTATCATATGCCGAATACTTCATGTTGACTGCAAAATTATGCCTCAATTCATGGGTCTAATGATGGAGAGTAGACATTAATTATACATTGATCAAATATCAAATAAATATATACAAATTGCAATGAAATAATTGCTATTGATTTGTTTATGATAACATAAGAATCAATAATAAGATGATTAGATCTACTGGTAGGAATAACATGTACATATAAATATAAAATTAACTCTAGATTATCAGTAATACTACATGAGTATGGAACTAGCTGAACTCCATATTAATGTTAATGAGAAGCGTAAGTATTTCTGAGAAACTAGAGCTAAAATGAGATCTACATAAAAATAACAGTTACTTAGGTGAAGAATGTAGGTAAGATTTCTTCCTACATGTAAGAATCAGAAACAGTTTGCTAAAAGGTCCCAAAGCACAAGAGCCCGGAACAGACGTAGAACTCGGGGGAAGCCATTGTGGTTGAAGCAGGGCACGAGGGTGATCGTGCTGCACGTGGTGCTGGCAACGTGCCGAGTCAGCTCCGCGATAGTCTTGCAGGCCGTGGGGTGGTTTGGTTTTCTGCTTTACATCAAAGAAAAACTCTTTATGAGTTTTAGACAAGGAGCTCGAGCCAACTCCAATGTGGAGAACAGATTGGAGAGAGACAAAATTGGATGAAGCAAGGCTCATTAAGTACAGAATAATAGATGATGGAGATATAATGATGGTGTTGCTGCCGCTGCTGCTTCAGTTGCACTTCCCTTATGATTTGGAGAAAGGGGAAATGGTAGGAAGCAGATTGCCTGATTTTTTTTTTTTTTTTTTTGGAGGGGTGGTAATTTCTGTCTGTCTGATACTCGATGGCCAAAACAACTTGCAAAAAACCCCAAGATAACACTAGTTTATTTCATACTTCATTAACACCCAGAGTAGGAGGACTTGCTGAGTCTTCCTAAACATTTACTGAGCCTTGCAGATAGGCAAGAGTTGCTTGGAGCCTAAGTATTAGGGTTTCAGTAGTATTTGAGATGTCCGAACTTAAATACTGAAAAGGGGGTTGGGTCCCATTTTATTTTAACATAATATTATCTAAACAATGGCTTTATTGTATCCTAAAGCACATTAGATAGAATATGTTTTTCTTCACTTTGTCAGATTGAAGCTTCTGTGTATTAGTGAAGAGATAGAGCAACTGTACAGAGATGGTCATCATACCAGTCCCCAGAAGCATCTGGAAAACTAAGAACCAAAGAGGAGGCTAATGAAAAGATCACCTGTAGTTGTAGAAATTGCATGCTTTGGTCTTTTTCTCCAGCTATTTTCTTGGTTAGTTTCTTCTGCATGACCTGGCAAAAGCCTATGTATTAAACTGCCACTATTTACCCAATGTGCTTCATCTCTGGGAGACCAAGGATAGAATGGTCTAAAGAAGCATCTAATTAACTTTCTTTATCATTTCTCTTTAAGTGTGTATGTGAATAAAGGACCTGACTAGCCTTCTCATCCTTTCTACCTTCACACACATACACACACATACACACACAATACCCATAAAGGATAGGATGTCAGGATCTCGTGAAAACAGCAGTATCCACAATATGTATGGTTTGGGACATTTCTAAAGTGTTTCATTTTTTTATATTAACTTTACTTCTCTTGGATCATTTATATGGAAGTTGATCGATGCTCCCTGACCCATGTCAACTCCATCTAAATGTAAAAAGTAGCATTGTCCTGCAGAAGAATAGATAGCACAACTGAAGTAATTCAGCTTTTCAGACAGAAGCCACTTGTCTTTGTAGGGAAGTATTGAACAGTTCCAACTGTATAAAAATCCATTTATGCTACCTATTAAAAATGCCAAAACAACTGATGTGAACCAAGGAAAACCCAACTCACAGCTCGGTGTTCGGACTCATGTTGTCAATTCCCATAAGTACTGTTGGCGAAATCCGTGGTCATAATGGGTATCTTGGGGATATAGAAGCAACCTGCTTCCGTCCCTGGTAACTTCAATTATAAATATGTGATGTGTGTGTGTGTGTGTGTGTGTGTGTGTGTGGAGAGAGTATGAACATGTTGGATTCTGGTCATTGATAAAGCAATCACACATACAGTTACTGTAAGCATCAACAGTGGCTGACAAGCTACATGAAATTTGCTATAAAAGAAAAGTTTAAGCTCACATAAGATACCTGTTTGTGACTTCAATATATAAACAGGTCCTGATGACTCAGCATTTATAATGTAATTGTTGTTTTCTTTTTTCACAAAAGAAATAAGAGGAGATACTTTTTACCTCTTTAGGACCATAATGAGAAATATAAGTACTCTATCTATGCTTTTTTAATTGAATTATTTGAGATGTATGTGTAATGTGTTAATATGTATGTGTCACATTCTTCCATGATTACATATTACCAAAATCATCCATGTGACAAAGAAGGCTCCTTTGAAGTATCTTCAAGATGTCCCTGTCCAGGGATGCTGATGCCTGAAACTGAGAAGATTGTCATTTATGGTCCCCAAGAAAGTTTACTGGCCTACCAAGGGCTATGGCCATGCTACAAAAGAACTTCCAAAAAGACCAAATGAACCCATTGACTCTGCCGGCTAGATAAAGAGTCTGGATTTTATTCACAGTTGTATTAAATTAGAAAGGAAAGGCATAAACATATGGTGGAAGGTCAGAAGACTCCATACATAAAAGATTAGTAAGGCTCCTAAATAATGGTCTTAGGTGAATAACAAGTGTTACAGATTAAGGGGAGAATGATAAGATAACTGAGGTGTCAGGAAAGACATATCAGAAAGTTGGCTCTTAAAATTAAAGTCAAGAAGGACCTTAGAGGGAGGAGGCGTCCCGGATGCGCTCTGGTTTGTTGGAATGTGAGTGGTAAGTCCATGGTCAGGATGTGGTCCTTGGGGTAGAAATGAAGGCGTGAGTTCAGAAGGGTAGGTCAAAACATTCGGAAAACAACCCCTTTCTCCTTCAGCACATCCTTATAAAGCTTGCTGCAGAGACTGTTTCAAAGTTTTCAAGGGAAAGGGAGTGGGCTTGATGGTTGACAGTTTCAAGTTCAAATTCCAACTCTTCTACTTCTAAGTTCTCTGACTTGGGGTACATGACTTCTGTGAACTTCAGTACCACTCACATAGAAGGGAGATACTATTTCGCAGGGAAGAGCCATGTAGCTTGTGGTCGAGAGCACATCTCCAAGTAATCTTTCTAGGTTCAAGTTCTAGTTCCACCACGTACAAAATCTGTACCCTTGATAAAGCCTTTAAACGCTGTGCCTTTTCCTCATCTCTAAGTGTAATTATCACATAGAGCTGTTGTAAGTACTGAATACATAATTTCTGGTAACAGAGCCTGGAAAAAAGTGCTTAAAAAACTGTTCATTGTTAGTCTTTGCGTTAATGTCATTACCTCATGGGTGGTTCAAAAATAAAATGATACGTTTGTATGGTGTCAAGCATAGTGTGTAGGATATCGTAAAGATGCAGCAATGCTATTTTATCTCACTCTTGTTTATCTGCTAAGAAATGTCAAGGTAGACTCTTCCTTGTGCCATTTCCTGCAGGAAATCTCAGCAGCCTCACAATTCTTCTTCTTCTTTGTTTTCTAATATTTTATTTATTTATTTTTAGAGAAAGGAGAAGGGAAGGAGAAAGAGAGGGAGAGAAACATCAATGCGTAGTTGCCTGTCAGGCACCCCTCACTGGGGACCTGGCCCACAACCCAGGCATGTGCCCCGACCGGAAATCAAACTGGTGACCCTTTAGTTCACAGGCCAGCAATCAATCCTCTGAGCCACATCAGCCAGGGCCCATTATTCTTCTAACAGTAACACTCCCCATTGGAAATCTTCCTACCAACAGTTATAACTAGACTTCCCTAAGGGCCAAGAACGAACTTTCTGACCCCTTAATTAATCTGACTACTCAAGTCCCATAGAGTGGCGGTGACAACTCAATTTCTATATGGGATCGTTCTTAGTGGAAACCTATTACCACAATGATTCATACTGAGCCATCAATCTGAACAATGAACTCATCTTACCTAACACAGTTAAATCTCTTTCCTAAACACATTTATGGAATGATACACATCATCTGTCTGATCTCTTTTATTTTTACTATACGTTTTTATCACTATGTAAAGAAAAATATACAGCTTTCTTCTCAGTGACATACTTCTTTTTTTTAGATTTTATTTATTTATTTTTAGAGAGGGGGAAGGGAGGGAGAAAGAGAAGGAGAGATACATCAATGTGTGGTTGCCTCTAATGTGGCCTCCAGCTGGAGACCTGGCCCACATCCCAAGCATGTGCCCTAACTCGGAATCGAACTGGTGGCCCTTTGGTTCACAGCTCGTGCTAGGTCCACTGAGCTACACCAGCCAGTGTTCAGTGACATACTTTTAAAATATATATTGGAGAGATATCCCAAACTTCATCTCAATTCTATCTATGTAGAGATAGTAAACAGACATCAGACAGGTTGACTTACTTGCTTAACAGCTACTGACATACTAATCTGTAGAAAAAGAAATCAACTTTGTTTTCCTTTTTAAAATTATATTACTTCAAGATGAAATATTTTTTAAAACACAGTGTGCCCAAAATAATAAGCCACATTAACAGTCTACTGAAATTAGCACTTTTCTTAATCTTGTTTAAAAATCTAAAATTGCTATAGCAGCCTCATAAACAATTAAAGTTTTTTTTTTTTTAAATAAATGTCACTGGAGTGCAAGAAATTGTCTCAAGTGAGGCAGTCTCTTGCCATCTGCTCCTGAGAAGCCATGTAGACTTTAGATTTTGTAAGTGGTTCATCATCTCAGTAGCTTCAGGGACATCAATAAAAATGTCTGTGGATAACAGATTATCTGTCAGAAAACTCCATGTGTTAACTATTTTTCTCTATCACATTTTCAGAACTAATTAAATATTTAGGCTGATCAGATGTTGAGAAACTTTTTGATGCAATTTGTGAAAAATACAATATTAACCTACGGGTTTCACAACTTTTCATTGCTCACTGTCGGAAGGTGCAGTCTCTGTTTCCAAATGACACAATCCTTAAAAGCAGTTAAAAAGTATACATGACACATCATTGATGTGAACAGTTTTGCACGTTTTTTTCTTCTTTGCCGTAGCTGGAAAAAGTAATGGAAGCGGCATGTAACAAGTCAAGAATAAATGAAAGACACTGGAGGAGAGCAATGATATTCATCTTCAAAAGCATTGTGATTGCAGCCCCTTTGTAAGAAGCAGAGACGTATGCCCCTCACGTAGGGCATGCCCGTAGGTTTGAGTCTCCGAGCATCACCGTACTGAATGTTCTGGTCAGATCCCAGCCCTGTTGCGTAAAGGTGAAGTGGAAAGAATTCAAAGAACTGAGAAAAAATCAGAAATTAACTTGCTATGTGGCCTTGGAAAATGCCCTTTCCCTTTCAGCGAGTTAGTTTAATCTTCAGTTGAGCAAAAAACTTTGGATAGCTCAACAGTTCTCAATATTAGTTTATCAGCAACCCTCCTAATCCAAGCCATTCACATGTTCATCATAACATACTACTCAAGTGCTGAAATTCTGATGTCAGAAAGCCCTATCAGGTAAGTGACTATAGTGGAATTCAAGAGAATCAAAATAGCAACAATGAGTTTTAATTAATGCAAATATATGTCATGCAACCTCAAGTTAAATGTAGCTCCCTGCCAACTGATGGTGACTAACCAACTAATCCGTCATAATGGGGCTATTGAGAACCATTGGAACCATTGGGTTGGCTAATTTTACAGGTAGTTCTTATGGTGTTAAAGTCTCTTCCTCCCCCCTTCATACCTTCTCTTCTCTCCTTCTTCCCCTTCCTCTCCCTGTCTCCCCATTGTTCTCTCTCTCTCATCCTGACTTTTGCAGGCTTAGTTTAAACATTATTAATTGCTATAATCTCTGATTAATTCATTGCTAGAACTTCTAAGTTACTTAGATTCTGACTGGTTTGACTGGCTGCTGGTTGATCCATCATCCCCATTATGTGCCAGTGTCCAACGGAGAGATACCTGAATACTGATTATTTTAGTAGACTATTCACAAGAACGGCAGGAGGCAGTCCAGCAGCGGTCAACAATCGTGTCTTCAGTAAGGTAGCACTGGATACTGATGGAAAGAACCAATGAAAAGAGGGCTATTCCAGGTCTCATGAGTGTGGGAGGCACTGGATTCACCTGGCCCGAGGAGTGAGGATCCAGTCTGGTGAAGTGACCCAGATCCCTAAGGACGACGAGGTAGTAAAAGACAGGGATGGGGCTCTTCTAATAAGCCTACTGTCTAGAGATCGTAAGAGGCAAAGCGTACCAAAGACACCAGTGACAAAGGAGAATGCCATGCTAAGTTTGTGAAGATTGGGCTGGGTCTACTTCAATCTCTGCTAAATCAGGTCACAAGAGGAGTGAAACAAAACCTCCTGAACTGGGGAAGAAGGGTTATTGTCAAGTGTTTCTTCTCGCTTCATGCCTCCATCAAAAAACTGCCCTGTCTCTTCTGCATACTCCCGAGGTCTGTCTCTGCCTTCCAAAGAGATAACAAGCTAACCTGCAAAGTGCATTCTCCATAGATATTTACTGAAGAAATTAATTGTCTACTCATTTTTGCATGGATACTTATTTTTAAAATAGTTTATATCCATGGTTATGGCAAAAAAAGAAAAGAAAAGAAAAAGAAAAGCCGTGAGGGAAACTTTATAAAATACAAAAGAGTTAGAAGTAGAAAAATGAAAAGAAATAACCCCAAGTCAGTTTAAGAACATAACTGTTCTGATGTGTTTTCATCCAGTTACTCAGGCCTGTTTGTAGCGTTGTGAACATGTGGTACATAAAATTTTATTCCCTCATTTCTTTTGAAAATTATATCAAGGATTTTCATGTTGTTTTATACCATTCATAAGCATTACAATGGGATTCTATTTAATTCAGTTAATGTTTTATCATTGGTTTAGCCATTGTCTTATTGTTTTCTAGGCAATTTAGGGTTTTAAACAAATTTGGAAAAACCATGGGCATTATATATCTTCAGATGTTTTTCCTGCTCCATTTCCTCTCCTCCTGGAATGCCGGTTACATGTATGTCCCCCCAGTTAAGGTTGTCCTGCAGCTCACCGAAACCCTGTTCATTTCTTTTTTCTCTCATCGTTCTCATTTGGATAGTTTCTATTGTTC
Source organism: Glossophaga mutica (assembly GCA_039655065.1). Classification (NCBI taxonomy): domain Eukaryota; kingdom Metazoa; phylum Chordata; class Mammalia; order Chiroptera; family Phyllostomidae; genus Glossophaga; species Glossophaga mutica. The sequence goes on along the minus strand of CM077315.1, from coordinate 11,634,224 downwards.
TGTCTTCAAGTCCACTAAACTTTGGTTTTGCGCTATCTAACCTGCTGTTTATCTCATACAGCAGGGATTTTTTCAGAGAATGCACTTTTCTTCAAATTCTAAACTGGGTCTCTTCAACTGCTCTGTTTGGGTTCTCCTAACTCTGCTGGGCCCTGAAAACTCTCTTGAGTGAGTGAACTGGGGCCATTGTAGGATTTACTTTTTATTATTTTATCTAGTGATTATTATCTTGTGCTGCCTGTTGACCAAGATGTGAATAATTTTGTTGTATGTAATTCATAAATGTACCTTAAAGTTTATCTTTTCCTCTTCACTCTATATTAACATGCGCAGATTTCTTATGAAGGGAAGATTATTAAAATAATATTTTACATGGATGAAGCTCCCCCTTTGAAGACATCACTCTCCTTTTATTCTTTATTATGTGACTCAGTTTCCATTAAAAAAATATAGTATTTTTCTTTCCTGACCCACCCACATTCCTAGATCTTACATATTTAATCAAAACATTCTTATTATCTTTTATTGATTATGCTGTTACAGTTCTGATTTTTCCCTCTTTGACCCTCTCCACCCAGCACCCCCCTCTTCCTCAGGCAATCTCCCCATCATTGTTCATGTCCATGGGTCATACATATAAGTTCTTTGACTACTACATTTCCTATACTGTACTTTACATCCCCATGGCTGTTCTATAACTGCTTATTTGTACTTCTTAATCCCCTCACCTCTTCACGCATTCCCTTATACCTCCTCCCATCTGGCAACCATCAACATGCTCTGTGTATCCATGATTCTGTCCCTGTTTTTCTTGTTTGCTTAGTTTGTCTTTTAGATTCAAATGTTGATAGGTAGGTATTTTTTGCCATTTTATTATTCATAGTTTTGAGCTTCCCTTTATCATTTCATATAGTAATGATTTGGTGATGATGAACTCCTTTAGATTTTTCTTGTCTGGGAAGCTCTTTATTGGCCCTTTGATTCTAAATCATAGCTTTGCAGAGCGAAGCCAACCTGTGAATCTAGGCTGGCTGCTGCTAGTGCTGGGCCTGGGCCTCACCGAGACCAGCTGTTGCTTGTTTGATAGGAGGAAGTTGTGAAGCATGAGCCAAGACCATCCATTCATGTGGAAAAGCAGCTTGTGTGGGCTGTAGGTTGGGTGGGGCATCGCCTGTGGGGACCTCCAAGTGGGTCTAACAGTGTTAGCCAGGTTGGTGGATTCTCAGATATGGCACTAGCTTACCGAATCTGTTGCGGGGAGGGTTTAGAGAACAGACAATGGCCTTTGCTCACCTTGATGCCAGGCACTTCAGTGCCTCCCTGTGTGCCACTGACACCTTTCAAGCTGCTACCCTGATGCAGGAGCTCAGAGGGACTGGGTCTGAGTAGGCGAGTCTGTATGTGGGTTCTTTAAGAGGAAATTCTTGGGGCTCCAGCAGTTTCTTCTGCCTACTCAATCCTTGCTTGTTTTTTGCAGCCAGAAGTTGTGGGGCCTTATCTTCTTGGCATTAGAACCCTGGGCTGTGGGGCCTAGTGTGGGCCTGGGACTCCTCACTCCTGAGATAACCCTCCCGAATTTTATCCACCACACCTGTGTGAGAGACCCGCCCCTTCTGCATCTGTGTCTCTCCACCCATCGGGACGGATGTGGTTTCTTTAATTCTGGAGTTGTCAGACTTGGCCGTTCAACTCCATTTCTGATGGTTCTGAGTGATGGTTCTGTATTTCAGTTGTAAATTTGATGTGGTTGTGAGAAAAGGCAAGCCATGTCTGCCTGCACTGCCATCTGGACCGGAAGTCTGCAAAATGTTAAACAATATTTCAAGATGCTAAAGCTGACTTTTAGAGAAATTTGTGTCTGCCCAGGTTCTCAGGATCTCTGCTTCTCAGTATCATGAATCCCATCCCCCCTTAGTTTTTATACTTTTTAGATACATATTTACATTTAGGGGCATTTGTTAAAATAAATTTTTATTGTTGTTGTTTTAAAGTTGAAGCTCTTTATCTGGTTTATCAAATGTTGGGTTTCTTTATACATATTTCCTTACTTTTTTCAAAGGAAAGGAAAGGAATTCAGGATATTTTAAATACAGTGGGGGCAGGTACTGTGAATCAAATATTTTTGGAATATAGTTCTAAAAGTTCAAACTTTTAAAAATGTGTGTGTATATGTTGTTATTAACTTATATTCACAAATATCCTCTTGTATATAGATATTCCCTTGCGTATACTTGTTTTCACGTTGTTGGGAGCCTTGTTTAATTCCTCAAAATGTATATATTTTTTGTATTTTCTATTCCTAGAGCCTATTTGCAACAAATAACCACCAATCTTCTTTCGAAGAATTCTTTACCACTGATTATATTATATATAGTTATATATAATATAATATTTAATATAATTATATAATACACATAATTATATATAATGTACTCATATTATAATTAATATTATATAATTATATTATAATTATATTATATATAGTTATATAATACAATATATAATATATAATGTATATAAATATAATATGTAATATACATAATTATATATAATATAATCAGTGGTAAAACTGGAAAATGATATATTATTTCTACTCTGAAGCATCTACCTTATATAAGATAGATACTCACTAGCATTTTAAATATCCTTTAGACAGGAAAGTGCATGGGAAATTTATGAGAATTCATTTCATCAAAAGAAAATCAGGCTTAGGAGAGAAAAAATAAAATACTATTAACACCAAACCATTGAGAGAGGAACTCTACCAGGAAAATACACAGACTCAGAGTTCCGTTCAAAAAGGTAGCTCACATTACTTCTAAATGGAATTTTTAAATCCATTCTCTGGTTTAGTGTTTGTACTACTTTGTATAATTAAAAGGTTTCCTCATGTGCAGAGTTTCAATTTCATTACTTGTGGGCTTAATAGATAGGCAGGTTTGGAAAGGAAATTTATGTTTCATAATGTTTTGGAATGATCTGTTGAGTTTTATAGAAAACAGGTATCTCCAGTGTAATATGCAATTCTAATTATCTTAGAATCATGTGATATACACAGCACAGCACATTTCAAATTGGAAAATACCTTTTTTCCCTGTTCTAATTCCATTTAGCCCACTGCTGTAATTTGTTTTATGTCTGTGTTTTAATTTTGTTTATGTGTCCTCTAAAAATGTACTTATGCACTTAATATCTCAAAGTGTTTTGCCATAAGCTCTAAGAAAGGCATCCTTTCATTACCACAAATGAATTACTTTACATAGGTTCTATTCCCCATATATTAAATTGAGTCTTTTTTTCAGATCAGAGCTGTTTTTCTCCTCTGTCTCTGTCATACACATACCCACTCACACCCCCAACCTGAGAAGAGACAGATGGCAATCAGTGACCTGGGTCTACCAGGTTGCTGTCCTGTGATGCATGCATAGAGCTGTCTTGGCTGCGTATACGCACAAAACTTTGGATGGTTGATACACACAACATGAATTTGGGGTGTGGGGCCATCCCCTTTGCAGATCATCACAGAATTTTCTTCAGGTATAGGCTGCCTTGCTTTGCTTGCAATAATTGTTAGCCAGAGACCACTTTTTGAAAAGTCACCTTTTTTAGAGTTCTTTCTGCAAAGACCTAGCAGTGCTTATGCAAGAGCTAGGTTGCATTTCTACAATTCCCTGTCTCTGGCAAACAAATCAGTATTAGCGTCACCAGAGCACTTACTTTCCAGAGTGGTAAGTCCTGCATGGTACTGGAGCAAGGAGACTTAGCCCCTTTGATGGAGCTACATTGTAATATATGTGCAGTGGAAAATCCCTTTCTTGTCACATGTATGTGGTGATGGCAACATAGGGATATTTTGCCATATCCTGTGAACCAAGAGAAAGTAAATCCATTGCAAACAAAGGGACTTAACACTACTTCAATTCTAGTTGCCTCAGTGTCTGCCAAGGTACTCAATTTTTAGGGCAGTGTAGGGTCCCACAAAGGCTCTTATAAATGTGTAGGAAGACGATTGGCATCCTAAGAAAATGGTTCCGTGGTCCCAGTAATGTATACGACTTTCCGAGCTTAAACTGGGCCATGTTTGTTTTCCTCTTCACTTGTCCACAATTTCTCTCATTTCATTTAGATTGTTCAATTACCATTAATTCCAGGCAATCTGTTGTTTAATTGGATGGATTTCAATTGCAAATTAAGACTGCTGATTTCAACCAAGAAAGCTAATTTAAACCTGACAACAGGTTTGTTTTTTTAAAAATTGGGAAAATGGTATGAGAGAATGGAGAATAACACAGACATTTGTTTGTATGTTAAGGTGTCACTTGTTTGTTTAATTAGAGCAAAACTGTAGTTTTCTACTAACTAACTTTCTCATTGCAGAAATAACTAGCTCCATGACTCCTCTTGTGAGGAACATCATTGTAAAAAATTTACCTAGCCATTTAACAATTCCAGAACACTTTCTTCCTACCGACCCAGAGTCTGGCCTTTGAACAAGCTCTACCTTATAACCATTCTCAACAAAAATCAAGGTGAAGACGAAGTTATATGATTCAATAGGTGGTCCTGTGTATTAAGATGAAAAAAAGTGAGGAAGGTACTTTCTGTTTCCTACTAAAGGAAGTTCTTGAAATGTCGAGTTATGCTATAGCTGTCAGGAAATATGAAGGGGAAACTCAAAGGCCGGCAAGGGCCTATCTTCAGGTTCTGGCATGTACCTGTTTAAGAGATAACGAGAGAAAACTCCTCTATTTGAATAGTATACAGTATTACCCATGATTCTTTTTGCATGATGGGTCAATGTATTTGAAAACCATCATGTTAAAGCAGTTACCCAGAAAACTTCTGATAAAGACATAACAATAGGAAAGTATGATCATAAGTCCACAAATTACTTTTCTCATTAAAACAAAATGACACTGACCAAAACTTTCTAAGACATTTTTAACATTTTTTATGGTTGCTCCGTCAGTGTTTTGAAAATGTGCTGATACAGAGTAGAATAGACAAGAAACTATTAATGAAGATTCAGAATTTTTAAAGCACCATGTGGTGGTGAGAAAGAAGGATGTACAAAAAATAGAACCCCGGGGCCTGGCATTTCCAATAGCAGGAAATAGAATGAGTTGCGAGGAAAACATTGTGTAGATACATTTCTGGACTGAAAGTGAGTCATCTGAGGTTGTTTTATTTTCATTCATTGGTGCTCCCATTGTCCATGTCATGACTTCTGGGAGGTTTATTTATAACGTGGTAACCATAATGAAGGGTTTCCAATACAAGGATGCTGGCTAAAGGGGGCGCTATGATATTCCAAGTAAACATTGTTCATGTATGACGATGACAAATGGGAACAAGGGACAGTAGGTTTCATAATGCTTATTATAACCAAATAGGAACAGGAGATAACAAAACAGAGATTACTTAGGGATAAATGACATTGCAATTACATTCCTGGTTGTGCCCAATCTGGGTTTTAGAATTTTGATTACATTACTTCCAAAGGATGAGCCTGCCCTGTCAGTTATCAATTTATTACAATTCCTTGGTAATATTTACTAAGGATAAATATCGATTAGCTGAAATTGACTAGCCCTGCTATAAAATAGAAATTATAAAAATTTTATTCTATAATAAACTTTAAGGACCGTTTAAAAAAAGTAGAACCATTTATTTACTGTGGTTCTGATATCAGCTTCTCATTCCTTTGTAGACAATGATTGGTGAGAATTAATTAAAATAGATGACTAAGGGAAAACACTATTTTTCTTGTGCTGTGAAAGTTCTATTAATCATTCACTCTATCATTAATACTCTTCATAATACATGAATAATACTCGATCTATTTTTTGAGGTTTTGAAATTTACAGGTAATTTCTCTTTTTTGAACTTCTGTTGAATGTACTAGAGTGACATTGTTAATCAAATTACATAGGTTTCAGGTGTAAGATTCTATAATACATCTGAATATTGAGCAGCTGTGTCTCTTTCTTGTTTCAGAGTGATATTATAGGCAGGAAACATTTAATGTTAGGCCTTGGAACCTGCCCAAGACATATCTCAAATGCAACCATTGTGTTAGAAATTTTAGAAATGTTTTTCCACATCTAAGAGGTTTGTCTTTTCCAAAAGACTGTGCAGCATTCTACTTTCTGAATTTTTTCCCCTAATTTGTGGGTGCCATCTCTGTGTTCTCGGCACCTCTTCTGACCTGTGACATCATTCTCCCAAGTGGATGGAGGGTGGTTTCTATTGTTCTCACATAAGTTTGCCTTCTATGGTCACAGAGGAAGAGGGTTCCCTCATTGTGCATTAGCTGGAAACCCTGGGTACCATCTGCACAACACTTTTAAAGATCATTTTGTAAAAACGGAACCATTTATATATGCTTTCATGTAGACTGCATTTATTGTAATACTGAGGATGTCCAAAAGGATACTTATGAAATTACAACCCTAAAGGTGAGTCCCTAGTGCCTTAAAGTACACAAATGCACAGTGATCACAAAAAGTGTGAGTTTTCCCTTCTACTCAGCCACACAGAGATAGAGACCTCAAGACTACACATTCTTTATAAAAGCTGGATTTGGAAATAACCATGTTGAACTGAAAACACACAGAGCAAGATTAACCCACCTGTTCTACGGAGCACTTGTTCTGCTAGTTGTTAGTGGTACAACCTTAGAAAATCATTTAACATATATGAGTTTTGTCTATAAAATACAGTTCATAGCAAGCCCTAATTTCTAGCATTTATAAGGCAGAAAATGCATTTAAATACTTAGCATGGTAACTGGCACACTGAAGACTGGAATAATGGGTAATGTAAGGCTCATAAAATTAGACTATGATGGTCTGGAAAAGTAGCCCTCTTCCTTTAATTGTGCGAAGCCTTACCCTGCTTTAAAACAATTGCTAACAACACCGTAAACAATTACTGGCAAGGATGGCCTGTGCCTATATTCTCCAACAACTCCAGCCTATTGCTTTAGGGAAAAATAAACAAAAACCAAAAACTACATTTATAAAGAAAAACTCTTGCCCCCTGAGATTCAGTGTGAAGCAGTTTTGTCCAGTGGGTTAGAACAGTGATCTGTGGGGAGCCAAGGAGAGGGCGGGGCTCCCAGAGGCCAATCAATAATGAGTTGTTAAGGCTTTCAGTGGAAGAAGTATGTGAACACATGATGCTTCCTAAGGGCTACATCTCAGATGCTCTGAGTGCACTGAAGGCTTTGCTGCTTGGAGAGGAATTAAATGGTCCCAGGGAGAACGGGTGAAGCCAGACACAGCTTTGGGGAAGTAAGGAACTACTGTCAGGTTCCCCTAAAAAGTGAGGCAGTGGACTTGGACTCTTCTGGTCACAGACCTTTTGAGATGGCACTGATAGAAACTAGACCACACTGAGACTTCCCCCGCTACCCCCCCCCGCCCCGCCCCCCAGTTAAAGAAACCAAGGTTTCAGCATGGATGGAGGAACTACGGTGTGAAATGAGAACATTGTACACTGGAGGAAAAGAACCAAATTTGTTCTTCAAAGTAAAGAAAGGAAATAAAGGTTGGGCAACATATGAAACGAGGAAGAACATGGCTGGGGCTTGGGATGTGCCCCTTTTTTTTAAAGAGTAGCAGACAACAGAGCAGAACACACACAAACTCATCTGCTGCTTCAAAGTCAGAGCAACGTGGCTTGCTAGCGGAGCACAAACACCAAAGGGAGTTGTAGTTTTGCCTTTTCTCAGTATATAGATCCCCATCAAGACAAACAGTTTTGATCGGTCCCGTGTTCCGAGCAGACAATGAATGGGGCAAGGGAAGGAGGTGGCAGAGCGAGCAAAGGGGTCGCCCTAGATTGTCTTCTAAGAGCCTGTGTCACAGGTTTTTGTCGGGCTTGCCCAGTTCTCAGGGAAAGCATGAGTTTACTCAGCTCCACAATGAATTATTTCAGGTGTCTCTTCAAATATGTTTTCAGAGCCTTTCCTGATCACTCCATTTAAAAGGTCCTCAACATATTCCTGTCATTCTCTATGTTCATTTTTCCTTCTTCCCACTGCTGCACATACACACATTTATTTATACATAAAAATATTGTTTTATGTATATAAAACATTTGCTTCATGTATATTTATACATGAATATTTGTTTTATATATAAAATACTTGTTTTATATATATAATAAATATATAAAATATTTTACCTGTCTTCCTGATTAGAATGTAAACTCCCAAAGTTTATCTCATTCTAGTGACAGGTACCAACTCAAGGCTTATAAAAATGCCTGACTGATAGTAGATTCCAGATAAATGTTTATTAACAAATTAATAGAAGAATGAGTAAATAAAGGAACCATATAAGTAAGCATGCAAATAAGTGAAAATAACTTCATGAGCTATGTCTTATAACATAGAAAGATAGCCCCGGCTGGTGTGGGTGTGGCTCAGTTGCTTGGACGTTGTCTCTCAAAGCAAAAGGTCATCAGTTCAATTTCCAGTCAGGGTGCATGCCTCGGTTGCAGGTTCAGTCCTCGGTCAGGGTGCAAGTGAGAGGTAGTTTCAACCACAGGCATTTTTGGCATGTATCTGCACAGACTACAAAATGACATACAGAAATGGGATGTGGTTTGATTCCTTGCAGGGCAAGCTCAATGCCATCAGGATTTGGCGCAACAGTGTATTCAGCTAAATAGCAATTTAGTTGAATTTCATGAACTCTTTGTCCAAATTTGAATGCATTTACTGCCTCCCCTATACAGTGGTATGTCCACTCCACAGATTTACACGCAAAAGCAGAAAGGTTTGTACTAGTTCTAAAAGTTTGAACCCTCCAAAGAGGAATATTTTTATGATAATATTTAAACTGGCTCAGAGGGGAGCATTTTAAACCCAAGCTTACATTACTGTTTTTTAGTCACATGTTTCTTTAATTTTTTTTTGATATGGAGTAGTACATTTTTTTTAATTTGTTATATTCCTAAAACTCATAGAATGACATCAAAGATCTCTCTGTTAGTAAATCTGCAAAGAGCTTTTAGTTGGTGAGTGATACTTTCACCCACATCATTTTATCCTTTATCTTCTATAGAAACAGAACTGGGAATAGAGATTCCTGTGCAAGTGATTTTTTTTTTTTAGAGAATTATCTCAGGAGAAAGTCTAATAAAGTAACGGAAGCAGAATACACAGGAAGGAAGCTAAGCAAATGTAGTTTAACTGAAAGATAACAACTGAGAAGAAGCCAGTGGTCCCATGGGGGTCTCTGGAGCATGAATGGTACCCTAGAGTTGTCTCCCCATGTATACCCCGCATCCATTAGTAATCGGATACAGTCTACCCCTGAGGGTAGAGCACAGCCTCTTGGGCTAGCCGGTGTTTATCGTTTGAGGTGGTCCTCCAGAGAAATGTACAATCATCAGCCCATAGCAACCATCATGCGCAGAAATGAGAGCATCTGAAGGAGATCGAGGCAGGACTCTTACAGCTTTCCTGGCATTCATTTTATTTCACTCCTGACATTTCTCAGGTCTACTTGCTTATATTCAAATTGCTTCTGGTCCATCAAAGCCTCTATAGGGTTTTGAATAGTTGCAATTTCTGGGTGAACTTACCATCTCCACTGCTAGAAGGTCCTGCTCGAAGTAGCCAGAGTTCTACCTTTTTGTGATAAGTCAGGACCACTTGCACCTACCAGTGTGATAACTACTTCCCTTGCTTTTGGGTTTATTGACTTGAGGAGGGTAAACTGATGGGGTAGTTACAATAACTTTAAGTTTGGGGGATTCTCTATTTTCTTCTGGGAAGCAGGACTTCTAGGCCCACAGGAAATAGTGTTGCCAGGAGAAGAAGAACAAATTACTAAACTGGGCCACTGGACATGGTCGTGAGCAGGGTCTTTTCTACTTGCATGTCTTAGTTCACGGGCCCATGTATTCTAACTGTTGGAGGCCCAGTGCCATTTACGGGCCATTGGTGTAAGTTGTATATTGCATTGTGAAGGGTAGCACCCTATCCTCTCAGGTTATCCTCTCCAACGTGTCTTCTCAAGACACAAAGACTGTGTCTTGAAAGACGGTTTCACCAGTAAATTAAGCAAGGACTTCTGAATTGTGTGTATGGCAGGAAGGACACTTCATAGGTAAACTGCATGGAATATGCTTGAGTTAGTTCTATGGAGCTTCCATAACAAAACTAAATAGACGACAAAATAACAGGTATTTGTTTTCTCCCTGTCTGGAGGCCAGCCAAAGACCAGGTGCAAACACGGTCACTTTCTGTTAAAGATTCTCTTCCTGGCTTCTCAATGGTCTCCTTTTTGCTGTGTCCTCACATATTTTTTTGTTTTGTTTTGTTTTGTTTTTGTGCAGAGAGAGAGAGAGCGGTATATATTTAGTGTTTGTTCCTCTTCAAATAAGGCACCAGTCCTGTGGGATTGGGGCCCTGCTCTTTTAACCTTAATTATTTCCCTAAAGTCCTTATTTCCAAATATGGTCATACAGGAACTTTGGGCTTGAACATGTGAATTTGGGGGGTACCAATTCGGTCTATTACAAATTCTAATTTAGAGCAAGTCAATGCTATTTTGAGCAGCAAACTATGTACCATTCTAAACGTCTCCAAGTAGAGAGCAGGAGCCTTAACCAGGGTATATCAAGAGATCATACAGACAGAACTCCCCCTTGTGAACTGAGTGCAATTAGCACCACAAAATCCATGGTCAAATGGAAGTGATAAATGTGCACTTGGGCTTGAACAGCTCCTGAGAGCATAAATAAACTGTAAAAATGGTAGCCTGGACCTTCATGACTCCACCCTGATTACCCTCGCACCATTACCTTAGTTTACACCTATGGCTTGTTGACCTTAAACTGATAGGAATACAGACATTTCTCCAGCAAAACAGGTTTATTGGGAAACAACAAAGAATTGCAGCTCAGGCCATGAGGTCTAATGAACCCCATGCAAGTGCCGAGACCCACAGGAGAGGAATGCTTTTTTAAGGACTTTAAGGAATCTTTGTCCTTCTGCTAAGTGGCATCACTTACTGTGGGGGAGGCAAGGTACCTGTCTTCCTGTTGGGGTCCGTAGTGTGCTTGGTGTGACCTGTACGTGAGAGTGCTCTCTGGCAGCCTCCTGATTCCACTTGAAATGCAGTTTCTGTTCAATTTCATTGGCCTTCTATGGCATTACCAAGTACCAGCTGAAAGAGTAAGAAAAATCATGAGCTTCATTCACAAGTGGCTTGGCCGAGTATATTGGTGTGACCTGAAACCTGATGGACAGTGAACCACAGTTCCACGGGTGGAAGATGAGAAGAAATCCTCTTCGTGGGCAGAGCTGTGGGAGAGTCACAGGGCCCAGTGTGCTATTTTCAGTGTGAATTAGATGTTCCTGTCTTTCAGACAGGAAGCAGAAGCCCTGAGTAATTTGACCACTAAGAAAGCGTTCTGATGAACTCTTTGATTTTCTTAATTTTTATGGTTGCTAAACATTTTCCAGATTAATTTGAAGTTTAATTTTCTGAGACTACTAATTAAAGAAGCCATGCTTTAATTCTTAAGCCAAATCACTGGTTCTTCTAATCTTGGACAGAAAGGAATTTTTAAAATTCTTTTGAGACAGAATTCTTTTTTTTTAGATTAAAGCTACATATATAAACCTAAGTTTCCTGTTGGGTTTTTAAAAAATCATGACTCTGTTGCAGCTATTGGATGGGTCTCAACGTAGATAAATGCCACTCTGCCATCATTTAAAACCTCTCTGAAGCTTTACTTGAATAATGAATGGACGATAGGATCCGTTCTCCAGATGAATATGATAGAACACGGTGCCTTGGTTAACTGAGTTTATAACTTTGGGGAAGACAGACCTGCTTGGTTAGAAACACTAACAGATAGCATAATTGTCACATAAAAACTATAAAACTCAAAATGAGTTGATCTTAATATTGCTGCCCTTCCATAGCCAGTCAGAAAAATTCCATTTTACTGGAGGAATACATAATAAAGCCATCTGCATTATTGGAGTAAAGAGCATTCAAGTGACTTAGATTAACCTGACCCTTATTTTCCAAGGGAGTAACTCCAACCTCCCAGCTAGAAAGGATGTCAATTTTGAACTCAGTTTGATGTAAAGGGGAAGAGAAGATTAAGATAATTAAGTGACACCTGACCATGTTTAGAATGGGGAGATTTGGGATGGGAAACAATCTCAGAAAATGGCATGATAATTATAAGAGGAAAACAGGGTCTCTCCCATTGCCTACAGGGAGCAAATACAGTCAGTGTGACTTTATGAGGTGCTCAGACTCTGCAAAACATTATTGTTGCTGTCATCGGAGGAAAAAGGTGATATATTAAAGAAGATGATAAATCCAATTTGTTACATGAGATACCTATAATAGATGTAAATCTGTATATTTGTTCCCCAAAATACAAAAAAAAAAAAAAAAAAAAAAACCTCTGGGATAGATTGTTTGCAAATATAGCCACACTTAGTTTACTTTCTGCCTAAGCCCCCTTTACAATGTGAGCATGCTCCGATCAAGAATGAGTGTCTGTCTCCACTGTTTGACTCTGAGACACTTACGTCTTGATTTGTCGAAAACAGTTTGGCAGAGGTGACATCATGCTGGTTAACCTCATGAGGCCGTGCAAACTGCTGCTTGCTCTCCTCTGTTCCTCACTATGCCATGAGAACAAGGTCTTGACTAAACTTTCTGGAGGATAAGGGATGGTCAGAGCCCAGTTTTCCCTTTTGGGTGAGTGAGAGCACTCAGTCAATATCAAAAATGGGGAGCCAGCTCCCAGATAAACTTTTATACATGTAGCTCGTTGAGACGGGCTGATAACTCATACTGCCGCAGACCAAAGTGCTGCCTCACTGATCTGCCACCTGTGGGCTGATAAATAGTTATTGGAGTAACCTATTGAGTAGGTTCTCTGTTGTTATGCCACAGTAACTACTAGTCATACAGCAAACATGAGAAATTATAAAGTATAACCCACAATTTTAACAAAGTGCATCAAGTATTTTAATCATAGTAAAAACAATCCATTTTCAGGCACTAATGATTTTATAAATGGAATAGGTCAAGAAGTTTTGTTTAAAAACCTTAATATTGGGTCTAAATTATTGTGCCCCCTCAGTAAATTCCTCTCTCAATGCTCCAGTCATCTCTATTCTCAGAGCCTCTGTCATCAAAACATATTATTCCACAGCACAGCATCCATCAGTATTTCAGAAAGCTGAAGGTAAAAAGGCATTTGAGTCTACTTTTTTTTATGTAAAAATCATTTAGACCCTACTCTTAAACCAAATCGAGAACTTGAAGTGTGAAGGGTAGTCTGATAGGTAGAGTTAGAATAATGCAGTATTCAAATTTTTGTATCATTTCACACATATCTGTTCATTTCAGAGAAAATAGAAATCACAAGGATTTGAAAACACCAGGGCACAGATGTAAGAGTTCCTCCTCTGATGCTCCAGATATTTCACTGGTTGTGCGCTGGCTATGCAGTGAAGTCCAAACACTTTAACAGAGCATAGAAGTCGTGTATCACACGGTCTCTTGTCTAGGACTCCAGACCTGTCTCCCATCACTCACTTCCAAGTGCATGCACTTCATTCATAGTAATTTGCTAACAGTTTGGCAGGCTTGTTCTCTTCTACCCTCCACCATGCCTCTGATTTCATTCACCACTGGTGTGATGTACACACACCTGTTACGTCAGTCTAGAAAGCTCTTATTCATCCTTTCCACACATCACAGGTAGCCTACCTTTTGAAGACTTCCCTGGTTTCCCAAAGAAGTGTGATGCTTTTTTCCCCTGTATTTTCCTTGTACTGTGTATGCCAGGGGTATCAAACTCACTTTCACCGGAGGGCCACATCAGCCTCACGGTTGCCTTCAAAGGGCCGAAGGTAATTTTAGGACTGTATAAATGTAACTACTCCTTAACTAGGGGCAAGGAGCTCTACATTTGGCCCCCGGTGACAATGAGTTTGCCACCCCTGGTGTACGCACTTCAGGCATACTATTTGTGATACTGTATTATAGTGATTACTTTCAATATCAAATTACCTCATTAGGCTGAAGACAATCCTGTTCCCTATCAGTTATGTAACACCAGCATGTAATATAGGGCCATAAATATATTACGGTACCATCTTTCTGTATGGGACATAGTCTTCAAATTATGTCCTCTTGGTTTTATGTCAACATGTTCTTTAAATATGAGCATTACATTAGTGTTTAGGATTTCTCTAATTGTGTGTGTAAAAGATGAGTGAGAGTATGTGAACATTTGATAAGAATATGCTGAATTAACTTAATTAATTAATTACTGCTTTAAGATATGTAGCAGTTATAAATCCCATTCAGTAGACTCAGGCATGCAGATAATAATAATAGCAGTGACAGTAATAATGAGGAGAAGGAGAAGGAATAACAGCAGCAACAGGAAAATACAGGTGGTTTTTTGTTTGGTTAAAGTCTTCATTTTAATTGGAAATAAAAGTTTAGTTCAAGTCATTTTAGAATAACTTCTTGAAAACATAAAAATGCATCAGTGGAAAAAGGGCACTTGGCTTTGACCATGTGGGACTATCAGGGTCTAACTGACCCTCTTGTTGCCCTTACTAGGTAACCGAACAAAATATAAGAAACTTACATAAGGAACTCTTTTTAGGTACAAGGTATGCTTCCTCACTGGACTGTGATCCCTGAGGCAAGGGGGGAAACGTGAGGCAAACACCCTGAGTTTTATGCTGATGGCAATTTCCAGACATCAGGAGAAGGATGGGAAACTCAAGCGAGGGCCTGTGGTTTTGCTAAATAGAGAAAAATCTGGTATTTGGTAGGATCAATGTAGCTGGAATAAGTAAAACAGAGTGCCATAAGAGAGGGAAACAGGAAGGGAAAGAGTATCAGATACACATAAAGACATCTCCTTCTGTATTTGGCTCAATACCAGCTGGAGATGCATAGACTGAAACTCTTTAGGTCTGGTATAAAACATCTTTTCAGAAAAAATAATTGCCATGGAGCTATAAGCTGAAACGCAGGACCAAGAAGTGTTCAAGTTGCCAACAACTAGAATGCAGAGCCCTCTGGAAATGCAGGGGGCACTCAGCAGAAATTTGAAAAAGGGAAGATCTTACAGTGGGAGGGCAAACTCATGCCATGCAGTGACTGCTGGAGACACTCTAGAAATGTTTTATTTTATTTTATTTTAAGTATATTTTATTGATTATGCTATTACAGTGGTCCTGATTTTTCTCTCCCCTTTATCCCCCCTCTAACCTGTATCCCCCCACCCTCCAGCATGCCCCCACTTAGTTCATGTCCATGGGTTGTACATATAAGTTATTTGGCTTCTCTGCTTCCTGTACTATTATTAACCTCCCCCCTCTATTTTATGTGTACCAATTATGTTTCTTAGTTTCTGTCCCTATACCCCCTCATTCTCCCCGCCTTCCCCACTGGTAACCCTCCATATGATCTCCATTTCTCTGGTTCTGTTCCTGTTCTAGCTGTTTGCTTAGTTTTTGTTTTTGTTTTTTAGGCTCAGTTTTTGATGGTTATGAGTTTGTTGTCTTTTAACCATTCATAGTTTTTGATCTTCTTCTATTTCTTAGATAAGTCCCTTTAACATTTCATATTATAAGGGCTTGGTGATGATGAACACCTTTAACTTGACCTTATCTGGGAAGCACTTTGTCTGCCCTTCCATTCTAAATGAAAGCTTTGCTGGATAGAGTAATCTTGGGTGGAGGTCCTTGCCTTTCCTGACTTTAAATACTTCCTTCTAGTCCCTTCTTGCCTGTAAGATTTCTTTTGAGAAATCAGCTAATAGTCTTATGAGCACTCCTTTGTAGGTACTGTATTTTTCAGACTATAAGATGCATGATGCCAAATTTGGGAGGAAAAGGGGGTGCGTCTTATAGTCCTAATGTAGCTTACATAGCTCGCTGTTGGGGGGCATGGCAGTAGAGCGGGGTCACAGGAGGCAGAAGCAGGGTTGCCACTTCCTTTTCCTCCCAAATTTGCGGGGGCGGGGGGGGGGGGGCGTCTTTTAGTCCGAAAAAAGATAACTCCTTTTCTCTTGCTGCTTTTAAGATTCTCTCTTTATCTTTAATATTGGATAACTTAATTATGATGTGCCTTGGTGTGTTCCTCCTTAGGTCCAATTTCTTTGGGGCTCTCTGGGCTTCCTGGACTTCCTGGAAGTCTATTTCCTTTGCCAGATTGGGGAAGTTTTTCTTCATTGTTTGTTCAAATACATTGTCAATTTCTTGTTCTTTCTCTTTTCCTTCTGGCACCCCTGTGATTTGGATGTTAGAGCACTTGAAGTTCTCCCAGAGGTTCCTAAGCCTCTACTCATTTTTGTGAATTCTTGTTTCTTCATTCTCTTCTTGTTGGATGTTTATTTCTTCCTTTTGTTCCAAATCATTTATCCGAGTCCCAGTTTCCTTCCCTTCACTGTTGATTCCCTGTATGTTTTGTTTTCTTTTACTTTGGGTAGCTTTCATTTATTCCTTCATTTTGTGACCAAGCTCAATCAATTCTGTGAGCATCCTGATTACCAATATTTTGAACTCTGCATCAGATAGGTTGTCTATCTCCTTGTCACTTAGCTCTTTTTCTGGAGTCATGATCTTTTCTTTCATTTGGGCTATATTTCTTTGTTTTGGTGCACCTGTTATGTTGTAAGGGGGAGGAGCCTTAGGTATTCTCCAGGGTGGGGCAAGCCTCTTTGCTGCCTTGTGGCACTGTCTGTGGAGCAGGGGTCCAAGAGGGAACAATGCCGCTTGCTCTGCTGTAGCCCTACTTTCCAATGAACTCTCCTGTGAGACCAAGAGTTTCTCCCACCATAGCAACCCCTGCAGTGTTTTATAGCCAGTTTTGAGTCTTTAGTTTCCTTTCGCCCAGCCCTGCCTTGCCCACGTGGTCTGTCACCTTGCTGTGCGTCCTCTCTGCTGGGCTGCCCGTCTCCATCTCCAACCCTCCTACTGGTCTGGATGCATGTTTCTTTAGCTCTTGAGTTTTTAAAAGCCATGAATGAATCAAATGCATCCGCACATGAATCAACTATTTCCAGAACAAGTTCCAGACTCATAAGGCAGTACAACAAAGTTTACCACTCTATAATATAGAATTAATCATGCTCATGATCAAATAAAAATTGTTCGATATATGAAGAAGCAGGAAAAAAATCAATAGAAATGAAAGGGATGATATTGGCCTTCAAGGACTTTACAATAGCTGCTATAAATATTTTCGAAGACTCAAAGAAAATATGAATATAATTGAAACTTATACAAAGGAACCAAAAGAGGCATCTGGAGATGGAGATTTAAAAATTTGAAACTAAAATATGATGGGATTAACAGCAAAGTCAAGGGTGGAGAACAAAATACCATAGGTTAGAAGATATGCAACAGAAACTATTCAAAATAAAGCACAGAAAAGAAAAACAAATAAAAATAATAATGCGCACAGATACAGTGAGCTGTGTGACAATATCAAGTGTTCTAATACACATGTACTTACAATCTGAGAAAGAAGAAAGGGCACATCAAGGTATTTGGAATAAAATAATAGTCATTTTCTTCCCTACTTTCTTGAACTCTATTAGGTCCCTGTAGGCATACATACCTCCCAAAGTGTCTGCATTCCAGTCCCTGGAACGTGCCTGTTAAGAGGCTCCCTACACAGCCAGAGATCTTGCAGATGTGGGTAAATCAAGAACCTAGAAATGCAGAAATTATCCTGGATTGCCAAGGTGGGCCCAGTATAAGCACAAGGGTCCTTGTAAGAGGGGGCCAAGCAGTTCAAAGTGGAGAGAGAGAGAGAAGGAAGCGCAGAGCTTGATGTGAAGTGTGTAATGTGCTTTGACTTTAAAGGGGGTGTGAGACACAGAATGCATGCCACTACCGGAAGCTGATAAGACAAGGAAGTGGATTTTCTCCTAGAACGGGAAGGAGGAACTGAGTCTATAGACACCTTGATTGTACACGGGAAGATTTATTTCACATTTCTGACCTTTAAAAGGGTAAAATAATGAATGTGTGGTGTCTTCAGTCACTAGGTTTGTGGTAATTTGTTATAAAAGCAACAGGAAACTAATGCGATCACAAACAAAAAGGTAATAAACCCAAGCATAATTTTAAAAAAAGGAAAGAAGAATGAAAAAGAAATCATACAAAGGCACATCATAATCAAATTGCTGATAACCTGCTTTAAACAAAACAAACAACCAAACAGCAAAAACTTTACGAATTGCTAGGAAAAAAAGGCATAGTATATAGAGGGGAACAAATATCATTTTACAGTATACTTATTTTCATAGAAAAAGGAAGCCATAATACACGGAAGTGAGAGCCTTAAAGTGCTGATGAAATGATGAAAAACTATTTTTAAAAAGCTCAACCTAGAATTTTATAAGCAGAGAAAATTTTAAAAACATTTTTCTGACAAACTGAAGATGAATTTCTTATTACAAATACTATCAACAAAATGCTAATAAAAGTTCTGAAGGCAGATAGAAAATGATCATTGGAAACTGGGATCTACACAAGAATAAAGAACAATAGAAATTATTAACATGGGTAAATGTAAATATTTTATCATTTTAAATATTTCTTATAAAATAACTTTAAAAAATAAAATAATACTGATTTATTACATATATATGTATATGTACACACATATATTACATATATATATATATATTGCCTGCCACTCCTCAAAAGTGCTTTGATTCCTTTTACTGCTAATTGCAGTGTTTAGAATTCATGTAATAATCAGTATGACTTCATCTCACTTAAACTTCTTGCTATTTTTCTATTTACTCTATCTATTCTTTTTTGCTTTTGCTTTTTTTCCCTTATACTTATTATATATTACACCATCCCATGGTGTAGCTTTTGTATTCCATTTTATTTCCACTAATGATAAAAGCTGCGGCTCTTGATTACTCTAGGGTCTAAAACACATATCTGTAACTTATCTCAGCTTACCTGCAAATACCATCTTACTGCCTCAGCATTGCTCCTGCCAGTGGACTTGTGTTCCCCTCTTCCATCCTCTGTGACATTATTGTTATACATTAAGCATATGGATATGCTTTTTTACTCACATGTACTCTGCAAAATCAGTAAGTGTATCAGTTACCCTTAACTGAGTAGTTGACAAGTTCTATTGCATTTGTGTAAGAAGAACAAATCATCTTTTTAATATTTAGGGGAAGGAATATTAATACTGCCTATTAGATAAAATTATTATATCAGAACACATTTGAAATATCAAATGGACTTGTTATTTTTCAGTGTTTCCTCCTAAGCAAAGTTATTAAATTCCCTTAAGTGGCCATATTTTTTCCATATTAAGTCTCTAAATACTAACTTTAAGAATGTAAGGGTTATGCTTATAATGATTAAAGATACAGTTAAAATGGGGATAAATGTTTCAAGACAATAAAACTAAACTAGAACCTAAAAAGCACTGAATTGCACAAATGTTTGCGAAATCTATGAATTAAGTATAGCTCATCATCTCATAGTAACCTTTGATAGTTCTCATTAAAGCTGAAGCAATAGAGTCTGTTAGGGGCCTCCAGAGAGACATTATGTGCAAATGTAGGAATTAAAAATGAATATTGAATGATCCTCTTGCGAAATTAAGGTCATTCAATTCTGTTAATGGTGGTAGAGTATCAGATCTATGTTTTTCATCCATTCCTTTAAAAAGAAAATGAAAGTTTACATCTAATTTACAGATTTAATAAAACATAATTCAAATAACACCTATTTTACATCATAATTAGCATTAGAATTTTTATAAACTATTATATATAGTGTATATATATTTTATTGTGTACACACATATATATATGTGTGTGTGTATACACACACACACGGATATAATAAAATGTCTAATTTTGGGGCACTGCACTTGTCAACTTACAATGTAAATTTACAAAGTAGTGTCATTCAACTTAACCTTTCTGTTGGAATAACCTAGGTAAGGTAAGATATATCATTTCAGGTCACAGATGTGCATAACATCAAAATAAATATGGTACTCTACTTGAAAAAAATGATTCCTAGAATACAGAGAAAATCTATTTTTGTCACAATACACTTTTAGAGTTTCAGAGAAAATTAAATGTAAGAAGGCATTATGTTTTCTTATTCTTTCCAGTGTTTTCTTTCTTTAATTGAGGATGATAATAAAACACAGAGAGGTTGAACGTTTTGTAGCAAATAACTCAGCTACTTAATGAGAGATCTCAAATTAGAACCCAAACTAGTCAAGATCATATTCCTCAAAGCCACATGACTTTGTCACTTTGCTTTAAAGGCAGATCAGGAATCACATTTCATCTCAGAAAAGGAAAAGCTAGTCCTGAATTGAGGAAAACAGCTTATCGTGATATTCCTCCCGTGTCCTGTATCCATTGTTCTTCAATAGACAGCTCCAGGCATGAAACGAGCACTGGGGAGCTAGAGATAGGAACTGCCCCCTCATCTCAGGAGAGACAGGAACATTCCCCAGTGGTATACCTCTGTAGTTGGCCAGGTCAGGGAAGAAAGCCTCACTTAAGGAGGTAACATCTGAACTGTGTAGGCTTTATTCTGAACTCAGGAGAAACAGGAAGTCTGGAGAGAAGGAATGCCAAGGAACATTTTGTAAAGGTCACCTATGTTTGTGTTTTACCCTAAAAATAAAGCTCTTATTAGGATCTTGTCTGTTCTAAGCCAGTACTTTAAATACTAGGTTTCAAGGATGGTGCACGTAAGTGAAGGTGGAGTTTCTACTCTTCCCTGCTGTCATTCATAAAGAGACGTGGTTTGGACACTGGTTGTGATATTGTCTACTGGTTCAGACCTCTTCGGCTGAACTTGCTAATGAGGCACCCGCACTGGGCTTTCTGCTTCTTGGCAACGTTATCAACATGAGCAGAAAGAAAGCAGAGAGCACCTTCAATACTGCCAGGCAATTGTTACACAAATGAAAGTAGCTCATATTTTAGGACCAAATTATTCCAGTCATAGCAAAGTCTCTTTATTAATTCATCACATGAATTTCAGCTTTCAAAGCAAGTTTTATGAAAATGAAATGTTTATTTTTCTTTCTGTGTAGAGGCATTTGGATTGTCATGAGCCAACTCTTCCTTTGTTGCATTTTTGATGATGCTTAGTTTGGGAAATGCAATTTTAGATCCAAAGTACGTATAATCATGTTGACGGGTAATGGTAAAACATCAGTCAGGCTGTGGGCCAAAACCAATCTCTGAGATAAAACAGAAATCTAAAGCTTTGTATGTCAGCTCCCTCTCTCCCGCTCCCGTGCCTCCACACCCAAAGCCCGCACCGCGCTCTCTACGCGCATCTTTGTCTTACGCTGTCCTGCACGTGCGCTAGGTTATTCCGGCTGCCTGCCCAAATACCAGTGCCAGTGGGCAGTCAGACGCTCAACCTATCCAGAGATCCTTCTGTAACAGACTAGTGCAGCTATAAATTTGTCTGGTCTTTTATTCAGTTACGCAAACACAATATTTACTGTAGTGTTAATCACCAGTGGAGACAGAAAGTGTTTTTGTGTAATGTTCTAGGGGAGAGCAGTTAACTCCTTTTCCCCACTCACATGCTTCCAGTGGGATGCTCACTCTTTCTTAGTTATTTTCTTTCCACTTCTTATGTGTGTGTGTGTGTATATATATATATGCATGGACTATGTACATATATATGTATATGTATATGTATATATACATATATATATTCTAAGTGTTTTTATGTGTCTCTAGACTATGAACTGGGGTTGGGAAACGTTTTATAAGGGGCCACATAATAAATACTATTTTATTTTTATTTTTAAATATGTTTATTGATGAGAAAGAGAGAGAGAAATATCGATGTGAGAGAGGAACATTGATGGGTTGCCTCCCACATGTGCCGCTTTCAGGAATCAAAGTCACGATCTCAGTATGTGCCCTGACTGGAATCAAACCTGCAACCTTTTGGTGTACAGGGCAATGCTCTCACCAACTTAACCACCCAGCCAGGGCCAAATACTATTTTAGCCTTTGTGTTTCTGCCATGGGAATATGTAATGCATAAACAGGGGGGTCTGTGTTTTAACGCAATTTTATGTAAAAAATGGGCAGCAGGCCAGATTTTTCCTGATGGGTTAGTTTGCTAATTCTGGGCTTTCTGGGGCTAGACTTTGGCATTGTGTCCACTTGTCTTGGTTTATATCAGATTACTGGAACAAGTTCAGCTTTGGGTAATATCATTACAGCCTGTGCTACTTAAGACCACCTGTTCAGTCTGATCTCGTGGACCTCCGACTACCCTGAGCCAGCCTTGCATCTATCACACTGCTGTTCAAACTTGTTTGTAATTGTGGCTCAAGGAGGACATCAGCTCTACTCTGTTTGCCCTTCAGTATGTGGACTTAAGTGACCCTCTTTATTCACTCAGGTCTTAGTTACCACCCACCCCTCCAGCACCCACTTTTTATGTAAGCATGCAGGGCAGTTCGTTTGCTTGTGTTATGTGCTTTGATCTCATCTGTCAGCAACTGCTTTTAACTGCATTTTAACGGCATATAAGAGAATATAGTGGCTTCAGCTATAAAGACTTTCTAAAAATGGTGATATTAGGTATTAGATTTATTGAGCGTTTAATGTGTGGCAAATTTCCCCCTTGTTTCATTTAACCCACAGGGTAACAGTATACAATAAGGTTTTTGAATCGTTCATTTTTATTGTATCTTGTCTATTACCGTTTATACCCCCATACCTTCTTCCCCCTCCACCCCACCGTCAGTCACCACATTGTTGTCAGTCTGTGAGTTCTCTTTCTTTTTGCTCGCTCCCTCCACCCCTAGCCACGCCCCCAGAGCTGTCAGCCTGCTCTCTACCTGTGAGTCTGTCTCTATTTTGCTAACTAGTTCATTTTGTTCATTAGATTCCGCATAGGACTAAAATTATACGTACTCACTTAACAAGAAGTCTGGAGGCAGGTGGTTCCAGGCTTGTTTTACTAGCTCATACATATAGCCCAGAACCTCAGGCGCTTTTTATGTTTCTGTCGGCTCCCCCATGGACAAAAATAGTTGCTGCAGTCCAAGCATCTTCATACTACATACGAGGTAGATTTAAAAACTCCATAGTTTGCTCCGGGAAGAGAAGTCCTCCAACTCATTTATATTATCCAGATCCGGGTTACATGCTTACCCCTAGAGCAACCGTCAGCAATTAGGGACTGAAATTATTAGTGCTAATTCTGATCAATTAGTATTTATTTCCTAGTCCCAGGAGTGAGTTTTGACTTTCCCTTGGGTAAAAGTACTTCTCTGACCAGCTGACATCAGTGTAGTTGTTACCGGGTAAGAAAGAGTGTGTGGGTAGCTGGGTGAAAAATGGCATCAGTCATATCATCCTTTGTAAGCAACAGGAACACTGAGTCCAATGGAAAGGAAAAGAAAGTATATTTCTATCATTCATTTTCAACATGACCTTGGATGTACTGCTTAACCTTTCTCTCTGCTTGAAGTCCCTGCTGTGAAAAATGAGTTTGATAAAGCAGCATCTTACATTTCATGGAAATAGGAGGCATTGGAATATATCACTCAGCCCCAAGTACTTAATTCTGCATAGACCGGGTATAGATTGTAAAAAGTTTGATTAAAGAGTGTTCTCAAATGACACTTCTGTTGTTGCTGAAAGCTCACTAGAGGATGCTGTGTCTCGCCTGCAACCCACTGATTTTCTAAATTACCAATTTATGAAAGTTCTCTTTCAGAAACACTTTGCATAATGTACCTATTGTTCTACCTTTTTCCATTTTTGAAATAATCAGCAGCAAAGAGATATATTTCATTTACTTCCAAAGAAGGTTAGTTGTTTCAGAGATAAAAGACTGAATGACCTTTTAGGGGTTATGTGTGGAGATAATCTACTCATGACAAGCCTGCCTTTTTTAAAGTATCTTCCCATGAAAGGTACCAAGAGAACCTTGGAAAATTCATGGGGGTAGGAGAGTGGGGAATAGGAACAGGGGTGAGATTTAAGGATCATTAGTTTCATAAGTCCAGGACTCTTCAATATCTATTGAGGTCAGCAGTGTGACAAAAGATGAATTCTGCTCACTTCTTGAAATTCTAAGTCTGAATTAAATGGACCACTCCAAAAACAATGTAGAGTCGATGGCACTCGAGTGCAAATGACCACTTCTATGATTAGGGTGGCTGGCTGGGAGAAAGTCCTAAATTCAAAGGATGCACTCAAGATTTCATTGACTGGGTTTAATGAAGCCACAACAATCACTTCTGATCTGTGGATCAGTGGCGAAGAGATGCTGTTAGGTTCACGTTGGCCGACTTTCTGAACTAATGTGCTAGCATGTGCTGCAGGATTCTGTCCCTAAGTAGGCAGAGGATTTCTCTCTAATGAAGCCATTCGCGTTGGTAGCGCCTGAAAGACAGGAGCGAATGCTCATCTTTGTGCAGATTCTCTAATCATGGATTGAAGGACCACTCATCTCAACCTCGGGCTAGGATATAGAGATGAAAGCACCATATCATTACAGTCTTTGCCCTCAGTTAGCTTAATATCTGTTCTCTTTTCTGTCTCCCCAAAAAATATTTTTAAAGTGATGAGGAAGATATATCAAACCAGTAGATTTTAGGGCTGATTCTTGGAGGATGAAGATTTGGAAAAGACGGTTAGGGCAGGAGAAACTTCACATGTCTTACAGTAGATCTGGAACTGTGAGGGACTTGGAGATCATGGGAAGCAGCTTAATTTGGAAGAATTAATACATGGAAGAAGTTGTGCAGAGAAGTGGAGGAAGTGCTGAGAGACTTATCTGGGACTTTTTTTGAAAGTAGTAGAAAATTAAATAATTACCTTTTTGCAATGTTAGGGGGTAATTTTCATTTATCGTCCTATCCATATACACAGGGAGCATATAATAAACTAAATTAGCGAGGAGAAAAAATTATTAAATGACAATATATACCATTTACTGGACATTCTAGATCACACAGCTCTAAATATACCCAAAATCTAGAGGTTAAGTCATCTCCATACAGAACATGTAGAGGACTGAGGGGTTAGGAAGAAACAAGACAAAATAGCTATTTTTTATTTGCCATTTTTGTTTTGATTTAAAAAGGACATGTTTATATTGAATATGAAATAGCTACATAAAATCATTTTTGGAAGAAAAGATAAATACAAAATCAATACATACATATACTAGATTTCCTTGTATCTGAATTCCATTATACCAAACAATTCCGTATCTATTATCTCCATAAAACTCACAGCAACCCAGTGGGGTGGGTAAAACAAATGTCATCATGGTTTTCAATGGTCAGTGCCATATGGCTAGTTGATAATAAGTACCCAAGTTATTCCAATCGCTTTCATTGAACTTTCTATGGGACATTGGCACTGAAATTCCATAAAGTTTTTCAGCTCTTAGAATAGAAGTTGTGGGGGTTGGTGGTACCAAAAAGGTTTTTCGCATGCTGTAGGGACCAGAAAAACAACCAGAATGGTCATTTTTACTTTCGTCAATACAGACGGAAAGGAAAGGGAAGGGACTGTTGGGTTTTGTAGAACTCCTGACTCTGGAGTATTCGGGGCAGGCCTAGCCAACTGTTTCTGTTCTTTGAGTAAAAGTCTGAGATGATGATATCAAAGTCTCCCAAGGCATTCTGGGTAAATTTAAGATTTAGTAGTAAGTATGTCAACACTTTGGGTAGTATGCTGTTTTATTGACATGGACTTCTCTATATGTTTGCTTTTTTTAATTACCGTTTATTGATTATGCTGTTACAGTTGTCCCTATTTTCCCCCTTTTCCCACCTCCACCCAATACCCACCCCCCGACTCCCTCACCTTTGTTCGTGTCCATGGGTTATGTGCATAATTTATTTGGCTACTCTATTTCCTATACTGTACTTTACATTCCCCTGGCTATTCTGTAACTACCAATTTCTGCTTCTTAATCCCCTCACCTCTTCACCCATTCCTCCAAATACCCCTCACATCTGGCAACCCTCAAAATGCTCTTAGTATCCGTGATTCTGTCTCTATATGTATTTTTTTTAGCTCTGAGCAGAGACTACTAGGTAGAATGGAATGAAATGACTATTAGAAAAAATAGAAAGAAAAATACAAAAATAAAATGCAATGGAACAGGAAGAGATTAGAAATAGGATGGTCAGAAAAAGAGGGTCAATAGCGGTACTGGGCCTCCACTCCCCTTGGTTGACTCACAATAGGCATTATTAGCTGACCCTGCCAAGCATACCTACTGAGCTGCAGAACTCTCCACAATTAATATTCAAAGACCATTTGAATTCTATTTGCATATGTAACCTGTAGCTACTGTCATTGTATTCTGCTAGAACTCGGTTCAACTTGGGGAATTTGAACTCACACCTGTAATATTCCAAAAATTGCTGTCGCACCATCAACCCTTCATGCTGTAAGGAACTGCGATGCCAATTCAGTTTAGAGACACGGATCATGGAGACATATCATTAAATCAACAAAAATTTAGAAATTGGCCTTACAACATTCAAACAGGTACTCATAAACATACACATATACACTGCAAACAGGCAAAGTACTATACACTATATTGATGAATATATTTTTTAAAAGGCAAATAAACCCAATAATAAAAGGACATTTTCATACATTCAAAGGCTAAAACAAAACAAAAACATAAGCCAACAATACGTGATGATTAGTGCCATCTACAAGTGTTAGGAAATCAGAAAAATGGGGAAAAGAAATACTTTTCTACATTTTAGGGATACTGTAAATTATTACAAATTTTGTTCTTTATTTTTATTGTTTCCGCTATTACAGATGTCCTCATTTCCCCTGCTTTGTCCTCCCATCCCTTACCCCCCCTTCCCTCTGGCCATCACCGCTGTTGTTTGTGCCTGGGGGTTATGCACATAGTTCTTTGGCTGATCCCTTCACCTTCTTTCATCCAGTTCTCCCCTCCCCCTTCCCTCTGGTAGCTGTCACTCTGTCCCATGTGTCCATGCCTCTGGTTCTATTTTGTTCATCCATTTATTTTGCTCATTAGATTCAACATCCTTTATGGCATTTTGCTTACACCTTAGACATTCAATCCAAAGAGAACTAAAGGTAAGGTAAAACAGTGCAATCGGTCTTAAGAACATAGGCAGAATAGAGGCTCCAACTTTCTTTCATTCATTTTTTACAACCTGGGCCTCCTTCACATCTGGGAAAAGAAGGCAGTCATTCAGTTCAGCTCAGTTTAATGAGTATTATTATTATTTTAAAACAGAGGTATTCTGGCCTCCTTTCTTTTTCTTCTTTTCAATATTTTATTTATTTATTTTTAGAGAGAGGAAGGGAAAGAGAGAGGGAGAGAAATATCAATGTGTGGTTGCCTCTCAAGCGCCCCCTACTGGGGACCTGGCTTGCAACCCAGGCATGTTCCCTAGGTTGGCAATTGAACCTGCAACCCTTTGGTTCACAGGCCAGCACTCAATCCACTGAGCCACGCCAGCCAAGGCAGGTTAACCAGTATTTTGTTGACCACATTTCTGAGTTAATCACAAGTCTAGATATGTCAAATGATAAGAGCTTCACACTGTGAATCAACTTCTAGCAGGGGTGTCCAACCTTTTGGTGTCTTTGGGTCACACTGGAAGAAGAATTGTCTTGGGACACACATAAAATACACTGTGACACATAATCACAAAAATATCTCATAATGTTTTAAGTAAATTTACAATTTTGTGTTGAGCTTCCCATGGGCCACAGGTGGGACACCCCCATGAGTTTTCTTTCTTTTGATAGTTTCCTTTCTCTGCACTTCATACTTTTACTTACCCTTAACACCCTCCTCAGATACCCTTTCTCTAGGAAGGTTTCCTAGAGACCTCAGAGCAGATTCATCAGGTTCTTCTCCTTAAACCCGTGCTGTACCATTCTCTTCTCCCACTTGCTACAGGGGTTTATGCCTGACACATCTTTCAAAAGGCCTTGCGTTTTTTGAACACACACTCAAGAAATGCTCACGAGTTTACTACTACATGTCATAATTCGTGCAGGGCCATAGGTTGGGGAGAGAAGTTATGACCCATTGCCAGATTCAAAGCACATAAGCAGGGCTAGAAGTTGGTATTACTTTGAGTATCTAGACTCTGCTGCCTGTGAAAACTACTCTGTATGGAATCCCTCACTGTAACTTTGACCTTGTCTCCCATGTTTTAACACCAGGAAGCTTGAAGAAGCCCTCATCCTAGGCCTCAACACCTCTGAATAAAAAGGTTTGGATAGAAGGAAGGGGAGTTATACTTAATATTTGGAATGTCAGTGACTTTTGCCATAATTTATTTTGCCTCTCACCATGGTACAAATGAGAAAACTGAGAATAATGGAGTTAAATTACTTTTATAATAGAAGTAATATCTGAGACATTATGTCTCAATTCATTACTACAGTTGTCTTAATTTCTCATCCTGAGTCTCTGCCAAAGCTCTGCCCGGCAACCCTGCTTCGGGTTACTCAGCCACCATACAGCATTTTCTAGGGCTCTCAGTATGCCTGGTTCCTCTGTAATCTAATTTTCTTTTGACAGTGAGTATAAATATAAGCCCCTTTTCCCCCTTCGAATTATGTCACATACCACCTGTACTTGGTGCAAAATGAATGCCTCCAAATAAGACCAAAGTTAAGACTCACTCTACTCTTTGACATATTATAATACTTGAATGCAAAAAAGAAATAGAGTCTCTAAAAAAGTTAGCTGGCACAAATCACAGCATTATTAGTATAAACCTTTCTAGGGAAAAAGGTGACCATGAAGTCAGGACAATGCCTTTGACTTCTTACTTTGCTTTAAAAGGTATAATATATAATTTCTGACGGTGCTGTTTCTTTAAACTAATGATTCTGTTTTGTTATTTTTGCAGAGCACTTAGCTACTACCTTTTTCTAAGAAAAGGCTTTTGTATCTTTATCTCAATAGAAAATGTTTTCTGGCTTTCCACAAACCTCTACGACTCCTAACATGGCATTGTTCTTTAATCAATCCCACAGGCACTCATTACAGAGTCAGAATAATCCATTTTGAAAGAATTCAAAGGAATTTTCTTGTTCTCCATTGTAGGGAAGTGGAGAAAAACCTCACAATTACCCGAACTATGTAACATTTATTAATGCAATTTTTGAAAATAATTTATTGAATACTAACCATTTATTCATTCATTTAAAGTATTTATTGGAACCCTACTATACTCTATATGTTTTAAATGTTAATTTGTTAATATGATTACAACGTAAAGTGGATTTGATCCACAAATTCCAGATAAAAAGACTGAAGCGGTGAAAGGAAGCCCACAGTTGCACAAACTAATCAGTTACTATTCCTGTGGAATGAACTACCCCCAAATGTAAGGTGTTAATATAATAACAATCTAGTCAGCTTAAAATTCTGGGTATCCACAATTTAGGGTGCATTCGGCCAAGAGTTTTCCCAGTGTCAGGTAAGGGACCTCACAGGGTTGGTGGTCGGCCCTGGGTTGACGGTTGTCTGGGTGGCGACTGGAGCCCCCAGCTCTCCTTGTGAGGTCTCATCTCCGGGGACTCAGTCTTGTTCGCATTGCG
Organism: Glossophaga mutica; assembly: GCA_039655065.1. Lineage (NCBI taxonomy): Eukaryota > Metazoa > Chordata > Mammalia > Chiroptera > Phyllostomidae > Glossophaga > Glossophaga mutica. The sequence continues at coordinate 11,604,557 of CM077315.1, read as the reverse complement.
AGAGAAGGACTGCAAAGGCAAGTCCACCCAGTCCCAGATGAGAGCAAGCGCAGTGTGGAACTGTCTCTGGGCTTGGGCTCAGAAACGTTAACGCGAGGCCAGCCAAGAGTCAGAATGAGTGAAAGCAAGAAATTTCAGGGACGAATTATGTCGCAATAGGAACATTGTTATTTGACCATCAATGCAATGAGTTTACTGTGATCGTTTTTTGGCCCAGCTTATTCATATCTCTTGGACATACAAAATATGAGTACATTCACCCCTCTACACATCCCCAAGAGTCTCATGTACCGTATTTTGCTATGTATAATGCACTTTCTTGCCCAAATTTTTTTAGGGAAAATAAGAATGCACATTATACATGGGTAGTGCTAATTCTGTATCTACATACATTTTAAAAATTATTTTATTTATGCTCATGTGTTAAAAGTGTAACCGTAGAAAGCCATAACAATATCCACATGCAAAATAATGCCCTGGAATATAATAATCAATTTTGTTTCTAAATATCAATCAATCAATCAATCAATAATTGAATTAAAAATTTAAAACAAGCCCTGGCTGGTATAGCTCAGTGGATTGAGCATGGGCTTCAAATCAAAGTGTCGCCAGTTCAATTCCTAGTCAGGGCACATGCCTGGGTTGTGGGCCAGGTCCCCCAGTGGGGGGGTACACAAGAGGCAACCACACATGGATGTTTCTCTCTGTCTCTTCCTCTTTCCATTCCTCTCTGTCTAAAACTAAAATCTTAAGAAAAAAATTAAAGCAAAATATTTTTCCCCTGAAAGTTTGGGCCCAAAACATGGGTGCACATTATACACAGCAAAAAATGATAATTACAATACCTGGCTACTGGTAAAATATTTTATGATATTCATCTGGTCAGGATAAGTTTCTTGAAGGTGGCTCCCTTTGATCCAGAGACCTATGAATTAAAAAGGCAAGTTATCTGTCTTGTACACACCGCACGTACAATAGTAGCACAAGGACAGGATAACCACAATGCATTGTCCCATTTTAAAAGTGAGAGGGAGACACCCAGCATCACTATCCATACCCATTCTGAAGACACACACATCAAATACTGCCCATTAACACTACCCATCCCCCAGATGCTCACTCTAAGACTGGGCGGTGTTCTCTAGGCCCTGCTCCCTAGGACTGGAACGCCATCCAGTACCTTGCTCATCCAGGCTCTCGGCTCCCATCTTTTGGACCTTGGCTCCGCCCTCTGAAATAGTCTTCCTTTTTTATCACCCTCTTAAGATCCTTCCGAAGAAATAATCTGCAGTGACAATTTAACAGGCTCTTCCTTCCCAAACAAATTTGGAATTCCAGAGGACTTTTAGATGTTTGAATCATCTTAGCACTTTTTAATCTAAACTAGAGTCTTTTTTTTCCCCAGTGCAACTCTCTTGGAATCTTGTTAGCCTTCTAGTAATTCATTCAACTCAACTTGCAGAAACGACACTCACTAAAGGGTGTGAAATATACCACAGATATTAAAGCTTGGCAGATCACTGTGGAGCAATGCCCTTAAGATTCTTAGATGAACTTCCCCCCCCCCCACTAAGGGGGTCTATTAGGTACTGACTTACTTCTTTCAGAGATCTTTACAAAGTTTCTTACAGTTACTTCCTTAATTCTATCCCTACTCCAAACCTGTATTTATCTTTGAGAATCTTTTGTTCGCCGGAGAATCTAGACACGAGCTACCATTTCTTTTCTAATCCACTGAATCCTGGCATCTCAATTCTACTTGAAATGCTGTTTGAAAATTGGTCAGTCCTTTGGTTACCTCATGCCTTTCCTCCCACACCTTATCATATACAACTGACAGCAGTCTGCTGCCCTTTCAGCATTCTGCCCAGGGGACTCCTAATCCAGAACCACATTGCTATTTTTCCATTTTCTTATTAGCAGCTGGCTAAAGCTGTGTGAATTGTTTTGCTGCTACATAAAATGGGTCACAGCATTTACTAGCCTCTAATAAAAATGTCCTCGCTGCTTTCCCAGCCTTTCTCAATTGTTTTTGCTCATTTTTATATCGGTTTTATATATTTTATATAATTTATAACCCCACTTAGTTGATATCATCCATTAGATTTTATTGTAGCATCACTTCACTTCTGTTGTTCATGTCCTCATTAGTTAGCTATTAAAGCATAACAAATGGCACCAACACTCAACAGCTTCAAGAAATGGCCATTTATTATTGCGCCCAAGCCTAAGAGAGAGGTTCTCTTCTTGTCTCTCAGGGCACACTCATGTGTTTGTGGGCAGCTATGGGCTGTGAATGTGATCTGCATCTTCTCACCTGTTTTAGAAATCTGTAGACCAATCAAACACGGCCTTAGCTTCTACTCTTGGGACCTTCTCCATGTGAGGTCTTATCTCTCGTTAGAATAGCCTGGATGATTACCACAGCGCTGGCAGCATTCCAAGAGAAAGCATTCAAGTCCACTGGCATCCCATTGCTGGCTCTGCACCCTCTTAGCCACAGAAAGACAGATGGCCTAGACTCAATTGATGGCGAAGGACTCCATCAAGAGTGGGAGGGTCTTCAGAGTCACAAGTAAACAGGGAGGACATTAATCAGGACCATACAATCAATGCAAGTAATCTCCCACAAGAGCTGTTAAAATAAAATGGTATACTGTTTCTTAAAACTTTAATAATATTTTCTGTATCACTGAGGGTAAGTATAGTTCAGTGCTTAACAACATCCATGCTGACATTTGGGTCTGGGGTGGATTCTAGCCTCCAGCAGGACCACTGGAATAAATTCCTTAATTTCTTTGTCTTTTGGTTCCCTCATCTGTAAAATGAAAATGCTTATTGTCTTAACTTACTAAATTTGTGTAATGATTAAATGAGTTAAATAATATAAAGTATTTACCACTGGGACTAGTCTATAGTTAGTTAATATAGTAAAACATTATTATTTTTATTTATATATATTTTATAATTATTAGTTTTATACTATAGATGCCTACACTGTCAGTTTTTACTAATTTTCACTGATATTTATAAGTATTTAATACCTTAAGAAATGAAGACAAAAGAGGAAAAGTGATTTTTTGAGATAGATCAAAATGAGACATTTGTGAGTTTACACTTTTGTGATATCATTAGGAATGTTTTCTATATCTTTATCACAGTACAGACTATGAAAATTTCAAATGCTAGAAAATTTTTAGAGAAGCACATGAGAAGGTGTTATGATTTTTAGAAAGTCACTGAGATATACTTTGGTTCCATGCAGACATTTTCCAGAGAGAAGTAGTGATGAGATCTCTCTCTCTCCCTCTCTCTCTCTCTGTCTTACATTTAATAGAATTACAGACCTTTAATCATAATATTGTCATGACCACTTGTTTATGAAAAATATGAATAATTAATATATGTAAAACAGTTTCTTCATGTAAAATGAGTAATAAATTTATTCCACTCACAGAATTCTGAGGATTCACAATAATTATAGTCTCTCTCTCACACACACACACACACACACACACACAGTTACAGCAGTTACTTCAGATCCTGCCTGTTAATAAATACATGCTTCTTTATCTGGCATCACCTCCATTTTCATTCAGTGGGATGGACCAAAAAAATGGTCTTGGTCTTAAAGGTTTAGGATTACCTAAACCAGAAAGGTGGATAGCACTGACTTAGGGAAAGACTTTGGTACATGAAGGTATCTACAAGATGGCTGCTGGTAGGTCCCGTGATGGGTTGGGATCGGATGTAATGGAAAAGGCTACAAATGTTGTGAGCATACAGCTGATCCGGAAAGATGAGTGGATAACCTTATCTTGTCAAACTGCATGCACAATACAGAGATGGTGCAGAATAAACTTACATTTGCTCTATTGTCTGCTTCATTTGAAGACTCCCATCTTAGGCTCAGAGAGGGGCTCATGACAGGTTTCCTCGTCAGGGTCTTTGGCTAGTTTCCTGAAAGTGAAGGGATTTGAGATGGGATGTGGAAGTGGAAAGCTCAAGATGCAGCTTTGGTTAATGAATCAAGGACTGTGAACTAAAGGATAACCAGCCACTGTGGGTTCATATTGGTTCTTCTACAAGGTTCTTTGGCAAGTTGTTAAATCTCCGAATTTTTCAGACCTCATCAAGGAAATGAGAAAATGATAAGACTTTTCTCTCCGTGTGTCTGTGTGCAGTTACACACAGACACGCATGTGCACTCAGATCACTGCCTGGCGAGTAATGCTAAAATAAATGCCCATCATAAAAATCATGCTGCAGCCCTGGCTGGTGTGGCTCAGTGGGTTGAGCGCGGGCCTGCAAACCAAAGGGTCGCCAGTTTGATTCCCAATCAGGGCACATGCCTGGGTTGTGGGCCAGGTCCCCAGTAGGGGGCATACAAGTGTAAGCATACATTGATGTTTCCCTCTCTTTCTCCCTCCCTTACCCCCCCATCTAAAAGTAAATCAATGAAATCTTTTTTTTTTATTTTTTTTTAAAGAAGGAAATGTTTTTTTTTTAAATTTTTTATTTATTTTATTTATCTTTAGAGGGGAAGGGTAGGAGAGAGGGAGAGAAATATCACTGTATGGTTGCCTCTTGTGTGTCCCATGCTGGGAACTGGCCTGCAACCCAGGCATGTGCCCTGACTGGGAATCGAACCGCGATCCTCTGGTTCGCAGGCCCGTGCTCAATCCACTGAGCTACACCAGCCAGGGCCAATGAAATCTTTTTAAAAAATAATACCATGGCTCCAGTTAGGTGCTGTTGGAGCTCTCAAAACCCTTCTCCAAACCAGTTTACCTCTGTCAGTGGCGTCTGCAGGTTCAGCTCAGCCCCTACCCCTTTTTCCAATGACCCACAAGGGTGTACTTCTCTAGCTGACACATAGACTCTCACACAGCACTTGTGCTTGGTTTTCCATGCCCACACAGTCCAGCGAAGAGTCTAGCTTCCAGTTTGGCAAGACAGTCTGCCCATACCTCAGTTTCTTCATCTTTAATATGTGGCTAAACTGTTGCCCCCTGTAAGACAGGGAAACTCTGCCCATCTGGAATGTTATGGAGTGAAATGTGTCCCCCTGGATAGGTTGAAACCTAGATAGGCTGGTGGTTGGAAACCTCCAATGTGAATACATTTGGAAATAGGGCCTTTGAGAAGGTAAGTGAGGTTCGATGAGGTCCTAAGTGTTTTGGGCACTAATCCAATGTGATTTGGTGGGAAGGCGCACCAGAGATGCACGTGCATAGAGAGGAGGCCCTGAGACGAGCAGGGGAAACGTGGGCATCTATAAGCCAAAAAGAGAGGTCTCAGGAGAAACCACACCTGCTAACACCTTAATCTGGGACTTCCAGCCTCCAGAACTGTGAGAACGTGAATTTCTGTTGTTTAAGCCACTCAGCCTGTGGTATTTTATTATGTATGGCAGCCCTGGAAGACGACTGATAATTATGAGAATCAAAGAGATGATGTAAATATAGCACTGTGCCTGAAATGATACCATTTATAAGTGTTCTGCATAGGAATTTTATACTCGTACATAGTGAAAAATAAGCAACCAGAAACTAATGTTCCACATGGAGGTTTCATAGAAAAAGAGGACAGATTATAGCAAAAGCATGCAAAGATCCAAGAAATATATTCAAGGATAGTTTACATTGGCCAGGGTTATAGATGAGAATCTACAATGATATCTGAGAATTTCAGGAATCTGGTGTGTTGAAGTGTGAAATTGGATGAGGGCAAAGGGTGTTCTCAGGGCCTTTCCCACGTATATGTAGAATAAATATTTGGGGTGCTTCTTCATCTTTTCGATGTAAAATAAATATTTCAGTAACACTTTTTATGCTATTTTCTCACTCACTGGGAATGGAAACTCATTTCCTTCAGGATACTTAAGAAGACTAGGAGTATTTATAATCCTGGAGGTATTCCCAAATCCCCACAGGTGAAAGGTAGGCTCTCACCTTGTCGCATCTAAGCATCAGCCCAGTGTGAACCTGAGGGCAGCATCCAGTTCCCAGGGGACCCCATCCGATGGCAGTGGAGATTGAGATAGGACAAGAACCCAACCACAGCTGGTAAGAACAGCATCACCGCAGGCCAACTCTTGGTCTGTTGCAATTACCACACATTTAGCAGGCCAGATGAGCAGACTAAAAATATAATGTGAAAACCGAGCCAGTATCATTGACCTCCCCGGGAAGGGGAATGAATCGCATCCCCAGGACATATGCCGAAGCCAGCCTAGCACTTAGCACCCAGGGGCGCGCCAGCAAGGCTGCGTTTCAGCTTTTTCCTCCGCACCGATTCCAGAGTTCTGTCCCCATCCCTCCTGCCTCCCCTCATCACCACCTAGGTTCCGGTCCTAGGAGCTCTAGGGAGATAAATGTGGCGTAGGAAGAAATACCTGCAGTTCTGAAAGGTATGGCCAATCCTTAATTCTTTTACCAACTAAATGAAATTATCTTGGGTAACTTTTTGTGTAAAATTACTCTGAGAGTCAATGAAGAAATATTTTATTTTTTTCTGAGGCTTACTGTTTTAAAAGGGCATTATTTTTTAATAGCGATCATGTTCAGATTGTTCTAGCTTTAATTTAACAAATGTAGGAAGGCTCAGAGGAATAACCCAAAGTCTTTGCTTTGTAAGAGCATGGTTGTCCTGTTTCGATAATCATTGTGTGGACACCGTCCCCTCCCCACAGCTCACGTCTCAGACGTGGTTATGTGCCCAGGTCTGCATCCCGAGCACCTTCACAGAGAGGGTCTTCGATCCCCCACCAGGAACCATCCCAGCATGCATTTTAATGTGGCATGCTTGCATTCTCCAAAATGAATGTCTGACACCAGCAATAACTGAGGTGTCAATTCCTGTTAACTGTCCGTGCGTTGGCAGATTTTTGTCAATCCATTTGTAATGTGTGTAATTGATAGTGACGGAGAGAGGCCACTGCTATTAATTCGGCAGATTGCTGATGATTATTAGGGATGATGGTGGTGGTTTTCATCTCCTGTCAGTCAAACTGTACTATTTCCAAATTAGTTGTCTTAGATAAGGAAAAGAATACAATATAAAATTCTAGAGGGTGATTCATATTTAAATCAAGCAAACCTTTATTGATTTTTTGCTCTGTGCTAGGGATGAAGCTACGCACTTTGTGTGTGTTCTCTACGTTATTATTTACAGGGATAATTTGAGACACATTTCACTCTCCTGCATTTCAGTAATTTCTATGAATCAAAGTGTGAATAATAGGTGTGATTCAAGAAGTGATCACTAAGGCCTTTAAGAAAAATGGGTTGAATTTTAATTTATTGCCCAGGGTGATAGAGATATACCTGAAACAAGATACTGGTTACCCAACCATTCTTAACTCATAACATCAGAAACTTTGTTCTGGCTGGTAAATAGAACTTCACACAGTCAAGGTAAAAAATAACAATAATAACACAGTCTCTGCCTCCCTTGAGGTTAGGTATATTCATATTAACATATTAAAGGGCTTTTAGAAATTCAACTCTAGGGAAAACTTCCTAAGGTAGTTTAACCCAAGTTTTGTTAAACTTAATAGAGTCAGAAAGACAATTGTCTACACTCATTGAAAAATAATGGTCTTATTCCATGAGGTGACAAAAAGGAAACTTACATTGGTATGCAAAAATCCAATAAACATTTAGGTACAAATAAGTAAAACATCCAAAGTTGTCACTGTGACAAATTTTATATATCATGACCTTTAAGTATGTTTCTGGAATAATAAAAATGTATTGTTTAGGACTTCTCAGAGCACAGAATCACTTTCCAGACCAAGTTTTTATTTGTTGTGGGAGGTAGTAAAGAAAAGTGGTGGAGAACGTGGGGTTCTACAGTCAGGAAGGCCTGAATTTAAACCCTGGCTATAACACTTCCTTCATGACTTAAAAGTAACAGGACCTTTCTAAGGCTTATTTTTTTCTTTTGCTTTTATTTTTTTTTAAGTGTGCAAATAAATGTTTTATTATTTCCAATTTGTTGAATTACTGAGAAAATCAAGTAAGGATAAAACAGTGCTTTGTACGTACCAAGCTTCCAAGAAGGATTAGCTCCAACTCCAATCCATCCATCATCATCAGGGACCCCATGAAACCCGTAGAGAGTCCGGACACAGGGAAATAGGGAATAGAGAGCCTTTTTCTTCAGGAAGGTATTGATAGGGAATAGAGAGCCTTTTTCTTCAGGAAGGTATTGATGTGAGAATAAACAGTGCCATGTATTATAAAGAAGAACCTGGGTAGTTTAATTAAGGAAAAAAAGAAGAGAAAAAGAAGAGGAAGGATTTTACTGAGGACATGGAGGCAGGCCAGGTGGGAACAAGACCTTGGACTACATTTTCAATAGCCTAAAAATGGAAAGGAAAGGGTGAGACTGACATATTGCAGTCCTGGTTTCTTCTCTGATGGAAAAAAAAAATCTCTAAGACTCCAGGATGCGATGACACCCAGTCAAGTTTATTCAGACATACATATTTTATTCTATAAAAAGCAATTTCACTGATGCGCTTATAAAAACAGATATGCATTATGGTGACTCTTGTGAAACCACCAGGCTGTTAGGGCCTCGGGTAGTTCCATTTGCATGCTAATGAAACCAGAGGCCAGATGCCACTAATTACAACCCAGTCACTCTGTCCAACACCCCACAACCAACTGCTAGTGAATGGACCTCATTCCATTATGCAAATGATACTTAGGAAGAACAGAAATAAATTCTAAATAGTGGCAGCCAGAGCCATATATTGGCAGGAGGTAAATTAATAAATATATTTTAAAAATGGGCATTAAAAATTTATATTCAACACTATATTAGTCATGGCTAAATAAATATGGAACAGTACAAATCTCCCCCTCCCCCAGTATCCAGTGTAATAGAGTAAAAATTCCAGTAACTTGGTATAGTATGCTCAACTGTATTTTCAGAAATCATCCATCAGGTTGCTGAAGTATGAGCTAAATTTTCTTAATACATGCAAGTTGTTTCTTTTTAATTAAGAAAACAAAAAATGCCTAAAGGGTGTTTTTCATCTTGTGAGTTATAAAGTTCTTACGTCTAGATTGCATGTGTCTATCAAAATAACTAGTTAATAAGGAGGAAAAAAGACATCCATTTATTTGTTACTCGTAGTTCATGATACAGAACTTCTTAAAGACCGTTGTACTGATGATGCTATGGATAGACAGTCTTTCCAGACTGCTGGGAGCAGGCTGAGAGCAGGAACAGGAGAAAGGAAGCTAGGCCACAGGAGGACATCGAGTTTCCCGGCACTTCCGCAGTGAACCCAGCGCAGGGATGTACGCTCCCTCGCCCACGGGCAAGCTTCCGCAAGAGGAAGTTCTTACGCAGAACAAGATAATTAGCAAGATAGCCTAGCAAGGTGATTAGAGAAGAGGAGAAAAACCCTCCTTCCCTTTCCAGTACCAGATTGGGGGTGGGACCAGATGAAGGCAGGCACACAGGCAGTAGAAGTTCAATGGTGGCTGGGGGAGGTGCTGGATCAGAGGCCTGTCAGTCTGGCCCCATGAAAAAAGGGATTGGTTGGGAGGTGAACCCATCCAAAGTGCAAAAATGTTTAGGAATTTAATTGGTCATTCTGAGAAAGCACTTGGTCTCTCCCACACTCGAAACTAATATAAACCCAGAGAAACAAAGAAATCTCTTCACTTGTTCATCATTTGCTGCTTGGGACCTGTACTCAGAAGGTGCACTGGCCTGTCCTGTCCATGGGCCACGTGGCCGTAGCAGTCACATGGCCATGGCCTCTAGGAGGGAATCTCTTTCTTGCTGACCTGGTGGAGCATTCGCTGGTACCTTTGTGCTCTCTCCAGCCTGGGAGGGCAGGACCTTGTGTCCCTAGAAGCCACATGGTCAACGGTGATGCCAGCTCCAAGATGATGCTCTAAAATGAAGGAGGAATTCTGGGCACTGTCTTTTGTTTTAGTCTTGCTGAGGATAGCTGGTTTTTTCCTGGGTTTTGCAGAGGAGATGAGCTTTGAGATGAAGAGTCCCCCATTCTCCCAGAGTATTCAGCATCTGAATAAAAATGTTTTTCCTTTCTTACCAGCCTCTGGCTCTTGAAGTTGCTTTTTGGTGACAGTGGGCAGCTGATCACCACTTTACTTAGGTAACAGTGTCATGGGACTATTTTTCTTTACTGTCTTTCTTTCTTTCTTCTTTCTTTCTTTCTTTCTTTCTTTCTTTCTTTCTTTCTTTCTTTCTTTCTTACAAAAATAACATGTATGGGGAGGCAGACTATAAAATTCAAAGAAGATGGGTTTAGAGGTCAAACATCTATGTTAAGACTATAGGTAAATTTTTTTGTTATTTGGGAAGGTCACTTCAGTCCTCCAAGCTTTAATTCTCTCCTGCCTTAAATAAAAATAGCAATACCTACTTGTAGACTCAATGTGCTAAATAAGCAAAGGAGACAATGTGTTTACAGAACCTTGACCTGTGCTTGCAGCATAATAGGTGTTCAAGAAATAGTAGCTACCCTTTTCTATTACATATCCACAGCTTTTCTAGAGTATTCTCCAGGACAAGCTGTGTGTCGCTTAACAAACTCGGGCCTCTGTTTCCTTAATGTCAAACAAAATCTTTGGACTCAATAGTGCCTAAGAGCCCCTTCTTGCTCTGATTTTTAGAATGACATGGATGGAGGACGGAGGAAGGTGAGATGTACTTCGAAAGAGGACCTTTCGAAAGGCATGTTTTCTGCTCTGGTTTGGAAGCAGCTTACCTGGAAGTACATTGAACATAACAGCCAGGTGTTAGCGCTGAGAAGTGAGCCTACCCAAAGACTGCCTTAAAGCCATATGTGAATGGAGATCAGCTCTCCCTAAGGCAATGTCAGTATCTGACATCATTTTGCATGAAAATCACAATGAGAGTTTAAAATACATTTCCCACATCTCTATTAGCTGCCTGCTCTTCTCATGGAACATTTCATGAACTCCCAACTGATTGAACTCCTCATTTTCTGACCACATACTTTCTATGTTTCCAGCCATTTCTGATTACTTGCATCCTAATCCATAATTAAGGTAATCGGATACATATTTAACTAGCTACGATGAATATATTATGCCTGATGACATTTAACTTTTACATTAATTCATAAAATAAGGTCTTGTCCGACCAGATATCATGATTATATTCTCAGAAAATGTTCTCCTTGGCTCCACAACCTACCTTGGGTCTAAAACATTTCGTGAGAATTCTTCTCAAAGAGGTTCCTTTAAAACAAATGAAACTAATACTACAAGGTCCAGTGGAACCCCCTAGTCTCTCACAAGATTGGTGGATGGCATTTAGCTTTTGCGTTGGTTTAGGCGATTTATGTGTTAAACCCCAACCACACCACCTTGCCTTATACCAGTTGTCACAATCGGCCTTCCTGAGAACTGGTCACATAGACACATTCGAGGAGTACAGACTGGATAAACAACTGAGTGAAGTGTGCAGATGATGTATCTTAGCTAGAACTGGGTCTTTGTAATGGTGAATAATTCTCTAAGGCCATGTGGTCCCTAAATAAGAGAGTCAGCACCCAAATTCAGATCACTCTGGTTCTAATCCCCATGCCCAGAACAAGGACATTAAACTCGGCCACCCCAATCTGCTTTCATTTCTTATTCTTCACTTTAAAACAGTCCTTGGCAGGCAGTGGTGGCCCACTAAGTTTTCATGGTTGTGCTTCTCTCCGGGGAGAACTTACTTAACGAATCACTCAACACAAGGAAAGTCAAAGTGAAAAATTCTTGCATAATAGCTGGTAGGACAGTGGATAGGGGTGTTTCACAGGAAGTATTCATTTGAGTCTGACAAAAGGAGGCTTTTTAAGTGTAGACTTACTGTGGAAGCTTAAGTATTGCCCCTTCTGAGGTAGCTAAATAAAAAGGCTCCGGTTTACTGCACCCGGAATGAATGACCTAGAGATGGAGAAGAAGGGGGCCGGCTGAACAGGACAGCAGGCTCCGGATGAAGGCAGACAGTAAGTTGGAAGGGCACGCAGCTGGAAGTGAGACATTCTCTTAGAAATAAGTGATTAGCAGCATTCTTCAAGAATATTAGAGTACGAAGGAGTATCTTTAACTGATAGAAACTGGCTATTAAGGGAACTGCAGAGAGTGTTTAAAAGGATACAGATGGTGGAATCACGTGGTTTTTGGTAAGAATACTCACTCCACTCTTAGGAGTGGTATGAATTTGATCAAATTGTTTAATCTCTCTGAGTTTGTTTCTTTGCATGGAAAATAGAAATGATAATATCTAACTCACAGGATTGTTGTGAAAGTTAAATGAGGTGTCACATGTAATACTTTTTGCCATGTTCCTAAAATATGAATGATGTGCAATAAATATTGGCTTTTATTGATCCTTGTAACAGCCTGAGCAAACACGAGGAATTTGATGCAAGCAAAGACTTCGTAAAAATAACATTTTATCAGCACAGAAGATAATTAATGGAAAGAAGGAAAGATTAAACCACAGATGACCTCAACAGAAAGTGTTTTCTTTTAAATTTTTTTTTGTTTGTAGTCCTGAGAAAGTCTGTGTCCACTAACTTAAAGTGGTCAAGATAATCATTGGGAATAATGTCCATAGACTTTTGGGTAGAAGTAAGAGTGAAGTAAAAATCTTAGTGTTGTCAGAGAAGGCATTAGAGAGGGACCCTAAACAGACATAACTACAACTCTGAACACAAGGTCAAGTATTAACAACGACTGTTCTCTGTGATAGTGAAGACATGATGTACACCTCAGTCCCCCCTCTGTAGTTCAGGAGCTGTGCAATCCGCTACAGACTAGGGAGCCTTTGAAGGTTCAATTTCATCATCTGTAATATAAAGTTAATGCCAATATCCTAAGATGGCTGACAGTATTAAACAGGATGCAGTTAATAAAACCATTGGCATAGACCTTGGTACATAGAATGCATTGCACAAGTAGCCACTAATTCGATTATTATGAAATTAAAATGCAATTGCACCAAATTCTAGGAGCCTTTGGTGTTGCTTGTTTCAATTTCAGTGTTACAAATGGCTGTATGGGTTCCAGTTAGAATTTCCAAATACTTTTTGGAATCCGCTAATATTTCATGGGTGCTAAGAGACAGCCTCTCTCGAAACTACATGACCTCTGTGCAGGTTTTAACAATTCCACTATACACTGGAATTTAGTCCCGTGTTCGTGGAATAATTTTAGGCAACTGCTGACTTCACAGGGAGAAACAAACACATTTAATGAATCAATCAGTCCTGTGCTTCTAAGACGACATCCAAGGGACAGGAGGATGCCTCAGCTCCAGCAGCCTCATCAAGGGCAATGTTGTCCACTTAATGGAAATGTAATTGCTCCTCATTTCTCTTTTCTCATTAAGTCAGTCCCATACTTGGGCGTCTCATAGCAGTATCCACAAATTTATAAGAAAAGATGCCTCTCGCTGAGCCGAGAGGCCACTAAAGCCCAGCCTCATTGCTTACTCCTGAGTACCGTATGTAGCACTCACATGATATTTTACAACTCAGCACCAAAGCAACAAACAACCCAATTAAAAAACAGGCAAAGGACCTGAGGAGACACTTCTTCACAGAGGACACGCAGATGGCCAATAGGCGTATGAAAAGATGTTCAAGCTCACCAATCATCAGAGGGATGCAAATTAAAACCACAATGAGATTTCACCTCACACCTGTCACAGTGGCTGTCACTGCAGACCAACCAACAACAAGTGCTGGCGAGGATGTGGAGAAAAGGGAACCCTTGTGCACTGTTGGTGGGAATGCAGTTTGGAGAACAGCCACTATGGAAAACAGTTTGGAGGGTGCTCAAAACGTTAAAAATGGAACCGCCTTACAAAATCCAGCAATTTTCACTTCTGAGAATATATCTGAAGAAACCCGAAACACTAATTTGAAAGATTATGTGCACCCCTGTGCTCACTGCAGCGTTATTAACAATTGTCAAGATCTCGAAGCTGCCCAAGTGCCCAACGGTAGATGAGTATGTCACCGGTGGGCACAGATAACCAGGTTCTTGGTGATCCAGACAAAGAATTGAACTGACACCCAGAGTTTATAGCAGAGAACATGGGAGCAGGCCAACTCCAAGCAGAGATTGACCTCATGGGCTGGAGGGACTCTATTCTTGTAGGGTGGATCCTTCCTGGCTAGTTTTGGCAGGCTTTTACTGCACATCTACAAGTAGTTGTATTATTTTAAAGCTACTACACATGTGTTCTCCCATGATTTCCCCTGATTGGCTGCCAGAGAAGGGGGTCCCCCTGTACTAGGTTCGCCTTTCCCATCACCAGAGAATTATAGCTCTCCATGTCAGAGATTGGTGAAAAGGAAAATTATTTATTCAAGTTATACAGACTTAAGAGAAATCACGTAATGTCTTCATCGAAATCCCAAAGTCCCTTAAAACACCCACAAACACACACAGTACTTCCTTCCCTGCTTTGCCCGGTCTGGGGTACCGTATCTCAGGAAAAGAAATAGAAGTCCGTGGCTCAGGCAGCCCCCGGTTCTTCCCAGTAAGTAATCCATGCTCAGCTGGTAGGCCTTCCTTGGTTCCGGCACCATCAGCTGTGTCGCCAGGATCTCCAATTAATCCAAAGTCATGTGGCACCTTCTCATGGCCCATTGGTATAAGTCCTTTCTGCTTTTTCTTCCAGGAAAAGTCTCTCCCACTTCCTAAGCCATGTGGCCAAAGGGAGCACCCCAAAGCCATGGGGTCCTCACTCTTGCCAATGCTGTGGGGGTCACCCCATCAAAGCTGCAGGGGGCGGGGGAGCGTCACCACTCCGCCAAAAACCACATGGTTCTCTACCAAAGCCAAGTGACAGTTCTCTGCCTGAGTCAAGTGGTGATCTTCCCACGACTGTGGGGATCCTGACTCAGGCCAAAGCCAAGTGGTTCTCCTTCCAATGGCTGCCATGTCTGGGTTTAAATCCCTGTGCCAGTCTTCCTTTGCAGCCCCATTTCCGACTCCTCCCACAATCGGCTACACTTGCCAGCACTCCCATATTCTTCCAGCTTTATCCTTCCATCCTTCTGGGCTGCCATAGTGAGTCTGGGCAGGCGTGGCCCCGTGGCATGAAGCCAACCATCTTCAAGCTCTCACACAGGCACTGTAACCAAGGGGAGTTGCCTTCCAGTTACGTCTTGGGTGGAAGTCACTCCTTCTCCCCAGCTCAAAGCACAGCCACAGCTATTTAGCATATCTTTGAAACCAGTTAGATATTATAGATATGTTAAATGACTGTTCTAGAGGTTGTCTGCAAAACTGTTGCTATGCAAAACAACTCAATGGCCTTGCTCCATGTGTCCCATCCCTCAGCTTAGACTTGTGGGGGGTGAGGACATCCCATGTTTTTAATATTTCCTGGTTGCCCTGAGTTCTGGGCCCCATTACAAATCCTTCTTTTGGGGGACACCTGGCTGCACCCTTTTACAAGTGGATAAAAAAGCTGTGGTACATTTATACGATGGAATACGACTCAGTTGTAAATAAAGAAATCTTATCTTTTATGACAGCCTGGACGGACCTGAAGTGTATTATACTAAGTGAAATAAGCCAGTCAGAGAAAGACAAATACCATATGGTTTTCCTTTTATGTGGAATCTAAAGAACAAAGAAAAATGAGAAACAAAATAGAAACAGACTCATAAATACAGGGAACAGACCAAAAGCTGTCAGATGGGAGGGGGTTGGGGGACTGGATGAAAAACATGACTGGGATTCTGATGATGGATTTACCACGAACCTCAGCAGCTTTGATAAGTCACCTTTTTTTGGAGGCCTCATTGAGTCTTCTATAAATCATTTAATGTTTCCCAAAATTGTTGGTTCGTGAACCATGAACCAATAATATGTAGGTTTCATGACAGCAGAGATTAATCTGATTTCTTCAATACCAAATCACACAGGGCCTAGAACAGTGTCTGGCATATGAAAAGTGCTCAGATATTGGCTGAATTAATGAAGAAACTAAATGAAATAATGGGTTTACTAGATTACAGAATGTAAGGCCTCACACAAAGTAGCTGATTTGCCGTAGACTGTAGTCTCGGTTAATGGCTTCTAATAGCTTCATCTACAGTCCAAACAAAGATACTTTGGGAGCAACAGGGTCAGATCGAATAATGCTCCAGGGCAACAGACATTACCAGGATCTGTCCCAGCCAAGATCAGCCACACAGTCAGGATCATCTCTGCATGGCCTCCAAACGCCCTGTTAAACATCATGTTAGGGTTCCAACCTCTGTGTACCCAGACGCTGTCCTCAGAAGGAGCATGAGAAAGGAGAGAAAAGTGATAATTTTAGCATTTACCCTTAAGAAAGTGAGTTACTTGAAAACACATTTCAAAATCAGAAGTGACTACAGTCCTTTCAATTAGCAAGTTAAAATCTGCTTTTCCACACCTGACAACATAGCAGGTGGAGGCCAGGAAAAAAAAAAGCAGTTAGTTCCAAAAGGTAAAGAGGATGCATTTACTCTGCTCATTTATGTACTAATGTGCAAATTTCTACCCTTCTAAAGTTCTTCCTGCCTCTAATATTCTATCATCTCAGTGTGTGACAGACCCCTATGGCCAATGAATCACAATATAAATGAGTACCAAATTCTTAGCTGGCACCTGAACAGGAACTCAGTCAGAGGCACTTAAGTCCAAGGTGTACTTAATCTATTGTCCTTAATGAATAAGCCTGGGTGTGCATTTGCATTACAAAAGTAGCAGACCTTCCTTTTAATATTGTGAGGCCCCTCCCTGTGACTCTGAACAAAGGATGCTTAAAGGCACAGGGTCTCAAAGCTTCCGAAAGCCACATAGGGACTGCGATATGAAACAACTTGAGAGAATTCTATTTCAAAGGCACGTTTCCTGAGTCTTTTTTAAATATGATTTTAAATGTGACAACAAGGAAAAACAAAATTTCTTGGAAAAGTTTTTGTTCAAATCCCAAGACACCATCCTTTAGCAAATGTCCCAACACAGTAATCAAAGAGCCCCTAAGAAGTGAGGAATAGGCCGGGGCACTGGAGGAAAGCTAGAGATTTGCTTCGACTGACAGTTTTGCGGGAGACGCTCAGCGAGGACTGGATCCTGACTGACAGGCCGGAGGAAGCCCACGGCACAGCTCTGTGATGCAAAGTCTGGGCGCTGCCTGGAGAGACAGAACCCTGTGAATGAAGTCGCTTCCAATAGGGGATCTTCAGGGGGGAACGATGTTGCTTTTCATGTGTAAATATTTTAAATAGGATATAATCCAAACACCTGAGTTACCTTAAAAAAAAAAAAAAGAAGACAAAAGGACAAGTATAAAGGACACATGGACAAAAACTATGGGGAGTGGAAATGGGAGGGAGGTGGGGAGGGCTGGGGTGGTGGGCTGGGATGGGAGTAAAAGACAGAAAACTGTACAAGAACAACAATTAAAACAATTTTTTTTTAAAAAAGAAGACAGATTCTGAGAAAAATGCAGGAAAAATTTAGGTAGTTTTACCTTAAAATATCTTAGTCATCTTGAACCAAAGTTTGCATGTTATGCAAATGGAAGACAATAGCCCCCTTGGAAACCTTGACCCATTGCTTGTCTGTAACTTCTGGTAAAAAGAAGTGATTGTCAATACATTTGGATTTTATATATTTAAAGTTTGTTATAAAAAATAAAGTTCTTTGTGAAGTAGTTTCCCGGCCCCTTTAATTCAATAGTAATCAATCTCTGCCACAACCTTTATTAATTCTGCCATTTACTTTATAACTCCTCACCCATACTTATTGATATAACTTGGTGGTACTTTTATTGTCTGAACCTGCATGATGCAAACTTATGGTTGCTTTCTATGTTCAGAAATAAACCCAATAATCAGACAGCACAAGGAGATGACATTAGTTTCAGGTAAGGAAAAACTTTTCAATTCTTAGCATTTATTTACTCCATAGTCCATACTGTAAGGAGTGACTTCAACAGCTGTTCACTCTTCAGGTTTATTAAGGGCCTAAAAATGTCCAAGCACTGTGTTATGCAGAAATATGATGATTATTATGAGTGATCCCTCCCATTTGGATCTTAGAGTCCAAGGGAGAGACACCTACAACTTCCTGGAATACAGTAGAGCAGGGGTGTCAAACTCATTTTCACCGGGGGCCACATCAGCCTCGAAGTTGCCTTCAAAGGGCCAAATGTAATTTTAGGACTGTGTACATGTAACTACTCCTTAACTGTTAAGGAGCTGAAATTACATTTGGCCCTTTGAAGGCAACTGTGAGGCTGATGTGGCCCCTGGTGAAAATAAGTTCTACACCCCTGCTGTAGATGGAAGTGTACTTCTCCATAGGCTGGTGGGTTTAACATTTTCTTAATGCATTAAGTCAACATTACTGAGAAATAAAATAACTTATAAGATCTCTTCTAATTTTAGAAATCAATGTATATCAATTATGAGAAAAGGGATAATGCATGTTTTTTCTTTGTGTTATGTTGTATTATTGTGCATGTGCAAGGTGGCTATTTGGAGCCATATTAATATCGGATTTTTCTGGTGATCAACCATATAAGGTATTTTATCTGATATTACCTAAGAAAATAGAAAGTTTCCCCAAAGGGCAAGTGCTTAGAGGTCCATTTCTTCACCTTAGTGCTTATACCAAATCCAATTTTCAAACACAGGTGATGTTGCATGTAAATTGGTCAAGTTTTCAAAGACAGAAAAAAAAATCAATACATACATTTCTAAATTATACATTTAGCTACAATTATTTTAGACTTTTTTCTATATGTAGCAGATTTGAGGACTCGGGCACACTTTGCTGCTTATTGACTATATTTTTCAAAGTCTTTGTTATTATGGCTTTTGCAAAAATGACCATCTATTTCAAAAAGTTCTGCACACAGATACACATGTACTGTTCCTAGAAGCACAGTAAAGGGCACATGGTAAAAATGTGGGTAATACAAGCTTTTGTTGTTCTTGTCATTTTTTCCTTCATGAACTAAGGTTTTAGCTTATAGAAAGTGATATAAATAAATAGAAGCATATATCAAGTTCACGGATAGGAAGAACTAACATAAAAAAATGATAAAATGTCCATATTACGCAAAGCAATGAGTAGATTCAGCACATTCCTATCAAGATACTAATGGCATATTTCCCAGAGGTCAAACAAGTATTCCAAAAGGTAATCACAAAAGACCCTGAATAGCCACAGAACTCTTGAGGAAGAAGAACAAAGCTGGAGGAATCATGCTACCTGATATCAAACTATACTGTCAGGCCATAGTAATCAAAGTGCCATGGTACTGGCATAAAAACAGACACACAGATCAATGGGACAGAATGGAGAGTCCAGAAATAAACCCATGGCTTTAAGGTCAATTAATACTTGACAAAGGAGGCACAAACATACAATGGGACAAAGACAGTCTATTCAGTAAATGTTTGGGGGAAAATTGGACAGATATATGCAAAAAAGAGAAACTAGACCATCTTCTTATACCATACATAAGAATAAACAAAATGAATTAAATACTTAAATGTGAGACTTGAAACCATGAAAATCCTAAAAGAAAACACAGGCAGTAAAATCTGACATTTCTTGCAGCATTACTTATTCAGTGTGTGTTTAATAAAATTACTCAGATTTGGTGTTCAAAAGTTTTCCAGTTATCTATAACAAACTCGATCAAGATAAAGGGATTTTATATGAATAACTTACTTGAATTATGCGGGATTAAAGTATTTAGACTAAAAATATTTAAGTGAGCTTGTCATGGTCCTACAAGTTGACTCTATTTGCTTTCTGTTTTTTTTTTAAATCAATGAATACTGAATGATAAAATCTGTTTAGAACAGGCACGTATTTCTGTTTTATTTAAATTGCAATTTGACTCATTAGTAAGTGTAAAACTGGCAGGCACATTATTGATTTTGCTCAAACAAGTTTAGAAAGCAAGTTGTTCTGTAAAAAAAAAAAAAAAAAAGTAGGACATTGATTTATTCTGTGTTTCACTTTTACCCAGATAAAGTTGGTCACGAACATCTGTGGGCACTTTGTAATGTCTCTGTCACTATTCCTTCCTGAAAACCCACTTTTCCCTGCTACGCTCTCAGATAACCCTCTAGATATTTATAGTTTTAAAGGGAGGAAATAACTCTCTAAGAGCTAATTGCAATTACACACAGGTGGGCAGTAACTCTGTTATGAGTGCCAATCAGAAATATATGTCAAAAATGAGACCTGCTGGCTTATTAAAGCTGACTTAGCAGAAAGAGATAAGATTTAGGACAAGTCAGAATTCTTGTTTCATTGTCCTATTTTCAGTAAAAGATGGAATTTAGGACAACTCAAAATGCTCTTTTCTGCCCTATTTTATTGCATCTATGTTTATTCATATTCAGCAAAAAAAAAAAAATCCCAATTTTAGCCTTTGGTTTCTTCATTTTGGGAAAAAAGAGTAATTTTCCCAAATTCATTGTATTTTTATTTTAAAATTAATATATATGATCAAAAAAATAGGAAAATTATATAAACTGGAGAAGCATGTAAAAATGGCCCAGCATTCCCCTGGCAGAGTAATTCTTTCTGTAAACTCTTGCTTTCTGTAAACTCTTGAAATATTTCTTTGTGATATGCTCATGTTTTTCTGTTCATTGCATTTGTCACGATTATAATGCTTGCACAGGTTTGCTTTTTATCATTGATTTTTATATCATAAACATTTTATTCATTGCTATAATCTTCATGGTTGAAGATTGTAATTAGATAAGTTCCAATCTATTGTAGAGATGTCCCATGTTTTCTTAATATTTCTTCTGTTTTAGGCATTTCTTTTCTTTTAAGGCTTTATACATTTCAACGATGTGTTATATCTACTCATTACCTTCTCCAAGTTTCTACTAATGGGTCAGGATTAACTTCCAGAAATAAAATCAATACGTCAAACTTTAGGAACTATTCTAGACTGTTACTCCATAGCATATTAGAATGCATGTATTGGTAATGAATTAGAGGGCAGTAAAATAAAAAGATTCTGTACATGTATATTCTTTTTTTTTAAATTTTATTTTAATTGTTGATCTTGTACAGTTTTCTGTCTTTTACTCCCACCCCAGCCCACCACCCCAGCTCTCCCCACCTCCCTCCCATTTCCACCCCCCCAGTTTTTGTCCATGTGTCTTTTATATTTGTTCCTGTAAACCCTTCCCCTTTTCCCCTAAAATTCCCTCCCCTCTCCCCTCTGGTGATTGTCAGCCTGTTCTTAATCTCAATGTCTTTGGTTATATTATGCTTGTTTGTTTTGTTTTGTTGATTAGCTTCCTGTTAAAGGTGAGATCATGTGTTATTTGTCTTTCACTGCCTGGCTTATATATTCTAATTGATCTCTTTTACTCACTCTACTCTTATACCATGCTGATTCTATAGACAACGTTTTCTCAAAATATAATGCATATACAAGTCTTATAAAAAATACAGACTCTGGCTTAATAGCTCTGGGGTCAGGACAGGCCATCTGAGTTTCTAAGAAGTTCCTGAAGTCTGACTGAAATACACCACTTACCCCGTAGGTCCCATGTTATCAGTGGTGAGAGTGATTCTGCCACAGCATATGAATATGAGATGGATCCATATGCTTCTTTATTTAATAAAACTTTCAGTAGTTCTTCCAACCTGTCAAGGTTCTTAAATTTGTTCTTCATATTTTTATGCTATCACTTTAAATGATATTTCTTGGAATTAATAGTCAGTAGATTTACATATAAACTCGACTGAATGTGTTATGTGCAGATGTATATCATTTTAATAGAGCTTCAATTCAAACAGGGAATCAGATTTTTTAAATCTGCATTTATTTAAAACTGAATAACATTGATTATATTAGTTTTGCAATAAACAAGTTTGTTAAGCTTTAAAATGGCCCAATGTAATTATAAACTCTGATATCAACTTCAAATCATGTAAATCACAGATTTTATACACTAATATTTTTATTTGATTTGACTCTCTTTCATGATCTGGACACTTTCTTAGGCAGTGTTTCTTTTTTGCCTCCCTGTTCTACTAGGAAGGACCCCTGAGATAATCCAACACAATCTTTGCTTTAAGGTTAGCTGATTAGCAAACAATTCTATCTGCTCCTTTAATTTCCCTTTGCCATGTAAGCTAACTCTTCAGTTTTCAGAATTACCAG
This sequence comes from Glossophaga mutica, assembly GCA_039655065.1. Classification (NCBI taxonomy): domain Eukaryota; kingdom Metazoa; phylum Chordata; class Mammalia; order Chiroptera; family Phyllostomidae; genus Glossophaga; species Glossophaga mutica. Next base: position 11,582,333 of record CM077315.1, on the reverse strand, counting down.
GGATAACTTTGCGAAGGTATTATTCTGCCTTTTCTGTGAATTGTTAATATTTTTAAGGATAGGCGTTTCTATGATTATAGGAATATTTTTCTATCATTTAATTTTCTTGCACTATCTTTTGTCAAGTTTTAATTACAGGATTATTTCCACTTCATGAAACAAGTTTGGTAGCATTCTACAACCTGAATTGTTTAAAAACTACTTTGTGTCAGTTTTGCATTATTTCTTCCTTTTATGCTTGATATAATTTTAGAATTTGCCAGGGAAAGCATTCTGGACTGGATTGTGTGTACATGTGTGCATCTTTTTAATAATTTAAAATGTTGATTTTATAGAGAGATATTCAAATATTCTCTCTCTTTATGAGTCACTTTTGGTAAGTTTTGCTTTCTAAGGATATTTTCTGTTTTATCTATGTTTTTAAATTAGTTTTTAAAATATTTATTATAATATTTTTAAATCCTAAAGTTCATGATTATCTTTTATTTTGTAACTTTTTTTACTGAAGTGCAGTTATCTCCACTCTCCCCTCACCCTTCCCCACCCCAGCCATCCCCACCTCCCACCGCTGACCCCACCCCCTTTTGTTTTGTCCATGTGTCCCTTATAGATGTTCCTGAAAACCCTTCCCTCTGTCTCCCCACCCCCAATAGCCCACCCTACCTCCCCTCTGGTTACTGTCAGATTGTTCTTAATTTCAATGTCTCTGGTTATATTTTGCATGCTTTTTTCTTTTGTTGACTAGGTTCCAGTTAAAAGTGAGATCATATGGTATTTGTCCCTTACCACCAGACCTATTTCACTTAGCATAATGCTCTCCAGTTCCATCCATGCCGTGGCAAAGGATAGGAGCTCCTTCTTTCTTTCTTTCTGCTGCATAGTAGTCCACCGTGTCTTATATTTATACTCTCTGCAGGGTCTGTAGTGATATCAACTCTTCAAAACCTATTACCTGTGGTCTTTCTTTCTAGTTCACTTTCTTTCCCTATGTGATCAGTCTTGATAAGGGTTTATTCATTTCATTGAGCATTTTAAACAACCAATATGTGAATTGCGGCTTTTTCCTATTGTCACTGCCTTATTCATCAATCCATGTTTTTATATATGTTAATTAGGCCCAAAGGCAACCTGACTTCTAAGCTATAGATTACTGATGAACATTATGTAATGCAAAGAATGTTCCACATGCCCTTCGGGTCCCCTTTCTTTTGTTCAATATTGTATTTAGGAGAGTCACCCGACAAGGTGTAGTAGCAATCCATGTGTTCTCATTGTTGAATAGTATTCCGTCGTGTGAGACTTTTTATTTAGCATTTGACTATGAACAGTATTTCCCTTAGCATATTGGTAAATAAGCAGAATCCAAGAGTTGTAAGAAATAAATAATAAACTCTGAAGGCAGAAGATTAGGTCTAACATCAACAAGTTTCTTAAGATCACCAAAATCATGTAAATCACCAAATGTCTTCCTGGCACATTGTCTAATGTACTTATCTCAGAGATTAATAGTGAAAATCTAACATGATAAATTATATATGGAGAACTCTTTAATTTATTACTAATATGCATGTTTAGTTACTATTAAAATTATTATGATGATGATCGATAAACTTAGTTTAATGTTTGGAAATGTGAGCTTTTCTTCTGTCTCCAGTTTTCCCCTGCCTCTTAATAAATCCAATGGATATGAATGAATGGTTAAGTAATTTCCAAAAGGACTGAGTAATTCTCTTCTTTCTGTCATTTGTTGTTGTCATGCCAAGTTCTCCAAACCATATGAGTAAATCTACTCAGTTAATATTTTTAACTGTAAATAAATCTTGTAAAAGTTGTATACAAATATAAATTATTAATTTGGAAATTATTTATTGTTCTTACTATGTAAGTCCTTGGCTAACACCTACACTCAAAATACATTCAATTTTAATTTAGCCTGGCTGGTGTAGCTCAGTGGATTGAGCGCGGGCTGCGAACCAAAGGGTCGCAGGTTCGATTCCCAGTCAGGGCACATGCCTGGGTTGCAGGCCCAGCCCCTAGTGGGGGCCACGTGAGAGGCAACCACATATTGATCTTTCTCTCCCTCTCTTTCTCCCTCCCTTCCCCTCTCTAAAAATAAATAAATAAATAAAATCTTTAAAAAAAACCATTCAATTTTAATTTAAACAATGAAAGTACTTTTTACCTGCTCTATCGCATCGAAGGTCTAACACAAAAGCGGTGGTGGTACTGAAGGCAGAAGCTGTGTTGATAATAGTGAAATGAACCCTTTCTCTCTCTTTCTCATTCACTGTCTTGCACTTTCTTTTTATTTTACTCGTTGTAAAATTTAGGGAATAGTGGTTTGGGTATAAAGGGATGTGATAGATATTCTGATTTTCGGGATGCTCGGACTGTAATGGACATTGATTGACTCAGAGGCGAAATCAGATCTGTTTGGTTCTAATTCATGTGATTTTCTCTAGCAGATGCCCCTGCAGGACATGAGCTTGATGCAACCCCTCAGCTGTGGCTTCAGTCTTCTTTTATACACTGAAGAAGGTAAGAAATGGGAAGTGGTGTGTCAGTAGAGGTCATCAGCGGGGTCATTGTCATTGTACAAAGGAAAAGGGACACAATTGGTAGAAAGCCTGGTGGCGAGGGTAGGTTAACTTCCTTGTTTGATCTGAACCACTTTGTGCGTGCGTTTTATGGCCGTAGATAAGGCTGTTATTGTTAACACCGTCCTCGCTGTGACTTTATCTCCTTTGTTTCAACATGCGAGTGAGTAAAATGATGATGATCGGCCTTGTTTACATTCCCCCATTTTTTTTTTTTTTTTGTTTTGGTATGTTTGTGTGTCAATAGAATATGGGATATGGATTTTACATATAATGTGTTTCATTGTGGTTTGCATTGCGTCATCAGGAAATTACTTATTAATTTTTTAAGGGAAAGCAGTTCTTGCCTTATGCAGGTAATACAAATAAAGTATGAATTGGGCTGGGCGTCCTGAGGAAAAGTATCTCTGTTACTGGAAAATCCCCTTCTTCCCTGTCCCTAAGAGAATAGGCAGAAGAGAATGAACTGGGGAAAAGAAAAAAGCATGCCCACAGAATTATGGGAATATAATTCCGGATGAGAATATGCTATGAGTAGCTTCCTCCTTTATAAATTAGCTGAAGGGTGTTTTACGTATTTTATATGAGTTAATAGACGATAAAAAGCTTGTATACTCTATATACAGACGGTGCTAAGCATGGATTCTGTATTACAAAGTCAGAGGTGAATTAGATTTACAGTGTACTACTTGCTAGCTTGTGATTTTTTGGGAACGTGTTTAGCTTCTCAGAGATTTATTTTTTATCAATTCCAAGTAGAATACTAGTAGATATTAATAGAATCTTCCACATCTGTTATTTTGAAGATTCAATGAGAAAATATGTGACATGCTTTTCATAGATCTAAAATATAGCAAGTGCTTAAAATATGATTACGATCATATTTTAATGGAAATGATGGTGTATAAGGGCTTAGGGCCATTTAAGCTCATTAAACCCATTGTTTCTGCTCAGCTCCTCTCTTCCATGTGAGCGAGTATCAGATAGAAGGAGAAAATGGTTAATTTTATTCCCTCTCATTTAAAGCTCTCAAAAAATCATTTCCAATGTCAAAAAAAAAAAAAAATGACAGACAACAGGTATGAGCAGGAAGGTCAGTTAAAAATCAATGTGACTTTATTCTCAATTGTGGCTCAATTTCCAAGACAGTTGGTATGTGAAGTAAAATATTTCTAAGCATCTCTGGGCCTCAGTTTTCTTAAACACAATATGGAAATAGCAATGATAAAGTTCAGTATTTTTTTTTTCAGTTAAAACTAACACAAAACTGGAATTCATTCTGTTTAGTTTAAAAAAGAGATACATGAACCATTCAGAACCCGTCGCTTGTGCTCCCTCATCTCCAGTGGGGCTTTCTGCTCACATCAGGCTCTTGGTTGTTCCCTCTTGATAGTCTCAGTTCCAGTGGAAAGTAAGTTTCCTCCTCCCCAACTTCAACAAAGTTCCCAGAAACCTATTTATTCCACTGGCCATTTTGGGGCATTTGCCCACCCATGATCAGTGTGTCCTGATTGGTTGTCTTGGGTTACATTCCTTACCCCATCCCTAGAGCGTACATGAAGTAGGCCTAGCTAAGATATGAGCCATTGCAAAATGTCTAAAAATTAATATTTTAAGCAAATGATCTATTAAGTAATTTCTAAATGCAAGTGAAATTCGTGAAAGCAGAAGGCATTCATCTCCTGTAATTACCTATAATTAATGAGTAGAAATGAGCTGAATCAGGTATCTATCTTCCAACTCTTCACAGCTCACAGTGAAGCCTCAGAGTGCAATGTCCAAGAACTGACCATTAGTCTAGTTCTGAGGCTTAGTCCTGTGTCTCCTATATTGCCCGTCTATGATTATTTTCAACTTCTGCTCAGCGGCAGAGAGGTGGGATAAACAGAAAGTGAGCACAGCCCGCACGCAATGCAATTACGTAAGTGTTAATGCCTGACATTAAATGTGGGGGTGGAGGAAGCTGAAGAGGTTGGTATTCTAACAATCTGAGGGTCATTGCAGCAGGACATACTGTCGCCAGCCTGCTCTTCACACCCAGAACATATGAAAGAATTACACGTGTGGAAGCATCAGTACAGCTTCATACCTGTGCCCACCTACCTCATCCTGGAGTGTAATCAAGAGAAGCACCGGCCAGCTTGACAGTGTTTGGTGTATGAGAACTCATGAGATCACAGCCTGAGCCTTGAGATGGGTTTGGTTGCAAGCAAATAAATCTCACACACCCGTTATTATGTGTTGTAGCAGTGGCTACCTATTTTACTAATATTAAAAAATGTGGCTGTCTTTTTCTGAGATAGAATGATCCCAAATAGGAATGCTTCTTCATAAGAAATACAGTCTCACACATAATGATTTCTTAAATCGATAATTATTGAGCACTTACTCTGTGTCCAGCATCCTGGCTTTTTGAATAAGTATTATGTCAGTTGGTAAGAAGTTGTATGTTTAACAGTCAGAATTGCCTGAGATTGAATCCTAGCTCTAATATCTAACACATACATGAACTAAAGAAATGAACTTAAATTACCTGTGTTTTCTCTACTTTTTTATAAAATAGAAATAATAATTATCTACCTCTAGACCTTTTAAGAGGATTAAATGGTCCCTGGCTGGTGTGGCTCAGTGGATTGAGTGCCAGCCTGTGAACCAAAGGGGTCACCAGTTAGATTCCCAGCCAGGGCACATGCCTGGGTTGCAGGCCAGGTCCCCAGTGCGGGTGTGTGTGAGAGGCAACTGAGGGATGTATCTCCCTTTCTCCTTCCCTTCCCCTCTCTCAAAAAGTAGATAAATAAATCTGTTTTAAAAAAGAGGATTAAATGGGATAATTTTATTGCTACATGGACTAGAAGTAATGAGAGTGGACATCCTTGCCTTGTCTGATCTTAGAGAAAAGATTTCAACTTTTCACTGTTCGATATGTTAGCTGCAGGCTTTTCATGTATGGTCTTTATTGTGTTGAGGTAAGTTCCTTCTGTACCTAATTTTTTGAAAACTTTTATCATGAAATGCTGTTGAATTTGTTCAAATGTTCTATACTTATTGAGATAATCCTGGGCTTTTTAGCCCTAATTCTGTTAAAATGACGTATCATATTGATAGATTGATGTGTACTCAGCCACCCTTGAGTCCCAGGGATAAACTGTACTGGATTGTGATACACGATATTTTTAATGTGCTGTTGAATTTATTTTACTGATATTATGTTGAGGATTTTTGCATTCATGTTTGTCAGGGATATGGCCCTATAGTTTTCTTGTGGTGTCTTTGCCTGTCTTTGGTATCAGAATAATGCTGGCTTCATAAAAGGAGTTCGGAAGGATTCCCTCTTATATTTTTTGGGAGAGCTTAAAAAGTGTTGATATTAATTTTTCCTTGAATGTTTGATAGGTATCATGTATGAAACCATCTGGTCTAGACCATTCTTGGCAGGTTGGGTTTTTTATGATTAAATTTCCTTATTTGTTATTGATCTGTTCAGGTTTTCTATTTTTTCTTGATTCATTCTTGGTATAGTACTAGGAATTCATCCATTTCTTCTTAGTTGTCCAACTCATTGGCATATCATTATTCATAGCAGTCCATTAGGGTATTTTTATTTCAGCAGTGTCAGTTGTAATGCTTCGTCTATAATTTCTGATTTTATTTATTTGAATCTTCTTTTTTAAAAGATAGCTTCCCTAAGGCTATATAGATTTTGCATAGATTTTCTAATTACCAATTATTTGTTTTGCCGACTTTTTCTCTTGTGTTTCTGTTCTTTATTTCATTTACTGCTGATCTGATATTTATTATTTTCTTCCTCTGCTCACTTTGGGCTTAGTTCTCTCTCTTTCTCTCTCTCTCTGTCTTTTGCTTAATCCCTTCACCTGCCCACCCAGCCCCAGATGAGTGGACAAAAAAGTTGTGGTACATTTACACAGTGGAATAATACTCAGTCGTAAAAAAGAAAGAAACCTTACCCGTTGCACCAGCCTGGGTAGACTGAGAGCGCATCATGCTAAGTGATATAAACCAGTTCAAGAAAGACAAGTACCACCCTATTTCACTCATACGTGGATTCTAATGACCAAAATAAACTAACAGACAAAATAGAAACAGACTCATAGACACAAAGCGGGCTGACAGATGTCAGTGGGGAGTGGGCTGGGTGGGGGGTGGAGGGATTGAACAAAACAGTAAAAAAAAAGAAAAGAAAAGAAAACAAGATCTTTCTTTTTCACACAGGCATTTGTCACTATAAACTTCCCTCTTAGTACTCCTTTTCCTATATCCTGTAAGTTTTGGTATTATTAGTTGAAGATATGTTCTAATTTTCCTTCTGCTTTAGTCTTTGACCCAATGGTTGTTCAAGACTGTTTTGTTTAATTTCCAGGTATTTGTGAATTTTCCTGACTTCCTTTTGTTACATATGAGATCATTTGTTTTCTGAAGTACATAGATGGTTGTCCTCAATAAATATTAGCTCTAGTAATGGTGACCTCTTGGTGACAATATTGTTGTCACAACCCCTATACCAGGCAGGATCTGATGGCTGTAACTGTATCTGAAGAATTTGAAAGGCCTTCATTGATTTCTCCAGGAGCCCCAAAAGCCAAAGGACCTGAGGACTGCTTTCCTGGGATGCAGCCTGGGGCCAGGAGCAGGTTTTAGGATGGAGGAAAAACCTATGAAGGCTAAATTCGTGTGTCAGTTTGATTGGGCCATGGGGTACCCAGATTACACATTATTTCTGAGGATATTTCTTCACGAGACGGGCATTTTAACTGGCAGACTTGGTAAAGTAGACGGCTCTCCTGAATGTGGGTAGGCATCTCCCAATCTGTTGAGGGCCTGAATAGACCAGCAACAACAAAGCAGTGGAACAGAGGATTCATTATTTTTCTTCCCTGCCTGCAGGAGCTGAGACATGAATCCTCTCCTGCCCTTGGGTTGGTATTTATACCATTGGCTTCCCTGGTTCTCATCTTCCAGCTCAGATCGGGACCACGCCAGCAGCTTGCCTGGGTGTCCAGCTTGCCCTGGCAGACTGTGGGACTTCTCAGCTTCCGTATACATACATGTATTTCTCTCCTATTGGACAACGCTGACTAATACAAAAAAATCCAAAATGTGAAAAGAAAGAAGAAAAAAAAACAACTAGCGTACAGCAGGTAATCTGCAATGAAATAAACCCTGTGTGAGCCAATGGCAGAGTAACAGCCGCAGTAAATACATGCGTTGCATCATCTGTATCAACTCTAATTGTACCTCTACCACGACCCTAACTCTCTTCCAGTTGACTAAAGCTCCTCTACCAGAAGTCAGCATTAAGATCACCTGCTCATTTTTGCAACACCCATTATCGTGGTCTAGCATTTGAAGAACATCTTTGGAACACATATATAATGCTCAGTGATGGTGGAAATGCTGTCCTCTTGCAGTGCAGTAGGTGAAGGAGTTACCGCTGCTTTTCTAAGTTCTAGTTGGGTTGAAAGAGTACAAGACCAGAGACCAGCTTGGTTAATAGCCCCATTTCTGCTCTCCAGAAATGTGAAAACATTAACTTGAGGAAAACCTCTTTGGCCCTCATTCACCTGGTCGATAACTCAGAAGGTCAAACTACCAGGACTCGAGGATTCCTTCCTAATACTAAGGACAGAACATCAAATGATAAAGCAAAAACTACCCCCCCCAAAGACCCCTGTTCCAGGATGTTTGGCCTTTACACATGCCTCACTGCTCGACTCAGATGATAGGGAGGATAAAAGCTAGCCTCATGTGAAGTGAATCCATACATCGCTACTTAGCAACTGACGCTTTGAAAAGACTCGGGCTCCTTGGCAAAGGCTAGTGAAATATTCCCGAAGAGCTGGCTCTCACCTCCTTTCCACATGGATGACCCCAGTGCTGTGAGTTGTGTCCCTTCCCCTCCTTCTTCGAGTCTCTCCTTCCCAGCCACCAAAGCACTAAATAGATCCAGGAGCCGGAGGGGTATTGCCATTTCCTTTCAACCCCTGCTAATTTTTCTCTGATAATTGACTTGGAAAGGGAGCATGGAAACAGTTTTCTATTTGAAGAAAAAAATCATTTGACTTTCTAAAGATTTTACATCGCCGAGGGTCCCGCTTGGCTTAGAACACACGTGACATCCCTATCGGGCAACCTGTGTGGGATTTGTCATGAAACCTAAAACATGGTCAACTGCACCTGTCTTCTTCCCACGGAGGAGAATTGGACACAAAACCAGTGTGACCTGTGGAGGGGCTCGTGTGGCAAGGAGTCGGGGGAGAGGCTGCGCGTGTACAGCGCATCCAGTCGCCCTGGAGAAACGTACCTGTCTCCTGAAATTATCTGATGAAGAGGAAATTGGTGACATTTAATGTTCATAAATAATGTAATCATCCCATTTCAGGTTGACAGCATTGTCGCCAGCTGTCAGAATCATTTTGGTATCACCCATCGAATCTCGGGACTTTGTTTCCATTGTTGCTTTTTAAAAAGGGAATGGTAAAATGAAAGAGATACAAACCAGCCCGGCTTTTGTTGGGACACTCCAGTGGGAGATATAAACGAGGGGTGGGGGAGTGGCTGGAAAAAGCTAGACTCTCGGGAGGCCTCTGCTCATCAGCTGAATGGTAATGATTCCACTGGTGCCCAGCCTGGGCTATTGGATCTAATAAAAGGGATATTTGTCACTCTTGTAAAGAATGTAAAGGGGACAGAAATGCATAACAATGTTATCACTTGTTTGTAGACATTGAATGATTATATCTCAGACTGAATACAGGTGGCAGAGACTGTTCAAAAAAAATAAATAAAAGCCTCCTGGGATTAAAATGACAAAGAAACACCTTCAGTAGCATTCCACATTAGCACCAAATAGAATAAACATAGCATTATCTTCATTTTTCTTATTCATTAGTGTTTTAAAATTGGAAACCTACTTTCTCTGTTTAAATAGAAGCTTATTCAAATTGAATGTAAATAGAGATCTGCTGTTCTAATGTCCTACTTCTGCTCTGCTTTTCCTAGAATATTCATAAATGCAAAGGGGAGCGAATAGTACAATAATGAAATGTAAGCATTTTTCAGAGCCACAGACCATAAGATATTGTGATTTTTTATTGTTATTTAAAAGTTGCTGAAAGGAATCAGCTCATGTAATGTGCTAATTTAGTAGTTCTAAAGGTGTTTTGAAACTGATTTTCAAATCCTAGGAGCAGTATCATAGGAATCAAATCTAACTTAATCTATAGGTTCTGCAGATTTGCTGATAATTTTCAAAATAAATTTTGAAATGCAGAATTTCTACTACCACTGTCTCGGGAATGTTGGAAATATGGATTTTTTCTGAACTAACAGAGGCTGATGAAACCAATTCCCTAGAAAAAGATCACTTTAGCCTCCAGAAAAAAGTATTTGTTATAAACTCACATTCTTTTTATTGCCACCATAGGTTGGTAAAGGAGACCTGAAAACTTAGATTTCCAAATATTTTCCGAAAAACAGTAAGGTCCCCACTATGGTCCCTCCTCTTAAAAAGTCAGAATTCCTGGATTAATTTTTAAATTAATTAATAGCTTTCTTCTCAGGGCAAGTCGCTCATTCCCAAATGTTCTTGGTGATTGGTTGATAGAGCAGATGGAAGGAGGGAAAGATTTATTCCTTCACAAAGGCATTAAAGCACAAGTCACACATACTGATTAGAAAAGGTAAATGTACTCTCTCTCCAAGAGTACAAATAACTCATCTCTTAAACACAAGGCTCGAACAGGGAACACATCATGCTCAGGCTCCAAGTACCTTCGGAATTCTCTTTCCCTGAAGTGGTGAGCCCTGATCCAAGATGCAAAAAGGTCTGCTATGTGTCCATTTCTTATTGGAAAGTGGCTTCCACTCTGCAGGTGGCGTAGACATGGGTGTGTGTTAGCAAGAACACAGGCAGGGAGGGAACATGGGCCCTACCCAACCTTTAGGATTGTAGGCACCTTGGGTAATACTAAATAACTACTCTCTAAATCCTATTGTCTCAAGTGTCAAAGAAAGCTCCTCTTCAACGTCTCTGCACTTTTGCAAAGAGGTCAAGGTGAAGGGATTAAGCAAAAACAAAACTCACAGACACAGACAACAGTGTGGTGATTACCAGAGGGAAAGGGGGTTGGGGGGCAGTAAAAGAGGGTGAAGGGGGAGATAAATGGTGATGGGGAGACTTGACTTGGGGTGGTGAGCATACAATGAAACATACAGATGATGTATTATAGAATTATAAGTTCCTTAACTAATGTTATCCCACTAAATTCAGTAATAGGAAAAAAGACATTCTGGAAAGTATTTGACTGTAGAAACAAATGAGATTAAACGTCCTCTTGGTTCTGAGACAGCGGCGGCCAGTTGGGCGCTGAAGCAGAGCTGTCCCTGCAGACCTCTGCTTCAGCCCTTGTGACAGGGAGGCCTTTGCGGCTTCCCGCACCTGGGCAGATCTGTCGTTTGGTTTTCCTGGTCAGCCATGTATGTAAATTACCACTTAGATTCAGATTCTGTGGCTAGAAACAGAACAGCATTTCGCATTTACCCAGGTGGTGTCAGGTCGTATCGGCTGGTCTGCTGTCCTGGGTTGTAGGGGCTGTGAGGTCCCCAAGCAGCAGGAGCACCATGGAAACAATACCTGCATCAATCAGGGCTCTCCCCAGAAACAGAACCAATAGGAGACGTTCCCCAGAAAAGTAGACACTTCACTGGAAAAAGCTTACTAATCTGGGCAAAAGTAGATGTACAGTTGTTTGTACAGAAAAACATAGGGTACAAGCATAAACTCTGTGTTTCGTGGACTCACAACTGTAAACCGACTTTTGCCAGCCCCTGTGGACAGCAGGTATGGGCTCGTGCAGTTACAGACACCAAGAAGCCCCGAAGCCCACCATCTGCAGGTGCGAGAACCAGGAGACCTGGGGGCATAATTCAGTCCAAGTCCAAGGACCTGAATACCACGCCCAAGAAGCAGGAGCTCTGATGTCTGAGGTCAGGAGAGCATGGCCCTCCCAGTTCAGTAGAAGAAAAAAAATGCCCGTCTTTCACCTTTTTGTCTTATTTGGTCCCCAAAGGATCGGGTGGTGTCTGCTCACATGGTGAGGGCTGGTGTCTTTATCGGTCTGCTGAACCAAATGCTGGTCTCTTTCACAACAACACTCTACAGGCACACCCAGAACTGGTGTTTTAGCAGTGACCCGGTTGTGCCTTAGTGTAGCCATGTTGACGCACAACAGTAAGCATCATAGGGTGTCTACAACAACAGGAAAAGGAAAAGGAGAATCTTGCTCACTGTTTTTATTTTTTCTCTCTTACCACTCTCACACACACACACTCTCACACACACGGAATTTGTCTGTGAAGGGGAGAAAGTGCACTACCACCTGTCAGTACTGAGAGGGTCTAGCACCACTTGTGACTTCCCCCTGAAATGAAGCTCTTCACCCCCTCCTTGCTTTGCACTTTCTGTTTTCCCTCCTTTTGTTCTCTTTACTTTTACTCTCCATCATGTTTTGCCGCGTATCTTCCTTTAATCTTTTCCTTCCAGACACATGCCTCTAAATTTGATGTGTTAAAAAATTCTTTAAAAGCTCTGGAATTATCTATTTATGAGTTTGCTATCATTAATTTTTTTTCCTTTTATAAAAATGACTAGGAAAAAAGTAGATTTAAAGTTACTAAATCTGTGTACAAGTGCAGCTCTACTCCACGGTGCTCTGTTACCGGTTCAAATTACTTTTTGCTCTCTGATAATCGGTTTCCTCATATGGCATCAGAAATGTCTACACTGGACTCTCTGCCTGGAAAGCTTTCTCGATACACATGCGGTTCTCCTCCAACCATACAGCAGCTACATAGTCACGGGAACTTTATATGACTGGTTTACCAATTACAGTAGACGTCTCTTGCTACATAACCAATTACTGCAAATTCAGTGCCTTAAAACACCATTCATTTTATCAGAGTTTCTGTGCGTGAGAAACAAGGCACAGCTTAGCTGTGTCCTTTGTGCTGGTCTTTCACAATGACACAGTGGACGTTACCACTGAATGAAGGCTCAACTCGGGAAGGATCTTCCAAACCCACCCAAGTGCCCGTTGGCAGGACTGCCATCCTTGTGGATTGCTGGTCTCGGGGTCTCAGCTCCTCACAAGTGTTTGATGAGAGGCTTCCTGCTTGTGGGGGTCACTCCATTTTTAACTCTCAATGTGGCAGCTTGTTCCATCAGAACAAGCGTGTGTGAAGAGCCAGAGAGAGTTCTAGCAACACAGAACTCAGTCTTTTTTTAACCTGGTCGTGGAAGAGACAGCTCATTACTTTTGTCTTATTCTATCTGATGGAAACCCTTTGCTAAGTCAAACAAATACTTGGCAGGTGGGAAGGGACCACACAAAGCGAAAGACAGGAGATGGGCGTGACTAGGAGCCAGGTCAGAAGTGTTCTATCTTGTCCTCAATGTCTGAAAACAGAACCTGAATCGGAATTTGTACTCAGAATATTAGCCAAATAGGAAAGCCAACAGTTTCTACAAAAAAAGATTATGCCCATGAAGCCCAAATCTAATATTCCTAGTGAGCTGGGTTGAGGTCCCCGTGTCTTTAAAGAAGTCCTGTGTACTTTTATGTCGACTCTGAGCAAGTCTGGCTACCTGCCTGTAAGTCAGCTGCATTTTTCATTTCCATACTTACTATCGAGGCATTAAGGAGGTATCTTCACGATGCCTAATTCATCCCAGGGAAAGCCATTTCTTTAAAGCATAACACTTAACAATTCTTTGCAAGCTTTTTATGTTCCAGGAAATATGTTATATTTGTTATTGAAACAGTATATAATTTAAGTTCCGTAGCTGGGACCCCAACAGGTGTCAAACCCGAGTCACAGAGGCTCTGAGAATGGAGTGTATCAGTCGTCGCAGAGCTGAACTGTGCCACAGCCGAGACCCTCCAGCTGTTGCTCAGTCAATGTTAGTTTTCTTTTTTGATATTCAGCTGTAGGTGTCTAGAATGTTAACATGGGGGGAAAATGGGTAAAGGATATATAGGAAGGGTTTGTATCATTTCTGCAACATTTTTGGAAGTCAGAGATCATTTCAATTAGATAAGTTAAGAAATGAAAATAAATAAAATAAAATATATCCCATCTAAGGGATGTCTCTGTGCGGTCTCCCTGTAGAAGTAAGTCTAAGGACTTGAGCCTGGCACAGAAGACCCAGTGGAGAAGGCTCTGCCGACTTTCTGGCCCATCCTCACGAACTCCACTCTCCGTCCCTGCCCAGTTACTTGCGGTTGCTGTGATAGGCCATGATTCTTTGCTACATGCTTTTCTTTCTGGCCAAAGTTTCTTCACTGTCATCATAATGGTGCCACAGATCGTATTCCTTCTGCTTCAGAAGGTTCTTTCTGAGCGTTCCGGCATGATTAAGCATTTACTACAGGACTTCTCTTACTATTTGCCCTTCCATTCTTTTAGAGTCTGTATCTCTGGCGTAAGTCTTTGCAATCATGCTTCACTTCAGAACTTCATAATCATAACCAAGGCACAGGCTATCCTCTGACGCCTGCTTCCCCAGACACACAAGACCTGAAATACACGACATGCTTCATAAATGACCTGATTAATGGGCCTCAAAGCACCACTTAGTAAAACGAAGTTCTAGCTTAGTAGGGATATCTATTATTTATTACATATCTATGTATGCATTATTAATCCACCAAATGACACTCAAGGTAGGTGCCATTGCAATCCCCTTATTACAGATGAGATCATATAGTTAAAAAAGAGTGAATTGGGGATTTGAACCTAAGTTGTCTGATAAGAGACTGTCACCCTAATCATATTCCATCTACGAAATCACCTCTAATGCCACCTTTGATTTTCCTGCTTTTACCATTTCTTAGAGCTGTACAATAATCATGTCTTGTGCATTCACCTAATCACATTTTCTGGAAAGAAATAAACAGTTCTGTCATTTCTATTGTTCTTCAGCTGACCACATATAAACCTATTTAAATGCCTTAAAACAAAAAAGAAAAGATTTCAGGCATAAAACATGCATTCCTTAGTCATAAAAATAGTTGTTTTGGTTGTTCTTTTCCTTCCCCAGAACAGCTCATTAACTTTTTTCCTAAACTCTTTACATCAGTGGGTAACCTTAAATGAATGACATTTTCAAGTGCTTTATATTCTAGACCTTAGATCAGATGTTGCCATTTTCAGAGACAGCTGTAGCTCCACTCACAAAAGGCCAAGTATCTTATAAAAGAAGGAGTCGTTGTAAAGTAAGCTGTTCAAAGCCATATGCCTGAGTCTTTTCAGGTGCAATAGGAACAGGCCCTGTTCAGGTGCCTGCCTGGGTTAGGGGCTGCTCACGTGCTGGTCCTGCTCTAAAAGTCATTTTTGTTCTGTTCACTTATTGAGCATTTTCTGTGTGTCAGATGTGTTGAGAACTGGGCTTGTAAACATAACGCAACAACTTGTTCTTTGTGCTTAGGACATTTACGCGCTTATGGCAGAGCTTAAATTCTACCCAACTTGTTAATTCCAGAAACTTCTCTTTGCACTCTAATTACACAAAAGTTTGTATTACATTTTTTTTTCTTGATTTTCTCTTCCGCCTCCTCCATTAGCTCTGTATCAATGGGAACACCTGTTCTGGTTGTTCAGCCTAATCTTCCCATCTCATCTGCAGCACAGGTTCTGCACCGTTTCTTGATCGGTTATGTGCCCCACAGTGGTGTGCTGGAGCTGGCTGTGAGGTTTGTTTCAAGTACTCAGGGTGTGCACAACACACACACAGTTGGTTCTGCCTTTAGGAACCTAAGAGGATGTGTGGTACTACCCTTTGTCCTAAAAAGATGGTTTTTATTATCAGGGCGTAACGTTGGGTTTCAGCTGAAGATTTCGGAGAGACGCTTTAGAAACGCAGAACAAATATGCATTTTCCTTATTAACCCTATGTTCCCTGACAATATTAACTCACCTTCTTATGTCCTGTGTACTTGAATGTCAAACAGTGTTGCAATGACCAGCAGCCAGTCAGGAATGTTGTTACCACCACGGGTCCTAGCAAAGAGACCACAAACTGAGTGGCAGCTTCCAGGTTGGGAGCAATCATATCATCATGCAGAGGTAACACTGCAGTCCTGATGCCCTCCTCAAAAAGTAGAGATCTACACGCTCAGATCCCTGTCACTGGGTACACGGAAAGCACGCAAGGTATGGCGCTGGCCATTGTGCTGCAGTCGGAGTGGTTCTGTGAAGGAATTAAGTCAGATCCTATTCTAGGCCGTACTCTCATGGCCATTTGATAGGAATTAATTAAGGAGGGCTGTGCCGGCACGGAGAAATCCTTCTGGGACCTGGGATGGATATTAATATATCCGGTACTGATCTTCCATGTGAATTTCTAAATGCTTGTTGAAAAAGAACCATGTGCTGGGATTTAATGTGAATATACATGCAGTGACTACAAGGATAAGTTCTGCTGTATCATGGAGCTCAAGGGATAGTGTGAGCGACAGGACAATAAGTAAGCAAGAAGATGATGAAAAATTACTGTGAATGGAAGAGATGGGGGGCTACAGAATTTTCAGAAGACCTACTTTAGATGGGTGACGTGTGATGGGAACAATATTGAAACTGGCACATAAATGGTGAGATCAAGTTGGACAAGTATAATATCACTCCAGGCAGAGAATAAAGTATGCACAAAGGTCAGGTAGTAAAAAAAAAAAAAATGGTGACCTGTCTTTGGAAGGGGAAGGAGGTGAGTGTATATTTGTTTAGTGTTCAGGCCAGTGGAGGGATATGATGTAAGGTCAGAGAGCCTAAAAAGAGCTGTTTCTTCAGTCATGACCCTTGACCCGATGATCTTTTTCCTGCTCCAGGTCCTATTCACATTTATCAACTTATCCTGTCTTCCAGTGTATCGTTTGAAGTAGTTTTCTTAGGTATCAATAAATTACTTCCAGAACCTTAAGAGGCATTTAAAAATTGAGTTTCCTTATTTATGATAGGAGAGGCAAGATGCAATTTAAAAAATACATATTTTGGAGAGCCCTGGCTGGTTCAGTCAGTGGACTGAGCACAGGATGTGAACCAAAGGGTCACCAGTTCAATTCCCAGTCAGGGCACATGCCTGGGTTGCAGGCCAGGTCCCCAGTGGGGACCATGTGAGAGGCAACCTCACACTGATGTTTTTCTTCCTCTCTTTCTCCTTCCCTTCCCCTATCTCTAAAAATAAATAAATAAAATCTTTAAAAATAATATTTTGGAGAAAATTCCAGGCATGCTCCAGGCCACTGGGCACCTGATTTTCTAAATGCTGTAGGAGGGTGTGTGTCTTGTCCACGGCCCGTCTTGCGGAAGCCTCCCGTGTATTATTCACTTCTTGCTCTCTGGTCTGGTTAGCGTGACACGATCAGCGTATTGGTTCAGTGTATTGCAGGATGCTTCTTGCACATGTATGTCCTCTTTTTCAGTGTTTCATGTCATGCAAAAAGTGACTCAGCTATGGAAACTGGGCAAAGGGTCGTGCCTTTTTATTGAAGGAACTGCCCTCCTGTTTTTCACCCTCCATCCCTTGACATTTTTTGGTAGAGGTTTCTTTGGATTATAGACATAACGGCTGTCATCTGTGTTGCTCCCGGGGCACTGTGCTCTATTATCCACATCAGGGACTCTCTGTGCGTCCAGTACTCCTCCAGATGCCGTACCAACCTTGCCCCTCATTACATTGTTGAGTCAGGGCTTCTTCTCTCAGATCCGTTGGTGTCATGGACCCAATTCTGCAACAGAGTCTCTTACTACCTGTCTTGGCCTGGGGAGGGTCCATTCTTCCAGATGCATGTTAAACTTTTGACTGGCTAAATGGCCTATCCTCAGACTTCAGTTACAGCCCTCCTTTTTTACTAAAAAAAGTTATTCCAAATTTAATTCATATTAATTAGTATTTAAATATGTCTCAAAACACACCATGTGCATACACATGCGCATACACTTACCTGCTTACCAACCGAACCACTCCTCTGTTGCCCGTCGCCATGTAGGGAGATTCTGCTTAATCATGCTAAGCCCAGTGGAAAGGAGCCATCACGCATTTTAGGAACTGGCATTGAAATACGTATCTATGATAACACAGTCATGGGTATCTGGATATTGGGAGCTCTCTAGAATTCAATCTAATAGTTGCTGGATGGATCGATAGATAGACGGATGATATACATATTTTTGTAATGCTACGTATGAGGAGAAAATAGCAGATAAAGTTGGGAGACAGACTGGAGCCGTGTTGGATTTTATCCTCTAAGTCACAGGAACCCTTGAAACGTTTTCAGCAGGGAGGAGGGAGTGGAAGATATTGTCATGAGTGATGATAAGGCTTCAGACCACTGCTCCCACTCCAGGAATTAGTCTTCATTGGTAAGTGAGGCACGGCTCACAAAAAGAAAAGGGTTCAAAGCATTAAAAAGGTATCAGCCACCTTTGGACTCCATCCTAGAACTTAGGAGACTGAAGGTGTGGCAGGGAAGGAGAGGCGTTGCAATGCTTCAGTTAACAAGGGCTTCGTCATCACCACAGGGTTAAAGGGACAGGTGGAGAAAGCACCTCTGCCAAGCTGATTGTGTGCATTGGGAGCTTGGCGGGGGGCGGTTAGCTGCACTTGTCCCCACTTCAAAGCCACCGTCTGCCAAACGGACACGGCTTCCCATAGAGGCGTGGGGCTTGGCTCCTAAAAACAGAGCAGTCTAATCTAGGAAATAACTGCAAATTTTTTAATAAATCCTGATATTATGTAAAGTGATATGCTTATTTCAGGCACTTGAGAAAATGCAATAATTTGGGGGGGTAATATTTAAAGAACTGTTTTAGCTGCTTGATTTAATGATCTATCTTTTGAGTTTAAAAAGAGCAACTTCAGAGGCCCATTTCCCTTTCAAGAGAAGGATTAAATAATCTTAAAGTAGTTTTCTATGCAGTTTATGTTTGCATTTTTTATCCAATCAGTCAAACAAATATAATTAATTCAGACAGTTGTCTCTGTGGTTTGGGGGCCTGGTAGGAGCTGTGTCATTACAAATGCAAATATGTTCCTAAAATAATGAAAATGTCATCATCGCCCCTTATTCATTTATGTGGCCGGATAATAAACTGAAATGCTGTGTGTTATCAAAGTTAGTTTTGTGAACTGTGCAGAGAGCATTAGCCGCTTTGCCTGAGAAGAACGTTAAGTCTAGCTGTGACTTTCTTATGTCATTCCGTGGGGTAGGGGTTGGGGGTATATTGGACAATGGGCCCTGAGTTTTCCTTGAGCTGGGCATTTCATTCCGCTTCTGCCTCTGAGTCCTTGAGACACATTTCTGAACACTTCTGTAGCTTACATCCTCAGCAGTTCTACGGACACATTATTTCTGCCCTGCCCACCTCAAAGCGATATTATAAGCATCAAGTAGAACATGTAAAATAATATTAATATATAAAGCGATTGTAACTCATTACATGTAAGCTTATGCATGTGTGTGCTTCGTCTGTGATTTCTCACTGTGGACTTTGTCCAATGTTCGCAAGCTCGTTTTCTGCTTTTCTCAGTGCAAAGATTAAGGGTGTCTTTTTACATTTCTCTCATTATGCCTCTAAGCTATGCCTAATGTCCCTCTTTGGCATCCCCTTCTGGATGCTTATTTGCTCCTGGTATTTTTTCCCTTGCCTCACGTGTTTGGATTCCGGTCGCTCCGCTCCGAGGCAACTTGCTCCTCCGCTGACTTGCCGTCACAATCAAGCCTTCCCTGACACCACGGTCACTTATGACCACTTGTCTGTGGCCATGAGCTGCTACAAATCACCGTCCTTCTTCCTTCAGGGTCAAATGGAAAGCTATATTAATTGTCGCCACTTTTCCAGTTCTAATCACTCATTAATCTGGAATCTGACCTCATGACTCTGTTACAATTGTTCCATCTTAATTGTCAGAAACCTATGGTTCATCCCACCTGAACTGATCTTTCTATTGCATTTAGTACAGCTGACCAGTTCTTACCTCTACAAAGTTATAGATAAATAATCTTTGTAGTAAACACTGGTGTAGACATTATTCTTTTAAACATGCAATATATAATTCAGGATGCTAGGTGGGATTAAAAATAAATAGCCATTATCCTTTTATCTTTTAATGCTTAAAAGTTAATGATACTGAGGAATTTCTGTTGTTATATTCTCATGTTCTTTTGTGTTTGTTTTTGTATTTCAATGGAAACACCTAAGAGGCTTTAGAGTAGCTATTTAATGTGCAAAATGAAAGATATTTCTAAAAACCTTTTTTGTGTTTAAAGTGGAATATTGAGGGGAAGGAACTATATAACTTGCAACTGTAAGATAAACTATCGTTAATAGTAAGAAACATGAAAAACTACTGAGATTATGTAATATAACGTAATCCATTATACTTTAGAATTAGAGAGACCTCTGTTTGAATTCTCATTTTTCTACTTTATAGCTCTGAAGCTTTGAGTGAGTTACATAATCTTTCTAAGCTTCATTTTTGTTCTCTTATTAAATGGAAATAATAATAATTATTATGCATTAATGTGAAAATTAAATCAGAGAGTGCTTCGCGTTTAGTTCAGCTCAGTAGTAACAGTAATTAAAATGCTAATATTAATTAAATTAGACTTCTAAAAACAAGCATGAGCCATGGCTGGTGTGGCTCAGTGGATTGAGTGCCGGCCTGCCAACTAGGGAGTTGCCGGTTAGTTTCCCAGTCAGGGCACATGCGTGGTTTGCGGGTCAGGCCCCCGGTGGGGGCGCATGAGACGCAACCACAAGTTGGTGTTTCTCTCCCTCTCTTTCTCCCTCCCTTCTCCATCTCTCTAAAAATAAAAAATAAAATTTAGGCCCTGGCTGGTGTAGCTCAGTGGATTGAGCGCGGGCCTGCGAACCGAAGGATCGCGGTTCGATTCCCAGTCAGGGCACATGCCTGGGTTGCCAGGCCAGTTCCCAGCAGGGGACATACAAGAGGCAACCGCACATTGATGTTTCTCTCCCTCTCTCCTTCCCTTCCCCTCTAAAGATAAATAAAAAATCTAAAAGAAAAAAATTTAAAAAAAAAATAAAATTTAAAAACTAAAAAAAGAAATTTCTGTAATCTTAAAATTAGGTACACCTACATTCTTCATCATAACATAAACAAGTGATTTAAATTACTGTCAGAACTATTTAAGCCCACAACTGTTTTCAGTTAAAATTAACAGTGGAAATAGATGCCATATTTTAAAAATCTTGGACATGGGTCAGACAACTTTTTGAGTAATGCTGTAACACTAGCTCAAAGAGTGGCTAGAGACTTGCTGATTTTGTTTTATGCCACACAGGTGTTTTGAAAAGAAAACAAAATACAAGCCCCAGATACTCACCCACTCATATAGCCCTATTCCGATGAAGTGATTACTTATTTGAGTCTATCCTCCTCTAAGATTCATCTGCCTATTTTCATTGATAGTGTTCTTGCAACCCAAAATTTCAGATTTAGAATTTTCTTTTTTCATCTACGTGGCATAGTAAGTTTTTCCTTTTCCTTGTTGTCAAACCATTATACTGATTTGTGGGTATATGCCTTTTCAATCATTTGCCTTATATCAGACATTTAATTTGTCTTTTGTTTTTCACATCCGTGCACAAAACTGGGATAGAGAATTCATCATGGAAGTGCCAGGCTGAATGTAACTAAGCTATTTATTTATGAGTCTGATATGTATTGAAATGCACTGAGCTCTCTTCAATGAAGCCCTAAACAAGGGTTTCTGAATCATGGCAGTAAAGCCAAAATACAGGTTATGGGAGAGTTTTCACAATATTTATGATAATGAAAGACAGAAAAGATTGTGTTTGCCCCAGATAAGCAGCAGCCAAGCAGATTATGTGGTGGGCTGGAGCAATAACTACTAGACATACTATAAAAACAATATTCCAACAAGATGAACTTCTACTCATAAGTACCACCCACACGCATTTTGCAGTGGTTTGGCTAATGTGTGCTTTTTCTTATCCGTGTGGAAATGATATATATTTAATCAAACAACTATATCTGGGAAATGCCTTTCAACCAGCTATGCATATATTTCATATCTTTATTGAAGCATGTGATGTTAGAACTCAGGAGACTACAGAAGGAATTTTTTTAAAAGCTGTGATGTACTGAGTCTCAGTTCTGTGCCAGTGAGTCTAATATATAGAAACTCATTATGGAGACATTTATCATCATTTTTGCTATGAGAACAGCGATGCGTCACCCAAGGTCACACCATGAGTATTAGCGGAATGAGAATTGGAAAACAGGTCCAAGAACAAAAATGAAGCCTTGCCAAGTGCATCTATGAACATGAGAGTCTTGATGAAATCAAATTAAAAGAACACTCTACTTACATGAATATTTGAGATGTCTTTACTGAAGATTTTAAAGTTTACTGGAATATGTGAAAGGCTAATTAGTGCAAAGTGCAAGTGCCTCCAGTTGAGAAAGTAAGCTCGATCCCATTGCCATGCCAAGTGGGTTAAACTTGAAGTACTCTCCGGAGGGGCAAGCTCTCGATCTCATCAGCACTTTGGTGTATGCATATGTTTACTTGAGGGGAGCCTGGAGGCAGATCTGGAAGAGGTGATGCATAATTAGGCTCCTATCACCCAAATTGCTGTTTCTGGGAGGCCCTTCCTGATGAGCCGTTCCCCTCTCTATTTCTGTGTTTGTGTTCTGTCACCTGAGCACTCAGGCAAACTAAACCTGCTTTGATCCTTTGCTCAAAAAATGGCAGGTGAACTGCGATGTTCTCACTTCTTTCTGGAAACACTGCTTCCCCAAGAAATGCATAAATATTCATGAGGCAAGATGGCAACCAAGGATGGACTCCTGCCTCCCCTTCCCCACTTCCCATGACAGCACCACACTTGACATACATCTGAAGCAAGAAGCTCAAATACGACACAACTTTATGAGAAAAGTAAGCAATGAATTAAGGATCCAAAGAACAATTTGATCTCGGTGTGTGTGGAAGTGTGTATAGTAGAGAGTTGCCTAGAGGACAAGAGTGTAAGATGAGCTCCAACATGACTGAGCAAGAAAACAGTAGCTGCTGATACTGCTTAGGCTATTAGGTATCAGTCGCATGGCAGTGAGAGAGCCCTGCTGAGGAAAAGAGCTGGTAAGTGTACGTGAAAGCAAGCATTTTACCTATCAGCCTTTCAGGTCTTCAAACGTATACAATTGGGAAAATGTAAGAGAAAAGCGACTTTTGAGACATAACAATCCAGGAAAGTTTCCTTGGGGTAGCAATCCTTAGTGAGAAGGGAAAGCAAAGGTGGACTGATTCAACTCTGGGCCGAGCTCTTGCATCAAATTCAAAAGAAAGGACTTAATATACTTAATGGCAAGATAGAGAATAACTCCAAGGAACTATATGCAACTGGGAAAAAATAGAGAGGTATATGAAGACCAGACAAAATATAAAATATTTCCTAAAAAGTTAGAGTACAGTGAATACCTATCAATAGAATTTATATGAACAGAATGATAAAAAAAATCAATGAAATATGAAGCAAATATGTGGAAAAATATACCATGTTCATGAATGGATCAACATACTATAAGGTTTTAATTTATCCAAAGTAAGCTATAAATGCAATTCCAGTAAAAAAAAGTGTCAGCACAAATTTTGAGAAAACTTGACTACATTGACTCTAAATATTATATGAAAGAAAATACATTAATAAATGGGTAAGAAAAACTTAAAAATTAGTATTTCGGAGGAATTTACAGTGCTGGATAGTCTCCGTGTACTTCCCGAGATCGATGCCCGTTTCTTTTCCGTCTTTTCCTGCCTCGGAATGCTGGACTGTATGGCACAAATCAATCGGGCCCCCTGGTTATCTGGCCTCTGGAACTTATGAGAAGCACTGATAGGTCCTCATGCTTCTTCTCTGCCTACGTCCAAAGCACCTTAATTACAGCTCTTGCTAACAGACGGAGCTAACTAAACCCTCTAAATGGCCCCATATTAGGTTTGTATACTTGCATTAAAACATTTATCTCATCGAGTTGTGATTTTGTGCCTTCTGTGCTACAGTGTTCTCCTTAAGGGTACTGTTACGTTTTGATGTTTGGTACCTCAGAACACATTAAGCAATTAGTACACTTTTTAAACCTGCAAGAATATAAGCATTTTACTCAGCCGCTGCACACAGTTTGTATTCAGAATCATTGTATTACCACACAAAAGGTTTATAGATTTTAATCTAAATAAAGTTTATTACTTAAACATGAAGCCTGCAGTTGGGGGAAAATGCTGCTTTTTTAATGTAATAATCAAACAATGAAATGTAAGAAAGTTCTATTTCAAAAATAAATGAAAACATTACTATCTGTAGTTATTGTAAACGGAGACACAATCCAATCTCCAGACAATTTTTGAAATCCCAAAGAAAATAATGCAATTGCTCAGAAAGCAATCAGCCATTTTTAATACTTTGATATTTAATAAAGATAGCTTTATCTCTGCAAGCACAATTTGATAACCAATATTGTATTCAGATAAATAAAAAAGCACTTAGAACAATGCCCTAGGATTTAATTTGAATATAGAACATTTTATGCCCTCCTTACAAAAAGAACTGCTGCAGAAAATGATTTTTTAAAATCATTTAAAAAAGAAAATAATTTTTAAAAATCATTTAAAAAGGAAGAAAATGATTTTTAAAAATCATTTAAAAATGATTTGCTTTATTTTTTCATTGTGTATCCAGGTAGCAGATAAAACACAAATAAAGAAATTAAAATATTTATTTTACAAGTCCTCTTAAGTCAAACATTATTGACAAGTCATGGGAATATGTTTTGAAAAACATGAAAAAATTAAAAAATTGAAATACTTAAATATTATTTAACCAGTGTTTCAGATATTAAGTCTGAAATCTGAAAATTCAAAGCATTGTAGTGCAGTGTGCCTTGATAGCATATAAGACATAAAATAGTGAAGTGTCATGCCTATAAATGGAATACTATCAAGCATACTGTTTCTGACTTATTCATTAAAAAATAAGCTGTTTACTTTCCAGGCATATTCCATTTGCTGATTAAGCTGCTTGGGAAGAAGTTTTTAATATTAAGAATTACCTGCAGAGAGTATTTCAGTGGTGAAAGCCAATGAAAACATATTTAATTTGGGGCCATATGGAGAGTATAATAGACATGTAAACCAAATACAGTCCAAATATACTTTCATATCTCTACTAAGCTTTTTACTAAAATAACACATACAGAATCGACTTGAGGAAGACACTCAATATATGACAAATTAAATCACATCATATTTGACGTCTTACCCATTGACAAATTTAATGTAGGGCTTATTAGGAGTAAACATATATCTGAGTTAAGACAAAACCAAAGAAATTTGAGAGCACCAGACTTGTTTTTAACAGAGCAATATGGGTGGATATTCTTTACAAAATATACCAGAAGACGTGGACATGGATCACCCAGTTATTTACCAAAAAAAAAAAAAAAAAGGCATGTGTTAATTTCTTGTTCTTATTAACTCTTTCACTGTCCTTTTTCTTAACTTGCATGAAGTACCATAGGTAGCTATGAGCAATTAACAGCTGACCTCCCATCATCTTTCCTGTCATCTATGAAAATATTCCACTCGACATGGTAATTTTATCCTGCACTTATTTCCAACCTGATTCTTACTGCTTTCCAAACAGCTTTGCCTAAATGTTACGTTTGCTTGGACTCGCCTGCATTTCTTGGCCATCTCATTACTTTTGACTTTGTTTCCTCCACACCTGAAATGCTTTGGGTCAAGCACTTTATTGTAAAAGGGTCTCTGAAATATCACTTCCTCCTAAGACCTCTCACCTTCCAAGGGAAGTAATCTATGGATCGTAGACCAAAATGTAAGAGAAAAATATAACCCCCCTGGAAGATAACATAGGAGAAAATCTAGATGACCTTGGGTATGATAATAACATTTTAGGTACAACACCAAAGGCATAATCCATGAAAGAAATGCTTGCCAGGGTAGATTTCATTAATATTAAAAATTTCTGCTCTGCAAAAGACACTGACAAGAGATTGAAAGGACAAGCTACAGACTGGAGAGACAAACTTGCAAAAGATATATCTGATAAAAGACTGTTATTCAAAATACATAAAGAACACTTAAAATTCAACCATAAGAAAGTGAAGAACTCAATTTCAAAAAGGAAAGGAGAACTGAAGAGACAGCTCACTAAAGAAAAGATACAGATAGCAAATAGGCATATGAAAAGATGCTTCATATCACCTGTAATTATGGAAATGCAAATCAAAGCAACAGCGAGATACCACTTCACAGCTGTTGGAATGGCAACATCAAGAACCTGACAACATCGAATGCTGGCAAGGATTTGGAGCAACAGAAACTCTCATTCATTGTAGGTAGGAATGTAAAAGCATGGGGCCACTTTGGCAGACTGGTGGTTTCTAATCAATTCAACATAATTTACCGTAAGATTCATCGATTGTATTCCTTGGTGTTTGCCCAAATTAGTTGAAAACTTATGTCCATGCAAAAACCTGCCCATGGATGTTTATAGCAGTGTTATTCATAATTGCCAAAACCTGGAAGGAACCAAGGTGCCCCTCAGTAGGTTAAAGGATAAATAATAAATTGTGGTACATTCAGACAATGGAACATTATCCATTGCTAAAAGGAAATGATCCATCAAGACATAAAAACATATGGAAGAAACTGATATTCATATTACTCATGAAAGAAGTTGATCTGAAAAGACTATATGCTATACAAGGTCCAGAAGGTATCCAGCCATGCAATATGAAGAATAGAGACATTTATTGAAGAAGACACAAGATACAAGAAACATTGCACATAGGACGATGACAGCTCAGTCCCCTTCAAAGTAGGCACCTTGGGACCTCACGCAGTTCTCCCAATCTTCATCAGCTGCCATGTCATATTTTTCTGAATCTCGTTGATAGTCAGAAATCTCTTCCCATTCAAAGGTGATTTTAGTTTTGGGAAAAGCCAGAAGTCACAGGGCACCAAATCTGGGCTATGGGGGGCTGAGTCACCTGGATGATTTATTGTTTTGACAAAAAACTCTGTACAAGACGTAATGCATGAACAGGTGCATTGTTGTAATGAAGCTGCCAATTACCAGTTTCCCATAGCTGTGGCCTCCTGGGTCATCTAAATAGTGTCCGCAGAGGAATGTTCAAGCTTAACTCAAAATTTGATGTGGGTTTGTTGCTCTGCTCCCTCAGTCATTTTGAATTCAATGGCCACACAGTACACATGCTCACTCAATGGCATCTACTGCCCCCACTGACTAGTGCAGTGAAGTTGGCATTGTTCACACATGTGCATTCCAGTCCACTCTCCTTTGCTGCCAGGTTACATCGATGTCATGCAAACTGTTCTCTAATTATATTAACAATGGCTGGACTTTTTCCGGACAGATCTCGTTGCATGTGATTCCAACTAAATTACGCTTTGGAAAAAGCAAAACTATGGAGACAGTAAAAATCAGTGGTTTCCAGAGTTTGAGATAGGCAAGAATAAAGGCAGGTCATGGAGGATATTTTCAGGACAGTAAGACTACTCTGTAACACTATAATGGTAGATGCAAGCACTATGCATTTACCAAAACCCATAGAGTATACAACATGAAGAGTGAATTCTAATGTAAACTATGGACTGTAGGTGATAATGATGGATTGTAGCAAATGTATCACTTTGGTGTAGAAGGCTGATAGTGGGGGAGGTGGCATGTTGGGGGAGTCAGGGGTTACATAAGACTTCTGTACTTTCTGCCTGATTTTGCTGTGAACCTAAAACTACTCTAAGAAGTCTGTTGAAAATGATATGAATAAGGAAGTGATTCCATTCTCTTTCTTCCAACCATTCACATCATGACTTCTGATTGGAGGAGATACATTCCATGACACTCCATAGCCAGGGAGGGAAGATACGGATACATACCCATACATATTTTTACCCTAATCTATGTATTTTCCATAACACTTGTCACTAGAATTCCTTCATGAGAGGGACTAATGTGTGTGTAGGAATATCGTCTAACAGATGACTTCAGAAGTGAGTATCAGCCCTAGAAACATGAGGCTTCAGTAACCAAGATCTGCCAGAATGACAGGTGAATTGTTCCGTGTAAGAAATACGTAAGACATTTGGTGAGGGGATGGGAAAAACAAGAGGGTAAAGAGGGAGGAGGAACAAGAAGAGAAAAAGGCTGAACAATTAAAACAGAAATCAAAGTCCAAGTTCCAGAATGAGACAACTAATTTTTGGAAGGGGAATTGTTTATCTGTGAGTCCCCAAACCTTTAATATTGATTTCTATAAAAACCTTGTAAAATAGGATGAGTTCAAAGATTAGGCCATGGTGGGCATGATCGTGCAGTTTGAGTAGGACAATGGGGAAATTACTGAACAATTAATTCAGAAAATAATGACAGCTCTGAGCCACAGGTGGCCATGAGTAATACACAGAAATCTTGTCTTGAAGAGAATATTGTGCTTCTGAGTTTGTGGGAAGGAAACTTCAGGCAAATTATCCAGACATCAAAGGGAGGAATATCCTGATTAACATCGAGGTTACCTATTATACTCGTCATTTGAGGGATGGGGTCAGTGTGCTAATGCTATTCCAACCCAGCCATTTTCTCAGTATCTTAAATCACATCTTTCCTCAGTGCCAAGTTTTATGTTGGACACATGGGGGCACATGATAAATAGCGAATTATTGATAAATGATATACCCACAATATACTTCGAATGCTCCATTATTCCATGCATTTTATCATAGAAAATTGAGACAGGTGGATTTTTTTTAAGCCACAATTTAAATATTCTGAAAGTGTCACACTAAAAATTGAAAAGCCAGCGACTGAAATGCACATTGCCAGAATAGTTTTAACCCATTGGGTATTGCTGTAAAATTAAAAAGTCAATCACTCACTTTGGAGATACTACATTGGGATACTGTTATGTTAAAAAAAAAAATAGAACAAGTATTATACCTACACAGGAAAATGACATCGGCATAGCTGACAGTGAGTGATATGGATGGTACTTTAAAAAAGTTATTTTGAAGAGGTGCCTATTTATCCTATTTATATTCCAAATGAGATGCACAAAAATGTCAGAAATAGCTGTGATTTGTGTGTAAGGGGCTTTGTGTGTGTATTCATGTATTTGTGTGTTTCGGGTGTTGTTCCCCCTGAATCTACATTGTTGTTGAATCTAGTATTGTGTTTTCCTAATAATCCCTGCAGTTGCGTTATGTTTTATTCATATTGGCCGAAACAGTGTATTGTGTAAATGTAAAGTGTGTGCTCTGCTTACTTGTATGCTGTGAGGTGGACTCCTTGCTTAGTCTGACTCTCTGGTTACCAAGGTTAGAGACTGAAAATCAGGTTAGTCCCCGTCAAATCTAGACCTCTACCAGCATATGTCTCCTTAGCACAGGGAGATACAGACGTGCTCAGGTTGTATTCGGTGATGGGGATAGATGGCGATGGCACGCAGAAAATGTGAGATTGTGTGTGATGTCATTTTCCTGGTTATGCAGTTGCCGTGGGACACGACCAAGTTGACCAGCAGACCTCAGAGACAGTTCAACAGCTCAATTCTGTTTGTAACACTGGACTCCAGTGACCTACCTTCTATGAGTACACTTGACATGCATTTTTTTCAAGGAGAGGGTATATAGCTTGGCTAGTTTGCCTACTTTGACCTGCTTTTTCTTTTTTGTTTTGACATATTTTAACTTTCATGTTAATAATATTCCATTAAATAGAAAGTATGATCCAAAATAGTTGGTTCCTCCAATGTATTTTTAATAACTATTATACTATTAGTTTTATAATTGTCCTTTTTATTTTTAAATAGTTGGCATATATTAGTTTCAGATTTACAGCAGAGTATTATTAGACATTTATGTGCTTTTTGAAGCGATTGCCCCAATAAATCTAGTACCTATCTGACACTATCTGTAGTTATTACAATATTATTGTATATATCCCCTTTGCTGTACTGTACTCCCCTTGACTATTTTTATGCCTGGGAATTTGTACTTCTTAATCTCTTTCACCTTTTTTTACCCATCTCTCCAAGCCCCCATCCCATCTGGCAACCTTTAATTTATTCTCTGTATCTACGAGTTTGTTTCTGTTTTGCTTGTTCAGTTTTTAAAAAAAATTCTGCATATAACTTAAATCATATGGTATTTGTTATTCTGTCTGATTAATTTCATAACATGTCATCCATGTTGTCACAGGTGTTAAGATGTCACTGTTTTATGGCTGCGTAATAATCCATTGTATATACGTACCACCTCTTCTTTGTCCATTCATCTGTTAATGGACACTTACATTGCTTCTATATCTTGGCTATTGTAAGTAATGCTACCATGAACATAGGGGTCTGTATATCTTTTGAAATTAGTGTTTTGGATTTCTTTGGATAATGGAATTACCAAAGCCATGGAGTTACTGGGTCATATGGTAGTTCTATTTTTAATTTTTTGAGGAACATTTATACTGTTTTCCATAGTGGCTGCACCAATCCGCATTCTCACCAATAGGGCATTAGCGTTCCCTCTTCTGCCTATCCTTACAAAGAATTGTTGCTTGTTGATTTATCGATGACATCCATTCTGACAGGTATGAAGTGATATTTCATTCTGGCTTTATTTCATTGATGATTAGTGATGTTGAGCATCATTTCATACCTCTGTTGATTCTCTCTTAGTTCTTTTTGGAGAAATGTCTATTCAGGTTCTCCGCACATTTTTTAATCAGACCATTTGCTTTACTGATGTTAAGTTGTACGAGTTTCTTATAAATTTTAAACATTAACCCCTTATCAGATGTATCATTGGCAAATATCTTCTTTCATTCAATAGATTGTCTTTTCAATTTGTTGATGGTTTCCTTTGCTGCACAATAACTTTTTAGTTTGATATAGTCTCATATATTCATTTTTGCTTCTATTTTTTTTCCTAGAAGACATATCCTAAAACATATTGCTAAGACTGATGTCAAATAATTTATTGCCTATGTTTTCTTCTACAGTTTTATGGTTTTGGGCCTTACATTTAAATCTCTAATTTATTTTGTTGATTTTTGTATATGGTACAGAAGTGATACAATTATTTTTAATTTGAAAATATCTTATAGTTCTTCAAAAGTAAATGTGTTAATCATCAGCTTTAACATATTTCTTTGGCAAAGCTAAAATATACATCTCTCTGAACAAGTCAAATTAAACATAAATTAAAATAGGATTTGAAAAAACTTCTGAAAAATCTTACACCAGGCTAATTAATAAACTAATAAATAAATTAAGAACATATGGTTCCTTTTGGCTTCCTCACAGTAACTTAATTCATGCAATATTTTCACTTCGGAGAGCTTCTCAATAGGAATTTCACATTTAATTTAAAAGAAGCTTGAAGCCCATAATGACATAAGTATTGACTCATTTTCTCTTCGAATACTTGAAGCATAACATATTATCCTGTGAACTAAGAGAAATTATCATGATTATGAAATATAGGCTACAATCTGACTCCAAACTACTTAGAAACTTTCTTCATTTTTCATTCCATTGATCACTGGTACATTAAAAAGTTAAAACTATATGTGCAAAAAGGATAAAAATTAATGCTGATACACCCACCTAACTGAGCCGACAATTTGCTTTGTGGTCCTAGAAATTTTGGGTTATACGGTTTTTGAGAGCTGGTATTCATCTAAGCTCTAATCACCACTTTTCTTTGGTGATCAAAGTTACATTGTAAGTAAAACTGAAATATGTCTCCCCCTGGAAAAGCAGAGTAATATCAATTAGGCTGTATTGAACACGTTGCACCAAATTGGGCACATTGTTGTGATGCTTGATCAATTCTTTTAGGAAGTAGAGTCAACTTAAGAGCATGGTATATTAAATTTAAAAAACAAAAGTTTAATTTTACATTTATATTTTCTTAACTACTATCGTGTTGTCTCTATGTTCATTCTGTGTAAGATTCCACATCTAAAGTGAGGTTTTCTTAAAAAAACGTACTAATAAATGATAAAATCAAGAAATGCTCTGTCAACTGAGTAGAATATTTTAGTCATTGAAGAAGTGAAAAATCACATCCATCACTTGACATCTATGTGTATTTTGTGTTTCACTATTCAGCATCTTTACCTGAAGGACACAGAACTGGTAAGCCTCCAGGGGCCATTGAGCAGTTGAACTTTCACACGTGATGATATAAGCCAAAAGAGATTCAGTAGAGGATGAACATCATATTATTTTTTAAAGTGCATTGTCACAGTGGAAAATATCGATTATAGTAGATGGTTATCAAGTTGCACGGAATATGCCATTTTAAAAGACAGCGATCTTTAGGGCAGAGTTGTATGGAAGTCTCACTAATGTAGGGAGAATACAGAGAAAAAAAAAACAGTGGTTTCTAAAGCTCTTTTTTTTATTTTAAAGAAACAAGGTAGGCATGGATTTACATATAGGAAACACATTAAGAAGGACTCCCTGAATATGCATTTAACCTTTTGAGGCACCTGGTCAGGGTAGATATGGGTTGCAATTACCCACATGCCTTTCTTTTCCTAAAGGAATTGAAAGAAAAGATGATGTCTAGCCAGGACCTCAGGGATAGCTCCCTAAATTACCTTTTGAGCTCCCTGGAGGACCTGAGCTTTATGAGCAATAAGGAACAGTTGCGAGTACCAGGAGACTGGGTCAGCATAGTTAGAGGATTTCGGGAGTCAGGACGGTGAATCAGGGCACACACTCCTCCTGCCCAGCCCCCACCTTTCAGGAAAACTCTCTCCTGAAACTTGGGGACTGTAGATGATCCAGAGGAAACTATTGTTGACTAAAGTCTTTGTTCTTGTCTTACATTCCCAAATGCATGGTGAGGTTCTTAAATCGTATTGTTTCCCAGGTCTATTAGTAAGTGTCAGGTATACAGTCATATCATTATAGATACAGGACAACTGTATGGAGACAGAATGATCATTTCCCTCACTTTTCTAATGAGGGATTGCTGTATAACGGGGTTAATTAATTTGCCACGCATCTTGGAGTGCGTACGTGGCGGGGGTGGGCTGTGTGGTTCTACACATCCTGCTGCTGACCTCCGTCTACGCACACTGCGGGTCTGGGGTCCACCCCGCGCCCAGCACCGTGCTCTGTCCACAGCAGTGGCTCCGTAAACCTCTGCCTTTGTTTTTCAGTAAAAAGAACAAACAATATATTTCCATACATTCACCCCAAATGTATTTAAGCATTGAATGAGGCACTATTCTAGGCATGGATTAGTTGATATCGTATAGTTACTGCCCTGTGTGAGTCCGTACAGCAGGTTGTGAATAGGCATCCGTTAAGAGAAGAGGTGGTGAACAAATGTAGCAAATGAGTTTTTCATAACGTTCAATATGCTCACAATGGGGAGATGCTTAACTCTGCCTAGAGAGTGGGCCCTGTTCCAGAGAAAAGGCGAGGATGAACTGGATCCGAAGACTGAACAAAGATTGACAAGAGATGGGGTGAGCTGGGCTGGGGGGAGCCTGCTTGGTAGAGGCGACTGCAGCTGGGAGGGCAAAGAGTGTGTGAGAGCAAGCACATTTGGGGAAAGCAAGTAATTGCACTGATTATTCAAATTGTCTTTTAAAATATTACCTGATACAGATGAATTTTAGGATTCTGGAATTGCTTTAAAAAAAAAAGGACAAAAACGTTTTATAAATGTGCTTTATAAATGCGCTACCCACCTGGCTGGAGGGGAAGGACAGCCTGGAGAGGGGCGAACAAGTCTCCAAAACTGTTCCAGATCCCCTGACAGCCTCCGGCGAATATGCAGGAGGCTGACATCCTCTCTCTTCGTACTGCTTTGGCAGTTTAAAACGGTACTTTTTGAGGTAGGATTGTCTCCAAGGAAGGGGCATGGGGCCTTTGGTGAGTCAACATGAAATGTGTCTTAATTTCAAGGAACCACATGGAAAGTTATTGGAAGGTGAGCATTATATTTTAAAATAATTGCCCCGAAGTGCTCAATTACATGTTTCTTAGTAACAACATCTGTTAGTAGGAAAATGAAGATCAAGTTTCCAGTCTCTCTAATGTATCCTTAAGTGATGAATAAACAGATTCAGGCATTTTGTAAAATACGCGTTGCATTTGGCGGTGACATTTTGTTGCATAGGATTAATCCAGTAAGGCAGAAACAAAGAAATGAGGTTTTCAATTTTTACCGAGTTTACACGATTTTCTATAATTCTACAGGTGTTCGGTGGAAGGAGCTTTATAATCAGAGGGATTGGCTGCATGAATAAGTCATGTAATACCGCCTGTTTTCTTAATTATAAAACAAGAATAACAAAAATACCTTTCACATACTTTTGAGGGGATTAAATAAATCAGTATAGGAAAGCACCTATTTCAGAGTCTCACCTATAGAGTGGTTTAACAAATGCTTGTTTTCTTCTATGTATTATTGATCTGTTTTCAAGGTAAGTAAAATATAACTCCCATCATAATGTAAATTACTCAGCTATGCCCAGTGGGCACTCAATGTATATTTGGTGCTTCATGAAATCAATAGTAAGGTTTTCTTTTCTTTTCTTTTTTGTTTTTCTCTTGTCATCAGAAGGAGTTAAAATTTTGGAAGGAAATCTTTGCCTAATTGGCCTCTCAAAAGTTCTGAATAAGATGTGAGGAAGTGCTGCTGTTTTGATGATACCCGTATTAGTGTGGGGGAAGGGTTAGGATGAAAACCACCCCCCCGCCCCCCCCCTCCTCCGCCGGTGCAGCAGGCATCAGAGTCCACGTAGTACTAACAAATAGGAGAAGAGAATTCTCAGGAGTCTCCTGAATGGAAAAGGAAGGAGGTGCGAATGGCCCCAGGGGAGATGTAACCACCGTGGCTACTTTGAAAATTAGCACACTCCCAAGTGACTTTTAGCCAGACTGTATTCTTATCTTACTTTTGAACAGGTAACAGATAATATTTTTATGGATCAAAATTCACAAAGCACGAAAGGTCACACAGGAAAAAATTTGCCTCCCAACCCCCCCCCCCCGCCCCAGGTAACCTGTCTCCCTATGCGGAGGCAACCGCTGTTCGTGATTTCTTCAGTATCCTTCAGACACAATTAAACACCTTATGAGCAAACATAACTCTTCTACCTTCCTTCCTTCCTTTCTTTCTTTTTTTTTTTTTCTACAAATGGTAGTATACTAGGCACACTCTTCTGCATCTTTAATTCTTTATTGAGAAATTCACTTGGAAGAGTGATGGACGCTGATACAGAAATCACCATCAGATTTGGGACCGAGGAGGCACGCAGACGCTAGAATCTGTGGCAAGACATGAGTGCCTGTGGCTTTCTGTTCCCATAGGGTGTCATAACTGAATCCCCACACTGTTTGTCCTCACATTGTGTTGAATATGCAGTTATGTATTCATTGGTTTAATGATAAAAAAAAAAGGGAGCAGAAGCCATCCGAAGGGTATTGGTTTGACTGCAAAATGCCCTCCAACAATTATTTGGGGGGCCACCGTGAAGAATGCTTCTATATGTAAACTGTCCATTTTATCGGAAAAAAAAATTCCCTGGCCTAATGGATATCATGTGCTCAAATACTTGTGCACATGAATTTTGTGATTGCAGTCCTCTGTTCAGACATTGAGTCACGAGGGAACAAGAAAACATTCCCTCCCAGACGCAAGACAGTGCCAGATGCTGATGGCTTCTGCTAAGTCACAGGGTCATGGAGGCACCAGGCCCTACTGGCTCGCATCCTTAGGAAAGAGGAATCCCAGGTGCACTCAGGGCCAGGCACTGTTGTCATTGAGAGTCTGAGTTTTGCAGCTGTCACAGCGAGCAGACCCTGCAAGGAGAGCGCTAGGGATTTTACTACACGTTTAAGGAAACTTTTTTCCTCAGTGGAATGTTGAATATGGGCATATTTCAAAAACATATGCAGACAAAAATAAACCTAATTGGTCACTGACATCTGGCATGTTGACTCTGAAATTTACTCTGGATGGCATTCATTAAATATCTACTGTGTACCACCAGATCCTATACTAGTTTCTGGGAATACAGAACCAATGAAAATGCGTTTTCAATAAATAATAGATCATAATGTGACAAATATTCTAGCCTGAGTCCACACCAGGT
The DNA here is from genome assembly GCA_039655065.1 of Glossophaga mutica. NCBI lineage: Eukaryota > Metazoa > Chordata > Mammalia > Chiroptera > Phyllostomidae > Glossophaga > Glossophaga mutica. The sequence goes on along the minus strand of CM077315.1, from coordinate 11,546,460 downwards.
TAAGTGAGATGAAATTCCTGAGAAGTCAGCTAAAGGGTATTTCGCATACGGAACCCTTAAGAAGCTGGTATTTGAAGGATGAAGGAAAGGTTTCAGACTGAGAGTCAAATTAGGAATAGAGTGAAAAATAATCAGTCTCCATCAGAGAATAACAATCTGAGTTTAGGGGTCTATGGTGGATTAAAGGGCTAGTACTAGTACTTTACTCCTCATGAAAAGAAAGGAGGGGAAAGGAGAAATCCCTATGGAAATATTTGAACTACAACTTTAATAAAGGGTAGGTATTTAAGCACAAAAATAAAGTGACTTCTAGAGAGAGAATGGAAAAAAGCAAGACTTCAGAGGCATGGTAGATTCTCAGGTATTTCAGCAACTTCAAGTCATTCTTGAAGAATGAGATTCAGGATGAACAAGTGTTGGGGAAAATCAAAGAGATTAGACTTGTTGGGTTGCCAGGAGTCTTGAACAAATCACAAAGAATGGGAGACCGCATTGATTTGAACACTATTGGATGAAAGCCACACGAATTCTTCTTCAAATAGTAGATGTGAGAAAAAATTAAAAGTCAGTTATTAGCTCTACACAACAGCAATAACAACAATGGCACCGGCAACAATTAGTCCTGGTAAGTACTGGGATGGCGTTACCCCAGGGACACCTGGAACCAGAGAGTCCCAAGGCATGCCATGCCAGTACAATTCAATTTTTTAAAACTAAAATATAGAAGAAAAATGGTTTGTCCATTTCTTCTACTCCCTGCCCCCACCTCTGGCAACCATCGATCCGTTGTTCTTCTATCTATGAGCTTAGAGTGTGTGTGTTTGTGTGTGTGTGTGCCTCAGGTTCCACATGAAAGAGAGATGACATGGCCTTTGCCGTTCTCTGTCTGACTTATGTCACTTAGTGGAATACCCTCTAGGTCCGTCCATCTGTGTTGTCACAAATGGTGAGATTTCATTCTTTTTTATGACTGAGTAATATTTCATTGTGGACCTGTACCATCCTCTTTTCTTTATCTATTTGTTTATTGACAGAAACTTATGTTTTGATTGGAGTCTTTAAACCATTTACATGTGAAGGAATTACCGATAGGTAAGCAAGCTGGGTGTGGGGGAGGGTCAATAAAAACAATGGCTTCTGCCTGTCCTTCTGTCTGGGAGAAAGCTGCTCCCCAGCCTGCACTCTGAAGCTGGACAATGCAGTTCCTCCCCGCACGTCCCTGGCCCTTTTCAAACTCCTGCCTCGATGCTGGGGCTCTGAGCAAGTGAGTGTGTCAGTGAGTAAATCCGTGCACCAGTGCACTAAGGGGAACTTGGGACTCCAGCAAGCAGCCCTCTCTTTCACTCAGCCACCCTCCCTGCTGGATTTCGCAGTCAGAGGTTATGGGGCCTTCTCTTCCTGTCACTGGGACCCTGGGCTGAGGAGTGGAGGGGGCTGGGACCCCTCGCTCACGGAGAGTGGATACTCCCACCCCCATTTCTTAACACCACACTGTGAGGGAGGGGCCTGCCCCTTCTGCATCTCCAGCCCTCCAATCAGCATCAACGTGGCTTCTTCTGAATATCCTTAATTATACAGGACTTCTGTTTAGCTAGTCTTCAGGCTGTTCTTAATGGGGATTGTTCTATAGTTTAGTTGTGACTTCGATGTAGTACTGGGGGGAGGTGAGCACAGAATTTACCCACCCTGCCATCTTGACCAAAAGTTCATCCTTGTAATTTATTTGTGAAGGCAGTCATATCCTTTGTCCTTTAGTTTTGTTTTGGAATTTGCTGACTGCATCCCCTGGTGTCATTTCACATGTCCCTCTGTCCCTTGTATTTCCTATAAACTGATAAATATGGGAAGCTTTTAAAAGTGCACATGTCCAGGTTCCAACCTAAAATTGTATTCAGTAGGACTGGTGTGGGTGCTGGGAATCTCTAATTTACCTAAGATCTCTGTGTTTGCTTTTATGCAATACCATACTGCTTTCATTACTAAAGCTTTATAATATAGTTTGAAATCAGAGTGTGTTAAGACTTGAAGTCAGGGAAACATTTTTGATATCTTTCAGCTTTGTTCCTTTTTCTCAAGATTGCTTTGGCTTTTTATGGTCTTTTATGGTTCCACACAAATATTCAGATTTTTGTTCTATTTCTGTGAAAAACAAAAAACATGTCATTGGGATTTTGATAGGAATCACATTCAACATACATGTATGTCGCTTTGGGTAACATAGACATTGTAACAACATTAATTCTTCCAATCCAAAGGCAGACACACTGAAATCTTTCCAAAGTAAAATCCATTTTCTGGACAGTCTGTTTAATACGAACTTGCTCCTAAGCTTTTACTCTGTTAACACCTCTTCTGAGATCACTTCTTTCAAATGTTCCTCCCAATTTTAGGATAGGGGCCATGTCTGATTTATTTTTAATATTCTTATATCATCGCATATTGGGCTGGTTCATAACTGTAGGGTATATAAAAATATAGATGGGTATATACATACATGCATACATGTCTATGCATAAATTTCTACATATTTAGATTTTGTTTATAAATGGGTGTGAGGAAGGGTAAGTTCACTTAAGAAAATAAAGCTCATTACGAGAAATTTAAAAAAGAATATTTAGTCAGATTGTAAGGAAGACACTGGAATGGACTGTGGAAGAGATAAGTTGAATATTGGGGCTTCCTTTAATTCTCAGGATATAAAGAAGTTCTGGTATTAAAATTGCTATGTCTCTCAACAAACATTCATTCTGTGTCACTACAATATTAACTGCTTCAAAGGAGTTACCTTTCCTACCTTATAGGAGTAAGGTATAAGGTATTTCCTACCTTATACTTCGGCATCTTCATTGTTCACTGGTATTAAAATTGCTGGGTCTCTCAACAAACATTCATTCTGTGTCACCACAATATTAACTGCTTCAAAGGAGTTACCTTTCCTGCCTTATACACTTCGGCATCTTCATGGTTCAGATAAGTGCCGGGTCCTTCTTCTCCGTGTTCTCAGTACAGAGTCTGGATACTAACCAAACACTGTGCGCTGCAGCAGGTGCAAGGTGTCCTAGAAGGGTACGGAAATGGATCTTTGTTTCTGTGCTCCGTGAGCTTTTGGTCGAATAGAAGGGTTTCCTGTAGAGATGCTATTTTCTATTTTAAATTTGTATATCATTTTATAGAGCAAGACAAATAATAATTCTGTTTTTAAAATGTCTACCTGGAACTCCAACGCATACAAAGTTTCCGTTTTCTGTTAGTTTCAGGAACAAATGATTTTACAAATATTGAAATAAAGCAATGCGGTAGATAAAGTAAGTAGGAACATGAGGGAAGATGGTATTCTTTTCACAAAATACTGATGATCACGGACTTGGAGGAAATTAATTGAGAAAATCTATCTTAACTTTTTTTTTCCTGAAAAGATTCAAGCCTGAATAAACCACAAATTGCTTTCAAAGATCTTCAAAGTAATACGTAGGCTTGGCACCCAGATTTTTCCACTGCTCCAGGTGCTGTCGTGGTTCTCTCTTCCCCGTGGCTGGCACGCGTGTTTCAGATCATTTCTTACGGCTACAGATAATTCATTAGGTGCTGTAGGTAACTCACAGCCTTCTCTAAGGATTGCAAGTTGTAGGCATGCCCGTGCATTGTGGTTCCAGCTATTTGTGAATGTTGATTTTTAAGTGCCAGGGATGTGGTTTAGTTCATTAGTAGAAGCATATTAATTAGCTGTTTTTCATTAGGTGGTATTGCAAGAAAGATTAGCAACTAAATGTTAACTGGTGGAGAATCTGATTTATGGCATATCTTATAAAACAAAACCAAACAAAATTTGGTACAAGTTCATCATCTCTGTGGCATTAATTAATTGTGTCATTCACTAATGAACTCTAATGTTAATAAATTAATTTAAGCATGACGGCTATTGGATCATGAAAAGATATTTATATGTTTAACTTTTTGCCAGGTCCTAGAATTCAGAGCTGGAGAGAACATTAGCTGTTAGTTTTTCCAGTCTGTTCATTTAAGAATGACATAGCTGAGGCCAGAGATGAGATGGAATGTAATTTGCCCAAGATTACAATTCTAAATATTTGGGAGGGGGAATAAACAAAACAAAACAAAAACAAATAAAAACATCTAGAATTTAGAGTCCCTGGCCTGACTTTCTCTCTCCCCTCCTCCCTTTCTCCCTCCCTCCCTTCCTTCTTCTCCCCCTCCTCCTCTTTTCTTTCTTTCTTTTCCTTCCTTCCTTCCTTCCTTCCTTCTTTCCTTCCTTCCTTTCTTTCTTGCTTTCTTGCTTTCTTCTTCCTTTCTCTCTTGTTGTGATTCGATAATTTGTATTATAACAAAATAGAGGAATGCAAATATTCACAGTATGTGAAAATCCCAATTTTTTCTCAAAATATTGTCCCAGACCAAGTTCATCATAATTCCTTAAGATGCAGGTTAAAATGAAGATAACTGGCTTCCATCAAATAACTAATTAAGTCAGAATGCCCATGGTTGACATTCTGGAAGTTATGTTATTAAACTTACTGTTTCTAAGTTGATATTTATTCAACATTGACATCCATAGCATCCAAGTCGGGTGTTATAGGACCTATCCCACACACATGAGAAATATTTATAAAAATGAGTGACTGAATGCTCAAAACAAATGAATGAACAGGAGACTAAATAATAATAAAGTTATCATTTTAAAGTAGAATTTTTTCAAGGGTTAGAAACATGGTTAATGTATAAATATGGAATAAACACATTTTGAAGACTTTTTCAACTCATTAATTAATGAAGGGACCTATAAAATGGTAAAAATGTTTTTTCACAGAATTAAAGAAAAGAGAGTTTATCTAGGCCTCCAGCAAAAAACATTGAAGAAAAATAAAAGGATGTTAGAATAAATTTTCTAAGCTAGATACAAAGCTGCCTCTTGTCCTTCAGGGCAAAATAATATAATATTTGGGTTATCTTTTTCACTAGAGAGAAATCCATAACCTAACTTGTAACTTTGTAGTATCTGAGCTCTAATCAAATAACAAACAGCAAAGTCAATAAAGAAGCATTTTTTCTGGGAAATCATACAACCCTTTGCGGGGGCCTGTGAAACCACACCCCCCATGACTGGAAATGAACATGGAATCAACCTTGTATTTTATTTCCAAGTGTTCAGCAGGTTTTTTCAACATCTCATTATGTCCCATATAAAGAAGTATTACAGTTAAATAGCCTCTTTATTATCTATATGGAAAGGGATGAATTATTGTAAAGTGAAATCCCCAAAGGACAATATTCAAAACTCTCCATCAAAACTTGGAAGGAAATCAAAATGGCGGGGAGACACAGTGAGGAGATGGACTTAAAAGGAGAGGATTGAAAATCCTTTTACTCTCCATGGGGTTATTTCAGAACTGTGGAGGGAGAAAGAGAGGTAGAATATGGCTCCATAATCTGGGAAAATGTTCCCAGCCCCTGTATTAAGAAATAATTCTTCCAGGTACTTAAGGACTAACAACCCATGGACATGGCACTATGGCTCTTGAGTCGGTAGATCTAACATCAAATCCTGGCCCTGTGGGTTGCCAGTCGTGTGTCCCTTGGCTAGACATTCTGTCTATATTGGGCACATCTCAGGAGGACAGTGGGAATGATGGTGCATGCCTGGCAGATGAGTCGTGAGGAGTGGTTAGGACAGGGCCCATGAAGGCCCCAATCCACAATAAATTTGCAATACCAGCTTTGGCCATGGAAAGAAAAAACCTCCATCCCCTGCCAATTTTTTTTTACCCCATTAGCCACAAATATCAACTATTTGCCTTTTTCTGGATTGTACCATAGAGCAGAAGCTGTCTCTCTCTCCGTCATCACATTAACCAGCAAAGAACTCTCATAGAAGCCTTTGCCTTGGGTCCCATTGCCAGGAGAGCCTGGCTGAAGGTAAGGCACTGCTGACCTAGCGTGATTGAGATCATTTCCCCCACTGGGAATTCTGACTATAGGGTGATGGATTTACTTCCTGAGGGCTATTTCCTCCAGCATTAGAGCAGCATGTCTCATAGATGAATTTAAAAAAGAGAACCAAAGCTGAGTTATGAAAAGGCACCTCCTCACTTACCTGAAGAAATAACAGGTCCAGTTATTCACTTTCCTGCAAATTCAGGGACGGAGTAAAAAAATGAGATAAGAAAAGAAATTCTCTTATTTAAAATAGTTACTGTTTTATCCAGTAGAAATATTTATTTTCAAGCAGCACTTAAAACTATATTTTAAAGAAGACACAAACGTCTACTCGGCACAGAAGAGGAAGTGAGATTTCATGGGTAACTTCACAGAAGGCACACAGCTGCAAACAAGGCCGAGTGGTGATGGGAACGAGGGTTATGGCTACACGGCGATGATGTTCCTCTGTACCACACTGTCACCAGAATTAGAAACAAAGTGTTTCTTTCACCTGAATATTAGCTGATTGTGTGTGTGTGTGTGTGTGTGTGTGTGTGTGTGAGAGAGAGAGAGAGAGAGAGAGAGAGAGAGAGAGAGAAGGAAGGACAGAGGGAAGAAGGAAAGGAAGGAGAGGAAGAAACTAATGCTTTCAGAAGGGAATAGTAATTTATAAAAATAAATGGAAGAACACTAAAATATAATTTTCTGTCTTGAACAAAAGTCCACATAGGGTTTTGTTTTTGTTCTAGTTTCTTAGCTGTTTTAGCTGTGGCATTTTAGAATGGGAATATCAAGTTTAAAAATAGGGACTTAAACATTTGTTTTACTGGTTAATGTCACAGGACTGCTCATTTAAAATCCCTTTCTATTGTTGAAACATATGAGCTGATTAGTGACTGTTTCCGAAAGACATACATTTATAAAAACAGAAAGCATTTGATCAGTTGCATCCTACTAATGTCCTGTAATGTTTAAATAACTTGAATCATATTAACAGCTAGTTTTAAATGTAATCAAATTTCTGTATGTCATATAGTCCCTTAGTTTGTAAAATCTGGTAGACTCTAGTAACACTTTTATATACATTACTTCATTTAATATTTCAAGAATCCTGTGAGGTAGAACCTTTCAATCCAGCAACTCTCCACTGGGGCAATTTTGCTTATACTTCCCCCACTGCGGTGACATTGACAATGCCTAGAGACATCTTTGGTTATGGCAACTTTTTATGGGAGAGCCCCCACTCCCACCCCCCAAATTCCAATAGTGTCAAAATTGTTCTGTTTTAATTCATCTTTAAAGATGATTGAACCGCTCTGGCTGGTGTGGCTTAGTGGACTGAGTATCGGCCTGCGAACCAAAGGGTTGCTCGTTGGGTTCCCAGTCAGGGCACATGCCTGGGTTGCGGGCCAGGTCCCCAGTAGGGGGCGCACGAGAGGCAACCACACATTAATATTTCCCTTTCTTTCTCCTCCCTTCCCCTCTCTCTAAAAATAAATAAATAAAATCTTTAAAAAAATCAATTTACCAGATAACCTAAATTAATTATTGGCCAAATATCTCCAGTCATTCATGTGTTACTTCTGTAGTAATGATGGCACCATTCTTTATGGGGGCTTGAGTTGTCAGGCATGCTATAAAAATTTTGTATGAAAGGGCGACTTACCTGTCGCTCCACAAAGGCAAGGAGGAAATATCCGGGAGGAATATCCGGGAGGCTCTACGTGGAGCTGTCTCCACGCGGAGGACAGGGGTTGCCAGGCGTGAATGAAGGCAGAGCAAGCGATCTACGTCCCCAATTACTACTGAGTGAGATGCAGGGAGGAAAGGAGAGTGAAGAGGTTTGTCTGTAGAGGTAGGTGAGAGCGTTCCTAAGGACATTCGTGTGGATGAAGAAAGAACAGCCTGGAGCAATTCTTTGATTCAAGTTCAAGTGCCCTGTGGGTTTTAAGTAATGCCTGCAGGTGCTGTTTTGGGTGTGCTAAAAGGAGTTTCACTGACTATAATCTCCAGCGAGTTTAAGACTCACAATAGAAGCCAGTTTTAAAGCTGGAAACTCTGACCCTGTTGCCAGCAATTCTGATTCATTCACTGTGAGTGGGGGCCTGGAAAACTGCACTTTAGCCCACTCTTCTTACGGCCTCTGATTCTGAAGGTCAGCAGAAGTCAAACACCAAAGCCAGTCAAACCTGAAAGACACAGAGGGCATACCTTGACGGCCCTCTCTACCTCCTCGCCCAGTGTTCTGAAATATGGCCAGTTCGCTGTTTGCTTTCCTAACCATAATAGTCTGAGACTCCTTTTACGGACACTGCCGAAGACACTCAGTTATATAAAAATCATTGTGTTATTTTTCTTCAGTTGGAAACAATTTTCCCGATTTTCTGTTCGGGAACAGGCACTTAAAGTCACTTCTAGGTAAAGAATGGTAGTCTGGCATTTTCTTTGTACGTGTTGTTTTATTCCCTTGAACATCAAAACATAGCTGGGTATACGTTGTGGGTTTGGGATGGGGGCGGTACTGGCAGGATGCGGTTGAACTCTGGCCCTCGGGCACCATCTCTCTACATGGGCATTCACACCATCAAATCTGGTTCTCTGCTGTTGCTGCAACACCATGGCGGCAGCTAGTGTCACTTTTGGCAACTTGCTGCATTTGACCCTCTGGCCTGACTGCAGTGTTCTGCCAGCTGTGCAGACTCCGCTGTCCACTTACTCTCCTAGAGAGGGCTGCTGTCCCGGGCACTCAGCGCTGTCCCGCCCCTCAAATCATATCAGCCACTGCATTTCGACAAGTTTACTTTCCACATCCAAGTACTCCTGAAATCTGTTCATTTTACTGCCTTATTTCTGATCCTAATTGTTCACCTGGATCATTATAGCAGATTTCTAATTATGCCTTCCGCCTCCCAATGGGAAGACCCTGAATCCACACATCCAAAATGAAAAACCTGGATATACATTTATAGAATGGAATTCTGAAATCCAAGCATTTACCTTATATCTTAAAGCCCCACAGTATTGTATCACCCACGGATTCCACATACACCAGTGTCCTGCTTGGCTCCATGCACGGGACTTACGATATTTCCTCTGCCAGGGATGCGCTTTCTAACTTGCCCTAGATAAACTAAGTACACACTTATAGATTCATCCTTTAACTCAATTCAGTAAGAAGTAGTATGATCTTCCTTTCTCTAAATTCCTCTAGAAAAGTTCCATTACCTTTATCATTACACTTACCATTTTGAATGGAAAATGTAGGACTTACTGCAGATGGTCAGTTATGTAAGTGTAGGGACTATATCATACTGATTTTTCCTTGCATCATAGTCTCTAGCAAAATACTTGGAAGGCATGTAATAGCTACTCGGTACTTACTTGTTGACACCGTAGTGGCTCAGAACGGATGTGCCGAACTCCTCAGAACTGAACATGCTTTGATTCTCTGGTTTGGCATCACTGTGTGGCTTTGTGGTCTGAGACAGCTGACATGATACTGAGTTGCCTTTATTACATTAAGAGCACCAGCCCCCCATTTCACTCGTGAGCTCCATGCACCCTTGGCTGCCCTTTGAACCAGCCTGCTCCCGCCCCTCCCCTTTTGTTTTATGGAATCTGTAATTGCCAGTGTCCTACTCTTTCGTTCCCCAGGACCGGAGTGCCAGCCCTTCCCTTTTCGGCACAGCCTTTCCTTTTCCAAGGATCCATAAATATTAAAAAAATAAAATTGAAACAGCTGACTCCCCACACACCTTCATACCTTACTCCCAGAAAAATGGTAAATTCATCTGGGTGTTCGCTGTGGTTACAGTGACCCCCAGGATTTGAAATGCCTCTTTAGCCATTTAGCTCAAAAAAAAAAAAAAAAAAATCCCTTGTCCACTCCAGGTAAACTACCCTTGTAGAGGTGAACTACCCATTAACCCCAAAGAGGAGAATGGCAGCATGCTTAGGGGAATAACAAACACATTTGAGCCAGCAAAAGCTGCTTTCTCTGAAAAATTGCAGAACTACATCAGACAATATGAGAATCCATTCCTTAAACCTTAACAGGTTCCTTCTCTGACATATTGACTTGAGACACTTGGGCATTTCTGTGAAAACCATCTTCTCTGCTTTCCTAAAGGGTTGACTGGCGGAATTGGGACCTGATTTCCCCCTGTCCATGCCCTTTTCCTTACGTGCTGGTTGCTAGTCCCAGCACTGACTCTGTCCCAAGTCTCTCGGTTCTGTCATCTTGGCAAATCCCAACCCTGTGTCCGGTGCATTCATTCTGAGTTGTCTAAGTTTGCTGTTTTATCCATAGTCTTTAAAGCATGCTTTACATGAACTGAACTGCCTGCTTTAAAACTTGAATTTTTCCCATGCCTCTACCTAGGGAGAATTGATTTTCTAATAAGCAACCACTATGAAAAATGTTCATTATAATTGTTGATTACATTTCATAATTCCTCCCATAAAAAGAAAACAAAAAATAAGCAAGTCTTAGGGCTGAGGGAAGGCCACCCCAAACTACTCCATAATGGCCTATTGGTTACTCTGAATTAAAGTACTTGACAAGCAGCTGGTGCCAGAAGGTCACCTTGGGCCTCCCTTGTCTCCCTGAATGCAGGCAATAAACGTCCCATGTGGAAGGTGCCCTCCCTGCTCCAGGAGGGCTGACAGAGACGGCCTTGCTGCCAGAGCTGAGAGGCGTGGGTCCAAACAGCCGTGTAAGCCAACTCCTAGCCTCTTCATTCATTTACCACTGAAGCTCCAGCTTTGTTTAGAGTCCTCACTCACCAATACTCAAATCTGGCTGAGATTTCTTTCTAATGAAACTAACTTTTTGTTTGATCTCTCAATTCTTCACAAATTATTGTTTCTTTGTCTACAACGTGTAAAATGTTGGCGGGTTCATCATTTCTTTGAGTCCCATACATGGTTTTTCCCACGTGCACATATGAACTGGTTTTTCTCCCGTTGATGTGGTCTTGTGTCAGTTTTATTATTAGTCCAGCTGTAAGAATGAAAACAAGTTAGGAGGAGGAATTCTCCTCTTCCCTTACCCAAGGTTGAGTCAACTTGTTTATGAACATAAGCACTAATGGGAAAACAATGGCATGATATATAACATATTAGTTTTTTAAAAAATGATTGAAAACTAATATTTGGTAAACCTAACAAAATAAAAAAATAAAAACTGGGTGAAGAATCAGGATTTCTAGGTTTTTGTTTGAACTATCAGTTGAAAAGTGGTGACTCTGGCCAACTGACCCCAACCGCTGAGCCTTAGTTTACTCATTTGTAACTTTGTGTCTTGAGGTTTATCAAGGAATCAGAAGATTGTTTATCATATATAATTTTCATGACTTTCTATTTCACTGCCTGCTTGGAATGCCTGCTTTCTTTTATCTTTATTTCCCATTTAGAAAAATCTTTCTTCTTGTTGAAGATTTAGTCAATCGCCAACCAACCCTTCATAAAGGTTTATCTAGCCGTACATTCTCTTCCTTGGTACACTTGTTTTCCACTTCTCCTGTACATCAATAGCATATTGTATTTCTCTCTCATACTGCTTAATTTATTGCATTGTGACTTTCTGTTTGCTTGGAGTTTTATCACGCCACTGTCTGCAAAGGGTCTATTTTTGTGTCTTCCTACCTCGGTATCCCGGTGGGCAGGACAGGAGCCATCGCGCAGTAAATGCTGAGTATCCAACTCCCTTTGGCTTGAATGAATGTGCATCATGTAATTCTCAGGCAGAAATGATCTCATCCTTACCTCCTTCTGCAGTGACCAGCTCAGTCTGAGTGCAGCACAGAACATGTTGCCAAGAATCAGCTTCACGCACATCTTACTTTCCACCCTGTCATGTCTCTGAGCGCCCTTTGTGGGATCCTTATGGAATGCATTAGGCACTCAGACTCGAGCAAGCTGGAAATGAGGGGCAGTTCATGACCTTGTGGCTGTATTTAACCAACACCAAGCACACTTGTTGCATTCTTTAGTCCTCTAAATGCATGGCTATGTGATGAAGTTTATAAGGCTTCTCAGAATGTTCTGGCAAGTTTGAAAACACAAGTCCCCTACCACAGTGACCATGCATCTTTGCACTGTTTTTTTTTTTTAAACCTTTTTCTGTTTCTCTTCAGCTCCCCCTTATATTTTACAGGATTATTTTTCAAATAAAGTACCTGTATTCAAGTCCTTTCTCAGGCTCTTTTGTTGACTGAAATGGAAATAAACCGGAAGACAAGTATTGATGGTAACCTTGAAATGCTCAAGGAAATGTGTAACTGTGGAATAGTATCACCAGAACTTGGTCCAAGAAAAAAGGATGGATAATACTAAATACCGATGTTGCAAAGTTTAATGTCTACCAAGATATAGTAGATTCTATTTTCCCCAAATTGACCAGAAATTTTTTTCAGTCTTCCAGCCCTATTGAGCCTTGTCACTCCTCTATCAAGAGTTGAATCTGGATGGACCTTTGGCACTCCCTTGATTAATACAGTGCACAGGAAGCAATTCTGTGACAACGTCGAGCTTAGATTAGAAGAGGTGATGCACTCTCCTTCTGTGTGCCTGTTGGGACACATACCTTTGGGGGTTTAATGTTTGAGTAAGAAATATAGCCCCCCTAGGACTGCATGTTGGAGAGATTCTATAAAGAAACAGGGTGGGGGGGGGGCAGAGAGAGACAGAGAGAGAGAGGAAGTGCTGGAGGACCCACAGTTTTCCTAGCTCCCAGCTCCTGTTACCTCCAGCACAGACACCAGACACGAGAGGTAAGAAGCTGCTAAAATGACTCCAGCCCCAGTCACATTCTGAACCCGAACTTATCAAAGACCCCGAGCCAGTATCTTGCAAGTTGATTCACTTGTAAATCCTTCATCACAGAAATAGTGCTGGAGAGTAAATGATTGATGTTTTATTCTGAATTTAACTTGGGGTGATTTTTAAATATAGAATAATGACTTGAACACTACATGATATTTTAAAATACTATACAACATCTTTATGTATGTTCTTGCCTCTGTCATAAACACAGTAAGTAAAAGTCGGTTGTCTCAAATTAGGGCAAGAAAATGTTCCATCCTTGTCCCTTCTGAATATGTTGACATCTTTCCCAAGTAGTTGGCCCTTATGGTGGAACTGCATCACTGTAGAATGATTTTATGCCATATAGGACAATAAAACAATAAAATGAAAGAAAACAAACATAAACCCAACTAATCCTATTTATTCAGTTATTCAATTTTTAAGGCATGCAATTGAGATTTTGTAGAAGCAGTTACAATTATGAATTTAGCCTTGATAAACCTACTGCTACTATTTCTACCTTGAAATGCATTTAAAACATTCACTTTCTTTTTTTTAAAGATTTTATTCATTCATTCATTCATTCATTCATTCATTTATTTATTTTAACACAGAGGGGAAGGGAGGGAGAAAGAGAGAAACATCAATGTGTGGTTGCCTCTCTCGTGCCCCCTACTGGTGACCTGGCCTGCAACCCAGACATATGACCTGACTGGGAATCGAATGGTTTCTTTGGTTTGCAGGCTGTCACTCAATCCACTGAGTCACACCAGCCAGGGCCATTCATTTCCTTTATAAGAAAAAAAAAATATGGAAATCTGAACTAAAATATTCTAAAGCACATCAATAATTTTGTAATCCTCAAGTATAGTGAGAATGCTGAAGTACATTGAAATAATAGCCCACCGATTCTTTGCTATACCTCTCATCAAGAGGTTGTCTATTTTATTTCTTCACCCTTTGATTTTTGACTTGTTGATATGACTTGCATCTGCCAATATGATAATAGTAAACATGACTTAGAGAGAAGTTAGAAATTACTCTGCAGTGGAGCTTGCCTACTATTAATTCTGGGAACCCTTCAAAGGGCAGGTGAAGAAACTCCAGTTATCCTCCTGCAGAATGAGAAACCCACATCAAAGTGCCATCTATCTTAGTCACCCCCATTGTCCCCGCTGAAGCCCCATGCACTGAAGCGCAGCCATCCTGTGCCATCCAGCTCCAGACGAGCTGGCCTGGACTTAGAAAAACTCTCCAGTCAATTCACAGAATTTTTAACAAATCATTAATGTGGATGGTATCAATCCATGAAGTTTGGGGTTATGTGTTATGTGGAAAAAAAAAAAACAAAAAAAAACCTGATTGATACAGAAAGCAAATGTTGTTAGTATAGGAGTCACATGGAAATATATGCTCCCTAGTCACCTTGCCAACTGTCGTGTTCCGCAGTATAACATTGCCAGGGAAGGGCTGTCTCCTTTCCGATGTTCATTCCTGGAAATCACTTCCATGCTGTAATTACAGGCATGGTGACAGTGCTTGATTCTCAAGTGAGCCAAGCTGCCGGACCTAAACTCACTTGACCAGCTGGGTCAGTGAAAATAAATGGCTTTCTTTGACCAGACTTGGCTTGCCTCCCTTAATAGTATCATTTTATATCCCCGGTTCAAGGACACGATTTTGCTGGGCAGGGGCACATTACTGATAAACATGCCACAAAGAAATAGTTGGCTTATACAGCAGATGCAATTTTTTTTTCCCCCACAGAAGAGATTCCAAGAAGTTTTCTCCTTCTGCGTTTCCCTGAAGGTCAAACCTCATTAAAGGTTAACACAACGGTTTGGCTAAGTTTGACTGGGAAGAAAACTGCTTAAATTCCACATTTGAGAAGCAGCACATTTGGAACAGAATACCTTATTCAAAGTCAGTATGATCACTTGTATTCCGTGAGCGAAATTGCTTTTCCCATTCTTAAACCAACGCACAGAAATCTAGGCATATGTTTTATTCTGATTGGTCTACTAGGGAAAACAGCCCTTTTTTCTTGTGGACTTCCAGGTTCTATCAGTAGGTCTGCAGAATACTGCTAAAAAGCCTTGTGCCTTCAGAGTTTCCACGTGTCGCATCTTATCAGACATCCCATAATAGATCATTTACAACCATGGCCTTCGCCATAGCCTCTGTGGCTCACAGACATGACATAGTTAACATCACACTTGGGGCTGAATAACCTGGCAACTTTTACTTAAAAATAATAAAGGGCTCACAAGGTGTGTATTTTCCCACCCATTTTGTTTCACAGCACTTCTGTACTTCTGCTTTGCGTTACGCTGCCTCTGACATTTTGCGTGTCTTATGCGGATGTCCCTCAGGGGAAGTAAATCAGATTTCTGCCTGGAGTGCAAACTGACTAATAATAATCATCACCATAAAAGAGTCTGTTGTGTTTGGGACCCGAAGTGCTGTCTGGTTGTTATGGCAACCGGGATTCGAACAGGGTTGCCTGGTTGTGAGGGGCAGGCGCCAGCATCCCCAAACTGATTCTCCATGCAAGCTTCTCCCAACAGAATAATTTCCAGTCATTCCTAAAAATGGATGCAGAGAGACAGATTGTCAGCTTGTATAACTAATCTCACTCGGTAAAGGCCCCACCTTTTGTTATAGAATGTGACCTCCCTTTTCTCTGGACTAATTTTGACAAAGAAAGAGAGGCTAAGTGCATGGCCTCATATCGCTAAGGCTGTGTATCAGCACTGGTGATTGATATGCAGAACCAATGCATGGACTTGGTGCCCCATGACTTCCTCTTACCTCTCTCCATCCTTCAAGTGGGTCCCCTGCCTCACCTGTCTCATCTGGACAACATCTGTCCATCATCACTAATCATAGCAAACCTCATATGACATTATACTTCAGTTATGCTCACCCAGATACATATTCAACCATGGGTTTACCTATCAGTCACGAAACGAAGAAGTCTGCAAGGATGGGTTCTGATTCATCATCTCCTTTTCACCTGATTCTGGAGCTTGTCAGACACTTTGTGACTTTATTGAATGAGCTGAGGTGTGTACGCATCTCCTGTGACCCCATCATGAGTGTGCTCTTGATATTCAAGGCACATGAGCACTGGAGTGTTTTGCACACGCTAAGGAGATTACAGTACCATTCAGAGTGCTCCATCAGCAATGAATTGGATTTTGTGGTTGGGAGGAGCTGAATTTGAAACAAAACTTACACATACATATGTAACTTTGGTTAAGCTGTTGACCCATCAGAAATTCACTTTTCTCACATGGAAAATGGAATTAAACACTCTCTGGGTGTTGTTTGAAGACGATATAAAGTGGTTAGCATACAAAAATGTTGACAACATTCCTTGATGAGAAAGCCTCTACTTACATTTGGTATTCAGTGTTGTTGTAGTTCTCTGCGCAGTGTGGCAAAGCTCAGCGCATTTCTCCTGGCGGTCTCCTCCCACCGTTCCTCCATCCCGTAACCGCAGGAGCTCCAAGCTGGGAGCTGCCCTTGGGTTTGTGATCTTCCGAAGCCCCACCTGGAGGACCAGCAGGGGTGGATATGCCGTGTATTACTCACGTTACAGGGGAGTGTCCGAAGCAGGCTGGTCGGGCAAGAGACTGCACCCCACGTCTGGCCTTGGCGCTACTTTACAGCATTAGGGAGGCAACAGGGGCAGAGGAGGGAACAGCAGTTACCTGTGAAAATTCGCCACTTTTGTGACAAACACAGGAGGGCTGAGACATCCAGTTACAGGCTGTCGTCCTCACTCCTTATGGCTGCTGGCCAGGAAGCCCTCCGTTCTCAGAGGCTGTGGAGGGGCCGTGTCCTGAGTTACCCCACACATCCCCTCTCTATTGGTACTAATGAATAATCATTACCTAATTGTTAAATGGTTGGCTCAAAGAACTTGTACCCAAAGGACAGATACTAACACAAAATGAAGCTTATTGGAGATAGGTGTTACTCCCCTTCTATTAAAAAGAAAATGTTGCCTTTACACCCATGATTATGTTTAAAACATTAAAAATATTTTTACTTTATTTATTTTTTGTTTATTTTTATTTTTAAATATATTTTATTGATTATGCTATTACAGTTGTCCCATCTTCCTCCCTTCATTCCCCTCCACCCTGCACACAACCCTCCCACCCACATTCCCCCCTTTAGTTCATGTCCATGTGTCATAAGTTCTTTAGCTTCTACATTTCCCGGACTATTCTTGCCCTCCCCCATCGATTTTCTACCCACCGTCTATGCTACTTATTCTCTGTACCTTTTCCCCCCTCTCTCCTCCTCCCACTCCCCTGTTGCTAACCCTCCATATGATCTCCATTTCTGTGGTTCTGTTCCTGTTCTAGCTGTTTGCTTAGTTTGCTTTTGTTTTAGGTGTGGTTCTTAATAGCTGTGAGTTTGCTGTCTTTTCACTGTCCTATTTTTGATCTTCTTTTTCTTAGATAAGTCCCTTTAACATTTCATATAATAAGGGTTTGGTGATGATGAACTCCTTGAACTTGACCTTATCTGAGAAGCGCTTTATCTGCCCTTCCATTCTAAATGACAGCTTTGCTGGATACAGCAATTTTGGATATAAGTCCCTGCCTTTCAAGACTTCAAATATTTCTTTCCAGCCCCTTCTTGCCTGCAAGGTCTCTTTGGAGAAATCAGCTGACAGTCTGATGGGAACTCCTTTGTAGGTGACTGTCCCCTTATCCCTTGCTGCTTCTAGAATTCTCCCCTTCATTTTAATCTTGGCTAATGTAATTACGATGTGCCTTGGTGTGTTCCTCCTTGGGTCCAACTTGGCCGGAAGTCCTGTTTATTTTAATTGTTGTTCTATTCCAGTTGTCCCAAATTTCCCCTGTTGCTCTCCCCTGCCCTGCCCAACCCCCACTCCCACAGTCAGTCCCCACCCAGTTGTCCATGTCCATGGGTCATTTATATTTGTTCTTTGACTAGGCCCTTTCCTTTCTTTCCTCCCGTATCCACCTCCCCCTTCCCTCTGGTCACTGTCAGTCTGATCCTTGTTTCTGTGCCTCTGGTTCTATTTTGCTTATTTGTTTGTTTTGTTCATTAGGTTCCACTTATAGGTGAGATCATACAGTGTTTGTCTTTCACCACCTGGCTTATTTTACTTAGTGTAATGCTCTCCGGCTCCATCCATGCCGCTGTGAAGGGTAGGAGCTCCTTCTTTCTTCCTGCTGCATAATATTCCACTGTGTAAATGTACCACAGTTTTTTGATCCATGCATTTACTGATGGGCACCTAGGTTGCTTCCAACACTTGGCTATTGTGAATTGTGCTGCTATGAACATAGGGGTGCAAAGCTTCTATTGAATTGGTGTAAAACATTAAAAATATTTTTTTATTTTAAAAGAAGTGGTAGAAATATCCTTTTTTTCTATGTATTTATTTATAGGTTGTAAAAATTCAACTTTATTTCTTTTTTCATTTCTTATTTTTTATTGTTGTTCAATTACAGTTGTCCCTATTTCCCCCCATTACTCTCCACTGCCCTACCCACCCCCTACCTCTTATATTCAATCCTACCCCCCATTGTCTTTGCCCATGGGTCCTTTACACATATTCCTTGACTTGAGAGGGGAGGGGGATAACAAGGGAAAGAAGGGGAAGGGTCAAGTCAAAGAAATATTCTTTTGGGGGAAGTTGAGCAGGTGCCAATGTCATGCCAGCTTTAGGTCCAGAGTAAATGATATAGGCATGTGAAGACATCCATCTGAGAACAACATCAAATGATTCTACCTGGAAACGTAGATCCATTGTTTATTGATAAGTTATAAGAATATGTCTTCATGTTTTTTCTCCTTTAATATTTCAGTCTATTTTATTTCAATATACATTTTTAAATCATGTATATTATGATGCTTTCCTATCTTTAGAAACCTTTTTGCTTGAGGAGGCTGCCCCTTTCTGGTCTAGCCAATTCTTGGAGGTAGTAAAGGGCCAGCCTAGAACACCTTTGAGAAGCGAAACAATCAAGGCAGAGCCTTACCTCTGCCTTTTAGGCTGCACCCCCAGGAGGCAGTGTTCCTCGATTCTCACAATCCCAGGGCCGAGGACCAGGAAGCTAGGGACCACCTACAGACCAAAGCCCACCAAAGTAGTTCAAATGAGCCAACCTTCACTTTTCACCCCATCATCCCTTTTCTGTCCTATAGGAACCCCAATAGAGGCTCTGGTCTGAAGCTTTCCCCTCACTCCTGTCTTCTGCCCCCTCACCACCCAGGTGTGTTTCCCATGTGGTCCCGCACAATGTGGTTCACCTCCTATCTGTAGGACCTGTGAGTGTGATAACCTTTGTTTGCCACCGAGCCTCTCCTCTGTCTCTTCCAGCAGCCACGCCTGGATGCCCATCTCATAGAAGACTACAGAACATTCCCTCCACTGGCGTCCTGTCATCCCTAACCCTAACTCTACAACTTAGACTTCCGCCACCCACCCACCTCTGCCGCAGCTTCTTTCACCTTCTGCTGAATTCTCTCTTATGGTCCCGCCTCCAACTTTAGTCCCGCCTCCAACTTTAGTCCCTCTGCCCTGGACATGACCTTTACCTTTAGCCTACCTGAAAGGTTTTTTTTTATCATTTTAGACTCTCTTAATTTGCTGTTTCTTTGGGGATTTCATTTTATTTAATCAATACCCCCTCGCCTACCCAGCCCTTTTTCCTCCCAGTCCTGCACTGACATAGAAGTACAC
Organism: Glossophaga mutica; assembly: GCA_039655065.1. NCBI lineage: Eukaryota > Metazoa > Chordata > Mammalia > Chiroptera > Phyllostomidae > Glossophaga > Glossophaga mutica. The sequence continues at coordinate 11,526,983 of CM077315.1, read as the reverse complement.
CCTTCTATGTACACTGACATGTACACCCTTCCCAACTGCACCTGCAGAATTCTAGTATATAGCAATTAACTAATATATTGTAATAGTTTGATACATCTAAATCCCTTACTGTGTAATAAGCTCCTCCAGAGCAAAACCGCCAGAATAACACAGTGCTTCGTACTACATGGAAAAAAGCTGAATATAATTTAAATTAATTTATATTCAATTATTTCTCTCATAGTGAAACTGTAGATTTTATAACACTGGGAAATCATAGTAAAATTTTTCCAATGGAACTGTTCATCTCACAATTATTTTACCTATAACATGTTGCCTTCAGTTGTTATGCACTGATTTTACAATTTTACATAATTAGAAATTCTGTGTGCATACTATTTTACTTATTTAATATTTTAATTCAGAAATTCCCCTTGGTTTGTACATTTTTTCACAAGTGTTTTCAATGTTCCTTATCCTACCTGATAGAAGTAATATAATTCATACTTTTTCTTATTTTGGAATATATATTCAGTTGATACTTTTTTGCACAAACGTATTTTCTTCCTTGGATGATGTCCTTAGGATAAGTTCCAAAAAGCAACATTACTAGTCTAATGGATCTTCATACTTTCATATGTCATTATAAACATTTCCAATTTTTCCAAAAGAGATTAAACGAGTTTACATATTTACCAATAACAAACATGGCCTCTTGTCTCCCCATCCAAGCTCACGTTGGCTGCCCTGACTGTTTTTTTCTAATATGATCACTGTTTAAATCCTGTTTAATTTCAATGAGCACAAATATGCTTCTTTCTCTTCAAATCCACTCGTCTGCACTGAGTATCTACAGTATGGCAAGACATTATGCTAATCATTGAGGAGGCGGAAAAGAATAAAGACCTGTAACACTCTGATTCTAGCGATTAAGACGGATCAACAAAATTCTAATTCAATGCAAAGATTCTCTGAAGGAGGCAGCCAACACTAGGAAAAGACTGAAAAAGATGCCACCATGACGCACCTGAGCTACTGGAAAAGCGTATTACCTAGTGTTCCATCTCCTTGGTGGGAATCGCCCCTTTGTGCGTTCCTGTCAGACATTTCTATTTTAGGACATAGTACCGCCCTCTCTCCTCCTCCTGTCTTCCTCATCCACCACGCCGCTTTGCCCTCACTTCCACTGAACTTAGTGATGCACCTGGCAGTGTCCTAACCGCCCCCCGCCCCGCCCCCCGCATCCGAGGATCTAAAGGTGGCTGCCCTTTCTCTCTTAACTGCCCTGTGCCACTTCCCCTCACTAGATGCCACCTCACGCCTTAGGTGAGGCGTGAAGTGACAATGAATTATTCTTCACCCAGTGCTGATTTTTTCTACATTGTCAAATTTTAGAAATAATTTCCTGAAATTTGGGGTGTGGTCAATAGTACTGTTATGAACTGCCGTTCAGTAACCATTTATTATCCATCCCATGGCGTGCAGTCCAGCCAGCCACTATAGTACCCTCACACGCAGGCTATGTAGGGAACACGGACATTTGCTTTCAGGCCATTAACTGTTGACCTGAGCAGATCACTGGGCTGGCTGGAGTACACAACAGGACAAAATGAGAAATTCCAAAGTCCGATGCTTCAGACATGAACCCTAGATAGAACAAGGTGGTCCTTCCTGAACCCAGTGTTGCCTTCTTGATTTTTTTTGTTGTTGCTGTTAAATCCCAAGTCTGCCTCCCTTTTAAAACCATTCAATGTATTCTAGCAACCCAAGTTGTTTCCGAAAGCATGGAGCCCAATTGCCCAGGAGGGAATCAATGATCAGCAGGATCCTTATGCTTACTCTGTTTTCTCCACTGATTTAAACACTTAGCCACAAAACCCTAGCAATCCAGGCGTTTCAATAAAGTATCATTCTTAGTAATCCAGGTTGCAGAGGAAAGAGGAATCAGCATGTTGTAATAAGCCCTGAACAAACATACTTTTCTAGTATAACCCCATGCTGTTTCTTTTGTTTCCAGCCAGCCCTAATGATCCCTTCCCGTTTCTCTGTGCTGGCTGAGGTGCCACTTCACGTGGTTCTTCCAACATGGCAACTCCCAGTGCCTTCAAGGCACAAGTGCACCCAGCCCCACTCCAAAAACATATTGCTGACTTCCCACACCTGCAATGGCATGCAGGGGTGGGGAATTCTTCACTCACAGCTGCATCTTGAAATTAAAATCCGTTCCATTTACTTGACCCCTGGAGCCTTGTCCAAACAAGCTCACTTGAGCTTTACCCAGATGGTGTCCATTTACTTCTGCCTCATTCATTACTATTCCCTTAAATCATGGCCCTGAGCCAGCTGGCGCACGGATGGAGCTTTTTAATGGGAAGATGGCACATCTTCATCTCTAACTCAGTAAATACAAAAAGTGGCTGTAAAAACTGCAACAATGTCCATGTGGTCTTGTCATGCCCGCGCAGTACATCTGTGATGTTTATTTAATTAATCAACTGAGTCAATTGTGTTAGTAGGGAAAAAAATGGCAACTGTGGACAATAATAAAAATGATAGACAGGTCTGATTCTTATATGAATTGGCTGTTGAAATAACAGCTGCATAACAGACGACCCTGCACTCTGTGGCCTATAAAAGCATCCATTTGCATTCCACGCATGAGTCTGCAGGTTGATAAATTTTTTGGCTTTTCTAAATGAACTCCACAAAGTAGTCCTGCTTCGGACTGCAGGGTGGATTTAGGTCATATCCATGTGCATTCATTCTTGGGCCAGGATGAAAGGGCTCTTAGTGCCCAAGACGTTGACCTCTCATGGTCAATATTACTGGCATAGCCGACATGCCAAACTGTATAAGAACACTTATGGCCTGCACTTGAGTCATGTCCACTGGCCAAAGCAAATCATTTTTCTGTGCTTGAAATGAACAAGCAAGAGTAGTAAACTCTGTCCACTCTGGAAGGATTAGGAAGGTGAATATTCACTGGATAAGAATTCGAATCGTAGTTTTATGCAAATTAAAAGGCATAAGTCAATATTGAAAAATAATAGTTATAAAACTGGATCATTAATACTTTTATTATAGAAGATTATAGGCTTTTCTTTCATAAGATTGAAAAAAAATGCCGTGTGGTAAACTGGTGCCAGGGTTATTTTGAGGTTTTCTCCACTGGAGTAACAGGAAGGACATTGGGAAGGTGCCATGTGACAAGACTGAGCTAGCAAGGGTCATTTTCATGCCAAACCACTTAAGAGACAGTGTGCAATTTTGTTTTTCTATCTAAATGAGTATGTATCCTCTTCTGCTTGATCCAGGGTCCATTGGGGGCAAAGCTTTAACAATATTTCATACCCACATGCTCTTCTAGGTCCTTGCCACTCTCTCATCAAAAGGTAGAGTCTACTTCTCCTATCCTTGTATTTGGCCAGCTTGTGACTTGTTTGGAACAGTGGAATGTACACACGCTCCTGCTGGACTTTTGAGTATGTTCACTGCTTGCTGGAATACTCAGTTCTGGAGCCTGTAACTGCTCTGCAAACAGCTGACTGCCCTGAGGCTACCGTGTTGGAAGCCCACCTGGTGAAGATGTCGCAGAAGAAAGGGGTGCTCAGTCAGGTCTGGCTACTTCAGCTTCTTGCTGTTTCAGCTTTGGCCACCATCTTTGGGCCAACCTTTGGGCCAAGCTTTTTGCAAAATTCTCATCCACAGCAATCTTGAGAAATGACATGGCTGTTATTATTTTAAGCCTCTAAGTCAGGGATATTTGTGAATATTTCTGTCGAAATTATAAACTAGTTTCTTCAATCTGAAATGAAATTTTAATATGATTTCTCAAGAGCCATATAAATGTTGATTCACTTTGATCTATGATTGTCTTTTCTAAGATTCTAGGTTATGTTTTATGTGTGATGAGCACATGTATATTTAAGTTACTTTAAAATAATGAACAGCAACTTTAGAGTGAAAGAAGAGAGAATGGAGTAAGGAGATTAAAGCACATCTTCTAAATGATTTATTGTATAAATTCTAAAAGAAAGATTAGAGTGAAGACCATGTAACTACATAGAATAGTGCAAGAGGCATCACATTAAATGGAAAAACACATGATACAAGATTGTATGTGCATTTCAGCTATGACTGCAGAATACTTACAGGAGAACATGAGGGAAAATACAAACAAAATTGATGGTATAATTGAGTTAATATATTACAATGTAGGATAAAAACATTTAGCCAAACTTTTTAATACTTTATCAAAGCATATGATCTCTGATTCCATTTAAAACAAAAACTACGAAATGCTTGGCATTCACTTCTTATACCTAATTAAGGCATGAACATTTTACCTCTTAGAAGTGGAATGAGACTAAAGAGTGGGTCAGAGTATTTCTGCCAAATTTTGGTTATTTCATAATGTTGCATTTTATCTCTAAAATGCAGGTGAAAACACAGACAGGTATAGCTCAATAAATATGCAGATATTAGTTTACATCTTATAAAGGCTATTTAATTCTAAGACACTGTTCTGAAAATGCAACAAATACTACAAATTATGTGTAAGAGGATTTTCTTTCTTCTGGCTTACATTTTAATTTTTAGCTGATATCTCTTTCCCAAAAGCTTCTTTCCCAAACACTTAGAGTTAATTTTTAATCCTGGAAAAAAATTAACAATGTTGATACAATGAAGCCTTCAAAGTATGGTGAAGACCTACAGATGGAAACTCTCATAATGGAATGAGTGTCACTAAATCAGTCATTACACACTTTATATGACAACAGCAAATTCATCTGCTGTAACTTTATTATTGATTTATTGAGGTGACATTGGTTAATAAGATTATACAAATTTCAGGTGTACAATTCTATACTACGTTATCTGTATATTGAACTGTGTGCTCACCACCCCAAGTCAAGTCTCCTTCCATCACCTGTAACTGTTTATGCAAATCTGGATCAACTTAAAATAAGTTCCCATAGGATGTGAGTGGCTGCTTATTGTGGCATAATGTCTTGAGACCGCATCTAATTTGCTCTCACAGACTTTTTGTCATGATTTGACAAGTGGTTTCTACAACAGGAAAACATGAAAATGCTTGTCTTGTTTAACAAATGAGAAATCTGAGTTCTGGAAAAGAATATTAACTTTCTTAAGGTCATGAGGGTCATTGCTACTCAGTGCTTATTTGCTTTCCCTCCAAGAATTCCAACCTACTGACTTGTCATAGGAAGGAAATTAGTAATATTTTCAATATTCCTATTTGAGGAAAGAAGACTTTAACCATGTGCCATGATTTTGGATGTTTAATATCCTCTTCAGTTTTTTATCTTACATCCATGCTGGTGGTTTCCACCCTGAATATCCCCATTGTTCAAAGTAGGTGGGAAGCTAACAAACAAAATACAAACTGGATTGCTCCCCTGGACCAGATGGTTTCATAGGAAAATCTTACAAAACATAGAAGGAAAGCTTACCTCTATCCTTCACAGACTATTCCAAAAAATCCAAGAAGACAGAAGACTCCCAAACTCTTTATGAAGCCAGCATCATCCTAATCCCAAAACCAGATGAAGATACAACGAAGAAAGAACACTGCAGGCCAATATTGCTGTTGAACATAGATGCTAAAATCCTCAACAAAATATTGGCAAACCACATCCAGCAATACATTAAAAGGATCATACACCATGATCTACTGGGACTCATCCCAGGGATGCAAGGATGGTACAATATTCGCAAATCAGTAAATGTAAAACATCACGTAAACAAAAGCAAAGATAAAAATCACATGATCATATCCATAGATGCAGAAAAAGCATTTGATAAGGTACAGCACCCATTTATGTTAAAAACACTCAGCAAAGTGGAAATAAAGGGAACATTCCTCTACATAATAAAGGCCATATATGAGAGACCTACAGCCAACATCATACTCAATAGGCAAAAAGTAAAAGCTTTCCCACTAAGATCAGGAACAAGACAAGGATGCCTGCTTTTACCACTTCTATTCAACATAGTACTGGAAGTTCTAGCCATAGCAATCAGACAAGAAAAAGAAATAAAAGGCATCCAATTGGAAAGGAGGAAGCAAATTGTCATTATTTGCAGATGATGTGATAGTATACATAGAAAATCCTATAGACTCCACAAAAAAACTACTTGACCTAATAAGTGAATTTGGCAAAACAGTGGGATAAAAAGTCAATATTCAGAAATCAAAGGCATTTTTGTACACCAACAATGAAATATCAGAAACAGAAATCAGGAAAAAAAATCCCATTTGATATATCAACAAGAAAAATAAAGCACCTAGGAATAAACCTAACCAGGGAGGTAAAAGACTGGTACTCAGAAAACTACATAACACTGAAGAAAGAAATTAAGGAAAACATCAACAAATGGAAACATGTACCATGTTCATGGATTGGAAGAATTAACATCATCAAAATGTCCATACTACCCAAAGCAATTTATAGATTCAATACAATCCCTATTATAGTACCAATGGCATATTTCCCTGATTGTTTTTCTATTGGCAGTTCAGGAATTCTGTTTGTTTTACTTTCTAGAAATGTTTTTATCCTAAGGGCATTTCCTTTTATATTTGTTGCAAATATCTGTCTTCATAGACACCATTGTGAGGGAAGACTCCATTGTCTTTGTAATAAACTCAGCACAAGTGGCAGAATCACCTGCTTCACCAAGGGAAGCACAGCACATACTCAAAGATTAAAAAAAAACCCAACAACTATTATGGGTGCCACTGAGTAGCTTCAAAATGATTAGACTAAAATGATTTAGAGAAAGTCCTTTGTTTATACTCCAGTTATCTTTAACAAAAGCTCCATATTGGACTCCGAAAGAGCTCTTGTTAGGTCTTTTAATTTATATGACTATGTCATCTGAAGAAAATCAGGGCGAAGCTGACCACAACATGCCTGGTAGCTAGACTTTAACAGTCCTGTAATATGTCTAATCAATAAATAAAAACTTCCATACATTTCACATGAAAAATCATGCTGAACTTTGGATTAAAAAAGTCTTACGGACAACGAGTAAAGTTATAGGGATCTTCATAGCTATAATTTTAAATAAATGTATATTTATGTATTACTGGGAAGTATATTAAGGGAATTCAATATACATTGTAATCAGGATTTATTTAAAAACCAAATCTTGCATGGTATTTTATTTCAGCCTGCTATTATACATGAAAAATAAAATAAGCTCTGCTTTGTTTAATAGACATAAACTATTCTCTTTATCATTTTCTAACAACCACTCAACTGTAAGTAATGGAAATTATTACATGATGATTTCACCAAAATGCCTGTTGAAGGCTGTGATTGTTATAATTTAGATGGTAAATAGATGTTGTTTTGCAACTGCAGATACTAATTCATAGCAACATTTGGAACCTTAGACTTATTTATGTAGAGTCACTAGTCTGACAGAGAGTTCAGGATATCAGGGCAACCTCTGCTTTCCATGTGCATATGAGATCAGGGGGGCAAAGAAGTAGGTGCAACAAAAGTTTGTTGAGCACTATTTTTTGCCAAGTAATACACTTGTTGCTTTCCATAATACTTTATTTTTAATATGAACATTATGAGGTGAGACTTAGTATTGTCCATGTTCAAATGCATGAATGAACACACCTGTATGCTTACCATAGTCTGAGCACCGAACCATACTTTCGGGGTACAATTTCTAAACATGGTCTCTTACCCCAACCACATTGTATTGCCCATGGAACTAGAACCAAATACTAAATGGGTGGAAATATTGCTATTTAGCAATATTCAGGACTACTCATTAAAGATTTTGTAAGTGAAACAAGTATCTTCTTTAAAACTACTAATTCACACCTGACATTTCCTAGTCACAACCGCCTGCATTCAAATGTGTGTTTTCTGCTGCCTTCAATGCGTAGCAGAGTCTCGGGTGCCACCCTGAGTCCGTGAGTCAGTATTCCCAGGTCATTGGTGTGCATATTAAACTTGAGAATCACTGCTTAGTATTTCTGGTATGACCATCTTTTTACCTCATTGAGCCCTTCGTGAGTCTTCCGTTTCATGGGTGATTCTATCTTTACTTTTCTCCCTACTCATCACCCCTTTGTTGACTTGTTTCATTCTCACCCAGCTTTGACTCTAGGACCTATTTGTATTGAAAAACAAGCAAAACTAAAGACCTGGCACAATCCTAGACCAAGTTAATCAAAATATCAGAAGGGAGGACTTAGGCACCAACATTTTTTAAAAAATCTCACCTTTAAAATTCTAATGTGTAGACATGTTTGAGAACCGAAACTCACCTTCTCTTCTTTTTTGATGGCACAATTACATCTGTTAAGCGAATCTCTAACCTTCTATCCATCCAATTAGCCTGCCTTTCTACTTAATATTTATATATTAACAAAGCTTAGCTGATGGGTAGACAGCAGGTGACTTTATTTTTATTAACTTCTTTTTACATCCTCAAGTCTCTATAATTAACATATATAGCATTATAATAAAAATTCAATAATATGCATATAAATTATTAACAATGATTATTCTAGGCCACATGTTTTGAATAATTTTTGTCTTCTTTACCATTTTTTTCTCTCTCCCATATGAATGGATATTATGTTATCACAAGAAGAATCAGCCTTTAAAATCATAATACAGAAGATTTTAAAATACAATCCACAGACGCTTATATTAATTTTAAAGAACACATAATTATATATTTAGTGGCTTCAATCATTAAAAAAATACCAGCCCTGGCTGGTGTGCCTCAGTGGATTGAGTGCTGGCCTGCAAACCAAAGGGTCACCGGTTCAGTTCCCAGTCAGGGCACATGCCTGAGTGGTGGACCAGGTCCCTATAGGAGGCGTGTGAGAGGCAACCACACATTGACATTTATCTCCCTCTCTTTCTCCCTCCCTTCCCCTTTCTCTAAAAATAAATAAATAAAATCTTTTTTAAAAAATCCCAAAGTGAAATTGAGAACTGAGAGGAAATGTCTCAAATTCTAATTATAGGTAATATTTAAAGTTTTAAACTATATTAGGTTTCTGCTGCTGCGTAGCAAGTTACCACAAACTTATTGACTTAAAACACCACCGCTAATGATCTCAGTGTCCGTGGGTCTAATGCCAGGGTGCAGCCTGCTTTGGTCCTTGGGTCAGGGTCTCACAAGGCTTCCATCCAGGTGAGCCTGATTGGCCCAGCCATTTCTTTCTGGAGTTTGGAGTCCTGTCTCAAGCTCATAGGGTATTGTCAGAATTCAGTTCTGTTGTAGTTCTTGGTTGCCTATTTCCTTGCTGGTTGTGATCCAGAACCACTCTCAGCTCCTAGAAGCCGCTCCCAGTTCCTCACCCCAGGACCCTGTCTCTGGCCCCTTCACCACATGGTTCCTTCTCCAGAGGCAGCAGGACAGCCTGCAGTAAAGGCCGGTGATTCTCTGTGACTCTCTTCAAAGACTTTTTTAAAATTTTTTTTTGGGGGGGGCTTTCACTTGATGAAGCCAGGCCCATGCACCATAATCTACTTTTGACTAACTCAGAATCAACTGATTTGGAATCCTAATTATACCTGCAAAATCCCTTCACCTTGACATATAACTTAACCTGATCATAAAATCTGTAACCTCTCATAGTTGCAGATCTCACCCACGCTCAAGGGGCAGAATTATAAGGGGTAGTAAATGGTGTTTTCCACATTTCCACCATTAACTCTATCACATCTCAAAAATTAAAAGAGTTTAATTTAAGTCTATTCATAGACGCTTCTAAGTCTATTCATAGACGCGGGTCTTATCTGCCTATTCTGATTAACAAATCACAAGTTAAGCTATATATTTAATCCGAATTCTTTAAAAGTGTGGTCAAAGCTACAGCACCTATGTTTCTATGTAGGTATGTGTCTTGCATGCGTTTACCTGAAGTATGAGTGCAAGTTCCGCTGCAGTGTCCAGGGGAGCACCACGTGCACTTATGTCACCATAGCGACAGGCCTGGAGGCTCTCTGACCATCTCTTTGCAAGTACTGGGGCTGTTAGGGATGTCCATGAAGCCTCTGATAGACTTCCACAGGCACAGTCGTAGCCCCACAGGAGTCATTACCGTGTCTGTGCAGGTGTCAATAGAAATGATATTTTAATGCCAGCAGCAAGGCCCCATACACAAAAAAACAGCTTGTTATCGGATAAGAAATCTAAATGAAACCCTCCAAAGCTGACTCAGTGACTCGCAGTGTGTGGTTAACCATTCTTCACTCAGTCCTCTTAGAAAACAGTAAGCACAGCCATTTCCAGTCAGGAGGGCCTGTACCTGGGCATTTTCAAACAGTTACGGCTTTAAGAGGCAGTTCTTGGAGTTAAAATAACAACAACAACAAATGTCCCACTCTGGCCACCTAGCCCATTGGCTATCACTGCAGTCCCCGACATAAAGAAAATGTATGATTGCTGTTCCCTACGGACACTTTGCTAATCTGCGTGGTAGAAGGCTGGCGGTGTGCTGCTTTTTATAGCTGATTAAAATCAGGCAGTTTCAAATGGCCTAACCACAAGCTCTGCTACAAACTTTGCTCCTTTGAATAAGGTCATCTAGCCAAACAACCCTCCTTATCACAGGGACCAAGCAATGTGCCTGGTTGTCCTTGAGTAGTGAGCTTCCATTCCCTGGCGGCCTGCGGGATTATTTAAACAAGCCAATTACTTCCTCTCTCAAGAATCAGGGTTCACCTCACCCTCCTGTAGCTACAAAGCTGTCTCTCACAGCCCCGGTTGCTCACACTATTCCTGAGTGCATCTTTCATACGGCCATGCATGGTTCGGGGCTCTCCTCCCCTGGGCTGTGAGTAGATGTCACTAATAAACTGCTTTTGATCTCATCTGTCCAGTGTCAAGTGCCATATGTCCATCCATCCCCATAACTCTAGTGTGGGAATCCCTCCCTCAACAGCAGATTGAAGGAGAGGCAACCAAACAAATCTCTTACTCTGTGACATTTTTATTATGCCCTGCTCCCTTGTTATTTTCCTGTTGATTCTCAGCCAATTTCATTCTAGATCTCTGCTAAATCCTTGGAGTTCAAAAGGGATCCTTAGTCATAGAGCCTATGATCTTGCTATTTTTGTTCCTAATAGTGACTCAGCTGGTAGACTAGAACATACTACCAACTATGACAATTTTTTGTTTAATTCTTGTGTGTATTTCTTAAGATTCTACTTGCATGTTTCTCAGAGCTCTGCTCTCTGTTACCTTAGTCCCTCTCCATCCTCATGTTTTAGCCCAATAACACTACAAGATCACACTGGAGGAGACAGCCAGGGGTGTGTGAGACAGAGGTCTGTTATGTGCGTGCCTCATTATGTGGAATATGGGAGCGACTCGTTGAAATGCGGACACCGCTCTCGCTGTGTGGTCTGCAGGAAGAAGCCCTGTGGGAAAGCAGGTGGAAACTAAGCACCTAGGAAGCCCAGTGAACGGACAGTTTTGGCCGCCTTGGAAGGTAGAGTTGGCAGGATCTGGAAGGCAGCCTGAAAGGAAGTAAACTTTCCTCTAGAGTCAGAGTGTACGCATGGCCCTCTTTAGACCACCGTAGAACACTGTTTGCTAATGCCAGGCCAAAGTCACTGATGGTTCGGGTTGTTAGGTGGATAAGTGTGAGGGACTGAAGAACTTCTTAAGTCACATTTGACAAAAGATTGTAAAGTTGATCTGACATTCCTCTAGGTGATTGACAATTTCTATTTATTTCAAGGTTTCATGTGGATGTTAACTCAGAACATTTTTATTATATAATAGATGGGGGTTGGCAAAAGTAGGTTTACAGTTGTGGGTATGCGAAACAGTTCATTTTTGTATTACTATTTATTAATTATTGTATTCTTTTCCACACAAACAACTGTAAACCTACTTCTGCCCAGTACATATCATTCAATTGATAAAGCTTACAAAATTGATCACCTGGTTACAAAGTTCTCTGTATATCAATTTCTAAATGATCTCTCTTGGAATTTTCTTTAAATTTTCTTTAAATTTACTCTTTTAATCTGCAAATGTAATCCATCTCTTGCCTGACAACGTAGGTCCTTAATTAATGGTTAGATCAGGTCTCTCACTGCTAAAGTACTTAGCGTGCTATGCATCAAACATTAACGAATTGTTGACTAACCAGCTGGGTTGCACCTGCAGTCACACGCTTGCAGCTCTAACTAATTGCCCAAATTTTACCCATGGAGAGGCCAGCATTTGGTTCTCTGCCTTCAGTGATAAAGAGTGCTGGTAGCTAACGTGCCACTATGTCCCAGAAACTACACTTTCATTATAGGATATTAACCTTTCTCATTTAAATTTCTATTTATTTGTTGGGTAAACATTAATACTTCATGGTTGTTTTGTAAACATCGCATGTTGACATTGGTGTACGGTGTTCTTTCCAAGCACAACTCTCTTCTGTGCATTGCCAAACTGAATGGTCAAAGCACATCTCACCTGGCTCCTGATGAAATAAACCAGTAGAGCCAAGAAGTTGAAATCTTCAAACTTACTGAAAAGTGCCTAGCAGCAGGATCCTAACTCTCAAACCGCTGAAACCGTCTGCAGAAAAAATTGACAAGTGGGGCAAGAATGTCACATAGAGGACATTTTTAGAACAGTTAAGACTTACTAGGAACTTAACTTTGGGGACATATTTAGGTTTATACAGCTTTTATTATAAATTACTTTTTTTAGGTTGAAAAAGAAAAAGAAAAGTGCATTTAACAGAACATTGTTCCTATTCCAGCACGCTCAGCACTTTCGCCTGCCTTTAGCAGAGATTTTTTTTCTTCTCAAAGCTGACCATTTCTTCTGATAGATTGAAGGAAATGGAAAAAAAAAAAAACCCAAAAAGGTTACATAAAATATTTGAATGTATAGACACACATGTACATGGCATACATAAATTATATTTTTATTTAAAAGAAAAATAGAATACATCAGCAGCAAAGTGTTCATAAACTATGATCTCTGAAGTTTTATCTCTGGTTTGTGGCTGAACATTTGATATTTTAAAATTAAATATTATTATCATCCTTTGTCATTATTTTCTGAGTTTTGCTTTAGTAGAAACAAATGAATGTTATTCTTGTGCCTGAAAATTTATCAAACATGCCCTTACTGCCCGAAATTTTAATCAAATAGAAAAATATGCTAATCATCTAACAACTGATGAAAATAAGGTATCAGAAGAGATTTGTCCATCAGCAGCTTAATGTGTAACTAGGAGTTAATGGAAATCTAGAGGTAGAATTAGAGCAAAATCCATACAAATTTATTCAGGTGTATTGATTTTAAAATGAGGTCTCAAAAAAAAAAAAAAGACAACTGAGTAACATAGTAAGAATGGAAAGGGGAAAAGATCAGTGAGTATTTAGTGTGTTTCAGGTACTGTGCTAGGCAGTTTACCTACATTTTCGTATTTGATTAACCTATCAGTCCTATGAAGGAGATTCCATACTCACTATTTGATATAGAAAGAACTTAAGCTGAGATATACGACATAGTAAGTTGAAGGCCACACTTTTATTATGTGTCTGAGACAGAGATTTGACAGACTGACACCCAAATCCAGCCTCACATAAAATGTTGATTCCGTAGCTGTAGAGCAACTGAGTTTGCTGATTTTTTTACATCTATTGATTTTTATGTTTATCGTTATCATTATGTGTAAGTACAGATGTAACTGGACATAATGATACCTATCCTATCTACATTTTAGAGTCCTTATAAGTAATAAATTAGAGAATATATCACTGCATATATATATATATGTACACATGTATATCCATGTCTGTATCTGATCTATATCTGGATAACTATATCTTTATTTATTTATTTGTATTTCTCCATTTTGCAGATTCAGGAAGAATAAGTATTTCCTTTAGATTGAAGAGCTAGTAAGTGATATACTTGGGAGCAAACACAGATTTTTTTCGGAGGGGTTGACACATGTTGCAACATGCTAGACTGAAGAGCAGGTCTTGTCCATCATCCATAAGCTTAAAATCCCAATTTCAACACTGCCTTGCTGAGTGACATGCATGTAATCATCTGAACTTTCTGATCCTCGGTTTCTTCACCTTGCAGGTTGAATATAATTTATGCATTTCCATAGTCATTTCTGCAGCATCCATTATGTTATATGGTAAAGTCCTAGATGCATGGTATACTTTAGTGATAAAAACCCAGAAAAATACCTTCTCTTGGGTAGTTTGCATAGTCAGTCAGTAAATAATGAGTCCCAATAGATAAGTATATCATTTACTCTGTTCCAAGGTGATAAGTAACACAGGGAAAAATCATGCTAATCCATCCCATTGTGAGAGTGAATTTAGAGTAATTATATAAAATACCTAGAATAAGGTTAAACATACAGTATTTATCCACTCATGCATGATTAGATTATTTCTTCCTACTCAACATCTCTTCCCATTTGCTACACTCTCCTGGATGGCAGGATATGAAGTAAATACTCATCAGAAACAATCAGTTCTGTCACGACTTCAAATCCCTAAATCCTCAAGAACTGCTATTTTTTTTCCTTTTAAAACTGTAGTTGTCATAAGAAATAATTGAGTCAAGCACCTCGACTTTAGTTTTTCAGATGTGAATAGTAATGAAAGAGGTAAAAGAACAGAAGCCTAACAAGAAATCCCTGCTGAAGCCTCCTTCGTGCCAATAAAACAGAACTTTGAGAGAGGCAGAGATCAGCACAAGGAAATTCATAACAGCTCCAACGTGGGGCAATATGCCATATGCCCTTCTCTAACTGGGCACAACAGGATGCTGCTAAATGACTTTCATAATGCACCCTGTTGGGCCCAGGTATAGAACGGGAAGCCATATGGTGCAATTCAGCCCTCCACGTGAGTTTCTGGGTTTTGATTTTGTTCTGTCACATTATGTCACTGCCATTTTTGGATGTGCCTGTGAAAACTGGTTTTGCAGTAACAATCAGGACCTCACTGAGAATGGGGAAAGGGAGGCAACTTCCGTTTGCCTTGACAAAAGGCTGCGTGGTCTCCTTCAGCCAGGCTTCTGGCTTCAGATTCAGAAAGTCCACTTCAGCCTCTAGAGACTCATGGGCAAACTGCTGTGTAGCCAACAGACCATAAATGCCATGCAAAGGCTCGCTGTAAAAAGTCAATCAAAACCAACACTATTTCAAGTTCTGGCTCAGAGACCAGAATACAGTCTGGGCGATGGAGACTTTCTCAAGCTCCATTGTGACTCAGGCCACCTTGACTACGTGCTGTCCCATCTATGCATACCTCCAGCCACCATTAGCCGAAAATCTTCTCTGTACCAAACACTGGACTAGCTTCAAGGGACACACAATGGTATAATACACTTCTCCAGAGGTTCGAGTGCTTAAGGTATGGAAGGAAGCGCCACTATGTTGAGAAGAAATTCACTGTGGTTGAATGTTGATAAAATGATAAGGGGGAATGTTCTTTGGAAACAAAAAATTAATAATAATGACTAGTGGGATCTGAATGGAATTGAAATGTTTCAAACCAGTAATAAGGACAAAACGTAATACCACTAGGTAGTTTGTGGTGTAATTAGATTAGCACTCAAGGTAGATGGAAGATAGTTGTGAAGTCACAGAGGCATGCGAGTATGTACTGTGTTTAGTCCTTGGTAAATTATTTAGCTGCTGAATAGTTGCTTAGTAGCTGAAGCCCAGGCTGTGGCTGGAGATGGCTGGGGAGGCTTGCCTGGTAGATTGGGCAAGACTATGAATGCTGGGTTTTCCCTGTTGAACATCACGTAGAGGTGATCTGGAGCTACTAAATACTTTGTAAGTAGGAACAGGGCCTCACAAAGGCTGAGGTACTCTGCTAAGGTATAGACAAATTATTGCTGCAGGAATAGATACCCTGTTTGTGGAAAACAAAATCCTTAGCAAACCATCACCTTATTCACTTGCTGAACATAAGGTCCTCCTTTCCTCATCGAGGCAGAAACAAATATTTATAATCAATGTATCACCATTAGCGTGGCTAGTCTTTATGGATGTTGAAAATTGAGCACCACTAGATGATAAGAAAAGTGAGATGAAAGGCATACGTGTGAGGGGATACTGTCAAGGCAATTTGTCTGAAGGCTTGTAATAAATGTGGTTGAAATGGCACCAGTCCCCATTACATCCCCGAAAGTGTGGGAGTGATGGTGTCAGATTTAGAGAAAAACTGAGACATTCATTTGGGGTGTAGCAATTAGGGCTAAGATTTTTGAGGAGAGGGTGTAGAAGAGGACTAGGCTGCGTATAGGAAAGATTTTCCAGCCCCAGAAAGATCATCCACACTCAGGCTTTGCAGATTCAGTCCAGGAGATAAAGTCACCCGTTCTCAGCATTCCTCAGACACGCCATGCTGTCATTGACGCTATGCGCTCACCATGAACGTTCCTTTTCTGCCAGTGGTTTCATATGCACCTGGGACTCTCCCGACTGAGGTTCCCAGGAAGCCTTCCCTAAGAAATCTGACCTTCTATGCACTTTCTTTTCCTGTAGTCTCGTCATTTTCTTCACTTATCCATGCCAGATCTTAGAAGAGAAAAATCTTGTATTTAAGCCTAAAAGGCCTTCATCGCCTGTGTCAGACTCAGGATAAACACCACCCATAAAGGTATTTTCAGAGCAGTCATGATCTGCATTTATCTCCAGTTGATGTTCAAATGAGGGTTGCTCCAAGCCAGAATCTGGCCAGGGTAAGATAAGAGAAGCCATTCAGTGGGGAGTCACTGAATATGAGTCTGCAGAGAACTGGTCAGAACAGTTAATGTTGTTGAAATCACAACGTAGGTCAGAAAAATGGTCCTCGCAGTGCTAGGTGGCACCTAAAAGAGAAAGAGTAAATAGGTGACTTTCTTGAAAAACGAGAGTTGATGCCAAGGTCCAGGGTCGTTTTCCGGAAGTGAATCTTCATTTCAGAAAATTGTTGGATTGTAATCTGATACCTCCTTCCCCAGTCAAGCGGAGATGTGTTTGTACAAATGGCCACAGAGGACATGAGGATTCCCGAGAACTTCCTATTTATCCCTCACCTCCAAGCCCCTCTCTTCACTCCCAGTTTTGAAAAGTCAAATGGTATCTGGCTTCTGGAAGATTGTTGGTCTCCATGCTCTTTGACCTTCTATGAGCAAAAGCTTTGAAAGAAATGTCGCACCACCCAACAGGAGACCCAGATGTGGCTGTTACCCCTGCTGGTGTCCAACAAATCGACCAACTCAAAACCCATCCTTCTGTGTTTGGTGCTGTTGACCGGGCTCCAACTCCTGGCGAATTAACGGACAGAAAGAAAAGAGCCTGATGTTAATTCAGCAAATACTCATGCCAGGGACAGGGTAAGGCATTATACAATACATACAAATCTCACATCACTGATTTTCTCAATGACCTTCCACGATAAGAGTCACTCTCTCCCTTTTAGAGAAGAATAAATTCAGACTTTCAAAGATGAAATATTTTGCACAGGGAAAACCAACTGGCAATCATGGGATGAGAATAAGTCTGAGGTATCAGAGTCGATGCTTTTTTTCCCTAGTGTCCTTAAATGTATTAAGCGTGAGAAAAAAATCTGAATCTCATTCAAGATCTCTGTGCATATGTTTCCACTTCGTGACTTTCAGCTCACTGCGAAAGAGGTGTGGCAGGGACACTGGAGCAGGCGTCTGGCGCAGCTGTTCTGCTGTCGCTGGTAGAGCTTTTGCTGGAGTAATTTTACCTGTGAAATTCTGTCTTTCATTCCTGAATGCCCAAGCACTTCCCCTCAAGCACTAAAGGAATTTGAATTATGCAAAGAAATGTAAGAAGTTCAAAGGGAAACTGTTATTTTTACCGAGGCAAAGTTTTTTGAAAAGTTAATTCGATTAAAAGTGTACTCCTAGGGGACTTTGGTCCAAATTCACATGAAGGTATCTCCAGATTTTGGCGTGGTTATCATCTCCATCCGATCCTCCTGGTGTTCATTATCGTCCTGGTTTCCCCTTCATACCTGCATGTGAGATGTTAGGGCCCTGCGTTCTCAGACTGCTCATTGGAATTACCTAGCGACCTTCTAAATGCAGATTCTACTGCCCTCCCTCAGGTATAATAAGCCAGAATCTCTAAAAATGAGAGCCTGAAGTATGGATTTTAATACTTAAGGGAGAATCACCACTATTTAGAACTTAGAGAGCATATTCACATGCATTGTCTTACCTGACATCTGTCTCCAAAGACCCTTTGTGGGAAAGAGCATGAGGAGCGTGGTGAGAATTTTACAAAGCTGAGGTGAAATTTCCATGGGAAGTCATATGGGACTGAGCTTTTAGATCTTCTACCTACATGCACAATAACCAACCTTCCTTTCCTTCCTTCCTTCCTTCCTTCCTTCCTTCCTTCCTTCCTTCCTTCCTTCCTTCCTTCTGTCCTTCCTTCTCTCTCTCTCTCTCCCCTTATTTTGGGGGTTCAGTTGGCTGTGCTCCCTGGAAGGCGGTGTTGGGAAGGGTCACGAGGCCATATTTGGGCCGAGGCAGGGCGTGACGTTTTGTGGCCAACACACACGAGGCTGTGTGGCAGGATGGCTGATGTGCTTAGTCTTCACTGACTGTACTAGGCACCTTTTACGTCCTCACTTTTTTCCAGTTGGCCAGTCTCTTCTTATTTCTGCTTCCTCCTCTATCCAACCAGAGTCTGTTACTTCAAGCTAATTCTTCACCTAACTCTTAATTATCTCAAGCTGGATTTACCCCTGTATTATGATACCTGGCAGCAGAAAAGCCAAGGCACCCCAACATTTGATTTCGAATAGATGCCTTCCTTGAGAAAATGTACCATCAGATTCACCCAGTTTACCTTGGCTTTGCAACAGGATATTTAGCAGCCTCTATTAGGTAACCTCAGAAAGACACTGGCCTCCCAGGTAGCTGTAATTGGTCTGTGCTTAAAAGCAACCGTAAGAGATAAATACATGAGAAACAAGATGCACTGCTGAGTGACCTTGGAGAGGACAGCCTTCAGCGCCAGGCTTGGGACAACCATGTCATTATCGGGGACTTGGAATTTTCAGACTTTGGAGGACACCCCTGGGTGCCAATCTCGCACTCACGCATCATGGCACCAGGTGCTTTTGATTATGTGAGAACACGTGAGATCCACCTTGAGGTATGTCCGTATTTCGGCGGGAGGTATTAAAATTCTCGACAAGGTAAAGCAGTGTATTAAGAGCTTTGCCTCTTGACAGCTAAGAATCCACAACTACTCTTGCCCCTTCTTGTTTCATCTGAAACATTAAATGACACTGCTCTTCTCAATTTGGCTGCAAATCATTAAGTTTGTGTTTGAAATGGAAGGCAGGGGGTGGGGGAGGCAAATCTGCTTAGCTTTTGAGATGGCATGTGAATTTCACAGAACCTGGAAAGAAAACATTCACATTTTTTTGTTTTCATATTTAAGATTATATAAGAAGGATGCCCAACTGACTGGTTTAGTTCCAGGACTGTAATGATTATAGGAACACTTCTGTGTGTCATGGTTGTGAATCAATCAAAGTAATCGAGAGATCTGTAAATGTAGTAAATGTCAGAAAGTAACTTGATAATACCATGGACAAAAGTATAATTCATTAAAAAGAAAACAATCAGATTGATAAAACCCATACTAATCGAACACTAGCTGAATCTAAATGCAACAACAACAATAATAATAATAATAATAATGGAAATTTTTAAGATATTACACTAAATTCTTTGTTTGCTTTAGCTTATTTAATCCTTCTAGCCTTCTTCACATAGGTGCTATAATCATACATATTGCTATGCATACATACATACATCTTCACGTAGGTCCTATAATCATACATAGGCTAAGAGAAATTAAGTAATTTTTCTATGATTGCATAGATACTAAAAACCAAGTCTGAAAATAAAGCCAAACTTCATTGGGCAGACTTTTTTAAAGCATTGGTTATTTTTATTTAATAACTTTTTGTGACGGCATAACATATTTGCCTAACGCGATATTAATTCTTTTTTTTTTTTTTTTTGGTTGTCTGGAATGTCACTATTGTTTAACACCATGGCCTCTTTTCCTTATGACATACATACAATCTTACGTCAGAGAGTTGGACTTCCAGAATTTCTGTGATGTGCTTAGTTATATCCCTTCATTTGGCTCAAATCAAAGATGTGCATTTCAAGTTCAAAAACTGAGAGGATGGAAACTACGTCTTGTAATGTTTTAATGTAGTAGACAGATTTTCCAAAATGAATGTATTTATCCCAGTTACAGATGAAATGGACCAGAGTTACTGATTTCAGCATTTTCCCTATAACCATTCTGTACTTAAAAAGCTGGAGTAGGTGCTAGAGATTACATGTTGATTTTCAATAACTGATTCAAATTGTAATTTAAGAGCTGAACAAAGGAAGAAAAGGGGTCTTCTACAACAGATTTTAAATCTCAAACTCCTACTTCACATCTTTCAAGTAATTTGGGAATGAGGCTGCAGATATATTAAATGTTCACCCTCTTACAAGCAATCCCTATATGCTAACCCACAAGGGAAATTCAATAATTGCTGTGTGAAATGAGAAGTATGTTTCCAATTTAAAAGAACAGGAAAACTGCAGTAGAGAAGTCATGTAAATTAATATAAGAAAACCTTCACAGGGCTTTATCCTGAAAAAAACAAAACAAAACAAAACAAAACAAAACAAAACAAACAAACAAAACCCATGGTCAGCTCCGCTGGACCAGGTACCATCTCCATGGGCAGACTTTGTTGGGAAGCCTGTTTCCGATGCATGATGCAAAGAGGCTGCTTTGCTGAGGGATTGCCTTTGCACCCAGATACTTTCAGGCTGCTATCCAGGGTGCGGTTGTCAAAAATTCACCGATGAGGGGAGGAATCCATTGTTTTACTGTGAGTTATGCCTCCTGTTTGTGGAAAGGAAAACATTCTCTGTCCTAGCTATAGGGGGATTTCAAAAAGGAGATGAGGTTGTAACAGAGTGATCACTATTGTGTTTGAAGTGCTGAGCAACTGTCGATGAGGAAAAGTCAGCCAGACATATCATAAAGCTAATTAAAACTGTGTCAGGAGATAAACTAATTAGGACACAGTGAACAGAGATGTGTCATTATGTCATTCCAGAGGAAAAAAAAAGGAAGAAAAAAAAGCATTAAATTTTCAAAAATTTAAATGAAATAGAGAATATCATACAATAGTGGGAAAGCAAATTAATTACTGCTTCACTTAACACTGACAGAGAGCATAATAAAACTAAGAATCTCTAGAGATGTGTTTAAAGATTAAAAAATAATAATTTGCTTTTCAGCTGGCAGTTGTTTGCCTCATCATGATGTCCTACTACTTTGTCAAAGTGACTCCTTCTCTCTGTGACCTGCAGGAAGTCACTTCGAGTTCCAGGAATATGTAAGAAGGGGCGAGTCCCACCAAAGCAAACAGAATCCTGATGGTGTGTATACCTTTAAAGGTCTGAGTCTGTAGAATTATGAAATGCATTTGTATGAGGTGCTGACAAGCTTCACTGTGAGGAGAGAAAACACAAGAAGCATTACAGCTCTTCAATTTCTGAAATCCATTTTTTGTACACGAGCTACTGGTCATGTCTTTGCAAATTTCTCAAGCTGCATCCCCATAAAACAATGAAATTGGGCACTGTCAGCAGAAAAGGAGCATTTCGAATGCATCCATCAGAGAACAAGCCCATTTGAAAAACACACTTAAGAAAAGGTCAAACGGGAGGTTCTAGGAACCCACTAAAAGCTCTCACGTGAGCGCTTGTATTATGTGTTTGGATACGGATGCAATGCTGACTACCACAAACCCGCATTTCACAGGAGCTGTGCTCATTTCATCTCCCCTGACAAAACTTAATTAAGTACTTCTACATCTGGCTTCTTGATATGCTTTGAAACTTTCAAAATAATTCTCTTAAACCTTGAGAACTCTTGAAAATATATATTTAGGGGTACAAAGAAGTCTGCTAGAAGTCACCATGGTTAATTACAGTAAAACAATCCCGGTGATTGCTATCAGGTAGAAAGTTAATTGTCTCATTAACCTTAGCCATTATAATCTAGTCCCATTATAAATGAGAATCAAAAGTAAGACTAGAAATGAAATCTAAATAATGACATCAAAATAGTGTGTATTCCTCCATTGTGATCTTTAAGATTTAAATGTGTCTCCTCAGGTTAATAACTAATAAGTGCTGTCATGTCACCATGAAAAGATTAGTAGAAAACTGGCACTACTGTGTTAGTGGCATCTTTGGATGCCTTCACACATTTCAGATTCCCTCTCTTTATTTCTCTTTGCCGTGTCTATCTCTAGGCGACAGAAAAGTAAATGACTACTTAAAATAAGAGAAAAGTCTTGTTGATATTCAAGAAATCTTTTGAAGTAGATAATGGAGAATGTGTGCAAACGTCCTGTGGCCCCTGTGTCCATAGGCACAGAGCAAGGACAGCTTTAAGAAGATTCTAGGGAGGTGTCAGAAACATGTGATGAAGTGAGAACCTTTGATCAGTATTAAGGGAGGAGCATCAGGGATGAGTCATGTTCATTCATTGTCCCACCAGAAGCTGAAAGTCTGTACACTGAGAGCTTGCGGATGATAAGAACCCCAATAGTTAGCCAGATATTAAAGTCACCCAGAAGAAGTAGATTATGACTTAGTCGTAGTTTGACTCTGATGTTACCAGTTGAATGCGTTTCTGTCCCAGAAGTTTTATTAACCCAGACGCATGGACTCAAAATAAAGCAATAGAATATAAAAATGACGAGAGCTACCATTAATTGAATGTTTACTATATTAGTCAACGTGAACTGAATACTTACCTATACTTAGTAAGGAGTTAATTTACTCTTTCGTTTCTATTTCATTTCATAGTATATTATTTGGTAATTAATTGTCCCCATCTTCCAGAAGACATTGAGACTGAGGTGTCCCATGTGACTGGGCCTGTTGCAGGTAAGAGCACAAACCAACCACCTGTGTCACTCTATCTCCCTGGAGAAAGAAAAGGGACTATATTTATGATGCCCACATGTGCAACCTTTTACCCTGCGAACTAGAAATGTGTGACCCGGTGCACTAGTACACAGGGACAATCAAGGCACTGGTTCTCACCAATCAATTGTGTAGACCATTGGATGTCAGTTTTGTTTAGGTTTTGGTTCAGTTTTATATAATTTGGTGGCTCTTTGGTCGTATGCTTTACCCAAGGAGAATAACATGACAGGCTGCAGTGTAAGGAGCTCTTACCAACAATCATAATCTTACAGTGTTCCTCATAACAAGGCAATTCCACGTACTTTACAAGATCATATAAAATATAATTTTGAAAATTTTAATAGAAAGTAAACTATAACCTTTTATAGCAAAAACAGAAGTTTTTTTCTATGTCATTTCTCAATAAGCAAACTCTACTATTTCCTTAGACAAGCAAGAAAAAGTATGTAAGGAACCTGGGCTGGTTAAGAGATTTTGAGAGAAAAAGATATGAGAACTAGTCCGAGTAACAGAATGAATTCTCCAGGGAATAGGGGTGCGGGGGATTGAAAGGGTCACTTTTCTTTTTCGCTTTGGAGCTCATCCCAAATCAGTAGTCATGGGGGGCTGGGAAAAGAAAATCTTTTAAAATGAAGGTGCTTCAGGAACAAAGGCCCAGTTGCTGGGGAGACTGTGTCTGCATGATGGCGGTTGGGTTAGGGTTGTAACCGAAGTAGGTGGGAGAACTTGCCCGCTGTTCCCTTGTATTTCTGATGTTCTCTCCAGCTCCTTTGCTCAGGTCTTGCTCACTCTTGATCTCTCTCCTCTTGTCTCACACTCATTACTCTGTCTCTTTTTGCATCCTGCTAATTTTCCTTTCTTACGATCTGTAATTATTAGGTTACGAAATTCTCTACATATTTTAGCTGAACTTGCTAGTGCTAAATGCCAGAGGACATGATCTACAAAATAAATCTAAGGAGTCAAAATGAGTTGCCTAAAGGGGTACCTACATCTCTTCAGATATGCTAAAGAAGGGTTCCCAAGAGGGGATCCTTTGTGAAGAATTCTAGATTGTTCTCAGGGACCTGGGCATGGGCTTGTAGAACTCGAAGCATTTTTCAGGAAATCCGATATTCATCATTTCCAACCGTGGGCTTTTGCTTGGATTTTCTTTGAAAGTTATTGTTTAAAATTTCAACTTAATAAAAAACAGTCTTAGAAAGAATTCTGCAGTTTTGGTTTTACTTATTTTGGGTTTTTCTTCCCCTATGTCATGGGCTTGTGATTGCAAAGTAAAGACACCTCTTGATTGTAGCTCATAATAAAGGGGTAGTAATTGAGGATGGAATGTTCAGGTCCTTAGCTATCCCTTAGCAAATGAACAAAAGCCAAAAACATACCACCCAGAGGCAGAAACTGGCGTACAAAGCACAGAAACTGACGTGCATTCCTAGTCCATGCAAACATGATTGCATGCTACAATGTTTCATTGTGTGGGGGGGTTTGTGTGAGCCCATTTTCTCTGTGGTTATGTGCTCCCTAAATAAAAGTTTTATTTTCGTATGAATAGTTTTTTTTTCCCTCCAACATTACGTGGGTTAACATGTGTCTTTGGGTTTCCATGGCCCTGACTTTTATTCCATCCCACTAATTTTCAGCTCAGAGATCACAGCACCTTAATGCAGACCTGCTTTGTCTTATTTTCATTATTAAGGGAAGTAAATTATCTCAGTAACCAGGTGATTAGTTGGACAGGTGTTTATCTTTGAGCCCCTCAGTGTTTGCCAGGGGGCCAGGTTATAAAAAATATGATAATTAGGCTTGGTATTTAGCAGTTTATATGGGCACGGCATGTCTCAGAAAGACTGATAGCAAATGGACAAGGCAGGCAATTATATGTGTACGGTATATTCTTGCATTGCATTTACATGCATGCCATCAACAAAACTGTGTTCAGAATACCAAAGACCCTATAGAATTCTCTAGAGGTTTAGAATGGTTCACTGTACATTTATTTAAGTATATTTTAATAGTTTCATTTCCCTACTGTGAAGAGATATTACTATAGCTGTGCTGGAAGATTATTAAATAAACCAATAACTAGCCAGGAAATCTTATTATTAACTGCAAATCATCCCAAAGAATCTATATGAATAAATGAAATGAGAAAATATCTTTAAAAAAGAATAATGGGGAAACTAGAATATTATATATTGAGCAAATTATAAGTATATAATGTATAATTAAATTTTCAATGATAGTTAATTGGCCTATTAATATCACTATGTTCGTCAAAACAACAAGATAATGATTAAGTGACAATTAAACAAATATTTCTCAAATTATCAAATTCATATTATACAGGATTTAGGAAGTGGTTTTTATAAAAAGATGACATCGATAATTATTTATGGCGTATAACTAATTTATTTAAAATATACATATATTCTTGGTTACTTATTGCTTTCAGTATTTTATGGTTTTATCAAAGCACACACAGGAAAAACACCCATTGAGATAGTTTTATAAACTATATTTAGTAGTTGTTATGAACTAAAGTCCAGTTATAAGGTAGGTTTCAAAGCATATTTATTTTAAGTTGGAAAATATCATGAATAAAATGCTTAAAGTTCTGTAAGATATCTGCAATATTTAGTCAAAAATAGTGAACAGTAAATGTCCAATTTTCCTGCCAAGGTGATTAAACCCACACACACACATACCACACACACAATGTTTCTTTGAAGCATGCCAAAAAAATCTCTGTTGGATTAAATGAGATGGAACAGAAAATGTGATCTTTTATATTAGAACTCTATTAAAAATTCTTCATGTACAATTTATTTGTAGCCTATCCTTCTGAGTAATCAACATGGTAACTATTTCAGGAATCCAACTTTTTTTTTTGTAATTATATTTAGAAAGACTGACACTTAAAATAAATGGATACTATCAGCTAGATAAATGCTTACAGTATATTATTATACTTTAAAATTTTATTCAAAGCAGTTTTGTACAACCCAGTTGCTTATAATTTGCTGTAATTGCTCCTCAAATAGAGCATTAAGTTTTATGGCTTTATATTTTCCTTGACTAAAAGACTTTATTACCATAACAACATACCGAAAATGGAGATATTGATACCATAACCTCTAAGTAATGTTTGCTTATTATTTAATGTAGGAGTACGCAACTTAATTCCAAATGAATCAGAAAGTGCCAAGGAGATTTTTTTCCCCTTCCTTTTCCTAACATATTATTTCTGTCCTAATAGTTCGAGGACTCTTATAGAATAGAACCATTCTATTTTATTATGCATTTTTGTGTATAACAAGGCAGAGGTCCCTGTTAATATCTAAAATAAAAAGTATTCTAATTTAAACCTTGGTTTCTTATTTTTCTACAGACTGATGCCCTTTGTGGAAGCACAGAAATTTATAGCCAAGCCCAGATCTATTAGGATCAAGACATAAAAGAAAAAAATGATTTTTAGTGCAGAGGGAAATAACCTTTTACAATATTAATAAAGGCTCTCCATACTTACTATATTTCTTTGACCTATAATGTCAGAAATATAGATTACGCCCTTAAATCATGCTCTTCTAGCTTCATACTGAATTTGCTCCGTTTGGCTTTATCACAAATATGTCCAGATTTTTACAACATCTGGTACACTTATAGCAATTAGCGCTGGGCAGGCTGTGGTGCCGCCAGTCTCAATTTCTCAGTCCAAGAACATACACAAATTGTGATTAGTAATGATTTATTCAATGATGAAGTAATTCATCTTAGTCAGTTAAAGCCGAAAACTATGAGTTGACAGTTGTGATTTGTGCCAGGGTTTTCTTTGATATCATCAAGTTCTTTCTAAATGTTAAACCAAATGGATACAAAAAGTGAAAAGCAGTTGAAATAAATAGTATGCCCTAGTGAAATATTCTGTATCCGCAGGGGATAAAATGATGAAATTGTACACCAATTATGCCAATCTTTTTCAAAATAGGTAAGTAAAGTACAGTGTTTGCAACATTCTGAGAGGTCTTATAAATTTTAATTAATTCAGTTTTATGACCAATTGGCTAAAAGCCTTCATTTTTAGAGCATAATTTATAAAGAGCGTCATATATGAGAACCTCATGAAAGGTTTGAATTAGGATTAACAATGATGACTTTTTGGAAGCTTTGAACTATGATTCGTGATTATTCTCTATCCCCTGTATATTCTAATTTCTTTCTCCTTCTTTGCCTGCCTGCTTTGCATTTATGTTTGCCAAGGTGTCTTCATTAGCAACTTACTTGGGAAGTCGTTTCCCTTGTCACAGAATTTGGACTTGTTTGCATTTGTCTTGGTCTAACTGCTACCTTTTCACTTGAAAACAAGGCAACATTGCTAGTTAAGCATCTATGTCCTGAGTATTCTGTACTCCTCAGAGTGTTGAGTAGAGTATGTATTAGGTACATAGTAGATACTTTAAAAATTCTTGCTGCTCTATTTTGGAAAAGACATGAGTGCTCTGCTTCGTTTTGGCACATCTTCAGAAGACTAAGTACTATGACACAATGGTAATAAAACTTGCAGTATGATCTCAGCTTCAGAAACCATGCGGATATCCAGCACAAGTTAGTGCTCCTTTTCCATCCCATCCTGCATGTCGGTAGGGACGTGACACTAACAATGAAAGGAGGTACGTCTTCTCAAGCTTCTCTTTCCACTTGCAGAGGACCATCATTGGACTCTGGGAAATGGCTAAACTTCTAGATAGCAGGAGTCTTGAATTATGAATTATGTATTAAGGGAGAACCAGTCACTGATCAGTGAGACTCCTTTTGACTTCACATTGTGTTATGCTTACTGAAAGTTGGGAGTTTCTCTCTTTGAGGAGCTGTTATTAATCATCATTCTTATGTGACTAAGTAGAGATCATCATTCTTAGTTTCATCTTTAAGTTGGATTGTTTTTATTACTTTCCTAGTCCTACATAGGCTTTCGTTATTTTCTTCATGGTTAAGGTTTTCATTTTATCTTACTTCGTCGTGGTGAAATGAAACAAAGCAAATCCTGCCATAATTATCTTCCGAGTGTCAGTGGAAAGGCATTTTATATATCAGCGCACTTCTTGCTATGTGCATATTTTGATAACCTACCTGATCTTAATACAATATCGATCTCTTGGACTTTGGGCTAAATCTGAACTTCTGTTGTTGGATGATTAAAAATCATCTTTATTTCTCTAGTACCAGCTTCCCAGACTCCACTATTTCTTTCAGTTCTCAGGGATAAACTCTTTTTTTTTTAAATATATTTAATTGATTATGCTATTACAGTTGTCCCATTTCTCCCCCATCATTCCCCTCCACCCTACACACCCTCTCCCACCCACATTCCCCCCTTTAGTTCATGTCCATGTGTCATAAGTTTTTTAGCTTCTACATTTCCCATACTATTCTTGCCCTCCCCCTGTCTATTTTCTTCCCACTATCTATGCTACTCATTCTCTGTACCTTTCAGGGATAAACTCTTGATTCTTATTCTTTCTGTCTTTTTATCCAGTCATATCGAGGTACAATTAACAAATAAAAATTATGCATGTGTGTGTGTATAAGTGATAATTCGTGTAATGTATATTGTGAAATGAACACATTCTTTACCTCACATAGCTACTGTTTTTGTGTGTGTGATGAGACCACGTAAGACAGACTCTCTTAGCAAATTTCAAATATGCAGTGCAGTATTATTAAAGGTAATCACAATGCTATATGTTAGATCCCCAGAACTTACTCATTTTGTAACTGAAAGTCTTCACCCTTTGAAAAGTATCTCCCTGCTTCCCCCACCCCTGAACATCTGGAAACCACCATTATATTCTGCTTGTCTGAGTTTGACTATTTTAGTTTCCACACATAAATGAAATCATACAGCATTTGTCCCTCTGTGCCTGGCTTCTTTCCTTAGCTTCATGTGCCACAGGTTTATCTGTGTTATTGCAAATGGCAGGATTTCCATCTTTTCTATGGCAGAATAATCCTCCACTGGACCATATTTATTATATTTTCTTTTTTCCATTTATCCACTGATGGACACTTAGGTTGTTTCTATCTCTTATGTACAAGGGTGGGCCCCACAAAATGGAATTTACTTGTAAAAAATGTATATTTATTCTTACATGTTTAAACTTCAGTCGCCTTCAAAGGACTCTCCATTTGATGCAGTATACCTATCGAGACATTTTTTCCACTGCTCAGAACAGTTTTGAACTCATCGATTTTGATGCCTTTTAGTGCTTCTGCCATTTTTTGTTTCACCTCTTCCACATCAGCAAGATGTTTCCCTTTGAGGATTTTTTTCATTTGGGGAGACAAAAAATGTCTCTTGGGATGAGATCACATGAATAAGGAGGGTGGGCACAGGTGTCATGCCATTTTTGGTCAAAAACTGCTGAACATTCAGCATGGTATGGGCACAAGCATGGGTAAATCACCCATTATGAAATGGGCAAATGTTGAAAGAGTCTTCAAAAATTTCACTGAAACTGAACACAGCCTCTCACAACAATGCCAGCTGGTGCACTGATACAGATGGGTTCCTAGAACACTCACCTGGAAGGGGAAGCCTGTTCTACAAGGGGCCCACCCTCCAGAAGATAATTCCATTTTGGGGGGGGAGGGTCCTCCCTCATAACGTGAATATTGTTACAATGAACATGAGAATACAGATGTCTTTCAAGGTAATGATTTCAATTCCTTTGCATATGTACCTATAAATGGGATTGGTGGATCATGTGCTAGTTCCATTTTTAATTTCTGGAGGAAAGCCCATACTGCTTTTCACAATAGTTGTATCAATTTACTTTCCCACCAACAATGTACAAGGATTCCCTTCTTTTCAGGCCCTTGCTAATACTTACAGTTTTTCTTTTCGATAAGAGTCATGCTGATAGGTTTGAGGTGATATCTTTTTTGTAATTTTATTTATTTATTTTTAAAAAGAGAAAGGGAGGCAGAAAGAGAAGGAGAGAAACATCAATGTGTGGTTGCCTCTTGAGGGCCCTGTACTGGGGACCTGGCCAACAACCCAGGCATGTGCCCTGACTGGGAATCAAACCAGCGACCCTTTGGTTCTCAGGCCAGCGCTCAATCCATTGAGCCACACCAGCCAGGTCAGGTTTGAGGCGATATCTTATTTTGGTATTGATTTGCATTTTTCTCAGTTTAGTGTCATTGAGCATCTTTTCATGTACTTATTGGTCTTTTGTGTGCCTTCTTTGGAAAAATGTCTATTCAGATATTTTGTCAATTTTATTAAAATTAATACTTTACATACTTATTTTTCCATCACTATTTATCCCCTCTCTACCCTCTTCTACCTCCACCCCTGCTTCCTGCATTCACCATATCATTGTTGATTTTCATGAGTTCTTTCTCTTTTTCTGTGTGTTTTGCTCAATCCCTTTAGCCCCTAATTTTAGGTTCATATCACAAGTGAGGGGAAGGTACAGATGCTTCCCATATACCCCTCTCTCCGGCAAGCACATAGCCTCTCCTGTTATATCATCCCGCAGAGTGGTACTTTGTTTTCAGTAACAAATTATCGTAGTTCAGTTAGTTTTAGTACTCTTTTCTTTTAAACCGTATACTAAAGTTAAAAGTTACTTAAATACCACTACTATGGAGTATTCTGGATTCCCTATATATTATATATAATACATTTGTTATATATTATATAGTATATAATACTTTCATATGTTTCATATTTTATATATGTCATATATATTATATATACTTTATATATATCATACTTCCATATGTTTTCATGTTGTTACTTAGTGTCCTCTCATTTCAACTTGAAAAATACCTTTACCATTTCTTATAAAGCAGACCTCGTGGTGATGAACCCCCTCAGCTCTTATCTGGGAACATCTTTTTCTCTTCTTGAGTTCTGAAGAGCAGCTTTGCTGGGTATAACATTCTTGTTTGGCAGATTTTCTCCCGGGTATTCAAAAACTAAAATGTTCCCACAAAGGCACCTTTCATCATGGACGGATGCCAAACTGTTGCTCCCACGGAGGGATGCAAATGGGGGATCACCTAGTGTGCCACGTTACCTGTTACTCACCTCACATCACTTTTGTGTTCAGGGAAAGGCAGACGTGTCACCGGGTAAGGGCTAGTAGTAATGGACTAATCTAATTCGTTGGACATCTTATATTTTATTTATTCCTGTATTAATCATCATTCCTATTGACTCATTTAAAAATGTATCAAATTCTGGGGTGATGTAGAAAGGTAACCCAGGCATAAATTCCACCCACTGTTGAGAAGCACGCACTGTGGAGTGAGAGGAAAGGCCTTTGCTCTCTGTCTAGAGAGCATCTGTTCCTAGGTTTGTTTTTCAACCCTGCTGTTTAGTAACTTTGTGACTTTGTGACTTTGTAACTTTGTGACTAGTATCTCTTTGTTGCTTCAATTGTTTTATTTTGTTTTTCTAAGTATATAGTCTTTGTTATATTTTTCCATTACCTTTTAGTCCCCTTCTACCCACTTGCCCCCAGAATCACCACTATGTTGTCCATATCTGTGAGTCCTTTTTCTTTTTCGCTTAATTCCTGCACCACTAATCTGCCCCTCTTACTAGCTGTCATCTGTTCTCCATCTATAAGTCTGTTTCTATTTTTCTTGTCAGTTCAGTTTTTTCATTACATTCCACATATGAGTAAAATCACATGGTATTTGTCTTTCTCTGACTGGCTTATTTCACTTAGCATAATGTTCTCCAGGTCCATTCATGCCATTGCAAAGGGTAAACTTTTCTTCTTTTTTTATGTCTGAGTAGAATTCTGTTGTGTCTCAATATTTTAATCTTTAAAATGGGGATAGTAAGAGTCCCTACCTCAAAAGGATAATGTTATGGTTGCATATGTTTCAAAAGTTTAGAATAGTGTTGAGTACATGGGATACAATATGGCTCTATAATTCTCTACTAATTTTCTTTCCATTTGCTGGATGAGAAAATTAGACCTTACTGAAATTGAGTAACATCATCAATACTAATCTGTTAGTAGGTATAAGATGCTAGATTTAAACCCAGTTCTTGCTGCTGCTAAACTGTCTGTACTTCACCTCTAACACTGACTTGGAGACACAGTCAAATAAAGTTAAGAGAATGGACTCTTAAATGATCCTAATAATGGAACCAATATTTATTTTTAATAGCATTTATCTGGATAATGGTGGCCTTTATTTTACCCCACATATGCAGATTTGATTGCAAACTACTCTTTAATAATAGAAAAAAGAAATTACTTCCGTCTTTGCAATTACTGATTTTTTAATCATGATCAGATTATTTGGCCGACAGATGGAATTATTTCCTGTGTTTTTTCCTTGGTTGGTGCTTTTTTGAGCTCTATCTTTGTAAGGTCAGCAAAGGAAGACTCACAGATGTGTTGACGCCCTTCTGTTAACTAAAGGATCCGATGGAGGGATTTTTTTCAGCCTGAGTTGTTCTGCTAACCACATAGACCAAACATGATTGACATGTCCATCTTCCAGAAAATTACAGAGAGCAGGTAATTGAGTCATTAGAAATTTCAGCTGCTCAGAACTTCTCCCCTCCGCGTCTAGCACAAAAGAGAGACTCCCTCTTTTTTGTGCTTTATTTCCAGGAATACTGTTAACCATTTTTAGATACCAAAAACATGGTCTAATTCTTTTCCCCTCTATCTTGTCAATTTAATCCTAGAATGGTTTCAAATGTCATGTATGCATGTTTGTGCACATGCATGCACACAGATCTAACATTTCTTACTTCAAAGTTTTGTTTGTTCTTGTCAATACTATTAGTACTTCCTTCCCACTCAGGTGCATTACAAATATACCCCCTATACTTTCTTAGGAGTATTCTTCAATTTAAAAATGGGATTAAAAAAAAAAGCACTTGCTGCCCTGTCTGGTGTGGCTCAGTAGACTGAGCACCAGCTTGTGAACCAAAAGGTCGCCAGTTTGATTCCTGGCCAGGGCACGTGCCTGGGTGGCAGGTCAGGTCCCCAGCAGGGGGCGAGCAAGAGGCAACTGTTGTTTCTCTCAAACATCTATGTTTCTCTCTCTTTCCCCCTCCCTTTCCCTCCCATCTTTCTAAAAAAATAAATAAATAAAAATCTTTAAAAAATATTTGCTAATAATAAAAAAAAATATTCCCATTAGACTGTTAGCTTCTATGTTTTAAGACCTGTTTTTTCACTAACTTGGATATTTCTGTGCTCGGAATGGTGCTAATACTTAGTAGCATCTGTGAATAGTCTTATCAAAAGGAAGTTTGCAAATCATTTTCTCAGTCCTTGACTTTAGCTCTAAGCCCATACTACTCTCTCCAATTCTATTAATGAATTTACCACCTCCTAACAGAATGTAACTACCTCCACTTGCAAGCTCTGCCATTGGCTTCAATCAACTAGACTCTGTATAAGTGTCTTTCTGGCAATGGCAGCACTTGCTTGCTTTTAAAGTCAT
The DNA here is from genome assembly GCA_039655065.1 of Glossophaga mutica. NCBI lineage: Eukaryota > Metazoa > Chordata > Mammalia > Chiroptera > Phyllostomidae > Glossophaga > Glossophaga mutica. The sequence goes on along the minus strand of CM077315.1, from coordinate 11,493,449 downwards.
ATTGCAGTCAATGCTTTCCTGTGTTTCCATTTTTATAGTTCACTCAGCTTTTGATAAACTACATGGCCTTCTAATCTAACAGCTTCTACTACTTACTGTGATTTTTCCCTTCACTTGTCTTAGGCTATTTCTAGAGTATCTGTTTTCTGATTCCTCCCTTATTTCTGACGCATGGAAAGTCCACATCTCTAGCTTTACTTCTCAGACTCTGTCACTCCTCAGTTGCTGTAATGGCCCAATCATTAGCTGCTGGTCACTGCTGCTATCTCTAGGTTTTGATATGATGGTATATGACTTATAAAGAGATTACACACTTGATGTTTTCTGGCACTATGAGGTAGGAATAATGGCTGATTCTTATCTTGGGAGTGTCAGGTGAAGTGTCAGAAGTTAGCCACAGCCAGTCACAATTTCAGAAGTTTCCAGGATTAGGGAGGTTTTCAATAGCGCTTGAATACGAGATATTCAAGGTGGCACTACAGAATTGAAACTGGAACCCTTTAAACCGGAGCCGCTGAATTAAAGTTTATTCTTGAGGTTGGGAAAGCTCAAGGTCATAAACCAATTTAAAATAAAATCAGACTTAGATTCAAGAGCCATGTTTGAAAGAGAGCATTCATGGCCAAGTTCAAGGTTATAGACATGAGGCAATAAGAATTCCTTGAGTTAACTTAGTGTAGAAGAGTCATGTATTCTGGGACACAGGAATAAGCTGAAAGATGATTTGCTTTTTTCTTTTTCTTTCACAGGATCTTGTAAGTGATTACCAAGCAATGAGAGAGAATTCTTATTCAGGGCAATAGGTGCGTTAAGAACTAGAAAGTCCAGTATATTAACCAGAACTGCAAGTTTAGTCAGTAGGAACTACAACTATCCCTAGAGAAGCATTTTTCTCTCTAGGAATGCCTTCCTTCCACTTTTTTTTTAAAGTTGGTATTTCATATTTTAGAAGATCACCACCCTGTATAGCATCTTCAATCCAATTCAAGTCACCTGTAACGCATGTTTTGGCTCTCAGATACATGGACAATGAGGAAAAGGAAGATGTTTTATGATGGCAGTCAAGCATCCAGGCACGTTTCTGCCATGTGAAGGGCTGTGCTCTCTTATATGAAATTCCCTAGAGAGTATTTCTTTGCCCAAGCAGGAAATTTTATGCACATCATTGGATAATCAGTTACAAAAAGAGCACAATAGTCCAAACATATTCTCCCCTTTCATGATCATAGTTCACAGTCCCAGTTGAAAAAATCTTTCTTTCTGTTTTTTTAATAGCACTGAATATACTGTCAATAAGTCATAAAAATTTCTGCAACCTCCTTTGCTTTCCATTCTCTGCGATGCATTACATGTCAACATAGACAGTGAATGAGACAAGTTAGACGGATTACATCAGGAGACTCAATCTCTAGGGTTGATGATATCCTTAGGGCAGGGTGCTCAATATTCTGACAGGTGTGTTTCCTAAATTAGACTTTTCCTGTGTGCCACATTTTCTATAGCCACTCAAGAGCAGAGGCAGTAGGATCAAATTGATTTTTGGACTGCTATCAAATATAAATAACAATTAACTCTCGTGTCAGCCTCTAGCAGGCAAGCACAATTGCAGAATGTCTGCACTTCAAAAAAGAATAAAGACATCCTCCGTTGGGCTGAATGATGTAAGAAAGCCATATGTCAGGATCAGAAGGGTATTTCTACAACCTCACTGAAATCCTCTACCATTATACAAGAATGAACCCTAATTCTAATTGAAGGTTAGAGTTTATTTATGACAGAGGATTATGTTTAGACTCTAAACTCCTTCCAAGCAAAAGCCACCTTCGTAACCTCAGCTGTAGATAGGGCCACCAGGTGCCATATGTTCCAAAGCCATAAATCACTGTTTTCTGATATTCTTACACAATTCTCACCCATAAATATTTCCAAATACTTTTCTTCAGGGGTGCTCTCATCTTTATTTCACAATTAACTACTTGATCATTTGAAGGTGTAGCTTAGAACTGGTGAGATGTATCCATGGGTATCAAAGACCTAGGTTTCTTCTCACATGAGGTCCTGCTATCTTCAATATGTATTTTTGCCCCAAGGTTCAATGCAGCTGCTCAAGTTCCACCCACCAGAATTGGAAAGAAGGAAGGATGTACACTCAATTTGAACTTACACATTCCACTTAGGTTTCATTTTATTATAACCTACTATTACTGTATACATATAAGGTGTAACAAAAATATAATAATTAATTTGGGTATCCATGTGAACAGCTAACATGGTGGTTGTATTATTGACAAAGTAGCAAAGAATAAGAATTAAAAGAACAGCTGGTAGAGTCTGCTCTAACCAGTTGGTGAACTTTTGCTAGCTTTCCCTGGACCCCAGAGAAAAGTGAGTTAATCTTACTACCCATGTTTAAAATAGAAATTTGTTAAAAACATTATTTTAGCATGATAAATATTCATGTTCAGTTAAATCTTAATTACTCATAAAAGAGCAGTTTGAACTATCAAAAAGATGAAGATTTTGGTTGTCAGATGTATGATCTTGATCTAGGAAATAATCAATCTCTCTCTCTCTCCCCCCCACCCCCTCACACACACACACACACACACACACACACACACATCACACACATCACACACACACATATTCTGAAGTTCTGAGAATGAGTTTTCTCATCTTAAAAAAAAAGTTAGTAATAGTTACCTTTTTGTATCCTTCTTGGTGTTTTAGGGAATTTTAAAGTCAGATACTATGTGACCAAGTGCTTTTGCAGATTGTATGGCTCATTAAATATCTCTCTTATGATGACCAAGTAAAGAACTGTCTCTCGAATACTCCATCCAGCATTATAATTCTTTCAAGATCTAAATGGGAAAACAATCAAAGTTCTAGTAATTCCCCCATACATCAAAAAGACTAGTATTGTGTGACTGCAAGTTCCCCTGTTTATGTAGCCAATAAGTACGTTCTGAACACTCATTTGGGCCCTGGGCTATAGCAGATAATAAGACATAGAATTCTTCAACTCATGAAACTTATAATTGAAAGGAGAATGCACATCTAAATAATGATGTATTGATATGGCATCATTACACTTGGAAGAAAAACTCTTATATGCATGTGTAACAATGGACCATGTAAAATTGTAGGGCTGTATAGGAAGTGATGGCTTTCTAATGCTGTGGTGTTTAAATGTAAGTTTGAAGACTAAGAGGGCCGTATCAGTGCAGAGAGGAACATCCCTAGGAGATCAGAGAATGAGAAAAAATTCCAGGTAGAGGAACAGCATGTGTGAAGACCTTAAAATGAGAAGGGTCATGGGACACTTAAGGATATTGACTTGTTCAGTTAATGGTTCTGGGCCCTGGTTTTCTAGTTTATAAAATAGAAATAACAATGAGTCCTAATTCCTTAACAGAGAAAAAAGTTTACAAAATTATTTGTAAACTGTGAAATGCTACACAAACAATAATTGTTCTGTTTTCCTGATGTAAGTGATGCAGTTCTAGGGGGTTGATGCTTACTGTAAGGTTTCTAGCCCCCTCGAGGTAGAGTTAGTGCTTTACTGTGACTATGGTGAATAGTTTTATCTCTTTTGTTTTTAATGGGAAGGTAAAAATAAATGTTTAAAATTGGGAGGGAAAATAGAAGCTACCAATCCCAGAAATAGGCATGGAGCCCCATTACTGGTTCTAACTGAGAAGAACCAGTCCCTAAACTTTAAATAATCCTGAGAACTTTATTTATTTGGAAATATTAGTGGAAGGAAGGGAGGCTCAGGGAATGTACCTTCAAATACTACCTTCTGACCAACCACCTAGCATCTGTATTTCATGTTTGATGCAACACCATCAGATATCACTGTGACCTCTGCCTGAAAATCATGTGCCACTGAAATCCTTTTAGCGCAATAGACTTCATGCCATTATGAGGAATGCGATCGGTCACCACTGGATATTAAAGTGGTTTGTAGACCACACAAAGACAGTGTGTTATGCCCTTCTCTCCCCCAAACCCTTCTCTCTCTTATTATAATGATCTACTTCTGAATTTAACAGAAATCAGACAGAAAACCCCAGTGTGCTACCACATTCAATTCAAAATAAAATTCAGTCTTTCGAAACACTTTTAAATTGTGACATCTTCCTCGGAATCAACAATTATAATGAGTGCCTACAGTGCAGAAAGTGAACTTTAGCGATTTTCACCCAGGCTGCTTGATTTACATATTTCTAACAAGCCATGGGATTGATCAGATAAAGCATTGCTATCCCTATGTTGCAGCTAAGGACACATATACTAAGAAATATTAAATTGTGTGATCATGTAATTCAGAAGAAGCAGAGCCAGAATTTTAGGTCTATATTACTGTGCATTCAGTGTTTGCTCTTTTATAATTAATTACCTCTTCCTTTGCATCTATCTCCTCAACCCTCCACCCCCACACACATGGTAGAGTATGTTGTACAATATAAAGATCATTGAGCTGTCATGCACTTGATTACTTTTGATATAACTGTCCTCATTAAAGCATGGCCCATGGGGTCAATATAAGAAAAGAAATAACTTGTTTGACTTGCAGAATAATCAACTTTTTAAAAATTGGCATTCTGCCAGGAATTCTTAACATCTGAAGATATACAGCATCACCGGTTAAGTTATCCAAGTATCAGACAGGTCAGCCATTTCAGTCTTCCTGGAACTTGTTTTAATTCTCTGACTCAGCTCTGTAGTATATAACATTGTACATCAAATACATAAAGTTAAACAGGTTTTATGTCTCAGACAGGGCAGTTATACTTTCTATGAACGTAAACTGTAAAAGAAATAGACAGAAGAGATATAAGAGAAATGACCTTTAGAATTCCCACAATCTATAGTTTGCCTAATTTAAGATGCATCCAGAAAAAAAATAGGGCTGGAATTTTCTTTTTCCAACTAATGCGGCACTGCTGGGTGGCCATTGGTGTACCACACCACACAATTCATGGCTTGGTTGGCATGAACATATTTTTTCTCTTTTTAGGTTATTTTTGTATTCAAACAGATATGCTCATTATTTTGCACTATCCCCCTAAGTAGGCCATTTATTTATTTATTTATTTATTTATTTATTTTTTAATTTTTTTAAAAGATTTTTATTTATCTTTAGAGGGGAAGGGTAGGGGAGAGAGAGAGGGAGAGAAACATCAATGTATGGTTGCCTCTCATGTGTCCCCTGCCAGGAACTGGCCTGCAACCCAGGCATGTGCCCTGACTGGGAATCGAACCGCGATCCTCTGGTTCGCAGGCTCGTGCTCAATCCACTGAGCTACACCAGCCAGGCAGTAGGCCATTTATTGATATGGGAATTTTTTCTCTGTAAATTCATGTAACACAAATGTACATATGAAGCAACTACGTTCTAGCTGTGTTCGTCAGTGAGGAACATACAGTACTGTGGGTGGGGCCACTGCAGACGTGGCTGAACACTTCACCTCCCTGAATTCCCCCTCAAACACTATTGCCCCACCCCCACCCCATGCCAGTCACTGTGGCAACACAAACCTGCCCCACATATATTGGCAAATATTGCTTGGGTAAGGGATATTACTCTAGTTGAAGGCCACTGTGCCAAATTTGGAGAAAGATAAAAAAATGTCTTTAAATATGGAGGCAAAAGAATCTGAAGATGGGGATTATATTACATGAGGCTGGATAAAGCTCTTATTTATTTTCCGAAAAATGAATCTCATTGTACACATCCCTGTTTCGTGCACGCAGCAAAAGAGAGAGGGGTAGATGTAAAATTGCTGTTGTGTGAAGCCACCACTTGTAGTGCTTGTTAAAGCAGCCCTCAAAACTTCATACACAAATCACATGTTACGAAGTGTGTCAAAAATCGGTAGTGATGGTTACATCATAAAGCTCCCCTGGAACTGGAAAGGACTAGGTTGAATTTCAGGGTCCTATGTTCAGCCTTGTCGTTTTACACGTGAGGAGTTTGCAGCTCAGAGAAATGAACCCATTTCCCAGGGAACACACAGCTGGTCAGTAGCAGAGCCCAGACTGGAGCTGAGAATCTTGAGTCTAGTCCAGTGCACTTCCTTCTTTGGCACAGCATTCCTTCCTACCTTAGCTGTGCCTGCCATCGCTGCTTCAACTTCCGTCAGGCAGGCACCTGTTCTGGTGGACCGGCGCCAATGGAGTATAACACCTGCTGTTTGTAGTTGTCGCAGGATAAGAATACCCTTTTCCCTACCAACATGCTAGAGCGTGGGGTCTAAGCATATTTAACGTAGTGGTTTCCATGGTACCCATGTAATTTAATTACCGTTCTTTTGTGAATATTTTTAAATGAAATTGTTAAAAGATCAAACAGCACATTCAACATTGTATGGCTATAGAAATGGTAAGTAGTTTTTTAACTGAAAATGTTCTGTACCTGTAGGGAGTTGATTATTCTTTATGAGTTAAAATTTCATTATGGCATTGGATATATACGTTTGTTTCTTTAATATATTACTACACTTCAAAAGCTAAATATCTCAGAAGCATTTTACCTTTTAATTTTACAATGCTGATGTTATCTTGCAAACTCAACTACAATCTCATCTCCGTATTTTCTATATGTCTAATTAGAGAAAGCCTTATCCATGTACAATATCCAAGGAGATCTTGCAAAGAAAACAAATAAGTCCGAAGAGTTTTGCAATTTGGTATTAGAGTTATCTGAAAGGACAACAGCATGTGGATCAAACCATACACACACACACACACACACACACACACACACACACACACATATGTATAAGCCATATATATGGGTGGGTGTGTGTGTGTGTGTGTGTATACACTGAACACTGAGGTACTTATGAAGGGCCAAATTGCATGCTAGAGAGTTAAAATCTGAAGAGAGACAAATAACCTTTAAAGCCTCACTATGCAAAACGCAGTTCGGGAACCAGTTATATCAGGTATCAGCATCACCTGGAAGCTTGCAAGGAATGCAGATATACAGATCCCATCCTAGACTCATTGACGAAGAATTTGTATTCTAACAAGATCTCCTTGTAATTCCTTATGCACATGAAAGTTTGAGAAATCTTGGACTAAAGAATTCACAGCCCAACAATGAACAAAATCTTGTAAAAACCTGCTAATGATCATTGCATGTAGTGTAGTGAGATATGCAATGAGTGTTGTGATTGAAGTTAGGGATGTGGAAAGTGCTTCAAAGACACAGGAAATGGAACTGTGTGTCTGGAACAATAATTGGTATATAATCAAACCAGTAATGTTCGTGCAATGTCTTGTGTCTTGAAGGTTGAATAATAGTTTTCCAGGGAGGTAACAGCCAAAGTGGCATCACTGGATTTAAACAGAAGGAAGAACAATTACAAGCTATACAGGCATAAAAGAGAAATTGTTCTAGAACTGGGATTGGTTCAGGTTACTTAGACCGTAGAGTTTCAGGGGATCACGGCAGCTCCAGTTCTTTGACAGGAGCTAGGTCATGACCTACATATCCTAGTTAAAGCATTTAGATACTTTGTTCATCTTAAACTAATAAGCACATTCATTTAAATAAATATAATTTATATGGGTAATCATGAATCAGAGGGCTGATAATAATAAAACCTAGAAGCAATTTTCTTTGGTTTGAGTTCTGGTTATTTCATGCCCTTTTTATTTTTGTCTGAACTATCTTTAATAGTGAAAATGTGTTAATGTTTTCACAGCTGAAATGTATGCATTATAAATTGAGGGGTTTGCTTAATCGTATTGCTCTATTTCTCATGCATAAATCAGTGACTAACCCATAGTAACTGACCAACAAATATCTGATATAAGTGGCTGAAAATGACCTCAAATAGGGATTAACTTCTAGTTGGGAAACTTTAAATAAATACACGTGACCCTATACATATTTTTAATGTAAATTCAAGGAGTTAAATGCGAACTATCGGGGGAATAAATGAGGAGAAGTTTAGTAAAGGTGAATGGTCTGGTTTCACTGAGTGTGGAGGCAGAGAGGTGTGTGCAAGACTGTGAGAGGCGCCAGACCCCCTGTGCACATACTGAGGACCGCGCAGTCTCGATGCGCAGAGAGCTGAGAACAGTGAGAAGTTCCACACGGCGTTACCTTCGCCTCTTTCCATCACACTTGCAGAGATTCTTGAGCTCCCTTCAAGTGTCTTCAGATGGAAACCCACCCATCATGTCCTCTCTTAGTGTGATGCGTATGAGAGTAAGCACTCTCCTTGGCATGTCTAGTGAGAAAACAACACAAGCTTGGAGACCACTTTCAAGTCCATGTCATCCACAGGTGCTAACTTAACACTTTCCCAAGGAGAAGCCTCTGTATGTGGTGTGCTTTCCCCCTGCCCCTCCGTTAGTCTTATTAAAAGCAGTTCAAGCCAAATCTGTCTAGGCTGTTCCAAGAGAGAAATGATACTTCCAAAGTTTCAGTCCAGTTCCTGGCGGTGAGATTGAGTCCTTTGCTCTAGCTGCTGCCCAAGATTCTGAAAAGAAGAACCTGTTCTCCAAGCTATTGCACTATTCTAAATTTCAGTGAAGAGGGCCTTCCACCCTGCTACGTTTGGGCTAGTGTATGGACACCACCACTCAGCAGTGACTGTTTTATCAGGATGTAAACACAGAGTCATTTTCCAGGCGGCGTTCTACACCCAGGAACAAGAGCTTCTTGGTCAAAAATTCTACACTCGCCAGCGTTTCCTCTTTCTCCCTAGTGATTATGAAGCATTTTAACCTGTTTTAGTCTGGATTGCCTCACAAAGAAACTCTACCAACAAGGAACTGCATATCAGTAGTATATTCAGACATAATTCCAAGAAACATTGGTAAGAGTGTCGAGAAATGAGAAAGAAAGGGAGGGGGTGAAAACCAGGTTTGTTTTCAAGCAAGTTACCACTGTAGGTAACTAGAGCTTAGTTCTGCTGCAGAACTCTGGTAAAAAGTACATATTCTTGCCTCAGAGTTATCTCACGTGAAGGGCAAAGGAGCTATTTATACACCAACTCTACTTGTCAGTCATTGGTTGAAGGCTACTCCTGGGTGGTGATAATACTCCAGCACATCCATTCAGCCAGTGGAGCTGGCTCCCATAGCCAAGGGAAGCCCTCAGGAAAGAAGTTGCAGGTGCTGATAGCTGCAAGTCCGTAGCATGAAGTGGAATGAGAGGATGACCTTGGGGAATGGGCAGATTTACCCTGCCTGCTACAACCTTCAAATAACTCCTTCCTAATATTTGGGATTGCTTCCTCTTATTGACCTAAATAAAGGTATTATTCAGCATATTCTTTGCAGAAAAAGGGATATTTTCTTCAGCCAACTTTACATATGTCCTGGGAAAATTAAGCCAACTGAATTAATAGGTATAAAACTATTATAATTGACCATTTAATGTTTCTTTAAAGAACCAAGAAGATATATTTAAAGGTCATTTTCTATCTTTGCCTTTGATTGAATATCAGTGTCACTCTCTTTTGGGAAAAACAGTAAACAAAATATCAATTAATTTATAGTAGAATACCCATGTGGTGTGGCATTTTTGCTGCCTATAACTGCAATAATTGTTTCATTTTACTTGTGAAGGCCTCGTAGGAATGGTATTGTGATAAAGAATGCCAATTATTTGCCCTTTATCATTCAGGTTCTGACCAATGGAGGACGGATGGCAGATGCCATGTGGAGATTTATACGTATAAAAACTTCATGTATCAATTTTTAAGTGTATTTACTAATGGAACATCTACTAATGAGGAACATCTATATGATTGTGCATGAGGTCAAAACTTTACTTTCTGCTCCCTCTTTCAAGCAATTCTCCCTCCCCGGTTGACTAATGTTAGCTGCCATTGAGAAGTCATGCTTACTTTAGAGCTAAAATGGGCAGGGAAGTTAGCCAAGGAGAGCACAGAAGGTCCAGCCCTGGCCTGTCTGAATCAGCGTGGAGGGTGGACACCTGGGAGAAGACATGGCATCTGTTCTCGAATGGCCCTCGAGAACCGTGCTGAGGAATGCTCCTACACCAGTTCCCAAGCTGGGTGTTTTAATGTCACCTCTCTGTCCCAGTCCTTGCCTTGGAGAGAGTCAAGTTAGAAAAAGGAAATAGACAACTGCTTCTTCCCAGTTCTTTAGAATGGAAGTGAAAGAAAACAAAACTTGCTCCATAAAAGTGCCCATCTGTGTAGTGAGTGTGGAAAGAGGAAGACAGGTGTTTTACAGATACACTAGGGAAAGGATTTGACTCTCTCGTGGAGGCTGAGTAGGTGAGTAGGCTGTCTTTAAAGATCTTCCTATTCCATTCTGGTGAACTAAGAAAGACCTAAGAGTTAGTGTCTGAATATGTGGATTTCTTCCATCCTGAGCAATTCATTTCACCTCTCTGACTTAGATATTCAATACGATGAATTCTTAAAGGATTGTTACATGGTTAATGACTTTCAAACTGGGCTCCAAATTGCCCTGGGGTTTACTGGAAGCATGTCAGAATTCATTGTTAATGAGGCCTTAGAATCTCCATTCTTTTTCTATCCAAAGTCACTCTGTTTGAACTGTTTTGTTGAAATCACAGACTTGATTCAAGCAAAACAAGAAAAATTTTATCACAAAGTATTTTTTCTTTTAAAAATATTTGAAAACCAATAAAATAACACATGAGATAACTTCTCTACACTCTCTATCATTATAGAAACACTATTTAGAATCCTCAGCATTTGAGGTTAGGACATCATACACATAAACAACCTATTGTTCAAAATGGATGGCAATTTTTTATGTGCACCATGGAGTTACTTACTTGGAATTTCTTCCTCCTAGCATTTCCCGTTCAATCATAAATACTCTCTTTAAAACAGGCTCTCTAATGCTCATGTATAACTTCCAGGGTTCTAAATGCTAATACAGTTAATGTAAAATAGAAACAGTGGGTTTTCAAGGTCTTATTTTTTATCAAATCAAATAGTTGTAACCTTTGAAGATACATTTTAAAAATTACTTAAAGAGTGTTGACACACCAATTGTCAAAAGTTGGTGGTGTCTTCAGAAATTATCTTGTCTGTTCTTTAAATGCTTGATAATAGACATAAATGCTCAGATTGGGAGACTCGATTCCTTTATTTTTCCATTTATTCAGCAAAAATGTATCACCCCCTTATATTTTACACACAGTGTTATGTGCACAAAAATAAAATGATTAGCAGGCAGTTCCACTTTGACCATTCATAGTCTATGGAGGAAAACGCAGGAAACCGATGTGTGATGAGGCTCCTGGAGAGCCACGAAACAGGGGGAAGGCGCAGCCCTTGGGGAGGAGTCCTGGATGACACGGTAAACCGGATAGCCAGTGATCGCAGGATAAAAGTGAGGCCCCCAGCACGACAGCAGGGTGTCTTTAAGGCTCCCACGTTTAATTTCATGGACATTTCTTTCCTCCTGAAGGTTCTCTGAGCACTTTTTTCTTTAACCATTCAAAAGACTCCCAAGATTCTAGCTCTTTTTGTTGTTTATCCCCCTCCCCCCCGCAGAGATTCTCTGTCAAACTGTGGAGTAAGGAGTAATTTTCATAACAATGGCATTATGTTATATACAAAATATATAAACCTAGACTTTAGATGTTCTTGTATTCACTGTCTTTCATTATTTTGGATTGTTCCACAAAGCCTGACATATTGCTAATTTTCAAATATTAGATCCAAGAAAAAGCTCAAAAAATGCACCTCCTCACTTTTCAACATTTACTAGGTCTTATAAGATTCTTCCCAATGCATCTTTAGCAGACATTTTTTAGGTAGGAACAACTGTGCATTTACATGCCATGAGACTCCAGGTGAGATCTGCAGTTGAACTTGATAGGAATATGAGAATGGGGGTACTCAAGCTAATCCTAATCTCTGTTGAAAATTATCCTGTGGTGATAGTGGTACATTGTAGGGACTATTGCACTGAGGGAGGCAAGCAGAAGCTGTTTAGAGGAATAACAATAGTCTGTGTCTTGTTCTGGGTGGTGGCTGTATGAATATAAATATAGGTAAATACTCATTAAGCTGTCCACTTAAGGTTTGTGCAATTTACTGTGTATAATGCTTCAATTAAAAAGAACAGTCCTCCACGTTGTTAGAAAGATTGTTTAAAGTATTCATTCTGAGCATTCAAAAATACTGAAAACAATGCTAGCCACTTAGGATATGAGCCGAAAGAGGATCGATGCTATAATGGGGAAAGTCACGAGGGTTGAAGGATATTAGGGTTAAGAACAAGTCAGTGCTGAAATGCTGTGTTTCCACGTGGAATTCCAAACCCACTTCCACTTTCCATTCAAAACGCAAACAGACGCTGGCTCGGTAGGAGGCCCCGCACTGAGTGCTGAGCGATGTGAGTGGTGGGCAGTCTGATCTGCTCCCTGACCGCCCCTCGCCCGGGGCTGCCGTGTCGCAGCACCCACGATGTGTCCCCACTGACTAAGGAATGATGGCGCCAGTCTTCTCTGTCCTGTTTAAATAGCTGCAGTAACGAGATGCGTGCTAACCTCAGTTTTTACTGCCCGTTGTTTTGTTATCGGTGCATCTTCTCTTTTCCCTGAGTGTGCATGCTGCTGCCATCTTTGAATGTGTAGAGGAAATAAACGTCTTCAAAGCCAAAGAAGATAAGTCCTTAAAACTAACGCTGGTTTCATGAACACATCCCCCCAAAAAATGCCGCTGAATATGTAATAAGTTATGTTTTTCTTCTGAGTTTAAAGATCATTTAAAATGTTTAAGAACACATATAAATTAATGGAGCCAGAAAATTTGTAACTGAACTCCAAAAAATACTTCAGTAATCATTTGATAGCTCTACATTTTCCTCTGAAGTATGCATTTCTCTTTTGCATTTATGATTTCCTTCCCCCCCTTTCTCTTTCTCAGTCTCTGTCTCCGTCTCTCTGTCTCTCTGTCTCTGTTTCTATCTCAGAAGAAAGCTTTCCAAACACCTATAGTATGCCTTTAAAAGATCTAGGTAGTAGGAAAGAAACTCTTGCTATAAATTCCTCTCCCTGCTGTGCTGCACGCCTCGAACACCTAGAAGACTCTCTACGCTGTCAAGAACTGCCAAGTGATAAAAGCAAAAGTGATGAAAAGAAATGGAACCTTGGAGCTGACCGCCTAAAAGCAAAAATTTCTCTTGGGATTTCTGGATACAAAAGAGGTTTCTGTATTTCCCAGAGAACACCAGATCACATTAACTTATTCAAATAGGAGGTCAGATCTCAGTGTTTAGGTTTAAAGCTGTCCCATATGTGCCTTGATAAGAGAACAAAATTGACAAATCACACCTCTGAATAAATTCATTTTAATCCCTTTCTTCCTTTTGATGTAGTAAAAATAGTCTTGTCATGTAGCTACGATTGCATTTAATGGTTGTCATTCAAAGAAATGGAAAAATGATATCTGAGTATAATGCCTTCAAATATGACTAATAGCATTTTTACATATGGAGAAAAATACTTTTATTTTACATGAATAAAACCATTGCTTCATGATGGTGATTATTGAAAATTCAGCAGCTTCTCTTATTACAGGGTAATGATAAGTACAGCGCCGTCTCTTCTCTGTCATTTATGTTAAAAAATGGTAATCCACGAGAATCTATATTCCTAATGTTTGCTGTAACCCCATTAATTCTCAGACAAATTCTTATCAAAATCTCACCTAATTATTACCACTTTACCTGATTTTAATCTCCTGTTTTAAATAATAAAGACGTCTCAATCTGTTATATTTTAGGATGACCTAGTAAATGCTGGGGTTTTTTTTCCCCTCATTAAGCATTTCTTAAGCACATAACTTGTCACTTCTGTACTAATTTGCTGTAACACTCATTGATAAGTGGACATTAATTAATGCTAAATTACAATAGAATTTTTATGGAAGTACAGGTGACATCCGCATCAGCACCAAATGAGTTCATCATAATTAAACTTATTACCATTTCTAATTAACCTTGAGTGCCCCTGGATGTTAGCAGCGAACAAGGCAAGTGTGGGTGCAGCCTGCAGCTCCCATTGAAAACAAACACTGCACATCACACAACCACCAAATGAGTTGAAGGGAGAACGGCCCGGGCCACATGTGTGCTCGTTGTGTCTGCAAAGGACCAGGCAATGAAAGTAGCCACAATGATCCGAAGACTCTGAGCAACAGAATTGTTGCTCTCCCAACAAAGTCAGAAAGAAGCCTTCCACAGAATGAATTTGCTTTGAAAGCCACGTGCAGGCATATGGAGAAGGTTCATAAGCTTCCCTACAATCAGATTAAGATGCGTTCCTTCCCTCCCCCTTTCCCCATTCACCATAACAAGGTTTTCTGTGATGAGTGTTGCCGGACCACGAGCCCCACACTTAGATCTGTTTACAGCTGCCCTCGTGACCTGAAGAGTCCCAGGGACACAGCAGAACTGGTCTGACCTGCTCACCAGTTTCAGATGGAGCTGCTGGAGCAGCCTCCAATGTGTAGCGGCAGTGGATGAGGTCAGCTTCTGTTCCTGGACGCGCCTTCCCTAGTGATGGCAAGATGCCTCTCTGAGTGGCTACTGCAGGGAACAAAATGAGTGACAGTCCCAGCTGCCACCTCGCTGGATCCACCAGTGCATTCGCTCAAAACCCAACTGATGCCTGAACGTGACAATGGTGCTAGGGCGGGATCAGCCCAGCAAAATACAGGACTCCTCCGTGGAGCATCTTCTGCCTGAAGAGTCCCCAGTGAGCTTGGAGGGAATTGCACTGCAGTTGGAGACTTCCCTGCATCATCTGCCTTCCCATCTCTTCTCCTTCACAGGAGTCAACACTTCATCCCAATCCGAAGGCCGTGTCTGCTTTCTCCAGCCCATCTCTTGTAATGTCGGCAACTGTTTCTCGGGAGACCCAAGTTAATTCATTAATAAACAGGATGCCGAAAACATCTCAAGTTATGATAAATGTGTGCAAAAATGTCCGTTTCCAGAGTGAGTAACCAGAAATGGGGGAATGGGAAATGAGTTGCAAATACGGTTGAAAAAAAGGCAAGATTTTTCTCACAATATATTTAGGGATTTAAAAGAAAATATGACCAAGCAAAATAACAATTCGATCTTGCTGGCAATTATTAAAATGCCTCTACACTGTATTGCTCACCATAACATGGGACTTGTCAATATCCAAACCCAGTCCTTGATACGCTGTCAACTCAGTTTAGGAGCAAATATTTGACTCTCTGTATTACATCAGATTTATATCCATATGCCAATCAAAAAGCAGCATAGTTTAGACATTTTTCCTGTGTATCCAATATTATTAAAACCCAGTGACTCTTATAAATTGAGTAATACCAATATTTGGAAAATGAACATTTTTATTAAAATTTAAAAGCACTTAACTCACAGTAAGCTTTTGGATATCACTACTGGCATTTTGGCAGGGAGGGGAGGCATCTAACTCAAAAGGCAATGTTAGCAAAAGGAAAACTAAACAAATGGGACTACATAAAACCAAAAAGCTCTGCACGACAAAGAAATCCATCAACAAAATAAAAGGGCTACCTACTGAATGAGAGAAATTATCTGTACATCGTTGATAAGGGGTTAATACCCAAAATAAATAAAGAACTCAATGACAATAAACAAATAATTTAATTACAAAATAGGCAGGAAATCAGAATAGACAATTTTTTTTTCCAAAGAAGAAATACGCGTGGCCAACAGACGTAGGAAAAGATGCTTAACATCACTAACCATCAGAGAAACACACATCAAAACCACAGTGAAGTATCACCTCACACCTGTCAGAATGGCTGTTATCATAAAGACACAAGATACCAAGTGTTAGTGGGGATGTGGAGAAAAAGGAACCCCAGAGTATTGTTGATGGGAATGTAAATTAGCCCAGACACTATGGAGACAGTAGAAGCACTAGGGAGTTTCCCTAAAAAATTAAGAATAGAAATACCATATGATCCAGCAATTCTATTTCTGGGTATTTACCCCAAGAAAATGAGAACACTAATTCAAAATTATATGTGCATCCTTGTGTTCACTGCAACATTATTTACAATAGCCAAGACATGGAAACAACCTAAATTTCCATCAGCACACACACACAAACACACAATGTAGTGATACTCAGCTATAAAAAAGAATTAAATCTTGCCATTTGCAACAGCATGAATAAAATCTTGAGGGTGTTATGCTAAGTGAAATAAGTCAGAGGAAGACAAATACTGTATAATTTCACTTACATGTATAATCTAACACAAAACCAAACAAACGAACAAACAAAACAAAACTCATAGATACAGGGAACAGACTGGTTGGTGGTTGCCAAAGGGGAGGGGGCTGGGAGTGAGTGAAATGCATGAAAGGAAGGGAGAGATACAAACTTCCAGATATAACATAAGTAAGTGCCATAGGGCTATAACATGCAGTATGATGACTATAGTCAATAAAACATCGCAAATTTGAAAACTGCTAAGTAAATCTTCAATGTTATCACAAGGAAAAATGACGTTTTTGTAGCTTTGCATAGTGTCAGATGGTAACTAGGCTTGTTGTGATCATTTTGCAATGTATACAAATATTGAATCATTATGTTGTGTCCCTGAAACTAATATAATGCTGTATGGCAATCATACTTCAATGTTAATTAATTAATCTTTATAGAAATTTTATAAAAAAGATACTTCACTTACATGGTATTGAATAAAAAGTATTCTTTAATTGCTGTCATATATATTTGCATAATACAATTCTCAACACCTTAGGGACAAGAATAAATGCTCCATTTTCTTGGGTAAAATTGTCTTGACAAGAAAAAGTTTAAAAATGCCTGGAGGGGTACATTAAAATCTTGCATTCAGCTGACCCTGTCCCCTATTAACTTTTTTGGCAAACCCTTCGATATTGAATCTTTGTTATTTTTCAGCTACCTTAATACAGTGGATGGTAGAAACTGTCCTTGGCTTCAACAGTAAGCTCCAACTCGAAGATATCTTTGGTCTCGGAAATTCCATCTCAGGATGCTCACACACGTAACACATTCACCTCGTGCAGATTCTGGGCCCTTTCTGACCCATTGCACTATTAAATGAGGGTTTTATTTGGCTAACACCCTCTGCTCTGCCTTCTGAAATAATAGCTGTGGAAAATATATCCTACCACACTAATTAGCAAAGAACGAAATGAAGTGCCCTGACTCTAACACAAAAGAGAAATTTAAAAAGTTATTATGAAATAATTTTATATATGGAGAGGACTGAGCATTACTATATTGAAACAATAAAGTAGCTGAGGGCTTACCTCTAAACAGAGAAGTTTTATCAATGTGTCGGCTATAAAGCCAGACTTATACAGTTGTGTTGTGTTGGTGACCGAAATACAATAAGAAGTATTGCTAAAAGAAAAGATGATTTTCTGAAAGAGTAAATAACACTTTCTAAACTTTAAAACTAAATAAAGTAAATATCCCCTTGATACACTTAGTCTCTCTCCAGAATTTAGTGCAATCAAGCCCATGAAAATTACTTTGTTTATGGGTGAAGCAGGGTTACATTCTAGATTCAAATAATAAATTATACAGATATAGTTATGTGTGGCTCTGTAACATACATTCTGTTTCCACTCAAGTGGGTTGAAGGGAAGGATATTCATAAGGTGGGTTGGATATGGGAAATATTCTTTGTGGAAAAGAGGTCTGCCCCACGACTTAAATGAAGGTGCCAGGGTCTTGAGAGAGGAGAAATGGCTTCATGTATTTCCGAGTACACATTCCAGAACATTGGAAATGTGGATTCTAGCTTACTTTTAGTTCCTAAAGCCCAAATCCATTTTCTTGCCTTCTTTGAGAAAATGGGAGGCCAAGTAAGTGGGATATAATTTTGAATGGTGGGATGACTTATCCTTGGTTGATTATTTGTATCACTTTTAAATAATACAAAGTTAGAACTAGTCTAAAGGAAACCAATGCAGAAATGGTAAAGAGATCAAGAGGTAAAACTGTCCAGTTACAAATGACACGGGCGCGATGGCGGCAGGAGATTCCCAGCCAGCCCAAAGTTATTTAGATACATTTCACCAACTCCGCTCTTGGTAAAATCTCTTCCCCTCCCTCTCCATCCTTTACCTTTTCTTTCTGCCTTTCTTCTTTATTTCTCTCCTCGGGGTGGGAGTCTAGAGACATCCCACCTGGTTTTTTGCTGTAGCCTTATTCTGCCGGAATCTCCAACTAGGTATTCACAACTAAACAGTAGCATGCTATCATGACTAGCTGTTGCAAAAAATACAGATAAAGCTTTCATCTGAAATGTCACATGTAGAGCATGACCGATGGCCCTTGCCCTTGGACGTTGTCTTTCCTCCCCTAATCGTTTCTGTGCAAACTTATTTTACTTATGTTTAGGTCAATCATCTGATTGGATTGTCATCAATTTCACAGCCTAGTGCCAGGAGAGTATCAGGGACCTTCAGCCACACTCTCATTTTGTAATAGGGTCTGTACCTCTTCAGACTGTGGAAATAGAAAAGGATTTACTTTTCATCGTAAGACAAACTAAATTTTAATTACCTGTTAAAACACAAATGTCCTAAGCATATCGTATAGGCAGTTCTCTCGTACGTTATGTATGTTATATTTTAGTCCCATTTTCATGCAAATTACTTCCTTCAATTTCAATACATATTTTCACAGTAAATGTTAAAAATGTGTGTCAAAACAGTGTGTGGTGATACAGCGTTAATGTGCGCGCGTGTGTGTGCAATAACGACAAGCGACCAACTTTCGTATTCTTAAAAGTACAACTTTTTTCATGTGGGTATTGCGTTTAACAGCAGATCATCATCTCAGGCAAATATGGTTCTTCTAAAACTGAAGAGTTTGCAAAATTAAACACTATGAATTAATCAGATTTTATCATTGTTTTCACCTTTAGTTATTGCCCTATTTTACAGTATGTTTGTGATGTAGAATGTTTGTGATGGACCTTATCTCCTTTCAAGACCCTATCAGATTGTTAGTAAGGTTTGGAAATGATAGTAAGGTTTTATTGGCAACCAGTTGTGTTCTGCTTGGTCCTATTTGGGAAGACAGGGGAGTAAAAAATAAAGGATATATTCTTAAAACTTTAGCCATGCTCATGTGAACATAATTATTTAGTTTCATTCAATTATCATTTAAATATGGCATATAATTGTGAAACTTATGGAACTATGAAAGTGGAAATTTATAATGATGCAGGCTTAATTTCATTAATTTAATGCAAAAAGCACATATTACACAGAGACAGACGTCAAATTAAAAACTCTCAGACTCTAATTAGCTTTAGAAATCTCTTATGTCTAATTGATATGGCTGCCATAATTAATTTAAATAGTGATTTCAAACTGACTATGATGCATATCTCATTCATCGCTAATTTTTAAAGAAAAATAATATAAAATACGGACATGTGTATATCTACATATGTCTGAATAGAGATAGTGATATAGATGCAGAAATAAACAGCTATAGATATGCATCTATTCAATACAGCCAATAGATCACATAAGAAATATAATTCTAAAAACTTCATTTCTATGAGTAAGTTGTCATCTTAAAAAGTCCTATGATTAATCCAACTTTTAAAAATTTATAGAATATTCAGAACATTTATTTTAATCACTAGTTGTGAATTCCCTTATATCAAAATTAAGCAAGTGAAATATTTGACTGATTGGAAAATTTTTCCTGTAATTCTAGCTTTAACAGATATTTAACAAAAAGGATAGGTGATAGATGATAGATTGATAGATAGATAGATAGATAGATAGATGAAATGTTGATAAAAGATTAACAGGTTAGTGAAGAAAAGATAGGAATGGAGGCATAGGCTGTGATGATGAAGAATAATTAGTTATGAAAATAAATTAAGTTTTAGTTTTAATTTTAAGAGATAACAACACATATTCCATTAGTTTATCATCTGGATACTTCAGTGTTTATGAAAATGCCCATTTGGATGCGTAGTGATTACCTGTTCACAAATATGCTTATTCATATCTATAAAGTGGATTCAAGTGTGATGGATCTTGACTATAATTATATATCTACATTATTCATAAATTAAACACTAAGTAAAAGTATTCATTTACATTCAAAATTATCATTAAAAATAAAAAGAAATAAGCAATAGATATCTTATTGCCTCGCTGATAAATAAATTTAGGAGGATACATGGTACGTGCTCACATATATCTTTATTCAGGTATGGCTGTATCACATGGAAGAAATGAAGACTCTTAAATGAAAGCGTTTTATAATTCTGAGGCTTTGAAAAAACACACATTGTTTTGGTATTTTTCGAAACCACTGAAGATACGTAAGAACTGCCCAGCACTTCAGTTCTTTGGGATACCAGTCCCTGACCTGAATCTTCCAGACAAGAGCAGGAGGAACCCCCATGGCCTGAGGCAATAAGATCACCTGTAGTGTCAGTCTTTGGCTAATCTGTGGAGGTACAGTCCATGTACGCTACCTCAAGATCCCTTCCTCCCCTAAACAACAAAACAACCAACCAACCAAAATCTAACCAAAGACACTGAAATAGAGAACAGGCTGACAGTGACCAGGGGGGAGAGGGGAGGGAATTTCAGGGGAAAAGGGGAAGGGTTTACAGGAACAAGTATGAAGGACACATGGACAAAAACTAGGGGGCGGGGTGGAAATGGGAGGGAGGTGGGGAGGGCTGGGGTGGTGGGCTGGGATGGGCGTAAAAGACAGAAAACTACTTGAACAACAACTAAAATAAATAAAATAAAATAAAATGATAAAATAAAATGGAAGAATGAAAAGATCCCTTCCTCCCTCACTGCACACACCCCGCGTCTTCATGCTCTCCTTTTCTAGTTGGCTCACAGGCATGGATGGTGCTTCATCACGGAGCACTCAAGCCTGACTCGAGGTCACATTTTGTTAGAAGGGTTTTGAAGTAGTACAACTTATTCCCTGTTCTTTCTTATAAATTATTTGAATGAGATTAAGTCATCTATCCAGTAGTGTCTTGTAGTGCTTTTTTAGTCCTACTCTATCTTTTTAGTTCTATTGAACTTAGATTTTCATCTTTATTTTTCATGTGAAGGGATATATTTTCTATTTAAATATGTATGCACCAAAGTCCACAAAGTAACTGAGCTTTCTAAGCAGGTGTTGAAGATGCTTCCCTATATGTATGTGGTAGACTAAAAACTGACCATCCAAAGAGAGTTTACTTCCTTATCCATGGGGCCTGTGAATATTACCTGATATGGCAAATGAGTGACTATTACCGCAAATGGAAATTATGTGACCAAGAGTCTTCAGAGCTGAAGCCTATCCTGGATTATCTAGGCAGTACCTACGTACGACCAAATGCATCCTTATGAGAGAGACAGGATGAATTTTCACACGGATACACACGGTGGTTGTGAAGATGAAGACAGAGCCGGAAGTGATATGGCCATACACAAAGGCATGTCTGCAGCCTCCGAAAGCAGGGAATGGGTTTTTCTGTTAAATTTTTAGAGGGAGGACTGTCCTGCAGTCACCTGATTTTAGACTTCGGTACACCATGATCGTGAGATAAGAAATAGCTTTCTTTTTATCTAAGCTGCTAAGACTTGTGGTACATTGCCAGGGCAGCCAGGAGAAGCTAATACAATGTGATAAATACGAACTTGCAGGTCTGCTTTACTCTTTAACTGCGTGTGACTTGAGGTAATTTCTTACAATTTTAGTTTCCACATCCATAACAATCAAAGGAAAATAGTTCCCACTTCATGAAGGTGTGAAGGTTTCAATAAACAAAGTACCCACAACATCAAAGAAGATAAGCTTAGTGACTCTCATAAAACAGGAGGGGCCATTAACTATTACGTATTGTTACATTTTGATTATGAATTTTTTATTTTCCTTTTTCCTGTTGTTGTACTATTAGAGTTGTCCCAATTTTCCCCATTGTTCTCCCCTGTCCCGCCCACCCCCTGCTCCCACAGTCAATCCCCACCCTGTTGTCCATGACCATGGGTCATTTATGCCTGTTTGTTGAATAGACCCTTCCCCTTCTTCCCCCTTTTTTCCCCCTTTCCCCCCTTCACCCCCTCCCCCCACTTGCTGTCAGTTTGTTCTTTATTTCAATATCTCTGGTTATATTTTGCTTGCTTGTTTGTTTTCATTGATTAGGTTCCACTTATAGGTGAGATCACATGGCATTTGTCTTTTACCTCCTGGCTTATTTCACCTAGCATAATGCTCTCTAGTTCCATCCATGCTGTCACGAAAGGTAGGAGTTCCTCCTTTCTTTGAAACTCCTAACAATTTGTTCTCCCCCAATGCTATAGCATCATAAACCACTGACTCAAACATAATCCTTTGCAGATATTTATTTAGCTATTCTAACTAGCCACCATGGGACATAATTTGCTCCACTCAATGTTTTTAGGTTAGTGAACAGAAATGCCTATGTTGATATTTCTCTCAAAAGGTCTCCTAAGTTTCGGGAAAACAAAGGCAAATGTTACAATTCCAATGGCACAGAGGAGACCTTCCTTCTAAACTCTCTAACAGCAGGAGAATTCATTTCAAGCAAAAATATCGCGTGACATATTTTGGATTATGTCCTCCCAAACTATTAAAAATTCTGTAGTTATCATTGTAGAAGATGCACTAATTACGTTACAAAATGCGAACAAACCTTCCCTCTATGCTGCTAGCTACCTGATTCCTACACACACACCTTTGCTCTCCCTCCCCATGCCATGCTTCCTCTCCCCCAGGCCTTGAGGACTGGGGCAATTAAAACAGGGAAACATATACCTTGAAAGGAAGACGATAGGGTTTCCCCTGTGGAATCGGTAGGTTTGAAATAACTTTCCGATGACACTGAAAATTTTGAGACACTAGACATGGATCTTGAAGATGCAAGTAAAATATATATTTTTTAGTTTTTATTATAAATTTTTTAAAAATTATTTTAAAATAAATTTTATTTTAAAATAAAAATTTAGTTTACCAAATCCCACCCCCAGTCACTTTTCCTTCACCCACTATACATGCTGGAGAAGCTGAAAATACTCACGCTGGCCCTGTGATATGCTTTCATGAATATAAGTGTAAGTGTCCCCTGCTGACATTGCTTCCTGTCCTTGCTTTCTGTTCCAAATGTGGGTGACATCTGGGGCTGGGCAGCCATCTTGTAAATAATAAGTTGAAAACACGAAGCAAAGGTACACATGCATAAAAGATATTTCATCAGAATCCCTATCTCAAGCTGCTGAACCATAAAGCTCACCAGTTGGAATATTCAACCCCAGTATATCAGTTTTACCATTATTGCCGGTGAATGCATTGTTAATTGACTTATCACAGGAAGGAGGGACCTGAAGGAATGTCCATCATTTACAAAGTACCTATTCAATGTATACACATTACCAAAGGCATGCTTCCCACCTCAAGGATCTCATAGAGGAGGTGGGATAAAAACATGCCCATGTGAAAACAGTCAAGTTTCACACCAGTGTTCAGGAGTGAGGCGCTCAAATACTAAGGAATTTAAAGACAGCCTCACATGTAAGGCAGTGTTCAGTGTCCAAAAGAATGATGCCGGGTGTGTAAGTAGACATCAGCTGCACCTACTATAGACACCGAGTACAAACACAAATGGCATGTTCTGGTCAGTCATTGTATGTGGTTCAGCATTACTTAATTATGGAGCTTGTGAGAAGGCAGAAGTTAGAAGAGTTAAATTGGATAGTCTGATGAGTGCCAAATCAAGAAAGAGTCTGAACAATATGCAAAAATCTTGAGAATCTATCCCACGGAAAATTTCAAAGCAGAGAACGAAATGCATACATTTTATTGTTTTAAATAAAGGTGCCAAGAACTCAGTTAAAAGAATGATATAGAGGTTTAGAAAAATCCATCAGTCGTAGATTTTCAGTGGAGTACTCCAATTTTACTAATTACAGGGAGTATGCCATTTCCCTCTCCCTGTCATTTGTGAGCTGTGTGACAAAGTAAATAACCTCTCTTAGCTTCGGTTACTCATGTGCGAAGTTAGAGTAATAATAGTTACATTTCATACAATTGTTGTAAGGATTAAAGAAATCTATATTGGTAAAACACTTTAAAAAGTACTTCATAAAAATAAGTATTATATAAGCTGGATGCATAAGAGGGTATTCAGTATGCAAATAAATCTTTACAGTAAGTACTAAGAGTAAAGACTATTTCAGGTTTCCTGGTAGGCAGCTTACTGGTTCTCCACTACTATGCAATTAAATTTTCTCATTAAGGAAAGACATTTCATTTTTTCAAAAATTGACTATTTTTGTTTTAAAGATGCTAAAAATTTTAATGCACAACAGAAAATGATTTTAAAAATTCTCAGTTTTCTAGTATATGAAATGGCGATGACATCCTTTTATGGATTGTGAAGCAATACTAACCCTTCTTAGCACAGAGTCATGTTTTCCCAAAGCCAGGTGCACACACAGAGGAAACCAAGAGGAGACAATCATTTCCACAATTTTTCTTCATATACAAAGAAATTTTTAATTTAATTGTTTGGAAAGTTTGCAGTAACCAAGGTGATGAACAAGAGTAAATAAAAGGAAAGAATGGTGTATGTGTGTGTTTGTGTGTATATGTCATTTTAGTTCTGCCCTTGACCCTACCGACCAAAGTTTTTCATGGTTTATTTTCAAGGATTTATCAACAGCATGTAAATTTCCATTTTGAAAGTGGTCTTCCAATAGTGAATTTGATAATGGTATGAAAATGAAGAGTTTTAATAAGCTATGGCAACATAATAAACTGTCATAGAGAACTAATTATCACTTAAGGAACTTACAATAGCTGTCATCTTTTCATACTGAGAATAAAAGAACTAAATGTGACTAGTCATTCATCATGCAAATGAATGGAGTCATTTTGTAGACTTTTATGGAACTGAAAGGCACTAAAAAATGTCTTTATTAAAATTAAGAACAAAGTTGTTTTCTCCTTTTTAAAAAAATATTCATTGAATTGACTGGGGTGATGTTGGTTAATAAAATTATATAGGTTTCAGGTGTACAATTCTATAATACGTCATCTTTATATTGTACTGTGTGTTCACTACCAAGGTCAAGTCTTCTGCCACCATTTATATCTCCTTTACACTCTTCCACTTCCCTTACCACTCCACTTCCCTCTGGTCATCATCATACTGTTGTCTGTGTCTCTGAGTTTTTTGTTATTGTTGTTTTCTTCAGTTCCTTCATTTTTTAACCCAGCCCCCCAACACCCTTTCCTGCTAACAGCGGTCAGTCTGTTCTCTGTAAGTCTGTTTCTATCTTGTTTGCTAGCTCATGTTATTCATTACATTTCACATATATGTGAAATTATATGGCATTTATCTTTCAGGGATCATTTCTGTAGCTTATTTACTTTTTTCTTATTAAAAAAATCCTTTGCAAAGTGAAGTTTGTTACTTCCTGAAACATCTTCCTGGTCATTCAGGTTCCCTCAGAAACGTGATTCCTGTTACTTTTTGAAAATGTATTTCATATAACAGCCCTTCCTTTTGTGTATTGGATACTATTTCATTGAACAATGCTGGACTATTTGTACATGTGTAATAGGATTATGAAATTATAAGACATAAAAAACTGATAATTTAAATCTGCCAAAGATGGCAAAAGGTTATTTCTGAATATCTAGACTTCACCAGAATAGTTAGAAAAAAGAAAAAACTTTACTCATCTCACATGTCCTCAAATTCAACAGGCAGCCTTTCAGACTTCAGAGATTTTTATCTGTGAAAATGTCCTACAAGTTGGCTAGTCCAGGCCCTGGGTCTTACCCCACTCTGGCTGTGTTCTTTCCTCAAGAATCCTATAAGTGAGAATTCTGCTTTTAATTAAAATGTGAACTGACTGTAAGACCATTAGCCCCTCACTAATATAACAAAAAATACAGAAAATATAAAAATTAACCATCTCCAATGGACAAAAAGCACTGGTAGACTGATTTCCAGAGAGATGAGGTGCTAGAGCTGATTGATGACAAGCAGAGAAGCTCAGTCAAACCAAAGACTTTACCTAATAACAAGAAAAGAAGACACACAAGTTATTGCTGCCGATAGAGCTGGAAGAATGTGTGGGAGTCTGAACGACTCAACAGCTATAATCAACAATAATTTTCTCAACACAGTCATTCTCCCCACCCTTCTCCCGGTGTTCTAGGATAGTGAAGGCTTGAATGGAAAAGCAGAAGGAATCCATACATTCTTATCTATTTTCATGATGATTGGCATCTGAGTCTCTGATCAGGCTAAGTGGAAAGATGAAATACAGGTCTAATACTTCCCGAGCTCAAAGTTCAACACGGACAAAGTCAAAGTGAGTAGCTCCAGGTGACAACAGGGCAGAACTTTGGGGGTTGGGCTCACCGGAGGACAGTTCAATTTTATTAAAACTGTGCAGCTGAGAATTTGGTGGTATTTCAGTTTTCTTCTCATTTCAGTCTCCAACCATAGAAAACAGGTTGAGCAAAATGTTTTCAACTGAGATTTTTATACCCAGGAAAGATATCTTTTAAATGTTCAGGTGAAATAAACACATTTTCAGATTTAAAAAAAATCAGGCATGGACATAATACTAAAATGCAATAAGTCCATTGAGAAATGATGAAATGGAGTTGAGATCAGTGTCAAAAACTCATGTCCAATCTCGGTATAACTTCTAGAAGTCGTCTTTAAGAGAAGCGGCAGTCAAGGCTATCAGAGACAAGTAATAGCATGGGACCAGAAGTGATACTATCTCAAGAATTATGAGGTGTAAATAAAATAAGGTGAGTCACATGCATGGAATGTGACATGAAATATCTAACAGATAACTTGTAGTCTTACTTTCAGCTCTTTTTATTTTATTCCTTCTTTTTTCCTCCCTCTTTTTCCCCCATACCTTTTATTCTTTCCTCCCAGCCAGTGCTGTTCACGTTTCCTTCTTTTCTTCTACTTGATCTCTTCTCCCAATCCTCTGTCTGCATTTTTAAATCCTCTCTTCACTCTCTCAACTCTATCATTTATCTTCCTCATCTTCTTCTCTGTTTCTCCCTAATGTCTTCTCTGTTCTCCCTCTTTCTTATCATTTTTGTTTATATTACATATATATAATACCCAGATAAGATTTGTCTTGTTTTCAATTATTTAGTCAGTATATGGAGAGTGGAATCAGCATACATGAAGAATCACATGTCTACAAGTTTGTTCTTTTGAAAGAATATATCTGTGGAAACTTTTCTCATATCACCTGACACATAATGTTACATTTATATAATGGAAATATAACCATTTATACAACAGTTTTTTAAATCAGTCTATATATTACTCATATCAGTATTATACAAGAAACTTATTAAAAATGTATTTTCTCAGGGGAATAGAAACTGGGATATTTTTTTTCCTTGAAGAGATTCTAATACTTTGTGACACTTGGCAGCCATAGATACGGTACACATCACTTCATTAAAGATGCTAGTAGCATAGTGAGCATCCTAAATGTCTGAATATTTTTATCGGAAACCTTGGAAATCTTAGAAGGAAACTATGGTAAAAGTTAAAGCAGCTGGATATCATTTTGAGTAACCAACATTTTCAGTGAAAACTCAAGTTATATACTTGTTACTGAACATAATACATTACTGAAGACAGTTACTTAATGACCCGCAACATGTATTATGCCCACATTAATTCTGTCACTTTGATAACTACACAGTAGTTATTAATATTACATAATTGCATTAGAAGAAGCATGATGAAAGGTATAGGGGAGTTCTGTAATTTCACAGTTTTTCTCTATTAAGTTAAAAAAGACACTATGAACTAATATCACTATTAGACATATGTTTGAGACAAACATTATGTCATGTGACACAGTGAGGTAGGTCTAAGAAAGATATCTAATCATTTAAAAAATTAATGATTTGTTAGGCCTAGTGGAAATCTATGCTGATATTCAAATTGTAATACACGTGTGCACGTGTATACAGATGCAAACACACACATTTGCATTTCCTTACAGATTAAGTACGAGAATTTTTTCGGAGAGATTTTTGGTTGTATTCTTACTTGCTTCAGAATTTCTAAACAAACAGAATCGTATTCATAGAGCTGTATGCCATAGGTATGCAACATATATCAAAATTCTTGAGATGCTCTCTGAGGGCTTCCTGGCTGGGGGGAATTTGACATTTTGCATTGTTACACTTGTCACATATACACAAAAAATACTCTGTGTGGGATCATCGGGGGTTATGGCATTTGTAATCTTCACAAGAGGCAGGAAGAAAGAAATCTCACTTTTGGAAAATCATCAAAGAAAGGCAGCTTTGACAATAATACCTAGGGGAATTTTGGACCTTTGGAGAATTTTGAAGACAATTTGACAAATGTGATTTAGAAGCAACACTCGCAGGTGCATGTATTTACTTTTAACTAAAGTGTCATTTTATAAGGCAATCTTTACTTGTATTAGATGGTACTTACATGTTGACGAAAAGACATGGAAATTTGACAGATCCATGGGGATGAAGAATTAGGTGAAGTTTTGGATATACGGAGCTATAAAGACTAATCCAGCCTGCACTGAAAGGAACACATTCCCCAACCCCATGCAACTAATAATAAGAAATAAGAAAAAAAAAAGATCCAAATTACAAATGGTATTCCAAAGAGTGTATGTATCTGGAGACAAAGGATGGGTGTCATGTTTTTCAACTCAAGCTTTGTTCCACAGAGCTGCCCAACTTAGTTCCCAATATAGTCAATGTGATTCTGTTCATTTCCTTTGGCTCCCAGCTGTCTCTGAGCTTAAGTCAAACTTGCTCTGCACGGTATATGGCTCCCTCAGTGTCACCTGCCTTGCCCCACAGCTCTCCCCTCAGTATGCTCCATCTCCATTGAGCTGTATGGCCAGGCTTAGCCTCTGTTAATTTCATTGATTTTCAGTATGTTTCCTTAAATAACAGTGGCTGTCAGCAGGGGGATGATTGTAGACCCCTACCTAAGGGACACTTAGCAATGCCTGAGACATTTTTGATGGTCACTACTAGGGAGCTGCTGTTGCCATTTAGTGAGCATAGGCTAGAGATGCTGCTAAGCAAGATACAGTGCTCAGAAGAGCATCCTTCTTCCCTCTCCTCCAAAAAAAGACTTATTCTTCCAAAATGTCAATGGTATTGAGATTCAGAAACACTGATATGAGATGAATACATCCTCCTGCCTGATGGAATTGTCTTTATTTTTTTAAAGATCAGCTATAATATTACTTTCTCCATGAAGCCTCCCTGAATTTAATTGATCCCATCTATGTGCCTTAAACTACTTGTTTTTGTCATATAATGTTGTACTGAAGTTGTACTGAAACACTTAAGCTAACTCCTATTTGACTGAATCATTTATGCTCAAGTCTCATTCCCTATTCCAGTTCTCAGTACACTGTCAGACACATGATGGAAGTTCAAACATAATGGACTACTGAATCAATATATAACGCCTGGGGCTGATAGTCCTTTACCCATAGTATGTACGCATGTTTTTGCCAGTCATTGATTTGTGGATGATTCCCCTCATCTCTAAAATGGGCAGATAAAAGCTCTTATGTAGTGATTGAATTATTTATTACATTTTACTTACTACATGTAAGTCAAGAAGAGCTTGTCACAGAGCAAACACTGCACAAATGTTTGTTTTATGGTTTTTGAATATTGATTATTATTTACTTTTACAGGTTATATTAAGCATTTTAATACTATAAACCTAACTCTAAAATATAGAACCATAAAATCTTGTCTCCATGTGTGACTTAGAGCCTTAGTCACTACTAAAATCTTTGCACTCAATATTTACCTAATCTTCTCCAAAATTAAAAAAAAATCTATAAACAAAAGCAATGTTTCCTTATTGTCAGCCTCAAGTATTCTACAGATGTATGATAAATCCATCTTTATAGAAAAACCCAACGCAAGTGCTCTTACATTCAAACCTGAAGTCTTAGGATGTCAGTATGCATGAATAGTATTGTTTTAGTCTAACGGCAAATATTTCATTAGTCTGCATTAATGTTATTGGGCACTGGGTTTGAAGCTATTGAACAGCTTGGGTTTATCTATCATTGCATAAATGTAAATAGAAACTCACATTCATTTTTCTCTCTGGATTTTTTGGTAAATGTTGAAAGAAATACAATTTGAATCTACTCCCACCTCAACCCAGATAAAACCATTACAATTATCCACTCGGTAGCAAGTGGGGAGCTGCTGCATCCCATGTGGAAACAAGGTCATGGGCATCATTCTCCCCATAGACATTGAAGGCCACATGGTCAGGTGTGATTATAATAATGGGCACGAGATGGTAGGTAAATATTCAAGATCTGACATCAGTTTATTGAACTAATGGCTTGTGACATGAAGATAGGACTCCGTAAATGAGTTCATTCCTTGCAATCATTTGAACATCTCAAAAGCCCCCAACCTTATCAGAATTGTGAATTACTTGAGTCTAAAAATATTAGGCAAAAATGTAATAACCACTCTCTGGAGATGACTGCCTCTTCCTGCTTCAGTTATGAGAAAAGAAAATAAAACAGGTGAATCAAGTGAATAAAAGATAATCAAATTCAATGTGTCAGTAAACTCTCAAATCCATTCTTATGTTATTATAATTGCATTATCCAGACTCTGTGTGTGAGTAACTGAGCAGAAATTTTCCTGCCTTCAATCTTCTTATCTTACACAAGAAAACAAAACAATGAGAAGCTAAGTGAAAAATTAGATTTCCCTCCAAGGTTATAGCAGATAAGGTATGGGGTAGAAGAAGGTGGATGGATGACTGAAAGGGTTGTCATGAGCCTTTTTATTCTCTCTCTCTCTCTCTCTCTCTCTCTCTCTCTCTCTCTCTCTCCCCCCTCCTCTACCCCCCCACCCACCCACAAGTATTCATTGATATTATAAGACTGTTTTCCTTTGCTAACCACTCAGTGTAAGTGCAAGATTCAAAAATAAAGGAATAAGAAATAATTAATGTTTCCCAGAAATTCAGATGAATATAACTAACGGGTATCTGTTGATTTTGCCTTCCAGCATTCATTCTTATAGTAATCACAGCTTGATTTTGCTTTGAGGAAAAAAAATCATGTTATAGCTACAATAATCCATATAGTCCATTCTTTAATAAGTGCCTGTTTGGTGATGGGCATGTGAGTCTGGTCAGTCCAAATATTTGTGATAAAATGGTCAAGAAAATGGAGGTTGCTTCCTGTAGAGTCTTTAATTAATAAAATATAAACCTGGAAATTCCAGACACCATTTTTTCCAAATCCAAGGTAAAAGTCCATCTGTAAGTGAGTAAACATGACATAGAGAAAATTAGAAATGGTTCATAGGATTATATTTATGTGTATATACAGGGTGGGGCAAATTAGATTTATAGCTGTTCATATGGAAAATGATATACTAATTAATCAATAATAACACTAGGGTAAACTCTGTGTTTCATGTACTCACAACTACAAACCTACTTTTGCCCCACCCTGTATATAATTTCAGCATCAGATTTAGACATTAAAAATTAGTCAACTAGCCCAGGCTGGTGTGGCTCAGTTGTTGAGTGCCAGCCTGCACATCACAGGGTCACCAGCTGGATTCCCAGTCTAGGGCACATGCCTGGGTTGCAGGCCAGGTCCCCAGTAAGGGGTGCATGAGAGGCAACCACACACTGATGTTTCTCTTCCTCTCTTTCTCTCTCCCTTCCCCTCTCTCTAAAAAAATAAAATAAATTAAAAACGCCTTAAAAAATAAAATAAAAATCAGTCAACTGAAGAACATTTATAAAATTTTAATAATTATTTTTTACCCTTTTCACTATTTTCAGTTAGAATATTAGTTAGGATCATGCTCGGCTGCAACTAAGATAAAAGTAAAGATTCCCTTTGTATTTTCTCAAGCAGCTAGAAGTCTGGGGACAGGTAGCTCAGGCATGGTGCCACAGGGGCAGGTTGTCATCAGTGTCCCACTCTGCTGTCATTCTGATGCATCACTCTTAGCATTCACTTCTCAACCTCATGGTCACAGATGGCTCTCCAAACTCATCTTCCTCCTCCTGAAGTACCTTGAACATATATCAGGCAGGAAGGAACATACTTCAGGCAGGGAAAGATGAAGACAAAATATATGTTCACACTCATCAGATTGACACTGGGCACAAAATCTGGGTCCTGTTATTAAAGAGAAAAATGAGTGATATATTTAGTAAGCAACCATCATCAGTATCAGCCAGAGTTGGGTCACTTGCAATCAAAATAAATATTATTAATTCAATATATAAAAGGTGTTTTCATTAAAATATGACATATGCTTCAAATTTGCTATGTTCCAAAGGGTCATAGAAGTATAAAGGAGACAGGAAATCCAATATTTGCAAAGGAAATAGCATATGAGCTGAATTTTTAAAAAGAAGTTATTGTTAACCCTGAAGAGTAACAAAAATATATCATGAACAAAACAAGCATCATCTGGAAAATTATTGAGTCAAAAAATCACATGATATATTATTCAAAGAATAGGAGAATATTTGGAGTGGTTGGTGCACATTTTTACTTGGAAAGAAGTTACAATAAGCCAATACTTATTTTGATATTGTCCTGAGGTGTGAAAGTGGAGGTGGCGATGGATGGAAGAAGAGAACATGTTCCTGCTACATAACTGTGGGCGGCCCGGCGGTGCTGCCTCTGACTGAGTCAGGGGTCCAGGAAGGAAGGGGGAAGGGAAGAAACGAGCCCTGCTCATGCATGGCAATGAGAAATTGGCCTTGAAAATTTGAAAAATTAAGTGGTGGACACATGTATATAATATACTTGTATATTAATAAATGTGTCCATATGGAAAATAATACAGTAATTAGTAAATAATAATACAAGAATAAACTCTGTCATGTACTCACATCTGTAAACCCACTTCTGCCCCACCTGTATGCATGTCTACAGAAAGAGGAGTATCT
This sequence comes from Glossophaga mutica, assembly GCA_039655065.1. Classification (NCBI taxonomy): domain Eukaryota; kingdom Metazoa; phylum Chordata; class Mammalia; order Chiroptera; family Phyllostomidae; genus Glossophaga; species Glossophaga mutica. Next base: position 11,460,390 of record CM077315.1, on the reverse strand, counting down.
ATTACATTATATATACGTGTAATTTATTACATTATGTGTATACATTATATATGTATATATATAATGAATATATATATTCATTCTGGGATATAGCATATGACTTTCTTCTTGTTCTTTAAGTCCAAACTGAGAAATCATCTGGGCATGGAAAAACCTGTAAAAATCTTTCTCTTTTTTTATTGCATCTCTGCTCTAAGTGACCTAGACTGGTAAGCATACTGCTTTGCTCAATATCTTTCCTAATCCTTTACTTGTAATATCTTCTCAAGAAGTCTATGGGAGCAAGAATTAACTACTCATTCCATAATTGGCAGGGCTGCCATCCCACCACGCTAACAGACCTGGGGAGCGAGGCTGTTTTTCCCTGGTTTTGGAAGGCAAGGCCCTGTCTTCTTTTCAGTGGGTCACACTATGTGGCTGCCCAGGTCCTCAGCGGCAAGGCTGCCACCAAGGCTGCAGGTGTGGGGCTGATGGCCAGAGCCAAGCAGAGCGGGACAATGCTGCCACCCTGGTGGGATCAGGAGATGGGACCACCACCCTGGTGAAGCTAGAGGACAGAACATAAAGCCAAAGGGAATGATTCCCAAACCCTAAAATCAAATGGGATTTGCTCCACTACATTTGGGACTAATATATACAGGATTCGAAGCAGTGCTCTCTTTCCTACCAATAACATTGTGTTTATAAAAGAGAATATCACCTTTGAGGACTCACAGATGTCGTCATGTAGGTTAGAGAAACAGAGTCACCGAGGCACTCCCAGAACTAACAATTAAACTCAACAACCAGGAATTTAAAGAGAATCTAGATGACAGGACGGAGAGGCCTTCCACGCAAATAGGTTGAGAAAGGTCAGGTACTTAAGACTGAATTCGAGTAAGCACCCTCTGTGATTCGGAGCAGAGAGATCTTGTAGCAAGCCCATCGTCCTCGAGGAGGACCACAGGAGGCACTGACAGGAGGAACCGATCCTCTTACCTGTTAGAACCACGTCTTCTCCGCACTGGCGAAAGGGCATTGCTGATTTCATTTTAAAAAAAGAACTGGAGATGCGTTTTAAGAACCACTGATGAATTTTCTGACGCTTTTATAGCAATAAATAGTAGAGTGCACTATGCAACTTTCTTTTTACAAGGTATGGACTAATCATCCCTAACTCCTTTTTGAAAACTAGTTTTATAAAATATTGTGTCAAATAAAAATACTACAATTTGGGAGGTTTTATTGCATTTTAAATAAATTAATTGTTCCTGTTAGGTGTTGTTTTGCCATTACAGTAAAATTCTGGTTCCAAGGACAGGGAAGGACCTGACTCGGTGTCCTCAGGGAAGATGACTTTGTTTTATTAAATGCATTTCACTTTTCAGGGGCAGCCCCAGCGTATCTAGTTTTACTTAGAGGTGATTCGTGGAACTCTCTACTGTGGCCTAAAGAGTCCAGGATGCTCTTAGCAAGTTCCATTTTGTGAATTCTGCATCCTGCCACAAATATAAAACAATACATTTCAAAGAGGAAAATATATTTGATAATTCACATTTAAACAAACACACAAACATATACCACATCCCTGTTTAAAATGCAATCTAACATTAAAATAATAAGGTATTGATAAAATAATGATTTATGAATTTAAGAAATAATCTATAAATTGATTTGGATATCACAAGAAAAACAATACCTATATACTGGCAATAAGTATGCCTGGTTATATACTAAAATTAAATTATCTCTGGTGGGTTAGAAGGTATTTTTTTCTTTCCCCAGCATTTTTGAATTTATGCTATTTTTACCAAAACAATCAGGATTGCTTGTATAAGAAAAATAAAATAAGCTTTTTCAGTTTATTTTTACCCCCAAAAGTTTTCCTTTGTTGATAAAAACATTTTTTAGAGATAGTCTTGTTTTATTCAGTTCCGAATGTGAGTGTATAGTAATTTTATTATCTATTTGCAAAACAAGGGTAGGTGTAAAATTATCAACCGGCTTGTGAAAGTCTTTCTACTATACAAGTTTGAAATTTCAGTTTGTTGAAATCAGTTTGCTGTATCTATGGGTAACAGTATAAAAAACTACTTCTAGCTGCACTTTTTCTAAAAGCACACACAATTTTATATAATCAATAGAAATGCACACTTTCAAGCTGAGTATCAAAAGAAAAAAGAGAAATATTAGGTCACTAGATGGTGCCATAATGTTATTTTTTACTTTATTGTCAGGGATTCTTGAAAGATCCTACAATCATGTATGAGAGGCACCATTTCAGGTACCACTCAGGGGTAAACTTAATATTTACTTTTCGAATGGACATTTTAAAGAGTAAATGTTATTAACTAGGAAAAAAATCTAGTACTGAATTAAATTGGATTCGAGTACATTAGTAAGCACCTTGGACAAATTTCCACAATATCACGATAGAACAATTTATTGTGAAGAAATACAATTCTGTGCTGGATTTTTAGAATGAGTTTAGTGATCTTGTTCCAGAAACTATTTCTAATTACTCATCATATACTAAGTGTATAGATAGAATATAGTAGTACTCAAATAAGTCATAATTCTTCTTACTTTTATATGAGCCCATGTATTTTTTTTAATATATAAAATTAATTCAAGGACTTCGGCCCCATCAGGAGTTTCTTTGATAAGTGGGCTTGGGTTCTGTGCCTTTTGCTGCCATATTTGTTGTTGCCAGGAAGCAGAGATGACAATGGCAGCGTTTACTGATGGGGCATCTCTCCATAGGGTTGATATTAGAAAGAAACTGCAGCCAAAGTGATAGTTTCCTCAAACACAAATATTTTGCCATCCCTGAAACAAATTGAGAGTTACATTCCTGTTTCCCAAAATATCAGAAGTTGTTGCCAGGCACTAGGTAAAAAACACTGCGTGAGAAGCACCAACATAGAAGCCCGAGAGACGCTCATTTGCGTGTCTGAGCATCCCCGCGGGGATGAGGACTGGGCAGAGAGAGACGGAGTTTCTCCCTGTCCAGTCCTCCACCACCATTCACATGCACAGTGCTCAGGAGATCTAACGGCTTTAGGTACTTTAGAGATTAATAGTGGAGGAGAGGAGAAAAACTCGAAAGTCCCAAAGTGCTGCTTTATTTCTCTCATTATCGAGAGCAGTTTAACGGTGCACTTCCCCCCGGTCTCCCTTTGGACAGAGTTGCTCTTTTCCGCGGTGTTATGCAACATGAAAACTGATTTTTCAACCCAGCTATAACAAGGAACCTTTCAAGAAGTGCAAATTTTGGTGTCAGATGGACTTAGATATATCTTTGATAATGAAATTCAGGGTTCACCAAACACGGATCTGTGAGGTTTCTGAGGATAAGCCCATTCCTTCCAGGAAGAATTTATACCACGTTACCGAGCTCACCTTTCTAACTGCCACGGTGCAAGACTCCGAAGGATTTTAGATTGAAATCGGGGAACAAAGAAGGAGGGACAAAACTGTTTCGAAGGAATATTTCTTCTTCATTGTAGTTAGAAAAGGTGACTGACTGCTTTACTCACTCATTCTTAAATGAAAACTTCGCACCAAACTTGGCAAATTACTATCTAATAGCGTATTAGTGTGTGGGAAGTGTATGTCATCTTGCTGTACCCTCGTTTTGGGAATGGGCTCTTTGATATAATTTATGATGAAGTTAGACTTGTCTCTGACTTAGGTGAAAATATAGTTGATGGAATATTTATCTGGCTGCCTCGTACTGTGTTTTACAGCATGTTTCCCAGCGGATGTTATTTTGTAACAACCTTTTCCTTCCTTGATAGCTATTGATGATATTTGGCACTGCTTTCACAGGCCGTAAACAATTAAACCGGACTCCGACGTTGTGACCATGCCTTGGCTAAAATGCTGTGTATAAATGCTGATAGGCTTACGCTAATTTACAAGAGTTTCTTTCGAGAAGTACAGGAGTCAAAAGAAATAATACATTCTGAGTTTTTGCTTAAAATATTGATCCCCAGCTCAAATCCTTGCTGAATGGGATCAATTTATTGAGCCAGGATTTCCCCAAGAACAAGTGCCTTGCTTTCTGTCACATTATCCAGAGTTTTACAGATCTGAGGGGGATGTTGTGAATCGGGCACAGTGCCAAGTGCTTTGCATACATTGCCTCCCCTGCACACCACCTCTGTTATTGGTAACAAGAGCTATTATTGAGTAAAAGGGCTATTATCAACCTCATTTTATGGATGAGGGAATGGGGGCTTGGAGGCGGTTAAATGGCCTGCTCGAAGGCACAGATTCAGCCTACAGTACATTGATTTATAACGAAGAGCAGTAAATGCAACCTAATCCCATGTAACTGCAGCAAGTTTTAGGATGATAGACTGAGAGAACTATTCTGAAAACCTTTCTTTGGTGGGAGAAAAGAGAAGCGCTTTTGATAACATAAAATAGGCAACAACCTGAGGGTTTCCCACTTTATGCAAAAATTGTTGTAGGTTCCATCTTAGGTAAATTAGGAACAGCTGCCCGGTGGGCGCCTCATTGGGACTGTCATTGTTATGTGCCCACATCTGTTCCTGCTTTTCTTCTCCCTGCTGTGTTACCATCCAAAGTTGTCAATGAAGGTAGCCTGACGAAACCTGGCCAACGGTGGCAGGTGGTTCCAGTTAGTGCAATCACATCATCTTCTTAAGAATTCACGTCTTCACACGTGTAATCCAAAAACAAAAACCAAGTAAGAAGGGAATTAATTATCTGACTATGGTGACATCAACCGTCCATTAGCTCCTGGCTCAAGGTGGCTATTGTCTCCATGTGGCTCAGCCTTCCTGGAATCATTGATTTCCTCCCTCGTATTCCACGAGCACTTCCTATCCTTAATGAATCTAAACTCTTGTCAATAAGGTGGTAATAATTTAATAAAAACTTCCGAGAGTTGTTATGAGGACTAATTTAAATAATAGAAATGAAACACAATGTCTGGTGTAGAATGATGACTCACACAGTAGTTGAACCCCCCCAAATCTAATAAGAACATTTACAGCAGTCACCCCATATTTTTGGTTTTGCTTTCCACGGCTCCAGTTGCCCTGGGTCCAAACATATTAAATGGAAAATTCCAGAAAGAAACAATTCGTAAGTTTTCAACTGAAGCCTGTGCGGAGTGGCATGATGAAATCGGGAGATATCCTGCTCCTTCCTGTCCCGGAAGTAAATCATCCCTTGTCTGTCCTCTCCAAACTGTGGGCGCTCCTGGCCGGTTAATCACTGAATAGCTTTCCTGGTTATCAGCTCAACTGTCACAGTATCACAGTGCTTGTGTAAAAGTGGTCCTTATTTCCCTAACAGTGTCCCCAAAGTGCGAGAGTAGTGATGTCAGCAACTCAGATATGCCAAAGAGAAGCCATAATGCTTCCTGTACGTGACAAAGTGTGTATGCAGAGGGCTAAACACAGCGCAGACAGGGTTCTGCACTATCCGCGGTTTCAGGCATCCGCGGTGCTCTTGGGTTGTGTCCTCTGTAGATTAGCGCGAGCACTACTGCACACTCCTTCCCATTATAACCAGGTTGGTTTCTAGATTTGGGACTGTCCTATGCATAGACCTGTGCTTTAAACACCTCTTGGGCCTGTTGCATTATTTCCCTCTGTTCCCTTTGTTGGGCCCCGTGCACTCTCATCATCCCATAACTCGTAACTGTTTCAACGGCATGGAATGTTCCCTGATTTTTCTTCTTTGATTATGCACAAAAAATAAAATGCAAAGTAGAAGTAAAAAATTTATCAAATCCTTGGGAGTAAGAAGGTCACCATGAGTCCAACAAAATGAAAATGGGGAGAGGGGCAGAGGTGTAGAGAAGTGCCTGAGGTAGGGGCAAAGATCAGAACATATTTAAACGACATTGGAGTTTAAATGGAGCCGTGTTCTGAGAAGGCGCTGTTCCTGTTTATACAAGGCTCTTTAGAGCAGGATTTAAAGTTACAACATGCAGATTAACGGCACACAGTCTCTCTCCCTAGCTTTGAACATGCTGATCAATGAGGCATAAAGATATAATTGGTTTATAGACACATTTGTTGGAATGTATTTACCAGGCTCTTAAATACCACATTTAGGTTTTGAGCCTAAATCCTAAGCAAATGAATTTCAGCATAAAAAAGGGGAGTTTCTCTGAGATATTAATTAATTTGTACATCACTGTTAAAAGTTCCCACCACCCTGTTCTAAGGAATTCATTTTAAGGAATGTCAAGAAGGAATAAATCAAAACGCAATTTGGCAGTAAGGTATCTTTATGGAAAAGCTCAGAGGTCTCTCCTACAGATGTCATCGGGTAATTTTTTTTTAAATATGAAATCATTTGTTTATATTTGTAGGTCGAGTGAATGTTGTAACAGCCTATAGCAAGATGGACAGAGACTGAAATTTGTCAGTGGGTTGAGACTTCATTTCCTGAATGCTTCAGTCTTATTCTTAATGAGGCACCTTTCAAGTCCTCTAGAGAAATATACACAAAAAAATAAGTCATTGGACATAATTCATCTTCTCGCTGTAAGTGTTTGGACCCAGATTCTACCTGGCATTTATGCCTTTCGTTCCTATTAACAATCAAGTCATACATTTTTTTAAAATTTAAGAGCAACAAATATAGTTATCCCTGATTTTTGATAATTCCCATGATGCCACTTGGCTTTGAGGAAAGACCTACATTAGTACCTGATTTTGCTAACCCAAAGAAGTCTGACAGGGATTTTCGCTTTTAAGGCAATAATGGGGAAAAGCAAAACCAGTGTGGAGCATTTGTTTTGCAGGGAGCAGTGACAGAGGTAGTGGGCACCCCCAGCAGTGAGCGTGGCCCCGCCAAGTCCCAGCCACGGGGACGAGCCAGCATCACGGCATCGCGCCTCCCTCACTTTGGACTTTGTGAGCAACTGTGCCGTATCTCAATTTATTTCATTCACCCCCCACCACCCCCCGCAAGCAAGATGTGTCCTAAGATAATTGCTTCTTCCCTTTAGGCATTTCGGCTTACGAAAGGTTACGTAGGAACACTTTATTTCCAGGTAGTGGGGGAAAACTGCAGGCTCCCCCCACAGGCGTTAAAAGGTGTGGTGACTCACAACCACCTCTTCCTAGGTAAACTCAGAATCCTTAGCATCACGCGTGCCCAGGGAGCTGCCACCAGTAGATTGATGATGGCGCATGGAATGAATTTTATCTGCTACCTTTACTGTAGAGCATTAGGCTAGGAAAATAACTCTAAAGATGAGCTCATTGAATCCCAAGTATTTAAACCATTTATGAAGACTAACTACAAGAGATGTACTTCCCCAAGAAATAACAGCATAAACATAAAATAGGCTTCAAAAATAATGTAAATATATTTGCATTGACCACAATAACTATGAGTACAACTTTTTGATGGGGTTATGTGTCTCATTTGAAACTCACAGCGACTCCTTTATGACGATATGACTACTGAGTCACTTGGAGGTCATAAAAATAAACCACAAAAGAGGCCGTATTTCCTGGTGGCATATAACTAATATTGTTAAGTCAAAATTAGCCCCCAAATCCTAGGATTCTTCAGCACACTCTTTTTATGCTGAAATTAAGAATAAACTTCAATCACAGCATAAATACACTATTAAATTGACAATAGGAAATTCACCTTTATTGAAATTACATGTACAGAACTGCTCTCAGCCCATTTGTCTCATATTATGAAAGAATGAAATGAATTCCAGAGAACTGTAATATATGAACAATACCTAAATCTTAAATTGTACATTTTATGTGCCAAGCGCTATGCCAAACCACTTCAGTAGTTTCCATGAATTCATCCATTAAAATTCATAACAACCCTAAAAGTAGGTGATATTATTGTCTCCATTTCACAGGCGAGGAAATTGATGTGTGGACAGGTGACATAACTTGTCAAGCTCATACACAGGTAGTTAAAGATTGAGTAGGCTGTATCTAGGTTCTGGGCCCATAACTCGTACACACACTGCTTCTCAAATATCCCCTATCTGCTTATTTAAGCAAATACGGATTCAAAATACTCTTCTATCTGATGACCCTGAAAATAGTTTTTCATAAATACTAGTTGTGCTAATGCAGTCATCAGTCTGCTAATTTAATATCCAAATACAAATAGTATGTAGAAATAGTAAAAACATTATTTATGGACTAAAAAAATCACATATATTGTATGTAGTAACAAACTACAAAAATAATTGTTAAATCACATATTATGGATGGGGTGGTAAGAAATACCTCCCTTTAGATCTTGATAAAGCAATTACAAGATCTAAGGTGATCACAGTCATGCATTTTTTAAGAGTACAAATAAAACCGTTTTGAATGTAATGAACCATCAGGGGAACTAACTCTAAGTGGCTCGAAAAAACTTACGAAATAATGAGAAGACAACTCTGCGTCACTCCGTTCCCCTGCGCGTTTGACACCATGGAGGTATTCACATGAATTTGGGCCAGGATTCTCCCAAGAGACTGGTCAACTAAAGAAATGGCTTTTTGTATCATGCGTGTTAAATATGAGTGCAGGGGTGTGTGTGTGTGTGTGTGTGTGTGTGTGTGTTGCATGAGGAATTTAATGCCTTCTGAGAAAACCTGATTTCAATTTCTAGTTAAAAATGGATATAATACAATTTCTAGTAAAATTTAAATAATCTAGTATGTGCAATTCCTAGTAGCATGACTGAAAATTAAACCTCTAAACAGCAGATTAGGGTCAAGCTATCTTAGATCCTTTTTTGAAGTGGATGGAAAACGTATTATAACTAATCCAAAATGACTCAGAGTCCTTGTGGAAAACTGGTCATATTTTGTTAGCTATTGGTAATAACTAATATTTCTGAAGTGTGTCACATGTGCTAGGCATTATCTGACTGCTTATACGTACATTGATGCTCTCATGAGAGGGGCAGTATATCCCCCATTTATGGTTGAAGAAAATCCATAGTCCGAGCTCCCAAAGCACACACTCCAGGGGGCTCCAGAGCTTATCCTCTTAAAAACTAAACTCTTCTGTCTCAGTTAGGAAGAATGCTTTAAAAATGCTCGTGACTGACAAGATATAAGAGAGATTTAAAGAACGGCAGAGCAGGAACACTATTTTTTCACAGTACAACTTTAGACAAGAGAAAACAGAAAAACAAGTAGGGATATTACAATTAGGAGTTGAAGCAACCGAGAAGTTGAAACAAGAGCTATGCTATTTCCTTCTGCTGGGATATTGTTTAGCATGCCGATTAATTTATTGATTTCTCCGATGTTTATTAAGCAACTGTGGCATTAGCCAGTGAGTAAGATAGAGTCACTGCCCTCTGGGAGCAAATTGGTAGAGGAAAATGAAAAGTAATTAAAATATACATACAGAGACACAGAAATTGACTTGCTTTGATATGAATATTGATGAGGCCACTGATTTAGGGGTAGCTATAGATAGCTCCGCCCACATGGGATCATGCCAGATATTGGTGAGTGATCTGAAGAAAGTCAAGTGGGGTTGGTGGGTGGAGAGGGAAGGGTTCTCCGAATGGGGCGGGTTTCCCTGAGCTCCTTCCCAGCCTCGGTGTGCTGTTGCCTCTCATGGACCACACCTGAGACTCTCTTTGAACAATTGGTTTGGGGCTGATGGGACTGCTTTCCCTGCGCTCTCAGAAAGGAGAACCTGCCCAGAAGTTTATGCCTCCCACCACCACCCCGGGAAGACCTGTTGGACATTGATGGATGGGTATGGCATTATGAAAGCCCAGATCCCTTGCTCCTATTGGGAAAAGCTCAGAACCTAATTTAACCCTCCAGGTTCCCTTATGGGGGTCGGTTTCCGCTACCTCCAACGGACCTTGTTGTGCTTAACATCTTTCCTCCCCGCTTCCCCCACACCTTCCCCAAAACCCCTGGAGAGCAGGGCTCTAATAAACGTACAGTGACTTGCTCCCTGTCTTGTTGCCCAGAACTGTAGGGTGACCTGGGACTGAAGTGCTATCAATAGACAGGACTCTCAGTACGGATACTGAGATAGTCCTGGGCAAACCAAAGGGGCTGGTTACCCTACAAGTCAGCTTCTGAAACCTGACCTTTGGGAAGTCTCTCTGAGGAGATGATTATCTGTGCTGGAAGAAGCCAGCCATTTGCAGAGCTGGGAGAAATGTTTTCCAAGCAAAGACATAGTAAGTAGTAATGGCAGAAACCATACCCTGCTTAGGAGGATAGCAGGCCAGTATGACTGGGGCGATCTGACTAAGAACACCTGTGAGAGGAGCTGACTCTATGTGGGTAGGAAGGTAAGCAACCTGTGGAGACTTGGCAGAAAGGGGAGGGGAAACATCCATTATTATATCAAATTATCCCCTTAGCTCTGGACACTTAGTGTGTAGAATTTGATGTAGATGCCTGTTTGTGGGAGTTTGTTTTTTTTTCTGAATGGCATTATAGTCTTAACCAGAACAGTTTATTCTTTGAGAGGGTAGTTTTTCTATCTAAGTGTAAACCTAGACATTTGGAAGCTTCTCTCTAGGTGGATTGGGGGTTTTGATAATGGGGTTAGCACGAACTCACTTGAGAACTGCAAACGCCAGGACAGACCAAAGACGCAGAAGGGCGGCTGCGGAAGAGAACGCGGGGTGAGTTGCTGTTCATAGCTCCCGCAGTGCAGCTAGCACTCCTGGTGTTCCGATGTCTGTTCCTATATCTGGGTACCTCTGCTACCAATAAAAGTGCACCTGTAGCTTCCGGGAGGCACACATGGTGGACTTCTGAAGAACTTGGAAGTTTAATAATTCTTGTTAGGATCTTGGCTGTGTCCTTTCTTGAAATGTTGGTTTTTTTTTTTAATTGAATGATCTATTTTAAGTCGCTGAACTCCTCTTTATCTATCTGTCCACAAATGAATGTGAATGTTTCATGCAAATCACAGAGCATCATCCCTGGTTAGCAGTCACAGATGGGCAGGAGTTTGATAGAGACCGAGCCTCTCCTTAGAAAGTTCATGTTTTCCAGACACAAGATAAAACAAGAGTGGTCTGGAGGGTGAAAATCCAAACAGACTGGGTTTCAAGAAAGAAAGAAAAAAATACCTGAAGGATCCTCTGGACTTCAGAATATTTTCCCAGAGACACTTTCCCCAGAATTTTGTAAGTGTTGAATAAAAGAGTTCACTGGAGTTAGCCCCTGAGAGGGGGAAAACGCGTTGTTCAAAGAGTAGGGTAGAGGATCTAACAGGTCTGCCCTGTTGGTCTAATTCAGAGCTTTTATTATAATCATAATGCTCAAAATGTAGCCTTACACTTGAGGAAAGATTAAGAGTCAAATTATATTGCGGTGCACTCATGTGGTCTCCATTAATGTGAATAAAAGTCTATTCGTGGGCAATTAACCCCTTTTATGCTTATGAATAATAATCTTTTTCTAATTTTCTAAAAACTTTGCAATTAATTTCCATCCTGGAAGCAAATGAGCTTACTCGAAATGCTCCTGTGCTGAAACAAAGCAAAACAAAAACCCTCTATGGTAAAGTGTGCCAATGTACATATATTATACATGTGTATTGTTCGTATATATCACAAAAAATTAAAAACATATTATTGAAGTATGTTAACAAGATTTGCATTGCTGACAGTTTAATTGAGCTGATGCAAAATCAATTTATAAAGTTGGATATTATTGTACATAGGCAGATAAATCAACGTGATATAAAAAATTTGCAAGAATGCTGAGTTTTAGAAATGGTAAGCTATGCTGATTATACACAGAAAACACTAACAGTGTCATTTTCTAACCTCTATTTCACTGACAAATTTATTTGGGCATTGATTGCTGGCATAATTAGATAATTTTCCTTCTGAAGAAGAGGTTGGTAAGCTAATTAACTGATTTCATAAAGATGGTTTTTGTTAGGAAGAAAATAATCAGGAATATGTTAGGGATTTTAAAATAAGGTCAACTTTTGGTTTAGTCCCTCTGCTCCCTTTTTTATGCCTAACATATGGTTCAATACATACATAAGTGAATAGACACCTGATGGGTGGTGCTTGGCTAAATTCCTGGAATCAGATATTGAAGTTCAAGGAGACATATATTTCTTTTTTGTGAGTCCAGAATAGGGATCCCTTCACTGACAGTAGAAAGTCAAATTTTCTCCAAATGACAATGGACCTGGGGTTTCGAAAGCTGTCCTACAGAATTTTGTCCTATGTCCTCAAAGTGATGCTGTGCTTTTTTTAAAAAGTGGTTATGTTTCAAAATTGAATTAAATAGAGACAATTTTAGAAAATTATACCTACATAAAATGGACAGAATTGAACATGATGAATATGTGCCTATTGACTTCTATTACTATTACTGTGAAAATTATGTAAGACCTCTAAATATTATCTATAGAAATATTTGGTGGAATGAGGAAAAATTAACTCAGTGATTTTCATTTTTTAGATTTCTTTGCATATATACCTTCAAGGCAGTTCCCTCCATCATTCCCCACACTTTTCCCTTAACAATTCCATTCCGATGCTTCTCTTACAGGGACATTCTTAATACTGCCCCTGGGTGTGGTCAGTCTCTGTTCCGAGATCACTTTAGGGGCTTTCTCTCAGCCCACAGGGTTTCACATGCCCTGTGCCATCTACAGACAGCTCCAAGCCCTGCCCTTTTCACCTAGATGAGCGGTGGATGCCACCATCTTTGTCATTGCCTTAGCAACAGGGCAGATTCATTTCCTAAACACAGTGGGAAGCTTTTTGTCCCTCTGGGGATCCCCAGATCTCCTGGGTCAATCGGGGTGGATCCTTCTCACTTTTCACACCCCCTGTTTTTCCCTTCCTCCTGTTCTGTCACTCTTCTGTCTTTACTCTGACTAAGGCCAGCAACTTCCTTTTAAAATGTTCTATTTTAAACAATGACCCTGAAACAAATTTTTGTCTTCATATCCTGAGACAAATCTGGATGCTAAGGAGAGTGCTGATGCTGTTGAACCTAATACTTGGGAATTTAGTGTTTGGTTCTTACTTACCACCATATGGAGGTCCAACTTGTACCTCATACCCCAGCCTCTCATCTTACTCTAACCCTTTCCAACAACTTTAAAAAGCAGATTTCGTGATGCCTGTGGCCACTTTTCAGAGGTATAATTGGGAACTCACACGTGAGATTAATGTTAATGATGGTAACTCCTTTCTAAATTTTACAGATTTGTTTATTTCTTTCCCCTACAGTGTTGACTCTAAATAAGCATCATATCTCTTAGCCACAGATGCTTTCAGTACGATAAAGAAGGTGGTACTCAAATGTGGAACTCTTAGAAACAATACAAGAAGTATTGAATGTCAATCTCTATTGCTATTATGTAGATAACCAAACTTCTTGGCAACGAGGGAGCACTGTTCAATAGATTTCTTAGAGAAAAATGAGACTTGAATTGAACATTAAAGGTCACTTGGCCTGGTTGGTGTGGTTCAGTGGATTAAATGCCCATCTGTGGGCAACCAAAGGGTTGCTGGTTCGATTCCCAGTCAGGGCACATGCCTGGGTTGCAGGCCAGGTCCCCAGTAAGGGGTGCATGAGAGGCAACCACACATTGATGTTTCTCTTCGTCTCTTTCTTGCCCTCTCCCCCACTCTCTAAAAATAAATACATAAACTCTTTTTTAAAAGAATAAAAGGGTGCTTGGGATTTTTAACAAAACCCTTCAAGTCCCAGTCATAGGTTTGCATCTCCGCACCACAAATACTTTGACTGCAATGAAATGATTCATTGACTCTCACTTCCTTATCTGTATTCCCTCCTTTGGGTGTAGCCAGTCATGCCTAGCACAGTGCCTAACACATTGTTGGCTTTCCATAAACATTTGCTGAATAAATATAAGCTGCTATAAATTTACAATGCAGTTGGCCTCACTGTTATATATGGTTCTGTTTACCATATTGCATAAGACTGTATTGCAGAATGTCAGTGCTAGATGGTATGTTTGGGGTCACCCAGATCACTTATTTTTAAAGAAGTGGAAGCTCAAGGTCAAATTAGGGGTGTCCATGACTTAAATGTTTTTACATTGGTGCTAAAAGAGACATGAAAGAAAATGAGGTCAGAAGGTATCAGAAATCAGTTTATAAAGTTTGTTAAGTCTCCAATCAGAGAATTCTGTTGGAAAACATTGAAAAACACCCCCCAAATTTGAAGCATATCTATGACTGGGTACAGGAGGAAGAATATGAAAGAAAATGAATAACCAAGTAATCTTGTATATCAAGACTTACTCTTGTAATAACAAAACAGCAATTTTCCCCCTTTTAAAAATCTTTTTAGATCTCCTTTAAATAAGCTTTTCTTTGAAGAGTTGCTTACAAACCACAGCTGTGTGCATCTTCATTGGGTTAACAGCACGTTGCAATTAGTGATGGCTAGAGGGCAAGTGTCATCTATACGGCTCTTATTAAACAGGAAATTAAAACAACTTAAAATGCACCAACTTGTACCAATTCCAGGAGTGCTGAGAAGACAAATCATCTACTGAAATCTATATGCATCCTGTAAAGTCTTTCCATCTTACTCCATGCCTAGCCTTCTTCTTAGCTCAGGGACTACAATGGGGACAAAATTAGATATAGTACCTCTCACATGATAGAATCTGATGAGGGAAAGAGACATTAATGAATTAGTCATAAGAATAAAGGTATAAAAACTAACTGAGATAAGCACTAGGAAGGATAAGATAGTGATTTTGCCTTAAGTGCACAAGGCAAAAAAATAAAATCCCTTATACTGCCCTGGCCAGGGGGCTGAGTTGTTCGGAGTATCATCCCTTACACCAAAAGGTTGCAGGTTCAAACCCCATTTGGGGCACATACAGGAGGCAGCTGATGGATATTTCTCTCTCGCATCAATATTTCCCTCTCTGTCTCTTTTTCTTTCCCCCTCCACACTTACTCCTCTCCCCCACCCCCACTTCCTCTCTCTCTAAAATCACGTATGCCTGGGTGAGGATTAAACATAAATATTTTTTTTTTAAACTCTCATGCTTGCATTTTGGTGGTAACAGCTGAGAAGTCATCTTAAAATGAACTGAACAGGTAACACGAACTGAAACCTAAATTATGAGTAGAAATTAATGTGGTGAAAATTATATATATATATTCAATGTATGTGGGGGTGTTCAGTTTAGAATACCATATGGAATATGAGACTTTTTTTGTTTGTTTGTTTGTTTGGCATTCAGAGCAAGAAAGATAGTCTTTTTTTTTTTTTAATAAGAAAGAAGAGCATCCATTCACCAGGAATCATCCAAGTTCATGATTTACTTGTGTACTGATTTAATGGAATCGCTTTGAGATCTGTACTCTTTCAACTCCAGATGTATGTGTTTAGGAGAAGACATCCAAGGTTGCTATCTACTCCAAGATCCAACAGTAGCTAAATCTGCGGACGCAGGCAGAGAGCATTTTTAAAAATGCAAAATAGAAACAGAATGAAAAGTATATAACCTCCCAAAATATCATTCTGCCTTCTGCAATGATAAGAGAGAGTCATAAAGCAATATACTGCATAATAAAAAGGAACTTATAGACAATGTAAGTATCCCAGATACTTGTATCCGCATGTATGGATAGCCTCACATTTTAAAATCATTTGGAAAGTCCTTAATTCTTAATAAGAAGATCAAAATTACTAATTGCAGAGTTCAGAGAAAAATGTACTTATAAGTACCTTTGCAATCAGTCCGGTGAAAGCCTTTCTTGGACTCAATATGTAAATTACCTACTGGACTGCAAACAGGGCATTGTTAAAAAGGGAACACTTGAGACTTTAGCTCATTAGGCTGAGTGGAAGGCACATTGTTAATGTGCCAAAGGATGGGTAGCAAAGGATCTTGGAAAGCCTGTGAGACGAATGGGGTTGACCAGAAAACATGTTCATTCATACACATTTAAGTAAAACATCCTTATAAAAATAGCGTATTTCATAAAATACCTGAATATGGAATCCAAAAGAAATCCGTAGCCTCTAGGTGAAGACAAAAGGACTAATTTTAAGTGGAAGTTATTGTGGTGTATTTGCATTCGGAGGGAAAATGCAAATCTTAAGGGCTTGTCCCTAAAATAGAGCCAATCACAGAAATGACATCTGAATCAGACATTTATATTTGGTAAGCATAAATTCACACTGGAATGCCATTTCCCTAATAACCACTTTAGTTGTTATGTTTTTGCCCTAGAAATACTAATGCAATGATAATAAGAAGGTGTACTTATATTTTCCACTAAATTTAGAATTTTAGTCATTGAAACACAGACACAGTGGCTTTAACAAGAAGTTAATTTGGTGCTAAGTGCCCTGTGAGTGTTAGATATGCATAGTCACTCAGCATGGACATACTGCTTATACCAACGGGAATGTACACACCACACACACACACACACACACAGAGGAATAAAATGGAAAACCCGAAATAAATGTGGAGTGAAGAAAGTGGAAGTATTTTTAATTATGCAAAGGATTAACTCATAATTCTTTATTATCATCATATTCTTCAAACGTTTCTATGATGTTTTCAATAATTCTGTAACATTTACCTTGGTAGCAAACATCCACTAAACATTATATATATAATATATTTCTTTTCTTTAACCACTATTCTTTTACTGCTTAAAATTTTCCTTTCCTATAGATCAGTGATTTTCAACAGTTTTCTGTCTCATGGCATCCATAAACTAATTACTAAAATTGGGTGGCACACCAAAAATATATATATTTTTGCCAATCTGACAAAAATAGGTATAAGTTTGATTGATTTACAAAAAAAATAATAATGGCAATTACCTCCCCTTTTTGCTCCAAAGTAACTTTTTCAAAAATCAGGTGCCTATACTTGCATATTAGGATTTCTTATACCAAGAAATTAACCTAATGGGAGGGAGGAGGGGGCTGGGATGGTGGGTTCGGGTGAGAATAAAAGACAGAAAACTGTACAAGATCAACAATTAAAATAAAAATTAAAAAAAAAAAGAAATTAACTGAGACACAAACTTATTACGCAAGATAACTGATAAGATACAACTCTGTTATGTGAGTATGTCCTGTATACTTATGGTTTAAGATAGGACATTCACATAGAATGGCTATTGTTGTGTTGGCTGATGTCATTTTTTACAATCGAAGGGAAAAGAGGTCAGTACTCCTGACTAAGTAGTCAGGTATTGCATGTTGTAAAAATCATCGTGGCACACAGGTTGAAAAGTGCTGCTAGAGATGAAAAAGAAAGAAAATATGGGTTAAAATCTGCTTGCTTTACGGTACAGAACCTTAAATGCTGTTTGTTTGCATGCACAGTGCTCAGGAGATCTAACGGCTTTAGGTACTTTAGAGATTAATAGTGGAGGAGAGGAGAAAAACTCGAAAGTCCCAAAGTGCCGCTTTATTTCTCTCATTATCGAGAGCAGTTTAACGGTGCACTTCCCGCCGGTCTCCCTTTGGACAGAGTTGCTCTTTTCCGTGGTGTTATGCAACATGAAAACTGATTTTTCAACCCAGATACAGAACCTTAAATGTTGCTTGTTTCCTTATTAACTCCCTGCCTTCCTTTCTTCCATCCTTCCTTTTTTCCTTATTTCTTCAAAAAGTACCTATTTGGAGTCTATTATAATCCAGGCGCCATGCCATGTATTGGAAAGTCAACAAAATGTCAGATGAGACGGGTTATGTCAGATAACCCTCGTCATGGTTATAGTGTAGTGATAAACTGTCTGTCAATACAGAATTCTACCCGGGTAATCAATTTCAAGGAAAATAAGAAATGATCAAGTGCCGAGAGAGGTTATAGCATGGTCTGATACGTTTCAGGAAGGGCCTTCCCTAAGAACTACCTGTGGGCTGAGATCTGGGGGACACTCCCCAAACTTTGCTGGGAAGGGGGTATTCTGGACAATAGAAATGACCTGTGCAAGGGCCTAAAGAGAGAAAATACAGGGAAACTTTTAAGATATGAAAATGTTAGAGATCTAGAGAAAAAAATATGAGAAATAAAACTACAGTGGATAAGCCCAGCATAGGTAATGGGGCTTCAGGTTGAGAAAAATGAAAAATCTTTACAGGGTTATATTCATGGAATTGCACGGGCAGATTTGCATTTTTAAAAGATTTTTCTATCTTCTCTCTAGAAAACAGTAATACAGGGATGTACTCTGGGAGTCACAGTACTGCTGTGCAGATCCAGGCCAGATATGTTCGCCTGCCTGAGAGTAATAGGAGGAGGGGCAGGCACGAAGTGGGAGTTTGACATTTATGAAATAAAATCTATGGGAATCATTACTCCAAGTTTCCCAAACGTGCTCACCTAGTACAAGAAGAATGCACAGGGAAAAGCACACAGGTTTGTGATGCCTTTATCATCACTAGTAGGTGATTCAAGATGGCAGATGGATAAAGTGCAAGGACCTTAGAGAAGAAATTAGATGTAACATATAAAATGCCAATCATCAATGAATAATTGAAGCCATAGACACGCATGTGTTTGCCTGGGGAACGCACATACAGAGTATTCATCAGAATAGTCTCTATGGCAGTAACAAACAACTCCTAAATTTCATTGGCTTAACGTAACAGTTTTCTTTTTTCTCCATAAAATTTGTGTCTGTGGTATGTGTGTGGTGTGTGTATTTCATTTCATGCTGTTATCCATGATAGAGGCTCAGATTCATTCCGTTGCTCTAAGATCCAGGCTGGTAGAGCCTCCATCATCTCGTAGCTCGGTAGATCTCAAATGGGACACGCCCCGACAGAGGATGTTTGGCAGTATCAGAAAATATTTTCATTGCCTTCAGTGGGGAGAATGACACTGGAAGCTCATGTGTGTAGGCCAGGGATGCTGAGAAGCACCCTACGGAGTGCAGGGCAGAGCCTGTGCCTACCCCCACGCTCAGACTGACCTGGTTCAGGATGTCCATAGTGCTGAGGCAGAGAAACCCAGCTGTAGCTGCACCGTGGGCACAGGCTCGGATCCCCCAGCCGGGAGAAAGACTGACAGCTCTGCGGTGGTTTGCCCAGTCGGTAATCCAGATCACTCCTGCGCACGGCCCAGCTGCTCGTGAGGGAGGAGGAGGGAGGAGTGTGACGCAGTAGATGCCATCTCACAAGTGACGCTGTACTGCTGTGGTCTAAAACAGGATTCTGCTGTCAATGCACTGGGCCATTGGAGCCACATCCTCAGGTTATTATATTAGAGTGGTGGGCGGTGGGGATGAGCGTGACCGACACCTGAGCAGGGGCGGGAGGAGACATGTTCCGAGTGAAGTCTGCTGTCACGTGGCGGTATTCACTGAAACCCAGAGAAAGGCAATATATTAACTCTCCAGCGTAATTTTCTCAGATATGTGTGAAGACGGAATTCATTATACCTGGGAATTGAATATTAAGGGTAATTAATGAAGCTGGCAGCTCTTTTATTCTCAGCGCTGGCAGGGAAAATTCCAAGTGTGCGCCCCAACGAAGCAGGTTTTCCGGTTTCCAAGTGGTTCCTTCAAGTGGAACAAGTGACTCAGAAACTATCAGCACTTTTCTTTAAATTCCAGGAGATTCTTTAACTTCTAAAATACAAGAATAAAATCGTTTCAAAACACATTATAATGCAACGAGATTCATCATTTGCTTGCCCTTCTTTCACTAGCCAATACAGCCTAAAATTTAGTATCTTTATAATGATAGTGAAAGACACCTTTAGAAAAAAAACCTATACAGAGTACAGCTGTTGAGAGAACAGGCTTTCGAGCTGCTGGTCGAAAGTTCTGACCCCGCGTCCTTAAAGCTGTGTGTTGCTTGGTTTTTGGCCCTTTAAAACTAAGGCTGTTTATCTTCAAAATGTCTGTCCACTCCAAAGGAGAAATTTAAGCACGATTCATTTCTCACCAAAGACCTGGGCGTGTTCCTCACATGTAATGAACCCTTGCTGCAGGTTGTTACCACTGTTATAATATTTATTGTTATTTATTTTGATTTTAGGTTAAAAGGTCCATGCCTTGGAAGACGAGGCAGATTTTCAAGAATGGCTTCATTTAGGCCTTGGATAGGATGGTGATGGGGACTTTTTGGTCAAAGGTAAGAGATTTGCATCCTATTCATTTGTTTGATGGCTTATTTTATGAATTCCTTGTATCCATCAGTGATCAGAAAGGAGGTAGAAACCACACCAGTAATTCAAATGGTGTAAAGGCATGATGAATTTAGTACATGGTTAACTGCTAAAAGAGGTTTCAAGGCTCTAAGAGGTCTAGAAATAAGTGCGAACAAACAAACAAAACCCAGCACATATGTCCAGGCTGTGGGATAGTGAACAAGGGAAGAATTAAGACTTTAGGAGATACCTCTCCCACCACCGTCCAAGGCTGAGATGTAATTCTTGTTGATGACCATGTGGCTACCGCAGGAGCACAGACAGCCAGTGACAATGCCATGCCCCACAGGGATGGGCCAGAGCTGGTTTGTGGGGAGCACTCATCCAGTAGCTGTGAAACTTTCTCTCCTGGCTGCCTACCATTTTCTTATCACTCTGTTGGCTCTTTGCTGAAAGAAACCACATTGGAGTCCCAGAGGAAACCTTTGTTCCCCTGTTCAAGGTTTCCAGTATCTCTCCAGTGCCCTCTGTTCACGGTGCCTGGTAGAGGAGAACTGTCTACAGGACAACAGCTCTAGTCTTACCAAGAGGGAGCTGAAAGCCAGTCGCTGATCGTTGGCACGGCCAGTGGTGTGCTGGAGCTGGCTCCCCCAGCTTACAGAAGCTGACTGCCTGCATCCCCCCCATGCCCTGGAACGGGCCAGCACCGTGTAGGAAGCTGGAAACTGGCTGTGATGGAAGTATTTACAAAACAGACACCAGCAGACATTGCCGTTCAGTGGCTGTTGTTGTCATTCCTGGGGAGCCAACTTGTCTGCTGTGTGCCAATGGACCCCGCCCACCTTACAGAGAACAAACACACTCTAAAAGGCAGAGCCCAACTTTTAAAACTCTCTGAAAGGTATGTATAAACAAAATGGGTCATTTTTGGAAAGGATCAGCTCTGGAGCGTGGTGGCATAGAAACTAGTCTCTACCATTTTTAATCTGTGTGACAAGGAATGGCATCTCTCTTAACTAAAGTTTCCATCTGCCAAATAAAGAAAATAATCAGACCTCATTTAGGATCGTTCTGGAAATTGAGTGAGATAAACAAGATAAAGAGACAGGCACAGAATAAGCCCTCTCTAAGTGTGAATGATGATGAGAATTAACACCACATAACGTTCCAAGGAAATTTGCTCAGGGTTTTAATATTAATGCTCAGTTAAATGTATTGTGCATAGGCTGAAAGAGATACTAATTACAATCTTCAAAAAGTTTGCATTACACTATATTAAACACATTTAAAATAGTCTAAAAGAGGTATTTGTCATTTGAAAGTTACTATTCATAAATTAAAAATCTTTTAAAATATTTAAGTTATTTAAACCAAGAGCTCAATTTCTGTAAAACTAGAATAAGGGCTCATGCACAACATGGAGGAAACCATTTTATGTCCATGTATTTTTGCTGTATTATCTATAATGGTGAAAAATGTAAAATACAAGATAGGTTGAGTAAATTATAGAATAGTAGGAAGTATTAGGAATATTGTGCAATGCTTCAAATAGTGCTTATTTAGTACCAGTACAAACAGAGATAATGCAAATAATACAAAGAAAAGAAAAATATACCATGCCTACAAGAAAATATGATTTGTAAATGCTTAAATAAATTGCTTTTGGAAAAAATGGTGATAAATGAATCTTGCATAATGAAATAAGAGAAATTTTTTTATTGTATGCTAATAAAATTCTGCTATCATATGACTGAATAGTAGGTACTAAATAGATTCAGAAGCAAAGGGCAGAAGAAAGAAGTATGTATTCTTCTATGTATCTGCCTCTTTCTCTTTCTTTTTCTCTTCTTTATTATCTATTTATCTAAATGTTTGTCTATCTATCTATTTATCGATCTATTGATCTATCTCAGGGGCAACAAATGTCTTATTTCTATTGCATGGATTTCTTTCTGTTGGCAAAAGTGTCATAGGAAAAATGGGATAAAATACCTTCAGATAGATGCTTTCCTATTTATATGACATTGAATTTTCACAGAAGAAGAGATGCATGTTGAAGTTTAAGAATTTAGTTCATTAGTCCCATCTTTGAACCACAGTTTTTCATAGTTTCTCTTCATGCTATAATTCCTCCTTATCTCTAGTTTATCCAGAATGCTGAATTCATTCACCATGGAAAGCCCATCCCATTCTGGATTGTGTTTTTTATTTTTCCTGGAAGCTCTTCTGTGTGGAAGTCCTGTTCTCCAGTCTTCTCTATTCTAGACCCGAACACTCTCATTTTCCTTACAGAATCTCTCATTCAGCATGGGGTTCAACTCCATTATGTGTTTTGATAGTTCCTTACTTACACTTCACGTTGCCAATGTTCATTTCACAATTTGTTAGCAAGGATTAAACTCAGAACCCTGGAAGTGGAGTGTATATGGGGTTACCTGTGCAGTGTTGGTGAGGAGAAACACATTCTAGCTCAGCTATTTAAGTCACATGAACATTCACATCCAACTCTATTCATGATCCTCCCTGATATTCCGAGATTTCAAGACATGAGGTAAGGTAAGAAAAATGGATAGTAGATTATATTTCAAAATTTTGTTCTTGGATGGTATAGACAATACGGTTCTTCAGAGCATAGTAAAAAACATGCCAAATGATAATTAAAAGAAATAATAGAATACAATAAATGACATCTCAAAATGAACCTCATAAACCTTTATTTTAATTCTTTGTTTTAAAGTATTGTTCATTGCCATTGTAGAGTCTCTAGGAAATGAGATCAAAGGACCACAGTGTTTGTGTTTTTGTTTGTTTATCTCAGCGTTTAACAGTCATACCTATTAAGAGTACTATCTTGTGATTTCAGATCTCGTTTTAGCTCAGTACCAAATACAAGGAGAATGTGTACTCTCAAAAGCATTGGTTAACTGCAAGATGAATTAATACTGCCTATTTAAGATAAACGGTCACAGTAACAAGAATGCATATTTGAATAATACATCCTAGTCTCTTCTCAACCTTTGTGACTCTTTGTCATTACTTCCGCATGATCGATCCTTAGAAAACTTTTTTCTATAATTTCTCTCTTTGTCCATTGTGATTCGGCTGCATGGGCTTTCCCACAGTTCATGATCATGCCGTGCATACCCCTGCCTATTGTGTCACCTGCTCAGGGAGCTCTCTGACCACCCTATAAAATCGCATGACCCACCCTGGCTGGTGTGGCTCAGTGGACTGAGTGCCAGCCTGAGAACCAAAAGGTCACTGGTTCGATTCCCAGTCAGGGCACACGCCTGGGTTGTGGGCCAGGTCCCCCATAGGGGGCACGTAAGAGGCAACCACATATTGATGTTTCTCTCCCTCTCTTTCTCCGTCCCTTCACCTCTCTCTAAAAATAAATAAATAAAATTAAAAAAAAAAAAACTGAAACTGCATGACCCATCATTTGTAATTTCCTTTCTCTCCTTGTTACTTGTTTTTTTTTTAAATATTCTTACAATTTAATATTTAATTTATACCCATAAGATGTTCTCCTTTGCTGGATTAAAGTTTTACACAAGAAAATAATTTATTTTTCTTTATAATTGCTGAAACCACAGTGCCTGGAACAAGTAAGTACTGAGTGAATGAATGAATGAATGAATGAATAAGGGAATGAATGGCTAATGCTAAAAAGTACAGATCTGAGGCCTAAAGTGGTTAAACATTCCCTAAACTTACCAAAAGTAGGAAGTGGTAGATCTAATTTATTGGATCACCAGCCTATCAAGATGCACCATTGTGTCCTGTGCTTAGTGCCCATTAGAAACAGGTTTTGTTTTTTTTTTAGGATAAAATCGTAATTAGGAAAATGTCTGAAATTCTGGTATGAAAAGCAGAGTCCAAAGTTCTCCTCCCACTGGTGAGTGGAAAAGCTCTCTGTGATTTCTGAATCAGTCCCCACCCAAATCAGGTAACAATCTTCATCTCACCATGTAAGTGAGGGTAAAACATGACACTGTCCTAGAACACCTAGAATTAAATGTGGTGACCCCAGGGAGAATGGGTTTGGTTTTGCGTAGATTTCTCTTCCTCTATTTACTGATTATTTTATGTTATTTACAAATAATCAAATCCATGTGAATTATATCAAGAAGGGTCACTTTTGTTCATGATTCATTTTAACAGTTCAAGGTTATTAATGGTTCCTGAAAAGTTTAAGTCTCTGTTTTATGTTTGTTTTTAGGCCTACATTTAAGTTTTTTTGGCTAAAGGATTATTATAAAATATTTTTCCTCCCTCATGTTCTAAATAATGGTGCTTCTATTTATTTATATAACTGAGCATTCTGTATGCTATTAGAATTCTTTGCAGGAATGCTTTATGAACATTACCCAAGGTTCACGTAAATGAGGCCCCATCTGGAATTCTGGCCCATTTGTTCTGCTCCCAATCTATTGCATTACTTTTCTTCTATTTTGTAACACTAGAATTGAGCATTATAAAAGCATCCCATGGCTTACTTCTTATGTACTTTGGAGGAAAAAGATATTTTATATAACTATTAAACAATGGATAAATACTACCTTTCAGGTGTAATTGTAAGGGTACCACATTCCATAGCCTCATGCATACAAGTATCAAAATGATATCAGCAAAGCCAAATTGGCTAAGTCAGTATTATCATGGAGACAGTCCCAGTTGAAAGAGCAGATGGTAACAAAGAGTGAATCTCCAACTATGAAGTTAATGTCTCTATGTGTTATTCACAACTCTTACTTATGAAGACTGCATCTCTTATGTATTTGAAATTCTCTGATAAAACCAACTTTTATAGGACATCTTTGCACCAAGCAACAAAAATAAAATAACATGAACATCTGAAATATCTATTGTGTCTATATAAATTGAATATTTCCAAATATGATCATTGTTAGGACAAAATTATTCTTCTCTCCTTCCCTAAACTTCCAGTTGACTTTTACTTAGAATTTAAGCCCCTAGAAGTCAAAGATCCTATTTTGTTCATTATTGTATCAAATGTACTTTAACACAGATACTGATATATTTTAAGTGATTAAAAATGTGGTTAAGCAATTCCTGGTAGTCCTACAGATTATTTCATACACTACTGATCTAAAATCCTAAATCCCTTATCTTTTTTGGTATTTATTCACTGTCTTTGAAATAAATGCAAATATGTGGTTAAGTAACATTTATAATATTTTATCCCATACTGTGAGAATATGAGGCACCTGGCATATATTACATACAACAGTTCAATACATTTCACATTTCTTATCAGGATTCTGAAACACTCTTCAGATATTAATTAACTAAAAAGAAGGAAGCTCTTTTATAAGATGAACAGGAAAGAGGCAATAAATGAGTCTGGTGGAAATGGATTCACTGTTTAGTGACAGAATTTATTATGAGAATAAAAAAGTCCAGGGAAAACATGCTTGAATTATTCAGTTCCTGAAAATCACTATTGGCTGACTATTACAATCACAAAAATATCTGCATCACCTTTTGAAAATTACAAATCTATTTTACATTAATTGCCTCATTTGGTTCTTACCACAGTCCGGAGTTGTTTGGAGGGCAGATATATTTTACCGATTTTAAACTTGCTCAGAGTGAATATTTAATCCTTCCTTGTTCAAGAGCTTCATTTGGAGGAAGAACTGGTGTGTGTCCTCACTTAGCTGTGACCTCTGGGTGCATGAAGCTCCTCTTGGTGGAAAGTCCGATGTAACCATGGCATCCTTGACTTTAGCAGTGGGCTGTATCTCACAAGTAGATTTCACAGTAGTTGGCTCTTTCTGGAGGGCTGCAGCCAGACCAGTTTTAATGATTTCTGGCTTTAGCATGAAACTCTAATGAGCACCATTGGAAAACCACGGAGGAACAGGCTAAGTGTACAGGGAAAATTGCAGTAATGCACATGTGACTATGGATCTGACTAATCAACTATGTCTATTAGATCCGGAGAAAGGACCAAATGTTTGTTTTATTTTATGCTGTACATGAAGGAGAGCTCTGCATCATTTGGAGGAAAACAATGCATATTCATTCACGAAGTATATATTTTATTTTTTTTTCTTTTAGATAATTTTCTTTTTTTTAATATATTTTATTGATTATGCTATTACAGTTGTCCCATTTCTCCCCCATCATTCCCTCCACCCTGCACACCCCCTCCCACCCACATTCCCCCCCTTTAGTTCATGTCCATGTGTCATAAGTTCTTTAGCTTCTACATTTCCCACACTATTCTTGCCCTCCCCCTGTCTATTTTCTACCCGCCATCTATGCTACTCATTCTCTGTACTATATATTTTAAATCCAAGGAAGTTTGTGAAATGTCCTTACTGGGGTAGTGTAGGGTACAACAGCAGCTTTCTAGTTCTGCCCAATGCCATCCTATTTATTGTACAGCTCCAACTCAGACATTGATAAAATAATAATGAAGGAACCATTCCAATGATAATCCCTTGGTTTGAACAAATGTAAGCATTCTACCTTTTCAATCTTCTACCAGACCTGTCACAATGTAGGTTTGATATGAGCCCAGGTACAGCTGTTGCATGGATGCAGTGTTGTTTTACTTAACATGATATAAGACAGATTTTTCAATGACCACTTAGCCTTCAAGTTTATGATTTTAATAGCTGAAATGTTGTATTTTTTAAAAATGCACTGGCAGCAAAACCAGCCTGATGACCTAGAGATAAACTCAGAGCTTAGGCCAAATATCTGAAATGATTCTTGTCACCTGTGATCTGATTTCAAGTTTATTTCCTTACCCTCTCAGCCCTGCTTGCTGTCATAATTATTTTTATTTTGAAATTTCACTCTAACATTATCCATTTTTTTTCTACTCTCAGTTTTCCAAGTTGAGACCACAAAACCGCACTGCAGTAAGCTGCACTACAGGGACATTTCTGGGGAGGAGAGTGGGGCAGGGAGGAGTGTGGAAGGCAGATCAGCCAAAGCAGTTTGTGGAGGTAAAATGATGTCTCTGTACTGGTCCCTTGTCTATCCCTCTCCACTGTGTCATAACTAAGGAGCCTCATTCTAAGTATTCTGTGCATCTTTCTGACAAACAGCAGCTCTCTTCTGTTATCCTGCCTCCCACAGAAGCAAATATTTACTATTCTTCTCTAAGATGACTTTTGGCAGATTAGCCCAGATTGTTCCTGAATTTCAAATTATTTTTTACACCCATATACTTTGGAATTCTCTATTTAAATAGCTTCTTAATTTAGAGTAGTTACTTATTCTCTATTTTATTTTTAAAAATCCTTTCCTCCATGTTTTAGACTTCCTCACATCAGTGCAATCAATTCAATTGGATCACAATGTGGCCCTTTAAGTGACTAGGCACAAAATAAATAAATGTGATGGAAACTTTAGATAAAATTCTAGCTAACTAACAAGCTGCATAGTCTTATCATGTTGATGTGCTGTTATGGAGCTTAGCTTCTCTGAACACTCCTTCTTATTCCCATTAACAGTGGTTAATGGGAATGAGTACCTGAAGTATTCCGCACAGTTCTGACACTTACTGAGCAGTCAGTGAATGGCATTCCTGTTCCACTTAGTCCACATGGATTAAACATCACTGTATGTCAATTCAGCATGCCCCAAATAATGAAATAGCAACACAATGACTAACACAAGATGCCTATGTTAGAGAAGTTTCCATTTTAGGATTATCCATTTTGGTTGGGGATTGGACATCGAATTACTGTATTTTTGTTTGATTGAATAAGGCCAGGTGTTAAAAGGACATGGTGCAGGAAAAGCATTCCAGATGTGGATAGTGCAAATAGAATATTTGAAAGACTTGTGTGGTGTTTTTTTTGTTTTTTTAATCTTATCTAAAGTGGCTGAATAATCCTGACAAATGTTCAGCCCTGCAGTGCATACAGATTCAATACCTCCTTTGCTGAGAAAGTTAACGGTCATTGCTAATTCACCCTTCAACTCAGCCTCCTTGACCTCTAATAACAGAGAGAATCAGGGTCCGGTGACACCTCAGCAGAAGCCAGAGCCAGTGCCATCACTGAGTAGTGTAACGTGAATCTCTAGGAGATTAACCTCTGTCACAAAGGAATGATGCCATTTTTCTCGTACCCAGTTCTGGAACGCGGTTTGTATCAAGTGAATAGTATATTTGAAATCCAAGTTGCCCATCACAACCCTACTTCTTTGAGCCAGTCTACCAATTCACATTCACTATCCACAGTAACTAGAAAGAAAAACTATGGAAAAATGCACCCCCATTCTGACCATAGCTTAAAACTCTTGTGCTTCACTACTAGCCACCACATTCTGCAAATTCCTGCCTCTTGGATTTGTGCCCGGTTTTGAATCCTATTTCAAGCTCCTTAGACCTGTCGCTTGACTGTGATTTCCCTGAGGCCCTGCATCCCTTCTGAAAGGACATCGTCTCATCTGTGTAGATTCTCTTCTGCTCAACCTACTCAAGCTAACTGTAGTCTTTCAAGGGTTATTGCAGATTTATCTTCATGCTTGGGTTGTACGTGACTGAATTAGTTTCTAAGTATAAGCTATAACTCTGCCCAGAAATGAAACATTAAGTGGATTTAAGTGGTATTTATACAAATCTAATATGCGATAAAATTTTACGCACATACATACATATACGGGAGTATATGTAAAAATAGGTGAAATCCAAATAAATTTTGTAGTCTAGTAAATAGCATTGCGCCTGTGTTAATTTCTTGGTTTTAATCATATATTATACTTACATAAGGCATTAACCTTGGAGTACGTTGGTAGAGCTTGGGCAAAACCCAACTGAATCATTAAGAAAAGAGACTATGATTTCAGATAATCAGCAGGATTGGAATCTATACCTTAATACTTAGCTAAGTAAGCTTGAACAATTTCTTACATGCTTCCCAATCTGAGCTTCCCTATTTGAAAAAAACAGAGGTTAAAATAATACCTATCTCTCAGGAAGCTGGTGAGAGTTGAATGACACAATGAATGCAAAGAATGTCATATAGCCCTCAGCACACAGCAACAGCCCAACTAATCTTTTTTTTTTTTTTTTTTTACTTTGTTTGGTACAATAATGATGTTGGAAATGAGTCATCTGATACACTCAACTAATAAACCTGTCAAATATTTCTTTACAAAATCCAGCCGATACCACACTCTGTCAATTGAGTCGGCAGATTATTTTAAAGGAGACTCAGTGAGTGCCCTTTGAAATGACTTATGTGTGGTTGATGTTGTAATGCAATATTGAAAACATAATACAATGATGCAGAAGCTCATCTGCCTGATGCACAAAGAAAATTGCTTAGTGCTCCAGTGTCTCCAAATAGTTCTTAGTACTTTGCTCGTTTTTCGACTCCACATTTGGGCTCTGATTTCATACTAACCCCAGAGATTATTTTAACCTGATCTCCTAAGAATGATGAGTGATATGTAAGATCCAAACTTCAAAACAAAGGGATCCATTTCACTAAAAACATGTTGGATTTCGATGGCATTCCATTCTGTAAAACAAAAAGTGACTTCATGCTGTAATGTCCAGCATGCGAACAGTTACAAAGGCTCTATGAAAAGCTGCAACACACATGATGTAGTTCACAGTGAATAGGCAGTTGTCATGCTATTTCTGTTTATAAGCCTGCCCCTGGCTCCTGACAGCCTTGGAGGAAAATAAATTCAGGTCTCCCACAAAACATGAGAAAATAGTTGCTAAAGCAATTTCCTAGATGATTCTGTTAAAAGTGGGTTGGTGACTCACATGAACCTATGGAGAGCTGATTTAAGAATGTCTCAGAGGGACAGAGACATCAATGTCCTTTTAAAAACAATCACATAATGTTTCAAATATCTGGTGAAAAGTAGATTATTTGCTACTCATGAATATTGCATTTGACATGTACAGTAGAAATGTACCTTAATTGTGTGGGGAAGTACCAGTTTCAGTGTTCTCTTTGCTTTGTTTTTGGAGCCTCAGATGCTTCTAAAGCACACTTAAGAACTGGGTTAGGAAAATAACGAGAACCAAAGAATAATGAAACATGACTAAGGAAAAATTAATAGTATGTTCATACAGTTGGCTTATCATTTAGTCATGTATATGTAATATTATAAGAGTATTTAGTTATGGTATTAGACCCAAAACAGGAACTCTAAAGTGTGCACGTGTGTGGGGAGGAGGGTGTTTGAGAAGAATTTTAAGTTTTTAGAGAAAGATGCAGAGGAAGTAGACGTGACAAGTATTTTTAAAATGTTAATATTAGATCCTAAGTGTTGAAATTTGGGGAATTTGGGAGCTTTTTATATGTTTCTCAATTCTCAGCAATGTCAGAGAAGGAGCGCACATGGCATCGAAGATACACACACACACACACACACACACGGATAATATATTTAAAATCAAAACGGGTAGCCATGCTTCTGAAGAATTGCTAAAGATAAAGGAGAGTGGGATCAATTCTTACACATCCTACAATCCCTTCCCACAGAATGTGCAAGAGCCCCGTGGAAAGTAAAAATGTACAGTTTCTTGTTCAACGTGCATCAAGAGTTTGACGGGAGCGAGATGGTGGCAGAGCCTACGCTAGGCAGGAGCCTGCGTGGCTGGAGAAGTCGCCTGCATGTGAGCACGGGCCTGCCTCCTCCTCCTCGTCTTCAGGTCTACCTCTTTCCAGCCGCAGGACCTTTTCAGTGGAAGATTCTTTTTCTTTCAAACCCACTGCTATTTCTAAGTCTTGGACCCTTTTCGTGCTTTGGTTACTGCTTTTCATTTAGTTACTACTTCCATGTCTTTGGCTTTCAGTAAACTTTGCAACTACCCTTTGCTGTTGTAATATGATACAAAGCTTTGTTTGTCTTGTTTGTTTGCGATGCGGGAGCTAGGGAAAGGACTGGTGTGTGGGTAATGCACGTTTACCTACCTCTGTGTAGCAGGCACTGACATACGTATGTGTATACATATAATCTGGAGGAAACCTATGACTACATTATGGTCTCTGCCTCAAAGAGCTTATGAGACCAGGAGGAGACAGAAAACAAAAGAGAACATTTTGGCAGCAGGACTTTCTACTTTCTAAAACACGGGGAGGCCTGAAGGAAAAGCATGGGGCCAGGCAGGAGGAAAGGAGACCGTATCTTCTTACTGAGAACCCGCTGTTAGTCAAAAGCAGACTTTGCTATCAGGAATTTTGCAGTCCATCTCTATTTATAAGAGTTCTGCTTCCTGATTATCCATAAGCATCCATTTCCCCCACGTACTCCAGTACCCACCACCTGTCTCCCTAATTGTTCAGACACTGGGATTGTGTGTAATGCAACCCTAACATGTGGATCAGAGAGCCAATGGGCATGTCAGACAGAGGAAAGATCATCTATGGAATATTACCTTTGGATTTTATATTTCCTTGTGCAGTGCTCTGGCAAAGAGAAACCTGCATATTGCTTCCAGTTATTTAGGGATGGATGTTTTCTTCATAGTAAACTTACCAGGGAATAGGAACAATAGAATTTTTTGTAACAGGAAAGTGCATTTAACCACCAAAATTTTTGCTAGGGTCAGTAAAAATGAACTTCCCAGCTTAAAATGAGTGAGGTGTTAATAGATCCCAAATGTATAGTGAGGTAGCCCGAAGAGAATACCTGATTTTTTTTTTTTTTTTTTTTTTTAGTAAATATAGTATGGGGCAAAAGTAGGTTTACAGTTGTTTGTATGGAAAATAGTGCAATATTTAATAGATAATAATACAAGAGTAAACTCTATGTTTCATGTGCTCACAACTGTAAACCTACTTTTGTCCACCCTGTGTTGGGTCTCAGTATGTGCTTTTGATCAAGATGTACTAAAGAATGAGGGTATATCATCCTCCACATTATTATTAGCAACTTTACTAATGGAGTGTTTGACTCTTCCTTCGTCCTAGATAAATATCTTGCTACCACACATTTTTTGATTAAAAAAATCTGATAATATGGGGTTATATACACAGATCAAGAGCCAGGATCCTCTTTCTTTTTCTCTTGTTGGAGAGCTAGGTAGGAGGGCATGTCTAGTAGCTACGGAAGACACTTTGTAAGGTTTTTTTGTTTGTTTCTTTGTTTTTAAATAAATGATTAGAATATCAGGTAAACTGTTTTGCATTGAACAACACAAATGATCTTGGATCTCTGACACCATGTGTGGGCACACATACGCAAAACAACCTGCTTTTACTTCCTCCAATCTGTATGCCTTTTCCAGCCATAATGCTACACTTTTGAATGCACTCCTTTCTTTTAGAACATCAGTTGTCACCCTTGCCTATATACTAGAGTATCCCAGGAAGTTTAAAAACCACTCATGCTTGAATCCCACTTCTAAAGAGTTTTATTTCATTGTTGTGGGTCATGACTTTGATGTTAGAACTTTTATAGTCTCCCTAGGTGATAGCATCGTTTAGCTAAGGTTGAGTACCACTGTTTTAGGCTTTGGCTTTTTGAAATACTTGAGAACAAAGTGTATAACTTTCTGGGTGCTGTTTACATTGACCTGAATTTCCGTATCCACGTTTCACGAAGCATTAAAGTCACGATCAGGATGCCTCCACATGCCAAAGTCAGCTCCAGGGTGTTGCATAAAGCATATTAGAGTGCCACCCGCAGCCCTCTCAGCGGTCTCCTTACTTCACTGGCATGCCGGATTTGCAGTGAAA
Source organism: Glossophaga mutica (assembly GCA_039655065.1). Lineage (NCBI taxonomy): Eukaryota > Metazoa > Chordata > Mammalia > Chiroptera > Phyllostomidae > Glossophaga > Glossophaga mutica. Next base: position 11,427,608 of record CM077315.1, on the reverse strand, counting down.
GCAACAGAGATTACGTGGCAGGGAGGGAGACGCTTTCATGGCCTCTGCCATCTGGGTGGACCAAGTGAGGCAACATCTATAAAACACCCCACAGAATAAATGCACCATAAATATCAGTCCTCTCTACTCTTCAAAGGCAGTGTGTTTGTCGAATTATATACATTAAATGTATTTGGCCTAGTATTAGTCTGGAGGTTGGTGTTGAAGGTATTCTGCAGATATGATTAACATTTGCTAGTAGTTGATTTAAGATTAATCTCCCTCATGTGGGTGGGGCTCATGCAATCCCTTGGGAGACTTTAAGAGCAACAATGAGGTTTCTTAGAGAAGGAGGAGTTCTGCCTCAAGGCTGTACTATAGAAATCGTGCCTGAGATTCCTGCCTGCTAGACTGCATTACACGTTTTTGATTTGCCATTCCCCACAACCATATGGGCCGATTTCTTTAAAATGTGGGTGCGTATATTCTATTGGTTCCCTGGAGAACCCTGGCCAATACAGTATTAGTGCCACTGGCCCTTGCTCTCATGTAGGCTCAATGCAGACGTCCACCTGGCTCTCCTCTGCCCCCCAAATCTGTCTCCATCACGTGGCCAACTGCACCCTCCCTTCACCGTGTGCTGCTTCTGTGCCTGCTTTCTCTCCTTGTCCCTTCAACAAAGGTGGTAGGAACGGAGCCCCCTTTTTGGCTGGCCCAGGGTTACCGCAGTATATCTTTTTGTTTCCTTACATTCTAAGCACATCTTTGTAAACAGGGCCATGGTGTATCGCTCCTCGAATTACCTGAATTTGAGTGTCCTAAATATTTCCTGTCTGGACCTTGACTGGTAGAGCACCTTACAGAATTGTCAGAACAAAATAAGCAAGTCTCTGTAAGGTGCCAAAAATGGTGTCTGTTCTGTGTTAAAGTCCTTAACAAAATGCTAGCCATCGTTAACTGATTGCTCAGGTTTAATCTTCATCGCAGTGGCTTCTACACAGTCTGTTTCTGCACCGATAAATATTTCTGACCATATTAAAAGTCTGTCCTCATCTTCCCAAGGTCCTGCTGAGTTTCTCTCCAGGGGACTCCAACAGCATCTTGACAGTCATTCAAAGGCTAGAGCAGCTCAAGGTCAAAGATCCTGCCTCTCCAGAGGCCAAGGTCACTTTGCCTGTTCAAGCAGGGATAGTTCCTTCAGGCCATGCAGAAAAGAAACATGTTTCTAGGAGCAGAAATGGGCAAATCTTCTAATTGCATTGGTGTGAGAATGGAGGCAGTGTGCAGTGACCTGTTTCACGTCACTCAACCACCGAAGCAAGCTGCATCGTTTGGGGAAGAAAATCAAGTATTATTTACAAGTTGGGCTCTCCCAAAATTTATTTTGAACTTACATGTGACACTTTATTAAATAAACATTTAAAAACACATTTTGGGGGAACACATGTTCATTCTTCGTCCATATCGTTAACCTATCACAACCAAGGGCACTTTGTCACTTGCCTTTCCTGGCTGTGGCAACCATTTCCACAATGAGGCCTGACTCATCTTCCTAAAATGAATATCTAACTGGGTTTCTCCCCAGCCTAATATGTGTGGCCTGATTCCCATTGTTTACAGGATAAAATAGACGTTCCTCAGCATGACCCCAAACACATGTCTAGCCTCGTATTCCATCCAACTCAACCTTTTAGAGTCCCCTAGGCCTCTGACTGTGCTTTACACAATACGTTTCTGCGATGTTATCTTGGTATACCTTCCAAGAGAGCAGAGCTAATCTAATGATGACTAGATTTGACTGATGACTCAGCCAACTGTGGAACTTTAACCTTGAAAAGTAGTTTGTCCTCCCGAAAAACTTCATTTCTTCATGTGCTGTGTAATGGGTTACAGTCTATTTATTTTGCCTCTGGGTTACTTAGGACCCCCTTCAAATAGGTGTGTGAAAGCAACTGATACAATCTTGGCACCCAGAGAGGGAGGGAACATTTACTGCACACATACACCTCAGAATGAAATGATTCTCAAAATTCATTTCTCAGTTAGTCATTGCTTAAATTTTCAACTAAGTCTGCTTCTCACATAAAATGATTAGCTCTTTAAAGTGCTTTAGGTTTTAAATGAGCATTCCAGTCATACTTCCATATATATATATGTATATATACACACACACATACATATATATGCATATATATCTGCTTTCTATAAAAAACGACAATGCAGTCATTGTGTTGGCGGCCCCACATTTGGGAGGCACTGGTCTCTTTGGAAAGCAGTCACCATCTGCTTGCTGTTCGCACTCGATTCCCACTTGCTGCTTGACCTCTTTTCAATCGACACATCCGTTTTCATCGTTGGATTTATTCATTGAAGGAGGTCGCTGGCTGCATTAGCGATGTGTCTGACCAGTGGGAAGTGTGCATGATGAAGACTGGCTTCACTAGGGCAGAGTGGCTCAGCCCCTTCAGTACCTAATGGTGGAAAGAGGAAAAGAAGATTCAGAAAGGAGAATAGGTCAGTCGGAGGAAACAGACACTCAGGCAGGCTCGGAAAGAAGAGATTGGACCAGTGGGTTTGCAAGCCTACCAGGTTGCCAAACCTTTAACCCTGAGTACATTTAGGAAGGATTGGATGCAAAATGACAATTATTTCACAAGCAAAAGCAACAGTTGATGACAGAATTTTTGCTGTTGTTATTTTCCAGCCATTTGAATTAATACAGCACATAGTTATTAAAGTTCCAACTATCTTTCTTTGCCTTAAAATCTAAATTTTTCTTTATCTGGAATCTGATGCAGACACCAGCCCACAGTGTCCCCGGCATTATGGATGAGATAAGATACATTCACACGGACTACCGAGTCCCGTGGAGGAAAAGGGACGGCAGGGCTACTCTCTCAAGGGGAGAGCTCGCCGACCCTTGCCTTGACAGGCTTTTATTGGGTTCATTTTACACAGGAATACAGGTTAAGCTCATTAATCATTGTCAGGCAGTAAGGATCAAACAATAAAAGACATACAAAGAACTCTGAGGGCCTATTTTGAGTCAGGGCTAGATAGCTAAATGGCCATAAAACTTTGGGGAACAAACTCACTTCTTGCTTGGACCCTTATCATTTAATTGAGAGCATTCTTAGCAAAGCAGGTTTCACAGGACTTTACATATTCTTTCTTAGGCCTGATCACCCTAGGGAACCCACCCTTTCCAGCAGAGGGCTACACCCACCACCGGCATTGTTTCTGGCTTAAGGCATTGTCTCAGGCTTAAGTCAGGCAGGGGAAGTAAGGCGGCCAAGAGATTACAAGGCTTCTTGCAGACAGAATGAGGACTTGGGCTATGTCAAAGTTGAGGGTTCATCACCCCCTTTTGCTGTAGCTCCCAAGTTCTTCCTTGGGGACTCCACATGATCGTGCCTGTCTTAGGTCATTCCCCCCCTTGGGGAATCTTACCCATCATTGGCTAACGGATCAAGCATTGGGGGCTAGTTATGGACAAAGTAAAAGGAACAGAAATGGTGCCGCTGCCAGGGAGATAAGCCTTGTCTCCTTAGTGGCTTATGGTGCGAAGGTCACTCACTCAGCCTTAGCCATGGGAGGAAATTTACAGCTCCTGAAACTAGGCAGGGAGGTTCCCAACAGGAATCTAGGGAATGAAAACAGAAATGAAGCTCTCTTTTAATTTTTCTACTTACTACCCTCAACCATTTCAACACACCCATTAATAAAACCTTGCTCTTACAGTTTTTGTAACAGAATGAGGAAATAGGTGCTCTTCTGGAGAAAAACAAAGGGAATCTGTTTGAAAATAAATATATTATTCTATACTTTCTATTTTCGGCATGCTAAAAGAAATAATTTGGCAATTACTTGGTAAATATAATTTGTAAAGAAAGTTTATTAAAGATTCTCCAATAGGTTTTATTTTGGTCTAGAAAATTCAGAAAGACTGCCTACATTCATCAAGTCAATTGGGTAATTTTTAAAACTAGATGCTTCTTTTAGAAACACGTAATTCTGAAATTGTCAAAGTCATTTTGTTCTTTAATTTCAGGACATCATCGGCCTATGATGATTGTCAGCAGACACCTTCTCTGAAAAAGCAAACAGACACACTAAACACTACAGTATCCTGGGAGTTCATCTTGGAGCTACTGAATCAAAACTATTTAGACAAAGGCCCAGGATTTTGTGTTTTATTAACTCCCCATGTTATTTTTGATATACATTAAAAATAAGGAAATTGTGTTCATTTTACTCCAACAGAGTTTCCTTTAACTACTTGCAGGCATTGCCTTAAACTTGCTTTCATGCATTTACTCGTTTTCTTTTCACAATTTGTTTTTAATGCTCATTCTGTGTTGGGTGGCCACTCGCTGCCCTACAGAGTTAAGCAGAAGATTCCAGGTCTCTATACTCTCCCTTCATGGGGCATAAAGTGAACATTGATGAAGCTACTCAAGCAATGTGCCAGACAACCAGGAGGGTTTGTGGAAATATCTCTCCTCTGATAAAGGGACAGCTAGGAGCAGCATGCTGAGGAAGCATTTCCTCAATGGTGGTCTCCCTTCCCTAGATAATTTGTTGCTTTTCACATGATGGTACATAAAAATGGCTTTACATCTATAGTAATCCCCATTGATTATTTTTTTCTTTGTTTCTTCCTTTTTTTCCCCTTTATAGCCACCAAAAACTTCTATCTCTTGGCAGCATGGGCACTACATGGGTTGCCATGGTAACGATGCATTTGGGGAGATGCAAAAGTAAATATGCATTTACCATGTCAGCGCAGCGGTTGCTAATTCCTGGAGGAGGTCTGCAATTGTGTACAGCAGGCTTCTGCTTTGACAATGGTCCAGGATTTCCTTTTCAAATATATTTTGCTAATTGAATAGTTGCAGTTCATTATTTAGAGTGAAGAAATACACTTTTTTTAAATGGCCATTTCAGATGGGTCAGAGGGAGAATAAAAACATATGCTTTCAAGACAAAAATAGTTTAATGACTTTAATTAGAGAGGTTTAATTAGGCATGGTGTAAAGATCAAAATGACATAAGATTTTAAATTATGCACTCAAAAGAGGCTCCTGCATTGATCCTTTAAATTCAAGGGACAAAGAAAAAAAAGTACTGTAACTATTTATTAAATAATAGCATTCTACGTCAGAAAAATAGAGTTGACAAGTATGAGAGAAAGCGGATCTAAAACACCATCTAGGTCCCAGTAGTTCATGAATTGGAGACGGAGCCCTAGCTTCTGCTGCTTCCTTCTTACTCTACGTCCGTTATTTCCCCCATGCAGCTTGGAGCGTTGCCTTTTTGCCTATAAGGGGGAAGAACCCGAGGTCTCATTCCCCATCAGTTCCTTGCCCTGCTCTCATGGCTCCCCTCACATTGCCTATTATCTCTAATATTTCAACATGCTCCATATTCTTTCCCCAGCTTTCTTCCTTGACCCCCTGAGCCACTGCCACACTTTCAGAGCGAAATGTCAGATTCTCAAAGCAAGTGGCATGCTTCCAGCTGTTTGTTTTGCCTCTCAAGACCTTTCCCATGGTGGATTCAGCCTTGTTTTGTAGCATAATCTCCCACTATCCCCCATACGGACCCTTTGCTCCATAGCTACCAAATTACCAGCTGCCCCATGAGCCCTCCAATACTTTTTCACATTTCCGTAGTTTTGCTTCATCCATTTTTGATGCATGCCACTTCTGCCATGCTAGAAAACCTATGCATTATTTATCATAGTGTACCAAGAATACCTTCTCTTTGGAGTCTCTCCTGAATGAGTCCCTCGTGACAGTGTAGGTAGCCATATTTGTTTTTCAGACTACATGGCACTTTGTACACATCTCTCTGAACTTTTGACCATGTTGCAATTATGGATTGATAATTCCATCTCTCCCTCCAGACTGAATTCAGCAGAAAGTCCCATGTCTGACTCACCTTCATGTACCCAGGGACAAGTCTGGGGCACAGACAAATGATGGCGAATGACTGAATGAATAGCCAAACCTTCTGAGATGCAGAGTGATTGTTCTTGACACCTACCAAGCAGAAAATTGTGCATGAAAAAGAAACAACCCAAAATCCTTTCATTCTGTCCCTTGCTGTAGACCTCAAGAGAGTATGCTGATGGGGAGAAAACAAATACTGCTTCACCTCTTCCCTGATCAACCAGTTGTTTGTCACGCGCCCATTTTCCCAAGGTTAAAGTTACGGTTGACCTTTCACCTTGGGAAAGTGGTGAAATGCACAAAGGAGTGACTGACTTTGCCTCTTGTGTAATTTGCATGATTAGACCACTCCGTGAGTATAAAAGCCCCTTTTTAATACACAATGCTGACATTCTACTCTGTAATCGTAGATCCCAATTTTGCCACCTGGAGTCACAGAGCGTAGATTTGTCCCTCTTCTACATGAGGACGTTTGAGTACTCATTCATATTAATTGTACCCATTGCCTAGACTATACTCTCAGCCCCATCCAACCTTTGTCCTTGGGCATAATATCTAATTCCTTCACTACCCCGGTTGTACTTCCTGCAAACAATACCCCTCAGCCATGTATCTAGTGATCAATTTTAGTGGTGATGGTAACTCCTCGAAATACTACACCTTTTAAATAAAGAAAGGTAGAAGAGCATTGTCATGAGCAATGCTCATGATATAGTCTTTCCTATAAGTCAGCTGGGCAACTGCTTGGCTAGCTGTCTGCTGAGCTGCTGGGCACCAAGAAAGAGAAGAGTCACACACAGTAACTACGCTATTCACTCAGCTTTTATTGAATGCAGGTTCACTCAAAGGAGAACTTCAACGTACATGAATATCCTACTCACACTCTTACAGTCTAAAAGAAATATAACACACACACAGCAATCAATGGGGAATAATGAACCCAAGTCCCAGAGTCTCAGTCTGCAGGTCCAGGAGACGGCATGGTAGGCATGGGAGTTGTCAGCTTCCTGCAAGGAAGGATCTCTGGAGCCAAGTGGGCAGCAGGGCAGATGAAGTCCTCAGTCCAGCAGGGCAGAGCCTCCAGCAGCTGATGCCAAGGGAGATCAGCGTGGTGTGGAGCAGCCCTCTGGGGTGTGGAGCTCAGCTGTCTCGGCAGTGGTCTGGAGTCTGCCTCCATTGTACCTTGAAAGTGGTGGACTCCACCCTTCTGGGTCTTTTTGATAAATGTGTTGGCACCCCGATGCCAAGTGAGGAGTTTACCCAGGAGCCTCTGGGTGGTATATGGCTTTTTTGCTTGACACCCCGATGGCAAGTGGGGAATTTCCTTAGGTGCCTATCTGTGGGTGGTCGCTCTCTGCAGACATGGCTGTTCTGATCACGGGTACAGATATCTCGGCTGTGTCTTCTTACCAGTTGTGTCTGCTCTTACTTAGGTAGTTTCCTTCTGGAACCAAAGTGTCATGGCTGACAGCCAGCCATCTTGGTTGACATGAGCAACTCCACATTCTTCTGTATCCTTTATGCTCTCTTGACCGGACCAATGCCATTTTATTGGTCCCACTCTCCATAAGTATTAGTATCATCTTTGATGGCATCACTAATAATAATAGCCAGTTGTTGATTTTTTTTTATGAGCCAGGACCTGTGTTAATCTCTTCATATAATTGTCTCATTCAAACCTCCAAAAAAAAAAAATGTCTGAGGAGATATGATTACTCTAATTTCAACATGTGAGAAAACTGAGCCTAATATTGAACTGTCTTGCCCAAGGCCACACCATCCTCAGGTTTCTAACTCTAAACTATGTGTTGTTGTCACAGAAAATCAAAATCAACTCTTAGGCCTTCTTTACTTACTCTACTCTTATATCTAATTCGCCAAAGTAAACAACTGTATTAAAATAATTAAATCACTGCACCATAGCTCCATTGCAGACATTTGGATGCCTCACTGGAATCCAATGAGAACACTGGTCTATAGGAATACAGGATACATAACATCCTAAGTGTAAGAAGGATGAAGTCTGTTTCCTGATGCACTCTTGACTAAGAGCGGTTTGGCACAATAGTGTGTATATGCTGTTGTCTTCTGTGGCAAAGGCTGCTTCAAAAGGCATATTGAAAAATTATCATTTTGATTGTACTGCAAAATAAATTTTTCATCTTTGCTATACTATGTTGCAACGAACACTAACCCATGAAACCTGTTTCTGGAAGCCTGAGACAGCTTCCAGATGAGACAGCTGAACGATAATGTTGCAAACTCTAACCGCCACGGAATTTTTAAAGCTTTGATTCAACTTCGCCTTCCTGAGGTATTTCACACCCAGAGGCAAGAAAATGATACCTTTTACACTCTTATCCTTTGCTCACCTTAAGGATGGGCTTCCTCTCGTAAAAATAAACCACAATTTACATTTTTTCCCTCCCATTGCAAATTTGCCATTTCCTTTTGAAACTCTAGCCTTTCTATTGGTAAAACATGTGACCCAAAGCAAAAGATTTAATGAAATAAACCAGTCAAAATGTTTAAAAGAATGGGGAACAAGATGAAAATGCAGAAAATTCCTTCACAAGTAAAGCTCCGCAGAGGCTTGAGAGTTGCTGCTTTCCAATGGAAAGCTGTTAATAAGTAAGCTATAGCCCCGGGCAAGCTGTACTCAGTCAGTGGGAGCATCATCCCGAACACGAAAAGGTTGGTGGTTTGATTCCCAGTCAGGGCACCTAGGTTGTGGGTTCAGTCCCTGGTTGGAGTGCATCTGAAAGGCAGCCATTCGATGTTTCTTTCTCTCATCGATGTCTTTCTCTCTATCTGTCTAAAATCAATATTTTTTTTTTTTTTTTTTTTTTTTTTTTTTAGAATAAGTAAGCTGTAGAGGTGGTTGAATTAGTGAAGGAAGAGGGAGGAAAAAGAGAAGTGGGGTACTTCAATAAACTGAAGTTCTCTGTCATTCCCATTAAAACTGAGACCTAGAGAAAAAATACCACGTGGACTTGCACCATGGAGTACTTGCAATTTATTCATTCCATTTTAGTAGACTCACAGATCTCCCAAAGTTTCCTACGTACTTTCTGGGGTGTTTGTATGCCTGTGCGTGCTCCAAGCTGTTCTTTGCAGTGAAATATGAATATAAATCTTATCATCCCTTTGTTACGTATAAATGTCAGAAATGTTTCTTACCCTCAAGGGCATCTGATCAACAAAATGGGAGATTTAAATTTCAGATTGTATGATGTTACTGTATGCCCCCCTACATATTATATTTATTTTAAATTTTATAGTTGTATTTTTGTTGCGTTTTTGTGTGTGTATGAAGTGAGAACAATGTTGCTTGGTAATAGGATTGGAAAAATAAAATTGGTAATGTTTTTTATATTTTACCCTTTTCAAAAAGCAACATAAATGAACAGTCATTTTAATACCGAAATACTGGAAAGGCATTAAATTAAAAATAAACGTAATTACTTAAGTTGAATACAGATGTGCATTTATCATCACATTGCAGGGTCATCTGCTGTACTGCACTTCATATCTCCTTGGCCCCGCCTCTCACTCCAGCCACTACCGTGGCAACCACTCTGCTGGAGAGGCCGGTAGCGCCTCCCAGGGTCTTTGTCTCTAGCTCTCGTGTTCCGCCCAAGGGCTTCTCTGATCCCACAGCACAGGACCCAGGACAGACTCACTGAGCAGTAAGGGGGTAAAAGTATGAGACATGCGCCACTGTGGCTCAGTTGGTTGGAGAGCTGTCCAGGGCATCAACATGCCATAGGTTTGATTTCTCAGCAGGGTATATGCCTAGGTTGTGGGTTCTGTTCCTGGTTGGGGTGCATATGGGAGATAGCCTCCTCTCTCTCTCTCTCTCTCTCTCTCCCTCTCCCTCTCCCTCTCTCCCTCTCTCTCTCTCCCTCTCCCTCTCTCTCTCTCTCTCTCTCTCTCTCTCATCAATAAAAATATATAAAAAGAAATTTAAAAAAATACAAAGAGTCTGAGTTGCCCAGCCCTAGTTGCCGAAGGTGAGGGAAATGTGGAAGGATGCTGGAGTGAGCAGTGGAGAAATTTCAATTACCGTCTTCTTACCAACCAAGCAGTGGAGTGAGGGCATTGTTCTCCTCAGCCTTCCCAGGGAGTCTGTGCAGAGACCGCCTGCCTGAAGGGTGTTCTCTAAGAGACTGGATAGAAACAGCACGCAGCCCGAGTGTTTCGAAGTGCACTGTCTTGGACACATCTTACTCCGGCCACTACTGAGACAATTGATCACGTACAGGCTCCATCAGCTTTAGCCAAGAGCAACTCCAATGCCAAGGACGTCTTTCTTTCCACCCAAGGCCTTTTTTGATATCGACATATGAGATACCTAAGGGAACTCTAGGACCTTCAGGCAAGTGCAACCCAGAAATGGGTGGGCATTAAAGCCTTAGGGCTCCCTTGACCATGAGATACACACTCCTGGATAAATGCCTGTCTTTCCTTTTGATGCTGGGTAGTCAGTTTTGCGAGCAGTAGTTCGAGGCTCCTTGGAAGTGGAGACGAAACAAGCATTAGTGACATGGGGCGATGACCAGTGATGCATGCTCTTGGTTTGTCTTGTTTCTTAGTTGTATTCTAGCTTTACTCACTCCTTTGCTTTTGAAGGAATTCCCAAATAAACTGCCAGCCTGCAAGCCTTTGGACTCAGGCACTACTTTTAGGGTACTTAGGTCAAAACACTTAGATGTAAGTGTGTCATTAAAAAAAAAAAAAAACAACTATGCCACGTATATACTTGGGTATTATTTTCATTTTGCTTCTGTCAGTAGAAATTTCATCGTAGATGCCACTCTACTGGATTCTTAGTCGAAATCAGGATATTTCATTGAGGAATTCACATTTGATAGGTCTCTGGATGTGTGTTAGTTTTCAGTGGAGTTTTGGAGTTTCAATGCTGTCCTCTTAGGGGTTTAAATCACACCAGTTTCTGAAATGGTGACTTTCTCTGTCACGCCTTAGATGATGCATAAAAATATGTGGCTAATGATTATTAGGCTTTGGAAATAGCTGTTATTGTGGATCCTAAGAGTGATGTGCAGGCCCAGTCACTGCATGAATTTCTTTAGACTCTATTTTAACTAATACTTGGGGCTCTGCTTGATGGGTGTGTATTCCGCCTCTCTTCAGTTTTGCAATACTTTGAGTTAGTCATTATAATTAATGTATTCAAAGCCAGGCATTCAATTGCAGAATTGGGACTTGAACCCAGCCCTTTGGACCCCAAGGACGACATTTGCTTTAATGTAATACACTCTCTCACTAGACCACGTTCTGTTACCAGGGCAGATTGGAGCTGGGAGGCCTATTCAGGGTTGTAGAGAAGGTTGCAGTCATGCCTGAAGGGTATAAGAAAAAGGCTTGTGCATCAGAAAAATTACATCACATTTCATTTGAATACCTTGCAGGTCGATATTTTATAGAGTATATAAAATGGCAATAAAAGATAATGGAGAAAATAAAGATAATTTATTTTCTCAGAGGCATTGATCACCAAGAGAGGCATATTTTCTTTCTCTCTTTTGTACTAAATGGGGAATTTACTCAATATTCTTAATTTACATAAAATATACAATGCAGTTCGACACTTTAAGTGCTCCTCGCGTTTAGTTCATGACTATAAAATAGTTTACAGAAAGGAGAAAGTTCTCCATGTGTTTTATTTACATTTTCCCAAGTCCAACTTTGAAGGCACTAAATGAATAATTCATCAGGCTTGATGTTTAATGACTTTATCCGGGGCTTTTTATTTCAACTCCTCACTTGGTGCACACATTTGCCATAGACTTGTCAACAGTCACTTGAGGATTCACCTCCTTTCTCCCATAAAGCAAGAGTTGAAGCTCAGAAGAGTCTCCCCTCATTACACACAGGCCTCAGCCCTTTTATGTCGCACTGAACGGACAACTAGTCACATTCACCGCCTTCCCTTAATGTTTACCGCAGAAGTCAATTAGGTCTCTGTCACAATGACACAACGCCTGCAGTCCACGCAGAAGCAGCTCCCTGGAGTGGAACAAACAGCACGTGCGGAAAAGCAAGAATGCTTCAAGAATGGCTTTACTAGAGAAGTGAGGAAAGAAGTACAGGACTGTTTCAGAACAGGGTGGCTCAGCGCTGGGTACAGAAATTGAACTGGGCGTGGCTCTCAGTTGCCGAATAATAGTCCAGTCGGCCTGAGCAGCAGAGGCCAGCCAGATGGTGACACGTAAAGATCTTTTCCCCTAAGATTTCAGAACTACATGTTTATACTAGACATCCGTCACACAGCCAAAATATAATATACAATGTCTTTAGTTTTGGATGTAATCACGTCAATTTATAACACCGGAAGGCAGCATAGTATGGTGGTAAAAAGCCTACACCCGGCACGGGTGTCCAAACTTTTGGCATCTCTGAGCCACACTGGAAGGAGAAGGGTTGTCTTGGGCCGTGCATTAAATACACAAACACTAATGAAAACGAACAAAAAAAAAGGTCATAGTGTTTTAAGTAAATCTATGATTCAGTGTTGGGCCACATTCATAGCCATCCTGGGCTGCGTGCAGGACCTGCTGGCCGCAGGTTGGACACCCTTGCTGTAGCACACTGTATACTCCATAGCTGTGTGGCCTTACAAATGTGTGTTGATGTCTCTGATTCTTACTTTTCTCATCTACAGCTCAGAGGCCATGGAGAATAATGTGCTGAGTTGCTGTGTGTAAGAATGACACATCCATGCCAAAGGCTTCCTATATTTCTGAAACAAAGCAAGTGCTCACAAATAATAGCTATAAATCTAACATGGTCACCTATTTTTTAATTAATTCAGGTCTAAGGCAAGGAACAAGTCATTGAGGAAAAAGTTTGGGGAATATTGAATTTGGAAGGAATTTGGGAAAACCTGGGCAAGCCTCACTTTTCGTTATTTTAAGCAACTACAGGAAAAGTCTACTTTTGGGCCACACACTCTAGCCCCTCCAGTGTAACCAGGTTTTAAGAGACGCTCCCTGTTACGACCCTGGTAGTAGTCTACTTCCACGTGGAAGCTGTCTGTGATATGTTTTAAAACAGGAATATCCAAACTCCCCCTGCAGATACTGTGATGAAGTGGATTCTAGGAAGTTACATGGGCATCTGAATTTTTAGAAAAGCCCTACAGTAATTTTGACATGTACCCAGAATTGAGAGCAACAGATATAGTCAATAATTGTTATCATTCTCATAGTATTAGATACTGTTTTTGAATATAGACTGCAGAAACTTATGCAAAATATTGCATAGATTATCTCATTGAATCTTTAAATATTGCTGGTCTGCTTCTCATCATCACTTTATAACTGAGGAAACTGAGTTTCAGAAAAGTTAAATAACTTGCCCAAAGTCTCACAACCAGTGAGCGACACAGATGCTATTCAAACCCAAGTCAGCCAAGTTCCCAGACAGTGGCCAACCCCAAGGTATGTACCATGCCCCTTCTTCATGCTGGGATTTTCCCTGATACGGAGTTTATTTTCAAATTCTCCAACCTTGAACAGTGGGGATTAACACTGCAATCTTGTGCTTGAGCCCTGACGGTTTCAAATACACCTTTTCACACCTAATATGCACCCTTCTCATTCAAGTGCACGGCCAGGAAAAAAAAAAAACAAAAAACAACAAAACAAAAAACGCTGGAGCAAATGTGCAGAGAATCTTATCTATCATGTCTTAGTCCTTGAATCTGGAGTACTTGAGTGAAATTGATTTTTAAACGACATTAAAAAAAAAAAAAGCCTTCAAACATGTTAGTCTCTCTTCTGGAGACACAAAACACTTAGCACCATTCTATTAACTTCAGCCTGATTATTTCCTGTATTTCAAGACTCAGTTCACTAATTACCTCCTCCAAGCAGTCTTTCCAGAGCTCCCCAAGCCACAGATGTCTCCCACGTTATCCACGTACCTCGTGCTTGGTTCTGACTTTGTGGCTGATCATGGCATAACATAGTAGTCCGTTTCTCATGAGGTTTTTTTTTTTTTTTCTTTTTTCCCTGAGCAGGTGGATGCTAGATACTTGTACATAAAAGTTTTTGGAAGGAAAGAAGGAAGAAAGGGAGGTAAGGAAGGAAAAAACAGAAGCATGGGGTCATGGATAACACGCTCCCTGAGGAAAAGCTCTGCATGTTATAAAGTTAGTGTTTTCTAGGCAACTTTGGGGATCAGGAACTAGAAAATGGAAAACATCATAAATATAACTTACCCATATTTTTTGGCCTGTAAGACGCACTCCTCCACCCCCTCAAATTTGGGAGGAAAACTCAGTGGCAACCCTGCTCCTGCCTCCTGTGACCCCGCCCCTCCACCGCACCCGCCCCCCCCCCCACACACACACACGTGAGCCAGGTAAGCTACACTGAGACTATAAGACACAACCTCCTTTTCCTCCCAAATTTGGGAAAAAAGTACATCTTATAGTCCGAAAACACAGTAAACATGGACAGTACTACACTTTTTATACCCTTCTAAGTTTATTTTTGTGTGATTCCTTGGAAACATTTTTGTTCTTCATTCTGGTATTTCACATGATGAAGTACTAGGTGCTGCTAGAGGAAGATACACGTGTGTGCAGGAATTAGACAAAGCCCCCTCAAAAAACCAACAGTCTTCGCGGAGGACACAGTCACCTAAGCAATGACGCAGGGCCTCTGATGGAATTAAAGAGCAATATTGCACGACTCATATCGTCCAATCCAGCAGAGTCATAGATGCTCAGGAATGGGAGGGAGAGCTGCAGTTTTTCTGGGGTCAAGAAGTGTGGAAAGGGTAAAGACTTTGGAATAAGACTAATTTAATTCTGCTTACTTGCAAGCTGTGTGACTTCTGGTAAGTCCCCTAAATTATCTTAGCCACAGTTTGTTCCACTGTAAAATAAGGGAGATAAAGCAATCCAAACAGCTTTAGTGAAGACATGAGGTAATATTTGTAAGGTATCAGGGACATAGTAGACAATTAATGAATGATGTACTTCTCTTTTAATTGGTACATTAAAGGATATCAGGCAACATCAGAAGATATCATTGAATATCTACTGCCCACGCTCCCCCCAGTTACATGGTCTAGTGTGTTTCTAACCCACCCTGCATTTATATTTAATGATAATTCCACTTCTTTTCTCTGCCTATAACTGCTACACATTTAGAGAATAAGTGTGTGAATGCGTATTATGTGTAAGCTAAGTCAGATTGATGGAGAAGATGGATTCTGAATTGTTGCTAATGGTCTAGACATTTCCCTGTTTTGTCAACAAAGTCCTGTTGTTGAAAGCAATGTTTTCTCACTATGTCAATATCTCTGCCATGTTGTGTTGATATTAATGGAACTGCCAGGAAAGATATTTAATTAATCAGTTCCCAGAATAAGAACTGTCAGCATTTATTTCCAAACTGAAGGCATTCAGGCCCGTGGGGAGGGTCTCTCAGCACGTGTTCAGGCACCGTAGTGATGTGGTGAGAACACATGTGTGTAAGTCTTGCTGAGATGCTGAAATGGACGTTTGGTCTCTCTGGCCAATGATGAACTATGGTTTGTTTCCATTATAGTTATTTGGAGTAATATCGTGTTGCTCCTTTACAGGAATAGTACTTTGTAGCCCCAATTCTGCTCTGTAATGGACCAGAGGATAATTACTGGAGTCCAGTACAAGCTCCATGTTTAATAATACCCTCTTTCTCTGCTGAAAACAAAATGAACAGCAGAAATAAAAATAAAGCAAAAAAGAAAATAAAATGGTGTTTGAATCTTCACTATATGTTACCTTTTGAGGATTCAAAGAAGGGGGCTTAGTGAGCAGTGCCTCATTGAGGTCTGTCCCCCCCTCCCCATTTATTTTTATATTCTTCCAAGGGAAACTGATCAAGTCCCTGCGAAAGCCCCGACTGAGCCCCATTGAGTCCTGGGTCTCTCTCTTCCACCAGTGAGGGCGGAGGATAAATAAGATCGAGAGCCTGCCCCGATTGGGTCAAAGCCCTTTCCTCCTTTCTACTCCCTACATTGGCATGCTCACCTCTGTGGTCTTCTGCTCCTCATGTAAGCCAGAGGCTGCTAATATCCATCCTTTCAAATTGGGGCCTTACCGAGAATAGATGCTCTTTAGGTCTTAGACTTCTATGCAAGCCATACCTTCCAGCTGTCTCCCAGAGCTCTGCGTGAGGCAGAATTCCAACTGATAATAAAGTTGTGTTTTGATTTGGTATTTTCTTTCCGTGTCTCTTCCCTAAGGATCTCATGAGGAGGAGGGTATATGGGTAAACACAGAGTTAGATATACCTAAATCAAGTGTATCCCACTGAACATCATCCCTAAACTTACCTTACCTCCCCCACACACGCACTGCCAAAAGAACTAACTCCTTAATAGAAAAAAAAAAAAAAACAATAAAATAAACTATTAAAAAAAAAACAGAACTAACTCTTGCAATAACCCCTCCTGCATTGTCTCTCAGGAGCTCGTTCTTACTTATTAAAAGTTGTTTTGTTTTAGTGTGAACTTCTTCATAAGTTACAGCCTTCACACAAACCCAAACATATTTCCCAGAAGGAGACGATCTGTTGCATGCAAAGAGATTTATGAATTTTTAAAGGATCACTGAGCATTCAACTTTTAATATTTCGCCTTCAAATCATTAAATATGGGCACATTTTTGTCATCCAGTGACTAGCACCAGGGGGCATTTGAGAAATTTTTCTCTGCCATCCATGAAAATAAATGCAAACCCAGATCCTACAGTAAATAAGTATCTTTGAAAATACCTAAAATTTACTCTATAAAAATAGATCAATGCGAGCAGCAATTGTTTCTGTGGTGACTGTTCACCAAAGCTCTGTTTATTTTTCTGTCTGCTTTCATTTAAGTATTCTGAAATAATTTTAAAAAAAGGGATTCTCTGAGGCCCCAAATTTCACACATGCCTGCTATAGTTAAACTCTGCATGGAGATTATATGTGTACATGTGGTTGTCTGTTGGGATTTACTTGGTAGGGTGAGGAAAAGAAAGGAGTCATCGGTTTAGTTGCTAATTATCTGTAAAGCTGAAGGTTGATATCTGTAGGAAAAAATAAGGACCAGGGCCTAGAAACTCAAGTTACTTAAGGAGACAAATTTGAAGTAAATAATTTCTCAAAAGAATTATGGAATCCTCTCACTAGGAAGTATTTTGCATATGATCTCATTTTAGGAGAACTGTTTACTAAGTTCACGGAAGGAAATATCCTCCTTGATGGGCTGTGATTCTACAAGGACAAGACCCTTAGATGGGGACATGGGCCATCGCTGGCGGGGCGGGGGGGGGGGGCGCTAGAACACACTGGAGGTCTCCCCTATCATCATGTTAGGTAACTGAACCAATAGCTATTCCACAAAAGGAGGAGAGTGCAGGCAATGATTTGAGCACACCGTTCAAACAAGTACTTATTCCCCATGTGTTTGTAAGTGGTAACGAATATATTGGTTTTTACTGTGAGCATCTCTTCATGTACCAAAAGTTACACTCTGCACATTTTACTTGAAGTTATCCAGACAGACTTCCACAACTAAAAAGTTGCAGTCCCTTAATAACTCTAATGTTGCCGAATCCAAATCTGGTAGTAATAATGGGCATTAGAGATCATTCCTCATTCATTTAGCAGGCAGTGTACCAAGTGTCCCGTGGACATTTATGAATGAAGAAATGTCTCTGCTCTCTCTGAGTTGTCAATCTTAAGGAAAAAAGCAAACAATGAATATGCTCACCCCTCCCAAAAAAAATACACATAGGATTACAATTTAGGTTATATACTCAAAAGGAAACACAATGGTATGCAGTGAAGGATAAAAATGGTTAGCGGCAAAAGGTGATATGGTTAGAATAACAGACAAAGAATGATTCCCTAAGAGGTGTCCTTTAGATCGAAGGTATGTTGGGGAGAGGTTAATGGATCAATAGTTTCCCAGCTTATTCAAGAACTAAAATATAATGTAGGGAAGAATGACATGAGGTGAGATTCATATCAGGCTCCACATATTGCAGGAAACAAGAGACCTCTTTAGAGGGACTCCCTTTTAGTGCAAGTGCAATGAGAAGTAATAAGGAAGTGGTGTGATTTAGTAGACGTCTAAACAAAGAAAGGAAGAAAAGAGGAGAGAGAGGGAGAGAAGGAAGAAAGGATAGAGGGATGGCGGGAAGGAAGCAGAGAAGAAGAAATTGCCCCAATTGCTTTGTAGAAAATAGTTGAATGGTGTTAAAATAGAAGCAGGACACAGAGTAATTGAAGACTCACGTAGGTAATGATGCTGAATTGGACAAGGGCTGACTTAGTGGATGGAGAGAGGAATGGATGCCTTCGAGATATAGTTTGGAAATGAAAATGGATGGACTTGTGATTGGGTTGGCCATGGATATAAACGGATTCTTTCAAGGAAGATTTATTTACTCAAATCAAGTGATTGAGGCACTCAGGCATTTTTTGACTGAATTAATACTTACTGTGTCTCTTAATAGGCTAACCATTGCCAACACAAGGTCACTTACTGGTAAAATCAAAACTCACCCTATGGTGGAGTGTTGTCAGTACATCTGGTTTACAGCTTAGAAGGCTGATGCATTCATCTAAGACTTCATGGTCGACAACTTCAGCGATTTTGCTCCTGCTGCATTTACTGTAGGACACAATCCTCCTTCCTAAACGTCTCCCTGACATTGCATTCATTCGCTCTTCCATTTATTCTCCTCATTTGATGCCAGAAAATATCACTCATACTATTTTCTCAGTATGTGACAATGACAAATGTTTTGTATCTTTGTCATATCTCCTATTATAGGCCAGTCACCTTGCCAAACCATCAGCAGGTACACAAAAACAAACAAACAACAACAAAATCATTGACCGAGTACCTGCATCCACAACTGGCCTTTGATGCACGATATTTTTAATGATCACCAGTGATGGAAATGTTTCAGAACTTGATTGTACTGATGCCTCCAGGACTGTTTAAGTTTACCAAAATTTGTCAAACTGTACCACAAATTGGGTAGATTTTAGGGTTTGCAAATTATAGCTAAATAAAACAATGAAAAAAATTCTCCAGTAGTTAAAACATCTTCACATCACTTTGCTGTGCGGCAAACTGCGGACAGGGGACAAGCCTGTTGGGGAGGGCGCCGTCCCGTCAGGCCTCCCTTAACTCCCCAGAGTGGAGGCAAAATCGATGTCACCTCAGAATTATGCATAATTGAAATCAAATTGTGAGAGCCGAAGTGATGATGGTTAAAGAGATCCAAGAATCAATATACAGTGATTATGTAACTCAGAGAATCACATTATCTGGGGTTATTTTGTGTGTTGTTTTGCAGTCATGTGGGGTATAGTTGAGGGGACAGGTTGGATATAAAAACATGCATCTTCTTTGTAATTTAGAGTTCTTTTTTACCAAAATGGGTAGATTGAACTTGGATACATTGCCATTTAACTCTAAACTTTAGCATTATACATGAATATATATACATATATATATATTAGGATTATATATGTGTGTATATATATATGAATGTGTGTGTGTGTGTGTGTGTGTGTGTGTGTGTGTGTGGTGAAAGTTGGCTGGAAATAACTAAGAAATCATTTCTGAAGTGTGAGAAATGTACTCCAGGCCTCAAGTCATAGAAATGATCGAAATGAATGAAGCTGAGGGAAGGGTCATTCTCATCTTACAAAATGCTTCTTCTAAAGCTGGAATTAAAATACTTTTCTGAATTTGGAGTTAAAATATATATTTAAGGTGCAATTTTTATGTATTGTATTGTATTTTTTATTGTTGTTCAAGTACCTTTGTCTCCATTTTCACCCCACCATGGCCTCCCACCCCACCCATCCCCACCTCCCACCCTTGAACCTACCCCCTTTGGCTTTGTCCATGTGTCCTTTATACATGTTCCTTGATGGACCTTCCCCTATTTTCCCATTATCCCTCTTCCCCCTCCCCTCTGAGTATTGTCAGTTTGTTCTTTATTTCAATGCCTCTGGTTATATTTTGCTTGCTTGTTTTGTTGATTAGGTTCCATTTATAAGTGAGATCACATGGTATTTGTTTCAATGCCTGGCATAAGGTACGGTTTAAAAAATACAAAAACAAAAACTCTTGTAATTATCTTTCACACTGGTATGATTTAACACTTGGAAAGTATTTTGCCATTCATTGCTCTCATATATGATAGTCTGAAGAGGTGGCTTTTCATTTCCCCACTCTACAGATGCAGAGAATAAAATTTAGGTGCACTTTTGCAAAGTTGCACACCTGAATGTGGCAGAAATATGACCCAGAGCTGAGCATCTTGGTGGGAAATGTAAGTCTCCGTTTTTACCAATCATAGTTCTCTGCAACCAGGAGACTCTTGTGACATCCCATTCCTCTTTCTAAGGTGCTCTTAAAATCACAGATACAGAGACTCATCAATTCAGGGAACTGAGTGATAGTTGACAGAGGGGAGGTGGGTTCGGGGCCTGGATAAAAAGGTGAAGGGATTAAGAAGTACACATTGATAGTTACAAAGTAGTCACAGGGATGTAAGTTACAGCATAGGGAATATAGTCAATAATATTGTAATAACTATGGATGGGGCAAGGCAAACACCTGAAATATTGGGGTATCGCTTTGTAAAGAATATGACTGTCTAACCACTATGCTGTATACCTGAAACTAATACAAAATAATATTGAATATAAGCTGTCATTTTTAAAATATTCAGTATGGCACACAGAAGTTAGGTCTCTCTCATTCTACATGAGTAATTTCATGGAGTGAAATATAAAATCTTGGTGCAGAACAGGTGTATTCCACACTCCATAGCCAATCCTGTTTTTCTATAATATATTCTCATCAGGAAATGCAACACCTGCAATATTATCTTTGCATACATAATTTCATTCTTGTTCACAATGTATCAAATCCATCTACAGGACTCATCAACATGCCAATTTGAATTATAGACTTCTCTAGTCTTTGTTTTGTACAGAAGCATTTCCCGACACATAACTATCAGTCAAAAGTTAATTTGGGGCCCAAATTCATTTTTAAGACACACAGCCAGCATATGATTTTACTGAATCTTTTTATGATGAGTCTGGATATACCATGTATGAATGATTCATAAATAAAAATAAGCGTGAATCTCACAGATACAGATTAATATATGAACTGAGTTGCAATGAGTGTATGTATTTTTATTATTGGCACTTACAGAATTTTTCATTTTAATTTCATTTTAATGGTGTATACTGTTCTGAAAGCTAGAGGCCAAAAATCACTAGTATTTTATAGGGAAGATGAACTTATTCAGTATTTTGCAGAACTTTTATAAAATAAGGCAATATTTATAAGCCACAGTTTTTGATGATTGATACTTTCTTAATTATTTCAATAATGTAACCATGAGAATGCTTTCCCTGAGCCCTAATATATTTGGTGAGTTTGGAATTAGTCTTTACTCACAATGTTCACACTCACAGACCCAGGTATGCGCATGCTCACATACAGGGTCTCTCTTTCCAGTAGTTTGCTGTTTCATGTGACCACTATCATTGGGATGTAAAACAGTGAGCTACAGAAAGTCTTCGAAGCATTACATCTTGCCCTTGCCTTATTGTACCTACACTGTAGTGTAGTTGTCTGTTTATTCTGCAAATGTAAGAATAGCATTTTAAGAAACACTGTATACTTCTTGAGGATAAAGACCAAGTTGAGATCATCTTTTTATCATTAACACTATTAGATTGCTTGGTGTATCATTGAACTGCAGTCAATACCTTTTTGTTGAGAGTGAAAAAAAAATGATGCATAAATGAAACACAGTGGTACGAGGGCAGTTTATGGCATGAAAAAATATATGAGCTTGAGGGTCAGATACACCGGAGTTCCCTATGAAACCCTTATTTAAAATGTATAAGGGCCCTGGCTGGTGTGCCTCAGTGGATTGAGTGCTGGCCTGTGAACCAAAGGGTTGCTGGTTCCAGGATACCCAGTCAGGGCACATGCCTGGACTGTGGGCCAGGTGCCCAGTAGGGGGCATACGAGAGGCAACCACAGACTGATGTTTCTTTCCCTCTTCTCCCCCGCTTCCTCTCTGTCTAAAAATAAATAAATAAAATCTTTAAAAAAATAAAATGTATAAGGAAATAAGGCAATTGACCTTTCTGGGTTTTTTTGTAAAATATGGTTAATCAAAAACGTGTAAATAGGTCATTTAACAGAGTTAGCAGCTCTAAGCACACACCCCTCCACAGAAATATTAAGAAACACAACTACAACAATGAACAGTACCTGTTGGAACCGACTTTTAGAATTCTGAGAAGCAGTCAAAGGTTCAGCACAACCAAGATAATTTTGAGTAAAAAAATACCGTTTAAAAATAATGAGATGGCTTTGTGGCCTTTTCACTCGCCCTTGCCCCTCCCCCTTCTCGTCTCCTCTGCAGTCTTGAAGACCACAGCCCATGTTCCCCGTGTGTCCATGTGCCCAGGGAAAACGAAGCACACTTGCATGTGGATTACAGTGTGTGTCTGTTCTGATTGGCATGGTCGATACTCACTCAGGGCACAGAAACAGCAGACATGGTTCAAGAGCCTTCGAAGGCAAATCAAAACCCTGCCATTACCCAAGGCTAAAGATTATGGTTGAGACAAGCAGTAGACTTCCTAAAGTAAAGCCTGGAGTAAAAGTTGGAGAGTTTCTTTGGGAAGTCGTGATATTCAAAAATGTCTGTATATAATGATGAATTTGGAAAGCCATGCAAAAGCTCAGGAAAGGTCTGAGAAAATGCCAAATGTTCACTTATGGCTCCTTTGTAGGCTCACTTGAATCTGTCTTCATTGTCCAGAATCAAGAGTATTTTTTCATTCCTCTCATTGAAATTCAGATTAATATCATCCATATTCTGGAAGCTATAGATACCAATAAGCTAAATTACTAATTTTTTAGAAGCTCAAGTATACTGTACTCTAACATAGCAACTCACAGCATTTTCTGCATCCAGTTATGTGCCCAGCAGTGGGTGAAGAAGCAAAAAATAATGAAGTTTTATCTCCATTTATCAGGAATGCAGAAGAAGGGGAGCTGAAAGGAGGTAGCATGTGTTGGAGTAGTTTCAAGAGGGCTTTGTAGAAAAAGTATTCTAGCCCTGGCTGGTGTGGCTCAGTAGATTGAGCACCAGCTTGCGAACCAAAGGGTTGCTGGTTTGATTCCCAGTCAGGGCACATGCCTGGGTTGGGGGCCAGGTCTCCAGAAGTGGGTGTATGAGAAGCAACTACACATTGGTGTTTCTCTCCCTCTCTTTCTCTTCCCTTCCCCTCTCTCAAATAAATAAATAAATAAAATCTTTAAAAAAAAAAAAAGTATTCAGTGGGAAGCAGGAAACTGATAGCAACCGAAAATAAAGTTGAAGGATAAGGGATTCAGAAGTAGGGATACATCAGTATTTGGATTTTTTGAGAAAAAAAATATATCCTATCTGGTATACATTAAACTCTAAGTACCTTGGAATATGATGGCTGAATCACTTACTAGCTTTTTTTCTCCGCCCCCCCTCCCCGTAGCCACAAATAGAAGGCCTGAAAAGTTGCAGGTGTTCTATAAAGGGCTGTTGAATAAATAAATAAAGAAAGAATGAAACATCATCATCACATCATGAAACTAAAATAAATTAAAGGGGGAAAAGCAGGCTAATGGAAAAAGCCTTGAAGGCATTACTTTTACTAAAGCCATTTTCCAGCTTCTCCTATTCAATTAATTTAACAGGAGACATAGCTGTGTTGTCAAAAGGTTGATTAATGCTGATGAACCAAGAGCAATGTATTCTTCTGGGTGATGTTTAAAACCATCATAGATTCAACAAGAAAAAGAGAAGGCAAAGAGAAAACACATTATAAAAAATTAAAAATGCATCCAAAGACAACCCCCCACAAATTATCAAAAACAAACCCTTAAAAGAATATCAGTATTTTAAAGCCCTTTCAAATTTGTCTTCAGTAGTCTATTTCAAAGCGAGATGGAAAAGAATTACCAAAAAAGTGCCCACCCATTTATAAACCTTGTACTATGAATACAAAACCAATTGATACTAACAATTGTCTCAAAAGAAAAAATTCTGACAATAATTGCATTTTGACATATCTTAAAAGCATAGGGAGTATTTGTGAGTTTTAGCAAATAAAACTAGCATTTATGGATATGTACTTATTACTATAATTGCACAGAGTGTTTTCCACCACATAAATAATCTCAAATGACTGCCTTTACCTATACTTCAAGTCCCAACCTATTTTCTAGGGATTTAACATTGTTCACGATTTGATCGCAGCCAGCCTTTCTGACTTTATTGTGTGTGTGGTTTTTCCACGCACTTCATTTTACAGGAAGCCCTGACTTCTCACTGTTTAATGGACCTTCAAACCTTGCTGTATATGCCAGGGTTATTTTCAACCTTTCCTACTTTTCTAGCCAGTGAAAACCTAGCTTCTTTTCAAAGTCCTCAAAGTCACCCCCTGCATGGAGCCTTCCTTAATCCCGCCCTCACAAACTCATTGCAATCCAGATTAATTTCCCTCATTCCCCCGAGCTTTTGTAGCATTTAACAAGCATCCATAATGATTCATTGTGTGCATGGTTCTCCTTGTCAATAGATAAAGTAATTTCTTGAAGACAGGACAACACCGAAATATTATATAAGCATAAGTCATTGTGCTTTTAAAAAGATGTTGAGAACCATTTAGATTTAGAGAAGATTTGCAGAAACAGTAGAGAAATCCTACATAACCGTCACTTAATGTGAACACTCAACATAGCCATAGAACGCTTGTCAAAACTGATAGCATAACCTTGGCACAATACTATTAACTGAAATAAAAAGTTTATTTGAATTTCATCATTTTTTAACTGATGCTATTTTTTTCCGTTCCAGTAACTGATTCAAGAGCCCATGTTGCATTTAATTGTCATGTCACTTTTGTCTTCTCCAATCTGTCATACTTTCTCACTTTCCTTGTCTTTCATGAACTTGACATTTGTGAAGAAGACTAGTCACTACTTCACGCATGTTCCCTCAAATTGGGCCGGTCTAATGTCTTCTTATGATTAGATTGAATTTATATATTTGTCACAAAAACACCAAAGAGGCAATGATGTATATTTATATCCGGGCACTTGATATTTGTATGCAATATTGATAATCTTAAAATTAATCATTCAATTCAGGTAGTATCTGCCAGGAATCTTCACTGTAAAATTACTCATTTCCCTTTCTCACTGGCACATATTCTAAGGGAGAAACTGTAAGACTCTGAAGATACACTGATTTTGCTTACAATCCTGCTCACATAGCATTTATCACTGGACCATTTAGAGCAGAAGAAATGCAAATCCAATCATTGTAAGTAGGTGTGGTTATGTATATTTTTTCTTAGCATTGCAATTTCTGAATACATTCCTGAGTAGTCTCAGCTTCCATTGTGTATAACGATGTGATATGTATTGATTCCTAACCTCAGCGATCTCACATGTACAGTGGGGAAAACGAGGTATAAGCAATAAATATAGTACACGGTAAGAACAGTAAAGCTAACAGGCCATTGTTCCAACCGTGGCACAAAGGTCGTGAGATAGGTCAACTTCAGAACATAAGACCTTTGAAATAAGTATTGAAGAAAAATCCAGAATCTCAGGTGGACATACCCAAGAGATTACTTTCGGCCAAGGAATGGGCCTGTGTATAAGAAGTCGTTAGGGAGCATGACATACTTAAAGAAGCACAGAGAGTTTAGTATGAATTTGAAAACTTAGGTACACATTCTCCAGGGGTCTATAAATCTTGACAGCCATCCATGCCCGTGGGTCAGAAACATATGTTTAGTTTGGACAACGTAACTCAGCATTACTTTCAAACACCAAAGGGGAGGAAAATCACCGAGTATGGAGAGGCACTGATGGTGCGTTTTCCCTCATCATCCGTGAGTTTTCTGGGGATAGTCGATCGCGTTGCCCAGCAGATGGTGGTTGCAGTCCATGCAGTGAGCACAACGTGTGCTTGGGGCCACGGTGCTGCAATTGCTGGCTCCTGCAAGTTGAATGGCTGTCCTAAATAAACACCTGTGATCTGCCACTTGAAAGGCGCAGTGTATCCAAAGGTTTGACTCATTTTTCTCTGATATTCAGTATCATCTTCAGCAACCAGCATCTGACCCTTAAGCTGAGAAGCTTCCTCAATACTTGAGCTGATGATTAAGCAAATCACCAGCTTCTATGGGGCACAGTAAAGATGGCTACTAAGAGATAAAACCTTTTTTCTAAAATGTATATAATAAGCAGCATATATTATTTCCATAATTATAAAGCTTGTGGATGGGCTATATTTGAACCATGGGATTAGAATGTGGTTGGCTTCTGAGAACGACACATCTCTCAACACAAATGATTCCATCCAACCTCCTGCACCGAGACTTGACCAAACTTTAGCATGGCTTCTAGCAGAACAAAACCCCAAACTGTGTTCCTAGCATGATGCTATGCTTTCTCAAGATGCCTGCCTGAGAAAGGTCAATACTGCCAAAAGAATTCACTCATTTATTCCAGCCAGAACAGAAGTGTAGGGCCTTGACCTTTTTTGTTTTTCCTTAGATCTTTAGAAAGCTTACAGTTATTAATCCTTTCTCTGCCCCTTTAAGATGTAAATCTTATACCAACCTGAAAGGTCTCCTCCAGCACCCGGGAGCCACCTCTTTGAAATGCAAACATCCAGGGAGATAACACCCTGGTCTCCCAGGTCCCGTGGGAGGGGAAGAGCCTAAATTTGGAAAGTGCTTGGCTCTCATTTAGGTTGTAGCTTCTGGCCAATTTGCACAGCTACCTTTTGTCCTAAAACTCTGACAAATTTGTTTCCTGTCCAGATAAATGCAGTGAGCAGACTCAGAGGCCTAATCACATTGACCAATTCTCCTTAAAGCCATTTCCATACTTTTCCTTTAGCACATCTCAGCATTTTAAAAGTTCGTGTGGAATGGAGCTCATTTCTGCATGGATGTCTCCCTCGCCAACTACAGCAGTCTGAATGAAATCTAACTTTCGACTTTTACCAAGTACCTGGCTTTGTTTCTCTTTGACACTTTCAGGGATAGAAAGAAGGAACCATACTAAGTCTTTTGTGTGTGTGTTTCCTTTTCTTTTTGACTTGCTAATTTTCTCCAGTTACCAACTAGAGTTTACAGGGAGCAGCTCTCAAAATAGAAGTTAGGGGTTGTGAGTTCATCTGCAGTTCTCTGTTAAGTTTTAGTGCAGGACACTTCAGATTTGGAGACAGTTGATGGAGATTATATTATTCATGCTTCCGCAAGTTCTGGGATCTCCCTATGCAATATTATGTTTTACCAATGTCTTTCTGCTACCTGCAAAGAGAAGCAGGGAAGAAAACTTGGCTTTGAAATATGGCTGAAATTGAAGCTTGACTATGTGACCCTCAGCAAGTCACTTAACCTGGCTAAACCACCTTTTGCTTTTATGTTAAAATAAGACCAACAATACTTTCCTCACAAGATGACATCATTTTGCAAAACACTTAACCTATTGCCTGAAAAGTTGAAGATGCTCAGTAAATAAATTCTACCCACTCCACATGCAAAAAATAAATATTTTTGTCTTGAGAAGAATCTTGTAATTTTAGGAAGCTAAGAGGAGAAAAGGGGGTGCCGGTGTCTAACTCTTGAGTACCCACTGGCTAGGAAATGCACAAATAAATGAATTGCCCAACAAGTACTAAGGAAAAGCTTTTTCCCTCTGGGCTACATTCCTGCATGACCCGGATCACAAAGAACATTTTGGGTCTTGCCTGGCCCAGTGATTAAGATGCCCAGTTACATTTTATAGAGCACTGGGTTGGCATAACCACAGGTGAGAAAGTCAAGCAAAGGAGCAGCCTGGCCTTTCCATGTCCATGGTGAAGCTTTTAGCCATTAAGAGATGATCTATGATATGTCCCCCAGGCAAGCAAGGACTTGAGAGGGTGCTTTTGAGAATACTTGTCAGTGAGGGACCCAGTGCCCTCATGTCCTTCTCGCATATCTATCTGCTGAAGGTAACTTTCCAGTAAGCTGAGGGGACCATTTCCAAGCTCTGTCTTCTCATCGCTATAGCTGCATGTCTCTGCCTTCTCTGGCACTCTAAAAGGAGCTGATGCACCCAGAAGCTGGGCACAGTGGAAATCATAGTAAAGAGAGTAGGAAATGATAACTACTGGTACCAAAGAACCTTTGATTCTCCATCCATGGAATGGGATACTCATTCCAACTCTGCTTATTTGTGAATAAGATGTAATACCACAGCTGTGTGAGTGCAGTATGATTTATAAAATAGAGGTCCATAATATTAAGTCAGGTAATATGGTCAGTAAAAGGTAATTCTCTTTGCACATGTATGCTTTGTGCAAGAAGGCACTTTTTCCTTCTGCAATCACAATTCTAGAGGATAAAATAACCCTAATAGGGTTCACCATTTCTACTGATGGCTGGTATTTGAAATGAGCAAACAAAGCAGGTGATTTCTTTTAAATATATCATTTGTGTGTTTCAAATGACTGTTAATATGAGTTCTGAAGCCTCTTGGAGATGTTTTAGAATGAAAACCTGGTACTATTAGCGTAATCTTAATACTATTTGTAATAATGGGCTGTGAGAAGATACATAGAAGAAGATACATCGTTATTCAATATGATAGAAGAGATTCCCAATGTTTTCCTACAGATACTTAAATTGTAGAGATACATGAGAAGAAAATTATAAATAATTTTGTGATCGCATATATTCAAATCTATTGTCTAATAAGTGTGAGAATATCTGGTACCAGAGCACAAGTTCTAGAAGTCCTAAAATAAAGTACTTCTATAATTTTGTTTAACCCAGATTGTCTCTAACACATTCATCTAGAATTTTAAAAATAATACTAAGATATTCATAAAAATAAGACACCCTCAAAAGTAATAATAATAAAGAGACCCTCAAAAATAATTTAAAGATTATTTTCCCAGAAATCCTGCCTCATTTCATTTACTATTAAACTCTGTTGTACGATTTATCACATTGCAATTTTTATTTTTTTTATCTTTTTTTTTTTTTAGATTTTTATTTATTTATCTTTAGAGGGGAAGGGTAGGAGAAAGGGAGAGGGAGAGAAATATCAATGTAGGGTTGTCTCTCGTGTGTCCCCTGCTGGGAACTGGCCTGCAACCCAGGCATGTGCCCTGACTGGGAATCGAACCGTGATCCTCTGGTTCGCAGGCCCGCGCTCAATCCACTGAGCTACACCAGCCAGGGCTGCAATTTTTAAAAATATTTTATTTATTTATTTTTAGAGAGAGGGGAAGGGAAGGAGAAAGAGAAGGAGAGAAACATCAATATGTGGTTGCCTCTCATGTGCCCCCCACTGGGGACCTGGCCTGCAACCTAGGCATGTGCTGTGACTGGGAATCAAACTAGGAACCCTTTGGTTTGCAGGCCAGCACTCAATCCACTGAGCTACACGAGCCAGGACACACTGTGATTTAGTTACTAAATGATCCTGGTCTTATTTTATTCCTCTGGTGCACTAAAATATGGTATACAGAAACAGCAACTGAACGGGTAATAATGCACAGATATGCAAATGAAAGATCATTACAAAAAGCCTCGGCAATTGTTCTTTAAATTGATACTCAAAATTGGGTGTAATAAAGAAAAGAAAGGAAAAAAATGGCTAGAAGAAATATTCTCTATATCAATGCAGGATAGTTAATTAGTTATTTGTTAAAATACTTAGGTTTATGTTCTTTTTTTTATTTTTATTTCACACCAATATACCAAACACATGTTCAGGTAACTTGACAATTAAACTTCCATCATACAAAATAGAAAAAAGCATTTCATTTTTTTCTCCTTTTTGGAAATTTTTGATGATCCTGAATCTGTTTATACATGTTTCTTATCTCGTCTGAAAAATTTTTAACAGTTATTAGTATAAAAATTACAAGAAGTCTTTAGGTTTCAAATACAATTTATCATGTATATAAAAGTGTTTGTTTATTTCGTACCTTGGCCTCCTTTATGTCACCAAGAAAATGCCCTGAATACTTGCTGTCTTGTGAATTGATCTATGCATGCGTTCATCCATTTAGCTCAATATTGCAATAAGTATTCTGATGCTGCTGCTTTATGATAGTTATGTACATGGACACTGGAAGCAAATTGTCTGGGCTCAAGCTCATTCTAGAGCCCACAAACTGTCTGTGGGCAAATCACTTATGTTCTCTAAGCCTTACAGAAATGGAAGAATGAAGGCGATACCTGCATGGAATTTGAAGGATGTATTATGCCAATGCATTGAATGAGGACAAAACCTGCTGCACAGTAAGCACTCAATTAATGCTACGTTTAGTAGCAGTTGTAAGAGCTGATGCCCATTGAATTATTAGTATATGTCAAACTCTGTGCAAAGAAAGATATATGGCTTATTAATACATGTATATTTTTCATGTTAATTAATTACACTTAAAATCATGCGTATGTATGATTTTAAGTGTAATTAATTCCTTTTCCATCTGGAAGAGCCAAACCTACTTCAAACCTTCTTTGTGAAGCCCATATAGTAAGCCTATGCAACAAGTAATACACATGCATATACTCACATAGACCTTTGGGTTTTGCAATAATTTTACAGATGATAAAATAGAGAATTTAAGGAAATTATATAAGGCCATATGATCAGACTAGGAATAAAATCAGGGAATCTAAATCTGATGCATGTGCTTTCTAGATGGCAAACCACTTCCTGATTTTGATTTGCTCACCAGACTCACCTAATTAAAAAAATGTAGGTATGAATATATCACCTCCAAAAACAGCTAGTAGAAGAAATTCTTCTTGCTAGAAGCATTTCTATTCCTTTTACATATTCCTTCCATAAACAGTTTAAAACATATTAAACATAGGAGTAAAGCACAAGCATTTAATCAATCCTAGCACCCATTTATTGCTGCTTAAACTACAAAGCAATAAGGATTTTCCCTTTAATATTTAATGCATTCATAAATCTCCAGAAAATCTGTCCCTTTCTGTGTCTGTACTTATTCCCCTGTGGTTTATTGCTTTTTCAAAGTTTTTTGTATGAAAATTCTGCAAGAGTAAGTCACTTGTGAGCAAAAGAGAGAGCAGCCATATTAAAATTGCAAATAAACCAGATCAGAACACGCGTTGACCTTCCTCGATCAACATGAACTGTTATTATTAACATGTATACATCCGTTGTATGTGTGTATTTCTTCGATCATTGTGTTGGATGATGGGAAAGTCTTTACCATCAATGAGCATGCCGGTGACTGTGGAAGAGGCAAACACTTTGCCCTCTTCCAAATGTATGTGACTGCTAAATCACGTGAGCCAGTGCTGTAACAGAGTGTTGTACGTATAACCATCAGCTCCACAGAGGCAAGAATTTCACTGTGGTTTTCTGTCATGCATCTCAGCACTCTGAACAAATGATTGGCATATGATAGGTGCTCGATAGACATTTTGCTTGTGAATTCTTCAGTGAATGGATGAATGAACAGAAGCTGTGAAAGCATGTAGAAATATTTCAGTTTGTTGCATAGGCTTACTACGGGCTTCACAAAGAAGGTTTGAAGTAGGTTTGGCTCTTCCAGATGGAAAAGGAATAAAAAAAAATGGTGATATTGTCACACTTAATGTTAGTGGAGACCCTATTACGCTCCAATTCTCCCAAAGTCATTACTGAAACCTGCCATCTTTCTCTACCGCATATTCCATATCCCCATCCTCTTAGGCTGAATTGCTTCAGGTCTAGATGCTTATCCCTGAGGAGACTGAGGTGCTGGTTAGCATGTTCTGGTCAGTTATGGTTGCTGAACTCGGCTATTTTCCATTAAACCTGGAATGAGAGTATCAAGTGATGCTCCAAGGGGATCAAGTAAGTGCCCATTGGTTCTTCTGTTTGGCAAAAGACAATTATCCAAGGGAAGGAAGCATTGGTGAATTGTTAGCAAATATCACAAATGCTAGGGAATGAGTACAGCAGCAAGAGGAGGAGATTGGGGTGGGGCCATTACACAATGCACTATGTAATCTAAGGTCTTCACTGTCTTCATGCCTTTGCACTTCTAATCCTTTTACTTGGAACGTCTGTCCTTCTTAGTTAAAATGCTGCCTCTCACATTGTTCCTTGAGAATGTACATGCTTCCTCTTCAGAGATGCAATCACCAGCCCCTCCTCGCCTAGGTCTTATTGTCATTATTTTCCACATCAAGCCTGTGTTTTCCTCTTTCCAATACTTAGCTAGATTTATAATAGCATGCTTTGTTTGACAATTTTGACATTTTTTTCTATCTTTACCATTAAAATGTATGCTTAGTAGGTATAAAAGTAAATTATTTCTGTTCACTTTTGTATCACTAACCCCTAGAATAGAGATAAAAACAGAAACACGAAGCAGATATAAAATGAATATTTGTTGAGTGCATACTTGTATGCAGTAATTATGTATAAAGGCCTTAGAGGGCTACTACATTAATCTTTTGTATATACTGTCTCTCCACTATATTGGGATCCAAATATCACATTATGTTTATTTCTCTGGTTTACCTTCCCAAACTGCAATGTTGCATCCATTGTAATATCTTCTCTGCCCACTGCCAGGGACAGCTTATGCCTTTAATAACTCGGTCCCCACCTGCCCTTTGGTCGCTTCAGTTTGCAACCTTATAAAAGATACATACAGTTGCAATAAATTGATCCAGCCCTAGCCACCACCTTACTGGGACCCAACACATTAAGTCTAACTCTAAGCCAAGAGATGTGTCTCAATTATTCACTGTCCAACAGCTACATCTGATTTTTCTATTATTAGTATTATATTTGATCTTAATATCTTTAGTATGTTTATTCATCTTTAGAAACACACTCAAGAAGTTTTATCTTGTTGAAGATTGATTCTTAATGATTAATATTGGAAGCTAAATGCAGGATGAGGTGAATCCCTTAGTTTTAGATCAGTGATATATAAGAAAGAGCAGAAAAGTCCCAGAGATAGGGCTTTATGTAGTGTGGTGTATTAATTTTATATGACAGGAAACACACATAATTCATTTGGGTAGAAAAATCAAAGTTTTTTTTTTAATACACACACACCTGTATAGATGTCTGTGTATGCATATCTATCTATCTATCTATCTATCTATCTATGCATATATACAGGCATATATATATATATATACATGCATGTGTATGTGTGTAAATTCATATGAATTATAAACTCATAATAAGATGTGACCTCTCTTATCTGCTATATTGAGATGCTGGACTAAAAAATGCTGGTGTTGTTAATATCCCATTCCCAACAGCGCTACACTTTCATAAAGTTCCTCCCTCTTATAGAATACCAAATTCAACTTAAACTGTATGCTTCCATATCCTTAGTGTTATAGATTATGAACATTACCTGTTGTCTTTTGTACCTTTGAAGATAAGATATAACTATTAAAAAAAACAGATCAATAAAGTAAGAGATTTAGGTGCTTATTAGTTTATCTCTCTCTACCTCATGCTAGACTTTTTCAAGGAAAGCAAGCCATTGGCATGTACTTTTCTTGGGGGAAGAAAATTAACTGGAGCCAGTATTCTAGGAAAATTCTTGAAATTTTACTTGACATATTAGATAATTTCTGATGGCCAAGGTATCTGTGAAATTACACAGTAGGCATCTCTACGATGGCTCCAAAGGGAATTTTGAGAAGAGCGTGCCATTCCATACCATTTTAGATATAAATGACATTTCAAGGAATTTAGCTTGGAATATGTTCTAGAGGCATTTAAAAAATAAGGTATTTAATGGCATTTTAATAATGGCCATGCTTATTCTGTGTTGATATAATTTAGTTACTCAGTTGTATGGCAAACCAATCAAGCCTTTATAGTGACCAAGATATCATTCCCTTTGCTAGACAATATAGTCACATTTTATCTGCTCAGTGCTTACTGATAGAACAAAAGCAATGCCTCCTCTCAGACCCAGGCTTTGAGGCTTACGATGTATTCATTTCAAACATGCATATTCATGAGTTTCCTTTCTTTTAGTTTATCTGCCCCTTCCTTTACTTTCCTCAATCTAATTTTAGCTTGTGTATAATACTCCAATACTTTGAATGTATCCTTGGACAAGACTAATGCATAAATTAACATAAATAATCCTTTTAGATGCAGTTGTATCCTAAGCCACCTGAAATGGTAATTTCAGAACTGATTTCAGTCCGTATGAAATCTGGTCTTCCCTTTGATTAGTTGGAGAAATTCCATGATTTTGGAGAATTCTACACTCAACACTAGTGAAAACAAATAAAAACATTTAAGATAGAAAAATTGATAAAGTAGAAAAATATTCCCTGGAATTTTCCTATATAACTTAGCATCAGAGACTCTTGGAATAGCTAGAACAAAACCTCACCTGAAAGTTTTATGAGTATTAGTATACTGCTTATTCATTCCTAAAACTCTTTAAATCTTTACTAGCATCTTTATTTTGTATTCTCTTTTATTCTCTTCCATTTCCCTCAGTGACTTGCACCTCTGCACAAGGGAAGTTAGATGGTTTACCTGTCAGCAGCATAAATGATGGACTCAGCAGATACATGGTTTTATGTTTCAGGGGGCAGGTGAGAACAGCCACTTAATAAACTGATCAACACCCTAAGATGTCTTCCAACACGATGGAATGAGTTGGGCCAGACTTCCAGTGAGATCTTACATGATAAAAATTATTAGAAAAAAAGTGGGAAGAAGCCATTCGAAGCTTGGACAGAAATGGAAGGGACAGATGTCACGAGAGAGAACAAAAAGTTCCTTTCACTTCCATTTCTTGCTTCAATTCTTCACCACAAATATTTTTAGAATAAGCTCTATTTTTTAAAAAGCGTTGTGTGTAATCCTCGGGCTGTTGTAACTAGAAGAGCAACACGAAAACTTTGCCTGTGCTTTCTCTGATAATATACAGCCGTCTTCCTGCAGCCCGGAACTGAAGGAAGCTCCGCCCAGACCTCCCACGTGTGTCTTTGAAAATCTTCCCCTCTAATGTCAGCACAGTTTCACTGATTCCTCCATCAACTGTACAACGAGACTAAAACATCTAAGACTCATGACATTATGCGATAACTTGGAAATACCAAGCACTTTTGTGTAATTAGCTTGTCTAAAACGGTTTAGCAAACAGAAAGTCAAGCTTCTGATGGTTTATGCTAATAGGTCTCAAGCAATTACACTGGTTATTTTATTATTTTTCTTTTCTGTGCATCTCAGTTAGTACATTTTATTTGGTGGAGGACTGAGACAGACAGACAGACAACATTTTTTCTTTTTTCTTTTCTTAAAAGTTGGTGTTAAATCAATAGAATTGCGCAAAAACAATTAATACTAGAAGTCATTTCAGTGGTTGCAGACTTGGAAATAGGAAGTGTCTGATGCATTATTTTAATTCAAATACAGAATCAACAACATAAAAATTCATAGTACAACAAAATGGAAAGAGAATGTTGAAATGAAGTCTTCCATCTGTGGAAATATTTGTACAATAGAGAAGGGACATCAGCTAGATAAGAGACTGGAAAATTTCCCCTGTAAAGCACCACATGGTAAGTACTTTGGCTTGTGAGCCTTACCGTCCATCTGTCATAACCAGTGCCATCACAGAGGGGGAGCATTTGCAAGATGAGAGGGCTCAGACATTCAAACCCAAAGTTGATAGAGTTCAAGACACTGAGTCGTTGAGGACATGGTCTATTAGAACAGGGGGCAGGGTGAGTAATGTTGCGTGATAGAGAAAGGATGTTGCCGGTAGAGTTACCTAAGAAGCAGAATCTGTAATAGGGATCAGTGTCCTGGAGGTTCATAGGGGAATGCTTTTTGGACTGACCTCCTGCGGAAGGGAAAGGAGGAAAGCAGAAGGGGGCAGAGGGAGATGTTAAATTGGAATGCAGCCTCAGCAAAGGCCTTGGACCATCCTATGAGGAACTCTGAGGCTGGAATGACTCCTGCAGCCCTGTCCCAAGTTGAGTCATGGGAACAAGGCATTGATGCTTCCCTGTTGAATGAATCCTTACTTAAGGAATGCCCTGGTTTGGAAGCGTATCACTGAGGGAGAGCACCTTCTCTAGCCAAAGTGATCCCCACAGAGGGATGGGCACCGAAGGCTGTCTGACAGCATTCTTTGCTGTTCCTCCATTCCTGCGAGAGGCTCTGGTGACATATCCCCATGTACACTCTACCCTGACCTTATCTGCCATTGGTTATGTTTACTTTTTTTGGTATAAAGTCTAGAACTAGATGCCCCAGCATTCCCAGGAAAGGCTACAAGGAAGGGTAGTGAGATGAATTACAGTCCCTCCTTAACAGCTGATGTCAGGGAGGCATCTGCAAGTCTTTGTCCCTCCCCTCTGCACCCATCCGAGACTCCTGCAGCCCCCAGCTGGTACCTCTGGCTGGCTTACCTCGTGGTGAGACCACATCTGTATTCTTGGGACATCTGAGCTCCAGTTCACCATACCTGCTGTAGGCAGGGATTATTGAACTTGCCCAGTTCCTATCAAAATTGGGCAAGAGAGTTCAAAGAAGCACCCAAGTGAATTCATTCATTCTGCCCCCAATTTGACAATTGCACTGATTGCAGCAGCCCTGCCTCCTTTTGATGAATTAGGTTAATTACCCCTCTTAAGATGATTGTTCTGTTTCTTGAGTGCTGGTCACTTTTCATAAAACCTGAAGTACCAAAGTGGGAGTTGTAGTATACATCTCAGCAGGTCTCCAGTGTTTTCTAAAGGAAGTGTTTTCCTTTTGGAAATCAAGGTTTTTGTTTGTTTGTTTGTTTAAATTTAGAGCCCAAAGTTACAAAGATGATGAAAACAAGTCAGGAAACTTTTTTTTTTCCTGATAAGTAGGAGTAATGGGAACTTGGACGATTCCTCACTTCCAGAATCTATACTTTAAAATGTACACTACATCTGGGAGGATGGCTGTCTATCTCCTCAAATATTGTCCTCGGGCTGGTGAATTAAAGTGGCTCTTTCATCCCTCTTTTTGTCTGGCAGCCTCTGGGCAGTGTGGTACCCAAATGACCTATGGAACCGATAGCTGAGGGCCCATTCTTATACCACCTTTGCTATAAAGTTGGTGCCTTGAATTGAAGTGAGGTTAGGTGGCATTCCATATCGGTAGATTAAACACTCTGTATGATACTGGTGATGGCAAAAGCCATCTGGCAGACAATAAAAGCACATATCTGAAAATGTAGGAAAAGTCTTTCTCCCAGTTTTCAACGCTAGATGCTCTTTGATGCGTGTTATAATAGTGTTTGGAGGGCTTTAGACTTCATGTCTGTGTATTCCCCTTTGTTTCTACCCCAAGTTTTCTTGTCCATCACCTTCTAAACATTGTTCATATTTATGCAAACATTATTTATATTCATGTCTATTCTAACCTCAGGCTACTAATCTCTCTAGACAGTGAATGACTCTTAGCCTTTAATCATTGATTAATCACTCTCCCATATGTCTTGTCTTTTTCCAAAGCAATCAAGATCAGCAATCATCACCCGATTCTATTTTTATAGTTACTAGTTCTCATCTGTTGGATACATTTGTTTAAACCGGTATAATACCTCAGTTCATTGCTGGTGACAATGTTGACAATTGCACTGGTATCCTCTGCCAAGAGCTATCTGTGCTCCGCCCACAGTCAGCAAAGGGTCTCTTCGTACCAGCTGGTGGCAAGTGATCCAGCTCCAAAATCTCATCCTGAAAGCTGCTTTGTCAGAATATTCCTGGCACCAACAAAAATAGGTTGAGTTCCCCCCAAACCATACTCTGATATAAAGATGAGTTTTCTGGGGATTTATTGGGAAACACTCTTGGAGTCAGCACCTGGGAAATGGAGGGGAAGAAAGCAGGGCGGGGCAGAGGGAGACAGGGAGCTGTAACTCACATACAGCGGAAGCTTCAGCCATCTCCAGCCAAGCTTCAGAGCCATGCCGTTCTCGGAAACCAGGAAGGTCCCTCAGAGTCGTTCCGAGACCTGGCCAGGGAGCCAGGTCCTTGTGGTGCCACATCGACCAGTTATCGAATGTGGACTGTCCTGGGAAACTGGTCGTATGAATATTATTGTTACTTGGTTATTCATAAAAGGATAACCAATATATTATTAAGAAATAGAGGCAGGTAATTTTCTAAATGAAATATAACCGTATACTTCTACGCAACCTTAAGTATATTAAAAAAAAAAAGCATTCACTTCATCACTTATTTCAAGAACAGATATTTAACTGCTAGATGTATATCATGTACCATGCTAGTTGCCTGAGAAATAATATCGTACAAAATTTATGGGTACTGACCAACAGAGTTGATTGAGAAATATTAGACAATTTAGCGTGTGACTTTTTTTCCTTCAGAGAGAATTTGGAAACTCCCTTGTGTTCTTACTTAACACTCACAGGCCTGGGTTGCGGGCCAGATCCCTAGTAGGGGGTCCGAAGAGGCAACCATACGTTGATACTTCTCTCCCTCTCTTTCTCCTTCCCCTCTCTCTAAAAAATAAGTAAATAAATAAGTAAGTAAATAAATAAACAAAAACCTTCACTGAAGACAGCGTTCCCCTGTTTTTCAGGGCTTTTGGTGGCTCTCGTGGTAGGAAAGTGGCAGATAAAGGCAAAGTTTAAAAATGTTAGTGAATAATAAAATGAGTTAATATTTGCAGAGTAATTATAAAACTATCTGATCTCAAGTGAGTTAAAGTAAGGTAGCATAATTACAAGTAAACATGATAAATAATAAAAAGGAGTAAATAGAAAGGTGGTATTTATATGGCGTGGAACATGGCTTCTGTTCAATTGTAGCTGACCGAAGGAATGATTAGGGGAAAGAGCTTGGACTTCAGAGAAACCACAAGGAGGCCGGTGCTACTGTATTTAAGGAATAGCTGAACACCAAATTCCTGGTTTCCTCTTACATATGTTCCACATTTTTTTTTTCTGAGAACTTTGGTGCATTTCATGTGTTGTTATTCTTTGAAGTCAAGCCCACATACAGTTTGGTAGCCCCCCATGGCACTTGGGAGGGGATTAGTCACATCACTGGGATTTAATAGGCTTTTGATTAAATAACTATAAAATTCATTAATTTCGAATACAAGAAAATAGTTCTTTTGGGGGGTCTTTGAGAATATTCTATAATTAAAGTAACATTATTCTCTGATTTAAATTTAAAGTAAAGCACCGTGGGTACATTTCATTGTTGTTTTTAAACAGCGTGAGCCCCGGCCAAAAGCTCTCCCAGGAACTAATCTGAATGAGTCACCTGCATTTTCTAGTGAAATCGTAAATATCAGCATGGATAAAGAAAAGAATAAAACCTCAAGACGTTAATTAAATTGCTGAAGGTAACACGTAGGTAAATGGCAGAGCTTTGTATTCTCTGATTTTCCTACTTTCCCTAACTATAAAACATAAAAATGAGAGAAACAATGGTTTTCTGAGCCATTTACTTAATTTATTTTTTGAATCTTTAATACCATACCATTGTTGGCAGGCATTAAATTTTGTTGTCTATAATGAGACCATTCAAGGGAAGCATGAACTCTTTACTTAAAAAATTTGTACCTGCTTTTATTAGAACAGATCATCAATAAATTATGAATTTGTTAAGCAATCTCTCAATCTATTAGAAATCTATTAGACTTTTCTTGTTATTTTACCATGAGTTATTTCCATTTAAACCTATAAATTTATAGTGAACAAATTGTAGTCAGCAGTATGGTGTACCAGTTCTGATTCTTCCATGAATAGTGAGTTTTTTTCTATATCAGGGAACTCAATTTTTCAAGCTCAAAAGAGAAAAATAGAATAATCCTTGAGTCCTTTTCAACTCTGTCTTCTATATCTAATATAAATCAACTGCATCTTCTAAAGTCATGTTTCTATTTCAAGCTACCCTTTAAAGTCAAGGAGGCCACATCCTATCGAACCTAGAAAGGCAAGGCAGCAAAGCTTTCTGAGGACTTTGGGTGCATTCAGTAGCCTCTAGCGGAAAATAATCCCATCCTCAGATGCTGAGTGCCTGCCTAGTGCTGGACACATGGTAGATGACAGACATGACTTCGTGCTTATTTTATGACCTTCTCCGAATAAGATGATGACAGTATATGACATTGAATGTGTGAGGACATGACACCAGATGTATGAGTGAGCCGTTCAAATCTTGATTAAGTTTGGACTTTTAAATCAATAAGCCTCCTGCCACTACAGTGGATGATGGCCAGAACCTATGTTTTCTTCCTAACCCAAATAAACTCCCGCCGATTTTCATCTTAGGGCACTTCCTCCTGTTCTCTCACCAAACCAAAACAGGTACTAGGGTAGGGAGAACAATGGTTCCCAAAGATGTCCAAGCCCTAATCCCTCAGAACCTGTGTATATGGTACCTGGCATGACAAAAGGCACTTTACGGATAAGGTTAAATGAAGAATCCTGAGTTGGGAAGATTATCCTGGATTACTGAAGGGGCCCAATGCAGTCACAAGAGACCAGGAAGGTGGGCATCCTAACAGAAGGTGTGATGACTGGAGCAGAGATCTGAGAAAGAAGGATGTAAAGCTAAAGCGCTTCTCAGATAAGGTCAAGTTCAAGGAGTTCATCATCACCAAGCCCTTATTCTATGAAATGTTAAAGGGACTTATCTAAGAAAAAGAAGATAAAAAATATGACGGTGAAAAGACAGCAAACTCACAGCTATTAACAACCACACCTAAAACAAAAGCAAACTAAGAAAACAACGAGAACAGGAACAGAACCACAGAAATGGAGATCACATGGAGGGTTAGCAACAGGGGAGTGGGAGGAGGAGAGAGGGGGAAAAGGTACAGGGAATAAGTAGCATAGACGGTGGGTAGAAAATAGACAGGGGGAGGGCAAGAATAGTGTGGGAAATGTAGAAGCTAAGGAACTTATGACACATGGACATGAACTAAAGCGGGAGAATGTGGGTGGGAGGGGGTGTGCAGGGTGGAGGGGAATGATGGGGGAGAAATGGGACAACTGTAATAGCATAATCAATAAAATATATTAAAAAAAAAAAGAAAAAAGCTATGCTTCTGGCTTTGGAGCTGGAGGAACAGACTGTGAGCCAAGGGAAGCAGTGGCCTCGAAGCTGGAACAGTCAGGGGAACTGATTCATGGCCAACACCTCTAGAAGGAACGTAGCATGCTAACCCACTTCAGATTTCTGGCAGTAACGGGGAGGTTATAAATCTGTTGTTTTAAACCACTGTTTATGGGAGTTGTTTAGCAATCATTGAAAACTGATACAAGTCCCAATCTCCATCTACAAAGAAAGAATAAAGTTGTATGTTTTGGTTGTCATGATGATTATTAGGTCTGGATCTGTGTAATGTATTATTTTGAACAAAATGAGCCATTTTGAATAGGACAAAATAATACAGCACATTTCTGTGGTTAATTACAAATACATAACTCTCTGAAATAGGTTTTTCAGGTTTAGTTTCAATAATGTTTTTGAAAAAAATATTTACTACGTTCTATATATGAGTGTGTGCGTGTGAAGGTGTTTTCATTATTATGTGGACAGCATTACCCCATAATTTCTTTTCTGTGGCAGTAAGTTGTAGTTATTTATTAATTTATTATTTCTGAATATTTATAGCCTAATTTAAATAGCCATAAGTACAAAATAGTCACAAATGGCACTTGCCTTTAATTAAAGGATAAGGTATAGCATGGGTTTCCAAATATCTTTTAACCTTTACTTCCCTGTCACCCCTTTTTCATGAATTATCACTTCTGTGGCTGTTTATCTACTTCTTTTCAAATGAGCCCTTTCTTTACCACTGAGATGCCAGGAACCAATAGAATTAAAAGTGGCGCCTGTCTCTGAGCAATTTGCCTTATCCAGGTTTCATAGCATTGCGTTCTAAACAGAAAACTCTGTTGGTAGAATGTCTGATGTCTGTAATCTTGGGCATTTTTAACTTCGGTTTATACAAACCTTAAAACTTACAAAGCACTTTCCTGCAGGAAGAACACAAGGCTCAGAATTGTCAGGGTGCTGGCACCAGCTCTGCCACCTGCCGCCGTTTCTGAGTCTCCATTTTATTATCTACAAAAGGTGGAAGTGGTAATATTATTTTGTGTTCCGAAGATGAAATGAGGTAACACACATCAAAATGTTCAACTGTAAAACACTAGGCAAACCACAGTCATGAGCCTGTGTTGCTATTGTAACATTGACTATCAGTTGATGAATGCAGAATCATCTTCACATGGAGTGGCTAACACCAAGAACACGTGTGCCCTCGCAGCTTCTGTGGATCGGGGATCTGGGTGTGGCTTAGCTGGCTTTTCTGGCTCCAGGAATCTTAGAAGGCTGCAATCCAGGTGCGGCCATCTCAGCATTTCCAGGTTCATGCACTTGATTGTTGGCAGGATTCAGTTCCTCGAGGGTGGTGGAGTGCGGCCTCAGCTGCTGGCTAGCAGTTATCCTTGGGGACCACCTTCAATATCTTG
Source organism: Glossophaga mutica (assembly GCA_039655065.1). Lineage (NCBI taxonomy): Eukaryota > Metazoa > Chordata > Mammalia > Chiroptera > Phyllostomidae > Glossophaga > Glossophaga mutica. Next base: position 11,385,023 of record CM077315.1, on the reverse strand, counting down.
TCCTGTGGGCATCTCCATGTGGCAGCTGGCATCCCTCAAAGCAAGCAAGCAAAAGTGTAGGAGAGGGCATCCAAGGCAGAAGCCACAGTCTCTTAGCAATGCAACCTTAGAAGAGACATCTTATCATTTTTGTTTTGTTCTATTCATTAGAAGCAACTCCTAAGCCCGGGGCACGATTAAGTGGAGGGCATTGCACAAGGCTGTGAATTCTAAGAAGTGGAGGTTTTGGGGGACCCTCTTGGAGGCTGCCTCCTATAGTTGTTCTTATGCAGTTCTTAAAATGGTCCTTCTTGCAAACTCTGGACATCAGCCAAGGCATTTTCTTTTCAAGCGAATCTCAAATAGTGACCTGACGGCAAACTAGATACTCTTCCAGTTCTCAGGCTTCATGTCCGTACACATTGGGATGTGTATTGCCCCTGATTATATTAAAGTAGAAGGACGGTGTTATAACTTCTCTCACAGGAAGCCCTTATCTAGTGCTGGGCCCGGGTAAAGGGGTATGCCAGATTACAAAGTTCTGTAAACCACTTGGTTGCAGAGGGGGGAAAAAAAACAACAGATTAATGTGCTCTGAACTATAACTACCCTACTGGGTACAGCACGCAGGCACAATTTCCAAAACAATATTTTGAATTGAATAGCTCTCCAACCCCTTCCCTGGTGCTGCCACAAGACTACCGATTTAATGGTGCACCAAGCTGCTACAAACCAGAGGTTAAAACCCATGGTGGAATGAGCCGGGTGAGTGGTATTGAAAACTATCACCATGTGGACAGTTCTCGGGCCCCAGGAAGGGGGAAGAGAATAAAGAGGAAGAGAGAAAAACACAGGAGAAGCCAACAGGCATCGGAGGCTTTCAGCGGCACTGAGACACGGCCAATTTTTCTTTCTTCTGTTCTTTAAAAAATGTTTTTTGTCAGTTGAGGTGATTATAAACGTTGTGTTTGTTTTGTTTTGCTTCCAGTTAAAAGTGAAAATTAAAAGACAGTGGGAATAAAGTGTGGGGAGAGCTTTTGACAGCTGAAGGATGGGAAGCCCATTACTTACCCACAACCATAATAATAGAATCCCGGCTGGACGATGCTAAGGGGGAGAACCTCTCACCGGAGACCTGCTGGAAGTGACCCAGGCCTGGCAGGCCCTGGGGCCATCGCAGAAATGAGATTGCAAACCCCAGGGGGAGGCACTGAAGGCTGCCAACAGTGGCTCTGAAAGCTGCACTGTGTGCAGACAATGGGAGGCGGGAGAATTGGCAGCTCCTTGATTGGCAGTGGGTGGGAAAATGCAGGAATAGGCTGCCTGCCCAAAGGGGCCCGGGACCTGGTAGGAGAGGGGGTGGAGGGCAGACAGAGCTACAAAAGAAACCTGAATGCCGGAGAAAAATGGATCTAATCAGAAATCAGTTGAAGGAATGGAGCGGGGGGCTGTAGAGCCGCAGCTTGAAACACAACAACGGGGAGAAATGGAATAAGATTAACAAACAAACTTCTCCATGTAATAAACGGAATTTTGTCTAAATGGATGGTGGAGCTGTTTTTAGTTTTTTTAAAAAAATTATTGACCTACAGAAAAGGACGCAATTTGTATTTTAATAGATCAGTGAATTTTTCACAGGGTAAATATACCTGTTAATCAGTACCCCAATTTCAATAAGAGACTGGCACCCGCCCTCAGGAATTCCCCCCACCCTCTTCCATTTGCTTTCCACCCCCCACCCCCAAGGGTGCTCACCATGCTGTCACCTAAGAGCACCCAGATGAATGCTCATGTCTGAAGTTCATATAAGGAAATCTCCCAGTAGGCTCTTTTGCAGAGCCTGTTTTGCTCAGCATTGTTTCTGAGACTCATCCCTGTCCAGGATTTTTCATGTTCTTTGTTTTATAGAATTCCAGGGAGTGATCATATCACACACTAATTACTTTTGAATAATTCTACTTTGGACGGAGGGTGAGTGGTTTCTAGTTTGGGGCTGTTCTTGGTAGACTTGTTGTGACTGTGTTCTTATCGGTCTTTGCTGCCCCATCTTCTGGCTTGGTCCCTCCAGGTGCACTGGAGTCATGGGACATGCAACCATTCAGCTTTAGTAGATGTTGCTAATGCTTGTTTGCAGTGATTGGACCAATTTGCACCCTTTGGTTGCACAGACTTGCCAGCACGTGGTATTGTCTTCAGCATTATAGCGATTACAGTAGGTGTGTATGGATAGTACTTTAAAGTGTTAACTGACATGTTCCTTTCTCTCCCACCTCTTGAACTCCAAGCCGCATCCTTTACCCAGGCACTTAGCCATGTCCCATTGTTGCCTGCGTCCTGGGTTCTTGTGATCTTCCAGGATGGAAATCAAAGGAAATCACCAGACACCCATATGGGCAAAGGAAAAAGTTTTATGAGACGTGTGCACAAGGGAGTCAGCGCCCAGGAGGAAAATAAAATGGGGTGCTCCCTGAGCAAAGGCTGGGAGGATTTTAAAGAGGTTTAGGGGGGAAAGGTCACATCTAAGTATGTGTAGGCATGGGCTTCTTGCCTATCACCGCTTGCGCTTGCGCAGTGTGATTCCAGGGCTCTTAGTGCCTCCCAAATCTCATTAGCATGTTAAGTCTCTACCCAGGTGTCTGGGTTTTTGTTGTTGTTGTTGTTGTTAAATCATTTAAAGGAAGAAAGGCCCCTGAAAGGGCAGTTGTTTTTTGCTAGTGCCCAGGTGTGAGAGAAGGGAAGTCCCTAAGACCCCTGAAGCAGATGTGGTCAGACAAGCCCTGCAGCCTAGTTGCTGATTGGGGCGTTGGCCTAAGGAGAGGGGACGCACTAGGAGCAGTCAGACAAGCCTCGGCTTTCTGCCAGGTGGGCCAGGGCAGTAGCCTGCTGGTGTCACTATGACAACCACATAGTCACCTGAAAGTACAGGATGGTGGAGATGAGAGAATGCAGCAGAAGAGCTCATCTCTCCCGGAAAGAACCACATGGGGCAAGTTGAGTTGGGACAACAGCGAGACGGCTCTACCCCACTGAAATGTTACCACCAGTGGCAACCCTCCTTCCTTCCACTCCCCAAGTCCGTGCAGAGTTGCTTTGTGTGTTCATTCTAGGGATCAGCTGATAGCAGGGTAGGGGCAGGGTGGAGATGACCACCCCTGGCACAAAGCAGGAGACACGAGCGATTCCGGCCATGGTCAAAAGACGGAGTGGCATCTGGCAAGCCCGTAAATGCCAGAGACACCTCTTTAGGATAAATGACACAGTCAAGGGTGTTCTTACAAGGCTCCTCCAGCACTGTTAATTTTTCATTTTGTGAAAGAGCGTGTGAAAAACTGTTTTCTCTATGTGACATTCAGCTCATTCTTGATTCTCTAGCTTTGAATTTCAGTTGACCATTGGGGCTGGAATGAGATTATCAGTGACATCACCAATCAGGAAGAGTTAGAATTCCATATTTACAATTCTCTAGTATTGATAAGAGCACATTTTTTAAAGGTCTAAATATTTTACAGTTGTACAAATATTTCAAGTGTTATATGCATGAAGGAAGGAGTAATTCGAAAGATACAAAAATCCTATAGTATTTTGTTATTTTAACGATGCCTCAAAATGTGGAAATATATAGTTCATTTCATTCTAAAATGTTAAAATTGACTGTAAATTGTGGCATCTGTATATCTGTCTTTTCTAAAGTGGTAACTGGATATGTATGTCTTTTTAAATGACAACAATCATTAAATAATAACTAGTCTGAGGTTATATGACAACAACTAACATTTAATTTCATTTAAAAATTGATTTGCTTTCCTGAATTAGCTAGCATTGCTCAACATAAGTCAATCCACTGGTTTTAGCTTTGTAAATGCTTAAAGATGATCATGAATGGGAAACTCGGGAATGTGGGGGAAAGCTGTGAGATTTCACAGTTTTGTTAATAGTAACACAACCGTAATGAGCAATACGTAACAACATCCATCGACTGCCGTGTTTATGCAGAAAATTATACAAAGTGCTTTGCATACAGTAATATTTACTTTTCACAACAGCCCTGTTGGGTTGGCACAGTAATTTGTTTCCATTTTATAGATGAGAAAAATTAAGGCCAAAGAGGATTAAGAAACTCTTCTAAAGTCTTATAATAGTGACGAAACCTACAACAGTCTGATGCAAATGTGCTCTTTAAAATGATGCTGTGCTCCTTTAGAAAAGAAAAACAAAGATAGATCTGCTTCTCTAACCCAAATAAAAAGGCAGCGAGGACCACAGATGGCATCCCAGCTGTGCCTGATATACACCTGGGACAGCTGTGTCACCTGAAACCATGTCACATCGCACAAATAGAAACAAAGTTTGGCCAATTACCTGGTTAATCCTGTTAATTTCAGTGAAGCCACAAGGTTTCAAAGTAGATTTCAGTTGGCCTGAAACTTTGATTTGGCTGTCTGAATCTATTGAAGGAGCTGGGTAATCAGGAAACCTTCACTAAACCCTGCTTAGCCACCTCCAGCTATGTATCGTTAAATTATGCCTTATTCTACTTGACATACAATTTGGATATTCTGTCTTAGTTATTGTATGTGCTTGTTGTATATTATTTTGGATCATACATAGACTGCTACTTAGCCATTTTCAAAGAGTGCGTGGCATGCATTTGAGCATTTGGTAGAAAGAGCACTTTAGGTATCAGAGTAGTAGGTGAGGTGGTGAGGGAGGTAGAAGGGGTAAGGTCAGAGGACTGGACTCTGAGATGCTTCTACTGTGATTTAGCAACTCTTTCTCTCAGTCTAGAGAGACCTTAAATGATGTATGTGTGTTTATTCTGAAGACCACTTGGGGAGAAGCTGTTAACTGTCATCAAATAAATTTCATGTGATCATTCTTATATCCATTTATTTCCCCTGCATTCTGAAATAGAAAAGAAAGCTTCATGTTGTCATTCTCTATTTCAGATATTAATTCCTAGATGAGTTTGATTTTTTTTGCAATTGAATGGTGATAAAATGAAGCTATTTTGAAGCACATTAAATCTGCAAATTTGAACACTTTGATGCCAATGTTCATTTTATTACAAGGTATCCTATTTTCACCTTCATAAAATTGAATGCTTGCATGTACCATATAATTAAATTTAGCCATACCAAAAGCTCAAGTCTATGCATTTATTAACTCTTGACTGCATCACTGCCTAGGAACTTTAATAAAGTGTACTACAATTTTCTTAATCTCTGATGTAACGTATTTAGTAGGTATGTAGTTTAGTTCCAGAGTTTAGGGCATTTCAGAACATTCCTTTATTTCCATGGCCCCTATCACGGTGACATGGTACTGTTCCAGCAAAGCTACCTATGCTTGGCAAGGAATTCTTTTCTTCCCGGATACAGAACTCCCCTCAACGCTGGCTCTGAAATCTGTAAGGAACAGATTTGCTCTTCTGAAGGAAGTGGAAAATTAGTCGTTACTCTCCAAGACTGAGACTTATAAAATACATTCTGGCTGATCACCAGAAAATGAAAATTGTGCAAATCCTGGAAAGTTCGAAGCTACTAAAGGTGGCATTTGCAATCTGTTCCTTCAGCAGGATTTTGTTCAGATCAGTTCTACAGGAAACCTACAGGCTAATAATAAGAAAAAGGACAGAGAGGAACGATTCACTGGCATGGAAACTTCCAAAGAACTTGGCATGGAATTTTAAAAGGTAGATGTGCTTTTCAAGGGTAAGGTCCAGAGCCCCCTCCAAACTGTTAAACTGATTGCTAATGGATAATATTTTTCTTTTTCTAGCATTGTCCAGCATAAACTCGTCGTCTCCCCTGCCTTGCTCCCCTCACTACCTGCCACATCTATTCTCTGTTCGAAGTCAATGACGAACATCATCCCAGAGAGACCTCTGGTTTGCCCCTCTGCTTCCTTCCTGTCTTTTCTCTGCTTAGATCACCTGTTATGAGCTCTCTGGTTAAGCGCTATCCGGAAGCGAAAGCTTAGATGTCACTTTTGTGATTGTCCTCTGCCCTCTATCAATCAGTCTGCTCCCAAGTACTGTCCAGATGAGCTGCCTTCATGGACTTGCATCCCTGTTGCTCCTCAAGCCATTCTGACCTGCTCTTGACCGTCTGTTCTATCGAAACTGTTCCTTACTGTGCCTCTAACGCCTCCCATGCTGCAGAATCCATGGCTTTCCCTGTCCACACCATACTTCATTTTCAGTAGCTTTTAAAAGAGTAAACCATGACTTTCTTTTTGAAACCCTCTTCTATCTTGATTTGGGGAACTCACTTCACTGATTTTCCTGCAATTCCTTGGTGCTCTCTCTGTTTTGCTTCAGGGTGTAGGTTTATATCCCAAATCTATACGCTGGGTTTACCTAGGGCTTCGTTCTAGCCTTTTTTTTTTTTTTTTTTTAGATTGTACCTTATCCCCCTGTGATATCATTAAATTCTGGAGGATTCAAGCACCATGGGTATGCTAATCATTTCTAGATTTATAAATGGTGACCACACCTCTCTGTGATTTTTCTATTTGCATACCCAAGCTGCCTACTTTATATCTTCCCTGGAACAATCTCCCATGCATGACACCATTCAGAATTTGTCTTTTGATTTATACCATCTCAACCTGTCTCCCATCTACCTAGTTGTCCAAGGTGGTGCCCCTTTATCTTACTTTACTTACTTCATCGTATTTACTTCCTTTATCTCACTGAAATACTCCATCTAATCAATCCATCATGGGCAAATTCCAGAAATGTCGACATAAATGAAATCTCAAATCTGCCTAGTTCTCTCTAGCTTCATTACAATCACCTTAATTTAGAACGTGAGTGTGTGCATGTGCGTATACACACACAGATTTATACATATACTGTGTGGATTTTACACTTTATATGTAAATATATAATTTAAAATAGGTGAAGTTGGTATTATATTAGGAACGTACTCTCTTCCTTTGATGAAATAGAATGTACAAAATATTAGGGGTCATATATTAAGCTTTTAAAATTAGGCCATGCTCCAAATTGTATGATTTCACTTATTTGAAATCCAAATACATGCAAAATTAGTTATAATAAACAAGATAATAATTTTGGTTGCGATGAGGGAGATGGTTGTGAGTGTATGGATGGCGAGCAGGAAATGAGGTGGGAGACCCAGGAAAGCAGATGGCATAGCTGGAAGGCCTGGGAGTGGGAGAGCTTGAGGCTGTGCAATGCAGTCTGAGTCCGGAGGCCTGAGAGCCAGGAGTAGCTGGCTCAGCAAGTCGGGTGCCCCAGCTCAAAAATGAGACCGGGAGAGAATGTGAATCATCCCTTCCTCTTCCTGCCTCTTCGTTCTATTCAGGCCTTCAGAAGGGTCAGAGGAGGCCCATCTGTCTTGGGGAAGGCAATCCACCTTTCCGAGTCTTTGAATTCAAATGCTGATCTCATCTAGAAACACCTTCCCAGACACATCCAGAAATAATGTTCAACCAGATATCTGGACATCTCCTCATCCTGTCACATAGCTTTAAATATCACATCATCCAGAGGAATGAAAGTCTAGCCAACATTTTTCTAACCTTACTCAGAAGATACCACAGCGCATGGTGCTGTCAGGTGCTAGTATCTTGGTAGATGTACCAGCAGCATTACATAGCAGTAAAACAATATGAAGTATTTATGCCTTCAGATTGAAATAGGAAATAAAAAATAATTGACCGGATACAAATTCCCTGTAACTAACTCAAAGAGCAGTCTTTAACAAGCACACAGGGAAGCAAATAGCCAGATGGTTTTGACTCCCCAGGCTAGGAAGGGGAAAGGCAATGTTTCAGAATTACCGTCATTCTGAAGCTTGGCTGTTTCTACCTTATGGGTTTTTGTCATCTGAATCTCCAAAGGGTGAAGAGTCATCTTTATGCTTGAGACAAAAAGATGCTTCAGGACTCTGGAGCCACGCAGGGCACGCAGCATTCTATGTTGTCAGACAAACAGCTGTTGCCCATATCTGTGGAAAAAGCAACAGCTGATGTTTTCTGACATGGTGTTATGTTTACATATCATGGAGTAATGAGTTTGTTCCACACTGAAAATGAAGCCATGTCAAGGGGCACTAGAGTGATGCTATTAGTCTTGTCATGGAATGACAGAATATTGGAGCTGGAAAGGTTCTTGGACTATTAAGCACAAGCATTCATCGAATCCCGGATTCAAACTTAAACGTACAGTTGTCATTTTATTGGGTTCAGTGCATCCCACTTTAAGGGGAACACTGAAATATTACAGTAGGTCCGTAATGGAAGAGTTAGCATCATGAGATGTTTGGGGGAAAAAACGTGCAATGGAGTAGTTGAAGTCAGTAGGGATGTTTAAGTGGAAGTGAGATGATGAGAATGTAGGGTACATGAGAAGTAGACTCAACTATCATAGGTTTTAAAAAATATATCATTATTTTCATTGGCTATGTATAATTTTAACATACTATAATTGATAAATATTGATATATATTGATATATATTATTCAAGAAAAATAAGTTTTCCAATATTTGCAGAAATACTGATTTTGGTCCAAAAGAAGCTGTTCTCAGTCAGAACTGTCCAAGGACAGGGCGAGCTTCTGGCAGGTGCAGTAACTTGTATGTCTCCGGTCAGACATATGGCCAAGGGGTGTCCAAGGGGCTTACCACCAGACTGAATGCGTATCAGTGAGTGTAGGCTCTTGACAATTATAAGTTTGGAATTAAGAAGTGTTTCTTGGGATAAACATGTTTTGAAAAGCCAGTATGTTTTAAAGTATTGCAAAATTGTGACTAACAAAAATTTTTCCTATTGAATAAGCATACTAAAGCAAATACGGCTTTTAAAGAATATTTCCGTATGGTTTCTGTTTGTTATGAAACCTGTATTTATGCCAAGGAAATAAGCCAGTTCAAATTCAAGGAGAATATAACCAAAGTTTAGAGCAAGAAACATGAATACTTGATCCAGTAATTCAGCTATTAGCCTAATTATTCACATGCGTTGTATCTAAAGTTTTAGATTAGAAGTCTCCATATCAGTATTTTACTTTTCATCTTGTAGGTGTTTCAGACCTGAATGAGCCAGGTCAAAATGCTGTTATCAGACAATTCAGGCCAATGGGTGCCAGGCATTAGCAACAAGCTAGACTGAAAGGCTGAAAAATGTTCTCCTGAATATGGTTCTTTCTTCCCATCTCTAGTGTTTGACGCAACCAAGATCTTTAATAATTTTATTTCCCCCTTTCCAACTGCATTTATTGTCACCTTCTCACCTGCACTTCTGGATATCTTAAAGAATGTGACCTCACAGCATGTACTAAACAGGGAGGGAGCCGTGTTCCCCCAGCTGAGCCCCTATAGTCTCTTGAACTAGGAATGAGCCTTTGGCCCAAACCAGACACATCTGATTTTCAAGAATTTGTAATTGATACTCAGGGATGCTACTTACGTTCTATATATTTGTCTTGAGAAAACCTCTGAGACTGATGGGATGTTTTTTCTGCAAAGAGAAGCAAGGGAAAGCAATCTAGTTAGGGAGAAAATTAAAACAATAAAGACCAGACTATATGGGACATTATAGGTGAGGTTGGAAGTATGATGGGGAGAAGGGGGGACAGGACAGAGACAGGTGGAAGGGGTGGCCTTAATCCCTTCCTTAGCCCCCATTTTCAGACTATAGGAGACCTGCCTCTTTGTACCAACCAAGGCTCCATAGAATCATTCCTCTCTCCTTCCAATAAATTGTTACTTTTTGCTGTAGCTTGTTTGGATGTGTTTGAGTTTTTGAAGCCCCAAAATCCTTGAATAAGACAACCATCTTGATGCCATCCCCTCTCCTAAAATACCCTTCCTACTGTCCATTTAACATTTCTCTTCATCCTTCAGAAGCCCCTTCTCATGTGGCCCTCCCTAACCCCTTGTGGTCATAGTTGGCTCTCTCCCATGTTTATATAACATAGCTCTTGTGTTTCCCTTCTCTTTAGAATTCATTTCTTGCTAATGAAATACACATGATAGATATTTCATGTGTATTTGAAAATATTGTGTATTTTTAGTTTCAGAAGAAATGGCATATGGTTACATGTAGTTCACATGTACTTATATGTGCATGCACACACAGGTATACATACATGTGTGGGTTCATGAATGCATGTGTTTATACATAAATATTTGTAAATCTTGCCATTTCATTTAAATCTTTCACATCTTATTTTCTTGTTTAATTGCTGCCATATCTGAACTATTAGATTTTTAGAGAGGTACGTTAAGAATCAATACATGTATTTTAAGAATTGTTTCTGATTTGTTGAAGCCAATGAATGTAAATGAAGTCAATAATGCTATGTCTTCTTCATGGATTGAATTCTTATCCATTTAAAATACTCTATGCCTTCCCACTGAATTCCTTTTACATTACTTTTTTGTGTCTGATAGTAATATCATTTATAATGCTTAATTGTTTTTGGTATTTCTGGTATTCTTTTTCTAATCCCTCCCCCTTTTTTCAAGTTTTGTAGAGTGTCTGCTGCGTTCTGATAAGTGGTATCTATGTGTGGTCATTGCAGATTCACTGTGGTGACTGGTCTTCTGCGGCTTTTCCCTCTTTGTGACCAGATGCACCATGCTTTGGGGTCATGGGCTCTCTGGGTGTGGCCCGGCCTCTCCGATCCTGGCTTTCACACTCACTGCATTCATTGTAGGAAAACACAGTGGCACCTGCACTTTTGCTTTGTAAGTATAGTCCCTCTTTCAATAATGTAGATGTTCCATCACCTCTGATAAGGAACAGAAATTCAACTGTAAATTTTACTAATGCTATTGGCTTTTTTCAGCAATTCATGTGTTAGGCAGTGCCCAGTCTAGCAGATAGAAAGGAGCTCCAAAGAGATTTATAGGCAGAGAGGGCAGGGATAAGGAAGTTGTACTAGGCCAAAAAAAAAAAAAAAAAAAAAAAAAAGCAGATGGTTAATGTAAGGTTACTTTTCTTATAGATGATGGCACTGGTTTTTGAGGCAGATTACCTAACTAATGCTGATCGAATGACTCCTGACTGGCTGGTTTAAGATTCTGTTTCTGAGAGAGGCTGAAACTGTAATTAAGTTAAGTGTCAGTTTGGTGGTTTGAGGCTTGGCGTATGTAACTCCATTTTGAGTCTATTGTCTTGTCTTTAACAACTCCCATTTTTCAGTCTTTTAACTGTCGGCTGAGAGTTCTCCCACACAGCTCCTCATTCTGCACCAGGCTTCTCTGATAAATATTTGACACTATTTTCCCACTTCCATCTATTTCCATCTATTTTTTATAATCCAGGAATTCCCACCCACCCCCATCACCGCCAATTTCTGGTCTATTGATGACCTTCCTTACTTGCATGCATTCTACCGCCTCCATCTACCTACCTCTATTTCAGTACCTACCCCACCAAATTGTAATGCTCTCTCTATCTGTTTCCCGATTTCCTGTGAACACATTGAAAGGGGGATCAGTTTCATATTCTCCATTTTTAGTGCCTATGACTGTGCCCACTGCTGAAATGTTTCGTCAATATACTTGGAATGAACAAATAAATGAATGTTTCCTTAAAAAAGAAAAATGCAAGATGTTTTCTTTCATTTTCATTTGACAATCAAACCTTTCCCTAAAGATATTATTCCTCAACTCTCCTAAAAATAGATAGGTTTGTCATGAGACAATCCCCATTAGAATTTAGCCTTTGAACATTTCACTTGATGAAGAACATAAAACCTAAAAACATCGTTTGTGTAATGGAACCCCTTTCTTGACCTTAGCAATAGCTTTGTGGTTGTAGCATTCTAATGAGTGGAAACAGGTAGCAGAATAGCATTGCACCAATAATAAAAATAACTCTCATTTCCCTATGGCCTCAGCAGTATACCCAGCATCCCGGAGCTGGCTGCAGATACTTCCTCCAAGAGTACAAAACCCACAGAAGACTCAGGAGAAGATTAAATAGATTTGGTGAAATCAAAATGAGATGAAAGTACATTTCAATTAGGAGGGAATGAGGAGAGGTAGTGACAAGGGAGAAAATGTGTGCAAAGCATCAGCCTCTCTAATCTCCGAAAACAGAGCCTATCCTCGGGGCTGAGCTCATGTTGACTAACCACAGAAATCACAGAGCGAGGGTGAGGGCAACTCTGGAGGAAGCAGGGGTATGACAAGCCTCCCTGATACCCTTGACTGCCTGGGCACAGGAATTGAGTGGGGCTTTGAGAGTGAAAGGGAACCTGCCTGGCAAAAAAGAAAACAAGCAAAAAACAAAACAAAACAAAACAATAAAAAAACACACAAAAAAGTGAAACTACAGAAAGTTTAATTATAGCCAGTGCAGGAATACTAAAAGTAACAAGTAATTAGGGCAGCCAGAAAAAAAAAAAAAAGAAAAATAAACAAGAAGATAATTAACAAAAGGCTCTGGAGGCATGACATTTCCTGGACAGCATTTCATTGATAACTATTAAAGATGAACTTCATGTTTTGTCTATTTCCAATTTAAAATTTTGGTTCGCAGCATGTTTGTGTATGTATGAATATTATTTGTGTCTCTATGTGTGTGTTATCCTCTATTATCTGTATTTTTCCTTGGCTCCCACCTGAGTGGGAATGAAAAAGAGATATGATCCAAACTGGATTTTAATGAGGACAGCTCACTGCCTGCCAAGTCCTTGGGCATGAAGTTGGCAGACTAGAACCATGGGTCCTTGAGGGTCCCTGCTCTGGTTCTCTAAGCCCCTCTGTTAAAAACCTGGCAAGCCGCCCACAGCCTCTCTTTCCCTGCGCCAAACAGATGAAGGCAGCGTCTGGCTCTGAACACGCAGCACAGAATGTTGCCATGGCTGTCAAAGGCCCACGGAAGGAGCACTTCCTTTCTGTGACATTAGGGACCCTCAGCTGTTGTCACTTTCCTGAGAGATAGCAACTTTTTTATCCTTTGTAAACAGCAAAGATGACAGTTACTACATTTAGTTTGGTAAAAATCCAAGAACATGATTTCACTTCAACAAGTTATCCTTATGAAGGGCACTGTTCCTGGCTGGTATGTCTATAGACAAGAGCATGTGTGGGAGAGTATCAGTCAAGGATGCTAACATTTTAAGAGTCAGATTCTAAACTTCCTGTGTGGGAACTTAAGAAAAGACTTACATTTTTTTCTATGGAAATGTTACATGGAAGCAATGAAGCTCTCTAAGAAGGAGATAACATAATTTATTATTATTATCATCATCATTATTAGTTTGCGTTAGAAAATTAATATTTGCAGGCTGTGAAAGAGATGGATGTGAGACATGGGTACCAAAGACAGGAAGATTATGCAGATGATGTTTTTGTACATAGGATGAGAATAAATCCTTGGGAATGGGTGTAAAAAATAGCATCTGTATTCCAGAGTTATTAAGGTAATGGAATCCACAAGACCCAGTGTTGACTTTGTGGGAGGGCATTAAAAAGGACAGGAGCGGGGCACCGCCCTCTCAAGTGTGAACATCTCACTGGATGGCATTGGCAATCACAAGGGCTGAAAATTTAGGATAAGAACGTTACTTTCTCCTCTACAACAATGGGAATGCAATCACAATTTTGGGATTATTTATGAATATGTTACTTTTAAAATATATATACAAAGAGAGAGAATAGGTTTCTAATAGTTCTCTTAAAGAGTGAGCAACATTCTTTGCTACAAATCTCCAGAAATTCCTCAAGATTAAGTATTTTATCTTTATATTTTAATAATGTTGAAAGAAAATAGGATTTAAAAATACTCATGATTCAAACTATTTACAATACTCAAAGCACTTTCACTTCCGCCTACTGCTTTCTGGTCTTGTTCTGTGGTTATGTTCCAAAAATTGTTAATTAGTACCTTATCATTTTCATGTAGTTTGTTTTTGTACACACACCATAGTTTATATATATTTAAGTCTATCATTAAAATAAAGAATTATACTTTTTTGTTCCTCAATCTTTTTCCTTATGGTAAATCTCAAAAAGAAGATGAATATGTTAAGGAATATTAGTACATGTAATGTTCATACATAAGCAGACATAAAGATCAATAGATGGATTGATCTGTGTCTACACAGATAGAGGATAATTAACGGTTGATACCTAAGAGAGTCATTAATTTCTGCTTCCTTTTGATATCATTTTCTACAATTGCTTCAGGAAGAAAAAATAATAAGTGTGAGTGTGTTTTCATAGTTTATTTGCTAACCAGGAGATTATCTCTTGGTTAATTTCACTAAGCTCACGTGTTAAACATGTTTTTCAAAGATAGATGTAATATATTGTCCACCCTTCATACTCTTTGACAATTATAGTTTGGCATGCTTTCCATTGAGAGAGTGGGCGTAGATCATTTTCCTTTAATCTGGTTGAGCCATATGTCTGTTTTGGCCAATAGAGTATGGTGGAAATGATACTGTGTAATTTTTTTTAAATATTTGATTATATATTTTTAGAGGGTAAGGGAGAGAGAAAAAGAAGGAGAGAAACATCAAAGTGTGGTTGCCTCTCATGTGCCCCTTACTGGGCACTTGGCCTGCAACCCAGGCATGCACCCTGACTAGGAATCGAACCAATGACCCCTTGCTTCACATGCTTACACTAAATACACTGAGCCACACCAGCTAGGGCCATACTGTGTAATTACGATTGTTAGATTATTAAAGTCAGTGAAGCTTCTAGAACACTAGCTTTTAGAACTGAATAAGAAGTTCAGATTTCCTGAGGTCTCCGTGGCATACACAGGGTCCATCCATGTACAGGTGCTCTGGTTCACAGACCCAGCTGAGATTCCAAGCAATAGCTAGGCATGTGAGTCAAGATACCTCAGATGTTTTTGCTCCCAAACATCAAGTCTTACCAGCTGAGTCTCCAGACATGGAGAAGAAAAAATTAACCACAGCATTGTTGTGAGTCCAAATTACTGGCCCACAGAGTCCGTAATCCTAGTAAATTGGTTATTGTCTGTCACTAAGTATGGGGGTGGGTTGTTAGGCAGTGATAACAGGAAAAGATAACTTTTGAACTTGACAGCAAAGCCCTATAAAACATTATAGATTATATACAGTACTATAGCAAACTATACTACACTATACATAGTAAAGTCCAAAGACTGGCATTGACTGTGGGCTCAAGCAGAAGCAGGCAAAGCCTTGAGGAAGCCTATGGTGAAAGCTACAAGGTTCTGCATTGGTCAAGACTTGGAAGACTGGAAAGAAAATATTATAAAAAGCTGTGGGAATGGAAACATTTTATGAACTTGCAGAAGATTTAGTAAAAGCATCACCCCAAGTTATGTGGAATATGGGAAATATACCTATTAACTCGATGGAATAGTGATGGGTATTTCCGAATGGAATGCAGAAGATCATCTGCCTTCTATAATACAATAAGACAAAGATAAACTAAAGAATAATCTAGTCAGATCTCAAGTATAATTTGAAGGCTATATAAAGTGAGGGAAAGGTCCTCTGGACCAAGATCAATACCAGGATGGACATGTAAGATCCATGGCTAAGACCTTAGAAAGAGCTAAGGTGATGTCTCATAGGTAGTTTCAGAAAGACAAAAGTTACGAGCATACATGAAGGATTAATTTCATTAAGAAAGAGGGGTTTTTTGTGTGTGTGTGTTAAGAGAACTGACAATACTCACCCTAAACTTATACTTCTCATTTATAACCACAGAAGACTGGATCAGTTTTTCCTATCTCTTAATTCCCAATTTCATGGAAAAAACTCATTGCAAGCTAATGGTTAACTGACTATGAATCAAAAGTCTCTATCTTAATTGGATCAAATAGTGTAACATGCTCCTTCGACACTCTCCAGAGCACTATGGCCAGGGGTAGGCGCACTCAGTACGAACCTTCTTGCCAGGAATCTACTCCTATTAAAGAAGCTGAAGTGGTCAGTACCTGGAGAAAAAAGTGACATTAGCTTTGGAACTGCTCAGTCACCACCAAAACTGCTCACAATGCCATATACTAAACAAACAAACAAAAAAGGACAATGGAGACCATGGGAAAAAAGAAAAAGAAAAAACAAAAGCTTTCCATAGCATGGAGTCTTTGTCCTATTTCCCATTGTCACTGAGAATCCTAACCTTCCGCAGCCCTGCTTGACATTCGACATACGTGGCGGTGCGCCCGATCAGCCAGGGGTCCGTGTACATCACGCTAACACCAACACTCTTACAAATATACGCTCCTGTGTTGCAGGGCCACACACTGGGAGCCTTTAGCAGGTCTCAGCTGTGAGGAGAACACTGGAAAATAAATGAGTTGGTCTCCCTATCAGTGCCTCTTATTAAATATCAGGGAGCGATTATCACAAAGTATAATGAAGTAACCACAAGCTGGTAGAAATTAATAAAGCGCACAATTCAGAGAAGATGCTTCAAGATAAAAGATACACGACCTGATTTTGGTTATCCCAAAGGATAGAGCATAGAACCTTGTTGTATTTGAGCTGCATATTTGGATCCTGTCTACTTACAGAAAAATAACATTTACTGTTTACTTGGGAGAGTTCCCACTGAAATAATGCATTTCAAAGAGAAAGTGAGCCGTTCAAATTTGAATGTGGAATTATATGGTTCTATACATTTTTTATCCCACAATTGGCTCTTTCGACTTTCCAAGGAAATCTAGTCTCTGTCCCCTGAACAAAGAAGCATTGTAAAACTGTCAAACATTAAGCCCTCCCTTGAGGGAGGGAGACATTTACAGTATGACCCAGCAGCTGTCACAGGGCTCTCCCAGCAGGAACATTTACAGCACTCAGCCTCAGGTATTGTCCATGCCAGTCATGCTGTGGGTTCAGTGCCATCACCGTTATTGAAGCTAATGGTTAAGTGAATGTGAATTAAATTGCTGGTTTTGTCATAATTGGATGGAATCACATAATATACTCATCCATTCAAGGAGATGGCAGCCTTCTCCTCGGAGAAACAGTGATGAAAGCATTTGTCTCTTTTGGCTCCTAGGCTGGTGTGTTATTTATGTTTCTGGCCACACTCGGGAATGTTGCTTTCCCAGGAGAGGCAGGACACAACCTCACGTTGCCCCGGGAAGTGTGGAATGGCACCCTCAGAATGAGAAGTCCAAATGCCACAGCTGTTAAACCTTTAAAATGCAGTCCCCTTTCAACTCGCATCGTAAGTTGATAGAGTGTGTTAGTTCACAAAACACACGCATGCATGGAAGACTAAAAAGTTAAATAAGGAAATGAAAACAAGGAATAAGGGAAGGAAGGAAGGGAGGAAAGAAGGAAGGCCTTGACTCATTGAGGTATGCTTCTAATCTGGGTAAAATGTATGTTTTCAGGTGTTAAAATTAGCAAAATACAAACTAATTGACTATACCATTTTGCAACCACAAAGTAAGCTCCTTGAAGAGTTATGTTGGCGTTCTGGCCTATTGGGTCTTTTTTTTTTTTTTTTTTAAATATATTTTATTGATTATGCTATTACAGTTGTCCCGTTTCTCCCCCATCATTCCCCCCACCCTGCACACCCTCTCCCACCCACATTCCCCCCTTTAGTTCATGTCCTTGTGTCATAAGTTCTTTAGCTTCTACATTTCCCATACTATTCTTAACCCTGCCCCTGTCTATTTTCTACCCACTATCTATGCTACTCATTCTCTGTACCTTTCCCCCCCTCCTCCCCCCATGCCCCTGTTGCTAACCCTCCATATGATCTCCATTTCTGTGGTTCTGTTCCTGTTCTGTTTGCTTAGTTTGCTTTTGTTTTAGGTGTGGTTCTTAATAGCTGTGAGTTTGCCTATTGGGTCTTGATGCCGTTATGCTGTGTCCAGTATTTAACATCCCCCCCTCTCCTTTCTATACCTTTCATAGTTTCACAGGCACACTGCTTTCTCTCAGTATCCATCTCTCTGTTCTCTTTTTTAATCCTGCTCTCTCCCCCTTCCTCCCTCCCTGACTCAAACATAAAAGAATAACTATCACCAGTTTATTTTGGTTTTGGTCCCTGCATTCATTGTCCCTTCAAAAATCTAAGGCATCCTTACTTCCAAGGTCAACTCTCCAAATTCATGTCACCATTCCTTCCAACTATCTGAAGGAGCCATGTCCTCCCCTCATTCATTCAGGCATACAGGAAGTTACCGTGTTAAAGGAGGAGGAGAACTGGGGGGTTTTAAATAAGAACCAATAACATTAGAGAGGGGGAGTGTGCAAACTAGCACAGGTTAACCAGATATAGTGAATACTGGGGTGAAGAAAAAAATCTACCACCTACTATCTTCTACCATTATTTTTAAAAAATGTATTTAACATCACAAAAGCAATAGATAATATAATCTTTGATAAAATATTTTTTCAAGAAAAAAATTAAATATTCAAAAAATTATATTGATAGATAGATAGACAGACAGATATCCATGTTATCCCCCTCTCAGAAATTTAATGACCACTCAAGCCATATCCAAAGGCCATTTCTTGTAGGTCCATGAGACTTTGACCGAGCATCTCTTGACAGGATAAATAGAGGAAGTACACTGAAATATCAAAAGCATTGATTTTATTACTAAACAAATTTTGGCTTGAATCCCAGCTAGAGTTTCAGTTTGCTCACCTCCATCATAGGAACAAGAATATCAACTCCATAAGCAGTAGTGCATCTGATGCAAGATAAATTTGAAGTACAGTGCTGAACTAATGCGAGGGCTTCTGGGAATGAATGGTTTTGTTCCCCTGGCCTTCTATTTTACACTCTTAATGGAGTATGTGTAACTTGCATGTCACCCATCGTACTGTGATTTGGTATAGATCTTTGTGTCCTTTTGGAATCCAAGCTCTATTCCCCCTTCACTGTGCCTATAATACGAGCTTAATAGCCATGCTAACTAACCTTTATTGAATGAATTGTATATGTGCATTCATGAGTGTGCATGTGTTTTAGACATGATACTAAAATTTTTTGTGTGTGTTATGCTATTTAACCTTTTCAGTGTCCCTCTAAGGAAATGGTATTAAAATTCCCCGATGAGGAAACTGTGGGTCCGGGATCACTGGGTTACTTAATATGGCTCTCATCACACATTAGCGAGGCAATAAATAGCCAAAATGTGAATCTTGTAATACAATCCCAGTACCTATCTTTTAATCACATTACGACATTGCCTTTTACCCTGGACAGGTATAATTAATCTTTGACTATTGAAGTTACAAAGAGCCATAATAAAACAAGAGGTCATGCATGGCCCCAGGGGACAGAAATAATGCTACAGGAGTGTGCTTGCTAACTAACTGTCAGAATAATTCTACTAGTGTTGGCACACATAGAGTTACTTTTTGCATCTTGCTGAGCTGTGAGTGCCGCTCACCTAAGATTACCCGATCGATGGTGGAGACACAGCTTCGTGTGCAACGACAGAGACTATGGAAGCTTGTGGCATCTCATCAACTTTCATTTGCTATGTTAAGCATTCCAAAGTGATTAGCCTGAAAAGATATTTTACCATTCAGCACAGGAAAAGCTGCTTGATTTTATTTCCAGAGAAATTAGCCCTGTCTTAGTCCCTTTTTGTTTTTGGAGATTAGAAGGGGAGGCAAGCATTGAATTGATAGGCTTTGTATGAAATCTATGCCATATGAGAAAATAAGAAGTTAAATTTCATTTCTTGTACCGATTTTAACAGAAACAATAACATACTTTCAACAAGCATTTGCACCGCTCCGCCTCCTAGCCACCACCTACTGAGATGCCTGTGACTATCTTTGTTTTTCTATGAGGAAATGGAAGTGCCCATAGTTAAATAAATGCCGAAAGTCAGGAATCAGTATTGAAGATAAGATCTGTATCCAGACAACGTCATCCCAGTTTCAGTGCTATTAACCCCCATATTTCACCAACACAAAAGTGTGTCCAGAGTGGGGGTGGAAGCAGAGAGGGACATCATCATTCTTGTTTGGGAACTGGAGATCGATGTTGGATCAAGTGAGTGTCATCCAGTGGCATGCAAACCCTCTTTGTAGAGTAGGGGCCTTTGTCTGATCTTGGTTTTGTAAAAGGAGGCCTTTCAACACATAGTGCTTATTAACTCAAATTGCATTGGTATGATCATCTTAGCACAATTCAGAATGGCTTCGTTGTAAGGTAGAAAGCCTTATAACTGGGGAAAGGTAGATCCTCAGTTACTTTCTCAAGAGTGGATGGCACTGAATGGTCTGTTCCAAATACCTATTCACACATAGGCTATGTTCTTATTGCTCCCTAACACTCCTTTAGTAACCTGTCTTGGTCCATTAAGGCTGCAGTACCAGAGTACCACAGACTATGTGGCTTATTAAATGGCAGAGATTTCTCTCCCACAGGCCTAGAGGCGGGGAAGTCCAAGATCCAGGCATCTTCTGGGTGACTACAGATGGCATCCCACTTATCTGGGTCTCTGCCCCTTATCTTTGCAATGGGGCTATGACATCCTGAAGGGTTGCATTAAGGCTTCGTAGAGATAAACAGCCAGAGATGTTCCCTTTTCTTCATTTACTTTTTTACTATTCTTTCTCCAGCCTCTGTTGTTTTTCCTTCCTACCTACCCCTTTCTGTAATGTCTTCCTTAATGCAATGTGTACGATAGGTCCCCAATGTGCAATTTCTTCATTTATTGTTTCATTTCCAGAATAGCAGAGATTCAATTTGAATGTACTGTAACTACAGGTATATGCAATATGAGGTATGCTAAGAAAGTAATATAATAGCCACCATGTTGGTGTTGCTGGACATATACTTATAGAGCTGTTTTTTTTTTTATGTATGGAAATAGGATTTGCATATTCATGGAGTATGTTTTCCATTCTACAACACCACATTAGGCAATATATTACATCTTCTGGCCTGCTTGATATTCATTGCTAATAAAGCCTTATAGAAATAAAGCTATGTGGTAATAGAATGGCAGCTTTTTATTGTGGAGATGTTTCTATTATGCTAATTTATGATTTAGATGATTTACGCTAATAAGTGTAATTTCTTAATATAAACAAAACTGTAGTCAAATTTCAAAATGCTCTATCTCTGGCTGGCAAATTTACATACCTCACGGTTGTATTAAATATATTCTGTGGAGAGAAAACATTTTTTACATAACAATCACCTCCGGCTTTTCCACAGAGAATTCGATGGCGTAAAACAGCTGTGCACCTGTAATTGTTTTGCCACCTGTTCTGCGGATGCGAGGGTTCCGCTCCCTTCAGTGGTGGCTGGACGAGGTTTTGCTTGCATTTCAAGGTCGTAAATCCCTCTACCTTCATCTTCAGATACCTTTCAAAGCGGGGGCAGTGTTGTTTTTTTGTTGGAGTTCATTTTCCAAGGTTTAATTAGAAATTTTCCAGGGGAAAGGAATTAAATAGTGAGTTATTCACCATCAGCCAGATGACCAAATAAGAGGAGATATCCACCGTCTGCGACGAGCTTTAATTTCTCATTTCCGAAGGGCACCTCTTTTAGCTCTATTTCAATTCAGAAAAAATAAAGTGATTGAGTTCAAAAGGCACAGAGGCCTTTCGTTTAGGGGAAAATAAACTACTCGGATGTGACAAGATGGTTTAAGTAATGACGGGTCTCTCTCTGCCTCTGCCTCTCTCTTTCTCAAACATGCGTGCACACACGCACTCCCGTGTACACGTATAAACCAACTAGACCAATCCATGAATGTTAATCGTATAATATTAAAGCACACTAACCGATCTATCTCAATTCATGAAAACCATAAGTGTAATAAATATCTTTGACCTCATTCTGAGTGATGCCACCAACTTTGTCAAATCACCCAGGGGCCTAAATTTGCCTCTCATAAGATTAATGTAGCTGTCCCAATTTTTTTTTTTTTTTTTTTTTTTTTTTTGCAAACAAAACTACTTTGGGTTGTCCTAAAGTGATATTAACAATCACTCACTATGATGAGACTTGGAATTGAATTCTGGTGGCAAATCCCACTGGAGGGATGGTGCGTAACCTGCTTGCAATACCACCCCAAACTGTCAAGATCAAAAACAAGGAAAATCTAAGAAATTGCCACACCCAAAAGAGTTTAGGAGGCACAATGATGAAAGGCAACTGGGATCCTGAGTGGGATCCTGGAACAGAAAAGGGACATTAGGTAAAAGTAAATTAATCAAGCAATGAACAAAACTAGGGAAATCTGAATAAATTAGGAAATTAGTTAATAAGAATGTATAAATATGGAAGTAGCTAAAGTTCCTTTATATTTTTAGTTGGAAACAGTAAAAAACATTAGCCTAATCTTTTTTTTTTGCTTCTTTTATGTCTTGTTAAGAACTAGTAAAGAAGAAAATAATATTCAAGTCACTTGCTTCCACAACTCTCACACCAAATACTTTTTTATAAAAGCTACTTCCTCAAAGATAAAACCTTTAGCTTAGTTATTTCCTTACATTGAAATAAACCAACAAAAAAACCCTTAAAATGTTTTGCTTAAAGCATTAGCTTTGTAATAGATAAAAAGGGTCTCTTTGAAAATGTTTAGAGCAAATACATGTCTATATTTCCTTTGTAACAAACTCTCTCTTTTCCCTCCACGCTGATTATTTTTTGAGACTCTTCCCACTCAGCTTTTTCTTCATTAATTCTTCTGAAATTGAGAGAGGAGATAGGTTTATTGGACAAAATAGTGTATGTGTGACTACAATTATGATCAGGGAGAATAGAAACACACCTCAAAGAATGTAAGGAAGGAAGGAAGTTGATTGCCTAACGAGCCAAATATGTTTAAAAGTCTGTAGGGGTACCTTCACCCAGCATCTCATATGACACCACTAAATACTTTCTATCGCACTACTAGTTCTTCTGCCTTATCACTGGTTTCTGTTCCAAGCAAGGCCTTACTCGGCATCTGGAATGATGGTCATCTACTGCCCTAAACATATAGTGACCTAATTGCTGTTAGTGTAAGAGTAAAAGCATACTTTTTTTTTGATGGAACTAATAAAAGTTCCAGAGAGAACTGTTCCTGGATCAATCTGGATCATTTTCGCATTTCAGGATCAATTATAGTAATAGGGAAAGGAGAGAGTGGTCCGTCATCCCAGTTTTCTGTGTCTGTCCCAGTTTTAGTGATGCAAGTCTGGTTCCCGGGGCCTTGGTCACATACCCATCCACCTCAGAATGAAGAGCGGATGATAGAACAGCACCACCTGAGCCATGGAAGGGGAGGCGTTCACCCAAAAGAATTCACTGCAAAAATAAAGTCAATATATGTAAAGCACTTTGAATAGTGCCTAGAGTGACATAGTAAACATTCAATTACTAGTACTATACATACTTGTTCCCCCAAATTCATCAAATATAAAATGAATATCTATTGTAACATCAATGATTTTTTTTACTTACCTCTGAGAAAGAAGACTGCTGCAAAATTAACTTTGACATACCATCAATTTTAATACGCTTCAATTTCAGTGATATTAAAATGTAATTTGTGTATATTACATTCAAAAATGTTCATCTCCCCACAAATTATGTGCGGGATATACACACATAAGTGTGTGTATATATACACACACACATGCATACGTATATAAACACACACACATCCATCTCCCTACAAAGGACAAATATATGTGTGTGCACGTATACACACATATGTATACATATATACATGTATAGTATATACAATTCTTCCTCTGGAATATGCATTTTTGTTCTTAAATAAATCATTTATATTTTTGAACATATCCCAGATTTAAATATATTTCCAGAAAGTATTAGATATCTGTCTGACACTGAGCAAACTCTTTATAGAAACGTACAGGATATGATGCCCCTAAACATCTTCAAGCCCTCTTGGGGGCTTCCACTGCATGTAGAATTAGTGGGGCTGCTGAAACTACCTCACCAGCACCTGCCTGGTTTGGCCCGTGCTCATCCGACTTCTTTCCAACACAGGCCTTGATTCCCTTGTTAGGGCCTTTGCACAGGTGCTTTCCCTGCCTAGGATGCTACGGCTCGTTCCTTCTGCCTTTTAGGTGGCACTGTCTTACCAAGGCATTTATTAACCAGCCAAAGTAAGGCCCTCCTGGACCTCCCACCCTGTCCTGATCATCCTCTTCAGGCCAGTGTCCCTCTGTTGTCACCTCACAGTGCGCATCATGGGAAAGTACATTATTCACTTCCCTCTTTTGCCTATTCTCGCCCCCCCCCCGCCCCAATAAGACAGTCTCTGTTAAAATAGGAGTAACAGCAATGCCGAGCACATAAATTTACTTAATTAACTCGTGTTGACTAAATCAACTTTATTTTTAATGTGTGGCAGTGACTTGCTGACCACAGAATCAGATACCCAAAATGAGAAGAGTGGTTAATAGCAAGTCCTTTTAGGATGCTGACTTAAATAGGCCTGTTTCTCCAAACTGTGCTGCATGTTATGCTCATGTCCGCTGAGTGGAAATGCAATATGTGTATTAGAAAAAAGGAAGTTTTGTAAAAAAGTTCAGAAGAAAGAAGATACATATTGTTTCCGACCTCCCTGTTGATAAAAGACAGACCCTGGAAGGCCTTTAAATGTTATTTATTTGGTTTGTATTGTTTTACTGTTGTATTTGGCCAGAGCATTGAAAACAAAATAGATAAAAACACACATTGCAAGTGCACTTGGCTGTGAGAACGTGATAAATTCACTTACATCTGGAAAGTCTATCAGACTTCCGACATTTCCCAAGCAAAAATCAGGAAGCTTTCCAAATTTGCAATCACTTGGACTTTATCTTTTGCTGTAAGCTTTTGCTCACATTTGCATGAAAATTTAGAATTACTCCTGATGGTTGAGTTTCTATGCTGATCAGCACCAGGACAAATGAACAAACCTAAAATGAATGGACGAATGAAATGGACACATTCATGAGAGGGTAGGCCAGTGACTTCAATATCTATTTAAAAGAAAGGCAGGCAGGAATAGAAGAAGAAAGAGAAAAGAAAAAAATAGAAAGAAGATAAAAGAAAAGGAAAGTTTAAAAATAGCATGATTAAGTTGGTAGAAACTAGAGAGATAACCCTCTTTCCATCAAATTTGGACAGTCCTGGCCCACCCCAGAAGGGGATTTTTAAAGAGATACAATCCTTATCTAAAATTGAAGTCCTTTTCTCTCCAAAGGGAATGGGGCCCCTTTCATTTTTAACAGTCCTCCTAAAAATCTTAGTACCCCTCTTGCTCATTCAAGAATAGTCTGCCTGATAATGAAGTAAGGAAAGTTATTTTGTTTTACAGTAAACAGAATCTAAAAAGGAAATTTCTATATTAAATATTGAATCGTTTTCATTATTGCCGTACGAGTGCAGTTCTGCGCTTCCCTTAAGGTCTGGCCATGTCCAGTGTCCCGTGCATGTATGTATCTCACCCTAGCATCAGCTCTTGGCCCCACCAAATCAATTTTGTTTCTTATCTTCCTCTCCTGAAACTGGTATGTATATCAGGTCCCGATGTGTCATGTTCTTATTTTGTCCCCAGTCACAACAGCCAAGGCCTTGGGTTGATTGATCACCGCATGGTGTTCTGTCTCAGGTCCCATGTTCTTTGTAAGCATACAGGTCCTTTGCCTTTTAGTTCTTTTCACACACTTAGCTGTTTCCATCCTCTTGCGTAGCCACTCCTTCACAGGTATGAAGTGTGTCCTTGTCTGTAACAGTGAGTTAGCTGGAATCAGGCTTTACCCAGGTATGTTCCAGAAAACACTGGCCCCATGAAATGTTTCATAAAAGTAAAACTGGGGGTGAGGGGGAGAGAGGCAAGGTAACTTTACATCTCACTGAATACTACACACTCACTCAAATCTTCAATTCAAGTCTTATCATTGTGTAACCGTTGAGAGATTCTATGCTACGGAAACATTGAACTTTGGTTAAATATCCCTAACTTACTTGGTCATGTACTGTCCTGTGTTTCTTTATGGTAACATCTATTAATAGGTTCAGAAAATAGCATTTGTGACAAACATTTAGGAATAATCCTACCTAGATGTGCTTATGGCTCCTTTCAACCCTAACAAAATTCCAGAGTTATGGAACTTCAATCAGAGGAGTTCTGTTTACAATTTGGCCAATGTAACCGAGCATTTATCAGTGCAGTTCCAGTAAAGCCCACATGCCAAAAGAGACCCTGCTACTTAAAGTGTAGCAGACTACAGCAACTTCATCACCAGAGGGAATGAAATTTCTCCCAGTCACTAAAGGTGGCATTCCCTTAAACAGACAGACAGAGGAACCACTTAGTTCTTATGAATATCTTACAAATGACTTATATAGACTGTCATCGCTGACATTAATCTTTCTAATATAAACTATGTAATTTTTCATTTTACTTCATTAACTTCCCAGCAAAGAGTACTTAAGTTTATAATAACACAGCATCAATTTTTCTACCTATTCATTTTAGGGGGTTTCTATGGTAAATCTGTTTATACAACAAAATATTTATGGTTTATAGAATAAAGTCATGCTTTTACTAGCAGTATGTTATCAAAAGTATAAATCATGTTAAACATGTTGAACAAAAAGAATCAGTTATTTAAGTATATACTAAAGACAATTTATGAGAAAATACATATTTCCCTCTTAGCAAATATTATGACAAATTATTTCCAAATTAAGAGGTCATCGCATGGTAAGACCACATAATGTCTCATATTTGAAACCATGGCATTAGACAGAAAAAAGAAACACACATACAGAAATATGGAATTCAGCGATGTAACTGTGAAAGACCTAAAAGTGTGTAGACACTCAAATGATTACTGCCACATGATTGGATCACATCAGCTATTTGGATATCAACTACCAGGCCTAAAATTTACTTGATGGAATGATTGCCAATAGGTATCCTCTCTTCAACCGAGCTCAAGTTCAGGCCATTACTGAAAACACTGCCGCATTGATAGTTTCCCTAGGGCCATTTGATTTATGCTTCCTCATTTCCCCCAGTGGTTGATGGCTCAGACTCAACCTTCTCAAACTTAGGACAATTGTCAGTAGAGAATTTCAACCTCTCAGGTTTGTACTCATTCATATCTCTCAGATTCTGAAAGTCACACTATGTGTGACTACTCGGTGAACCACAAGATCTGACTATGCTCTAAACCCCTTCTATCTAGAACGTGTGATTAAAAAATTAGCCCTTGATAGATAAGGGAAACCTCAGGTTCATGCACAGCTGTTACTTTTCCTTAGAGCATTACTTCATAAAATCATCTTTCCAGGAATGTATCCTCTTAGGAAAGGCTGCCTACCAGGAGACCAACTGTTTTGAAAGAAATTAAACATTTTTAATTAAAAAAATTCCAAATACCTTAAAATGTTTTCCCTAATGACCTCAGTTCTTGAGAGGCGTTTGTTTTCATCTACTATTTCTATATTGATTTGACACAATTAGAACAAAGTATCACAGATGCTGGAAAGAATTTCCTTTAAAAAAAAATCTGAGCTGAGGTTTACCAGATGTCTAAATCACCCATTATGAATTATTAGCAATTTTAAAAATTGTTTTGGGAACATAAATCTACCTCATGAGTCCCAGCAACTAATCAAATCCCTGCTCTTTGAGCGTATGTGAACTATGATTGAGTTTTGATTTATAAATAAGTACCTCTGGTAAGCCCCATATTATTTCATAAAGTCTTAAAAATATATACACCATAAACCTTACACTACTGGCCTAAGGTCCAAAGTATGTGGCTGATTGGAAATAATAAATGCCAAAGTAATTTCAACCCACAAGAGTGTAAACTTTCATGAAACAGGCATTCATCTCTTATGTTCCTTATTGGCTAATTAGTTATATTTGAGAAATTAATGATGTTTATGAGGAAAAGCAACAAAATGCTTTACTTTTAAATATCCAGCTTCTAAAAGAGATTAAACAGACTGTTTTGCATAAAACAATGTTGATTAAAAGCTCAATTAATTCAACCAGTAATCTGAGTGTCAAATAATTTGCCAATGAAATTTTATGTAGGCATAAACTTGTCCCGAGTATGCCATTTTCCAAGGGGAGCTAGAAAGCTGTGTGTACCATCTGGGATTCTGGATAGGAACACAGCTCGGTGATGGCATCGGCAACGCAATGCCAGTTTCAGAGATAAGCGTTTTGGGGGAATAAAGGAAGAAGCGAGTGTGTGTGATTTATGCATATCACCTCACGTTCATGGTAGGAAGAGCTGAAGAATTTGTTTAACACTGTGATATAACACGGGTGAGGACAAGGCCGAGATAAATTACCATCAGCATTCACTTACATCCCTGGCAAGCATTTAGAGAGGAGGTGGTTTGAGAAAGGGAGGGGTGAGGAAGGAGAGATGAAAAATCAAGAGAGACGAATTAAGTCTGACAGACAAACACATTGCTGGGAAAGACACCTAGGATTCCAAAAGGAGTTCGCCAAAAATCAGATTTGTAATGCCAATCAGATGGACCTTCAACCGCCTCTTAGCTATCCACTGCACCTGTACATTCTTTCTGATTGATTTCTTCTTCAAAATGTTTAAAGAACTATTTGTTGAAATGGAAACTCAACTATATCACCCCAACTTTTCTGGTGTTCGTGGGCATAGCGAGTAAGGTCCGAAGCCCCAGCTTTGTCCAGAACTTGTCATGCATGTGCCTCACAGCGCTTGTCCCACTGAAGAGAAATTCCTCTACTTCTTATCCTATTTTCAGTCTGTCTAACCACAGTTCACCCCGCAACACTTAACGCAAATGTGTCTGACTTACAAAAATATTCCCAGACTCAAGCAGCAGAGATGTTACTCTTTGCTTTTTTTTTTTTTTTTTTTTACAATGGCCTTGTAAGTTTTTTTAAAAGTACTTAGCAGCCTTGCACTAAAACACAGACAATTGAATTCCACATTCATATCTTCTAAACAGATGTGAAACCCCAAAAAACAAACAAAAAAAATCAGGGGAAGAAAAACAGCAGACAAAGATGGCACATTTTGGGAAAACGGAAGTCAGATGGAAGATGAGTAACTTAGCAAAGCAAAGAAAGCTGAGCCCACACTGTGTGGAAAATGAGACAGAAGTGAAGAAGAAATGTCAACTTTGCTTACGTACCTGTCCATCCTTTTAGAAACTGAGTTTCAAATCTGTACATTTCTGATGTCTAGAGCAAAGCCTGACCTCATATGTACTTACTGGTTTTACACAAATGAATGATTTGATTATTATGATGATCACAATGTATTGAATTTGTGTTTACTAATTATTCTGTAAGTCACCATTTTAAAATCTTACATTAAACTTTTATAACAATTTCCTGAAGCGTGTATTACTTATTCTCACTTAGCAGAAATGAGGGCTGTTGCTTAGAGAGGTTAAATGGATTTGACAAGTCTGATCAGAAGATTTGGATCCCAAGCAAGATATTTCTAGTGAGGAAAGTGAAGATGAATTGGATGTGAATAACGAGGATTTTTCAGAAGGATAAAGAATTCAAATGGAAGGAAAATCCAATAAGAAGACAAATTAGAAAGCAGACACAGAATATTTTGTGTCAACTTCCATTAGTTGGCCAAAGGTAAAAAATGCCAAGACAGAGCTTGAAACTTGGAACTTCTTTTATCACAAATGATATGTTAGATCTAATCTTCTTATATACAAATAAATACATCAATTCTGTCTCAAGCCCTTTTCACAAGAGATGCTAAACGAATGGACCAAACCGGATTGAAACCATTTTTAGGCTTCATATCTAGTTGGTTTACATCACAGCAACTGGCTACATTTGCAGGATTTATGGGCTACAGATGGTAATGGTTTTCATTTTTTTTCACATTTCAGCACATACTAGTAATGAATGTATCTCTCTGATACACGCAACCTATGCTATAAT
Source organism: Glossophaga mutica (assembly GCA_039655065.1). Classification (NCBI taxonomy): domain Eukaryota; kingdom Metazoa; phylum Chordata; class Mammalia; order Chiroptera; family Phyllostomidae; genus Glossophaga; species Glossophaga mutica. The sequence goes on along the minus strand of CM077315.1, from coordinate 11,355,175 downwards.
TTTTTTGACTGCAACCTCTGCAGGGGTAAAGACAAATATCTCAAATTTACTTTAGAAAGATTTCAGTGTCTAATGGTTAAGATAAGCAACATTATTTTGTTTACAAAAACACTAACCTCAATTACTGGAGGGAAAAGATTGTATTGCACCTCTCGTCGTCCAAGAGAACCAGGCTACAGGACAAAGGAAGGTAGAAGCTGAGTTGAAGAGATTCCATGTTGCTCTGACAGGTTGTCAAGGACTCTCCACTTCACTTACCTGGAAATGACTACATAAAGCCTAAAGAAGCCATTTTTTCCTTAATATTTTCCAATCTAATTTGATTCTACAACAATAGGAAGGAATGTCTAAAATGGAGCACATCCAGGAAAGAATGGCCATTGGAATGTCCCCAACAGTGCTGTGTGTTGACAGATGGAACCAGGATCATTTAAGCTGAGAGGGGAGACACTCAAAGAAACTGAGAAATATTTTCAAATATCTGGAGGACAACTTTGGTAAAACCAAATATGTTTATTCAGATGTTGTAATTAGTAGGATGAAAGCCTGTGACTAGAAATTAGAGGGAGGCATATTTCAGTTCACACTAAAGAAGTTAATACTAGTTCTGTGAGGCCCTGGCCAGGTAGTTCAGTTGGTTAGAGAGTTGCCTCTATAAATCAAGGTTGTGGGTTCGATCCCCAGTCAGGATGTATAAATAAGTGGATCAATCTCCCTGGCTCTCTCTCTCTCAAAAATTAATAAAAATAGTTATATGAGCTGTTGAACAATAGAATCAACTGCTTTTTCAGGTATTGAGTATCCCTTGAACACTAGAAGTGTTTAAATAAAAATTTTTCATTGACATGGTAGATGTGACTTAAACATAGAGTAAAATATGCAGCTAAATTAAATTGAAATAAGTCTGTATATTCTAACCCATGTCATAATCCATTTATTCTTTCTCCTTACAGCAGCCTTCCAATCTAATCCACCTGATACAATCCTAGTAATTCTTCATTATCCCTATGAAAACCAACTGATGGGTCAAGAATGACCTGATAATCCAAAACAGAATTGATTTTTCCTCTTTCCTGCTATTATTTTCCTGGTAACAATTATTGTACATACCTTGCATTGGAGGTGTTGTATGATCACAGATCTACTGTCAGACTCTAGGTTTCAAATGCTAATATTCTTCTAATGCCTGTGAGGTCTTTAAGCCTATGAGGAACTCAGAAAACATTTACTTATTCAATGGATAACTCTGTGAACCAGAAGGCATTCTTTTTCCCTATACCAAAAAAAAAAAAAAAAAAAAAAAAGAAAAAGAAAAAGAAAAGAAAAAAACCATGCAAGCAGTAAGAATCATACTTTGTCTCAGTTTTAGAAATTTCAAGAGATTTTTATTCAAACTGATATGCTCTTATCTGTATTCATTTTCTTCGGCATTTTCTCTCACCATAAACGTGGTGGCTTAAATAACACACAAAAAGTTAAGTTTCTGTAGACTGGAAGCCTGTTCTGAGTCTCAGTGGACTAAAATCAAGTATCAGCAGGCTGCATTTTTTCCTTGAGGCTCTAGGGAGGATTTATTTCTTGCTCATTCAGGTTGTTAACAAATTTGCATCCTTGTCGTGGTAGGGCTGAGGTAGGTTTGTTTATTTATTTATTTACTTACTTACTTATAGGTGGCTATAAACTGATCTGTTTCTCACTTCCTCAGTCTGCCACATTTCTTTTTTTCTTTTTTTAATTGTTTTTTTAATCAGTATTTTTTAATTGTTGATATTGTACAGTTTTCTGTCTTTTACCCCGCCCCAGCCCACCGCCCCAGCCCTCCCCACCTTCCTCCCATTTCCACCCCCCATAGTTTTTGTCCATGAGTCCTTTATACTTGTTGCTCAGTCTGCCACATTTCTTGACTAGTGGTTTATTTTCAAAGCCAGCAAGAGTAGGTCTGGTAGGATAGGGCTTTTCTTTTCTTTTTCTTTTTTAAAAAATTTAAATTATTTTATGGTTGTTCAGTTACAGTTGTCTGTATTTTTGAGGTTTAGTGAAAAACCTCAATATAAGTTAGCTCTCTCTTCTAATGCAATTCAGTTTTACTTTAAAAATGAATAATCTTTACAAAATCAACATTAATTTTCAATAAATATTAAGTCAACAGGAGTGATTCTAATACTTTGCTTTAGAGTAAAGTGCATGGGCTTTGTGTCAACTGCTTTGCTTGATGTGTAGATGGTGTATGCGTTTATTTGAACGCTGTGTTATTAACTAGATGATCGAGTCTGCTGTTTTACTTGCCATCATAATATATTGCATTTACCTGAATATCATGTTTAGAAAATAAAATGAACCTAGATTTTGTAGGATGTTTAGAAACTAATCAGTTTAAGCAAGGGAGGTTTCAGTAGCGTGGCAGAGACAAATCATTAGAGTATATTGAGTAGCTTCTTTGTAAGTCTTCAGGTTAGATGTTATATTGACTTGCAGATAAACTTTTAAAACATTTTTAGATTTATTTATTTATATTGATTGTTTATTTATTATGCAAATCTTGTTGCAAAATATTTTCCTAACTTCTGTGATTGCAAAGTTGTGAACGACAAACTTGGTATTTTCAAGGGAGAAGAATTAATAACCTTCAATTAGCCACGTATTGTATAAAGCATTACTATCTCACTAAAGCCTTGATGTTCTGAAACACTTAACCAAACTCTTATGTCTAGACACTTTTAGGCATGCTATATGTATTGACTACTGAATCCTCATCACAACTGAAGAAGGTAGTTTTTTTTTTTTCTTTTTATAATTCTAATTTACAGATGAGAAAGAAGCTAGGGAGAGTTTCAGATACTAATCAAAAGTCACACAGCCTTTAAATAGCAAATTGAAGTCCTGGCCAGGTACTTCAGTTGGTTAGAGCGTCGTCCTGATGTGCCAAGGATTGCAGATGTGATTCCTGGTCCAGACTAATACAAGTATCCACCAATGAGGGCATGCATAGATGGGACAACAAATCAAAGTTTCTCTTTCTTTCTCTGAAAATCAATACATTAAAAAAATTATGTGGAAAATGGAAGAGTTCGAGAATAAATACCAATCCAGAGTTCCCTTAGCCTCTGTGTACCAAGGTCTCTTAAGCACTAGCTACTAGTTATCTTCTAGATTTTACAAATGAACAATGGCCCAGTGAAGTTAAAAATTAATTTACCAAGATGTCATGACCAGTAGATATTAAAGCTTAGAATCTAACTTAAGACTACTGGCCTCCCAAGGGAAAAAAAAATCATTAAGTCACCATACATCTAGCACGTAGAGACAGACAAATGCTTTAGCAACAATAAAATAAGGAAAAAGACATATGTCATCAAAGAAATCCAAACCTCCTGGGAACCACAGTGAATTACAATGGAATCATTGCAGAATCTCTTCAGCCTAAAATGTGGGTCATATTGAGCATCGGGGTGCCTAGATGATTCCTTTTCTCATATTGGATTGCATCCATAACTGTGGAGGCAGATGGTAGGGACATGTTTGATTGAGTCTGAGCTGATAGATTCTGAAATGTTTGCTGAATGTTTCCCATCACTATACTTGCAGCCTATCATTTGAGGTTTGGTTTCTCAAGATATTGTTTGTCCTCTGATTACATATTTAATGTTTCCAGTACAAATTTGAACTATTTGTCTATCTTTTCCTGCTTCAGTGACCACGTTTGATTGATTTAACAAAGAAGAATTGGATTTTAAAAGCAACTTTCTATCATAGGAAGAAACAGGGATACAGTTTCCCTTGGTCTGAAAAGCAGAATCAGAACTAGTATGAAGTGATCTGTGGTTTCCTATGCTTTGAAAGGATGACAAAGAAAGAAACAAGAATGTCCATGATCTAAAACTCTACATAATAGAAGAGCCATTTACAATGAGATTTTGGAGCGGGAAGGCAATATGAAAACATAGCCCCACAAGTGATATTCCATGTCCGCTAGTGTTATTATCACCTCAGTGTGAAATCTGCATATGTTCAAAATACTAAGACAATTTAGAAGCTTGGACATCAAAGAGATTAAATTATAATTGTTTTCTTTGTATACTTAGGTGAACCACATGGACTTTATTTTCATTAATTAAAATACGATGAAAACCAAACCTCTAAGATCCATCTAACTCACTTCCTTAATCTCCATCATAAAAGAATTAGTATGAATAAGAATTCTGAAGTCATTTGTGAAGTCATTTATAACCTTTATGTATTTTCTATTCTTCTGATTAAATTACATGTCTGAGTGATTCTTAATTATATTTTGCCAAATTATTTGAAAGCTTTCTATCTTAAGGTCTGTTAGTAAACAAATGAATGTGAAGAAAATAGAATATGTCCAATATAATTCATATAATGTAAAAGGTTTATCTTTGTCACAGGCATTCTAGTGCAAATGGTTCCTACTAATAAAGTCAACTCCAGCAAGAGCTATCTTGGCAAATGAGAAGCTCATGAAAGATATATTGTAGACATCTCCTTGAAATTTATGCTCCATACAGATTATCTTCTATTAACTGGTGAGCTTGAACCTTGAAAGGAGTTTCAAGTTTCAGATAAGTATCACACACCACTGAGCATTACGTCTGCCACCTGGTAATGGATAATATAAATACAGCACATTTATTCAGCAGGGAAAGGAAACTGCTTCTATAGCCGGTTCTCAATTATTCGGGGTAATGGGGGAAAACCTCCAAGTGGTTATCCATAAATACAGATAATTGCCACAATATGTAAATTAGGTCCCACTTCACAATGTTTATGAACATTTTGGCTGAATCATGACAAAAGTGGAAATAAAAGTTTATTAAAGCACCGTAATTATTACAGAGTATTTGACAGATTCACTGTCCTCCCATCTCTGACATTTTCTCCTCCATCTCCTCCTTTGTCCACTCTCAAAGGCATATCTTCCTCGGGGTTTTGCATTCAGCTCTCTTCTCCTTTTCATACACAAATTATTTCTGGTTCATCTCACCCACTGTCATGGCTACAGATAGCAAGAGAACAGATGCTTAATCCATGCTGGTTGAATGAACAAACTGCTAAGATACCTTCCCTCATGTTGTTTCAATTTAATTAAATGCTTAATGTATAGCGGGCGAGGCTGGCAACCCTATCTGGGTGCCACCGTCATCTGGGGAGTTTTATTTTAACACAGATACTTAAGCCATTCCCACAGCTCTGAAATCAGAATCTTGCAGGCAGTGGGGACAGAGAAGTGGGAAAACCCTACTCAAAAGAAACAACCAACTTACCAAACAAACACAGAAACACAGGTAGACCATGAGAAAAGTTCAAGAGACAATGCAGAATACTATGGTTTCTACACAGATGGCTGACTCTCTCATAGTTTTAAAGTGCCTTAGGTGACTACATTCGGTCTGCGTAATTGCAAATTTGTACCCAGAATTGGAGCTCTGACCCTGAGAGAACCAAGCTCCAGCCTTACGCTCCCTCTTGACCAGCTCGAATCAGTCTCGTAGCTATGGTGCAGAGCTCGAGGTGGGTGAACCGAGGGAACCGTAAGGAGTTGGCAAGGCCAATTTGGTCAGCCTCAAATCTATGTCACTCAGCGTAAACTTGACAAATATTCTTATGGACGGAACTCACTCTGCGTCAAGGGCTATGACATCAGATGGGTTGTCGATGCTGGTCCGATAGCATTTTCCAAAAGGCCTGGTGACATATGAAAATGGCAAAGGCAGTTTTTCTCGGAGGAGCGGTCTCATCCTCTATTGTTTTTATCTTTGTTCCATCCCCCAGTGATCTTTAAAAACTTTTACTTAAAGTCATTTACTAGTGCTTAGAATAATGGCATGTGCCTCTAAGATATTGTCGGCGAGCCCTCCAGCACCTGGCCGGCCCTGCTCTCCCGCAGCAGCGCTCTGCTTTGTGCTCAATGCCCCGGCAGCCAGGGGCTGTCTTAGCGTTTCTCAGAACGATCGCACTTGCCCCGCTAGCCTGGTTACTGCTGCCTACACTGCTTCCACGGATCTTTTCACCCAACTTCCCCATGTTACTTTCAAGCTGAACTTCACGTCCATCAACCTGCACGTGAAGGATTGCTACCACGTAGTACTAGGATTTTCCCTCTGCCCCCGCCGAAGTAGTCTCCGGACTAGAACCAGAGTGCTCTGTTTCCAGAAGCAGATGCTGTCACCTACCCTCAGCCTCTAAACCTCCAGGCATGTCACATGGCTCTCAGGATAAAACCTGAAGGCTGAACTTGGCCTTCAAGGACCTTCGTGGTCTGCCATTGGCCAACCTACTTCATGTGCTGTGCTCATGCCTTGTGCTCCGTGGTCCAGCGGCATGGGCTTTCCTTGAAGGTCCAGGGCCTGCCTCACTTCCTTCCGCTGCAAGGTATTCGCACACAGTCTGCCCTCTGCTCCAACCACTCTTCTCATTGACTTTGCCTGTAAATCCTTTTCCCTCTCAGCACCCAGCCCCTTCGAGATTTCAGCAATGACACTCTTTCTTTAGACTGGCTTCCCCTTCGTGTCATTTATTGCATCTGCAATTTAATAATTTTTCTCCTCATCAATATATTCCATGGCCTATAACAGTGTCTGTCTAGGTGCTGAATAACATTAATACAAAATATTTCTAAGATGCCTGCCAATTCCCCCGGATTCGATTGAATGACTTTGTTCTGTGCCTCTCAGTACTTTGTCCTACTATTGTTATTTTTCTAATCACTGGTCATGGTCTGTCTTAAACCACTAGAATGTACATTTTCTGAAGGCAGAAAACATGTCTTCTGTAACCCTAGTGCCTTAGATACCACCCACTGGGTGCATGGGTGGGAGACCAAAGGAAAAAAAAAAGTGAAGCCGAAGTAACTACATATAAAACTAGGATTAACGCTTTCTCATCTAAATTTTTAAAATCAATTCAGCCTCGAACAGTCCATCGAATGGCTCTGATTATTAAGTCAATCATTTTGGCTTTCAAATTTTTTCCCACTCTACCTCTCTCCTGTCTGTCCCAAACATCAACAAGGGTTCTGCAGGGCACACTGGCTCTCTCTCGCACATTAGTTCTGCAAACCACCCAGTGTGCCCGTAGACATCCAGGAGACCTCAGAGATCAAACAATGTCCCTAATTAGTAATGTCTGCCCTGGGGCCAGGTTTGGATTTCCCAGGATGTGTATAGTAATAATAACACTAATAATAGCTAACATCACTGAGGACCCGGCTGGGACCAGATACTGTGTTAATCATTTTCTAAAATGTCATTCAATCCTCTCCATAGCCTACTTGAGAACTGATAATGTCCCCAAGGTTACAGAAATCAAGTCTTAGTGCTGGGACTCAAACCAGGCAGTCTGATGCCTTAACCTGAGTGTTTAACCACGTTCCGAATTCCCTGAGGATAGTCAGGTTGGGTTTGCGGCTCTTTCACAACAATTCTCCCTGCATACATTTAACTGATTCCGTGTGTATTTGAACTATGCTATTTCCTTCCAAGGCACTCAAGAAAAAGCTCCATCCATCATAAGTCTCTTCGTTATTTTCCCCTCCACCTTATTTGGATGGACCTGTTTCCTGATCCCACCAAACTCTTGGGGAAAGAAACAATTTTGTCATTTTTCAGTTGTCCCACTGTAAAAGAAACTGTTGGTACTCTGCACATGGGGCTGGGATTTAGTGGAAAAACAGCCCAGCCTCTTTCCCTCCCAGTTGGAACAACTGTGAACTGTGCTCTAGACCGCCCCCTAGAGTTCTCCAGTGGGAATGTACCTCAGATCACCACAGCAGTAACCAGTTCAATCATATTCCCTTTACAGATGACTTCCTTCCTCTCCCTGTCTCATTTCCCCATTTCCTTCCGGGTGCTTCCTAGGATAGCTTCCCAAAGCCACTATCTGCATGCAGATCTGTGTTTCACAGCCTGCTTTTGGGACAACTCTCCCTGAGATCTGCTCACATTCATGGAGCTTCATTCCTCAGTATTCATTTGACTAGGATACGATAGCAGCCTAGCTTGCATGTGGCTTGGATGGAATCTAGAATTTTTGTCCAGTAAGTTCCCATAGTGGGCTTTAGTTCCACCTGCATTTAAAAATACATAATGGCTCTTAACCGCTCCTAATTACCTCTCCCCTGGCTGCTAGTCTCCTTTGCACCCACTCTGCCACATGGTCATAGTCTGGATGGCCGCCGGGTCTGTACCAGCCCCTGTGGAAGTGGCATTGGTGCCACTCTGACTTCTAAGTTGAATATCCTGTTATCCAGCATCACTGACCAGGCAACTGTTAGTCATGGTTGGAGTCTTCTGTGATTTCCAGAAAATTGGCCCAAGGGAAACAGTCTCTGTAAGTGGAGATTATATCCATGTGTTCCTACCAGCTCATCTGAGGATGAGATTTAATACTATTTCAGACTCACATTTTCAATTCGTGTTTCTAGCCTGTCATAAAAGGCATTTTTAAAAGAAAAATCCATGGCTCTTGGGAACTGATCTCAACTTTAAAAAATGTTTTTAACATAGTCCCCACATCTCTGATAGATGATATAGATATAGATATAGATATAGATATAGATATAAATATAGATATAGATATAGATATAGATTGTCTATCTATCTATCTATCTATCTATCTACCTATCTATGCAATGCCTTCAACTGAGTCCAATGCATTTAGTTTAATTTGGCATCCAGGTAAGATGCCTGAAAATTATATATGTATTTTTGATGGTTCAATATTTGTTCTTCAATCTGTCATGCTGAATCTTTGTCCTTTTACGAGTTAGATTTCTCACCTTTTTTTTACATGGGATTCCTGTTGGGCAAATATGATTTTTTCAATAGCAGCTAAACATTTCACAATGCTTTGTCATAACCGTTTGTAATAATACCACTCTCACTTCCACATTCTCCAAGCCACTTAAACAGTACCAGTTTATTAACCAAGCAATTTATCAATATTTATTCATGATGCCAATGGCAGACTTCTTGTCATAAATAATTATTGAGGTAATAAATAGTTTTATTATTAAAAACTGATGACAAGAGCAGAGTGATTACCCTGATAAAGACTGATGACAGGTCTCAGTATCTGAGGCGACACTCAGAACACTATGCAGATTGAATCTGAGGCCTCCTGCATGGATAATAAATTGTTATTTCACAGAATAAAATGATTGATACAATTGCTTGCTGTGGAAAAAGCATCGGAGAAGATTCTACTTCCTAACTTATTTAAAGAGGCCATGGTGAAATTTTCTTTCCTTGTGACAAATTTAACTTTCCAAGAAAGTGACAGTTCTTTGGCAGAGAGATGAGCAGAGAAGCATTCCTTTTTAGAAGCTCCTAAAAGTCAAATTCGTTCGGGAACTTCTCTAGATGCGCTTTGGCCTCTGTGGTGCCCTGGGCAGGTAGCACCTGGAGCAGAGGTGGGAGGAGCAAGACAGGGGCCTGGTGGGAAGTCATGACAGGTGACACCATGACTAGCTCAACAAGGAGACAAATGAAGCCTGTCAGATTACTTTGGAGAAACTGCCACTGACTCTTGCACTGCCTGGCTCAGTGCACAAGCTCATTGTATTTCTTTTCTATTGGTTTGATCTTACCTTTTATGACAAACTAGCTCTGGAGACCATCCATCTTTTGACAACCTGGAAAATGACTATGTTGGGAGGAGGTAAAAGAGAGAGAGAGAGAGAGGGAGTCAGAATTGAAAATGTATTTTCTATGCATTTGGAAAGGTTCTATTCATAACTGCTATTATTACATATTAAAATACAATGATACATATTAGAAAAGTCCTCTCAAAGGGACTACCTAAGTTTTAAAATATATTCTCCTTATTTTTTTCAATCTACTTGTGCTACAAAAGGCACGAAAAAGAATGACAAATATGTAATTTGAAATGTCACCCAATAACAGCAGAGGGGAACTAACATCAGAGAATTATTCTATTTTCCAATTTGTATTTTAAGAGAACAATGGAAACATCAAATGTGATGTATATTCAATGATTTTGGATCAATTCTAAATGAGCTACTTGTTTGTGAAACATGAATATCCACCTTTGAGGTATGACTATATTAGATGTCTTCATTCTTCTCTGCATGTGCTTAACAATGTGAGCTCAAGTAATTTTTAAAAATTATTATTGTGCAAGTGATTTCTTTTTAGCTTTCCTTTGTTGAAAATTTCTTAGGATATATAAACATGTTATATTATCTCTCTACTATTGGAAAAATGTTTTTCTTTTAATTGGAAACTATTTTTCTAGAACGTGGACTCAATAAGAAAAATAACAAAACTTCACAACTCCGTTACTCTACAGGTCTGTTTAAATTACGTTGAACATATTTGCAAAAAGCTGTAGATGTTCATTTTTCTTTCTTATCATGGTGTATTCTTGCAAATGTGCATTATAAAGGTATTTTAAGCATCTCAATAATGACGAAGATATTGGTATTAGTTTTAAAAAAAATTTTATGAGAATGTGATACCTTGCAACTGTCAAACCTTACACCGGCAACACAAAGCAGAAACTGTAGGATCACAGCAGAGAAATGTTAACTTCTTCTGTGATATATGTTTACTTCCCTAAGATCAAATGCACATAATGTTTCAATTCAGGCAGTTATCAAATTAGATTCCATTATCATGTATAGCAACCCACAGGATGTTCTGTGGTTCAGGGTGGAGACACGGCTTAACATGTATTCTCTGTTTTCAAGAAATATATGAGTTTATGAAGACACAATAGGTAAACAGGTGTTATAGCCAACTAGAGAAAGGAGTGGTTGGCAAACACCTATGTTTGTTCTATGAAAAAAAAAAAGGTGAGGATAACATCGGCTCACGTAGGCAGAGCTTCTTCCCATTTAATTCAGGACATGTCCTTGAGATTGCTTAGGTGCCAAGCGCTGCACTGGGTACCATGACAGAGACATTCCCAGCCTCACATTGACTCAGCGAGCATTTGCTGACTGCCATTGAGCCAGTACCTGAGCTAGGTGGTATGGACCTCAAAATAGGTCAGAAGGAGTTTCTGCCCTCGAAGAGCTCAGGGAGGGAACCGGTGTGTGAACAAATAAAGTGCAAAGAAGTGTTAAGGTTGTTGTGACAGAGGCGTGAGTAAGACACAAAGCTAACAAATGTAAGAGCTTGATAATTGTATCTGAAAGAGAAGGGGTTTCATGGAAGAGATGTGATTAAGCCATCTTCGAAGATGGTTGAATTCCAGCTGCAAATTGGGATTGGGAGGAGGCACAGCACATCTGGCCTGGGTAGGCTCATGGCAAGTAAACAGAAACAGAAGGCAGCTTTGTTTAAGGAGAACAGGAATATTACATAAACCGAACCGCAGAATTCGAAAGAAACTGGGCGGATCACGACAGAAACATTCCTAGCTCACGTACATTGGGTTTCTGGTGTTGTGCGGTTACTCCACATATACTGAAACGCACGCAACAGTAAAGTGTGAGTTTCAGCAGGAAACTGATGAGCAAACTGTGATTCAGTGGGATGGAGAGACTTTCTGAAATTCATACGTTGCCTTCACCAGTACACATGTTCTCTGCTCTACACCATGTGACCTACGAACACCTGTCGACCCACTTCATCAAAGACACAGCGCCACAGAATGGCGCTGCAGACGCCATGCGGCAGGTCCCACGGAGGGGAGGGCAGCGTAGGGAGCAGAGAGCAGGGGCCGGGGTGCTCTCGGAGAGCTTTCAGGCCATGCAGTCTCTCGGCTAGCTTGGGCCTTTGCTCTCTCTGTTTTAGACTTTTGGTACATGATATTTGAACACCTTTTGTTTTCCTTGCCTTGTTTTTTTTTTTTTTTTTTTTAACACAATTGCCTGCTTGTGGCAGAAGCCAAAAATGTCTGCTCACTTCCCACCCTCACTCTTGGCCGCCAGAACATAAGCATTTTTGACCAGGAGTTTGAATCTGAAGAGGGTGATTCACAGGAGCGGGCAGTTGTTTATCAATGATTGTTGTAGGGGTGGCACTAACCTTTCTGTCTAGTGGCAGCAGTTAATAAGGGGCTGGTCTGGACAGGGTGTCAGCTCGTCTCCTCCTGCACTGTGACCTAGCTGTGACTCTTCTCCGCCCCTCTCTGACTCCTGTCAGCCTCCGAAGCCTTGCCCTCCGGCCCAGGTTGTGTGAGCCATCCTGTACCCACCATTCAATTTCATTTCCTCTTCCGTTAATCGGCTATTTCCCACTAAACACTGATGAGCAAAGTCGGTTTTATAATAAAGGCCATCTCCTTCATTTTTCTACTCCATAAGCAGTTTATTTATCCTCTTGTGGTGAAAATACTTGCAAGAAACCTCCGCATGCCAGGAATATGAAGCACAGACCCTCTGTTTACGAGGGTGCTGACCAAGGACTCGAAATCCAATGTTGTTGCCAATGTTTATTCCAAGGCTGTTGGTGTGTGTTGTCTTCTGACTTCTAAAAGCATAACTCCAAGTTCACCTGTAGAGTTCTGTGATACGGGATAGGGGACTGCATTCCAATACTGGAGGATCTTCAGTAACTTTTTTGAGAGGATTGTTGGTTCATTTTTCATGGCCTGTAGAACTCTGTGGTCCGTGCAAGAACAGAAGAAGGTGGGCCCTTCAATCTTCTTCATTTTTTCAACCAGTTTAATGAGCCTTCTGTATATAAGAGGAAAGCATTCAGGTCTGGGGAAAATGCCTCCTTCTGGATGGATATGTCACCTTTATACTTTTACTTACTTTCTTTTTAATAAGTAAGACTGATGTGATGTTGTTCCTCTTTTTGCCCTTATTGTTAGGAAGATGGGAATAAAGTGACCTTTTTTCATATGCTCTCTTACTTAGAGTTATTTGCAATAAGGAAATGCATGAGGTAATGTAAATTTCTAGAGCAATGGCAAAAACTTCTCATTATCTACTTTATTAAATAGAGTCCAGGTACTAACAACATGTTATGTAGAGAAAAACTGTTTTCGTTAAAATATACTCTCACTGTGCCCTTACGAAGTTTAATTTTGTTGACCCGTTCAGTTTTTTTTTTTATTATCATTATTTTAATAGCTTCAGGAACACAATAACCCCACGCAGGCGTTTTATTGTGGTTGGGTTCCATGTGTTGTGCTTATGGCCGTCAAAACTTCATCATCAGATAAAATGACTCATCTCCTCATTTCTCCAGTTTCTGTCCTCTGTGCGCTACAGTCTTGGGTGCAATAAATATGTGATAACTCAAGAGAGAAAAACAGACACAATGTACGACACCAGAATAGGGAACAAATATAACAATTATGGTGACAGCACACCACAGAAAACTTTACAGCTCATTTAAAATGTGACTTAGGCCTATAGGGATATGGAAATAAGTGCACAATATATTCTTAGGTGTTTTTTTCCATCAAGTTATGGCACAATGTGGATATTACACTTGTTATTTATATTATTTGATAATCTGTACTAATAACATATGGTATCTATGTTAATAGATACAATAATGAATCTGGAGGGATGATTTAAATGAACAGGTGATTGTTCATAAATCATACTTTAAGAGGTAGAAGAATATTATCACATGTTATATGATTTATATAATATAAATATATATTATTGTATACCATGGAGATTCCTTCCTTATGTAGGATGTAAAGCACGTGTCTTCAGCAGACCTAGAATGCAGAGCTCAGGATCCATCTTCTAATTGTAGTTGAAATCCAGTAAAGCCCTCCCCACGTCTCCAAAGCCCTCAGTGATGGCAGAAGACTCCCTGTGTAGTCATTCTTGTCTGTGTGGAGAGGAGGAGTCCACTCTTGCTCACATGTATCTCAGTGCAGACTGTGGATATAAGCATCCTGAATGCTAGAATATGTTGAGGAGTCCAGCGTTCTCTCTCTCTCCCTCCCCCATCCTCTCCCTCTCACCCTCCCTTCCTTTTCCTCCTTCCCTTCTGTTTTCATGGAGGGCAAGGCCAGTATTATGGTAATGTAAGGTTTGAAACTTTATGGATGTCCAGCCGAGGAGAGATGGGCCCTAGACTTAAGAGATGGTTTTATGTGTTGAAACTCATAAGAAAAAGTAGAGGAAAGACAGGAAAGTAGCGCATGAGCTGTCTAGTAATATTTAGTGATGAGTGGGCTGACTGGACCAAGGGCCCCAGTTTTCAGGACAAAGAGATGGCCTCTTCTATCACCTGAGTTTTTCGGGAAAAGACAATAATTGAATGTGCTCCCCTTGGTCAAGGTGACACCATGTCTTTGTGGTACCTTTTTGGATATAAGCATTACTTCTATTAGAGACCAATTCTTTCTTCACACACACACACACACACACACACACACACACACACACACGCTTACCTCCAAGTGGGCAAGTTGTCTGCAGAAAGAGCATTTTTTTTCTCTCCTACTCATGGATTCAGAGTAATATAGTCCCTTCATCCCTCATAGTAAACATCATTTCCCCCATCTTTCTCTACGAGGCCCTGTTCAGTAACTTACGCAGCCCACTGTAAAATAAGAAAGCAGGGCCCTGAGTCTGGAAATTAAGAATTGCAAGGGAACAACAGCAGAGCATTAGAGTAAGAGTGGGTCCCTAGTGAGGAAAGCCCCATTACTGCCCAGTCTCATGCCCATGACTCCAGCCCTGTTCGGCACACTCCTGGTGACCTTTGCAAGAGTCTGTTGGCCTTTACCTGCCATTGGATCTTGCCTGGGATCAAATTTGTCCTCCCTGATCTATGGCTTTACCTAAAAGAGTGCCAGAGCTTTGCTGAACATCTCCCTAAAAAACAAATAAAGAACAACCTCTGCACTTCTTATGCAAATCCCTCTCTCTTCTGAGAATTCAGTGTGCCACATTGGACTTTGATAAGCCAAACAAAGGTTTCCTTTACACATTTTTTCCAAGGCAGAGGCCTGCCTAGCATAAATCTGCATAAGTAAGGAGGACCCTCCAGAGACACTGCAGGGTAAATTTCTAAGTCTACCTCTTCATAGAGGAGCTGGCGATCTCGCTTTAGTGTCCATAAATTTATCTTTCATCTCTTGTAGAACAAGATGAAATTTATTTTTATCTCTATATTTATTTCTTTACATGGGAAATATTAGAAAGGAAACTGATAAACTACGGTTATTTCTGGATGAGTGAGATTTTTGGAATTATTATTGTTATTACTATTGCTAGTTTATCTTACATTTTCTGCAGTTATTCATCCTTTAATTAGAAAAAGTAGCCTCTAACATTATTATATAAAAGAGGAATATTTTTATCCTTCCAAAAAGGAATTTTATGAATGATGAGACATTTCTTTGGAAGGTTGCAGTATGTAAAGACCCCCATTTCATGGTGCTGACAACTGTGCCCAGTGTTGGAGGAATGGCAGCTATTAAGTTGTGATAACGACTGCTGTATTTATAGCTGCTCAGGGAGGCTCGTGTTCAAGAGAGTAGCTGTTAGTTCAGTGGAGGTCGTTTCAGATGTCTCATCAAATGGGAGCAGTTATTTTGTGTTTTATGAGTGGTCTAGTTTCTATTTAGCCATTATCCCAAGATTTTGTGGAATTGTTCATCCAAGATTATATCTTTTCAAAAATTCTCTAGGCTTGGTCATAAAAGAGGTCGAACTCCTTAAATAAACACAAATGTAGAGAAAATGATGAATGGTTACCAATATCACAAAACAGAGACAAGTATCATCCATCATGGCCCTTCTGATGGAAGTATATATCACTACCTAAAATGTAGTATCATCCATCTATCTATCCATCTGTCTGTCTATCTATCTATCATCAGGCCTCTGGTTTTTATTATCCATGTATTAGATATCAACACAGAAAGAGAATTAGCAGAGTGTACACATGCATGTCTGTGTGTGTGTGTGTGTGTATCTATATCTGCATCTATAACTCTCTGTCCATCTGTCTATCTAGTTAAAGTAATTGAACAAGGAAGCATCAGACTGAGGTGGTGCTCAGCCTTGGCAGCCTGTATAAGCAACCCAGAAGTGAAGCCACAGTCAATTTCTGTAAATGCCTCAAGGCTCAAAAAAAGCCAAAGTTAGGAACAACCAATCACAGACATCCACCTAGGTGTTTCCAAATTAGGAAACCGTTAAGCTGTGGACATTCAAACAGTTCCTCTGCTTTTGTTTCTGGCCTGCACTGTAAAGCTTTTCTCTGCACGCCAGCCAGTGGAATGCTCTTAACCACTTAGGGTTTGTTGCCTCCCGATCAATTTAAATGTTCTCAAATAAACTAAAAATTCTTAGTGTCTCAGTTTATATTTTAATTCCATCACTCTGTCTAACTATCTGTCTTTCATCACCTTTGTGGTCATAAATAATGATGTACTAAAGCGTTTCCTCTTTGCTAGGCCCTCTAGAAAGTATCTCCCTGGCATCATCTTAGTTCAATTAACTCTCTTACATGAGGGTGTGAGTTACAGCTGTCTGTTTTGTAGATGAAATTCACGCAGGTAAAGCAACTTCTTCTGGTTGTGTAGCTGATGAAGAATAGAGCTGCTGCCACCCAAGAATCGATTGATCCAACACTTGACTTTTCGTAAGTTCTTTTAAAGAAAAACGCCAAAAGCGGAGAGCTCCTGTCTTTCTGCTCTGGGATTGAATATCAACTCCCCCACTGTTTTGTTCTGTTCTGTTTTGTTTTGTTTTCCTACCTGACCTTGGGTAGCACTGCCAACTAAGTGGATACTCCATTTTATTTTTGTGGGCATAACAAATGCCCACTTCATATGTTTGTTGCCATGGCTGTGTTGAGAATAATGTCTGTACCTTATCTGCTACAGATTAAACTTCATGAGAGATGATAGCATCCCACTCTCCTCCTTGTTTTTTTTTTTTTTTTTTTTAAATAAATGTTGTGTGTGTGTTATCAAGAATTAAGGCTGGAGTAGGGAGGGGGAGACCACTTTCCCAACATTATTTTAAAAGCAAGAAGTTGCGACTACAATTCAGACAGTGAGATAAAATCTTGTTGACAGCATTTCTGTGACCTGTTCTTGCCCTGGCCCCTGGAGGGTGAGAGAGCACTTGAGTACAACAATCAGTAGCCCTGTTTCCTCTCTTCTCAGTGGACTGGGGATACTAATTGCCTGATAGTCCCTCCCAGTCCTACCTAGACCCTCTTTCCAAAAGCTCTTTTCATTACACTTGTTGTTTATGACCGAACCGATGTGTTACATTTAGAGATTGACAGAGAAGAGCCACACCCTGCACTGGTATTTTGGAGCTTTGTTGAGTGGTTAAACAATGAGCAAGATAAATTACTGCTGTTAAAAACGAGGGGGGAAAAAGCCAGTGGCATGGAATTTCAAGGCAGGTTTCCATTGGAAGCCATGAATAATGTAGTTATGGTAATACGGCCGCTCTTCCTAATTATGAACACTTCATTCCTCCACATGTTCTCCTGTCACACGGAGCAGGCTGCTGAGGTCTGGTCTGCCTCTGATTGTTTTCGCTGTGATCTGCATTATAAATGATATTCTATTGCGCCCTGACTATCACAATCTTGTGATGAACACTGGTGACATGGAGGCCAACAATGGCATCTCTCTTACCCTCCCCCATTGAACTGAAGGTGTCTCCGAAGCCGTAGCCTGGAGTTAGTTCCAATCAAGATTTAGATCTAGTGCAAGATGGATCGCTTCATCAACTGTTTCAGAGATAAAGAGATTTCACTGTGAAATTATGCATCAGAGTCGTTTTTCTGTGTGGGCCCTCCTGCAGCCCTGGCAGAGACCCTAGCTATTTACTGGTCACAGGGTTTGAATTGTTGTTATGACCTACCAGGAAGGAGCATGGATCGTGACATCAGTTACATTTTGCTATAAATCTGCCACTTAGTAGATCTGACATTAGTGGAATGTTACATAATATTATTGATATTTTATATTTTTTGTGAGAGTTAAATGTCACAGCTCTTTAATGACCTTAGCACATATCTGGCATTGCTCAAAAAATGATAGCATCTATAAAAAATTATGATTAGAAATAATAGCTCTCTGATAACAACTCTGTGGGTTTGATTTTACATTTGCTCAAATCTAAAACTCAAAAAACTTTACATTTGAATGTCTCTACAATTAGTATTTGTTTTAAGGTCAATATGTATATTTGACATCATGGTTTCCTTTTGCCCCTGAAAGGTGACTAAATTGCCAGTGTATCTTTAAAAGTAATGTGGTATTTGAATCTCCAGTCTCTTGTGAGAATACCATTTTTACTGAGAGTCATATATGTTAACTGATATGCATAAATTCACACAACCAGTTGGCCATGACATTGGACAGTGGTTGGAGAACTCGATCAACTACATCATCATTTCTGGCACTAGTCCTGAGAACTTCGGTATTTCTTATACAAATAGAAATTTGAAAATTAAAAAAGTAAAAGGGACAATGACAAATGATTTTCCAGAAAAGAACTTTAGTAAGGGAGGGGCAGAGGAGGAAGGGAGGAAGAAGAAAGGAAGAAATGAAGGAAGCAGGGAGGGAAGACAAAAATAAAAATGCATTATCAAATGCCAACATTTAACCCATAATAATACAAGCTAGTGCTAAAATTTAGAAAGAATATTACAATGAAAATATATGTACAAACGCATTTCACTTTCTACGAACTCAGACTATTGTATTTTCCTTTTTTGCTCTGTTATTGTCGTAGTACACAGATCTCAGATACATGTTAAATTTTATCACCAGACTTGCCCAGTTACTATCTGATCATTTCAGTGAAATATCCAATAGGGTTATTTAGAATTTGACTTTAAATTATCTAATTATATGCCTAGGCTTAGAAAATATAGGACTAAAATTCTCTCATTTCCGTCCTTCTCTATCCTTTTCTGCCTTTCTCCTTTCCAGGTTCCCTCCCTTCTGCTTCCCTAAACAAAGTAAGTCTTTTGTCCTCAGGCGTATAAACCGTTGAAGCAGAAGCACTCGGAATCTCTAAGGTAAAGGATAAATGATGAAGTCGGCTTCTATTCAACTGCCATCAGAAACATTACTGTAACTCATGGTTTTTGATTGCCTACTGAGTAAAAGATACTTTGCTTGGCTTTCTAAGTGAATTAATATTTAAAGAGTTTGAGATACAATGTAGGAAGCCAAGGCTAGAGAATATGGAAACAGTACCAGCCCTGTATGCAAAATTATATTTTTGCTGAATTTTCAATGGAAAAAAGAGCCTGGATTCTTAACTTGCTGCATGGTTACCAGCCATGCCACTTGGACCAAGTTCCTTAACATCTTTGAGCTTTGGTTTGCTTGCATAAAAATGGATGCTAAACTGCTTATCGCTTTGCTTTACTGTAAGGATTCAATGAGCTTGCTTTAAGGACAACACTGAAGATTATGCCTGAGAACTACTGAGTCAAACTAAGCCACAGGAACAGAGGTTGTTTATACAAATTATGTTCGTAGCCAGTTAAATTGGAGGTCTACCTTAACATCTATATCAGAAAAGCATCTTCTGGAGATTAGAGATAAGAAACACAGACTTAAATGATAAAATTCCCCAGGTGTACCAACTCCATTTGATTTTCTTTATAAAGAAGTCTTATTTCTAGATCATCACCGCTGATGAACTCACTATTGGCTTGTTAAGAGGAATTGTCCACCTTCCAAGATGTTACTCCTTGTCTCCCTGTGAAACAATGCTAGGAAGGGCATTTGTGGTTTGAAAGGGAATTCTTGCTTTATGTCTATGGTATGTTTGGATTCATAGGCTTTTTATGAACACCCTTGCTACATAAGCTTGACTTCTCAGGGGCCACAGATTTGAGATACTTCTCAGCTAAATTCTGGAGACATACATGGCTTGTACTTCATTTAATCTCTGGCCAGGTTCTCTCTTCACTGTATCAAGAAAAGTGTATCAAGAAAAGGGGAGCCCTGACTGGTGTGGCTCAGTGGGTGGGGCGTCATCCCGCAAATGGAAAGGTCACTGTTTCCATTCCTGGTCAGGGCACGTTCCTGAGTTGTGGACCAGGTTCCCGGTTGGAGGCGTGCAGGAGGCAACCCGTCAATCAATGTTTCTCTGGCACATCGATGTTTCCCTCCCTCTCTTTCCTCCTTTCTTCCCCACTCTAAAATAAATAAATAAAATTTTGAAAAGAAAGCGGGGGAAACACCTCACTACTAGATGCATTTTTACATGAAGGAAGACTATTGCAGAGTCATGTGTAAGCCACCAAAACCCATTTCCTATTTCACATGATGGTATGACTATGTGTTTTAATAATTTACCTTTTGTTCTTTTACAGAGAAAGTTAGGGGAAAGTAGCTTATGGGTGAGGTTCAGTAAAAGAACAGGCATTTATGATTTATTGGCCAGATTCTGAGCTAGGAACTTTTTTCCCCTTATTTTGTTTAATTTTTCCAACTTCACTGCATGAAAAGTAGGTGTTTTCAATCTTAATAAACAAATGAAAAATCTGATAATTGGAGGTGATATTCAGAGAACTCAAGTGACTTATTTGAGGTCACATAGCTGGAGGCTGATGAAGTCTTTGAAATCCAGGTTATAATCCCAAACGGAGTAGGACTAGATTCAAATCACAGACCTGAGTTTGCATCTATTTCTACATTTGGTTAAGCAGCTCTCTCAAGATGCAAATTGTAAAATCAGGACAAGAATCGTGCATACCTCCATGTCATGAGTTTACATAGAGCTACAGCATTCAGCATGCTTCCTGGGGCATAATAAATAGCATCTACACTTATTATCATTATTATCACAATGATTATTTACCACTTAGATATAAATTCCATAGGAATAAGGAATTTTTATTTCCTACTGACTACTCTCTTGCCAGTATCTAGTAGAGTGCAAGAAACATGCACTAAATAATTATTTGTTAAATTACAAAACTAAAGAATCACATCCTCTCTTGTATGTATTCTCACTATAGTGACTTCTTATATAATACGCTACCATGAGAAAGCCAATAAAGCAAATAATTAAATGATGTTAAATACTCAAACACCACTTCTGCTATTCTGGTGAGAAGAATCAAGAAATTTTCTTAGATAGTTGAGAAAACAGAACCTGAACAAGGTATAAGTGCCCCGTGTGAGCCCCAGTAGGAAAGGACTCATACCTGAAGGAAGGAAAAGATGTTGAGAACTGTGATATGTCATCAAGAGAGCCATAACCTCTGTTTCTTTGTGAAATCATGCCTTTTCTTTTTATGTTATTGCCACAATACACGTGACTGAGCCTTGAAATTATCTCCTCACTACTGTTAAAAGATAAACTGAGGCATATTCATTTTTTATTATGCTAAGTGAAATAGACCAGTCAGAGAAAGACAATTACCATATGATTTCACTCATACATGGAATTTAATGAACAAAGTAAACTAACCAGCAAAATAGAGACAGACTCATAAATAGAGAGCAGGCTGACATCTCTGGGGAGGGGGCAGAGGTAGGGATCAAGCAAAAAAGGAAAAACAAAGAGAAAATTCATGGACGCGGACAACAGTGTGGTGATTGGCATGGGATGGGAGTGGATGGAGGTAGAAGGGGGTATAGGGGAATAAGTGTTAGTGGAAAAAAATAAAATAAATGTATAATAAATGAAGCCTCACTGCAAGAAAAAAAATTTAAGTTGAGCAAAACTCAATCAGAACTGGGAAGTGCTAAGCGGAAGTGGTTAAGAACATTCTATCGTTATGAGCTAAGGTAAAGAATTTTAAAGGAAAAGATGAAAGCAAAGCAAGGAAATGATATGACTGGTGATAGCTTAAGCATTTGCCTTATTTAGAAAAGTCTAGTTGACTGTGGTGGGTTGCTCTTGGGTTTTGATCTCTTAACTGTGAGGCATTTACAGGTCTAGGTTGGTGTTTGCTTAGGTCGGGGCTGCTAAGGTATTAGAACCACCTCAGCCCAATGGCCTCCTCATTAATTAATTTAACACCACCATAAAACAATTTCAGATGCTTAACGCCAATGTTTTTATGGGATGAAAGAATCCCCCAAATGGGAAGAATCTCAGATACAACCAATTCTGAAACACGAGGTCTATTAAATTGCCTGGAGAGGCTGTGAAGTAAATGAAAACGTACCTATCTACATTTATGCATATGTACATATCCTAAAGCACATCACTGTCACAGCTATCCCGGAAAGTGCAACCAGGGCGCTTCTTTTAACAAGGCCTCTCTGGTGATTCTAAATGCTCTAACAGGTCTTAGAACTCATCTGGTCAAACATATCAGTTTTACGGATGGGAAGTTCAGAAGAAGAAAACACCCTAATTATCAGTAGAGCTCTTCTTACATGTACCATGTTAGTAATATTTCTGTGACATTAGGTAACATCTTTCACTTTTGATGGCATGTTTAAGTTCAAGGGCCCTGAATGCCTGTCTTTCCATTAAACTCTGCTTGCTTCCCAAATGGTATTTAAATTTCTATACAATTATAATTTTAAAGATATGCATGCTTTATCTGAAATATATTTTAAACAAGAAAAGATCAAAGGATTGTGTAGAAATAGGATGTAGAGGAAATCAGAAAAATGGAATGAATGTAAATGGTTCTTAGCAATATAAACTATGACAATATAATTTTTCCTTGAATTGATGCTATTGATAAAAATGAATTACTATACAGTATTCTTATGTTTTATGCAAGCTCAAAATTAACAAATAAGTCCCATTGACCACATAGTTCATTATTACGTAACATGTTATAAAGTACTATATGGATTTAAACAAACAAAAAAAAAAACCCTAAGAATTCATATAAAACTTTCATTAAGAGATGGTTACATAAATTTTGGCAAGGAACAGACCCCAACAAGGAGTAGCAGTGGCTGTTGGGTGCTCTGGAATGCTTGCTCTGCACATCAGGACAAGACCGTGAGAGAGATGCCCGACAGAGAGACTCTGGCGCAGGAGTCCGAGAGAATTTTTTAAGATACGGGATTTGGAGTTTAGGTGTTCTTTCATTTGTAATCCTAGGTTCTTGTTTACTAGCTCAGTCACGTCAAAGAAAGGTACAAACACCTGTAGCTTTCTGTTTGTATTTTGTACTACTTTGTAGTGGTGGTTAAAGGTTAAAAGAAGTACTCCGTACACAGTATTTGAGCATGGTGTTCACTGTTTAGTAAATGCTCATTGATGTCATTACTATGGTTATAGTTACTGGATTGAGTTGAAGTCAAAGAGAAAATGTCCTTTGTTAAAGAAACTTGAGCCTCTGCCCTTCGGTGGCTGATTATATAAAGTTGGCAAACACTCCTACTTCTTTTGCCATTGGGCTTAAATGTTATTAGCCATTCTCAGCTTGAAGATATGTAGATGGGTGTTGGTTTGATGGATAAGCCTTTTTGATTCTCCCAGAAGCCAGTATTTTCCTGTTAGGCTGACAGGTTCAGATTCAGGCTACACATATTTTTCAGGATCAGCCTTCAAAATCACTGTTTTGAACACTTAGTAAAATTAAATGTTCACCACATCAAAAAAAAACTAAATTAGATACAGACCCTACACTCTTCAAAAAATTAACTCGAAATGGATTCCAGACCTAAATGTAAAATACACAACTGAAAATCTCCCAGAATGCAGCATACAGGAAAATCTATGATGTCTCCTTTATACATCAGGAAATACCGCATTTAGACATGCTACCGTGGTGAACGCTACCAAATGCCAAAGGAAGCCTTTCATGAAATAATCAGAGCCCTGGCCTGACCAGTGTGGCTCAGTGGGCTGGGTGTCATCCCACAAAGGAAAGGTCGCTGGTTCGATTCCTGGTCAGGGTACATGCCTAGCTGTGTTTGGTCCCTGGTTGAGGAGCATGCAAGAGGCAACCGATCGATGTTTCTCTCTCACGTTGATGTTTCTCTCCCTCTCTTTCTCCCTCCTTTCCCTCTCCCTAAAAATAAATAAATAAAATGTTTTTATAAAAGAAATAATCAGAGCCCCAAATACAGTGCAACGTGTTTAGAAACTGAATTTCCCAATTCCGTGAGGTTTCAAGAGAGCTTAGAGTTGGAATGGTTATTCTGGGTGATGGGAAGCAAAGCAGTCATTTCCTTCCTTTCTTCCTTTCTCTCTACCTTCTTTTCTTCCTTCTTTTTTCCCTTTTCACTCTTTTCCTTCCTCTCTCCCTCCCTTCTTTCTTTCCGTTCCTTTTTATTTATTTCAACTTCTTGATACTTAAAAAAAACTGCTTAGTATAATTTTAAAACTTCTAAAATGCAGGAGACTTATCGAAGGGAATGATGCTGGGGACAATGATCACATCATGAAATTTTGGAGTGTATGATATCCATGTCCCTGCCAATCTTGGGATTTAAAGGCCCCCTACTCTCAGCCCAGGCACTCTCCTCTGTATCTGACTGTTCCCCTGAGTGGCTCAGGAAAGTTAAAATCTGCCCTTGGACATATTTGGGCCTTTCAGTAAAGTGAGTTGGGCTAGCAAAAGAGAATATTCCACAACTATCCAAAAAGGGTGATGTCAGACTTCTTAAATAGGATGAAAAAAGGCATACTGTTCCGATAGAAGTTATCAAATAGAACCAAAAATATCTTTTTATGTTCAAGTTTTGGGGCTGAAAGTCAAGCTGTGTCTCTAAAATGAAATGACTTCAACTGTAGTGTGCAACACTATTAACCTAACCTCCTAAAATAAAAATCAAGGTCCTCTGATCAAGAACATTATTCTTCTATTCAGAGAATCACCATGGGAACAATCACTAAGCAAAATAGAATGCTATCAGAAGTTTAGAATCATGATTTGAGAAGCAATAAAGTCCTGTCAGTGCTGCTGATTAGGGAGATAAGGCAGAAGTGTCTTTAAGCTAACTTATGACAGATAAGACAAGACACATCTAGCATCCAGAGGTAATAAATATACTGGTTTGTGACATTTGAGCGTTGCTGGAAAGGGACCAGGACGGAGGCTGGTCTGCCTCTGCATGATCTGGAATAGGTGGGGTTTTTGACTTCATGCAGGAAAGATTTCACGACACAACTCCAGGTGGTTTTGAGAGTACGTTTATTGAATCGTGGAACGGTGAAACAAAGGAAGGACTTCAGGTTAACAAGGCAAGATCACAGCAACAGGAGGGGGCTTAGGGGGAGCCGCCTTGGCTTTTTGGAAGTGGGAGGAGTCGAGACTAGATGATGCTGCCTCCGCCCTTTATTAGAAAGAAAATGCCTGAGGTAGAAGTGAGCCAGTTGGGCTGCATGGACTCAGGAAACAAATTATTGAGGCAAAGGAGGCAACTTGGAGACAGGGTCGGGGTGAGCCCTAGATAAGCCGCCCCTGCCTGTTGCTCCCCTAGTTGCAAGTCTCCTGGGAACTGTTAGAACAGGAGTGTCCAACCTTTTGGCATCTCTGGGCCACACTGGAAGAAGAAGAGTTGTCTTGGGCCACCCATTAAATACACAAACACTAACGAAAACTGATGAGCAAAAAGAAGGTTCGTGCATAATTTTCGTGATATCTGCCACCATAGATGAGCAAAAAAATTCCCCACGTAATAACCCTAATTATGCAGCGGCCCTTTCAATAATCTTTTAAAATTATTGAGCATGTCCAAGTCTGTGATCAGCAATATAGAAAATGTACATACCTAAGTAATAAAACTTAGTAATAAAACTAAGTCGTGTTTTAAGTAAATTATGATTTTGTGCTGGGCCACATGCAGCCGCAGGTCTTGAGCTGGACGCCCCTGTGTTAGAGCTTAATAGGGAGAAAGCAAGGGTGCACTCCTGAGGAAAGAAGGGGGTGGAAGGCACCTGCCTGCGCTAGAAAGGTAGAGTAAGTGCTGGGTCCTTTGTCTTAAGGGCTTTTTAAAATCTGTTTTTTAAACCTGGGAATTTTAGGGGTGGGGTTTCAGGTCGGGGTCTCAACAGAATATTTATTAGCTTTCCAGGTGTGTCCTTTGATATGCTGATGCCTCAAAGTGAGCTTATAGAGGGGTCAAGGTCATTCTCTGGTCAGTTTCACCTTCAAAGAATGTCACTGAAGAGAGTCTGGGAATGAAGTGGGTCTGCCCCAGCACAGCCTGGAATGTTCCTTTGTGGCCTTGGTTAGGAAGTGTAAGACCTTGAGATTTTTGATCTGGCTGTTAATTGCTGGGCTGTTGATCGATCTGTCTCAGTTTCCTATTCCATTTGCCAAGGAATTTTCCTAGCTTCTTACTAACCTGCCTTATGAGAAACAATTTTGTTTTTTTAACCGTTAAACATAATTCATATATGCTCAATTATTCAAATCCTCTTGACTAAGGGAGATGCGATTTATAATACACTGGGCAGTGTGAAATTTGGCTTTTATAGATTATTTTATAGACTTTAAATATGTATTTAGGCCAAGAGTTCATATTAGATGATCTTATTTGCAGGTCAAGTGACTGGCCTTTAATTTTATAACTAGAAATTCAGTCTTCTCGTTGTTGTATAACCAACTGTGTGTGAGATTTTTTTACCCTAACAAATGGCACTAGGGATCAACCTTGTTAACCTGAAAATTAAAAGCCATCTGAGAGGCAAAAATTACCCCCCTTGCTTTGTTTTACTTTATGTTTTATTGTATTTTTGAGATTAAAGAGTGCTAATCAGGAAGCTCTGATTCTGACAGAATTCAGGCAGAAACCCAAACAGTGTTCCAAGTAAGGCATAAAGGCAAGGGATTTTTTTTTTTTAAATGAGAAAAGGAAAGGAAATAATTACCTGGATAGAAAGGAAGAATTTCTAAAGGTACATATAAGCTAAGTTATTCTTTAGTTATAGATAGTGGTGCTAATTCTACAAAATATCTTTTATTTTCAGCCCAGTAGTCAGGGTGTCTGTTTTCCTTTCAGTTTTGCAAACAGTTGTTTGAAATACAATGTTGGATTGACCCAGTCTACAGGTTATTTTGCCAAATTCACATATCCCAGAATTTTGAAGAGTAAGACACGCACGGCAGTTCATCTGGAATGGCTGCCTTGACTCTCCGTTAAAATGGCTCCTCTTATGTCAGCCTTTCAAAACATACACAATCTCGAACGCGAATGTATCCATTCATTTTTTTCAAGTAGTAATCACTGAGCACCCACTCTATCCCTTATAACAAAGCATAAAACACTCTCTTAGCATGTGGTGTATTTTTCAATCATGTAAGTCTCCCCTCAGAGGAAAAATATGTGAGAAGCAAAATTATCAACATTGCTTAGTGAGCCAAAAATGTGTATGTGAAAAAGAGTTACATGATTTTTATGATTTTTAATGTTTAAAGAGAACAGGCTTTGAGATCCTGAAGTTTTCATTTTCTAAAACAGTCCTAGTTATGTACTGGGGCAAACCAGCTGTTATGATTTAGAGTGCATTCCTTATATCTGTTCCAAGTTCAAGTGCCATCTCCCTATGGAAAGGTCTTGTGTATCTTCCATTTTCTTCCTGGTGTGAGCCAAAGACATGTAAATAATACCTTATACTTCACGATTTAGCTATAACATCTAATGATTAGGTTGTTTTATGTTTTTTTTTTTTAACTGAATTTTTCCAGATGAAAGATTAACCAAAAAATGATGATAGTCTTGAGAAATTTATTTCTCTTCCAGTCTAACAGCCACTTGACTGGGTTCTGTCTCTAACAGGGGGAATAGAGGCATTTGTATAATAATATGGGCCTTTGAAATGCCTATCCCAGCTGCATTTCAGAGCAAGATTGCCCCAGCTGCAGAATGAATGCCTCAATCAAAGCTATAGCTCCAGTCCTCTCAGGGAGAATGGAGTCTTTCTGGAAAAAGGAAGACCAGAAAGAAGGTGTTCCATAGGACCAACAAATACATTTTGCATTTTGTGAAAAGCCAAATGGCCAGGAATCTCCCAGGATGCACTGGGGAGAACATGCCTCCAAGTGCTGTTTATTTTCATGTGAATCGTAGATGCATCCTGTTAACACCCAAGGAAATAACAGACATTTTCCCTGGCAATTTGCTGTGAAACAAAAGGGAATTCTCCTTTTTCATAAGATTTTCTATTTATATACGAAAAGCAGTGGTTTCAATCATTTCGATGAAATTGCAGCCCTTTGGTAGATTTATTCCTACGTGGTGTGTATCTATTAATGTTTATGAGATAATAGAAGCCAGACTCAGCGTGGGACACAAAACAAGAATAAAACTTAGCCACATAGGAAGAAAAGAAGTAATTAATGAAGAAAAGATATGACAAGACATGGATTCAGAAATATTCGTTTTCATAGAGAGTGATGAGACTTAGACACCTTCACCTGAAAACTTGAATTCAAATACCTGGTGATAAATAAAAATGAAATTTATCCCCAGAGTCCTGAAGACAAGTTCCTATTTACTTATAAATGTTTAGAAATTAATTTCTGAATTGCTCTTCTGAGGTCAGGGTCAGGTTCATCCTCTCAAAAACAGAGTAACAAAATCCTCGAGTTGAATGAACTAATTGCATTTCTATTTTAATCTACAAGAGAAGTATTCTCAAACTTGAACAGGCATAGGATTAGGTGGGAATCTTGGTAAAACACGTTCTGATTCATCAGGCCTGGGTGAGACCTGAGTTCTTACACTTCCACCAAGCGCCTAAGTGAGGTGGGTCATGGTGATCCGCAACCCACACTTTGAACAGCAAGGAACTACGAGACTATTCCCTTCTTTAAATTATAATATACAAATACAGTAATTCAACATTTCAGAAATATATCTATAAAATGTTAGGGAAAGGAATGTTTCAAAGATATTATCTATTAGAAGAAAAGTTACCCGTGAGGATATAATTTGAGATATATTGACACTGTGTAAAGTCAAATTTGAAGTTTGTTTTGAATTTCTATTCTCATTTTAATATATAACTACTAATGATGTTTTATTCCCTTCAAATATAAAAACTCATCAATGTGTTTGCATCTAACCAGAGTTCTTGATATATCGAGCTCGTTAAATTAGTGTCACTGGGGGTTATTGTTTATCGTTTGTGTATCTGAGGCTTTGGACATGTTCCACCTCTCCTGTTCCTCGCTGCTGTCTGAAACATGGCTAAGTTCTTCAAAACTAAAATCGAATAAACTTTTCCTTCATATAGTCCTCGTCACGGTCAACATCATCTTTACCCCACTTCTCTAACTCCCTATATGGGGCTTAACTATTCCTCTGGTTATATAGTTATCTCTAGAGGTCATATTGTATCTCCCCGAATTGCATGCACACATTTGATTCACAGCTGAAAGTTTTCTGAAAGAAATGGTTTATTGAGCTGAATGTGAGCCAGAAGAGGACCGGGTTCTGGGGCGTGTGGTCTGAGCTACCAGCAGCAGGGCTAGGGAGGAAAGAGAAATACGTCTGCTGCCCGGGACTTGGTGGACTATTTTACCCATTATGGTTTGAGACAGAATGATGCGATTTGTTTTGAAAGCATTTACACTGGCTACAGTTAAGGGGGGCAGTAAAATGTGAAACAGGAGCAGTTCTAGGATAGGTACACAGTCTGTAGAAGAAATATTTACTACTTTGATCGGTTGCCGGTAGCAGTTCTGACAGTTCATATATGAGCAGGAGGTGGCTTTGGCTTTGGAGTTGAAAGTATAGAGAACCAATTGTATGGGAAAACATATTTGCCAGTGATATCTCAGACAAGGGTTTGATCTCCAAAATATATAAAGAACTCACACAACTCCACTCCAGGAAGATAAACAACCCAATTAAAAAATGGACAAAAGACTTGAACAGACACTTCTCCAAGGAGGACATACAGAGGGCCCAGAGACATACGAAAAGATGCTCAATATCACTAGCCGTCAGAGAGATGCTAATTAAAACCACAATGAGACACCACTTCACACTGGTCAGAATGGCCATCATAAATAAGGCAATAAAAAACAAGTGTTGGAGAGGATGTGGAGAAAAGGGAACCCTAGTGCACTGTTGGTGGGAATGCAGACTAGTGCAGCCACTGTGGAAAATAGTATGGAATTTCCTCAGAAAACTAAAAATGGAACTGCCTTTTGACTCAGCAATTCCACTGCTGGGCTTATACCCTAAGAACCCTGAAACACCAATCCAAAAGAACCCATGCACCCCAATGTTCATAGCAACATAATTTTTAATCTCCAAGTGCTGGAAGCAACCTAAGTACCCATCAGTAAATAAATAGATAAAAAAGATGGTATATTTATACAATGGAATACTACACAGCGGAAAGAAAGAAGGAGCCCCTACCCTTTGCAACAGCATGGATGGAACTGGAGGGCATTATGCTAAGTGAAATAAGCCAGGTAGCGAGGGACAAATACCATATGAACTCACCTTTAACTAGAACCTAGTCAACAAAAGAAAAAAGCAAACAAAATATAACCAGAAACATTGAGGTTAAGAACAATCTGGCAGTAACCAGAGGGGAGGTGAGAGGGGACAGTGGGGGGAAGGGTTTTCAGGAATAACTATAAAGAACTTATGGCCCTGGCTGGTGTAGCTCAGTGGATTGAGCGCAGGCCTGCGAACCAGAGGATCGTGGTTCGATTCCCAATCAGGGCACATGCCTGGGTTGCAGGCCAGTTCCCAGCAGGGGACACACGAGAGACAACCCTACATTGATATTTCTCTCCCTCTCCCTTTCTCCTACCCTTCCCCTCTAAAGATAAATAAATAAAAATCTTTTAAAAAATATTAAAAAAAAAAAAGAACTTATGGACAAAACAAAGGGGGGGGGTGGAAGAAAGGGAGGGACATGGGGATGGCTGGGGTCAGGGGGAGTAGTGGAGGGTAAATGCAGACAACTATAATTGAACAACAATAAAATATTCTCTTTAAAAAAGAAATACATTCTTTGGTGCCTTTAAAAAAGGAGTCGAAGGTATATATACAAATACCATCATAAGTTTCTTATTTAATACATGAGATAATGTAGTTAATATCACTTTTTACTATGATAACATAGAGGTGCATTTTGTAATCCCTAGAGCAAGCATTAAAAACAAAAATCAAAGAAAACAAATTAGAAAAAAAAGACACATAGTAAAAAAGTCATAATAGGAGAAACATAGCAAAAAGTGTCAAATGTTGGCAATTTTGTCAAGAACAGGGGCTGTCACACATTTCCGCTGGGGAAATGAAACGGTACTGAGACTTGGAAAGTGTTTTGGCAGTTTCTTTTGAAATTAAACACCCTACTGTACTGTGGCCTAGCATCCCGACTCCCAGAATTGAACACATTTGTCCAAAAGATTTATATACGTGGGTTCATAGAAGCCTTAGCTCAAAACTGGAACAATTCTGAGTTCTCATCAATAGGTTAATGAATGTTTTTAAAAGTGGTGCTATTTTTATTCAATGGAATGCTACTCAACAATAAAAATAAAGACGACACATAAATAAATCTTGAAACATCACTTTGAGCGAGAGAAGCCAGACATAAAAGGATCCATATGGTATGATTCCTGTGTATTTTAAAAACAGACAGAATTAATCCCAGCTGATTTATGTCCATAAAAACCAGAAGAGTGTTTCCCTCTTGAGGGCGGTGGTAGGGGAATGAATGTCAACTGAAAATAAACGAATATAAAAGAATTCTTTGGGATAATGGAAATGTTTTATATCCTAATCTGGAGTTTAGTACATGAGTGTATACATTTGTCAAAACATATCTAACTGTATACATAAGATCTATGAATTTTCACTGTTCAATACATATTTTTAAAGTAGTAAAAAAGAGTAAAGAAAGGAAACCTTTCCCTGACTCTCAGCCTCATCTCCACCCGCTGCCTCCTTCCGCTGCATTAGGACTTTGATGCATGCCAGGCTCTCTTTTTGATGTTCCTGGGGCAGCTCTTCACATTGCCGCCTCTTTCTCATTTGTCAACCTTGAGATGCACGTTTATCTTCTAGATGGTTCTTCAATCATCTAGACAAAAGTACAATGATAGAATTCTGTAGGAATTCTCAGTGAATTCATCCTGCTTTGAAATCGCACACACACGTGCACACACACACAGAGCTTGATTGTTAATTGACTTCAACAGTGACCATGTGTTTTGCTCTTCATCATAGAACGTTCCCCTTGTGCAGTGCCTGCCACCTTACAGATTCTAAGGCTGAGAGGACTCAGGTGCGTGGACACTGAGTAAACTTGCTCTCAGTCACTCGAAGGGATCGGAGGCATCCTCCATAATATTTCAGATCCCTTGGGGATGACGCTGGATGTAGACACTAAATTGGAGGAGGATGAACCAAGCTTTGGATGACCCAGGTTTTAGTCCTTATCTCCTTTTACACAGACGTAGTTGCCAAGAGAACTGAAGTCCCATGTCCACATGAAGATTAGCCAAACACTGGGAAGAAAACGGAACACTATCAACAGGCAAATGAGTAAACGAACTGTGGAATATCGGTACAATGAAATGCTACTCAACAACAAAAAGGGTAATGAACTTTTAATACAGTCAAGAACATGAATGAACCTCATAAATATGTCAAAGAAAATAAGTCAGATACAAATGAAAATATATTGCAATTTACCGTTTATATTAAACTTCAGAAAAGACCACACTAATCTAAAGTTACAAAAAAGAATCAGTGGTTTCTTGGGCCACTGGTGGTGGGCAGAATTGATGGGGAAGGGGCACAAAGGATATTTATATAGTAATGGAAATGTCCTATTAAGGATAATTATTAGCAATCCTGACAGTATTGATTCAGTAGCTTTGGAAATGAATGCCTTATTAAAGGGAACAAGACACACTTAGCTAACTTTCCAACCGCTGTATAATATTGGACAGACGCAGAGGAAGGATACATTTGTGTGTTAGTGTGTGAGAGCTTGTGTGCATTCTTATGTGTTTGTTTGTTCTAGCAGACCCTGGGAATCTGGTGTATTGATAAGATCTACAACATTGATGACTTTATGTGAATATGAATGATTCAGAACCATCTTTTGCAATTTCACTTAACATTCAAATCATTTTCCCAATTAGAGAAGAAAAGCGTTTGACAAACTGTATGTGGGGTTTCATCAAATTTGCAATGTTTGAAGAACAGATCAAGATGTTTGATGCAAATAAACAGCAGCTGGATTTGCCCTTCCCTGCCACACACACGGAGCTCGGGAGGAAGAGCTTTTAAATCCTGACTGCTCACTGACTCGGGGAACAGATGGCTCTCGGAGGCCACGCTGGTGGCCAAAAATTCATCATATTGCTACCATGAAAAGCATCTTCCAGTCTTCATTTCAGCGAATGCTGCGGTTGTGTTTCAATCCCAACAAGGTACAAATTAAAATGGAAAGACTTTTTTAAAATTTGAATCTTGATTTGAATCAGAGCTCCACTCAGACTTCAAGATTTCCAAGCCCCCTTTTGAGACACTTGATGTTAATCTCCAACTTTAAATTCTTAATCTGAAACTAAACATGTTGCCCCCCATCTGCCATCCAACCTTCCAAAACAACTATCGTCAACTGTACCACAGATGCCAGAGGAAAAATGGGAGAGGAATCATCTCTATTGAGCATGAGATGATTTATATGCATTATTATACCCTTTTTACATAAAGATGGAAATGCTTTGGCAATCGCTGAGTGTATGCAAGCTTTAAGATAAGTTTCAAGTTTAAAACTAGTTCTGAAAATTTGCTTTGACTTAAAAATAGCTGAGGCAATCTGGTTTACTCTAATGTAAATGGACTTCGGAATCTAACTGACCTGGGTTCAATTCATGCTTCTACTCTTAACTTCTTTAAGCATGGGAAAATTCCATACCTTTCCAAATAGGAAGCTTTTTGTCTTTGTAGTAGAGGAAATAATATATTTCTTAGTGTTACAAAAATTGAATGAGCAAGCATGCATGTGAATGCATTAAAAACGAACCTAGCACAAAATTGGCATATATTAATACTGCATACCCTTTTGCTTAAGAACTCATCTCAAAGTAGGAAGTTATGATAGCAATAGGCTGATTTTAAATCCTAGTTGAGTTGACTAATTTCTGGAACTTCAATGAGGCTTGCAAAAAGAGTATGGTTTGAGAAGTTCTGTGTGACCCCCATCTTGGGTGCAAGAGGCAGGTGGCTGGGTCATGAGGCCACAATGCCACATGGAGGAGGAGCGGGGGGAGCTCTGGGTGTCATAGTGAGATTCAGACTTTGTGTAGAAGCCCAGCATTACCAGTCTGCACAATGGCCTTGTGAATTAGAGAAGATACTGTCCTGGTGGGAAAATGTTATCAAAACCAAACACATATAGTGATTTATATGCTGTCGATAGATTGAGAATAATGAAGTTAGATCCTCTTAACGTTACAGCTAGGTTTGGTGGGATCCAAGCACCTCTTTGTAGCTCAGCAGTCATAACATTGATTTTGAAGTTGGGATACACAGGTTCAAAGTGCACCACTAGACGAGTTTAAAAACTTGAACAAATTGCTTACTCCTATTAAGCTCTTTAAAAAAAAAGCATTATTCTCGTATCTACGTGCTGTGTTTCATGTGAGTTTCACTGCTTTACAAAGTACTATTATCTTACAAAGTGGTTCTGGAAAGCAGCCTTTTGAAACAGATAACTTAAATTCAAATTTTACAGTTTTTTTAGAACTTGGTCAAGTTAGCTCTTCAAAGACTTAATCTTCTAGTTTTTGAAACAGGAATGAATAACACAACATTTTTCAAATGATAGATGCATGACTAAAATGAGAGATTTTTTAAAAAATGCTTTTCACTGTGCCTAAACCCTGGCCAGGAAGCTCAGTTGGTTAGAGCATCATCATTATACACCACAGTTGTGGGTTTGATCTCCAGTCAAGGCACAGACAAGAGTCAACCAGTGAATGCATAAATAAGTGGAGCAATACATTGGTACTTCTGTCTCTCTCTTCCTCTCTCTCTAAAAATTAATTTTAATTTTTTTGAAAAAGGAAATAATCATAGGATGTATCTTTAAAATGATTATCACTGTGCCTGGCAACTAGTAAATTACAATTTTTCATGTTGCTGGTGCTACGTCTTTCTAAAGGTTTATCCTTCTTATTCTGTTATATACCCTGTGCTTGGAGGTACTTTGTTACCATTTTCTTTTTTAGGGGGTGGGGTTCTGGAACCCTCTCAATTCCATGCTTTGCCTTACGTAATCCTTCCTAAGTCTTCAAACTTCAGCTTAAAAATGACTAGATTCCTAAGAAATGACTGAAAATGGGCAGATCTGTCGCAGCCCTCTGTATTTCCTGTCTCCATGCAAGTTACTTGTTTGTAACGTCCAGTGGGGCGATTATGACATCCATTTTTGTCTCACGTCACCCTCGATGCCCGGGATTGTGCCGGGCTCATGTAGACACCATTTGGTTTTATTGTTTGGATGCATGAATATAATGAAGAAGTAGTCCAAATGATCATGCAATATAATTGAACTCTCATACAATTTTGTCAATTATACCTCCATAAAGTTAAAAAATGAAGAACTAGTCAAAAAGAAGTATCGATAAAACAAGTAGGAGTTAAAACTAGATAATAAGGAATGCAATGAGAAATGAGGATGTGAGACTTTCAAAGATGCAGTGACTCGTAGAGAAACAATCAGTGTCTCCAGCATATAATTTATTGCGTGTGTGTGATATTTATTATTAAATTTGAAGGCACTCTCAACTTTACCTCCACCAACAGGTGCTAGTGTGTTGATCCATTTGCCCATCTATGCATCTAACAAAACTTTAACTCTGGTAAACGTTCCTGGCTCTGGGAAGAACATTGGAACCACTGACAAAAATGAGATGAACGATCAGAGAATATCAGAATTCCCCAGACTCTCCCACGAAATGCTCTGAGTGGCCAAGGTGACCGAAAGAGTACCTCTGGGCTTACCTGCTTTTTCTTTTTAATCTTATGTTAAAACTATGATCATTTGATTTCATTCCCTTTGGTAAAATATCAATGTGTGTTTTAGAATAAAACATGTTTTCCATGAACTTACCATCAACAGCATTTTCTCAGATGCTGATTTGTTTCTCATGACCAGCGGTCGAGGAGAGAGGCCCCTGTGGTACCTCCACTCTCACGCTCATTGGTCGTGACTTTGTGCACTTCTGCACACACCTGCTAGCTTCGGTAGATCTCCAATTCAATTTGGTTCAGTTTGCCAGACAGTGATCGTGCTGTGCTTATGAGTCAGGTGTCATTCTTTAGGAAATACTAAAATGAAAGGGACACAGTTCCTTTTCCTGAAGAAAGTGACATCCCAGTGCTGGAGATGCATATAGACAGTAAGAGTAAATTATCTGAAGCGATCTGCACTGTCTGACACATATTAAGCATGTCAAGCAAGAAAATACTAGTACGTGTTTTTATACTTTTCCTCATGGGTTCTAAGCTAACACAAATACTTAAAAGATATAGAAAAAGGTAATAGCAAATTTGCAAATTAACAAATCAAAACTACTGACACGTGAAGTAGTTTTAAAGTTCAAAAATCAGTGCTTTCTCAAATTATATTTCCACTGCTTCTTTTATTGCTTTTTCTTTTAACCATGCCTCCTTTACAGCTTCCCTGGCATCTTAGATCACTTGGGAAATTCGACGGGGAGGATCATGTCTTTCTATCTGGTTTTCAAATGTGAGTGCTTTTGAAAATACAGGTCTTGCCCTGGCTGGTGTAGCTCAGTGGATTGAGCGCGGGCCTGCGAACCGAAGGATCGCGGTTCGATTCCCAGTCAGGGCACATGCCTGGGTTGCCAGGCCAGTTCCCGGCAGGGGACATACAAGAGGCAACCGAACATTGATGTTTCTCTCCCTCTCTCCTTCCCTTCCCCTCTAAAGATAAATAAATAAAATCTAAAAGGAAAAGAAAAAGTACTTAAAAAAAAATCTTAAAAAAAAAAAAAAGAAAATACAGGTCTTAGGGAAATTGTGTGTAGTTTAACTTAACATAATAAAACATTACAGATCAAAATCCACACATTACAGAATGATTTCACAGACTCAGGAGCTGACTGCTTGCTAGCTGACGTGATGATTTTGCACTGCATTGACATAGCATGTAGAAAACATCGTATACCATTCCTCTTTGCGGAGCACGTTTCTTGCTACACCAACCAGGAACTGCTGTGCAGTCAGCTTCTCCAAATCGGCAGTGGTTCACACCACGAAGGATTTCTTTCTCATATATCTCTGAAAGAGGCCAGGGGCTGCTGACGCTTGCTAGTCCCACTTAAATGTCTGCACATCTGTTGAGCTGTGCATGCATCTGTGGGCTGGCTGGTTGCTACGCTTCCCTTGCCTCTCATTTTCTCTCTTAGGTCAGCAGGTCAGGCTTCGAATGTCCTTCTTACTATGGTGGTGGCAGAGTCGTAAGATTAAGAGCAAACCCCAAAGTGCAAGTCATCACGGCCTCCTCTGATGTCACTTCTATTAACAACTCATTGGGCTAAGTATGTCACGTGGCCCACCCCAGAGCCAGACTGGGCTGCAAAGTGACATATCAAAGTGACTGCGTTTGTGAGGTAGCAGAGAACTGGGACCCTTTTACAATCTTTCACCCTTTCGCTCAGGGTAAACTCCTTGATGGATGGTTTCAGGTGGCTGTAGTCCTAAAATAACAATACAATACAACTTAGAATGTGTAAAAAAATGTAACATGGAGACTGAAATAGAATAATAAAGTATTTTAGATTTAAGAGGGTCTCATGTTATTAATGCATCTGTCTTCTCCTTTGGTAAGATACCCATCAATGTCGTGCATTGCCCAGCATCACAGAATTCTGGGTAGTTCCAAACTGGAAGTGTGTCTCCACATTAACTATAATGAATCATACCTCCATTCATTCTTTATTTCATTCAGGTACAATTATTTATTTTTGTCTTAGCACCGGTGTCAAAATGTTCCAATTTCACTTTCATAAATAAAGCAAAAACAAATAAACAAAAAGCACTTTTTCACATGTGACTAGCAGCTCAGTGCATTAATAAAAAAATTGTGAATTTGAAGACACATTCCACAGAAAAGTTTCATGTCTACCACATCTTGATGTATCTACCAAATTGCTTTTGATACTTACAGTCATCTTGAAACTGGCCCCATCTTTGCTAACTGGCTTGTTTCCTGCTACCTCTTCCCCCATTTCTTCCATACAAGGACTTACTACTTCCAATGGTTGTTCCAGACACTTAGGAAAGGTGCTTATGAATGAAGAGTGAGTAAGAGGGACACAGGCCCTGCTCTTTGGACTTTATATTCTAGTGGGTAGGAAAGAAGAGAACAGTATAAATAATTGTAAATTGTGACAAATTTACACAGGAAAAAGAAAGAGCTTGGATGGAGAAAAAAAGAGAAAGACCTACTTTGAAAGGTGCCCTTAGAAGGTACTACTTAATCTGAGTAACAAGGGAAATGTCAGAAATGTGGAGTGGAACAGACAGAACATTCTAGGCAAAGAGAACATCAGAGACAATGGCCATGTGTCAGGAAGAGCGTGATCTGTTTGCCTACCTGGAAGAAGACAGATTTTACTGGACTCAATGAGTCAGCAGATTAAGAATATCAGCTGTGTAAGTGATACAAGATGACTTTTGAGAAAGATGGAGAGACCCGTGCAAAACTTATTTACTTTATTCTCTAATTCCAAGGGCTTCTGATTTTTTTCCTGTTAAGGAAGCCAAGCTTCTCAGGATGCAAATCCACCAGTCTTCCTTATAAGCATTACTTATGTTTCCCTTACTACTCTTTTCTTCCTCCCAAAAAGTAGGTTCTTAGCTCTATCGCTATACTGAGAGTCACTCTTCATGCTAAAGGAAAAGCATATCAGTTATCTACTGCTGCATAACAAACTATCCTAAAATGTGGTAAGTGAAGGTTTTCTCCTTTTCTGCAGCTTAGTAATTCTGGTGTGGGGTAGCAGGGCCCACTGATTTAGGGACCTCACAGGTTGCAAAGGATTTGAATGAGGCTGAGTCATCTCAAGGGTTGACAAGAAAAGGATTTTCTTACCCTGGCTGGTATGGCTCAGTGGATTGAGTGCTGGCCTGTGAACCAAAGGGTCACTGGTTTGATTACCAGGCAGGGCGCATGCCTTGGTTGTGGACCAGGTCCCCAGTAGGGGGCACACAAAAGACATCCACACATTGATGTTTCTCTCCCTC
This sequence comes from Glossophaga mutica, assembly GCA_039655065.1. Lineage (NCBI taxonomy): Eukaryota > Metazoa > Chordata > Mammalia > Chiroptera > Phyllostomidae > Glossophaga > Glossophaga mutica. Next base: position 11,316,082 of record CM077315.1, on the reverse strand, counting down.
TCTTCTCTCTCCCTTTCCTCTCTAAAATTAAATAAATAAAATCTTCCAAGAAATGGATTTTCTTCTCTGATCATTCACATGGTGGTTAGAAGCTTCAGTTCATGGTTCTTATTTTTTATAGTCACTCAGGGACATGCTTATTGATTTTAGAGAGACAGGAAGGGAAGGAGAGAAAAAGAGAGAGAAAGACATTGATGTGTGAGAGAAATATTGATCATTTGCCTCTTGCATACACCCCGACCTAGAACCAAGCCTGCAACGTAGGCTTATGCCCCGAGCAGGGAATCAAACCCATGACCTTTTGGTTTACAGGACAATGCTCCAACCAACCGAGTCATACTGTACCACACCGAGCAGGTCAGGAATTTGGTTCTTTGTAGGCTGTATGTTGAATGTGACCTGCAGATCTTTGTTACATGGGCCTCTCCATAGGGCAGGTCCAACATGCCAGCTTGCTTCCTCTCAGCACTCGAGTGAGAAGAGCCAGTGAGACATAGTGTGTAAACCAAGATAAAAAATCTTCTGTATTCTAATTTTGGAGATGAACACTTATCATGTTTGCCATATTCTATTTATTGAAAGCAAATCACTAGATTTTTCTTATGTGCAAAGGGAGGGAATTAGATAACAGCATGAATAGCAGGAGGTAGAATCATGGGGAACCATTTTAGAGGTTGTCTACCGTAACAAATTTCTCCACTACTTCCAATATTAGACATCTGTCATAGTTTCTTTTAAATTAACTTAAAAGAACTTAGAAGGACTTTGAAATGACAGAAATGATTAAGCATTACATGAATCAGGATTTTATTAGTGTCGAATGCATATTTAGCCACTCTAAAAGGCTAATGGGGGGGAAAGGCCAATAGAAAATGGTTTTGTCATTCTCTATCCAGGTTTCAAGGGCTTTATATTATATAAATAATGAGCCATGGCACGTGACATGACAGTTTTTTCCTGGAATTCTGTATGTCATGAATCACGTATCGACAGAACTGAACAAGAAGCGATAGATAATTCAGTAGAATGCTCATATTCATAGATGAGGAAAAAAACACATGGATACCCTCAGAAAGAAATCAAATGTCTCATTGTTTAGAATTTTAAAATTTGAAAGTGAACCAATAGTAGAGCCTAGGTCTCTTGAAATTCCAGTGATTTTCTTTTTCGAACCTATTACATTTTGTTGTGCTTTAAAAACCAGAAAGGACACTGAAACTTGTAGTATTAATTTTTATGGGAGCAGACTGAGGAAAGAACAGGCAACTGTGTGACTTAAAATTCTATGAATAAGCAATTTCATTTGCTAATGTTGCTCTGATATTCTTGATAGAAATTACTTTCAGTCAGATACGTTCACATTATTTATTCTAAGAAATGCATTAAAGTAAAATGAAAAATTTGTGGATCCTTAAGCTGGAATAATAAACTAATTTGGTCTCTGCATAAGGAAAGTATGGCGCAAAATCTCAGGGTTACTCTCAGACTTTAATATTTCATCACTCATGCCAGAAGATTTAAACATGAAGGACTACTGATAAAAGTGCAGCAAAACACATGCATACCCACAGATACATTTCTATCCACACATGTACACATGTTCATGCAGTTTCAGAGTAACTGAAGTCATCCCTAGTTAAAAATTTTGGGGTGCATGGCAGAGATGCCATACCCAAATGGGTAATTTTCATCCTTTGAAAGTGGTACTTGACATTCATCTCTCAAATCGTTAGACTGGTGTTTCTATGGGATCAAGACAAGGGAAGCGAAATGGTGTGAAACGCGCTGAAGAAAGGGTGCCAGTGAGAATGTGTGTTATCAACTTAACTTGACTTTTGGTGAATGATGGTCATATTAAACTTTAAAGTGGGTTTGGATCTCCTTATCAGCATCGAGCAAGGGATCTGGAGTGACAATTCAATCTATGGCGTTATATTTTATTTATAATTCACAAATGGCTTTGAAACTTTGACTTTACCCTTTCTACCATTCGCTGTCAGTTTCTATCACAGCCGATGTCTAAAGGACAGATGGAGCACTCAGTAAAAAATAACATTTTGCTACAACTTGCTTTGATGATGCCACCAGCTTCTCAGACAAATATGACCGTTTTACTTCTAAAGGTCAAATCAAAGAGCTCTATGTCTTGCTGTTGGCTATTAATGGTGCCTTTATTTTAAAGCCTTTAATTAGCTCTGAATCCATCCAGATGGATAAAAAATTAAAATTAACTTTTAAATTTTTTTCTTATTGCCAAACCTCTGAAATGTGGACACACCCGATGCTGGTGAACTTTCATAAATAGCACCTTGAGTTTTAGGAAAATGGGGGCAGCAGTTTACCATGATGAGGATCCTGGCAGGAACCAGAGGGGCACACACAAGAGAAATTAACAAAAGAGTTGAATGAAAGGAGAATATGGAGAGGCATAGATAGAGTTAATGGAATGTAACAAGGTGGTGAAACTTGTGGGCAAGAAGAGGTGTCTCTTAGCTTTTATAGATGCAAATGAGCAAGGGGAGTGATTGTGTGGTGGATGGAATTGTGTCTCTCCCAAAAACATAAGTGTAAGCCTTCCCCTCCAGTACCTTACAATAGGACTAATCGTAGGGTCTTTGAGATGTGATTAGTTAAGATGACATGCTGGGGTAGGGCGAGCCCCTATACCAGTGTGACTGAGGTCCTTATAGACAGATGGCCTTGTGAAGGCAGGCATAGTGAGACAGGGGCACAGGGAGAATACCGTAGGATGGTGTAGGCAAATCAAAGCCAATGAAAAGTGTGAAATGCCTGGGCCTATCAGAAGTGAGAGGAGGCAAGAAAAGATTCTTTCCTTCAGTTTCAGAAGTAATATGCCTCTGCTGATATCTTGATTTCTGATGTCTGTCTTCCAGAATAGTTTCCAACCAATAAGCTTCTGTTTTAAGCAGGCCAAATCGTGGTACCATATTTTGCCTTGTATAATGCGCACCAACCTGTCCATGTAGTCATCATACCCATGTATAATGAGCATCCTTATTTTTCCCTTAAAACTTTGTCCAAAAGGTATGCATTATACATGGCAAAATGTGGTATTTTGTTACGACAGCCTCGGAAGCTAATGCAGGTTGGGCCCTGTGATTCAGTTGCGGAGTCTCTGGGAGAGGGTGGCTTCCCACAGCAGCAGTGGTGTTTGGCGGAAGAACACGTGGCCCAGAGGGACAGGAACGTGGGGGATAAATATACTCTGACCTACCTCTCCATCACTTTCTCATCTCCTGTCAGTGCCTCCCATCGGCTGAATCCAACAGGATGATGGGCCAAGAAGGTGTAGTTAACGTAGACTAACCGATCAGTCCAAAAAGAAGGCAGAGGTAATCCAGATCACAAAGAAAAGGTATGCAGCTAGGAGGCCCTCACAATTTTCTTACACTTCTGTGAGGAGAGGTGTCATTGAGGGCATATCATGAAAGAGGGAGGCCCCAAGTGTTCGAAGCACTTAGGAAAAGAAAAATAACCTTAGTAATTTTATTGGTAGAGAGTCTTTTTCTCTTTGCAATCTGGATCGGTGCCCGTCAGCATGTATTATTTTATTGAGATATAATTGACATAATATTATATCAGTTTCGGGTGTACAACATAATGATTCAATATTTGCCTATATAAAATTTTTTAAAATCAATTTAAGGAACAAAATAATAAGCAGACTATGCCATCTCCCCCATTGTGTTGACAATAACACACACACACAATCTGATGAAAGACAAGAGCAAAGTCAGGGAAATTGAAGATCAGCAGGACCTAAATACCACAAGATGAAAGTGTATGTATCAAACAGAGACAGTTCTTCCTTGTAACCAGGTGTGACTGATAACATGTATTAATTCGGTGGAGAAAAGCGTGAGTGACTTTTAGAACCTCATTCTGTAACATATGGTAGCTGGCAGTACGCTATGATGTGGAGGTGTGGAACATAGAGAGGAAACGTCGTAGATTTCTAAGTGAATGCAGCCGGTCTCGACTTGTCCTTCATCGGTTCATAAATGTGGCCTGCATTTCCTGCTCCCACCCTGGCCCCTCAAAATTGTTGATTTCAAGGTTCTTGTTCCTGGGCAGCTTGAAAGACATTGACCTTGGAAGGGCTGCCTTGTGTGCCCCTGCGGCGGAAGCACAGAGTAAGCACTCAGCTCATGTTAGCCAAGTCTGGATCTGACAAAGATATACAAGAAGCTACATGGGAAATAAGAAAAATATGGTTTTTGCTTTCACCAGTGCCTGTTGTTATGTCCATCTAGATTACATGGACTATTTCAAGGCCCCGTGGTGGATAATATATAATAACATAAAGTCGATGGTTAGGAAAAAGTTCACAACAGCAATGTAGTATAATAAAAATGAAGCCAATTACATAACTACAAGAAAAGTTATAAACGTTCCAGTTTGAACAGTAACCAGTGTATATAACGTATAGCTTCAATAAGCTAACACAAATGAGACAAAACAGATATTGCTGTAATCAACATGTATTATAAAAATAATCAGATTTTATTACTCACCCTAATAAAGACTACATATTTATTTGGAATTTTAGTGCACCGTTTTAATAAAATACCAGAGATTTGTATGAATTTTATGAGGTACTCCATCTTGTTAATATCACATTTCCTTCACATATTTTACAATAATTATGAAATATACCTAAACTATATGTATGCGAATAAATCTGTCAGTTATGTGTGGCTGAATGATCAGCCACACTTTCTGCCATATTTGAAATGTTAACCTTCTTATGTAAGTGGATTTTTGGAAAAATATCATAGGACATGAAAAGTGAGACCGTTGTCCCTCTCCTTTTGATGAGTGTGGTCCGTCTAATCCATTTTCTTGCAAAGCATGCCACAGCCCTTCTTCTTTTCTTCGGCCACTAATCCCACTCCAGGGCAGCGCGTCTCCTGCCGTTGCCTGAATTCCTTCAGTAATCTCCTACTTTCATGTCCTGTGTACAGGGACCGGCCGCTGGGATCCAGGCTGCATATGGTCCCCAGGTTGTCCCAGAGTGTGTTACTCCATGTTCAAAGACCACAGAGCACATCTCACTACCTGCAAAACAGCACCTGATCCTGTTAGGACAAAGTCAAGAATATAATATGATACTGATCTCTAGTGCCATTAAATTCTCACAGTCACCTTAGCAAACCCTCAGTTAAGGCCAAAGGCTTGCAGCAAGATGGCCGATTACTGTCTTAAAACCGTGGACCAGCCAGTTAGTTGCTCCTCACTCTTACCAGATACCCGAATTCATTCCCAAAAGGTAGAGAACCATTTCTGTGCTTCTTGCCGAAGATTCAGGGAAACAAACATAGTATGTGTCCAATGATGTCAGTTTCTGTAGTGTTCAACCATGTTTACTATCTTGGGCTTCTGTTCATCATACATTACGTAGTTTCAATATCTCATATTTCTTTCTGCCATAATCTTAGAAACACTTGTAAGCTCAGACCTGGTTCTTCCTACTCAAAGAAGAATATCTCAAGATTAACACTTTGATTTCATTCTTTGATTTTTTCCTATAATTTCAGCCATGGTTTTGGTTCCCAAATATGTTTGTGTAGCAGCAGCTTCTAAGGAGATTGCCTTAAAAAAACAACAACAACAACAACAACAGAGTTTTGCATTGTTTCATGTGTGATAAAGAGATAGTACTTGAGGATTTCAAAAGTATATGTAAACAAAGTATATGTGATATTTGATAAAATTAGCTAAATTCTCTGAGTTCAGTTTCTTTAACTGCAAGAAAGGTATAAGAGTTCCAGGGCTACACTCAGTGATGAAATGCAAGTGTTCTCTGCAGGATCACTCTATGGACTCAGTTTATAGCAACTGTTTAGTGAACAGTCAGTTCTCTGTGTTTGCCTCTGTTCATAGCACAACTATCATTACAAAAAAAAAAAAAGTGCGTCTTTATTGAGTCTCAGCTACTTATTGCGTAGGCCATGAAGCCAAAGACCTATATAAGCAGTACCACAAAGACATGCATCCCCCATTACTCACAAGGCCACCTGTTGCTCTTCACGGCGTAGCTGACACTTCTTGTTCCATTTTCTGGTAGAGAATTTCTGTGAATGTGGGGACATGAGAAAGGGGCGGATTTCAAACTGTCCTTCTCAGGAAGCTTGGTTATGTGGTGTCCATCCATCATTCACAAACTGTCGGTGCTCAGAGTCTCTAACGGTGGACTAAGTCCATGGGATCTGCTATTAAATTATTTCTGGTCATATGAAGGGCACTGTGGGGAAAGGAAGAAAGTTTAAAATGTATGAAGTGGTCTCTGGATGTACGTAAAAATAAAGGAAAGTGTCATCCAATGACAGCTTTTTAAAGTACAACTTGGTTTAATAGGCCTCTGTCTGCCATATTAATTTTAGCTTACAGACCGAAAAGATTTCCAGGGGTGCCATCAAAAGTCATAAAATTTAACAAATTGGTTCAGAAGTAGTTATTTTATAGAAAAAAGTAATTAGTTGTGCATTTTAACAGGTTGGTAAATGTGTATGGCCTATTTCACCTTGTAAAAACACTCGGAACTAAAGGTTTTAAATTAGGAATGGAGATTCCTATTAAAATTTGATATTTTTTGGCAACTAGGTATTATTGTATGTGTGCGAGTGTGTGTAAGACAGGAGTTTACAACATCAGGTCACCAAAATTTGAACTCATGACCATTATTTCCAAAAACATACGTCTTTTTCTTCTCTCAATAAATCCTACAGTTCAAACAAAATCAAAGAAATAAAATGTTTAGACAGTTCACCATTCATCTTTGAACTTTATTTCCTCAATTATGCTTCTTATTATAACTAATTGCATTCTTCTTGAGTGTAGAAATTCATATTCCAAATACAGTTTCCAATAAATCTCAATCCAAATTTCATGCGCTGCTTAGGGAAAAGGGGCCATGGCATGATGAATTGTACAAATTACAGGGCTTATCAGAGATGAGCCCTGTACAGTGACTTCCTTGAGAGACTGGTTAATGCATCACATCTTCATCGCTATATTCATTCCACTGGCCTTGGAAGGAAAAGTGTCTCCTTACATCCACAGCTTGCTGTTTTCATATTCCAGATTAAGGAACAAATCTGTGATATGATTTCTCAAAAGCCTGCCTTCTTCTAATGTTAGGAGATTGTACAAGAAAACAGACAGCCCTTATCTCAGTGGAGAGGTTCTTCCCACTCAGTAATGTATGTATGGACATTATACATAAAACAAAGATGATGACATTTTCGAAGGTGAAAATGGTAGACAGGCTAGTTACAACCTCAGGACCCAAGGGATGCCATGATGGTGAATTCCCTGGATTTTATTTCTCTTCATGTGTCCAAGAATTGGAGCTGATAAAGCTAGTCATGCAACATGTGAACAGATGGAGAGGGAGAAAATATCCTCAACGAAAGCCTGGTCACTGTAGACAAGTAAACAGGAAAGGGGGGCCCTGGAAAGGAAGAAAAAAAATTAGAAAAAATTTCTCTGTTCATGTCAAACAGCACAGAAAAGTCTACAGCTCTAATCTCCACCCACTCCAGAACAGGTCAGGTAGAGAGATGGACATTCGTTCTCACCTGGATGGACTCGCACTCTGCCCCTCACCAGGGTGATGTCAGAATGGCCAATTGGAGAGTGCTGACTTGCAGGCCTCTGGGCAGTGGTAAAAAACTCATACACCTAAAAATGAACGCACGGAATAAAAGAAAGTCTCAGCAGTGAAATAGAAGATATAAAGAACACTAAATGAGAAATTTGTAACTAAAAAGTACAATAATCAAAAGGTCCATGAGTGGGGCTGAAAGCTGAATGGAGGGGTCAGAGGAAATAACCAGTACTATTGAAGATTAAAAAGAAATTACCCAATATAAACTACAGGGATGCTATAGACTAAATTTTTGTAAAGATTTTATTTATTTATTTTTAGAGTGGAAGGGAGAAAGAGAGGTAGAGAAACATTGATGGGTTGCCTCTTGGCCTGCAACCCAAGCATGCGCCCCAACTTGGAATTGAATTGGTGACATTTTTTCGTTTGCAAGCTAGCACTCAATCCACTGAGCCACACCTGCCAGGGCTAAAAATTTGTTTTTAATGGAAAAGAATACAGTATTTTCAATGACATGTAGGACTATAGTAAAAGATCTAATGATCTTGTTATTAGAGTCCAAAAAGAGAGGATAAAGAAGGTGGGATTGAAAAACAACTCAAAGAAGTGATGCCTGAAACATTCCAAATTTGGCAAAAAACATAAATTTATATCATAGAGAGGGTAAGCAAACCCTGCATAGCACAGACACAAAGAAATACACACCAAGAAATCCACAGTCAAACTTATGAATAATAAAAACAAAGGCACATCATGAAAGCAACAATAAATACCTAACATCCTACCCATAGAGGAAGAAAAGGGCAAGTCAAACGACAGAGGGTTTTTCATCAGAAACAATGGAGGCCAGAAGGAAGAGATGAAACATTTTTTTAAGTGCTGAAAGAAAACTCTCAACCCAGAAGCCTGTATCCACCAAATATCCTTCAGGAATAAAGGGGCAACAACATCAGAAGTTGGGACAACTAAGAACATTGGGCACTAGCGGAAGGACACATACACATGCACACACAATGAAAGGATGAATGAAAGAAATTCTCTCAACAGGAGGGAAATAAAAAAGAAACCCCTGGATATCAGAAAGGAAGAAAGAACTCAATAAGCAAAAATATCTATAAATGCAATAGTTAGTTCCAATCCCCTTGACTTTTGAAAATTATTTTTGACAATTGAAGCAAAATCTATCACATTTTCTGAGGTGGCTCTAAATGTATGTCAAGGAAATATTTAAGAAAAATGATATTACAAACAAAAAGAGGAAAGATATAAAAGAAAGGAAGGTTTGAACACTTCATTTAAACTGGTAAAATAATGGCACCGGTAGATTGTGATACAATGTTTGTGTGTGTTTGTGTTTAATGTCATACCTTCAGCAATCACTAAAAACAAGCTATAAAAAGAAACTCATAAACACTATAGAAAAATCAAAATGGACTTCTAAAAGTTATTCAAGTAACCCATAAGAAAGCAGGAAAAGTAAAACAGAAAAATAAAAAAAGGCAACGAATAGAATTCAAAAATAAAATAGCAGACTTAAGTCTTCTATGTCAGTAATTAGAGTAAATGTACATGGTCTAAATATACCAATAAAAAGACAAAGATTGGCAGGGTGGATAAAAATACAAAACCCAACCATCTGCTGTGCAGAAGAAAGTAACCTCATATTTATCATAATAAGCAGTTTGAAAGTAAAAATACAAAAAGTGCTATATCACCCAAACAGTAATCCAATGACCATAACAATGAGTATATTAATACCTAATAAAGTGGACTTCAAAGCAAAGCAAAGTACCTGAGACAGAGACATGACACAATGATAAATGGATCAATCCACAAGAAAACACAGCTGTCCTTCTTGTGCATGCCGTAGGCAATGGGGCAGCAAAATAGGTGAAGCCAAATCCAACAGAAATAAAGGCAAAATGGACAAATTCTTAATTACAGTTTGAGATTTCAATAGCCCCAGTTCAACAATCAGTAAAACAATCAGACAGGAAAGCAGTAAATTCGTGAAAGAACTCAACATCCTCAGCCAACAGGATTTGATTGACATTTATAAAACACGGCACTCCATAGAAGAACATGCGGTTTTATTTTGTTTCTGCAGAACACACACCATGATAGACCATGTTATGAGCCATAAAATGAATCATAACAAACTTAAAAGAATTGAAGTCATGCATTGTATGTTCTTGAATCACAATGGCATCAAACTAGAAATCAATAATGTGACCTTAACAGAAAAATATCCAAACACTTGGAAACCAAATGGCAAGCCACTAAATTGTTTCCAAATGAAAGTAGAAGTCGTAAAGAAACTGAAAAAGTACATTAGATAGAATAAAATTAAACTTCAACATTAGAATATGTGGGACAGAGTGAGTTTGTGGTATTAAATTCACACATTAGAAAAGAGGCAAAGTTTCAAATCAAGAGTCTCACTCATACCTTAATATCGAAGTGAGAAAGAGCAAATAAACCCAAAATCAAAAAGAGAAAGAATATAATGAAGGGAAATTTTAAAGTCACTAATATTGAGAACAGAAAGCAATAGAACAAATCAATGAAACAAAGAACCAAGAACCGATTATTTGAGAAATAATTAACAAAATTTCAAATCTCCAACAAATGTGATAAAGAGAGAAAAATGGACGATACAAATTAGTGATATCTGGGATAACACGGAATATCACTACAGATTCTGCAGCCCACAAATGATAATAAGGAATTCTCTGAGAACTCTATACACGTAAATTGGACAACTTAGATGAAAATAATCAACCAATTTCTAAAAAAGCATAAACTACCATAATTCACTCAATATGATAAATAATTTGAATAGCCTAATATCTATTAATGAAATTAAATCCAAAGTTAAAATCTCTTGAAATATAAATCTCCACACACAGATGGTTTTGCTGGAGAATTTTAACACGTTAAAAATAATTACCACCAATTGAGAAAGCAGAAGAAACAATTCCCAATTCAGTTTATGAAGCTAGTGTTACTCTAATAAAAGATCCAGACAAACATAGTACAAAATAAGAAAATCATAGATCAATATCACTCAATATTACATACAGATAGAAAAAAATTACTAACAAGCTATTAGAAAATGGAATTCAGAAATATGTGAAAGAATAATACGCAATGATCAAGTGGGATTTATTTCTGTGATTAAGTCTGGTTCAGCATTCAAAAATTAAAGAAATCCATGGGCTAAAAAATAGTTGCATGATCATATTTAAAATATGGAAAAACATTCATCAAAATTTAAGACCCATTCATAAGAAAAAATTCTCAGAAAAATAGAGAGGGAACTTTGTCAACTTGATAACTAGCATCTGCAAGATCCTGCAACTAACATTACACTTAATGATGTTCAGAAATCAGGCAAGGATGTTTTCTCTGAGCACTCTCATTGAGCTTAGTGCTGGAAATTCTAGTCACTGCAATAAACAAGAAATGGACATAAAAGTTTGCTAATTTGAAAGAAAGAAATGGAACTCTATTTTCAGATGGCATGACTGTATGCATGGAAACCCCAAGAAATTTACAAAAAAAATTATTTAGCTATAATAAGTAAGGTAACTGGATACAAGATTAGCATACAGATATCAATTATATGCCTATAACAATGAAGATGTATATACAGGAATTAAAATACAATACTATTTATAATCATTAGTCAAAAAATAAAATATTTACTTAGATATAAATCTAGAAAAACATGTACAGGAGTTTTTTTGTTGGAAAATTTAAAATGCTAATGAAAGAAAATGCTAAAAAAGATCTAAGTAAATAAGTATACCATGTTAATCGGGTAGAAAACTCAACATACTAAAGATGTCATTTCCAAATTGGTATGTTAAGTGTAATTTCTATCAATATTACAGCAAACATTTTGTAGATATAGCCAATATTATTCAAAAGTATTAGAATAGCTAAAATGATTTTGAAAAGGAAAAATAAAGCGGGAGGAGTCAGTCTTCCTAATTTCAGTACTTATTGTGTAACTATAACAATCAAGACTATGTGGTATTATGTCCTGATGGGCGTGGTCCAGTGGGCTGAGCACCAGCCTGCCAACCTGGTCAGGTCATATGCCTTGTTTGCGGGCCAGGTGCCCAGTAGGGGGCGTGCGAAAGGCAGCCAATCGATGTTTTTTTTTTTTTTTCACAAATTGCTGTTTCTCTCCCTCTCCTCTTCCTTTCTCTCTAAAAAATAAATAAAATGTTTAACTAAAAGACATTGTGGTTTTGTTGGAAGGAGAGACATATAGATAAATGGAAACAGAATAGAGAATCAAGACCTATATAGATATGACCCTCTGATTTTAACAAAGGTGCCAACGCGGTGCCAACGCAGTGCCATGGAAGAAAGAGGGACTTTTAAACAAGTGATGCTGGAACAGCTGGTTGGAGAACCTCAAGGTGAATCTCACCCTTACATCAATAGTAATGCAAAATGATTATGGACTAATTGTAAAAATGTAAACTTTATTTTGAGAAGTAGGATACATTTTTCAGTATCTAGGGCTAGGCAAAGATTTCAGTCTATGTCTTTTAAAGGCCTTGTAATGAAAATATAAAAAGAAGGCTTAAAACTCTACAGTAAGAGAACCAAGAGCCCAATTTAAAAATGGGTAAAGGATGTGAACAGACATCTCAGCAAAGCAGATATACAGATTGCAAATAAGCATATGAATAAATGCTCAACATTAAGTGTCATTAGGGAAAAAATAAAACAAGATACCACTGTACAGCCATTAGCATGACTATTCTCCGAATAATGGACAGCGGCAAATGCTGGAGTGGGCACAGAGCAGCAGGAATACTCTCTCATTGCCGGTGGAAAGCACAACAGCACAGCCACTTTGGAAGACAGTTTGCTGCTTTCTTATGGAGCAAAACAGTCTCACCAGAATATCCTGCAACCAAGCTTCTTGGTATTTCCCCAAATATGTTGAAAGATTATGTCCATCCAGAAGCCTGCGCACAGATCTATATAGCTGTTTTATTCATACTGACCCTAAACTAAAAGCAATCAGATTTTTTTTTCAATAGGCAAATGCATGAATAAACTGTGGTTCATCCATCCAATGCAGTACTGCTCAATAACAAAAAGAAATGAGCTATCAAGCCATGAAAAGACATGTGGAAACCTTAAATCTATTCTAAGTAAAAGCAGTCAGTCTAAAGAGATTAATGCATGATTCCAACTATATGGAATTCTAGAGAAGGCAAAACTAGTGAGAGTAAAAAGATCATTAGTTGCCAGGAATTTGGTGGAAGTGGGGGATGAAAAGGTGGGGGACAGGGGATTTTTAGGAGGATGCAGGACAATGAGACTATTCTGTATGGTCCTGGATTGATGGATACATGTCATTTTGTGTTTGTTAAAACCCATGGCATATACAACACAAAGAGGGAACCCTAGTGTAAGCTATGGACTTTAGTTAATAAATAATATATCGATATTGGCTCATCAATTTTTAACAAATGTACCACACTGTTCCAAGATATTAGTAATGGGGGTGGAACTGTATGGAAGAGGGGTTGCATGAGAACTCTCATACTATCCACTGAATTTTCCTGTAAACTCCTCTAAATCTGAAATATTGTTAATTGAAATAAAATGGAAGCTGTATTAGGTAACATTTTGTTCCTGAGAAGCAGTGAGTAGTAAGTAGAGCATAGTAAAGTAGGAAAGCATAGCTGTGCAAATTTTCCACATAGTAAGAACTAGGCTATGATGAGGAAAAATCAATATTATCTAAGGGAGGAGAGGGAGAAGCTGGATTTTAAAGTAAAGATATTGAACCCTTGTAAGTGGCTCTGTTACTTTGCTAATTTGTAACAAAAGGTAATACAAATGGAGAAGGCCTCTTTATTTCACATATTAAATAAAATTAATTAACTTCATTGACTAGTTCATAAACAATGACCTACACGATTGATTTAAGAACTTCATGAAAAAAGACCACATTTTCCAGTTGTGCGATTGAGAGGCTAGAAAACTTGGATGCTAGTCAGCAAATTTAGGGTCTGGCATCCTGTTCACTCATGAGGCCTCTTACTTCATTGCAAGTTTTGGGATTATAAAATAAAAGGTTTATATAGAATTTCTGGTTTTCACGTGTTTCACCATTAAAGATATTCTTATAAGGCCATGTTTCAGTTCTGTCTAGCAAATGAATGGTATTTTAAATCAATGTGTATTTTTCTCCATTCTTATTTTTCAAAAGCATGTACATATATCACTCGGAACATTCAATTACTGTAAAGTAGATAACCAGAGGTTCCATATTGAACTGATATAATTTCTTCCCTCAAATTTGAAGACGCGATTTTATTTAACCGGTGTAACTACATCAAGATTCTCCTCCAGGCTTTTGAAAATACTGATCATTTGTCCTGAGAACTGCGTTTATTGTGTTGGATTCTTATGAAGATTAACGAGCAGTGGCTAACTTCATGAACAGTTTAACATGGTCACTGAAGCCAATGAGAATTTTCAGTGTTGACAATTTTATCCTCCTTCTCCTCCTCCTCCTCATCTTCATCATGATCATCATCACCGTAGTCATCATACCCTCATCTTCATTTATTATTTTCCTCTCCTTCTGTTTCATGCACTCTTATAGAACAATTTTCCTGTAACTACGTATATTAGTGCTCTGCCTCTGTCGGAAGCCGGTCGACTTTCCTTCCGCATTTAATGTTTGCTTCTTTAAGACTGAGCTAAAAGAGTCACCGTCTTTGAAAAATCCTGTCCTGCTCCTCTTAAATACTCCGAGCGCTCTAAGATTTCCTTCATCATATCTTCGGTGGTTTAGTTGAAGAAATATGCGTGAGTGCTAACCAGCGGTCGCTCATGCATTAGGCCCTGAGAGAGCAGCATATACACCTGGTCATGCATATGTTTACAAGAGTTCATGGTCCAGTATGAGTATCTCAAGCACTTGATTACTATTTTGTTTCCCAAGTAATCTGTTCTCACAGCTAGAATCAAAACATTACTTTTTTTGTCTCTGTGTCTCTCTGTCTTCTTGTGCTTACCATTTAGCAGAAGCTCAGAAATGCTTTCTGTTGACAAAGGCATGGCAGACATGCTACTCCTGTCTTTTCTTTATAAATACACCTTCCCTTAAAGGAAGAGAAAGTACTTTCTTACCTCCAGAGGGCAGAACACTCTAGGCCCGTACTTTATGTGTCTGTTCCAGAAAGCAATCTCCTGGGGACCATCCTATGCTGGATGGTTGTCCACAGCTCCTCATCACGAATGTTTCTGCCATTCGTTTCTATTTCCTCTGTTATTGCTGTTGAACACGCAACCTGGATGGAGTCTGCTTCGGCTTAGCAGGGGCTTTTTGTCAGACTTTTGATTGGGAGATGTAGCTTTTACTTCCAGCCTTGCCTTGGCTGATTTCCTCCTCTGTTTTTCCTTCTTGGCTTTTTAAATTAAAGTGCTAGTCCATGGGGTTGTATCACTTGCCTGAAGCTGTCATACTGTCCAAAGATAACAACACTTGTTTACCATCACAAAAAAAAGAGAAAATAATACCAGAATGGGAGAATGTTTGACCTATTAGTGATAGTGTCTTTTCATTATAAAATAATAAACTGTTTAACTGATAGATTCTGTCAGAGATTTTACAGTTTATACTCTCATTTCCACTTCTCGGCCTTCAGTTCATTTTGCTGAGATTTCAAGAATAAATGGACATCTTACTCAATACAAAGAGATTACCTCTAGTTTAAATGAAAATTTCATAGTGACCCCTATGTCAATGTATAGGTAAATCTATATTTTTAAAATAAATAATAAAAAACAGATGGCAAAATAGATTAGTTTATTTCAAACTGTTTTGTCAAAGCTCTGAGATGCTTAAATTGATGTGCATAATTTATGAACCATGCCATTATATAGAAACTAGTTGTAATTGTAGACTCTCAGGGGGTAAAAAAAAAACCATCTATAGAAAATAAAATAAAATTCCACCAATTACATTTCTGTTTCTTTTTAAATTGGAAGCAGAATTATGCTAGGTATATTTAGAAGTACTTTAATTGCAAACAAAGTGCCAAAGACTTTTTGACATATAGTCATTTGATATCTGCATCCTTCTTTTGTTTAATTTCACATTTCAAATATTTCTAAATGCATAAGAACCCACACTGCCAAGACAGGCTTAGAAGATGGAGCTATACTCTTTACCAGATGTCAGGACAGCAATTTCTAACCTTTTCATCTCATGGCACACATAAATTAAGTATTAAAATTCTGTGGCACACCAAAAATATATATTTTGCCAGTCCGATAAAAATATAAGTATAATTTTGATTCACTTGTACCAGACAGCTATCATTGTGTTGGCTGTTGTCATTTTTTATTTGACAACCTAAGGGAAAAGAGGTCTACATAGTGAGGTGTGGCATGTTTTAAAAATTCTCATGGCACACCAGTGTGCCTCTTGCGGCATGCCAAGGATTATAATGTCTAAGAATGCATTTCCTTTGAGATAATAGAAGCATAGGGAGATACTGCTAATAGGACTGATGATGAAGGAAGAAAGCTTGCAAATAACCTGAAGGTTATTTTTCTGTCCTTCATGAGCCAGGGGAATACACAGAAAGGAACACTTCCATTTGCCTCTGAAACCGCCTTCACCTTTGCAGTATGTCTCAGCTCTCATAGAAGTTCATAATGGGCTTACTTAGCACTAGTTAGTAAGACTATTTGGTAAAACTGTAACAATACAATGGTGTACTTAACAATAGTTAGGGTACTAAGTATTTAGGATTTAAGGTGACAAAATCAGGATGTGTTTGAGAGTATAAGTTTTAGTATTGATAAGCGTTAGTAATTTTGCAGGAACAAAGGCAAAACGTAGAATATCCCTGGCAAGGATAAATAGTCATGGTAGGCTACTGGGGTAGCTAATGGACATAAAAGGCATCTCCAAAATTAGTAATACATTAGCATTAACAGTGATGATGAAGAGTTATGTAGGTGATGCTTCTTTAATGAGAACAATTTCAGTTATTTGTCCCAGTACCTACCATCAGGGAAAAATACCTGGACTACATTGCTATTGGTTAAGGATTTGACCTAACAAAAGAATGTGCACAGAAAAATGATTCTGAGCTTGAATGCTGTGTTGTGTGTGTGTGTCCCATGAAAACTTGAGCTGAGGGAGACTATATGAACATTATTTCCCCTGCTTCAGTAGTAAATTAAGAAATACAGAAACTCATAGCCATTTTTCCTTTTAAACCATATTCCAGCATATCCTCCCCAGGGCAAGACAGAACCACTTATAGCTAGATTTAAGGAACTTTAACAGGGAATTAGCTAAGAGTAATAGGTGTAAGCCAAATGTCTATTATAATTTCATTGCTGAGATTTGGAATTTAATATGCTAGAAAATTTCTCAAACACATCAAATAGCCAACATTTTCGGAGACAAATGCTTTTTCTACTTCTTTCTGCCTTCAGTGAAGGCTGTGGCTGGGACGTTCCTTAGATGGTAATTTACATGCCAGTCTTTACTATTCTAAAAGAGTGGCCCTGGAGTTTTAGCTCTATTTAGGACCAGCTTTCCAATATAATAAAAAATAGTTATGAAATCAGATACCTCTTAGTGATTCTACCAGCTCACCACAGGACCACTTGAAAAGTCACTCAATGTGCAAAAGAAATGAAATGTGCAAGGTTCAGAAGGCAGTGCCAGAATGAAATTGAAAGTGTTGGAAATATCACTTCATCCCCAACCCTTTGTGACATTTCACTGAAAAGTTGTATTTGAAGCTCCAAATTGTATTACATAGAATATTGCAACTAACCTACAGAATATATCTCTTAAGAGAGTGACTTGCTAATGATTTGTGGCTATGACCTAGAACAGAGATGTGTTCACACAGTGCGCTTAAGCAGAGAGGTGCACGGCTCTTCCTACTTTGAATCTTGAACTTTGGGGGATGATCTAGTACCACCTCCTCATTTTCATCACAAAAAGGGATGGTATGGTACATCTTAAATTAAGGCACTATGCTGCCATTTTCAGAAGCCGATCATGCAGAAAGTGGGGAGAAGACAGAGACCGTGAGTCGGGGCGAGGCGCCCTTTCCCTTCACAATCAGGTCATTTCGGCACGGTTAAATAAGGCATACCAGTTGAGTTGATTAAATGAAGAATGTGTGTATCATCTGATATAGTTTATAAGAAATGCACACTAATGAACTGGCTGCATTTAAGGGTGACTATTTGTTCTACCTAGTTCTTAATTTGTTCATTAGTATTAAATTTCTCATGAAAAAATCTGAAACTTATAACAGGATTCCATGCTTTCTATTTTTTCTTTTTTTGTTATATTTTATTGATTATGCTATTACAGTTGTCCCATTTCTCCCCCATCATTGCCCCCCACCCTGCACACCCCCTCACCCACATTCCCCCTTTAGTTCATGTCCATGTGTCATAAGTTCTTTAGCTTCTACATTTCCCACACTATTCTTGTCCTCCCCCTGTCTATTTTCTACCCACTGCCTATGCTACTTATTCTCTGTACCTTTCCCCCCCTCTCCTCCTCCCACTCCCCTGTTGCTAACCCTCCACATGATCTCCATTTCTGTGTTTCTGCTCCTGTTCTAGTTGTTTGCTTAGTTTGCTTTTGTTTTAGGTGTGGTTGTTAATAACTGTGAATTTGCTGTCTTTTCACTGTCATATTTTTTATCTTCTTTTTCTTAGATAAGTCTCTTTCATTTCATATGATAAAGGCTTGGTGATGATGAACTCCTTGAACTTGACCTTATCTGAGAAGCACTTTATCTGCCCTTCCATTCTAAATGACAGCTTCGCTGAATGGAGCAATCTTGGATGTAGGTCCTTTACTTTCATGACTTGGAATACTTCTTTCCAGCCCCTTCCTGCCTGGAAGGTCTCTTTTGAGAAATCAGCTGACAGTCTGATGGGAACTCCTTTGTAGGTGACTATCCCCTTATCCCTTGCTGCTTCTAGAATTCTCTCCTTCATTTTAATCTTGGCTAAAGTAATTATGATGTGCCTCGGTGTGTTCCTCCTTGGGTCCAAGTTCTTTGGGACTCTCTGAGCTTCCTGGACTTCCTGGAAGTTCATTTCCTTTGCCAGATTGGGGAAGTTCTCCTTTATTATTTGTTCAAATAAGTTTTTCCACTTGTTGTTCTTGTTCCCCTTCTGGTACCCCTATAATTTGGATTTTGGAACATTTAAAGATGTCCTGGAAGTTCCTAAGCCTCTCCTCATTTTTTTGCATTCTTGTTTCTTCATTCTTTCCTGATTGGATGTTTGTTTTTTCCTTCTGGTCCACTCCATTGATATGAGTCCCAGTTTTCCTCCCATCATTATTGGTTCCCTGTGCGTTTTCCTTCATTTCACTTATTGTAGCCTTCATTTGTTCATCTAATTTGCGACCAAAATCAACCAATTCTGTGAGCATCCTAATCACCAGTGCTTTGAACTGTGCATCTGATAGGTTGGCTATCTCTTGGTTGCTTAGATGAATTGGCTCTGTGGCTTTGATCTGTTCTTCCGTTTGAACCTTTTTTTTTTTTTGGTCTAGTCATGCCTGTTACATAGTGAGGGGCAGAGCTTTAGGTGTTCCCCAGGTCAGGGCAGCCCAGTGGCTGGGTTGTGACGCTGTATGTGGGGGCGGGGTCTCAGTGTTTTTAGGTTTTATTTCCTGGCACTGGGGCCCTGGGTTGCGAGTTCTGTCTTATTCCCCATTTTTGCCTGGATTATCTGTGTGCAAATGTGGAACCACCTGGTCAGCCAGCCACCTTGTGCCTGGGGTCTACTAGCCCCTGCCTGCATTCCTAGTCTGCCAACCTCCACTTCCTCCTGCCGACTCTGCCCCTCTTACTGGTCTGGATGAATGGTTGTCGGACCTCTGTACAGTTCAATTTTCTCTCAGTTCTGGTTGCTTTCTTATTTCTAAACCCTTGTTTTCCTTGATTTTGGTCATGTGAGGAGGCACAGTGTGTCCATCTATGCCTCTACCTTGGCCAGAAGTCCCCATGCCTTCTTCTATGTTACAAGAGCAGAAGAAATAAGATGGATTTGGAATCGGTAAACTGAGTCTCAGCTTCTACTTGACTGATTTAGTTGGAAAATCACTAATTTCTTTTAATTTAATTTTTGAAATATATAGAGCAAAATGCCCATGTTCCTGGAGTTTTGCTGCCATTGATTTAAAAAAAAGCTATTTATAAAGGTATTGTTTTATAGTTTGGTCATAATTATGACAGTTAATGCCTACATTACTCTGTAGTAAGTTCATGGCCTGAGAATCTACTGAAGGCAGGATGGTCAGTGTTCCCTATCAGGGGTGTCCAGTCCATGGCTGTGTGCAGCCCAGGACGGCTATGAATGCAGCCCAACACAGAATGGTAAATTGACTTTAAACATTGTTAAAATTTTTTGTGATTATACGTCTAAATGTATTTAATGCATGGCCCAAGACAACTCTTCTTCCAGAGACACCAAAAGGTGGACACCCCTGCGACACCATTTAACTTCAAACACAGAGGTAGGCAACATGAGTTTTCTTGTGATTCCCTTCGTAAGCATAGACTGTTACTAAAGCAACTCTGGGGAGTTACATTGGCAGAGGTATGTAAGCAATTGCTGCAAACTTCCATGGCATACAAGTACGGCAAATAGAGAGAAGAGAATAGAAAGAGAGACTGGAAGAGCTTGGCAGGGGAGAGGGGAGCATTCAATATCAAGTGTTTTTAAGTTTTTTAGAATAAACAAAAGCAAGGTATTTTTTCTTACAATATTGCTTTAGCATGCAAGACTTTTTCCAACTGAGTTAGTGTGTCTCCCCGTATTCAGATTATTGTGTGCTTGCTAAATTGTGATTGACACTTTTGAAGAGAGGCTGGAGATTACATTATAATAGAGGTAGGATTCTAAGATAATACAGTTTAACTAATGGGTTTCTTATGTACTATAAATATACTTTTTAAAGAGGGAAAATAAAATCTGTAGCTATTAGTGTCAACCAGATAGAAGTTACTGTGAGATGAAAATCAAATTTGTGATATATAAATAGTTCAGACCATTGTTAAATGGTTGTTAAGTTTACTAAATATGCAATTTTATGTACAGTTGGATGAATTAATTGTGTGGTGTACTTTCAAATAAAAACAAAAATATTGAACATTTACCATAGTGTTTATTTCATAAATTGTTTTCAGAGGATAAACACATACAATACCTCTTCTCAGTGGTTCATTCAGAATATGAGATGCAAATATATCACATGTTAAATAACTATATTTAAAAAAAAAACAAAGATAGCACAAAGTGTTATTAAATAGGTTGCAAAAATAAATGATATATAAAGCAATGTCACACGGAAGGACATCATCTGAACACCAAAGAGAATTTCAATGTAAATTGCCCCTGCCATACTATATAGCCTTAAATATTTATTGGCTTCAACTGACTGCAAACATGTCCTGATAGGTTTCCAGAGGATCATCAAATTATTTGTAATTATCTGTTAATCTATTAATCTTTCCCTTGAATTTTGGCTCCTTGAGGGCAAGGATTGCATCTTCACAACTCCTAGTGTTCCAAATTCCTAACCCTGTACTTGACATATAAAAGGCCCTAAACAGATGATTTGAAAAACAAATGAACAATCGTGTCTCATGCAGGCAAAGAAAAGTGGATTATCTCATAGAAATTACGAATTCCCCTGGACCAAGACCATGTAACATAAGATATCGAATAATGACAAAGTCCTGGGTAACATGCCTGCTTTGCAAAAGAGAAACTAGGAGGGCATTCTCAGTGGGGTAGCAGCACGAAGAAGGCATGGCTCTGAGAAGACGGTGCAAGTATTGTGGACGGAAGCATCGCTAGACAGCATAGTTCCCCTGACTCTTTATGTGGTTAAGCATCGGTATATTCGGTAGGCCCGGGATATCTCTGATTCTTGAATAGTGGAGATTATAGAGAATCTCCATATGCTTAGATGAGGATCTATGAGTGACAATGATCTAGAAAACAAGCAGATTTCAAGGTCTTCATGGTAGAACTGACAGTCCTTTGGTGGAGTCAAGTCTGAATTGAAATGCGTATCACTTCCAGGAGAGCCAAGGGCAGCCCAGCGTGTTTGAAAGGGCACTGGGTTAAGTGTGAGGAGATAGGGTTTCCTCATTTGATTCTGCTTTTATCAAGCTGTGTGACTCAGTTTCCTTGGTTGTGGAATGGGAGGCAGTGGGATCCATTTCCCCATTCAGTTACATCCCAAATTACTCCTCTGCGAGTCTATGAATGAGATGATTTTTGTGGTTGTGTGAGGGAGGAAAGTGAAGTCCATGAGGTGGATGTGTCTTTTCCCCTGGAGATCCTTTCATGTCATCAAACTGTAGACCGAAAGACCTGCCAGGTGGAAGTGCGTTTACACTGGTTACTAGCATGGACTTTGGAATGAAAAGGACACAAGTTCTGGGCCCAAATGCTATATCCACTCTTCGTAGCTACCAAGTCTGTAAATGGAAGATAGAAAAACCTGCCTCTCGGAGCTGCATAAATTCTCTTCTTCTCCTCTGAGATGACTACTCTTCTCCCATCCTGCATCTCCCGAATCATGTCCTGACCATGGAGAAAAGCCTAAATTTAATTCTCTTCAATTATATATGAGAAATACGGCAAAACATGTGGGGTGGGACAGACATGTTCTTTTCTTGCTGAAAGGAGTTATATTAGGAACTCAGAGGATGGGACTCATTGCTTGGAATGTAGATTTTGGGATTCCCTCATATGATTTTGACTTTTAAGGAACTGCTAGAGGGAACTGGCAGGGCACAAAAAGCATCCCTTCTGAAGATGCTGGGGGCGAAAAAACAAAACAAAACAAAAAAACAACCCACAAAACCTGGAGCTCAGACAAAAACTCTTCAGATTGTAACCATCACTTTCTTTATTATTACCAATAAAAAAGTATGGATCCACCTCACATGGTCCTTTCTCCCACCTTGGTTCAAAATGGCTCTGATGACCTCCCTACCTGATCCATGCCAAAACATTTCCCATTAAAAATCAGAACAAAACCAAACTCCTCCTTGTAACTGAAAAGGCTCTGCCTAATAGGCCCCTGACTCCTCCACAGTCCCACCTCCATCACCGTCCACTTCGCTCTCCCACTTTAGCCTCAGTGGTCCCCGAAGCGGTTCCTCGACTGTGCTAACCCAGATCTTCTCTTGGGGAGCCTGCATTTGCGTCTCCAGCCTGGAAGGGTTCTCTCAGACTGTACTTGATGGGCACCTGCTCACCATTCGAGTTGCAGCTCACGTGCCGTTGTGCTGAGATGCTTCCTTTGCTCTCTTGCCCACAGCAGACCCATGTCTCAGGCATGTGCCCTGCTCACGAAACTGTTGCATTCAGTCCACAACGCTCTCCATTTCCTGGGGATGATTTGGTCAGTTGGTTCATTGGTTTGTTGACTAGTATACTTTCTGTCTTTCCCACCAGATGGCAAAAGCTCTCTGAAGACAGGAGGCTCATCTACTTGGTTCACTGCTGTATTGGAGGCATCTAGAATATGCCTGGCACACAGTAGGTGTCCAGTGAATGTTTGCCGAATGAATACATGGTGGGTGGATGTTCACTTTAACACTGTCCTGTCTTGTCTCTGAGGTAAGGAACTCATCCTCACTTAGCCTGATCTTAGGTTCACTTAGGCATATCTGAGAAACAGTAAACTAATCTCTTAACTTAAAAGTGGTTCTCTCCACATGGCTGCAAAATAACATGATTAGTGGAGCTTTAGAAGTACAGATGCCAGCACTCCATCCACCAATTAAATCAGACTCCCCGTGGGTAGAACTTGAGCCAAGATAAAAACAAACAATGTAAGTAAACACAATAAACTTCTTGCATGTTTTTAGCATGCAACTAGATTTTACAGCTACCAGAAAGAGCTAAAGAGAAATCTGCTGTTAAGATCTCATGAAATGATGTTTGGATGTGAAGTTTATAATTTATTTACATGGGAATCTTCAAAGAATAATGAACTGGAGAAGTCCATTACACACACACACACACATACATATATGTATATATATATAACCAAAAGTGTCATATATATATATATACATATATATACACATACATATGAAATAAAAAAGTCCATTATATGAATATGTGTGTGTGTGCATGTGTGTGATCTCCAAAGCAAAAATGAAAAAGGATTCTGGATTGGATTGTCCACTTCAGATATCCTGACCTTGATTTTTTTTTGCCTATTGAACCTTCCGGCCTTTTGCAGCTAGTCATTGTCCTGTGGATCACTGGGGGTCCTTTCCTAAGCATCAGTACAATAGTTACAGCTCCTCTGTTGACAGCAGCTTTGTGCTCTTACGATTTCAGACTGAGATAAACACTGACTCGATTTGCATAGGAGTTGTGACATTGTTGAAAGAGCCCCAGTGTTTGAAGTGGCCATGGCAGGGACTAATGAAAGAATAAAGTGCAACTGAATTTAAGAAACCACTTTATGCCGAGATTGCAAGATATACTATCTCAATCTCAGGTCCTCCCTCAAAGTTCCCAAGCTCGCGAGTCCCGTTCTACCCAAATGTATGTGCATTGCTTTGTATGCCTTTTGAAGATGGAATCAGGTACATTTACATATCAGTCAGTCCAGATGCAGAGGGCCAGGGTAATCACCATTTGGAATTCTAATTTTACTGATAAGAATTCTGAAATGATGATTAGAATAGCATAACAGTTTCCAACGATTCCCTCCGGAGAATCCTCTCATTATTAATAATTAGCAAAAGTTCCTTCTTAAGAGCTCCCCAAAGAGGTTGGAAAGAAGAAAAATTAAAAAAAAAAACTTTATAAAGAGGCAGAGAAAGATATATTGATGCAATTGCACTTAATGTGCTACGCATCATAACCATAGAACATTTTTTATATCTGTGATGAAGAAAGAAAAGTGCTAATTTAATTTTAAATACGAAAAGAAACCAGAACACGGAAAACTGCAAACAGATATGGCTTAGTACGCAACCTTGTCTCTTGTCTCTTTTGTGACATAAACCTGTTCAGAGTCTGGCTCGCTCCGTGCCCCTGCCGTGACTTCTGCCCAGTGGCTCTTCAACCATGCTACTTAAAATCAGATGGGTAGGATTAATTTGTCTCTGCCCTGCTCTGAAAAGACACACTGCATAGGGGCTTTGATCTGATCACACAGGGAGCTCTCCTTCTGGTCTACACATACTGAGTTGGAATCAGAGCAAAGGCTCATGTGATTATATGTGTCTTGTTAATTGAGTACTAATGCCAGTGTTCATTAGGAACAAAGGAAAGTGTGGCATTGTAGCCAGGGCTCAATTTTCTCATTAACTATAGAACATCAAGTGGTACCTAAGATACCAAAATCACAATGTAACTTTATGAGGAGATGCATATTATATTTTCACGTGGTTATGTTCTTTCAAAAGGCTGGGAAAATATACTAGAAATCCATCTGGTATTATCAAATAGCCATTTGGGCACATTAGTTTGGGGTCACGCCTTTTGCAGGAAAAGTACGTGCTATCAATACAATTTAAATCCTAGTTGGTGTTATGTACTTTTTCCTTGTGCTGGTGATCATGGGCGGGTTTGCTTGGCTTTTGAAATTTCCATGCATATGAGCCTCCCTCACCCCCAATTTACCTCCCAAAATTTTGTGACAGATTTCCAAGTCTGTCTCTTCCACTTTCTTATACCCCTGCCACTTACCTTCCTCCGTAATACCAATGGCACAGATGAGCCATGAGCGGCTTTAAAGCTTGGCCTCACAAGCCTGTGATTTTGCACATTCGAAGGAAGCTCTCTCTCCAAGAGGAGCGATGAATAATGCAAGTTCCTAAGTCTAGGGATGTGCCTGGGCTACCAGGGGAAGTCCATCTCCCCTGGAACATCTTAGTGGAGGATTCTGATGAGCTCTTGGCAAAATGCTTTCATGTCGAATGATCTAGTTAGGTTATAAAACTAAAAACAAGTATCACATCTAGTTCTGCACTTAGCTTGAAGTTACTGCAGTGAAATGAATAGGTTCCGGGGTTGGGGTGGGGGGAAGCGAGACTTAAATATCTATTACTCTGGAGACAAACAGATGCCCAGAAGGACTTTATTTGAGAAGTGGCGTAAAACTAGATGACTTCAAAGCTGGTCTTTGAATCCCCAAGTACTAAAAACTGGGGGGCAGGGGGCAAAGTTTTCTTTTAAGTCAGCTTGAGTGATGATTAGAGGTAGATAGCCTTCGCAAAGGGACAGGATAGGCTGGCTGAAGTCTTGGAGTACGGTTTAGGGGTAAATGGGGTGAGATCATGCTGAATCCGAAAGGAGGTAGGAATGTGTGACAGTGTGGGATTCCCTACCTGCAGAAGTGGTTTTTATAGGCATGGTTACCTGCCCTTGTCCCCAACAGGAAGGAGAAGAATGAGACACAGACGCACAGTGGGGAGTCTGTAGATGGCTAAGCCCTGGCTTGTCTGGAGTAATTGAAGAGACTAGATAGCAAGTAAAGTTATTGACATTATAGGAGAGATGCAAAGGGGAGGGGGAAGGGAAAGGGAAAGGTGGAAATGGAGGGGGAGGGGCAAGGAGGGGCAGGGAAAAAAGGAATGGAAAGGAAAAAATAACCACAGGTTCTTCGGTTAACCTGAAATGGAGTTTCAGGTTAAATAACCACAGGTTCTCTGGGAAAAAAGGAATGGAAAGGAAAGGAAAAAATAACAGGTTCTCTGGTTTAACCTGAAATGGAGTTTCTACTAGATGCACTCTCCCCATAAACCTTTCTTACCACCTTCAACCTGACACATTGAGCTGATACCATGTCAGCCACCGTGCACACTGCACAGCGTGTTCAAACCACCAGATTAAAGAGGGGGGGCTCCTCAATTCTGGCTCTACGGCTTCACATCTCCGAGGTGGGGTCTGGATGCTATGTGGTGACGGCAATCTGAGTGAGTTTTAGAGAGTAAAACCTCAGGCTGAACCCTGTGAAAGGTGAGCATTTAAAGGATGTGTGCGGGGAGAGGATCTGGAAAGGGGACAGAGATGGAAAAGGTGGGGATGCAGGAGAAAACAGGCAGAACAGAGAGGGGCAGCAGTGACCGGTCCGCTCTATCTGAGACCACTGACAGGTCAAGTACATTGAGGACCAAAGGTGCTAACTTTATTTCGTAGAGTACGAAGTCATTCTGGATTTCCTCTTTTGGAATCCCTAGTTTTATCTCTGTAAAAAAAACAGGATTAACTCTTTTCAATAGGGGAATATTCATAAAAGTGAACAAAAATGTGTAACTTTAGTGCAATTAACACAGTTTTCACATCAAATATAATTCCATCAATAGTCAGAGGTTTTTGAAATATGATATTGAACTAGGATATTTCATTATGTGTCATTTTCATATTATGTCAATAAGAATGATGTGACAACTATCACTATTTGCCATAATTTATTTGGCATAAAATAGCTATTGAGAGAAAATGTTTCCCTTACTGAGAATGTCCCAGACTCTGGGCTTTGTATGTGCAACACTCAGGATGAGCAGAGAGGTCCCTGAGTCACAGAGAGGGATTTGGAGTAGAACTGCCTTGGTTTGAACCCTGACCCCACCAAATACTAATGTTTCTACCTTGGGGTCTTCTCTAAAGAATGGCAAGGCTCTCGTTGGTGTGGTAAAGCAGAGAGAAAGGGAGTAAGAGAAAATAGCATACATACTTCATAGAGCTTTGTGAGGATTAAAGTACCGTATTTTGCTGTATATAACGCACACTTTTTTGCCCAAATTGAAAATAAGGAAGCTTGTTATACATGGGTAGTACCTGAAATACCTTGTATCAGTTCTTGTGTTTCACAATTGTTTGTTATGTAAAATTTGTTGTGGTATAATAGGTTCAAAAATACATGCTAAAATTCCTTTATAATACAAAAAAACAAGTTTCTACATATAAATGAATAAAAAATTGAATTAAAATGGAAGATATTTTTCCTGAAAGTTTGGGCTAAAAATGTGGGTATGCATTATATACAGGAGTGCATTTTAATAGCTCCTGACACATGATAAGCTCTCAGTCTATGTTGGCTCTCATTATTATGATTTTTCAGTTATGGTAACAATTCTGTAAAAGTGCTCTCATTATTCACATTCTGTAGAAAAGGAAACTAGAGCGTAGTGAGACAAAAGTACTCACGGAAAATGAACACAGTGTATGTGTGATCATAGCAGGGAAGAAATCTGATAGATTTCTGATTTCTCTGACTCAGAAATCCATGCTTTTTCCTCCACAAGGGGCATTTCCAGACTCTTTGATGAGGGTCCCTGTTGGTCAGAAAATGAATTTAAGGGTGTCCTCTGTGTGAGCAGGAGGGTGCGAGAAATCAATAAATCCAAGAGAAAAAGGCCCCTGTTTCACTTATTTGAATCTTCCATTTGCTCCATTATGTGAATTATGTTTCTATGCAAGATTTCTTATTATAAGCACTTTGCAGCTCAGAGTAATAATAATAACCGTATGATTTGGGGGGCTGTGCGCACAAAGATGTTCTCCATCTCCCACCATAATAATCCAGAGTTCAACATTGACAATTTATTAATGGGTTGTTGAATAGTGTCAAAATCCTCAGATTGAAAAGGAAATAAGGTCCTGCCCAGTGTGGCTCAGTTGGTTTGGCATCATCCTTCAAAGCAAGAGGTCACAGGTTGGATTCCCATCAGGGTACATGTCTAGATTGTGGGTTGGGTCCCTGGTAGGGGTACATATAAGAGGCAACTGATTGATGTTTCTAAGAGGGAAGAAGGGAAGGAAGGAATGTAGAGAGGGAGGAAGGAAGGAAGGGAGGAAGGAAGGAAGGAAGGAGAGAAAGACATTATACAGTTTCATAGTCTCTGGGTTAGTTTATGACTTCTATTAGGGAAGAAGGCACCTCTCACCATTCGGTGTTTCGTTTCTAACTATATATGTATGTTGTGCCGTAGTTCAGACCCTGGTGGTCTAAAAGAGGGAAACTCTTGTGAAAATTCAACCAAACAGTGGCTTCCTTTGATTTTTTTCCCCCTGATACCAATTATCTAGTCTAGAAATGATATTGGGTTGTTTTTACAAAGTTTCTGAGAAAAAAATAGCTAGATGTCTTATTTTAGTTTTGATTGCTGTTCTCACGAAATGAGAACCTTTTACACACATTTGTACACTGCTTCTTTGTTCTTGTGAGCATAATATTTCTTTCACGATTAGCCTTTTCATAGTATCATTTGTGCACAAGGTACTCTGCTGCCCAATGAAGTAGTTTTTTAACCCATATTTTGCAAGGTTAGAAAGTTTAAGTAACTTGCACCCCAAATTATATACCTTACAGTGTGTCTGTTGAATCTTCCTCAAATTCTGCAAACCACCAAAATCACTTTAGGGAGACAGAGATATAAAAAGGACATAAAAATGCTATGGGGAAGGAAATAACAGAAATATTTATGAAGCTTTATAGAGGTAGGAAAAGGATCGAGCATGAGAATACCCAGGAAGGCTCTTCAGAGGAGGTGGCATTTGAAACATGTCTTAAATCATAAGCAAGTTTTTCCAGAAGAGAAGAAAAGGGGGGGTGCCGCAGCCCGCTGCAGCACGGGTGGTCGTGAGGCTGAGCGAGGGACCTAACAAAGGAGAGGACCAAATGCTCTGCTGGCAATAAGGCAAGTTTATTGCGCGGTCTTCAGGCTTAAATACAATCTTGAGTGCATAGAGAACAAAGGAGAAGCCTTCTGGCACGTAGCTCACTTCCTTGACCTATAAAGTTTATCTACTCCCTTAAGGTCGGGATGTTCTCAGGCTAACATACCTACTGGGTACATGACACACAGGCCAAGGATAAGAGTTAATGGGTAAGGAAAGGCGGCTGGTTTCTCAAGGGGTCAGAGAACAGTCACAACCCAAGACAGCCCCGAGGCCGGAAACCAGGCCCAGTCACCACGCCTGCGGTGCAGGACCCTATCCTCGACCCCTCACAGGCCTCCTAGGCTCCAACAGGAGGGGATTCCAAATAGGAGGAGTAACATGCAAAACCAAAGAGGTGTGTGTTGGCATGTTTTGCTGGGGAACCCCGGAGCAATTCTGGGAGGAGAGTGGAGTGTGCCTCAGGGAGGTGTGTCAGGAGGTAAAACTGGAAACATTGCTTGGGATCAGATTTTTGAAGAGGTTTAAATTCCAGGCTCCCATGTTGCTACCTCATTCTATAGGCAGCGGGCAACCAGAGTAGGGTTGTCTAATCACGAGCTTGCCATGATCAGATTGATTTGAAAAGATCAGTTGGGAGGTTTGTGGAGGAAAGGCCAGCAGAGAAAGAGACAGGAACGAAGAGGGAAAAAATGATCACAGTCTCCTCTCGAGAGCAAAGTGACATATTTATTGGGGAAACATTGATTTATCTCTTTGAGCCATCCCTTGTAGCTCTTCCACACTCTTCGTATTAGTTTAAATGTGAGTGCTGCTTCGAAAATAAAAGGCTTTTAGCCAGCTTGTTATGGGGCTTAATGAAATAAAACCTAATTTATAAGAACAAACAATCTTTAAAATACTGGAAAATGCAAGCACTTTGATGAGCCTGATAGATAAATTTATAAGCAATGCACAGGAAACAAAAGAAAATGTCCAGACGGGTTTCATAAGCATGCTGCTCCGCACTTGAGGAACTGATCTGTGTGCAGCTCTAATATAATTTAGCAGCAAGGCAAAGTTATCTATACAATCTTACAGATCAAAGCTTGTCCTAAGTTATTGGCCAGAGACTGACAAAAGTATCAAGAACAGATTTCACATTTATAAATTACAGGAACCATTATGAATCAAACAAGTTGGGTTCTACAATAGAAGGAAACTTGAAGAAATCCACATACTCTGAAGAGGTCTGAGTATATTTGGACCAGTGAAAAGAATGATGGCTATTGCCATTTCTCCAAGGCTGACTTTTTTTGCCTGAATCCACCATCCCCTGTGGGTGTGAGGCTTTGCCGCCTTAGCTTGTAGCGTCTCTGTCCACTGCGGTGGGGATTTATTTGCCAGCACTACGATCATCCAATGGCATATTGGATACTTCCTCATGTCATGTTCCACGTGTGACCTGAGCACCCCACTTCCTCAGTGTTGACCCTTGGGCTGTCTGCTCCATCGGCTCTATCCATTCTAAGCTCCCGACAACTCTGCTTGGACTTCCCAGCAGCCTCACATCCTTCCTTTCTAATGACTTTTCTTCTCCATAAAAAAAAAAAAAAGAGATGGCTTCAAAATGTGAATCTGTTTAAAATTACTGATTGTCTTCTCATAATGCATGCAATAAAGACAAAGCTCCTTACCTTGGGCTTCCTTGTCCTGCGAGTATATCTCTCTGGTCTCACTTTATTTCTTCATCTCTATGATCCAGTTATAAGGAACCTCCCTTTTTACCACACCAACTTCTGTTATAGGGGCTTTGCTCATCCCATTTTCTGTCTAAAATATTCTTTCCTTGCTTATTTTCATAGGCAAATCTTACTCATCTATTATATATCTGAATATTTTTTCACTAAAAGATTTTAATAATCTTTATAAACTCAGATTTCCTTTATAGGTTATCTGACCATATGTGCCTCTTCTTGGATGCACCAATTGTAATTTCTTGAATTTTTATTATTTGGGACGTGTCTACTTTCCCCACAAGACCATCAGTTTTTAAAAGGTAGAGGGAGGAAGGCATGGGTATGTTTCTGCTTTTATGATTTTCTGCCGTTCACCTGCTAAAGGGCAACAGGAGCATCTGGCATAAATTAAACACATTAAATTATCTTTGATATTTTTAAGTGAATAAATAAATGAGAGCTAGACTCCTGGAGTTATAGTCTTGACCGTATTTTTGCTTTGCAACTTAACCAGTCATGTGCCTCTAACGAAGTGATTTTTCTCCAATTTTCACTACCCTGAGATGTAAAATGGAAATATAATACCAGTGCTTAGTATAAAAGACTAGTAGAGAATCAGAGGAAAGGAACCGAGAGTGATGGGAAAAACGAACCACCTCACGCCTGCCACGCAGTACCTGCCAGGCAATAGTTACTTGGGCCCACAGTTCAGGCTCCTCAGAAGCAGAGGATGGGATGTAGCCTGAGGATCCTTCCATGGGAAAGGAAGGTGAAGGCAGCAGGATGGGGCAGAAGAAGCTGAGCTGCAGTGCAAGCCCAGCAAGACGTCAGCCAACCCCATGCCATTCTGCAGCAAACCGAATTGGCTCGACGTCGGTAGCCTGCCTCCCTGCGTCACTGAGACACAGGCAGCCCAGGCAGGGAGGGACCCACTGAAGCAGCTCCACGGGTCCGAGGCTGACCGGATGGAGCTGACCACACTGCACAGCAAGTCCTTCCTCGAAGGATGGCCTGTCTGGCGCATGTGCTTTCATTCATCACATAGTCAGTCCACTGGTCCCTCTTTCACGAAACACCAGATGGGCTCCCAAGGCTGCTGCATTTTACAAGGGTTCAACACGAGCAGTCAGGAGAATTGGTATTAAAGCATTCCCGGTCAATGACACAGGCAAGCCAGACACAGAAGGACACGATGCATGCTGAGGAGAGGGAATAAAACAGAAAAGTGCTGGTTAATCTGAGGCCGAAGGATTGCATACTATAGCAGGAAGTTTCTGAGGAGACAGGAGTAAACTTGACTTTACTACTATTGACTAGAAGTAATTATTTACATTTACCAAGTACTCGTTTAAAAGGAAGGAAGCTTGTTTAAAAGGAAAGGAGGAAAAACAGAATCCATGCTGATTTAAATTAACTTTACAATAAGATTATTTATGTAATACACGGAAAACCAGTTAGGAAATTCATGGGCTTCTGCCCTCGCTGGTGTGGCTCAGTGGATTGAGTGCCGGCCTGAGAACCATGGGGTCACCGGTTTGATTCCCAGTCAGGGCACATGCCTGGGTTGCAGACCAGGTCCCCAGTTGGGAGGCACATGAGAAGCAATCACACACTGATGTTTCTCTCCCTCTTTCACTCTCCCTTTCTCTCTCAAGAAATAAATACATACAAATCTTTTAAAAAAAGAAAATTCATGGGCTTCTAGCTGATGAACAAATATAAAACCACAAAGTTATAGTTAATACAGAACACTATACATTAAAAATCCACATTAACAGGGAATCAAAAATGTAATCATTTTTCTCTATCAGATTATCACATGACCATTTTCCCCATGGTGCGGTGGGGCATGATTTGGCCTCATTTGGCACATTCGTATCACTCATATGCACAGAGAAACGCCACAATTCTTTGTTGCTGTCCAACAAAACTGTACCATTTGCTGACAGTTTCATAAGCAAGAGTACGATGAGCTTTTAAGTATTAGGAAGTGTTTTTATAAACTGATCATCCAGATTATCCATGCTATATAGCCATTAATATTTTCTAAGTTATTCTTAAAACAAAAATAATTTTGGATGATTTGGGGGTGGACCATTTTCTCCAGGTTTGGTGGTCTCTGTTGCTGGTGGTTTCCAGGACCCATCCTCCCCTTCATCCTTAGGTACAGAGTCATGCTTTTTAATGGGGTACAGTGCTTCCCACATACGGGGCATTTTCCCAATATTTCTTGAAGCAGATTAGGCCGTGTGCCAACAAGAGAGATTATCATGGAAAGTTTTATGAAGTCCAGCTATCAAGGATATTAAAAAGAAAGATTTCCCCTTTCTCTACTTTTTTCCACCCATCCACCTGGATTACGTATCTGATGGCTGGAGTGCTGGCAGCTATCTTGGACTGTGAGGGCAGGAGGCACACAGTGGGGTTGTGGGAGTAAAAATCTGAGACTCTCATGGCCTCTCATGACCATGGAGCTGCCATACATGTTTTCACTTACATGACAAACAAATGCAATTGTATTTTTCAGGTTTCTGTAAGACTCATTGTCCTAATGCAAAACGATGATACAGGCATGTTTAACTTTCATCGTATTATGCATAAAATTCCTCCAAATGTGTATTTTATTCATTTATTCACATAGAATACAGACAAGACCCTGGGGTACAGAATCAGGAGCAAAAGCCAGGCTCAGTCTTCTACTAGCTGTGGGACTTCAAGGGAGCTGCCTGATTTCTCTAAGGATTACAGACCTGATCTGCTCAGTGGAGATGAAAATATCATAACGGTGTTCTGAGCATTACATACAATAATGCACATAAAATGGCCAGCAGACCAGCTGGCCTCAGTAAGTAAACAATGGCTTGAAATTGAGGGCAGTATGCGTGATGGCGGCGATGACCTCTGCATTCACAGGGGCGTTACCTCTCGTCACACTTGCATCTGATGCAAAATGTGGGAGAAACACAGTTGGCAATCTTTCTGAAGATTTCTAAAGACACGCCTCAAAAAATTCTACCCTTATCTTAAATAAGCAGTTTGAGCTTTATCGAATTTTAATACAAAACTATGATTTTTCCAATGGTATGAGAGAGGATGCAGATTTCTCTTACAGACTGTGTTTGTTTGTTTTTTTGCATGTGATTCCCCTGAGGGCCCATGTTGTAAGAAGCCATAGAACACACATGTTGCTGATGGCCTAGCCCAATCCATAACAGGCACAGAAGCCCCCTCTCCCTGCACCTTGAGGAATGTAGCATATGGTTGTCAACATCCCAGCATTGTCCAGAGTGCGATCGTTGTGAATCTCTTAAATTGCAACCGATTCAACTACATGGCATAATATTGTATCTAATGAAATTAGGATGCTATTTTACTGCATGGATTTGCATCTTTCCCTGGTCACTATATGGCAACGTCCCCCCACCTCCCTAGTAACCAGTCATTCCTGCTTCCCTGGCAGGTGTTGGAAGACAAACAGACTTCATCAGGCTTCCGTTAAATACATAACCTGGAAAAGAAAACACATTGCAAAACTCCATTGAATTGCAGCATTTTGCTGGTCTGATAGCAAAAAAGTAATATTGTAGCATAGACCTACTCTATGTATGTATAATTTATCATACAGAGATGCCGTGACTTGGGTTGTTACCTGAACACATGTATGTGACAAATTATTCATTTCTGCCGTTACAAAAATTTTAAATTGAAGGTAAAGAAAGCTCACAGTTTTACGTATGTTAATGTACCAGATACAGTACTAAGTGATTTACAAATAAAATGCTGCCCCTTTTACTATTTAAAATAATTGTGAGACAGGCATTATTTTGCTATCTTTGTGAGAAAGTTTCTTCAAGGCTCATTGCTAGAAATTAATCATGATCTCAAACTAGTGAATGATGCAGGCAGAATTCAAATATGTGTTTATTTGAGTTCATGATTTTATTTCATGTGTCACATGCTATTAGCAACAACTGAGAGATAACAAGACAGACCAAACTGAAATGTCATATTTATTACATTCCACTGCAAAATTGTTATTAAAGTAATAGAGAGGTAGACGGGTCAAAGGACCAGCCGTGTTATACTTGACGGTTTATTATACAATTCCTGAAGCATTTTCACAGGTGATGCCCCAAATAATCCCCTGGTGAGGTTATCATCATCCTCATTTTATGGTTGAAAAAGCTGAGATGACATTCTGGTGGAACCCAGCACATCTATTAGCAAATCTTTCAACCTTCAAAAAGTTACAGGACTATGCCTGCTTTGGCAACACATGTGCCAGCATTGGAACAATACAGATATTAATATGGCTGTTGCATGAGGGTGACATGCAAATTTGTGAAGCGTTCCCTATTTTCCAGACTCATAGATACAGAGAGCGCACTAATTGTGCCAGAGAAGGAGGGGAGTTGGGGCAATAGGTGAAAGAGGTGAAGGGACTAAGAAGCACACATTGGTAGTTACAAAATAGTCCCAGGAGAGTGCATAGGAAGTACAGTCAATGATTGCAATAACTATGTATGATGCCATTTGGGGCCGTAGTATCAAGGGGAACACTATGTAAAGTGTATGACTGTCTAAGTACTAAGCTTTACACCAGAAACCAATACAAAGTAAAACTATAAAACAAAAGAGTATAGGACCATGTCTT
Source organism: Glossophaga mutica (assembly GCA_039655065.1). Taxonomy (NCBI): domain Eukaryota; kingdom Metazoa; phylum Chordata; class Mammalia; order Chiroptera; family Phyllostomidae; genus Glossophaga; species Glossophaga mutica. Next base: position 11,280,357 of record CM077315.1, on the reverse strand, counting down.
CCGCAGACTAGGAAACTGATCGCATCAGATATTATCGGACAGTGATTTAGCATCTTTTGTCCTCTTTTGTCTCTGCCTTCACCATGAAAAGCATAGGCCCCAGGTATCCTGGGTCCCAAAGACACAGGGAAGACACAGCCAAACAGAGTCTGGATGAGCTGACTTTCAGCTCAACCAGTGACCCAGCTAGAGTCTAGCAGGAAAAACAAGTGGAAAGAAGGGATCGTTGTGCTGTGGTGGTCATACCACATGGCTAGCTCCAGGTGTACAGCATAATAATGCAATATTTGCATGTTTTGAGAAAGGATCACCAGCATAAGTCTAGTTACCATCTGTCGCCATTCACAGTTACAAAATATTTGTTTTCTTGTGGTAAGAACTTTTAAGATGCACTTTCTTAGCAACTTTCAAATGTACAATATGGTATTGTTAACTATAGTTACAATGCTGTAAATTACATCGCCATGACATTTGTTTCATATCCAGAAGTTATAAAATATAACTTTTTAATATTTTATATAGCTGGAAGTTATATAATATATCATTTATATATTTATACCGTAGTGAGTATGTGTACAGGGATGTGTGTAGGTGTGTATGTAGCTTTCTGACACTGGGCTAGAATCTCCTACATTCAAAGGAACATTATTGTTTTGTGTGAAATGGATACAGCATCCAATATGACCTCTTTCAGGAGGAAATACCTTTCCGGAAATAGAATCAGATGTAGTCTTATGAAAACAAATTGCATCCTAACACCAAGGCACTGAGTTATCAAAAGGATTCTGGAGGAATCTCTCACCATTCCATTCGCTAAGGAGACAGCCAAAGGCTGCGGAGTTGAGGCCACCATCAAGACATTTAAAAATATGTTATCAGTCTTTCTTATAAAATATAGTTAATTCTGTCGTGAGCCAAATAAATCAAAAGTTGTTTTGTTGTTTTATTGGCTAATTGCCTGCCACTCTTTTGCTTCCTGTGTTTTTATTTTCATAAATTTTTATTAATTTTAGAGAGAGAGGAAGGGGGGAAGGGGGAAGAGAGAGAGAAAGAGATTGGGGGATTTGTTGTCCCAGTTATTTTTGCCTTCATTTGTTGACTCTTGTATGTGTCCTGACCACCTTGGCATGTCAGGACGATGTTCTAACCAACTGTGCTACCTGGCCAGGGAATTGCTTTGTGTGTTTTTAAAATACATTTTTTGTCTGCACACCCAAAATAATTAATAATAAAAAAATAAGCCTCCTTATCCTCTATAGTAGTAACAAAGACTTAAAGAAGCACAGCGGTATTCAGAAGTCTCCTGCAAGCTTGTGTTGTTGTTAAAAGGCTGCAAGGAAATGGTATTTTTAAATTTTGGTTTCCTCACCAAGGGAGTTTAACGAATTTAGCCAGTTATCATGTGCTCAGTGCCTTTTGTCACGTGTCGCTTTTGTGCGTGTGCACTGGCGAGGGTGCAGAGGCTGTCAGGCTTCCTTTGCCCCTTCCTTCTGTGGTTTTGTGTGTGAGGCACATCCTCGACGGTCATGCCAGCCTCGATTTTGCTGCTGGAGGAGTCCGTTGATGTGGTACCTGGGGGAAAGGAGAGTTGGTGTGCGTGTGTGCTCGAATCAGTGGAAACGACCATTCGCTCATTCATTTAGAGGGTAAGACCTCTCTCAATTTATCTTGACAGGCCAATGGACTAAGGGACTGGTTTTTATGTTTGTTAGGACACCCTTTCTCAAACATCGCTTATGTATCACCAAGGATCTGATTTCCGTTCATTGATTTTGTTAACCTGCCACTTGACTGAAGTTATTAATTCCAACAGTTTTTTTTGATAGACTCTTTCGGATTTTCTCTATAAAAGATGGTCTCATCAGCAAATAACAAACAGTGCTGCTTCCTTCTTCCCAATTGGGATTCCTTCATTTCTTTGTCTAGCCTAATTGCTCTATCTAGGACTTCTAGCAGTGCAATGAATAGAAGCGGTGAGAATGGGCAACCTTGTTTTATTCCTGATCTCAGAGGAAACGCTTTCAATGTTTCTCCGTGGAGTGTAATGTCGGCTGTGAGATTGTCGTATATGGCCTTTATTGTGTTGAGGCATGTTCCATCTACACCCATCTGTTAAGATATTTTATCCTAAAAGGATTTTGTATTGTGTTAAATGCTTTTTCTGTATCTATTGAGATGATTATGTAATTTTTATTTTTATTTATTGAATGTGATGAATTACATTTATTATTTGTGTGATTGATATTGAACCATTCTCGCATCCCAGAGATAAATCCCACTTGATCAGGGTGTAAAATCCCTTTAATGTGTTCTTGAATTTTATTTGCTAATATTTTGTTGAGAATGTTTGCATCTATATTCAACAAGGATATGGTAAAATAGATTTCAAGGAATATTTTATATGATAAATATTTTATATATTTAAGCATGAATATTTCAATGATGTTTTTAGTTTTGTTTTCTTATAAAAAGATGTGTTTATATTTCTGTGTGTATGCTCTTGAACTGCTTAAGGCAAAGCACCTAATTATATTTAATAATACCTATATACCTGTCAACCAAAGTAAACAAATATTAATATTTTCCACTATTTGCTTTAATAAGTCTTACAAATCTCATTGTGTTCCATATCAGAAAGTAGTGAAACTTTAAGGAAGCATTCAGCCATTAACATTATGGCCTAGGTTGTATCAGCACAAGTAAATTACTCTAATTCAATGTCATTTAACCTGTACATCAGGGCAGGTTCAAGTTATCAAGGTCATAATAATAATCAACCGCAAAGGTGAAAATGATGCTTTTTCTTGAAGACAGCAGGGGAAGTATTAAATATAGGATGTGAGAAAATGCATAGTACCTATATGTTTGGCAATTCCACATTGCTTAGAGAGCAACACTGTTATTTTGTTAATAGCTGTTGATATTTCTAATTGTACCATTTATTTCCTTGCCAAGCTATTGTTGATTTGGTTAACATTTATAAGAATTATTATTCATGTGCACTTAATCATTTCTAAAAATACAGAAATAAATATTAGGAACCTCTAAGAAAGCATAATTTCTCTTCTTTTTCAGAAATCTACATTTCTATAAGTAGAATAGCTTTATCAGCTTCATAAACAATGTTCTTATTACACTGTTGTTGTTTTAACCTTAAAGTCCTCCCTAAAAGGACAGAAAAATATCATCAAGAGTAGATTGGCCAAGGGCCTTATTTTTCAGTAATAAAGGTTTTGTCAGGAACTTTTTCTATTTTAGAAACTAGGGAAACAAATTTTGGAGACTGGTCCAGTTTATTTCGAGACCAATATTCTATTTTGAAAACAGGGTTTAAGGTGCCTGCATTATCAATCCTTAAATATAGCCACCAAATATCCATGACAAGCCACCTTCTCTTTTTTATATATGTCTACACTTTAGAACATCTGCAATAATTTTACCTTCTGATTTTCTTTGTGAGTTAGGAGAATTGTCGCTTGTAGCATACTCAAAACCAAGGTTGACACATTATCCAACTTCTGTTTTTCTACTACAATACCAATCATGCATACAGTTCCTCTTAATTCATTCATTCCCTCCTAGGCTCTTGAAGTTCTCACATCTAACCTCAATTTACATACACACTGTGTGTACTCAATTTGCGTACAGCATGTGCTCTGTGGCAGATCACAGACTTAGTTTCGTCTCCTGATTATATTAACCCCCTATACTTTTCTTCCCAAATCACTTCCCCTCCCCAGCTTGTCCTAATTCCTTTTCTGGCTTTTCATGATCTTAGTGTAGTTTTGTTCTTTGCACCTGATGTTCTGCCCATTATTTGTTTTTCCTTTACTTGTAGTTTTTTTAGAACTCGACCCTCGTCCCTCCTCTACACCTAGCCCACCACATCATCTCTATGGATGGTATTGTCACAAAACAGGTTCCATGCTGAAGGCTCGTCCTGACCTAGTATGGTCCGGGACCTCCAGGCTCTTGACTTGTGCAGGAAAGAATTCAAGAACAAGTCTAAGTGAAAGCAAAGGCAAGTTTAACTTAGGTAGAGAGAAAGGAAGAGGCTAGGATGCAGGGTCCTGGAGACAAGATCAAGGGGTGACCCTGGGACTGGCTGCCTCCACCTGCCCAGTTGCAAGTCTCACAGGGTGCCACTGTGAAAGAGACCAAAGTACATGGCTGAGTAGATGTGGGAGAACTTGCTAGTGAGTTGCGCGTGTAGTCAGTCTGTTCTTGGGATTTTATGTGTTTCCAGGGGTGGGTTGGTTCTTTTTGGGACCAAATTCTGATTGAAAGAATTTCTCCACCTTCTGGTTGAAAGGAGGTGGGTCTTGTTCCTTATATGATCCATTCTGGAAGTGTCTTGGCATTCATGCTCCTTGGTCCCCTCTCCCTGTGGTGTCAGTTTTTATTATTATGATTATATAATGAAATCAAGGGGTTGATCTCTACTTAGTTTTCCCTCTGGCTTGGATTGACCTGGTTTTAGCCAGTCCTTGCTGTTGTTGACTTCTGTGACCCCCTGAAGGAGTCTCCTGCCATTAGCTGTTTCCCCTTGATGAGAGGTAGGGGCTCTGGAGAGAGGGGTCTAGTGGCTTATCAGCCTGTGACGTCTGCTCCTACTTCCTCATTCCACTAGTTGGGAGCTTTCCCTAACTTTTTCTCTCCTGCCTCAGTTGTTCAACTCAGTTTGCTTTAGTACCAAATGTGGCTCCCAGGTATTATATGTTGGCAAGAGGAAATAAAATACCTATTCATTAATCAAACATATATTTAGTACATGCTTTTTGTTAGCACTCATACTCTTGTAGCAATAGGTTTTCTAGTTGTTTTTAATTGCAAATTTCTTCTTGAATTTTCTTGAGCTCTCTAGACCTCATGTCATCAAGTTTAGATAAACTGTAACTTCCTAAAAACATGCCTTTTCATTTATGTATTTTAGCCAATGGTACCCAGAACGTGCCCATATGAGTGAATGTACCTAGAGGCATCTGTGTATTTGCTATTTGTCTCTGTGTAAATTTGACACTAAAACTTAGCAGTGTCTTTTTTATGATCTCTCCTGATTTTGATACAACTTATTATATGTTCAATACAGTTATAGATGTACAAATGATGGGGGCTTATGAAAAATCAGTTTGCACAAATTGACTCTATATAGTAGAACATCCTCTTTTTCACTACATGAATTATTCTATAATGCACATGCATGTACAAAAACATCTAAAGGTTTATTTTTTTTCTTCCAAACCCACTTTTCAAGGCACTCAACCGTTGCACTCCGAGACAGCTAAGCTCCTGGCTTCTCGGGCCTACACAGGTATCATATTTGTAACCATTAATATGCAGACAGGAGATGATTAAATGCAGGCATGATAAAATGTGACACGCCATAATAAATGAGAATGAAAAAATAAATTTGTAACCATAAATCATGTATTTAAATTTGTGTCACAGGCTTACATTGATGAAGACAATGTAGAAATAAGAAAATATGAGATAAACCTATTTTAAAAATTCAAATGAAAGGCATTTAAATTTTATAATTTTTTCAACTCCTTATCTTAGGTAGAAAATTTGACTTCTTGGCCCTGAAAGTATAATGGTTGAACTTTGTCGTTTTGAATAAGACATTGGACAGTTACCAGTTTCGTTATAATGCAGATTTTTAACTTTAACACTTCAAATATGAGTGCTCCTATGCATCCAAGACGATGAGGTATTGCCTCCTTCTTCTTTGTGTCTTTTAATTTTAAAGACACAAAATTATTGAAGTTTAATCTTACCACTTATTGTACCTAAAAAGAATTTCAGTATACTATTATATGCCCTGTTTTGTAAAGTTTTACAATAATTGAAACATTTTAATCATAAAACTTCAAGAGCAGACCTCGCTAATTAAATGATAGGCCATCCTGATTAGAAAAATTAAATGCAAAACTTAAATTTCCAGGAATACAAAATATATTCAGAAACCCCATTGAGAAAGCTACAACATTCAGGGTGTCAGTATAAAATAACAGGACTTCACTTTCAGTAAACTAGCCATAATTTGAATTTCAGATGGATGTGTTCCTTCCAATGTACCCCATTCTAGTGCTGTTGAAATAATTTTGGAAGTCAATTACATATGCAATCCCTGGGTTGTATTAAGAAATGAATTTCAGAAACAAAATGATTGTCTTGTGATTTGGGGAAAGATAAAGGAATTACTCTTATCTATTAATACCTGGACAAATACATTCAGCGCTGTCTTGTCCAATGACATAAATTCGGGGCCCTGCAAAGCAGTTATAACACCGAGTGATTTTCCAAAGTGGTATTCATCATCTACTGTGACAGGTTGACTTATATCCCTTAAAATAGGTATGTAGGAATCTTAAGACCCAGTATTTCTGAATGTGACCTAATTTGAATATAAGACATTTAATGAAGTAACAGAGTTAAAATGAAGTCATCAGGCTAGGTTCTAATCCAGTAAGACTGGTGTCCCTATTAGGGAGAAATCTGGACACAGAGACAGACACCCAGAGTGTGAGAAATGATTGTGAAGAGACAGAGAGAAGACTGCCAGCCATCTTCCAGCCTAGAGGGACCTAGAGCAGAATATGCCCTCCCACCCCTCAGGAGGAGCTGACCCTGCTGACACCCTGACTTAGCATCTCTGGCCTCCAGATCTGTGGGACAATGAGTTTTTTTGTGACAGCCACCCAGCTTGTGGCGCTTTGTTTCAGCAGCCACAGGAAACTAGTACTCCTACTACACTGCAGTTATAAACGTCTGTCTCTGTATTTTTCTAAAATGGTCCCAAGCTTAAAGAACATCTTTGTTCAGTTGAGAGCCTTCTGTGTTAGGAAAGCTCCTTGTAAGGATCCCCAATGTACCCTCTAGGTCTAATATCACTAGACTAAAACAATAGTAGATGCTAAAGAAATAACCCAAATGTCAGCTAAGCACCTTGTTGTTCTAAAGTCCAATGAAGGCTGCAGAATGCACATTACTCTTATTAACCCTCCAGAGATTTTGGGATTAAAGAACAGAGGGATGGAGTCCATTGGACTCTTTGTTTATTCCTGATCTCTTGCTTTAGGTAATTTGATATATGGCTTGACTTGTTCTCTCCATATTTAAAGACTACTCCTCTTGGCATTGCCAACAACATAATCCCTTTCACTAAAATTTTCTCAGTGATATCCGTATATAAGGCAACCTGAGAATTTGAGGCAAAAGAAAATTACATTACAATAGTCACCATAATGAGCTTCAGACTGACTACCAGGCATCCCAAACTTTTGTGACTTTTGTTGGTGGATTTTTTAAAATTTACCCTTCCCCTTTGGTTCATAGGTTTTAGTCTCAAGCATCTCACTTGGTCCCTAATTTCTCTACGATTCCATGGTCTCTCCATACTTCTCCCTGCACTCCTTCTTGCTATGGACTGCAATGTGTCCCCCCAGACTCATTTGTTGAAGCCCTAACTCCCAATGTGAGGGTATTGGACTGGAGGTTTAGGGCGTGAGGTGGAGCCCTCATAGTGAGATTAGTGTTCTTCTGATAAGAATACGCACCAGAGAGCTTGCCTCCTCTGCTCTCCCACACACATCTAGGGAAAGCCAAGTGAGGACACAAGGAGGTGACATTCTCAGCAGAACCCAACTATATTGACACCCTGATCTTGGGTTCTCAGCCTCCGAAAAATACATCCCTTTGGTTTAAGTCACTCAGTCTGGGGCACTTTTTTATGGAAGCCAGAACTGACTGAGACACCTCTCCTGGATTTACTTGAAACTCAGCCCCTTCGCTTCATTTTGTTAAGAGACTTAGCTCTTCACTAATCACATACCTCCCTTACGAATCACTAAGGGGCTATACTAAGGGGGCCAGTCAGGAGCTATACTAAGCAGTGGCATCTAGTTTCTGTGTGTTATCTCCCAGTTACTCAGGAAAAAAGGACATACGGGAAGAAAAATGGCAAACCTCCTAAATTTCTAGATTCACCTCTAATTCTCTGCAGGGAAGGTAACGGGGGCAATATTATATGTTATCATTTTTAATGATATAAATTTCCCTACTCTGCTTACAAGAGTGACTGGAGTTAATTTGGATTATGAATAAAAACTCTTTATATGTTTGCTTAACAAATACACAGTGCATGGCCCGAATAAATGAATTAGCAGATCAATGAACATCATGATGAGAGAAGGCAGGTAACTGAATCAGACAGACCTGAATTCAGATTCTACGCATTGTGTTTAGCCTCTTGATGCCCCTTGGAGTCATGTTCCTCCACCATTTTTTTTTTTCATTTGTAAAATTAAGTTTAAAATGTTTCACTCAAAGTATTTCTGGAAATCAAGTAAGATAGCACACCTGACATTATTGTCTGCTTAGTGACAGATGCACCAAAGCAGGCATGAAATGATTGTTATTTTCTTGTGAAAGTCTAATCCTGACCACAGTCACTTAGTTTTACTGTAAGTGCTCATGATTTAAAGTGGCACACGTGGACGCCCACACGGAAGGGTGTGTTTGTGTGTGTGTATAGTTCATACAGGGCCCAGCACAAATATCATCCCTTTTTTATGACACAATTTTTATGACAAAATCATAAGCACGTAATTCTGTAACCTAACAATATCACACTGAAGCACACTGTATGGCATTTTAGGTGAAATGTTCAAATTGCTGTCCATCTCCTATGAGACGTTCACGTACCCTACCAACCACATTCAAGCAAGCTTTACTTCTGCCGAGCCTTGTATATGACAAATAGATAGGTAGGGAGGTAGGTAGGTAGGTAGGTAGACAGACAGATATTGCCACTTTTTATTTTTTATCTGCAATAAAATTATATTAACTTGGGAGAGATGAAGAAAATCTTAAAACTAATTCAGAGCTTCAGGCTCTTGCTCCAGAATTGTGTATTGTGGGTGATCACGCATGCATGAGGAGAGGTTTGTGAAAATAAAAAGGAACAAAAAGTCCAGGAAGGCAGTGTCCTTGCTCCACTGTGTTTACACCTCTATGTTCAAAAACATGATGTTAAAGGTGATATTAGTTGAACAAAACAACATTATTTCAGGTACTCCGGAAGCTAGTTGACAGTAAGTAGTCCCCGGAGGCGAGATTCTTCCCAGCAGCTTTGCTCACTGCAATATTTGTTCAAAACTGAGGAGTGATTTGTAAGATCTGTCCCTTCAGGAAAAAAAATGTGATATTGACGCCACGTAGCTAATGCACAACCAACCCCCCCCCCGCCAAAAAAAAAAAAAAAAAAACCCACTACAAAATGAAAGCACAAACCTCAGCCCAGCAAAGTGACAAACATATCATCACTTTCCATTTTTCCTTTGAGTGAAAGATTCATTCTGTATAGGGGAAGTAATCCCCAGTGCGCTCTAGCTGAAATGTATTAGGGAAAAAAAAAGGAGAAAAGATTTTCAAAGAAACAGCTCTGGTTTCCTAGTGAACATTTATTACTATTTCTTCAGCATTTTGAGTTCTGTTGAGTTTAATCGAAGAACTTTGTGAAGCACTTTTACTAAGTCTCAAGGTAGACAGCGAAGGAGCCATGTCCAGCAGAGTTTGCTGGGCACCCAGGATACAACATACTCCTCAGGCTCTTGTTGTTGTTGTTGTTGTTGTTGTTGTTGTTGTTGTTGCACCTGGGTCATAGAAGAGAAGCCAGGGGTCTGAGAGCATGGCAACGATGTCCAGGGTCAAACATCTCAGGAGCGGCAGAACTTGGTCCAGAAGCTTGTGAATGTATTGCAAAGACAGGAGGCCTCTGGGGCTTATTATAAGGAAATAGGAGCCGAACGAGGAATCACAGAAAATGTCAGTCTGGGATCACTTAAACAAAACTATTTAAGATGCCACAGCAAGTTTCCATTGCCCACATGGCTACGTGAGAGGTAATGCCGTGGAACAAGTAAGAATGAGGCCGTTCGTATGCAAAGCTCAGTCATTCAATACCATTGTTTAAAGTTGAGGAAAACATTCAGTCTACCCAGGCTCCTATTTTCCTGTACCTAAAATGAGAATCATGAGCTAGTGATGCATGCATTATAGGTATGTGATAAAGGTGAACAAAGTGCCCTGGCTGGTATAGCTCAGAGGACTGAGCACGGGCCTGGGAACCAAAGGGTCGCTGGTTTGATTCCCAGTCAGGGTACATGCCTGGGTTGCAGGCCAGGTCCGCAGTGGGAGGCACATGAGAGGTAACCACATATTGATGTTTCTCTCCCTCTCTTTCTCCTTCTCTTCCCCTTCTCTCTAAAAGATAAATAAATAAATTCTTTAAAAAAAGATGAATAAAGTTAATGTGTACTTTGGAGAGTGCCTGGCTGTTATAAGTTTTCCATAACTATTAGCTGTCAGTAATATTGTTATTTGAGTCTTTCCTGTCACACCCATCTGATGAGTTTGGCTCACTTGTCCTATTATCTTACGGCTTCCGCTTACTTCTGTAACTCTGTATGTCTCTCTGCTGCTGTGGATGCAAAAATATCTCCCCGTATGTCTCATATTCGGACTCCTCAAGGGAATGGATGTGATCAGACTGGTTAGGTATGAACCAATATAGTCGGTTCTTAGGGCAGAACACGTTACTTCTGTAAAACTACCTCAGACTCCAATCGGAAGTTAGTCAGTTCCCACTAGGATTGCGTTGTCCTCTGGAATAAAACATGACAAAATGTAGGTTCGTAGAGCCAGCAGCAGATTTTGCTTCCCAGGTAGCTTGAGCTTTGATCCATCTCCAGTCTAGTCCGCCTCCCTCTGTCCTTGCCCTGTGGAGCCCACTGCAATTAATATTCTTTCCTGATGCACATCAAAGAGGAGCTGAATGGCGCGCTCCTACTTCAAACCCACAGTGAAATGGAAAATAGGTAAGGTAAAGCGGGGGGCATGTTAAATCAGCAGGTGCTACACTTCCAAAGCAAGTAGTGAGATACTACTTGCCCATCAGTGATTCGATCTATCCGCTATGATGTTTTATCTGGACCAGAGACCATGGTGGTGGTGATTTTTTTGTCTCAGGTATGTTGATGCGTTCTGGTTGCCTATTGTAGTATAGGTCCTTGTGATGACAAAATGAAGACGCTAATTTCTCTTTATAAGTTAAGAAGGCATTTCTCAAATATCCTTGCAAACAGCAGGGTGGTATAGACTCAATCTGGCCCATAAATTAAACACAGCTCAGGGTCAAGTCTCAGCTGTACTGCCTACCTCCTCACACAGGCCATCACACTTCAGAAAGAGTGAGGGTGCTCTCTGGGCTGTCTTTTATATGGTACTAACTCCATTCATGTGGCCTCCATTCTTATGACCTCATCCCAGCCTCAGGCCCCCACCTTCGGATGCCATCACAGTGGGGTTGAGATTCCAACATATGAATTTTGGGGGACACAAACATTTGGTCCCTAACACAAGGTATACCAGGCTCCATGCTACACGCATTGCAAGGCCTCACAGGTGTGTCCTTAAGCAGGGATTTCAGTCCAGAGCACTGAATCCGAAGCGCGTTCTCTTTCTATTGGACGTGGGATTCCAAAACTACACTGTGCGTGGCATACATGGACACAGACACACACTGTAGTTTAACTCTTATCCCGGTGCATCAAATTTCAAACTCCGTGGTGACAGAGAACAGCTCTGTGCTTGTTTTTATATCTCAAAATACCTAACAATGAATGAGCAGTCTCAATAAATAATGCAGTTCTTCCAAGTTCCATAAAAGTTCCACACTCTATCTGGTTACATACATTTGTTCAATTTTGTAAAAAAAATCATGGAAGTGTGTACTTATGAGTTTTGTATATAAAGTATGTTTATTGAACATCAATAAATAAAGTTAAAGGTATTCACTTTTTGAATGCATTTGCATATTAACAATAAGGATATAACACACCACACAAAAGACTAACTTCAGGTTTGGAAGCAAACATTGTATCTGCAGTGAGGTATAGAGAACAGGACATCTGTGGAGTTCTTAAAATAACAGGCTGTGAAGCGTGGCCATAACCGTATGAAGACTGTAAAGTTCAGGGAAGTTTACATTCTATAAAAAATGTTGAAGTTGTTTTTGCCATAAACATCTATGAACACCTTTCATAAGACTGATATACCATGTTTTTCTGACTATAAGATGTACTCCCCCACAAATTTGGGAGGAATAATGGTTGTTAATGCTGCTGTTGAGTTCTGTTTACATTTATATTGGTGAAATATTATGTTATTTATGTTATTAAATATTTTACCACATTTTCTCCTTCAAAAGTTTTTTTCTACTTTCCTCCTAGGTACATCTTACGGTCTGAATAATACGGTAACTGTGTCAATTTATTTATTTTGGATTTATGTGCTTCATACTGCCTTAGAGAACTTAAGACACAGTTTACAATGTTAACAATACACCTCTGTTTTCAAGACGGCAGCACAGGTAAAACCCAGCTCACCTCCTCCAACAGCCATATCCAAATTACAACTAAACTACAGTTAACCATTGTTCAGAACCACCAGAAATTGAGCTGAATGGAAGTCCTACAACTACAGAATGAAAGAAGAAACCGCATCGAGACTGGTAGGAGGGACAGAGACACGGAATGGGCTGGTCCCACAGCCCCATGTGGCAGGTAAAAATCAGGAGGGATATCTCAGGTGCACGGGGTCCCAGCCCCATACCAGGCCACCAAGCCCAGGGTTCAAGTGCCAGGAAGATAAGTCCCTATAACTTGTGACTATAAATTCCAGCAGGTATCGAGACTGTGGAAGACAGATGCTGCTGGACTCCCTGGCAGTTCCTGTTAGAGGGCCCACGCACAGACTTCCTCACACTCACTCCCTATGAGTTCCAGCACCAGGGAAGCAACTCGAAAGGCACCAGAGAATACCAGGAGGAACTGAAGTGTCTGGCATAAGAGCAAGAGCAGGGTGTCAGCTTTCTTTCAGACAGAAGTGCTAGAAGAGGCCGTTGTTCCTTTTCTGGCCCCCTTTCCCACAGATCCGGTAGGCAGGTGCCATATCTGATATTCCATCAACCTAGATCACACTGTTTGCCCCACCCTGATGATTCCCTCAGGCTCTGCCCTACCCAACATCAGGCCCAAGCCAAGCAATTTCCAGTGGATTTCCATATGAATGGCTTGTCTAGTCTCAGGTTTCAGATTTTCGTAAACTCTCTCAAACAAGCCGCATCTGGTCTCAGGGAGCACCATAGGTCTTGCTAAGTGGTCCCAGGCCTGGCACTAGCAGCAGCAAGCCTTGGTTCACAGCTTCACCTTGCCTGGGTGTTGCTAAGTCCAGCACAAGGAGCAGCCATCTGAAGATTGCTTTGTAGCTTGTGCTGGGTGGCCCTGGACAGAACACTGGTGGTTGCTGACCTTGGCCTGGATTTCCTGGTAGGCCCCAGAGCCTGCGCACTCAGTGGACATCTATAGACTGTGTCGGAGCACCACCACCCAACCACCTCCACAAGTGACACACTCAAGTGGGGAACTCAGTGGGCACCACAGCCATGCTGAAGTAAGTCCTGCTGTATGGAGTAGGTCCCTGCACAACTGATCCTCCACAGTGGTCAGGTTGGTGGTCAGTGGTCACAGCCTGTGTTTGTAGCTGATTGGCCTGGGTAAATCCTTCCCATTGATCTGCCATCTACAATCAAGGTTCAACAACAAGAAGAGGGTGTACATAGACCACATGGTTGATTTACCTCAAGTACCTAGCTTAGGTGACAGGGGAAGCTGTGCCACTGGACCCTACAGGACACCTACTACATTAGGCCACTCTACCAAGCCAGGGAGTCATAATAGCTTGACCAAATACATAGAAACAAACACAGAAAGGCTGCCAAAATGAGGAGACAAAGAAAAATGGCCCAAATGGAAGAACAGAAGAAAACTCCAGAAAAAGAAGTAAACAGAATGGAGACAAGCAATCTACCAGATACAGAGTTCAAAACACTGGTTATAAGGATGCTCAATGAACTTAGTGAGAATTTCAACAGCATAAAAAAGGACATGGAAACCATAGAAAAGAACCTGTCAGAAATGAATGATACACTAACTGAAATGAAGAACAATTTACAGGAAATCAACAGTAGAGTGAATAAATCTGAATAGCAAACAAGTGACTTGAAATATAAGGAAGTAAAAAACATCCAATGAGAACAGCAAGAAAAAAAGAACCCAGAAAAATGGGGATCGTGTGAGGAGCCTCTGGGACAACTTCAAGCATACCAACATTCACATCTGGGGTTGCCAGGAGAAGAGAGAGAGCAAAATATTGAAAACCTATTTGAAAAAATAATGATCAAAAACACCCCTACCTTGGTGAAGAAAATGGACATACAAATCCTGGAAGTGCAGAGTCCCAAACAAGTGAACCCAAAGAGGCCCACACCAAGACACATCATAATTAAAATGCCAAAAGTTAAAGACAAAGAGAGAATCTTAAAAGCAGTAAGAGAAAAGCTCCCTACTTTCAAGGGAGCTCCCATAAGACTGTCAGCTGATTTCTCAGAATAAACTTTGCAGACTAGAAGGGATTGGCAAGGCATATTCAAAGTCATGAAAAGTGAAAACCTACAGCCAAGATTGCTCTATCCAGCAAAGCTGTCATTTAGAATTGAAAGAAAGGTAAATATCTTTGCAGACAAGACAATGCTAAAGGAGTTCATCACCACCAAACCAGTATTATATGAAATGTTAAAGGATCTTCTTTAAGAATAAGGAGAAGATAAAAATATAAACAATAAAATGCCAATAAATACATATCTATTAATAATTGAATCTACAATAGAAACAAAATAAATGAACAAACAGAATAGAAACATAGTCATAGATACAGAGAGTGTTTTTATGGTTGCCAGATGGGAGAGGGGTTGGAGGGATGGGTGAATAAGTTGGAGGGATTGAGAATTACAAATCGGTAGTTACAGAATAGTTATGTGGATGTGAAGTACAGCATAGGGAATATAGTAGCAAAGAATATATATGCTTGACCCATGGACATGGACAATGGTGTGGGAATTACCTGAGGGAGTAAGAGAATCTGATTAAAGGGGGCCAAAGAGGGAAAAATTGGGGTATCTATAATAGGATAAATAATAAAATATAATTTAAAAATATGTTAAGAAAATATATTAATCCAAACCCAAGACATACAGACACTTCATTAAGACAAATATTTTACAATAATAGTAATTATCACTATTACATTCTTTTTTATCTCATTACTTCTATTTATTTTACTTCATTTTTCCACACTCTTTAATTATTTTCTTCATTTTATGACCATTGGTCTAAAACTATAAATTAATTTCATAGCTCACAGAATCAAGTGTTGAAAAATATTTGCAGGGCTTGGCAGTAAATACTACAACTTTGTGAGCCATATTAATCAGAACAACTGGGCATCATTGTGTTGCAATAAAACTTTATTTGCAAAAGTAGACAGTTGCTCATATCTGACTCACAAACAGTACTTTTCCCACTGTGGATCATAGTGACTAAGGAATCATAAAGCTCAGTGTGAAAAATATTGCTCAAAAAGTAGCTATTTTCCAACATTCAGCCTTAGAATCTTTTATACTCTTAAAATTATTGAAGCAAACTGATGTTTATGTGGGTTATATTTATCATTACTTATATCAGAAATTAAAACTGAGAAATTTAAAAATCTGTTTATTAATCCATTTAAAATAATATATTTCATGTTAATGGAAATGATATATATTTATGAAAAACTAATTGTTTCACTAAGCACAAATAAATTACTGAACAGAGCATCATGCTTTTACATTTAACAAATCTCATTAATATCTGGATTAAAAGAGCATAGCTAAATTCTTGTTTTTATTTTTTCATTCATTCTGGTGAAGCATGGCACATTATTTTGGTTAAATGATATGAGGAGAAAACAGCCTTACACTCATATGCATTAAAAAAGGAAGGGGCACTTTAATAGCCTTATCAGATAATTATGGATATCCTTTTGTGATGCTTCACTAAAATTTAACAAATGGTAGTTTCTAAAATGTTAGTTATAAGTTTGAAAGCCATATTAATGAACATCTGTTAATATCATCACTGACCTCTCTAAATATCAGGAAGCTGTGAACCTTACAGTAGTATATACACATTTTCTAACATGTAAGTTTGCTTGAAACTTGATTTTTTAAAATTTTTTGATAAGATTCTGTCACTTATTTTTTCTTGAAGTGCCAGGATTGCTTTATTTATTTTTGAAGACTGATCAGCTATATACCCAAGTCTGAACAGCCATAATTTATTTATATGTGGTAAAGAATTCAACCTTGCCCCCAAAGAGGTCTGACCTATTTCCTCACGTTCTTGAAAATAATCTCTAAACCTCTGGACTCTCATGCCTACATGCATGTCTTTGTTTACTTTGGGGCCTTGGTCATGCCACATAGTAACATGTGATTTAGGTCAGGGCTTTGGAGCACACTAACACAGTGATTTGGGGAGCTTCGGTTCATGCCATATCTGTTCGAAGTTCCAAAAGCTGGAGAGGGAGGTTATCTACATGGACAGCCAACCGGGTCCGTGTGACCAAGCCCAAGTGAAGTCTGGACCCTAAGGCTAGGGTGTCCCTAGTTGGAAATATCCCATTCATGCTGCCACTCACTGATGTCAAAAAGTGATGCTGCCCTTGAATCCATGGGGAGAAGACCCTGGAAGATTTGTGAATTGAATTTTCCTGCACTCTGCTGTAGTATGTGCCTCCTCTCATGGCCGATTGTTATCAGTATCCTTGAGTGCTCGTGAACTATAACCATGAGTGTCACAACTTTTAGTTAGTTCTTTGAGCTTATTTTTAGCAAATTATTGAATGTCAGCATTGTCTTGAGGACTTTGGAACTTGAAATTGTCTCAAGCTGGGTGGTCTTATAGACGAATGGCAATAAAGAATGTATTGATCACTAGTATAGCTGGATGTCACTGCCTTCATTTGTTCCAAGTCCCCAGAAGTGTTACCCATTATTGTTTTTCCTACTAGTGTCCATTCAGTAAAAGGAGAGAAGAGTGTCTTTAATTGCTTTATAAATATAATTATGAACTCACAAGCCACCTAAAATGATGTTAGGACTTTGTGCCTTACTTTAAAAACAATTTCTATAAAAATAATGTTTTATATATATATAAATTCTCTGTTTAATAGCCTGGATTCCACTTAAGTTAAAAGAGAGAAGCTAAATTGTAAGCTTGATTGAAAACTCTTCCATTAATTTCATGTTTCTGAATTTCTTCACTGTTGATCCGGCTCTTTCATTACCTTTCATTTTAATGTGTTTTGTTTCCCAGAATTTTCTCACCTGCCTCAAGACTTGGCAACTCTGCCTGAAAGGTTGTTTTCTTACCTCCCATACCACTGAGTGTTCATTCATCTATCTGTGCTCTCAAGTGAACATACACTCATTCATTCTCTAACTCATGTCATATGTCTATAGTCCTCTCATTCTCCACATTTCCTATTCATGCTTTAAGCAGCATCTTTAAATAGCTCCCCCCTCAAAAGGCCTTTGGTGACTATCCTGTTTCCTTTTTTCTTTTATTTATTGCTGCATTTTTCATTGACTAGCATAATGCCTGGTAGGTAGGGTGCATAAAATGCAATGAGCTGAAAAAAAATAATGATTGAATATAAAGAGCCTGATGAATTCAGTTGTCAGCTATCATTTTGCAGCCAGATGAAGTGTTCTAAGATCCAGCATAACACCCTCTGATTTAAGTTGTATCCCTTCCCTCATTTATGCATGCATAGATGGTGGATGGATGGCTGGATAGACAGACAGACAGATAGATAGCTGATACATACATATACTCACAGGCTGGCACACAGGGAGCATTCATTACAAACTTGTTAAAGGTATGCATAAAGGAATTGTAGCCACATTTTAAATAATATTTAGCTTTATGATTCAACAGAGCCATCAAGCATGCCTTCAGAACATTCTCAGGTGCTGCTTGATCTTTTGCCTTATATAATCACATTATTCTTAACACACTTTTTCTCTTTAAAATAGTTAAACAATTTGTATTCTACTATTTTGTGTAGACAACAGACTTCCTTGACCTCAAGAATTAACTCCTAGGTGCTTTTCAGTCCTTTCCCTCAGTCTCTCTTTATTGGAATGGGTGTGAGGGGGAGGTGTGGGGGAGTGTGGATTATTGGAATTGAGGAACAAATGGATAGGGTGGGCAAACATCTGGCATCATCAAATTTATGGAAACCAAGGACAAAATCAACAAGATGAGTCACTGTGTAGAATATAAAGATGGAGATACCTGTGCAGATTACTCAATCCAAGTTCTTAGTTTTATAGAACCATTTTTTGATGCTTAGCTGGAGCTAGCATTTAGTATTAATGGTCTGTGCTGTGTTTATTATACTAATGGCATTCCTACATTAATTGCATACATTTCTTGGCCACTTTGGAAGGAAGCTCCAATATACAATAGCAGGTAAAAACATGTGCTGTTCATCTCTTAACCCTTCTCCTCAGTGGACTGCCTTTGAGAGGGCCATCTCTGCTCATGCTTGCCCTCAGACAAAAGGCTGCCTTGGGCCCTCTATTTGTCCAGGTGTGGAAGAAGCCAGAGAATCAGATTTGGATAAGACACAGGACAGAAGGTGATTAACACCTGATGTCTGGATAACTCTCACAGCTCCCCAGTTGCTCTTGGGAGTTCTCTTGCCGTGAAAATAGAATAAAGATCTGTTACAAAGCAGCAGAAGACAGGGAATGGTGAGAGGAATCTCCAAGCATCTCATAAAGCTAGACAAGCTTTTCTATACTCCACTTTTTATTTGCAGATAAGCGACCTAAAGCCCACATTATACAGCCAACCCAAATTTTTTTGTTCCCAGGAGAGTGATTTTTTCATATCCCCTAAGATTTTATTATCTCTCAATGTGTGATCAAAAACTTTGACCTTCTTCTGCTGAACAAAAGTATCCCTTAAGTTCTTTCCTCTGTTGTAAATCTCTAAATGCTTTTCTGAGCTAGAAATGGAAGAGCCCTGCATTTTAGGTAAGAATATTTTACGTTTAAGTAGTATATTTAATTTCCATATCTAAATATTTAAGAAATAAATCTAAATTTAAAATTAAAAAATGTAAATTTGAAATTTAAAAATAAATGGAAACATTTAAATTATTATTTAAATGTTTCCTCCTTGAATAGTCTTATCCTAATTTATGTATGTTATGTGGCTTAGTTATGAGTAAATAATAGAAACAAGGAACACAGGTTTTAACCTTTTATTTTTTGTCCTCACACTGTTCTTTCTCTCATTCTTTCTCCCTCTGCCCACCCTCTCAGTTCAATTTTGTATCTTTAATTCTTGTTAGTTTTAACAATCTGTGACACTTTTCACCTTCAGCATTCATTCTTGGTAGTACCTGGATATCCTGACTTTCACCTCCTCGAGAACAAACAAAAAAACTTAATACAACTTTCAAATCCTGCCTCTCGACTGCATTATGAACTCCAGAGGAATCTTGAAGTTCCTTGGTCCCCTCTAAAAAAGAATGATTCAGCAATCCTTAGGTCTAAGAAAACCAGTATTAGATATAAGTGCTTCAGTTCAACATGGAAACTCCCCCTCTTTCTTTAGTTAGTCCTCTCCTTGTAACACTGCCTATCACCATGTGATTTCTCCTTGGGTGGTAAGGGTGCTTTCTGTGGGTTATGAGAATTGAGAATTTTCAGACGAAGTATCTGTGAGTATCTTTAGTAAGACTAATGTGTAGAAAGATATTTATTCCCTTTGTGTGACCATTGCCTAGTGCAGCTGAGTTGTCAGATGTGAGGAGTCACAGTAAATCAAATGGCTTTGCTAATACTTAACAGTATTTCATTTTACTCTTTGCTTGCAGATGTCTCCGAAATGATTCTTGTAAATTTGCTATCACAATATAGACCTTATCTAGAGCCTGGATAGGGTTGCTATTCCAGCCGAATATTTTTATAACTTCTTACTGCATATATTCTTAAGTTCCTGTTACAGGAATGTGCATGTGTGATTTAGTGTCAAAAACTGTGTGGCCAATCTGGGTTCTGTCTTTGGTGCTGACGTTGAGGTTCGGAGGTCTCAAGACTGAAGAGGATGGAGGAGTGCGTGCGTGCGTGCGTGCATGTGGAACAGAAGAAGGAGAGCCTAGCTTCTGCACAAAGAGGGGCAAAGAACATGGGCAGAAAGACATTCTGCCTGAAAAGTGGACTGCTATCTTCCTCCTGCAGAGAAGCAGGAGTGGGCGAGGGGAAAGAAATCACATCAGGACAGTGGTTCAGAACTCAGTCTGTGGCCAGCACCAGACGGCTGTCTTTTTCTCGTGGATGACCTGAAAAGAGGTTCAGGATATCGTATAGGACCATGAAAAGTCACCCAACCTGCCAGGATAAATATCTGTGAAGGGGTGTTGGTGACAAATTGTCAGGGGAATGTTAAAAGGATCTCTGGTTTTTGAGAATTTGTAGTGATCGAAACAGGAAAGAAATACAATTACATGGCCTCACCATCACTTTTCCTGCTAAGTGGATTCAGCTCCACCCCCCACGCCACAATACCGAGCAGCTATTTCATGTGGTCTCTTATTAGTTTAAGATTACTTCCTGTGCTCTCAGCCCATGGATGGACTGTACACTAGCCACCTCTAAATGCTGCTCCACTCTGGTTGGATCCAATTCTTGTCATTCCTATTAAGGTACTTTGGGGCCTCCCCAGACTTGTCTACTAACCTGAGCTCTGTGTATCGTGGCTCTGGATTGCTGAGGACGGATAGCTCCTTCAGCAGGCAAACAATTTTATAATATATTGAAATGGAGCTTTGGGGGTGGAGAAATTTCCGCAGCCACTGAAGTGATCAGAGAGGGAATAATAAACAGAGCTGTTTAGGCTGGATGATGGGCTACACTGGATGAACGATTTCCTGTTCTCCCACTGCGCCTGCCCCATTAGCTGTGGCCGTGAAAGGATAGGGAGCCCTTAGGAGTTTTATGGGTTTGCGTTTACTGCAGCTCGTCTTTATGAATTATACTTTGTTTGTTAAAAATGAAAAAAAAAATGTGTCCTACATGTAAACAAGGTTTGGTTATAGTGATTGACTCCGGGTGGTAATATAAGTATTTTTACATTTATATATTATCTGCTTTCCAACAATTGTAAAGTGAAAATGCATTACTCTAATGATCAAGAACCAATGAATCAAATTACATAAGACAAAGCTTCATAAAATAAACTTGATGGGTGTTTGACTACAATTGTCATTGTCACCTCATCCCCCACTCCCAAAACTAATGTACCCACAGAGAACACTGGTCTGCCGAACTGATTTTCAGTCATTAACAGGGGCAGTATCTCAAACTATCATGGGGGTTTTGAGTCTTGTTGTATCAATGTGCATGTCTAGAAGATGAATGTCTTTTTTTTTTAAGTTCAGGATGGGTCACTCACTTTCCTGATGCTATTGGAAAGAAAGGTGCATGGAGGCAGAGGGGACAGTAAGGTCAGCTGGCCAGTGACTGCCGAAGGGCCTCACCGGGGCCGTGCAGCTGTGGCCTGTCCACTGTCTGGAACTTCCCTTCGTAGACTCACCACTCTGCTGATCAACGCTGTGATTTTTAGGAAGCTTCTTAATATTCTTCTGCCTCAAATTCAACACTTAAAATGAGAAAAAGTGGTGTGGCACATATAGCAAAGAATTAACACCTTATCATATATATGTGTACAGGTGAGGCAAAAGTGGGTTTACAGTTGTTCATCTAGAAAATAATACAGTAATTATGAAATAATAATATAAGAATATGCTGTGTTTTGTATGCTCACAACTGACAACCTTCTTTTGTTATATACTGTATATTTACATATGTGTGTATAATGTATAATATATATATATTTAATATATATATATATATATAATGGTTTTAAAAGACATAAAGCTCAGTTCCAGAAAAAGGTGCAAACCTATTATGAGTAAGCAAGTAATAGGAAAGTAAAGGTGAAGGATGATAAAATGAAAGGGTGTTAACTTCTTTGGTGTCACAGATTTGCACACCAATGAGTTCCTTTGTTTTGCACATATGGGTAGATCACAAGTTTGTTGTAATAATTAGATGGTTCATTTCTACAACAGGCCTAAAATCATACCTAATGTAAGGAAGTGGTTTGAATAATGATTTATGCCTTTCAGAAGCCTTTGGGAAGGGGAGCTATGTGGTCCAACTGATATTTATGGGCCCAGGGATTGAGACATGACTTCTGAGAAGAAGAGAACAGATTGTTGGCAAGAGGAGGAAGGCAAGGAGAATGTACCCTATTCTGGTTTTCAGGACAAGGCCCTTGTGGGCTCTTGATACTCAGAAACCAAGGCAGAAGTCCAGTTTACACAATCATTTATCCAAATATAAGTTCACCTTAGAGTACTACATTAGTACTCCGCTTTCTTCCACCTCCTTCTCTTTCTTCTTCACCCTTCCCTCCTCCATCCTTTTCATTATCATCAGTATGTTCTCATTACAATTACCATTAATTGAGTACCTTCTTCTTTGACTTGTAGTGCATTAGACACACACTCTCTCTCTCGCTCTCACTCTTGCTCTCCTTCACTCTCCCTCTCTATCAGCTAGCATTCAGAATAATCTTTCAAGCAATATATCATCCTTATTTTGACAGATAATAAAACAACATTCCAGAGTAGTTATTCAGGCTTCTTGGACTCATCCAGTAAAAAACATGGTATAGCCAGGGTTAAAAACTTAATTTTTCTGATAGCAAAGTAAACTATTTTAGGTTGGAGAGAGAAACAAAATGTGGCTCCCACCAGGGACGCTGCCTCTCT